>CM062804.1:1538542670-1541282456 GCA_031772625.1 Pinus tabuliformis | reverse complement strand
AACCAGATCCAAATCAGCCCGGAAGACCAAGATAAGACTACTTTCACTTGTACATGGGGTACCTTTGCCTACCGGGTCCTTCCTTTTGGGTTGTGCAATGCTCCCGCCACTTTCCAGAGAGCAGTATTGAGCATATTTGTTGAACTGGATCATGACTCAGTGGTAATCTATATGGATGACTTTACCCCTTATGGTTCTAACTTCCAAGAAGCTTTGACTAACTTGAGGAAAGTTTTAGCCAAGTGTATTGAAATGAACCTGTCCCTCAGTCCTGAAAAATGCGAATTCCTAATGACTGAAGGGACTGTGGTAGGTCATACAATTTCTCAGCAAGGATGACAGGTGGATCCCAACAAGATTGCTATCATCTAAAGGGTCCCACCTCCTCAAAAGGTAAGAGATGTTCAGAGTTTTCTAGGCTTAGCAGGGAGATACATTAAGGATTTTAGTAAGTTAGCCTCTCCATTGTTTGGTCTTTTGGGAAAAGATACTGAGTTCATATGGACTAACAACTGTCAAGAGTCTCTGGATGCCTTGAAAGGTAAGCTGGTAACTACCCCAATCTTGAGAGGTCCAAACTGGGCCCTACCTTTCCACATTCACACAGATGCCTCGAACAAAGCTATAAGAGCAACCTTAGGGCAAGTGGAAGAGAAGCTACCATATGCCATATATTTTGTCAGTAAAAACCTGTCCAAGGTAGAATTAAACTACACTGTAACCGAAAAAGAGCTCCTAGCTGTAGTTCATTCCGTAAACAAGTTCAGACACTACATCGTTGGCTATCAAACATTCGTACAGACTAATCATGCTGCAATTAGGTATTTGATGAATAAATAGGATGTAAATGCTTGTATCATTAGATGGTTACTTTTATTGCAGCAATTTGATTTGACCATTGTTGATAAGCCAGGTAAGGAAAATGTTGTTGCTGATTTTCTGTCTAGACTACATCTGCCTGCAGGTGAAGAAGGAATGGTGGATGATCAAATGCCAGATGAACACGTATTTGCTATTTCAATACTCTTTCCATGGTTTGTTGATATAGCAAATTATTTAGTTTCAACACAGTTTCCGCCACACCTATCCTCAAAAGAAAAGAGCAAGATTGTGAGGAAAAGTGCTCCATTCACTTGGATTGGGGGCAATCTTTTTAAACTTGGCCCAGATCAGATTTTGAGGTGATGTGTCAGGGAGGAGGAAGTTTTTGACATCCTCCTAACCTGTCATGATGGGCTCTGTGGGGGCCACTTTGAAGCAAAGAGAACTGCCTTCAAAATTCTGCATGCAGGTTACTATTGGCCCACTCTTCATCAAGATGTTAGGAGATACATCAGCCAATGTGACCGATGTCAAAGGATGGGGAAACCTACTCCAAGGGATGAGATGCCCCTACAACCTCAAGTGACTTTCGAGCCATTTGAGAAGTGGGGCATGGAATTTGTGGGTCCTATCAACCCTCCTTCAAAACATAAATCTTACATCATTGTGTGTACGGATTACTTGACAAAATGGGCAGAAACAAAGGAAATCAAGGCAGTAACAGAAGAAAAAGTAGCTGATTTTTTGAGGGAAAATATCTTCTACAAGTTTGGCTATCCAATAGAATTAGTCACAGATCAAGGAAGCCAGTTTACCTCCAATTTGATTGAAGTCCTGCTCACACATCACAATATTAAGCATAGAACTTCCACCCCTTATCATCCATAAGCAAATGGACAGGTGGAAGTCACTAACAGAGCTTTGGAAGGGATTTTG
Source organism: Pinus tabuliformis (assembly GCA_031772625.1). Taxonomy (NCBI): domain Eukaryota; kingdom Viridiplantae; phylum Streptophyta; class Pinopsida; order Pinales; family Pinaceae; genus Pinus; species Pinus tabuliformis. The sequence continues at coordinate 1,541,280,698 of CM062804.1, read as the reverse complement.
ACTAAGGTGGTGAGCAACAACATAAAAGATTGGGCAAATCGATTGGTTGAGGCCACCTGGGCCTATAACACTACTTGGAAAACCACCACAGGTTTTCACACCTTATGAGCTGGTCTATGGGAAAAAGGCTTTGCTGTCCATAGAATTTGAATATAACACATTAAGGATGGCAACTCAACTGGACCTAGATCTCAGCCATGCACAAAAGGAAAGATTGCTTCATCTAAATGGATTGGATGAATAAAGAATGCATGCCCTTCTCCACTCAGAGGTAGTCCAACTTCAAAAAAAGATATGGCATGACAGACACCTCAAAGAAAAACAATTCCAGCAAGGGGATTGGGTGCTGCTGTATGATTCAAGATATAAAGGTTTCAAGGGTAAACTGAGGACAAGATGGCTGGGACCATACACAGTAGAAAAATGCAATGACAATGGTTTAGTCCTTATCCGGACCATTGATGAAGAAGCCATCCCCATGCTCGTCAATGGGCATAGATTGAAGATTTAAGCAAGAGTTCATTGAGAATCTGGGTAAATCAATGTTGGTAGTGGAGCAGGTCCCTATCTCCACTCCACCCACACCCTGAAAAAAAAAAAGAAAAAAGAAAGAAAAGAAAAACAGAAAAAACAAAAACAAAAAAGAAAAACAAAAAAGAAAAACAGAAAAAAGAAAAACAGAAAAAAAGGAAAAAAATAGAAAAAACAGAAAAAGGAATAAAAGATCCCTGGGTGAAGACCTCTTGGAGGCGCCCAGGGCAGGCAGTGAGGGTGAAAACCTCTTAGAGGTGCCCAGGGCAGACAGTGACGGTGAAAACCTATTGGAGGCACCCCAATTGTCTCAAAAAAAAAAAAAAAAAAAACCGAACTTTTTTTGGATGGATTGTAGGTTGTAGGAGGGTCACATAAGAAAAAGACATGGCCAGGCTACAAACACCTTTCATAGTCCATCCCTCCATTACTGTTATCCTTTCTCAAGACTTGGTCTCATTTGTTCTGAAAATTTTGCATCCTACAGGAAACTTTGTGTATTCTACAGGAGGATCCTGTAGAAACTACAGAAAGGCCAAAATCAATTTTAGAGAAGGACCCGAAGGTTGGAATTTTGTCTAGAAGACCTGTGAACCTCCCTGCCACCATCCATCCACCTAACTCTCCATTTCATCCCTGCACCCCCACATTTCCACTCGTTTTTTCTTTCCCTGCATAAACAAATACAGAATTTCTGTTTCTTTCATTCTGTAAACACAAAAAAATAATGACAAATAAAGCAGCAACGTTCTTACTTATTCCTACCTAATACCTTCCAACTGCTATTTATTTTCATTTGAGACCTTCTTCAACAGTTTTTTAGCCCTGCTGAAGCATCAGCCTGAATTTCAAAAACGAGAAACAGCTACAGGAAATCCTACAGGATACCTGTAGCAGCTGATCCATTTGAAAAACATACTCCAGAGACAGGGTCAACAACGAGGATGCATGCAACATACAAGGAGCAGAGCCTAGGCGAACTATCATTAGCATAAGCCAAAGGTCAAGCATGCAGAGCACCAGCAACAACAGCAACAAGGAAATGAAGTGCCAAAGTCTGAAGCATGCATAGCACAACAAAGACTAAGCAGGTAAGTGCCTAAACCTATTCCTCGATTGCATGAATATTATTTCAAAACTGCATGAACTATAGGAATGGTCACGATTAAATGGAATCGGTGGCTAGTTAACTGGCCACCCTCATTCAGTTACACACCTTTGTGGAATTCAAATGAGCCTCGTTAAATTCAAACTGCTGATCGGACACGCAGTCAGCACGTGTGGCATGTCAACTTGGGAAGAAAACGTTCTGAACTGGTAGTGGTGGCTGCGTATAACGGGAGTAAGGGAGGTGATGGTGGTCAGGCGGCATGCAGAACCATTATGACATTGGCGTAGGACCAACGGTCCGGATGGGGATAACATACCCATCCGGCCACCTCACCTCCTCACCACGGATTACGCCAGCAGTTAAGTATAGTGCGGTCTAAGCCTTCGCCACCCTTTGTTTCATTCTTCATTTACAAAGTTCTCGTCTATAGTACTCTCTTACCACCTTCAGAACAATGAATCAGTCATTTTCCGCCAGTTTTCTGCCAGTTTAAAAAACCCTCCCACCTATCGGGCTCTACAGGAGCACTGCTGCATTCTACAAGAGCCGGAACACCGTCTACAGAAAGATTTCTACAAGAAGGCCAGAGAGCAGCGCTGCAGAAGGAAAACCCGAGATTTTTGTCAAAATTTGAGCTTGAAAAGAGGTAGGCTCGGGAAACTGCTCTGCATATGATATATTTATATAAGGTGGTGGATTAAAAAACACAGTATTAGGTTGAAATAATGGAAAGTGAAGCTTAAAAGTCTGCCTGTATTTTTTTCTTAGTTCTACACAGTTTCTCCGTTTTCTTCTCTGCATTCAAAGTCTGTCTTCTTCTTCCTCACATTCTACTGTAAAGAAAAGAGGATGCAACCATAGAAACCAACCTGTGAAAAAACCAAATTTGCAAGTCTATCTACTCTCTCAAAAAACGCTGTGTTATTTATTCTCTGTTCTGTCAAAAAATTGATTTTTTTCAAAAAACCGAGAATCAAATTCAGAATAAAAGCAGTTTGAAATAGGGGAAATATTGCAAATTGATGTTGTGAAGAGAAATCACACGGGAAAATTCCCTCTCTGGTCAGAAAAAGACAAAACTCAGCTGTCCCTCTGTTTCTTGTTTTGGAAATTATTGCCTCCTTCCTCACCTAAGCATCTTCAAAAACCACTAAAAACACCATGCCAGGAGGTTTTATGAGAAAGGAGCCTTTGAACTCCAACAAATTGCATGAGCAACCTGAAGTAGTGGCCCTCTTCACCAGGGAAAACTTGATGTCTTTCTTTGAGAGAATTCATGGATATGATGAGGAGGTGACTAAAGAATTTTTGATGTCCTTAAGACCCCATTCGAAAACACATGCTATAGTCAGTTTCAGGGGTCTAACCCTAGATCTTACACCTGATTCTATCAGTAGAATCACAGGTCTTCCACTTAGGCTCCCTTGGAGCAAGGAGGAAAAATCATTGGGACAGGTTGCTAAGAAGACATTTTTCAGCCTGAGGAGCATCCTGTAGAGGATAAAAATGGGGTCAGAAGGACAAGCTTACCTCCTCCATGGAGTGAGGTCAGTTACCAAATCATGAAATACATCACTTGTGAAGGAAGGTTCGGTATCGTTTATGGTTATCACTTCAGGTTATTGCATGAATTGAGATATGGGATGGACCTACCTGCAGCTAGGAAACCCAGTCTCCCATATTTCCTCCTCCAACCTTTGATAGAATGTGGCACCAAGCTAAATGTAGGGGTCCCAGATCAACTGGCCAACCATGGGCTCATTAAACCGTTGGTAGAAGATGCCCTACACACATACACCATCCCCATTGCTTGGGAAATTTTCAGGAATATGTCCAGAGAAGATGACATCAAAACTTTGACTGAGGACATCAGCCCATCTAGCAGTGAAGAGGGGGAGCAGAAAGAAGAAATTGAGAAGGAAATTCCCGAGGAGGCACAAGATATTCAAACAGAAGGAAAAACAGAGGAGAAACAGAAAGAAGAGGAGAAACTTGACAAAACCACAGTCCCACCTAAGGCAGAAAAGAAAACAGCACCAAAGGCAGAGAAGAGGAAAAGGAAAACAGCTGAGAAGAAAGAGCCCAAGAAAGCCCAGAAAAAGACTACCACAGGAAAGGCAGGGACTTAGCAAGAAAAAGAGAAAACACCACTAGAGGCAGCAGAGGCAAAAGCAAAAACAACAGACACAGGAAAAATTACAGGAGATGAAGGAGAAGAACAACAGGAAGAAACATCCCCTGAAACACTGGCAAGGAAGCAGCAGCTGTGCCGGCTGCATTAAACACTCTAGCAAAACAAAAGGTAAAATGGAAAAGGCAAACATCCATGTATTTCAAAGCCAGGAGAAGCACCAGGATTAAGGTGGGGCAAGCCCTATCCACCATCAAAAGAACCAATTAACATTGAGGATGCACCTACTGAGAAGAAGGAGGAATCTCCCTCCAAGATCCCTATCACCTATGAGAGAGGGAGTCCCAAAACATCCACTTGGAAGGAAAGAATCAAATTGATGGACTCCAAAGCAGTCCTACAGGAAGCTAAAACATCTCTACAGGAGACACTGGCCAAACTTAAAGAAACTAAGAAATTGGAGAAACAGGCAGAAGGACAGTCACAGGAGAAAGGAAAGGAAAAAGAAATACCTGAGCCAAGCCCTCAGCCTAATTTAGGCTCCTATTGCAATCTTCTAGAAGGTGGGAAGATCATCCCACAAAAATTCGCTGTGCCTCTTTTCTTTGAATTAGAAAAAGAGAGGGTCAGAACCCACACCTAGATGCATATCGCTAAATCTAAAGGAGTTGAAGATATAGGGCACATGGAAGATAAGTTGAGAGAGTTGAGAAGGGAGTTGGGCATGGTAAGGCACTTAGAGAGCATTAGAAGGGCCCAACTACAGGAAGAAAATGAACTATTGAAAAAGCAGTTACAGGACCGGGAACCTCAAGGGGAAGACAAGTTTCCAATTTTGGAAGGACAACAACAACAAGAAGGTCCCCTAGCAGATAATGAAGCAACAGAGAAATAGCAGCAAGAGGAAGAGTCACAGACAGATGTTGAAATACTAATGAAACAACAACAAGAAACAGAACCTCAGGTAGCAATTGAAGTGCAGATTTTGAAACAACAGTTGCAGGAAAAGGAAGCCCAGATGGCCTGCATGGCCAACAGGGCAATGGAGGCCTTGCAGTGCAGACAACCAACTAGATCCTATGCACTGTATCTCAAGGACTAGTGGCTTCAATTCCAAATTAAAACATTGGTCCAAAGGGGCACAATCCCATTCCAAAATTATGGCCGGTTTATGCATTTATGCGATAGTAGTTCAGCCGAAGATAAAGCCAAGTTAGCATAACTTTATTTACACAACCTGGCACTTCCTAACATGAATTTATGGGATCCAAATGCTACATTAGGAGACCTATAGCTCATGGCTATGGCTTCTTGGTTGAGCCATGAGGAAAAGAGAGCAGTGGAAATTTAGAAGATTATGGCCAAGGAGCTAAGTGAGCCCCTCATGATAAGGGCAGAACCAGTAGAACCATTAGCCATCATTTATGCCCATCAACACCTATCAGCCAATCCTCAAGTTCTTCCTGATTGTGTTGACAAGCAAGCACAGGCTATCACCCATTTTGAAGATATGGAGAGAATATTTGGTGATGACTGCCTTCATGCTTGCATGAGAAGGTGGAACACATTATCACATAGCCTGAAGATCCGGGAGTATCACTTCCCAACCAAAATGAGAGAAACTATTAGGAGAGTGCCCCTATATAAACAATCAATGCAAAACTTGAAAGCCAAATTGATTGGTCTGAAATACAGTCCTCCACTATTGCTAGTACTGTTGGAAGGGGTTAAAGAGGAGGAAGAATAGAAACAATGGGAGGAGGTGGACAGAAACGCAGGCTTCCATGATAGAGAAGAGGACATCACGGTAGAAGCTTGGGATGTCAGGGAAGCTGTTAAAGCTATTAAAGATGAAGAACTGGATTAGTTGCTCAGAGGATGAGCAACCCATTCAACAGGGGGGTGATGATGAGCCCCAGAAATGGGTAACTATATGGGCTCATTTTGCCTATTATTTTCATATAATCCACCATTCTCCATAGTTTTGTGCATGTTTTTGAATATATTTATGTCAATAGAGCAAATGGGAATAGTCACTTTGCCACATAGTCTAATGAGTGTTTATTGCAGATTTTTGGACAAAGACTAGGAATTTATGAGCAGATTGGCAGCCAAGCTTGAGGAAACAGGGCTGAGGACTTATAGGAGGGGTGTCTCCTTCATTAATGACCCCTTCCTCTAGTTCTCCATCAGCAGCTCGGAGTACAAAGGCCCACAATGATGATTCCAAGGGGCAGTCGAGCAAGTCTAGTAAAGTTGTTGTTATCTTCAATTTTAGGCAGTCAAGTTCCTTAAGTTTAGGAGGACTGTTGGGAGTCCCCACTTGTATAAATAAGAAGGCTTCAAGCCTCAGTAGGTTATCCATTTCATAGTATATTTTCGCACTTTTGTGTAGCTTTGTACTCAACTCATTTTCAAGCTCTTTTTGAACATAGTTCTGTGATATAACTGCTACTTTTTGATAAATGAAGATGAATCAAGTTTTGAACCAGCACTGATATTTCCTAGAGGGTTGAAGCTCTTGGGTTAGGGCTCAACCCAAGTTGCCCAACACCTCCTTTGTGTATTTATATGCTTTTCTTGCATTCATGAGATAATTTCTGTTGTTTAGGTTAAATCTTGCTATGTTAATTAGGTTGCTTTTGATGGTTAGAATAGTTGTTCTTGCTTTAGGTTGATTAGATAGTTTGCTGCAATAACATAAAAAGATCCAAAAACGCTACCAAGCAGGCCTTGATCTCCTTTCTCCCTCCTTGGGACCATGATTTGAGATCAAGGCACTCTTGCTGCCAACAAAAACACTGTTTTTGCTTTCTAATGCAATTGCTAGTGTGACATTTCGAGTTGGGGAAGTTGATATTAGTTGGATTCACATGCTTAGATCCTTTATTGTTCATTTACCATGGATTTCCCACATAATTTTCTGTCTATAAAGTTTGTTCAACATTTCTCCGGTTTTAGGTCAGATTTTAGGTCAAAATAGGTAAAACTCTGTTTTTCGGTTCTTGCTTGGGTTAGTTTTGGAAAGTAAGTGTGCAGCTCCCTTGTAGAACATTCCAGCTTATCATTCCTCCATAGCACAGCCTGTACTAGTTCATCCCTCACTATTTCTCCACTCATTCGCCATACTTCTCCAATCTGCCCTAATTTCTGCATTCTTCCACAAAGTTGCTTTCTCGACCTTTGAACAAGTCCAGCCATCTCCTTCACTCCCGATCTTCATTGATAGAGTCCTAGACCCATCAACACCTCCATCTAGCCTTCGTTTCCCTTCTCCCATCATCTTTTTCACCCTCAAACCTCCAAAAACCACTTTCGGCCTCCTCTTGTAGAACCTCCTGTAGATCCCCTGTAGCCTCATGTAGAAGTTCATGCGAGTGATTTTTTGAAGTCTGATCACAATGGAAATATCCAGAAGGGTACTAGGGACTTCTTAAGACCTCTCCCCACCTTCCTCACCTCCTACAATAGCCAACTCCATCGCCCTTCACCACCAAACCTTTGCACAGTCACAACTAGTTAAAACACAAGCATAATAATTTCACATAAAATCCCTCAAAAGTACAAAAATATGATTTATTCTCATTTTTCTTCTGAAGTAGCTTGAATACATGCGTTTTACCTTTTCAGTAGTCAATGGCATCCATCTCAGTTGTTTCCATCTCTTTTCTTGCAAAAGTAGGGTTAGTGGGTAAAACTAGGGTTTTCTAGAGTTTGTGTTTCATTTCAGTTTTCATCTTCTTTCTGCAAGTAGAATAGCCTCTTTCGAGTTAGCTTTCTTCCATCACAGTTAATAGCTTCTTCTGAGAACTCATAGAAGTTGGCTTAAGCTCCTAGTGAACTTGTGCCAGCTGATCAAGTGATAGCCTGCAGTAAGAGCTAGTACTTGTGCATATAGCACCGTCGCTTCCAAGTTTGTTATGAACTACCGGGTTGATAAAAGTAAAGTAGGGAGCCCCAGGAGTTGCAGCATTATTGTTGCAATACTGGAGTTCACCACCTCCATCCAAACAGAAGCAATACATCATTGTGTGCACTGACTACTTAAAAAAATGGGCTGAAGCCAAAGCCATCAAAGTAGCAACATAAGAAAAAGTGGTTGAATTCTTAAGGGAGAATGTGTTTTATAAGTTTGGGTACCCTAGAGAATTGGTCACTGATCAAGGCAGTCAATTTAAATCTCACATGATTAAAAATTTGTTAATCCAACACAAGATCAAGCACAGAACATCCACCCCTTACCACCCACAGGCTAATGGGAAAGTGGAAGTAACCAACAGAGCATTGGAAGGCATTCTGACCAAGGTGATTAGCAGAAATAGAAAGGATTGGGTAGACAGATTAGTTGAGGCCACCTTGGCCTACAATACCACCTGGAAAACCACCACTGGCTTCGCTCCTTATGAGCTGGCCTATGGGAAGAAACCCCTACTGTCCATTGAATTTGAATACAACACCTTAAGGATGACAACACAACTGGACCTAGATATCACAAGAACACAAATAGAAATAATCCTCCAGCTGAATGGGTTAGATGAGTTTAGGATGCAGGCCCTACTGCACATAGAAGTGACTCAAGTTCAAAGGAAAATCTGGCATGACAAGAATATAGAAGACAAACAGTTTCAAGAAGGTGATTGGGCTTTGCTGTATGATTCCCGGTACAAAGATTTTAAAGGCAAGTTAAGGACTAGATCATTAGGGCCTTATGTAACAAAAAAATGTCATGATAATGGTGTTATGCAGATAAGAACCATTGATGCAGAGGCTATCCCTTTGCTTGTCAATGGGTATAGATTAAAAATCTACAAAAAGCCCTTATCAAAGTAGGAATTCATCAATAACATTAGCAAGATAGTGATGGTGGTAGAGCAAGTCTCAACTTCCACCCCACCAAGTCCCTGAAGAAAAATAAAAAAGAAAGAAACAAAAAAAAAGAGGAAAAAATAAAGAGACCCAAGTGAAAACCTCCATGAGGCACCTGAGTCCCACTGTTGGGTTGAAAACCTCTTGAGGTGGCCCAAGAGTGTTAAAAAAAGAAGAAAAGAAATGAGAATAAAAAGATCTTTGGGTGAAAACCTCTTTTGAGGCACCCAAGGTAGGCAACTAGGATGAAAACCTCCTTGGGGGTAGACTAGTTGTTTTTCAAAAAAAAAAGAAAAAGGAAAAAGAGAGAAAGATACAAAATATGACAATTCTGTTTTGCAGGTCTAGAAGAGGAGGATAAGCACAACATGAGGAGGAAAACAAGACCTATAAAAGCCATGTTTTAATTCACCCATCTCATATCCTCCATTACCCCCTAGTCTTCCATCTATACACCACTCCAGATCATTTCAAACAAGTTTTGTGTTTTCTACAGGATTCCCTGTAATCCTACAGAAGTTTCCTGTAGAAATGACAAGAGATCTTGAAAACCACAAGAAGAGCAGTCCAATAGAAAGGTGATGACACAAGCCTATGTCTGAATGAAAAAAACCATTTACCTCACCACACCATAACCAATACCTTTCATCACCATGTCGCCCCTGTATCCATCAAAGAAATTAGTTAAAAAAGAATTACAAAAAAAAGAGAAGAAAAAAAACAAAAAAAGAGAGAAAAAAAGGAAAGAGGAGGCATAACCAAAAGAAACATCCCTCACCTACCATTCCATAACCCCCTTCTCCACTCATTTCAACACCCCTTCTACTTCAGAGCTGAGAAAAATGTGAGAGTTTAAGGGAAAGGCAGCTACAGGACATCCTGTAGGAAATCCTATAGCAGCCTATCCCACAAAAGAAACCACAAAGACTGCAACCATCTTCAGCACAAGGACTACAAGGATAAGGGAGATCCTCCAGAGCTCAATATTAGTAGGAAGATCATTAACAATAAGGTCTAGCACCTGCACAACATTAAAAAGGAATAAAGAATCAAAAGAGGAAATATACAGTGAAAATATGCATATTGAAAAGCACAACAAAGTGGCACCACTCTCCAACATGCATCATCAACAAAGCAAAGGACCCATAGGTATGTCATCTTACTAATTCTCTCTCATAAGTATGATATGATCAAAACTGTAGGAATAATGTGAGAGTTGATTTTATAAGTGAAGGTGGCCAATTAACTTGGCCACCCTCGGTCAGATAACGAGAAGAAAAGGGTTAGACCACTACACATGTGGAAAAGGTCAAATCAAAGGAAAAAGGGAATGAATCCAAAAATGGTTAAGTTACGAAGGATAAGAGTGGGAGATGATTACGAGGTAAGGTGAAATGATGGACTAATAGTGGGACCAACGGTCCAAAAGAAGGTGCTCGTACTCGGCCAACCAGCACACCACCCCACATGATCATCCATAAATAGAAATAAAACACTGATTCCCATATGAAGAAAGCAAAGGCAACTTCAAGGATTCATCGAACGAAGAGGTTACTCTCGGCATTCCTAAAATAACACCTATAGGAAACAATCAACATCTACAACAAGCAGGAAACTTACAGGAAACCTACAAGATACAAAGAGATTAGCCTACAAAGCTATCAGTGGACACTAAGGGCAATCAAATCAAGGGTTGTCATCACGAGAACATAGCAAAGTGAGGTAGGTGTGTTACAAAACATTTTGTCACTGTCCCTGTACTCCTCGTTCCTCAATCCTGGAGGACCTCTACAATGAACTCTATATGCTTTCCCATCATGAAGAGCATGCCTTTACATCCCTATTCATGTGCAGAACATTCCCCTCTTGCACCATTTCCCAAGAATCGTCCTCCAATCCCAGTTTTGAAGACCGACGTTAGTGATCAGTTCCTTCCCCACGCTGATTTGCAGAGTTTGAAACTAGACCTAGCACCGAACGGTGCAAGTGAGCCCTTCCTCACTCGTGCCGATCCTCTTTTGGCAAGTTTTTAAAAATGGAGTCGAAGCTTCCAACTCTAGAAGCTTCGTGAATGGAAGTCTGGTAAATGGTTGGGCTGGATAGAGCCGATGGAGTCTGTTTGGGCTGCTTTCCCGTATAAAGAAGGAACAAATGAAAGATGTAAGCCCTCTCCCATCATAAGAGGAACCATCTCCCCTCCATCAAAGCTATATAAACTCCTCCTTTTCCAAGTTTAACTAGTCTTTTTGGAGCTTGAATAACCAACAATATATCTATAGCTTTTGCCTTCTAGTTTATGTGTATAAAGGGAGAATAATGTGTTTGGTTTGGTTTGGAACTAATGGGAAGAAGCCTTAAACTCCCATTGTTGAGGCTAACCATGAGATGATAGAAGTGGTGTTGGAACACGTATACGTCGGAGGAAACCTGCAACGTCAAGGCTTTGGTCATATCTCTTTCTGAGCTTTATATCAATACAACTAATGATTTATTTCCTACATTGAGTGTCATATTACATTTGATGGCCTAAGATTCCTTGACTTTTTAAGTAGATTGAATGCAATTGTATGCTATTATGTTTGTTGTTGTCTCTTGTGTATTTGTTTCAGGTATTTGAAGGAGAAGAACGAAAAGAAGCTGGAGCAAAGGAGCAAGGTCACCATCAAGCGGATTAGAGTTCTAAGAGGTAGGCCTTCTTATTTGATTCTAGTCTAAGGAAGTTTTCATTAGGTTGTTATGGTTGCGGCTAGACCCTCTCTTGGGCTAGAGGGATCACCTCTATTCGCAGAGGAGATTTACCTACACCACAAATTGGCGACCATACTGGGGAGCCATCCCTCTCTTTTGATTGTTTTTCATTTCGTGGTTTGTGTGAACTTTTTTTGTATCACCCTTTCCCTTTGGTTTTCTGTGCTTTGCCTAGTTTACTACTTTGGTTATGAAATTTAGAGTGACAAGTTTGGTTTTGAGATTTGAGATTTTTTATTTTTTCCTTGAAATCCTCGATCAACGCATTTTATTTTCTAATAGTCATGCCGACCAACACGAATTGCTCTTAAACAGTCGTGCCGTACCCCCTTGTGGCGCTTGTTGTCAGTTAGGAAATTGCATCGATTCCTGTAGGTGAAGATCAGGGTTTCTCCTGAATCATAACCAATGTGTCTTGCCCTCATAATTTCTGCCTCTTAGCCTATTTGCCTTTGTTCTCCTTGGCTAGAAAGCTTCATTAGCTTGTTTGGTTTGAGATTTCCTTACTTGATTGTTTGAGTCTTTGGATGGTTTGTGGCCCTAGGGCATCTAGGTCATTTTCCATTCAGCTGTTTGTGTGCTCAGCAAGTCAAGTGGTTGGTTAACTGCTCCATGCATTTTGTGTTTTAGTCCTTTTATTGCTTTGGTTTCAATTGAACAAGTTTGAAAAGTTTCATTTTCTCTTCTCTTGGTTGAATGTCTCTTTTCGAGCATAGATTACAATTGCTCGTCTTGTTTCTATTGAGTCTTTGCATGATTGGTTTGGAAAAGAGTTCTCTTTTTTTCATGCTTTGCATATGATTGATGTTGATTGTTTGAAAATTTTTCATTGAAGTGTTTATGTGAAAGATTCATTTTATCATTCCATTGAAAAATACATCATTCTAGTTTGTTGAATCGATATGTTGCATTAAGTAGCATCATTGAAAACTAGACTTGCATCATCATTTACATTTGAAATGAAATGAACTTATTTTACCATTGAAAGGACTAGTTGAAGTGCATTTGATAGGAAGATAGGAAGTGGAAAGAATTTTCATTATTTTGTTTTAAAAAGCGAAGTAGTGAAGACTCATCTTGCTTTCAGTTGCTTGTTTGTTGCATTGATTGTTTTCTCTACTTCCATTAGTGTAAACATTAATCGAGTCGAAAGGGTTTTGTCTCATTTAGTTGTATATAAGAGTTTTTCGAGTCACATCGATAGGGCCTGAAAACTGAGACATAATTTCAAGATAAACTTTAAAATGTATTCAATTAACCTAAGGTGCATTTGAAACTTAACGCTCACATTTTAGAGGTCTAGGCTAGAGACGTGTTCCGACGTCTTTAAATCTAGCAATTGTCGTTCACTTCGGCACTAGACAACACTAGTACTGACTTGTGCACCCCACACCGTCGCGTATACAAAGGGAGACCCCACTAGGTTTGCAATCCTTTATCCATAGGAAGCCGAGTCTACCGCCTTGTAAACATGATACACTGAACACGACATTTAGGGAGATTTCCTGCCTATACTTCTCAATTCGCCGGGAGGTATTCCGTAGTTCACGGTTACCTGGTAATCCTTTTTCCTAGATTATCTCGAGCAATTGTTTTGGTCTTTTTGACTCTCTAAATTTAAAAGATCATCGAGCACTTGTCCTTTCGAGCTTGTTCAAAACGAAAGTGATAGAGTCATGTTTGCATTTTTCTCGACTCTTAAAACATGAAAAGGCACTAGTCTGCTTCAACATCTTAAAAATTTGTTGCCCACGATTACATCACATTCCTGATAGGCTTATTCTAGACCACATCGTGAGTATACCTTTAATAAATTTTGAAGTAGCCCTGAAATTAATATCTTTTCTCTTGTTGTTTGAGACAAAGTCATCGTGGTAGAACCATCAGGTTTGCCTAGTTCCTCTTCCACTCATTCATCTGAAAGATCATCTGAGGAGCCTCTTCCCAAACTCCCACAGTCACTCGAGGATCAAGATGTTGAACTTGGAATTGTTATGAGTATTCAACCTTTGTCATCTCGTCCTCCCCCATCAGATACTGGGTCACCTTACGAATCTGGTCCAGAATCTCTGGATAATCCTATCCAGACTCCCGAGAGTCCGCCGACCCCTGAAGGTCAGCAAGGACTGGTTGTTTTCCCTCCGAATCCTTTGTTCGATCCTGTTGTGATATCACCGCAGCATTCGTACAGTCTGTATGATCAACTGGGTATTCCTTTGGAATTATCCCCTTGAACATCTTCAGTTGTCCGTCATCGTTTGTTTCCACCCATGGAATCAGAAGGTGAGATTCTAGTCTCCTCTCTGGGTCACTCGGAGGTTTCTGCTACACACACTCCTCACGTTGTTGATGAATAGGGATATCAATTCCCTCCTGAAGGTTTCCCTTACACGGGAAGCATTCCAACTAGCGTTTACCCTGAGTATAGCAGGCCTTCATTGCCACATGGTTATACCTCTCTAGCTTAGTTGGTGTCGGGCACTCCTAGTGCTTCGTCGTTATATCACAACCCTATCTGGTCGTCTGGCGCTATGCCTACCTCAGGTCTGTTCATTCAGAACCCGACCTCTCAACCGATTGTGCATACTACAGTCACTTCAGTTCTGGTGCAACCCACTGTTCTAAATCCGCTCGTTTCATCATTTCAACCGACTCTTCTAGTTCAACCGATAGTCTCGAGTCAAGTCTTTGTAAGTTCTTCGACCCCTCCAGTAAGTGGACAGGCTGTACCAATGCCTGGGGGGAAAGATCCAAATATCTCCATGATGTCTGGCACAACCAATGTGAGTGGCTCACAAACTCACATGGTTGGAATGAATCAGCCCTCTTATGGTGCTATTCTGAATCCTGCTGGTCCTTTTGGATCGAGTAATGCCCATTACTAGTAGCCGAACCCTGCTGGTCCTTTTGGATCGAGTAATGCCCATTACTAGCAGCCGAACCCTGCTGGTCCTTTTGGGTAAAGTAACATCTAGTACCAACAACGATATGTGGCTCAGGGTCCATTCCAACCTCCTTATGTTCCATATGGTTCACAAGTGATGGTAAATCCGCCTTACATCCCTCAAGCTGGACCTTATGTTCAGCCTAGTCCATCCGTCGTGCCTGGTGGATATGGCCAGATCCAATTCGAGAACTTTCAAGGTATTGCTCCAGGAACTGTCCAAGTACCCTTGCCGCAGTATGGGCAACCCTTGCAGCAGCAATGGAAAACTTTGCAGCAACAAGGGCCATCCTTGCAGCAGCAAGGGTAGATAGTGCAGCAGCAAGGACAACTACAACAACCGCAGGGGCAACCCTTGCAACAGTCGCAACAAACTTTGCAGTCACAGATGCAGTTTGTTCACGAAGCTTCCCAACCTATGCCTTCGTAAGGTCAAACTCTGCAGCCACAGGGACAATCTTTACAACAGCAAGGCCAGCCCTTGCAGCAATAAGGTCAGCCCGGGCAGCAGCAACCCTTGTACTCATATCAACAAGGTCAAGATCAAGTCCTGCAGCAGCAGGCTCAAAATCCTTATGTCTAGGGGCAACAGGTTTAGTATCCTTATGTCCAAGGGCAGTAGGTGAAAAATCCTTATGTCTAAGGATAGCAGGTTCAAAACCGTTATGTCCAAGGGTAGCAGGTGAAAAATCTGTATGTCCAAGGCCAACAGGCTCAACAACCTTTTAACTCGTATGTTGCTTATCAATAGCCTATGGCCATACAATATCAAGGCTACCCAGGTTAGAAACCTCCCTACGAGAATGGTAACCTATAGTGGGGACAAAATCAAATGCCATATGGACAAAATCCTCCACTATGGGGACAAAATACTTACCAACAAGGATGGGTTCTGTAGTCCGGGCTTGCTCAGAGGCCCCAAATGCCTTTTAATACGCAATTTCCATTCTCGGCCAGATTGGAGCTGCCAGATGTTTCTAGACTCATGAATGATCCCATTCTTCATTCGTCATACTGGCCTCTAGTCCCATCCAAGATTCCAAGCGATTTCACGAAGTTTGTGGGAAAAGTGAAGGAGGATCCACAAGCCCACGTGATGACATATCACCTTTGGTGCTCCTCTAATTCGTACTTTGATGATTCTATTCATCTTCGACTTTTTCAACAAATTCTCATAGGTGCTGCAACCAAGTGGTACATCGAATTACCTCGAGGTACCTACAATGACTTTAACACTCTTTCTATGGCTTTCCTCACACATTTTCAGCTGTTAGTTTGCTATGAAACTAGCACCCATCTACTTACGTCCTTTAAGCAAGACACTACAACCCATGTCTCCGATCACATCCATGAATGGAGGCATCGGCGTTGCCTAATCAAGTTTGAAATTGCTGATAAGTTGTTGACAAAATGGTTTACCAAGTCATTCATCAGCAAAATTGCTGAGGACATAGACATGGGTGGCTGTATCATTGAGGATCAAGCCATCGCTCGTGCCCAGTATTTAGACCTCATCTAATCACAATATGGAACATTATATGATATGTTACCCAATGCTCCAAGAACATCATCCGATCTAATAGCATTGAAGTCTCTGGCTACCCCACCTATTGATGGAGTGATTGGTTCCGTGTCTTAGACCCCCGCGAAATCTTCTTCCAAGTAGAAGGCGGTCTCAAACACTGGTTCCAATGATCCCTCTTGAAATTCACTTGGTCCTGGTAAAACCTCTGAGGTTCACACTGTCCAGTCTACTGCAACGGACAAATCCTCTAAAGGTAAAAATAAGGGAAAAGGCAACGTCAAAACCGATGCCCCAAAATAGGGCCCTCCTAATTCATTTGCTGGTGATGCTTCTCAAAGGAAGCCTAAGTATCCATGCATCATTTGTGAGGAGGATCACTATACTAAAGATTTTCCTCGACGACCTGAAGTTAGTCGCTTGCTCAAAAGGACCCCAACTGTCTTGAAAGAGCCCTTTTCGTCCCAACAAACCCAAATGGTAGACCAACCTCAGTCTTCCACTTCCTCAGGTTCCCAAGTGTTTATGATGAGTACGCCTATAAATGTGGCTACCAGATCAAAAGATTATCAAACACCTAATCCGACAGTAGGGAAAGAGAAAGAAGGTGCCCCTTTCTATATCCCGTCTACCTCTAGTCCTCTCCATATAGAGTGAACTAATGCTGATTCCACTATTCGACTGCCCTCTCAGGGTGTGTTGCAAAATTCCTCGTATAATCTAAACGCTCAAGCCACTCAGTATTATAACATTTTTGAGGATTTAGCTCAAGCACCATTAGCTATGTCTACTCTCGAGGTCCTTCAAAGCTGTACTTCTTAGTGGAAAATGTTGTTGTCGACTATTGGAGGCATTGATCCATTTGATTCCAATCTCATTTGTTTTGATCTGGAAAACCATGTTTCGTGCTTACCTCATCAGATTGCCTTTCTCATTCAGGTGACCATTAATGATAAGACGATTCACATAACCGTCACTGATGAAGGTGCTTCCACCTGCATCATGTATGTCTCTTGTTGGAGGGAAATTGATTCTCCTACTTTGAACCAATCACCTAACACTTTGGAAGCTTTTGATGGGCGTGATTCTCGACCATTCGGTGTCTTTCCTAATATTTCCATTACATTGGAAGGCAAGACAGTACATGTCGAAGTAGAAATTGTGGATGAGAATATTAATTATAATATTCTACTTGGACGGAGTTGGACCCATGCTATGCATGTTGTGGCCTCTTCTCTATTCTGCGTGCTCCGTTTTCCCCATTAAGGGAAAATTATCATGGTTGACTGATGAGCCCCAAAAATGGGCAATTATTTGGGCTCATTCAACCTCCTAAGTTGACTTAATCCACCATTCTCATTGGTTTATTGCATGTTTTTGATTATTTTTATGTTAATAGAGTGAATTTGGTTAGTCATTATGCCAACAAGTCTAATGGGTGCTTTGTGTAGCCTTTTTGGTCAACTTGGAGACAAAATTGAAGGTCTTAATGAGCACTTGGCAGCCAAATTCGTGGGAGAACAAGCTAGAGGATTTGTAGGAAGGTGTCCCCTTCATTTATGGGCCCTTACCTCGAATTCTCCACCATCAGCTCGGAGTTCAAGGGCCACCGAATCAATCAGCACAAGGGCAGCCAAGCAAGTCAAGTAGGACTGCTGTTAACTCCAAGTTTTGGGCAGCCGAGTCCCTAAATTTTAGGAGGACTGTTGGGTCCTCAAATTGTATAAATAAGAGGGCTTAAGGCCTCATTTCAGTTAGTCAATTTGGTTAGCTAGTATAAGCCAGTTTTGGCATGATGTTAGACTCATGATTATTCAATAAAGGCAGGCAGCTTTGGATTCAATTCTGAGTTTTTAAGGGAGCTATAGCTCTCAGGTTAGGGCCCAACCTGAGAGCAATAGACCTCCTTTTCCTTGTATTGTTACTTGTTTTCCTTTCAGCACTTTCTTTCTTTGCTTTGACATGCATTTGAAAAAACACAGTCTGCTGATTTAATTTCTTTAATGTGATTGAATAGGATCAGTTTATGGTTAAAGTGCTTTTAGTTGCTTGGATTAGAGTAGGAGGATCAACATTCATTAGAGCTCCAAAAAAGGTTGATAGTGCACTCGCTGCCATCTCTGTTTAGAGATTGGGGGTGTGGGCTGTACCAACCACCAAAAAACGCAGTCTTATGCTTTCATGCAAGCTGCCACACAGTCATTTCAATTGTAGATCCATCCATGCACTCTGCTCTTGAGCACTACTGCTTCATTCCAACACCATGCACGATTTTTCTCCACACTTCACATTGCTGTTCATTGGTTTAATAACACAGTTAGAATAGGTTGATGGAATTCTCGGTTTTGTGCAAGATATAGAGGATTTGTTTCTTTTACACTGCATAGCATCACTTTATCGTGTTCTTCTTCTTCTCAACCACGCCTGAAGCCACTTGCTCGACCTCTGTTCAACTCATTAGCCTTCCAACCCTTCTACTTCTCACGTGGCTCCATCTTTTCAACTCTTCCTTGCTTCCACCCTTCTATTCACCAACCAACTGTACACACTCTTTCCTCATCTCATATCTCTATCCCTGAGCCACCACAAACTCCTCCTTCACCTTACCCATCCACTCATACCACTCCTTCACTCCTCCATCACCCAAAACTCCAACCATAGCACATCCTGTAGAAGTTAGCAGACTTCCTGTAGAAATCCCGAGCTTCCTGTAGGATCCCCTGCAAACATCCTGTAGAAGCCTGCAAACTCGGTTGCCGAGCATCTGAACGTTGTGGACTCCTGTGGAATGATGTTAGGGATCCCCTGGAACCTCTCCTAGCCCTCCTGACCTTTCCCAAGCTTTCTCTCCCTTCGCACCACCTCTGCACAGCCAAACCCTAATAAGAAACAAAATCATAATCACTCCAACCACTTAAGCAAAAATACAAAAACAATGTTCTTTTCAATGGAAGTAGTTTAAGTTCATGCATTTCATATCACTAGAGGTAATGGCATCATTCTTAGACATTTGCACTCCCACCATTGCATCATAGAGATTAAGCTAGTCAGATTAGGGTTTACTAGGGTTTCCATGTTTTGGTTGGCTTTCAGTTCATTTTTGCAAAGTAGATTAATTTCCTTTGAGATAGCCTTCGTCCATCATTTAGAAAGCTTCTTCTGAGAGCATATAGAAGTTGGCTTGAGCCCTAGCGGACTTGTGCCAGCTGACCAAGTGACAGCTGCGACAAGAGCTAGTACTTGTGCATACAGCACCATCGCTTCCAAGTTTGTACGAACTACCGGGTTGATAAAATTAGAGATTGGAAGCCCCAGGAGTTGTAGCATTATTGCTACAATACTGGAGCCCACCATCGACCAGTTCTCTTTCTTCGTTTCTTCTTCCTTGAATGACAATGTTCCATACATGAAGCATACTGGTGCTCCTTATGAGAGTGTGGGGGCTGGGCTTTTCAAAGATCCCATCTTGATGGGTATTTTTCCTCTCCCACATCTGCATGTTTCCTTAGTTAACATGATCTCGGTTAAGTATGATCCTTGGGTCATTCCCTCTCCTAATCTTGTTGATACATGGGGTGATGTCATGCTATTAAGCCCTGCCGAGATCAATTATGTGGAGATTGTTTTGGCTTCAGCTTCGATACCTACTAATCATACTGTTTTGAGTGCCTCTCTTGACTCGTATTATCAATCCCCATGGCTTGGTTATTCATATTCTCCCGATCCCTAAACTGAGACTTTTCCTTCTGACGAAAGTATCATGGAACTTATGTCTCTAGAGGAAGCACCATGGAATGATACTCATCATCGTTACTCATTCTTTCCTAGCTCGACGATCATGTCTACCTGTACTGAGAAGTTCTCTTCTCATTTCCTGACCCAACCACTTCAAACACCCATTATAACTCATGAAGTTTAGTCAGAAGGAAACATGGGTAATATTACCCAAACAATGCCCATTGACATTTCTGTTAAACCGAGTATCGTTGAAAACGTTCATATTGAGGTGACTAGTTCTCCTGATGAGATCAAATTCTATACTCGTCTTTTTCAAGAGTTTCGAGATGTTTTTGCATGGTCCTATGAATAAATGCCTGGCATTGACCCAAGTATAGTTGTGCACGAAATCCCGACATATCCTAACATGAAGCCCGTTCGACAACGAATTTGTCTAGTGCACCCTAGAAAAGCGGTTTCCATTAAAGGGGAAGTTGAAAAAATTCTTAAAGCTGGATTTATTTATCCTATTCCTCTGACAGATTGGGTGTCAAATATCGTACTGGTAACTAAGAAGCAGGGCACCATTCAGGTCTGTGTTGATTACTGTGACCTTAATCATCCCCGTCTGAAGGATAATTACTCCACTCCTTTTATAGAATAGATCATTTATTAATGTGCTCGGACTGAGATATTTTCCTTTATGGACAGTTTTTTTGGTTACATCCAGATAAACATTGCATCGGCCGATCAAGATAAGACTGCCTTTATCTATCCATGGGGGACTTTTGCGTATAAAAAGCTCCTTTCTGGCCTTAAGAATGTTGTGGCAACTTTTCAAAGAGTGATGTCATATGCTTTCCATGACATTAAAAACATCATTCAGCCTTATTTGGATGATATTCATGCTCATTCATGTAAGTGCCATGACTATCTTGACCATCTTCGACAAATATTTCTTCGTTGTAGACACTACAACATTCGACTGAATCCGCATAAATGTGTCTTCTACGTTGAATCCAGATGACTACTTGGTTTTATTATTTTGAAAGATGGAATTTGTCTTGATCCTCTTAAAGTCAAGGCTATTGTCAATCTACCCCCTCCCTCTTCGTTACATCAATTATAGAGTCTGCAAGGGAAAGTGAATTTTTTTCTTCGTTTTGTGCCTAACTATGCTGAGCGAGCTTCAGGGTTCACCTGGTTGCTTAAGCAAGCGATTCCATTCATTTGGGAAGAGGCTGCCCAAAAATATTTCGTTGACTTAAAAGTTGTCCTCATTAATGCTCCTTTGTTGCACCCTATGAACTATCATCGCAATTATTTTCTTTATTTAGTTGTAGCCTCTAGCACCATTGCTATGGTGTTGGTGCAAGACGATGAAGAATGTCATTAACATGTTATTTACTACCTCAGCTACAATCTCCTCAATCCTAAGATGCGTTATGCTCATGTCGAGAAGTTGGATTTGGCTACCGTTCAGGTTGTTCAACGCTTTCGGCATTATATTCTCCTCCACACTACAATCGTGATTTCTGAGTGTAACCCCATGACTTACATCCTGACTCATCAGTTACTTGGTGGCAAGTATTCCAAGTGGATTGTCATCCTCCAGGAATTTGATTTGGTGTTCACAACTGCCAAATCCAAGAAATCCCTTGTATTTGCCAAGTTTATTTTCTCTCTTCCCTCTGCTTCTATTCCTGTTGGTGGTGATGAGTAGCTTCCAGACGAGACTCTTTTTTTAATTAGCACTCTCGACCCTTGGTACGGTGATATGATCGTGTATCTCCAAACATCCACCTTCCGGTCTGTGTTGACCAAGGATGATCGCCGATGCATTCGGCATCAATCCCAACCTTACCGCATCATTGGGGATACTTTATATCACATTGGTGTTGATTCAATTCTTCGTCAATGCTTAACTCTTAAGGAGGCTGGAAGAGTTTTGAATGACTGTCATTCTGGCGCATGTGGCGGTCATCTGTCTGGCTATGCCACTGCTTAAAAGATCCTCCGTGTTGGTTAATTCTAGCTCTCTATCTTTAAGGATTGCATCCTTGTTGTTTGCAAATGCCACGAGTGCCAGATTTATCAGCGAAAAATGCGCCCCCACCCCTTTATTACCGTTGGTCCCTTTTCCAAATGGGGCATTGACTATATGACATGTAACCCTCGTTCGTTGAGGGGGCATGGTTATATTATCGTTGTTGTGGATTACTTCACCAAATGGGACGAAGCGATGCCTACATATTTAGCTGACGGTAAAATGGCGGCACAATTTCTATTCAATCACGTTATTTCCAGGTTTCGAGTGCCTCAAGCCATTGTCACTGACCATGGCTCCCATTTTCGCGATTACATAATGGCTAAGATAACTTCTACATTGGGCTTGCATCACAATGGCTCAACCCCATATTACCCTCAGGCCAACGGCCATGTTGAAGTTGTAAACAAAGTTTTAGTTATGATGCTTCCGCGCATCTTTGGGATGCACAAATCCAATTGGAATTTGAGGCTTTTTTCAGCTCTGTGGGCCTACCGATCCTTGACTAAATATGCGACTGGATTCACACCTTTCCAGCTCGTCTATGGTCTGGAAGCAACTTTATCGATTGAGTGTGAAATACCCTCACTCAAATTAGATGTCGAATTACTCCCCGAAATGTCGCCTCAAGAAGAGCGTCTCTTGTATTTGGTACTACTAGATGAAACCTGCCGTCTTGTTGCTTTATTCATTGAAGCACAGAAAAAGCGGTTTAAGTCCCATTTTGATCAGTCAGTGTCTCCTCGTGCTTTTTCTGAGGGTGATTTGGTCCTGTTATATGACCAAGCTAATGAGAAGATGGGGGAAGGTAAATTTGAACCCATGTGGCATGGGCCCTATATTTTCAAACGCATGTTACAAAAAGGGGCCTATGAGCTGATTAATTATGAGGGAAATCCCCTAGACAAGCCCTATAATGGGCTGTATCTCAAAAAGTACCATGCCTAACATGGCTACTTTTGTACATAAGTGTGTTATTCATTTTTGTGCAATTTTGGTTTGGTGCATTTTCAAGCAACTTTCCTACTTATTATGTCTTCATCTGCTTTGCAGATGTCTGTGACTCCTTACATCGGTTTCACTGATGGTGCTTTCCGTAGTACCCAGAATCTATCTTCCGCGGCATGAGCTATCTACTCTCCTAATGGTGAGTTGATTGATCTTCAAGGTATTTTTTTGGGTCAAACAACTAATAAAATTTTTGAATATAGCGCGGTTATGGAGCTCTTGTCAGAAGCCATCGCTCTTGACATTTGGGAAATGGTTGTCAACCTTGATTCACAACTTGTTGCTCTTCAGCTCAATGGGCAATATTTCATCAGAAACCCTCACATATTGAGAATGTATATCCATATTCGTCTACTGGAAAGAAATTTTGATTACATCACATATCATCATATTCCTAGGCATATGAATACATTAATAGACGCATTAGCTAATTATGTGTTAGACAGACATTTGCAGAACATGTGAAAAAACAAAACATTGTATCATAATAAACAAGAAATATAGCATATATATATATATATGTTGATAATGTTTGAGTGTCATACATCAAAACCCAAAAAATAATATATGTGTTCAATACACCCGTGGCTCCCAGGCCTCAAAACTATAAGTGCTAAAACTATGGACTACTCGTAATGGTACTCATGATAGCATGTGACTGCTCATACTACTCGAGTCAGTAAATGGTGGATTCGATCTGACACCCCCACTATGTGCTGTTGATACTGGCGTGGGATGTCACCTACCCGAGCATACTCTGGGATGCCTCTGGTAAAGTTGTCAAGGTTCCATGCAATATCCTCCTCATTATCAACTCATTCCTGATAAGGAGCGATCTCAAATTGTCAAGCGACGTGCCTAGCAATCACGGACATCCCGGCTGGTCGCTCTGGTCCTACATCTGCAATTACAAAATCAAAATGTCACAAATGCATATATTTCAAAAAACAATAAAAAATCACAAAATCAAAAATTGTTTTGCTTACGTCCATCAAAATCTTCTCCCTCTGGGAGTGGCATGTCAGGATTGCTGTGGAAGTCAGTACCACTATAGGGCCAATCCTTTACCATGGTCAGTTGACGCCCCAGCCACGAAAAGAAGGCGGGCTTGTATGACATATGCTGGCCCCCGCCGGTTCTGGGCATTAGTTCACTCCATCGGACCATCTGTGGGCAGGGAAAATTTTAAGAACCACCCTAAATTTATATGTATAATAAATGGGCAAATCCCCATGATACATAGGAAAAATGGGAGGCGATTTTATCAATAATATAATATGTATATATAACTTTTTTGGCGAATCTCTCACTAGATTATATTATCTTGTAAAGTCATGGCAAATCTTTCACTGACTTATAAAATCTTGTTATATCTTGGCAAATCTTTCATTGAATAATAAAACATTGTGAAGTCTTGGCGAATGTTTTGTTAAAGCATGAAACCATATATAATAATAGGAAAACATATTCATTAGACTCTAATTACTAACATACATGTTCGGAAAAAAGAAACATAATTTTCTCTTCCTACAAATAATGTTGCAAGTTTCAGTGGTTGTGTTTGTCAAGGTTCTTACTGTACACTCTTTCATATCCTTTTATTAGTTTTGATAATATTCCACAACAAAGTTCTTGTATGTGTTGATCTTGACCACTAGTTCTGTCAAGGTAGGAGAGATTAATCTTTTCTCTACCACTTTTGTCAATCTATGCGAGATTAATGTTTGTACAAATTTTGTTTTACTTTTCTCCCAAATTTTGTTTCCTTGAGTGTTTCCATTACTACCTTGTTGATTCCATATCAAACCATTTTCTCAAATGCCAGCCTAACTGTGACAAAGGACTTTCTTGCTTATACAAATTTGCAACCTCATTGTAAGGAGAAGTTGTTATATTTGTAGGGGCAATTTATAAACACTTTAATTCGCTCTTCGGGTAGTTTTTAAGCCATCGTCCTTCAGGTACTTCATCCTTCCATATGATAATTGGTCATTACACTCTGTTCTTCAAGAAATATATAAGTTATGAAAGTCATTCTACCATGTCATGAAGTGTTGAATCGAGGGAATCCCATACCCATTAACCTTACCTATGGTCTTGTGATGCAATCTTCTGTTTTGAGTCATTGTGTTAAATTCTCTCCCCTTCAAGCAAGCTTTATGCAAGTAGGAAAATGAAACAAGGCCCCTTACTTACCGACCTTCCTTTCTCTTACCTGAATAGTTGTATTTTACCCAACCAACAAATGGTTCCTACCTTGAATGATGGAGTTTAATAGACCAAAAATAAAAGATTTACGTAACTCTGGTCCCCACCACCTGAACACCTTATGGCCCAACACGAATGAAGGCATGTTAAGGATTTCTTCATTAGTCTTCAAAAGGATCATTTCAATTCATATTCATCATGGCTTCCGCATGGCATAAATCCCATTCCAACATAGTAGTGAATAAATATAGAAAAGTGTCCAACAAATGTATCCATCCTTGTGATAACATATACTCATGCAACAACTACAGGCCTCTACACTATAACGTTAAATCCAGAAACCATTACACACATGTCAAACATTCAAACTAAAAAGTACATGTCCAAAAGCTAAGAGAAACTGAGTTTAACAAGAAAAAAATACCAAGTGGCAAGAAGAAACTATCAAACAGCTCAGACACAATCACAATCATGATGGTGCCATTCTTCACATTCCAAGTTATATCTTCAGGCACTTACCTCTTACTAGGGAATCCTTCTAAATACTTGTTTGTTAGACATGATCCAACAACTTCCATAACCGCCCCGGATGTAAATTTTTCAGAATAAATAAGTTCCAAGCCATTGAATTACGACTGCTTTTATTTCTCAATTATCACATTCATTTCAGGATCAAGCTCACTTAGAGGAGGATCTACAAAGCTTTTCTTTCCCTCTACATAGAGTAATTTACAAACTAGACAAAGAAATCACAATAAATTTAGTACCCTCGGTAACTGAGGCACAATTTGATAGGAGCATTAATTGTATTATTGAGGTCTACAATTTCTGTTTGCTGACATCCAAGGGGAATCCAGATCAAGAACAAAGTCTTTATCAAGCCATTCACTAACCATTAAGTCAAAAAAACTATAAATAAAATCGAGGTATTTGACACAGTTCATTAAATGGAGATAAGAAGCTTATTTGCAGCAACTCAATTCACAAATGAATCTTCTAAACACCTCCAAGTTAAACTATATTCAACTATGATCTGTGCTTTCTTCACTTGGTCTTCAAATGGCAAGATTATCAAGGATGTCACACAGGCTATCTATACATGTAGCAATTTCAACCAAAAACAAATACATAAATAAATAAATCATAACGTGAATTGTGAACAACATGCACACCTGGGAAGTTGCAGGGTTGTGCCAACATGAACACCAAAGGATTTCCCATTGTCAAGCTTGTTTTGATACAAAAATTATATGATGGGCACGGCCTCAAAGTTTTAATCCTCCTAATTTTCTACTTTTCTGTTGCCAGGGAACCCCCAAAACTAGTTGTGAAGTTTTGGGCATCAAATTTGCAGTTGGGTTCAAATTATATTGATCCAACAAGCCCATCCCTACTGTTCCACTGGCCATTATGACCTGCAATGAATATGTTTTCACTTGAAACAAGAGCTATCCTCTGTGCCCACTTCAAAATGTGAAAAATAATCAAATATCGGGAGACATGTGAATCCAAAACTTGATGTATTGTGGATAATTCTCTAGCAGAGGTAGACATGAAAGACATCAAAAGAAACACCAGTTCAAATTTTCCTCCTGCATGTTTCTGACTTGGGTTCGAATCATAGATAATATATAGAACAAGAATATCACACATATTCGAAAATAGTATATATAACAATAATATCACCTTGGCAAGCACCAACAAAGAAAGGCCATGGATAAGTTTTATCAACCTCTAGATTGCAACCCACCTTGGAACTTTAACCTTTGGAGTCATTTTTATGCCTTCATATAGGTATTTTATTTGATGATGTACCTGAAAAGGAGGGATCTCCTTGTCTACAAAATTGTTATTCCTTCTTTCCTGTCCAAATGGCTCTAGAGGCAATCAGGGGCAATGATCTATGTTATTTGAGTGCTCTATCATCAAACAATCCAACAAGGAAGCCTCCTGCCAAGTACCCTATCCTCAAATAAGGGGAGAATAACACCCCATACCTCTTGAGAAAAAATAAAAATGAACACCAGCACATGGTCTATTGTTTTTCCTTTACATTTGCATAGAGTACAAATTCCAAGACCCTACCTTGCCCTATTTTGTAGAACCTCTCACATCAAAACATTATTCGTTAGGGCCAACCACATAAAAATCATGTATTACATTGAAGATTTATCTTCCCCACCACCAAGCTACTACTACTGCTTCATCATCAAAGATAGCCTTGTATCGCAATCTAGCTATCAGCAGTCATATGGCAGGATCGTTGGACCATACAACTTTCTTGCGTGAAGAAGACATGGATACAACTCTTTTCTCCCAAATGCAACCAATGTTGAGTTAAAAAAAAATAAAAAATTGCTTGATTTTGTATTGAGCAACAACAAAATATACATAATTTCCTTGTGACAGAGTTGCTAAGATGGAATCTTCATCTACAAACATTTACCTGTCAGGATGAGAAAACGCAAATCGAATTTCTTTCTTATTCCATAGACTCCAACTATGATATAAAATAAAACACATCAAGTTTGTTTACCCCAACACGCCAACAAGTAGCAAGCCCCAAATATATAATATAAGAAAGTAGTAGGTATCCCAAAGGCTTGAAGGGGATCTAATGGAAAGAAGTGACTGTTGTCAGAAGCCTTACAATCAATATATAAATATATAAATGTAGATTTATTATTATTTTAATTGGAAATATTCAATTAAATAATAAAATTTAATTACGTCTCTCCCAATCTAAATTGCTTCTTAGCATAATTCACTACCTTCATATGTCTTGCATTTTTTAATAGCGTTGTAACATGTGGATTAATTTCCTTTTTGGTGCACAATCTCCGCCTTTTAGGACAATATGGTGCCGTGGCTCAACCCCTATAGGTCATTACGACAAATTAAGAATAACAGAGAAGATGAAAGGTTGTACAAACCAGCGTATTTTTCAAACAACTAATCCAACATCAGTACCTTAACTTTTTCATGAAGATATCATATTGAGAACATTTGAAAAATGGTGGGAAATCTAGGCAGCGGCTATCTCCCTTCTGCGAGGGTGATGCGGAAAGAGTGATAAGATTTCACTGTTTTGATTTTTTATGTTAAATAAAAAAAACCAATATTAATGGAGATATTGGTATTTTTTACTAAATTTTGTGAAGTGACTAAATGTAGCTTTAACCATTCACCTTAAAATGTTTTTTACAATATAATTTCCTAAGTCTATTTAATATATTCATTATCTAGAAAACAATATTTCAGATTAATCACATTGTAAGGATTGGGTTAATGTTTCTTCATTATCATAAAAACCAACCTATATCCATCTTAACTCCACATCTACCAAACTCTTAGAGGGATGAAATGTATTTATCCCTCTCAGCACTTAGTAGACCCAGAATAAAGATGGATCTAAGCTGATAGAATTTCCCCTTTGAATAGTCTATGCTCATATGAATACCATGGTATTACCATGGGTTAATACCATGGGTTATCATAAACGTGGAGCTTAAAAACTACTATTAGTAATTTATAAAAAATAATAATTGATTTTTATTTTAACCGAGTTAAAATGTTTAAGTGACATTAAATTACAAGATCCATTTTTACTTTTGATCTACCAAGCCCTGAAAGGGATCAAATATTTTTTCACTCTATGCTAGTTTGCATATCACGATGTTTGATCCCTTTCCGGGCTTAGTAGATCGAGAGTAAAGATGGATCTATGCTGGTTTAATTCCCCCCTTTAAATAGGCTAAATTCGACCTGAATACCATAGGTCAATACCATGTGCCATCTTTATTTTTATTAATACCAATATTAGGGTTAATAACTTTTTTTTGCATGGTATTAATAATAATTTGGCCCATAGGCTTCACCTAAATATAATGCCTTTTTTGAGTGTTCTTAAATATAAGGTGACTTATGGAGTAAATATAAAAAATGTTTTATTTATTTACCATATCGCTCGTTTATTTATATTTTTATTAATTTACCATACCGCTTTTATAAATATGGTATTTGGCCCATAGGATTCACTTAAATAAAACCTCTTTTTTGAGCCTTCTTAAATAGAACGAGGGTTATGTAATTAAATATAAAAAGAGGTTTTATTTATTTACCATACCTCTAGTTTATTTATATTTTTATTTATTTACCATTCCTCTAGTTTATTTATATTTTTATTTATTTACCATACCTTTGGAGTAAGTATAAAAAGAGGTTTTATTTATTTACCATACCCCCACTTTATTTATATTCTTATTTATTTACACCCTTGCCATCAATGAAAACCAGATTTGAAAACAGGGAGCTATTCACAGAAGAAATCATGGTGATTGGGACCAAATTCAACCTCCCAAACCAACTCCCAAACGAGAAAATGGGCAATTGCAAATGAATTAACATTGCAAAGCAAAAAATCGGGCGATTGTAATGGAATATAACCTCCCAAACCAGGCGAATCGGGTCAAGTGAGTCTTTTCATAGTTTATCCGCCCCTTTTATTTGGGCTAAAATGAAAAAATAATTATTTTTAAAATAAAAGTTGGGCTAAATATATGAAATGGGTGTTTTATAAAATTTTCACACCTCTAAAATGAAAAACCCCTTAAATTTCGCCCTTGTGCTAAAATTCGCCCCTAAAATCTACCATGTTCGTGGGTCTCGTGGAAATGGGGGGTTTACCTCTGCCAGCTGATAATGAAATAGTGGGATTCGCTCCAAAAAGAAGGTCACTAGAACATAACCATATCCAAACTGTTTCAGGTTCCCTGCCTTGGCTTTGGATAACTGGCGCTTCATGTTCACCTTCATGGCTTCCACCCAATTGAAGATAGTGGGCGCCGTGCAGTCTATGGCATACTAGAATTTGGACTTGTTGGACTCATGCAATGCTTGAGCCCCAACAACTTTGTTTATGGTCAAGAGCAACGCTTTCAATACAAGGTTGTTAACACTCATGATATCAACCTTGCCACTTTTTGATCTTAGAGCTTCTGAGCAATGTTCTTCCAGCAGCATGTTCACACTTTCCCCAATGGGTCTGGACCCATACAGATTGAATGGTTCCCCTCTTTGGGATAGTCCGGTGATGAAGTATATATTCGAAGTCTCTAGCTCCAACTCTTGGTCTCGGATCACAAATAGTTCACGTCCAACGTCCCAAAGACTAATCAAATATTGTAATAGCTTAGGTTGAGCCCGAAGTCTCGGTGTGAGGAAGAATTTGAGGAGCCCGTAGTTCCTTAGAGCATCTAAACAATTTGGATCTGTCAATTCCTATGCATCAATTGCCTCATGCTCGCGTTCTTTCCAATTGACCATCTTTCCACTGTAATTTTCCTGCAAACACCATGGAACCACATCAACAATCAATCCTTGACTGAGAAAATGCGGATTTAAAGCAAGGAAATTGGGCAAAACATCAAGTTTTTTCTTCTCGCTGCGCCGACGCAACTATTTTAAAAATAGTAGCGCTAATGAGGCAAGTGACTGTATTAATAACCCTCGTTCAGTGCAATCCCAAGCCTGGATCTCGTGTCGACCGAGGGAGATTTTTTTTGCCAAAATCTCCTAAAAAATCCAAAAAATGGGTAAAAATAGGAAAAACAGGTATGAAAATGAAGCTAAGGGTCTCAATGCTTACCTGCACCTGATAGTTCGTCGATCGACCTTCTGGATTTGCCATAATCTGCTCCTGAAAATATAAGGCATGAATGGGTAAAAATTGCTCCACACAAGGTAAAAAGGTAAATGGTAAAAAATGAATTACTTTTCCCCTTTTTATTCATTTTCCATGATATTTTAGGGTTTTAGAAACATCTTTCACCTATTTTTTACCTTAGAAATCAGATAATGCATTTGCTTCTTGTGCAGTGACAGGTGATGGATTGTTGATGATGGTGCTTGAGTCGTGTTTAAGCTCTTTTCTCGACTTGTAAAAACTCAAATGAAAATATCGCCAAGTATTTTTCCCTTTTTGACTCGTTAAAGAGAATAAAAATGGGGGGTCTGCTTTCAACTCTTTTTCGACCCTTAAAACACGAAAATATTGCCGAGCTCTTGTTGTTTTGAACTCATTAAAGGATGCGAAACGTCGTTTACCCAATATATGTTTACCCCTTTTTTTGGGTTGGGATAAACTATTTACGGAAAAGGTACTCCTTCACTGACATGGTCAAGCGGCTCTCTCAAGTATTGTTTTCTATTTTTTCGGGCTCGAGAGACACAAATGTACGAAAAGGGACCTTTTGGAGTTTTATTTTCTGTGTCTTTTCAAATTCTCTAAACCTGAAAAATATACCGAGTTACACCTTTGTCAGACTCGTTAAAAAATTAAACGACATTGGATTCGCCACCATGACAGACATGAGCTTCTCCTTCCTAGGTCTCATTAATCTTACTAGGTCCGATTCATCCGAAGGATGGACTTACAGTGCAAGCATATGATATACCCTTCGAGCTTGCGATAAAAAATAATTGGGGTACCTGCCAGAAATGGTGGTGGAAAATGGGAAATTCTATCAGTTGTGTCGGTAGCTCACTCTTAAACATGACACTTTCTGCTTCGTGTCGGGCTAGGATATCCACACTTCATTTTTGACTTTCCTGGGTTGGGCCATTCATTTTTTCCTTTCCATTTTATCTTTGCCACATCATTATGAACTACGATCCTATGGATCCAAAAGCTGCCAAACTCCGAATCCATGTCGCCGATATGTTCAAGAGTTACCCTTCTGCAGTTACACTCATTCCTAATTCTCTGTATCATCCTTAATCATTACATCCCTTCGTCTTGCATCGATGATGTGGGATACATCATGGCCCTCCTTCGACAAGGTCACTTCCTATCAACTTCAGCTCATTATCCGGGAAGTTGGCCGAGAGACTCCTTTCCAGTACCTTAGAGCTTGCATGCTCTAATGGCAAGTTCTTCACACTCGATGATAAGTTCACATCACTAGCTTTCAATCGGGTGATTTCACGGGTGTTCGACTTCAGTTCCTTATTCACATTGCATGGATTGTGTTGCTGGTACCTTGAGCGCCATCATCATTATTGGTGGTTTCTCTCGCACTTGTTAACGGTTCACATCATTGATCGATAATCAAGTGATTTTATAGCATGTTTGACTTCGACACATCTATTAACATGTTAGAATTTGTACCTTGATCAGGTAGTGTTGGAGCGCAAGACCCTGGGCTCAGATTACTAAAGTCCAGGTTGTAAGGCGATGTGACATGATCATGCTGATATACATGTATCTTTCAGATGGATGGCCGTGACCATACCATGAGTTGTTATATGTGATCCTTCTCATTATTGGATGGATGTGACCATACCTTGGGTTTGATATGATACTCTTTACTAGATGGCTGCACCCATACCTTGGATCCATTTACATGATCTTTCTCTGGATGGTTACATCCATACCACGATTCATGTATCATTTATTAGAGTTTTCAGTGATGTATATGTATCTATGCTTGCTTGTAGGTTTTTCGATGACTGTCTCCGGTTCCACACATCTACTTGTAAGGCATTTCACCCCTCACTCTAGTTTGGCCTTCACGCTTTAGGGGGAATCTACTACACAACATTTGTTCACTGTCCCTTTACTCCCCGTTCCTCGATCCTGGAGGACCTCTACAATGAACTCTATATGCTTTCCCATCATGAAGAGCATGTCTTTTCATCCATACTCATGTGCAGAACATTCCCCTCTTGCATCATTTCCCAAGAATCTTCCTTCAATCCCAGTTTTCAAGACCGACGCTAGTGATCAATTCCTTCCCCATGCCAATTTGCAGAGTTTGAAACCAGACCTAGCGCTGAACGGTGCAAGTGAGCCCTTCCTCACTCACGTTGATCCTCTTTTGGCAAGTTTTTAAAAATGGAGTCAAAGCTTTTAGCTCTAGAAACTTCGTGAACGGAAGTCTCGTAAATGGTTGGGCTGGATAGAGCTGAGGGAGTCTATTTGGGCTCCTTTCCCATATAAAGATGGAACAAATCAAAGAGATAAGCCCTCTCCCATCATAAGAGGAACTATCTCCCTTCCATCAAAGCTATATAAACTCCTCCTTTTCCAAGTTGAACTAGTCTTTTTGGAGCTTGAATAACCACCAAGATATCTATAGATTTTGCCTTCTAGTTTATGTGTATAAAGGGAGAATAGTGTGTTTGGTTTGGTTTGGAACTAAAGGGAAGAAGCCTTAAACTTCCATTTTTGAGGCTAACCATGAGATGCTAGAAGTAGTGTTGGAACCCAAATAAGTCAGAGGAGACCTGTAACGTCAAGGCTTTGGTTGTATCTCTTTCTGAGCTTTATATCAATACAACTAATGATTTATTTCCTACATTGAGTGTCATATTACATTTGATGGCTTACGATTCCTTGAATTTTTAAGTATATTGAATGCGATTGTATGCTATTATGTTTTTTGTTGTCTCTTATGTATTTGTTTCAGGTATTTGAAGGAGAAGAACGAAAAGAAGCTGGAGAAAAGGAGCGAGGTCACCATCAAGCGTATTAGCATTCTAAGAGGTATGCCTTCTTATTCGATTCTAGTCTAAGGAAGTTTTCATTAGATTGTTCTGTTTTCGGCTAGACCCTCTCTTGGGCTAGAGGGATCATCTCTGTCCGCAGAGGAGATTTACCTACACCACAAGGTGCCATACCTTCCATATTTTCCATTTACAAAGAATAAATTCTCAATTCAGTTAGGAATTGGTAGTGCATATAAGGATATAAATATTGTATTGCATGCCACTAATAGGTGAGGACTGTATCCACACAAACCTCAAGAATTACCAAGAAAATATGAAAGGAGGTTTCAATAAGAGAGAACCCACCAACACAACAAGAATCCACCAGCATCCTCCTGTGGTGGAAATTTTTACAAGGCATCAATGGATGGGGTTCTTTGAGAGGATGAGAGGATACGATGATGATGTGGCTAGAGCATTTTCCCTCTCATTCATACCCCTCACTAGAGCCAGTGCTACTACTGTAGTGAAGGGTTTATCAGTAGCAATTACCCCTGAGGTTATAAGCATAATAACTACACTCCCCCTGGGGTTACAATGGAGAAAAGGGGACAAGACTAACATCACCCTTGCAAAGAAAAGTTTCTTTTTGGAAGGAGAAGAGCCAATTGAAGACAAAAATGGGGTTAGAAGGGAAAGCATTCCATACCATTGGAATGAAGTTAGTTACCATATCATCAAATATATTTCATGTGAGGGGAGATACAATGTAGTGTATGGATACCACTTTAGACTCCTCCATGAACTGAGATTTGGAGAGAACACACCTCCTCATAACAGAATAAGTATACCCTATTTTCTTCTACAATCCATGATAGACATGATCATCAAGGTGCAAGAGGGAAAACATAAAAAATAGCCCATCATGGGTTGATCAAACTCATCCTTGAAGATGCTCTACAAAACTTAAGATTCCCTATTGCATGGAAAACATTTGCAGACATGCAGGAAGAAGGAGCAATTCAAGCTATTGAGTATGACAGAAGCCCTACTGCTAGTGAGGGGGAAGAAGAAACAGAGGATGAAAATGAAGAAGAGACAGAGGAGGAAAATGAAGGAGAAACATAGGAGGAAACAAAAGAAGAAACAAATGAGTAGAGTGAAGAAACAGAGGAAGAAAAAGAAGAGGAAGGAGGAAACAAAGAAGAGGATGAAAAAGAAAATGGAAAAGAGGATGAAGGACAGAAGGAGGAACATAAGTCTGCAACTCAAGGAAGAGAAGAAGAAGAATCACCAAGGGTGTCTCCAAAGCCTTTGTATCTTTGAGATGATAATGGTCAGCTATCATGCTAGGGCATCTAAGATAATTGTTTTGGGAGTTTTGTTTTAATTTGGAGGACCAATGTATGAAACAGATATAAAACAGTGATGCCTAACCTTTTGAATAATATTAATATTAAAATAGAGGGCTGCTATTAAAATTCACACAGTGATATAGATTGTATGTTGGTGAGCAGAAACAGAGAAATGATATGATTTTTACAATATTCAAATTGAACATCAAATAATCATAAGTATGAAAACCTTTAAACCATGTTCAGAAGGTTTAACAAAATATGCTTAAGTTTACAAAAGATGCTGATGATTTAATAATTAAGAGGGAATTAATTAAACAGACAGTTAATATAATTCATTCTCTTTATAGATGATCACTTCAGAAGCTTATAGGAATAGATTGAAACTCAATTATTCCTACCTAGTTATCTCTGTAAAACATAAGAATATGAAGAAAAACACTGTGAATATAACTGGAAAAACTTACAGGAAAAATGAAACTGTATGAACCAGAATTCAGAATCCTCAGCTTTGTATTAATGTTTCAGAAAAGTCAAGTACATTTAATGTCTAGAAATGCTTCTTCAAGGGTGCAACCCTTAATAACTCATGAAAGAGAGTTATTTATACAATAATAGAACTAAGAAAATATCTCAAACTGTTTTACAAAAATAGATAATTACAAAATCAGAAATATAAACTGCTAGTTGATGTGGCACTATTTTGTTGTTGAGTTGTTGATGACTGTTGCTGGAAATATTGAAAATTGTTGAAGCTATGCTGATTGTTCCTTTAAAAGCTGAATGCTGTTAGATCACCCTTTAGTCAAGTAATTCTGTCAATTCTTCCCAGCATTTCTTTTCTGGGATAGATATCTTAGTTACTCTTCTGTAAATTTCATCCATCTCTGTATATTTAGTAAAAGTGGGTTTTACTAAAAATATGTGTCTGATTTCATTCAAAATAAAGAAAGTATCCCTGAGTGCATTTACTATAAGTGTTGGTGTTGTTGAACCTCTTATGTTTGAAACTGAAGCTGCATGTTTGCCCACCTCTGTCAGCTTCTGAACATAATCCTCAATTGGCATCAATTTGTCATTAATCACAAGCATGGAGGGTAAACCCTTGCTGGTCAAGGGTTCTATCCTGCTGAAAAACCGTTGAACTATGGTATTGACATTGCTGCACTTTTCTTGCAGCTGAAGGATGAGGTTTTTCTTGGTGATGATCTTCTTTACCTCCAATATAGTTGTTGTTCTGTCACTTATGCCTAATTCCTCAAGCTCATAGCTGTCTTTGGAATTCAGGAACTTGATGATATCAGAAGCAATTTCTGGCATGTCTTCAAGCTGCTTAGTAATAGTTTCAACTGCTTCCTGAGCTTTCTCCAAGAGATCCTTCTGATCAAACACTATCTTGATATAGGGCCAAATATCCTTGATTGATTCTATAATTTCTTCCCACAGAATTTCCTTTGCCAAACCCAATTTGTTTCCAATGAAAGATTCCTTGAGTTCCCTTTGTAGTACTTCAATCTGACTTTTGACTCTGTGCAACTCAACTGCATGTGAACTATCTGCTACTGACTTCATAAGCTGTAACTCCTTGAGTTCATCCTTCAGTTTCTTAATTTCTCCTGTCTGGATAGACAGGTTCTGAACAGCTTCAGCAAGCTGTTCAACTCCTTCTGCTGTACTTGTAGTTGATGTTGTAGCTGAAGTAGAAACCTTGGTGGTAGGAATTGCTGCAAGGGGGACTATATCCATTGGAGTTTGAGCCTTTTTAACAGCTTCCTCTTTTTCCTTGACCAGTTTCTCCATCTGCTCCTCCATTTGTTTTATCTGCAGATTTTGTTCTATGATGAGCTTCATCATGTCAGACTTCTGATTTTCTGTTTCTTCAATTTCTTTAGCCATTGGGTCCTTAGAGGCTGGCAATTTGAGCTGCTTCTTTAATGCTGCAACTTCAACATTCTTCTTCTTAATAAGCTCTTCTGCAGCGTTTATGTTGGAGGGATCATATCCCATCTTCAACACTAGATTTTCCAAGGATTGAATCTTGGTGTCCTTTGCTAATGAGGAGACTTTCTCCAACTTAAGTTGTGACTGAGTGTTGGCCAAGGTAACCTGCATTTTTGACAAACTCATGGCAGTGTTAGTCAAGGTGGAAGAAATCATCTGCCTAGTTTGTTTGTGCATCTCAATTTGATCAATTGGATGCACATCCTTCACATTGAACTCAAAAGAAGTCTGCTTTTGATAGTGAGCAACAGTCCTAGGTTGTGGAATTTGGGCTTGTAAGAAAGCCATATGCATCTTTCCCTTCTCAGAGTAAAAGATTGAGAGAATCCTGGCTTGAGAGCTGGAATAATTCTTCCAGAATTGGGTATAAGTGTTCAGCTTCAATTCTTCATTCCTCCTTTTAATCTCACTGAAGACATGGAAAATGTCTTCCTCCTTATCCTTCGGAATGTCTCCACTAGTCTGAATTACCTGTTGTTCATGAGAAGTAGTAGAATGAGTTGGGGACTGTGTAGATTGTCCACCAGACTGTGTATAAAGCATAGTCTCTCCAAGTCCATCTAATGTTGTCTTTTGAGGTTCATTTGTTGCACCAACAATCACAGAGATCCTTGGTCTCTTCTTTCTCTACACAATTTTGAAGCCTTGGCTTGATGCTTCAGTTGTAGGAGAAGACTGTTCTTCCCTTCCTCTTTTTGCTGACTTTTCTTGTGCAAGTGGAGTTTGCACATTTGATGTAGAAACTGCCTTCTCTTCAGCCTGTTGGAGGGTGTTCTCTGTCCATTCCAACTGATTCTTATATTGTTCTATTTCAGGCCTGGTTGTATGGTGATATGCAGTGAACTTGTTTTCTAGCCTGAGTTTAGAAACCACTCCCATTGGGTCATAAGACCATGTGAAATTGAGACCAAACTTCATCTCCTTTAATAATTTGTCTGCTTCCTCTCCTGCTGCCTTGGTGTTACAGATGAATGGACCAACTTGGGCTTTCAACTTGAATTGTGATTTCTTCTTTGCAGCCACAAAGTGCACTTCATCTACATTTAACCTCTGTCTTATGTATTCCAGTGCAAAGATTCTGATAGGCAGGTACTTGGGCAGTTTGTAGGGTGGAAGCTCACAACCATAAACCCTGATATCTGTATAGTTTTGGTAGCAATACCAATCCCCTGTTGCAACTTGATCAACCAATTATAATACATTGACAATCTCCTCACTGATCCTTGGTACTAGAGTGTTGCTCATAAGTTTGATAGCTGGATGAATAAATAGTTCTATGAACTGTTTATATGTAAACTCTTCCTTCTCCTTCATTCCCATTGAAGTCCAAAATATCACTGATTGTTGTTTTCCTTCCTCATCTAGTTTCTGTAAAGTAAATGGGAATTTGTCTCCCTAAAAATATATAAAAAGGTATACAAGTACTGAAGCATACTTGAATACTTCTTCAATATTAAACTTGACAAATTGCTCATGTATTGCTTCAGCTAGGAACTGACTGAAATCATAAATAATAGTGGGTTTAGAATCAGTAGAAAAGATGGACAAGAAACCAAGGATGGCTTCATTAACATTTTGATTAGAGTTGTAACCAAGAAAATAGGACAAAATAGAGGTGATTTGCTTGGTTCTATCAGGGAAGATGGATGAATCATAAGGAGGGTTTCTTTTAGGCAGAGGGCTATCAACAACTAGAAAAAGTTCAAGGGTCTGGGATCTTTTAGTAAAGTCTAGTTTTTGATAGGCTTCTATCAGGTTCTCATGGGAAAAAGGATGAGTTGGTGTAGTAGAAGGGGCTTGCAACATTTTCTCAATGGACTCAGAATTGATTAAACAAAGGATTTCTCCTATGGGTGAAATAATTGCTCTCTGACTGGGATCATAAGATTCATGGAATTTCCTCACAAAATCAGGTGCTCTATGTATCTGAGGGAAAATATAGTGAGGGAGTTGGGAGTCCCAGAGCCCTATCTCATCTGTCTAATCAATTAGTTGATCTTCCATCCAGCAATAGATTTCATATAAATCAAATTGAGAAGAAGTCTCAATGATTTTACAATCTCTGTCGACCAGTGGGGTATGATGGAAGTTGACCTGTGGATGAATCAGGGGATTTGGGACTTCTGCAATTTATTTTCCCTTAGGAGGCATTTTTTCAAATGAATTGCAGACTGAGAATGATGGAAATAGGCCTGAAACAGAGTGATCACAGTCAAAACAATATAACTGTAAAAGAAGCAAGTGGACCTGGATGTCAGTTTCCTGAACAGGAAAAATAATTGCTTAATGTCGGACAGTGGTCGAGCTGTAGGGAAGAAACCTTCAATGATCAGTTTGGTTACAGAAATGGACTGTGTAACTGTTTTCATGAATTAACAGGGTTTATAATGGAAAAATTGGAGCGGGGGTGGCAATGAACAGTTAAATTTTGCATTAATTATCCAACGGGATTAATTAACGGGTCTTTGAATCATAAATTCGCGGGAGCGGAATTGAATGGATAACGGATAGGCAACAGTTGATTGGATGGTAGACATGAGATGGAGTGTGACATGGAGTGGCGGTAAATGATCGCTTATATACCGCGTTCGGGACTAAGGTGAGGTAGTAAGTAGTTTCGGGATTTTAAGTCCCGAAACACTAAAATGTGGAAAAGGTTGTTTATGAC
Organism: Pinus tabuliformis; assembly: GCA_031772625.1. Lineage (NCBI taxonomy): Eukaryota > Viridiplantae > Streptophyta > Pinopsida > Pinales > Pinaceae > Pinus > Pinus tabuliformis. The sequence continues at coordinate 1,541,241,354 of CM062804.1, read as the reverse complement.
GGCGGTTTAGGAAACTGCCCATTTCAGACCCCCCCGATAAAGTTCGGACGGTGAATGAGGGTCGAGGAGGGACATGGGCCATCAGATCTTGTGCGAGTATGCAGGATGAAAGGTAAGGTGGGGGGTGTTTAACACGTGAGGTAGAAGTGATGGTGGGGTCACGACTTTGAGGGCGGATGTGACAACTGCGGGTTATGGCGAATAAATGAATAAATGGAGACATTTATGAAATAACATGGATGTTTTTAAAACTTACGGTTAATTAAAACCCATTATTGAATGCATAGCTTTCCAATGTTACAACTTAGGATAAAATCAATTTGATGCTCCAATTACATTTCACATGTCTACCTACCCTTTTACTCCTAACATTTTCATTTATTTATCCGAGTGCATTTAAGCTAGCAACTCAATATTTCCTTTTTATGACTAATCTACCTCTATCCCTTATTTCCTCCATTAGCTCAGATTAAACTGTTGAGCCAATTTTATTTTCTACCTATTTACAATCAAATTTAAATCAAATCCAATCATGATTAAACTGTATAATTGGATCAAATAAACTAGTGTGGCATCTAAACAAACTGCACACAACTATTATTTGCAAAACTGAACTAGACTAAGAGTAGTGGCATTTAGATTTGCAACACTTTCAGAGTTTATTTTTTTTTTCTTTTCTTTCTAACCTAACATTTTGTTTTTGCCTTCATTTTTTAGGGCATCTATTCTAACATTTTATTTGATATGGACTTGTTTATTAAAAATCCCTAACATTTTTTAAATCAATATTCTTTTTGTCCATATCCTAACTTAACATTTTTTGAAATATATTTTCATTTTTTGACTAATTGATTCTAACTTACCAAAACCAAAAAATGCTACAACAGAGCTATAGAGAAAGAGGCAAAAACCGCTCTAACTTCCCTAAATACACATGTCAAATCAAATGGAAAGAGACAAAGACAAACCCCACTTTACTTCAGGACAAGAAAGAGCACCAGGATTAGACAAGGGAGACCTCAAACCCCTACCAAAACTCCAATTGTCATAGAGGACTCACCAAAACAACAAGAAAAGGCAATCCCTCTAAAGAAAAATGAAGGAGAAGGAACATCAAAACAAGCTTCTCCCAAGTCTCCAATCACCTATGTTAGGAGGCCTGTCACAAGGTCAACCTCATCAAAAGGAAAAGGTCTCCTACAGGAGACACAGTCAGACCTACAGGAAGTAGAGACAATCCTACAGGAAACTCTGTCAAACCTATAGGAAACACAAAAAAGAGACCAGGAAGGAATTACTCAACAAGAAACAAAGGAAGAGGGCCAAGAACTGAAGGAACCTAGCCCATAGCCAAACCTCAGCTCCTACTACAAGTTCATTGAAGGAGGTAGGGTGATACCACAGAAGTTTTCCATTCCCCTATTCTTTGAACTTGAAAAAGAGAGGGCAAGGACACACAGGTGGATGCAAATTGCTAAATCAAAAGGGGTAGAGGATGTAGGCCACATGGAGGAGAAATTGCAGGAGATGGGTAGAGAACTGAGTAGCATAAGAGACATAGAAGCAATAATGAAATCTCAGTTAGAGACTAAGAACACATGGCTAAGGAGGCATCTATAAGAAAGGGAAAGCTAATTTGCAACTATGGCCAGTTTATCCATGGAGGCAATCCAGTGCAGGATGCCAACAAAGTCATATGCCTTATACCTCAAGGAACAATGGCTAAAATTCCAGATAAAGACCCTAGCACAAAGAGGAACTATGCCTTTCCAAGACTACAAACAATTCATTTACCTCTGTGATCAAATCACCTTAGAGGATAGAGCAAAGACATCTGAGTTCTACCTACACAATTTAACCTTGACCGATTTAAATGTGTGGGACCCAAATCCAAAGCTAGGAAACTTGCAATTAATGGCCTTGGCATCTTGGATGAATCATGAGGAGGCAAGAGCTACATAGATGAAAAAGGTATTGGCAAAAGAAGAGGCATAACCCCTTATGATCAGAGCAGAACAATCTAACCCAATGGCTGTCATCAACACTCACAACCTCATTGCAAATGATCCCAAGCTTGCACCAAGGTACCTTGTTGTACAAGAACATGTAGTCACACACTTTGAAGACATGCTAAGATTGCTAGGAGATGACATCTAGCAAGCATGCCAAAGGATATGGAACACCTTACCTTACAGCCTAAAAATCAGAGAATATCATTCTCTTGACAGAATGAGGGAGGCACTAAATAGAACCCCAATGTATAAGAAAGCATTACAAAGACTCAAAGTCAATTGGATTGGATTGAGGCTCATTCCACCATTGCTTTTAGGAATGTTGGAAAGAAGAAAAGAAGAAGAAGAAAGAAAGAAGTGGGAGGAGGTAGGGAAGAATGCAGGGTTTTATTGACAAGAGGAAGAGGCTACAATAAAAGCATGGGATGTTAGGGAAGCCACCAAAGCAATGAAGGACATGGACATAGATTGAGTTGCTCAGAGGATGAGAAACAATTTCAGTAGGGGGTGATGATGAGGCTTATCATTGGGAAAAATATATGGACCTTAATACACCTCCAAGATTACTAAAATCAAATTTTCTCATAATTCTTTACATGTTTTAATTATATTTTGCTTAATGAGATGAGTAAAAGTAAGATGTCATGTCTAGTAGTCTAATGTGAAATGATTGCATGTTTTTGGGAGAAAATTATGGCTAGTTAGAGTGCAATAACTCGAATGAGACAAGAAGGAGAGATTATAGGAGATGGATCTTCCTCATTAAATCCTCACTCACTCAAAGATCCCTAAATCAAATCACGCCAGCTCGGAGTTGCAGGCAACTGAGTCATGAGGATCATTGGCAGCCAAGCCAGTGATAGTTAAGAACCAGTTAATCTCAAGATTGGGAGCTAAGACTCCCTAGATTTAAGGAATTTGCTGGCAAATCTAGTTGTATAAATAAAGAGGTCTAGAGCCTCATTAGGATTTAGATTTTTTATGCAAGATAGCTAAGCAATTTTTGAGTTGAAGGATTGTGACCAAACACTGTTATGTATTTTTTGATATGTTAATGAAAATGAGAAGCATTTGCTTGATCCAGCACTGAGTTGACTTAGAGGGCTGAAGATCTTGGGTTAGGGCCTGACCCTAGCAACAAAGGTTCCTCTTACTGTACTTGTATACTTAGGTTATCTCATAGATTAGTTGTTAAATTGATTTTGGTGTTGTTAAATTGCAAGTATTGGTAGATTTGATTAGTTTGCTTCCATTTGTGCATAGCTTTAACAGTAGCATTATAGAGATAAGAAATATTCAAAAAAGGCTGATAACAGGTGGCTCTTACCTCATTCCTCCCTTCAGGGACCATGGCTTGAGGAACAACTCCCATTCAGCCCAAAAAGACAAAATTCTGGTTTCTTATGAAATTTAGGGTTCTTCTGCTAATTAGGTCATCCTCTTTCAGTTTTAGAAGATAGGTTTTAGTTGTCATTTATGATATCTTAAGTTTTGTATTAGATTTCATGTTGCTTTCATAATAGGTTTCAAGCATTTCCATGCATGAACTTGGCAAATAAATGATGCAAATTTTGTTTTCTTATATTTTTGTAAACCCTTCTTGTTTTGAGATGATTTATGGATAAATGCCATCAATGATGTATATGTTGTAGGAGTTTCTACATTGCAAGAAGACCTTATGTCATCAGCCTCATCCAAACCATATCCACCCACGATTTCCAAGGGCCACTAAGTTCTCAATTCGAAGTATCATTTTAGAAAGACAACTTGCCATGCTTATTGATCAAATCCAACCATAATAAAGCTTTGATTTGAGTTCCGAGTGAGTTCCAACCACTCCCTTGCCTTATTTCTTCCATTGCTCACTTTCCCTAAGCTCCATACCACTTTCCAAATCACTCTTATGCTTTCGGCATGTTCTTGTAGGAAGACAAGGGATCCTATAAGTGAACTAGGACATCCTGTAGACATCTTGTAGGAAAACCCATAGTGGCCTGTTTTGAGCTCGATTTGTGAAAAAAGCATCATGAAAGCTAGGAGAAGACCCTTGATTGCCTCCCAAGCCATTTGACCCATTGCACTCATCTCCCTCCACACCTATCTCACCTACCATGCAACCAAGAAGGATTAGCATTCATATTTTTACAAAAAGATAAAAAGAAAAAGGTTGTTATGTTTATTCCTACACACAACAATTAAGTGCTTGTTTTGATCATATTCCATGCTTAGGGTAGTTAAGATTTCACATGTGTTAAATTAGAATTCTTTTGAAATCAAGGTATATTAAGGAATAGCTAGATGAGTTATGTGTTTTAGGCACCTATTTCAGTCCTTCATTACTATAGTAGGTAGCATTTCAATTCTCTCAATTAGGGTAAAATTATCCTTTCTCAATTGGCAATCAAACTTCTTATAAATCAATAGAAGGCTGGTTTGAGAAACCCTAGTGGTCTATCTCCCCAGCCCAATAGTGACAAAGAGTGGATCCATTGCATCTATTTGTGTATACAACACTATCACCTCCAAGTTTGTACGAACCCCGGGTTGATGAAGTAAAGTTGGTAGCCCTAGGAGTTGCAACATCCTTGCTGCAATACTCGTGCTCATCAATCACACACTTAGCATTCTTTGACAACATGAAAACATAGACCGTTGGAGCAACAAGAAATCATTTCCCTCTGTGTATCTGTCTCATAAAAATAAGCGACAAGTGTGACACTTGAGATAGACTTTAGGACGACCATGATGACACTTGTGCGACAGTGTTCAAGACTTTGTGCATGAGTGCGATGAATGTTTATATGGTTAGGAAAACTCACATACACAGAGGTTGACCTTCAAAACCACCAAAAATGACTAGAAAACATGAAATAAATGTCAAACATGCCAAAAGAAGACAATTGATCCAACAAGCGAAAGGGATCAAAAAACTTAGAGGAAACACATGGAATCATTTTGAGTGTTTGCAACCATACATGTCATTGAGACATAATTATATGATAATGATAGGCTTCCATTCATTCTATGCTGAGAGGTGTATTTCAACTTCATTAAAGATGTGCTTTGTTTTTCATACCTACCCTCCAAAGGGTTGTGAATCAGATGGAGTCGTCATGTTGTCTCGGTATTCTTTCATACCCTGTGTTCCTTGTCTTCTTATTTGATAATTATCTTTTCTCCTTAGCTCCTTAAGTATCATCTAGCATGTCCTACTTATTCATCTCCTTCTTAATCATCTTTCCATAGCCTGGTAGAATTCATGTATCTATAATCCACTCATGACAAGACGACATCAGTATGATAAACCCCTAGTCTAAGATGTTGCATGATAATCTACTAATTGTTGGGTGCAACCCAACTTGGACTAGATTTTGGCAAAAGACTCCTTATTTTGTGGGGTGGAGAACCCAGTGGAGCATGCAACATAGTGTGCAGTAGAGCAGTGGAACACGAAGTGGACCATGTAGTGAAGCACTTGGAATATACCGCATGGTATAAGGGCGTCGGAGTGGGTCAAAGCCCCTCCTTTTTGTAAAATCACGTGTTGTTGTAAAGGATAATGGGCTTTTAGGCCATAGTTGCTTATTTTAGGGAGTCCATGGTATTTGGACCATGGTATTGTAATGATGTAACCCTCCTATGTAATATCATATATAGGGTCAAATAATAAGAAGAGAATCATTGAATTTATCCAAATCAATGTTATGGTTGTATTATTGTGATCTGTAGTGAAGGAGAGTCTCTATAGCTAAGTGCACAGAGCCCTGAGTCTGCAACTGAGTGTGTAGATAGCCTGCAACTTAGTGCACATGCCAATAACTATTTATTGTATAAATACTCATTATATTAACAATAGTTCTTGTGGACGTAGCCCCACATTGGGGTGAACAATGGTACATCGGTGTTCATGTGTATGTTTACTTATTATCTGTTGTAAATTTATTACACTTGCATTTCAACACAGTGATGGTTTATGGTTTTATATGACACTTTTAAGTGCTTAATCTAATGGGTCGAAGTGATTTATGAATTTTAAGAATAAGAAACATAATAATACCACATCCCTAATCCTTCAAGGTTGCAGAAACCTAGTTCTGCATCCTCCCATAGTCACTTTGGGTGAGAATATGATCTGCTTGCAAGTCATTGCCAAAAGGGCTAGTGATTGAGGGTTTTTTTGGTGCGCAGTATAGATCGAACCCGGGTCAACCCAAACTAAGACAACAAATGGTTTCATTGTTGGGACCAAGATCTGTTTGAGGGATATGTGGATGTGGCACTTGTCGAATAAGGATATTCAAGACTGAATAGAACTAAAAGACCAAGAATTTGCGGATCAAGAGAACAAAAACCCTTGTCCTACAACCGAAGCTTGGTTACAGAAGTATATTTTTATAGATCAATATAAAATTTTCTTTGCTTCATTTCCTACTAAGCTGTATGAGTGCATATTGAGGTTGACCAAAAGGAAGAACTATTTTAAAGGTGAAGAATCTACGGTGTGAACTCTTGAACTAATACAATGACTCAAGAGCACTGACAATAGGATTTCAAGGGTTGTCAATTTTTGGATTGATAGCATCCTGGGAGGATTAATTACTGAGTTCAATGTAGACTTGACTGTGTCCTACAACGAAGTAGAATGAAAATTATTCAAAGGACCGTCAGGTATGTATTTAAAATCTCTAAAACTTTGGATTAAGATGCTTTTGTGTGAAAGGGGAGTTTTGCATATGAAATCAGATTGCTAGTTTACTTATGTTTGGAAGAGGAGGGAATAAATATGAGCAAGAGATTGGAACAATGCGAAGAGGAAAGAGATATAGAGTAGATACGAGAAAGAGATCTCGGGGAAAACACCTGAAGACTTTCATAGAGACTGATTATAGCCCTCTTTTGAGTGAATATGAAAGTGAAGAAAGCCTCCTTGATAACCCTCAGGTAACTCTGCAGTATTCACCTTTCTAGCCTGAGATTTCTCTGAAGCCAGAATCCAGTAATAACCAGGGTGTTTTTGGCTCTCCCCCTCCCCCTCCCCCTCTCCTTATTTCTCCCTGACGATATTAAGCTACCTGTTTTCAAAGGAACTAGATTGGAGGATCCGTAACAATTTTGGTTTTTAGGTGAAGCAATATGGACATCGAAGTAGATCAACGATGAGAATATAAAGAAAACACAACTCGTTATGACATTCCAATATAGAGAATTAACATGGTATATGAAGTATTCAAATAATCAAAACAAAACATTTGTAGATATTAAAACAACACTAATAGGAGAATTTAAGAAGTCAAAGTCTGAGTTGCAGTGCATCACCAAGTTGAAAGAGATCAAATAGAAACCTACTGAGTCTGTTTGGGAATTTGATAAGAGATTTAAGGTTTTATTGGATCGAGTAAGTTCGACATAACTCCGCAGCAACATCAAGAATGGTTTATAGCTACACTGCTACTGCATATCAGATTGCCATTAACACAACAAAAGATAGGAACTCAAGCCAAAGCTCTAGAAATTATGATGAAATTGGAAGCTTCGCTAATAGGAGCTACTAATGCAGACATACAATAGATTCAGAGTCAGCTAGCAAAGCTAGCCCTACATCTACAAGACATTAAGAAAAGCAAAGAAGTTAGAGAATAAGTATGGTGTATAAAATGAAGATCAGAGGGCCATTATAAAGAACAATGCCTCATCTTCAAGAATTACATGGCTGGTGGAGCACCGAATCCTCTGAATGCAGGATCAAGCCTTTGCTGTGAAATATGTAAGACTAGAGGCAAGCATCATTCAAAAGACTATTAATTGTTACAAAAATATGTACAGACTCCAATGAATCTATATTGAAAATTATGTAAATCAGTAGGACATGATGAGAATAATTGTCAAGCTTACGAACTAATGATGGAGCACGATGTTGACACTTATAGAATGAAAGCAAAAGAGCATGGACATGAGGACAATGGACAACGAGGTGGTCGAGGAGGTTACTAAGGAAGAGATCGAGGTGGTAGAGTTGGTTGAGGACATGGAATTTTTTTTCTATAATTACATGGCCAGGCAAGTCATTTTGCAAGAGACTACCAGAATCCCACAATGACATGTAAGTATTGTAAATCATTTGACCATGTAATTGAAGAATGTCTTGTACTTGTGGCAAAGATGCAAAAAAAAAGGAATCAATAGCTGACACATAATATTCAAATGATGACTGCTGAAAGCAAGATCAACAATGATCCGGATTTAAGCAGGAACACAATATATTACAGAGATAACCATAAATACAGAGATGCGATAACCATAAAAACAGAGATGCAGCGGAAATAATACTTCATTTCATTAAAGGAGAATACTGAAATATGCTTACAAATAGAAATAACCCAGTTAGGGCGATGGTAGCTTATCTCTGAGAAGAGATGTGTCGGCTACATGCCTCTAAACTATTTTGAACTGTCTTTACAATGAGGCTCGAAGGCCTATTTATTATTGAGAAACAATGGAAAACCCTTAACATTCCAAAACATAACCCTAGAAGATGAAACGCCAAACCATGGGCCCCGTTTGGGTAAATTGGTACATCAACTTCTCGGGGTCGTAACTTTGGCATACGATCTCCGTTTGATGCGCATGATAGCCCGTTGGAAAGATCTCTCCGAGGACTACGACGGAAAAGACACAAAGGCAGATTTCCCAAAAAATGTCGTTTAGGGCCTCAAAACGGCTCCGAAAGTTTAGGACCCGAAAAACTGCTAAAAATAGTAAACTGCGCTATAATTAAGGAAACTGAAAAACTGAAAGAGACAGTTGTGGGGGTCCAAATGGGATAGGTGGGTGGCCACCAACATCCACCTGGATCATTCCTCCCCAATGGTCCCCATTGTGTTGAGTTCCTCCTTGAGATGAGGAAGCTTCTGCTGAGCTGGGTCTCCAGTGAGCTGTTTTGCAATCTCTGATGTGTCAAGAAATGGTGGGAAGTATGATCGGCGATGGCCCACATTGAACAATCGGTGCAAGCGAAGGAATGGAGGAATGCTGTGCTTCAAAGCATTGTTGCCCATAGCCTTGTTACTGGTGTAAGGACCATGTCGAAGCGGTCTGAGTTTTTGATGGGTTCTGGTAAGGCATTCTCTCTGCCGATGTAGCCAAACTTTTTCGCCCACCTGAAACTTGTGTGGTACCCCTCTGGGTAAGGAGAAGTTGTTCCTTTGTTTTGTCATGACTGTATCCCTATGTTGCTGCTGCTGCGTGGAGGAACCCTTTGCAGGGGTCATGGATGTAGCAACGATCTTCCCCTTACTTTGGGAGCGAACCAGACAGAAAATAAATTTCCTAGTCTGTGAGATGAGCTTGCTGCCTTTCTTAGCAGTGATCAAAGAGGTGGTGGTAGGTGGAGCTACCTCTGGTATCCTGTATAATGAATTATCCAAAGAAATAATGACAGCGCGAGGCCTTGACTCATACACAGCATATCGCCTCCACAAGTATGGCTGGCCTAATAGTACATCACAAACATCCAGAGGTGTAACATCACACAATACCTCATCTGTGAAGGGCTTGATGCTGTAGGGAAGGCGGCACTGCTGGTGAACTTTGAGATCTCGTCCTTCGTGAAGCCACCCGATACTGTATGGTTGTGGGTGTGGCGTAGTTGGTAGGCCCAACTGCTTCACGACCTCTACTGAAACGAGGTTCTTTTGGCTGCCACTATCGACAATGAATTGCAGCGGCGAACCCTTCACCCACATCTGTGAGTGGAAAAGATGTTCCCCCTCCTCTGGCTCTTCGAGCTCATTCTTCTAGATCTTGGCAGTGGCAACAGTGGCACTAGGATCCGCATCAATGATTTTCTTCCCTTTGCCATCCCCCTTGTCGGGTTCCAGCTCAGAGTCAGAACATGCATCTAATTCGGAAGCCTTCAACTCGGCCACCAGCGACTGCTTGGTCCGACACTCACTTGTGTTATGAGTGGGACTCTTGTGGAACTCACACCACTTTCCTGTGTGCTTCTTTGGCTTCGTGGTGTTGTTATTTTCTTGCAGCTTAGAGGGGTTTTCTTGGGTCACCCCACCTTGGCTTTGTCCTTTGGGCTTCGGATTTGCAGATCCAAAGTCTCGCTTCTTCTGTTTGAACTTTTGCTCGATTTTGACAGTGTATCGGTATGCTGTGCCAAGTGAGGAGATGTTCAAGAACTCCATCTCTTCCTGGATGTATCTGTGTAGGCAGCCGCGGTATTTGAGTACCAGATGCAGCTCAGAATCTTTGATACCCAACTGTGTGCGAAGGGTATGAAAAATATTTGTGAACTCTGGTACATCTTGGTCTCGTCCCTGCTGCAGTGTGGTCCATTTGATGTATTTGTCCTCATAGCTTTTGACAGGGTAGTACTGCTCCTTGATGGCATCCCGGAAGTCATTCCAAGTGGGGGCAGCTGAAAATAGTGAGCCTATACTTTCATCCTTCTGCTCGCAGTATGTTTCCCACCAGTCCTTGACGTGGGGGGCTGCTTTGAGAAGAGTGAAAACAATCTTTTCCCGACTTGAAAATTCATGAACAGAAAAATACCCATCTAGCAGATTTAACCATTTATCTACGGCATCTGTGTCTATTTGACCCTTGAAGATGGGGATTTCAAAATTAACTTGTACCTTAAACGGTGTGGCGTTTCCAGAGTAGCTGTTGGAAGCCGATGCGTCGCCTCTGGGTAGCCGCTGAAGGATCTGCGCAAAGCTATCCATCATCGCATTCCTTTGCCGCTCGAGGGCTTCTTCGAGCAAGATTCTGATAGGATCTCCTTCCCCCTCGTCTTTCTTCTCATCCGCCATGGGAGGTCGTCGAGATTTGCGAGGCTAGTCTTGCAAAAGTTCGACCAATTCAAGCCCTAACTCCTTATATCCCGACCTCGTTGGGGACATGCAAAGAAAAATAGAGAAAAAGCAGACCGCTCTGATACCACTGATCTGGATTTAAGCAGGAACGAAATAGATTACAGAGATAACCATAAATACAGAGATGCGATAACCATAAAAACAGAGATGAAACAGAAATAATACTTCATTTCATTAATGGAGAATACTGAAATATGCTTACAAATAGAAATAACCCAGCTAGGGCGATGGTAGCTTATCTCTGAGAAGAGATGTGTCAGCTACATGCCTCTGAACTGTTTCGAACTGTCTTTACAATGAGGCTCGAAGGCCTATTTATGATTGAGAAACAATGGAAAGCCCTTAACATTCCAAAACCTAACCCTAGAAGATGAAACGCCAAACTATGGGCCCCATTTGGGTAAATTGGTACATCAACTTCCCAAGGTCGTAACTTTGGCATACGATCTCTGTTTGACGTGCTTGAAAGCCCGCTGGAAAGATCTCTCCGAGGACTACGACGGAAAAGATGATTTTTATCTAAAAACTTACTGAGGTAGATTTCCCAAAAAACGTCGTTTAGGGCCTCAAAATGGCTCCGAAAGTTTAGGACCCGAAAAACTGCTAAAAATAGTAAACTGCGCTATAATTAAGGAAACTGAAAAACTGAAAGAGACAGTTGTGGGGGTCCAAATGGGATAGGTGGGTGGCCACCAACATCCACCTGGATCAGACAAACTTCGAATTAGTATTGTCGCTAGAAGTGGAGTTGTGACCAGTAGTGATAAAGTAGATGAAAAAAAAGAATCTGAAAGTGCACGGGTCAGAAATATTGCTAAGAGAGTTCATGTTTTTGATATTAAGAAAAGAGGTATTTATGGAAGCAAAGCAAAGTTTTATGGATGCTAGAACTTCGACCTCTAGTGCATAGCCAAAGCTCAATCAAATGAGTACGACATATCATCATATTTGATACATAACTGAGCTATGACGCTGGATCGAGCTCCAACACAAGACCAAGATTCAGTAAATCAAGTAGATATTTTAAAGTCTTTTTTGCAAGCCCGTATGAAATTGTTAAGAGATCAAAAGGTTGTAGAAGGGCTTCAAGAGTCGATATATTCTTATGCATCCAAAGAAACACCATGAAGTGACATGTGTGCAGTCAAGAATTCGCATCGACAGAAAAGAACAGGAAGAGAGATGAGGCTTATTGCGTAGACATGAGTATATGAGATGGATCAAATTATTATGGATCTAGGATTTGATGCTAATGTCTTGACGAAGTAGGGATGGGAATTAATGGGTAGGCCAAAGCTACAGTGGTCACCTATTCAGTTAAGAATGGAAAATCGCAACATATCTTCCCTCTAGGAAGACTACTAGGTGTCACAATGGATATTGAAGGAGTTCACACTATTGTTGATTTTGAAGTAATAGAGATCGACAATGACAATAACCTTTATCTTGCATTTCTTGGAATTAACTGGGAATTTGGCAATATGGCCATAATTAATTTGAAGAAGAGACATATGATATTTGAAGGAAACAATATGAGAGTAATTGTTCCCTTGGATCCATTAGAAGGAGTAAGATATAGAGAATGAGTCAAAGAAGAATACTACAACGTAGACAATATCTATCAAATGATAACGAATGAACATGATTGTGTTAGTCCTACTGAAGAAGGTAAGCTGAGTTGGGAGCATGATAGTTCTTATACTTCAGACTCAGAAGAAGAATTGGAAAATTGGCAGAATAGGTTGCATGAAGTACCCACAAGGTGTTGTGCACGAATTACCAAATCAGTTCATTGTATGATATATAAGGTATGTAACCTACCTTCTTATGATGGCTTAGGTGATGTAAATATTTTTCTTAATGATTATGAAGAACAAGTTCCAAAAAATCAAAGGTTGCTAGCCTTAGATATAACCCTGAAATCTACCCCCGCTAGATCATGGAATTCACACAGGAAAAATATAGGAGGCTGGAAGGAATGTCGAAAACTAATGTGGATAAGGTTTGGACAGATAGATATAGAAATAGAGATAAAATATGATGGTGAAACTAATCCTAGGAAGCATATCCAACTATGAACTACAACATGGAAGGAGATTACACAGCAAAAATGGGTACATGGATTCATTCATACATTAAAGACAATCCCTAAGAAATGGTACCTAGAAATAGAGATTTGACATGGTATGGTAAACTAGGAAGATATGGTTGATGGCTTCATATTAACATTCATTTTTGAGGGATTTTCTATACATATATTTGGCCCTTCAGACAGTCAAGAAGAAGATTTTTGAGAATGTAACCCCATTGACATGGCAACAACCTGATTAGGCTGCACAAATAGAAAATGCACTAGAGTGCAATAACATTATTGCAGATGAAGAAGAAGATCCTTGCAACATTGACATAGTAGAGTCAGAATGATACCACGAAGTAACTGGACCTGAGCCAGAGATACCATACATAATGAAGCCACTGAAGACCAAGAAGGTAAACATAGGATCAGAAAAGGAATCCAAGTTTGCAACAATAGGAGATTACTAGGATAAAGAGACAATCAACAAAGTTATAGAGTTACTTCATGAATATCAAGAATTGTTTCCCACCAAGTTTTTAGAAATGAAGGGTATAATAGGAGATCTAGGAGTCATGAAGATTCCCCTTAACCTTGATGCAAAGCTAGTCAAACAAGGACCTTATAAGCTGAATCTGAAGTATAAGGAGAAATTGAAAGTAGAGCTTGATAAGATGCTAATAGTAGGAACCATTGAAGTTGTAGAAGAATTAGAATGGGTAAATCCTATGGTAGTGCAAGAGAAGAAAATTCAAGGAGAAATTAAGATATGTGTTGATATGAGAAATTTGAATGATGCTTGTTTACATGATGTCTACCCTACCCCTTTCACAAATAAAGTGCTAGACAATATAGGAGGTTAGGAATCCTAGTCATTTATAGATGGATTCTAAGGTTATCATCAGATTAGGATTGCACCTAAAGACCGACATAAGACTACATTTGCTACAAAATGGGGCTCATACCAATACATAGTAATTATGTTTGGATTGAAAAATTCCCCTGCTATATTTTCTAGGGCGGTGGTTGTAACTTTTAAGGAATATATTCACAAGTTTTTAGAGATATATTTTGATGATTAGATAGCACTTGGATTATTGAGCAAACACATTGGAAGTTTAAGACTTATGCTCAACACATGTAGACAGTATCAGATCTATTTGAACATAAAGAAGTCATATTTTGTGTACCTTTTGGCATATTGTTGGGACATATTATCTGTAAGCAAGGACTAATGGTGGACCCTACTAAGATTTCTATCATCATAAACTTGCCTCCACCTAAGACAATAAGACATATTGAAAGAAAAAATGGTAGTTGCACCTATACTAGTGTTCCCTGATTGGAATAAGGAATTCCATGTCTATGTGATACCTCTTATATAACTTTAGGAGTAGTACAGATTGATCATCCTATAAAATTTTGCAAGTAGAAATTTATCTAAATCAGAAAATAATTACACCACTATAGAAAGGGAAGGACTCGCCATGGTGTAAGCTTTGCAGAAATCTAGACACCATTTGTTGGGGCCACATTTTAAAATGTTTACAGGATCATTCTGCACTGAAGTATTTGGTTAATAATCCTTTCTTAGGAGGAAATATTTGCATATGGTTACTGTTATTACAGGAATATGACTTTGAGATCATTGTTAAACTAGGAATATTGAATGCAGGACCTCCCATTTGTCAAGATTGGAAACATGGAAAGAACCAATCAACATAAATGATAATCTCCATGATGCACAATTATTTGCAATCAGAGTTGCAAATGACCATTTCAAAGATATCATTTAGTTAGACCACAAGAATGTCTCCTTCAGAGTATGCTACACAGTAAAAGAAAGAATTTGTGGTTAAGGTGACTGTCTTTTCATTAATATCAGGACAATTATATAAGATGGGACCAGATGAGATACTATGCAGATATGTTCCTGAACATGAAAGATAGATGATTCTAGTAGAGGCTCATGGGGGCACAACTGGTGGACACTATGCAGGAAAATATAATGCATAGAATATTTTGAGAGCAGGATTGCGGTGGCCTACACTACACAAAGATGCAAAGGAGTACTGTCGAACATGTGATGTGTGTCAAAGAACAAGGAAGCCTTCTAGAAGATACTACATGCCATTGGTACCACAAGTTACATTGCAGGCCTTTGATAAGTGGGCCATTGATTTTCTAGACCCATCAACCCACCTAGAAAAAGGTCTGGTGCAAGGTACATAATTACAACAATTGATTACTTGACAAGATGGGTCGAAGCACAACCAGTAAGGGAATGCAACACAAAGAGTCTTGTGAAGTTTATTTTTGAGTACATATTGTCTAGATTTGGATGTCCAAATATTTTGATGAGTGACCAAGGTTCACACTTTGTAAATAATACCATTCAAGCATTGACTAAGGAGTTCCAAGTTTATCATCAGAAGAGTACCCCTTATCATCCTCAAGACAATGGAATAGTAGAAGCATTTAATAAGATTTTGGAGAATGCACTAACTAAGGTATGCAATGTGAATAGAGATGACTGGGACCTTAGAATTTTAGTAGTATTATGGGTTTGTACGAACACATGTAAAAAGTTGACTGGTCAGACACCATTCAGGTTAGTATATGGGCAAGAAGTTATGATGCCCATAGAGTACATCATTCCTAGCTTGAGGATTGCAACTTTTACAGATATGTCAAACCTTGATATAATGAAGGAAAGAATGGCACATATGCTTACTTTGGAGGAAAATAGATTTATAGTAGGATTCCATCAGTAGGTACATAAAGCAAGAGAAAAGGCCTAACATGATAGACATTTTAAGCAAAAGAAGTTTCAGGTAGGAGACCTTGTTCTCCTCTATGACAATAAGTTTGTAAAATTTCCAGGAAAATTCAAGATGCATTGGTTGGGCCCATACATTATCAAGCATATTACTAATGAAGGCACAGTTCAATTAGCAAAGTTAAATGGAGAATTGGTTAAAGAAGAGTAATGGAAGCAGATTAAAGCTATACATGGACAACCCTGCCTCTACAACTTCGCTCTGAAGAAGAAAGGAGAAAAGTATTAGTGCCACCTATAGTTGAAAGTGGGCACTGGACTAAAAACTAGGCTACATAAACCTTCAACGTAGGAGGTTACTTCGCTACAGTATGGATTATGTCGAAGTTAATAGGAGCTGCGATGTAAGAGGGGTTGTTCGCTACACTATAGGATGCATCAAAGTTCGCCAGAAAAATATGACCGTTAAAAGGGAAGTTAAGGCTAAAACATGTAGAAAGTTGCATTTATGAGGACATATTGACAAGATATAAGGATAGATATGAAATTAATGAGCATAATTTGAACACAATTTAAGCTAATGATGGGGTCATAAATTTATATTTGTTATAAAAAGTTGCGTCCCACCCAGATTTGGCACTTTGATGAATTGAGAATTTGAGTATTGCTATTGCGAAGAAGTTGCAAAAAATTTCACATGAATATCCTACCAACAAAAGAATTCATTTGTATATTCAATGAGAAGGGCTTATCCGGAGTCATGGAAGCAACAACTGAAGTAGTAGTTGGTACGCTAGTAGCATCATTTGAGATGCCCGCAACAACATCACCAGCAACATCATCATCAACATCATCATCAACATCCTTATCTGTTTACTTGTTTCCATTACTTACAGATGATAGTACTAAGAACCATAGATATGATGTGAATACAAGGAGTTTATTGAACACACAGATTTGACATAGCAAGGGTATCACTTGTATCTGAATAACGCACACAATGAAGATCCCCGCGAAATAAAACACCCAAGGAATAGAGAATGAAGAATAAACGGGACAAGAAACTTGTTAAGTAGCCCACACATGTGAAAGATAGTGAGGAAGAAGAAAAGCAAGTGGAAATGGAAACAGATGGCGCAATGTTTCCATCACCTATCCCACCATTTATTCCATTGAGAAAACTAGATGAAAAACCAGTGAAAGAGCCGAAGGATACAAAGTATGGCACCTTCACACCGATATTTTTGGAGTCAGTGCCATTTGCTGGAGAAATCCTTGAGAAAATTCCACAGCTAAAGTTTGCGGACTAAAGTTTTAATGACAGGAAGAAATATTCACAATTTGCACTAGAAAAATATCAAAAGCAGGTACACTACCCTGAGAGTGGTGTGATGAGGTTAGAACCACAACAGTGGGCGATTGGATTAACGCAGTTAGGGTTATTGAACATGTTGAATGTGCCACACTTCAGCAAAAGTCCAGGGAGCACAACCTGTGTGAGACAACTGTTTGTGCTGGTGCACGATGGATGCTTGTGGATGGGGAAGAGGATCCCTATAGACCAAATGCTCATATGGAGAATCACAAGATTGTCGTATCAAGGGTGTAACTCCACAGAATAATTTTTTGGGAAAGACTAGGATAGAGCAATAGCCAAAAAAATGAAGAAGAAGTTTTGATTAAAAAAAGGGAAGCCAAGTTACGACATCAACTCTATCAGTGACTAGAGAATTTGCTTCGCAGCACACATGCTAGTTGGGAACATCATGAGGAAGTGTTAGGCTAATGAAGTCCCTGAATCAGTGGTTTCATTAACTATGCAGTGCGCCAATAGGGTTTAGTACAACTCGGCCGCATATCTATGCTAGGAGTTTCTGGATGACTACTGTAAGGTTCAAGAGAAAGGTACTACATTTCATTACACATGGTTAATTTTAATAATCGTGAGAGAGATTGAGGACTCACAGTTCCCTCCGGTAGCTTAAGATGTTTGTGAAGCCATACAATATGCCTCGCTATGGGATACCACTAAACCGTCACGAGCAAAAGAGAACATGAGGTTTTATGTGTTATATCATATGGACTTATAGAGTTGGTAAACTAGAACCCTCGCCTTTTTCTGAGCCTATATGTGTAGTATAGGTTTGTTGCGAAGTTTAAGGCTGATTTCCACAAAGTTTATGTGGCTCATCGAATGGATGACTACACTGGAGACAACACAAGATAGTTCGACAGAGGAGCACACATCGTAGCATGGGGAAGTGAGTGGAAAGGATAAGGATAAGGATGAGAAAGAATCAGAATAGGGGGAACAACATGATGAGGGTCACTAGGACACTCCTAAAGATGATCAACAAAACAAAGATTTTGAAAATACAGAGATATACCTAGCTATCACAGAGAAAAGGAAGGCAGGTGCCGAAGCTACCACAAGAATAAAAAAGAAGCAAAAGGCCGACAAGTCCAAGGACATAACACCACTGGTCCTCACTGAGAGGGACTTGGATCATAGTGGGGATAAAATTTAGGAAGTAACAACAAAATCATGGAACATGTTAGAAGGTCACTACGACACACTTCTACCAAGTGTGCAGGAGTGCATTGCAGAACTTAAGATACTGGCAGAGACAGTTAGACAACTATTGATGGGATTGAATTTACCATCAACAGTCAAGGGGATCTCTCCGGTGTAGGTTCCCAACTAGAGCCTGCACTGTGTGTATTGGATATCCCTTCTGGTATGTAGGCCCGTCTGCTGTTCAGTTTTGTGGAGCTAGCTTTGGACGGAGATATGATATAAACTTAATAGAATGTATGAGCTTTAATAAACATGAGAATACTTGACAAATATCCTGTACCATTTATATACCATGAATAGCAAAAGGTAAACCACACAATCCCACATAAAGTTACTATTAGCAGGACTTTAGATAAGACTTGTGCATACTAGATAAATAATGCTTAACGATTGAAAAATCAGTTTACAACAATCAACCATTTATCAGTGTACATAATCGTGCAGTAAAAAAAACAGATTATACTAATACCTAAAGAAATAGTTCATTGGCATGAGTATAGAGTGAGTACACCAAATACCATTCATACGTAGCAAAACTAGATTTGGAGTGTGAAACAACATGTGGCGAGACTGCACATCAAATAGCTTTCGAGAACATTCGATCCGTTAAGTGAGAAAAATACTCATGGCACAAGCACATAGATATTTGAAGCATTCAATAGTGAAAACGTACAATTAACTCATGTATTGACTAGAAGGACAAAAAATTCTCTCAAGCAATATGTCTATGAATCTCCAAAATAGTCCTCAGCAAAAATCCCTTACAAATGAGGCGTGAGGTTACATTTATAGGATGAGAGAGACCTTTGGTCTACTCTTGACTCTTGGACTTCCTAGTGACCTTTCACCAACCAAATGACTCTTGGCATTCTATGTGACCTTTCACATTCATAGAGTATTCTGTGCTATCATAGTACACAAAAGAAAAATGACTATTATCCTAGTTGACTAATCTGCAGATGGCGAGTTCCGGAATGTTGAGCCCAAGATTTTCTGTCAGGTAAGTGCACCATATGTTGTATTCTACCGCGATGGGAGAGATTTGTGGCTGGCCTTCATCATGTTGGTGTAAGCACTCTAGTGTGTCCGGGATAAGGGTATTTCACTTGGAACATATATGATTGTTCAAGGTACCCAACTTGGTGTAGAGCCTCACTGGTTCTACGATGTAATGCTTGATATTTTCTCTTAAGATTGGCATATCTCCTGTGCAGGAGACTTGTCTATATGTCTCCACGAATGCTTGCACCTCATTGTTGATCTCCTCTTGATTTATTACCTGTCCAATTTCTCCTATAGAAGGGGACCCATGCAGTTGGATCACTAATTCTAGATTGCTGAACAATTTTCTATAGGAAGCCAACACCCTCTCTGCATCTTTAGCCAATTTTTCTCTGGACTACACTTTGATACGAAGCTAGACCCTGGTATTCTGCATAGCAATCCAATCTTTCCTGGGAACTACTGCCAGGGCTTCGAGGTACTTTTCAGACCACTCATTTATTTTATCTAAGGCGGTCATGGCCTCTTTGAGCATGGCAACCCTTTCTTTTGAGTGAGTTTCAATGGTCATTATGGGAGCTATAGTGTGGTGTAGTTTTGCCATTTCTTCATACACTACTACCATAGTCTCCCCCAGGATCTCTGTTTCTGATGCGACTACCGCTTGGAAATCAGCTGATCCTATATGTAACAAGCGGAGTGTCGTGTTTTCCTCCTCCATCTTTCTCTTCCCTTGTTCTGCAACGCTGGCCCTTTGCTCGGATGCGTATAACCTGTTTTGCAAATCTACAATCTGCTTACTCATCCAGGCTACGTTGTGTTCTGTGGCAGCCACGAATGCTGTACCAGCGGAGGTGATCATTTGAGGGTTTGACGTGATATTTGGCACGATATCCATTGTTGTAGTTACCGACAATGGGTCAGCTGGGTTTCGGCTGCAGGATCTCTTCCTCTCCTGTATAATTTTGAGGTTTACTTCATCAAATGTGATTTTAGTTAGATCTAGAACCTCTTCATCTTGATCTTCTGAGATGCCTAGCTCTCAGAGGGGCAGGTGTCCACCAGTGAGGGGAGTAATGGGAGGTACATCCAAAGGAGGAAGCTCACTTTGTCCTGAGCTTGAGTCGACCACCCTGCTCATCTCTCCTTGTTCATTTACTACAGCTTCCTTCTCCCTGTTTGCCCTAAGCTCCTCCTCCTGTTGCCTCTTTTCTCTTTCTGCTAGTGCCCATTGCCTTTCTAGCTCTTCCTCCATGTTCTTCAGTTCCTGTTCTAATCTTTGTTGTTCCTCTTGTTTTTTCTTCGCAGCTTCTTCTGCTTGTCTCTTCTTTTTGGCCTCTTCTTCCTTCTTTCTCTCTATCTCATCCTGTGCTCTCTTTTCTTCTTCCTACCGCCTTTTCTCGTCTTCTTGCCTTTTCTTCTCTATCTCATCCTAGCTTTGGTTGCCAGATTCCTGCAATTATTTGCTTTCTAGTTCTCTTCGCCTCTTTAGCTCTCACTTCTTTCTTTCCAGTTTGGCATTTCTTTGTATGAGCGTAACTTCCTCTTCCTCACTGTCGCTTAGAGGGTCTTCCACTTCTTTTCCTTTTCACTTCCCTGATGTCTCGGCTCCCTTCAGTGTTCTTTCTCTGAGGCTTACATCATCCTGGAAATCATCAAGGAGCTCATCTTCTATGGCCTGCTGCTCACTGGGGCTGATCTCCCTTGTGGAGTTATACTAGTTCCTAATTCCGTCCTCGAGATCCTTCCTAGTGTAAGCGTAAGACCAACTAAATTTCGCCTTCTTACAATGGGCAGCTATAACCTTCTTGGGGTCATACGTTTTGTAATTCAGGGTCACGAAATGGCTCCCCTCCAGTTCTTCAGCTTCCGCTTCCACCTATTTTAAGTTTTTTACTATGTATGCTCCAATAGTGAGAGGGAAAGGCGACCAAGGTTTCTTCTTACCTTTATTCAACACCTTCGAGAAACCCTGTGTCATCTGGTAGTAGACCTCTCATAGAAGCGTCCTATCTATGACAAACTTGGGCAGAGCGTGCAGAGCTTTATGAGTACCAAACACCCTAACGATCATTCCTTCATCGATAGGGAACCAATGAGCTACTTTAACCATGGTCCTCATGGCTCTCTTTGACATGCAAGGTGGATCTTCCCTAAATAGCAGTTGGTATAATGGGATGATAAATGTTTTAGATATTATATCGAATGTGGTTCTATAAGCTGTGTCCCAGAAGACTTTGTAGTGGCAGTGGACGGGTTGGGATATTTATGAGTCCCAATTGCAACTCTAATGCTCAAAGTGGAACCTCAAACAGACAACATCAAGGAGGTATGAAGACATATAGAATTCTGGAGGTTGCTCGAGGGGTGGGCTTTGGGCGGCGGCTATGTTGGTCCTTAAGGATGATGACAGGATGCTCGCCCAATTAAAAATAATTCCTTGAGTGGCGACAACATACATGAGTGGGACCCATGTGCCATAAAACACATCACAGTCTGCCTTGCCATATAGTCGGCACATCATTATGGTGATTAATTGATATACTCTGCATAGCCCTTCTGTCCTGACTCGGAATTTCGTAGGTTCTTGCCACCAATCCCTCAAAATGTCTTTCATCGGGGTAGTGAATCTGGTGAGCCACTTGGTGTTAAAAATCTGCTGCTTCTCAAGCAATTTGTAGTAGGCGCTGATGTTTGTCGAAGCAATGGTGGCTATAGGTGCTCCATCATGACCCCTAATCATCTAGTCATCTGTGCTTGTACACTGCAAAGACCCATTCGATGATCTCAGTGCACAAGAATACTGGTGGATGAGTCGCTACTTTATGTAATCTTGACCTTTTGACGTTGATATATACTTGAAAGTCATCCTGTGTTTCCAGGATATCCCTCTTAGAAAATTCTTCGTAGATATCATACCAAGAGAGCCTGGTGGTTTTATTTATGTTGCACACCGTGTTTGTAAAGATAGGTGGCTATTCGATTCGATTGGTTTCCCATGCCCGCTTCCTGAGGTGCCTTGAGCTGTTTTAGTAGTCGGGTGACCCATCTCATCTTCAAAAGAAGAAATGGATATGCACTTGAGCTTGACGTCACCTGGCATGTCAAAAATGCAATCCCACGATGAGAGAGAGGGCATGACAACAAATTAAAAAACAATAAAAGGAAAACTTAACCGATGAAAGGAGGGCCACGAGGATGAGTGAGTCACATGGTATCTGATGTTAAAAATGTGACTACACGACTGAGGTCAAGGGTCGGGTGGTCGAAATGCACAAAATTAGGTCACGGATCGCACAATGGGTGGTGGTCGCAGGTCACAAACGATAGGAGGTCGTGGGAAAGAGGAGTTGCGAAGTCGCGAGGGGAAGGGTATTGTGGCTGTGGGGCGCGCGACTATGGCTCAGATTGGCTTAGAGAAGGCCCTGAACGACTTTGGGAGACCGGGGTCACTTTCAGAAGGATGGAGCTTCGGGTTCTTGATCTAATGAGGGGGATCAAATGCAAGGCAAACCTAAAACTCTGAGTGGAGGAACGGGGAAAGGCTAGGGTAATTTATGAAGCACAAATGGAAAGGAAAGCTAAGTAAAGGGCTAAACCCTAGGGTGGGAGGTAAGACAGAGGTCAGGAGGTGCAGTCAGTGACATTTGGAAGAAAATAATCATTGCAGGAGGGAGCACTGTGACTTATCGGAGTCGGATGTGCGCGCGAAGTCAGGTCGGAGGGATTTCTGGATTCCATTGTGACCAACAGAGCATTGCCAAATGCAACCAGGGTGCCCTCCTATTTATAAAATCATCGCACGTGCAAAGGTTGCGAGGGTTGGGAGTGCAGATCTTATGACCTTGCGACTCGTTGGTTGCGAAGTCACATGAGTTGCGAGGTCGGGTTGGAATGTGTGAATAGGTGGTGCAACCTTGTGAGTCACGGAGTCGCACAATTGATTGACGGTAATTGAGGCGACTTTGTGACTCGGAAGGTCACGGGGTAGTGGGGCCGTAGGACAGTTGAGTGGTTGGGAGTGCGACTCGACCTTGCAACCCACGAGTCGCCGTGGTCACAAGGGTTGCTGTGGTTGCGGGTACAGGCGATAGTCGCATTCCGACTATGCGACCCGGTCTATCTCATGAACTGGCGACTTGGCTTAACTTAGCCAAAAACTTGGATTTTCTTAAGGTTTTCCAAAAATTTAATGGTTACCCAGATTTACTGGTTACCCTAGAAGAACCTAGGATCTCTGACGTTTACGGGCCTTACTTAAGGGGACTTGAGTAAATATCATTTTATTGGGCTGCGGGTCCCACTGATGGTATTCCGGGTCCCCTTTTCGAACTTGGTCAGTTGTCCCAACTATCTTGACATGATCTTTGCACATGCAATAGGGTGCTACCTCCTACTGCCTTGGGCCCAAAAAGGGAAATTGAAGTTACAACATGAGTTTTAAAGTATTCCCGGTATAGTGGTCATGGTACTCTGGTGTTGCTTTGCTGCCAGCGAGCCTGGATAGTACCCCGGCGGAGTCACTACCTAGAAATCGCGAATGTTACTTTACTACCAGCGAGCCTGGTCAGTACCCCGATGGAGTCGTTGCTTCACCTCTTTGCGTAGGAATCCTTTCTCAGTCCTTTAGCCCTTATTATGAAAAAGTGTAGGTGCTCATGAGAACTTATTTTGCCTATGCATATATGCACTTATTTAATGAAGGCTTTAAAACCTGGGCAGACGAGGGATCCCGACTTATTTGACTTGCAAAGAGGTTGTTTCTAGCTTTTTAGAGTCCTTATTGTTTTCCCAGGATATGTGTATACTCATTGCTAGTTTCTTCAGTTTCTCTTTCGTTCCTAGGATTGCAGATGAGCTAGAATGGCTTCAAGAATTTTGACCATGTGAGCAGTGGGGATAGATCGACGTGGGTGCAAAATGAGGACATGTGTATGCCATCGAGTTCCCCGTCGTTACCAATCCTTCTTACTATATTCTTGTCGTGACTTAAGCTTTGGTCTGTTAACGGATCCGGAGAGCATCTGAGGGATCCAAAGTGTAGGGCTGTTTTAACTTTAACCTGCCATCTCTACTTTATTCCAAAAGACAACAATTAAACTAGCAACTGAAACTAACTGACAATAAATGACAACTATCTATGAAAGCAATGGTAGACTATAGTACAAGGTGGGACTAGCAACTCTGGGGTTGCTAGGTGAAGTAACGTTTGAGGTCGTGGCCATTCACTGGAAGGGGTTCCACCTGTCCTCCTAGGGTTTGTAATTTGAAAGTGTGATGACCAATTTTTTCTACAATCTGGAATGGACCTACCCACAAAGCTTGAAATTTTGTGTGTTTGCCTTTGTCCTCGTGAGCCCGGTCCCATTTGAGCACAAGGTCCCCTACCTCAAATTTGTGGGACCCTGTGGATTTCCTATCAAACCATCTTTTGATCCGGGCTTGGTGAATGGCGAACTTCTCCTTAGTTTTGAACCTTTCTTCCTCTAGTTTTACCAGGGTATCAATCTGACTTTGTATAGATGGGAAAGGGGTGCCTTGCGACTCTTGGGCTAGCCTAAGGGCGGGGAGATACAGATTGGGGGGCAGGATGGCTTCTTTCTCGTAGACCAGAAATATGGAGATGTGCTTATTGAGGTTTTGGGAGTGACCCGGTCAGCCCAAAGAGTGTTACTGAGGGCATTGTGCCAATTCTTCTGCTGCGAGAGCAGGGTTTTCTTGATAATACGAATGAGGTTCTTGTTGGTTGATTCTGCCAAGCCATTTCCTTGGGGATAGTAATTAGCCGAATGTTTTAACACTATGCTATTTTCTAGAGAGAAATCATATAATTTCAAAGATGAGAAGTAAGTAGCGTTATAAAAAAAAGGGAGGTTGGAATGCCGAACCTAGCCATGATGGACTGCTTGATAAAATATATTACCTCATCGTCGTTAAATTTTCATAATGGGATTGCTTCTACCCATCGGGTGAAATAGTCGATGGCCGTGAGTATGTACCTATGATGCTTTGACGAGTTAGGGATGATCTCACCTATGATGTCCAGACCCCATTGTTGAAAAGGTTCCTCGACTACTATGGGTTGTAGAGGAGTGGATGACCTCGCCTGCCTGCCTGCATGCTTTTGGTAGATCGGACACTTTCATACATAGGCATGAGCATCTTTGAATAGAGTGGGCCAGTAGAAACCTGCCCACATGACCTTGTGTGCCATGGTGTCGCCCGCATAATGACCTCCTACCGGTCCGTCATGTAGATCTTTCAGCACCCGTTGGGCTTCATCGTATTCTAGACATCTTAGTAACACACCAAGGTGATGCTTCCTGAAAAGGTTCCCCTAGACCATTTGATATGAGGTTGCTTTAAGTCTGATGGCTCTTCTTTGTTTAGCGGACATTGCTTTGGGTAAAGACCCCTGTATTAGGTATTGTTTTAAATTGGCATACCATGATGAGGAGTTGTGTGAGCCGAGGAGTTCGTTGTGGTACATTTCGATCTCGTGCTCCCATCCTTTTGTTTCCTGGGCCAATCGATCGGATTTCATGTCCTGAAGATCCGTGGCCTTGGTAGCCAGTTTACAAAGACCATGCCCTTTTACAGTGTGGGAGGGCTTAAATTCTAAATCATATTCTTGGAGGGATGTCATCCAGTTGGCTCTTCTCTCCCCCAACTCTTGTTGTACAAAGAGGGATCTGACAACAGGATGGGGAACCATCACGGTGACGTGATTCTTCAGGATGTAGGGCCTGAAGTGTTTCACTGCTTTGTAGACAACATAAGCATACTTATCGATGTCCGGGTAATTTAGATCTACCCCTTGAAGTCTTGCACTCATGAATGATATAGGACATTTGTCATGATTTCAGTCCTTTTGAGTAAGGACTGCAGACATTGATGAATATGAAGCAAAAGTGTACAAGATAAAATCTTTGCTGAAATCAGGGCTTGAGAGGGAAGGTGCCTCTGCGATAGCTGCCTTAATCTGATCAAAAGATTCCTTTTCTTCCCGATCCCATTTGAAAACCGTATCTTTCTTTATCATGTTCTGTAGAGGTTTGGCAATTTGTGCAAAATCTGAAATAAACTTGCGCAGGAAATTAATTTTGCCAAGGAAAGATTGCATACCTTTCTTGGTGTTTGGCTGAGGGATTTGTGCTATGGCTTTCACGTGGTTGGGGTCGACGGTGATCCCTTTCTTGGTGATGATGTGGCCCAATAGGTTGCCTTCTGAAACTACAAATATGCTCTTCTTAGGGTTGAGAGAGATCCCATATTTCCGGCATCTTTCAAAAATTTGTTTCAAGTGTTGGAGATGGTCATTTCTTATTTTTGAAAAAACAGTGACATCGTCTAGGTAGACCACCACACTCTGACCCATTAACCCTCAAAAAGTGATATCCATAGCTCTCTGGAAAGTTTCCCCAAAATTTATGAGTCCGAATGGCATACGATGAAAAGCTAATGTTCCCCACTTCGTTTGAAATTTTGTATTAATCCTGTCTGGTTCTGACACTAGGACTTGATTGTAACTGGAGAATCCATCCAGTAGAGAAAAGACCTCAGCTCCTGAGACAGTTTGAAGGATTTTCTCCATGGATGGAATAGGGTAGTTATCTTTGTCCGACGCCTGATTAAGGTTCTGGAAATCGACACATAGGCGTATTTCTCTGGATTTTTTTTCTTACTGGCACCAGGTTAGATACCCATGTCGAGTGTCTGACTTTGAAAATAATGCGGGCATCCAACAATTTCTTTAACTCCTTTTGTATGAGGGGTTCTAAGGTGGGATGCACCTTCCTCAGTTTCTGCTGAAATGGTTTGACCCCCTCTCTGGTAGGAATAACATGCTGAATAATCCGAGTATCATACGCCTTCAGGTCATCATAAGTCCAAGCAAAGACATCATGGTACTTTCGAAATAAAGTGATGAAAGATTGTCTTTTGTTTGGGGTGCACTTTGTTCCCAAGTTAACATATTTGGGGTCAAACTCGGTCCCGAGATTGATTTTCCCATGCAAGAGAGTGGAACTATGCGTCTTGGCATTTGGCAGACCTCTGAAATGATTCTGAAGGTCAAACAATTTTTCCAATGACACCACCCCTTTCGGTAAGGTATTTCCTTTCTGGGAATCCACCTCATCTTGTAATGATTTCTCATGTTCCTCTTCATCGATAGCCACGTCTTTGAATACTTCCGCATTTGCCATGAATTCCAGAATCTATTGGTCATCATTGAACATGTGCAAGTTAGTTACGTTGTCTGGTACTACTAGTTTATACATAATTTCAATAGAAAAGCCATCTCTAAGGGGTTTGAACCTAGCTGCGGCATTAGCTAGAGTATCAGCAGCAACATTGTTAAACCTAGGCACATACATGATATTGAAAGCTTTAAAAGAATTTATGAGCCACCATACCTCTTACTGGTAGTTCTTTAGGTGTGGAGGCTGTGATGTAGGAAAGTGTTCCCTCTGCGGACAGAGGCAACCCCTCTAGCCCTAGAGTGGGTCTAGTCACAAACAAGGACAGATCAACAATAGCTTTCCTTAAACAGTCATAGTTGTAGGCCTACCTCAACCAGTGGTCGATGGATTTCCGTTGCGCTGCTCCAGCTTCCGCTTCCTTCTCCTAATGAGTAATCAACCTGAAACAATGCAAAGGAAATACAACAAAGCACGTAACCAGAACAACAATGATCTATTTACTCACAAAGTCAAGAAATCATGAGCTATCAAGTACATTATGTTAGTGTCAGTCTTTCCAGCCTTCCTCTAGTGATCAAATGTGCTCTTACAAAGTGATTTTGAAGTGTCAAGGTCCAATTTCGTCATTTCAGTGAGTCTTCAAGCAAAATTTGGTCACTAGGCATTAGGTCTAGGGTTTGTTTTCACTCTTTTCAAGTTTGTCCAAATGGCAGTCCATGTCATCATTCAGCTGAGTTTATCATCATTCATAGGGTTGTCATTATCATGTCAGTGTCTAATGAGTCATTTTACACCTTGTTCATGCTTCAGTTGCGCCTAGGTAGGGTCATTTCCCTCTCCTAGGGTTTTGAAAGCTAATTTCTCTTGGACGGTCAAATCATCGGCAAAACTTGTATCCAGATGTTCATACACCTTCCCCTATCCTTAAAGTACCTTATTAAATGCTTCCCATCCCTTAGATCCGCCAAATTCCTCATTTTTGCACAAACCCTAGTTTCTAGCTACAACCTGGCAATTTTCTAGGTTTGGCCTGTGTTTTGCCCTTTTGGACCCTTTCCCCTCGCTTAATCTCTAAGATTCCACTTTCCCTTGCTTCCTAACATCCCTCCCCACTCCCAAAAATTTCCCCAAGAATTTAGAAGCCCCGTATCCCCTTCATTTCGCTCCATTTCGACAAAATTCCTTGTTTCACACATCGGGACAAGTCGCACTCAAATGATGTTTCAGAGAAATAAAAGATGAATTTTGGAAAACTGAGAGAGGTTTTTGTCCATAACATGCCAAAGAAGAAAAACCTCCTTCACTTTTTGCACAGGTGTCATGGTTTTAGAGAAATGTCAAAATTACAATCGCCGGATCCAAGGAGGTTGGTCAAAGCACAAAAATGGAGAAAAAGGCCCGATCCCCTCCACATCTTGGCTGAGGCTTCCTTGAAGGAGCATGGAACTAAATAGCTCAGCCCCAGCACAAATTCCAAGAAATTTTGAGCATTTTGGGTGATTTTTGGTTTTTAAGGCAAAAAACAGGTTTTTCCGCTTGACGGGTCTCACCCCCCGCGCGACCCTTTCACTTGGCAACTCTATTTTCAAAAAACTCAGCATTTCTAGATTTGGCATGAAAAGTTACATATGCTCACCCATTTCCAAGAGATTTTATGAAGTTTTGGGCCTCCAGAGAGTCAAAAAACAAGCAAAAAATGACTTTCTGCCACATTTTTGAGACACAGAAAGCAGTCTTGGGAGATTGCAATTTTGGAGGGGCAAATGACCACCAAATTCAGAAATTCCATTTGGGTTGGAAAGTAGACTCACAGACCTTTCCAACAAGCCTACTCTTGCCCCATTTGGACACCTAGAAGTGCCCCAAAAGTTCCCTCAAAGGTGCGCGACCCGTCAGGGAATGGCGCGCGACCCATCAGGCAAATTTCTCAAAATTTCAGTGTACAGCTCAGCAAAACGCAGTTTTGACCATGTTTGACTTTTTGGAGTAGATTGTCATCCTCCTTGATGTAAATAATGTAATTTTATGACACTTTTACAATTATGTATCTCTTCTAGAAGATTCATTCATGAAATAGGTGAAAATTAAATGAATGAATTGGTTTCCTAGCTTATAGAGGCAAGTTGTTTTGACTGCCTAGCTTTTAGTGCTTAGTTTAGAAGTGGTTGAAACAACTCCTAGGATAGTTAGCTCGACCCCTAGAAGTAGGGAAAGATGTTAGATGATCTATATTATGTATTCTCTTGCTCATTTTCATGGTTGGACTCTTGAGGGAGAAGCTCTTATTGTATTACTTACTGTATCTCTGCAATTTTTGGCAAAGGAAGACCAGGGTTTTGCAGTCCTTTTTGGGATTCTTGTGGTTACATGTATTGATGGTGTGTTTCTCTATGTACTTGTAAGTGTGTTATGTGAATCATTTCCTTTCTTTCCTTCTGCACATTAGGCAAATGAAGTGTTAAAGTAGAACTCATGACTGTCATGCTCTGCTTTTAAGTTTGCTTAATTTCAATGTTTTCTACTGTTTAAGGAGAATTCAAAGTTATTGTTTGCTCTCCTTAGCTCCTCACCTGTCTTTCTCATCCATTCACCTCAATCTAAGGCATCAATACTGTCTCCTATCTCGCCCCAAAGAACCCCCTGCAGAAATTGTGTCCAATCCCCGCACCCAAAATTGCCATCTCCTCAATTTGCCACCAAAAACCCTAAAAACCCCAAATCAACCCTTTTGATCAGTTTACTAGCCTAAAATCAGTGTTACCCTATTGGCCATCTCACCAATTGAAGATCTTTACCGAGATAGACTGGAGAGAGCCCTCTCCTGCCCCGTAGGGCTAGCTACGAGGCTAAGTGGTTTGATGTTGCCTTGAGGTTTACCTTTCTCAGCCTGAGGTGAAATTTCAAGCGCTAACATATTGGCGACCATACTGGGGAGAAAAAACTTGTCTGTGGATTGATGTGTTTGTTTCATAAGTCTTAGACGGAGCCTGAAGTTATGCTAGGTAGCCTTCGAAACGCTTTTGCTTTGCATGAGCGGAAGTAGATAAACGCTGCTTCAGTCCATCTCCGTGAGCTTGTGAATACAACACTTCATTTGCATTTTACCCCAGTACATGTCTCAAGTTCAGATCTGATTATTGACAGTGGACAACTATCAGACACTGACAAGGCTGAAATCATTCACTGGCGACTTCTTCACTGAAAACTCCAGCAACCTGTGCTTCATGGTGACTTCACTGCAGAGAGATCAGTAGCTTTGATCTTTTCAAGATGGATCGGATTGCAAGAAGATATGCTCCCCTGAGCCGAGATCACATCCCTGGTTTTCCAAATAAAATTCCGAAGGTAGATTGGTCAAGGAATCTGCCTATATTTAATGATGATGGTAAGAAGGATGCTGCTTTACATCTAGTTAGATTTCACATGCATATTCGCAAGTTGAAGGTTGATTTTCCTGAAGATTGCTTAATGAAGATTTTCTTGGCCACTCTGGAAGGTGAAGCCCAATCATGGTATGAAAGTTTGCCGCCTGCTTGTATTTACTGTTTAAAGGATTTTCATGCTATGTTCATTGAAAGATATATGGCATCTTATCCATCATTAAATTTAGTTCAAGACTGTTGCAAGCATGCTTATAGTTTTATTGAAAGCCTTGAGAAATATTATGAAGATGATAATTTTATGGATGTTGAGATCATGGAGGCTCTGTATGAAAATCCGTTTCAGCAGCACAGAGAAATCTTAGAGGATACTTGTCAAGATCAGCAGGCTGAAGATTTCCATCTGGTTGAAAATGAGGAAAGAGCAAATGTTGTTTCAGATCTGTCCACAGAAGAAGACAACATGCAGGTAACGCAGGAAAGTAATGTTCCAATCTCAGAAAGTGATGATGATAAATCAGATCGAGAGATAAATTGATGAGGCACAAAATGTTGTTCCGGATCTCATAAAAGAGAGTTGTATTGTTGCGGCTGCCTCAAATGAAGAAAATGGAGTAGCAGACCTAAATGCTCTCATCTCACCAACACTAGATCTTCATGAGGAGGTAGTTCATTGCCTCTGTGAAAAACAAGACAATATCTTCGTTCAAGTAAGTGAAAAGGTTTCTTTGGATGAATCTATAGTAGCTGATAGAAATGTTAGTGTTGGGTTTTACGAAATATCTGAAAATTCTTTTCTCATGATTGATGAATGTAATGAGAATCTGGCTGTCATATCCTATGAGGATGACCTACCATATTGTCAGACTACCGAAGATCATAGCATACAGGATTACCTTTCAGATTCTTCATATGTTTCATGTACTGAAATGCCTTTCCAAGAAGAGATCTACCCATCCATTTGTTCAGAATTTTTTGAAGCCCATGAGCATATTTTTACCGAAGCACATGATGAAGGTAGATCAGAATTTGAAGCAATAGATACCTTGTTCTTTCAGCAGGAGGTGGCAGTGGCAAATCTTCATGTTTTTCACGATCCTCTAGCAAGTTTGTTGCAGCCAGCAGTGATAGTGTTTATTGCAGTGTTCAGTGATGAAGGAGATCATGGTCAGCTATGTTTTTGGATGCCCAGTTACCAGTATCTATTGTTGATCATGAGATCTGATTGGGAGAATCAGTCAAGAAGGCATCTGCTTGATTGGTTGCATTGGCATTTTGATATAGTTTGATGGTATATTGTCTTGTAAGAAACACAGGTGGTTGTCATCATGATTTCAAATCTTGATGGACTGCTGCCCTTCAAAAAGCTTTGTAAAGTCTTGTTTTAAGTCAGTCATGAGTCATTTGTGTTTGGTCTGTTAAGTGAGTTTTTTCAAGTTATTTCAGTTTGCCATCGAGTCAGTTTGTGTCAAAGTTAGTCCAATTTTCAGTCAGTTGTTAAAGTCAATAAAGCTGTCCCGGTTTGGGTCACATATGTAAATAATGACTCCATTGCCCAATGATTGAAAGCACTGGTCTGCTCTCCCAGAGGTCTGCGGTTCTTGGCACCTCCAAGGAGCTACCATCCCCATTGGAGCCAATGTTAGTGTCAGTCTTTCCAGCCTTCCTCCAGTGATCAAATGTGCTCTTACAAAGTGATTTTGAAGTGTCAAGGTCAAATTTCGTCATTTCAGTGAGTCTTCAAGCAAAATTTGGTCACTAGGCATTAGGTCGAGGGTTTGTTTTCACTCTTTTCAAATTTGTCCAAATGGCAGTCCATGTCATCATTCAATTGAGTTTATCATCATTCATAGGGTTTTTATTATCATGTCAGTGTCTAATGAGTCATTTTACACCTTGTTCATGCTTCAGTTGCGCCTAGGCAGGGTCATTTCCCTCTCCTAGGGTTTTGAAAGCTAATTTCTCTTGGACGGTCAAATCATCGGCAAAACTTGTATCCAGATGTTCATACACCTTCCCCTATCCTTAAAGTACCTTATTAAATGCTTCCCATCCCTTAGATCCGCCAAATTCCTCATTTTTGCACAAACCCTAGTTTCTAGCTACAACCTGGCAATTTTCTAGGTTTGGCCTGTGTTTTGCCCTTTTGGACCCCTTCCCCTCGCTCAATCTCTGAGATTCCACTTTCCCTTGCTTCCTAACATCCCTCCCCACTCCCAACAATTTCCCCAAGAATTTAGAAGCCCCCTATCCCCTTCATTTCGCTCCATTTCGACAAAATTCCTTGTTTCACACATCGGGACAAGTCACACTCAAATGATGTTTCAGAGCAATCAAAGATTAATTTTGGAAAACTGAGAGAGGTTTTTGTCCATAACATGCCAAAGAAGAAAAACCTCCTTCACTTTTTTCACAGGTGTCATGGTTTTAGAGAAATATCAAAATTACAATCGCCAGATCCAAGGAGGTTGGTCAAAGCACAAAAACGGAGAAAAAGGCCCGATCCCCTCCACATCTTGTCCGAGGCTTCCTTGAAGGAGCATGGAACTAAATAGCTCAGCCCCAGCACAAATTCCAAGAAATTTTGAGTATTTTGGGTGATTTTTGGTTTTTAAGGCAAAAAACAGGTTTTCCCGCTTGACGGGTCTCACCCCCCGTGCGACCCTTTCACTTGGCAACTCTATTTTCAAAAAACTCAGCATTTCTGG
This sequence comes from Pinus tabuliformis, assembly GCA_031772625.1. Taxonomy (NCBI): domain Eukaryota; kingdom Viridiplantae; phylum Streptophyta; class Pinopsida; order Pinales; family Pinaceae; genus Pinus; species Pinus tabuliformis. The sequence continues at coordinate 1,541,207,735 of CM062804.1, read as the reverse complement.
ATTTGGAATGAAAAGTTACACATGCTCACCCATTGCCAAGAGATTTTATGAAGTTTTGGGCCTCCAGAAAGTCAAAAAACAAGCAAAAAATGACTTTCTGCCACATTTTTGAGACACAGAAAACAGTCTTGGGAGATTGCAATTTTGGAGGGGCAAATGACCACCAAATTCAGAAATTCCAATTGGGTTGGAAAGTAGACTCACAGAAATTTCCAACAAGCCTACTCTTGCCCCATTTGGACACATGGAAGTGCCCCAAAAGTTCCCTCAAAGGCGCGCGACCCATCAGGGAGTGGCGCACGACCCATCAGGCAAATTTCTCAAAATTTCAGTGTACAGCTCAGCAAAACGCAGTTTTGACCATGTTTGACTTTTTGGAGTGGATTTTCATCCTCCTTGATGTAAATAATGTAATTTTATGACACTTTTACACTTATGTATCTCTTCTAGAAGATTCATTCATGAAATAGGTGAAAATTAAATGAATGAATTGGTTTCCTAGCTTATAGAGGCAAGTTGTTTTGACTGCCTAGTTTTTAGTGCTTAGTTTATAAGTGGTTGAAACAGCTCCTAGCATAGTGAGCTCGACCCCTAGAGGCAGGGAAAGATGTTAGATGATCTATATTATGTACTCTCTTGCTCATTTTCATGGTTGGACTCTTGAGGGAGAAGCTCTTATTGTATTACTTACTGTATCTCTGCAATTTTTGGCAAAGGAAGACCAGGGTTTTGCAGTCCTTTTTGGGATTCTTGTGGTTACATGTATTGATGGTGTGTTTCTCTATGTACTTGTAAGTGTGTTATGTGAATCATTTCCTTTCTTTCCTTCTGCACATTAGGCAAATGAAGTGTTAAAGTAGAACTCATGACTGTCATGCTCTGCTTTTAAGTTTGCTTAATTTCAATGTTTTCTATTGTTTAAGGAGAATTCAAAGTTATTGTTTGCTCTCCTTAGCTCCTCACCTGTCTTTCTCATCCATTCACCTCAATCTAAGGCATCAATACTGTCTCCTATCTCGCCCCAAAGAACCCCCTGCAGAAACTGTGTCCAATCCCCGCACCCAAAATTGCCATCTCCTCAATTTGCCACCAAAAACCCTAAAAACCCCAAATCAACCCTTTTGATCAGTTTACTAGCCTAAAATCAGTGTTACCCTATTGGTCATCTCACCAATTGAAGATCTTTACCGAGATAGACCGGAGAGAGCCCTCTCCTGCCCCGTAGGGCTAGCTACGAGGCTAAGTGGTTTGATGTTGCCTTGAGGTTTACCTTTCTCAGCTTGAGGTGAAATTTCAAGCGCTAACACATTACATACAAGACATAGGAAAACATCATTGATTGCATTAATAATGAAATAAGAGTAAGCTTACAACCAAAGTCTTGACGTCACAAGCCTTCTCAGAAGGGATCCAACCAACATGTTCCTCAAGCATTCACTCTTTGAAGATGGATCTCCGAACATACAAGTCTCTCTCACTCATAAGTTTTACACAAGATTAAGGGCACTTCACAACCTTCCTCAAGCAATAAACAATCCCACACTTGTCACACTCACACCAGCTATCTAGAAAACTCACAAACACTAACTGCACTGCTCCACTGGCCAAATATCAGCAACCATTCCAAAAAACTATCGAAAAAACTAGCCATGCATAGTAATGGTGAGGGTTTAAATAGGAGAAGGAGTCTCCATGAAAGGTGGGAGAATGAGCTTATCTCCAAGGAAGGTAGCACAAATGACGAAACAACCATGCCAGAGAAAGGAGGGCGATACAAACTATGCCAACAACTAGGTCTGGAGTCATCTGGAAGGCCAACTATTGGAACAAATTTTCCCAATCTGGATCATCGCGGGTACATAACTAATCTTCCGCGCTGACATCACTATTGAATAACGTAGCTAGTCAGGTCCTTAGAGGCTGGCAATTTGAGCTGCTTCTTTAATGCTGCAACTTCAACATTCTTCTTCTTAATAAGCTCTTCTACAGCATTTATGTTGGAGGGATCATATCCCATCTTCAACACTAGATTTTCCAAGGATTGAATCTTGGTGTCCTTTGCTAATGAGGAGACTTTCTCCAACTTAAGTTGTGATTGAGTGTTGGCCAAGGTAACCTGCATTTTGACAAACTCATGGAAATGTTATTCAAGGCAGAAGAAATCATCTGCCTAGTTTGTTTGTGCATCTCAATTTGATCAATTGGATGCACATCCTTCACATTGAACTCAAAAGAAGTCTACTTTTGATAGTGAGCAACAGTCCTAGGTTGTGGAATTTGGGCTTGTAAGAAAGCCATATGCATCTTTCCCTTCTCAAAGTCAAAGACTGAGAGAAGCCTGGCTTGAGAGCTGGAAGAATGCTTCCAGAATTGGGTATAAGTGTTCAACTTCAATTCTTCATTCCTCCTTTTAATCTCACTGAAGACATGGAAAATGTCTTCCTCCTTATCCTTCGGAATGTCTCCACTAGTTTGAATTACCTGTTGTTCATGAGAAGTAGTAGAATGAGTTGGGGACTGTGTAGATTGTCCACCAGACTGTGTATAAAGCATAGTCTCTCCAAGTCCATCTAATGCTGTCTTTTGAGGTTCATTTGTTGCACCAACAATCACAGAGATCCTTGGTCTCTTCTTTCTCTACACAATTCTGAAGCCTTGGCTTGATGCTTCAGTTGTAGGAGAAGACTGTTCTTCCCTTCCTCTTTTTGCTGACTTTTCTTGTGCAAGTGGAGTTTGCACATTTGATGTAGAAACTGCCTGCTCTTCAGCCTCTTGGAGGGTGTTCTCTGTCCATTCCAACTGATTCTTATATTGTTCTATTTCAGGCCTGGTTGTATGGTGATATGCAGTGAACTTGTTTTCTAGCCTGAGTTTAGAAACCACTCCCATTGGGTCATAAGACCATGTGAAATTGAGACTAAACTTCATCTCCTTTAATAATTTATCTGCTTTCTCTCCTGCTGCCTTGGTGTTACAGATGAATGGTCCAACTTGGGCTTTTAAAAACAGTCGTGCTGACACCGCGCAACAAGTTTTTTAACAAATTAAACATATGAAACTTTATGACAGGGCCCTAATGAATTTTTTTGATCCTGCAGGGTAAAATGGCATTCGTTTGGCAGGAGTGAGCTCATGATAACGAGGACATAGCGGCATTTTCCGATGCTGGGTACCAGAATGCAATGCGGGCGTGCAGGTTGCTCAAATTCTTCTTAACTCCGCGCCTGCGAGCACAGCCTGACCTTCTTGAATTCTTGATCAGAGCCTGGAATCTCACTGATGGGAAATTTGTGATCCGGGGCCAAGATATTGAGTTTGACTATACATATATCTATTTTTTGTAGGTTTTAACCCTGTACAGAAATTACCTGCATACGAATTCTTAAACAAAGAAAATAAACAATGCGAGAGCATAACCCATAAAACACATATGCACAGAGATTTTTCCCTGGATCCCAAAACCGAGACTACTAGCTTGATTTTTCATTATGTTCCTTTCAATGTTACAATACATATTTATACATGCCGAAGCATCCAATACCATGGACCGAAAACCATCGCGTCCAATACCATGGACCGAAAACCATCGCGTCCAAAAAACATGTGCGAAAATCATGCACAAAACCATAGGTGGGTCTGCCCAACCTAACATATGGTCCAAAACCAAAATTTTCTGGGGCGCTGCCCCGGACCCCATAAAGTGGGGTTACGGGTGCCCTTCAAACCCCCTATTAACTACGTGGAAAGAATATAACACAACCCAACAATCTCCCACTTGTTGTTTTCTTTCCACAGGGGGCCACAGGAGAGCTTAGTCATTTTTTCAGCCCTGAGATTCCCATTGCTTCTCTACACCAAGAGAACTTCTCAGAGCTCATAGATTTTGTCAATGCATATGCAGTATTCTTCAAAGTGTCCACCTTTACCAGCAACACCTTTCTGTCTTCTATCATATCCCTCACAAAGTGATACTGAACATCAATGTGCTTTGTCTTTGAATGATAAGCAGGGTTCTTTGCCAAGAAAATTGCACTTTGGCTGTCACAGTCTATTCTTATAGCTCCCTGTACTAACCCCATACTTGAACACAATCTCTGCAACCAAACTGCTTCCTTGCTTGCATGAGTGGCTGCCATGTATTCTGCCTCTGTAGTTGATAGTGCCACTACAGATTGTTTCTTACTCATCCAACTGATTGCACCTCCAAATAGGTTAAACACATACCCACTTGTAGATCTTCTCTGATCCAGATCTCCAGCCCAGTCTGCATCAACAAAGCCATGAATATCCAACACTCTGTCCAATCCTGGTCTTCCTTCGTAGCACAAACCATAATCACTAGTGCCACGCAAATACCTGAAAACCCGCTTCACTGCTGTCCAGTGCTCCTTCCCAGGTTTTGACATAAACCTGCTCAATACTCCCACTACATGTGCAATCTCTGGTCTAGTACAGACCATTGCATACATCAGGCTACCCACTGCACTTGCATATGGAACACAGGACATGTCCTCTTCCTCTTCTTGTGTCTTGTGACACTATTCAGCAGATAACCTCACACCTACAGGAATAGGAACCTTCACCGGTTTACTATCCTGCATATTAAACCTCTAGAGTATTGTTTCGACATACTTCCTCTGGTTTAACCAGAGCTTCCTCTTTGACCGATCTCTTTTAATTTCCATGCCCAAAATATAGTTTGCAGCACCAAGATCTTTCATGTCGAATTTGGAGGACAATTGGGTCTTCAAATCCTGGATAATTTCTTTGTCATTTCCAACCAGCAACATATCATCCACATACAAGACTAGATAAATAATACGGTCACCAATTAATTTAAAATATACACAATGATCTGCTTTGCTTCTGGTGAAGCCAAGTCCCCGTATAAATGTATCAAATTTCTGATACCACATCCTTGGTGACTGTTTTAACCCATAAAGAAACTTCTTTAACTTGCATACCAGTTCTTTCTTACCCTTCACCGCAAAGCCTTCAGGTTGCTTCATGTAGATTTCCTCTTCCAAATCCCCGTGAAGAAATGCTGTCTTCACATCCATCTATTCTACCTCAAAATCAAAAGCAACAACAACATATAAAAGTAATCTAATAGAAGTTACCTTGGAAACAGGAGAAAAAATATCACCAAAATCAATTCCCGGCACCTGGGAATAACCTTTTGCTACCAACCGAGCTTTGTATTTCTCCACCTTTCCTTCTGCATTTGTCTTCTTCTTGAACACCCATTTGCTGCCAATGGGTTTCCTTCCAGCCGGCAACTCCACCAGATCCCAAGCCTCATTTTTGTGCAAAGATGCCATTTCATCGACCATGGCCTCTTTCCAGAGTTTTCCATCCTCTGAATCCACTGCTTCCTTCATAGTTCTGGGATCATTATCAGTAACAGACAAAGCAAAATTTGAACTGAAAGCAGATGGACTATACCTTTATGGCTGCCTTCTTTCTCGAACTGATCTTCTCACAGCCGGAGTTTGTGGCTCTTCATCTTCTGATTCCTCCTCTGCTGCAGAGTCTGATTCTTCCTCCTTTGGCTCAAACTCTATCTTCTCAGGTTCCTTTGGTTGGAATTCATGTTGAATAACATCTTTTACCTCTCTGAACAACACATCTCGGCTGTACACAACCTTCCGTGTGACTGGGTTCCAAAGCTTATAACCCTTTAAACCATCCTTATACCCAATAAAGATGCACTTTTCATATTTACTATCCAACTTGGTTCATTTCTCCTTTGGAACATGTACATATGCATCACATCCAAATACCCTTAGATGTGAAAGAGAGGGTTTCTTACCAGTCCATACTTCTTGCGGAGTCTTATCCTCCAACGCTGATGAAGGTGATCTATTGATCAGGTAACATGCAGTATCCACTGCCTCTGCCCAGAATTCCTGTCCTAACCCGGCACCACTGAGCATGCTTCTTGCCATTTCCATCAACGTCTTGTTCATTCTTTCTGTGACTCCATTTTGCTGAGGTGTATATGGAGTAGTCTTCTGCCGTGCTATACCACACTTCTTACAAAATTCTTCAAATTCCTTGCTGCAAAATTCTCCACCATTATCTGTCCTCAACACCTTTATCTTCTTCTCTGTCTGATTTTCCACCAGAGCCTTAAATTCTTTAAACCTGTCAAAGACTTCAGATTTCTTCTTAAGAAAATATATCCATGTATTCCTTGAGAAGTCATCTATGAATGATACATAGTACACAGACTTACCCAGTGATGGAACCTTCACAGGTCCAAACACATCACTGTGCACAAGCTCTAATATTTGTTTCGTCCTCTTACCACCAGAGGGGAAACTCACCTGATTCTGCTTCCCATATACACAATTTTCACAGAAATCAAAATCCAGAGAGCTATTATTCATACCTTCTACCATACCTTTACCATGAAGTATTCAAAGGCCCTTATCTCCAATATGTCCAAGCCTTTGATGCCACAACATGGTCTTCTCTCCAGAGACCACTAGATTCTCTACTCCATCTTCAGGAACCATAGAACTATTGCACCCATCAACAACAGTGCTACCTTGCAGCTTGTACAGAGTTCCAATCCGAACTCCCCGCATTAATATCAATGCTCCTCGAACCATCTTGCAGGTATCTTTCTCGAACACCGTCTTCACACCTGCATCATCCAACTTGCTTACAGAAATCAGATTTCTGGCCAATGTAGGAATATGTAGAACACCCGGAAGTGTTCTAACCCTTCCACCTTGCAACTTCAACTTTACTTTTCCTCGACCAATGATTCTAGCCTTCCTATCATCTCCTAAGAAGACATCACCACCATCGTATTTCTCATACTCGCAGAACCACTCTCTATGGGGAGTGAAGTGAAAGGATGCACATGAGTCAATCAACCATGCCTCATGATCTACATGTGTACTTGAAGAAGACAAGTACACATCCCCACCTTCATTTGAGGTGGTTTTCGCCTCTGTAGAAGGAGCATCATCAGATCCCTTTCTTTTATCAGGAGCTTTAGATTTACAATCCCTTTTGAAGTGCCCTTCCTTTCCGCATTTCCAGCACACCACCTTTGTAGGTTTTCCTGGAGATTTAGATCTCCCTCGAGATTTAGATCTCCCACTCGATGACTTATTTTTGTTTCTGTTCTGGGACTGTCCTCGTACAGACAAGGCATCACCATTCTGGTTGTCCATATTTTTCCATCTCATCTCCTCCGTCAGCAAGGCTGAGACTATTTCATCAAACTGCAAAGCAGTTGCATTGCTACCTATTGCAATAACCAGACTAACCCATGAATCTGGTAGAGAACACAACAGACTGATGCACTTATCTTCATTTGAAATTTTAATATCAACAGATAATAACTGACTTACCACAGTATTAAACGCATTCAGATGCTCTGTCACCGAGTCTCCATCTTTCATCCTCAGGTTATACAGCTTTTTCCGCAGGAACAGTTTATTCACCAGAGACTTAGATTGGTACAAAGTCCCTAACTTGACCCACAAAGCCTTTGCCGTAGCTTCCCCTGATACATTCAGCAATACTGAATCTGAGACACACAATCGTATTGTGCTCTTTGCCTTCCGATCCAACTTCTTCCATTCTTCATCAGTCACTCCCGATGGTTTAGTACCCGGATCTACCGCGATCCACTGATCTTTATCCACCAACATATCCTCCATCTTGAGTTTCCACAACTCAAAATTCTGACCATTGAACTTCTCAATCTCTATCTTTCCACTGCTCGCCATCTTCTTTCACCACCAGAATCGATCTCGCAGATCTCCCACTGAACAGGGTTTACCACAGGCCCGAGCGAAACCCCTCAGCAACACAGGCGTCCCCTTGAAGCCAAAACAACTCTGATACCAAATGTAGGTTTTAACCCTGTACAAAAATTACCTGCATACGAATTCTTAAACAAAGAAAATCAACAATGCGAGAGCATAACCCATAAAACACATATGCACAGAGATTTTTTCCTGGATCCCAAAACCGGGACTACCAGCTTGATTTTTCATTATGTTCCTTTCAATGTTACAATACATATTTATACATGCCGAAGCATCCAATACCATGGACCGAAAACCATCGCGTCCAAAAAACATGTGCGAAAATCATGCACAAAACCATAGGTGGGTCCGCCCAACCTAACATATGGTCCAAAACCAAAATTTTCCGGGGACCCCATAAAGTGGGGTTACGGGTGCCCTTCAAACCCCCTATTAACTACGTGGAAAGAATATAACACAACCCAACATTTTTTGACCGGGTTATCACGTCGAGGTGAGATGCGCATTCTAGAGGGACAGCGACCCGATGGTGATACATTAGACATGTTGATGGCCCAGGTGTGCCCATAGGCACGCAAGTCGTAGAGCGGGAAAGTTGCTATTCCTACGGTGGAGGACATCGTCCTTCGAACTATACTCTTCATGGTGACTCGGGCAGCGGGCTCTTTGGCCAATCACGAGGCCTCGAAGGCCCATCTTCGATTGGCTCTCGAATGCTTGAATCCTACCATATTCAACTGGGCAGCGGCAGTAACAACTAGTATGAAAAGACAGTTGACCAACTGCCGTCGTGGTGAGTCGAAGCAGTTTGGCTACGGGTCGATTTTAGTCCCGCTCATGCTGGAGCGGGTACCGGCATTGCAGCTGCAGGATATGGTCGTGGACCCACCCAGAGGCCCTCGAGAGATGAGGGCCACACGATGGGGCCATGTCATGCCACGAGGAGGTGGCGGTCGACCAGTGGCATGGGGAGTGTACTTCCGAGAGTGGCTGGATATGCAGACTATTTTTGTGGAGGACTGGCCATATGCTGGCATAGACTTCCGTGGAGGCCCAGACATGCCACTGCCTGGCCCCCAGGTTGTCCTGGGTAAGACTGGCCGTAATATTGCTACCCTTGGGGGGTTTGTGTGTAAGACAGTTGGCCTTGGTTAGGCGCTCCCTGAAGCTGCGCAAACATTGCTTGGCCCCCATGGTAAGTGGTGGCACCCCAAGCAACGGATAATGGTACCGAGACCTCAACAACAGGTTGAGTAGGCAATGGTCTGGAAAGATAAAGGAACTGACCAGTAGAATTGTAATAATAAAATGGACCTTGCACGTTCGGATCTTGAACAACTTGCATATACTGATCATACGGCCCCCCTCCTGGGACGGGACCAGAAGAGGGTGGTGCACTTTGTGCAGGATGAACAACTTTGGGTGTATGTGCTGGCTGGCCACTACTCACTTGACCGTGAGGCGGACCAGCACCAGTAGTCACAACTGAAGACGCCGTAATGGCACTAACAATCGGAGTTGAATGTGCTACACAAACAGTTGGATTCGTTGGAACTGAAGTGACGGGTGTACTGTGAACTTGTGAAACAAAAGATCTCGTAGTGGGAGTGATGCGGAGGTCCCACATGGTACTTGAAGCGGGGATCTTGGCACTCATATTATCCCTCAACGACTTATAGCGTGAGGGTACCGGAGAAGTAGCCGGGATAGGAGTTTCAATACTCGACAAAACGGGTGTCTCACTCACTCTAGGATATGTCTCATCCATGTGAGAGGTAGACATCAGAGACGAAACACCAGGAGGGGTAAAAGGAATATCATCCTCGTCAGGCTCCCAAATGGTTGGATACTCGGGATAATAGGAAGAGTATCACTCACAATCGCTACCTCAGGAGCAACGGAAGACGGAGACCCTTGATCACTTGGAACGGGAGACGGGATCGATGGTTCAACCAGGATGATAAACTTCAAAACAAACCTAAGGAAATCTAACGAGAAGGGACCCTACTCAAACTAACGCACACAAGATCTAACCAGGTAGTGTTAATCACGACCAAATAAATTTTAAGACGCAAGGACACAACTTGACCTTTTCATTTTTTAAGAGTCGAGAAAAGGAGAAAAAGATGACTCTAGTCTCCTTCGAATGTTTAATGAGCCCGAAGTGACAAATTCTCAGATGAGCCTTTTCATTTAAGGAGTCTGAAAAGGATCAAAAGTGACTACTCTGGAGAGCTAGGCAAAAGGGTTTACCAAACAAATCCGTAAAACTGCATTTACACCTTGGCAGTCATATGAAATCCAAGGACTTCCCGTACAGCAGTCAATCTTCCTAAATGCTGTGTTCGGTGCGTTACAGCTTGTAAGGCGGCAGACACGGCTTCCTGTGGATAAAGGATGATAACCTAGTGGGGTCTCCCCATATACTCGACGGTACATGGGAGCTCAAGTCCGTGCTAGACCACTTGTTGCGTCATGGAAGGAGGAATCACCCAACCTTAAGTGAAACAAAAGTGACTAGGTTTAACGACGCCGGAGCACGTCTCTAGCCTAGACCTCTAAACAATGAGCGTTATGTTCCAATGCATTTTTAAGTTCATTCAGTTCATTTTATGGTTGATCTTGAATTAGGTTTCGGTTTTCAGGCCCTACCGTATGAAATCTCTCAAAATTGCCTAAATGCAAACTATATGCCCAAATATGTCATTCCATTCGATGAATGCTAATTACGAGAGAGTTAGAAGGCTTTCACATAAACGAAATGATCACAAAACAACAAACAACTTCTCTAATGCAGCTACTTGAAATTCACAAACTTTTCTTTAAGATCACTAATCATTAATCAAAACGAAAAGCTTCTAGTTCTCATTAACCAATACAAAGCAAAAGAGATTTTTTTGTTGATGGCAAAATGCATTAAACAATCTTTTGAGAAATAATAACAAACAAATGTGAAAAGAACCGGTTGACCCCAAACAACTGTTGTCCGTGTCCGGGTAGTGAGAAGTAATCGAAACAATGTGAAGACTGGTTCAATAACAATCACCTAAACAACCAAGCAAAAGCAAGCAAAGAGGAAGGTTTCACAAAACCAAAGGCAAGCAATAAACGAACCTTTGTAAGCAAGTAACCAAGCAAAGCTGGTCCAAAGAAATTGGAATGACAAAACTAGGTCACAAGACACAAAAAGCAAGATTCACTCAACAAGACTTCACAAGAAAGTGATTCAATCTTCAGACAATGAAAATCAAGTCATAAACCAGGTGAAAACAACAGGGGATAGCAAAACCAACAGGCTCAGGAGGCACAATTGAAGAAATTCAATTCTACAGGTATCAGTGCGAGTGATACACAACAACAATGCGTTGATCAGAAACCACGCGTAGCAACGAAGCGTTGTCAGCGTGGAAGTACACGGCTTAACCGCGATGGTCCGATTTTCAGAACCGTCACGACTGTTTGGTGTATTAACGCGATGATCAAGAGGTAATAGAAAGGGCTATGCGATGGCAGCGTGACTGTTTATTATAAACCGCGCTAAAGCTAAAAAACGGGCACAATCAAGCCAAAAACTCCCAAACCAAGGCAATCACTCTTTAAACAATCAAGGCACTTCCCAGACCGAACCAGGAAACCCAAAAACAGAGAACTAATCCCCAAACTTAGGAAAGAGAGCAAAAATAAAACTCAAGGAAAAAATGAACACCAAAAGACAAAAGCCAGCTCCGAGCTGTTCAGTTCGTAAACCAAACCGGAGATTGACTGAAGTGGCTTTGATCTACTTCACTAATGCAGAGCAATAGCGTTTCGAAGGCTATCTGGCCGTGCTTCAGGCTCCATCTAAAGTTTACAAATCAAACAACAAGGTAAAACAGATCCCCAGCGGAGTCGCCAAATTGTTGTGGAGGTAAATCCCCTCTGCGGACAGAGGCGATCCCTACTAGTCCAAAAGAAGGTCTAGCAACAATCAAACAACGCTAACACGCAGGTTCCTAATTACATATAAAAGACCAATGATGAAGGCCTACCTGGATTCCAATGCTAATACTTGTAGAAGAGTTGAAGCCCCCGTTCCTTTGCTCCGGCTGGTCACAATCCTCACGATCCTCGTGCACGGACACCTGCACATGCAAAGAACGATACAAACACAAGCATAAAATCCAGTAGATGTAACTATATATCAGTCAGAAAGGATATAACTCAAACATCATCATAAAGACAATAAGAGTGGAACCATAATGATAGTCGTCTATTATTAATAAACAAAGAAGAATACAACCATAGTTCTAACGTCAAATCCTTCTCAATAGGGTCCAGCCAGCAAGTCTATCAAGCATTCACCCTTGAAAGTAGATCTCCCAAGACAAAGGCTCTCTCTCACACAAGTTTACACAAGAAAGAAACACTTCACAACCTTCCTTAAGCTCTCTAGCAATCCCACACTTGTCACACCAGCTACCTATCAAGATCACACACTAGCAGCAACACTCCAAGCACTATGAATTCCAAACTAGCTGCTCATGGCAATGGTAGAGGCTTAAATAGGAGGAGTCTCCATGAATGGTGGGAGGATGAACTTATCTCCAAGGAAGGTTGCTCAAATGACGAAACAGACATGCCAGAGAAGGGAGGGCGACATTTACAAGGCCAACAACCAGGTCTGGAGTCATCTGGAAGGCCGGCTGTTAGAACAAACTCGCCCAAACTGGATCAGCGCGGGTTCATAACTGCACTGGAGCGCTGACATCGCTGCTGAATAACAAAGAAAGTCATATTAGCGTGATCAGATATAAATAACAGACGTGCTGTCTCATGAAATTTGACCAGCGTGAGAATCACGTGTACTTCCGCGCTTGCAACGCATTAGGTCTGTTTTGGAGCGCTCATCAGCGCGTTTATTTTGACAACAGTCGTGATGATAGAAAAAACTTTGGCAAAGTGGGTCATTTGGCAACATTAGAGAGCATGAGCATGATTAACTTGGACTCATGACACAGTAGGAAGACAGTGACAAATTACTGTGTAACAGTGTTGGCGGGGCTTTGGAAGTTCCAGGTCTCGGGGCATCAGGAAAATAATCATAGAGTGTATCGGACTGGGAGTAAACCAAGTCAAGGTACTGAGCATGCACAATAGCTTGCTCTTCAGTTACACATGCCCCCATAGCAATGTCCCACGCTATTGGACCAACAAATGAGGTCATGAACTAGTCGGTCAGAAGCTGATCGGGAATCCAAAACTTAATCAAATGGCAATGCCGTCTCCATTCATGGATATGATCGGAGATGTGCGTAGCCGTTGTTTTTTTTAAGGATGTTAGGAGATGTCTGCCCATTTCAAATCGGATCGGTAACTGAAAATGAGTTAAAAATGCCATAGCCAACGAGTTAAAGTCCTGAAAAGATTCGCGAGCTAACTTAATATACCATTTAGCAGCAGAGCTAGTGAGGGTCTGTTGAAAAAGGCGGAGCCAGATTGAATCATCAAGCCACGAATTTGACGAACACCATAGATGATAAGTCATAACGTGGGCTTGGGGATCTTCTCTAGCTTTACTGTCAAACTTGGGACAATCACCAGGAATCTTAGTTGGAACCGACAGCCAATACGGATTATGAAGAATAAGATCATCTGTCAGTTTGAACACATCCGGTAAGTCCAACGTTGTTAGAAAGGGTAACTGAGGGTTAAAGGACATTTGAGGCTACGGGTAGGAGGTAGCACCAGAGTTCCAGCTAGCTGCTTGTTGCCCCCATTGAGTTTGTCCAGACGGATTTGGCCCAGAAGGGTTCTGCCCATAGGGATTTTGTCCATAGGGGTTATAGCTATAACTGGATGGAAAACCTTAGATTTGCCCCCCAGCATTCCATTGATTACCAACTTGGCCTGCAGGAGCAACATATGGTTGCTGGTAATTCTGATAAGGACTCACCTGTAGTTGTTGATAATTATGGTATAGGAATTGGGTTTGCCCTTGGGATTGCTGGAAACCATAAGGTGGCTAGGCTCCAAACTGAGCCTGGGAGCCAGGCTGCATTTGATAAGCAGGTTGAGATTGGGATCCAACCTACATTTGAAGACCGAATTGGGTCTGGAGCCCAGACTGGGGATGAAAATCGGGTGGATCTTGAGAAGCAACAATCATTTGAGTGCCCGGTTGAGCAAGCCCAGATGGATATCCTTGAGAGAACTGAAGCTGAGTCGTCTAGCCAGAAGGTTGACCTAGTTGAGATTGAGATTGACCCATTTGCCCAGAAGGTTGAGCTTGCTGGGTATTGGGTTGTCCTTACACAATTGAGGGCTGTCCTGATTGACTGGATGGCTGAGCATACTGGACGGTTGGTTGGCCTGATTGGATTTGAGGCTGACCAATTTGTCCAAATGGTTGACTAGACTGGACAGTGGGTTGGCCTTGCTGAATGTAAGGCTGACCGACTTTCCCACAAGGGTAGCCTTGCTGGACACCAGGTTGGCCTTGTTGTATATAAGGTTGTCCCGGATTACCAGAAGGCTACCTGAAATAGGTAAAAAACAAACCACCAGAGCCTGAAGGGTGTCCCTAGAAGGGTTGTCCTTGTGGGCCTCCAGGTTGCCCTGAATAAGGTTGTCCGCAATATAGGGCTGCACGTAAGACGACTGACCTTGATAAGGTGGTCCTTGAAAATTGGCAGGGGGTACTTGGCCACTATGATAACCGGTGGTACCCTAAGCAACGGATAACGAGACTGTGACCTTAATCGAAGGTTGAGATGGCAAAGGTCCGGGGTAATAAATATGAGCTCCTCAAGTATCGTAATAATGAAACGGATCTTGGGGGTCTGGATTCTGAAGAGCTTGTAAATATTGATTGTATGTCCCCCCTGCTGGAATGGAACTAGAAGAAGGTGGGGCATTTAGTGTAGGATCAACAACTCTGGATGTAGCTGCTGATGGGCCACTATTTACCGATCTGGATGAAGGGCCAGCAACAGTGGTCACAACTGAGGATGCAATGACGACACCAACAACAGGGGCTGAAGAAGCCACACAGACAGTTGGAATAGTCGGGACTGAGGTGAAAGACACATTGTGAATTTAAGGAATAAAAGACTCTGAAGTTGGAGTGATGGTATGAGACCACATGGAACTCATAAGGGAAGTCCTAGAACCAATAACATCCCTCAAATCCTTATAGCGTAAAGGCAGCGTGACACCGAGAGGGGTGACACGAAAGGGTGTAGTTTCGTTGGGATAGGAATTTCACCACTCGTCAAAATGGACTCTTCACTCGTGATGGGGGATGTGTCATCCATGTTAGAAGAAGATATTGGGACCGAAACACTAGGAGGAGTACCGGGAATATCTTCTTTGGAAGGCTCCCAAACGGGGTTCCAATGAATATTGTAAGACTCGTCTTCTGGAGTGCGAGAGTTAATCAGTTGGATACTCGGAATAACAGGGAGAGGATCACTAACAACCGGTATCTCAGGAGCAACAGAAGAGGGATACCCTTGGTTACTTGGAACGGGAGGCGGGATCGGTGATTCCACCAGGATGATATTAACGAGAAAGAACCCTACTCAAGCTAACACAAACAAGATCTAACAAGGTAAATGTGAACGTGGCCGAAATTTTTTAAGACACATGAACAGAACTTGACCTTTTCATCTTTAAAGAGTCGAGAAAAGGACAAAAAGATGACTCTAGTCGCCTTCGAATATTTAATGAGACTGAAGTGACAAGTGCTCAGATGGACCTTTTATTTTAAGGAGTCTGAAAAGGAACAAAAGTGACTACTCTGAAGAACTAGGCAAAAGGTTTACCAAACAACCCGTAAAACTACATATATACCTTGGTAGTCATATGAAAACCAAGGACTTTCCGTACGATAGTCAATCTTCCCGAATGCTGTGTTCGGTGCGTTACGGTTTGCAAGGCGACAGACACAGCTTCCTAGGGATAAAGGATGATAACCTAGTGGGGTCTCCCAACATATACTCGATGGTACATGGGAGCAAAATTTCGTACTAGGCCATTATTGAGTCACAGAAGGAGGAATCACCCAACCTTGAGTGAAAACAAAAGTGACTAGGTTTAACGACGTCGAAGCACGTCTCTAGCCTAGACCTCTAAATAGTGTGCATTATGTTCCAATGCGTTGTTAGGTTTATTCAGTTCATTTTAGAGTTGATCTTGGATTATGTTTCAGTTTTTAGGCCTTACTGTATGTATACAACAAATCCTAGGATGCAGCTAGAATGAATGAAATATCCTTTTTCTTCAATGAACACCTACCTATGGGAGGGTAGAGAGATCATTCCCAAACCAAGAAAACCAAGACAACAAAGGCAGTCACTCAATGCATACAGACATCAATTCCTAAAGTGCACGGATACTACTAATGAGAGATTTTATCATTCACTTTCCAATATGCAAACTTGAAATGCAAATTCACTTTCACTTTCGTATACTAAATGAATGCAATCCTTTTGATTTTGATGTCTTTAAATCTAGAAGAAACAAATAAGCAACAAGCAAGTGTGGGAAAAACCGGTTGATCCAAACAATTGTGATCTATGTTCGGTAGTGAAAAGAAATCGAATCAATGCCAAATACTGGTTCAATAACAGTCACTAAACAATCAACCAAAAACGAGCAATGGGGAAGGCTCAATCAAACTAACAAAATGCTGCAAAAGAACCTTGAGAAAACTAGCAACCAAGCCAACTGATTCAAGAAACTTGAAATAATGAAATAAGTCACACAGGCAAAAAAAAACAAGATTCATTCAACAAAGCCAACGCGAGAGTGCCTTAACCATAAACAGTGAAAAACAAGCTACTAAGCAAGCGAGAAAAGCAAGGGACCAACAGGACTGATGGACTCAGGAGGTAGAATTGAAAAAATCAATTCTACATCAATCAGCGTGGGTAATACACAAGCAACTAGCATTGATAAAGAACTACCGCAACAACAGAGCGATGCCAGCGCAGAGGTACACGACTTTTCCGTGATGGTCAGATTTTCAGAACCGTTGCGACTGTGTGACGTAATTATGCGATGCACAGGATCTCACAAAAGGGTGGGCGCTGTGACAGCGTGACTGTTAAATTTAAATTCGTGATGATGTTCAAAACAATGACAGGCGAACAAAAACTCCCAAACCAAAAACAATCAATCCTTCAATCAAATAGGGGTATTTCCCAGATCAACCCAGGAAGCTCAAAAGACTGATAGTCGATCCCCAAACTTCCAAAAGAGACCAAACCAAAATCAAAACAAGAGCAAACAAGAGAAGAACATAGGACAAACTCCCCAGTTGTTATAGCTCCAAACCTCACTATTGATGTTTGTGATGCTGCACTCATGGCCTAGGGAAACCCCTCCTTCCAGACCTGGTCAAAATATTCAAAAAACAGTGTTTTACTCCCTATACGCGACATTGCTCTGAGCTCAACACGTGTGTACGCGGGTCTGTGTATACCCAACCCACGTATATGTTTTAAAACACTTAAAAAAATTAAAACTCCTTAATTTCGGGCGGAGATCGCAGGTTTTACCTGCTGATTACCTATTAGTGCCTGTGGCCCAACTGTTCCCAACGAATTCCCAACTAAAAAACTACATTGGGAGAAGTATAAAAGGCTTCAAAGGGAAGGCCTAAGGGAGGAGAGAATAGAGAGAAAGATCACTCTGCTGAGATTTTCCCTGACCAGGTCTAAAGATCTTTGTGCTTCCAGCACTTCCCCCATTTACAAGAAACCCTTGTTTCCTTGTGTGATGATGTCTTTCTACTTGAGAGATCATGGAGTAAGTCATGGAAGGATTTTGTTGAAGGCTTGAGACTGGACGAATCTGGAGGACGGTTCCGCTTGGATCCTGTGAAAGGACGAATCAGGTGAAATCATTCCTTTCTATACTTTACTTATTTATAATAAAAGAAACACTTGTCTTATTCCTGATATAAATCTTCTTCATGTTTATGATGTCAATGTTATAATTCATATGTGAATGGTTGTTTTTAATTGTATAACTAACTACCTTTCCTTATGTTATGAAGATGATTTCTTTATGATGCTTGGTCAATATACTGCTGTAATTTCTGGAATTGTTTGTCTTGCAGGTTGAAGGACTAAAAGGAACTCAAAGAGGGTTTGGACCTTAACTAGATCTTCTCAAACGAAGGACCCTCAGGTGCACCCCTTTTTCGTATAGTTTGTTTATAATAGCATCATGGCTGTATGGAATGTGTGTTTCTCTATGTAATAACCCTGATCTGCTAGGGTATCAACCCAAGACCCTAGGGGAATCTATCCCTTAACAGAATTGGCGACTCCACTGGGGACAACAATATTGTTGTTCCTAGATTGGGTTTATTCAAGCCAATCAGGGCTGAGCTGTCTGTTTGCTTGCTATTACTGTGTAGTCTGTTCCTGTAAGAACTTGAATTGTAAGTTTGATCAGTTTCTTCAGACTGTTTTTTGTTTTTTCTTGAAGCCTTTTATATACGATGTTTTTCCAGTTTACAGAAGCGTATATACGCATGTTTCCTTAAGTAAACTTGCATATACGCATGTTTCCTTGGGCTGAGTAGCGTATACATGCAGTTGTGCATTAACACAGTAGCGTATATCTTGTAATTTTCAAGATTTTTCAAATCTTTTTGTTTCTGAAGGTCTATCTGCTGGTTTGATTCAGTCATGAACAGTTACTTTTCTGTGTTAGTCTTTAGTTTTACAGCAAGTATCTGATTTCAAATTCTCTCTGATTGTGGAAAGTGTTGGTCTTATTTGTTTTTGCAAGCGTCATCGTTTTTGTTTAAGCACGCAAGATTTCTTGCTGGGAATCTTGGCTGCTCTGATTCCTCAAGGTAGGAAGATTGATCTCAATCTTTGTGTCAAATCTTGTTTTGGTGACCTTTTTGTTTGCTTGTCGAAACTACATTTTTGTGACCATCTACTTTTCTTGCTTTCCGAAAGTTGTTGATTGACACTTTCTTGAAAATTGTCTTTTTGATCTTTTGGTCTTTGTTGCCAAGATCTTATTGCTGGTTTTGATTGTTAAGAGCATCTCGAAACACATTTTTTTGTTGAGTTTTCATCCATTTTGTGTTGTCAGCTTGCAAAGTGTTTTTTTGCCGATTTTTCAATCGTAAAGTTTTAGTCTTGTTGAGAGCACTTTTGAAAATACATTTTAGTTTTTGCTTTTGAAAAAAAAACTTCTTGAAAAACTTGGTTTTTCTTTCTTGAACTTTGTTTTGATTTAGTTTCTTTTAGTGAATGAAAGTTCATTTTTTTTTGTCTTGAAACTTGCTTTTAGTGTAGAGACAAAAATGAGCATTAGCAACTCATATTCCATCTAAACATTTTAAGTGGCAAATCATATTGATAAACAAGTTACTTTCATTTCTTGATTTAGAATAGTCTTAAGTCTTGCATCGGTATGTACTCATTGCATTAGGATAAATTTGCATATATTTTTAGGACATCCATAGTTTTGTTAACTTTTGTGAGTGTGAAGCTTGAGTAAAAATTTCTTTCATCGAAGAACAAAACGAGTGCATTTGCATATAGTTTGGTTTTTATTAATTTCTTTTGCGTCAAAACACCACAAGTTTCATTTCTACTTATCCCTTGACTTAAAAACAACCATTCACATATGAATTATAACATTGATATCATGAACATGAAGAAGATTTATATCAGGAACAAGACAAGTGTTTCTTTTATTATAAATAACTAAAGTGCATAAATGAATGATTTCACCTGATTCATCCTTTCACAGGCTCCAAGCAGAACCGTCCTTCAGATTCGTCCAGTCTCAAGCCTTCAACAAACTCCTTCCATGACTTACTCCATGATCTCTCAAGTAGAAAGACATCATCACACAAGGAAACAAGGGTTTCCTGTAAATGGGGGAAGTGTTGGAAGCACAAGGATCTTCAGACCTAGTCAGGGAAAATCTCAGCAGAGTGATCTTTCTCTCTATTCTCTCCTCCCTTAGGCCTTCCCATTGAAGCCTATTTATACTTCTCCCAAAGTAGTTTTTTAGTTGGGAATTCGTTGGGAACAGTTGGGCCATGGGCACTAATAGGTAATCAACAGGTAAAACCCGCGATCTCCACCTGAAATTAAGGAGTTTTAATTTTTTAAGTGTTTTAAAACGTATACGCGGGTTGGGTATACACAGACCCGCGTACACACGTGTTTAGCTCAGGGCAATGTCGCGTATAGTGAGTAAAACACTATTTTTTTGAATATTTGGACCAGTTCTAGAAGGAGGGGTTGCCCTAGGCCATGAGTGCAGCATCATAAACATCAAGAGTAAGTTTTGGAGCTATAACAGATGCCCCCTAATATATGAGGTCAGAAGGGGTACATGATGGCCGAAATGTATTAAGCAAGTTCATGGAAAGGAAATCTTCCAAAAACTGAGAAGGACTTCACCAGAGTTCAGCTTGCCAAGCCACAAAAGGAGATTAGAAAGAAACACTGTCTGAGGTGGGCATACCCATGCTCATAGAAAGTAAAGCATGCCCGCATATCAAGTAAAAGTGGATCCACTAAGTATACGAGTATAAAGAACTGGAAAATAAATAATGGATTATGTGATCATGATCGAACAAGTACATGTTTGAATGTCACATATAAGAATTTCAATGATGCTGAAAAATGAACCGGATTACTGATATCAAAGACTGATCACAAAAGGTATCAAATGGACATGATGGAGTAGGATGGTACTACACTGCAAACTCAGGTGCCAACATATAGAATGTCACCATGAATGACTACAACATATAAGGTAGAGTGGTATCAACTAGCAGCAACAGGAACAACTATCAAGTGACCCAATGAATGCTGATGCAACCTGAGGTCTTCACCGACTGCCGTGGTACATTTCTACACTATGGGAATAAATGATCTGGATTTGACCATGTGAGAAATCATTTGATTACCGATCATTGATGTATACCGTTAAAAAATCAAGACTACTCACTGATAATGATAATGAGCATCAAGGTACCTAGTACAATCTAACAAGTGTGAATAGATGAGCTGGAGTCGAACACCTGTAAGAATCTATCAATTAGGAGACAGTGATGGTTTCCCACTGTCGATAGCGAAGGATCTGCCACTAATGACTGCAAACCCCAAGGTACTGCCAAATGGACTCTAGATCTTTGCCCCAGAGCAATGAGTCGTAGTCGATGGGGAAAGATCCGCTAAAAATAAGGCATTAAGGCATCCTTCATCAATCTAGCGCGAGTGTAACCCATAGGCCAATAATGTGGAAGGAATCAGATGAAAAAGATGTAGTAACCCGACCGAAGCACGTTTCCGGCGTACACAAGATGTAGCTAGTGCACGACAGAAACCCTCTGAACCAACCAATAATGAAAGCTGACACAGAGGTAAGGTATCCACCAATAGGGTCAAATGGAAACCAAGGTACCGCATGAATCCCAATGTGTGATAATGTAAGCTGATGTCGAACACAAGGGAAACCACTTAGTCAAAGACCCATGATATTGATCGATGCTGAGCACAAGGTGACCTATCAATAATGAAAATAGGGCCAGGGTGTAGCTCTAGGCCTGTCCTCAGAGCAAGATGTCTTCGTCGATAAGGACAAGACCCGCCAACAAGAAGTCGATGGGGACCTTCTCAAACCGGCATGAGTAAAGGACCAATATAGCTGATGTGATGATAGACATGATACTAACAACTAGGTCACATCGTCTAACCCTTCATATTCCCAACCCACTTCAGTCAATGCCGTCCAATTGGCCAACCCCAAAGGAAATCAAAATTCCAATGGGAAGAAGAAAGGACGAGGTAAGAAAAAGAGTCAAGATGAGAAGACTGACGCAAATAAATCCGGCAATAATGCTGGTGGTGGTAGAAATGAGTCTAAAAAGAAAGTCAAGTTTCCATGCAAGTTATGCAGTGGAGACCATTTAACTCATCTCCGCCCCAAGATTCAACACGCTCAGTGCTTGTTAGGGCATCAAGGGACTTCTAGCTCTCAAGCTATGTTAACCAACCCTTTCCCCAAGGGCAGCAAATTCTTGTTGGCGCAAGTTCAAACCCTGGTACCACCATAGGGGGCAACCAGGAAGGGGAAAAGACATCAAATGTTTTCATGATGGGTTCCAATGTCCATGTGGCCACTCGGTCACATGATTATGGCAAAGCAGAAACTTCCAAGGACAAAACTGCTCAAGGAATACCGACCTTCATATTGAGCGACCCCCTATCGAGACTTTACCACGGATACCGAAAGGTTCCGCTAAACACGCGACTATTAATCCTAATGCTAGGGCCGCTAAGAATTACTCCATTGTTGAGGATCTGGCTCAGAGTCCACGTGCTATGTTCGCTTTAGAGGTTCTCCAGTCGTGTCTGGCTCAAAGAAGTGCTTTACTTTCAACGATTGGGGCAGTTGATCCAACTAACTCTTTAGTGCTCACTTTCGACATGTTAAATGTCAAAAGGCGACTCCCTCATCATATGGTTTTCCAAATAAAGTCTACATACCGGAAAATTAACATTTTTCATATCGTTGTTGATGAAGGAGCTTCCTCGTGCGTCATGTCGATGTCATGTTGGAAGGCTATTGGATTGTCTTCGGTTGTTCCTTCACCTACCCTCCTGACTGCATTTGATGGAAATTCTCATAAGCCACATGGGATTATCCCGGCCCTTCCCATATGTGTTGGGGGGAAGGTCATTAATATTGAAGTAGAAGTCATTGATGCTAACCTAGACTACAATCTCCTCTTAGGAAGGAACTGGGTATACGAAATGGACGTCGTTGTTTCGACTCTGTTTCGTGTCATTTGCTTTCCTCATGAAGGGAAAATTGTTAAGGTTGATCAATTGGACTACTCTCCAGTTGATCCTCGAGCAACTTCAGACTATACTGCTCCTTTAGTGGATAATCCCCGTTCACCTACTTAGAATCTAGGAGTCAGGATGTACTCTTCATTGATGGGTACATTTGATCTTCCCCCTCCTACAGCTAGAATAGATACAATTTCATCCTCCAAGGACCCCTTACAGAAAGAGTTTGTTCAAGCTCATTATTTTTTGTATCCTGGAACCTTATCTTCATCTGTGACCACATCAGATGACGGCAAGGTGGGTGGAATAAAATCTCTTATGTCTGCAGCAGAGCCTAGATGTGAGTCTATCATCAACTATACAGACAACCATTCTACTCCTTCCTCTGAGAAAGAGTTCGATGGTGATGTGGCTCATATTCGGACCCTTGATTCCACTTCTGTGATGGATTGCTCGGATATTGTTTTTCCATCCGACGAAGTGATATTCGAAGCAATGACGGCTGTAGATTGACCTTTGGAAGATTTACGTCGTCAGTCATGTTTTCATTCCCCTTTGCATGAAGTCGAATCCAAGTCCTCCAGTCTGACTAGCGATATTTGTATGGTTCCTTCCGCTCCAAAACGTTATTTGCCGAAGGAAGTATATTGATTGGTTCGATAATAGTACCGATAAACATCCCTAGGAGCAAGTGGGCGGAGCCCCCTGATGGGCTCTACCTTAAGAAGTACTTTGTACATTTTGTATATTTGTACATATCTCATCGAGAGTTTTTGATATCAACACTTTTTGGTCTGCTGTGGCAGGAGTTGATGGATGACTTGGTCTATTTTGGATTCGCCGATGGTGCTAGTCGGCACACTCGGAACCTCGCTTCCACAACTTGGGTACTCTACTATCCAACTGGTTAATTGATGGTGTCAAGGGGAGTATGCATTGGTCCCGCTTCAAAAAATATGGCTGAGTATATTTCCGCCATTAATTTACTATCCAAAGCCATTTCTTATGAAATTGATTCGTTGGTAGTCTATCTTGATTCACAATTGATAGTGTCACAATTAAATAACATTTATCGGGTAAGGGATCCATGTTTATATCACCAGTATTTAAGGGTGAGGTTGTTGCAAAGATAATTTACTTACATTAATTATTTGCACATTCCAAGATCTCATAATTGGTTAGCTGATTCTATCGCTAATCAAGTATTAGACTGGCACATCAATCATTCATCACAATAAAATCAAGCATCAAAAAGTCGAATTGTATATATATATATATCATAAAACATCTCGAGTGTACATAAGTGCATCCAAAATAATATACAAAAATTGGGACTCAAATGCCCATAATCATGTCCAGTACATCTAATGCCCCGGCTCAAGATGAGCGGCTAAGTAGGTAACTATCGCATTGGCCACACGCCTAAGAGTGCGAACCTAGTCTCGTGGCATGCCAACCACATGACGTTGCATATCTTCAAGGAGATCCTCTACGACTGCCATTGGTACTCGGTGGGTTAGTCTCACCAAGTTCCGCTGAACTGTGTGTAGTAGTCGCTCTGTATCTGCAACCGCCTCTTCGGCCCCTCGGCCACGACGCATGTGTCGTGGGAACTCATTTGGTCGTATTGGCCTAATATCTGGAACATGATCATCATATTAATCATTTGAATCCTCTCAAAAATATTTTTTCAAAATTCATTAATTCGAAAAAATCACAAAAAAGAAAACTTACCTATGTCACCCCATGCTGCGGTCGATGGTAATACTAGATCGGGATCCCCTCGGAAATACAACCCCGCATAAGGGTAGTCATCTATGGAAATGATCTGATCCTCCCACCAGGAGAAGAAGTCATCATCAAATGCAGTCCGTGGGACATCCCCACCTCCTAGACGTTTCATCAAGTCAGCCCACCTGCCCATTCATGGATCTCGTGGGGTGCTGATTGAAACCGGTACTCTAGGTCGAAGTGCAGGGACCCTCTCAAAAAAGAAAGAACACAAAATAGTCCTATATCTAAAGTTTTTGGTCTGCCCTCTCTTGATGGAAGTAAGATGGCTTTTCAGGCTGGTTAGAAGAGGAGTACACCAGTCAAATATGGTGGTGAGACAATCTACTGCCAAGCTCATGGCTGGCCATGATGCCTGGTGCAGAGAAGCTGATCCATTCATTCTAGCTATAGTGAACAAGATTATCCTCAATGATAGACTCCCCACATGTTTGATTGGAATTTGACTTCCAACCTTCTCTAGATGTCCCGGGCAATATATATGTATGTAGTCCTCGATCGAGAGACTGCCTTGTGTCCTACCCCTTGAATGTACTACCTCTTCCCTTTAGGAAAGGCTTGTGATGAAATAAATGTCGTCCACTTCTATCCTGAGTGGCATCTGGTCAATCATAAATGAATCATCCTCAATGCTCCAGTAGTGAATGAGCATCTCAAGCAGGCGTGTGTTTGCTTTCATATTTGGAATTTTGAAGAATTTTAGCAAACCACATCCCCGTAAGGCATCCAAAGCATTGGGATCGTTCATAACCTCATCATCCACTGAGGTATTCTCTCTTTCTCGCCAAGTGACTGGCATCTTGAAGAAAAAATGATTTTGGACCGTTAGTTTTTTTTGTTTGAAATGTTCGCGGCGTATACACGGGTCCCTTTACACACAGTCGCGTGTAGGGCCCGCGTGTATGCGAGTTTCATATATCCAACCCGCATATACGCCGCGGTGAAATTTTTGACAAAAAATTCAACGGTAAAACTTAAATTAAAAATTCTAAAACTAGTCACAATTGAATGCAAGACAAGTATAAAGGTTACCTGGTGATTTTGGAAGGATCTAAACGGTTGAATTTGGCATATAGAAAAATTTTCTTCTTTTTCTCCTCTCCTTTGCTCTCAAACTCAAATTGTGAGTCCAAAAAACTATGGGAGCTTGGAATGTTGAGAATGGTTTGATTTTCAGGACATTTTGGACGTTTTTCGACGGTTTCGAGACGGTTCCATGACTGCTGACCCATCATGGCAGGTATCGTTTTCTCACTGGCATATAGGTTAGGGACGCCATTTTTTCGTTGCATTATGCATGCTAGCCTCCATTTGTTGATACACTTGCCATAGGGTCGACCCCATCATGTTATGGTTCGTAAACCACTTTCACTCACTGATTTTTTAATCATGACACGATGGTAGAGCCATCCTTTTCATGGGCATTGTAGTGTTCTAGCTAGGGTACTAGACTAGACTATATTTATTATCGACCAGGATGCGTAAGCTTAGAGGCATGCGTCTAAAGTATATAGACATAAAGGATTGTTGGCTAAGTGGTTATGATGTAGGTCACAGGGCTTCTTTACGGAAGACTGGGGTATGTCACCTATCATCCAAACACTCAGGTCACTCTGCTAATATACCTGATTACAATACTATCATTAAATGTATTTACCAAATTACACACTGAAACTAAACACTGTGTATCACTGCAACAATGATCTCAATCTCCTTACAAAGACATTACACATAAAACCCTTGTTCAGTAAACACCCAGTATTCACTAATATTTATACAATGTCAAAATATACAGAGATCATAAATGGATTTTGAAATGAAAATAAAGTTCATGACAGTGCTTTTAAAAGACAATCACAGGGATCGAATCCCTTACAGGACGCGCTTCAAGATCTTAGTGATGACTGTTCAGGCATTACCACAAACGCAAACCATATACATTCAATGGAAATCAAGAGCTATTGAAATCGAAACTCAATCAATTGTAACTGCTGTGCAAACCATATAATACCTATTGAAATCGAAATCCAATCTATCGTAACTACTATGCAAACCATATAATACCCTAAGTGCGAATAAAATGAAAAGGACAGTATAATGGTTGAACGCAGGGCCCGTCCGCATTCCAGAGGTACACTGGACTATATTCGACCGGCTATCAAATCAATGCACAAGACACAAGTCGTAACTGTAACTGGATTCTTAGTATTAAGTTCAAAAACTCTGTTTCAGAATGATACAACGATTAACCCTCACATCCATTACTCGGACTGTATTTACATATGTCTAGCACAACCATGTCATTTCGATAATGAATGTACATTCGGAATTTGGCTGTTGCCGCTTTTAATACATCGAGCTTTTCAAAATGTTTCTATCCTAATTGATTTAAAAAAGAACAAAAACTAAATCAAATTAGAATGAGCTGCTGTTTCTGCCTTTGTCGCCAGTGTGCCATGCTTTGACCTGAGTTGACCGTGCATGTAGGAGTGTTGATTCGGCTGTAGGATAGGTGTTTGTCCATGCTTGGACATTCTACTTTTCATCCATGCCTTTTGCTCTAGCCCAGCTGTTGTGCCACATGTCAAACAATGAGCTAATTACAGGATGTTGGAACTTCTTGTAACCATTTCACCAAAAACTTCTAATTCTTCAACATAAAATTCCTAAATCAATTTCAATGCATTTTAATAACTATAAGACTATTAACTAACCAATTTTCAAGGATTCTAAGAGATATATGATGAAAAGGAATGGGTAAATGATATGTTTTAGGAGGAAAAAGGGGTCATGGGATGATACCAACATCTCTCCTCGACTTAAGGAATTAGCATGTCCTCATGCTATCCCCGAAGTGCTTCCCTTGAACTCTGTCCCTGCCTGGATCTCTGCTGCCTTGAGCAATGTGTCCACATTCTTTTTCACCTGGTTATCTTTCTGACCCTTGAGCTCCTGCTTTAACCTTTTGTATTTTTCTTTGAGGGTCTTCTTCTGATTGTACCACTTAGTGGCCCAGTTAGAAATTTCCGTTTGCTCAGCCTCCAGTTCACTGATTCTCTCCCTTAACTTTTCATTCTTCTTCTGAGTTTCTTTACTCTGCGCTCGGAGCATTTCATTTTCTCTCTTGATAACTTTTTCTAGCATATTAGCCTCCATGAGCTCTTCCTTTAATTCTTCAATTTGTTTCTCCAATTTCTTCTGTCTCTTAATGGGAGGTGGTGAACATTTTTCCTGCTTGTTATTGCTTTCTACCTCTATATCAACTTCTGGTCCTGGTAGTGAGTGGTCACCACTCTCAACATCCATTTGTGCAGGTGCATTGGATTCAAGCTGGTCTTCTTGTAACTGGGCTTTTGGTGTCCTCCTTGTTCTTTGTGAGTAAGTGGTGAAAATTTTATCTTTTTCGGCCCTCTTAGCATCTTCCTTTCTCATGTTCCTAGTCTTTATGCTGCCCACAGGTAGAGGTGCCTTGCTGGCTTTGGATACTGGGATTTCTTCATCAATATCCTTCATGAACCCTGAGTCCTCTTGCACTTCTTCTTTATCTTCCTCATCTCTAATTTGATTAGCAGCTAGGAATTCTTTCCATGGTTTCCCTCTTCTCTGCAATTCATGCTCAATAAGAATTTTAATTAAGCCAAAGTGATATAGGCTCTTGTCTTCATTCCCCTTCTGCTTCTGGATAGTCTTGGACATCTTGGTTAAGCT
This sequence comes from Pinus tabuliformis, assembly GCA_031772625.1. Taxonomy (NCBI): domain Eukaryota; kingdom Viridiplantae; phylum Streptophyta; class Pinopsida; order Pinales; family Pinaceae; genus Pinus; species Pinus tabuliformis. The sequence goes on along the minus strand of CM062804.1, from coordinate 1,541,179,618 downwards.
TTGTAATAGAAAATATGGTACACTGATAACACATTGTTTCTTCAAGTGGAGCAGTAGTTTAATATGGTATAGATAGACAATACTGTAACGGCCTTCACAGGCTATGAATTTTTGAAGGATGTAGACCATCTCATCCCAGGGATGCATCAACCAACTTCTTGGAACACCCTTCTTCCAGTTCACTGATGAGACTCTGGATCTAGACATAAACTGCGTCCACGATTTCTCTTTAAATTGTTTTGTTTTAAAATACTTCTCCCCTTTTGGACTAATCCCTATTGCCTGAGCTATAGTATCCTCTGAAACCCTGAATGAGAAGTTACCTATCAGGGCTTTCTCTCCATTGAATGTGAAAGCAAATTGCTTGGTAACCTCCTCATTGCTTCCATGAAATTTCTCTAGAAATGGTAACCACTGTATTTCTCTGAGAATTTCAATGCAATCCTCATGATATTGTGAACTGTCGAACACACTCGGCTCGACCCTATTAGTCATAGTGACAGAGGGTCGTGCTCTAACCCTTCTCTGTTTATGTTCTTACAATTTTAACAAAGAAATTTCAAATTTGTTACCTGGTGTATCGCTTCCCTTAATCTTCAATATGATGCTCGGCCGATCGATTGTCTTATGACTGTGGTGGAAGTCGAAACAGAGTGGTTATACTTTCCTCTTTCGGTGCTCACTGCTTCCAATCCTCACTGTGTAAACCGAACCCAAATGATAATACTTCTTTCGGCGCTCACTGCTTCTGATTATACTTTGAAAGTTATGGGAATCAAATGCGAAAATGATGGTGGGATAACCGGCTGTACTCACTTCACAGCATATTCATTCATTTTAGAACAGAGGAGTGCTGTACGCTTACATAGATGTCACCACAAGAGCGCTGGGAGCGTATATATATAATGCTGGGTATGATTTTGGGGAGTCCCTTGAATCATTGGGTACGTCGGGTGGTGGAGTCATGATTTGGCTGTGTGGAATAAAATGAATAGGCCGCTTTACATTTGTCTCTTTCCCTTGTATTTAAAAACACAATCCGCCACGTGTCCTATTTCAGTTGGCATTCGGTCAGATGGAGGATGTTGGTATGGCTGTAGGATGTATTTAGCATGACAAGGTTAATGTGCTGGTAATGGGTTTAGAAGTATGAATAGGTTGAAGAAATGATAAGAATCGGTGGAATAAGGGATGATAGGAAATGTAGGTGTCCTTGAAATCGATCGTAACAGCCACAGTCATCAAATTTACATTAAAAATCAATCTAAGAAATTAAATGTTTAAGAACAAGAAACATATTACTCTTTTGTTGGTTGCTGTTGTATTGACATGCTGAGTAGGGCTAGTCCCTTTTTGACTGTTCTTTTGCTTGTTGTAACAGGTCCTCTAAGAAAGATTGAATGCACAGATCCTTTGAGAAAAATTTGAAGATGTAACAGGTCCCTTGAGAAAGATTGAATGTAACAGGTCCCTTGATAAAAATTTGAAAATGTTCATGCAGCTCCTTATATTGATACAGGTTCACTGAGCTTGGGCATTTGATGGAGTCTTGGTGCCCAAATCCTTGTAGAAACTTGATGAAACTTTGTTGAAGTAGCCCTTGGTGTCAATTTCTTTAACAGGTCCCTTCTGAATGTCTTAAACAGGTCCCATTACTGCTGGTGTTGGTAGCATAGTTGTCTGGACAGAACAGGTCCCCCTGCATAATGTTTATAACCAGGTCCCTCTGAGATAAAACATTGACAAAACAGCTTATTTATTGAAGTCTGGAATGCTGGAACAAGCTGCTTTGGAAATTTACAGTGAAGATATAGGATAAGAAATCTTTAAGAATTTACAATGGAGAGATAAAAGAACAAAATGTTGATGCCTCTCTCCCCGACTAAAACTTTGACTTGTCCTCAAGTCATGATTCAACTGATAAATCAAACAGTGAAGAAAAGAAAGAGAATTCTTACCCGCCAACGAATTGGTTTTCAAGTAGGAATTCGGGGTTAGATTGTGCCAGAGATTGGTTTTCACATCTAACCCATTATTTTATATATATATATATTTTATATATATATATATTTTTTAGTTTTTGTTTTATATTAATTAATTAATTAATTTTTTTTATTTCTTTTTGACTCTGAAATTGAAAGGAAATGAAACTAAGGCAGTGATACTGCAGCTGAGGGCTGCAGTACCTCAACCTCTCTTTGCTGAGATAGTGTATGGAGAAAATCTTGCTTGCTGATGGGCTTGGTGTATAGTTTCAGGCGATGACCATTGACAGTAAAGGAGTGACCTTCTCCATCAATAGTTTTGAGCTTGACTGAACCATTGTCATAAGCCTGAACAATTTGGTATGGCCCATCCAATGGGTGGTGAACTTGGCTTTATGATCTCTAAATTTAGAGTCAAAAAGTAAAGCCCAGTCACCTTCCTTGAACTGCTTCTTCTTAATATTTGCATCATGCCACTGCTTCCTTTGTTTTTGCATGAGGATTGTGGTTTCTTCTGCTTGCTGCCTCATCTCATCCAGCTGGTTCAATTGCTGAATTCTTTCTTTTTGTGCTTGGTCCAAATCAATTTGTAAATTTGCAGCCAATTTAAAAGTATGTATTTGGAACTCAATAGGAAGCATTACCTCTTTGCCGTACACCAATTGATATGGTGTAAATCCTGTAGTATCTTTCCAAGTAATCCTGTAAGCCCAGAGTGCATCTTTGAGCTTCTCTTCCCAATTTTTCCTGTTCATTGCAACAGTTTTAGTAATGATGCCTTCCAAGGTTTTGTTTGTTGATTCCACCTACCCATTGGCTTGTGGATGGTAAGGGGTACTTTTCCTATGCTTGATTTGGTATTTGTCTGTGATGTCCTTCACTAGCTTTGAGGTGAATTGAGTACCTTGATCAGTTACAATTTCCCTTGGTACTCCATACCTCACAAAAATCTCTTCAAAAAGGAAATTGACTACTGTGTGTTCGGTTTCTCTAACCAGTGCTTTTGCTTCAGCCCACTTTGTGACGTAATCAGTACATACTAAGATGTACTTCTTACCATTGGAGGTTGGGTTAATGGGTCCTATAAAGTCTAGAGCCCACTTATCAAATGGCTCTAAGTGAACTTGGGGCTGAAGGGGCATCTCATCGGTAGCTGTTGGTCTGCCCATTCGTTGGCAGCTGTCACAACTCTTTACATACTTCTTGGCATCCTTGAAAATGGATGGCCAGTAGTACCCAAGAGTAAGAACTTTGAATGCTGTCCGCTTTGCTGCAAAATGCCCACCACACGGTTCATCATGGCAAGATTTTAAAATATCAATTACCTCATCATTTCTTACACATCTCCTAATAATCATATCATAACCGGTGTAAAATAAATCGCCATTAAGCCATGAATATCTTGCACTTTGTTTGACTAGTCTCTTCCTTTCCTTTGCAGTAAAGTGTGGAGGTGTCCTTCCTGTAGACAAATAATTGGCCAAATCAGCATACCAAGGAGTTACTATGGAAATTTCAAATAAGTTTTCATCCGGAAAAGAATCTTCAACTGGAACAACCTCACCTGGATTTTGCAGTCTAGAGAGAAAATCTGCCACCTGGTTCTCTTTGCCTGGTCTATCTAACACTGTGATGTTAAATTCCTGTAACATTAGTAACCATCTGGTAACTCTGCCACTAGTTATTGGTTTATTCATTAAATGTCTAATGGCCGAATGATCAGTGTGTACAAAGACCTCATAACCAGTTATGTAATGTCGGAATTTATTCACAGCATAAATGATGGCAAGTGTTTCCTTTTCTGTAACTGTGTAGTTTAACTCTGCAGGTGTTAGATTTTTACTAATGAAATAAATGGCATAAGTACAATATTCCTCTTTTTGGCCTAATGATGCACCTACTGCAGTGTCAGATGCATCGGTAAAAATATGAAATGGTAGACTCCAATTAGGCCCTCTTAAGACTGGTGCGGTAGATAGTTTCTTTTTGAGTTGTTCAAATGCTTGTTGGCAGTTCTCATTCCAGTTGAAAAGTACATCTTTGGTTAGAAGTTTAAACAAAGGTAAAGCTATCTTACTAAAATTTTCAATAAATCTGCGGTAATAGCTTGGATACCCAAGGAAAATTCTTACCTCTCTTTGATTCTGTGGAATTGGCAAATCAGCAATGATCTAGATCTTTGCTGGGTCAACCTGGATGCCTTGAAAAGAAATATAGTGGCCTAACACTATCCCTTCGTTTAACATCATAAAGCACTTTTCATTGCTGAGGACAGGTTAGCTTCAATACATCTTTTCAAAACTCTCTCAAGATTTTCTAATGCATGTTCAAATGAATTGCCATATACTGAAAAATCATCCATGTAGACTTCAACACAATCATGAATTAAATCAGCGAAAATAGCTAACACAACTCTCTGAAATGTAGCTGGAGCGTTACAAATTCCAAATGGCAAAACATTGTAAGCATAGGTACCCCAAGGACAGGTGAATGTGGTTTTGTCCTGGTCTTCAGAGGCGATCCTGATCTGGTTGTAGCCACTGAAACCATCAAGAAAAGAAAATGATGATTTGCCAGCTAGGGTGTCTAACACTTGGTCAATAAATGGCAGTGGGAAGTAATCTTTGAGCGTTGCTTTGTTCAGCTGTCTGTAATCAACACAAATGCACCACTTACCATTTTTCTTGGGCACTATAACCAATGGGGATACCCATTGACTGTCAGAAATAGGATATATAAAATTAACTCTCAAAAGTTTTTGCAATTCCTCTATGACAATATCTTGGAGCATGGGGTTCATTCTTCTCCGTGGTTGCCTCACTGGTTTAATGGTGCTATCTGTATAGATATGGTGAGTGCATGTGTCGGGGTGAATCCCATGCATATTGGTGTAGTCCCAAGCAAAGGCTTTTTGGTATTTTCTCAAGAGTCGAATCAATTTCTCTTGCTGAGATGAGTCTAGGTGATTGCCTATGTTCAGAGTTTTCCTTGGACTAATCTCTATGATCTGACTCTGTGTATTGGTGATGGATTGAACTGGAAAAATGTTGTGAAATGTAGTTTGCAAGGATTGGATGGTGCATGTTTCTTGAAAGTTTTGAGCCAAAAGTACATCTGCAGCATGATATTGTTCATTTCTCAAATTTTCAGACATATCAGGTTGAGAAAGGAATAATTCTACCAAATCATTATTGTCTTCCTGGAAATCATAGATTTGGTCAATGCTAAAAATAGATTGTACTTCTTCTTTATCATTAAATTTATCATCAAGCCACAAATTATGTGTTACTGCTGGTGATTGTGCCGATGGATAAAGGGTGAGTTGTTTTCTTTCTGTCCCTCTTGAAATGATCATGTTGCCTGATCGACATCCTATGAATGCATCAACAGTCGCTAACCATGGTCTACCTAGGATGATAGGGTGTCCTCCTAAATTGGATTTGGGTTGAAGGACTAGGAAATCCACTGGATACTCCCAAGAGTCCAGTGAGACAATGATGTCTTCCAAAATCCCTTCAGGAATGACTTTGGACCTATCAGCTAGTTCTAGAACAATCGTTGTATGTTGCAAATTTATGAGCTGGAGTGTTCTCATGGTTTCAAGAGTCATGACATTGATTGCGGCTCCAAGATCTATCAAAGTGTTTGGAATTTGTATGTTGTTAATGATGGTGGTCACTTTGGGAATGCCAGGATCAACATACTTTTCCATGGAGATGGTATTAGTCATAAGGCCTGCTAAATGTCCTATGACATGAATGGTTTGAGGATCAATCCTTTTTCTAGCAGGCTTCTTGAGACATATGTCTTTGATGGCCTTAGTATAGATGGGAATGTCTTTTATAGCTTGCAACAATGGAATTTTTATGTAGACATTTTTAAGTTCATCTAAGACATCAAATTGTGGTATAGACAGTGGTGGTTTTATTTGGACCAATCGGTCTGGGAAAGGTGGATGCAGTGATTGCATCTGTTTATCTTTGGTATCACTATTTGGTATTGTTTGATTTGTCATTTCATTTTCCTTTTTTGAGTTTTCTTCTTGCTTATCTGTTATTGGAGAATCTTTGTGGAGCACCCTACCAGACCTCAAATTAATGTTTTGCAAAGGCAGTGTGGAATATGAGGTTCCTTCTTCTACATTATAGGCTGGCCTCTCTGCTCTATTATTTGGATTTGGGACAATTTGAGCAGGAATTTGAGTGGGTCTGGGAGGTTGTGAGTTAGCTGGAAATTGCAGTTGTGGTGCATTTATTGGTGGAGGAGCAGGCAGTGCTTGTTGAGGAGGTTGGGGCTGATAGACAACTTGCTGAGGATACTGCTGATATGGTTGAGAATGTGATGGATACGGCTGTTGGTATTGTTGATATGGTTGTGAGTAAGGTGGGTATGATTGAGGATATGTATGATAAGATTGGGAGTACTGTTGAGACGGTCTCCATTGGTGTTGTGGTTGGTTTTGGTGCTGCCATGGCATGGGTACATTCCATGAGTTTTGTGCATACATTTGATCATTCATAGGAAATTGCAGATTTTGATTTGGAAACATACCTTGGGGTGCTGGCCTTGGCTGCCATGGTCGCTTTGTGCCCATGTAATACATGTTTTCCATCTCTGTATTGGCTGCCATATTACAGTTCTGCAAAACTTTAACTTTAGGACAGTTAAACATATCATGATGTTCAGTACAGAAAGCACAAACTTGGATGTTCTCTAGAGGGCAATCTTTTAATGCATGTTTCTTCCGGCATTTTGGGCAGAAAATGGCCATGATATGATCTTCATCTTCTTGTTTCTTCTTGGCTTTTAAAGTGTCAATTTGGTTCCCTAGAGTGCTTAACAAATCTGTTTTAAACTCTTCTAAAATATTCCCTATTTCGGCCCTGGTGACACTTGCAGAGGCAGTTTTTGTGACCCTTGATGACAGACTTCTCTTTCCCATTTTAGCTTTACTCCTTGAATACTTTTCGCACAACTCAGCGATTTCTTCAAAGGGTAAGGCAGAAATGTCACCTTTGCCCATCAAGTTGAGATCATCCATGTATTCCTCTCGGATACCTTTCAAGAATATTGTGCGGACCAGATCAAGAGGCATAGTTCGGTGTTTAGATTTTTGTAAGTTATAGACAAACCGTTCTAGATATTCCTCTAAGGTTTCATCCTCTTGCTGGCTCATTCTAAAGATATCATCTTTAGAGTCTTTGGATCTGCAATAAGGCTGATATTTCCTTAGAAATATTCTCCTCATGCCATCCCAATCAACTATAGCATGCTCACCTAGCCCCATGAACCATTTTAAGGCTGATGCCTTTAATGTGGCTGGGAACAATCTAAGCCTATGGGCATCATCTGTATAGCCATAAGTTCGACATACAATGTCAAACTCGAACAAGAATGAGTCTAGATCCTCTGAAGCCATACCATAGAAATTTGGTAGCACGGATGGGGGTATGTTTTTCATTTTGACCTCCTCATCCTCCTGTGGTTCATGTATAGGGAACTTAAAAGTTGACTCCTCTTCATCTCCTTGGCGTGGTACTGATCCAGATCCTTCTTCAGCCATTCTAATTGGTCTCTCTGTGTCAGTGTCACTTGGTGGAAAAAGGAGGAAGGAAGATTGTTCAGTAACTGTACTACTTTCTCCTTGTGTGGAAAGTCTAGGAAAGTGCTTCTTCTGCGATTTGTGTGTGAACAAAGTTTCCCTTTCAATAAGAGTAAGTTTCTGTCCTGAATAAAATTTTTCTTCCAATGTTTGGATAACTTCCTCAGCTGGTGTTGTATTCCCTAGAGAGTCTGCTCCTGATGATGATGGGTTAGTTTTTAGATGGTGGGGGGTTTTTACAAATCTACCTTGACTGTCTCTAAATCTAGGCATAAATGAACATGATTTCTAACTGTGTTTTTGTTTATTTTTGTGTATTGAATTTTTTTTTCTTTTTGTTTGAATCCTTTAAGTATGCCTCCTCGGCAACGGCACCAAAATGTAGTGTTCTAGCTAGGGTACTAGACTAGACTATATTTATTATCGACCAGGATGCGTAAGCTTAGAGGCATGCGTCTAAAGTATATAGACATAAAGGATTGTTGGCTAAGTGGTTATGATGTAGGTCACAGGGCTTCTTTACAGAAGACTGGGGTATGTCACCTATCATCCAAACACTCAGGTCACTCTGCTAATATACCTGATTACAATACTATCATTAAATGTATTTACCAAATTACACACTGAAACTAAACACTGTGTATCACTGCAACAATGATCTCAATCTCCTTACAAAGACATTACACATAAAACCCTTGTTCAGTAAACACCTAGTATTCACTAATATTTATACAATATCAAAATATACAGAGATAATAAATGGATTTTGAAATGAAAATAAAGTTCATGACAGTGCTTTTAAAAGACAATCACAGGGATCGAATCCCTTACAGGACACGCTTCAAGATCTTAGTGATGACTGTTCAGGCATTACCACAAACGCAAACCATATACATTCGATGGAAATCAAGAGCTATTGAAATCGAAACTCAATCAATTGTAACTGCTGTGCAAACCATATAATACCTATTGAAATCGAAATCCAATCAATCGTAACTACTGTGCAAACCATATAATACCCTAAGTGCGAATATAATGAAAAGGACAGTATACCGGTTGAACACAGGGCCCGTCCGCGTTCTAGAGGTACACTGGACTATATTCGACCGGCTATCAAATCAATGCACAAGACACAAGTCGTAACTGTAACTGGATTCTTAGTATTAAGTTCAAAAACTCTGTTTCAGAATGATACAACGATTAACCCTCACATCCATTACTCGGACTGTATTTACATATGTCTAGCACAACCATGTCATTTCGATAATGAATGTACATTCGGAATTTGGTTGTTGCTGCTTTTAATACATCGAGATTTTCAAAATGTTTCTATCCTAACTGATTTTAAAAAGAACAAAAACTAAATCAAATTAGAATGAGCTGCTGTTTCTGCCTTTGTCGCCAGTGTGCCATGCTTTGAACTGAGTTGACCGCGCATGTAGGAGTGTTGATTCGGCTGTAGGATAGGTGTTTGTCCATGCTTGGACATTCTACTTTTCATCCATGCCTTTCGCTCTAGCCCAGCTGTTGTGCCACATGTCAAACAATGAGCTAATTACAGGGTGTTGGAACTTCCTGTAACCATTTCACCAAAAACTTCTAATTCTTCAACATAAAATTCCTAAATCAATTTCAATGCATTTTAATAACTATAAGACTATTAACTAACCAATTTTCAAGGATTCTAAGAGATATATGATGAAAAGGAATGGGTAAATGATATGTTTTAGGAGGAAAAAGGGGTCATGGGATGATACCAACAGGCATCGTAGTTAGCACCTCATTGACATTTTTTGCTCATGCTGCTCCGATCTGAGTAGGCTCAGGAGTCCTCTGTAGTCCCGCCATGACTTATGTGATGAAGACTCATTCCTCGTTGCTTCTTCGCTTCGTTTTGGCCTTATACCCTAGAGGCTCCTTTATGTTGAGTTGTACTACTGCATTGCATTTTGTCCATTTGTACCCTTGTGGCCCTAAGCCGGCTTCACTTGGAGTCGTGTTTAAGCCAACTTTTGACCATGACTACTGCGAAATCAAACTTGCATGCCCTTGCCTTCTGCAACTTGATACACCTTGATCCGTGGAAGGAACACACCTTTGAGTGTCTTTGACCAGTTTTCACCTCCCTGCATTGAGTATAGGAACGTTCCAATCCCAGGAACTAGATCATCTGTTTCACCGACATTAGTTATTTCCACTATACTATAGCATTCTTTTATTCTTTTTGCAGCTTAAAGAAAAAGAAAAAAAAGTTATATATTCCAAAAAAAAGAGCGGGAATGGGACAATATATCCACTTATCGTTGGCAGCTAGAGTCAGTCGTGTCGCCCTTGAACAAAGCACTCAAAGCAAAGTCTCCTCCATTTGGGTGGGATTTAGTTTGACCTAGGCACGCCTTAACCTTGTTATTGAGTTAGTCCTCCCCCGATTGGTTATCTCTTCCAATCATATGGAGGGTTCTTTCGTGCCTCCTGCATGACGAACTTATACAGAGTCATCATATGCCGCCACATAGTCACATTGAGTCGTGCTTTTATTCAAGGGAAGTTAGCCTGAGTCGGCCTCCTTTCGGTGTCTCTTGACTCATTTTTCAGCCGGCCATCCTTGGTTGTCAGTATCATGTCTATCATCACATTAGCTATATTGGTCCTTTACTCGTGCCGGTTTGAGAAGGTCCCCATCGACTTCTTGCTTGTGGGTCTTGTCCTTATCGACAACGACATCTTGCTCTGAGGACAGTCCTAGAGCTACACCCTGACCCTATTTTCATTATTGATAGGTCACCTTGTGCTCAACATCAATTAGTATCATGGGTCTTTGACTGAGTGGCTTCCCTTGTGTTCGACATCAGCTTACATTATCACACATTGGGATTCATGCAGTACCTTGGTTTCCATTTGACCCTATTGGTGGGTACCTCGCCTCTATGTCAGCTTTCATTATTGGTTGGTTCAAAGGGTTTCTGTCATGCGCTAGCTACATCTTGTGTACGCCAGAAACATGCTTTGGTCAGGTTACTACATCTTTTTCCTCCGATTCCTTCCACATTATTGGCCTACAGGTTACACTCGCGCTAGATTGATGAAGGATGCCTTAATGCCTTCCTTCTAGTGGATCTTTCCCCATCAACTACAACTCATTGCTCTGGGGTAAAGATCTAGAGTCCATTTGGCAGTACGTTGGGGTTTGTAGTCATTAGTGGCAGATCCTTTGCTATCAATAGTGGGAAACCATCAGTGTCTCCTGATTGATAGATTCTTACAGGTGTTCGACTCCAACTCATCTATTCACACTTGTTAGATTGTACTAGGTACCTTGACGCTCATTATCATTATCGGTGAGTAGTTTCACATTGTTAACGGTATACATCAATGACTAGTAATCAAATGATTTCTCACATGGTCAAATCTAGATCATTTATTCCCATAGTGTAGAAATGTACCACGGCGGTCGGTGAAGACCTCAGGTTGCATCAGCATTCATTGGGTCACTTGATAGTTGTTCCTGTTGCTGCTAGTTGATACCACTCTACCTTATATTTTGCAGTCATTCATGGCGACATTCTATATGCTGGCACCTAAGTTTGCAGTGTAGTACCATCCTACTCCATCATGTCCATTTGGTACCTTTTGTAATCAGTCTTTGATATCAGTGATCTGGTTCATTTTTCAGCATCATTGACATTCTTATATGTGACATTCAGACATGTACTTGTTCGATCATGATCAGATGATCCATTATGTATTTTCCAGTACTTTATACCTGTATGCTTAGTGGATTCGCTTGTACTTGATATGCGGACATGCTTTACTTTCTTTGAGCATGGGTATGTCTACCTCAGATAGTGTTTCTTTTTGATCTCCTTTTGTGGCTTGGCAGGCTAAACTCTGGTGAAGTCATTCTCAGTTTTTGACAGATTTCCTTTCCATGAACTTGCTTAATACATTTCGGCCATCATGTACCCCTTCTAGCCTCATATATAATGGGGCATCTGTTATAGCTCCAAACCTCACTCTTGATGTTTGTGATGCTGCACTCATGGCCTAGGGCAACCCCTCCTTCCATACCTGGTCCAAATATTCAAAAAACAGTGTTTTACTCCCTATATGCGACATTTCCCTGAGCTAAACGCATGTGTACACGGGTATGTGTATACCCAACCCACGTATATGTTTTAAAACACTTAAAAAAATTAAAACTCCTTAATTTCGGGCGGAGATCATGGGTTTTACCTGCTGATTACCTATTAGTGCCCGTGGCCCAACTGTTCCCAAAGAATTCCCAAATAAAAAACTACTTTGGGAGAAGTATAAAAAGGCTTCAATGGGAAGGCCTAAGGGAGGAGAGAATAGAGAGAAAGATCACTTTGCTGAGATTTTCCCTGACCAGGTCTGAAGATCTTTGTGCTTCCAGTACTTCCCCCATTTATAGGAAACCCTTGTTTCCTTGTATGATGATGTCTTTCTACTTGAGAGATCATGGAGTAAGTTATGGAAGGAGTTTGTTGAAGGCTTGAGACTGGACGAATCCGGAGGACGGTTCCGCTTGGAGCCTACGAAAGGACGAATAAGGTGAAATCATTCCTTCTGTACTTTAGTTATTTATAATAAAAGAAACACTTGTCTTGTTTCTGATATAAATCTTCTTCATGTTTATGATGTCAATGTTATAATTCATATGTGAATGGTTGTTTTTAATTGTATAACTAACTACCTTTCCTTATGTTATGAAGATGATTTCTTTATGATGCTTGGTCAATATACTGCTGTACTTTATGGAATTGTCTGTTTTGCAGGTTGAAGGACTAAAAGGAACTCAAAGAGGGTTTGGACCGTAACTGGATCTTCTCAAATGAAGGACCCTCAGGTGTACCACTTTTTCATATAGTTTGTTTATAATAGAATCATGGCTATATGGAATGTGTGTTTCTCTGTGTAAATAACCTCTGATCTGCTAAGGTATCAACCCAAGACCCTAGGGGAATTTATCCCTTAACACCAGTGGAGTCGCCAATTTGTGATGCAGGAAAGTGTTCCCTTTGTGGATAGAGGCAACCCCTCTAGTCCTAGAGTGGGTCTAGTCACAAACAAGGACAGATCAACAATAGCTTTCCTTAAAAAGTCATAGTTGGAGGCCTACCTCAACCGGTGGTTGATGGAGTTTCGTTGCACTGCTCCAGCGTCCGCTTCCTTCTCATAATGAGTGATCAACCTGAAACAATGCAAAGGAAATACAACAAAGCATGTAACCGGAAAACAAAAATGATCTATTTACTCACAAAGTCAAGAAGTCATGAGCTATCAAGTAAATTACATACAAGACATAGGAAAACATCATTGATTGTATTAATAATGAAATAAGAGCAAGCTTACAACCAAAGTCTTGACGTCACAAGCCTTCTTAGAGGGATCCAGCTAGCATGTTCCTTAAGCATTCACTCTTTGAAGATGGATCTTCCAACATACAAGATTCTCTCTCACTCATAAGTTCTACACAAGATTAAGGGCAATTCACAACCTTCCACAAACTATCAACAATCCCAAACTTGTCACACTCACACCAGCTATCTAGCAAACTCACAAACACTAACAACACTGCTCAACAAGCCAATTATCCAAAATTAGCAGTGCATAACAATGGTGAGAGTTTAAATAGGAGAAGGAGTCTCCATGAAAGGTGGAAGAATGAGCTTATCCCCAAAGAAGGTAGCACAAATGACGGAACAACCACACCAGAGGAGGAAAGGCGGCACAAACTATGCCAACAACCAGGTCTGGAGTTATCTAGAAGGCCGAATGTTGGAACAAATTCACCCAATCTGGATCATCGCGGGTGGATGTCTGAGCTTTAGCGCTGACATCGCTAGTGAGTAATGTAGCCAGTCAGATCATCGCCAAAGATAATAAGTAACCTCACGCTGGAGCATGAAATCGAACCATCGTGGGAATCAGATGTACTTCCGTGTTGATAGTACGGCTGGACTATTTATGAGCGCCGTTCAGCGCATATATTTAGTCCATAGTTGCGATGAGGTAGATAACTTAGGAAAAGTGGGTCATTTGGCAACATCAGAGAGAATTTGTTCAATATAAGCATGTTTGACTTGGACACATGACACAATAGAAGGAATGGCGTGAAGGCAGTGACAAATTACTATGTAACAGCTATGTAGGCACTTGCTACTTCATCAACAACCAACATCATAGTTATGGGTCAACTGCAAAAAATCCTTGTCATCGAAGTCCATTTGCTATGCCGCACACTATTAGTATCATAGTTGGTCACAAGCATTGTAGGGAATCTCTGTCCTCGGATTTTCGTTTGTCATGGTTATGGGTCATCCACAAACCCACACTTCATCGAAGTCTATTTTCTAGGCCGCACACTGTCAATACCATAGTTGGTCACAAGCATTACAGGGTATCTCTATCCTCAGATCTTCGTTCATCATGGTTATGGGTCATCCAAAAACCCACACTTCATCGAAGTCCATTTGCTAGGCCGCACACTGTCAGTATCACAGTTGGTCACAAGCATTACAGGGTATCTCTATCCTCAGATCTTCGTTCATCATGGTTATGGGTTAACCACATAAAACCTTTCTCTTCAGTGGCTCTTCATATTCAACAAAGGATTCACAGGAGGGAACTTCATGCAATGGGGAACATTGCTTCTTAAGTAGGGAGGAATGATCCAAATGGAAAATGGCATCAACCCATGGTATTTGTTATGAAACCAGCTCAAGAAAAGATAGAAAAGATAGATCAATGCCTTAGAATTCAGCCTCTTCGAGGGGGCAACCTCCTTTACATTACATAAATGAACAATTCTTGGATGATTCAAATGACAAAACCTCCTTTCTATATATAGGAGTCTAAGGAGTCACAATATAATCCAGCCAACCTAACAATAATAATATAAAGCCACAAAAATAACAATAGAGGGATTCTATGGGGCACAATAATAACAATATGGGGGCAATAGGGGCACAACAATATTAATAAGGGGTATAACTACAATAGTAATGGGGTAATCACTAGTATTATAGGGACCCAACATGCCCCTCTCCTTTAAAAAAGTGTTGTCCTCAACGCTTGAGTAGTTCTGGATACTTCTGCGTAAAATTCTTATCCTCCCATGTGGAATCTTCAGCGGATAAGTTCTTCCACTTGATAAGATACTCTGAAATTGATCGATTTCGTAGCTGTCGAGTTCTTGTTTCTGTGACTGCTTCTGGTTCCAATATAATTTTTCCTTCCTCGTCAAGTTTTGGCAATATTGTTTGAACTGGGAGCTTGTCGCCTATAACCTTCTTTAAACATGAAACATGGAAAACTGGGTGCAATCGAGAAGCTGCAGGAAGCTCCAATTTGTATGCCATAGTACCAATCTTTTGCAACACCTTGTACGAACCATAATACTTTGGTGATAATTTATTATCCTTCTAAGCTTGCTTGAGGGACATTTGCTTATATGGTTTTAGCCGTAGGAATACCCAATCACCTACACCAAAACTTCTTTCATTACGATGTTGATCTGCCTGTTGTTTCATTCTATTCTGTGCCAACATGAGGTTATCCTTTAAGAGTTGGAGGACTTGTTGTTGATGTTCGATGTGATGTTCCATTGCCTGAACCTTAGAATTTTCTCTTAAATATGATGTGATGGATGGTGGTTGATACCCATAAAGTGCCATAAATGGGGTCATTTTTGTTGCTATATGGAAGGAAGTGTTATACCACCATTCAGCCAGAGGCAACCATTTGACCCATTGTGTCCATTTATCATATACAAAGCAACGAGGATATCCTTCCAAGCATTTGTTTACTATCTCAGTTTGCCCATCAGATTGAGGATGATAAGATGAGCTATGAACTAACTGAGTACCAAGACAAGAAAATAATTCTGTCCAAAAATTTCCTATGAAAATGGGATCTCTGTCACTTACAATAATCTTTGGGTTTCCATGTAGCTTTTGAACTGTTTCCATAAATGCAGTAGAAACTGTATTGGCTTTAAATGGATGTGATAATGGAAAAAAGTGTGCATACTTGGTAAGTCTGTCAACTACCACCATGATGACACTCTTTCCCTCAGACTTGGGTAAACCTGTGATAAAATCCATTGAAACCTCCTCCCAACGTTGGCTTGGAATGGATAAAGGTTGTAATAGACCCGATGTCTTAATTGTTTCAACTTTATTTTGTTGGCAAACCAAACATTCCGCCACAAACTTTTGAATATCTGATTTAAGGCCATCCCAAAAAAATTCCTTCTTAACCCTATGGTAAGTTTTTAAAAATCCTGAGTGCCCTCCTAAGGGAGAAGTGTGCAATTCCATAAGAATCTTTTGTTTTAGCTGGGAATTCTTACAGAGGTAAAAGCGATCTTTGTACCATAACGAATCATTTTTCCAGCTAAATGTATCAGACGTATTGTAATATTTTTGTAACTTTTGAATAAGTGCCCACACTTCTTCGTCATTCTTCCATTCCTCGCTTGCTTCATTTATCCAATCTGGTTGGATAATAGAAATGGCACACGACAATGCTTCTACATCCTCATCCTTTCTTGAGAGTGCATCTGCCACCACATTTTGCTTCCCTTTTTTGTAGTTGATTTCAAAGTCATAACCCAACATTTTTGTGACCCACTTTTGTTGCTCTTCTAAGGATAATCTTTATTCTAAAAAGTATTTAAGGCTATCATGATCCGTTTTTACCTTGAAGTGTCTTCCCATTAGGTAGGGTCGCCATTTCTTAAGTGCATGGAGTATTGCCAACATTTCCTTCTCATAAATAGCTTTTCTTAAAAACTTTCCCTTGATTGGACGACTTTCAAAAGCAATGGGTCTTTCATCTTGCATTAGAACAACACCAATTCCATTTCCTGAAGCATCACATTCCACAATAAAGGTTTTTGTGAAGTCCGGTGTAGATAAGACCGATGCTTGGCACATTGCCTCTTTAAGATGTTCAAAGGCCTTTGTTGCTTCCGAAGTCCATGAAAATGCATCTTTCTTCAATAATGTTGTTAGAGGTGCTGCTATTCTCCCATAATTCTTAACAAACTTGTGATAATACCCTGTCAACCCGAGAAATCCTCATAGATGCTTTATGGATGTGGGGATTTTCCATTCCTTAATGGCTTTAATTTTGCTAGGGTCTACCTTAACTCCTTCATGAGATACAATATGACCTAGATATTCCACCTCCTGGACTCCAAAGAAACATTTGGATCTTTTTGCATATAATTTTTTCTCCTCCAATAGTTGTAGCACCCTGTCAACATGTTCAACATGATCCTTCCAAGACTTGATGTAGATTAGTATATCATCAAAAAATACTAACACAAATTTTCTAAGGAATGGTTTGAAAATTGAATTCATCAAACCTTGAAATGTTGAAGGTGCATTTGTAAGGCCAAAAGGCATGACCAAAAATTCATAATGACCCTCATGAGTTCTAAATGTTGTTTTCAGAATGTCTTCAGTATTCATTCTGATTTGATGATATCCTGAACGAAGTTCCAACTTGGTGAAGTAAATTGATCCATGCAATTCATCCAGTAATTCATCAATGACATGAATGGGGAACTTATCTTTAATAGTGAGCTTATTGATCTCCCTATAATCTGGACACATGTGCCATGATCCATCCTTCTTGTGCACCAATACTACTGGAGCAGAGAAAGAACTTTGACTTGGTTGAATTATACCAACCTCTAGCATTTCTGCAACCATACGTTCAATTTCACTCTTTTGGACATAGGGATATCTGTACGGCCTGATGTTTGGAGGAACACTTCCTGGAATCAGATGAATAGCATGATCATGATCACGCATAGGTGGGAGACCTTGGGAGTCTCAAATACATTGGAATGATTGTCCAGGACTTTTTGGAGATCTGGAGAAATAAATGATTCCAATGTGGAAACATCTAGCGAACATAATTGTGCAATTACACCTCTTTGCTCCTTTTTTATAAGCTTTGTCATACCATTAGAGCTGATTATCTTTCCTGGTTTCCCTGCAATACCCCTTAATTCAACTTCCTTTCCTTCTGTAGAAAATTTGATGAAAAGTTCTTGAAAATTAAAAGCTATTGTACCCAAGGATTGTAGCCATTGGACTCCTAGTACAACATCAGCACCTCCCATTGGAATGGAAAGCATTGGGCTAGTCAATACATATTCTCCCATGTATAGCTTGATATTATGGCACTTTCCAGAGCAATTTATTGTTCCTCCATTTGCAATCATCACTTGACACTTTGGTGCTGGATATAGGAAGCAATTCAATTCTTTTGCTACCTTACAATGAATAAAATTGTGGGTGCTTCCTGAATCAATCAACACTATTACCTTTTTCTTCTTGATTTGTCCTTCTATCTTGATGGTTTGAGGAGTGGTAATTCCCGCCAATGCATTACAAGATATGGTCGGATTTATTTTTTCTTCATCTAGGCTTTGTTCCTAGAGTATATCCTCTTCTTTTGACCTTTCTTGCTTCTTTTCTTCTTCCTCTTCACAATCTATGTAGAGTAATTTCTTCTCAGCACACTTATGACCTTTAGTGTATTTGCTATCACAACTATAACAAAGCCCTTTGCTCTTTTTTCTTCCAATTTTGTGGTGTCAACCTTATAGGTTGTGGAAGACTAGGGGCAACAACACTTCCGTCTTTATAGTTGTGAGTGGTATGCTTCCTGGTTGCCATAATTTTGCTTTCCATTTTTCTTGCTAACCTAAATGCATTCTCTAATGAATCAGGTTCCCAAAGGCGAACATCATGTTGGATATTATCCTTTAAAGACCCTATGAACACATCAATCCTATGCTCCTCTGGAATATCTTTTACCCCTATGTTCAATTTTTGGAATTCCTCAATGTGCTCCATTATTGGACCCTTTTGTTTGAGACTTATCAATTGGCTAAAAAAAGTGTTGCTTTTTGTATCCTCATAATGTGATATCAATTCTTCCGTAAAAATTGCCCAAGTGATAAATTGTTTAAGAGAGCAAAGCCATTGATACCATACAAACTGATTTGGTTCCAAATATAAAGTTGCCATACGTACCTTTTGTGTGTTTTGCACATTATTGAGATCGAAGAATTGCTCCATCTGTAATATCCATGTGGCGGGATCCTTGCCATCAAACTTCCTCATATCAATTTTTGGAATATGGTGGGTCTTCGATCCAACATTAGAGTCTATGGAATCATGATTAACATTTCTTTTGTTCACATCATGAGTTTCCTTTACAACCTTTTCACCATTAGTAAGTATTTCTTGTAGAAAATTTGTCAAATCTGTCTTCAAATCTGCCATGTCTGTCTTCAAATCTGTCTTCAAATCTGACATGTCTCTCTTCAAATTTGTCTTTGAATCATCCATCTTAGCTTCCATGCCCTTTATCTTAGATTCCACGCCATTTATATTAGATTCCATGCCATTTATCTTAGCTTCTGTTAGCTTTTGTGAGCGTGACATTTGTTGCACTTGTTATTGTAATTTTGATATATCATGTAACGTTTCTTCCTCTTCTTCATGAGTCATGCTAGTGCTTTCAGGTTCCTTACTAGGTGTTTGCAATTTCTTTCCTCAGGGCATCAGTTACCGATAATAATGCTTTACTATGCCCTTTGAATTCCTTCAAACCAAGCTTACGCAAAAATTTAAAAAGAAAACTACACACCTTTTTTCACTTTGTAGAAGCCTGATATTGAATCTGATGTATCCCTATAAATTCAGATCCTCCAGTTCTAAAATTGCGACCTATAGTATCCTTTTGCGTCCTCTTTCCAATGCCACAATTCTGAACCAATATGGATTCTCCAAGGAAGAGTTATGTGAAATCTCCCACAGTGACTTGATTATAGACTAGTTCAGTAGAGCAAACTTTTACGACGTGCCACAAGTCACTGTTTCGACCTTTGGATCTAAAAAATTCATACAAGAAACTACAGTCCGTCCTATTTCTACAACTTCTTACGAAATTTAAATCTGATCCCCAGAGAGAAAGTTATGACGATTTTCCCCAGGTCACCTGTTTGGAATGTAATTCAGGAGTTTGCAAAAAGACAAACTTCCTCAGATCATATCTTCGCAAATATAGCGCGAAAAGCTTTGAAATTCGGACCCAAGGTTCAGAGCGATTTCTTCTCAAATGGGTTTTTTTTGAAACTTCTGAAACGTTGCAGAAAAAAAAGTTATAGTGAAAAGGCCACGATGACCTGTTTGGAGCAGCGAAACCCTAGAATCCAAAGCTCTGATACCAAATGTTATGAAACCAGCTCAAGAAAAGATAGAAAAGATAGATCAACGCCTTAGAATTCAGCCTCTTCGAGAGGGAAACCTCCTTTACATTACATAAATGAACAATTCTTGGATGATTCAAATGACAAAACCTCCTTTCTATATATAGGAGTCTAAGGAGTCACAATATAATCCAGCCGACCTAACAATAATAATATAAAGCCACAAAAATAACAATAGAGGGATTCTATGGGGCACAATAATAATAATATGGGGGCAATAGGGGCACAACAATATTAATAAGGGGTATAACTACAATATTAATGGGGTAATCACTAGTATTATAGGGACCCAACAGTATTTATCCACCCATGTTATTCATCCACCCATGGAATTTACCCACGGTATTGTAAGTGGGACCAACTCATAGTATTTATCCACCCATGGTAGTGTAAGTGACATCCACCCATGGTATTGTGACATCCACCCATGGTATTCATTCACCCATGGAATTGACCCGTGGGATTTTGACATCCACACATGGTATTCATTCACCAATGGAATTGACCCGTGGTATTGTAATTGAAAAATACTATAAGTAACAAGTCACGTTTTGTAAAAGGACAGATGGTCCGCTACAATGTAGCATTTATAGTTATTATCGGTTTTAATAAAAAGTTTTTTTGTGGTTTTGTTTATTGGGAATTCTCCTCTATTTCTTCTGGAAATTCAAGTTTTTAGATCTTGGGGGTCTCTCCCCCCAAGATCCATTTCAATTTTTTAGATCTTGGAGGCCTCTCCCCAAGATTCGGATTAGTGGTATCAGAGCAGGTTACGATTCCATGAGAATGAGGGTTTCATGCATATTTTAGTTTCAATTTTTTGCAGTAATATTCAACAAATTTCAGGCATGCGCTGCGACCTCCACAGAGCACTTTCTTGGGCCAAGTAGAAAGAATTTTTCTTTTTTCATTTTTTTTGCAAGATTTTTTTTGGGTGGCGAGTTTGCAGATCAGATTTGAAACATTTGATACAATATTTACAAAAACAAATAACAGATCTGGTTTCCTTGCAAAAAAAACCAAAATTCAAAAAACATATCAGCCAAATTGGAGTCTAGATGAGGGAGATATCGCTGATTTAAAATCAGCTATGTTGTAGATTTTTATGTTTTTACTTTTTATTTTTATTTTATATATTTTATTTTTTATTTTTATTTTGACAACAACTGCTGCATGGCAACTCTCCTATAAGATTTTGAAGTTTTTGTACATAATTTCAAAAAAAGTATTGTAGATCTCAGCTCCTCTTGAAAAATCACCAAATTAAAAAAAAAAAATGGGTCGAATCGGAGTTCGGATGTGGGAGATATCACTCATTTAAAATCAACTATTTTTTCAGAACTTTTGTGACGGCGGAAAAAATTGCAGCACGAATTGGAGATTCTAGGGTGTCCACATAAGGATTTCCAACACATGGGAAGACACAAAATGGTCCTTCTGCTTCCAAAAATAGGTTATAATAAATGTTCTGAGTTATATTGACCGAGTTATGTCCATTTTAATTCTGGAGCAACATTTAGAGCAGTTTCCCATTAGAGACATGCCCTCCCACCCCACTTTAGTAGGCACTTGCTTCACATTCATCAATTTTAACATAGGAACCTTCAGCTTGGGTTATTTGTAGACGTGCCCTCCCACCCCAGGCTATGTAGGCACCTGCTACTTCATCAACAACCAACATCATGGTTATGGGTCAATTGCACAAAATCCTTGTCATCGAAGTCCATTTGCTAGGCCGCACACTATTAGTATCACAGTTGGTCACAAGCATTATAGGGTATCTCTATCCTCGGATATTTGTTTGTCATGGTTATGGGTCTGATGAACCTCATAAATGGGTAATTATATGGGCTCATTTTACCTCCTAACCTAGTCAAATCAACCATTCTCTTAGCTTATTGTATGATTTTCTGATTATATTTATGCTTATAGGGTGAGTTGAGTTAGCTATTATGCTATGTGGTCTAACATGTATTTAATGCAAATTATTGATGGATTTCGAGGTCAAAGTCAAGGATCTAGTGGTCAAACTGTAGCAATAACTCGAAGTAGACAGAGGAGAGGACTTATAGGAGGGAATCCCCCTCATTTATTACTCCTCACTTCGAATTCCGCTTCATTCAGCTCAGAGTACAAGCAGCTGAATCATGCACTAGAGGCAACCAAGCAAGTGGAAGATGATTAATAGTTATCTCAAGTTTTGGGAGCCAAGGCTCCCTAATTTTAAGGAAGCTATTGGTAGCTTCAGATGTATAAGTAGAGAAGCCTAGGGCCTCACTAGAGTCAACTTTTTTTTGCTTGTGTATACTCTACTCAAATTTCGAGCTTACTATTTTATGACAATTTTATGTAATCTTGCTATTTTTTGATAATGAAGATGGAATCCTTTTTGAGCTAGCACTGAGTTACCTTAGAGGGCTGAAGCTCTTAGGTTAGGGCCCAATCTAAGTAGCCAAGCTTCTCTTTACTTGTATTTGTATGCTTTACTTCAGTTTGTAGATTAGTTTGTTGTTAGATGTATTTATCTTATGGTTAAGAATGGTTGCTTTTGATGATTTAGTAGCTTGCTTCCATTTGTGCTTTCTATAGCAGGTTAAGCAGTGATTAGAGAAGATTCAAAAGGTTAGCAACAATGCCTTGGCCTCTCTTCCTCCCTCTGGGACCATGATTTGAGGCAAAGACTCTCTTGTTGCCCCAAAAACACATATTTCCTCATTCCTAGGACTTCTAGTGTTTGCAGCTCCTAGTAGGTTAATAGGCCAGTTTTTCTTTACTTTAGATCTTCTTTATCATGTTCACTTCCTAATTTACAATAGCCCTTTTTCATGCTTTCCTTTCTTACAACATTTCCTAGCATTTCCTTCTATACATCATAGTTTAGGCCATTTTAATGCAAAACTCTGTTTTTCCTAGGATGCACTCATTTCATTGGTTGGTTGATTTTCTTGGTTGACTGTTAGTTTATATGCAGCAGATCTCTTCCAGAAGTAGGCTAGCTTACCAGCAATCACACCCTCCATCTGATCCATGCCCTATAGGTCTCTCAAACCTCACCTCAATTCTGCCCTAGTTTCCTTCATTTTTCATCGAACTTCTTCCTCTTTCCTGGAGCAAACCCAATCATATTTCTCTCTCCTGGTGATTTATGGTAGACCTTAGGTGCCTTAACACCTCATCCCAACCTTCATCCACCTTTTCCACCCACTCTCACACCCTCAAAACAACGAAAATTTCTCTCGGCCTCCTCCTGTATTTTCCTTGTTTTCCTCTTGTAGTTTTCCTATGTCCTCCTGTAGTTTTTCCTGTAGGCTTTCTTTTGAAGGCCGAGTGTGGGAAAAGCCTCTAGAAGGCCACCTAAGACCTCCTAGGACCCATACACATCATCCTACATTCTCCCAAGCTCCAAAACCACCCTCTAACAGCACCTGTTCGTTGCCACACTCACACACAATAAATTAGATGCATGTTAAATTCACATAAAAACACATAAAAATCCAAAAATATGTTTTTTGCTTATTTACTTCAAAAAATAGCATGGTTGGATGTTTTTTACTTCATTGAGTAGGTAATGGCATTTCTTTCATGGTTTTCATAGTGTTTTTGGCAAAAGTAGAATTAGCTTGTTAATTAGAGTTTATTAGGTTTTGCTTTACATTCCAGTCTTTCTCCTTTCTGTAGTTAGAATAACATCTATAGAGTAATCTTTCTTTCGTTTCATCACACATAGAGCTTCTTATGAAATCTATAGAAGTTGGCTTGAGCTCCTAGTGATCTCGTGCCGGCTGACCAAGTGACAACCTGTAGTGAGAACTCGTAGTTGTGCATATAGCACCGATGCTTCCAAGTTTGTTACGAACTACCGGGTTGATAAAAGTAAAGTTGGTAGCCCAAGAGTTGCGGAATTCTTACTGTAATACTGACACTCACCACTTTTTGGCGCTGTTGCCGGGGAAGCGTCAGAGTATTCTATGATTACTGCTTTCTTCTATTTCCTATTGCAACATTCTGCTAATAGTTTATTTCGGCAAAAGTAGACTAGTCATTTCTTTTCTTTCAGTTCTGCATTTCCTTGCGTTCCTTTTCAATTATTAAAATTTCCTTTCAGCAAGTTCATTTCAGCTAGTTGCAATTTGTTTTGTTCAATCACAATTTCAGTTTCTACATGTACTTTCAGTGTGGGGAAAAAGAAACAAAAAAACCAACCAAAAATATTTCCTTTCATGCCTTGTAGGAGTAGAGATAACTTAGGAAATTTTTTGCCGAACACCCCCATTGCTTTACATAGCCAACCTTCTCTCTTCTTCAGTGGTTGCAATCAAGAATAACCCTTAGGTGAACATCCAGACATATTTGAAGAACCTGTAGGGGAAGAAGAAGAAGAAAACATTCCTCTAGAGCCAATGGCTGAAAACATAAAAGCTAGGGAAAATGGAGAGAGAATAAAGGGTACCTTCCCCATTTGGGAGACCAATGGGGACACCAAAATGAAGAATATAAGTCCTTTAGCCCTACTCCACTTCCATGATCTAACTACAGAAGATCGTGACACCTTCTTATTCGAGTTTGCTATCATCTGTCGAACTTATGACTATGCAGAAGACGAGAAAAAGTTGAAATTGTTCCCTTCTACTCTCAAGGATGCAAAACTGCGCTGGTTCATGGGATTACCTGGCAATAGCATCACAACTTGGGCTCAGATGTAGCAAGCCTTTAACAACAAGTATCGAGACTATTGTAGGTCAAAAGATACTAAAGAAGAATTCTTATGAATGACCATAGGAAGTGATGAGTCCCTGGAAGACTGTGAAGAGAGGTTCCAACTCAGTTACAAAAGGGCTAGGTGTACACTTGACCCTGAGTTTCTGAATTTGGTCCTGCTTAGGGGAATTCAGGAAGACCTTTTAGACACCTTCCATCTACTGGCCGGGGGATACATCTACCAACTATCTTATGAGGACATAAAGACTGTTTTCAGAAACCATTCTAGAGCAGCCAGAAAGAAAGGTAGGGGGAGTCAACCCATAGCCATTACCAATTCATCCATTAAAGGTGAAATTGGAAACATGCTGGAAGACTTCAAGAGTAAGATGCTGCAGAATCTTGCCATGCAAATGGATACCTTACATATCAAAAGAAAACAAGAGGAAGCAGAGAGGGATTTTCCCATTTTTTGCCCTAGATGGACCATGAGGCATCCTAGGAATGAATTCCCATTGAACTCTATAGAGGTTTGTTCAGTCTGTGGAAAAGATCATTCTACAGATAAGTTCCCTTCCTTGCCCAGACTTAAAGCTGTATACAAAGGGGCCGAAGGAGTCATTGAACAGATCTATTACATAAATCAAAGGAGGCCGCATGGACCTAGACCATACCAGTAGGGGATGCAAGGGACATCTTAGGCACACTACAACCCCAATCAAGACACCTCCATACTTTCTTGGCCCCCCCCGCTCAACCTTCCTGGTCTGCGCCTCCTCCTCGGTCCTTCACATCTCAATATCATGCCCAACCAGCCACCCATTCATTTCAATCCTATGCTCAGCCGCAACCTCAGTGGAATGCATCTCATCAGGGGTGGAGGCCCCAATACAACTCTATTCCCACTCTTCTACCTCCACTGCCTGCCCAACCATAACCGTTACCTTCTGCTCCACCAAGGCAACCCCAAATGTCTGCCCAGTCAAATCTGAACCTGAACAACAGACAGGCTCAACAAGTGTATAGTGGGGAACCATCATGCCCAACTTATGCTGTGGACATTCAAGAAATTAACTTACGATCCGGGAAAGTTCTCCCAAATAGCTAGCCTCCACTTAGGGAGGTTGAGGAAGATAAAGAGGAAAGTGAATCTAAAGCAAATCCACCATTTCCTCAGAGACTATCCATGACAATCCAGCTTACCCCAGAAGAGACTGAACTCCTGGGAAAATTGAAACATTTACGTGTGAATATACCACTTCTCCAAGCCATAAAAGATGTGCCTATCTACAATAAGTTGATCAAAGAGAAGTACTTTAGGCATCCAGGAAGGCGCAAGAGAGATGCCCCAACCATCAATGTTATAGGAAAATTGTCTGACCTGATGTTGGGGCAGATAATCTGTCCAAAATATTTGGACCCTAGAAGCCCAGTAGTTGATGTACACATCAATGACACAATGGTCCCACATACCTTGATTGATCTAGGAGCTGCCATTAATATGATGACAAAGGACACAATGCTCAAACTTAACCTCCAAGGCTCCTTGAGGAATACCACGATACTGCTGCAGCTAGAAGACCGCTCCAAGGTGACCCTTGAGGGGATTGTGGAAGATGTGATGGTCTCCATTGATTCTTGGGAGTACCCTGCTGATTTCTTAGTTCTCCAGCCAAAGACAAAGCTCACTGGGTATCCTCTCATTCTGGGAAGATCCTGGTTGGCTACAGCCGATGCCTACATCAACTACTGAGCTGGGAACATGACCATAAAGAACAGGCACATGTCCAAGTAGTTAATCCTATATCCTCTTGCCCAACCCTTGCTAGAACATCATCTACCTCTTTGGTTGGAGGAGGAGGATGAGGATGAATTTTATTATGCACCACTTTGTACATTAGAAATCGCCATGGGGGAAAACCGCAAGATGAGGATGATATGATTGAAAATTTGATTCAGAATCCACCTCCCGGTGTATCACCATTAGAAGACATAGTAAGAGAAACCAAAAACAACCCCTCAACTGATCTCTATGTGGCTGACCCCACTTCTCTCCATGTTAAAAATATAGAGTTCGACCCAGAAAGAATATTGAAAATCAGTCCATCCCTATCTACTTCCCAGGAGAATGAGCTATGAAACTTACTGAGAAAACATCTAGATGCCTTTGCCTAGAGTTATAAGGAGATGAAGGGAGTGCACCCTGCAGTATGTACTCATCATATATACATCAAGGAAGATTGCAAGCTAGGTAAGCAGCCTCAAAGGAGGATGAACCCAACACTTAAAGATATTGTTAAGGAAGAACTGTAGAAATTGCTTGATGCAGGATTCATCTATCCCATCTCTGATTGTGAATGGGTCTCTCCTTTGGTGCCAGTGCCAAAGAAAAACGGTAAGTGGAGAATTTGTGTCGACTATCGGGAATTGAACAAAGCCACTAAAAAGGACCATTTTCATTTACCTTTCATAGATCAAGTGTTAGACGGTTTGGCAGGGAAAAAGTTTTCCTCCTTCCTAAATGGGTTTAGCGGGTACAATCAGATTCAAATAAGCCTGAAAGACCAAGATAAGACCAATCTCACTTGTCCTTGGGGTACCTTTGCATACCGGGTCCCTCCTTTTGGTTTGTGCAACGCTCCAACCACTTTCCAAAGAGAGGTATTGAGTATATTTTCTGAACTGGTTCATGATGTAGTAGAAATATACATGGATGATTTTACTCATGGCTCTGACTTTCAGGAAGCTTTATCTAACCTAGGAAAAGTCCTAGATAAGTGTATTGAGATGAACTTGTCCCTCAGTCCAGAAAAATGTGAATTTTTTATGATTGAAGGGACCGTGCTAGGTCATGCAATACCTCAACAAGGACTACAGGTGGACCCCAACAAAATTTCCATCATCCAAAGGGTCCCATCTCCTCAAAAGGTGAGAGATGTCAGAAGCTTCCTAGGCTTAGATGGATATTACAGGAGATTCATTAAAGACTTTAGCAAGTTAGCCTCTCATTTGTTTGGCCTCCTAGGCAAATATGTTGAGTTCATATGGTCGAAAAACTATCAAGAAGCCCTAGATACCTTGAAGAGCAAGCTAGTGACTGCCCCAATTCTTAGAGGCCCAAACTGGGCCCTACCCTTTCACATTCACACAGATGCCTCGAACAAAGCAATAGGAGCAGCCTTAGGAAAAATTGACGAAAAGTTGCCTTATGCCATATACTTTATAAGCAAAAACTTGTCAAAGGTAGAGTTAAACTATACAGTGATCGAGAAGGAACTCCTAGCTGTCGTGCATTCCTTAAACAAATTCAGATATTATATCACAAGCTATCAAACCTTTGTGCACATTGATCATGCCGAAATTAGATATTTAATGAACAAACCATATGTAAATTCTCGCATTATTAGATGGTTTCTTTTACTGCAGTAGTTTGATCTGACCATTATTGAAAAGCCTGGTAAAGAGAATGTTGTTGCTGACTTTTTGTCTAGAGTAAATTTGCTTGCAGGTGAAGAAGGAATGGTGGATGACCAAATGCCAAATGAACACCTATTTGCTATATCAGTACTCTCTCCATGGTTTTTTGATATAGCAAACTACTTGGTTTCAACACAGTTCCCACCACACCTATCCTCAAAAGAGAAGAGCAAGATAATAAGGAAAAATGCCCCTTTCACCTGGATTGGAGGCAATCTCTTCAAACTTGGCCCAGATCAGATCTTGAGAAGATGTGTCAGGGAGGATGAAGTCTTTGACATCCTCTTGACCTGTCATGATGGGCCTTGTGGAGGTCATTTTGCAGTAAAAAGAACCGACTTCAATATATTGCAAGCAGGCTACTATTGGCCCACTCTTCATCAGGATGTGAGGAGATACACAAGCCAGTGTGATTGATGTCAGAGGATGGGGAAACCCACTCCAAAGGATCAAATGCCCATGCAACCTCAAGTGACCTTTGAGCCATTAGAGAAGTGAGGCATGGACTTTGTGGGGCCTATGAAACCCCGTTCAAAGCAGAAGTAGTACATCATTGTGTGCACTGACTACCTGACAAAGTGGGCGGAGACAAAAGCAATCAAAGCAACGACAAAGGAAAAAGTAGCTGAGTTTTTGAGGGAAAATATATTCTACAAGTTTGGGTATCCGAGAGAGTTGGTCACAGACCAAGGCAGTTAGTTGACTTCCAACCTGATTGAAGACCTGCTCACACATCATAAGATCAAGCACATAACTTCCACCCCTTACCATCCACAAGCCAATGGGCAAGTGGAGGTCACTAACATAGCATTGGAAGGGATCCTAACCAAGGTAGTGAGAAGCAGCAGAAAACACTGGGCGAACAGATTAGTTGAGGCCACTTGGGCCTACAACAAAACTCTTACTTATGATCTTAGCCCATCTAGCAGTGAAGAGGAGGAGCAGACAGAGGAACTTGAGAAGGAAATTCACGAGGAGGCACAAGATATTCAAACAAAAGGAAAAATATAGGAGAAACATAAAGAAGAGGAGAAACTTGACAAAACCACAGTTCAACCTAAGGCAGAAAAGAAAATAGCACCAAAAGCAAAGAAGAGGAAGAGGACAAAAGATGAGAAGCCCAAGAAAGCTCAGAAAAAAACTGCCACAAGAAGGGTAGAGACTCAGCAAGAAACAGAGAAAACACCACCAGAGATAGCAGAGACAAAAACAGAAATAGTAGACACAGGAAAAACTACAGAAGATGAGAAGGAAGAACCTGAAACAGAAAAGAAAAAGACCAGAGCAAAAAGGAGGAAACCCAGAACAGAAAAGAAAAAAGACTATACCATAGAAGAAAAAGACTAAAGCAGAGAATGCAGGAACTGGACAAGATGAGAAGGAAACCAAAACGAAGCTTGAGGAAGCAAAGCTAACAGAGGCAAATAAGACAAAAGAAGATGAAAAAGAGGAAGAAGAAAGACAACAATGGGAGGAGGTGGATAGAAAGGCAGGATTCCATGATAAAGAGGAGGATATCACATCAGAAGCATGGGATGTCAGGGAATCCATCAGAGCCATCAAAGATGAAGAGATAAATTAGTTGCTCAGAGGATGAGCAACACCTTTAGTAGGGGGTGATGATGAGCCCCAGAAATGGGTAATTATATGGGCTCATTTTGCCTCTTAATTCGACTTAATCCACCATTCTCATTAGTTTATTGCATGTTTTTGATTATATTTATGCTCATAGAGTGAATTGGGTTAACCATTATGCCAAAAAGTCTAATGTGTGCTTTATGTAGATTTTTGGTCAATTTTGAGATAAAATCAAAGGTTTAATGAGCATTTGGCAACCAAATTCGAGGAAGAACAAGGGAGAGGATTTGTAGGAGGGTGTCCCCTTCATTTATGAACCCTTACCTCGAGTTCTCCATCAAAAACTCAGAGCACAAAGGTCCACTTTCCAAGGGGCTGCCGAGCAAGTCAAGTAGGACTGTTGTTATCTTCAGTTCTAGGAAGCCGAGTTCCTTAATTTTAAGAGGGCTGTTGGGAGTCCCCATTTTTATAAATAAGAAGGCTTAGGGCCTCAGTTTTTTAATTAGTTTTTAGCCATTTGATATTCTATTTTCGCACTTTAGTGTAGCTTTGTACTTAGCTCATTTTCGAGCTCTTTTTGCAGATAGTTTTGTGATATAACTATTATTTTTTGATCAATGAAGATGAATCCAGCTTTGAACTAGCACTGATCTTTCCTAGGGGGATGTAGCTCTTGGGTTTGGTCCCAACCAAAGTGCCCAACACCTCCTTTGTGTATTTATATGCTTTTTCTTGCATTCATGAAATAATTTCTGTTGTTTAGGTTAAATCTTGTTTTGTTAATTAGGTTGCTTTTGATGATTAGAATAGTTGTTCTTGCTTCAGGTTGCTTAAATAGTTTGCTGCAATAACAGAAAAAGATCTAATAAGGCTACCAAGCAGGCCTTGATCTCCTTTCTCCCTTCTTGAGACCAAGATTTGAGATCAAGGCACTCTTGCTGCCACCAAAACACTGTTTTTGCTTTCCAATGCATTTGATAGTGTGAGATTTCGAGTTGGAAAAGTTGATATCAGTTGTATTTACATGCTTAGGTCCATTCTTGCTCATTTACCATGGCTTTCTTGCATAAATTCCTGTCCATAAAGTTCTGTTCAACACTTTTCTGGTTTTAGGTCAGAATTAGGTTAAAATAGGTAAAACTCTATTCTTTTAGTTCTTGCTTGGGTCAATTTTGAAAAGTAAGTGTGCAGCTCACTTGTAGAACACTCCAGCTTATCATTATTCCATCACACAACCTGCTTTAGTTCATCTCCCAAGATTCCCCCACTCATTCGCCATATTTTCCTAAACTGCTCTAATTTCTGCGTTTTTGTGCAAAATTGCTTTCTTGACCTTTGAACAAATCCAACCATCTCCTCCATTCCTGATCTTCATTTACAAAGTCCTAAACCCCTTAACATCTCCATCCAGCCTTCATTTCCCTTTTCCCACCGATTTTCCACCTTCAAAGCTCCAAAAACCACTTTCGGCCTCCTCTTGTAGATCCTCTTATAGATCCCCTGTAGCCTCTTGTAGAAGTTCATGCGAGTGATTTTTCGAAGTCTGATGGAAATGGAAGTCTCCAGAAGGGTACTAGGGACTTCTTAGGTCCTTTCCACACCTTCCCCACCTCCTACAAAAGCCAACTCCATCTTCCTTCGCCACCAAACCTCTGCACAAACACAACTAGTTAAAACACAAGCATAATAATTCTGCATAAAATTGCTCAAAAGTACAAAAAGATGATTTCTTCTCATTTTCCTTCAGAAGTAGCTTGAATACATGCATTTTACCTTTTCAATAGTCAATGGCATCCATTTCAGTAGTTTCCATCTCTTTTCTTGCAAAAGTAGGGTTAGTGGATAAAACTAGGGTTTGCTAGGGTTTGCGTTTTCTTTCAGTTTTTATCATATTTCTGCAAGTAGAATAGCCTCTTTTGAGTTAGCTTTCTTCCATCACAGTTAAAAGATTCTTCTGAGAACTCATAGAAGTTGGCTTAAGCTCCTAGCAAACTTGTGCCAGCTGATCAAGTGACAACGTGTAGTAAGAACTAGTACTTGTGCATATAGCACTGTCACTTCCAAGTTTGTTACGAACTACCGGGTTGATAAAAGTAAAGTAGGGAGTCCCAGGAGTTGCAACATCATTGCTGCAATACTGGAGCTCACCATATTTTTGGCACCATTGTCGGGGAAGCGTCAGAGTATTTTGTGATTACTGCTTTTCTTCTAGTTTCTACTACAACCTTCTGCTAAGTAGTTTATTTCAACAAGAGTAGAGTAGTTGTTTCATTTCAATTCTGCAATTTCCTTTCTTCAAAAGTAGATTAAACATTTCCTGCTTTCATTCCAATTCTGCAATTTCATTTTAGCAAGCGTAGAGTAGACATTTCCTGCTTTCATTTCAATTCTGCAATTTCATTTCAGCAAGCCTAGAGTAGACATTTCCTGCTTTCATTTCAATTCTGCAATTTCATTTCAGCAAAATAGATTAGTCATTTCCTTCTTTCATTTCAATTATGCAATTTTCATTTCAGCAAGGTTTATTTTAGTTAGTTGCAATTTTCTGTTCAATCCATTTTAGTTTTTGCAGGTACAAGCATAAAAAAGAAACACAAAAATCACCCAAAAAGAGATTTCCTTTCATGCCTCGTAGGAGTAGAGATAATTCAAAAAATGTTTGCCCAACACCCCCATTGCTTCACACAACCAACCTTCTCTCTTCTTCGGTGGCTGCAATCAAGAACACCCTTAGGTAACACCCGAACATATTTGAAGAACCTATAGGGGAAGAAGAAGAAGAAACCCATTCTTCTGGAGCCAATGGCTGAAAACAGAAATGTTGGGAGCAATACCTTTTCTCCCAACTCATCCCTTAGAGGTGAATGTGAAAATATGCTGAAATATTTCAAGAGTGAGATGTGGCAGATGTTTACCATGCATATGAAAAGAAAACAAGAGGAAGCAGAGAGGGCTTTGGCCACCTTTTGTCCCAGGTGCACTAGAAAGCATCCTAGGAACGAATGTACATTGCACTCCGTAGAAGTGTGTTTTGTCTGTGAAAAATACCATCCTATGAATTAGTGCCCTTCCTTGCCCGAAATTAAAGCTGCATATTAGAGGGCCAAAGGAGCCACTGAACCACTTTATTTCATGAACCAAAGGAGGCCACATGGACCCAGACCTTACCAGCAGGGAATGCAAGGTACATCCCAGACCTATTACAACCCCTATCAAGCCACTTTCATGCCTTCTTGGGGTCCCCCTGCTCATCCTTCCTGGTCCACACCCCCTCCTTGGTCGTATCCATCTCAATACCATGCTCCTCCAGTTGTTCATTCGTTTCACTCTTATGCTCAGCCATAGCCTCAGTGGAATGCACCTCATCAGGGGTGGAGGCCCTAGTACAACTCTCCTTTCGCTCTTTTGCCTCCACCACCTGCTCAACCGCAACCATTGCCTCCTGCTCCACTAAGGCAACCCCAAATGCCTGCTCAACTGAACCCGAACCTGAATAACAGATAGGCCCAACAAGAATATAGTGGGGAACCACCATTTCCAAACCCGCACATTGGAGTAGCTCAACCCAATTGCAAAGTTGAGGTACAACACTTCCAAACAACTCCTCTTGAGCTCAATCATATTCACCATAGCTTAGGAAGAATATTGCAAAAAAGAGATTATATTGATAGCATTGAAGGACCACATACAACAAAGAAGATTCAAAAGAGGAGATCAAAGGACCATCAATTGCACTTGATGAAGAGAAGACATCAAAATCAAAGATCGAGAGAGCTCCCTCATGGTTACCATCAAATCCTCCATGTATTCAAGAGAAAAATCTGCAAAAAGAGGAAGATGTGAAGGTCATGATAGAAGAAGACATGAAGAATGACCTAGATCAGCAGAAAGGCCAAGGACATCATAGCTATATTGAGATATGGTTCCAGACGGTCACTAAGGTGCAACATCACTCTCTTCCTCAACTATGCTTGATCCCTTCAAAGTCAAATCATTTGGTCTCTGAAATCCGGATACCTGTCAAAGCATGCATTTCAAGCCTCCACATCATTTTGTCTCTCATCTAGATGTGCACATGGCTCCATTGGAAGTATTCTTATACTTGAAAATGATTTTGTTTTTCAAGTAGGCTGGGGTAGAGAAAAAAAAAGAGAAAAAAGAAAAAAAATAAAAAAAAGAGAAAAATAAAAATCTAAGGTGAAAACCTCCTCGGAGGCGCCTTAGATTGGCTCATTGATTGAAAAGCTCCATGAGGCGGTCAATGGGTTGGAAAGAAGAGAAAAGAAAAAGAGAATAAGATCCCTGGGTGAAAACCTCCCTTGGAGGTGCCCAGGGCAAGCAATTAGGGTGAAAACCTCCTTGAGGTGCCCTAGTTGTTTCCAAAGAAAAAAGAGAAAAAGAAAAAGAAAAATGAATTTCTAGTTGTATTGCAGGTTTGCAAGAGAACTTTAGGAAGCAACAACAGGTGCCAAGAAAGCTCTGAAATCAATAACAACACCTATCCTACCTTCCCTCACCCTTCTCCATCGTTCTTGACATTCTTTCTACTTCACTGTGCTTCTTTTTTGAAAACTGTGTTTTCTATAGGAGGCCCCTGTAGAAATTACAAAGAGTTAGAAATGGATTTTAAAAGCAGTTTGGGGAACATGGAAGCTTCATAAAGGATTTATAAATCCCCCTGCAATCTTCAAAACTCTCTTCCATCATTTCCAAGTCTGCATTACAGCCCAAGCTTATTTTTTCTTACTGTCCAGAAAACTGCAGAATGCTCTGATACAAAAATACATAGAGCAAAAATTTGTTTTTTCCCTAACTTGAAATCCGTGCATCCATTTAAAAAAATGTTTCATGGGGAGTTGTATAGGGATGATGGTAACATGCCCAAGCAATTTCAGCCAATTCCACTGCACGGTATCCAAGAAATCAACCTCCATCACCTTCAACCATTTTTGCATTTACTCCATATTCGTGCATCCATTTAAAAACCTATTTCATGGGGAGATGTATATGGGTGATAGTAACCTGCATAAGCAATTTCAGCTAGTTCTAGTGCACGGTTTCCAAGAAATTGACCTCCGTCACCTTCAACCATTTTCAGTTTTTCTCGAAATCCGTGCATCCATTGACCACAATTTTTCTATGGGAGGTGCATAATGACGATGGAAACATGCTCAAAAAATTTCAGGTCAATCCAATATATCGTTTGGGAGCTATGGACAAAACAAGTCGCTGTCCTGCAAAAATCTAACATCAACAGCATGAGGGTGAAAATCTGAAGGTTGAAGCAGATTCCTACAGCTTAGATCCAGTCAGAGGATACCTGCATAAGAAAAATAACCACATAGCAGCAACCAGACAAGCATGCATCCATAGAAACAAAGGCATGCAGCAGAAGGAAAGGCCGCAACACCTCATAGCAAATGCATTTGACTTCTAGGTAAGTGACTAAACCTGTTCCTTTGTGGCATGAATGTAATTTAAAAATTGCATGGACAGTGAGATGGTTGTGATTAAACGCGATTGGTGGCTAGCTAACTGGCCACCCTCATCCAGTTTAGACAGTGCCTCGTCCAGTTCTACAACGCTCAGCCGGAAATCATACAGCACACGTGTCTATTCAACTCACAGGTAATCTAAAAAACAGGTAGTGGTAGATGTTTTGAACTCTAGCGCAAATAATGGGAAGTGATTACAGGAAGAAAGTGTAAAGTCTCATGATGGCATTGCAGTAGGGGCCAACAGTCCAAATAATTCCAGTGAACATTTTTGCCAGCTCACCATCAGCGGAAATATCTCACAAAAAACATAAGTACTCTGCCTCAAACTCATTCACCACCTTTGTTTCCATTTTATCATCGTCCCCACAGCTGCAGCAAGCTCTATACCACCTCCATAACAACGAACCAATTTCTTTTGCCAGTTTTTCAAAACCCTCCCGCCTATAGGGCTCTACAAGAGCACTACTGTGTTCTATAGGAGTAGGAACACCGTCTACAAGAGAATTTCTACAGGAAGGGCAGAGAGCAGCTCTGCAGCCGGAAAATTTGAGATTTTGTCAAAATTCAAGCTTGAAACGAGGTAGGCTTGGGAAACTGATCTGCATATGATATATTTATATAAGGTGGTGGATTAAAAACACAGTATTGGGTTGAAAAAAAAAGGAAAGTGAAGCTTAAAAGTTTTCCTGTATTTTTCTGAGTTCTACACAGTCTCTCCGTTTTTTTCTCTACATTCAAAGTCTGTCTTTTTCTTCCTCACATTCTTCTGTAAAGTAAAAAGGGGATGCAACCATAGAAACGAACCTGTGAAAAACCGAATTTGCAAGTTTTTCTACTCTCTAAAGAAAAAGCACTGTGTTATATATTCTTTGTTCTGTCAAAGTATTGACTTTTTTTTTTCCCAAAAACCAAGAAGCAAATTCAGGTTAAAAATAGTTTGAAGAAAGGGAGAAATTCCAAATTGATGTTGTGAAGAAGAAGCACACGGTAAAACTCCCTCTCTGGTTAGAAAAAGACAAAACTCAGCTATCCTTCTGTTTCAAGTTTTGGAAGTTGTTGCCTTCTTCCTCACTTGAGCATTTTCAGAAACCACACATACACCATCCCTATAGCATGGGAAATTTTCAGGAATATGTCTAGAGAA
This sequence comes from Pinus tabuliformis, assembly GCA_031772625.1. NCBI lineage: Eukaryota > Viridiplantae > Streptophyta > Pinopsida > Pinales > Pinaceae > Pinus > Pinus tabuliformis. The sequence continues at coordinate 1,541,143,317 of CM062804.1, read as the reverse complement.
GATGACATCAAAACTCTTACTGATGATATTAGCCCATCTAGCAGTGAAGAGGAGGAGAAGACAGAGGAACTTGAGAAGGAAATTCATGAGGAGGCACAAGATATTCAATCAGAAGGAAAAACAGAGGAGAAACAGAAAGAAGAGGAGAAACTTGACAAAACCATAGTTCAACCTACGACAGAAAATAAAACAGCACCAAAAGCAGAGAAGAGGAAGAGGACAAAAGATGAGAAGAAAAAGCCCAAGAAAGCTCAGAAAAGAACTACCACAGGAAGGGTAAAGACTCAGCAAGAAAAGGAGAAAACACCACAAGAGATAGCAGAGACAAAAACAGAAACAGAAAACACAGGAAAAACAATAGAAGATGAGAAGGGAGAACCTGAACATAGAAGAAAAATACCAGAGCAGAAAGGAGGAAACCCAGAATAGAAAAGAAAAAAGACTAAACTAGAGAAGAAAAAGACTAAAGCAGAGAATTCATGAACTAGATAAGATGAGAAGGAAACAAAAATGGAGCTTGAGGAAGCAAAGCTAACAGAGGTAGAGAAGACAAAAGAAGAGGAAAAAGAGGAAGAAGAAAGACAACAGTGGGAGGAGGTGGATAGAAAGGTAGGATTCCATGATAAAGAGGAGGATATCACATCAGAAGCATTGGATGTCAGGGAATCCATCAGAGCCATCAAGGATGAAGAGACAGATTAGTTGCTCAGAGGATGAGCAACACCTTCAGTAGGGGGGTGATGATGAGCCCCAGGAATGAGAAATTATATGGGCTCATTTTGCCTCTTAATTCGACTTAATCCATCATTCTAATTATTTTATTGCATGTTTTTGATTATATTTATGCTATTAGAGTGAATTGGGTTAGTTAATATGCCAAAAAGTCTAATGTGTGCTTTATGCAGATTTTTGGTCAATTTTGAGATAAAATCAAAGGTTTAATGAGCATTTGGCAGCCAAATTCGAGGAAGAACAAGGGAGAGGATTGTAGGAGGGTGTCCTCTTCATTTATGAACCCTTACCTCAAATTCTACATCAGAAACTCGGGAGCACAAAGGTCCACTTTCCAAGGGGCAGCCGAGCAAGTCAAGTAGGACTGCTGTTATCTTCAGTTCTAGTAAGCCGAGTTCCTTAATTTTAGGAGGGTTGTTGGGAGTCCCCATTTGTATAAATAAGAAGGCTTAGGGCCTCAATTTTTTAAGTTAGTTTTTAGCCATTTGATAGTATATTTTCGCACTTTAGTGCAACCTTGTACTGAACTCATTTTTGAGCTCTTTTTGCAAACAGTTTTGTGATGTAACTATTATTTTTTGATCAATGAAGATGAATCTAGCTTTGAACCCAGCACTGATCTTTCCTAGGGGCTGTAACTCTTGGGTTTTGGCCCAATCCAACAGCACCTCCTTTGTGTATTTATATGCTTTTTCTTGCATCCATGAAAAAAATCTGTTGTTTAGGTTAAATCTTGCTTTGTTAATTAGGTTGCTTTTGATGATTAGAATAGTTGTTCTTGCTTCAGATTTCTTAAATAGTTTGCTGCAATAATAGAAAGAGATCCAAAAAGGCTACCAAGCAGGCCTTGATCTCCTTTCTCCCTCCTTGCGACCAGGATTTTAGATCAAGGCACTCTTGCTGCCACCAAAACACTGTTTTTGCTTTCCAATGCAATTGCTAGTGTGAGATTTAGAGTTGGAGAAGTTGATATTATTTGTATTTACATGCTTAGATCTATTCTTGCTCATTTACCATGGCTTTCTTGCATAACTTCCTGTCCATAAATTTCTATTCAACACTTTTCTGGTTTTAGGTCAGAATTAGGTTAAAATAGGTAAAACTATGTTTTTTTAGTTCTTGCTTGGGTCAGTTTAGAAGAGTAAGTGTGCAACTCACTTGTAGAACACTCTAGCTTATCATTCTTCCATCACACAACCTACTCCAGTTCATCTCCTGAGATTCCCCCACTCATTTGTCATATTTTCCTAAACTGCCCTAATTTCTGCGTTTTTGTGCAGAATTGCTTTTTTGACCTTTGAACAAATCCAACCATCTCCTCCATTCTTGATCTTCATTTATAAAGTCCTTGACCCATTAACATCTCCATCTAGCCTTCATTTCCCTTTTCCCACCGATTTTCCACCTTCAAACCTCCAAAAACCACTTTCGGCCTCCTCCTGTAGAACATCCTATAGATCCCCTGCAACCTTCTGTAGAAGTTCATGCGAGTGATTTTTCGAAGTCTAATCGCAATGGAAGTCTCCAGAAGGGTACTAGGGACTTCTTAGGTCCTCTCCACACCTTCCTCACCTTCTGCAAAAGCCAACTCCATCTTCCTTCACCACCAAACCTCTGCACAATCACAACTAGTTAAAACACAAGCATAATAATTTTGCATAAAATTGCTCAAAAGTACAAAAAGATGATTTCTTCTCATTTTCCTTCAGAAGTAGCTTGAATACATGCATTTTACCTTTTCAATAGTTAATTACATCCATTTTAGTAGTTTCCATCTCTTTTCTTGCAAAAGTAGGGTTAGTGGGTAAAACTAGGGTTTGCTAGGGTTTGCGTTTTCTTTCAGTTTTCATCATTTTTCTGCAAGTAGAATATCCTCTTTTGAGTTAGCTTTCTTCCATCACAGTTAAAATATTCTTCTAAGAACTCATAGAAGTTGGCTTAAGCTCCTAGTGAACTTGTGCCAGTTGATTAAGTGACAGCTTGTAGTAAGAGTTAGTACTTGTGCATATAGCACCGTCGCTTCCAAGTTTGTTACGAACTACCAGGTTGATAAAAGTAAAGTAGGTAGTCCCAGGAGTTTCAGCATCATTGTTGCAATACTGGAGCTCACCAGGAAGTACATCAGATCATGCATTACCTGCTCCATTGCCAAACTGACCATCAAGAAGCAAGGCCTCTATACCCCGCTGCCTACCCCTAGTCAACCTTGGGAATCCATCTCCATGGATTACATGTCAGGCCTTCCTTCCACTAAGCATGGAACCGACTATGTTTTGTGGTCGTCGACAGGTTCTCAAAGATGGCCATTATGGCAGCCTGCATGAAGAATATCACAGCAGAAGCCACTGCTAAACTCTTCTTTGAATGAGTGTGGGTACACTTTGGGATCCCACAGTCTATCATCTCAGATCGGGACAACAAGTTCCTCAGTACATTTTGGTCCAGTCTTTGGTCGATGTTGGACACCAAACTCACTAAGTCCACAACCTTCCATCCTCAAACTGATGGCCAGACAGAATTTTTCAACAGGATGATTGTACACATTCTGCGTATGTACAACTCAAAGCATCCACACACATGGGACGAGAGCCTCCCCTATGTTCAACACAGTTACAACCGGGCTCTCCACTGCTCGACTGGCCACAACCCTTTTCAGGTGGGCTTGGGATTCCAACCACTATGTCCCATTGATGTGGCCATGGTATTTGCAGCTACTCACACAAATTCGGCTCATGTCCAGTCCGAAATAGATAAGGCAAACAACTTCATTGAGCACATTCAACATATTCGCCAACAGGTCCATGACATTTTGGAGAAATCAAATGCCAAGTACAAGCAGCAACATGATCAACATCAGGTGCCACACAAGTTTCAGGTGGGCGACAAAGTCTGTTTGGATTTGTAAAAGGAACGCCTTACCGGAGCCTATCAGAAACTCCAACCACTCCGATATGGTCCTTACACCATTACCAAGGTTGTGGGAGACAATGCATTTTAGGTCAGTATTCCCCCATTCCTTGGCCTGCACCTAGTGTTCAATGTAGACTGCCTTCAGCCATACTTTCCACCATTATTAGACACATCCGACATTACAGAACAACTCACACTCACATAGTTAAATCCAGATTGCATGGAACAAGCTGCAACTGATCGGATCATGGACACACAGATCAAGCACAATCGCTAGTCGAATATCCAACTGTATCAAGTTGTCAAAGCAGGCCAACTCCTTTAGCACAATTTACTATTTTTAGTAGTTTTCGGGTTCTAAACTTCCGAAGCCACTTTGAGGCCCTAAACGACATTTTTTTTGAAATCTACCGCCAACGATTTTATGTTTAAAATCGTCTTTTTCGTCATAGTCCTCAGAGACATTTTTCCAACGGGTTATCATGCACATCAAATGGAGATAATATGACCAAGTCACAACCCCGGGAAGTTGGTTATCTCTGGACATGTTCTTGAAAATTTACCATGCTATAGGGATGGTGTATGTGTGGTTTCTGAAAATGCTCAAGTGAGGAAGAAGGCAACAACTTCCAAAACCTGAAACAGAGGGACAATTGAGTTTTGTCTTTTTCTGACCAGAGAGGGAATTTTACTGTGTGCTTCTTCTTCACAACATCAATTTGCAATTTCTCCCTTTCTTCAAACTTTTTTTGACCTGAATTTGCTTCTTGGTTTTTGGAAAAAAAATTCAATATTTTGACAGAACAAAGAATATATAACACAATGTTTTTTCTTCAGAGAGTAGACAAACTTGCAAATTCAGTTTTTCACAGGTTGGTTTCTATGGTTGCATCCCCTTTTTTCTTTACAGAAGAATGTGAGGAAGAAAAAGGCAGACTTTGAATGTAGAGAAGAAAACGGAGAGACTGTGTAGAACTCAGAAAAATACAGGCAGACTTTTAAGCTTCATTTTTTTTTTTTCAACCCAATACTCTGTTTTTAATCCACCACCTTAAGGGGTCTACTTAATTCCCTGCTCATGCGACAAACCCTATGTAGGTGATATTGGGAGATCCTTTAACACAAGAATCTAGGACCACTCAGCTGACATTAAACAGAATCGATCCAAATCCTCAGATCTAGCTGAACGTTCTGATAAAACTAAGCACCAAATCTGTATGGAAGATACCCGTATCTTAGCTAGAAGTGATCACTACTTCATAAGGAAATTCAGAGAAGCCATAGAAATTAGCAAACACCCTAATAACCTCAATAGAGACGACGGATGGACCATAAGTGAAAACTGGATTCCAATCCTATCATCTAAATCTACACCTAACTATAATCCTCCAATTAACCTAGAACATACATAAAAGATCTAATCCATTATAATTAAATAACACACTACCTTAATAAAATAGAATTTAACAAAAATCATAAGAAATAAACATCTATTGATATCTTAACTATAATAACTCCACAACCTAGGAAAATAGGCAATAAACCTTAACAAATAATCACGACATATAATTAAAAATGAATATGATTAAAATTAATACAAATTCAAAATAAAAACAATTACAATAAAACATAAATAACCCTAATAAAATAATAATAATAATTCATTAAAACAAAAATTGAAAATTGAAAAATAAATAAATAATAAATAAATTGAAATAAATATAATTATAACAATTAAAATTAAAATTAATTAAAATTAATATAACAATTATAACAATTAAAATTAATAATTAATTAAAATAAATACAATGAAAATAGCTCCACAACCTAGGAAAATAGGCAATAAACCTTAACAAATAATCACGACATATAATTAAAAATGAATATGATTAAAATTAATACAAATTCAAAACAAAAACAATTACAATAAAACATATATAACCCTAATAAAATAATAATAATAATTCATTAAAACAAAAATTAAAAATTAAAAATAAATAAATAATAAATAAATTGAAATAAATATAATTATAACAATTAAAATTAATTAAAACTAATATAACAATTATAACATTAAAAACAATTAAAATTAATATAAAGACAACTGAGTTTTGTCTTTTTCTCACCAGAGAGGGAATTTTACTATGTGCTTCTTCTTCACAACATCAATTTGCAATTTCTCCCTTTCTTCAAACTTTTTTTGACCTGAATTTGCTTCTTGGTTTTTGGAAAAAAAAATTCAATATTTTGACAGAACAAAGAATATATAACACAATGTTTTTTCTTCAGAGAGTAGACAAACTTGCAAATTCAGTTTTTCACAGGTTGGTTTCTATGGTTGCATCCCCTTTTTTGTTTCGAATCAACTTGTCCTGACGATGAACCACACTAGTTGGTTCGAAACGCGTCGACAAATGATCAATTATGTGATTTTGCCAAAAAGTTTCTAAACAAACAATTAAAATTAATAATTAATTAAAATAAATACAATGAAAATAATTAAAATAAATACAATGAAAATAATTAAAATAAATAAATAATTAAAAATAATTAAAAAAATTAATTACAAATTAATACAAATATAATTAATATGACCCTAATGAAATTAATATAACCATAACCCTAATAAAAATATAATTAAATTAACAAAATATAATAAAACAATTAAAATTAAAATTAAAACAAAATAGAATAAATTAAAAAATTTAAATTCTAATATCTGTCGGCTAAGCATCTCATCTCTATATATTTGGAAAAATGAGAACAATCTTTCAATAATATTTCACATCTTGAAGATGAACCACCATTGGTGGTGCGAAACATCGATCAGAAAGAAACCTAATGTGATGTATTTGGAAGATAATCTACACAATATGTGGACCACTTTTGATGGCGATCATTCTGCAATTTCCCTTGGGTCTATATGAACTGCAGGGGTCGGTGGTCTGTGTGGATGACTGTTTCCTTCCCTAAAATGTAATGCTTCCATTGTCAGCAGGCCTGCACAACGGAATACATCTCTTTGTCATAAGTGGGATACTTCCGGACTGTGTCTGAAAGTGTCTAACTGTGATATGCCATTGGATGCCCGTGTTGAGTAAGGAATGACCCAATAGCATAGTCAGAGGCATCTGTCTCGACCTCAAATGGTTGTTGCAAGTCTGGTAATGTGAGCACTAGTGCCAAGTAGAGGCGATCTTTCAACTCTGTGAATGCCTTCTGTTGAGATTCAGACCAAAATATTTTTCTTTCGCTCTTCCCTTGGTGACTTGACTCAAGGGCCAAGTGATATGAGAAAATCCCAACACGAACCTACAGTAGAAGTTGGCAAGATCTAGAAAGCTGTGAAGCTCTGTTAGAGTGGGTGGAGATGGCTAATCCCGAATGACTTGGATCCTAGCTGGATTCACATGCACCCCCTGTTCATGCACCCCCTGTTGAACCTGGGTCATGCCAAAAGTGCATTTCTCAAAATTGGCACATAACTTGTGTTGCCGGAGTGTTTGGAGAACCTGTCAGATGTGGTGGAGGTGCTCTTCCCAACTTTGGCTAAATATTAGGATGTCATCCAAGTATACCACTACAAATGAGTTGGTGAATGGCCATAAGATGTCATCCATTAGCCTCATTAAGGCTGCAGGAGCATTCATCAATCCGAAAGGCATAACCAACCATTCAAAAAGGCCCTCGTTGGCTTTGAAGGCAGTTTTCCACACATCGGAGGGTTCGATTGGTACCTGGTGATATTTTGACTTTAAATTGATCTTGCTGAAATATTTTGCCCCCTTCAGTTGGTCCAGGTGTTGTTGGGAAAAGTATCCAATACAGAATGCCCCTATCCCACTCTAAGAGGTGATAGTGCCTTAGCAACAAACAAGGAAAGCTGTCTGAGTATTCTTCTTTATGAGATGCAAATAGAGAAAGAAGGATGTAACCAACCGGTGTCTTCCGCTAGTTTGTCGATCCAATCTCTCTCTCTTTCGTTCGCTTCCCGCTGCCTGCTCTTTCATTGGTCCAGCTTCACACGGTTCCTGCAAGATCACAAGAGCAGAAGACTACACGAAAGATATAGATTCACATTCATAACTAGTTTAGGATCAGATATAAACTAAATATGCAAATACAACAACACATCATTGAAATACAAGCATATAGGAGAAACTCAAGTAGCTTTATTGATATGATAAACAAGGTTCAAGAGGAGATGCAACCAAGTGAGTCCCGATCTAGCATCTACCTCCCAGCAAAAGAATCCCTTCCTCTCCTCCAACAAAGCATAAATCACCCAATGTACTAATCTCAATCTCAAACCAACAGCAATTCTCTGCAAATACAAAATTCCAGCCTCCTGAACCTCTGGGTGAGAGATCCATATATAGATGTGAGCAGAGAGGATGAGTCAGCTCATGTTTTGACTTGTGGCTTCTCACTGTCAGTTCTTACTTCCACTTGGAGGTTGAGAACCTCTTACTCATCACTAGTTGAATTCACTGAGGCAAGTGTCATTGAGGAAGATTCTGGAAGCTTCCAGGGTCTTTACACCTCGTTGAATGAACTTGCCATTTGTCAATTCCCGCTCAGCGCACCCTGGTAGTGCTTCTACCTGCGTTGCAGTGCAGGTAGCCAGTGCAGACTTTGCATTTCAGCGCAGACAGCTAGTGGAGCTCTTGAATTGATCCTGATTTGACCATTTCTGAGTGGTTTTTTGTGGAGAACTTCTGGGAGAAGCTGTCATTGGTTGACCTTGTTCCTTTAGGGGTAGGAACAACTTATTTAGGGACTTTGGATCCCTTGGATTATTGACATTTCATGCTCAATGCTGTAAGGCACAAAAATGTCTATAACACCAGGAGGTCATCAATCCGTGGGATCGGGTACCTATTATGGACAGTGATCTTGTTCAGCACCCGATAGTCAATATAGAGTGTCCAAGTCCCATCCTTCTTCTGTATTGACATGATCGGGCTCCCACAAGGCGATGAACTTGAACGGATGTGACCTTTCTGTAGAAGCTCCTGAATCTGCCTCTTGATTTCATTGTTCTCAAGAACAGAGCGTTGATAGATTGGTCCATTGGGCAGTGATGCACTTGGGGTCAGATTGATGGAGTGCTTGACCTGATAGTGCAAAGGAACCCCTACGGGGGAGGTGAATATGTCCTCGTACTCCTCCACGACCTTGTCTATCTGTAGTTGTCATGTAGAGGGGCCCTGTCTGGAGGTTGTGGTCACCGCCTTCTTCTTTCCTTGAGAGCGTATCATCATGAAAACAAATTTCCCGGTTTTGGAAATGAGCTTACTACATTGTTTTGCAGTAACCAAAGAGATGGCGGTAGGCGGTGCTACCTTCGGTATCATGTACAACTTATTTCCCAAAGTAACAATAACAACATGGGGCCTTGATTCATACACAACATGTCGCTTCCACAAGTATGGTTGTTCTAGTAATACATCACAAACTTCAAGGGGAGCAATGTCACACAATACCTCATCCGTGAAGGGCTTGATGTTGTATGGAAGGCGACACTGTTGGCTCACGCGAAGATCCTGTCCTTGGTGAAGCTACTCGATGGTGTACGGTTGTGGATGTGCTATGGTCGGTAAGCCTAGTTGCTGAAATGAGGTTCTTTTGGCTCCTGCTGTCGACAATGAACTATAGCAGGGATCCCTTTACCCACATCTGGGAGTGGAAGAGACGCTCCTCCTCCTCTAGATCTTCGGGTTCCTCCTTCTGGATCTTCGTGGTGGCAATGGTGGCGTTGTGCTACGCATCGATAATCTGCTTCCCTTTTTCATTCCCCTTGTTGGGTTCTCACTCAGAGTAGGAACATGCATCTGATTCTGAAACCTTTATCTCAGCCACCAGTGACTGCTTGACCCAACACTCACTTGTGTTGTGAGTGGAGCTCTTATGGAACTCACACCACTTTCCTGTGTCATTTTTCGGCTTCGCGACACTCTTCTATGATTGCAGCTTTGGTGGGTTGTCTTGGGCCGCCCCACCTTGGCTTTGTCCTTTGTTCTACGGTTTGGGGGCACCTTTCCCTTACTTCGGATTCGCAGATCCAAAGTCTCACTTCTTCTGTTTAAACTTTTTCTTGACCTTAATGGCATATCGGTATGCGGTGCTGAGCGAAGAGATGTTTAAGAATTATATTTCTTCCTGGATGTACTTGTGTAGGCACATGCAGTATTTGAGTACCAAATGCTGCTCCGAGTCCTTGATACCCAACTTTGTGTGAAGGGTATGGAAAATATTGGTAAACTCCGGCACGTCTTGGTCCCTTCCCTGCCGCAGCGTGGTCCACTTTATGTATTGATCCTCATATCTTCCGACAGGGTAGTACGGCTCCTTGATTGCAGCCCAAAATGAATTCCAAGTGGGTGCGACTGAAAATAGTGAGCCTGTACTTTCATCCTTCTGCTCGCAGTAGGTTTCCCACCAGTCCTTGACGTGGGGGGTTGCTTTGAGAAGAGTGAAAATAATCTTTTTTCTAGACTGGAAAAATCATGAACAGAAAAATAACCCTCTAGTAGATTTAACCATTTATCAACGAAATCTGCATCTATCTGACCCTCGAATATGGGGATTTCAAAATTAACTTGTACCTTAAACGGTGTGGCGTTTCTAGAGTAGCTATTGGAAGCCGATGCGTCACCCCTGGGTAGCTGCTAAAGGATCTGGGCAAAGTTGTCCATCATCGCATTCCTTTGTCGCTAGAGGGATTCTTCGAGCAAGATTTTGATAGGATCTCCTGCCTGCTCATCTTTCTTTTCATCCACCATGGGAGGCCGTCGGGACTTGCGAGGTTGGTCTTGCAAAGGTTCAACCAGTTCAAGCCCTAACTCCTTATATCCTGACCTCGTTGGGGACATGCAAAGAAAAACAGAGAAAAAAAAGCAGACCACTTTGATACGTGCTAGAATTAGAGCAGGTTATGATTCCATGGGAATGAGGGTTTGATTCATATTTCAGTTTCAAATTTTGCAGCGATATTCAACAGACTTCAGGCATGTGCTACGTCCTCCACAGAGCATTTTCTTGGGCAAAGCAGGAAGAATTTTTCTTTTTTCATTTTTTCACAGGAATGTTTTTGGGCAGAGATTTTACGGATCATATTTGAAATTTTTGGTGAAAATTTTACAAAAAAAAATAATAGATATGGATTCCTTACGAAAAAATTACGCAAATTCAAAACCAAATCGGCCGAATCGGAGTCTAGATGAGGGAGATATCACTGATTCAAAATCAGCTATGTTGCAGAAATGTTTCTGATGGAAATTCGTGGACGACGACTCTCCTATATTTTTTTTGCAATTTTGGTGCAAAATTTCAGAAAAGTGATTGTAGATCTGAGATCCGCTCGAGAAATTTCTCCATTTCAAAAAAAAAGGGTCAAATTTGTTGGGCATGGAATCCCCCCACAGTAGGTTTTGTGGCTCGAAGCCCAAGTTTTGGTCAAAGATGGTGTAGAACTCTGCGAATTGTAGGTGTGGAGAGAAAAGTGTACAATTGAGTCATAGGGTTGTCCGCCCTAAAAATTGTATTGTAAATTAGTGTAAAGTCAGCCTACCCAAAGCGAGGCTCTAAGTTGTAAAAGATAAGGAAGAATAGAAAGAGTAGCGAATGAATGGTTCGAGCTTAGAGTAGAATTATAAGTGTCTTGGGTTGTAGTAGTAGGAAGAGGCTCTGCAGCTGAGTGTGCAAAGGCCTAGTAGAGTCCGCAGCTGAGTGCGCAGACCCCTGCAGCTGAGTGCGCAGGGCAGAGTTAAGTCTGTAATTGGGATAGAAAGCTAATAAAGAGAAGTTGATTTGTAATTGTTGTGATTATCTTCTTTATGTTTATGTTCATTTATGTATCGCGCGCACTGATATAAATGTTGAATATGCTGTAATAACCAAATCTTACACACATAAGCTAAGTAATTGGCTAATAAGCGAGGAACTTGGGTATTATACGGACCGCACTTAAGCAGGGCTACACTGAAGCCGCACCACAGGTTGTGAAGGGATCACAAGTGTGCATAGCCATAAGTCAGACCGTGGACCTCTAGAAGCCTATCAGATATCCCAAGGGTGCGGAAACCTGGTTCTATCATCCTCCCATACTACTTCGGGTGAGACCTCAGTCCGCACTCTGCAGACTATTGCCGAAAGGGTGAGTAGTACCATGATTTGCTTGGCTAAATCATCTCTGAACTCGGGTCAGGTCCCACTAAGCCAACAAATGGTTTCGTTGCCGAGACTGGGATATGCATAAAGGATGTTTGATTTTGTGCCACTGGAACCCTACAAAGAAAGAAATTGAAGAGTGGTTGGATAAGAAGATTCATGAGTTTGCGGCGCAGGAAAACATAAATCCATGAGTATCTAAGGAGCAGTGGTTGGATCGCTACTTGTACAATGAAATCCACGAAATATTCTTTGCACGTCTTCCATCTAAGTCGTATGAGTGGATCGCAAAATTGGCAGACAACTAGGGAAGGTGTAGGCTCGACAAACTAATAGTGTGGACTCTGGAACTAGTGCACAGGGTAGAAGCATCAGAAGACAAGATAGCACGAGCTGTGGACCACTGGCTTGACCGAATAATACGAAGATTTATCATTGAGTTCGTAGTAGACACAACAGTCAGCTACAGTGAGGCGGAGCGACATTTTCTCAAGGGACCGCGAGGTAAGTATGTTAAATATCTGAACACTTGAATTAAGATGTTATTGTGTGAAAAGTGGGTTATGCGAATAAATTAATGTTTGGGACTACACGAAGCAGAAGGATCTACGGAAGCGAAAGTAGTGAAGAGTTAAAAAACAATCCCTTAATTTCACCCTCGCGGGAGAGCGAGGACAAGCTCGCGAAGGTTTCTCTGAGAAGCGTGGTCAATTTGATAAGGCAACGAATTTTGCGCTTACCACCTCCATCCACACCACCACCCACTTCACCCCCCTCACCTCCATCTCCACCCACACCACCTCCGCCACCTCCACAGTTCAGTATGGCGAGTGCGATCAAACTACCAGTATTCATAGGAGTAGGGAATGAAGATCCAGAACAATTTTGGTTCATAGTAAGAGCAGTATGGGAAGCACAGAGCATCGTGGATGATAATATAAAAAAGGCTACGCTGGTGAGCGTGCTGCAGGATCGCGCATTAACGTGGTATATCAAGAATTTTGATGACCACCTGAACGTAGGAATTACAGAGATCCAGAATACGTTGAACAGGGAATTTAGTAGGCCAAAATTAGAGACGCAGTCAATCATCGGGTTTAAAGAGATCGCGATGCTTCTGGGTGAGACCCCCTGGGATCTAGACCAAAGGCTGAAGAGTACAATCCGCGAAGCCAATATGATGTTAACAAATGCACAATAGCGCGTATGGTTTATAAAGGGGGGATAATATGGGGTACAAAGGGAGGCACCTAATGGAATAATAATGGGATGGGCAACAGTAATAAATAAGGTGGTTAACCTGTATCATGTAGGGGACCACAAGTAGTTAGTAATAATGTAATAAGCCCATGGCATTAGATGGATGATATTGAGGGAACCATGGTAATGACCCATGGTATTGTATGTATGAGGCCTATATAGAGGCTAGAGACTCCACATTGAGAGATGTCAAGGATTATTGTATGAACAAGCATATGGCTTGTGGAGTGTTCTTCTTTCTTAAGGAGTGAATTATGGTGTTGCCCTACCTTAAGGGTTTGATATCAATAACGAGAAGCATTTCTATATTTAGATCTTATTATTCTTGGGTTATTTCTATTATCTTATATTTTCATATCAGATCTATAACAAGTGGTATCAGAGCACACCTTTTGGGGTGGCGAGTTTGAAGATCAGATCTGTATGTTTTGGGGAAAAATATGAAAAATCTAATTGTAGAGCTGGATTCTTTGTGAAAAATATCCAAGTTCAAAAAAAAATCGGCCAAATCGGAGTCTAGATGAAGGAGATATCGCTGATCTAAAAATTAGTGGCGTTGCAGACATTTTTGGGGGTGGAAAATTTGTAGATCAAATCTATACGTTTTGGGGAAAAATATGAAAAATATAATTGCAGATCTGGATTCTTTGTGAAAAAATACCCAAGTTCAAAAAAAAATCAGCCGAATCGGAGTCTGGATGAAAGAGATATCGCTGATCTAAAAATCAATGGTGTTCTAGACATTTTTCGGGGAAACGAATTTGCAGATCAGATCTGTATGATTTGGGGAAAAATATACAAAATCTAATTACAGATATGGATTGCTTGTGAAAAAATACCCAAATTAAAAAAAAAAATCAGTCGAATCGGAGTTTGGATGAGGGATATATCGCTGATTTAAAATCTTTTTCTTCTTTCTTTCTTTCTTTCTTTTTTTTTTTTTTTTTTTTTTTTTCCAGAATTTTTGGTGACGGTGGCAGAGTTGCAGCGCGGATATGAAATTCCAGTGCCTAGATTGGGATTTCTACCACATGAAAAGATGCAGAATGGTTGTTTCATTTCTGAAATCAGGTCACAATAGGGATTCTAAGCAATATTGATGGAATTGTGGCCATTTCAAGTTTTTGCCAAGTAAGTGAATTTTTTTTCAAAACACTCTTCATGGCAGATCTTAATTTTACAGGGAAAGATGCTAGCCCTACTATTGAAGAATTCATAAAAGGAAACAAGTTCACATATGGGCACTTTGGAAGAATTCAGTGGTGCTTAGTATGAAAGATAAGGCTGCCAGATGGTGGTTCTCACTTGACTATAAGCAGTTGACCAAACTTTAAGATGCCGAATTTGAAAGAGTCCTTTTAGACAAATGGTCTTGTGCTAGAAAAAAGGAGAATGAGACACGTAAGGGGTTTTTTTCTACGGGTGTCTCCTTATTGCAGGTTCATGGATTGATTCAGAAGGAGAAGATGATTGTGTCTATAAATCCTAGCTGCAAGCATAATTTTATCAATGTTAATTTGGCAAAAAAATTGCAAGTTCCAGCCAAAGACATTGAAAACACATAGATTGATGATGAGGATGTTCAAGTTTATAAGGATTTGAAGCTTTCTATGGATAAGTATGTGTTGCATGGTGATTTTTATACTTCAGATATGGATAACATGGATGTTGTTTTGGGATATCTTTGGATGGAACCCGTGGGTACTATCAATATTAATGTGCAGAAGAAATTCCTGAAGCTCTGGTATAAAAAGAAGAAAATTACATTGCAGGATATTTCCATTAAGCCGCAAACAAAGACTAAGGAGGCAGTAGCACAAATCTCTAATGAAACTTACACATCAGATGATGAGCCTTTGATGATTGACAATCAAACACAAATAGAGGTTGAAGTAGAAAAGGTTACAGGTATTGATACATCATATGAGGACTTAGTGGTTAAAGTAATATTGGAAGATAAGAAACAGCATCAGGGACCACAACATGTACCAGATACCACTCAAGCTCCACTGTTGGTTAAAACTTCAGCATATCACCACCCACATCACCCCGCAAGAAAACAACCAACAAGATGGCAACGAATTAGCCACAAGGACAACAACCCCCACATGATAGATAGAGAGGAGCGGCGATCCACCTACTACACATCAACACGGAAGAGCCGCCACAGTCAACTTCCATCTTAAGCGAGAAAGGCACAAGCTAGATCGAGGGTTCACCTTTCTCTTGGATGACTAGATGCACGTGCATGGTACCAATGGACTACTCTTTTGAGTAGTTCTTATTATTTGTGTTCTTCCCATGTTTCGAGGACGAAACATGTTAAGGGGGGTGAAATGTAGTATACCTAGGGGGGTTAATATGGGGTACAAAGGGAGGTACCCAATGGAATAATAATGGGATGGGAAATAGTAATAAATAAGGTGGTTAACCCGTATCATGTAAGGGACCACAAGTAGTTAGTAATAATGTAATAAGCCCATGGTATTAGATACATGGTATTGAGGGAACTATAGTAATGACCCATGGTATTGTATGTATGAGGCCTATATAGAGGCTAAAGACTCCACATTGAGAGATGTCAAGGATTATTGTATGAACAAGCATATGGCTTATGGAGTTTTCTCCTTCCTTAAGGAGTGAATTTATGGTGTTGCCCTACCTTAAGGGTTTGATATCAATAAAGAAGCATTTCTATCTATATTCAGGTTTTGTTATTCTTGGGTTTGTTTATATTATCATATATTTTTGGATCAGATATATAACAGAATGAAGATCCGAACCAATTTTGGTTCATAGTAAGAGTAGTATGGGAAGCATAGGGCATCGTGGATGATAATATCAAAAAGGCTATGCTGGTGAGTGCGCTGCAGGATCGCACATTAACGTGGTATATCAAGCATTCTAATGACCACTTGAATGTATGAATTACAGAGATCCAGAATGCGTTGAATAAGGAATTTAGCAGGCCAAAATCAGAGATGCAGTCAATCATCGGGTTTAAAGAGATCACGATGCTCTTGGGTGAGACCCCCTGGGATCTGGACCAAAGGCTGAAGAGTACGATTCGTGAAGCCAATATGACGTTAATAGATGCATAGTATCGCGCATGGTTTGTGGCCTCGCTTACGCCACACTTAAGGATGACACTGTCACAACAAAAACTTTCCACCCAGGCTGAAGCGTTGGAGATGGAAATGAGGTTGCATGAGACCCCTATACAAGACCTTAGATTGGGAGTCCAATAGATCCATGCGCAACTATAGAATCTGTGCCTGGAAATGCAGATTTTGAAATAGGATAGGGCACCTTGGCCAGAGGCGCACGAGGAAGTATGGTTCATAAAATGCAAAGCCCAGGGCCATGACAAAGATCAATGTCTAGTATTCACAGACTACTTGGCAAGAGGAGGGCCAATGCCATTAAGACCAGAGGCATAGGCGGGGTCAAGCGCGACGTCTGCATTATGGTGCGCGATCTGCCAGATAGGAGGAAAACATACCACGGATAATTGTCATCTGTACAGAAGTATACACAGACGTCCCAACATTTGTTTTGTAATTTCTGTAGGTCGGTAGGCCACGGCAAACGCACTTGCTGAAGCTATGAAATAATGATGGATCAGACTCCTGCTTATAGGGTGCAGGTTGAAACACGAGCCCTTGACCCAAATGCAGGGATGACGTGCGTTGGGTTTCAGGTGTGCGGTCGGGGTCGAGGTGGAATGGGACCAGGAAGGGGTCGCGATCAGGTAATTTGCTACAATTGCGGAGGGCCAGGGCATTATGCCCATGATTGTATGAACCCGACAAGGATATCATGTTGGTATTGTAGTCAGTTTGATCATGAGGCAGAAGATTTCCCTTTGCTAATAGCAAAGATGCATGAAACGGGGGTACTCCAGCCCCATCCGAACCATAATTTACAAATGATGAGGTCTGAACCACGCGAAGAAGACCCAAATATAAACATGATGCTGAGGAGTGGTGTGACAGTGGGAAATGATAAAGGGAAGTAGCCAGAAGAAAGTGCATGGGTTCGCAAGGCTCCTACAAAGGAACCTGAGTTTGATTTAGAACGCGCGAAGGAGGAATTCATGGAATCTAAGAAGAGCTTCACGGAGGCCTCCACTTCAGGTAGTAAGGATCAACTAGAACCAAGGATGGATCCTTCCATGCTCACTACCTTTCTGGAGACATGCATGAAACTGCTGTTCGAAAAAAAGGCAGTTAAAGGGCTATAGGAACTTATCACTAGGTGCACGGGGTCAGGAGAACCATGCATGGTCCAAAAACTGGGAAAGCGTGCATTGTGCACCGGAAGGGAGATGAGGTTAACTACACAAATAGGCGAATACAAAATGGATTAGGTAATCCTAGATCTGGGTTCAGATGCGAATGTACTACCAAAGCAAACATGGGAACGCATGGGCAGACCCATGTTCAATGGTCCCCTATTTAGTTATGAATGGCGAACCAACAAAAGATTTTGCCCATGGGAAGATTGCAAGGAGTGACAGTCGATATTGAAGACACGAGTGCGCAGGCAGATTTTGAAGTAACAGAGATTTTCGATGACAGCAATCCCTATATTGTGCTACTAGGAATAGACTGGGCTACCGATATGAACGGAGTCATCAATCTAAAGAAGTGAAAAATGACATTTGAGAAAAAGTCACTACGCGTAGTAGTAGCACTGGACCCAACCGAAGGAACGCGATACATTGAACCAGTGCGCGACGATGATAGTGACAACGATCTCAACTATATCTATAAGATAATTGCACAAGGAGAGGATTGGGTGAATTCGACTATGGATGGGAGGATTTTGTGGGAGTGCGAAAGCTCCTGCACTTCGGATTCAGATGAAGAGATAAAGCGATGCAGAATTGGCTACACGAAGTAACAACGCTGAACTGCAACATGATGATCAGGTCATTATGTTGCGTAAAAATAGAGGCAAGGGAGCTGCCGATGTATGATGGATTGTTAGTGGTGGATGAATTTCTGAGCAAATTCGAAAGCACAGTACCAGAGTAGCAGTGGTTTGATGCACTAAAGTGGGCACTACGCGCAACACTTGCCTGATAGTGGGGTACGCATCAAGGCACTTTTGAAGACTGGCGCGGATGCAGAAGGATGATGCAACTACGTTTTGGAAAACCCCAACTTCGAACGAAAGCTAATCAGCTGGGGCAAAACAACTTGCGCGCCCACCTTTCTCGATGGATATAGGCATATGCAGTACAGTCTGCACAAGCGCACAACCTAGAGAACCGGAACAAACCACAGTTGCAGGAAGGGTTACGTGCGTTACCAATTCTCCATGATGAGGCATTTGATAGGGTACACGGAGTACTGAACAAGGTTTACCAGACGAGGTGAACTGATTGGGACCTGCGTGTGCCAGCGGTTTGATGGGCCTGTAGGACGATGTGCAAAAACCTAAGCGTGGAAATGATTCCAAAGGTGTGAAGCAGAGTGGAGCCCAAGATTTCTGAAGGGAATACCAAAAGGAATCCACACGTAATAGCTCCTGTAGTTATGACAGTGCGTGAAGACCAGGATGAAGGAATCACACAGCTACGCGAGGATGACCATATAAGGATTCGGGAAGCCATTCAATGAGGGAACCTTAGACTTCGCGAACTCGAAGAAGATTGGGTATGATTAAGGAAGAAAAGCATGTTGATGGACGTTGAGATCAAAAGACAGGAAAACAGGGTCACGCAAGCATGTCTCATCGATTGATCAAGAATGACAAGACAAGATCTGTATGGTCATACCACTGCATTAGAAGAGTGTCGCCGAGAATTTATGATTCGGTTACCATGGCTGAGACCGCACCTTACCAAACGCAGTAACAAGGGAAGTGCACCATATAAGATAAAGCACATGGCACCGGGTGTCGTGAGGGCAATTGAGGAAGGTCCACAGACTATATTAGAAGGAAACTTGAAGGCTCGCACATGTGGTGCGACCACCTGACTAGCTGTAGGAAGCATAGTATTATCACTCCAGGCAGTTGAAAGAGAGCGTGGGACTCTAAATGAGTCTGTTTGGGAACTGCGCGGTAAAGGAGGTGCGCGCAGAACCAACATGGTACAAGGTTCACGCTTGTGCTTGGGGGGCTGCACTGGTGCGCGGGTAGGCTGGGAAGTAACTGTTGATGTCATTGTTCATGATGAGATGTCCAATTTAAGACAAAAGGGAATGGGCGGCGAGCAATTAAGACATGAATTAAGAGCTAGATTCGGGATGTTCTGATGTTAAGGATGAATTAATGACTCAAAAATGGGGGGAATGATCAAATTCAAATTCAAAAGACGCTATAAAAGTCCCAAGGCCGGCCACAAGACAACACTTGTTCGTTTGAGATTTGAGCTATTACGAGGAGCACGGAGTGTTGAGCGCCAAGCGGCAGTTGAGCCCCCAAGTCTGTGAGCAACCACAAACAGTTTGGACAAGATGACAACTACTAGGAGAGGTGTGGGTTTTGTAGAGAGTACCACCGAGGAAGCCGCGCAAAACCCTACAAGCAGGTGGAGGATGCGACAGAAATTTTGAAATGACCCCAGATGCCGAGGCCCAAGAAGGATACACAGGTAGCGGGACTAGTCCGCATGTCCCTACGAAATCCACAGTTTGGCAAACTTTCCATGGAAGAAAAGGGCAAGGCTGTTAACCTGGAGACAGATGATGAGGAGGATGACCTTTAGGCTTTCGTAGAAGAGATAGAGGCAGATGAATAAATGGAAGAAGACATCCAACCGGGTGCGTGCTGCAGAAAAACTGCCCGAGTACATTCCTCTGCGGAAAGGGAAAGCTAAAGTACCCAAGGATTTGGATGCCGCTAAAGGAGCGCTTCAAACCATGCTCCTCCCAAATGGAATTCTGTTTGAGGGTTCGGTTCTGGGCTGCATGCCCACAATGAAATTTGAAGACTAGGACCTCGTAGACAGCAAAAATTTCCCCCATTTACAGATGAAGAACCTTATGAAACAGAGCAAGGAGGGGTCAGTTACAATGCTAGAGTCGTAGAAATGGCTACGCGGTGTGGAGAAGGTTGGGCTACTCCACCTCCTATGGGTTCCACATTTTCACTTCGCATCGATCACGATCTTTGTCATCAGGCAACTTCTTTGCCTGGTGCACGATGGGTACTTATGGCTGGAGGAGCCTATTCCCATCACGGCGGAGCTTATTCACAGGATTTCCCGGCTTCCTTGTAAGGGAAGGGACCCCGCGAAGATAGCTGGCAAAAGCAGAGATTTGGCGCTCGCAGAGGCCATGAAGAAGAAGTATAAATTATAAAAGAGGAAAAGAGGCTATGTAATAAGTAGAATTCAAGACAAAAGGGTGCGCGCAGCCACCCAACTACTAGCCAGGAAGGTGATGAGAAAATGTCATGGAGACGAGGTAACAACATCGGTCATTGCGCTAGCAGAACAATGCGTGGAGGGGGTACAATTCAACTAGGCTACCTTCCTCTGTGAAGAATTCCTCACCAACTGCAAGCAAGTTTAGGAGTAGGGCAAGACCTTCCACTACGCGTGGTTGCTCTTTTCCATCTTACTGGTGACAAGGGAACTACCTCAGGACAGTCAGTTCCCTCCTCTTGAACAGAACTTGCCAGAGTCCGCAAAATATGCGTCACTTTGGGCTACAAAGGATTCCACATGGATTCGCGAGATTAAGATCTTTTGGGTGCTCATGGAGGCGAGCATCGGGATGTGGATTAACAGAAGGCTGCGCCTATCCCCCACAGTGTACAATAGTCTGCGGAGCTTTTTAGACTTCAAGCCGGACATGCACAATGTTTATATCAAGGCATGTAAGGATCCGACACAGAACTGGAGCCAACTTCCTTTCATCGCAATTGATCATGCCATCTTCTCCGTGCTCAATTCATGGACTCCTGAGTGGTGCGCCCTAGATCTAGCAAAAAAGGATAAAACAGTAGCATAGAAGCAGAAGGCTGCGACCAAGTTGCATGTCACAAAGTTGGCCCAAAAGAGGCGTAACGAACAAGCGGCCGTGGAGGTAAGGGCCACCTACGAAGCAACAAAGGGAGCCGCAAAATAGGCAAAGGCCACTAAAAAAGTAGCAGTAACACAAGCAATAGGGGCCATGGCGACATAGGAGGAAGGAGGCCAGGATGTGTCTACATGATAAGGACCAGATACAACAGAAGGCATTGACCCAAGCACAACATCCACTCAACTGAAATGGCCGCATGTCACAAAGCGGTTTGGTGCACGAAAGAAGGCCAAAGCTTCCAAATTGGTCATCGAGCCAATCACATTGACAGAGGGTGACATTTATGACATTGGCGACACTATCCGCAAGGTCACCTGGGAAGCGCTCCAGGAAGCTATGATGGAGCAACAGGCTGTGTTGGGGGCCCTAAGGGCACAACTGTAGGAACTTCAGGTGCGGGCCCCCAAGGAAGGAGCAGTTGCCGCCTACGGCGCCACAGATACATCAGCAACGGAGCAGCTGTTGCGCGCAATAATGGCCAACACCATAGTGCTGTTGGAAGGAGTGCTAATAGCGGAAAGCAAGGAGGACCGAGCTGCATTAGGTAGGATCAAGGAACTTAGCCTAAAATTGGCTGCCCTTCTATGGGATACATTATATTAGCTGCAGAATGGAGCAACCACAGAACTTCGCGCTAGGGAAGGATGCGCAGTGAAGATGCTTAGAGAACAGAGAATCAACATTGAGCAGCTTAGTCTCCAGCATGATGAAGTGCTTGCGTAGAAGCAACAACTGGAGAAAATGGTAGAGGAAGCATGTTGTCACGTTCCAGAGCTAGAAATCGTGACAGACCTACCAGTTGGAGTGCAAATCCACAAATTAGCCAGTGGATTCTGCGAGGCAAAGGAGGAAGAAATGAGGATACAATTGGACCTCAATCTTCAGATTGCCGAACTGCGATTAAAGGCATATTCCTCTACGCCCCTGGAAGTTACGGAACAACGCACTGGCACTATTCAGAAAGGGCTAGAGGAAATCAGACAGGTAGTACAGAACTGCACTACTATGTTGGAAGAATCCTTCGCGATCCTCACTTCATTGTAGGACGACCCCAACATACAACACCTGGAAACAGAGGCACAGGAGCTTCAAGTACAGTGTGACAGTGTGTGCGGAATGACACAAACAATTTTCTTGACCTAATGGCTTGTGAAGCTACAACAGGCAAAGGCGTTGAAGGAAAAGGTGGATGCCGTGCGGTAGAAAGAGGAAGTCCTTAAAGTGTGCGTCCAACCTTGGATTGATAAGGCCTTCCTCATCACTATGGAAATCGAAGGAAAGCTCGCACAGATGAAGGCGATGCATGCCTTAAGACATGGAGTCGCCCCTGACAGTGAGACCTTGGCTGAAAGAGTATAGAAGATCCAGTAGACTGCAGATCAGTGCGCTGCAGACCTCAGGGAAGCAAAGGAATGGTTGGAGGGGCTTCGTGCCAAGATCGCCACACCAGCATAGTGACTCGGGATGAGTCACGATGATTGTGTTGGGGGCCTGTTGGGCATGGAATCCCCCCACAACAGGTTTTGGGGCTCAAAGCCCAAGTTTTGGTCAAAGATGGTGTAGAACTCCGCGAATTGTGGGCACGGAGCACGAAGTGTACAATTGAGTCATAGGGTTGTCTGCCCTAAACATTGTATTGTAAATTAGTGTAAAGTTGGCCTACCCATGGTTCCTGGACCATGGGATTGTATAAATAGAGCGAGGCTTTAAGTTGTAAAAGATAAGGTAGAATAGAAAGAGTAGCGAAGGAATGGTTTGATCTTAGAGTAGAATTCTAAATTTCTTGGGTTTTAGTAGTAGGAAGAGGCTCTGAAGCTGAGTGCGCAAAGGCTTAGTAGTGTTCGTAGCTTAGTGCGCAGACCCCTGCAGTTGAGTACATAGGGCGGAGTTGAGTCTGTAATTGGGACAGAAAGCTAATAAAAAGAAGTTGATTCCTAATTCTGTGTAATTGTTGTGCTTATATTCTTTATGTTTATGTTCATTTATGTATCGCGCGCATTGATATAAATGATGAATATACTGTAATAACCATAAATCTTACACACATAAGCTAAGTAATCAGTTAATAAGTGAGGAACATGGGTATTATACGGGCCACGCCTGAGCAGGGCTACACGGAAGCCGCACCACAGGTCGCGAAGGGATCACAAGTGTGCGCAGCGATAGGTCAGACTGCGAACCTCCAGAAGCCCATTAGACATCCCAATGGTGCAGAAACCTGGTTCTAGCACCCTCCCATAGTACTTCGGGTGAGACCTTAATCTGCGCTCTGTGGACTGTTACCGAAAGGGCCAGTAGTACCGGGATTTGCTTGGCTAAATCATCTCCAAACCTGGGTCATGCCTCAATAGGCCAACAGAATTGGAGTTTGGATGTGGGAGATATTGTTGATTTAAAATCAACTATTTTTTCAGAACTTTTGTGACGGCAGAAAAGTTGCAACGCGAATATGAGATTCTTGAGTGTCCAGATAAGGATTTCCAACACATGGGAATATGCAAAATGGTCCTTCTACTCCTAAAAATAGGTTATAATAAATATTCTGACCTATATTGACTGAGTTATGTCCATTTTAATTCTGGAGCAGCATTCAGAGCAAGTTCCCATTGGGGACGTGCCCGCCCACCCCACTTTAGTATGAATCTGCTTCACATTCATTAGTTTCAGCATAGTACATTCGACTTGGGTTATTTGGAGACATGCTCTCCCACCCCAGGCTATGTAGGCACTTGCTACTTCATCAACAACCAGCATCACGGTTATGGGTCAACCACACAAAATCCTTGTCATCGAAGTCAATTTGCTAAGCCACACACTGTTAGTATCATAGTTGGTCATAAGCATTACAGGGTGTCTCTATCCTCGGATCTTCGTTTGTCAAGGTTATGGGTCATCCACAAATCCACACTTCATCGAAGTCCATTTGCTAGGCCGCACACTGTTAGCATCATAGTTGGTCACAAGCATTACAGGGTATCTCTATCCTCGGATCTTCGTTCATCATGGTTATGGGTCATCCACAAACCCACACTTCATCAAAGTCCATTTGCTAGGCCACACATTGTCAGTATCACAGTTGGTCACAAGCATTACATGGTATCTCTATCCTCGAATCTTTGTTCATCATGGTTATGGGTTAACCACATAAAACCCTTCATTTCAGTGGCTCTTCATATTCAACAAAAGCTTCAGAGGAGGGAACTTCACGCAATGGGGACCATTGCTTTTTAAAGAGGGTGGAATAATCCGAATGGAAAATGGCATCAACCCATGGTATTCATCCACCCATGGAATTTACCCATGGTATTGTAAGTGGAATCCACCCATGGTATAGTAAGTAACATCCACCCATGGTATTCATTCACCCATGGTATTTTCTCATGGTATTGTGACATCCACCCATGGTATTCATTCACCCATGGAATTGACCCATGGTATTGTGACATCCACCCATGGTATTCACAAGTTATTTTCTGTTTTAATAAAAAATTTCTTTGTGGTTTTGTTTATTGGGCATTCCATATTTTTGTTCTAGCAATTCAATTTTTCAGATCTTGGGGGCCTCCCCCCCAAGATCCATTTCTATTTTTTAGATCTTGGGGGCCTCCCATCTAAGGTCCATTTCAATCTTTTAGATCTTGGGGATCCCCTCTACGGTTCATTGTTAATAGTGGGAGCTAAAAGAACCTCATTTCAGCAGGGGTCATGAAGCGGCTGGGCTTATCGACCATAGCACATCCACAATCGTACACCATCGAGTGGCTTCACCAAGGACGAGATCTTCGCGTGAGCCAACAATGTCGCCTTCCATACAACATCAAGCCCTTCATAAATGAGGTATTGTGTGACATTGCTCCCCTTGAAGTCTGTGATGTATTATAAGAACAACCACACTTGTGGAAGCAACATGATGTGTATGAATCAAGGCCCCATGTTGTTATTGTTACTTTGGGAAATAAATTGTACAGGATACCAGAGGTAGAACTGCCTACCACTATCTCTTTGGATACCGCAAAACCATGCAGTAAGCTCATTTCCAAAACTGGGAAACTTGTTTTCTTGATGATACGCCCTCAAGGAAAGAAGAAGACGGTGGCCACGACCTCCAGACAGGGCCCCTCTGCACGACAACTATAGATGGACAAGGTCGTGGACAAGGATAATTTTAGGGGCGAATGTTCGCCCTTTGGCGAAATTAAGGGGTTTTAAATTTTTAGTGGGCGAATATTTTGTATCATAGTACATTTTTACAAATCACCTCAAATAGCCCACCTTATTTTAAGGGAGAGGGTAAAAAAGGTAAATTTAGCCCTTGAAATTAGGACTTACAACCTTCCATTCGCCCATTTTCAAGAATAGGTTTTATTTAAGTGAATCCATTCACCCATTTTCAAGAATAGGTTTTATTTAAGTGAATCCTATGGGCCAAATACCATATTTATAAAAGAGGTATGGTAAATTAATATAAATATAAATAAATGAGAGGTATGGTAAATAAATAAAACATTTTTTATATTTACTCCATAAGTCACCTTATATACATGTAACCGTGTAAACAAATAAAAATATAAGTAAAGTGGAGGTATGGTAAATAAATAAAACGTCTTTTTATACTTACTCAAACGGTATGGTAAATAAATAAAAATATAAATAAACTAGACGTATCGTAAATAAATAAAACCTCTTTTTATATTTAGTCCATAACCCTCGTTCTATTTATGAAGGCTCAAGAAAGAGGTTTTATTTAAGTGAATCCTATGGGCCAAATACCATATTTGTAAAAGAGGTATGGTAAATTAATAAAAATATAAATAAACGAGAGGTATGGTAAAAAAATAAAACATTTTTTTATATTTACTCCATAAGTCACCTTATATTTACGAACACTCAAAAAATGGGTTATATTTAGGTGAAACCTATGGCCAAAATACTATGGGACAAATACCATGGACTAGATTGTTATTAATACCATGCAAAAAACCATTATTAACCCTAATATTAGAATTAATAAAAATAAAAATGGCACATGGTATTGACCCATGGTATTCACCTGGAATGTAGCCTATTTAAATGGGGGAATTAAACCAGCATGTAGCCTATGCTAAGATTCACTAGGACTTTACAAAGTTTTATTATTTAGTGAAAGACTCGCCAAGATCTTACAAGATTTTATAATTGAGTAAAATATTCGCCATTCCTGGTGAGAGATTCGCCAAAAAATTATATATACATATTATATTATTGATAAAATCGCCTTCCATTTTTCCTATATACCATGGAGATTCGCCCATTTATTATATTTATAAATTTAGGGGGGGTTCTTAAAATTTTCCCTGGTCGTGGAGGAGTACGAGGACATCTTCACCTCCCCCATAGGGGTTCCTCTACATTGTTAGGTTAAGCACTCCATCGATCTGACTCCAGGTGCGTTGCTTCCCAATAAACTAATCTATCAACACTCCATTATGGAGAACGATGAAATCAAGAGGAAGATTTAGGAGCTGCTGTAAAAAGGTCACATCCATCTGAGTTCATTGCCCTGTGGGAGCTCGATCATGTTGGTACAGAAGAAGGATTACTTGGACACTCTGTATTGACTATCGGGCGTTGAACAAGATCACTGTCCATAATAGGTACCTGATCCCATGGATTGATGACCTTCTAGACCAACTGAAGGGGAAAAAATATTTCAACAAGATTGATTTAAAGTCAGGATATCACTAGGTACTAATTGAACCCTCCGATGTGTGGAAGACTGCCTTCAAAGCCAAGGATGGCCTTTTCGAATGGTTGGTTATGCCTTTAGGATTGACGAATGCTCCTACAACCTTCATGAGGCTAATGGATGACATCTTGCGGCCATTCACCAACTCATTTGTAGTGATATACTTGTATGACATCCTAATCTTTAGCCAGAGTTGGGAAGAGCACCTCCACCACATCCGACAGGTTCTCCAAACATTGTGGCAACACAAGTTATGTGCCAATTTGGAGAAATGCACTTTTGGCATGACCCAGGTTCAGTATCTGGGATACATTATTGACGAATAGGGGTGCATGTGGATCCAGCCAAGATCCAAGTCATTTGGGATTGGCCATCTAGCGCTTCGCAACTTTCTAGGTCTTGCCAACTTCTACCGCAGGTTCGTGTTGGGATTTTCTCATATCACTTGGCCCTTGATTCAAGTCACCAAGGGAGGAGTGAAAGAAAAATTCTTTTGATCTGAATCTCAATAGAAGGCATTCACAGAGTTGAAAGATTGCCTCTACTCAGCACCAGTGCTCGCATTACTAGACTTGCAACAACCATTTGAGGTCGAGACAGATGCCTCTGACTATGCTATTGGGGCAATCCTTACTCAACATGGGCATCCAGTGGCATATCATAGTGAGACACTTTTAGACATAGTCCGAAAGTATCCCACTTATGACAAAGAGATGTATTCCATTGTGCAGGCCTGCCGACAATGGAAGCATTACATTTTGGGGAAGGAAACGACCATCCACACAGACCACCAACCCCTGCAGTTCATACAAACCCAAGGGAAATTGCAGAATGATCACCATCAGAAGTGGTCCACATACCTGCAAAAATTATATTTGAATATCAAGTATAAGAAGGGCAATACCAATAATGTTGTAGATTGCCTCAGTTGATCACCGATCATGGCATTAACCACCGTTCTCAACTCTTGTGTGCACGAGACTTCCTATTGGCCATTTCTCTACAAAAGCGACCCAGAATTTGGCCACACATACCAGACACTCTTGGAGGGTCAACATGTTCCAGATTTTCACCTCTAGGATGCCCTATTATGCCACCTGGGTCACCTTTGTGTTCCTTCAAGCGAGCGTGCCAAGATTATTTGGGAAGCACACTACAGTCAGGCTGCTGGGCATTTTGGGGTCAAGCAAACGGTGGTAGTAATATAGAAGTATTTCTATTGGCTGAATCTTCGACAAGATGTCGGGAAGTACATCAGATCATGCACTGCTTACGCCATTGCCAAACTGACCATCAAGAAGCAAGGCCTCTACACCCCCTACCTACCCGTAGTCGACCTTGGTAATCCATCTCCATGGATTAAATGTCAGGCCTTCCTTCCACTAAGCATGGAAATGACTGTGTTTTTTGTGGTCATCGACAGGTTCTCGAAGATGGCCATTATGGCGACCTGCAAGAAGAATATCACAACATAAGCCACTGCTAAACTCTTCTTTGAATGAGTGTGGGTACACTTTGGGATCCCACAGACTATCATCCTAGATCGGGACAACAGGTTCCTCAATACATTTTGGTCCAGCCTCTAGTTGATGCTGGACACCAAACTCACTAAGTCCACAACCTTCCATCGTCAAACTGATGGCCAGACAGAGGTTGTCAACATGATGATCGTACACATTCGGTGCATGTACAACTCAAAGCATCCACACACATGGGACGAGAGCCTCCCCTATGTTCAACACAGCTACAACAGGGCTCTCCACAGCTCGACTGGCCATAGCCCTTTTTAGGTGGGCTTGGGATTCCAGCCACTGTGTCCCATTGATGTGGCCATGCCATTTGCAGCTACTCATGTAGATTTGACTCATGTCTAGTCCGAAATAGATAAGGCAAACAACTTCATTGAGCACATCCAACTGAATCACCAGTAGGTCCATGACATTTCGGAGAAATCAAATGCCAAGTACAAGCAGCGACATGATCAACATCAGGTGCCACACAAGTTTCAGGCGGGTGACAAAGTCTGGTTGCATTTGCAAAAGGAATGCCTTACTGGAGCCTATCGGAAACTTCAACCACTCCGATATGGTACTTACACCATTACCAAGGCTATGGGAGACAATGCATTTGAGCTTAGTATTCCCCCATTCCTTGGCCTGAACCCAGCGTTCAATGTGGACCGCCTTCGGCCATAATTTCCATGATTACTAGACACATCCAACATTGCAGAACAACTCACACCCATAGAGTTAAATCCAGATTGCATGGAACAACATGCAACTGATCGGATCATGGACACACACGTCAAGCACACTTTCCAGCAGAATATCCAATTGTATCAAGTTGTCAAAGCAGGCCAACTCCTTCACCAAGGCAAGTGGCTCACTAGGGACCAAGTTCAGTAGAAGTTTCTTCATCTCATGGAGGAACTCAACACAATGGGGACCATTGCTTCCTAAGTGGGGAGGAATGATCTAGGTGGATATTGGTGGCCACCCGCCAGTTCCACTTGGATCCCCACCATTGCTTCTTTCAGTTTTTCAGTTTCCTTAATTGTAGCACAATTTACTATTTTTAGCTGTTTTTCAAGTATTAAACTTCCCGAGCCGTTTTGAGGCCCTAAACGACATTCTTTTAGAAATATACCAAAGCAATTTTCTGTCTAAAATTGTCTTTTCTGTCATAGTCCTCGGAGAGATATTTCCAACGGGTTATCATGTGTGTCAAACAGAGATAATATGACCAAGTCGCAACCCCGGGAATTTGGTTGTCCAACTCACCCCAACAGGGCCCATAAACTCTTGGTATTACATCTCCTTGGGTTATGGTTTTGGTTGTTTAGGGTTTTCTCTTATTGTTAAATAATAAAAAGGCCCTTGAGCCTCATTAGAAGGTAGTTCAGAGGCATGTAGCCGCCACATCTCTTCTTAGAGATAAGCTACCATTGCCCTAGATGGTTTATTTCCAATTATGTTTGTAAGCATATTTCAATATTTTACATTAATGAAATGAAGTATTATTTCCGCTGCATCTTTGTGTTTATGGTTATCTATGTAATTTGTTGTGTTCCTGTTTAAATCTGGATTAGCGAGCAAGACAATGGTGCGAATGACCCCTTCATTTGGGACCGGGAAGCATGGTAAGACCAAGCATGCAGATGCATCTTCATGCAGAAGCTTTTGAAAAAGTACGCGAAGCACTGAACACGGTCCACCATGTGAAGTGGGCTGATTGGGACCTAGATGTACACGCTGTTCTCTGGGCATATAGGACCATGTGCAAGACCTCGACCCTGCAGGCACCGCCAAGGCTGGAGTATGAAGTAACTGAAGTAAGCCCTATAATACTTAGAGAACTTAGCCCACGCATGATCACACCAATAGATACAATGGTTCGCGGAACCTTGGACGCAGAAGTCCAACAGGGAAGCTTTAGGCTCCAAGAACTTGAAAAAGAAAGGGTGCGATTAAGGAAGAAAAGCGATTTGGTAGAAGCGAAAGTCAAGGAGCTGGAAAACGAGATAAAGGGTGAGTTTCTCAATACGAAGACCACGATGATGAAACAGGGTGTGCACGATCATGCTGACAAGCTTGAGGACTATTGCCATGAATTGATAAGACTGATGCCTTGGCTTGGACCACATATTACTAAGAGAATTAACCAGGGTGATGTGCTGCAAAGGATAAGGTGCGCGACACCACTAGTAATGGTAAGAGGTAGGTATTTCCCAGGAAGAATTTTGGATGACCGGAGGAAACCACACACCGGTGGCATGACCACCTGACTAGCCGAAGGAGGAACAACCTTAGTGCCCCAAGCAGTTGAAAGGGAGCACGAGACTATAAACTATTTTGCCTAGGAGCGGCGCGGTATTGGAGATGCACGCAGAAGAAAAGAGTCACAAGGTCCGCGACCACACACGGGGGGCTCCGCTGCTACGCGGGTTGGCCAGAAAGTGACCATTGAAGTCACTATTCATGATGGGATGCTAAACTTGAGGCCAAATGGAGTGAGCGAAAGGAATTTAAGACGCGATTTATGGGAAAGATCTGGGAAAATCTGCCACCAAGGGAGTATTGATGAACCAGATTTGGGGGGAATGGTTGACTTCAAATTCAAAAAGTGCTATAAAATACAAAGGGATGCCCAACAAACAACACTTGGTCATTTGCAAATCGAGCAATTGAGCAGAGCCCTGAGTATTGTGAGCCGAGTGTTGATTGAGCCCTTGAGTTCGCGAGTGTTAGATTTATGGACGAATACGATGGCAACTGCTCAAGACGTTATGGAGATAATTGAAATGACCACTGGAGAGGCTGCGTAGGCCCTGGCTTTGAGATATGCTCCGCAAGGAGCTGGGATTGTGGCATAAATCTCGAAATCACCGCGCACACCAAGACCCAGGAAGGACAAAAAAGCAATGGTTCCCGTATGTGTGTCCCCGCAGAACCCGCTTTGCAGCAAACTGTCAATGGATGAGAAGTGGAAAGCTGTCACTATAGAGATGGATGAAGAAGAAGAAGATCTGGAGGATCTTATCATCGTGGAGGATGAGGATGAAGGCATGGAGGAGGACACTCAGCCTACGCACCACACGAAAAAATTGCCCACCTATGTCCCCCCGTGAAAAGGGAAGGCGAAAGTGCCCAAGGACCTGGATGAGACCAAGAGCTCGCTCCAGACCCCGCTCCTCCCAGACAACATTATGTTTGAAGGCATACACCTGGGATGCATGCCTAGCTTGAAATTCAAATATTGGGACCTCGCTGACCACGAGAAGTTCCCTCACCTTGAGAACAAGAACCTTATGAAGCCCAAGCAGAACACCCTAGAAAGGGTTACAGAAATAGAGTAATGGAAGTGGTTGCGTGGAGTGGAAAAGGTTGGGTTACTGAGCCTGCTCTGGGTGCCTTACTTCCACCATGCCCCAATAACTTTTTTCGTCATCAGGTAGCTGCTCTGCCTGGTGCATGATGGTTGTTTGTGGCTGGAGGAGCCCATCTCCATCACGACAGCCTTGATTCACTGCGTCTCCCGGCTTCCATGCAAAGGAGAGGACCCCGCGGACATATCATAAGGGAAGGGTAGTGACTTGGCCATTGCAGAGGCCACGAAGAAAAAATACAAATTGGAAAAGAAGAAGAGGGGCCACGCCATATCCAACATCAAGGAGAAAGTAGTGCGCGTGGCGACCCAAATCATGGCAGGAAAGGTCATGTGAAAATGCCATGCGGATGAAGTACCCATGCCAGTGGTAGCACTGGCTGAGCAGTGTGCGGAGGGGTCCAGTTTAATTGGTCCGAGTTCCTCTGCAAGGAGTTTTTAGAAAATTGCCGTGAAGCCCAGGAACAAGGCAAAAAATTCCACTATGCATGGCTGTTGCTGTCCATAGTGCTCGTGGCTGGGGAATTACCAGAGGATAGTCAATTCCCCATAATTGAAATGGATTTATTGAAGGCCGCGAAGTACGCTTCACTCTAGGCCACGAAGGATTCTAAGAGGATACGCGATAGCAAAATATTCTGGGTGTTCATGGAGATGAACCTCAAAGTTGGGATCAACTGTAAGCTGCGGTTGTCACCCACTATTTACAACAGTCTATAGAGTTTTGTAGAATTTAAAGCGATATGCATAAAATTTATATTAGGGCATGCAAGGACCCAAATATACAATGGACAAAGCTACCCTTTGTAGCCACAGACTACGTCATTTTCAATGTCCTGGAGGCATGGCCGTCGGAGTGGCACCCCCTAGACATCGAGAAAGATGAGGCCAAGTTGCACATCGTACATTGGCCGAAAAACGAAGGAAGGAAGAAGCAGCAGCAGCAGCAGAAGTGCGGGCGGCGTGGGACGCGACATAGAATGCAGCTGAGCAGGAAAAGGCCGCAGTAGCAACAGCAACACAGGAGGCAACCACGAAGGTGGGCAAGGGCCACACGACATAGGGGCAAGAAGCAGAGGAAGCAGAGACAAAAGAAGGAGGCACGGACCCATGAATTGCGTCGACACAGCTAAAGCACCAGCACCCAATGGAGCGGGCAGGGTCGCATAAGAAGGTCAAGGCATCAAAGTTGTTCATTGACCCGATCACCCTAACTGAGGGTGATCTGCATGACATTGGCGAAACTGTGCATGATGTCACCTCTGAGGCTCTCCAAGATTTCATGCAGGAGAACCAGATTGTGTTGGGGGCCCTCAGAGTGCAGTTGCAAGAATTACAGGCATGCCCCCCCAGGCTGGTACCCTTTTGACCAGCCTCGCAGTTGGCTCAATAGTAGCATAGCAGATGTTGCATGCACGGATGACGAACACCATAGTGCTACAGGAAGGAGCACTAGTACCATCAAATGAGGCTGATAAGCCTTCGGTTAGCGTGCTAAAAGGTCTCAGTCTCAATCTAGCTAC
Source organism: Pinus tabuliformis (assembly GCA_031772625.1). Lineage (NCBI taxonomy): Eukaryota > Viridiplantae > Streptophyta > Pinopsida > Pinales > Pinaceae > Pinus > Pinus tabuliformis. The sequence continues at coordinate 1,541,110,072 of CM062804.1, read as the reverse complement.
ACTCCCATGCGAGACCTTATATGTGTTGCAGGATGGGATAACTGCAAAGCTCCGAGCTAGGAAGAGCCGCACACTCCAAGTCCTCAGTGATCAAAAAATAAATATGGAACAACTAAGCTTGCAACACGATGAAGTGGTGTCGTAGAATCAACAACTGGTATAGGTGATAGATGACGCTTGCTAAAGCATCCAGGAGCTGGACATCCCAGCAGACATACTAGTAGAGGTGCGGATCCATAGGTTAGAAGCATGGGTTCGCGAGGCGAGGGAAGAAATGACAAAGGTTCAGCTGGAGCTGAACCTTCAGACCGCTGAGCTGCCGTTAAAGGCACAACCATCCACCCCCCCAGTGTTGTTGGGAAAAGTATCTATTCAGAACGCTCCTATCCCACTCTAAGGTGTGACAGTGCCTTAGCAACAAACAAGAAAAAACTACTTTCGTATTCTTCTTTATGAAATGTAAATGAAGAGGAAGGATGTAACTAACCTGTGTCTTTTGCTAGTTTGTTGATCCAATCGCTCTCCTCTTTGTTCTCTCCCCACTGCCTGCTCCCTCACTAGCCCAGCTTCACCAAGTTCCTGCAAGATCACAGAAGAGGAAAACTACACAAAAGACATAAATTTACATTCATAAATAGCTTAGGATCAGATTTAAGCTAAACATGCAAATATAACAAAACATCATTGATACACAGCATGTAGGAGAAACTCAAATAGTTTTATTGATATGATAAGAAAGTCCAAGAGGAGATACAACCAAGTGAGTCCCGATCCAGCATCTACCTCCCAGCAAAGGAATCCCTTCCTCACCTCCAACAAAGCATAAATCACCCAATGCACTAATCTCAATCTCAAAACCAACAGCAATTCTCTGCAAAGTACAAAATTCCAGCCTCCTTGGATCTCTGGGATGAGGGATCCATATATAGATGTAAGCAGAGAAGATGAGTCAGCTTATGTTTTGACTTGTGGCTTCTCTCTGTCAGTTCTTGCTTCCACTTGGAGACTGAGAGCCTCTTACTCATCACTGGTCGAATTCAGTGAGGCAAGTGTCATTGGAGAAGATTCTGGAAGCTTCCATTGCCTTTCCACCTCGTTGAATGACTTTACCATGTGTCATTTCCCGCTCAACGCACCCTGGTAGTGCATTCACCTGCGTTGCAACGCACCTAGCCAATGTATTTGGGTGCTTTGCAATGCAGGCAGCTAGTGGAGCATCTGAATTGATCCTGATTTGACTAGTTTTGAGCAGTTTCTGGTGGAGACCTTCTGGGAGAAGCTGTAATTTGCTGACCTTTTTTCTTTAGGAGCTGGAACAACATCTTTAGGGACTTAGGATCCCTTGGTTTATGGACATTTCATGCTTATAGCTGTAAGGCACAAAAATGTCTATAACACCCAGAAGTCAGAGAACAACGCTCTAGTGCTATCACAACAGGATTGGAGGAAATTGGAAGTGTAGTGCGAGACTGCACCAGCATGTTGGAAGAATCATTTGAGGTCCTCATAAATTTGCAGGAGGACCCCAACATCCAGTGCTTGGAGACAAAGGTGTTTGGTCAATTTAGTGTGATCTAAATTGCTATTTATAATGTCAACCTGGGGTTCGTAAACTGACGAAGTGAAGTGTACTATATGTACTAGATAACCATTTCCTTAATCTTTTGTCGTTTTTCACTTTTTTTTAAGTTTGTTTTTGGATTTATCTTTCCCTAATGTGAGATGATGAAAATGTAATAAAGCAAGTGGAATATGGATGATTATGGTGATTTCTAAGTGGTTTTTCAAAACTTAAAAGAAAGCAAGCTTTAAAGTGACTGAAATGAAATCAATTCTTAAAAAGAAATAAAGACATCAAACAATGAACTAATGACATCGGCCCAGTATCTTTGTTGCTGAATGAAAATGAAAGTGAAATCTACACTAAATTCAATTAAAAATAAGAACAACTAATCCACACTATTTCAACTCTTCAACTCAATCTTCCTTGTGAAAAGATATCATGAAATGTTAAGCAATGTGAAATCTAAAAGAAGTTAAACTGCATAAAAGAAGATAATCACACTACTTTAACTCTCTTGACCTTTTGCCTTTCAGCTTAATTTACCCTATGAGAAACAGTCATGAACAATTCAAGCAATGTGAGATCTAAAGCAAACTAAATCAAGCTATAATGAGTGATATTCTGATCCCTAATACAATTATTTGATTATAGAAAGGAACCATTAACAGATGAATAGCATGATATCTAAGAACAAAAAATAAATGTACTCCTCAAGGAAATGACAGTACTTGAAAATCAAACTTCAGAAAACAAAAGTTAGCGACAAAGACAAGATGATCTCGTATGCCAATAGTGATAAAAAGAAAAGGTGAAAAATTGCCCCGGGCTGCCTAAGAAAACCTGCAAAAACACTGATCAGTTGTAACCATGAAAGAGCAGCAATGAAAATGTAAATCAAAAGCTTTGTTATGTACAACTAATATACATGATGAAATAAAACGCAGCAATGAAATGACAACTGTACAGCTAATATACATGAACAGAAATAAAGTAATGCAAAAGTTAAAAGACAACTGTACAAGGTTTCAGTAAGCAGGGGCCCTCTGCCACTTCAACCAATTCAACGAACAGCTACACGCGGAAGTTTAAACCAGTCTTCTCATATATTAAATAGCAACGTAAAAGTGCAGTGGGGACATACAACAGTCTTCAAATTACATTAACAACGATTAAATTTACAGCGTTCATGGACGCGTTATTTATAAGGAAAGAGAGCTAAACAGTTTAACTAAATCTACGCTATTAACCACGCTGCCAGAGACACGCGAATCCTCCTCAGCCCGGATCTAGGTAACTGTCATCATGTTTATTAAATCCGAGAGGTATGGCTGTTGGATTTTCGCTGCCAGGATGTCTTCGTGGCTAAGGATTGTGCCACGTAGCTTCACGTGCTAAAAAACAGAGCTACACAGAGCCGTGCCACCGTTGGACACTTCCGTTGACTATCCTTTGCCCCCTGTTTGACCGCGGGCTTTCATGGTTGTGCTGGATGATCTAGAGGGACACGATCCATGTCCTTGACTCCTAGAACTTGCCCATGTGGCTCATCCCTTCAGAGGACACCTGTAGCATGGTGTTTGACAAAACGACTGTGGAATCCTGTGCTGGCTGCAGAATCCTGGGTCAGCTGCGGAAACCTGTGTCGGTTGCGGAAACTAAGAAGCTTCCGCAGCTGTCTGAACAAAATTCTAAACCAAACAACAGTCATTAGCGTAGTTAGAAAATCATGTCAAAAGCTCCTTTTTAAACTAAAATACAATGATTTAATCAGCTAGGTGGATGAAATGAGTGGAAGAAGAAGGTTGAGAGGGTGTATAGGAAAGTGCAGGTTCGAGGCTCAACATACCCCCACTGTGAAGGTGTTGCATGTCCTCATGCAACCAAAACTTAGTTTTTTTCTTTAATCCATGTGCTCTGAGGCTTCTGCAAGAACATCTAGCCCTCTTCTTTTCCTCTTTGATGCTAAAACAGTCCTTGGTTTCCTGACTAGACATTTGAACTTAAGATTAATCAATGCCCTGCTCACCTTTTTACACTTTCTCTTCAGCTTCCTGTTCTTCTTTTGCCACAGTCCTAAATGGAGCATAGTGTTATCATGGACAATCTTGTCTACCTTACTCTGCTCTTTGAGTGCTTCGTTTTCTTGTTTAATGTGCCTATTTAGGACTTCCAATTCGAACACTTCCTGTTTTAAAGACTGTACTTGTGCATCAAGTGGCAAGGTAGTGCTTGGTCCTGCAGCTGATTGTTCCAAGGACTCTAGGTAGTTATATGCTTCTTGCTGGTTGGAATCTACCTCAGGTGTTTTTCTCGGCCTGAACTCAAATTTTGGTAAAGGAGGACTGTTTTCTCTTTCCAGCTGAAAAGGGCTTTCCTCACGTGGAGGACTTGACTCAATGCCTGGCTGAGCTGGACCTTTTTCAGGTGTTCCTTCACCTAAATCAATAAAGTGTGATTGTTTTTCTTGGGTTACACTTTTCTTTCCTTTTAGCCTACTGCTCCTCCTCACATGTGGACTAGTGCTCTTTTTCTGTGCACTCTGTTTTTCTTTTTGTTTCTTTGCTAAGGCAGCAGCTTGAAGATGTGCTAATATTTCTGCCAAAGTTTGAGATTCTTCATCTATGGATGGTTCAGTGGATGGATAGGTTTCTTGAATGATTACTTTTCCCTTGTCCTTCTTCTGTTTCTTGATTTTAGCTCCCTCTTCTTCTTCCTGAATGGTTTCCTGAATGTCTATTGTAGGAGAGTCTTGGGCTGTAATATTCTTTTCTTTCCTCCTACTTCTCTTGGGAATTTTTGGGGGACTGCTTCCAGAGGCCTCAGTCAGTTCTTGGAAGTGGTTTCTTGTCAAAAACTTTTCCCAAGTATCCTTAGTGTTTTTCAACTGTTCTTCAATAAGGATTTTTATGAACCCGTGATGGTAAAGATGGGGTTCAATATTACCTACGTGTTTTTGAACAGTAAAACTCATTTTCTTCAAGCTTGATAACAGAAAGTAAGGCAAATTAAGGGTATAACCTTCCATAAAATTCATCATTAGCCTGGCATGATACATGTACATGGAGCCAAAACAACCCCCGCATGTGATAAATTTCTGAATAAGTAATAGCAGAGGGGACCATTCTTCTTTTATTGTATGCACAGGGATTCCTTTGGTAAATATAGCGGTATCCATACCTGGGTTTTGTAGCATTGTTTTCCATATTTTATCTTCCACACCTCTGTTCTTGAACCACCTTTCACCTTCTTGCAGAAGACTTGTTGCAGATGCTATTGTGGCCTCGGTCACTATAAATTTCAGGTCTTCAACCTCCACTGTTTGTCCATTAAAAGACCTTGCAAAAGATTTAGTCACTTCTTTGTTATAGCCCCTGAACTTTTGAATGAATTTCAGCCACCTTGCTTTCTTCAACGACTCCTTCGTTTGAGGATAACCCTCCAGATATTTCGGTCCTTCCGGTTCAGCTCTTAGCAGTTTTCCCATTCTCGGCTTCAAATTCTGACTGGAAATTCTACTGCGTATGACGGTTCAGGGAAAAAAAGGCTAATTACAGGATTCTTAGGGTAACTGGAGTGGCCGTAATCAAAGTTTGGAATGTATGTGGTGACTGTGGCTAGGGTTTGGAGCAGGCTGTAGTGGACGCAATGGAAATGGAGAACAGGGAATGGTATGAGCACCGAGGTAAGCAACAGTCACGAGTTTAGCATCGAATGCATGCGGGAGTGGTGATAAATGGGCAGAATAATGGCTGAGTCCTTTTGGATCGGCTGGCTTGCGTACACGTCTCAGCAGACGACCGCGGGAATTATGGTGAAGGAGAGTCATAGTGCAGTCGGTCACGTCTCCAAAGTACGGCCAATAAATGGGAGAGCAGTCCATAAATTTAGAATGATTATGGGACCGTTAGAAATGAATAGGGTGTATATGGAATGACATCGTGGAAGAGGAGTGGTATGGGGCTTGCCGTATCAAATCATTGCATTTAGTGGAACTTGCCATGGTTTAATAACTATGCAAATAATGACATTAAATTGTTATTTGGTAGAGATTATTTTGATCATACGTTTGGAAGTTGATCATTTCTTGATTAAGGTTTCTGACCCATTGTTGTTCTCTGATCTTGAGGATGCCCCATGCTTTTGCTGCACTTGGTGATGATGACACTAACCTTTGACTGTGATTTTTTTGAAAACAGAGTGATGCCGGCTGTAAAGACAGAGTGATGCTGGCTGCGGAAATCGTTTCGAGCTGCGGAAACTGGTTCTGGCTACGGAAATGGTTTCCAGCTGCAGAAACTAAGACAACACCCCTTTTTATTGCACAAAGATAGTTAGAGAAGAACTAACTAAATAAAATAGTCCTGAGAGGGACTTTTATTGATGGAATGAAATGAAATGAGTGGAATGAGATGGAAATGAAGTGGAGTGAAGTGGAATGGAGATGAAAATGAGATGGAGGTGAAGTGAAATGACAAGTGAGGTGGAGTGAAGATGGAAAGGAAGAGAGATTTTTTTTTTTTTTGGAAAATATAGAGTGTCAGGTGTCCCTCATTTTCACTCTACATTTTCTGTATAAGACTGCCAATCTATGATTGGTTTTCAGGCTTATACAAAGGATATATATATATATATATATATATATATATATATATATATATATATATATATATATATTTTTTTTTTTTTCAATTGAAAGAAAAAAAGACTAGGCTGATGGAGGAGAAGGATTCCTCTCCACCAGCCTCATTGCAAAATTTTCTTGAAACATTTTGACAAAGTCCTCTTTTGAGAGTGGCTTATGATAAATTTTCAATCGGTGGCCATTCACAATAAGAGGAGTTTGAAAATCATCAATGGTCTTGACTCGAACTACTCCATTGCTAAAGACTTCGTCAATCTCATATGGTCCAAGCCAATGAGTCTGAAATTTTCCTTTGAAGTCTTTAAACTTGGAATCAAACAGTAACGCCCAATCTCCCTTCTGAAACTTTTTCTCTTTGATATATTTGTCATGCAACTTAGTTCTTTGGTGCTGAACTAGATCAGTCCTTAAAATTGCATCTTGTCTTATTTCATCTAGCTCATTCAGCTGCTCCATTCTATGCTTTTGGGCTTCTGATAGATTCATCCCCAACTGAACTGCCATCTTGAAGGTCTTGACTTGAAACTCAATGGGGAGCAGGACTTCTTTCCCATAAACAAGTTCATAGGGAGAATGTCCTGTTATATTCCTCCATGTAGTTCTATAGGCCCATAAGGCTTCAGGAAGCCTTTCTGCCCAATCTCTTCTGTGGAGATGAACAGTTTTGGTGATGATGTTCTCAAGAACTTTGTTTGTGGATTCCACTTGACCATTTGCTTGCGGATAGTACGAAGTAGATTTTCTGTGCTTGATTTTGTATTCTTCCATCAGCTTCTCCATCAAGTTAGATGTAAATTGACTTCCCTGATCTGTCACAATTTCTCTTGGGACACCAAAACGAGTAAAAATATCCTCAAAAAGAAATTGAACAACTGAATTTTCAGTGGCAGAAGGCAATGCCTTGGCTTCCACCCATTTAGTGACATAATCAGTGCAAACCAATATATACTTCTTTTGTTTAGATGGTGGATTAATAGGTCCAATGAAATCTAAAGCCCATTTTTCAAAGGGTTCGATGAGTACCTGTGGCTGTAATGGCATTTCATTTGAAAGAGTTGGTCTCCCAATTCTTTGGCAGCTGTCACACCTCCTGACATATTGTTTTGCATCTTTGAAGAGAGAAGGCCAATAATATCCTAAAGAAAGGATTTTATAAGCTGTCCTCTTGTCAGCGAAGTGCCCACCGCATGGCTCATCATGACATGCCCTGAGGATGTCAGGCATTTCATCTTCTCGAACACATCTTATGATCACACAATCTAGCCCTGTCTTAAACAATTCATTAGAAATCCATGAATAATTTGAACTTTCCTGTATAATTTTCCTCTTCTCATTAGGAAATAAATGTGGAGGTAGCTTCCCTGTAACCAAATAGTTAGCAATATCTGCATACCAAGGAGTTTTAGTAGTTACTGCAAACAAATATTCATCTGGAAACTTATCCTCTACAGGAGAATCTTCGTTAGTATTTTGGATTCTAGACAAGAAATCAGCTACTGTATTTTGTTTCCCTGGTCTATCTAATACAGTAATATTGAATTCTTGTAAAAGTAAAAGCCATCTTGTAACTCTGCCATTAATAACAGGTTTGTTCATGAGATATCTAATTGCAGAATGATCAGTATGGACAAAAGTTTCATAGCCTGTTATATAATGTCTAAACTTGTTGATTGCATGCACAACAGCTAAGAACTCTTTTTCAGTCACAGTATAATTTAACTCAGTGGGAGTCAAATTTTTATTGGTGTAGTAAATGGCATAAGGAACTAAATCCTTTTGACCCAACACAGCTCCTAGAGCTGTATCTGAAGCATCTGTAGAAATATGGAAAGGAAGTTTCCAATTTGGCCCTCTCAAAATGGGTGCTTCAGATATTCTTGTTTTTAAAGTTTCAAATGCAGATTGACAGTCAGGATCCCAATTGAATTCACAGTCTTTTGTAAGTAATTTGAAAACCAGAGATGCTATCTTAGTGAAGTTTTCAATAAATCTTCTATAATATCCAGTAAATCCAAGAAAACTTCTAACATCTCTTTGACAATTTGGAATAGGCAACTTGGAGATGACTTCAACTTTTGATCTATCAACTTTAATTCCATCTCCTGAAATATGATGTCCTAAAACAATCCCTTTAGTAAACATCATAAAGCATTTCTCATGACTTAATGAAAGATTTGTTTCTTTACATCTTATAAGGACTTTTTCCAAATTCTCTAATGCCTCTTCAAATGAATTACCATAAACTGTAAAATCATCCATATAGACCTCTACACAATCATGAATTAGATCAGAAAAGATTCCTAGTACTGCCCTTTGAAATGTTGCGGGTGCATTACATAATCCAAAAGGAAGTACTCGGTAAGCAAAAGTTCCCCATGGACAAGTAAATGTGGTTTTGTCCTGATCTTCAGGTGCTACCTAAATCTGATTGTAACCACTAAAACCATCCAAAAATGAGAAATACTTTTTGCCTGCTAAAGTATCTAATACCTGATCAATAAAGGGTAAAGGAAAGTGATTCTTCAAAGTTGCTTTGTTTAATTCCCTGTAATCAATGCAAACCCTCCATTTACCATTCTTTTTAGGTACTATAACCAAGGGATAAACCCATCGGCTATCTGAAATTGGATAAATGAAGTTTACATTAAGTAACTTTTGGAGCTCTTCTTTCACTATCTCCCTAAGGTTTGGATTCATCCTTCTTTGAGGTTGTCTGATTGGCCTACTGTTTTCCTCAATGTAGATGTGATGAATGCAAGTCTTAGGGTCAATACCTTTCATATCGGTATACTCCCATGCAAATGCAGTAGAATGTTTTTGCAAGATTTTGGTTAGCTCTTCCTGTTGTGATTTTTCCAAGTTTTTGTTGATATTCAATGTTTTTCCTGGAAAAATCTCAATGGCAGAACTACCAAATTCTTCCATAGGGAAAAGAGACATTTGTCTAGATGATAGACACTTGATGTTAGAATCCAACTGAAATTGTGTGTGGTCATATTCTGAAGGTGGTTCAAAGTTTTCTAAAGTGTTCAGAATTTGACTATCTTCACTGATCTCAGAAATGGTAAAGACGGGTTGTATAGTATCTTCATCATCAACCCACTCATTATCTCCTATTTCTGTAATTGCTTTTGCTGGAGGACACAGATTGAACTTCTTTGTCGAATTACCATCAGAAATATACATATCCCCAGACCTACAACTTATGAAAGCATCAGCTGTGGCTAGCCAAGGTCTTCCTAAAATAAGAGGATGTCCTCCTAGATTACTCTTGGGAGTTAAAATCATGAAATCCACTGGATATTTCCAAGAGTCTAAGGAGACTGGAATGTCTTCTAATACACCATCTGGTTTAATAATTGATCGATCTGCAAGTTGCAATAAAGTAGGTGTAAAAAGAAGATTAGGAAGTTTTAACTGTTCCATAGTCTGTCTACTCATGATGTTGATAGCAGCCCCTAAATCAATCAAAGTATTTGGTATTTCTACCCCATTGATATGTGTTTTGACAATTGGACTACCGGGATCTACATATTTCTGCATAGTAATTTTTCCCATCATGATATCTGCAATTTTCCCTACCAGGTGGATTCTTCTGGTATCTCTTGGTTTCCTTCCTGGTCTTTTAAGGCTCAACTCCTTTATTTTTTTTGCTAGAATAGGAATCTCTTTAATGGCTTGTAACAAGGGAATCTTGATACAGACATTCTTCAATTTATCTAGAAAATTATAGTCAGGCAACCAAACTTGTTTTTCCACTCCTTTGTCAATTTGTAATCTTTCAGGAAAAGGAGGTGTGGATAAAGATGCAGGTTGCTCAACTATGGGAGTTGTGGGGGTTAACTCTTTTTCTTTTTCTTTTTGAGTACTTGGGTTTTGAAGAGATGCTTCAGAACCCTTATTGGCTTCAAGGGAATCTTCCTCAAAAATGCTTTGCTTTTGAGCATTTATAGAAGGCTTATCTAGGACTCTACTTGATCTGAGTTGTACATCATTGAGAGGAACAATCATATAGGTAGGAAATTGTTGACCTTCCATCATGTAAGCATTTTGAGGGTTTTTATTATTGGGGTTTGGCAATGGCTGAGAGGGAAGTTGATTTGACTTTTGTTGGAATGGAAGCAAGAGTTGAGAATTTGGATTCTGTTGAGAAGGTTGTTCTGGAAATGGCAATGATAGTTGTGGATTTTGATTTGGAAGTTGTGGAGCTTGTTGGTTTTGAAAAGATGGAGGATATTGGTAAAATTGAGCAAATCTCCCATAAGGATTTTGCATACCTTGTACCCATGATTGAAAAGGATTTTGAGGTTGGGACCAAGGTTGTTGCCAAGGATTCCAATTTGGTGGGGGTTGAAAATTCATAGAGTTGCTAAACCCTTGATTTTGTTGTCCCTGCCAAGGTCTCCTTGCAAAAAAACAAAGAGATTCGATTGTATTTGGATCTTCTTGAAAGACAGCTTTGAGCCCAGGAATTGAAGGACAATCCTTGGTCTCATGATTCTCTGAACAAATTACACATGTTTCTACAACTTTTGCATCCAAGGGACATTCCCTTAGAGCATGTTTCTTCCTACACTTTGGGCAAAAGATGGCCAAAGCCTCAGCTTCTGCTTTCTGCTTATTGTGAATCTTAAGGGTGTCTAGTTGCTCACTAAGACTCCCTAAGATGTCAGTTTTGAATTCATCAAGCATGTTGCCAATCTCAGCCCTACTTACCGATCCAGTTGCAGATTTATTTGCTCTGATGAGAGAAGGATCTCTAGGCCCTTTTTGAGTTTTAGATTTCCCCCTTGAGAGATGGACACATAATTCTGCTATATCAGAAAGTGGAAGTTAAGATATATCTCCCTTTCCCATCATGTTCAAAATATCTATCCATTCATCTCTAATGGCTTTTAATAGAAGGGCTTTCAAGGTCTCCTCATCCAAGTTACTCATTTTTGCTCTTTTCAGGTTATATTGAAATCTTTCAAGTAACTCCTCCAAGTTTTCATCTTCTTTTTGCATCATTTTGAATACCTCATCCTTGTGATTGGTGGGCATACAATAGTCCAGGTATCTATCCAAAAATGCTTGTTTCATATCATTCCAAGACCTAATGGATTGAGTGAGTAATCCCATGAACCATTTCAAGGCTGCTCCTTTCAATGTTGAAGGAAACAATTTGAGTTTTTGATAGTCTTCCAAATAATCATAAGTTCGACACACGACCTCAAACTCAAATAGAAATGTTTCAGGGTCCTCATTCCTGAACCCATGGAAGTTTGGGAGGACAGATGGTGAGATGTTTTTCATTGTGGCTCGGGAGTCCTCATCAACTATAGGAAATCCGAATGAGTTATCCCCATCCCTATTTCCCCCAATGTTACCTCTACCTCCTCCATTGTTTCCTCCTCCTCCTCTACCTCTACCAAATCCAGTTGCTCCTTCCTCTATCATGATAGTTTCCCTGGAGACTTCAGAGTCTTCTGGTTCTTCTACTAAGGGTGTATGAGAAGGAATTTCTCCCTCCTCTTCTTCAGATGATTCTACTTCTTCAATTACAATTTGTCTCTCTGTAGAAGGAAGGAAAGGATCTCTTTCTAGTTTAGATTCGATGGAAGGTGTGGGAGAGTCAACTCCTGCCTCTTGAATTCCAGGAATCCTAGGGCTAGGAGTGTAAGTTGGAGATGATGGAGGTGTCTCTTGTCTATTCCTTGAAGTAGATGGAGTTGTAAAAATCGAACTTTTGGCTCTAGCTAAAAACCTTCCCCTAGAATCTCTTGCTCTATGCATGTCATTTTTTTATTTTTTCTCTTCAAGTCGGGCTAATAATTCTCTTTCTGATCTTCCAGGTCACTCTAGGTGCAAGAAGAGAGCATACTCAAGAAACTATTAAACCAATAACTTTCTCTTTTTTGATCCTCCAGTTCACACTAAGTGTAAGACGAGAGCATACTTTGAGAGGTTATCAATTTTCCTTTCTTGAAATTTTCTTGTTTTTTTTTTTTAAATTGGCTACCTAATTTCACTTCCTCGGCAACGGCGCCAAAATGTTTGGTCAATTTAGTGTGATCTAAATTGCTATTTATAATGTCAACCCGGGGTTCGTAAACTGACGAAGTGAAGTGTACTATATGTACTAGATAACCATTTCCTTAATCTTTTGTCGTTTTTCACTTTTTTTAAGTTTGTTTTTGGATTTATCTTTCCCTAATGTGAGATGATGAAAATGTAATAAAGCAAGTGGAATATGGATGATTATGGTGATTTCTAAGTGGTTTTTCAAAACTTAAAAGAAAGCAAGTGTTACACAGTAATTTGTCACTGTCTCCCTGTCAGTCTCCCTACTGTGTCATGAACTCCATTTAATCATGCTCCTGCTCTCTAATCTGGCCAAATGACCCACTTTGCCAAAGTTTATTTGATCAGCGCGACTGTTATTAAAATAACCGCGCTGACTGGCGGATGAAAATGCAACTGATGCGTTGCCAGCGCGGAAGCACACGGGTTTTCCGCGCTGGTCGAATTTCATGGGCCAGCGCATCCTATGCTTGTATTAAGTCACGCTGACACAACCTGCTCCATTATTCAGATGTGCTGTTAGCGCCCCAGTTTAGTTATACACCCGCGCTGATCCAGTTTGGGCGAATTTGTTCTAACAGCCAGCCTTCCAGATAACTCCAGACTTGGTTGTTGGCCTTGTGAGTATCGCCCTCCCTTCTATGGCATGTCTGTTCATCATTTGAACCACCTTCCTTGGAGATAAGCTCATCCTCCCACCATTCATGGAGACTCCTTCTCCTATTTAAACCTCTACCATTGCCATGAGCAGCTAGTTTTTAGTTTGGATTGTGTGGAGTTTATAGTGCTCAGAGTGCTGCTGCTAGTAGGTAGTTGGTGTGATAAGTGTGGAATTGCTAGATAGCTTAAGGAAGGTTGTGGGGTGTTGCTTGTGTGTGAGAGAGTTCTTGTCTTGGGAGATCTATCTCTAAGGGTGAATGCTTAAGAGACTTGCTGGCTGGACCCTCTTGAGAAGGATTCGACGTCAGAACATTTGGTTGTACTCTTCTCTGTTATCGATTAATAATAGATGACTACTATTATGGTTCCATTCTCATTTGTCTCTGTAATGGTTAATGTGAATTACGTCCTTTCTGACTGATGTATAATTTCTTTTATTAGATTTCACACTTGTGTTTGTCTTTCTCTTCGTGTGTGCAGGTATCCATTCGCGGAGATCGTGGAGGATCGTGACCGGCTAGAGCGAAGGAGCGAGAGCGGCATCTCTTCACCAAACAATAGCGTTGGAATCCAAGTAGGTGTTCATTGCCTACCTTTTATTTGCAATTAGGAACTTGCATAGTAGCATTGACTGATTGTTGCTAGACCCGTTCTGGGCTAGTAGGGATCGCCTCTATTCGTAGAGGGGATTTACCTCTCCAACAATTTGGCGACTCCGCTGGGGAGCTGGCCTTTGTCTCTTTTTGTTCATTCTTGTTTTGAGTTTGATTGTTCCTCTCTTTTCAAAGATCAGGGGTTAGTCCTCTACTTTTACCCTTCCTGGTTCAATCTGGGAGGTGCCTTAATTATTTAAAGAGTTATTGCCTTGGTTTGGGAGCTTTTGGCTTGTTTGTGCTTGTTTTTTAGCCTCAGCGTGGTTTATATCAAAATAATCGCGCTGACAGCGCATAGCTGTTTCTTTGACTCCGTGGTCATCGCGCTTGTACACGTAACAGTCGCAACGATTCTGAAAAACGAACCAGCGCGACTAAGCCGTGTGCTTCCACGTTGACAGCGCTTTATTGCTACGCGTGACTTCTTGTCAGCGCATTGTTGCTGAGTTCTACCCGCGCTGATCCTGTAGAATTCAATTTGTTTCAATTTTGCCTCCTGAGCCTATTGGTTTGACTGCCCCTTACTCTTTCCACTTGGTTTATGACTTGGTTTTCATTGTTTGAACTGTGAAACACCTGCTCGCGAAGTCTTGTCGGGCGGATCTTGTTTTGTGTCCTGTGACCTAGTGTTATCATCCCGTTTTCGCTGGATTGATTTTGTTTTATCACTCGTTCACAAAGATTCGTTGCTACTTGCCTTTGCTTTTGCGAAAACCTTCCTCTTTTGCTTTCTTTGCTTGGTTGTTTAGGTGATTGTCCTCGAACCAGTCCTTGGATTGTTTTGATTACTTCTCACTACCCAGACATAGATTACAATTGCTTGGGTTCAACCGGCTCTTTTCATGCTTGTTGTGTTTTTCATTGAGTGATTTTGTTTCTCTTTACTCGGTGTTGCTGTCTCTCAAAATTCATTTTAAGTGCATTGTGCCATTGAAAAAGAAATCAAACTAATATCTTTTGCATTCAATAGTTAAATGGGAAAAAGAGCATTTCATTGATTTGTATTCTCAAAAGAAAAGTCTCATTTCTTTGTCATTAGCTGCATTAGATTGTTTGATTGATTGAGTTCATTTTGTTTGATTGAAAACTCTTAACCCTCTCTTAGTTAGAATTCATCGAATGAAATGGTGTTCTTTGGCATATAGTTTGCATCTAGGTAATTGTGAGAGATCACACGATAAGGCCTGAAACCGAAACCTAAATTCAAGATCAACCATAAAATAAACTGAATAAACCTAAAAACGCATTGGAACTTAACGCAAACATCTAGAGGTCTAGGTTAGAGACGTGTTCTGGCGTCTTTAAACATAGTCACTATTGTTTCACATTACGGTTGGGTGATTCCTCCTTCTGTGACTCGATAGTGGTCTAACACGGACTGTGATCCCACGTACCGTCGCGTATATAGGGAGACCCCACTAGGCTTTTATCCTTGATCCATAGGAAGCCGAGTCTGCCGCCTTGTGAACCGTAACGCACCGAACACAACATTCGGGAAGATTGACTGCAGTACGGAAAGTCCTTGGTTCTCATACGATTGCCAAGGTGTATAAGCAGTTTTACGGATTGCTTGGTAAACCCTTTGCCTAGAGTCTCCAGAGTAGTCACTTTTGATCCTTTTCGGACTCCCTAAAAGAAAAGGTGCCAGTGAGCGTCTTGTCACTTCATGCTCATTAAACATTCGAAGGAGACTAGAGTCATCTTTTCGTCCTTTTCTCGACTCTTAAAAACATGAAAAGGTCAAGTTTAGTTCCTGTGTCTTAAAAACTTATTTGGCCATGATTAACGTTACCTGGTTAGATCTTGTGTGCGTTAGCTTGAGTAGGCTTCTTTTTGTTTGCCATGGCAACTTTTCCAGGGTTCACCAACCCAAGTTCCCCTCCTGACGGGAATCCTGGTCATTTCCCTCCTCTTGGGAATGTTGGTGCTCCTTATATGGCAACGTTATCCCTTCCGGGGTTAACTGTCGGGTTGCCTGTTTGGTTGTTTTCAACCTCTTTGGTCCCTGCCGTATCGGCTGCTAGTCCATCAGTCCCTCCACCTAAACAACATCATGTTGATCCTAAGGTGGATCTCTCCCCTTCGACGCCTACTTCTACGTCTTCCTCTTGTACTTCGCCTGGTGAAAGTCTCGATTCGAATAACCAGGTGGCTAAGAAGAAGAAGAAGAAGACCAAGAAGAAGAAGTCTCCTAAGGGAGAGGCTACAAGTATAACTCTTACTCCTTCGAGTCCCCCTGAAGTCGGGCCACCTTCCGCTCCTCCGCGGAAGGTTAAGTTTCCTTGTCGATTATGCAAGGAGGACCATCTTCTTCGCGATTGTCCTGGCATTCCCAGGGTACTAGAAGTATGGTCTCGCGATCCGGCCCACCCCTCATCGTCCTCTGAAGCTCATGGCGATGCTACCTTATCAGTTGGGAATGGTAAGGGAAAAGGGAAGATTCGAATCCCCTGTAGACTTTGTGAAGGCAATCATCCCCTTCACCTTTGTCCACTCATGGATAAAGCCTCTAGTGTCTTGGAAAGTCTCCCAGCTCCCTCACCCCAACTCCCCGTTGGATATCAACGTCTTTCTGCAGCTGCAGATCATCCGCCTCCTGACAATGAGATTGGTTCACATTCTTCTCTTGTCCAGGCCCCTCTTCCCGAACCCGGCTGTGTCCAGCCTGTTCCAGACCAACCATTGGTCGGAAAGAGTGTCGACTCGAGTCCGCCGCTCGCTCACTCTGTTTCGGAAGAGAATCACGCCCATGTTCTTTTCGTCTCTTCAGATTCTCCTGAGTCCCGAAATGACTCTCCTAACCTAGCTGCTCCCGAAAGTTCTCCTTCGGTTCGTTTAGCATGTGGGGGAAATCATACGATTCCCCCACCAAGTAGTCTGGTTGCTTCCTTTGATTGGAATCGCCTGATCACCAGTCGCCTTCCATCCCTTATGCCTTTCCAGATCACAGTACATGCCTGTG
This sequence comes from Pinus tabuliformis, assembly GCA_031772625.1. Classification (NCBI taxonomy): domain Eukaryota; kingdom Viridiplantae; phylum Streptophyta; class Pinopsida; order Pinales; family Pinaceae; genus Pinus; species Pinus tabuliformis. The sequence goes on along the minus strand of CM062804.1, from coordinate 1,541,093,528 downwards.
CTAAGGCAGTACCTGGCACTGTTTTAGATGAAGGGGCGTCTGTCAGTCTTATGCCGTACACTACTTGGCAAGCTTTAGGTTCCCCGCAGCTTGGGCCAGTAACTCAGAATCTGTTGGCCTTCGATGGAGGAGCCTGTCCATCTCTAGGAGTTCTCCCGAAGTTCCCTATTACTTTGGGAGGCAAAACCGTCTATATAGACGCCTTGGTTACCCAAGGTGTTTTAGACTTTAGTCTTCTCCTTGGTCGCGACTATGTTTACGCCATGGGGGCCCTCGTTTCTTCGCTTTTCCGTGTGGTTTGCTTTCCACACGATGGAAGAATTGTGACTATCGATCAATTGTCGTTCGTTAGTCCCCCAATGCCTCCTGTGCAGTTGTCGTCCCCTCCTAGTTTTTATCCACCAGTTGTATCTGCCCCACCGCAGATCAACTACGTGGCCACCTACCCGATGCCTGTATCCAGTGATGACACCATCGTGCATAGTGTCCTAGGGGCATTAGGTCCTGACTTCCACGATGTGGTCCTTTCACCGGGAGTAACACTCTTGGAAGCACCGACTTCCTGCTCATTATGATGCAGTTCAGTCGAAGCATAGTTCCTTTTCCTATGTCAAGCTCCCTAAAAAATGAAATTGGGTCTGGTCGGAGCATAGTTCCTTTCCTGTGTCAAGCTCCTTAAAAAATGAAACTGGATTAGTCCCGAGGATTGTTCTGATCTTGTGTCGACCTCGTTAAAAAACGAAACAAGGAGTCGAGCATAGTTCCTGATCTTGTGTCAAGCTCGTTAAAAAATGAAACAAGGGTTATGAGGATAGTTCTTTCCCTATGTCAACCTCATTAAAAAATGAAACATCTACTCCCTTTCCAAATCGAGTCTTTTGATTAAGATCTCGTAAAATACAAGTCGAGTCTTTCATAGATCTCGAGAGTGAACCTTCATTCCATCCACTTTTTTGAATGCAATGAAGCTTGGGGGGCATGTACCTCGATTTGCGTCATTATGCTGGGGGCATGCGAACTTATAACAAGCATAGTTTTTCGTTTCAAGCTTGTGTAAACATGAAACTGAATCCAAGCAGAGTTCTCCATGGTTCAAGCTTGTGTAAAAATGAACACATACCTGATTTACATCTCGTGATTGTTGTTTATCTGCTAAATTCTGCTAGATGAGCCTTGGTTGTTTTCATTCCATTGCTACCATCTCTATGGCCGGTCATATGCTTTCACTTGGTTGTTTTTCCTTTCCTGAGGAACCGCAGCGATGAGTGGTTTTATTAGCTTGCCTCTTGACCATTACATGTTTTGAGCAGTTCCACCATTGCCGGAACCAGTTGCTACCTTATACCACTCGTTCTTCTAGGACGAGTCTCCTTTAAGCTCTTTTCTGACTCGTAAAAGATGAAAAGATTGCCGAGTATTTTCCCTTTTTGACTCGCTAAAGAGAATAAAAATGGAGGTCTGCTTTCAGCTCTTTTCCGACTGCTTAAAGACGAAAAGATGGCCGAACTTCCTTTCGGCTCGTTAAAAGGAATGAGAGGTGGTCACTTTTAAAGCTCTTTTTTGACCGTTTAAACTAAAAATATTGCCGGGTGTTTGTCGTTTCGCACTCATTATTGGCTCCAAAATGACGTACTTCTGACCACTTTTCTACTTTTTCGGGTCGAAGTCACTACTTACGAAAAGTACTCCTCGAACATACTGGTCGGGCGGTTCTTTCGAGCATTGTTTTATACTTTTTCGGGCTCGAGAGACACAACTTTACGAAAAAGGACCCCCCTGGAGTTTTCTTTTCCGCTGTCTTTTCAGACTCTCTAAACAAGAAAAGACGCCGAGCTCCTCCTTTGTCAGGCTCGTTAAAACCTCAATGACATCGGACACTGTCGAAATGACACTTTCCAAGCATATGCTATCCCCGTCAAGCTTGTCATCCAAAAATAATCGGGGTACCTGCCAGAAATGGTAGGGAAAATGGAACTGTAATAATGGTCGTGTCGACAGTATGTCACTCTTGAACATGGCACTCGTCTGCATTCATGTCTGGGTGGGGATTACTCATCTTGTTTCACATTAGCCTCCGTGGGTTTGGGTTACCCTATTTCGACCTCTCATTTGCTCATTGCCTTGTCACCATGACCTCTGCTCATTTGATGTCAAATACTGCCAAATCCGCTGTCGTGCCACCGATATGTTCAAGAGAAGTTGACCTCTGCAAGCTTACAACCTCCCTCTGATGTCTCACACAAAATATCCTTCTCTGTCTCGTGTCGATGATGTGGGAAACATTATGGCCCACCTTCGATCAAGGTTACTTCCTGTCGACTTCAGCTCATTATCCAGGAAAGTGACCTAGAGACCTCCCTTCAGGTGCCTTAGAGCCTGCATGCCTCAATGGCAGGTTCTTCGTGTTCGACGCGAGGTTTTCATCATTGGCCTCCGATCGAATGATTCTGCGGGTGTTCGACACTAGCTCATTGATTCACATGCCACGGATTGTACCTATAAGTACCTTGAGGACCATTGTCATTATTGGTGGTACCTCTCGCGTCTGTTAACAATTTTCATCACTGACTGGTAATCAGACGATGTTCATGTATGTTCGACTTCAGCTCATGTATTCACATGCTTGAACTTGTACTTCGTTCGGATTGGGATGGAGCGCAAGACCCTGGTTTTTGTCTGCTGCAAACCAGGTTGCGATTTTGTGGATTATTATTACATGACTCATTGATGGATGGCTGCGCCCATACCTGAGTCTTTTGGGATGGCTGCGACCATACCTTTTTATCATCATGGTCTCTTCAGCTGGGTGGCTACGTCCATACCACAGACCTTCTTTGTATGTCTTTTGGATGGCTGCGCCCATGCCTAGACTACATGTAATCAAGATATCAGTTGTACGTACAGGTCCTTCCTGGTGGTGTTCCAGTTCAGCGAGTTTTGTAAAGCATTTCACCCCTCCCACTCTCTCGGGCTTCATGCTTTAGGGGGCATCTGTTACACAGTAATTTGTCACTGTCTCCCTGTCAGTCTCCCTACTGTGTCATGAACTCCATTTAATCATGCTCCTGCTCTCTAATCTGGCCAAATGACCCACTTTGCCAAAGTTTATTTGATCAGCGCGACTGTTATTAAAATAACCGCGCTGATTAGCGGATGAAAATGCAACTGATGCGCTGCCAGCGCGGAAGCACACGGGTTTTCCGCGCTGGTCGAATTTCATGGGCCAGCGCATCCTATGCTTGTATTAAGTCACGCTGACACAGCCTGCTCCATTATTCAGATGCGCTGTCAGCGCCCCAGTTCAGTTATACACCCGCGCTGATCCAGTTTGGGCGAATTTGTTCTAACAGCCAGCCTTCCAGATAACTCCAGACTTGGTTGTTGGCCTTGTGAGTATCGCCCTCCCTTCTATGGCATGTCTGTTCGTCATTTGAACCACCTTCCTTGGAGATAAGCTCATCCTCCCACCATTCATGAAGACTCCTTCTCCTATTTAAACCTCTACCATTGCCATGAGCAGCTAGTTTTTAGTTTGGATTGTGTGGAGTTTATAGTGCTCAGAGTGCTGCTGCTAGTAGGTAGTTGGTGTGATAAGTGTGGAATTTCTAGATAGCTTAAGGAAGGTTGTGGGGTGTTGCTTGTGTGTGAGAGAGTTCTTGTCTTGGGAGATCTATCTCTAAGGGTGAATGCTTAAGAGACTTGTTGGCTGGACCCTCTTGAGAAGGATTCGACGTCAGAACATTTGGTTGTACTCTTCTCTGTTATCGATTAATAATAGATGACTACTATTATGGTTCCATTCTCATTTGTCTCTGTAATGGTTAATGTGAATTACATCCTTTCTGACTGATGTATAATTGCTTTTATTAGATTTCACGCTTGTGTTTGTCTTTCTCTTCGTGTGTGCAGGTATCTATTCGTGGAGATCGTGGAGGATCGTGACCGGCCAGAGCGAAGGAGCGAGAGCGGCATCTCTTCACCAAACAATAGCGTTGGAATCCAAGTAGGTGTTCATTGCCTACCTTTTATTTGTAATTAGGAACTTGCATAGTAGCATTGACTGATTGTTGCTAGACCCGTTCTGGGCTAGTAGGGATCGCCTCTATCCGTAGAGGGGATTTACCTCTCCAACAGCAAGCTTTAAAGTGACTGAAATGAAATCAATTCTTAAAAAGAAATAAAGACATCAAACAATGAACTAATGACATCGGCCCAGTATCTTTGTTGTTGAATGAAAATGAAAGTGAAATCTACACTAAATTCAATTAAAAATAATAACAACTAATCCACACTATTTCAACTCTTCAACCCAATCTTCCTTGTGAAAAGATATCATGAAATGTTAAGCAATGTGAAATCTAAAAGAAGTTAAACTGCATAAAAGAAGATAATCACACTACTTTAACTCTCTTGACCTTTTGCCTTTCAGCTTAATTTACCCTGTGAGAAACAGTCATGAACAAGTCAAGCAATGTGAGATCTAAAGCAAACTAAATCAAGCTATAATGAGTGATATTATGATCCCTAATACAATTATTTGATTATAGAAAGGAACCATTAACAGATGAATAGCATGATATCTAAGAACAGAAAATAAATGTACTCCTCAAGGAAATGACAATACTTGAAAATCAAACTTCAGAAAACAAAAGTCAGCGACAAAGATAAGATGATCTCGTATGCCAATAGTGATAAAAAGAAAAGGTGAAAAATTGCCCCAGGCTGCCTAAGAAAACCTGCAAAAACACTGATCAGTTGTAACCATGAAAGAGCAGTGATGAAAATGTAAATCAACAGAAATCAAAAGCTTTGTTATGTACAGCTAATATACATGATGAAATAAAACGCAGCAATGAAATGACAACTGTACAACTAATATACATGAACAGAAATAAAGTAATGCAAAAGTTAAAAGACAACTGTACAAGGTTTCAGTAAGCAGGGGCCCTCTGCCACTTCACCAATTCAACGAACATCTACACGCGGAAGTTTAAACTAGTCTTCTCATATATTAAACAGCAACGTAAAAGTGCAGTGGGGAAATACAACAGTCTTCAAATTACATTAACAACGATTAACTTTACAGCGTTCATGGACGTGTTATTTATAAGGAAAGAGAGCTAAACAGTTTAACTAAATCTACGCTATTAACCACGCTGCCAGAGACACGTGAATCCTCCTCAGCCCGGATCTAGGTAACTGTCATCATGTTTATTAAATCCGAGAGGTATGGCTGTTGGATTTGTGCTGCCAGGATGTCTTCATGGCTAAGGATTGTGCCATGTAGCTTCACGTGCTCAAAAACAGAGCTACGCAGAGCCGTGCCACCGCTGGACACTTCCGTTGACTATCCTTTGCCCCCTGTTTGACCGCGGGCTTTCATGGCTGTGCTGGATGATCTGGAGGGACACGATCCATGTCCTTGACTCCTGGAACTTGCCCATGTGGCTCATCCCTTCAGAGGACACCTGTAGCATGGTGTTTGACAAAACGGCTGCGGAATCCTGTGCTGGCTGCAGAATCCTGGGTCAGCTGCGGAAACCTGTGTCGGCTGCGGAAACTGAGAAGCTTCCGCAGCTGTCTGAACAAAATTCTAAACCAAACAACAGTCATCAACATAGTTAGAAAATCATGTCAAAAGCTCCTTTTTAAACTAAAATACAATGATTTAATCAGCTAGGTGGATGAAATGAGTGGAAGAAGAAGGCTGAGAGGGTGTATAGGAAAGTGTAGGTTCGAGGCTCAACAAAAGGCGCAAGAACTCCAACAGTAGTATGACATCGTCAAAGGAACTGCACATATGGTGGCCCTCACCCAGAGGCTCGCGTGAATGCAGCAGGCTAAAATGCTGAAGGAGCAGGTGGACATGGCACGACATAAGGAAGCAGTCCTAAAGGCATCCATCTAGCCTTGGATCGATGAGGCCTTCACTATCATGACATAAATCGAAGGCAAGCTTGCACACATGCAACAGATGAGACATTGATGTAGAGAAGCACTCCTGACACAGAGGTCTCAAGACAACATATGCAGCAGATCCAGCAAGCAGTAGCTCAGTGCACTACTGACCTTTGCACAGTTCGAGAAAAGTTGGAGGGACTCCGCGTAAAGATCACCACGCTAACAGAGTGACTCGAGGGCAAGTCATGATGTTTGTGTTGGGGGCTTGTTGGGCATGGAATCCCCCCAAGGCATGTTTTGGGTCTTAAAGCCCAAGTTTTGACCAAATCTTGTTGTAAAAGCTCTGCGAATTGTGGGCGTGGGGTGCAAAAGTATGATAGAGTCATAGGGTTGTCCGCCCTAGTTTTGTAATGTAATGTCGGCTAGATAGACCTACCCATGGTCCATGGACCATGGGATTGTATAAATAGAGTGAGTATCTAAGTGTAAAGGAGATAAAAAGATAAGATGAGGATGAGAAGTCTGAGTGATTGAGTCACAGTGTGAAGTGTATATTTGGGTCGTAGAGTAAGAGAAAGCTTTGCAGTTGAGTGCGCAGAGGCCTAGTAGTCCACAACTGAGTGCGCAGACCCCTGCAGCTGAGTGCACGGACCCCTGCAACTGAGTGCGCAGGGCGAGTTGAGTCTGTAATCGTGGAAAGAATCAATAAATAGAAGTTTGGTTATAATTCTATGTATCTCTTCTTGGGTTAATGCATGATTGATATAATTTGTAAACATACTGTTTATTTACTACGTGCACCTGTGTGAATGTTTTATGTTGTTAAGTATAAGTTAAAGAACTCAAGTAGGCAAAGATAATTAAATAACATTGGAATATAAGCAAGGTATTGGGTAATAATGCAGAGCGCGCCGCTCAGCCCCTGGGTAGGGCTGCGTGAAGGCAGTATATCAGGCCGCAAGGAACGGGGAAGTGCACGAAGCAACCTGCGCGCAGGGACCAATCGCGGACCAGTCAAACTCATTAGACATCTCTAGGGTGCGGAAACCTGGTTCTAGCACCCTCCCATACTACTTCAAGTGAGACCTCAGTTTTCACTTTGCGGTCTGTTGCTGAAAGGGCTAGTAGTACCAGGATTTGTTTGGATAATTAACTCTGAACCTGGGTCAGGACCCAACAAGCCAACACCTTGTGACCTTGCGAGTTGCAGAGTCGCATAGTCGCGTAGTCGCACAAGTGACTAATGGTAATTCAGGCAAATTTGCGACTTTGCGACTTGGAAGGTCACGGAGTCGCAGGATAGTTGAGCAGTTGGGAGTGTGACTATATGACCTTTCGACCCGCGAGTCGCCATGGTTGCGGGTATAGGCGATAGTCGCATTTTGACTATGTGACCCGATCTATCTCATGAACTAGCGACTTGACTTAACTTAGCCAAAAACTTGTATTTTATTTAGGTTTACTGACATTGACGAACCTTTGGGCTGGACCTGATGGGGCCAAAGTTTAGTTTTGATGTAGGGGCTCCAAAAATTTAATGGTTACCCAGATTTTTGGAGGTGTTGTCGCAACAGCTACAACAACAACCAACATAGGTAGTGGAGTAAATTTGAGAAGAAATTCTAGTAGATCCTACACTTGCAATGTGAATAGCACCAATACCTGCCAGAGCCCTGTACTTTGACTCTGCCAAGGTACAACATCAGGCCAAGGGGTGGAAGCACATGAATATGAACATCACCACAGTACCACTGCAAATATTACATAAGTTGCATGAAGAGATAATAGATGAGATGAAGCTATGTGAACAACAAACCTCACAGTTGAACATTCAGGTAGAAAGAGAGCAATATTTTCTACAGAAGAAGCTCGACTAGGCGAACCAAAAGAGGGATTAGGCAGTGCAACAGTAGCAAAAGCTAAAGGAAGTGGTCAAAGCCACATGCCACGAAGTTCTGGACCTTGATGTCTGAAAAGAAGAACCAGTGTAGGACATGGTCACAAAGCTGCACCTTGCATTCAAAGGATATAAGGAAATGATCAGTCAAGTACAATTTTCATATGAGATGAAGATCAGTGAGCTACAGATAAAGTTACAACCAACTACACCATAGGAAGTGCGGGAGCATAGGGAGACTGAATTGAAGGTTGCAATGGCCAACATCTTCGCAGTAGTGGAAGATTGTGGGAAGCTTTTGGATGAAAGATTACAGATTTGGACTTCACTGTAGGAAGATCCAAATGTGAAAAAATTACAAGAATATATTCAACAAAAGCAACAACAGCTGGAAGAGATTCAAGAAACTGTAAAGACCCTACCAATATCGTAGAAGCTTGCCAATATCAATGAGGAAAATTTTCTCCAGAAGAAGAGAGAGGAGCTAAGGAAGGGAGAGTAGGTTTTGACAGAGAGAACTTAGCCATGGCAGGATGAGGCTCTCCAACTGTCACAATAAATGGATGAGAAGCTTCAAGAGCTTTGATAGAGGGAAACAACAATAGTACAGAAAAATACAGAACCTGTCATAGAAGCAATGATGGAGGAAGTGCGCAATGAAGAGAAGCAAGTCTCAAAGATTCTGTAGTAGTTCAACAATGCCTACAACAACATTGCAACAAATACCAGAGACAAAATGACTGAGTGTCTCAGGATGAGTCACATGTGAGTATTGGGGGCCTATTGGGCACAACCCAACTTGGCCTAGATTTTGGCAAAAGACTCTGCATTTTTTGGGGTAGAGCACGCAGTGGAGCGCATAGTAGATCAGTGGAAAGCAAAGTGGACCATGTAGTGAAGCACTTGGAATATACCACATGATATGAGGGTGTCAGAGTGGGTCGAAGCCTCTCCTTTTTGTAAAATCTCATGATGTTGTAAAGGATAATGGGCCTTTGGGCCATAGTTTCTTATTTTAGGGAGTCCATGGTATTTGGACCATAGTTGCTTATTTTAGGGAGTCCATGGTATTTGGACCATGGTATTGTAATGGTGTAACCCTCCAATGTAATAGAATACATAGGGTAAAATAATAAGAAGAGAATCATTGAATTGATCCAGATCAATGTTATGGTTGTATTATTGTGATCTGTAGCAAAGGAGTGTGCAGAGACATGAGTCTGCAACTAAGTTTGTAGACAACTTGTAACTAAGTGCTGAGGCCAAGAACTATTTGTTGTACAAAGATTCACTGTATTAGCAACAATTGTTATGGGCGTAGCTCCACATTGGGGTGAACCATGGTACATCGATGTTCATGTGTATATTTTCTTATTACATGTTGTAGAATTATTATAGTTGCATTTTAATTTCAACAAAGTGATGGTTTATGGTTTTATATGGCATGTTTAAGTGTTTAATCTAATAAAACATAATAATACAACATCCCCTAATCCTTCAAGGCTACAAAAACCTGATTCTGCATCCTCGCTTAGTCACTTCAAGTGAGACTGCAATCCGCTTGCAGGTTGTTGCTGAAAGGGCCAATGATTGAGGGTTTTGTTGGTGCACAATATAGATCTAACTTGGGTTAGCCCAAACCAAGCCAACACTAACTGAGTCGGGATTGGTATAAGGTTAGGGGGGAGAAGACTCAGTGACTAGGCTGGGCTGAGGGATATGACTGCACAGTGCCCACTAAGGGAAATATTTGCACAGTGCTTAATGAGGGTCAAAATTGCATAGTTCAAGTAGGAAATGGCTGCTGAGGGATGAGGGCATGAAGGAAAAATCTACACATTTTTTAGAGGCAAGGGGGATAGGGCAACAGGGTGGTCCAGAGGAAAAATATGCACAATTCTTGAGGGCAATGAGCTCTGGATGAGGGAAGGTAACTGGAGGTAACCTCTTGGAATTTTGGATGTCAAGGGATGTTGGTCTTTCTACGCATTATGTAGCTCCAACAAGCAAGGAAAAAGCTTGAGGGTTGCAGATGCAAAGTGCGCAGTTTAGGAAGCCTAGATGAGGCTAGGTTGCTAGGATTCCTCCAGAATTTGGCTAAGTGTGGGATCAATGGAACTGATGTGAACAGTGATAGAATTTGACTGTGACCACACACTTAGACACTTAATGATACAACATAGATCATCCATAACATATGAATACATACTTCGCTTAATAAAACAACCTTTGTGGCATCTTACGGCAAGTGCAGCTCTGACGATAGAGTTTGTGAGGATAATGATGACACTTGTGTAATAGTGCGTGAAACTTTGGAAATGAGTGTGAAACATGTCTATATGATGAGAACAACTCTTTTTTACAAATATTGCCCCTTGAAGGAGACCAAAACTTCCCTTTGTATGAAAAGCAATAACTATCTTGCCTGAAGATGATTCTAGTTATATAAAGATAACAATGTGAACGAATATTGAGATCAAAGAAGGTAGCTTGAAATCATCATCTTAACAATAAGTGACTAAGGAATGACCACTCACAAGATCCACAGTAGGCTCCAAAATTTGAGTGTAGGCCTAAATTTTGGAGGGTGTTGTAACCACTACAATAGGTTCAAAATGAGTGTTCTCTTTCATAATTTGATGAAAAATTCAAATTGTTTATTCTATTGTTACATTTGTTGGCCACAACACAGAATATGAAAAATCACATTTGAAGGATCCATGAATATCTCCAAAACTGTGCATTGTTTTAAAAAATTCTCGCTTTCTAACTAAATTGGTTCATTTTGCATAAAACCCATGTTTTACTTTTTTGAGATATGTCTTAGTTTTCTGAGAAATTTCATTATTTGAATGGTCAAAGATTGTTGCTAATCTAGATCACCATATTCAATCAAGTGTTGAAGGCTCACACTTGCAACACTAAGAAAATTGCTATTGCTGATAAACAAAAGAAACTAATTTAAAACATAAGAAAAGTAATATAGACTACATATATTATAAAACTATCTGAATTATGAAACTACAAATTACAACAAAAAAAGAATAAAAAACTATAAACTAAATAACATAATAACTTATCAAATGTGTTTTATTCCATCATAGTTTGGAATTATGCTCCAAGAGTTCCTTGCTTTGAATGGAGAAGCAAATCTCATTTATAAAAAAACTAAGAGAAGTAATTCATAAATGTAGATCCAAAAATCTGTCCTAGATCAGCAAATATCTCATGTGGTTACAACCATGTGTTAACATCTAGCAAGTAACATCTTGTTGGGATAGGGTTCCTAGGGTTAGTTTTGGGGTTAAGTTAACCCAATTTTGTAAAAGTTTTGTAAAAAGAATGTAAAGTCTCCGCAATATGTGGATGCAGAGCGTGCAGATAGATAGGAGTCAAAAGGGTCTTAGCCCTTGTTTTTGGTTGGTTTTAAGATTCTCCCATGGTCTGCGGACCATGGTATTGTATGAAGGAAATCTATAAATAGTTGAGTCATAGCGAGTCTTAGAGATAACTTTTGATAGAGAATTGGGTACGCTGAAAGGATTTTGTTGTCTTGGGCAAGTGCTAAGGTAGGAAGGATTTGCTTCTTGTACTTAGGGGAGGAAGGGAAGGCTCCTGCAACTAAGTGCGTAGGAGGTGTGGATAGAGTTTGCAGCTGAGTGCGCAGGGTAGAAGAGTCTGTAATATGAGAATTGAAGAACAATAAAGACTGTTTTGAAGAATTACTTTGTATTTATGTGAATTTGTTTATGTTATATTCTGTTGATCAAATGATGTGTTTTATGAAATAATGAATGAATACTGAGGAATTCACTGAATCTATCTTAATGATGCATGATATGAATGGTTATCTACTTCCACAAAGTTAAAAGCTAGTTCTGTTATGTTTTCTAATGAATTATGTAGACCTGCACGAACTCAGATCTAGGGTAGTTTGCTAATGCGCCAAAGTAGGTAGATCGTCTGTTTAAGGTCCACAAGGGCTGATCGTGGACCTTCGCAAAGGTATGAAAACCATTTTAACTTTGTTACAGTAAGGAAGCCTTAGAAGGATATCTATATGCACGAAGGAAGATCTGAAGTTGCGCAAACTTAGAAACCGCTCATCACATATCACTGGATGCAGAAACTTGGTTCTAGCATCCCCTAATACTGCTTCGAGTGAGATTGTAGCTTGCACTATGTGGGTTTTTGCTGAAAGGGCCAACAATTGAGGGTTTTTTTGGTTGGCACAGACAACTTTGAACCTAGGTCAGCCCCCCCTAAGCCAACAAATGGTTCTGTTGCTGAGACCAGGATCTGCTTAAGAGATATGTGATGTCACATCATTGGAATCCAACTAAGAAAGTGATTGAAAAGTGGTTAGATTAGAAGATTCACAAGTTTGTGGCTCAAGAAAACAGGAATCCACACCTGTCGAAGGAGGACTAGTTGAATAGATATCTATATATAGAGGTACACAAAATTTTCTTTTGCACTTTTCCATGCAAATTATATGAATGGTTAGCTAAATTGGTAGACAATCAAGGGATGTGGAAGCTCGATTGTCCTATAGTGTGGACTCCAGAATTGGTTCGACAACTAGAGGCATATGAAAACAAGATCGCATGGGCTGTTGATCATTGGCTTGATCAAATTCGAGGATGATTTGTTACTGAATTTTCAGTTGACACCTGTTAATCTAGGTTGTCATTGATGTTAATATGGTACTAGCCGAGATGGAAAATATTCTTGAAGATGCCAGAGGATGACTATAGCTCTTGTTAAGATATCAAGACAAATGAAGTAACAATCTTGTAACTTGATGATCATAATGAAGGATTACCATATCACTGCACTTGTGTTATATTCTTTCCACATAGTTAACAGGGGGTTTGAGGGGCACTCGTAACCCCACTTTATGGGGTCCGGGGCAGTGCCCTGGATTTTTTTTTTTTTTTGCACCCTATGTTAGGTTTGGCGGACCCACCTATGGTTTTGTGCATGATTTTCGCACATGTTTTTTTTTGGACGCGATGGTTTTCGGTCCATGGTATTGGATGCTTTAGCAAGTATAAATATGTATTATAACATTGAAAGGAACATAATGAAAAATCAAGCTGGTAGTCCCAGTTTTGGGATCCAGGGGAAAATCTCTGTGTATATGTGTTTTATGTGTTATGCTCTCGCATTATTTATTTTCTATGTTTTAGAATTCGTATGCAGGTAATTTCTGTACGGGGTTAAAACCTACATTTGGTATCAGAGTTGTTTTGACTTCAAGGGCACGCCTTTGTTGCTGAGGGGTTTTGCTCGGGCTTGTGGTAGACCCTGTTTAGTGGGAGATCTGCGAGATTGATTCTGGTGGTGAAAGAAGATGGCGAGCAGTGGAAAGATAAAGATTGAGAAATTTAATGGTTAGATTTTTGAGTTGTGGAAACTCAAGATGGAGGATTTGTTGGTGGATAAAGATCAGTGGATCACCGTAGATCCGGGTACTAAACCAACGGTAGTGTTCGATGAACAATGGAAGAAGTTGGATCAGAAGGCAAAGAGCACAATACGATTGTGTGTCTTAGATTTAGTATTGTTGAATGTATCAGGGGAAGCTACAACAAAGGCTTTGTGGGACAAGTTAGGGACTTTGTACCAATCTAAGTCTCTGGTGAATAAACTGTTCCTACGGAAAAAGCCGTATAACCTTAGGATGAAAGATGGAGACTCGATGATAGAGCATCTGAAAGAATTTAATACTGTGGTAAGTTAGTTAGCATCTGTTGATATTAAAATTTTAGATGAAGATAAGTGCATCAGTTTGTTGTGTTCTCTACTAGATTCGTGGGATAGTCTGGTTATTGCAATAGGTAGCAATGCAACTGCCTTGCAGTTTGATGAAATAGTCTCAGCCTTGCTGATGGAGGAGATGAGATAGAAAAATATGGAGAGCCAAAATGGTGATGCCTTGTCTGTACGAGGATGGTCCTAGAATATAAACAAAAATAAGTCATCGAGTGGGAGATCTAAATCTAGAGGGAGATCTAAATCTCCAGGAAAACATGTAAAGGTTGTGTGTTGGAAGGAAGGCCACTTCAAAAGGGACTGTAAATCTAAAGCTCCTGACAAAGAAAAGGGATCTGATGAGGCTTCTTCTACAGAGGTGAAAACCACCTCAGATGAAGGTGGGGATGTGTACTTGGCTTCTGCAAGTACACATGTAGATCATGAGGCATGGTTGATTGACTCGAGTGCATCCTTTCACTTCACTCTCCATAGAGAGTGGTTCTGTGAGTATGAGAAATATGATGGTGGTGATGTCTTCTTGGGGGATGATAGGAAGGCTAAAATCATTGGTCGTGGAAAAGTAAAGTTGAAGATGCAAGGTGGAAGGGTTAGAACACTTCTGGGTGTTCTGCATATTCTTGCGTTAGCCAGAAATCTGATTTCTGTTAGTAAGCTAGATGATGCAGGTGTAAAAACAGTGTTCGAGAAGGATACCTGCAAGATGGTTTGGGGAGCACTGGTATTGATGTGGGGAGTATGGATTGGAACTCTGTACAAGCTGCAAGGTAGCACTGTTGTTGATGGGTGCAACAGTTATGTGGTTCTTGAATGTGGAGCAGAAAATCTAGTGGTCTCTGGAGAAAAGACCATGCTGTGGCATCAAAGGCTCTGACATATTGGAGAAAAGGGCCTTCGAATACTTCATGGTAGAAGGTATGAGTAATAGCTCTCTGGATTTTGATTTCTGTGAAAATTGTGTATATGGGAAGCAGAATCGGGTGAGTTTCCCCTCTGGTGGTAAGAGGGTGAAACAAATATTATAGCTTGTGCATAGTGATGTGTTTGGACCTGTGAAGGTTCCATCACTGGGTAAGTCTGTGTATTATGTATCATTTATAGATGACTTCTCAAGAAATACATGGATATATTTCCTTAAGAAGAAATCTGAAGTCTTTGACAGGTTTAAAGGATTTAAGGCTCTGGTGGAAAACCAGACAGAGAAGAAGATAAAGGTGCTAAGGATAGATAATGGTGGAGAGTTTTGTAGCAAGGAATTTGAAGAATTCTGTAAGAAGTGTGGTATATCACGGTAGAAGACTACTCCATATACACCTTAGAAAAATGGAGTTGTAGAAAGAATGAACAAGACGTTGATGGAAAGGGCAAGAAGCATGCTCAGTGGTGCCGGGTTAGGACAAGAATTATGGGCAGAGGCGGTGGATACTACATGTTACCTGGTCAACGGGTCACCTTCATTAGCATTGGAGGATAAGACTCCACAAGAGGTATGGACTGGTAAGAAACCCTCTCTTTCACATCTAAGGGTATTTGGATGTGATGCATATGTACATGTTCCAAAGGAGAAAAGATCCAAGTTGGATAGTAAATCTGAAAAGTGCATATTTATTGGGTATAAAGGTGGTTTAAAGGGTTATAAGCTTTGGAACCCAGTAACAAGGAAGGTTGTGTACAACTGAGATGTGGTGTTCAGAGAGGTGAAAGATGTTATTAAACATGAAGTCCAACCAAAGGAACCTGAGAAGATAGAGTTTGAGCTAAAGGAGGAAGAATCAGACTCTACAGCAAAGGAGGAATCAGAAGATGAAGAGACACAAACTCCGGCTGTGAGAAGATCAGTTCAAGCAAGAAGGTAGCCAAAAAGGTATAGTACATCTACTTTCTGTTCAAAGTTTGCTTTGTCTGTTACTGATGATGATCCCAGAACTATGAAGGAAGTAGTGGATTCAGAGGATGGAAAACTCTGGAAAGAGGCCATGGTTGATGAAATGGCATCTTTGCACAAAAATGAGGCTTGGGATCTGGTGGAGTTGTCGGCTCGAAGGAAACCCATTGGCAGCAAATGGGTGTTCAAAAAGAAGACAAATGAAGAAGGAAAAGTGGAGATATACAAAGCTCTGTTGGTAGCAAAAGGTTATTCACAGGTGCTGGGAATTGATTTTGGTGATATTTTTTCTCCTGTTGCCAAGGTAACTTCTATTAGATTAGTTTTATCTGTTGCTGCTGCTTTTGATTTTGAGGTAGAATAGATGGATGTGAAGATAGCATTTCTTCATGGGCATCTAGAAGAGGAGATCTACATGAAGCAACCTGAAGGCTTTGCGGTGAAGGGTAAGAAAGAATTGGTATGCAAGTTAAAGAAGTCTCTGTATGGGTTAAAATAGTCACCAAGGATGTGGTATTAGAAATTTGATACATTTATACGGGGACTTGGCTTCACCAGAAGCAAAGCAGATCACTGTGTGTATTTTAAATTAATTGGTGACCGTGTTATTTATGTGGTTTTTATGTGGATAATATGTCGCTGGTTGGAAATGACAAAGAAATTATCCAGGATTTGAAGACCCAATTGTCCTCCAAATTCGACATGAAAGATCTTGGTGTTGCAAACTATATTTTGGGCATGGAAATTAAAAGAGATCGTACAAAGAGGAAGCTCTGGTTAAACCAGAGGAAGTATGTCGAGACAATATTGCAGAGGTTTAATATGCAGGATAGTAAACCGGTGAAGGTTCCTATTCTTGTAGGTGTGAGGTTATCTATTGAACAGTGTCCCAAGACACAAGAAGAGGAAGAGGACATGTCCCGTGTTCCATATGCAAGTGCAGTCGGAAGCCTGATGTATGCAATGGTCTATACTAGACCAGGAATTGCACATGCAGTGGGAGTATTGAGCAGGTTTATGTAAAAACCAGGGAAGGAGCACTGGACAACAGTGAAGCGGGTTTTCAGGTATTTGCGTGGCACTAGTGATTATGGTTTGTGCTACCAAGGAAGACTAGGATTGGACAGAGTGTTGGATATTCATGGATTTGTTGATGCAGACTGGGCTGGAGATCTGGATCAGAGAAGATCTACAAGTGGGTATGTGTTTAACCTATTTGGAGGTGCAGTCAATTGGATGAGTAAGAAACAATCTGTAGTGGCACCATCAACTACAGAGGTAGAATACATGGCAGCCACTCATGCAAGCAAGGAAGCAGTTTGGTTGCAGAGATTGTGTTCAAGTATGGGGTTAGTACAGGAAGCTATAAGGATAGACTGTGACAGCCAAAGTGCAATTTTCTTGGCAAAGAACCCTACATATCATTCAAAGACAAAGAAAATTGATGTTCAATATCACTTTGTGAGGGATATGATAGAAGACAAAAAGGTGTTGCTGGTAAAGGTGGACACTTTGAAGAATACCGCAGATGCATTGACAAAATCTGTGAGCTCTGAGAAGTTCTCTTGGTGTAGAGAAACAATGGGCGTCTTAGGGCTGGAAAAATGACTAAGCTCTCTTGTGGCCCCCTGTGGAAAGAAAACAAAAAGTTGGAGGGGGTTTGAGGGGCACCTGTAACCCCAATTTATGGGGTTCGGGGCAGTGCCCTAGAAAATTTTGGTTTTGGACCCTATGTTAGGTTGGGCGAACCCACCTATGCTTTTTTGCATGATTTTTGCACATGTTTTTTTTTGGACGCGATGGTTTTTGGTCCATGGTTTTGGACGTGATGGTTTTCAGTCCATGGTATTGTATGCGATGGTTTTTGGTCCATGGTATTGGATGCTTCGGCATGTATAAATATGTATTATAACATTGAAAGGAACATAATGAAAAATCAAGCTGGTAGTCTCGGTTTTGGGATCCAGGGGAAAATCTTTGTGTATATGTGTTTTATGTGTTATTCTCTCGCATTATTTATTTTCTATGTTTTAGAATTCGTATGCAGGTAATTTCTGTATGGGGTTAAAACCTACAACTTGATGAAGGTCTAGAAAATATACATGATGATGACTAATAATTGGAAGACTACCCTCTATGCCTAGACTATGATGACTTATCTTACATTGAAAGACTGGACTATGATGATGACCCTATGTTGAAGAAGTTAAGTAATAAGGAAGTCAAGAACATGAAGAGGGGAAATACATAATGACATGAAGACAAGCACATGAATTTTGAAGAAAATTAACGAAGGAATCATCCGTGAAGAAGAAGCCCATCTATGAAAGAATGTTGATGTCCTATATTTCTGTACTCATAAGTATCAGTCACATTAAAAAAATACTTTTTTTTTCCTGCCTTAGAGGAAAAATTCTTCCATGAGACCAACACCATCTTAAATATCATAATTTTTCCTTTCCAACAAGATATTACATGACCCGAAATTCCAAGCGGTTGGAAAGTTATTGATTTTTTAAGTTAAGGTATAATTTTTGACTAGCAAGCTAACATGAATGTGTAAATTCAAGTTGGCCTACCTTTATGACGTGACCATTCAATTCATGAACGAAATGCGTATATATATAAACTGTAGACCCTCATTTCATTCAAGTTAATTCGATGGTCTATTCGTAGAAGAAGTACATAGGCCAAGAAGAATAAGGACATCACTGTTTTGGGCAATTTTATGTTAAATTCGAACTGTGGGCAGTTTCACCTCAGGCTTGGACAACTACTTGTGGAGGACAAACCTCAGGCTCGAATCTGTGATAAGAGGCTAGGAATAACAACTCAGAACTATAGCCAGTCACCTTGAAAGTTCTGTTTTAAGGGCTCAGACAACTACCTGTGGAGAGATACTTCTAAAAACTGTGGTGGCATTCTTCTAGACTAACCTACTCATTTTTGAAGCTCAGTTTTGGTGACCTGGATTAGCTTGGTGTAGTATCTCAGTGGAAAACACTCAGATTATAGATTAGTGATGGGCTCAATTTAGTGATCATGCCCTCGAAACAATGGACAGTCTAATTGTGTAGTATCTAGACTTTGGAGATATTACAATTTGGTTGATGAATAATCATTTGCATAGAGCCTCTAACTAGTTAGAAACTTATTGTTGTTGGACAGTAAGAGCTACAACAACCTGTGGAAACATTTGTGGAGGATTGGACCATATATACAATTTCCTCAGACCTATGGGCTATTATACCCTTGGTAGCTCGGTTCTATGACATGCTTGGATTGTCATTACAACTCAGAAATTAGTGAGAATAGTCACCTAATTGTTGACCAGTAAAGGACTGTGTTCTTGTAGCTACAAAAGCTCGTTTGGAGGAGTGAAATATTTGAATAGTGGTCTGGTGTAGCATGGTGCATATTGGGTGATGAAGAATGGTGCAGTGGAGCAGGCTTAGTGAAGCATAATGAAGAGACCTTGAAGCACCCATTGAAGAGCTTGTGGAGAAATCTCTTGTTGGGAAAAACACAGTGAAGACTCCCTTGAAAATTTCTTGAAGAAGCCCTTAAAAAGGATTAGAGTAGGTGCAAAACTTGGACTGCCTTGTGAAGTAGGAAAGTGTTCCCTCTGCGGACAGAGGCAACCCCTCTAGCCCTAGAGTGGGTCTAGTCACCGCAAAGACAAAAAAACAATCGATTCCTTTAAATAGTCATCGTTGGAGGCCTACCTCAAACCGGTGGTTGATGAAGTTCCATTGCACTGCTCCAGCTTCCGTTTCCTTCTCCTTAATGAACAATCAACCTGAAACACCACAAGAAAACAACAGAGCACGTAACTGAGAACAAAAATGATCTATTTACTCATAAAGTCAAGAAATCATGAGCTATCAAGTAAATTACATACAAGACATAGGAAATCATCATTGATTGTATTAATAATAAATCAAGAGCAAAGCTTACAACCAAGTATTGACGTCGCAAGCCTTCTCGGAGGGTCCAGGCAGTATGTTTCTTCAAGAATCCACTATCAAGGATGGGTCTCCTAAATAAATAATACCTCTCTCTCACTCAAAAGCTTTAATACAAGGTTAAGGGCACTCCACAACCTCTTGCAAACTATTTAGCAATCCCACACTTGTCACACTCACACCAAAGCTATCTACCAAACTCAAATGCACTAGCAGCACTATCCAACCAAAAGAACTAGTAGATCATAGCAATGGTGAGTGATTTTATAGGATAAGGAGTCTCCATGAACTGAGGGAGAGGGGGCTTATCCTCAAGGAAGGTTGCACAAGAGGTGGAACCACCGTCCTAGAGGCGGAAAGGTGACCCAAAATGACCTAACAACCAAATCTAGAGACATCCAGAAGGCCGACTGTTGGAAAAAATTCACCCAATCTGGATCGTCGCTAGCCATGAACTAAGTCTCAGTGATGGCATCGCTAGGAGGCAATGCATGCAGACTAATTGTCGCGATACATAGTTAATAGCCTCGTGCAGGGACTTGAAATTTGACCGTTGTAGGAAACAGGTGTACACCTGCGACGGGGTCGCGATGAGACCATTTATGACAAAGGACCGTTGTGTATATTAAGGTTTTACTCGCGATGAGGCAGAAACTTACAGAATGAGGGTCAATTTGCAGCATCAGAGAGTGTTTGCTTAATCTTCTTACATTGGTGGGAAGATATGGACATGTTTATTTGACACATGACACAGTAGAAGGACAGAGATGAGGATAGTGACTCTAAAGAGAGCCTTTGATAACCAACGAGAATTCGGGATGAAGAAGATATAAGACTTTCCAAAATGGCAGAAGCTTTATCCATGAGCGGACAAAGGTGAAGGGGATGATTGCCTTCACACAATCTACAGGGGAATCGAATATTCCTTTCCTTTTGAGCACTGCTAGTTGAGGATTGAACATTGACATGAGCTTCAAAGGACGATGAGGGACGAGCCAGATCATGAGACCATACTTCTAAGATCCTAGGCATGCCAGGACAATCATGAAGAAGATGGTCACCCTTGCACAATCTACAAGGAAACTTAACCTTCAGCGGAGGAGTAGGAGGTGTTCCGACCTAAGATGTACCTGGAGCAATAGTTTCACAGGTGGCCTCAGGCTTATCAGACTTCTTCTTGTTCTTCTTCTTCTTGGTCTCCTGGTTACTAGATGTGAAACTTTCACTAGGCGAAGGAGGAGATGAAAGTGAAGAAATATGGGAAGAAGGCGCAGGCTCAAGCTTGGAATCAACGTGTTGTGGTTCAGATGAAGGAGACAGTGGAACAAGAGTCATGATGTTCAGGACCATTGAGGTTGAAAACAACCAAACGGGCAGAGCAATAGTTAACCCAGGCAAAGACAATGTTGCCATGTATGTAGCACTAGCATTTCCAAAAGGTGGAAATGGATCAGGATTTCCATCTGGGGGAAGATCTTGGCCGGTAGACTCGGGGAATGTTGCCATCAGGAACGAGCCTAAAAAACACTTAATCACAACCAAGAACTCAAACTATTACTAGGAATATTTCATGGGCAGTAAATTTTATGACGTAGGAACAAAACTTGAAGTTTTCATGTTTCAAGAGTTGAGAAAAGGATGAAATGGCGACTCTATCTCTTTCAAGGTTTAATGAGCCTGAAAGGACAAGTGCTCAGATGGACCTTTTCTTTTAAAGAGTATGAAAAGGAATGAAAGTGACTACTCTGGAGAGCTAGGAAAAAGGTTTACCGGACAAATCGTAAAACTGCATATACACCTTGGCGATCAAATGAAAGAGAAATGACCAAGGACTTTCTGTACGACAGTCAGTCTTCCCGAATGCTGTGTTCAGTGCGTTATGGTTCGTAAGGCAGTAGACACAGCTTCCTATGGATGTAGGATGATAACCTAGTGGGGTCTCCTGATATATAGTCGACAGTACTGGGAGCACAAGTCTGTACTAGCAGCTATCGAGTCGCAGAAGGAGGAATCACCCAACCTTAAGCGAAAGAAATAGTGACTAGGTTTAACAACGCCGGAGCATGTCTCTAGCATAAACCTCTAAATAATGTGTGTTAAGTTCCAATGCGTTGTTAAGTTCATTCAGTTCATTTTAGAGTTGATCTTGAATTATGTTTCAGTTTCCAGGCCTTACCGTATGTATATCAAAAACCTAGGATGCAGCTAGAATGAGTAAAGCATCTTTTGTTTCAATGAACACCTACTTACAGGAGGGTAGAGAGATCATTCCCAAACCAAGAAAAAACCAAGATCAGCTAAGAGACACAATGCATAAACACATCAATCCTACAGTGCATCGATACTACTAATGATAGATTTTAAGTTTGCTTTCTAATTTCTCAAACATGAAAACTCGAAATGCAAATGTACTTTCACTTTCGCATACTAAATGAATGCAATCTTTTGATTTTGATTGTTTTGAATTTAAAGAGACAAACAAGCAAGTGTGAACTGATCGATCCAAACAATTGTGATCTATGCTTGGTAGTGAAAAAATTGAATCAATATCAAAAATTGGTTCAATAATCGTCACTAAAAATCAACCAGCAAGAAACAAGAAATGAAAAAGCCTCAAACAAATCAACAAGTCGGTCATAGATGAACCTTGGATAGACAAGCAACCAAGCCAAATAATTCAAAGATTTGAAAAAACTAGGTCACAAAGCCAAAAATGCAAGATTCATTCAATGAAACCAAAGAGAGAGTATCTTAACCAAAAGCAATTAAAACAAACTAATGGGCAAGAGAAAGACAACAGGGGATTAACAAGACTGGTGAATTTAGGAGGTAGAATTGAAAAAAAAACTCTACAGGAATCGTTGCGGGCATAACATCAGCAACTAGGGATGATTAGCCACTAGCTGTAGCAACAGAGCGATGTCATCACGAGAGTACACGTCTCTTTCGCAATGGGCCGATTGTAGGAATCGTCGCGGCTGTATGACAGGATTCAGTGATGCATAGGATTATAAAATAGAGACAGGGAAACTTTGGCGTGACTCTTAAGCTTTTTCTAGTGATGAACTTAAAAACGATGGAAAACGAATGAAAACTCCCAAACAAAGACCAAAATATTCTTCTAGACAGTAAAGGGATTTCCAAAATTGACCTAGGTAACCCAAAATATTGATGGTTTGACCCCAAAAATTCAAGAGACACTAAACCAAAACCAAACAAAAGCAAACAAGAAAAACATACAAGGGACTTCCCTAGTGGAGTTGCCAACTTGTGAAGTAGGAAAGTGTTCCCTCTGCGGACAGAGGCAACCCCTCTAGCCCTAGAGTGGGTCTAGTCATAGCAAAGACAAAACAAAAATCAATTCCCTTAAATAGTCATCGTTGGAGGCCTACCTCAAACCGGTGGTTGATGAAGTTCCGTTGCGTTACTCTAGCTTCTGTTTCCTTCTCCTTAATGAAAAATCAACCTGAAACACCACAAGAAAACAAAAGAGCACGTAACCGAGAACAACGATGATCTATTTACTCATAAAGTCAAGAAATCATGAGCTATCAAGTAAATTACATACAAGACATAGGGAATCATCATTGATTGTATTAATAATATATCAAGAGCAAAGCTTACAACCAAGTCTTGATGTCACAAGCCTTCTCGGAGGGTCCAGCCAGTATGTTTCTTCAAGAATTCACTCTCAAGGATGGGTCTCCCAAATAAATAATACCTCTCTCTCACTCACAAGCTTTAATACAAGGTTAAGGGCACTCCACAACCTCTTGAAAACTATTTAGCAATCCCACACTTGTCACACTCACACCAAAGCTATCTACCAAACTCAAATGCACTAGCAACACTATTCAACCAAAAGAACTAGCATATCATAGCAATGGTGAGTGATTTTATAGGAGAAGGAGTCTCCATGAAATGAGGGAGAGGGAGATTATCCTCAAGGAACGTTGCACAAGAGGTGGAACCACCATCACAGAGGCGGAAAGGCGACCCAAAATGACCCAACAACCAGATCTAGAGGCATCTAGAAGGCCGCTTGTTGGAACAAATTCGCCCAATCTAGATCGTCGCTAGCCGTGAACTAAGTCTCAGTGATGGCATCGCTAGGAGGCAATGCATGCAGACTAATCATCATGATACATAGTTAATAGCCTCATGCCAGGACTTGAAATTTGACCATCGCGGGAAACAGATGTATACCTGTGACAGGGTCACGATGAGACCATTTATGACAAAGGACCGTTGTGTATATTAAGGTTTTACTTGCAACGAGGTAGAAAAGGGAATGAGGGTTAATTTGTAGCATCAGAGAGCATTTTTTTAATCTTCTTACATTGGTGGGAAGATATGGACATGTTTATTTGACACATGACACCGTAGAAAGACTGAGATGAGGACAGTGACAAATTACTGTGTAACATGCCTTTTGTAGACACCTTGAAGATCTTGAAGATAATTTTGAAGACCATAATGAATTAGCCATCATGAGGTAGCTTGGAGATCATTGGTTGGGTACCATGAAGAACAGTGGTTACACCTTCTACATGATAGGGTTGTCATTGATGATGTAGCGTGGAGACTACAATGAAGCTGAAGATTGACAAGGCTTGGTGAAGAAGACTTGGGGAGCTGTGAATACAACCAAACATACCTTGACAAAGTGAAGCTATAGGGTTGGAGCCCTTGGGGTTGGTGCCTCAGAATTGACAAGGTTGGAGCCTTGGAAGTCCAAGTTAGTGCTTGGAAAATACAAGTTGGAGCTTGGGAGTTTGAAGATTGGTGTCTTAATCTAGGGTTGGAGCCCTACACGTATTGTACTTGATTTATTGAAGAAATTAATAAAAGCAGTTTATTTCTATTGTTCATTTTGTGTTATAAATATAATTGATCTAACTGGTAAAAGTAACCATTTAAAAGAAATACTGATTCACCCCCCTCTCAGTATTTCCAACAATTAGTATCAGAGCCAGTACCTTCACTCAAAGCCTAACAGCTTGAAGGTTGATCATTAGAACACAAATGGCGAAGCCAAGGAAGAAAATCTCCAATCCACCTAAATATGTGTCTCCCTCAACCACCAAAATTGAAGTCAATAAATTTGTGAAGGATCCATTGTTCAATGGAAACATTGATATATGGGAAGCAAGAATGAGGAATTTCTTAAAGACTCAGGGCATTGAAGTCTAGAAATCAGTGATTGCTGATAACATGATGGATGGAGAATCCAAGGAACATAATACACGAGAAATGAAAGTAATATTGAATATGCTACTTGATTCTAAGAGTGATGATATCAAGGCTAAAGAAGACCTAGAAGATGAAGATAATGAAAAAGATTTTGAAGAATATCTCCTTACTAAACTTATGGGTGCCATGGAAGAGATTAACAATTTGAAAAAGGAAAACTAGGAACTTAAGAAGAAAGTGAAACTTAGTGACCAGGACAAGACAAGGAAGGAAGTTGACCTTATCAAGCTTCAAGTACAAGAAAGGGATGAAGAGCTTGCCAATATTAATGAAGAATTTCATCAAAACAAGAGAAAGCATAATGAAGAAGTCATATCCATGACAAATCATTTGGATAAGGCAAAGAAACGGGAAGATACCTTGTCAAGCCACCTTGAACAAAGGCACAAGAGCTTGAACAAGCTTGAAGTAGAAATTGGTCAATACAAGGAAGAGGTCTCCTCCCTTAGATCTCAATTAGAAGAAGCAAGGAAACAAGCACAAGGAGCAGAGAAGGTGATGGAATCTTTGACATTCATAGAAGGACAAGTTGATGAAGCAGAAAAGGAGAGAAACACCATGATATACCAACTAGAAGAAAAGGATGATGACATCACCAATTTAAAATCAGAAATCACTTCTCCTAAGGCCCAATTGTGTGAAGTAACCAATATGAAGGAAGAAATGGAGATCATTCTATCAAAGAAAGATGTATAATGCAAGAAAATGAAGGAAGAAATTGGAATCATAAAAAGGAAGTTGAATTGATGAATAAGAACTTGAAAATTTCTCAAACCCTAGATGACATCCTAAGTCATCAAAGGTATCCGCTCGATAAATCAGGTCTTGGATATGCAGGTGAATCCTAAAGCAATAAGGAAAATTATTCAAACAACAAGGATGCGAGGAAGCTAGAAAGAAATGTTGATGCTCCTAGTTCCAGAAAAGGCAACAGTCAAGTTGACATTGGAAGAAATCCTACTCTAAGAAGAAATTCAGATGGTGTCAAGGATGCAAGAAGCAATGGTTATCATCAAAGGATCCCTAGGCAAAAAGACTTTATAAGTAGATCAAGGAAATCTCTATCTCCTAGGTACCAAAGTATATTTCTTGGTAACTGTTATTCTTGTACAAACTTTGGGCACAAGGTAAAAGATTGTAGGGCATATCACAAAGATAAATATAATGGTCCCCATCAATCTTCGAGAAGAAATTTTGCAAGAAGTCATGAATGCTTATTCATGAACAACATAGAGTTCTTGATTGTAATTTGACTTGGGCCCCTACACAAGCTAGAACCCTGCCAGAGAAGAAAGTTACACAAGTAGGGAGAAGTAAGCAAATTGAATCCAAATTATCTTGAACACCCCAACCAACAACACATGTTGTTGACCTGATGAAGTTATCCTTGATATTCCTAGTATTTGACGATGAGACTCTGCCAGAAGGAAGACCATGCATACAGTTAGGGGGAGCTTATGATGATTAAGCATTCTTGCAGAAGCTATCTGTGAATGGGCCCTATGAAATCCTTGATGAGCCACATGGACAATCATCCTTTGATAAGATCATCTCTTGGGAGAAATTCCATTAAAAAGCATCATCCCTTATTCATCCATGAACTATTATTAAAGATCTTTTCCACTTGATAACTAAGAAGTTACTATTTCATGAGCTAGAGGAGGTCGTGCAAATAGGGGGAGTTGGATCATCACATGAAGGAATGTTAGTAAATCTATTATGGACCACATTTCTAGAAAGAAAAGCATCATGATAGGGGGAGTAACATACCTATGAAGATCTACTATTCATGAAGAAGAGAAGCAGCTTGACAGGGGGAGTTTTTTGGGCACTCCGTTTTCCATTGATGTCAAAGGGGAGAGAATGTTGAAAGGGCAAGAATATCGCCATCAATGAAAAAGGGGGAGATTGTTAATCTAGGTTGTCATTGATGTCAATATGGCACTGGCCGAGATGGCAAATATTCTTGAAGATGCCAGAGGATGACTATAGATCTTGTTAAGATATCAAGACAAATGAAGTAACAATCTTGTACCTTGATTATCATAATGAAGGATTACCATATCACTGCACTTGATGAAGGTCTAGAAAATATACATGATGATGACTAATAATTGGAAGAATACCCTCTATGCCTAGACTATGAGGACTTATCTTACATTGAAAGACTAGACTATGATTATGATCCTATGTTGAAGAAGTCAAGCAATAAGGAAATCAAGAACATGAAGAGGGAAAAGACATAATGACATGAAGACAAGAACATGAATTGTGAAGACAATTAACGAATGAATCATCCATGAAGAGGAAGCCCATCTATGAAATAATGTTGCTGTCCTATATTTATGCACTCATAAATATCAGTCACATTAAAAAATATTTTTTTCTACCTTAGAGGAAAATTTCTTCCATGAGATCAACACCATCTTAAAGAGCATAATTTTTCCTTTCGAACGAGCTATTACACTTCCCGAAATTCCAAGCATTCGGAAAGTCATTTATTTTTTAAGTTAAGGTATAATTTCTGGCTAGCAAGCCGACATGAACTTGTAAATTCAAGTCAACCTACCTTTATGACGTGACCATTCAATTCGTGAACGAAATGTGTATATATAGAAACTGCATACCCTCATTTCTGTCAAGATAATTCAGCGGTCTATTCGTAGAAGAAGTACAGAGGCCGAGAAGAATAAAGACATCACTACTTTTGGAAATTTTCTATTAAATTTGGATTGTGGGTAGTTTCACCTCAGGCTTGGAAAACTACTTGTGGAGGAAAAACCTCAGGCTCAGACCTGTGATAAGAGTCGAGGAATAACAACTCAGAACTGTAACCAGTCACCTTGATAGTTCTATTTTAAGGGCTTGGATAGCTACCTGTGGAGAGATACTTCCAAAAACTGCGATGGCATTCTTCCAAACTAACCTACTCATTTTTGAAGCTCAGTTTTGGTGACTTGGACTAGCTCAGTGTAGTATCTCAGTGGAAAAAAATCGAATTATACATTAGTGATGGGATTAATTCAATGATCATGCCCTCAGAACAGTGGACAGTCTACCTGTGTAGTATCTAGCCTTTCGAGAGATTACAATTTGGTTGATGAAAAATAATTTGCACAGAGCCTCGAACTAGTTAGAAACTTATTACTGTTGGAAAGTAAGAGATACAACAACTTGTGGAAATGTTTGCGGAGGCTCGGACCAGACCTACAAGTGCCTCAGACCTGTGGGTAGTTAAACCCTTGGTAGCTCGGTTCTGTGACATGCTTGGACTATCATCACAACTCAGAAATTAGTGAGAATAGTCACCTAATTGTTGGAAAGTTCTTGAAGAAGCCCTTGAAAAGGCTTAGACCAGGTGCAAAACTTGGACTGCCTTTTGTAGACACCTTGAAGATATTGAAGATAATTTGAAGACCATAATGCATTAGCCATCATGAGGTAGCTTGGAGATCATTGGTTGGGTACCATGAAGAACAATGGTGATACCTTCTACACGATAGGGTTGTCATTGATGATGTAGTGTGGAGACTACATTGAAGCTGAAGATTGAAAGAGCTTAGTGAAGAAGACTCGGGGAGACATGAAGTACAACCAAACATACCTTGACAAAGTGAAGCTATAGGGTTATAGCCCTTGGGGTTGGTGCCTCAGAATTGACAAGGTTGGAGCCTTGGAAGTCCAAGTCGGTGCTTGGAAAATACAGGTTGGAGCATGGGAGTTTGAAGATCAGTGTATTCATCTAGGGTTGGATCCCTACATATATTGCACTTGATTTATTGAAGAAATTAATAAAATAATTTAACTTTTATTGTTCATTTTGTGTTCTAAATATAATTGATCTAACTGGTAAAAGTAACAATTGAAAAGAAATACTGATTCACCCCGCTCTCAGTATTTCCAACAATTGGTATTAGAGCCAATACCTTCACTCAAAGCCTAACAACTTGAAGGTTGATCATTAGAACACAAATGGCGAAGCCAGGGAATAAAGTCTCCAATCCTCCTAAATATGTGTCTCCCTCAACCACTGAGATTGAAGTCAATCAATTTGTGAAGGCTCCATTGTTCAATGGAAACTTTGATATATGGGAAGCAAGAATGAGGAATTTCTTAAAGACTCAAGGCATTGAAGTCTGTAAATCAGTGATTGCTGATAACATGATGGATGGAGAATCCAAGGAACATAATACAAGAGCAATGAAAGCAACCTTGAATGGGCTACCTGATTCTTTGAAGGCCATTTTTGAAAAATTCTCGTCAGCAAAAGGCATATGGAATAAACTTCATGATCTTCACTCAAAAGGAGTGTTGACAATGATCTCTAGTCAAGAAAATGATGGAAAACAAGAAGGAAATCTAGAGCACATCAAGGAAGCTAAAGATAAGAGTGATGATATCAAGGATAAAGAAGACCTAGAAGATGAAGAGAACGAAAAATATTTTGAAGAATATATCCTTACTAAACTTATGGTTGCCATGGAAGAGATCAACAATTTGAAAAAGGAAAATCAGGAACTTAAGAAGAAAGCACAAGTTAGTGACCAATACAAGACAAGGAAGGAATTTGACCTTGTCAAGATTCAAGTACAATAAAGAGATGAGGAGCTCGCCAAGATTAAGGAAGAATTTCATCAAAACAAGAGAAAGCATCATGAAGAAGTCATATCCATGACGAATCAATTAGATAAGGCAAAGAAATGGGAAGCTACCTTGTCAAGACACCTTGAACAAAGGCACAAGAGTGGTGGGCTCCAGTATTGCAGCAATAATGCTGCAACTCCTGAGACTCCCTTCTTTAATTTTATCAACCTGGTAGTTCGTAACAAACTTGGAAGCGACGGTGTTGTATGCACAAGTACTAGCTCTTGCCGCAGCTGTCACTTGGTTAGCTGACACAAGTCCGCTAGGAGCTTAAGCCAACTTCTATGAGCTCTTAGAAGAAGCTGTTTAATTGATGGATGAAAGCTAACTCGAAGGAAGCTAATCTATTTGCGAAAAGAGATTGAAAAACTGAAGGAAAACGCAAACCCTAATTCTACCAGCTAGTCCTATTGATGCAAAGGAGAGAAGGAAACCTATTGAAAGAGATGCCATTACTTCTATGAAGGTAAAATACATGTGTCTAGACTACCTCTATCTGAAGAAAACACCTTTTTGTATTTTTGATTAAGTCGTTAGTTTCATCATGCATATGCTTTCACTGTTCTTTGACTGTGCAGGGGTGGATCAAGGAGGAGAAATGCTTGGAAGAGGTCGAGAAGTGTCAGAGAGGGTCTAAGGAGTCCCTAACACCCTTCCAGAGAGTTTCACAAAGTTTGGCTATCAAAAAACCTCATTTGTGAGCTTCTACACGAAGTCTGCAGGGGTTCTACAGGATGTTCAGGAATTTCTACAAGATGTTCAGAAATTTCTACAGGATGTTTAAAAATTGGATTTTGGAGGATCAGTGAGTGAGGGAAGATGCATGAAGGGATATGGAGATAGGATAGGGGTATGAAGTGGCCCAGGGACTGGTGGATGGAGTGGTGAGAAGGTGTAGATGGCTAAATTGGCTCAAAGAAGGCTGAAACAATGATTGCACAAAAAGGTAGGGTTACGTGGGCAAGAGGATAGATGTGAGACGGGGAACCTAGCTAGGAGATGGAGTAGATGGCTTTGATGAAGCTTAGGTGGATGAAAGAGTGGTAGAGATGCTCTGCACCGTATACATTCAACTAAATTAACAAAGTCTTGCAAGTAATCAAAGTCCTAGCTAATCTAATGTAACTAACAATAAAGTGAATGAACAACATCTTTATTCGAAAGAGAACCATGTATATCAACTATGTAACGAAACATTTCAGAGATCTGAACACATAACCAACTTCTGCAAATGAAAACAGTACACTAAGGATTGCATGGTAAAGCAAACTAGTGTTTTTGTTTGGGACAACACGGTTACTTCAATTCCAGCCCCTGATCCAACAAGGAAGAGGTGAAACCAAAAGTGTTTGTTGACCCTTTTTTGGAGCCTTTTTCCTGTTAATATCCTACCAATCTATTCTAAACATAAAAAGCTACTCTAACGATCAAAAGCAATCTAAATAACAAAGCAAGATTTAAATCTAAATAGCAGATTTTATTCTAAGAATGCAACAAAAACAAATAAAGATAAACAAAGGAGGTACTGGGCACTTGAGATGGGCCCAACCCCAAGAGCTACAGCCTCCTAGGAGAGATTTAGAGCTGGTTCAAAGCTGGATTCATCTTTATTGAGCAAGAAAAGAAGAGTTACATCAAAACTATCCACAAGGGGAAGCTTGAAAATGTGCTGAAATGCAAAGCTAATCTACTGACTAAAATCGAACTACAAGCTAGCTAACTTCTGCCTACAAAGTGACTAAATACTGGCTAACCAAAATGAGGCCCTAAGCCTTCTTATTTATACAAATTGAGGACCCCAACAGCCCTCCTAAACTTTAGGAACTTGGCTGCCAAAACTTGTAGTTAATAGCACTTTTACTAGCACTTGCTCAGCTGCCCTTGTGATAATTGATTTGGTGGCCCTTGAACTCCGAGCTGATGGTGGAGAATTCGAGGTAAGGGCCCATAAATGAAGGGGACACCTTCCTACAAATCCTCTCCCTTGTTCTCCCACGAATTTGGCTGCCAGGTGCTCATTAAAACCTTTGATTTTGTCTCCAAATTGACAAAAAAGACTACACAAAGCACACATTAGACTTGTTGGCATAATGACTAATCCAATTCACTCTATTAGCATAAATATAATAAAAAACATGCAATAAACTAATGAGAATGGTGGATTAAGTCGAATTAGGAGGTTGAATGAGCCCATATAATTATCCGTTTTTGGGGCTCATCAAAGAGCTTGAAAAAACTTGAAGTAGAAATTGGTCAATACAAGGAAGAGGTATCCTCCCTTAGATCTCAACTAGAAGAAGCAAGGAAACAAGCACAAGGAGTTGAGAAGGTGATGGAAGCTTTGACATTCATAGAAGGACAAGTTAATGAAGCAGAAAAGGAGAGAAACACCATGATATGCCAACTAGAAGAAATGGATGATGACATCACCAAGTTAAAATAAAAAATCACTTCTCTTAAGGCCCAATCATGTGAAGTAACCAAGATGAAGGAAGAAATGGAGATCATTCTATCAAAGAAGGATGAAGAATGCAAGAAAATGAAGGAAGAAATTGGCTTTCTTAAAAAGGAAGTTGACTTGTTGAATAAGAACTTGAAAAGTTCTCAAACCCTATATGACATCCTAAGTCATCAAAGGTCTCCCCTCGATAAACTAGGACTTGGCTATGCAGGTGAATCCTCAAGCAAGAAGGAAAATGCTTCAAACAACAAGGATGTGAGGAAGCTAGAAATAAATGTTGATGCTCCCAGTTCCAGCAAAGGCAATAGTCAAGTTGACATTGGAAGAAATCCTACTCTAAGAAGAAATACAGATGGTGTCAAGGATGCAAGATGCAATGGTTATCATCAAAGGATCCCTAGGCAAAAAGACTTTAGAAGTACATCAAGGAAATCTCTATCTCCCAGGTACCAAAGTATATTTCTTGGTTATTGTTATTCTTATACAAACTTTGGGCACATGGAAAAAGATTGTAGGGCATATCACAAAGATAAATATAATGGTCCTGGTAAATCTTCGAGAAGCAATTTTGCAAGAAGTCATGAATTCTTATTCATGAAAAACATAGGGTGCTTCAAGTTTCATAACATTGGACATATGGCATGTGATTGTAACTTGACTTGGGCCCCTACACAAGCTAGAACCATGCCAGAGAAGAAATTTACAGAAGTATGGAGAAGGAAGAAAATTGAATCCATAATTCTCTTGAACACCCTAGCAACAACACATGTTGTTGACCTGATGAAGTTATCCTTGATATTCCTAGTATTTTATGAGGAGAATCTTCCAAAAGGAAGACCATGCATATAGTTAGGGGGAGCTTATGATGATTAAGCATTCTTGCAAAAGCTATCCGTGAATGGGCCCTATGAAATCCTTTATGAGCCATATGGACAATCATCCTTTGATAAGATCGTCTCTTGGGAGCAATTCCATTAAAAATCATGATCCCTTATTCATCCATGAACTATAACTGAAGATCTCTTCCACTTGATCACTAAGAAGGTAATATTTCATGAGCTAGAGGAGGTCATGCAGACAAGGGGAGTTGGCTCATCACATGAAGGAATGTCAGTACATCTATTATGAACCACATTTCCAGAAAGAAAAGCATCATGATAGGGGGAGTAACATACCCATGAAGATCTACTATTCATGAAGAAGAGAAGAAGCTTGACAGGGGGAGTTTTTTGGGCACCCCATTTTCCATTGATGTCAAAGGGGGAGTTTGTTAATCTAGGTTTTCGTTGATGTCGATATGGCACTAGCCAAGATGGAAAATATTCTTGAAGATGCCAGAGGATGACTATAGCTCTTGTTAAGATATCAAGACAAATGAAGTAACAATATTGTACCTTGATGATCATAATGAAGGATTACCATATCTATACACTTGATGAAAGTCTAGAAAATATACATGATGACGACTAATAATTGGAAGAATACCCTCTATGCCTAGATTAGGATGACTTATCTTACTTTGAAAGACTGGACTATGATGATGACCGTATGTTGAAGAAGTTAAGTAATAATGAAATCAAGAACATGAAGAGGGCAAAGAAATAATGACATCAAGACAAGCACATGAATTTTGAAGACAATTAACGAAGGAATCATCCACGAAGAAGAAGCCCATCTATGAAAGAATGTTGCTATCCTATATTTCTGCACTCATAAATATCAGTGACATTTAAAAATACCCTTTTCTACCTTAGAGGAAAAATTCTTCCATGAGACCAACACCATCTTAAAGAGCATAATTTTTCCTTTCCAACGATCTATTACATGTCCCGAAATTCCAAGTGATCGGAAAGTTATTGATTTTTTAAGTTAAGGTATAATTTCTGGCCAACAAGCCAACCTGAATGTGTAAATTCAAGTCGGCCTACCTTTGTGAAGTGACCATTCAATTCATGAACGAAATGTGTATATATAGAAACCACAGACCCTCATTTTAGTCAAGTTAATTTGGTGGTCTAGTCATAGAAGAAGTACAGAGGCCGAGAAGAATAGGGACATCACTGTTTGAGCAATTTTCTATTAAATTCAGACTGTTGGCAGTTTCACCTTAGGCTTGGACAACTACTTGTGGAGGACAAACCTCAGGCTCGGATATGTGATAAGAGGCTAGGAATAACAGCTCAGAACTATAACCAGTCACCTTGATAGTTCTATTTTAAGGGCTCAGAAAGCTACCTGTGGAGAGATACTTCTAAAAACTGCGGTGGCATTCTTCCAGACCAACCTACTCATTTTTGAAGCTTAGTTTTGTTGACCTAGACTAGCTCGGTGTAGTATCTCAGTGGAAAAAACTCAGATTATAGATCAGTGATGGGATCAATTCAGTGATCATGCCCTCGGAATAGTGGACAGTCTACCTGTGTAATATCTAGCCTTTGGAGAGATTATAATTTGGTTGACGAACTGTCATTTGCATAGAGCCTCGAACTAGTTAGAAACTTATTGTTGTTGGATAGTAAGAGCTACAACAACCTGTGGAAACATTTTCAGAGGCTTAGACCAGACTTACAAGTGCCTCAGACATGTGGGCTGTTATACCCTTGGTATCTCGGTTCTGTGACATGCTTGGACTGTCATCACAACTCAGAAATTAGTGAGAACAATCACCTAATTGTTGACTAGTAAAGGACTATGTTCTTGTAGCTACAAAATCTCGTTTGGAGGAGTGAAATATTTGAACAGTGGTCTGGTGCAGTATGGTGCAGAGTTGATGGTGTAGATTGGGTGATGAAGAATGGTGCAGTGGAGCAGGCTTAGTGCAACATAGTGAAGAGACCTTGAAGACATCTTGAAGCACCCATTGAAGAGCTTGTGGAGAAATCTCTTGTTGGGAAAAACACTGTGAAGACTCCCTTGAAAAGTTCTTGAAGAAGCCCTTGAAGAGGCTTAGAGCAGGTGCAGAACTTGGACTACCTTTTGTAGACACCTTGAAGATCTTGAAGATAATTTTGAAGACCATAATGCATTAGCCATCATGAGGTAGCTTGGAGATCATTGGTTGGGTACCATGAAGAATAGTGGTGACACCTTCTACATGATAGGGTTGTCATTGATGATGTAGCGTGGAGACTACAATGAAGTTGAAGATTGACAAGGCTCGGTGATCCAGATTTAAACATGAATGCAACAAATTACATAGATAACCATAAATACAGAGATGAAACATAAATAATACTTCATTTCATTAATGTAAAATACTTACAAACAGAAATGGAAATAAACTAGCTCAGGAGATGGTAGCTTATCTCTGAGGAGAGATGTGGTGGCTACATGCCTCTAAACTATCTTACAATGAGGCTTGAAGGCCTATTTATTGTTGAGAAACAATGGAAAACACTAAACATCCAAAAACCTAACCCTAGAAGATGAAGCACCAAACTATGGGCCACGTTTTGGGTAAATTGGTACATCAACTTCCTGGGGTCGTAACTTTAGCATACAATCTCCGTTTGATGTGAAAAATACCTCGTTAGAAAGTTCTATCCGAGGACTAAAACTTTGGGATGAAAAAAATATGTCCACAGACCCATGTTTCTCCCAATTTTCCCAAAAAATGTCATTTAGGTCTTCAAAACGGCTTCGGAATTTCAGGACCTGGAAAACTACTAAAAATAGTAAACTGTGCTACAATTAAGGAAACTGTAAAACTGAAAGAAACAAGGGTGGGGGTCCAAATGGAATTGGCGGGTGGCCCCAATATCCACCTAGATAATTCCTCCCCCCTTAGGAATCAATGGTTCCCATTGCATTGAGTTCCTCCATTAGATGAGGAAACTTATGCTGAACTTGGTCCTTGGTGAGCCACTTGTGCTGGTGAAGGAGTTGGCCTGCTTTGACAACTCGATATAGTTGGACATTCTGCTGGTGAGTGTGATTGATTTGTGTGTCTGTGATCCAATTAGTTGCATCTTGTTCCATACAATCTAGATTTAACTCTATTGGTGTGAGCTATTCTGCAATGTCGGATGTGTCTAGTAATGGTGGAAAGTATGGCCGAAGGCGGTCCACATTGAACACCGGGTGTAGGCCAAGGAATGGGGAATGCTGAGCTCAAACGAATTGTCTCCCATAGCCTTGGTAATGGTGTAAGGACCATATCAAAGTGGTTTGAGTTTTTGATAGGCTCAATAAGGTGTTCCTTTTACAAATGCAACCAGACTTTGTCGCCCACCTGAAACTTGTGTGGCACCCAATGTTGATCATGTCGCTACTTGTACTTGGCATTTGATTTCTCCAGAATGTTGTGGAATTGTTGGTGGATATGTTGGATGTGCTCAATGAAGCTGTTTTCCTTATCTATTTCGGACTGGACATGAGCTGAATCTACCTGAGTAGCTGCAAATGGCATGGCCACATTAATGGGACATAGTGGCTGGAATCCCAAGCCCACCTAAAAAAGGTTATGGCCAGTCGAGCTGTGGAGAGCCCAGTTATAGATGTGATGAACATAGGGGAGGCTCTCATCCCATGTGTGTGGATGCTTTGAGTTGTACATGTCCAGAATGTGTACGATCATCCTGTTGAAAACCTCTGTCTGGCCATCAGTTTGGGGATGGAAGGCTACGAACTTAGTGAGTTTGGTGTCCAACATTGACCCGAGACTGGACCAAAATGTATTGAGGAACTTTCTGTCCCGATCTAAGATGATAGATTGTGGGATCCCAAAGTGTACCCACACTCGTTCAAAGAAGAGTTTAGCAATGGCTTTAGCTATGATATTCTTCTTGCAGGCCGCATAATGGCCATCTTCGAGAACCTTCCAAAAACCACAAAAACACAATCATTTCCATGCTTAGTAGAAGGAAGGCTTGAAATGTAATCCATGGAGATGGATTCCCAAGGTCGATTATGGGTAGGCAACAGAGTATATAGGCCTTGATTATTAATGGTCAGTTTGACATTGGCGCATGTAGTGCATGATTTGATGTACTTCCTGACATCCTGTCGAAGATTCAACCAATAGAAATACTTCTGCAACACTGTCACCGTTTTCTTGACCCTGAAATTCCCAGTAGCTCGACTGTAGTGTGCTTCCCAAATCATCTTGGCACGCTCGCTTGAAGGAACACAAAGGTGACCCAGGTGGCATAACAGGGCATCCTAGAGGTGAAAATATGGAACATGCTGACTCTCCAAGAGTGTCTAGTATGTGTGGTCGAACTCTGGGTCGCTTTTGTAGAGAAGTGGCCAGTCAGAGGTCTTGTGCCCACAAGAGTTGAGCACGGTGGTTAATGCCATGATCGGTGGTCGACTGAGGCAATCTGCAACATTATTGGTGCTGCCCTTCTTATACTTGATATTAAAATGGAACTTTTGCAGGTATGTGGAACACTTCTAATGACGATCATTCTGCAACTTCCCTTGGGTCTGTATGAACTACAGGGGCCAGTGGTATGTGTGGATGACCGTTTCCTTCCCCAAAATGTAATGCTTCCATTGTCGTCAGTCCTGCATAATGGAATACATCTCTTTGTCATAAGTGGGATACTTCCAGACTGTGTCTGAAAGTGTCTCACTGTGATATGCCACTGGATGCCCATGTTAAGTAAGGACTACCCCAATAGCATAGTCAGAGGCATCTGTTTCGATCTCAAATGGTTGTTGCAAGTCTAGTAATGCAAGCACTAGTGCTGAGCAGAGGTGATGTTTCAACTTTGTGAATGCCTTCTGTTGAGATTCATACCAAAAGAATTTTGCTTTCGCTCCTCCCTTGGTGACTTGACTAAAGGGCCAAGTGATATGAGAAAATCCCAACACGAACCTGCGGTAGAAGTTGGCAAGACCTAGAAAGTTGCGGAGCTTTGTCAAAGTGGCTGGAGATGGACAATCCTGAATGACTTGGATCTTGGATGGATCCACATGCACCCCCCATTCAGCAATAATGTATCCTAGATACTGAACTTGGGTCATGCCAGAAGTGCATTTCTCCAAATTGGCACATAAATTTTGTTGCTACAGTGTTTGGGGAACTTGTCGGATATGGTGTAGGTGCTCTTCCCAACTCTGGCTGAAGATTAGGATGTCATCTAAGTATACCACTACAAATGAGTTGGTGAATGACCGCAAGATGTCATCCATTAGCCTCATGAAGGTTGCAGGAGCATTCGTCAACCAGAAAGGCACAACCAACCATTCGAAAAGGCCCTCCTTGGCTTTGAAGGTAGTCTTCCACACATCAGAGGGTTTGATTGGTACCTGGTGATATCCTAACTTCAAATCAATCTTGCTAAAATATTTTCCCCCCTTCAGTTGGTCCAGAAGGTCATCAATCTGTGGGATCGAGTACCTAATCTAGACAGTGATTTTGTTCAGTGCTTGATAGTTAATATAGAGTCTCCAAGTCCCATCCTTCTTTTGTACCAACACGATCGGGATCCCACAGGGCGATGAACTCGGTCGGATTTGACCTTTCTACAACAGCTCCTAAATCTGCCTCCTGAT
This sequence comes from Pinus tabuliformis, assembly GCA_031772625.1. Taxonomy (NCBI): domain Eukaryota; kingdom Viridiplantae; phylum Streptophyta; class Pinopsida; order Pinales; family Pinaceae; genus Pinus; species Pinus tabuliformis. Next base: position 1,541,055,243 of record CM062804.1, on the reverse strand, counting down.
TTCATTGTTCTCCAGAATGGAGTGTCGATAGATTGGTCCATTGCGCAGTAACACACTTGGGGCCAGATTGATGGAGTGCTTGACCTGACAGTGCAGAGGAACCTCTGCGGGGAAGGTGAAGATGTCCTCGTACTCCTCCATGACCTTGTCCATCTGTAGTTGTCGTGTAGAGGGGCCTTGTCTAGATGTCATGGCCATTGTATTCTTCTTTCCTTGAGGGTGTATCATTAGGAAAAAAAATTTCCCAGTTTTGGAAATGAGCTTACTGCATTGTTTCACAGTAACCAAAGAGATGGCAATAGGTGGTGCTACCTTCAGTATCCTATACAAATTATTTACCAAAGTAACAATAACAACACGAGGCCTTGACTCATACACAACATGTCACTTCCACAAGTATGGTTGGCCTAATAATACATCACAAACATCAAGGGGAGCAACATCACATAATACCTCATCTGTGAAGGGCTTGATGTTGTATGGAAGGCAACACTGCTGGCTCACGCGAAGATCCCGTCTTTCGTGAAGCCACCCAATGGTGTATGGTTGTGGATGTGCTATGGTTGGTAAGCCCAACTATTTCACGACCTCTGTTGAATTGAGGTTCTTTTGGCTCCTGCTATCACCAATGAATTGTAGCGGGGATCCCTTTACCCACATTTGGGAGTGGAAGAGGCGCTCCTCCTCCTCTGGATCTTCAGGTTCCTCCTTCTGGATCTTCGTGGTGGCAACGGTGGCGTTGGGCTCCGCATCAACAATCTGCGTCCCTTTGTTATTCCCCTTTTGGGTTCTGAATCAGAGTCGGAATACGCATCTGATTCCGAAGACTTTATCTCGACCACTAGTGACTGATTGTCTTGACACTCACTTATGTTGTGAGTGGAGCTCTTATGGAACTCACACCACTTTCCCATGTCCTTCTTTGGCTTCACGGTGTTGTTATTTGCTTGCGGCTTTGTTGGGTTGTCCTGGGCCACCCAATCTTAGGTTTTTCCTTTGTTCATCGGTTTGGGGGTGCCTTTACCTTGCTTCGGTTTTGTAGATCCAAAGTCTCACTTCTTCTGTTTAAACTTCTACTCCATCTTGAGAGCGTATCGGTACGCCGTGCCGAGCGAGGAGATGTCTAGGAACTCCATATCATCTTGGATGTACCTGTGTAGACAACCACGATATTTGGGTACCAAATTCAGCTCAGAATCCTTGATACCCAACTTTGTGCAAAGGGTATGAAAAATATTGGTAAACTTCGCCATATCTTGGTCCCTTCCCTGTCTCAGCGTGGTCCAATTTATGTATTTATCCTCATAGCTTTTGACAAGGCAATAATACTCCTTGATGGCATTCTGGAATGAATTCCAAGTGGGTGCGGCTGAAAATAGTGAGGCCATACTTTCATCCTTCTGCTCGCAGTAGGTTTCCCACCAATCCTTGACGTGTGGGACGGATTTGAGAAGAGAAAAAGTAATCTTTTCCTGACCGGAAAAATCATGAACAGAAAAATACCCTTCTAGTAGATTTAACCATTTATCTATAGCGTATGCATCTATCTGGACCTCAAATATGGGAATGTCAAAGTTAACTTTTACCTTAAAAGGTGTGGCACTTCTAGAGTAGCTGCTAGAAGTAGATGTGTCTCCCTTGGGTAGCCGCTGAAGGATTTGGGAAAAGTTGTCCATCATTGCATTCCTTTGTCACTCGAGGGCCTCTTTGAGAAAGATTTTGATATGATCTCATGTCCCCTCGTCTTTCTTTTCATTCACCATGGGAGGCCGTTGGGATTTGCGAGGCTGGTCTTGCAAAGGTTCGACTAGTTCAAGCCCTAACTCCTTATATCCCGACCTCGTTGCGAACATGCAAAGAAAAATAAAGAGAGAGAAGATTACTAATCTAGATTTAAACATAAACACAAAAAATTACAGAGATAACCATAACTACAGAGATGTAACATAAATAATGCTTCATTTCATTAATGTAAAATACTAAAATATGCTTACAAACAAAAATGGAAATAAACTTGCTCGGGCGATGGGAGCTTATCTCTAAGGAGAGATGTGGCGGCTACATGCCTTTGAACTGTCTTACAATGAGGCTCGAAGGCCTATTTATTGTTGAGAAACACTGGAAAACCATAAACTTCCAAAAACCTAACCCTAGGAGATGAAGCGTCAAACTATGGGCCCTGTTTTGGGTAAACTGGTACATCAACTTCCCGGGGTCGTAACTTTGGCATACGATCTTCGTTTGACGTGCACAATACCTCGTTAGAAATATTTATCTAAGAAATACAACTTTGGGACGAGAAACATCAAACCATGGACCCATGTTGCTTCCAATTTTCCCAAAAAACATTGTTTAGGGCCTCAAAATGGCTTTGGAAGTTTAGGACCCGAAAAACGACTAAAAATAGTAAATTGTACTACAATTAAGGAAACTGAAAAAAATGAAAGAAATAATGGTGGGGGTCCAAGTGGAATTGGCGGGTGGCCACCAATATCCACCTGGATCACCCGATGGAGAAGCCTTGGGGAGCTGTGAAGTACAACCGAGCATACCTTGACAAAGTGAAGCTATAGGGTTGGAGCCCTTGGTGTTGGTGCCTCAGAATTGACAAGGTTGGAGCATTGGAAGTCCAAGTCGGCGCTTGAAAAATATAGGTTGGAGCCTGGGAGTTTGAAGATCGGTGTCTTCATCTATGGTTGGAGCCCTACATGTATTGTACTTGATTTATTGAAGAAATTAATAAAAGCAATTTATTTCTATTGTTCATTTTGTGTTCTAAATATAATTGATCTAACTGGTAAAATTAACAATTGAAAAGAAATATTGATTCACCCCCCTCTCAGTATTTCCAATAAATATTGATTGAATTATGGGAGGATTTGTTACTGAATTTGCAGTTGAAACCTTAGTTAGCTATAGTGAAGCGGAGTGAAGATTCTTCAAGGGATTGCAAGGTAAATACTTAAGGTCATTGAATACTATGATTAAAATGCTATTATGTGAAAAGCAGGTAAAGCCATTACCTTAATGTTTGGAGCTACACGAAGTGGAATATTCTTTAGAAGTAGTAAACGATCAGGTCCAAAGTATAGTCCATTGATTGAACCTCCTTCAAGTGACGATGAAGGGATGGTGCTAACTACGTTGAGAAGCACTGTTCAGTTAATAACTCAGGGTATTCTGAGGATATCTCATCCATCCACTCCACCTCCACCTCCAACTCCACCTCATACACCTACGCCTTCACCTCCTTCACCTCCACTTTCACCAATCAACATAACGAATGCGATGAAGATGCTGATTTTTAAAGGAAAGGGTGATGAAGATCCAGAAAAATTTTGGTTTGTTGCAGGAGCTATGTGGACTGCGCAGCAGGTTACCGATGGAAATATTAAGAAAGCATAGTTGGATACAGCCTTGTAGGACCATGTATTAACTTGGTATATAAATTATTGCACTGATAACCCCAACACATTGTTGGAAGATACCCAACTAGCTTTAAACAAGGAGTTCAGTAGGCCTAAGTCAGAGGCAAAATCAGTAATTGAATTTAAGGAGATTCAAATGAGAGTTGATGATATGCCTTGGGAATTTGATTAGAGGTTGAAGTGCCACATTAGGCAGGCTAATATGTAAATATCAGATACCTAGCATTGTGATTGGTTTATAACATTGATTTTGTTGCATTTAAGAATACTTCTGTCACATCAGAAGATAGCAACAAAGAAGAAGCCTTGGAGATGAGGCCACATGAATCACCTATTACGGATATGAACCTTAGGGTACAACAGATTCATTTGTAGCTGGAGAGCCTGCACTTGGAGTTGCAAAGCCTGAAGAAAGGATGGGAAGCTCAACCGGAGGTGCGTGCTGAGATCTGGTGTCTAAAATGTAAAAGCCATGGACATGATAAGGATCATTGCACAGTCTTTAACAATCATATTATAGGGGGAGGACCTGTACCCTTGAAGCCAAAGACTAATATGGGGACGAGTGTGGGAGCTACATTGTGGTGCACTATTTGTCAAGTTACAGGACAACATGCTACTGATAACTGCCATCTATTGTAGAAGTTTTTACAGATGCCTCATCAGTTATTTTTCAATTTCTGTAAATATATGGGCCATGATGAGTGCCATTGTTGAGGTTATGAGCTAATGATGGAAAGAACCCCTACTTACCATATGCAAGTAGAAAATCGGTCTCTAGATCAAGGCAGGGGTTTTCAAGGCCAAGGACGAGGACGAGGAGGAGGACCTAGAAGAGGTCATGGTTAGGTTATCTACTACAACTGCGGAGAGTCGGGGCACTTCACGTGAGATTGCTCGAATCCTACGCACCCTTCGTGTCAATACTATAGAAAATTTGACCATGCTATAGAAGATTGTCCAGTGCTAATAGCTAAAATTCAAGAGAAGAAAATGTAGCCTTAACAACCTACACAAAACTTATAAATGATAAGGGATGAAGCCTGCGAGGAAGATTAGAACATTAATATTGTACTAAGAAGTGGTATGACGACCGGTGCAGATAGAGGTTATAAACCTGAGGAAGACAGATGGGTCCGCAAAGCTCTTGAGAAAGAAGTCGACTTTGACCTTAATCGCGCTAAGGAAACATTCATGGAAGCAAATAAGAGCTTCAATGAAGCCTCCACCTCAGGAAGCCAGGAAAAGAAACCAGAGACCAGTGCAACGTAAGAGGTTGATCCTTCCGTACTCACTATTTTTTTGAAGACTCGCATGAAGTTACTGCGCGATAGAAAGGTTGAGGAAGGACTGCAAAAATTAATAAATAAATGCACCAATAAATAAGAGATCCCCGATGAACAACATGTGGTAAGAAATATTGGTAAGCATAAGGAACCAACATGACACGAGATGCAGCTAATAGCACAAATATGCGATTATGAAATGGATCAGGTAATTTTGGATCTGGGATCTGATGCGAATGTTCTACTGAAACAGAAATGGGAAAGGATGGGGAGACCTGCATTGCAATGGTCTCCGATTCAGCTCCACATGGCGAATCAGGAGAAAATCATGTCCAGGGACGATTGTATGGAGTGACGGTTGATATTGAAGGTGCAAGTGCATTAGTGGACTTCGAAGTTATAGAAATTGTTGAAGACAATAATCCTTACCTCGTGCTCCTGGGAATCGACTGGGCTATTAATACGAATGGGGTCATTAATTTGAAGAAGATGACAATGGCCTTTGGAAAGAAGTTGCTTAGGGTCATAGTGCCACTGGATCCTATAGAAGGAGCACGCTATACCAAACCCATTCGCGACTATGTAGAAAGTGACAACGAGCTGGATCAAATATACAAGATAACAATGTGGGATCAAGATTGGATGAATCCAACAGTGGATGGACAAATCGCATGGGACCAGGAGAGTTCATGCACTTCTGATTCAGATGAGGAATTATAACATTGGAAAAACCACTTACATGAAGTACCTACATTGCAATGCAATATGATGATGGAGTCACTGCACTGCGTTTCATTGGAGGTAAGAAAGCTACCTTATTATGATGGTCTGACTGACGTAGATATGTTTTTAGATGAATTTGAGCGTGAAGTCCTTGAAGACCACCATTTTCAAGCATTGGAGTTGGCGCTGCACACTATGCCTGCATGATGGTGGGGTACGCATAAGGAAAGTTTTGCTAGATGGAGGGATTATAGGCGAATGATGAAGTTACAATTTGGGCATGCTAATACAAGAATGACTGAGAAGTATAGTGGGAAGGATGATCCACACGATCACTTGACGAAGTGGACTAAAGCATGGGGAATGAAACTGTAGCTAGAATGGGTACATATATTTTGTCATACCTTGGATACAATCCCCATGAACTTGTATCTCTCTATAGAGCTCTGCCACGACACTACAAAATGGGATGTATTGAGAGAAGGTTTCTTATTTACTTTCAGCTTCAAGGATGGGTTTGAAAGCATCGACGAAGTGATTCAAGAGATTAAAGTGGTTATCTTCAAGACACCGAAGGAACCTATGGAATGGACCCAACCTGATTGGAGCACCCAACTGTGCCATGCATTGGAATGCTATAATGTGACTGCTAAAGAGGAGGAAGAAGACCCGAGGAATATCAATATTCCAGAAACAAAATGGCATCGCATAATAGAAGGATCACAAATAGAGAACCCAAACATCTCCGCACCTTTGAAAACAAGATAGGTAAACATTGGCACTGAGGAAGAACCAAAGTTCATGAAGATTGGAGATTATTGGGATGATGCTATAGTAGACAAAGTTGTTGAATGACTTCACGAGTACCGGGATCTATTCCTCACTAAGTTTTCCAATTTAAAGGGCATACTTGGTGATTTGGGTGTCATGCGGATCACATTGAAGCCAGATGCGAAGCCTGTCAAACCTGTTAAAGAGTCTGATTGGGTAAGGTTGATGGTAGTCCAAGAGAAGAAAGAAGAGGGCAAAATAAGGATCTGCAAAGATCTGCGGAAGCTGAATGATGCATGTGTCCATGATCCATTTCCAATGCCATTTATAGATGAAGTGTTAGACAATTTTTGAGGGAAGGAGGCCTAATCATTTACTGCTGGGTTTTTCGGTTATCATCAAATTAAGATTGCGCCATAGGATCAAAGCAAAACCACCTTTGCGACAGAGTGGGGTTGCTTTCAGTACACTGTTATGCCTTTTGGATTAAAGAACATGCCGAAGTCATAGCAACGTTCAAAGAATTCATCCATAAGTTTCTGGAGGTATACTTCGATGATTGGACCATGTTTGGATTGGTAAAACGCCATGTAGCAAGTTTGTGCCTTATGTTGGATACATGTTGAAGATACTAGATTACGCTGAATTTGAAAAAATGTATATTATTTTATCCTTTTGGGATCTTGCTGGGTCATGTTGTGTGTAAGCAAGGATTGATGGTGGACCCTGCAAAGATTGTTGTAATTGTGAACTTGGAAGCCCCTAGGAACATCAAGCAGTTGTGCACGACACTATGACATACTGGATACTATAGAAAATTCATTAAAGCTTATGCTCAAATTACCGCACTCATGGAAAAATTGCCGAAGAAGGATGCGGCATTTTGTTGGGATGAGGAATACTAGCACAACTTAGATGTGTTAAAAGAAAAGTTGGTGACTGCGCCAATCTTGGTATTTTCCGATTGGAATGAGTTTCATGTACATGTGGATGCTTCTTGCATTGTGCTGGGTGTAGTACTAACACAGATAGGTGAAGGTGAACTAGACCATCCTATAGCTTTCTCAAGTAAGAAGTTATCAAAGGCTGAAAAAATCATTCAACAACTGAGCGCGAGGGGTTGGCCATGGTCTACGCCCTGCAGAAATTCAGGCATTATCTATTGGGGGGACACTTCAAGATATATACAGATCATTCTTTCTTAAAGTACCTAGTCAAAAAGCCCGTGTTGGGGGGAAGATTTGCCGGTGGTTGTTATTATTTCAAGAATATGATTTTGAAGTTATTGTGAAGCCCGGTCAGTTGAATGCCAGTCCAAACCATCTGGCAAGGATTGAAACAGGCAAAGAACCTAGTAATTTAGAGGAAGGGTTGCTAGATGCACAACTCTTTATGGTATGTGTAGCCGATGACCATTTTGCTGACATTATTCAATTCTTAACTATAGGGATGGCACTTGAAGGATATACAACTCAATAGAAGAAATAACTAGTCGTTTGTGCAACAAATTTTTTGGTCATTGCGGGACATTTGTATAAAATGGGGGCAGACAAAATATTGCGGAGATATGTGCTGGAATTTTAGCATGATAGTATTCTCATTGAAGCTAATGGGGGAATTATGAGAGGCCACTATGAAGGGAAAGCAACTATGCATAAGATTTTACGTGCTGGGTTATGGTGGCCAATGTTACATAAGGATTCTAAGGCATATTGCAACGCATGCGATGCTTGCCAAAGGATGGGGAAACCTTCACAAAGGGATGAATTACCTTTAAATCCCTAAGTTTCATTGCAGGTCTTTGAGAAATGGGCCATTGATTTTATAGGTCCAATAAAGCCACCAGGAAAGAAGAACATCACATGACATATTATTACCACAACAGAGTATTTAACCATATGGGAAGAAGCATAGCCAGTGAGGGAAAGTACAACTGCCACTATTGCAAAGTTTCTCTTTGAGTATGTCTTAACACGGTTTGGAAGTCCTAAGATTTTGATGAGCGATTGGGGTACGCATTTCCTGAATGAAACGATTAGCATGATGTTGGAAGAATTTAAGGTATATTATTAGAAGAGTATGCCCTATCATCCACAGGAGAATGGAACATTGGAAGCTTTTAATAAGATCTTGGAGAATGCATTAACGAAGGTATGCAACGCATAGAGGAATGACTAGGACATGCGCATACCTATTGTGTTATGGGATTATAGGATGACTTGCAAGAAGTTAATAGGAAAAACACCATTTCGGTTCGTCTATGGTATTGAAGCAGTCATGTTGATGGAGTATATTAGGCCCAGATTAAGGATTGCTTCCTTGACTGAGATGGAAGACCGTGATACCATGGAGGAATGGCTTGCATAGATCATGGAGTTAGAAGAAGACCGCTTCCTTGCTGGATTTCATCAGCAAGTGCAAAAGGAACACGAAAAAGCATGGCATGATAGGCACATTAAGTTGCACAAGTTCAAGGTAGATGATTTGGTGTTGTCATATGATAGTAAGTTCACGAAGTTCCCAGGGAAAATTCAAATGCACTAGTTGGGGCTGTATGTCATTAATGAGATCATAGATGGTGGCGTAGTTCATCTCGTGAAGCTGAATGGGGAACCTTTCCTTGGAAAAGTGGAAGTAGATTGAAGCTCTACATAGGGGATCTTGCCCCTGTGCAATGACTATATGGCAGAAAGACAATCTCAGTAATCCAAGCAGCGGTAGGGGATTGCGAGACTATAAACTGCACTGCCTGACTAAGGGGAAAGCTTAGTAGGGAGGATGCATGATGGATGACAGGGGTGTGACAGGTGAACCTGCATTGCATGAACTACGTCATGGAGGATGGTGCCGCACAAGTGGGTCCAGAGGTAACCATTGAGGTTACTATTCATGATTTGATGGCTAAAAGTCAGTTAAGAGGAGAGGGTATGTGCCGTTTATTGTGAAAACCTTTGAAGATCTACCGCTAAAGAAGCATTTATTATCAGCTTTTGGGGGGAACAGTCAGATTTGAATTCAAAACCCCCTATAAATTACACGTGTTGATCCAACGAAGAACACTTTGCGTTCTAAGAGTTTCTTGCGTGTTTTGCTATCTGAAGTGTATGAATCATGTGCTCTGTGAAGAGTTTGTAACACGCCCCTTGTTTTCAAACTATATTGTAGCAACCCAAGAGCGATTCATTGGGAAAATGAACTTTACAAACCCCACTGAAGTGATGAGTTCAGAAGCTGCTGCATATGACACGAGAGGTCTCCAAGTAACTAGTATGGAAGCTACACCCGCTGTGCCTACGACGCGAAGGTCGCCTAGGCCGAAGAAAACTGCCGCGAAAGAGAAACAGCCAACCGCAAGGGAGAAGCACTCAACTGAAAAGGAAAAGCAGAAGAATTCGGTGCCTATGAGAATGTCACCAAGGAAGAATCAGGAGGTGCAACAGAAGCAAAAAAAAGACAAACAACCAGAAAAAGTGGTGGATTTGGAACAAGAGGCGTATCAAGTTGTCAAAGAAATCGATGCTGAAGAAATCAATCCTATCACAAGGCACCCAAGTGACCAAGGACCCAGATTCTGGAAAATTTGTGGTATCGACTCCCCTGTTGCTTGAGCAGGTCGAATTTTAAGGTCCCCAGTTAGTGTGAATTCCAGTACTGAAAATGGTGGACTCAGACCTCATGAGTCATGAAAAGTTCCCACACTTAGCGACCCATAAGTATATGACCAAGATATACTATGCTAAAACAAGGGTTACGCAGTTGGAGCCCATGAAGTGGGTCCACAGTGTTGAGCAGTTGGGGCTGCTGAACATGCTTTTAGTGTTGCACTATTATCTCTCACCTATCAATATGGTCTATGTGCATCAACTCCTCATGTTGGTGCACGATGGGATTCTATGGCTTGGGCAGCCCATTCCAATAACTGACATGTTGATCCATAGGATAACGAAGTTGCCTCACAAAGGAGCGGACCCTGCCAAGGAGTTTGGAGGGAAAACTGGGGAAAAGGAACTAGCTGATAAAATGAAGAAAGAGTATGGTCTTGTGAAAAAAGTCACGCGGATAATCTATCCTATCAATTCAAGACTAGGTAGTCCAGTTCGTTGCCCAAATCCTCATGGGAAAGATCATGAGGAAGTGCTGCTCGGACGAAGTTCTGGCGGCAATATCACTTGTTGAATAGTGCGCGAATGGTGTGCAATATAGTTGGTCCAAATATCTTTGCCAAGAGTTTCTCTCGAACTACCGAGAAGCCCAAGAGGAAGGAAAACCATTTCATTATGCTTGGCTTTTATTGTCTATCGTCTTAGTTGCTTGGAGGTTGCGAGAGGACAACCAATTTCCTCCGCATAAGGAATATTTATCTAAGGTAGTGGGGTTCACCTCGCTATGGTTTACAAAGGATGCGACACGAATTAAGGAAATGAATATTTTTTGTGTCCTAATGGAGATGGATATTTGGATGGTGGTTAATCAGAGGCCAAGGTTATCCCCAACCTTGTTCGAACAATTAACATCCTACGTGAAGTTCAAGGATGACTTTCACAATTTATCAATCTGCACGTGGAAGGACCCAGAGCATACATGGTACCTCTCACCTTATTTGGTGTCCAAAACGGATGTGCAAGAAGTTGTAGGGTATTGGCCACTAGAGTGGCATGGACCTACGACATTGGATGTTGGAACAAGCAAAGGCACCGAGAGCTCTGCTGCGCGGAAGTGGAAGGATGCCGCTCAAAACGCTGCGCGTGCCTTCGCCGAACAGAAGAATAAGGAAGATTCTAAGGCATTTATGGAGAAGGACCGAATGGAGAAAGAGTGTGCTACTAAAAAGAAAGTAGAGAAGGAATGATAGGATACAACAGAGGGTGAAAATTCTGCTTCAGATCATACTGATGAGCAAGAGATATTAGAGTAGGGAGGAGGCAGTGTTGAGGAGCAGAGAACTCCTTTTATCCTGAAGTGATGCAGGCAGAAGCAGACAGGAGGACAATGGAAAAAGCATAAGTCTGATAAGCAGATACATATCGCTCCCACGGTGCTGACAGAAGGTTATCTCGATGAGATTGGAGACAAGATACGGGACATGACAATGGAGGTGCTGCAACAATTGGAGCAACAATATATGCATACGCTGGGGAGCGTACAAAAGGATCTACGCGAGCTTCAGATCCAGGCAAATAGGATTCAGGTGGGTGTCGGACAAGTGAGCGACGTGCAAGCGAGCCTAACATAGGGAAATAGAATAGTGATAGAGCTAGAACAGACTCTGGACCTCAGAGTCATTCCATTGCTAGAGGGGTTAGTCCACGCAGAATTAGAAGAAGATCGCACTGTGATTAATAGAGTGAAGGACATGGGGCTAATTTTGGCTGCGCTACCACTCCAGACCCTCCATGCGCTGCATCAGGGGGTGTTAGAATAATTGAGGATCAGGGAACAATGCGCACTCACCACCATCAGTGATTTTAAGGTCAATAATGAACACGTGTTTGTAGAGAAAACAAAGGTGCTGAAGGAAAAGGAAAAGTTGCAGAACTACCATAAGAAATTGGAGACAACAATTGAGTAGGCCTGCAAGTTAGTGCCTAAGCTAAATATACCATAGGATGCAGAGGCCTCAACCAAAATGTGAAAATTGGCTGCTATAGTATGCACTTCAAAGGAGGAAGTCAGTGAGGTGACTTTCGATTTCTAGATGAAAATAGCAGAGCTGTAGTTGAAATTGTAGCCAATGACTCCAACAGAGGTCCAGGAGCAGCATGGAGTAGCAATAAAGGAGGGCATGACTACATTGGACACCACAGTTAATGACTGCTCTTTGATGTTTGGTGCCACAATGGAGTTATGGACGAATTTGCAGAAGGAACCGAACCTATACAAGCTAAACACGGTTGTTCAAGAAACAAAACATCAGTATGAGGAGGTCCGAGTGACTACGCGCACTTTGGTGCCAGAAAAATGCCTCACGAAGCTACAGGAGGGAAAACAGTAGCTCACATAGGTGGAGGACTTGCAGAGGAAGGAGGCCTTGCTGAAGGAAAGATTGCAACCATGGCTAGAGGAAGCATGTCAGCTTACTCTGTCACTTTAGGAGAAGCTCAAAGGATTACAACAGACATAGAGGGCCTTGCACCTCGTAGTGGAGGGGCCAATTGAGAAATTGGTCAAAGAGGTACAATAGGCTTCGACACATAGCGCTGTAGAAGTTGTAGTGATGCAGGTTGAGCTGGGTGGTCTTCACAGTAATATCGCGGTGCCAACTGAGTGACTCTAGGGTGAGTCACGATCTTTGTGTTGGGGGCTTGTTGGGATAGGGTCCCTAGGGTTATTTTTGGGATTAAGTTAAACCAATTTTGTAAAATTCTTGTAAGAGAATGTAAATTTTCCGCAATATGTGGATGCGGAGCGTGCATATAGATATGAGTTGAAACAGTCATAGCCCTTGTTTTTGGTCAGTTTTAAGATTCTCCCATGGTCCGCAGACCATGGTATTGTATGAAGGAAATCTATAAATAGTTGATTCATAGCGAGTCTTAGAGATAACTTTTGACAGAGAATTGGGTACGCTGAAAGGATTTTGTTGTCTTGGGAAAGTGCTAAGGTAGGAAGGCTCTGCTTCCTATACTTAGGGGAGGAAGGGAAGGCTCCTGCAGTTGAGTGCACAGGAGGCCTAGATAGAGTCTGCAACTGAGTGCACGGACCCTTGCAGTTGAGTAAGTAGGGTAGAAGAGTCTGTAATCTAAGAATTGCAGATCAATAAAGACTATTTTGAAGAATTACTGTGTATTTATGTGAATCTGTTTATGTTATATTATGTCAATTAAATGATGTGTTTTATGAAATAACAAATGAATACTGCATGAATTCACTGAATCTATATAAATGATGCATTATATGAATGGTTATCTACTTCTGTGAAGTTAAAATCTAGTTCTGTTATGTTTTCTAATGAATTAAGTAGATCTACGCGAACTCAGATCTAGGGTAGTTTGCTAATGCGTGAAAGTAGGTAGATTGTCTATTTAAGGTTTGAAAAGGCTGATCATGGACCTTCACGAAGGTTTGAAATCCATTTTAACTTAGTTACAGTAAGGAAGCCCTAGAAGGATATCGATCTACGTGAAGGTAGATCCGAAGTTGTGCAAACTTAGAAACCACTCATCACATATCCCTGGATGTAGAAACTTGGTTCTAGCATCCCCCAATACTGCTTCAAGTGAGATTTCAGCTTGCACTACATGGGTTGTTGCCAATAGGGCCAACAGTTGAGGGTTTTGTTGGTTGGTGAAAACAACTCTAAACCTAGGCCAGCTCCCCCTAAGCCAACACGTCTCTACATATCCTCTCACAAATGTATAAAATATTTGATAATAAATCTTATCAGAACTTTCATGATTCTTGTCCATCAATTGTGCTTGAATTGTTATCTCAAATATTCCTCAAATATTCAAGAGTTTAAAGAGGAAATTCGAATTTAGGATTTAGAGGTCAAATATGATTTTTCCGAAATCCTCAAATATGTTTGCACACATCACAAAAATCATCCAAATTTCATATATAAGTGAATACATGCTATTTTTCTAATATTTAACCATAAATCCACTCAAAGTACCAAAATAAATTCTTTGGAAAACAATAAGCCTAAACCCATATATAATCATAAAAATGGTCTTATTGTAAGGTTATAGGATATTGGAATATGGTTTTAAGTGAATGAAAACAGGATGAAAAATATGACATTTTGGAGACCCAACATTTCCCCCAACTGAAGATGTCGCATGTCCTCACTTAACATTGCATTGATTCTCATAAACTGAAATCATGTTATTTGTATAGCCTTTTGGACTGAAAGATTATGTTCTATCAACAAGTCATTTTGTAACTTGAGATACTTTTCTAAGATTTGCATCTTTTTCAAAGTCTTCCTCAATTCTTTTTTTCTCTCAAGAGCCTGCTATTGTGGAGCCTTCTATGAAAGATATATGAGTTTCATCTCTTGTGGTTGGGTCTTGTGTGATAACCAAAAGTATTGTAGTTGTTGGTTCTTGTGTGGAGACACTTTTATTTTGCTCTTCTTTTTTCTGCAACAAAGAATACTTGGAAATGTTTTCAAAATAAAGACCCATTCATATATATCAACCAATCTTTGCTCATAATCTAAATCATATTCATCTTTGAATCGAAGAGCAACAATAATCCGCTGGGAGAAACATGTTGGCCAACAATACATGAGGTGATAGAATATGGAATTGAAAAATGGTAATGAATATCCCCACTGAACAGAAGGTGTTTTCTATCCTTAAAAAATGGTGAAAGAAATGTTGAGGATGCAACAAGAAGATCTCACTTTGACATTGCCTTGGTCAAACTAGAGAAAATTCGAATTTCTTTTTCAACAAAAATATTGGAGGTACTTAATTGAGGTGACATGGCTCTTGTCACTTAGTTAACTTAGTTAATTCAAGATGGGGAAGCTTGAGTTCAATTTAGTATGATTGATTGCTAATTTGTAGCAATGTGTTTAAGTTAATTTGAGTTATTGTCAATTAAACTAGTTCTAATTGTCAGAAGAGCTAGTGGAGGTCAAGTTGTGGAAGTGGAACTTCAACTACACTCAGTGATCAACCAGTTAACTGAGCAATCAACCCAAAATAATTGTTGCATGCTGAGAATTCAAGTTACCCAGTTGATATGGAGATTCCAAGGAAGTGTACTATCAATTGTAGCATATTCCAATGTGTACATGTGGTGCATGCAGTCAGAGGGTAAGGCATAAGGATAGACTATACACTTGCATGGTGTGCTCAAGCTTGAGAAAGCATATGCATTTCATCTCTATTCTCTGATTAATGCAATATAGATAGTAAGGGATTTTGAGCAGTTTCTTTCCCATAGATAAATATCTGTGCATGTCTAAATTTTTTGATCTAGATGGTGAATTAACTTTTGTAGATCAGTAGAGTAACTTCAAGTCATGTGATTTAGTAAATTTCATGAGAATTTTTGAATCTACACATTAATTTCTACATGGTATCAGAGCTAGAACCACTATAAAGAAGAGATATCGAAGTTGTCGTTATAGGAGGTTTGAATTTGAAAATCAGTGTTACAGGTTTTCTTCAGGATTGTGAAGATGGATTTCAATGGACTTAGGCTAGAGTATGTATTGGAAGGCACCGCAAACTTTGTTGCATGGAAGGACCGCATGGAGGTAGTATTGGATGACAATGGGTTGCTAGAATACATCAAGACAAAAGTTGTAAAACCCAAGCATATGATGCCCAAACTATTTCTTAGTGGAATAAAGATGTGGCCAAGGTGAGGATAATCATATTGTAGGGAGTAGAAGATCATATGGTCTCAAATCTCTATGGAAAAGAGACTCAGTTCACGATGTAGAAAGCACTAACATAATTTTTCGAGAATAACAGTGACCAAAGGAAGTTGGCACTCAAGGACAAGATTCAAAGTATCAAGATGTAGAAGAATGACACAATTCCACAATATTTGAGAAAGTTTACATAGTGTCATGATGAACTTGGTAGGGTTGTACCTAAAGAAAACTTGGTATCTCTAGCCCTTTTAGGCCTTCCCAAGAGATGACATAGCTAACAAGATTTGGTAAATGGTAGGGAGAAACTACCAAGTTGGGAGTGCTTATAGTCTGAACTGGTATAGGAGGAAATAAGGCGGAATACCACAGATGATACTTCATCCAAAGTTGAGGATGTGGAGAACTGTGCCTTGGATGGAAAGGCAAAGAAAGAGAAAGGGCATAAATTCCAATCCAAAGCAGAATCTAGTCAAGGGGGTGTTGGGTCGTGGAAAAGGTATGTTTTTCCTCCTTATTTACTTGATTAATCATATGTTTTTCATGAATTTTCTCTCATCTTGAACATATTCTTGAATAAAGACCATGAAAAATGAATAAAAATTAGTGTTGAACAAGCTACATGCTTTTAGCATTAAAAGCCTAAGTTTTCACTTCTTTATGCACAGGATGACTGGATTAGTCACCTACTGTTCCTTTGGATAAGACATCAACACCAAGAATGGAAGATGCTGTTATTTCAGCTACATGGGCCAAGCTAAAGACATGAGGCAAAACATAGAATTGATGTGGAAAATCTGATTATTCAGCCGAGCAATCTTGAGGATCTTCCGATCCTCAGGATAATCTCCGATTTCGCTAGCATTTCATAGAAATAATATAACAGTAGTATATGAAAAAGAACTGTAACTTTTGTAATCATTGTTAATTTCCAGCAAGACTGTGAATGCAGATTCAACCTTAAGGGTTGTTTTGATTTTGTAATTTATTTTTAACAGTTAATGAAAAACTTGGATTTTCACATTAAATCCGTGTATTGAGTTTCTATAGCAGTTCCTTCTAGAGGCTTTGGGCCCGGTCGCTGGAAGATCTACTGCTCATTTGTATTATGTTAATTACTCTTTACTGTCAAGATTTATATTGCTATTCCTTCTATAGGTTGAGATAGATTAAGTTTTACATCTCGATTAATGTCATTTTTATAATTCACAATGAAGTAAATCTTGTATTTGATTGTTGTTTTCTCTCTGCATATGCTTTCTGCAATTACTTCTAGCTTTGGATGCTCCTTGCAATTAGCATGATTTGAGTAGTTTCCTTTAATACATGTGGATTTGATTATTTAGTTTGATTTCATTTTGGAATTTAGAATATTAGATTGAGATCTTTGTCTGAAAATAGTTTGCAATTGATTTATCTTTCCAATTTCAAGCCATAGAATAATTTCTATTTTCCATTTGAATTTCTAGAGTCAATGAGTTGTTGAACAATTATTTATTTCTATAACGATTAGTTAGGATTTAAGATTAATTACCTGCATCCCAATCTATGATTGCTATCGCACAGAAAATGCTCACAACCTTTAAATAAAAGACAAATCTCAAGTTGACATATTAATGTAGGATTAAGATTGATTTATAAAATAATCTTATTGCACAAACATTTTGGTGCTGTTGCGAGGAGGTTGTCAGGATAATGGTTAATTTGTATCTCTGAAGAGAATTGGGTATTCAAAATGGGAGTTAAGAACCTGCATACACAACAAGAGAAAAGATTTTTCCTAGTGCCCACCCTCAGTAGATACATAGAGGTTGTGTAGGTATGAATGACTAGGAGAAGAAAGACACCAATAGATCAGAAATCAATACAAAATACCACCAAAGCCCAGGGATTGATGACCCTTGGGAGACCGACCTCTATAGATGAAATCATTCAGAGAGTTGAATCTCAGGTGTTAGTAGGACTCCAGATAGTATCTGGAAAGGGCTCTACTTTGGTCCCTCAAACTACAAAATCACCAACTGTAGCTTACACCAAGAACCATAGCAAAACTGAAGGATTTGAGTAGAATTTTCAAAATCAAAATAATCTACACTCTAGTCCTTCACAAGAGGGAAAGTCGTGTAATTTGGAAGGAGGAGAGGGAGAAACTAGTGGAGCTACTAAAGCAGACCCACAACCATCTGAATTAGGATATCCTATGACCTTGATTGAAAAAGAAGTACTTAATATCCCAGATTTGAGTAGTGTAGTAAAGCTCGTTCAAATTTTGAATACTCCATCTGCTTAGATAACACCTCCTGACCAAGAAATCCATGAATATTATTAGCACATATTTGATCGTTGTTGGAATACCCTATCGTCAACCCAATAGCCAATGCCCAAATGAAGGTGATTCCATTACAAAACATCCCAACCTTTCATGGGATGACCTCAGAGGATCCATATGCTTTTATATTTGAGTTTGATGTCCTATGCAGAGGATATGACTACACCACTGATCCTCAGAAATTGAAGCTGTTCCCCTCTACCTTAAAGGGAGCAACTTTGTGATGGTTTATTGTTATAGGACAAATTGACCTCCTAATCAACTCAGAGGAGAAGGACAAGATGACTGAAAGATTAACCATAGTTGCAGGCCCAAAATCCACACTAACGCTCTCTGTACATTGATAACCTGCTTTATAAAGCTTGTTTACAAGCATAAATGAGCGTTAGTCAACCTGCTAACTCATGTTGTTAGACCAGAGGGAGCGTTAGTGAACTTTAGTGATGCTCAAGTGGTTATGCCAATGAATCTGCCATAAAATATCTAGATATCATTTCCCTAAATTTGTGCAAGAAAAGCAAGGAAACTCCAAAAATCAAGATATTTGGAGAAATTCTATTATGGAAACAGAGGCAAATGGGAAAAAGTTGGTAAAAGAGGCAGGTTCATGGTTTTTACCCAAATGAACTACAGGTGGAGTTTGGAAGCCCTAATTAGATTGCTATTTAAGCAACGAGAGGGCCATTGCACAAGGGTTAGAGCATTTAGAAGGATAGTACATGGTGCTGTTGTGATATTATCATATTCTTGAAGGAGCTAGCTAAAAGAAGGAGAGAGAGAGAGGAAGAAGGGATAAAGAGGGCCGATGCAACCAGGTTGTTGTAATCACTCTTGTGTTCTGAATATAGGAATGCGGTTGTGTTCCACTACTCGAAGTGTCGGTGATATTGTGAATTTATTTGTCCATTTTGATGCTTGTTGTGTTAAGTAGATAAGTTACACATTTATCCATGTTTGTTTGGATTCTTTCATTAATTGTTAGAAGTATATGCTGTGATTGGTTTGCTGCATTCTTTTGTGTAGGAATCATCTTGGAGCCACTCAGGAGGAGTTCTTCTTACAACACGAAGATCCCCAAGCGAATCTAGAAAGAACTAAAGGTGATCCTTTCTCCATATCCTGTCAATATATGTTAGATAGATGAACATGTGTGTAACAGGTACCTTTTGCAGATAACCTTACAGTATGTAGGAAGTCCCGGGAAGACTTTCGAGGGTAGTTTTCATCCCGTGCATTTTACCCCATAGTAGAACTGGTGACTCCACTGGGGACTATACATTTAGTTCCCGGTTACCCAGAATCCTCTCAGATCTCTTCTCTCTTCTATGGGCTTCCCTCTTCTTCATATCCTTCTCTGATCCACCATCTAACTTGTTGCACCCTGCAAAGTTGCTTTCTCTTAAAAAACCGATCCTAAAAGCCCACTTTTTGAGCTCTTTCCCTCACTAACGCAGGTTTCTGGTCTACACAGAGCTTTATAAAGCTCTTTGACTATGCACAGGGAGCGTTAGTGGCCAAACTAAAGCTCTGTTTACACATAGACAGAGCGTTAGTGACCCATTTCCATGTTTTTCAAGAGATTTTGTAGACCAAAAGGGGGGGAACTTGTCCCAAGGGCTAAATTAATATATGCAATAGTATCATGCTAACAAATTTGGTGTCTTAAAATTTATTTTTTAAGAAAATGCTTTAGTTTTTCTCTCATAAAAGTTTTTTTTTTTGAAAGAAAAGCTAAAGAACTGTACATCTCCTTTTGTTGAAATAGTTGTAGGCTGCTTTGTTTTGGTTCAATAGTTGTTAAGGAATATTGAGAAAAGGAAATTTCGGTTATGCAAAGTTTTGAATGACTTTAGATGCACTGGAAAATACATGAATATGTGAAATGATACATGTGTAGAATAAGACTTTTTTGCATAAGAAATTGATTTTTTTTTTCAAAGCATAGTTCTGCACAGTTTATCGAGTCAAGAGTCTCATCATATTCATACGTCAACACCCCCTCTGAAGACAAATAAGAAAGTACACTAAAATTTACACTAAAATCAATCAGATACTCTTTTTTAGAGCAAACCAACATTAGATAGATTAGGACCTTCGGATAAGAGAGTGAGTCAACTACCCAAGGTTGAAAATCAAACTAGTGTCGTTAAAGAGTGAAAAATCCTTCTGCACTCATATTACCAGGACCACTCCACTCACACTAGAGCGAAATATGAGACAACATCAGATTGTAATCGAAGGTAGCTCACCTTCTTTTACAACTCCTTTGGGAATTCTGTGTAACGGGGGTCCCTTTGGGGATTTCGGAACTGAGTCGGGGACTCAGGTATCCTACCCACACAGCGTGCTGTCTACGACTATGTCCCCCCTAGTAATGTTTGTGATTTGAGGTATCTCTAGTGGCCAATACTTCTAGGTACTTACCTAAGGTGACTGGGACGGGCTGTCCTGGTACCTCAAACGGACGGATCTACTTTGTCTTCAATTTATTGGGAGGGTGCTTGTCTTCATGAGAGTACTTGGCCCCTCAATCTGAGGTTCGAGTGAAGCTAAAAAGTAATCGTAACCATACATTTGGCCATCCTTCTCTATTACCCATTGAGAGACTGGGTTTCATCTCCAGTAATCGATGTTTATCAGACAAGGTAATTTCACTTTGTTTGTTGATTGTCATTTTTAGTGTATTTTTTCTTTTTAGGTACCTGAGTGCTATCATTTTTGAGACTTAAAGAATATAATCTTAAAATTTATCTGATAAAATTTACCAGTCATTATGGCTACATCCAACCCTCACCGTCAATCTAGACAATTGTTAGGACTTCCTCCACTCAATGTGGAGGATCTGCTGAGATCCACTGACTCGGATTCCTCATCTTCGAGGAATCAATCTCCTAAATCGCACACAGGATCATTCTGGATGACCGAAGATTCTGATTTACCAGAGGATTTCTTCACGGAAGGATTTCTTCCTCACTTTAACACTTCGCTTACAAATCAGTCGGATCCTGTTATTGCTCCTGTCGTACCAGTACTTCACTCTTCACTGGGAGGAACTCTCCCATCTATTCAATCGAAACCTCAAGGGTTGTGGAATTATAGAGACACTATGAGTCCTCTACCACTTCCCCAGTCGATGGTCATCACAACACCGACAATGTGGAACCCCACAATCCCGTTTGTCCTAGGTACTGCAACTCACACAACACCCTCTATTAGTAGAACCTAGTAGATGCCAGGTTCCACTCCTATGGTGCGCCAAAGCATACCTTCGACTAGTGCCACATATAACACTCCATATAACACTTAATGTGGTGTTATGGGTGCGGTCCTAGTTTACCAAAACCAAGGTCAGTCGCCAATGTATGGTTCTAACCCCCAGATTCAGATATCTGGGGTGGTTCCCAATATGCACATAGCGGCGAGGAATGTCACAGTTCCCCCGCCATTCTCAGGCATGCATGGATAGTCGCTAATTGACATGAGTTTTCCCGCTATCAATCAAAGCCATATGGTTAATTCAGTGTCGGTTGGGAATCCATAAGGGATCCCCACCCAATCCATGGGGGTACCCTACTCACAAGCTCAGATGAGTCAAGGGGGCACCGCTTATACTGGGGGCAACTTCATACCCCAGTATCAAAATCCTCATGGTAATCCACTTTACAACAACGTATTGCAAAGCAACTGCTACACCTCATAGCCCATGTACAACATAGGGAACCAAACGATGGGTGGAGTGCAGAGCTCCTCAGGTCATCTATCATCACAATGGTCCGAGTCAGGGGCACCCAACAATTTTCCTTTTTTGGCAACATTGGATATCCCTAACTTATACAAGCTGACTAACGACCCCATCTACCATAATCTATAGTGGCTGGCAATCCCGCATAAAATACCGACGGATATTCCTAAGTTCGATAGAAAACAAGGGGAGGATCCAGGCACTCACATCACCACCTACCATCTATGGTGTGTTTCCAACTCCATGGTGGATGACAGTGCTCAGTTGCATCTTTTCCCCGCACCCTCACTGGCAATGCTGCAAAGTGGTATATTGAGTTACCACGTGCATCAGTGAATACCTTTGACGCTTTAGTGATGGAGTTCCTAAAGCACTTTCAGTTACCTATCCGTTATGAGACAGGGACTGAGCTCCTTAGTTCATTTCGCCAGGATACTGCCACCCACATCTTTGATCATATCCATGAATGGAGACATAGGCAGAGGTTAGTCAAAGCTCCTATCCCTGATTTTCTCTTAACAGACTGGTTCTGTAAGTCGCTACTCCCACAAATCGCTAGAGATGTTTCTCTAGGTGGTGTGGTCACGGAGGACCAATCCATATGTTGTGCCCAACACTTGGACTTAATATATTCATAGTCTGGCACTCTCTACGTCATTATCCCCTATGCTCCCGGTAACCCCAATCCCCCCACCACTCAGTACCCTGGAGCGCATGCTGACGGGATCATCGGTGCAACCTCCATGGGCGCTGTAAAACAACTTAGTGGGTCTGTTGCCAAGTTGGCAGTAGACACCTCTATGAAAATGACTGCTCTTCCTGCCACTGTGATTAACTCTATGTAGTCTACATAGAAATCCAGTAGCAAGAACAAGAAGAAACAAAACAAGACCACTCCTTTTGAGGAGTAGTCATCTAAGCAGCCCAAATCGAAATAGAAGGCTGCTGCACCTACTGATATGGAAAAGGATAAAGGCACTAACTATTCGTGCAAACTATGTCTTGAAGGTAACAAAACCTGGCGTTGTCCGCGTCTTCAAGAGTGCATGGATTACCTTGCCAAAAGAGATTCTGGTAAGGCACCTATTGTCCTTAGAAATCCTTTTCCTACTCAACTGCAGCAAAATCTTGTTGCCAACCAACCGCAACCCACGTCAGGGGGTAGTGACGGTTCGCAACATCCTTTAGCTGGAGAAGGATATTCTGCCGTTTACACATTTGGAACGGTAAATCTCACCACAAGAGCCAAATCTTATGGAGCTCATGTCGCTCCTTTAGCAGAAACATCCGCAGGTCAAAACCCATCGCCGCCCAACGATTTGTGAATCGAAAGGCCGATTGAGGACTTTGTAATTCGACCCCCCAAGGGGGCACTTTGACACACAATGCAGAACACATCTGCATGTGCCGCCCAACACTACAACATCGTAGAGGATTTGGCGCAAGCACTATCGGCCATGTCGGCACTCGAAGTATTACAAACATGCCCTAGCCAAAGAAAAGCTTTGCTTTTGGCTATCGGGGGTATTGACCCTGCAGATTCAATGCTTGCAATTTTTGACATGGACAAGTGTAAACCTCCTCTTTCCCACCAGCTTGCATTTTAGGTGCATATCACTTCGAAAGGTAGAGGTATACACCGAACTGTCATTGACGAAGGTGCTTCAACCTACATCATGTTGGCTTCATGTTGGCTCACCTAGGGTTCCCCAACCCTATCCTCGCCATCAAACTCCCTTAAAGATTTCGACGGTCACACCTTTGTCCCAAAAGGATACTTAGCCAGTTTTCCCATCACTTTGGCTGGGAAAACTTTAACGGTGGATGTAGAAGTCGTAGACAGCAAACTCAACTATAATCTGTTGCTAGGTCGTAGTTGGACATGTGCCATGACAGCTGTCATATCTACTGTTTTTCACATCATCCAATTTCCATTGGATGGAAAGGTTATTACAGTAGATCAGTTGTCTTTCTGCACCCTTGATTATTCACCATTACCATGTGGCTCTGTACCCCTAGTAGGAGGTGGAATTGACAGTTACGTCAGTTTAGGTATTGGTCTACTAAAGGCTTCTTCCCTCATGGGTTGTTTCCCTCTTCAGCTGCCGAAGGTTTCACAATCAGTCAACATGCTTTCATATTTTCCTCGTGAACAGACTGATCCATGGATCTTAGTGGCTCCTTTAGACATTGACACATATAGAGAGAAAATGCCACGTCATCAACTGAATTGGCTTGTGAAGCCATCCAAATTGCATTTGAATCTCCAGTCACTTTGGTTTTGGCCAATGGTACCACTACCCCTCCCATAACAGTTCCTTCTTTCGATCCACTCAATCAAGTCCTATCGGTGGACGAAGCTATTAGAGAGATGGCGAGGTTAGAAGAACGACCTTGGGAGGATTTGCACCATCATGTTTTGATATCTGATTCGGACATGATGCCTCTTCAAATCCTGTCACCCGATGCACATGAAATCGTTTCCTTACTGTATACGACTATCCAACTTTCAGACTCGGAAGGAAACAGGGGCAATATTTCACAAACATTGCTCCCTGATATTTCTATCATGATAGGCATCATGGAAAACATACAGAGTGGAGCCAATCACAATCCTGAGGAAATTGTGAGCTTCACTTACCCGTTTAGGGACTTCTGTAATGTTTTTTCTTGGTCTTATGAGGAAATGCATGGCATAGACCCTTCTAATGTCAAGCATGAGATCGAGAAAGATCGAGCGTTCTTTTTATGGTATTTTTCTTGCTCGTTAATCCGAAAAACCTCGAGTATTCTTCTTTGGGCTTGTTAAACTACAAACGAAGATAATAGAGCACTGTTAGGGATATTTTATTTCTCTTTAGAAAATACAAACATCCCCAAGTTTTCATTGTTAAGCTCATTAAAAACTTTCTAACTATAATATAGAACTGTTAGGGATATTTTATTACTCTTTAAAAAATATAAACATCCCCGAGCTTTTGTCCTTGTGCTCATTAAATCTATGCAACGATAAATAGAGCACTTTTGGAGACATTTTATCGCTCTTTAAAAAATATAAACACCTCCGAGTTTTTGTAGTAGAGCTCGTTAAACATATATACCACAATCCGTAAAGCACTTTTGTGGGATATTTTATCGCTCTTTAAACAATATAAACATCCCTGAGTTTTTCATCATTTGCACTCGTTAAATATATGCAAATGATGCTCTGAGCACCTATTTTTTGATCTAGTTCTAGCTCATAAACTGAAAAAGACCAATGGAGCATCCTTTTTAGGCACTTTTTTCTCGCTCTTTAAATTGAAAAAATCCCGAGCTGTGTCTTGCTACTCGTTAAACATGCTAAAGATGACCCGAGCATTCTTTCAGGTACTTTTTTCAAGCTCATTAAAAAATGAAAAATCCCGAGTTTTTGTTACTGAGCTCGTTAAAGTGTCATGACAAAACATGAGTTTAGTCCGCCACCTCGTACTCGTAACAAAATGAGGTCGACATCTATTGGAAAAATGTTTCTCTTTATCCGGGTCCAGTAGATTAAATACGGAAAAGTAACCGATACGGGTATACTATTAACCTTTTGTCGCACCCGTTTAACAACTATGACAAAGGGACCACCATGGAGTCTCTCTTTACGATCTTTTTAGACTCTCTAAAGATGAAAAGATCACCGAGTTGTCTAGTCTAGACTCTTTAAATACACAGACAAGATATAGAGTCATTCTTTTTGTGATACTTTTCAGACTCTTAAAAGGTGAAAAAATCGACGAGTTTTCCTATCTGGACTCATTAAAATAATCAGATAGGGCAAAGAGTTGTTCTTTTTGTGATCCTTTTCAGACTCTCTAAACATGAAAAGATTGATGAGTTTACCCGTCTGGACTCTTTAAAAATAAGATGGGGAAGTGGAAATACAACTATATTCTGAAGCGTGGTTTGCAACAAAAGTTCCCTTGAACACGACACTCCCTTAGATAAAACATAATTTTGATAGCCTCTTAATATTAACCCTACCAACCTATGAGTTTTTAGCCTATATACCCTGATGCCATTTCATCTCCGTATCTTAAACACTCTGTAGTGTTCATGAGTCTAGTGCTGTCTGGTTAAAACCATTGTCGTGCCTTCTATTGTTCAAGGGTCCCTACTTGTTTCCTCAATCAACTAACCCTACATATCCTTTCATCATGCCCGCCACTGTTTAGACCCAAAAGCTCAAAAGTTTCTTCAAAAAACAAAATCATCCTTGTCCGGTTTCGTGTTGACTAATGTAGGACACGTCATTGCCTACCTTTCGACAGGTTCCTTCCTATCGACTTCAACACTCTATCTAGGAAGATAACCCAGAAACACATTCAGTGCCTTGGTGCTTGCAAACATTAGTGGTAGGTTACCTAGTGCTTGATCACGGGTTTTCATCGTTGGCTCCTGGTTAAGTGATTCTACGAGTGTTTGACGACAAAAAATATTTCACACTCACTAGTTTGCACTGTGCATCTTGGAGACCATCACCATTATCGGTGGCCTTCCTCGCATCTGTTAACAGTCTCCATTATTGGCTGGTAATCATACGATTTCGTGCATGGTCGATGTCAACTCACTTTATCACATGTTATGATCTATGCTATTCGGTGAAGCAGGAATCAAGACCTTGGGTAGAGGCTTGCATCATTCAGCCTTGTTTCCTCTCCCAAGCTGCGATATTGTTCTTTGAAGATAACCATTTCAGGATAATCTATTATGACACTGGATCTGCCTTGTGCCATATTGGTGGCCAACATTGTTATATCTCTGAGGAGAAAGTTACTCTGACATAGCTACTGAGCATGGGAATGCCCGACTCAGGACATGATTTTAGCAGTTCATATATATGTACTTTTGTTGTATCAGGTTTTCCTTATCGTCCGAAACTTCTCTCTCTCTCTACAAAGATTTTGATAGGAAACTACAGTATGCTCATAAAGTATTTCAGCCATCGTCTTTGCCTCTGATCTCATACTTTAGGGGGCATTTGTTATAGGAAAAATTGACCTCCTAATCAACTCAAAGGAGAAGGACAAGATGACTGAAAGATTGACCACAGTTGTAGGCCCAGAATCCACACTAACGCTCTCTATACATTGATAACCTACTTTATAAAGCTTGTTTACAAGCATAAAGGAGCGTTAGTCAACCTGCTAACTCATGTTGTTAGACTAGAGGGAGCATTAGTGAACTTTAGTGATGCTCAAGTGGTTATGCCAACGAATTTGCCATAAAATATCTAGATATCATTTCCCTAAATTTGTGCAAGAAAAGCAGGGAAACTCCAAAAATCAAGATATTTGGAGAAATTCTATTTCGGAAACAGAGGCAAATGGGAAAAAGTTGGTAAAAGAGGCAGGTTCATGGTTTTTACCCAAATGAACTACAGGTGGAGTTGGGAAGCCCTAATTCGATTGCTATTTAAGAAATGAGAGGGCCATTGCACAAGGGTCAAAGCATTTAGAAGGACAGTACATGGTGCTGTTGTGATATTGTCATATTCTTGAAGAAGCTAGCTGAAAGAAGGAGAGAGAGAGAGGAAGAAGGGATAAGGAAGGCTGATGCAACAGGGTTGCTGTAATCACTCTTCTGTTCTGAATATAGGACTGCGGTTGTGTTCCACTACTCGAAGTGTTGGTGATATTGTGCATTTATATGTCCATTCTGATGCTTGTTGTGTTGAGTAGATAAGTTACACATTTATACATGTTTGTTACAGTTTCTTTCATTATTCTTTCAGGGGGAGTTCTTCTTACTGCACAAAGATACCCAAACGAATCTAGAAAGAACCAAAGGTGATCCTTTCTCCATATCCTATCAATATATATTAGATAGATGAACATGTGTGTAACAGATACCTTTTGCAGATCACCTTACAGTTTGTCGGAAGTCCCGGGAAGACTTTCGAGGGTAGTTTTCATCCCATGCATTTTACCCCATAGCGTTTATGGGTTTATGTGGAAGTACCATTAACTCCTGGGATGAAATGAAGAATGCTTTTCTCACCAAGTACTAGGACTACTGTAGGACTAGGGATCTAAAGGATGAAATTTTCAAAATGTATGTGAAGGACAATGAAACTTTAGAAGAATATGTTGAACGATTTCAGTATAATTTGCATAGATCCCCCCACGCCACATTACCAAAATAAGTCTTGAAATCCATTTTGATAAAGGGAATGAGAGAAGAATGGGTAGAAAATTAAATCTAATGGGGAAAGGTGACATTTATCAAGAGGAATATGACGAAATTGTTCGATTGTGTATCAGGTGTTTGCAAGGTAGTACATACATCGGACTAGGAGGGCGAGATTCCATGATTAAAGGAAGTAAACCTCCTAGTGGAGGCATGACGAGAATAGAGATTGGAAACCTCCTGGAAGATTTCAAGACAAATATCTTGGGCATGCTAAATACATAGTTAGACATCTTACATGTTAGACAAAGACAAGCTGAGGTAGAACAAACGCTAGCCATATTCTGTCCACACTGCCAAAAGAAGCATAGTCAAAGAGAATGTCCTTTGGAAATGATTCAGACGTGCTCTATATGCACCAAGGACCATGAAACAGATTAGCACCCATCACTTCCTAGATTAAAAGTAGTGTTCAAAGAAAATGAGAAAGGAAAAGAGCCTACGTACTTATGGCTCAACGTCGACAATGGCAAGCATGACCTTTAGGTATGCCAAAAGACCCTTCTTTGTTCTTTCCTATGCAATATAATCAACAAAAAAATCCTGGAACAAAATGGCAAGGTCAACCACCCTTCTCTGCCTAGAAATCCCAACAGTATTCCATGTCACCCTGGCCAAACCAACCCTTCCTAGGAGCTGGCTGGCCAAATTCATAATGCTCTGCCCCCTTTTGGCAAAATTCAGCTAGTAATCCTTACCCTTCATAGTGGGCTACTTCCACCTCATAGAACTTGAATTGGTCTCAAAACT
This sequence comes from Pinus tabuliformis, assembly GCA_031772625.1. Taxonomy (NCBI): domain Eukaryota; kingdom Viridiplantae; phylum Streptophyta; class Pinopsida; order Pinales; family Pinaceae; genus Pinus; species Pinus tabuliformis. Next base: position 1,541,026,667 of record CM062804.1, on the reverse strand, counting down.
GGTAGCGCCCTATGGGGATGACCAATCTACCCATGGGAACAGATTCTCAACCTCAACCCACATTTCCAAGTCCATTCCAGAACCCTCAACCTTTAGTATGCCCCCAATTTCTAGCTCAACCAAATCCGAATCCTAATAATAGACTAGTTCAATATGTACATATTCTTAAGAATTCAGATAATGACACAGAACCAGTAGAATACAATGAGCTTCAGCTAAGTTCAGGGCACATTATTACTGCAAAGGAAAATAAAGAGACTGAAAACAAAAAAACAACCCTTAATAAATCCTTCGATTGTGATTACCATGGAAATAAAATAGGGAGAAGATACAGTTGAGAAGCAGAATCTCGATAAAATTATAATTTCTTCTCTCACATTCCCTGAGAGACTAGTGATAGCTAAACCTGCTGTCTATCCCGATTTTAATATCTTAGGGGAATTGAAAAATTGTGTATAAAGATTTCGCTCCTCCAGGCCATACAGGACATCTCGATTTATGAAAACACAATTAAGGAATTATGTGGGAAGACGCCTTGGAGGAAATTAACAAATCCACCAACAATACATGTGGTAGGAACTTTATCTGATCTGCTTTTGGGTAAACAAGCATTGATTAAATATGAAGACCTAGGCAATATTGTAGTAACAATTCAGATACAAGGCTGCACCTTTCCAAACACATCAGTAGATATTGGGGCAGCCATTAATATTATGACTGCTGAAACCTGAAAAGTTATGGGCATTGCAACTCTATAACCCACCTCAACCTTATTAGAACTTGCCGACAGATCAGTAGTTAGACTTGAAGGAACCTTATAGGATGTGATTATCTTTGTCGACTCCTGGGAATATCCTGTGGACTTTCTAGTCATCAACCCAAGAAGTAGGCTAGATGGACATCCTTTGATATTGGGTCGACCTTGGTTAGCAACAAAAAATGCTTATATAGGATGTCATGCAGGGAACATGATTATCACTCAAGGAAATGTTGTGAAGAATATTGCTCTGTATCCCCCAGCTAAACCAAGTCTACCTATGGTAAATACTCAATTACACCCATCTAGATACTTCGAAGAAAACATATGCTCTCCTCTCACACTGGAAGAAGATCTTGAATTTAAGAATCAAATGAAAGATGATGTGATTAAAAACTTCATTAATGGACCAGTTTCCATGAATAATCTGACATGCCAAGTGTTAAAGGCCATCCTTGATAATGAAGCATAGGGAGACCCCTTGAGGGACACAAACGATCAACATATACCCACAACTGCTGTTTATAACAACAGATGAATTGAGATTGAACCAGGTAAAATCCTTAACTTTAACAATAACTTGGATAGTCATCAACAACAAGAGTTATTCAGGTTCTTCAGAAATATAAAAATGCTTTTTCTTGGGAATACTTAGACATGAAAGGTATAGATCCTCAACTGTGTACCCATCATATTTACATTGAGAAGGATGCTTGCACCATCCAATAGCCTCAGAGGAGGTTGAATCCACACCTCAGAGAAATTGTGAAAGAGGAACTGCAAAAGTTGCTAGATGTAAATTTTATTTATCCTATCTTAGATAGTCAGTGGGTCTCCTTGCTGGTATTCATTCCTAAGAAAAATGGGAAATGGCGAATTTGCATGGACTACAGAGAACTGAACAAAGCCACCCAAAAGGACCATTTCCCTCTTCCTTTTATTGATCAAGTTCTTGATACCTTAGCAGGGAAACAATTTTTTTCCTTCCTTGATGGCTTCAACGGCTATAATCAGATTCAGATTTCCCCTGAAGACTAGGATAAAACTACGTTTACTTGCCCTTGGGGTATGTTTGCATATAGAGTTTTACCCTTCAGTTTATGCAATTCCCCAACCACATTTCAGAGAGCAATATTGAGCATTTTTTCCGATCTGATTAACGAAGGACTTGAAATTTATATGGATGATTTTACCCCCTATGGAAGTGACTTTGAGTAGGGTTTACGAAATCTAGAAAAGGTACTTGAACGATGCATTGCTACTAGGTTATGCTTAAGAAATATAAAGTGTCACATGATGATGACCGAAGGTGTGGTTCTGGGAAACTACATCTCTGCGGCTAGAATATAGGTAGATCCAACGAAAATAGAGGTAATTATTGCACTACCCACACCCCACACATAGACTGAGGTGTTAGCGCTCAAATCTGCCTCAGGCTGAGGAAGGCAAAACTCGAGGCAACATCATACCACGCTCAGCCTCGTAGCTAGCCCTACGAGGACAGGAGAGGGCTCTCTCCGGGTCTATCTCAGCAAAAGGTTTTCAAAGGGGCTGGGATGACCAATAAGGAATACTGATCTTAGGGTAGATATTAAGTGCAGAGGTTTAAAGGTGATTTTTTGGGATTTTTGTTGAATCAAAGGGAAAAGCAATTTTGGGTGTGGGGATGAGACACAGTTTCTGCAGAGGTCTGATTAGAGCAAGGTAGGCAATAGTTTTGATGCTTTTAAAGTGATGAGGTGAATAGATCAGACAGGTGAGGAGCTAAGGAGAGTAAGCAAGCGCAGGGGTTCTCCTTAAACTGAAGAAAACATGGAAAATTAAACAAATTTAAAGGCAGAGCATAGCAAATTTATGGATTCTACCTTAACACTTCATTTGTTCAATTGCAGAAGATGAGAGATGGAAAATGATACACATAACAAACTTACAAGTACTGAAAGAAGCACACCATCAAGACACAAAGCCACAAGAATTCCAAATAGTGCTGTAAATCCTTGGTCTTCCCTTTGCCAAAATGCTGAAGTAAAATGTACAATAAAGTCTCAAAACCTCTTCCCAAAGAATCCAACCATGAAAATGACTAAGAAAATACATAATATAGGCAAGCTAACACATTCCCTTGCCTCTAGGGGTCGAGCTCATCATCCTAGGAGATGTTTCAACCAATTCTAAACAAAGTACTATAATCTAGGCAGTCAAAACAACTTGCCTCTATAAGCTAGGAAACCAATTCGTTCATTAAATGTTTGCTATTTTATGAATGAATCATCTAGAATAGGTAAATAAGTGTCAAGTCAACATAAAATTACATCAATTACATCAAGGAGGGTGAAAAATCCCATCACAAGTCAAAACTGGTCAAAGCTGGGCGAATTCCTGAGCTGGAAGGTGCAAAATGTGCAAAAAATCCTGATGCGTAGCGCGCCTGAGCCCTACGCGTAGCGCGCATTTCCACCTATTTTTGAGGCACTTCTCTGCATCCAAATTGAGCTCAGGTTGGCTTATTGGAAAGCCCTGGATGTCTACTTTCCAACCCAAGTGGAATTTTCCAATTTGATGTCCATTTACCCCTCCAAAAGTGCATTCTCCCAAGGCTGCTACCTGTGTGTCCAAAAAGGGGCAGTGAGGTCATTTTTTGCATGTTTTTTGACCTTTTGGGGACCCAAATCTTGATGAAATGCCTTGGCAGTGGCTGAGTAGATGTATTTCATCATGAAAAATCTAAAAATGCAAACCTTTCGTGATTTGGACCTCCCCATCTTCAGGGTAGCGGGCGGCGCGCTACGCGTTGAGGCCAAAAACCTGTTTTTTATATAAAAATTTCAAAATTGACAAAATTTTCCCCAAATTTCTTGAAATTTGGGCTGGGGGTCCCCAATAAAGTATTATGCTCAGTCAAAGAGGCTTCAGCCAAAATTTGGAGTGGATCGGGCCTTTTCCGTCGTTTTAGTGCCTTGCTCAATCGCCTCTTAAGGATCTTAATTTTGGCCTTGCAAACATGCATGTGGGCCCAGTAATGATTCTTCATGTGACGAAGCAAGTCTTTGTCTCTATTGGCTTTCGCCAACAACCCCTCCAAGTGTTGGTTGACCTTCTCAAGCACAAATTTCCGCGCAACAAGTGTCAAATCACCCGGTCTTTTACGGGCCAACCTACGGTCTTCACGAATTCGTTGCAGCTCTATAAGTGTGTGCTCGTCCTCTAACTGTTTATTGCGCTGCTCTAGATACCTGATATATGAAGCTGTCTCATCATGACTAGTAACAAAACCTGATGGCTCACCTGAAGGCCTCTCCTCATGCTTGGGCTTCTTGCCCTTATCCTGTACCTGCAGTGCTGCTGTCAAAAGCGAGGCCCCTTCCACACGAGGTGGAGATAACACTCGCTGTGCTGATGAAGTCAACGAGACCCCTTCCACCCCGGGTGGAGATAGTACTCGTCGTGCAGATGCAAATAAGGCCCTGTGTCCTCGCTGATATGTCGCACATGCTGGAGCGCTGACATGCTCTATCTCAGGAATGTCAAACTGGTGTGAAGGCCCTCCCTCATCATGAACAATCTCAGGAGGTGGCTGTGGCGCTGTGAAAAGATCATGAGAAATAAAATCCTCCCAAGTAATGCCCTGCTGTGCCAACTGATGCATCACTATGATTTTGATCAATGCATAATGATAGATGCTTTTATGCTGATGTGCTGGGCTCTTCCTTTGTACTAAAGGCACCATTCTCTCTATCTTGCGACACATGAAAAATAGAATATTCATCATACGTACCCTTGTGAAATGCATCAACAAACGGACATGGTTCACGTAGAGACGTGAGAATCTGCCCTCGCAACTGAAATATCGAATGATGAGTTTCATCAATGGCGCATACTCATCCCTTAGGAATTTGAAAGGAAAAACTGCAGTCAAGTGTCTCATACATCCGGGCTTAATATATGGCTCATAGTAATATCTGTCTAACTGCTGGCGTTTACTCCATTCCTCCCCCACATTTGGTATCCCAGTGGCCTGAGCAATAGTCTCGGGTGACAAGGTGAAATTCACTCCGGCAAGGTTTACAAGACCATTCTGCAAATGTAGAACAAATAAACGGACTAGTTCCCGATGATGCTGGATTTGTGAGATCCGCTCACAATATGCAAAACATGATTGATACCAGAAACAGTCCATTGCAAGTGGACAAGCTTGCAATTGAGCCAAAGAGGTAGGATCCTCCCTGACATGCCGACCACCTTTGCCACCTTTGTGATACCTTCTTGGCTCTGGTGTAGAATCACTATCATAATCCTGCTCATAAGCTGACTCGGTCTCTGACATGTTCTTTAAAACCAAGGTAGCTAGAATATATATGCTGATATACAACTGTGTGCAAAATTGACTGTGGACTTTTTTTCTTTTTTTTTTTTCAAAATGCTGTGACCAAGGGGACACAAATATATAAGGCAAATGTTAGGAAAGGAGAAACATTAGGGAAATAGGGGCAATGAGAATAAAACAAGGAATTTAGGGAAGGGAAAGGGCATAGAAATTATGATATTTTAGGGTTTGGGGTGAAGTAGGGAATATTATGGTTGTAATAGAAAGGAGGGGTTAGAATTTTGTAGGAGGTGTTATCACAAAATCAGTACTAAGGGCTGCAGCCAAGCAAGATTTCATGTAACTCTTTCAACCAGACTTTAGACCAAGGATTAGCCTCCTTGATCAGAGAGGGCTCTCTCACAGACTTTTGATAAAAATCAATCACAACAACAGATGGCTAACTCTTTACAAATTTATAAAAACAAAGCTGGTTGGACACATATCAAATTAGTCTTCATTGGGCTATGGAGTCTCACACACTTAGTAAACAAAAGCACAGTCATTTCATGGAAGTCAAGGCTCTTTGCATTAGATATTCAAACATACTTCACGTAAACCACAACTTGCTAAACATACAGGAAGTCAGAGCATAAGATATGAATTCTGAGTGATTATGCTGTAACAAGGCTGTAAAAGAACATTAAGAGAATAAACCACCATCACATTTGAACAATATAATCCATTGAGAATCTTGAGAAGAAACAACCACTGTTTTACTATTACTGTAATAAGTCTTTACATTGGCCCAAATAAACTCTGTTTTTGTATAAAATCTCCAACCTTTTTTACATCAGAGTCATTTCTATATATAGGAAAACAAAACTATAACTACTTGAGACTCCTCCTCCAGCATGAGGGGAGCTCGAAATCCTATCATTAATTGCCTTATCTATATCTAAACCAACTCATTAAATACAAAGGTATTGCGTTGTGAATACATAGAATCCCAATTATATTTCAAATCCAACTCCATCTCCTCGTATGCATGATTCTCCTTGGATCCTTGACAGCTGTACAATTTCTGTTGTGGCTGAGACATGTTGAGGAACATTCATTGAACGAGCTGATCTTCGGGTGCTAGCTGTGTAGATGATTCATAAATTAGTAAACCTGAACACCCTATTTTCACGGTCCCTGTCTCCCATTCATCTTTACCATTAAAAGACCACACTCCAAAACTCTTTAATCCTCTATTAACCACGCATAACACCATATTCCTTATGATCTGGATGCCTTGTGGAGTGAACAGGTGTGCTAGCCAAAAATCTCCGTAACCCTACCAGAACCCTAGTATTTCGGTCATAAAGTGCCTTTAAGAGAACTTTAGCAAAAAAAACAAAACACTTCACTTTTCCTTCAAAACTCACACCTGTTACTCTTTGAATGCTATGATAGCCTTGTATGAACTAAAACCATACTCCTCGTATGCCATTTCTGCTAAACCATAACTTGGACATAAAGTACCTTTATGAAAGTTTGCACTAAAGACAAAATATTTCACCTTTTCAAAAAGGCTTCACCTTTTCAAAAAGGCATACTTATCACTATCTGAATGGCTTATGTTAACTTCATGTGGTCTTCTTAATGTTCCTTATATATTTCCTCTAGCAAATGTTTGATCTTCCCATCGAACTGCTTGTCTTCATTCAAAAACAGCACCTACAGCAGTTTCGTAGCGCGCTACGAAACTGCTGTTTTTGTTTAAACAGCTTGTATTTGTTCTGAGACAGTATCCTTGTTCTTTCACGATGACTGGCAGCACCATAAATCATAGGCTTCCTGAGCTTCAAACAACAGATCAGTATTCATTCTTAAAAGCCAAAAACCAAAATAACCACTGAGCCATTTTTCCCCTCACAGGGATTACTGAAGGAAATACACCCATTGACTTTGGTATTTTTTGAATTCAGAGTATGCCTATAATTCCAAAAACACCCTGAATGGTTGACAGACACAATGTCAGTTCTGGTCTTTTTCTCAGTTTCGAAGCTGAAGAGTAATCCTGCACAAATTTATAATGTGACCTGAAAATGGGCTTTTACATGGAGAATGGTCTACTTTTTTTTATTTTAGACTTTAAATGTTCAGTATGATGATAGGCATCAATCTGAAGATATAGGCACCCATGATACCGCAAGGCAAATATTTGCCTCCATATGTTATTATTATCCAGCATCTATTGATCAAATCTTGCAAATCTCGAAAACACATGCTTGAGCATTTACACTCCTATCCAAGGTTTACTGCTCTACTCTTCAAACATATGGCAAACATATAGCTGTTCTTCTCAGTTGAAATCCCATTTTATGAATCCTGAGGCCTATTCCTTGAAGATATTCCCTTTTCAACATTTCCACTTGCAGTTCAAAACTAGTGACTGAGATTGGATTGTTTAGCTTCAGCTGCTACGAAACTGCTGTTCTGGCTGAAAAATGGGTCTCGGGACAGAGCTCATAATTTCTCACAGAAAATGTATTTGGAAAAACTGAAGGAGGTTTTTGTGAACCAACCCGTTCTTAACAAAAACCTCTTTTGGTTTTTTGAAAAACTACTCCAGCTGCCCAGAATCGATCCTTGAAAAAGATGTGTAAAACAGGAAATTAAAAACTGCATCTACAGCAGTTTCGTAGCGCAACCTTTAGCCACTCGTTTCTCTCAGCTCGTAATGGATTTGAGGAAACTGAAAGAGGTTTTTCTAGTTCAATCTGTTAGGAATAAAAACCTCTTTCAGTTTTCGAAAATATTCTTTCAGCCGCGCTAAATACCTCCTGGAAGCTGACTGCTAAAAACAGAGAAATATGCCTGTCTTTATCTACAAACGAGCTTAATGCGTGCAAAAGATTTGGGTGCAGAAGCTTAGACATTGCAGAGACCTCATGCAGAAATATTTCCACATTGGCAAACATATGCATCATTGCAAAATTCTCTCCCATCCAGATAATCTCTTTGACTTCACCAAAGCTTCCACTTCCAATTCTTTTCTTCACATGCAAGTCTTTGCAGGAAACCTTTAAAGGAACCCCTGTTCTAACCTCTGACATGAGAGCTTCCCTTGCACTTGCAACAGTGCCAAAATAAATGATGTAATATCCACAGTCTGATCCCTTGTTTATCCACTGATTACCACAGAAGGCTTCTTCCAAGGAAAGAGTGCTCCAGATAAACCCAATGAAACACCATCTGCTGGGGTACTAAAAAACCTTATAAACTGACAACTGTTGATGCAAACCCAATGGATTTTGATAAACATGACAGCTGGGAAAGAATGACTATGGATTAGAACAAATCCCCAATTTCGTAGCGCAGCCAGTGCAAAATATGAATTATGCGCTACGAAACCACCTAAAACATGCTGCGCTGCGAAACTGCCAAAAGGATTTATGTGCTGCAAAACACTTTGTTCTCAAGCTAGGCTAAAAAATTTTGGCAACAAAATTTTCAGTGATAACAGGAGGATAGTGTAGGGTTTTATGAAGAATTTTTGAGGAAAATGTTGGTGAATATGGGAGGGGTAGGAAACACAAAAGTGGGAAAACCTTGGCAGCATGTAATTTTGAAACCCTAGCAAACTAGGCCTTTGAATCCACACAACAACTTTAGGGTTTTTAACATTTAATTTTCATGGCACATCTATCATAATTTTTTCTCATTCATCTTGCAAAACCAAGAACCAGCCATGGAAATGAAGCCTACCTGTGGTTTGCTTTAATTAGGAGAGGAGTTGAATACTTGCTGGCGAATTTCTGGGCAGAATTCCCAACGCGTAGCGCGCCTCACCCAACGCGTAGTGCGCCCCTGGTGCGTAGCGCACGAGTAAATTTACACTGAGAAAAGGATGCTGATGCATAGCGCGCCCTGGGTGCGTAGCGCGCCCTGGAAACGACCCGATTTGCCCACAAATTTGTAAAATCGCCTTAAAACACTGTTCTTTGCTCTTGGGATGTAGAATGATTTGGTTATGAGGAGAAATGTATTTATATAGACTCCCCTTTGATTTTTGCTTGACCAAAACCCCTTTTCTAATGTTTGGTTTTTTGACACTTTTTCAGATTAATAGGCTCTGACTTTTTGGTTTTCTCTTAAAAAAAATGGTTGAAATAATGATTTTCTATGATAATTTTTTGCAGGGATAGCTCTGATATGCTCTGGCAAAGGAGACCAAGGCTGCGCTTGAACATTTGGAGAACTTGAAAATTTTGACAATTTTTTACAAAAATGAGATGGTGACTTATCTTCAAAACAGAGTTTTGAAGAGAAGTCCTTATTCAGCTGTACAATGATGAAAATTATTGAAGTGATGATCTATCAAAGACATCCCTCTGGCTTGCTGGTCTTCTAAGACTTTTCAAGACAAAATTGACTCAACCCTAGACCTAAGACCTCAAAATTTTAAAACATGATTGTAAATGACCTTTGAAGACTTATTTTAATAAACAGGCCTGAACCAGCAGTGCCAAGCACAAGGGGAATAAGTGACACAACCCACTCCATCAGAGTTATGGCATGCCTAACGAAATGCAACTGATCAAAACTGGTGGGACACCTAATCATGAAATGCAAAAGAGCTTTGATCTCTGATGGAGGGATAACTAGACCGACTCTAACATTGGCTCCAATGGGGATGGTAGCTCCTTGGAGATGCCAAGAACCGCAGATCTCTGTAAGAGCTAGACAGTGCCTTCATCCATTGGGCGATGGAGTCATTATTTTCGACACAAAAACTTGAGAATTTGACTGAAAAACCAAAAATTGCTTTGACCAAACTAGACTCAAAACTTAAAAGATTTAGACAACTGACTTGACAAACTTAGACTAACTAACCTTCATTTTCAGAATTATAGCCTTCACCTCGGGCCCCAGACTGAAGATGATAAGTTAGTTTTACATGTGCAATAGAATAAAAGTAAAATGATATGTACAATGATGATGAAATGAGTAGGAAATACTCAGAAGTAATATCTCTTTAACAACCGACCATTAATCGGCCCTCCAGGACATCCTTTGAACGATGTATTGCTACTAGGTTATGCTTAAGAAACATAAAGTGTCACATGGTGATGACCGAAGGTGTGGTTTTGGGAAACTACATCTCTGCGGCAGGAATATAGGTAGATCCAACGAAAATAGAGGTAATTATTGCACTACCCACACCCCGCACATAGACTGAGGTACGTAGTTTCATTAGATATGTAGGGTACTACCATAGATTTATAGAAAATTTTTCAAAAATTGTTGCACCTTTATATGTCTTAACAGGTAATGTTGAATTTAACTGGTCTGACAAATGTGATGTTGCCTTTGCAGATTTAAAAAAATTGATTTCAACCAAACCAATATTATGAGGACCGAACGAGGAGTTAGCTTTCCATATCTCTACAGATGCATCAGACACAACAATGGGCACTGTACTTGGACAAGAAGCCCTACGCTATCTATTATATTAGCAAAAATATTACCCCTGCTGAGTTAAATTATACAGTAATCAAAAAAAGAAATTTTGGCTATTATACATGCTATCAATAAGTTTAGACATTATATAACAGGCTGTCCAGTTTTCCTATATACTGACCACTCTACTATCAAGAACTTGGTCAACAATGTTAGGTCCCTATACTACTAGTGTAGCCCCTTATTATTAGTAGTTCAACCTCATTATGGTATTGTTGTGCCCCTACAATATTATTATTATGTAGGCTCTGATTATATTTAGACCACTTAGACTCCTATATATAGAAAGGAGGTATTGTCATTTGTATCATCCAAGAATTGTTCATTTGTGTAATGTAAAGGAGGTTGCCCCCTCAAAGAGGATGATTTTTAAGTCATTGATCTATCTTTTCTATCTTTTTTTGAGTTTTGTGAGTTGGTTTCATAATAAAAAAACTAATCACTAATGGGCAAGTAAATCGATGGTTATTGTTATTGTAGGAGTTCGATATTACCATAAAGGATTGACTAAGAAAATAAAATCTTGTTGTAGACTTCCTGTCTTGGGTGCCTAAGATGAATGATCCATTATCAATAGATGATCAGTTTCCAAATGAGCACCTGTTTGCTGTAACGATTAAAGCGCCTTGGTATGCGGATGTAGCAAATTATTTAGAAGTTGGGAAATTACCAACACATCTATTGCCCATGGAAAGGAAGCTGATTGTCAAACGTAGCACCCGATTTTCATGGATTGGCAGGTATATTTACCACATTGGATTTGACTTACAAATTCAAATGTGTATTCGAGAAGATGTGGTCTATGATATCCTGAAACCCTGACACAATGAGACCTATGGTGGAAATTTCACATATCGCAGAATCGGGCATAAAATCTTTCAGATTGGCTACTAATGGCCCACCATATTCAAAGATGCCAAGAAATATGTTCAAGCTTGTGACAACTTCCAGAGGATGGGCCATCCTGGCCAGGTTGATGAGATGCAATTGCAGCCGCAGTTGGTGGTGGAACCATTTTAAAGATGGGCACTTGACTTTTTCGGGCCCTTTAATCCACCACCAAATCAAAATGTCTATATACTGGTTTCCATTAACTATGTGACTAAATGCGTAGAAACAGTAGCCTTGCCATAGGCCACATAAGAAACAATGATTAATTTCCTTTTTGAATTGTTTGTATGATATGGCTTACGAAGGGAGGTAATAACCGATAGAGGATCGCAGTTTACAGGACATAAAATTTTGACCACTTTGTGAAATCATCATATCAAACATCAAGTTACCTCTCTGTATCACCCATAGGAAAATGGACAGGTAGAGAGCACCAACAAATTCCTAGAAGCAATCTTGACTAAGATAGTTTCTACAAATCGACAAAACTGTGGTGCTAAACTTCTAGAGGCCTTGTGAGCCTATCGCACAACATGGCACAATACTACTGGGTACTCCCCTTACCAACTTGTTTTTGGCAAAGAACCGATCTTCCCAATAGAGTTTGAGATAAAGACTCTTAAGACATCCCAAGAGGTTGGACTGGATCTTACAAAGGCCCAAACACAACGACTTCAACAATTAAATGAACTAGATGATGCACACTTACTTGGCCAAGGGCCAAGTGGCATGATAGGTTTATTAAAAAGAAATCATTTCAGAAAGGTGATTGGGCACTCCTATATGACTCCATATTTCATGAATTACCAGGGAAACTACAGACAAGGTGGCTTGGCCCTTATGAGATTCAAGAAGTGCATAATAATGACACCATAACTTTAATCACCATTGACGGGTCTGGTGCTCCCTTTCTAGAGAATGTACATTGGTTGCGACTTTATCACCAACCAATCATAAAGGATTCTTTCTATCAGTAGGTAAGTAATGATCCTACTCTCCAAATCATAGCTGCAGGGGATGGTAACCCGACAGCTTCATTTCCATAAAAAAATTGTTTTCTTTCCATATTGTAAATAATGTACATATTTTCCTTGAAAATGGTTGAGAAATTTTGTTTTTATTTCTTTTCTTATTTAACATGATGGAATTTTGATACAGAGATTGTTTTATAATCGATCGTTTTTCTCTCCTTGAAGCACAATTGTTGTTCCTTTGTCGCAAGTTGTTGTTCCCTTCTCAAAGAAAAAATGATGTTCCCTTTGTGAAGAACATTTGTTGTTCATGTTAGTGTTAGTATCTTCATCCCTCCATCAGTGATCAAAATTATCTTGTTGCATGCATTTTTAGATGTCTCATATGATCAGCTGCATTCCATTAGGTCATGGATCATCTGATGGTAGTGGCATATTATCACATTTCCCTCATGATTTTTACCTATTGGACTATTTTCACTAGTTCAGGTCATTTACAATCATCTTTTGTCTGTACATTTGCAAAAGCCATTTTTAGGGTTTTAAGTCTCATTAGGTCTAGGGTTTGTCATCATAGTCTTGTAAAAGCTCAATAATGGTTAGCAGGCACATGAGGAGGTCTAATAAGGTCTCAACATCAAAATTTCAATAATGATATACTTAGTAATTGATTTTTTCTCAAAACCCTGTTTTGAGGAAAAACAGAGTTTTATGTTCTATGTATAAAAAGTTCATGTAATTTTAATTTTCCTATATGTAATAAGTTCGGAAATGCGACCCTGGGTCACCTTGCCAAACTCCTGCACTCCAGCTCCTACAAAAGGGACAAGAAAATCCAAGCATTAGTCCATCAAATGTCAAAAAGAGAGCCAAACTACAAAACAGAGTTTTTAAAAAACAAAGTGAAAAGGAAAACTTTAGAAAGTGGGTTTCTAGATGAAAAATTAAATTCACTTGTATATAAAGTGCTCATTGTGTTGAAGACTTCATTTTTTGTGTTAAAGTGAGAGAACAAGAGAAAATCGCGTTTTTGAGGCGAAAGAAGAGAAATTGTTGAATTGAGGCTTCTATGATCCATATCAAATTTATGAGAGATTCTTCAGCGTAAATCACATGAAATTTCATTTGTCGACGCGTTTCAAACCAACCAGTGTGGTTCATCGTCAGGACAAGTTGAAGAATCAGATCTAGCTTTGCATATTAAATAGTCAGAGTAGGACATCCAACGACTATATTTCTTGACCAAGCAACAGCTAAATTTGACCAGGAGATAGTTAGTTGGATAGGATTAAGGGCATGACCTATATTTTAATAATTAAGTTAATTCAAATAAATATCAAATTGTTAGTTAGTTATATTCTTATTAAAAACGAGGTTAGAGGGACTATAAACGAATATATCATAAAATAAATAAATTAATTTAAATTAATAGTTAGTTAAAAAGTTATTAAATATACATAGTTAGTTATATATATATTAAAGATAAAGGGACTTATTTTATAAATCAATTATAAAATAAAATATCATAAAATGAATTTAAATAGATAATTAGTTAAAAAGATACAAAGTTAGTTATATATATATATATATATATATATATATATATATATATATATATATATATATATATAAAGAGACTTATTTTATATATTAAAATAAAGAAATTATAAAATAAAATCATTTTTAAATTAGAAGGTATTGAAAAATATTATAGAAAATTTTTAGGGGGTTAGAAAGAATATTAAAATTATTTATTTATTTAATTTTATTATATTATATATATATATATCTATAATATAATATAATATAATTAATTAAATAAATAATTTTAATATTCTTTCTAACCCTCTATATATATATATATATATAATAAAATAATAAAATAAATAAATAAATAATTTTAATATTTTTTCTAACCCCCCTATCTAACTATCTATATATATATAGATAATAAAATAAATAAATAAATAAATAAATAAATTTAACATTCTTTCTAACCCCCTAAAAATTTTCTATAATATCTTTCAATACCTACTGATTTAATATATATTCTAATTTAATATAATATAATATATATTTTAATTTAATATACACCCTCTCCCCTACCCTATTTGGCATTTACATCGATAAGCTCGAAGGCTATTTAGAGGAAGCATGATGTGATGGCACGATCTTAGCTGGGATAGTCGTCATCCTTATTCTCTATGCTGACGATATTGTTCTTTTGGCAAGGTGCCCATCTGATCTTGATAAGCAACTCAAGCTTCTTAAGGATTTCTGCTCTACCATGGGTATGACTGTTAACACTGACAAAACAAAAGTTATGATTATCAAATCCAAGAAGGACACTTACGCTAATTTTATGTATGTCAATAATAAATTGGAGGAAGTGTATTCTTATAAGTACCTAGGAATTGATATTCATCACAAGTTCAACTGGAACCATAGCATTGAGAAAAGGATTAATGGGGGGTGGAAAGCTTATTTTGGTCTTGAAAATAATTGTAAAACAACAAACCTCGTAATGTGGGATAAAAAAAAGAAGTTCCTCTTTGAAACTTTAGTCACTCCTGTTATCTTATATGGCTATGAGGTTTGGGGTTGCAACATCTCCAGAGAATCATGGAGAAAGATTGAGCAAATCCAGAAGCGTTTTATAACTTATAACCTGAAAATTAAAAGTAATACACCCTATCCTATTCTCCTTATAGAAGTAGGTATTTCCCCTATTGAGAGCCTAGCTATGATTAGGTTTCTGCTGTACAAGCACAAACTCAATAACATAGACGATCATAGACTTCCTAAGCTAGCTTTAAATTTCAGCCAAAACCACCTAAGGCTCAATCAGGGGTGGCATAAAGACACAAGGGCTTGGTTAAACTATTGGGAGATCAACGAGAATGATGCATTGCAAAACATAACTAAAATTAAAGATATTGTCACTTCTAAGTTCAAATAGAAAATGTGGCGTGAGAAAGATTTAGCGGCTAAAAGAAAATTAAGTTATTATAAGAAGGTCATCAACCCCACCCTAGAATATCAAAAGTATCTCTCTATTTTAACTAGCTCAAAGAAGAAAATTAATAAAGCAAAGATTAGAATGAATTCTCATGAGCTCCATAGTGAAACAGGTCGTTGGGTAGTTCCTAAAACACCATGGATGGAAAGGATCTGCCATATATGTGAGAATAGGAACATCGATGATGAAAACCACTTCCTCTTAGAGTGCCCTGCGTACAACCACATTAGATCTCAGTTTCACAATCTTTGTTACAATACTGACCTTCCTAGCGTTTTACAATGTCAAAATTATAGTGAGCTCGGGAGGCTTCTCTCCAACCTTTTTTAGCATAGGAATAAAATCTTAAATCAAAATAGATAATTTGTTTCTTTATGTCCAATAGATCAATGTTTGGTCTCAGCGGACGTTAACCATCATCATCATCATCATCATCATATATATATATATATATATATATATCATAATAATAATAAAATAAAATCAATAAATAAATACAAAATTTTAATATTCTTTCTAATCCCCTAAAAATTTTCTATAATATATTTCAATACCTACTAATTTAAAAATGATTTTATTTTATAATTAATTTATTTTAATATATAAAATAAGTCCCTTTATATATATATATATATATAGCTCACTTGTATCTTTTTAACTAACTATCTGTTTAAATTCATTTTATGATATTTTATTTTATAATTGATTTATAAAATAAGTCCCTTTATCTTTAATATATATATATATCTATATCTATATCTATATCTATATATATATATATATATATATATATATAACTAACTATGTATATTTAATAACTTTTTAACTAACTATTTATTTAAACTAATTAATTTATTTTATGATATATTTGTTTATAGTCCCTCTAACTTCGTTTTTAATAAGAATATAACTAACAAACAATTTGATATTTATTTGAATTAACTTAATTATTAAAATATAGGTCATGCCTGTAGAAATTTTGAATAATAAACACATATTCAACAGAGATTATCCCGATTATACACTATTGCGGAATACATGCATAATACATAACCTCCTCTATGTTGATCATCAATTTGCAGAAGCAGAAACAATAACATGCGCACATAGAAGCATCACTCACACATATCAACATAGTATTTTCCCAGGGAAAGCATCTCGCTAAAAACCCCAACTATCTGTATATGATATTGATTGAGAACATGTAACAAACATAGTACAATACTCCTCACAAGTACTCAGTGTTATCTCCACCTGTTATACACAATATAACTCATATCTGATCTCCAAATCTCCTCCGCTGCTTGCCTGTCTCCACTGCACAATACCTGTTGAGAATGAATGAGAATGGCTAAACCAAACTCGTTTTTACCTTGGATAAAGCCACCCACACTGTAAATCATGTGATCATAGGCTATTCTATTGGGCATTCTCATGGGCATACTCAATACATTGCTTGTGCAAAGTCTCATGCACAACTATAGTCACAACTGATAGCAATCTCAACCTCTAACACCTGTCCCTGTTGAACTGTATATGCACTGAGTTAACTGATGTATTCTTCAGTTGCATTATGAGTTAATAATTAGTGAATTAATTAATAACTAATTCACACAACTCATCACTTAGTCTATTGACCAGTTATAATAAATACAACTAGTTCAACTAAGTCAAATTGAACAAAACTCCATTAACTGCTCATCCAACTCCACAGAACTCAACCACATGAGTTCTAACTGATGTCCTGCATGCAATAACTCAACTGACTCATAAAGAAAATGTATTTCCTTCTGACAGCTGCATGTGCCACATCTGTAGCTCAACCTGAAGTGCTCCAAGAGGATAAGATAAAGTTTATAGTCTAAATATTATTATGAGACAATAATATTTGACTTTTTTTTTTAATTTTTGACTAGCAGTCTAAAAATAGACTTTGATCACTCCTGTTGTGATCCCTCCTGCTGTGATCACTCTTGTTGTGGTCACTCATGCTGTGATCACTCCTGCTATGATCACTCCTGCTGTGATCACTCCTGTTGTGATCCAAAAATAGACTTTGCGCCATAATTTGCCTACGGCCCCACTTAGTGAAGGCGACTCCTTTCCACTAAGCTCCATCATCTTGTTGCATTCTCAACAGGAATTTCTTGTTGCACACTTTTCAACACTCCTTCTCAACAAGAAAGGCTTCCTCTCAAACCTGATCCTGTAACTTTGGAATGTTCTGCATGCAACACATCTTCCTGGTCCACTTTGCTCCAACAACACTTGGAAAAAAAACACTCCCAACTGACTACTCTGTTGGGCTAGGAACATACTCTGATGCTGAAGCTCTACCTGCTGTTGACAAGTGCTCCGTCTCTGACACCTGTGCTACTGCAACATCTCCATGCATCTCGCACCATTGCAGACCTCTCTATGCCACCTAGCACTGTGCAAAACACTCGTGCCTCTCGCATTGCTGCAGCCTGCATGCTATGCGCTACCTTGGGATTCCCTACACTGTTGCTCTCTCTGCCGCTCCATCCTCATCTGTCTCTACCCAATCAGTTAGTTCCTGCTACTCCACATCGGGGCTCCCATAGCAAGGTCTCATCCAAGAGGTTGGGTAGCTCAAGGATCTTGCCCCTCCTCCTTGGGACGATCAATCCATATCACCCCACCTCCTACCTGGAGGTATGGCTGCATGTGATCTCTCAGCCCACTTGGCTTGAAGTTTCCCCCTACTGGAGGTCTCTGCATGAGTAGATGTCTCTATTCGATCTCCTCTCAGCTTCCCTTGTTGTGGCTGGTGCACAACCTCCTGAAGCTGCTGCACCAATTGTGGCTCCTCCACAATCGTCTGAGACTTCTTTTGGCTCTGCATGTTGAGCAGTAATATACGCTCCCTCTCAACCACCAAGTATCTGTCAATTGCCTTGCTGCTCAAGGCTTTGCATGCATCTTGAACCTCAAGAGCATATAGGTTCTTGACCCGTGAACCAATCTGCTTCACTTGTCTAGTGATGATGGGTCTAAGGAAAATATTTCCCTTACTGAAGACTACATCATAGCCTCTGTCTTCTAGCATCGCGATTGACACCAAGTTTCTCTTCAGTCCTGGTACATACTTGAAATCGGTCAAGGTAAGGCGAGCTCCATGCTCCCTCTAAAAAATAACCGTGCCTACACCTGAGACACTATACTTCTCATCGTTACCCATCCCTATGAGTATCTGGAGATCTTTCTCCTCCAAAGTACTGAACAAACTTTTGTCACCGGTTATATGGAAATAAGCTCCACTGTCAAGAAACCAACCACTTCCCACCATGGATGAAACCATGCATGCAAAGAGTGTGAAGTCCAACTCAAACTGTGAAGCAAGTGAGGCTGCCTCACCTTCAGATCCTTCCCCAGATCCCTTATTGGACTTCTTCTTTGGGCAATTAGTAGCATAATGGCCCAACTCATGACAACGAAAACATCTCACCTTTGACTTGTCAACTTTCTTCCCATCATTGGAAGAACTGGATTCGGAAAGAGAAACCTTCCCCTTCCCCTTCTTCGCCTTACTCACTAAGGCATAGTTCTCCTCATCATGCATAGATGAAGAATTATCTCTGGTGCACTGTCTAATCTCCTCTTGCACAAGATCTGGCCAAAGTCTCTCCCATCCTGGCAATTTCTCCCTTCCATTCACCGAGTCCTGGTAGCTATGCCAACTCTTAGGAAGGTCAAGGAGTGCTAGACTCACCATATCCTCATCCTCAACAGTTACCCCCACACTTCCCAGCTCATCCCGACATTGGGTGAACTTTGTGAGATACTGGGGCATACTGTATCCATTCTCACACCTAATGTTTTTGAGTTTATCCTTGAGCGCCATTCCACCAGCTCAAAACTCAACCGCTTCTGATCTAAAATTCATGAGAACAAAGTATTTCTCGTACAGAGATTGACTGTATGGGCATTCACCGGATATCTCACCTTCCAAAAGAAGGATGAATCCAGAGGCTGCCTAGCCTGATTACAGACTCTGCCTGAAGAAATAAAATGTAATCACTTTCTGAATAATAGATCTGATGATCAATACAACACTAATATCATGTAGAACTTCTTCTACAAATCAGCTCGCTCTGATACCATGTAGAAATTTTGAATAATAAACACATATTCAACAGAGATTATCTCGATTATACACTATTGTGGAATACATGCATAATACATAACCTCCTCTACGTTGATCATCAATTTGTAGAAGCAGAAACAATAACATGCGCACATAGAAGCATCAATCACACATATCAACACAGTATTTTCCCGGGGAAAGCATCTCACTAAAAACCCCAACTATCTGTATATTATATTGATTGAGAACATGTAACAAAATTAGAACAATACTCCTCACAAGTACTCAGTACTATCTCCACCTGTTACACACAATACAACTTAGATTTGATCTCCAAATCTCCTCCGCTGCTTGCCTGCCTCCACTGCACACTACCTGTTGAAAATGAATGAGAATGGCTGAACCAAACTCGTTTTTACCTTGGATAAAGTCACCCACACTATAAATCACGTGAGCACAGGATATTCTATTGGGCATTCTCATGGGCATACTCAATACATTGCTCGTGCAAAGTCTCATGCACAACTATAGTCACAATTGATAGCAATCTCAACCTCTAACACCTGTCCTTGTTGAACTGTACATGCACTGAGTTAATTGATGTATTCTTCAGTTGAATTATGAGTTAATAATTAGTGAATTAATTAATAACTAATTCACACAACTCATCACTTAGTCTATTGATCAATTAGACTAAATACAACTAGTTCAACTAAGTCAAATTGAACAAAACTCCATTAACTGCTCATCCAACTCCACAGAACTCAACCACATGAGTTCTAACTGATGTCCTGCATGCAATAGCTCAACTGACTCATAAAGAAAATGTATTTCCTTCTGAAAGCTGCATGTGCCACATCTGCAGCTCAACCTAAAGTGCTCCAAGAGGATAAGCTAAAGTTTATAGTCTAAATATTATTATGAGACAATAATATTTGACTTTTCTATTTTTGACTAGCAGTCTAAAAATAGACTTTGATCGCTCCTACTGTGATCACTCCTGCTGTGGTCACTCCTGCTGTGATCACTCCTGCTGTGATCCAAAAATAGACTTTAAGCCATAATTTTCCTATGGGCCCACTTAGTGAAGGCGACTCCTTTCCACTAAGCTCCATCATCTTGTTGCATTCTCAACAAGCATTTCTTGTTGCACACTTTTCAACAATGCCCTTAATCCTATCCAACTAACCATCTCCTAGTAAAATTTAGCCATTTCTTGGTCAAGAAATATAGCCGTTGGATGTCCTACTCTGACTATTTAATATGCAAAGCTAGATCAGATTCTTCAACTTGTCCTGATGAACCACACTGGTTGGTTCGAAATGCGTTGACAAATGAAAATTCATGTGATTTACGCCGGAGAATCTCTCATAAAAAAAGAAGAGAAATTGCAGAAAAACTTAGAAATTTCCCTTGGTGTGGCACACCTGGGTATCGGCGTGGCACACCTGCTCGGCGCGGCACACTGAGCACAGTAAATACAAAGGAAGTTGAACTAGCACGGTGCACCTGCCAGGCATGGCGCACCTGGGTGTTGGCGCGGCGCACCAGTCTACCAAGCCAAAATTTCATTCAAACGACCTTATCAAGCTCCAAAATCTTGCAAATGTCATGCCTAAAGTAAGTAAAACCTCCCATTTTTCCATTTCAAGAGATTTAGTCCTCCTTGATGGTGTTTTGATAGGTGAAAAATCAAACCCTAATTTGCTGCATAGTTGCATTGCAAAACTGTCTAGGGTTTTGTAATTTTGTCATAGTTGTTGTTTTTACTCCCTTGCATCATTTTCACATATCCCATCCTTCTCCACTAAATTTCCCTAATTTCATTTCCCTTTCCCTCTCTTATTTACACTCATCCTACCCCCTATCCTCAAAACCCTAAAACCCTAACACCTAATTCCCACTATTCCCCAAACCCTAATCTCTATTCCAAAAACCCTATCACTCCCTAATAACCCTATAGCAAGCATCAAGTCCCACTCATCAGTCTCATTCATCAAACAACCATCACCTATTCTTGAAATAAAATCTCTTCATACTCATCATTTTACACCATACATGTAGGAATTTACAGGGTAAGTTCCTCAGACAGAACACCAAAGGACACCGCTCACAAACAGATCACATATCAATATACCAGTACTTTTGATGTGGTTAAAACCCTCAAAGAGGTAAATAGTCCATGACCTAAGACAACACGACCACTTCAGGCAATTTATTAATAAAAGAATGAAAATTTACATAAGCTTCTCTCATGCACGATTAACCTACAAATGACCCTCCATGCTCTTTAAATAGAGATCATGGACCAATCGGGTGTTAAGCCACAGATCAAGTGTCGGTAATACCGAGGAGAGAATGAACCGTCGGATCACTACATATCGTGACTGTCGGATTGTAAGTTACAAAATGTACATAGTAAAGAAATACACTTTACCTAACCCTATACTAGACCAAGTTATACTTAACTATTTCCTATGTGTCGGAATATCCTAACATCCCCCCTTAAGAACAACTTGGTATAGGATTGAAGGATTTACAAATATGACACAATAGGAGAAGGAAGGAGGCACTAGAGCCTATCCCCACTTAGTGACAACTTCCTAAACTCCAACCATAAATCGAAGTTTAGTGAACTTCGCCTCTGTGAGAGCCTTCGTAAAGATGTCTGCAACTTGATCATCTGTTGAACAATATTGCACTTCAAGAACATGGTCGTGAATGAGCTTTCTGATGAAGTGCATGTGCAGTTCAATGTGTTTGCTGCACTGATGTTGGACTAGATCTTTGCATAGTTGAATGGCACTTTGATTATCACACCAAAGTGTAGTCGGATGTTGCTGCTGAAAGCCAAACTCTGATAGGATCTGACGAAGCCACAAGGCTTCCTTACTAGCTTCTACGACACCACGATACTCTGCTTCTGCTGAAGAAAGAGAAATGGCACCTTGTTTCTTGCAAGCCCATGTAATAGGTCCTGAACCAAGAGTGAACACATAACCTGTAGTAGACTTCCGATCATCAGGGTCACCAGCCCAATCGGAATCAGTGAAACCAACCAATAGAGGAGATGCTTCGGTACTATACTGAATCCCAAAATGAACTGTACCTTGAACATAACGAAGTATTCTTTTATTTGATTTCTAATGACTTTCACGTGGGTTTTGCATAAACTGAGCAACAAGGCCAACAACAAAGGAAAGGTCAGGACGAGTATGGGTTAGATACAAAAGTTTTCCTACAAGTTGATGGTATAAGGTAGCATCAACTTCAGGAGAAGTACAAGTGACTGAAAGTTTGACTCCAGACTGAAAGGGAGAAGGGGCTGGCTTGCAGTTTTCCATGTGAAAATGGCATAGAATATCACAGGCATACTTGGACTGGGAAAGGGAAATACCTTCCTTGGATTGTAAGACCTGAAGACCAAGAAAATAATGTAAGTGTCCTAAGTTTGTCATTTCAAACTTCCTTTTAAGGCTAGTCTTCACATGGTTTATAAGGTTGGGATCACTACTAATCAGGATAAGATCATCAACATAAAGAACAAGAATGATAAGAGACTTGCCCACTTTCTTGGTGTAGACAGTATTGTCAGAATGACACCTAGAAAAGCCATTTTCTAAAAGAAAGTTATCCATTTTGGCATACCAAGCTCGAGGAGCTTGCTTGAGACCATAAAGGGATTTCTTAAGCCGACATACAAGGCTAGAGTCTGTTTGTATAAAGCCAATAGGTTGTTCCATATAGATTTCTTCATGTAAGTCCCCATGCAAGAAGGCAGATTTAACATCCATCTGATGGACTTCCCATTTGAAAGAGGCAGCAAGGGAAAGAACAAGGTGGATAGAGTTCATTTTGGCAATAGGGGAGAAGGTTTCAGTATAGTCAATGCCTTCAAATTGTGAAAAACCCTTAGCAACAAGACGAGCTTTATGTTTATCAACTTTCCCATCTGGTCCATACTTGGTTCTGTAAACCAATTTGCATCTAACAAGTTTTCGTCCCTTTGGTAGAGGAAAACGATCCCATGTATCATTTGCCAATAATGAATGATATTCTTCATTCATAGCTTCTTCCTAATCTAGATGGCCTGAAGCTTCTGCAAAGGTGTCAGGATCATAGTTCACTGAAGCTTGAGCCAGTAAAGAAGAGGCTCTATCAAACTGAGAACGTGTACGTCGCTGATCTGTAGGATCACCGGCAAGATCACCTGCTGCATCCCGAGTAGCACAGACCTATTTTGGAAGCTGAGGAGCTGAAGGAGGATCTTGAGAAGGCGGGGGAGGATTTTCATCCTCGCTTTAATCATTTGAAGAAGAAATATTTTCAAAAGTAGAAGAGATAGGGAGAGGTGGCACATCCGCCGAACTAGGCTCGCAAGCCAATATATTTTCAGCAAACTTTACATCTCTTCTAATGATAACATTTTTGGACTTAAGTGGAATAAGTCTATATCCTTTGACATCTTTAGAATATCCAACAAAAATACATTTTTCACTCTTAGGTTCTAAAGTTCTATGTTTCTCATTCGGAATATGGGCCCATGCTTCACTTCCAAAAACACGAAAGTGACTTACATCTGGTTTGATTTGAGCTCCATGCTTCTTCTGGAGTGATATTCTTTAAAACCTTAGTAGGAGTGCGATTTATTATGTAATTTGCACAGTTAATTGCTTCTGCCCAATAATTAAGACTAAGTCCTTTAGATTGAAGCATACAATTAGCCATTTCCTTTAAGGTGCGATTCTTCCTTTCAGCTACACCATTTTGTTGTGGAGTATATGGAACAATATGTTGCATTTGAATTCCATGCTCAGTGCAAAAGTTGATGAAGTTGTTTTTAACATATTCTCCGCCATTATCAGATCTTAGCTTAAGAATTTGATGTCCAGATTGTTTTTCAACAAAGGCCTTAAAGGCCAAGAACATGTTAAATACTTCACTCTTGAGTTTTAAGAAGTATACCCAAGTGCGTCTGGAGAAATCATCAATGAAAGTTAAGAAATACTTGTAGCCAGAGAATGAAACAACTGGAA
The DNA here is from genome assembly GCA_031772625.1 of Pinus tabuliformis. NCBI lineage: Eukaryota > Viridiplantae > Streptophyta > Pinopsida > Pinales > Pinaceae > Pinus > Pinus tabuliformis. The sequence continues at coordinate 1,541,002,071 of CM062804.1, read as the reverse complement.
GTGGACCACATAATTCACTATGCATGAGATGTAAAGGGGCTGAGGCGTGCCAAGAGGCACATTTTTCAAAACTGTCCCGATGATGTTTTCCGAGTACACACCTGAAAAAAACACCATCTCTGCAAGATACCATTGGAAGACCTGTCACCATATTTTATTTACATAGATTCTGAAGAGAGCGATAGTTTAAGTGACCAAATCGCTCATGCCAAAGTTTGCTCACTTCATCATTATGAGCAACAAATACCGAGGGAAGATTTGATGACCCAAAGTTGTGAAACTTATACAAACTTGTAGAATCATCAGCAATGCCAGTAGCTAAAATCTGTCTAGGATCTCTTAGGTCCTTAATTACAACATCATGAGGTGAAAATTCAACGATTTTACCTTCACCTGAATGGGTTATCTGATATACAGATAGAAGGTTGCAGGATAAGGTTGGAACACCTAATACATCATTAAACTGACCATTGTCTAGATGAACAGTTCCAGTCCCTACAACACTAAGAGATCTATCATCACCAACATATATATTTTTGGTGTTACAATCATTTAAAGAAAAAACATGGCTTTGTTTTTGGCCATGTGATAAGAAGCTCCAGAATCAATGAGCCACTCATGAGAATGAGAAGAAGAAGATACATTTAGTGCATAGCCAGACCGAGATGCTTGACAACCACATCCAGAAAGTGCCATTCCTGAAGATGAAGTTGAAGTTGAAGATTGCTCCAAATGGATGTTATGCTTCTTCATTACTGCTTCCAAGGCTTCCATCTTCTTAAAGCATTTGGATTCTAAGTGGCCATCTCGATTACAAAAGTTGCAATGTTTATCAGTCTTCTTCCATTTTTTTTATTTGTCTTATCATTTTGTTGAAATGATTTTTCATTTTGAGGTGGAAATTGCTTAGGACCCTTGTTTGGTTTAGGACCATTCCTTTTAGGATACGACTTCTTAGGATTCTTTGAATTTGGTTGCTGCTGGGTGGCTAACGCTTTCTTAGAAGAGTTTCCAAGATGAAGAAGACCAAGGTGTAAGAGTTTTTCTTGTTATCTTATTAAAGAATCACAAAAGGAATCAAAGGAAGGGGACTTGTAGGCTTGTCCTTGAGAAATGAAGGCTTCTCTTGTAGAATGGAAGGTGGAAACAAACACAGAATATGCTGGTCCCAACTTAGTAAGAATGGAGTAGATAAGGCTACTATCTTCTTTCTTAACCTTAACACCTTCCAAGAGAAGTCTAAGGGTCTTGAACTTGGACAAAAAATCTTCAATGCAAGAAAAATTATTGGGGTTCAATGTAAGCAATTCATTTTCAAGTTGATGGGCTTTAAGTTCATTTTTAATTCCAAATACTTTAGTAATCTGTTTCATTGCTTCATCATGAGTATCAAGTTCTGCAATATGGAATCTAAGATCTGGAGAAATAGACATCCCTATCAACCCACATGCTTGGTCTTGCCTATTTTCCCATTTAGCTGCCTTGTCTTCATCTTTCGGTTTGGTCTCTTGGCCTGTGGCTATTCTGTAAAGACCTTTACTTCTAAGTAAATCCACAATGTAGGACCACCATTGGAAGTAGTTGGTGCTATCAAGAATAACTTGGCATGGACTTTCCATTTAAAAAAAACTAAAGCTATAGGTACTGAAACTAAGAGTTTCAATGGAAAGATCTCGAAAAATTAGGTTGTTTAAAAAAAAACGGTTCTGAAAACGGCTTCCGGATGAAGAAGTTATGGCTTTTTGAAGAAAATTTGATGAAGTTGCCGACAAAGTATGGGAATGTGCGGAAATGAAAAATCCTCCCCCACAAAATGGAGACTTGAACCCAAGACCTCTACTCTCATAAATTAGCTTTGCACTAAGTGAGCTATACAAAAGTTTGAGAGAGAGAGAGGGGGGGGGGGGGGGGGGTTGATGCTTTGGGTTGCATGCTTGCTTTGAGAAAGCTCTTTTTCCCTACGAAACAAAAAACACAAAACCTAACATGGACATACAAAAAAAAAACGAACCTTGTGGCTCGAAGTTAGCTTTAGCCGGAAACTAAATATTTTCAAAAACGAACCTTGCGGCTTGAAGTTAGCTTTAGCCGGAAACTAAATATTTTCCTCAATGTTTCTGATTTTCCGAGATCACACTAAGGCGCAGCGGAAAATAGTGTACGCATGAGAAAAATCCTTCTTTTTTGTTTCTGATTTGCCCAGATTGCACAGAGTCGCAGGGCAAAGAGCATACGCAGAAATGAAAGGTATAGATCCGATAATAAAAAAGGCTAAATAAACCGAAAACCGAAATAAACAGAGAGAAAATAACTGTAAATTGCAAATAAACACTGTATACCTCCAGATCTTAAAAATGCGCAGCTAGGGCTACCAGAAACCTTTTCGCGTAAAATGAAAGGGGTTCCTCACTGGAACAGATGCTCCCAACACAACAGAGCAGTCCTCTTGGCCCGAAAGCAGTCAGAAACAGTAGATTTAGGAAACGGTAGTCGGATGCAGTTCTACCGGCTTCAGATTTGGATCACCAACAGACGCGGCCCTCAAATAGCTCTGATACCATGTAGGAATTTACAGGGTAAGTTCCTCAGACAGAACACCAAAGGACACCGCTCACAAACGGATCACAGATCAATACACTAGTACTTTTGACGTGGTTAAAACCCTCAAAGAGGGAAACAGTCCATGGCCTGAGCCAACGCGGCCACTTCAGGCAATTTATTAATAAAAGAATGAAAATTTACATAAGCTTTTCTCATGCACGGTTAACCTACAAATGACCCTCCATGCTCTTTAAATAGAGATCATGGACCAATCGGGTGTTAAGCCATGGATCAAGTGTCGGTAATAGCGAGGAGAGAATGAACCGTCGGATCACTACATTTCGTGACCGTCAGATTGTAAGTTACAAAATGTACATAGTAAAGAAACACACTTTACCTAACCCTATACTAGACCAAGTTATACTTAACTATTTCCTATGTGTCGGAATATCCTAACAATACAGTGGCAAATATGGAAACAAATTCAGCTTATGAAAGGGATGAGGAACTGTGAGTGATTCCTCCCAAGAGATTCATGCACCAAGAAAACCACATAAGGGAGGAAAACACATCCGGGAGGAGCCCACTACACTCACAGAGTTACTAGCTTGCCCTCTTGCAGTAACATGCTTTAAACATCAGTCTTGCTACCAGTTTTGTGAGATGGTGGAAAGGGTGAAATATCACCATGAACTTGCTAGACTATTTGTTCTTCATCTTCACAATGGCCAGGTCAACTTAGCAGGTGTTTCCTTCACTTTGACACCTGAAAGTATAGCTGAAGCAACAGGTATTCCTAATGTGGGTGAACAGTGGAACAAAGGACAACTTGTAGGCAAAGAGCATTATGAGCCTTATATCAAGGCTAGTTATCAAAAGAAAATAAGTAGGGTCTTTCCTTTTAGATACCTACAGGACAATTATGCTCCACTCGTGAAGCTCATTATCAAATACATCAACTGTGAAGGGAGATTTTCTCACTTGTACACTTATCACATTAGATTATTGATGCATTTCACTAGAGTGAGGATGATGAACCTCCCCTATTTCATATGCAAAGATATTGAGAAAATGGCCACATTGGTGCAAAGAAAACCTCCTCATAAAAAATACAACAACATTTATCACTTTTCATTGATCAATATTGTTGTTTTGCACAAGCTAAGCTTGTTGAATGTTTCATGGGATACTTTCATTTCACATGAGGTTTTCACAAACCCTCAAGTGACCCCATCAGTATTTCAAGAAGAAGGAGGGCCTTCAAATCAGCAAGAGCTTCATGAGACTCAAAATACAGGTGTGCCAGTATTTATCACTTATGAAAAGGGCACCAGGAGATTATTTGCAGTTGCCAAACGAGTACTATCTCCACCTGGGGTGGAAGGGGTCTCGTTTCCTTCATCAGACCATAGAAAAATGCTATCTTCACCCGGGGTGAAAGGGGCTTTGCCTTCTTCTTCAACAAAGTAGGTACAGGATAAAGGGAAACAACCATTGCATGATGAAGGGCCTTCTAAAGATCAGGAGAGAGATTTCATTTTGATTCAGGATGAGGATACTAATTTGGGCCCCAAAGCTCAAAACTCAAGGAGATCATAAAAGAACAAGAAGCTGACATCCATGAATTATCTCTTAACCTTGAAAGAGCTAAGTGGATCATAAATTACCTTGATCAATGGAACAAGCAGTTGGAGGATAAGCAGACAATCATGGAGCTGCAAACCATAAAGGAAAACAAGCAAGCAACAAAAAGGAGTAAAGTTAAATTGACACCGCTTGAGCAAGAGATTGATGCTGATCGATAATCTTGGTTAGAGAGGGAAAATATGCACTTGGAGAAGCTGCTTGAGAAAGCCAACAAGGAGAAAAAGATGTTGCGGCACATGGATTATCACTATTTGGCATGAAACAAGATTTGCAAAATAAGGATAAGGAGCCTAAAAGCCAAGTTGAGGAAAACTTTGAGGAGAAAGAAAGAGAAAGATAAGCTCAAGATCTTGGATGAAGCTTCATTGGCCCAACATAGTACTTGATGCAGATCACTGATGCCAAATTTCAAGAAATTTGGCAAACTTTTTTGGCAATTTTGAATTTTTCAAGGAAAAAACAGGTTTTTCTGGCAGGTGCGTAGCGCCACCCGGTGCTCGCTTTTGATAGGGACCTCCTTTGGAGGAAAACTTTACATTTTTGGATTCTCCATGAAAAATTATGCATGCCCATAAATTACTAGGAAGTTTTGACAAGTTTTGGACCTCCAAAAGGGTCAAAACACCTCAAAAATACCCTCTCTGCCACTTTTTGGCCACATAGGGAGTAGTGTTGGGAGAACTAATTTTTGGAGGGGCAAATGGATGCCAACTTCAAAAATTCCATTTGTCCTAGAAAGTAGATAGACAGATCTTTCCACAAAGCCCACTGGGAGAAAATTTGGTGAAGGTTAAGGCCTCCAAAAACAGCTGGGAAAAAGCACTATACACAGAAAAAGTGGCACTACGCACAGGATGAAAAAGTGCCAATTTTGCTCAAAAACTCTGTTTTTTGCCTAGTTTTCTTCTAGTTTGACTTTTTCACTCTTATGGTCAAATTCATGAGCTGAAATGATGTAAATTGATGTACTATGATGTAAAAATGATGAAAATTGACTTGATAAGGTAGATGCATCAATTGTAGGTGGTTTAAAGTTGAATGAATCAGTTTCCTAGGTTTTAGAGGCAAGTTGTTCCATTGCCTATTTTTGTGTTCCTAGATTAGATATGGTTGAAACCACCCCTATTCTCATGGATTCGACCTATGATGGATAGCACAGGTGGTTTGGAGGTCTATATCATGTGTTTTTTCAGTCATTTGCAAAGGTTGAACTCTTGTGAATGCTTTGAGCATTATTGTACATTCATCTCTGCAGTTTGGCAAGGAAATAGACCAGGGTTTGCAACATTTTGTGGGATTCTTGTGGCAAGGTGATTTAGTATTGTTTTTCTTTCTGTGATTCAAGTTTACATGTGTTTATGTGTGTCATCATCTCTCTTTTTTTAGCTTAACTAAATGAATCAAGTATAAAGGTGGAAATCATTGATGTTGTAGTGCTCTACCTTAGGGTTTATTTGGTTTTACATGTTTTCAATTGTTTGAAGAGGATTCCTGATACTTTCATGCCCTCTCCAACTCCTCACCAGTCTTAAAACTCTCCATTTCACTTAATTCAAGGTACTAAAGCATTTTCCTACCTTTCCCCACAGAAAACTCTGCAAGACTGAGTCCATTCCCTAGACTCAAAACTGCCTTTCAATTTTGATCCAGCAAACCAACATAAAACTCAATCAAATTCCTCTGAGCATATACGTAGCCTAAAATTAGTCTTTACATCAGTCATCTCAAGCCTCTTTTGCTATATTTTCCTGAGATTGATAAGGAGAGAGCCCTTTTCCGACCTGGTAAGGCTAGCTACCAGGTTAAGCGTGGTTTGGTGTTACCCTAGACCTGCCTTTATCAGCCTAAGGTAGATTTAGGCCATAACAATTCCCTTTTCGAAGATACAATTGATGTTCCCTTCTTGAAGAAACAATTGCTATTCCCCTCTCGAAGAAACAATTGTTTTTCCCTTTATGAAGAAACAATGATGTTCCCTTTTAGAAGAAACAATTGTTGTTTCATTTTCGAAGGAACAACTGTTGTTCCCTTTTCAAAGGAGCAATTGTTCTTCCCTCTTCGAATGAAACATTTGATGTCCCCTTTGTCAAAATAACAATTGCTGATCCATTGCCATGAATTATTGTTGTTCCCATTACTATCATTCCATGCTGGTCATTCCTTTTGGTTATGAGTTCGATCTAAATCTTTAAAAGCAATAACCTTTAGATCATCATGATTTTTAGCCTTTTGGTGAATATTTTTTAAAATCTAACATGCTGTATCTATGAATATACTTGCTTATGTCTATTTTTTTGGATACATTATAAACTGTTCATGATTTATCCCCACCATACTAGTTTTTCTCTTATTACACATTCAAATGGTGGTTCCCTTCACAAATATGATGAAGGATCTAAGGCATATTTTTCCTGGCATTTTTTTTACTTTTTACACCATTCTTGACTCTTAAGGAGTTGATGAGCCTCCCTTAACTCCTAAAAAAGAAAAAAAGAGAAGGAAGAAACAAGACCAAAAATAAATTTGGAAATATATTAACCTAATTTTTTTCTCAAAAGGGATAGGGGGTCTCATCATGAGCCAACATACCACGATCATAAGAAATTAACATAAGTGGATTCTAGGTACTTTGGCAAGCACCATCAGCGAAACTGATGTGAGGAGACATCGACATCTGCAAAGCAGGCAAAAACATAATAAGCAGGAAAGTTGCTTGCAAAACAACACACCAAACCACACTGCACAAAAATGAATGACGCACTTATTGTACAAAAGTAACCATGCAAGATGACGTAAGCATAGTACTTTTTGAGATAAAGTCCATTACAGGGCTTGTCTAAGGGATTTCCCTCGTAGTCAATAAGCTCATAGGCCCTGTTTTGTAACACATGGTTAACAATGTAGGGGCCATGCCACATGGGTTCGAACTTACTTGCCCCTAGCTTATCATTAGCCTGATCATACAGAAGGACCAAATCGCCTTCAGAAAAATCTTGAGGAGAAATGGAATGATCAAAATGGGATTTGACTCATTTTTTCTGTGCTTCAATAACCAAAGTAGCAAGATGGCAAGTCTCTTCCAGTCGCTCTAAATACAAGAGACGTTATTCCTAAGGTGAGGTCTTGGGGAGAAGTTCGACAGCCAACTTGAGGGATGGAATTTTGCACTCAATCGATAAATTTGCTTCCAGACCATAGACTAGCTGGAATGGTGTATATCTAGTTGCATCCTTGGTCGAGGTTCGATAAGACCACATATCTAAAAAGAGCATGAGATGCCAATTTGACTTGTGCATACAAATGGTGGACTGAAGCATTGTAACCAAGACTTTGTTCACAGCTTCAACTTGGCCATTGGCCTGAGGTTAATATGGGGTTGATCCATCGTGGTGTAAACCCAATGTAGAGGTTAGCTCAGCCATCATGTAATCTTGGAAGTGGGAGCCATGGTCGGTGACAATGGCCTGAGGCACTCCAAACCTAGAAATAATGTGATTGAATAGAAATTGAGTCATCGTTTTACCGTCTGCAGAGTATGTAGGCATCACTTCGGTCCATTTGGTGAAATAATCCATAGAAACAATAATATAGCCATGCCCCTCGGTCGAATGAGGGTTAAATGTCATATAGTTAATGCCCCATTTAGAAAAAATACCAATGGTAATAATGAGGTGTAGGTGAGCGGGTGGGGCTCACATTTTTCGCTAGTAAATTTGTCACTCATGGAATTTGCAAATAGCAAGGATGCAATCCTTGAAGATGGAGGGCTAGAAGTAACCAGCGCGAAGTATTTTTTGAGCAGTAGCATATCCAGACATATGACCGCCACATGCCCTGGAATGGCAGTGATTTAAAATTCTCTCAGCCTCCTCGAGAGTAAGACATCGGTGAAGAACTGAATCAACACCGATGTGGTATAAAGTATCTCCAATAATATGGAAGGGTTGGGAGTGATGCCGAATGTGTCGGCGATCATCCTTAGTCAACGCAGACCATAAGGTGGATGTCTGGAGATACACAATGCTATCACTGTACCATGGGTCGAGGGTGCTATTCAAGAAAAGAGTCTCGTTTGGAAGCTGCACAGTGGTGTCAACAGGAAGATATGCAAAAGGAAGGGAGCAAATCAATTCAGAAAAAGCCAGTGATTTCTTATATTTGGCAGTCGTGAACACCAAATCAAACTCTTGGAGGATGACAATCCATTTAGAATATTTCCCCCCAGCAACTGACGAGTCAGGATGTAGGTCATGGGGTTGCATTCAGAAATCACGGTGGTAGTGTGTAGGAGAATGTAGTGTTGAAAGCGTTGAATAGCTTGAACGACAGCCAAAGCCAACTTCTCAACATGAGCATAATGTGTCTCGGTGTCCAGGAGATTACGACTTAGGTAGTAAATAACATGTTCATTACCTTCGTCATCGTCTTGTAGCAACACCGTGGCGATGGTTGATCTAAAAATCACCCTCTGAGTGATCTCATTTAAGAATGATTGAATGAAGGTATTATAGACTCATGTGCTAGTGTGTGTCTATGTTATTTAGGCAACAGATCGATTAGATTGCAAATACACAGACACTTCAAATGGAAAACAATAGATAAACACAGTAAGCAAATACAAGAACACAAGAAATTAATAAGGAGTTCACCCTATCCTCCAGGGCGACATCTCCGGTCCAGCTCTCAGTGGTGGCCTTATTTTATTGTTTCTTGAAGTAGAGAATTACAATGGAGGAGCTCAATATGAGTCTCCTAAAATAGAATTTTCTTGGCAGGGTGGTTCTTGGATGCCCCAAGCCACTAGAGTGCATAGACTCTTTTCCTCACAAGCTCTTTGACCTCTCTAGTCTTTAATGGAAGGAACCCAATGTGGTGCTCAATCCTAACAAATCCCCTCAGGGATGGCTTGACTCTCTCAAGCTCTCTGGCACTCGACATTTCCTTTGGTCAGCTCGACCCTCTGTCTTCTTTCTTCTTTTTGCTTCACTGTATTTTCTTCGTTTTCTCTGTCTTCTTCCTTTTCTTCTCCGTCTTCCTCTCGGTGTTCTGTGTCTTCTCTGTCTTCCTCTTTTTTTGTGCATGGATTTAAAGCCATTCATTCTCATGGCTGTTCGATTCCCCCTCCACCTCTGTCGGATCGCCTGCTATAGCTTCACTTGGAGTTTCCTATCTCAGCGTCATCATCAATCTCACAGGGAGTGGCCACTTGTCCTCCTGCAAACTGCACCAACTTGCTTCATCGGTTCGGTTCTTTGGTTACATCATGGAATGAGTCGTCTGCCACCTTGGCGGTCAAATTGGATGTCAAATTCTTATATATCACGGCTTAATCCCCTGTCAATTTCGGCTTTCCCATTGGGCGCGATCTCAACCATTAGATCTGGATCCCCTAGATCCGACGCCATTTGCTCATTTCACGTGATTGACTTGCTTGACTGTTAGTGTGTGATGAGTGGTGGTTTTCTCTCTCCTCCACTTGCCATGCATCAGGTGCTGAGTGGAATCACTCCGTTTTTGCCAAATCTACTTATCACCCAAGGTTGCCCTTGATAAATACCACGGGTTTTTGGAGCGCGGGTCCAGTCTTTGCCTTTAGCCTTTTTCCCCATGGTTTTCCTAGCTCTCATGTGACCGAGCACTTGAGGCCTCTCCTTCTCAAGGGGTTTTTCCCAGTGATGCGTGATTAGCGCTAATTGCGCATAAAAAACTACCTCCTTTTCCCAATTCAGGCTTCCTAGGGGCTAGTTTCGCCTCTTGCGCAGTCTCCATGGGCCTCAATCAGCGCGATTTGACCGAGGTCTTCATCGTTCCATGTTGGCTGCTAATTGCCACTGTTTAGAGGTGTTTCTGATCACTTCTATTAATTCTTTGAAGTCTGTCCCGACCTGATACAGTCATGGTTCTCTGATAACTCTTCATGGATCCAATTCGGATCACGACCTTCCCACTGAAAAAGCTTTTGGACCACCAAAAGTTGGTTTTTCAAGCATCGACTAAGTGAGGGTACTGCTGTCTGTGATGCAGGAAAGTGTTCCCTCTGTGGACAGAGGCAACCCCTCTAGCCCTAGAGTGGGTCTAGTCATAGCAAGGACAAAACAACTATTAATTCCCTTAAATAGTCATCGTTGGAGGCCTACCTCAAACCGGTGGTTGATGAAGTTCCGTTGTGCTGCTCCAGCTTCTATTTCCTTCTCCTTAATGAGCAATCAACCTGAAACACCACAAAGAAACAACAGAGCATGTAACCGAGAAACAACAATGATATATTTACTCATAAAGTCAAGAAGTCATGAGCTATCAAGTAAATTACAAACAAGGCATAGGAAATCATCATTGATTGTATTAATAATGAATCAAGAGTAAAGATTACAACTAAGTCTTGATGTTACAAGCCTTCTCAGAGGGTCCAACAAGTGTGTTTCTTCAAGCATTCACTCTCAAAGATGGGTCTCCCAAATAGCAATATCTCTCTCTCTCTCATTCACAAGATTTACACAAGGTTAAGGGCACTCCACACCTTCTTGCAAACTACAAAGAAATCCCACACTTGTCACACTCACACCAACTATATATCAACTTCAAAAGCAACATCAGCATTGTACAACCAAAAGAACTAGCAGATGATAGAAATGGTGAGTGATTTTATAGGAGAAGGAGTCTCCATGAAATGAGGGAGAGGGAACTTATCCTCAGGTTAAGCGGCACAAAAGATGGAACTACCATGCCAGAGGGAGGAGGGCGACCCAAACTGACCCAACAACTAGGTCCAGAGACATCCAGAAGGCCAACTATTGGAACAAATTCGCCCAATCTGGATCGTCGCGAGTTCATAACTAAGCTTTAGCGCTGACATCGCTAGTAGGCAATGTATTCAATCAAACCGTCGCTAAAGATAGAAAATAGCCTCGTGTCGGAACATGAAATCCGATTGTCGCGGGAATCAGATGTACTCCTGCAATGGAGGTGCGACTGGACTGTTTATGATCGATGTTCATCGCGTATATTTAATGAATTCTCATGATGAGGCAGAAAACTTAGGAAAAGTGGGTCAATTGGCAACATAAGAGAGCATTTGTTCAGTATGAGCATGTTTTACTGGACACATGACACAATAGAAGTACTGGGGTGAAGGCAGTGAAAAATTATTGTGTAACAAATTCCCCCTAAAGTATGAAGCCCGAGAGAGGGGAAGGGGTGAAATTCTTTACGAAATTGTCTGAGATGGAACACCATCTGGAAGAGCCTACAGGCACAAGTATAACTGATATCTCTGATAGTGAAATACATGTAGTCTAGGTATGGGCACAACCATCCAAAAGGCATACGAACTAGGTCTGTGGTATGGACGTAGCCATCCAGCTAGTAAGACCATGATAATGATAAAGGTATGGTCATAGCCATCCATCAATGAGTCATGTAATCACGAACCAATCCACACAACCTGAACATGTGTGATCTAAGTCCGGGGTCTTGAAACCCAACCGATCATAGTACAAACTCTAGCATGCAAATAGATGTGTTGAAGTCGAGCATGATAGTAAGTCGCTTGATTACCGGTCAATGAGGAAAACTATTAACAAGTGCGAGAGAAACCACCAATAATGCCAATGTTTCTCAAGGTATTGTCCAGTACAATCCATGAAGTGTGAAGAATGAGCTAGAGTCGAACACTCGTGGAATCACCCAATCGACGACCAATGATGAAAGTCAATTGTTAAGCATGAAGAACTTGCCATTAAGGCATGAAAGCTCCAAGGTACCAAAGGGGATCTCTAGATTAGTCTCCTGGATAATAAGCTGATGTCGACAAGAGACGATCCGTTGCAGGAGGGCCATAACATTTCCCCCATCAACGACATGAGATAAGGAACAAGCGGTAGATGGTGAAACAGAGTATCAGAGGAGGAGGTAAGGATGTGAATTGCAGAAGCATTATACTCTTGAACATGTTGGTGTTATCAGGAAATCTAGTGTCCACTCGGAGCTACTAGTCCCACTAAGACTGGTAGCTATCTTAGAAACAAACAAACTAAAACTACTTTCGTTTTCCTTTATGAGGAGTAGATAAGAGTGGAATGAAGGACACCAACCTCAGTCTTACGATTGGTTCCTTGCTCAATTCCTCTCCCTTCTGACAGATCCTTGCCACTTCTCCTTCGTCTACCCAGCTTCAAAGAGCACCTGTGGAATCAAAGAAGCATAATACTATCGAAGAACAGAGATCTACAATCATAAACAATATAGGACCAGATGTATATTGACCACACAAATGCATATATCATCAAACATACAGGAATGTGGAGGAAAAATTGAATAGCTTTATTAATATAAAGAATAGCAAAGAGGATTACAACCAATTGTTCTGACCCAGCGTCATCCTCCAGCATGAAAGCCCTTCTTTCACCTCATGAAAAGCTTAGATCACCCAACACTATGATATTCCAACAAGAAACCAACAACACTTCCTTACAAGATACAAAATTCCAGCCTTTGGATCTCTGGGATGAGGGATCCATATATAGATGATTGCAGGGGGGTGAGTCAGCTTCTGGGATTTTTATTAGTGTCCTCTCTCTGATAGTTCTTGATTCCACTTCGAGATTGATGATCTCTTACTCATCCCTGGGCAAATTCAGAGAGGCAAGTGTCACAAGAGAAGTTTCTGGAAGATTCCATGATCATCCACCTCGAAAACTATCTCTTCCATTTGTCCACTCTCGCCCATCGCACCCTATAGAAGGGATTTTCAGTATGCATCACACCCTTTTCATTGGGCAAGTGGGATGCATCGCACCCTTACACTGAGCAACCTATATGGTCCAGTTTTGACCAGTTCTGAGCAGTTTCCTGTGGAGAACTTCTGGGAGATGATGTAATCAGCTGACCTTGTTCCTTTAGGGTATGAAACAACACTTTTAGGGACTTAGAAGTCCTTGGTTTATGGACATGTTTGATTGGGGTTGCAGTGACCAAAAATGTCTATAACAGTTGCCAAAGCATGAGGTCGTTAATCTTTTGATGTCAGGTGAAATTCTTTATCATGAGGATCCGAAGTTTTTTCGAGCTGGAAGGTGACCTGTAATAAGATACAATACAATACATTATCTTCATAATATTTTTCATGATCTAGCTGAGGCGGGCATTCCTATGCTCAGCTTTATAAATTCATTTTCATGTACATAAGACAGACAACCATCTGTGCGGGAGACTGATGATTCTAATAGAGTCATCATCCTTTGATTCAGATGATCATCTGTGTAGCAACAATGTACATTTGATGTCTTTATTTTCCTGAATATATTGCAGCCCGGATGGATGAAACTAGATCCAGGGTCTTCAAACTCATTCAATCTTCACTGGGAGTACAAGTCGATCCATGTGAAAGATGTTCTAGAGTAGAACATGGAAAGACATCGCCTGATTACCAACCAATGATGTAAGCTGTTAACAGGCATGAGAGGAATCACCGATAATGATGATGAACCTCAAGGTAATACAGTACAATCGCGTGGTGTGAATAAGGGACTTGGCATTGAACACCACACAAAATATTTCAGTCGAAGGCCATTGATGTAAACTTGTCGCCGGAAGTGAGAAACTTGCCATTGAGGCATGCAAGCTTCAAAGTACTGAAAGGGTTGTTCCTAAGGCGACTTCTTGGATAATGAGCTGATGTCAACAAGAAGAGACCCGCCGTAGGAGGGCCTTAATGAATCCCACATCTACGACATGGAACAGAGTAAATGATTTTGGAGGTGAAAACGATCTGATGATATAGGGTTCAGGGTGGCGATCATGAAAGAATGGAGCATGAATATATTGCAGCAGATGAGACATAGGTGAATTCTCTGAGCGACTTCTCTTGAACATACCGGCAACACTGACATGGATTGGTAGCGTTAACCCCAAATATGGATGGTGTGATGGACCAATGGTGATATGACCAGTGAACGGAACAACCCAACCCGACTCGGATGCGGAGTGAAAGTGTCATGTTCAAGAGCGACTTGCTACCAATAAAGTTTCTTCAAGTTTTCTTCCCAATTTTTCCCCAGTCATTGCTGATTAGTACCTATTTATTTTTTTCAAGCTTGAGGATGATAACATATGCTTGTTCTATAATTTTTCCTTCGGGAAAACTTGTCGCTATATTTTAACGAGCCTAGCGACAGTGAAACTCGTTCTTGTCTGTATGGACAAGTTTGTCGCTATTCGGTTTTAACGAGTTTAATGACAAATATAACTCAATCCTTTTCAATTTTAGAGAGTCTGAAAGGGACGTAAAGGAAACTCCAATAATCCTTTTTCGTCATATAATCCCTTAAGTTCGAAAAAGTATAAAATAATACGAAAGGGATGAATTTTTAGTAATTTTAACGAGTCGAACAAGACAAGCGCTTGATCTTTTTGTGTAATAATCCCTCAGGTCCAAAAAGATTAAAATATAGAGGAGGGATAGCACTTTCGGTCACTTTAACGAGCTGGAGAGGCCAATCGCTCGACAATCTTTTCATATTTTATGAGTCAGGTGAAAAGAGCTTAAAGGAGACTTGTTTTTGAGGAACGAGTGATAATTTCAGGTAGCAACTGGTTCCAGGTAAGGTTTGGAATTTTCCAGTCATGGTAGTGTCACAAGGATGGCTAACAGGATCACTCTTCGCAGCTGTTCCTTAAAATGGGTAAACAATCAAATGGAAGTGAATGATCGACTAAAACAGAGTGGAGGTGATGGTAAGAACACAACCAGGGCTCAAAAGCTCATGATAATGCAATCACAATGGTTATTTACAGGAAATTGGTTCATTTTTTAATGAGCTTAAACTCTGGGGGAACGCTTGCTCATTGCTAAGGTTTAATTTTTAACGAGCTTGAACTTTGCATAAAAACTGCTCGTGGTGGGTTTATTTTTTAATGAGCTTGAACCCTGCGGTAATACTGCTCATGGTGGGTTTATTTTTTAGCGAGCTTGAAACCTGCGGTAACACTGCTCATGCTAAGTTTGCGTTCCCCCAGCATAATAACGCAAATCGATGTGCATGCCACCCAAGCTTCATTGTATTCATTGCGGTGGTTGGAATGAAGGTTTACCTTCGAGATCTTTGAAAGACTCGACTTGGATTTTACGAGATCGTAATCCAAGACTCGATTTGGAAAGGGAGTTGTTTCATTTTTTAATGAGGTTGACACAAGATAGGAACTGTCCTCAGAATCCATTGTATTTACAGTATTTGATAGAAAATCAAAAACTGAAGGATGATTAAGGTTGTTGGAATAATCTTCGTGGTAATCCGAAAGATGGGAACGATGGTGGTAATCTTCCCATGGTGCCTCTCCTATCATCATTAATTGAGTGGTTCCTTCGTCTGTAGAGTGTAAATGCGACCAAGGATCTAAAGAGGTGATATATTCCTTAGACCTATTTATCCAAACACTCGATGAGTGTTGACTTGAGTTTGCCCCCCAGGCCAAGAAAATTGATTGCTACAATATTTCTATTAGGGTGATGATCCATGTTGACAAAATGTTCAGGAATCTTCTGAATCTAGAAGATATCATATTGCAGGTTCCCACCGTGGCCACTTCCGCCAGATTGTTTGGAGGCGGTAGGGAAAAAGTACCCATCAATGTAGGGTCTTTTAGTAGGCCTACTCCGATATTTTGAAGCGAATGAGGGCTTCCATGGATCATCAGAATGCTTCCCGTAACTTGTGAACTGTTGGGGAGAAATGTTTGTTGGTCGATGATTGTAATTCATCCTTGAAAGGGAAATGCAATCTTCCTGAAATAGGTCAACACAACGGCTGCCATAGCATATATCCAGGTTCTTCCCAGTAGGATTTTGTAATCGAGGTCTTCGTCAATTACTTCAACATCTATTTCTACTGTTTTTCCTCCCAGTTCAACTTGCAAGTTACTTAAAATCCCATATGGGGTGTATGTTCGTCCATAAAATGCTTTTAATGTTGTCGAAGATCATGACAAGGGTGGAGATACTAAAGTTTTCCAGCAACTCATCGACATAATACATGTAGATTCCCCCTCATCAATAATTGTTCGATGAACAGTTTTGTTGAGGGCTTTCACTTGAATAAGGAAATCTAGTTGAGCTGGTAACTGAGGGTCATATCCTTTGTGATTAAAGGACACAAGATTGGAATCCGTTGGGTCAATCCCACCTATCACTGATAATAAAGCCTTCTTTTGAGAGGGGCAATTTTGCAGTACCTCAAGTGTCGACATAGCGGATGGCGATTGGGCCAGATCCTCCACTATATTATAATGTTGTGCTGCTCTGGCACGAGGATTAAATGTCGATTTGTGTACTACTTCCTTTGGTGACTTTATCATTAGTTCAGGAATGATGGGTGGCACAACTTCGGTCGAAGTTGTTGTCGAACTACTGGGTTGATCATTGGCCTTGTTGTCCGACAGCTGTGGATTCACGTAATCTTTATTCGTTGTCAATATCAAAGCATCATTTTTCTATTTTGAAATGGACAACATAAGCACTTGGGATTGGGAAGCATTTTGATTAGAAACCATTTTGGTTCCCAGGTTTGGAAATGGATCAGTCAATACCGCTGAGGTTTTTGAACTCTTAAAGAGTTTCTTAACTTCAGCTTTATGTGGAAAATCTTTCGTCCGATGATCCTCATTGCATATCTGACACCCTGCAGGGGGTTTCCTTTGCCCAGAAGGGTTTACAGAAGGTTTTTCAGGAGATGACTCATCCTGGTTCTTTTTTCTCCCTTTATTTTTCTTCTTGCCCCCTGGTTGCTTCAGTTTTTTACCCTTGTCGGTCGACACGACATTTACCTCCGAGGCGAGAAGTTCTTCATTTTCATTTTGATTAGAAATCTTATGGGCTTTCTTAGATGTAGACTTTGTCGATTTCATGCTTGTAGTACCTATCATGCCATCGCCGGCATGAGAGCCCTTGTTTGATTTAGGAGGAGGAGGAATGGAAAATTCCGGTCTGGGAGCATTAGGTATTTTATCGTAGAGCATGCCAGACTGAGTATAGATCAAGTCTAGATATTGTGCACGAGTAATGACTTGCTCTTAAGTGATGACTCCTCCCTTTGCCACATCTTCTGTGATAGAAGGTAATAATGACTTAATAAACCATTCAGCTAATAGCTGATCAGGAACATATGTTTTTACCATTCTATGACGACGTCGCCACTCATGAATATGATCAGATATATGAGTGGCCGTCGTTTGTTTGAAATTGGTAAGAAGCTCTGTTCCCATTTTGTACCTTATGGGTAACTGAAAATGGGTTAAGAAGGTTGTGGCTAGGGCACTGAAGTTATCGAATGAAGGTCTAGGCAATTCGATATACCATTTTGTTTCCAGACAAGTTAACGTTCGCTGAAAAAGGCGAAGCCTGATCGAATCATCATTTAGAGTGTTAGATGAACACCATAGATGAAAGGTCATCACATGATTCGACGGGTCTTCACCCGGATTTTCATTAAATTTAGGAATATCTGACAGAAGTTTATGAGGAATCGCTGGCCACCAAGGGGTGTAAGCGATTGGATCGTTTGTTAGTTGATTTAGATATGGTAACTCTAAAGTTGCCACGAAGGGCAACTGTTGATTCAGGTTTGGTGAAGCATACCCAGGATAAGATGGGATTGCCTGAGCCGTGGGTCTTTGCATACCAGCATAGTGCATTTGATGCTGATAAATTTGATAAGGTTAATGGGCATAACCATTATGAAATGGTTGATGTTGACCGTTTTGAACATACGGCTGCCCATTACTTGCAAAGACTTGGTGCTCAGATCCTTGGTAAACTTGTTGGAATTGTGGTTTTTGATATTGCACTAGCCATGGTTGTGAGACCATGTGCTGTTGTCCAATACTGGCTGTTTGACCGAGATGAGGGGTAATGGTACCTGTTTGAACCTGGGTCACTCTAGTTAAGGAGCCACTAACTGATGATTGTGGTGGCATCGCAGGGACAAGGGGCTGTTGGATTGCGACCTGAGAGACTTGAGGTTGGCATACAATAGGTAACGCTTGTACTTGTGACACCGTCATAATAGCCGGTGTAGTGGGGATATTTGACATAGGAATACTTTGTTGCATTGAGTATACAACTCTTGGTTGGTGAGGTAGTATTGGTATCCAACCACTGGATGTAATTCCATCATAACCTGAATTTTGTTGCGAACTCTCGTATGTTTGACCTCCCAGAGGTGACAATGAAAGGGCATATTTCCCTCCATATGGTGGTAATTCGGTGCTTAAGGGAATTATTTTCCTTTGAGGACCAGACTGCCCAAATTGACATTGCGAAGGATCAATTTGCTGAGACCCAACATAAGAGATTTTATATATTATTCCGGATGAACAAACGGGAACATACCATACCGTCAAAACAACCCCTGGATGGATCCCATCCAGTGATTGAGAGCTAGTTGCGACAGATGGTACGCTGACAAACATTGTTGGAGTAGCAGCAGGAAGTTTTGCTACTGATGTGTCAGATGACATAGTCCTAGATGTCGACAGTTGTTCAGACATATCTAGTCTATCCAAAAGTTTTCCTAGCGATTCTATAGGAACTTCCGATAATGGTAGACTAATCTATGATGAAGAAGGATATAGAGTGACCCCTACTCCAAATTGTGATGGAGTACTAGATGGTGGATCCTCCACAATCTCTTCTATAGCAATCAAACCGGGTGGAATAGGTAGACCGTCAGGTCTGTAAAATATTTCCGGTGCCAAAGAAGGTATAGATTCTATAGAGATTGATGTTTGGGGAACAACACCTTCCGAATCAGCTATGGATGGAACCGATTCAGGTATAGAAGTGTTTACCCTCACACTAGGATCAATTTTACTGTCCTCTTGTGGCTGCGGAACTTCTTCTATAAAGGTAGGGGTACCAGAAATGTTTGGAGTAACCGGAGTCTCTGAGGGTGTCGAAACACTTGTTCCAACCCGACCAGGGGATTTTGAGCCGGTTAAACGAGTTCGCTTTGTCCGGAATAGTTTTGATTCTAGGGACAAAGACGGTTGACTCATAAGTCTCCGCGAACAATGGGGTTTCAATTGAATTTCTTCCATGATTATGGATTACTCGATCAACTAAAAATAAAGGGGAAAATGTTTTCGAATTAAATGAATTTTAGGCGATTTGACACAACTTGTTTTTTCAATTTTGAAGAGTCGAGAAAAAACAAAAGATGACTCTAGCTGCCTTCGATTTTTAATGAGCCTGAAGTGATAAGTGCTCAGATGGACCTTTTACGAAAGAGACTACTTTGGAAATCTAGACAGAGGGATTACCAAACCAATCACAAAACTGCAGAATACTTTTTACGGTACAACAATCAATCTTCCATAATGTTGTGTTCAGTGCATTGCGATCGATAGGGCGACAGACACAGCTTCCTATGGATAAAGGATATAGCCTATTGTGGTCTCATAATATATACTCGACGGTACATGGGAGCACAAGTCTGTACTGGCACTTGTCGTCTCAAAGAGGAGGAATCACCCAACCAACAGTGACAGTGACAGTTACCAGGCTTTACGACGCCAGAATACGTCTCTAGCCTAGACTTCTAGATGTTGTGCATTAGGTTCCAAAGCATTTTTAGGTTCATTAAATTGATTTTACAGTTGATCTTTCTTAGGAAATTTGCCTTTAAGGTTCATCGCGTGATGTAGATATAATTCCTAAAATGCAATCTAAGATGATAAACAATCGTTTAATCTTCTTTTGGCAATGAAAATCCTAGCTACTAAAGAAAGAGAGATGATATTCTTTCAACATAGAGCAGAGAGCACACACTAGATGCACTGTCCTAAATAAACCAACAAGCAGTCTAAATGAAAATTCACATGCATGTATTTGTTTTCAACTTTCTTAATGTGTGAATGAAAAGAAGAATGCTAAGTAAAAAACTGAATTTTCTTTTCAAAGCGACAGTACTAACAAATTTCTCTTCAAAAATGAAAGGAAGATAATGATGACCCTTTGCTATTTTGAACTGAAAACTGCTTTCGACACTTGAAAAACTACTAATTCAAATCAAATACAAGAGTAAATATATAATTGACCATCAAGAACAATAGAATTCTTCTCTTTGACTGAAAACGACACTTGCGACACTCTCAAATCAAAATACGACAGTTCGATTACGCCACTTCTTTGTAAAAGAGAACTGAAAATGGTGCACAATACCTAAAAACATTCACAGTTCTTTGCATAGTGGAGGTGGAATGATGGAAAGGAAGGGGGTTTCCATAGTGGTATACTGATCACAAACAGCAAAACTCCTGAATAGAGCTGAAGAGAGTGAACACAGAAACCAAAATCTGAGAGCACAAGAGGTCTTGTCTGATCAGCGCACCTGTAACACAGGGAAAGTGCGATGCAGCACACCTACTACACACGAGAAGTGTGATGCATCCAGATTCCCAAGAGTAAAAGGTGCGATGGTCCAAGGATAAGAATTCAACTGTGTTCCGGGTCATAGTTTGCAGCTTAGTTCAGGGATTTAGGCCAGGCAAGTGATGTACAGTAAATAGAAATCACAGGGGCTGATCTAATGAGGTTACTAGAGCCACCACTTGGGAAATTAGAAAGTTTGCAAATCGATTGTTTAGTTTATAAACAAAACTCAGAGATAGACTGAAGCAACATTGATCTACTTTGCACTTGCATAGAAAATGCAGTTCGAAGGCTAGCTAGCTTGACTTCAGGCTCTGTCTGTAAGTTTATAAAACAAAAAAATATAGACAAACAAACAATATATTCTCTCCGCAGTGGAGTCACCATTTTGTTATCGGGAAATCTAGTGTCCACTCGGAGCTGCTAGTCCCACTAAGACTAGTAGCTATCTTAGAAACAAACAAACTAAAACTACTTTCATTTTCCTTTATGAGGAGTAGACAAGAGTGGAATGAAGGACACCAACCTCAGTCTTACGCTTGGTTCCTTGCTCAATTCCTCTCCCTTCTAACAGATCCTTGCCGCTTCTCCTTTGTCTACCTAGCTTCAAAGAGCACCTGTGGAGTCAAAGCAGCATAATACTATCGAAGAACAGAGATCTACAATCATAAACAATATAGGACTAGATGTATATTGACCACACAAATGCATATATCATCAAACATATAGGAATGTGGAGGAAAACTTGAATAGCTTTATTAATATCAAGAATAGCAAAGAGGATTACAACCAATTGTCCTGACCCAGCGTCATCCTCCAGCATGAAAGCCCTTCTTTCACCTCATGAAAAGCTTAGATCACCCAAAACTATGATATTTCAACAAGAAACCAACAACACTTCCTTACAAGATACAAAATTCTAGCCTCTGTATCTCTGGGATGAGGGATCCATATATAGATTATTGCAGGGGGTGAGTTAGCTTTTGGGATTTTGATTACTGTCCTCTCTATGATAGTCCTTGATTCCACTTGGATATTGATGATCTCTTACTCATCCCTGGGTGAATTCAGAGAGTCAAGTGTCACAGGAGAAGTTTCTAGAAGATTCCATGATCATCCACCTCGCAAATTGTCTTTGCCATTTGTCCACTCTCACCCATTGCACCCTACAGAAGGGATTTTCAGTATGCATCGCACCCTTTTCACTAGGCAGGTGGGATGCATTGCACCCTTAGCACTGAGCAACCTGTATGGTCCAGTTTTGACCAGTTCTGAGCAGTTTCCTGTGGAGAACTTCTGGGAGATGATGTAATCAGCTGACCTTGTTCCTTTCGGGTATGAAACAAAAATTTTAGGGACTTAGGAGCCCTTGGTTTATGGACATGTTTGATTGGGGTTGCAATGCCCAAAAATGTCTATAACAATCGGTGACATGACTCCGGAGGGTGGCAGCATTCAGGTACCAAGGGATCAGAGGCTTAATGGAGACAGCATAGATCAGATGGAATGAGGCTAAATGGCAACCCAAAACCCCAGAAGGAAAAATGATGATGTATGGATATCCCAACCCGACAAGAAGCAAAAGTGTCAATGTTCAAGAGTGACTAGCTGCCACAGGTAATCAAAGACAACTTCCAAATTTCCCCCACCATTGCTGGCGAGTACCCCATGTTATACACATTTTTGGGCACTGTAACCCCAATCATAAATGTCCATAAACCAAGGGATCCTAAGTCCCTAAAAGTGTTATTCCAACCCCTAAAAGAACAAGGTTAGCTGATTACATATCTCCCAGAAGTTCTCCATGAAAAACTACTCAGAACTGGTCAAAATTGGACCATCTCACCTGCTCCATTGTCAAAGTGCGCTGCATCCCACCTAAATGCACACAGGAGGTGCGATGCATATTGAAAATCCCTTCTATGGGGCACGATGGGCGAGAGTGGATAAATGGTAGGGTCAATTTGCGAGGTGGAAGATCATGGAATATTCCAGAAACTTCTCCTGTGACACTTGCCTCTCTGCATTCGCCCAGGGATGAGTAAGAGATCATCAATCTCCAAGTGGAATCAAGAACTATCAGAGAGACGACACTAATCAAATCTCAAAAGCTGACTCACCCCCCTTGCAAACATCTATATATGGATCCCTCATCCCAGAGATCCAGGGGTTGGAATTTTGTATCTTGTAAGGAAGTGCTACTGGTTTCTTGGTGTAACATCATAGTGTTGGGTGGTTTAAGCTTTTCATGAGGTGAAGAAGGGATTTCTTGCTGAGAGGATGACGCTGGGTCAGGAAAATTGGTTGTAATCCTCTTTGCTATTCTTGATTATTAATAAAGCTATTCAAGTTTTCCTCCACATTCTTGTATGATTGATGATATGTGCATTTGTGTGGTCAATATATATCTGGTTCTATATTTTTTATAATAGTATATCTCTATTCTCGGATAGTATTATGCTACTTTGATTCCACAGGTGCTCTTTGAAGCTGGGTAGACGAGGAAGCGAGTGGTAAAGATCTATCAAAAGGGAGAGGAATCAAGCAAGGAACCAAGCGCAAGATAGAGGTTGGTCTCCTTTGTTCCCCTCTTATCTACTTCTCATAAAGGAAAACGAAAGTGGTTTTAGTTTTTTTGTTTCTAAGGTAGCTACCAGCCTTAGTGGGACTAGCAGCTTTGCATAGACACTAGATTTCCCGATAACAAAATGGCAACTCCACTGGGGAGCGAATAGATTGTTTGTTTGTCTATATTTGTTTGCTTTATAAACTTACAGACGGAGCCTGAAGTCAAGCCAGCTAGCCTTCGAACTGCATTTGCTATGCAAGTGCAAAGTAGATCAATGCTGCTTCAGTCTATCTCTGGGTTTTGTTTATAAACTGAACAATCGATTTACAAGCTCTCTAATTGCCCTTATGGTGGCTCTAGTAACCTCCTTAGATCTACCCCTGTGATTTATTTACTGATTACCACTTGCTCGGCCTAAATCCCTGAACTGTGCTGCAAACTGTGATCAAGAACTAGATCAAAAGTCTTGCATTGTACCATCGCACCCTCTCTTCAAGGATATTAGTATGCATCGCACTTCCCATGTGCTGTAGGTGGGATGCATACTGGAATCCCTGTGTAATAGGTGCGCTGATGAGAAAGGGCTAATTTTGCCTTCAGACTTTGGTTTTTTCACTCTTTTCAGCTCTATTCAGGAGTTTTGATGTCTGTAATCAGTATACCTATGTTGGAAACCCCCTTTCTTTCCATTATTCCGCCTCCATTATGCAAAGAACTGTAAATGTTTTTATGTATTGTGAGCCATTTTCAGTTCTCTTTTATAAAGAAGTAGCGTAATTGAACTGTCTTTTCTTGATTTGGAAGTGTCGCAAGTGTCGTTTTCAGTCATAGAAGAGAATCCGGTTGTTCTTGATAGTTGATTAAACTGTTACTCTTGTATTTGATTTGAATTAATAGTTTTTCAAGTGTCGAAAGAAAGTTTTCAATTCCAAATAACAAAGTGTCGTCATTGTCTTCATTTTGTCTTGAAAAGAAACTTGTTAGTAATGTCGCTTTGAAAAATAATTCAAATTTGTGCTTAGCTTTCTTTCTATCATTCACACATTAAGAACGCTGAAAACAAATACATGCATGTGCATTTGCATTTAGATTGTTTGTTGGTTTGATTTAGGACAGTGCATATAGTGTGTGCTCTCTGCTCTATGTTGAAAGAATATCATCTCTCTTTCCTTAGTAGCTAGGATTTTCATTACAAAAAGAAGATTAAATGATTGTTTATCATCTTAGATTGCATTTTAGGAATTGTATATCTACATCGCGCGGTGAACCTGAAAGGCAAATTTCTTAAGCAAGATCAACTGTAAAATAAATTTAATGAATCTAAAAATGCTTTGGAACCTAGCGCACAACATTTAGAAGTCTAGGCTAGAGACGTATTCCGGTGTCGTAAAGCCTGGTAACTGTTGTTTTCATTGCTGGTTGGGTGATTTCTCCACTTTGAGACGATAAGTACCAATACGGACTTGTGCTCCCACGTACCGTCGAGTATATATTGAGAGACCACAATAGGCTTTATCCTTTATCCATAGGAAGCCATGTCTACCGCCCTATCGATCGCAATGTACTGAACATAACATTCGGGAAGATTGACTGCTGTACCATAAAAAGTATTCTGCAGTTTTGTGATTGGTTTTGTAATCCCTTTGTCTAGATTTCCAGAGTAGTCTCTTTCGTTCCTTTTCAGACTCCTTAAAGGAAAAGGTCCATCTGAGCACTTGTCAATTCAAGCTCATTAAAAATCGAAGGCGTCTAGAGTCATACTTTGTTTTTTATCGACTCTTAAAAATTGAAAAAACAAGTTGTGTCAAAGCATCTAAAATTCATTTAATTCGGAAACATATTTCCCCTTGATTTTTAAGTTGGTCGAGTAATCCGCAATCGTGGAAGAAATTCAATTGAAACCTCGTTGTTCGTGGAGGCTTACGATTCAACCGTCTTTGTCTCCAGAATCAAAACTGTTACGGACAAAGCGAACTCGTTTAACCGGTTCTAAATCCCCCGGTAAAGTTAGAACAACTGTTCCGACACCAACGGAGACTCTGGTTACTCCAAACATTTATGGTATCCCTGCCTTTATAGAAGAAGTTCCGTAGCCACCAAAGGACAGTAGAGTTGATCCTAGTGTGGAGGTAAACACTTGCATTACTGAACCAGCTCCATCTACAGCTGATTCGGAAGGTGTTATTCCCCAAACATCTGTCGTTGCAGATTCTATACCTTCTTTGGCACCAGAAATATTTTATGGACCTGACGGTCTACCTCTTCCACTAGGTCTGATTGCTATAGAAGAGATTGTGGAAGATCCTCCATATAGTACTCCATCGCAATTTGGAGTCAAGATCAGCCTATATCCTTCTTCATCAGAAATTAGTCTACCGTTATCGGAAGCTCCTGTAGAATCGCTAGGAAATCTTTTGGATAGATTAGAAATGTCCGAACAACCGTCGACATCTAGGACTGTGTCATTCGACACAACAACGACAGAACTTCCTGTTGTCACTCCAACAATGTTCGCCGACATACCATCTATCCCAACTAGCTCTCAATTGCTAGATGGGGCCCACTCAGGGGCTATTTCGACAGTATGGTACGTTCTTGTTTGTTCATCCGGGATAATATCTGGGAACTCTTATGTTGAGTCTCAGCAAATTGATCCTTCACGGTGTCAATTTGGGTAGTCCGGTCCTCAAGGACAAATCATTCCTTTGAGTACCGGATTACCGCCGTATGGGGGGCAATATACCCTTTCATTGTCTCCTTCGGGTGGACAACCATACGAGAGTTCACAACAAAATTTATGTTATGCTGGCATTACATCTAGCGGTTGGGTGCCAATATTGCCTCAACAACCAAGAGTTGTATATTCGATGCAACAATGTTTACCTATATCAAATATACCAACTATGCTGGCTATTGTGACGATGTCACAAGTACAAGCGTTTCCTGTTGTATGCCAACCTCAGGTTTCTCAGGTTGTAATGCAACAGCCTCTTGTCCCTACGACTCAACCATAATCGCCAACTAGTGGAATGACACAGGCCTAAACGGGTACAATTACCCCTCATCTTGGTCAAACAGCCAGTATTGGAAAACAATACATGGCTTCACAACCATGGCTGGTGCAATATCAACAACCACAATTCCAACAAGTTTACCAAGGATCTGAGCAACAAATCTTTGCAAATAATGGGCAGCCGTATATTCAAAATGGTCAAAATCAACCATTCTACAATGGTTATGCCCATCAACCTTATCAAAGTTACCAGCATCAAATGCATTATGCTGGTATGCAAATACCAACTGCCCAGGCGATTCCATCTTATCCTGGGTATGCTTCACCAAACCTGAATAAACAGTTACCCTTCGTGGTGACTTTAGAGTTACCGAATCTAAATCGGCTAACAAACGATCCAACTGCTTACGCCCCTTGGTGGCCAGTGATTCCGCATAAACTTCTGTCAGATATTCCTAAATTTAATGGAAATCCGGGTGAAGACCCGTCAAATCATGTGATGACCTTTCATCTGTGGTGTTCATCAAACACCCTAAGCGATGATTCGATTAGACTTTTCCTTTTTCAGAGAACGTTAACTGGTTCAGCAACCAAATGGTATATCGAACTACCTAAAGCTTCGTTTGATAACTTCAATACCCTAGCCACAACCTTTTTAACCCATTTTCAGTTACCCATAAGGTACGAAACAGGAACAGAACTTCTTACCAATTTCAAACAAATGACAGCCACTCACATATCTGATGATATTCATGAGTGGCGACGTCATCGTAGAATGGTAAAAATGTATGTTCCTGATCAGCTTTTAGCTTAATGCTTTATTAAGTCATTATTACCTTCCATTACAGAAGATGTGGCAAAGGGAGGAGTTGTCACTGAAGAGCAAGTTATTTCCCATGCGCAATATTTAGACCTAATTTATACTCAGTCTGGCATGCTCTACGATAAAATCCCTGACGTTCCCAGGCCGGAATTTTCTGTTCCTCCTCCTCCTAAATCGAACAATGACTCTCATGCCGATGATGGTGTGATTGGTACAACAGATATGAAATCGACAAAGGCTACATCTAAAAAGGTCCGTACGATTTCTAGTCAAAATGCAAAAGAATAACTTCTCACCTCGGAAGTAAATGCTGTCTCAACTGACAAAGGCAAAGAAACCAAGCAACCAGGAGGCAAGAAGAAAAACAAAGGGAAGAAGAAGAAATGGGAGGAATCATCACCTGAAAAATCTTCTATAAACCCTTATGGAGATAAGAAATCAAATCGTCCATGTATTATATGTGATGAGGATCATTAGACAAGAGAGTTTCCATATAAAGTGGAGCTTAGAAAATTCTTAAAGAATTCAAAAACCTCGGTGGTATTGACTGATCCATTTCCAAATCCAGGAACAAATCTGGTTGCTAGTGACAATGCTTCCCCGTCCCAAGTGCTGATGTTGTCGGTTTTGAAACAGCAAAATGATGCTTTGATAACGACAAGGAAAAAAGATTACGGGAATCCACAGCTGTCGAACAACAAGGATAAATATCAACCTATTAGTTCAACAACAACTTCGATAGAAGTTGCACGGCCCATCATTCTAGAGCTGACAATAAAACTGACAAAGGGAGTAGTACACAAGTCGACATTTAATCCTCATGCCAGAGCAACACAGCATTATAATATAGTGGAAGGTCTGGCCCAATCACCATCCGCTATGTCGACACTTGAGGTACTGCAAAATTACCCCTCCCAAAAGCAGGCTTTATTATCAGCAATAGGTGGGATTGACCCAAAGGATTCTAATCTCGTATCCTTTAATCCCAAAGGATACGATCCTCAGTTACCAGCTCAACTAGCTTTCCTCATTCAAGTGAAAGCACTCAACAAAACTGTTCATTGAAAAATTATTGATGAGGGGGCATCTACATGTATTATGTTGATGAGTTGCTGGAAAACTTTAGGATCTCCAACCTTGTCGCGATCTTCGATGACATTAAAAGCATTTGATGGATGAACATATACCCCATATGGGATTTTAAGTAACTTGCAAGTTGAACTGGGAGGAAAAATAGTGGAAATAGATGTTGAAGTAATCAACAGAAATCTCGATTACAACATCCTATTGGGAAGGCCCTAGATATATGCTATGGCTGTGGTTGCGTTGACCTACTTGAGGAAGATTGCATTTCCCTTTCAAGGAGGAATTACAATCGTCGACCAACAAACATTTCTCCCCAATAGTTCCCAAGTTACGGGAAGCATTCCGATGATCCATGGAAGCCCCCATTCGCTTCAAAATATCGGAGTAGGCCTACTAAAAGACCCTATATTAATGGGGACTTTTGCCTTCCCACCTCCAATGAATCTGGCGGAAGTGGCGACAATAGGAACCTACAATATGATATCTTCTATTCAAAAGATCTCAGAAGACGATATTAACATGGATCATCTGTAGGTATTGCCTCCAAGCCCAATAGAAATATTGTAGCAATCAATGTTCCAAGCATGGGAGGCAAACCCTAATCAATTCTCATCAAGCGTTTGGATAGACAGGTCTAAGGAATATGGCACCCCTTTAGATCCTTGGTCGCAAGTGCATTACACCGACGAAGGAATTGTTCAATCAATGATAATTGACAGGACACCATGGGAAAATTACCACCATCATTCCCATCTTCTGGATTGTCAAGAAGATACTCCTGATGACCTTCATCATCCTTCAGTTTTTGATTTCCTATCAAATACTATAAACACGGTGGATTCCAAGAGAAACTTGTCCAATATTGAAGAGACTATCGCCATAAATATCTCGACCAAAACAGATGTTGTAGAGAATATTCATGTTGGCAAATGTTGTTCTCCTTCAGAACTGGAAATATATAACGCTATTTTTCGCGAATTCAGAGATGTCTTTGCTTGGTCATATGATGAAATGCCAGGCATTGACACGAGTATAGTTGAAGACGAAATAAAGATGTATCCAGATGTCAAACCAGTACAACAACGGCTACGGCAGGTACACCCCAAGAAAGCCACTGCCATCAAGGCAGAAGTTGAAAAAATTCTCCATGTTCATTTTATTTACCTGGTTCCTCTAGCCGATTGGGTATCGAACATTGTTCCTGTAATGAAAAAACAAGGAACGATTAGAGTGTGCGTCGATTATAGGGATGTAAATCAAGCTTGTCCAAAAGACAACTACCCTACACCCTTTATTGACTAGATAATTGATGAATGCGCCGGATGTGAAATCTTTTCATTTATGGATGGATTCTCTGGGTATAGTCAAATAAATATCTGCCCACAGGACCAGTCAAAGACTGCATTTATTTGTCCGTGGGGCACATTTGCATATCTCAAGTTACCCTTTGGTTTAAAGAACACAGGGGCAACATTTCAGAGGGCAATGAATTATGCCTTCCATGACATCAAAAACATCGTTCAACCATATCTCGATGACCTTCTGGCTCATTCGCGAAAGTGAACTGATCATCTACAGCATTTGAGAGCGATATTTCTACGTTGTCAACACTACAAGATATGACTCAATCCATACAAATGTGTGTTCTATGTTAGTTCTGGTCGTTTGCTTGGCTTTGTAGTTTCAAAGGACGGGATTCGAGACCCATGTAAGGTTCAGGCAATCATAAATTTGCCTCCACCTTCGAATTTTCTTTAGATTCAGAAACTCCAAGGGAAAGCAAACTTTCTGAGGAGGTTCATTCCAAATTATGCCGAACTTGCTAAAGGTTATACACGTCTATTGAAAAAAGAAGTACCCTTCGTCTGGGATCAAGTTGTGCAAGATTCCTTTGATGCTTTAAAAGAATCCCTAATGAAATCATCATTAATGTATGCTCCTGATTATCAAAAAGACTTTAACCTGTATCTGGCTGCAGCGGTGTTATAGACATTTTTGTGCCTCGTAACATGGAGCATGAAATGTCGATAATTACAGGGATCCTCAGTCCCTAAACATGTTGTTCTTACCCCTAGAAGAACAAGGTCAGCAAACCACAGCACTTCCCATCAGTTCTCCACCTGAAAACACTCAAAAACAGGCTATTTTTGGATCATGTCAGCTGCTCCACTGAGCATCTGCGCTGGAATGCAACTGCTCCTCCTTGTACCTGCGCTGAAAGTCAAATCTAATGAAGGCTACCTGCGCTGGGCGAGATTGGCCAAGTGGCACAGTCATTTTGCAAGGTGTCAATTGCCCAGGAAGCTTCCAAACTGACACTTGGTTCATGGGATTCGCCCTGTGATGAGTAAGAGGTACTTGATCTCCATGTGTAAGCAAGGATCTCCAAGTGGACTCAAGAACTGAAGTTTAACTGAAGAGGGAGAGGACACAAGGCAGCTTTATGTCAGTCTCAAGCTGACTCATCCTTTCTTCTTCTCTCCTATATATAGAGCTCTTCTATGAGGTCTAAGGGGGCTGGAATTTTGTGCAAAGCAAGGAAGTGCTGTTGGTTTACAGTTAGAGCTATTGGGTGATTGCTTTTATAGAGGTGAAGAGGAGATTTCTTGCTGCTGGGGAGGTGCTGCTGGATTGGAGCCATTGATGGTTGTAACCTTCTCAGAACCCTGTTACTTTTATCAATAAAGCTTTGAATGTTCTCCTATATACTTGTATTGCATTGATGTATTGTATTTACTTGTATATTTGATTCACTCTAATCCATGCATCAGTTATGAGTACATGTATCTTGTAGTTTTCTTCTCTCTGTCATGCAGGATCTGTGTGTAGCTGGACCGGCAAAGGGAGCAAGGAGCTGGGAACAAGAGACAAAGAGAGAGGATAAGGATCGACAAAGCGAAAGACACCGGTTGGTTAATCTTTTCTTCCTTCTCTCTGTACTTTCATAAAGGAAAACATTAAAGCTTTACTTTCAGTTGTTGCTAAAGACTGTCACCTTTAGAGTAGGGATAGGGTCATCCGAGTCGGATACTTTTCCCCACAACAAACTGGCGACTCCGCTGGGGAGCCTAGTATCTTGTTGGTGTTTGTAGTATCTTTGCTATTCATTTCCTGAAGAAAAGAGTACCAAATCGAAAAGCTTTTGACTATATCAAAAGTGAAGTAGAGGGGCTGCTACTCTTGCTCATTTTCTGAGCAGATTCATGATTTGAAGAGCTGATCTACAAAAGACTCTTGTACTCTTTGTGATAGCTTTTCATCCTCTTGATCATCCCTTAGCCTGTACTTGACCTATAGCTTTTTATTTCAGCAAAAACAGTGCATTTTTGAGCTTTTTATGACCCGAAAATCCTTGTAAACGCAACTCTCGTGTCTCAGTGCAGGCTGTCCACAGGCAGTCTGCATTTCAGCGCAGGTACTCCCTTCGGGAACTGCGCTGAGAATCAATCTGACAGACCAAAGCCTGCGCTGATCCAGTTAGGCTATGTCCTCCTGAGGTTTCCCACTGTGTCTGAGCCCTGTTTTCACTGTTATTTTTGCTGCTGATTGCTAGTCATTGTACTTGCTGTAAACCAACTTTCCTTGACATTATTCCGCCTCAGTTGTGTGATGAAACTGTGAGTGTTCTTTCAGTATTTCTTGCTTCAGTTACAGTTTCCCATTGTGAAAAGCGAACCAGTATAGCGGTGACCTCTTAGATCCTGAACTGTAAAAGTGTCTTTGTGATCTTAAGAGCTAGTTTTATTACTGTTCATGGCTGTTTGAGTTTGTTTGTTTTTCATTTTATGGTTTGAATCTATACATTTCCAGTGTCTAAACAAGTCGATCTTAAGGTGTCTTTTGATTTTGGACAAACTTGTTTATTTTTCGCTTGAAATTAGATTCAAAAGTCATACAACAGTTTTCCTTTCTGTCTTACATCAACATTAAGGATAACGAAAAGAAATACATGCATTGTGCATATTTGCATTTGACTGTGTGCTTGACGATTTAGGAAAATTTGCATTTTAGTGTGTGTTCTATGATCTGTGCGAAAAGTTGTGTCTTTCTTTTCCCTCAGTAGATTAAGGTTTTCAAAGTTGAAAGATTGAAAAGTTTTTGCTTCTCATCTTAGATTGCATTTAGGAAGTTGTATATATACATCTCGTGGTGATCCTTAAAGGCAAACTGCTAAGCAAGATCAACATTAAAATAAATCCAATTTACATAACAACGCTTTGTAACATAACGCAAACATCTAGAGGTCTAGGTAGAGACGTGTTCCGGCGTCGTTAAACGTAGTGACTGTCGATCTCTACGAAGGTGGGTGATTCCTCTTGAGAGTCGGTGGCACTAATACGGACTTGTGCTCCCACGTACCGTCGCGTATATTGGGAGACCCCTATAGGCATTTATCCTTTATCCTTAGGAAGCCGTGTCGGCCACCCTACTGATCGCGATGCAGTGAACACAGCATTCACGAAGATCGACCACCCGTACCGTAAAACGTATTCTGTGGTTTCGCGAAAGGTTTGGCACACCCTCTGCCTAGATCTCCAGAGCAGTTTCTTTTGGCCTTTTTCAAACTCTATAACTGAAAAAGTCCAACCGAGCATTTGTCACTTCGGGCTCGTTAATACATCGAAGTCGACTAGAGTCATCTTTAGCTTTTTCTCGACTCTTAAAACATGAAAAAGCAAGTTTGTGTCTAAAAGCGTCGTTAATAAAATTTATTTTAAGTGGAACATAATCACCTGTTATTCCCACGTTGATCTTTCAGTTGAAAAGTATGGAGCCCACCAACCAAGGAAGTAACCTTGGCGGAAGTCCAAATCCCTTCTCCTCTTGGGGAGATGTTGGTGCGCCTCATATGGCAACATTGTCACTTCCAGGATTGACAATCGGCCTACCTGTATGGCTCTTTTCAACTAATGTAGTCCAGATCGCCACTAATCCTGAGCAGTCGAATCAACAGTCAGAACAATCTAGAACTACCCACCAGCCTTCCACTTCTTACGATACTTCCTCTGATCCTTCATCTTCGCAAGGTAGAGCTGGCAAGAGTCAGCCTCCCAAGGAGAAGAAGGAAAAGAAGAAGAGAGAAAAGAAGCAGAAGGAGCCTCTGGCGAAGGCGACTGGGGGCAAGCAGAAGAAAGCTGACAAAAACCCACACACTGCACCGACCGGGCCTAAATCGCCATGTGTCATTTGCAAAGGGATCCACTTCCATCGTGATTGTCCTTGTATTCCCCGGATACTAAGGGACTGGTCCCCAAGGTTGCACAATCCGGTAGCATCAACCTCTGGTTGTCATGTTGATTGCAGTCCGTCAACTAACGAGAGTGAAGGACGAAGAAGGGGACCAAGATCACCCTGTCTATTGTGTGAAGGCAATCATGCCATCCACAAATGTCCATTCTTAGATAAGGCAAAGAGAGTTTTGGAAGATCGCCCGGTTTCACCGTTGCGACTTCCTCCTGGATACCAAAAAGTCGTGCCTAATCCCTCGATAGTTGAAAATCCAGTTGAACCGCTCAAGTGGTCAGCTGAAGTGTCGGTCATTGAGGATGAACCTACTGAATCCAGACCAGGCGAAAGTCTAAAGGTCGAAACGGCAGTTGACCCGGTTCTTCCTTCAGAGGTTTCATCGTCCAATGACTCCGTCATTGAAGACCCGTCTTCAAATGACACCGTCGCCGAAGAGTCAGCTTCATGCGACACCCTCACTGAAGAGAATAAGGATGACACCATCCAGGTTCTTTTCATCAGCACCGACTCTGATGAGCGTCAGGGCAATGCGCCCATTCCTTTATCGCAGGAAGGAACATCATCAGGGTCATACCCGGCCGTATATTCGGTCCCACCACCAAGCAACCTGGTTGTATCCTTTGATTGGAATCAACTAGGCAGACCCCGGTTACCAGCCAGTATACCATTCAGAATCATTGTCCAGATCTATAGAATGATTATGGCTGGTACTATCATTGATGAAGGGGCGTCTGTGAGTATCCTTTCCTCTATTGCTTGGAAAGCACTGGGTTCCCCAGCGCTTTTACCTGAGTTAAGAAATCTCTCAGGTTTTGATAAAGGAACCAGTCGACCATTAGGAATCCTCCCCAATGTACCTGTTACATTGAAAGGGAAGACCGTCAATTTAAACGTGATGGTCATCCAGGGACCCTTGGATTATAACCTACTCCTTGGACGTGACTATATTTATTGCATGGGAGCGATAGTCTCCTCACTCTTTAGAGTAATGTGTTTTCCACATGAAGGAAGGATGGTCAAGCTCGTAGACCAACTTTCATTTCCGGGATCTCGCATCGCAAATAGTCAAATACCAATCCTAAATGGTCTGTTCACTCAAGATTCGCCTCCACCCCCAGTCCTCCTTCCTGATGAGTGCGAGTGATTCGGAAAGAAAGACTGGAACCCAGGGGGCATGCACCCTGGTCTGCTTCGGGCAGAAGAAACCCTGGGTATAAGGAAGAATTTCCGCAGAAGAATGGACTAGTCCGTACCCCGTCCGGTGGTGGAAGAGGGGTTGTTCTAGAATAATATTCTTTTGTCAAAGTTATGCGAGTGAGATAATCTGCTTCTCGCTCCCCTTGTCTAGATAATCAGGATACCAAGGATGAGGACCATTTGCTGTAGCAAGTAGTAACCATCTTTGAAGACAAGCCTCACCCATTAAAACATATGTTTTGAAGGATAAGTAGGGGCAGCCTCCAAAGAAAGAGATTCTATTGTTACAACAGGAGGCCACCATTTTTAGTAACCTAATGTTAGGCATCGCCGAAGAAAGAGATTGATTTGCGGCAGCAAATAGAACCCTCTTCGGATAATAAGAAAGAAGCAAGCCTCCCTCAATAATACCAATGTTTTGTCTTTGAGTAGTGTTCTTCTCTTGTCACAAATAGCTGTTCGTTAAAAGTTGGGCCGACGGGAAGCCTGAGTACCGCATAAGACCCCTTAAAATAACGAGAAGACTAGTATCGTTAACATTAGATTAGCAAGATGACAAGTAGCTGTGAACACCCAAAGAAAAGCAGAGGTAGGGGAGAGGAGGGGCAGCCTCGAAATTCTATCCTATACCTGGGGGCATGCAAACTTTTGGAATGTAAGCAAGGGACGACTATTTATTTTTTTAAATTTTTAGGTCCTCCCTTTAAACCTGTAGGTCTAACCCTTTAAACTCGTAGGATTAGCCGTTTCCGACCTTGCATGAAGAAAGCCTGTGGGGCAAAGGTAAAAACTTGCCAAATTGGAGCATAGCTTCGTGAGATAAAGCTCCTTAAAAAATAGCTATCTCACAGGAGGCGTTCTTATTATGACTGGTATATCGAGCAGTTTTAGCACATAGTTCATGCTCGTTAAAAAATAAACGCAAGATCCGAGCAGTTTTAGCGCATAGTTCATGCTCGTTAAAAAATAAACATAAGTTTATGAGCAGGCTTTCCTTTAGAGTTCAAGCTCATTCAGAAAAAATGAACCGGTAAATAACCTTTTGAGATCGTAAATTCATCAGCCATAAAAGCCTTGGTCGTGTTTGTGCACCGTCACCTCCACTGTTCATTTGGCCGATCATTCACCTCCATTTGTGTGTTTACCTCTTTTGAGAAACAGCTGCGAAGAGTGATTTCACCTAGCCATCCTTGTGACACTGCCGTGATTGGAAAATTCCAACCTGTACCTGGAATCTGCTGCTATCCCTGTTTATCACTCGTTCCTCAAAAGACGAGTCTTCTTTGAGCTCTTTTCACTGACTCGTAAAATATGAAAAGTTTGCCGAGTTTTGGCCTTCCAGCTCGTTAAACGACCGGAACGCTATCCCTCCTCTAGATTTTAATCTTTTTGGACCTGAGGGATTATTGCACAAAAAGATCGAGCGCTTGTTTTGTTCGGCTCGTTAAAGCAATCGAAAATTCATCCCTTCTGTATTGTTTTATACTTTTTCGGACTTAAGGGATTAGATGACGAAAAAGGAATTTTGGAGTTGACTTTACGTACCTTTTCAGACTCTCTAAAAATGAAAAGGACCGAGTTTTCCTTGTCGTTAGACTCGTTAAAATGATTAAATAGCGACAAACTTGTCTTTAGACGAGAACGAGTTTCCCTATCGCTAAGCTCGTTAAATCATAGCGATGGGCTTGCCCGAAGGGCAGGTTATAGAACAAGCATATGTTATCCTCCTCAAGCTTGACAAAAATAAAGAGGTACTGGTCAGAAATGACTGGGGAAAAATTGGGAGAACATCAAAGCTTAATGGTAGCAAGTCACTCTTGAACATGACACTTTTCCTCCGTTCCACATCGGGTTGGGTTGTTTCATTCACCGGTCTCATCACCATGGTCTTCGCCAAACCATCCACATTTGGGGTAATGCTACCGATCCATCGCATCAGTGTCGTTATATGTTCAAGAGGGGTCATTCTGAAAGTGTCAACCGTGTCCCATCCACTGCCATACATTATCCTTCATCCATTCATGATCGCCACCCTGAATCATATGTCACAGTTTGTTTTCACCTCCACTAAAATCATTAGCTCCGTTCCGTGTCATTGATGTGGGATTCATTAAGGCCCTCCTTTGACGGATCGCTTCTTGTCGACTTCAGCTCATTATCCAAGAAGTTGATCTAGGAACAACCCCATCAGTACTTTGAAGCTTGCATGCCTCAATGGCAAGTTTCTCACTTCCGGCGACAGGTATACATCAATGACCTTCGACCAGAAGATTTTGCGTGGCGTTCGACGCCAAGTCCTTTATTCACGCCACGTGAATTGTACTGCAGTACCTTGAGGGTCATTATCATTATCGGTGATTCCTCTCGCGCTTGTTAACGGTTTTCATCATTGACCGGTAATCAAGCGATGTCTTTCCATGTTCGACTTCAGCGAAATTCTCACATGGATCGACTGGTACTTAGAGTGAAGATCGAACGAGTTTTGAAGACCCCGGATCTAGTTTCATCCATCCGGGCTGCGATACATATTCAGGAAATATAAAAGCATTTGTCATGTACATCATTGCAGCAGATGATCATCCTACTCAAAGGATGATAATTTCAGCAGAAAATTATCAGTCTACCATCAGACGATCATCTGTTCTATGTACCAAAATGTATTTATAAAGCTGAGCATGGGAATGCCCGCCTCAGCTAGATCATGAAAACAGAATGAAAAATAATGTATTGTATTGTATTGTATTACAGGGCACCTCTCAGCACTTGAATGAACTTCGGACCCTCTGGATAAAGCATTTCACCCGATAAACGGCCTCATACTTTAGGGGGCAACTGTTATAGACATTTTTGTGCCTCGTAACATGGAGCATGAAATGTCGATAATTACAGGGATCCTCAGTCCCTAAACATGTTGTTCTTACCCCTAGAAGAACAAGGTCAGCAAACCACAGCACTTCCCATCAGTTCTCCACCTGAAAACACTCAAAAACAGGCTATTTTTGGATCATGTCAGCTGCTCCACTGAGCATCTGTGCTGGAATGCAACTGCTCCTCCTTGTACCTGCGCTGAAAGTCAAATCTAATGAAGGCTACCTGCGCTGGGCGAGATTGGCCAAGTGGCACAGTCATTCTGCAAGGTGTCAATTGCCCAGGAAGCTTCCAAACTGACACTTGGTTCATGGGATTCGCCCTGTGATGAGTAAGAGGTACTTGATCTCCATGTGTAAGCAAGGATCTCCAAGTGGACTCAAGAACTGAAGTTTAACTGAAGAGGGAGAGGACACAAGGTAGCTTTATGTCAGTCTCAAGCTGACTCATCCTTTCTTCTTCTCTCCTATATATAGAGCTCTTCTATGAGGTCTAAGGGGGCTGGAATTTTGTGCAAAGCAAGGAAGTGCTGTTGGTTTACAGTTAGAGCTATTGGGTGATTGCTTTTATAGAGGTGAAGAGGAGATTTCTTGCTGCTGGGGAGGTGCTGCTGGATTGGAGCCATTGATGGTTGTAACCTTCTCAGAACCCTGTTACTTTTATCAATAAAGCTTTGAATGTTCTCCTATATACTTGTATTGCATTGATGTATTGTATTTACTTGTATATTTGATTCACTCTAATCCATGCATCAGTTATGAGTACATGTATCTTGTAGTTTTCTTCTCTCTGTCATGCAGGATCTGTGTGTAGCTGGACCGGCAAAGGGAGCAAGGAGCTGGGAACAAGAGACAAAGAGAGAGGATAAGGATCGACAAAGCGAAAGACACCGGTTGGTTAATCTTTTCTTCCTTCTCTCTGTACTTTCATAAAGGAAAACATTAAAGCTTTACTTTCAGTTGTTGCTAAAGACTGTCACCTTTAGAGTAGGGATAGGGTCATCCGAGTCGGATACTTTTCCCCACAACAAGCGGATACAACCATCGCAATGGTTTTAGTTCAAGAAGACAATGGAATTGAACATCCCATATATTATTTGAGTAGAAATTTAAATGATACAGAAAGCAAGTATTCCTATGTTGAAAAGCTGGCTCTCGCAGCTATTCAAGCGATACAGAGATTTCGACACTATGTCCTCTTTCGAAAAACTACCATTTTTTCAGATTGCAACCCCATGACTTATATATTGTCGCGACAGTTTCTAGGGGGAAAATATTCAAAATGGATAGCAATTCTTCAAGAGTTTGATCTGGAATTTGTAAAATCCTAATCGAAGAAATCCCTGGTTTTCGCGGAATTACTATGCGATTTCCCATCGTCGTCCAAAGATGAAACATCCGAAGAAACCATCGTGGATGAATCTTTGTTTCTGATATCTTCAAGCAATCTGTGGTATGGAGATATAATCATCTATCTCCAAACCCAAAAATATAGGTCTAATACCTCTCACTTGGAACAAAAATGTATTCGATACCAATCAAAAGACTACATGATTGTCGGTGATACGCTTTACCATCGTGGTGTCGATACAGTTCTGAGGAGGTGCCTCACCCATGAGGAGGCCGAAAAAGTCCTGAATGATTGTCATTCAGGCGCGTGTGGGGGGCATCAATCTGGTTACGTTACAGCGCAAAACTTTTTACGAGCAGGATACTTCTAGCCAACAATGTTCAAAGATTGCATAACCGTAGGCAGAAGTTGCCATGCATGTCAAATTTTCGATAGCAAAACCAGAAGACCACTCGCACCCCTGCAGCCAATAGTTGCTGCTGGGCCATTCGCTAAATGGGGCATAGATTTTATGACATGTAACCCCACCTCGACTAGGGGGCATGGGTATATCATAGTCGCAGTAGAATATTTTACCAAATGGGCCGAGGCGATGCCTACATTAAACAACACCGACGAAACAGCTGCCCTTTTTCTTTTTCAATCATGTAGTCGCCAGATTCGACGTTCCACAGGCCATAGTCACAGATCATGGATCGTATTTTCACAATCACATCATGGTTGAATTGGCTACCAAATTGGGGTTGTCCCATGACAGCTCTACTCCATATTACCCACAAGCCAACAGACAAGTTGAAGCAATCAACAAAGTCCTGAAGCGGATGCTGCAAAGGATGATTGGAGCCCACAAAAGGAGTTGGCACCTGATCTTGTACTCAGACTTGTGGACATACCGAACATCGGTAAGGAATGCAACTGGGTTTACACCCTTTCAACTGGTGTATGGCCTAGAAGCAATCTTACCAGTTCAGTGTGAAATCTCGTCCCTCAAACTCGCAGTCGACCTTCTCCCCGAAACTTCAGAAGAGGAGGCTCATTTCTTGGAACTAATCCAATTGGATGAAACCCATCGTGATGCCACTTTGGCTAACGAAGCCCATAAGAAATGAGTCAAGGCACATTTCGACAAGAATGTCAAAGCCCGTGCCTTCTCAGAAGGTGACTTGGTCTTACTTTACGACCAAGAATCCGATAAATTGGGAGCAGGAAAATTCAAGTCTTTGTGGATGGGCCCCTACATTGTTAAGCATGTATTAGCAAAAGGGGCCTACGAGTTAGTGGATTATGACGGGATTCCACTGGCACAACCCTGTAATGGGTTGTACCTTAAGCGTTACTACGCATGATTCAATGTAGTAACCCCTATGCTTTTGTTACATTTTTTGTTTTCGCTAAGGGTAATTGTTTTGGTCAAGTAATCCACTTTTTACATTTATTGCAGATGTCAAACCTATTGGAATCATTTGTTGGATATGCCGATGGAGCAAGTCGTAGTTCGCAGAACCTATCTTCTGCGGCCTGGGCCATTTTTGATCCAAGTGGTGAGTTAGTATGTTTCAGAGGGGTATGTATTTATTATGCTCTTAACCTGCAAAAAGATACCCAAATATAGAATATGCGAAGAAAGATACCTAGAACATAGATTAATGAGAGACAACAACAAATATTTTATTATTCAGAAAGCAATGTTCACTGGCCTCTTCGAGGGGGCAACCTCCAATAGAGCAGAGCTCGATTCAAAAATAAGACACGATGCTCCTCGCAGGGAGTCTCTATCCTTTATATATGACTCATACATGCAATACCAAGGATCAATACCATGGGTTTTATTAATACCATCTATCTAATACTATGGCCCATTTGCAACTAACTGTGGTCCTGTCATTAATTGCGGGTTAACCACTTACAATTATTAATATGGGCTTTATTGACTCTTGACTATGACTCGATCCCATTACATAAATAAGGGGGTTAGGGTGGGACCCTAACATGCCCTCCCCCTTAAGACTAGCCCTGTCCTCAACGCTGAAGCTGCAGAAACTATTAAAGAATAGCGGCTGGTTCCCAAGTTGCATCTTCC
Source organism: Pinus tabuliformis (assembly GCA_031772625.1). NCBI lineage: Eukaryota > Viridiplantae > Streptophyta > Pinopsida > Pinales > Pinaceae > Pinus > Pinus tabuliformis. The sequence continues at coordinate 1,540,961,230 of CM062804.1, read as the reverse complement.
GGAGAGGTGTCTTTCCACTTGACAAGGACTTTCCTAATCATGCGGCCCCGCAAGTGCCTGTCTCATGTGTCTAGGACCTGTTCAGGTTGGAGCCAGATTGACTCTTCTTCGTCCAATTCAAGTAGACTGGTTTGAATTCTACAATTGTTCCCAATCACTTTCTTGAGGCATAAGACATGGAAAACTGGATGGATTTTTGCAGTAGGTGGCAAAGCCAACTTGTAAGCCACTTCTCCAATGCGCTGAAGTACTTGATATGGTCCGTAGAATTTTGGATATATTTCTAACAACCCTTGTCTTTGAGTGATGTTTGCTTATATGGTTGCAGCCTCAAAAAGACCTGATCCCCTTCTTGAAATTGGCGCTCTGAGCAATGCTAGTCTACCTGTTGCTTCATGCGGTTTTGAGCTTGATGAAGATTCTCTCTAAGATGGGTGAGCATGGTTGCGCAGTGTTGTAGGAGTTGATCCACTGCTTGTACTTTTGAGCACCCCTTGATATAAGAAGTAGGGGAAGGAGGGAGTTGACCATATACTGCTTCATAGGGAGTCATTTTGGTGGTGGAATGATAGTTGGTGTTATACCACCATTCAGCCAGAGGTAACCATTGTACCCAAAGATGTTGCTTTTCTGAAGTGAAACACCTAAGGTAGGTTTCCAGACATTTGTTGATGGCTTCATTTTGACCATCCATTTGCGGACGATAGGAAGTACTGAGTTTTAGTTGAGTGCCGTGTATCCTGAAAAGTTCCTGCCAAAAATTACTAGTGAAGATCAGGTCACGATCTGACACAATAGAAGTGGGCATGCCATGCAATTTGAAGATCTGATCCATGAAAGATTGAGTGACCAAATTTGGTGTAAACGGGTGGGGTAGGGTGCAAAAATGAGCATACTTCGAAAGTCTGTCCACAACCACCATGATGACTGACTTGTTTCCTAACTTTGGAAGACCTGTAATGAAATCCATAGAAACCTCCTTCCAAATTGATGCCGGGATGGGCAATGGTTGTAATGTGCCTGGTGTGTTGACAGTCTCCCCTTTGTGGCATTGACAGACATCGCATTCTGCTACGAAAGTAAGGATGTCCTTTTTCATTCCTGTCCAAAAAAATGATCTTCTGGTGCGAGCATATGTCTTCTGAAAGCCTGAATGTCCGGCAATGGGGGATGAGTGGAATTCTACCAAAATGCGACTTTTGAGGGTGGATGTGGGTGATATTAAGACTCTGTCCCTGTAGCGAAGAATCTCATCCTGCCACGAGTAGCCCTTGGTGGAATTTGGATCTACCTACAATTGAGAAATGAGTTGGGAGAGCCCAGGATGTGAAAACCATTCCCAGCGAGCCTCTTCAATCCATTCTGGAATGGGGAGAGAAATTGCTAGTAGAGTACTTTCCTCCTCAAATTGGCGAGATAATGCATCTGCTACACTATTGTCTTTCCCTTTCTTGTAAATGATCTCATAATCATATCCCAGCATTTTGGAAAGCCATTTATTTTCTTGTGGGGAGGATAGGCGTTGCTCCAAAAAATATTTAAGACTGTGATGATCTGTGCGGATTTGGAAACGTCGCCCCAATAAGTAAAGTCGCCAGGTCTCTACTGCATGTAAGATGGCCATCATTTCCTTCTCGTAGGTAGATTGGCCCAGATTCTTCCCACTTAGTTATTGGCTTGTGAAGGCCAAAGGTTGCCCTTCCTGCATTAAGACCACCCCAATACCTGTACCCAAAGCATCACATTCAATGACAAAAGATTTGGTGAAGTCAGGTAGTGCTAAGACTGGAGTGGAACACATGGCATTTTTGAGAGCTATAAATGCCTGTTGTGCTTCCTCATTCCAGAAGAATGAGTTTTTATTCAGGAGTTGAGTGAGGGGCTTCGCTATGTGACCATAGTTGCGAAAAATTTACGATAATAGCCTGTGAGACCCAAAAATCCTCTCAAGCTCTTCAAGGTATTAGGTTTAGGCCAATCCTGCATTGCCTGGATATTTTTGGGGTCCACCTTGACACCTTCACGCCCCACAATGTGGCCCAAATACTCGACTTCTTCCATGCCAAATGAACACTTGGACATCTTGACAAATAATTTATGCTTGTGGAGCAGTTGCAAGAGTAGATCTACATGCTGAAGATGTGTGGCCCAAGTGCAACTATAGATGAGGATGTCATCAAAGAAAACAAGGAAAAATTTCCTGAGATATGGTTTGAGAATGTGGTTCATAAGATTCTGAAAAGTAGAGGGGGCATTACAAAGACCGAATGGCATGACCAGGAACTCATAACGACCTTCATGAGTTCTGAAAGCAGTCTTTGAAATTTCGACTTCCTTCATGCGAATTTGGTGGTAGCCCGAGCGAAGATCCAGCTTAGTGAAGAATTGAGCCCCATTGAGTTCATCCAGCAAATCGTCAATCACTGGGATGGGAAATTTATCTTTGAATGTCAACTTATTGAGGGCCCTGAAGTCTGGACACATCCGCCACTCCCCATCTTTCTTGAGCACCATGACCACCGGTGATGAATAAGGACTAATGCTGGGACGAATGACACATGCTTCCAAAAGTTCCTTGATTATTTTTTCTATTTCATTCTTTTGGGTGAACAGATATCTGTATGGGCGCACATTTGGGGGTTGGGCCCCTGGAACCAAGGTGATGCTATGATCATGTTCCCCTCTCGAGGGTGGAAGCTCATGAGGATTGTAAAAGACCGGTAGATGGTTATTTAAAATCTGTTGCATCTAAGGATGAATCGACAGAGACTTGGTTTCGACTGCCTAGATGGCATTCAATTGAGCTATAACTCCATGATGGCCCTTTTTTAGCAATTTTTCCATCCTATACGAGCTGATGATAGAGGGAGCTCCCACCTGGAGTCCACAGAGGGTATGTGTGGAGTTGTTCTGCTTAAAACTCATATATAACTCCTAGAAATCCATTGTGATTGGCCCAAGAGTGCAGAGCCATTCAACGCTAAGGACAATGTCGCATCCTCCCATGTGTATGGAAAACATGTGGGTTTTCAACTGATAATCCCCCATTTGAAGTTTGACATTTTCACAGCGGCCTTCACATTTCATTGTGCCCCCATCCGCAATTTGGACTTGGAAGTTAGAAACTGCTCGTACAAAACAATGCACTGCTTCCGCGACTTTTTGATGGATGAAATTATGTGTACTTCCACTATCAATCAAGACTACTACTGGGCGATGTTTAATAAAACCTCTGATTTTGAGAGTTTGAGGTGAAGAAATCCCTTCCAAAGCATGCAACGAAATAACTGGTTCGTTAGAGACATTGTCCTTTTGGTTGTCCTCTTCTAGTGCCTCATGTTCCTCAAGTGGTGGATCTTCCTCTGTTGAGTTGTAGTCAGTGGCATCAATTTGAAAAAATTTGGGATCCTTGCATTTATGACCTGGGAGTATTTTTCATCACAGTAGTAACATAATCCTTGCTTTCTTCTTTCGGCCATTTCCGCAGGTGACACCTTTTAGACCTTAAGTGTTTGAGTCGTGTTGTAAGCCTGTGGGGGGCGACCTTTAGTGGAGAAATTTGGGTGACTGTACTGGGCTGCTAATGCACGTTCGATGTTACGAGCTACCTTGCAAGCCTCCATCCATGTGGGATGGTGGTGCAGTAGGACTTGGGATTTGATGGCTTCTTTAAGACCGCTGATAAAACATTCCGTGTAGAACACATCTGAGAGACCCCAAGTGTGGAAGGCTAAGGATTCAAAGGCTGTAATGTATTCATCCATTGTGCCAGTCTGTTGGAGCTTAGTAAGAAGACCCAAAAAAGAAGATTCCTGGTTAAAGCGGTCTATAAGAGCTTTTTTGAATTTGGTCCAAGCCCGAAAAGGTCCATTGCAACGTTGATGCCATTGCCACCATTGCCACCTTTCATTGTCCAAGTACATGCTCCCCACCATAAGCTGAGTCTCATCATCTAAGATGTTATTCAGATTGAAATACTGATCCATTTGTGCTATCCATGCTGCCAGGTGAGAACCGTCAAATTTATGCATATCCAACTTGGGAGGTCACTGACAGGATTGTTGGTGGGTGTGCCAGATGTGAGGAGAGTGGCTAGACTCACCCTCACTGTGTCCATTGCCATTATACGCCTCCTCGTGGGCTTCCTCATTGCCCTTCGGGATTAGGAGAGATATTCTGTCAAGTTGACTCTCGATGGATTGCAAGGTTTGTTCAAGTTTGTCAATCTTCTCATTGGCCATAGCTTGAGCTCTAGTTTCTACCATGCACCGATCAGATGTTCTTGAGATTTGGGACCGCCCAATTTTTTTTTTCCAGTAAGAATTGAATGGTACCACCGTGCTTAGCTCGTCGTCCTAATTCTGATGGGCTAGATCACCAATAAGCACCCTGGGAGATCTCAGACCTTTTTTTTTTTTCCTAAAAACTCCTAACGGAGTTTTACTCCTTCCTTATGAATACTGCAGTCGCCAAATCCTCAAAATGTAAACACTGCCAAAAGTCTTGCGAAAATTATGCCCATGTATAGGAACCCCACACAACTACTCAGATCTGGTGGATCTGCGAGATTTGAATGGCGGATCGAATAGCTCTGGGTGGCGGAACAGACTGTTGTTGTGGATCTGATGGATCGAATAGATCAGAATGGTTGGTCTGCTAACCCGGAACTGCAGGACTGATGTCTGCTGCTGCTGTACCCCTTTGCATGAGTGGATCTAGTAGAGATGATGCATGATCCCAAGATAGAAAAGGGAACTATGGTCTCGAGGAGTGTTAGGTGCTACAGATCGCAATATACATAAGGGTCTGGCAGTAGTACTCGGCCCAATGTTTCAGGGCTCTAACTAAGGAGGATCAATCGTACCCTTAGCCGTACAACCTGACTACCCTATCGTACGGGCGAGTAATCTCTCCGAGTGCTATTCTCAGTGTACTGTAGTAGCAAGACGGCCAACAGTTTATCTATGGCGAGGTTGTAGAGGAGCTAAGGGGCTTCCGATATACCCAAAAGGTACTTGGAAGACAGTCTGTATGCGGTTCTGTCTAATGCACTACTACTCAAAGGGGTACCCACAGGGGTTACAAGGGAGTCCAACAAGCGTGACCACCTCTTGTATTTCCTGCGTGCATGCCTCCCCAAATCCGTAGGTTTATGTGCTCAACGACAGATCCCGTGGTTTAAAGACGTCGAAACATGTCTCTAACCAAATTTTTTTTTTTGCTAAGAAATGGAGATCCCACCAGCCCTGGAAAGTGCTCTGATACCACTTGTTATGCTCTTAACCTGCAAAAAGATACCCAAATACAAAATATGCGAAGAAAGATACCCAGAACATAGATTAATGAGAGACAACAAAAAATATTTTACTATTCAGAAAGCAATGTTCACTGGCCTCTTCAAGGGGGCAACCTCCAATAGAGTAGAGCTCGATTCAAAAATAAGACATGATGCTCCTCGCAGGGAGTCCCTATCCTTTATATATGACTCATACATGAAATACCAAGGATCAATACCATGGGTTTTATTAATACCATCTATCTAATACTACGACCCATTTGCAACTAACTGTGGTCCCGTCATTAATTGCGGGTTAACCACTTACAATTATTAATATGGGCTTTATTGACTCTTGACTATGACTCGATCCCATTACATAAATAAGGGGGTTAGGGTGGGACCCTAACAGTATTGGTCGGTCAACAAATAATATCGTTGAATATAGCACGTTGATAGATTTCCTCTCTGATGCCATCACACATGGCATATGTTGACTTGTAGTTAGGCTAGACTCACAACTTGTCATACTACAACTCACTGGTATCTACTCCGTCCGAAATCCAGCTATCTATCGCATGTTCCTAAGGGTCAATATTTTGGAAAGAAAATTTGATTTTATTCAATATCAGCATATTTCTAGAAACTTAAACACATTAATAGATTCATTGGAAAATTATGTGTTAGATAGACATTTGCAACATTTATAAAAAGAAGCATTTCATCAGTATTTGCATCAGCATCATGTAACTTAACCAAAATAAAGCTCCGAAAATCAAAAAAATATATATATAACTGTTTATGGTTTACACATAATGTTTTGTAACCAAGACAAAAATTGGTCAGATGAACCAAAACTCAAAACGCTAGGGGGCACCCTAGTCTAATGATGCTGGTGATAACAAGACACCGCCTGTGCAATCATGCGTAAAAGCCTAGTCCATTGACTTGACACGCCAGTAGTATGTCGCTGCAACCTTAGAGGCATCTTGTCAGTCCTCATGTCTGGAATACCAAGAGTGAGGCCTCTGACCTGATCCTGTAATGCTGAAAGAGTCTCGGCCACATCAAGGTCGCGAAGGATAGCCCTTCCCACAGCCTCTCCTGCTGGAGTGGCAGCTGGCGCTCTCAGGCGTACTACTGGCCGAACTGGTCCAATATTTGCATGAGCACATGAGTTTTGATTAGTCCTGATAGAAGAAAACATAAGAACATTATAAAAGAAACAATAAATAGAGATATGGTCAGAGAATTTACCGATGACACTCCACTGCTCGCTAGCCAGCAGTACCAAATCTGGATCACCCCGGAAATCCATACCAGCATATGGATACTCAGAAAAAACCATCTCCTGACGGTTCAACCACTCGAAGAAGGTATCAGAAAAGGAAACCTGGGACTGACCAACATGTCTGGCCATAAGGTCGACCCATCTCTGCATCTGTGGCTCAGTCGGTGGAGATAAACCAAGTGAAACATACTGCGACTGCATCAGCGAGATCTTTTCCAAGGCAAAAGCGGTCAAAATAGAACCATATCCAAAGTTCTTCAATCTTCGGTTTTTCACCTTGGTCAGTTGTTCTTTCATCACAGAGAGTACTGCATCACACCAGTTGAACACCTTTGGTTCAAGGCATTCTAAGGCATACTGCATATAAGACCTGTTGGCCAAATGAAGAGCCACACTACCAACCAGTCTAGCAAAAGTGAACAGAATGGTCCTCAGGGACCTGGCAGTGACATCTTGGATATTGATCTTGTCGTCCTTACTCGGTTGAGATCCCTCTCTGTAATACCCGCGAATGTAATCTCTCACAGATTCAAACCCACGGGCCGAACCTGATAGTGAGATAGGGGCACCATGCCTCGATAAGCCAGTCAAAAAATAGAAGTCCATGAAAGTCAAGGGGATGGACTTGCCCCTAATCTGGAACACCTGGGTGGTAGGATCCCATGCATCAAGAAAATATTGCAACAAGTTGATTTGTTGCCTCATGCTAGAGATGCGGAAAAACTTGAACAGGCCACAGTTCCATAGTGCATTTACTGTAACCAGATCATGTAAAGCAAGCATGTCCTCTTCTTCATGCTCACATTCTCGCCATGTAACAGGCATTTTGCTCCAATGAATCTCTTAAAACAAACAAGAGGAGAGTCAGGATCCTGATTTGGTGAAAAATAGGCAAAAATTTCCATGAAAAACTATGCACAAATTTCCCTCCTTGCGCCCATCACACCCCCAGTAGTGTTCTGGGTGGGATGCATGCTGACTGGCCAATGGCCAAGCCAGCATGCATCGCAACTTTCGATATAGAAGAGGTGCGATGGAGCCAGGGCGAGTTTTTCAAACCCCAGAGGCTCAAAAAAACCAGAAAACATGCTCAGAATTCAAAAAGGAAATAATGAAATTGAGGAGCTCAGGTTTAGCTCCTACCTGGTCCAGAGGGCGCAAAGAATCGTCCACAGAATCTCCCAGAATCAATTAGTGAAAATCAAGGGGGAAAACACCTCCAAAGCTCCAACAAACCAAAGTTCAAATAAAATGGTAAAATGAGAGGTAAAAAACCACTTTTAAATTACTTTTCACGTAATTCAATTAAAATATTAGTGTTTTGACTCATTTTTCAAGCGTATATTATTCGTTTCTAACTAGTTTAATGAAGCAATTGAAAAGGCAGTACAACCTTTGAAAGAACAAAGTTGTCAATGGTAAAATCAAGGTAATCAATGACCATTATATTGAGTAGTTTTAATGCGGAATTCAAGCTCGTTAAAAAATAAACATAAGCAATGAGCAAACGTTCCCTCGGAGTTTAAGCTCATTAAAAAATGAACCAATTTCCGGTAAATAATCATCGTGAATGCATTATCATCAGCCTTTGAAGCCTTGGTCGTGTTCTCATCGTCACCTCCACTCTGTATTGGCTGATCATTCACCTCCATTTGATTGTTTACCCTTTTTGAGGAACAATTGCGAAGATTGATCCTGTTAGCCATCCTTGTGACACTGCCGTGATTGGAAAATTCCAAACCTTACCTGGAATTAGCTGCTACCCAAATTTATCACTCGTTCCTCGAAAGATGAGTCTCCTTTAAACTCTTTTCAACTGACTCGTAAAATATGAAAAAATTGCCGAGCAATTGGCCTCTCCATCTCGTTAAAGCAACCAGAAGTGCTATCCCTCCTTTAGATTTTAATCTTTTTGGACTTTAGGGATTATTACACAAAAAGATCGATCACTTGTTTTGTTTGGCTCATTAAAATTACTGAAAATTCATCTCTTCTGTATTGTTTTATACTTTTTCGGACTCAAGTGATTATATGATGAAAAAGGATTATTGGAGTTTTCTTTATGTCCCTTTTTAGACTCTCTAAAATTGAAAACGACCGAGTTATCTTTGTCGTTAAACTCGTTAAAACCGAATAACGAAAAACTTGGCCATAGAGGCAAGAACGAGTTTCACTATAGCTAGGCTCGTTAAAACATAGCGATGGGTTTGCCCGAAGGGAAAATTATAGAACAAGAATATGTTATCCTCCTCAAGCTTGACAAAAATAAAGAGGTACTGGTCAGCAATGACTAGGGAAAAATTGGGAAGAAAACTTGAAGAAACTTTATTAGTAGCAAGTCGCTCTTGAACATGACACTTTCACTCCGCATCTGAGTCGGGTTGGGTTGTTCCGTTCACTGGTCATATCACCATTGGTCCATCACACCATCCATATTTGGGTTAACGCTACCAATCCATCATGTCAGTGTCACTGATATGTTCAAGAGAAGTTGCTTAGAGAATTCACTTATGTCCCATCCACTGCAATACATTTACGCTCCATTCTTTCATGACCACCACCCTAAACCTTATGTCATTAGATCGTTTTCACCTCCATTAAAATTATTTGCTCTGTTCCATGTCATTGATGTGGGATTCACTAAGGCCCTCCTATGATGGATCGCTTCTTGTCAACATCATCTCATTATCCAGGAAGTCGATCTAGGAACAACCCTTTCAGTACTTTGAAGCTCGCATGCCTCAATGGCAAGTTTCTCACTTCCAGCGACAGGTTTACATCAATGGCCTTCAACTGAAATATTTTGCGTGGTGTTCGAAGCCAAGTCCCTTATTCACACCACGTGAATTGTACTGTAGTACCTTGAGGGTCATCATCATTATCGGTGATTCCTCTCGTGCCTGTTAACAATTTACACTATTGGTTAGTAATCAGGCGATGTCTTTCCATGTTCGACTCCAGAACATCTCTCACATGGATTGACTTGTACTTTGAGTGAAGATCGAACGAGATTGAAGACCCCAGATCTAGTTTAATCCATATGGGCTGCAATATGTATTCAGGAAAATAAAGACATCAAATGTACATCATTGCTGCACAGATAATCATCCAATCCAAGGGATGATGGCTCTACCAGAATCATCAGTCTGCACTCAGACGATTGTCTGTCTTATGTACATGAAAATGAATTTATAAAGCTAAGCATGGGAATGCCCACCTCAGCTAGATCATGAAAATATTATGAAGATAATGTATTGTATTGTATCTTATTATAGGTCGCCTTCCAACTTGAAAAAACTTCAGATCCTCATGATAAAGCATTTCACCCGACATCAAAAGATTAACAACCTCATGCTTTAGGGGGCAAATGTTATAGAAATTTTTGGGCACTGCAACCCCAATCATAAATGTCCATAAACCAAGGGCTTCTAAGTCCCTAAAAGTGTTGTTCCAACCCCTAAAAGAACAAGGTCAGCTGATTACATCATCTCCCAGAAGTTCTCCATGAAAAACTACTCAGAACTGGTCAAAATTGGACCATCTCACCTGTTCCATGGTCAAAGTGCGCAACATCCCACCTAAATGCACACGGGAGGTATGATGCATACTGAAAAGCCCTTCTATGGGGTGCGATGGGCAAGAGTGGACAAATGGCAGGGTCAATTTGCGAGGTGGAAGATCATGGAATCTTCCAGAAACTTCTCCTGTGACATTTGCCTCTCTGCATTCGCCCAGGGATGAGTAAGAGATCATCAATCTCCAAGTGGAATCAAGAACTATCAGAGAGAGGACAATAATCAAATCTCAAAAGCTGGCTCGCCCCCCTTGCAAACATCTATATATGGATCCCTCATCCTAGAGATCCAGGGGCTGGAATTTTGTATCTTGTAAGGAAGTGTTGCTGGTTTCTTGGTGTAACATCATAGTGTTGGGTGATCTAAGCTTTTCATGAGGTGAAGAAGGGCTTTATTTATGAGAGGATGATGCTGAGCCAGAACAATTGTTTGTAATCCTCTTTTCTATTCTTGATTATTAATAAAGCTATTCAAGTTTTCCTCCACATTCTTGTATGATTGATGATATGTGCATTTGTGTGGTCAATATATATCTGGTCCTATATTGTTTATAATAGTAGATCTCTGTTCTCGGATAGTATTATGCTGCTTTGATTCCACAGGTGCTCTTTGAAGCTGGGTAGACGAGGAAGCGAGTGGCAAAGATCTATCAGAAGGGAGAGGAATCAAGCAAGGAACCAAGTGCAAGACAGAGGTTGGTCTCCTTTGTTCCCCTCTTATCTACTTCTCATAAAGGAAAACGAAAGTGGTTTTAGTTTGTTTGATTCTAAGGTAGCTACCAACCTTAGTGGGACTAGCAACTCTGCATAGACACTATATTTCCCGATAAAACCCCAATTATTTTTGAAAACAAGCTTGAAGGGGATAGCATACGCTTGTAATATAAGTTCAAACTTCGGTCGAATCGAACCTAGTAATAGTTTAACGAGCCCTAGGGAGGAGAAGCACGAGTCCTGTCATGGTGGCGTGTCCAATGTCGTTAGGGTTTAACAAGTCTGACATAGGTAAAACTCGAAGCCTTTTTCATGTTTAGAGAGTTTGAAAAAGACATGGAAAAGAAAACTCTAGGGGGGTCCTTTTTCGTAGATTTGTGTCTCTCAAGCCCGAAAAAGTATAAAAAAATACTTGAGAGAACTACTTAACCATTACGATCAAGAAGTACTTTTCGTGATTAGTGACCTTGATCTGAAAGAGTAGAAAAGCGATTGAAGCCACGTCATTTCGTAATGAATAACGAACCCAAAACGACAAAAGCCTAGCAATCTTTTCGCGTTTATACGGTCGGAAAAGAGATTAAAGTAGACCACCTCTTATTTCGTTTAACGAGTCAAAAGGAATAACTCGGCTATCTTTTCATCTTTTAAGTCGGAAAAGAGCATCAAAGAAGACTGTTACGCAATAATTTGTCACTTCCTTCATCCCAGTCTTGCTACTGTGTCATGAGTCCAAATCATTCATGCTCATGCTCTCTGATGTTGCCAAATGACCCACTTTGCCAAAGTTTCTGCATCATCGCGATTGTTGTTAAAATAAACGTGCTGATGAGCGCTCCAAAACAGACCATACGCGATATCATTGCAGAAGTACACGTGATTCCCGTGATGGTTGAATTTCATGAGACAGCGCGACTGTTACTTTTATTTTATCGTGATGACATGACCTTCTCCATTATGCAGTGGCGATGTCAGCGCGCCAGTACAGTTATGTACCCGTGATGATCCAGTTTGGGCAAGTTTGTTCTAACAGACGGCCTTCCAGATGACTCCAGACTTGGTTGTTGGGCTTGTTTATGTCGCCCTCCCTTCTCTGGCATAACTGTTCCGTCATTTGTGCTACCTTCCTTGGAGATAAGCTCATCTTCCCACCATTCATGGAGACTCCTTCTCCTATTTAAGCTTTCACTATTGCTATGAGCTGCTAGTTTGGAATTCTTAGTCTTTGGAGTGTTGTTGATAGTGTTGTGAGCTTGATAGGTAGCTAGTGTGACAAGTGTGGGATTGTTTGAGGGCTTGAGGAAGGTTGTGAAGTGCTTTTGATCTTGTGTGAAACTTGTGAGTGAGAGAGACTTGTATTGGGAGATCCATCGTCAAGGGTGAATGCTTGAGGAACATGCTGGCTGGACCCTCCTGAGAAGGCTTGTGACGTCAAGACCTAGGTTGTAATCTTACTCTATTTCATATTTAATACAATCGATGATGTTTTCCTATGTATTGTATGCAATGTACTAGATAGCTCATGATTTCTTGACTTTATGGGTAAATAGTTCTTTGTTGTATCCGGTTATGTACTTTATTGTATTTCCTTGCTTTGTTTCAGGTTGATTACTCTCTAGGAGAAAGAAGTGGAAGCTGGAGCAATGCAACGGAACTTCATCGACCACCGGTTGAGGTAGGCCTCTAACTTGAACTATTTAAGGAGAATTATTGTTGATTTGTCCTTGTTTGTGACTAGACCCACTCTAGGGCTAGAGGGGTTGCCTTTGTCCACAGAAGGAACACTTTCCTGCTTCACAAATTGGCGACTCTAATGGGGAGCTGGCCTTTGTCCCTTTTTGTTCATTCTTGCCTTGAGTTTTTTGTTTCGGTCTCTTTTCAAAAATTTGCGGATTAGTTGTCCGTTTCTGGGTTTCCTAGTTTGGTCTGGGAGATGCTTCGTTTATTTAAAGATTGACTGTCTTGGTTTGGGAGTTTTTGGCTCGATTGTGGCTGTCTTTGAACATCATCGCGTTTTTTAATTAAACAGTCGCGCTGTCATCACATCACCCTTTTTTTAATTTCCTGTCCATCGCGTTATTACACCTAACAGACGCGACGGTTCTGTAAATCGGACCATCGCGGAAAAGGCGTGTACTTCCGCACTGACATCGCATTGTTGCTACACGTCGTTCTTTATCAGCGCTTTGTTTCTGTGTATCACCCGTGCTGATTGCCATAGAATTGAATTTCTTCGATTCTACCTCCTGAATCTATTAATCTTGCTATCCCTTGCTGTTCTTACTTGGTTTATGACTTGTTTTTCACTGTTTTGAGGTTGAATCAATCTCTTGTGAGTTTTGTTGAGCGAATCTTGCCTTTTTGCTTTGTAACCTAGTTTTATTATTCCAAGTTTGCTGGATCAGCTTTGCTTGGTTGCTTGTTCGCAAAGATTCGTTTGTTGCTTGCTGTTGGTTTGATTGAGCCTTCCCCTTTGCTTGCTTTTGGTTGATTATCTAAGTGATCATTGTTGAACCAATCTTGGCATTGTTTCGATTTCTCTTCACTACTCGGACATAGATTAAAATTGTTTGGGGTCAACCGGTTTTCCACATTTGTTTGTTGCTTACTGATTTCTTTAGATTAAAGGCATCAAAATCAAAAAATTGCATCTCATTTAGCATGCGAAAGTGAAAGAAAATTTGCATTTCAAGTTGCATATTGAAAAGCGAATGTTTATATCTCTCATTAGTAGTATTCATGCATTTTAGAAATTGATGTCTGCTTGCATTGAGTGACTGTGTGTTTCCTTGGTTTTCTTGGTTTGGGAATGATCTCTTTACCCTCCCGTAGGTAGGTGTTCATCGAAGAAAAAGGATACTTCATTGATTTTAGCTGCATCCTAGGCTTTGAGACATTACATACGGTAAGGCCTGAAAAATGAAACATAATCCAAGATCAACTTTAAAATGAACTGAATGAATCTAACAACGCATTGGAACATAACGCACACATTTAGAGGTCTAGGCTAGAGACGTGCTTCGGCATCGTTAAACCTAGTCACTTTTGCTTCACTCAAGGTTGGGTGATTCCTCCTTCCATGATGCAATAGTGGTCTAGTACGGATTTGAGCTCCCACGTACTGTCGAGTATATGGGGAGACCCCACTAGGTTATCATCCTTTATCCATAGGAAGCCGTGTCTGCTGCTGTTGGAGAGGTAAATCCCCTCTATGGATAGAGGCGATCCCTACTAGCCTAGAACGGGTCTAGCAACAATCAGTCAATGCTACTATGCAAGTTCCTAATTGCAAATAAAAGGTAGGCAATGAACACCTACTTGGATTCCAGCGCTATTGTTTGATGAAGAGATGTCGCTCTCACTCCTTCGCTCTGGCCGGTCATGATCCTCCACGATCTCCGTGAATGGATACCTGCACACACAAAGAGAAAGACAAACACAAGCGTGAAATCTAATAAAAGCAATTATACATCAGTCAGAAAGGATGTAACTCACATTAACCATTACAAAGACAAATGAGAGTGGAACCATAATAGTAGTCATCTATTATTAATCAATAACAGAGAAGAGTACAACGAAATGTTCTGACGTTGAATCCTTCTCAAGAGGGTCCAGCCAGCAAGTCTCTTAAGCATTCACCTTTAGAGGTAGATCTCCCAAGACAAGAACTCTCTCTCACACAAGCAACACTCCACAACCTTCCTTAATCTATCTATCAATTCCACACTTATCACACCAACTACCTACTAGCAGCAGCAATCTAAGCACTATCAACTCCACACAATCCAAACTAAAAACTAGCTGCTCATGGCAATGGTAGAGGTTTAAATAGGAGAAGGAGTCTCCATGAAAGGTGGGAGGATGAGCTTATCTCCAAGGAAGGTGGCTCAAATGATGAACATACATGCCATAGAAGGGAGGGCGATACTTACAAGGCCAACAACCAGGTCTGGAGTCATCTGGAAGGCTGGTTGTTAGAACAAATTCGCCCAAACTGGATCAGCGCGGGTGTATCACTGAACTGGGGCGCTGACATCGCATCTTAATAACGGGGCAGGCTGTGTCACCGCGACTTAATACAAGCATAGGATGCGCTGGCTCATGAAATTCGACCAGCGCGGAAAACCCGTGTGCTTCCGCGCTGGCAGCGCATCAGTTGCACTATTAGGCGCCAGTCAGCGCGGTTATTTTAATAACAGTCGCGCTGATAAAATAAACTTCGGCAAAGTGGGTCATTTGGCCTGATTAGATAGCAGGAGCATGATTAATTGGAATTCATGACACAGTAGGGAGACTGACAGGGAGACAATGACAAATTACTGTGTAACAGATGCCCCCTAAAGCATGAAGCCCGAGAGTGGGAGGGGTGAAATGCTTTACAAAACTCACTGAACTGGCACACCACCAGGAAGGACCTGCACGTACAATTGATATCTCAATTACATGTAGTCTAGGCATGGGCGCAGCCATCCAAAAGACATATGAAGAAGGTCTGTGGTATGGATGCAGCCACCCAGCTGAAGAGACCATGATGATAATAAGGTATGGTTGCAGCCATCCTAAAAGACTCAGGTATGGGCGCAGCCATCCATCAATGAGTCATGTAATAGTAATCCACAAAATCGCAACCTGGTTTGTAACAGACAAAAACCAGGGTCTTGCGCTCCATCCCAATCTGGACAAAGTACAAGTTCAAGCATGTGAATACATGAGCTGAAGTCGAACATGCATGAACATCGTCTGATTACCAGTCAGTGATGAAAACTGTTAACAGACGCGAGAGGTACCACCAATAATGACAATGGTCCTCAAGGTACTTATAGGTACAATCCGCGGTGTGTGAATCAATGAGCTGGTGTCGAACACCCGCAGAATCATTCGATCAGAGGCCAATGATGAAAACCCCGCGTCGAACACGAAGAACCTGCCATTGAGGCATGCAGGCTCTAAGGCACCTGGAGGGAGTCCCTAGGTCACTTTCCTGGATAATGAGCTGAAGTCGACAGGAAGTAACCCTGATCGAAGGTGGGCCATAATGTTTCCCACATCATCGACACGAGACAGAGGAAAATATTTTGTGTGAGACATCAAAGGGAGGTTGTAAGTTTGCAGAGGTCAACTTCTCTTGAACATATCGACGGCACAACAACGGATTTGGCAGTATTTGACATCAAATGAGTAGAGGTCATGGTGACAAGGCAATGAGCAGATGAGAGGTCAAACAGGATAACCCAAACCCATGGAGGCTAGTGTGAAACAAGATGAGAAATCCCCACCCAGACACGAATGCAGACGAGTGCCATGTTCAAGAGCGACATACTGCCGACACGACCATTATTACAGTTCCATTTTCCCCACCATTTCTGGAAGGTACCCCGATTATTTTTGGATGACAAGCTTGACAGGGATAGCATATGCTTGGAAAGTGTCATTTCGACGGTGTCCGATGTCATTGAGGGTTTAACGAGCCTGAAAAAGGAAGAGCTCGGCGCCTTTTCCTGTTTAGAGAGTCTGAAAAGACAGCGGAAAAGAAAACTCCAGGGGGGTCCTTTTTCGTAAAGTTGTGTCTCCCGAGCCCGAAAAAGTATAAAACGATGCTCGAAAGAACCGCCTGACCAGTATGATCGAGGAGTACTTTTCATAAGTAGTGACTTCGACCCGAAAAAGTAAAAAAGCGGTCAGAAGCACGTCGTTTTGGAGCCAATAACGAGTGCGAAACGACAAACACCCGACAATCTTTTTAGTTTAAACGGTCGAAAAAAGAGCTTTAAAAGCGACCGCCTCTCGTTCCTTTTAACGAGTCGAGAGGGAACCCGGTCATCTTTTCGTCTTTAAACGGTCGGAAAAGAGCTGAAAGCAGACCTCCATTTTTATTCTCTTTAACGAGTCAAAAAGGGAAAAATACTCTACAATCTTTTCATATTTTGCGAGTCAGAAAAGAGCTTAAAGGCGACTCGTCCTAGAGGAACGAGTGGTATAAAGGGTAGCAACTGGTTCCGGCAATGGTGGAACTGCTCAAAACATGTAATGGTCAAGAGTCTGGCTAATAAAGCCACTCATCGCTGCGGTTCCTCAGGAAAGGATAAACAACCAAGTGAGAGCATATGATCGGCGAAAGAGATGGTAGCAATGGAATGAAACAACCAAGGCTCATCTAGCAGAATTCAGCGGATAAAAAAAATGGCAATCACGAGATGTAAATCGGGTATGGGTTCATTTTTACACAAGCTTGAAACATGGAGAACTCTGCTTGGATTCGGTTTCATGTTTACACAAGCTTGAAATAAAAAACTATGCTTGTTATTAGGTCGCATGCCCCCAGCATAATAACGCAAATCGAGGTACATGCCCCCCAAGCTTCATTGCATTCAACAAAGTGGATGGAATGAAGGTTCATTCTCGAGATCTATGAAAGACTCGACTTATATTTTACGAGATCTTAATCAAAGACTCGATTTGGAAAAGGAGGAGTTGTTTCATTTTTTAATGAGGTTGACACAGTAAAAGAACTATCCTCGTAACCCTTGTTTCATTTTTTAAATGAGCTTGACACAAGATCAGGAACTATGCTCGACTCCTTGTTTCGTTTTTTAACGAGGTCGACACAAGATCAGAACTATCCTCGGAACACCTTGTTTCATTTTTTAACAAGGTTGTCACAAGATCAAAACTATCCTCGGACACCTTGTTTCATTTTTTAACGAGGTTGTCACAAGATCAAAACTATCCTCGGACACCTTGTTTCATTTTTTATCGAGGTTGTCACAAGATCAAAACTATCCTCGGACACCTTGTTTCATTTTTTAAGGAGCTTGACATAGGAAAGTGAACTATGCTCCAACCGAATTGCATCATAATGAACAGGAAGTCGGTGCTTCCAAGAGTGTTACTCCTGGTGAAAGGACCACATCTTGGAAGTCAGAACCTAATGCCCCCAGGACACTATGCACGACGGTGTCATCACTGGATACAGGCATGGGGTAGGTGGCCACGTAGTTGATCTGCGGTGGGGCAGATACAACTGGTGGATAAAAACTAGGAGGGGATGACAACTGTGCAGGAGGCATTGGGGGACTAACGAACGACAATTGATCGATAGTCACAATTCTTCCATAGTGTGGAAAGCAAACAACACAAAAAAGCGAAGAAACGAGGGCCCCCATGGTGTAAACATAGTCGCGACCAAGGAGAAGACTAAAGTCTAAAACACCTTGGGTAACCAAGACGTCTATATAGATGGTTTTGCCTCCCAAAGTAATAGGGAACTTCGGGAGAACTCCTAGAGATGGACAGGCTCCTCCATCGAAGGCCAACAGATTCTAAGTGATTGGCCCAAGTTGCGGGGAACCTAAGGCTTGCCAAGTAGTGTACGGCATAAGACTGACAGACGCCCCTTCATCCAAAACAGTGCCAGGTACTGCCGTAGCACAGGCATGTACTGTGACCTAAAAAGGCATATGGGATGGAAGGCGACCGGCGATCAGGCGATTCCAATCAAAGGAAGTGACCAGACTACTTGTTGGGGGAATCGTATGATTGCCCCCATGTGCTAAAGGAATCGAAGGAGAACCTTCGAGAGCAGTTGGGTTAGGAGAGTCATTTCGGGACTCAGGAGAATTTGAAGAGACGAGAAGAACATGGGCGTGATGCTCGTCTGAAACAGAGTGATCAACGGGTGGTGAACTCGAGTCGACACTCTTTCCGACCAATGGTTGGTCTGGAATAGGCTAGGGACAGCCGGGTTCGGGAAGAGGGTCCTGGACAAGAGAAGAATTTGAAGCAATCTCTTTGTCAGCAGGGGGACGATCTGCAGCTGCAGAGAGACGTTGATAACCAACGGGAAGTTGGGGTGAAGGAGCTATAAGACTTGCCAAAACACTGGAGGCTTTATCCATGAGCGGACAAAGGTGAAGGGGATGATTGCCTTCACAAAGTCTACAGGGGGTTCGAATCTTCCCTTTCTCCTTACCTTTGTGAGTCGATAGGGGAACATTGCCGTGAGCCTCACTGGACGATGAGGGGTGGGCCGAATCGCGAGACCATACTTCTAGTACCCTGGGAATGCCAGGACAATCGCGAAGAAGATGGTCCTCCTTGCATAATCGACAAGGAAACTTAACCTTTCGCAGAGGAGCGGAAGGGGGCCCGAATTCAGGTGTACTCGAGGGAGTAACAATTATACTTGTAGCCTCTCCCTTAGGAGACTTCTTCTTCTTGGTCTTCTTCTTCT
The DNA here is from genome assembly GCA_031772625.1 of Pinus tabuliformis. Lineage (NCBI taxonomy): Eukaryota > Viridiplantae > Streptophyta > Pinopsida > Pinales > Pinaceae > Pinus > Pinus tabuliformis. Next base: position 1,540,942,146 of record CM062804.1, on the reverse strand, counting down.
TCTTCTTAGCCACCTGGTTATTCGAATTGAGACTTTCACCAGGCGAAGTACAAGAGGAAGACGTAGAAGTAGGTGTCGAAGGGGAGAGATCCACCTTAGGATCAACATGATGTTGTTCAGGTGGAGGGACTGATGGGCTAGCAGCCGATACGGCAGGGACCAAAGAGGTTGAAAACAACCAAACAGGCAACCCGACAGTTAACCCCGGAAGGGATAACGTTGCCATATAAGGAGCACCAACATTCCCGAGAGGAGGGAAATGACCAGGATTCCCATCAGGAGGGGAACTTGGGTTGGTGAACCCTGGAAAAGTTGCCATGGCAAACAAAAAAAAGCCTACTCAAGCTAACGCACACAAGATCTAACCAGGTAACGTTAATCGTGGCCAAATAAATTTTTAAGACACAGGAACTAAACTTGACCTTTTCATGTTTCAAGAGTCGAGAAAAGGACGAAAATATGACTCTAGTCTCCTTCGAATGTTTAATGAGCACGAAGTCACAAGACGCTCACTGGCACCTTTTCTTTTAGGGAGTTCGAAAAGGATCAAAAGTGACTGCTCTGGAGATTCTAGGCAAAGGGTTTACCAAGTAATCCGTAAAACTACTTATACACCTTGGCAATCGTATGAGAACCAAGGACTTTCCGTACTGCAGTCAATCTTCCCGAATGCTATGTTCGGTGCGTTACGGTTCACAAGGCGGCAGACTCGGCTTCCTATGGATCGAGGATAAAAGCCTAGTGGGGTCTCCCTATATATGCAATGGTACATGGGAGCACAGTCCGTGTTACACCACTATCGAGTCACAGAAGGAGGAATCACCCAACCGTAATGTGAAACAATAGTGACTATGTTTAAAGACGCTGGAACACGTCTCTAGCCTAGACCTCTAGATGTTTGCGTTAAGTTCCAATGCATTTTTAGGTTTATTCAGTTTATTTTATGGTTGATATTGAATTAAGTTTCGGTTTTCAGGCCCTACCGTATGAAAACTCTCGCAATTCCCTAAATGCAAGCTATAATGAATGAAGTATCCTTTGCTTCGATGAAAACCTACCTATGGGGGGGTAGAAATATCATTCCCAAACCATGACAAGCGAATGCAAACACTAAGAAACACAATGCATCAATACACTAATCTCACGATGCATCGATACTACTAATGAAAGATTTAAATTTTGCTTTTCAATTTCTCAAACATGAAAATTCGTAATGCAAATTCACTTTCACTTTCGTATGCTAAATGAATGCAATTTTTTTTTTTTGTGAATTTAAGAAGACAAGCAAGCAAGTGTGAACTGATCGATCCAAACAATTGTGATCTATGCTTGGTAGTGAAGAAATCGAATCAACATAAAAAAGTGGTTCAATAATCGACACTAAAAATCAACCAGCAACAAGCAGTGAAAAAGCCTCAAGCAAATCAATAAGAGGGTTGTGGATGAACCTTGAATAGACAAGTAACCCAAGCAAATGGTTTCTCAATGAAACTTCTAAAGGGCTAGGTCACATGGTCTAAAAAACACAAGACTCACTCGAATGAAATCAAAGAGAGAGTGCCCCTAACCAAAAGTAATCAAAACAAGCTAGTGAGAGACAAGAAACAACAGGGGATAAGAAAGATTGATGAATTCAGGAGATAAAGTTATAAAAACAACTTTTCAGGAATCAGCGCAAGTTACACACTGAGAACCCGCGATGATCACAATGTCAGCGCAATTTTTACACAGACAACCCGAGATGTCAGCGCAATTTTTACACAGACAACCCGCGCTGATCGCAGAAAAACACAGTCGTCGTGGGAATTAAGCTAGCAACCCAGGGTCAACGCAGGTAAAAAGCTAGCAAGTGGCGCTGACATCGTGACTGTACACGTCTTTTCCGCGATGATCCGATTTCCAGGATCGTCACGACTGTTAGGCGTAATTACGCGATGAACAGGATGTTGCAAAAGGGTGAGCACGATGACAGCGCGACTATTAAAATTAAATCCGCGATGGAGCTCAAAAATAGTGACAGGCAAATCAAAACTCCCAAATCAAAACAGCCAATCTTTCAATCAAACAGGGGCATTTCCCAGATCAACCCAGGAAACGCAAAATACTGATAATTAATCCCCAAAACTTCAAAAGAGACCAAAACAAAAACTCAAGGCAAGAATGAACAAAAAGGGACAAAGGCTAGCTCCCCAGTATGGTCGCCAAATTGTTGGAGAGGTAAATCCCCTCTACGGATAGAGGCGATCCCTACTAGCCCAGAACGGGTCTAGCAACAATCAGTCAATGCTACTATGCAAGTTCCTAATTGCAAATAAAAGGTAGGCAATGAACACCTACTTGGATTCCAGCGCTATTGTTTGATGAAGAGATGCCGCTCTCATTCCTTCGCTCTGGCCGGTCACGATCCTCCACGATCTCTGTGAATGGATACCTGCACACATGAAGAGAAAGACAAACACAAGTGTGAAATCTAATAAAAGCAATTATACATCAGTCAGAAAGGACGTAACTCACATTAACCATTACAAAGACAAATGAGAGTGGAACCATAATAGTAGTCATCTATTATTAATCAATAACAGAGAAGAGTACAACCAAATGTTTTGATGTCGAATCCTTCTCAAGAGGGTCCAGCCAGCAAGTCTCTTAAGCATTCACCTTTAGAGGTAGATCTCCCAAGAGAAGAACTCTCTCTCACACAAGCAACACTCCACAACCTTCCTTAAGCTATCTATCAATTCCACACTTATCACACCAACTACCTACTAGCAGTAGCAATCTGAGCATTATCAACTCCACACAATCCAAACTAAAAACTAGCTGCTCATGGCAATGGTAGAGGTTTAAATAGGAGAAGGAGTCTCCATGAAAGGTGGGAGGATGAGCTTATCTCCAAGGAAGGTGGCTCAAATGACGAACAGACATGCCATAGAAGGGAGGGCGATACTTACAAGGCCAACAACCAGGTCTGGAGTCATCTGGAAGGCTGGTTGTTAGAAGAAATTCACCCAAACTGGATCCGCGCGGGTGTATCACTGAACTGGGGCGCTGACATCGCATCTTAATAACGGGGCAGGCTGTGTCACCGCGACTTAATACAAGCATAGGATGCGCTGGCTCATGAAATTCGACCAGCGCGGAAAACCCGTGTGCTTCCGTGCTGGCAGCGCATCAGTTGCATTATCAGGTGCCAGTCAGCACGGTTATTTTAATAACAGTCGCGCTGATAAAATAAACTTTGGCAAAGTGGGTCATTTGGCCTGATTAGAGAGTAGGAGCATGATTAATTGGAATTCATGACATAGTAGGGAGACTGACAGGGAGACAGTGACAAATTACTGTGTAACAGATGCCCCCTAAAGCATGAAGCCTGAGAGAGTGGGAGGGGTGAAATGCTTTACAAAACTCGCTGAACTGGTACACCACGAGGAAGGACCTGCACGTACAACTGATATCTCTATTACATGTAGTCTAGGCATGGGCGCAACCATCCAAAAGACATATGAAGAAGGTCTGTGGTATGGACGTAGCCACCCAGTTGAAGAGACCATGATGATAATAAGGTATGGTCGCAGCCATCCTAAAAGACTCAGGTATGGGCGCAACCATCCATCAATGAGTCATGTAATAGTAATCCACAAAATCGCAACCTGTTTTTTAACAGACAAAAACCAGGGTCTTGCGCTCCATCCCAATCCGGACAAAGTACAAGTTTAAGCATGTGAATACATGAGCTGAAGTCGAACATGCATGAACATCGTCTGATTACCAGTCAGTGATGAAAACTATTAACAGACGCGAAAGGTACCACCAATAATGACAATGGTCCTCAAGGTACTTATAGGTACAATCCGCGGCGTGTGAATCAATGAGCTGGTGTCGAACACCCGCAGAATCATTCGATCGGAGGCCAATGATGAAAACCTCGCGTCGAACATGAAGAACTTGCCATTGAGGCATGCAGGCTCTAAGGCACCTGGAGGGAGTCCCTAGGTCAATTTCCTGGATAATGAGCTGAAGTCGACAGGAAGTAACCCTGATCGAAGGTGGGCCATAATGTTTCCCACAACATCGACACGAGACAGCGGAAAATATTTTGTGTGAGACATCAGAGGGAGGTTGTAAGTTTGCAGAGGTCAACTTCTCTTGTACATATCGGCGGCACAACAGCGGATTTGGCAGTATTTGACATCAAATGAGTAGAGGTCATGGTGACGAGGCAATGAGCAGATGAGAGGTCAAACAGGATAACCCAAACCCACAGAGGCTAGTGTGAAACAAGATGAGAAATCCCCACCCAGACACGAATGCAGACGAGTGCCATGTTCAAGAGCGACATACTGCCGACACGACCATTATTACAGTTCCATTTTCCCCACCATTTCTGGCAGGTACCCCGATTATTTTTGGATGACAAGCTTGACGGGGATAGCATATGCTTGGAAAGTGTCATTTCGACGGTGTCCAATGTCATTGAGGGTTTAACGAGCCTGACAAAGGAAGAGCTCGACGCCTTTTCCTGTTTAGAGAGTCTGAAAAGACAGCGGAAAAGAAAACTCCAGGGGGTCCTTTTTCGTAAAGTTGTGTCTCCCGAGCCCGAAAAAGTATAAAACGATGCTCGAAAGAACCGCCTGACCAGTATGATCGAGGAGTACTTTTCATAAGTAGTGACTTCGACCAAAAAAGTAAAAAAGCGGTCAGAAGCACGTCGTTTTGGAGCCAATAACGAGTGCGAAACGACAAACACCTGGCAATCTTTTTAGTTTAAACGGTCGAAAAAAGAGCTTTAAAAGCAACCGCCTCTCGTTCCTTTTAACGAGTCAAGAGGGAACCCGGTCATCTTTTCATCTTTAAATGGTCGGAAAAGAGCTGAAAGCAGACCTCCATTTTTATTCTCTTTAATGAGTCAAAAAGGGAAAAATACTGGACAATCTTTTCATATTTTACGAGTTGGAAAAGAGCTTAAAGGCGACTCGTCCTAGAGGAACGAGTGGTATAAAGGGTAGCAACTGGTTCCGGCAATGGTGGAACTGCTCAAAACATGTAATGGTCAAGAGGCTGGCTAATAAAACCACTCATCACTGCGGTTCCTCAGGAAAGGATAAACAACCAAGTGAGAGCATATGATTGGCGAAAGAGATGGTAGCAATGGAATGAAACAACCAAGGCTCATCTAGCAGAATTTAACGGATAAAAAAAATGGCAAGCACGAGATGTAAATCGGGTATGGGTTCATTTTTACACAAGCTTGAACCATGGAGAACTCTGCTTGGATTCGGTTTCATGTTTACACAAGCTTGAAACGAAAAACTATGCTTGTTATCAAGTCGCATGCCCCCAGCATAATAATGCAAATCGAGGTACATGCCCCCCAAGCTTCATTGCATTCAACAAAGTGGATGGAATGAAGGTTCATTCTCGAGATCTATGAAAGACTCGACTTATATTTTACGAGATCTTAATCAAAGACTCAATTTGGAAAAGGAGGAGTTGTTTCATTTTTTAATGAGGTTGACACAGTAAAAGAACTATCCTCGTAACCCTTGTTTCATTTTTTAAATGAGCTTGACACAAGATCAGGAACTATGCTCGACTCCTTGTTTCGTTTTTTAACGAGGTCGACACAAGATTAGAACTATCCTCGGAACACCTTGTTTCATTTTTTAACGAGGTTGTCACAAGATCAAAACTATCCTCGGACACCTTGTTTCATTTTTTAACGAGGTTGTCACAAGATCAAAACTATCCTCGGACACCTTGTTTCATTTTTTAACGAGGTTGTCACAAGATCAAAACTATCCTCAGACACCTTGTTTCATTTTTTAAGGAGCTTGACATAGGAAAGTGAACTATGCTCCAACCGAACTGCATCATAATGAACAGGAAGTCGGTGCTTCCAAGAGTGTTACTCCCGGTGAAAGGACCACATCTTGGAAGTCAGGACCTAATGCCCCCAGGACACTATGCATGACGGTGTCATCACTGGATATAGGCACGGGGTAGGTGGCCACGTAGTTGATCTGCGGTGGGGCAGATACAACTGGTGGATAAAAACTAGGAGGGGACGACAACTGCGCAGGAGGCATTGGGGGACTAACGAACGACAATTGATCGATAGTCACAATTCTTCCATCGTGTGGAAAGCAAACCACACAGAAAAGCGAAGAAACGAGGGCCCCCATGGTGTAAACATAGTCGCGACCAAGGAGAAGACTAAAGTCTAAAACACCTTGGGTAACCAAGACGTCTATATAGACGGTTTTGCCTCCCAAAGTAATAGGGAACTTCGGGAGAACTCCTAGAGATGGACAGGCTCCTCCGTCGAAGGCCAACAGATTCTGAGTGACTGGCCGAAGCTGCGGGGAACCTAAGGCTTGCCAAGTAGTGTACGACATAAGACTGACAGACGCCCCTTCATCCAAAACAGTGCCAGGTACTGCCGTAGCACAGGCATGTACTGTGACCTGAAAAGGCATATGGGATGGAAGGCGACCGGCGATCAGGCAATTCCAATCAAAGGAAGCGACCAGACTACTTGGTGGGGGAATCATATGATTGCCCCCATGTGCTAAAGGAATCGAAGGAGAACCTTTGGGAGCAGCTGGGTTAGGAGAGTCATTTCGGGACTCAGGAGAATCTGAAGAGACGAGAAGAACATGGGCGTGATGCTCGTCTGAAACAGAGTGATCGACGGGTGGTGAACTCGAGTCGACACTCTTTCCGACCAATGGTTGGTCTAGAGCAGGTTGGGGACAGCCGGGTTCGGGAAGAGGGGCCTGGACAGGAGAAGAATCTGAAGCAATCTCTTTGTCAGCAGGGGGACGATCTGCAGCTGCAGAGAGATGTTGATAACCAACGGGAAGTTGGGGTGAAGGAGCTATAAGACTTGCCAAAACACTGGAGGCTTTATCCATGAGCGGAAAAAGGTGAAGGGGATGATTGCCTTCACAAAGTCTACAGGGGGTTCGAATCTTCCCTTTCTCCTTACCTTTGTGAGTCGATAGGGGAACATCGCCGTGAGCCTCAGTGGACGATGAGGGGTGGGCCGAATCGCGAGACCATACTTCTAGTACCCTGGGAATGCCAGGACAATTGCGAAGAAGATGGTCCTCCTTGCATAATCGACAAGGAAACTTAACCTTCCGCGGAGGAGCGGAAGGGGGCCCGACTTCAAGTGTACTCGAGGGAGTAACAGTTATACTTGTAGCCTCTCCCTTAGGAGACTTCTTCTTCTTGGTCTTCTTCTTCTTCTTCTTAGCCACCTGGTTATTCGAATCGAGACTTTCACCAGGCGAAGTACAAGAGGAAGACGTAGAAGTAGGTGTCGAAGGGGAGAGATCCACCTTAGGATCAACATGATGTTGTTCAGGTGGAGGGACTGATGGATTAGCAGCCGATACGACAGGGACCAAAGAGGTTGAAAACAACCAAACAGGCAACCCGACAATTAACCCCGGAAGGGATAACGTTGCCATATAAGGAGCACCAACATTCCCGAGAGGAGGGAAATGACTAGGATTCCCGTCAGGAGGGGAACTTGGGTTGGTGAACCCCGGAAAAGTTGCCATGGCAAACAAAAAGAAGCCTACACAAGCTAACGCACACAAGATCTAACCAGGTAACGTTAATCGTGGCCAAATAAATTTTTAAGACACAGGAACTAAACTTGACCTTTTCATGTTTCAAGAGTCGAGAAAAGGACGAAAAGATGACTCTAGTCTCCTTCGAATGTTTAATGAGCACGAAGTGACAAGACGCTCACTGGCACCTTTTCTTTTAGGGAGTCTGAAAAGGATCAAAAGTGACTGCTCTGGAGATTCTAGGCAAAGGGTTTACCAAGTAATCCGTAAAACTGCTTATACACCTTGGCAATCGTATGAGAACCAAGGACTTTCCGTACTGCAGTCAATCTTCCCGAATGTTGTGTTCGGTGCATTATGGTTCACAAGGCGGCAGACTCAGCTTCCTATGGATCGAGGATAAAAGCCTAGTGGGGTCTCCCTATATACGCGACGGTACATGGGAGCACAGTCCGTGTTAGACCACTATCGAGTCATAGAAGGAGGAATCACCCAACTGTAATGTGAAACAATAGTGACTATGTTTAAAGACGCTGGAACACGTCTCTAGCCTAGACCTCTAGATGTTTGCGTTAAGTTCCAATGCGTTTTTAGGTTTATTCAGTTTATTTTATGGTTGATCTTGAATTAAGTTTCGGTTTTCAGGCCCTGGCGTATGAAAACTCTCGCAATTCCCTAAATGCAAGCTATAATGAATGAAGTATCCTTTGCTTCGATGAACACCTACCTATGGGGGGGTAGAAATATCATTCCCAAACCATGACAAGCAAATGCAAACACTAAGAAACACAATGCATCAATACACTAATCTCACGATGCATCGATACTACTAATGAAAGATTTAAATTTTGCTTTTCAATTTCTCAAACATGAAAATTCGTAATGCAAATGCACTTTCACTTTCGTATGCTAAATGAATGCAATTTTTTTTTTTTGTGAATTTAAGAAGACAAGCAAGCAAGTGTGAACTGATCGATCCAAACAATTGTGATCTATGCTTGGTAGTGAAGAAATTGAATCAACATAAAAAAGTGGTTCAATAACCGACACTAAAAATCAACCAGCAACAAGCAGTGAAAAAGCCTCAAGCAAATCAATAAGAGGGTTGTGGATGAACCTTGAATAGACAAGTAACCCAAGCAAATGGTTTCTCGATGAAACTTCTAAAGGGCTAGGTCACATGGTCTAAAAAACACAAGACTCACTCGAATGAAATCAAAGAGAGAGTGCCCCTAACCAAAAGTAATCAAAACAAGCTAGTGAGAGACAAGAAACAACAGGGGATAAGAAAGATTGATGAATTCAGGAGATAAAGTTATAAAAACAACTTTTCAGGAATCAGCGCAAGTTACACACTGAGAACCTGCGATGATCACAATGTCAGCGCAATTTTTACACAGACAACCCGAGATTTCAACGCAATTTTTACACAGACAACCCGCGCTGATCACAGAAAAACACAGTCGTCGCGGGAATTAAGCTAGCAACCCAGGGTCAGCGCAGGTAAAAAGCTAGCAAGTGGCGCTGACATCGCGACTGTACACGTCTTTTCGCGATGATCCGATTTCCAGGATCGTCGTGACTGTTAGGCGTAATTACGCGATGAACAGGATGTTGCAAAAGGGTGAGTGCGATGACAGTGCGACTGTTAAAATTAAATCCGCGATGGAGCTCAAAAATAGTGACAGGCAAATCAAAACAGCCAATCTTTCAATCAAACAGGGGCATTTCCCAGATCAACCTAGGAAACGGAAAAGACTGATAATTAATCCCCAAAACTTCAAAAGAGACCAAAACAAAAACTCAAGGCAAGAATGAACAAAAAGGGACAAAGGCTAGCTCCCCAGTATGGTCGCCAAATTGTTGGAGAGGTAAATCCTCTCTACGGATAGAGGCGATCCCTACTAGCCCAGAACGGGTCTAGCAACAATCAGTCAATGCTACTATGCAAGTTCCTAATTGCAAATAAAAGGTAGGCAATGAACACCTACTTGGATTCTAGCGCTATTGTTTGATGAAGAGATGCCGCTCTCACTCCTTCGCTCTGGCCGGTCACGATCCTCCACGATCTCCGTGAATGGATACCTGCACACACGAAGAGAAAGACAAACACAAGCGTGAAATCTAATAAAAGCAATTATACATCAGTCAGAAAGGACGTAACTCAAATTAACCATTACAAAGACAAATGAGAGTGGAACCATAATAGTAGTCATCTATTATTAATCAATAACAGAGAAGAGTACAACGAAATGTTCTGACGTCGAATCCTTCTCAAGAGGGTCCAACCAGCAAGTCTCTTAAGCATTTACCTTTAGAGGTAGATCTCCCAAGACAAGAACTCTCTCTCACACAAGCAACACTCCACAACCTTCCTTAAGCTATCTATCAATTCCACACTTATCACACCAACTACCTACTAGCAGCAGCAATCTGAGCACTATCAACTCCACACAATCCAAACTAAAAACTAGCTGCTCATGGCAATGGTAGAGGTTTAAATAGGAGAAGGAGTCTCCATGAAAGGTGGGAGGATGAGCTTATCTCCAAGGAAGGTGGCTCAAATGATGAACAGACATGCCATAGAAGGGAGGGCGATACTTACAAGGCCAACAACTAGGTTTGGAGTCATCTGGAAGGCTGGTTGTTAGAACAAATTTTCCCAAACTGGATCAGCGCGGGTGTATCACTGAACTGGGGCGCTGACATTGCATCTTAATAACGGGGCAGGCTGTGTCGGCGCGACTTAATACAAGAATAGGATGCGCTGGCTCATGAAATTCGACCAGCGCGGAAAACCCGTGTGCTTCCGCGCTGGCAGCGCATCAGTTGCACTATCAGGCACCAGTCAGCGCGGTTATTTTAATAACAGTCGCGTTGATAAAATAAAGTTTGGCAAAGTGGGTCATTTGGCCTGATTAGAGAGCAGGAGCATGATTAATTGGAATTCATGACACAGTAGGGAGACTGACAGGGAGACAGTGACAAATTACTGTGTAACAGCTGCCTTACAAGCCGTAACACACCGAAGATAGCATTTGGGAAGATTGACTGCCATACGGAAAGTCCTTGGTTTTCATATGACTGCCAAGGTGTATATGCAGTTTTACGGATTTGTTTGGTAAACCTTTTTGCCTAGCTCTCCAGAGTAGTCACTTTCCTTCCTTTTTGGACTCCCTAAAAGAAAAGGTCCATTTGAGCACTTGTCACTTCAGGCTCATTAAACATTCGAAGGCGACTAGAGTCATCTTTTGTCCTTTTCTCGACTCTTTAAAAATGAAAAGGTCAAGTTTTGTTCCTATGTCTTAAAATTTATTTGGCCACGATTCACATTTACCTGGTTAGATCTTGTTTGCATTAGCTTGAGTAGGTTCCTTTCTCATTAGTTTGCCTAGGATCTTTTGAAGTTGTCATCCTGGCGAAATCACCGATCCCGTCTCTCGTTCCAAGTGACCAAGGGTCTCCTTCTTTTGTTGCTCCTGAGGTATCGGTTGTGAGTGATACTCTCCCTGTTATTTTGAGTATCCAACTGATTAAATCTCACGCCCCAGACGACGACGCTTATGAAATTCACTGGAATGCCATTTGGGAGCCTTACGAAGAGGATATTCCTTTTACTCCTATTGGTGTTTCGGTCCCAATGTCTTCCTCTGACATGGATGACACATCTCCTATAGCGAGTGAGACACCTGTTTTGTCAAGTGTCGAAACTCCTATCCCGGCCACATCCCCGGTACCCTTATGCTATAAGGCTTTGAGGGATGGTATGGGTTCTAGGAACTCCTCTTCAGGTATCATGTGGGATCACCACATCACTCCCACTACGGGATCTTTTATTCCACAAGTTCAAAATACAGTCGTCACTTCAGTCCCGACTATTTCGACTGTTTGTGTAGCGTATTCAACACCGGTTTTTAGTTCCATTACGACATTTTCGATTGTAACTACTGTTGTTGGTCCGTCTCACGGCCTAGTAAATAGTGGCCAACCGGCACATACACCCAGAGTTGTTCATCCTGCACTTAGTGCCCCACCTTATTCTGATTCCATTCCAGTAGGGGAGGCACATAATCAGTATTCGCATGCTGTCCAGAATCCGAGCGCGCAAGGTCCAAATCCTTATTATGACCCTATAGGGCATCATTTGTATACTTCCTTGCCATCTCAGCCTGCGGTTGAGGTCTCAGTTCCATTAAGCATCGCTTGGGGTTCCACTAGTTATGGTGGTGGTTGTTACACAGTAATTTGTCACTATCTTCCTATCAGTCTTCCTACTGTGGAGGTAAATCCTCTCTGCGGATAGAGACGATCCCTACTAGCCCAGACCAGGTCTAGCAACAATCACACAATGCTATCACGCAAGTTCCTAATTGCAAATAAAAAGTAGATGGTGAGAACCTACTTGGATTCCAACGCTAGTGTTCGTCGAAGAGATGTCGCCTTCGTTCCTTTGCTTTGGCCGATCACGATCCCCACGATCTCCGTGATTGGACACCTACACATGCAAAGAACAACATGAAAACAAGCATAAAATCTAGTAGATGCAATTATATATCAGTCAGAAAAGATATAACTCAACATCAAACATAAGACAATGAGAGTGGAACCATAATGACAGTCATCTATTATTAATAAATAACAGAGAAGAATACAACCAAAGTTCTGACGTCAAATCCTTCTCAAGAGGGTCCAGCCAGCGAGTCTCTTAAGCATTCACCCTTAGAGGTAGATCTCCCAAGACAAAAACTCTCTCTCACACAAGTTTACACAAGAAAGAAACACTTCACAACCTTCCTTAAGCTCTCTAGCAATCCCACACTTGTCACACCAACTACCTATCAAATTCACACACTAGCAGCAACACTCCAAGCACTATCAATTCCAAACTAGCTGCTCATGGCAATGGTAGAGGCTTAAATAGGAGAAGGAGTCTCCACAAATGGTGGGAGGATGAGCTTATCTCCAAGGAAGGTGGCTCAAATGACGAAACAAACATGCCAGAGAAGGGAGGGCGACATTTACAAGGCCAACAACCAGGTCTGGAGTCATCTGGAAGGCCGACTGTTAGAACAAACTCGCCCAAACTGGATCAGCGTGGGTCCATAACTGCACTGGAGCGCTGACATCGTAGCTTAATAACAAAGAAGGTCATGTCAGCGCGATCAGATATGAATAACAGACGCGCTGGCTCATGAAATTCGACCAGCGCGGGAAACACGTGTGCTTCCGCGCTGGCAGTGCATTCTGTCTGTTATGGAGCGCCCGTCAGCGTGTTTATCTTGACAACAGTAGCACTGATAGCAAAAACTTTGGCAAAGTGGGTCATTTGGAAACATTAGAGAGCATGAGCATGATTAATTTGAACTCATGACACAGTAGGAAGACTGACAGGAAGACAGTGACAAATTACTGTGTAACAGATGCCCCCTAAAGCATGAAGCTCGAGAGAGTGGGAGGGGTGAAATGCTTTACGAAACTGGCTGAACTGGAACACCACCAGGAAGAACCTGTGCATATGTACAACTGATATCTATGAAAATCGATTACATGTAGTCCAAGCATGGGCGCAGCCATCCAAAAGACATACGAAGGAGGTCTGTGGTATGGACGCAACCACCCAGCTAAAGAGACCATGATGATAATAAAGGTATGGTCGCAGCCATCCATGAAGACTCAGGTATGGGCGCAGCCATCCATCAATGAGTCATGTAATGATCATAATAATCCACAAAATCGCAACTTGGATTGCAATAGACAAAATCCAGGGTCTTGCGCTCCATCTCGACCCGAACAAAGTACAAGTCCAAGCATGTGAATATGGGAGTTGAAGTCGAACATGCAAGAACATCGTCTGATTACCAGTCAATGATGAAAACTATTAACAGACGTGAGAGGTACCACCAATAATGACAATGGTCCTCAAGGTACTATGGGCACAATCTACGGCATGTGAATCAATGAGCTGGCGTTGAACACCCACAGAATCATTCGATCGGAGGCCAATGATGAAAACCTCACGTCGAACACGAAGAACCTGCCATTGAGGCATGCAGGCTCTAAGGCACCTAAAGGGAGTCTCTAAGTCACCTTCCTGGATAATGAGCTGAAGTCGACAGGAAGTGACCTTGATCGAAGGTGGGCCATAATGTTTCCCACATCATCGACATGAGACAGAGAAGGATAAGATATTTTGTGTGAGGTATCAGAGGAGGGTTGAGTATTCTTGCAGAGGTCAACTTCTCTTGAACATATCGGCGGCACGACAGTGGACTTGGCAATATTGATATTCAAATGATCAAGTGTCATGGTGACAAGTCAATGAGCAGATGAGAAGTCAAACAGGGTAACCCAAACCCACGGAGGCCAGTGTAAAACAAGATGAGATGTCCCCACCCCGACACGAATGCAGACTAGTGCCATGTTCAAGAGCAACATACTGCCGACACAACAATAATTATGATTCCATTTTCCCCACCATTCCTGGCGAGTACCCCAATTATTTTTCGATGACAAGCTTGACGGGGATAGCATATGCTTGGAAGACGTCATTGTGACAGAATCCGATGTCATTGAGTTTTAACGAGTCTGACAAAGGAAGAACTCGACATCTTTTCTTGTTTAGAGAGTCTGAAAAGACAACAGAAAAGTAATCTCCAGGGGGGTCCTTTTTCGTAAAGTTGTGTCTCTCGAGCCCGAAAAGGTATAAAACAATGCTCGAAAGAACCGCCCGACCAGTATGATCGAGGAGTACTTTTCGTAAGTAGTGACTTCGACCTGAAAAAGTAGAAAATCGGTCAGAAGTACGTCGTTTTGGAGCCAATAACAAGTTCGAAACGACAAACACCCGACAATCTTTTTAGTTTAAACGGTCGAAAAAAGAGCTTTAAAGGCAACCGCCTCTCATTCCTTTTAACGAGCCGAGAGGGGGACTCGGCCATCTTTTCTTATTTCACGTCGAAAAAGAGCCTAAAGACAACGTTCCGGGACCAAGTGTGTATTGAACCGTCATAATTCCACCGGCATGAGAATCTGCACAAGAAACACCGCACGCGTAAACCTGTTCGAGATAGTACAGACCACACACATAAAAATATAGGAGAACTATATTGGCACCAAGCACATGGTAAAAGTCATCGCAAAAAACCCACTTTTATGAAAAATAATACTTAATTATGAAATTTTACCATAAATAGGGGGGTAATTTTTTTTTTTACCATTGTTACCATTTGGAGCTTTGGAGGACGTCTTGGAGCTGTGAGGTTGACGAGCCGAATTCCACTCTGTATGCACATCAACCATCCTGCAGTCTGTTCCAAGTAGGTTCACCCTCCTCTATGCTCCATTTTGAAGTATTTTAGCTACATTTTAATGGTGGGAAGTGCTAGTTTGGGCGAATTTTTTGAACCTCAATTCGCTCTCGGTCAGCGCGGATTTCCTTATCGGTTCCGTGCTGATCGAAAAATATTTACACAACCACCCTTGGATCAACGCGGAAGAGTGATGTACTTCCGCGCTGACCCAGGAGAAATATCAAAGGGCGCCATTATCAGCGCGACTGTTTTAAAAACAGTCGCACTGACACCGCGCAACAAGTTTTTTAACAAATTGAACGTATGAAACTTTATGGACAGGGCCCTAATGAATTTTTGTGATCATGCAGGGTAAAATGGCATTCGTTTGGCAGGAGCGAGCTCATGATAATGAGGATATAGCGGCATTTGCCGATGCTGGGTGCCGTAATGCAATGCGGGCGTGCGGGTTGCTGAAATTCTTCCTAACTCCGCGCCTGCGAGCACAGCCTGACCTTCTCGAGTTCCTGATCAGAGCCTAGAATCCCACTGATGGGAAGTTTGTGATTCGAGGCCGAGACACTGAGTTCGACTATACAGATATCTATTTTTTGACCGGGTTATCACGTTGAGGTGAGATGCCCATTCTAGAGGGGCAGCGACCTGGCGGTGATACTCTGGATACGTTGATGGCCCAGGTGTGCCCATAGGCACGCAAGTCGCAGAGTGGGAAAGTAGCTATTCCTATGGTGGAGGACATCGTCCTTCGAACCATACTCTTCATGGTGACTCGGGCAGCGGGCTCCTTGGCCAATCACGAGGCCTCGAAGGCCCATCTTCGATTGGCTCTCGAATGTTTAAATCCCACCATATTCAACTGGGCAGCAGCAGTAACAACCAGTATGAAGAGACAGTTGAGAAACTGCCGATGCGGTGAGTCGAAGCAGTTTGGCTATGGGTCGATTTTAGTCCCACTCATGCTGGAGCGGGTACCGGCATTACAGCTACAGGACATGGTCGTGGATCCACCTAGAGGCCCTCGAGAGACGAGGGCCAGTCGATGGGGCCATGTCATGCCACGAGGAGGTGGCGGCCGACCAGTGGCATGGCGAGTATACTTCCGAGAGTGGCTAGATCGGCAGACTATTTTTGTGGATGATTGGCCATATGCTGGCATAGACTTCCGTGGAGACCCAGACATGTCGCTGCCTGCCGGAGAGCATTGGGACGATGGTGGTAAGCCACTTGATCTCTTTTTGATTTTTGATTTTTGTTAATGTTTTTGATTTTTTATGTACATGTCTTAACGATGAATACATTGGTATGCAGATGTAGGACCGACGAGACCCCTTGGTTTGGCCCCAGAGGCACGGAGGGATGCACAGGGCATTGGAGCTCTGGCCCTGGCTCCTCCGGGAGTTGATACGATGGAGACCGTGATATGGAACCTCGAGGACTTACTGTCAGGGATTCCAGATTACCAGGGGATAGAGGAGGTCCCCATAGCATCTCAGATCCATACAGTGAGGGTAGAACCTAGGATGCACCGCCTTTTGAGGCGGGTGGCACGAGCGGCTGCAGATTATAGAGAGCATAACCTACCCCAGTAGACATCTAGGTCTTTATTTCCTACTGATGGTTTTTGAGAGATGTGTCTCAGATGTACCGAGAACACAGGCCTTATCTAGACATATACACTTATTTTTTGAGCGCCTTGGTGCGCCATACGATATATATATACATATTCCTATGGTTTATTATTGTGCTTTTATGTGCTTGCTTGTATAATGTTTTGATTATAAATTACACAAATGTCTATCTAATACATGATTAGCCAATGCATCAGATAATGTGTTTAATCGTCGTGGAATATGCTGATATGTGATAAAGTCAAAATTCCTTTCTAACAATTTAACACGTAAGTACAGCCTTAAAATGTGACGGTCTCTAACGGAATATCGCCCATTGAGCTGATGGACGACAAGTTGAGAGTCTAGGTTAACAACCAATGTACGAATATTGAGATTAATCGCCTCGGCTAATAATTCAATAACAACACTATATTCAGCGAAATTGT
Organism: Pinus tabuliformis; assembly: GCA_031772625.1. NCBI lineage: Eukaryota > Viridiplantae > Streptophyta > Pinopsida > Pinales > Pinaceae > Pinus > Pinus tabuliformis. The sequence continues at coordinate 1,540,925,200 of CM062804.1, read as the reverse complement.
TTGTAGTACAACCTAAACACACACCCTGAAGATCTATCAACTCACCGTGAGGATCGTAGATCACCCATGCCGCATAGGACAAATTGCGAGTACTACAACAGGCACCATCAGCGCAACCAATATAAGGTGCACCCGACATATGTACAAGAAGCAAAAACACAATAAGGAGCAATCACGCTTTTCACACCAAGCCAAAAAACATGAAAACATACACACACACACTTGCTAAGACACACACATGCATGAATCATGCATAGTACTTTTTCAAGTACAACCCATTGTGGGGCTTATCAAGAGGATTACCTTCCTAGTCAACTAGCTCGTATGCCCCTTTTTGCAACACTCTCTTTACAATGTAAGGGCCTAGCCACATGGGCTCGAGTTTGCTTACCCCCAGCTTGTCATTTGCTTGGTCATATAGCAGGACTAGATCTCCCTCAACAAAGGAACGAGGATGAATGGTATGGTCAAAATGAGTTTTGACTCTCTTCTTTTGAGCTTCGATGGCTAGAGAGGCTAAGCGACAGGTCTCGTCTAACCGTTCTAGATAAAGAAGCCGTTCCTCTACCGGAGTAGTGTTGGGAAGCAACTCGACGACTATTTTCAACGAAGGAATTTCACATTCTATGGGAAGGGTAGCTTCCAGTCCGTATACTAGTTGAAATGGAGTGAAACCGGTGGCATCCTTCACAGAGGTTCGGTAGGCCCACAAGGCGGGAAACAACATCAGGTTCCAATTAGAATTATGCATGTCAACAGTGCATTGAAGCATCGTAACCAAAATCTTTTTAACGGCTTCAACCTGGCTGTTAGACTGAGGATAGTACGGGGTTGAACTATCGTGTCGTAAGCCTAGTTGGGTTGTCAACTCAGTCATCATGTGATTACGGAAATGTTTTCCATGATCTGTGACGATGGCCTGTGGAACTCCGAACCGTGTAATAACATGATTGAACAAAAACTGCGTTGCTGTGTGACCGTCTTCGCTTAATGTGGGCATCGCCTCGACCCATTTTGTGAAGTAATCGACGACAACGATAATAAACCCATGCCCCCCGGCCGAGCGAGGCTTACAGGTTGTATAATCAATGCCCCATTTTGCAAAAGGGCCTATGGTCACGAGAGGGTGCAGTGGGGCCGGTGGCGCACGCATCTTCCGCTGGTATATCTGGCATGCATGACATGAACGGACGGCAAGAATGCAATCTTTAAAAATGGAGGGCTAGAAATAACTAGCGCGAAGGATTTTTTGAGTTGTGGCATATCTGGACATGTGACCACCACAGGCGCCAGAGTGGCAGACGTTCAAGACTCTCTCAGCTTCCTCGAGGGTAAGACATCGGCGGAGAATGGAGTCCACGCCGAGACGGTACAGGGTGTCCCCTATGATACGATAGGGTTGAGACTTATGGCGAATCCGCCGTCGAGAATCTTTGGATACAGCGGGACGGAAAGAGGACGTTTGTAAATAAACGATAATATCCCTGTACCAGGGATCGAGGGTGCTGATCAGAAAAAGAGTGTCGTCCGGGATATGATCCTCTGAAAGAGAGGGTGCGAAAGGAGATGGCAAAGAACAGAGTAATTCAACAAAGACCAAAGACTTCTTAGACTTGGCAGCAGTAAATTCCAAGTCAAACTCTTGGAGGATTACGATCCACTTTGAGTATTTGCCCCCCAGCAACTGACGTGACAAAATGTACGTCATCGGGTTGCAGTCAGAAATCACGGTCGTGGTGCGCAACAAGATATAATGCCGGAAGTGTTGGACGGCACAAACGGCGGCCAATGCCAACTTCTCGACGTAAGCGTAGCGAGTTTCCATATCCAAGAGGTTGCGGCTGAGATAATATATGACATGTTCATTGCCATCATCATCATCTTGTACGAGAACCATGCCAATAGTAGTATCGGCGGCGGCTAGATACAGAGTATAATCACGGTGGTAGTTCGGAGGTCGCAATAATGGAGCAGAGACAAGGAGACCCTTAAGTCGCTCGAAAGACTCCTGAGCGATAGCATCCCAATGGAAGGGCGTGTCTCGCTTCAACAACCGTGTGAAACCCTTAGCCACCTCGGCATAGTTCGGAATGAAACGTCTTAAGAAATTCGCTTTACCTTGTAGGCTCTGCAACTGTTGCAAAGAAGCAGGGGGAGGAAGGTTTAAAAGAGCTTTGACTTTGAGGGGGTCCAGACGGATACCCTCTCGGGAGACGATAAACCCGAGCAGTCGGCCTGATTCCATGTAGAAGACACATTTATGAGGATTGAGCCTGATGCGGTAGTGTCGACAACGGAGAAAAATTTCGCGAAGATGGGAGGGATGGTCTTGACGCTTAGCTGAATGAGCAGGAAGGTCATCCAGATACGGCTGTACAATGTGCCGAATGTCATGAAAGGCATAGGACATTGCACGTTGGAAGGTAGCGCCAGTATTCTTTAAACCGAAAGGGAGCTTCTTATAGGCAAAAGTGCCCCAAGGACAGATAAAAGCGGTCTTATATTGATCAGCGGGCACAATATTGATCTGGTTATATCCAGAAAAACCGTCCATAAACGAGTAGATTTCGCTTCCTGCACACTCATCAATAAGCTGATCGATGAAAGGCGTGGGGAAGTTATCCTTAGGACAGGCACAGTTAATGTCACGATAATCAACACAGACTCGAATAGTACCTTGCTTTTTGTTCACAGGGACTATATTAGAAACCCAATTCGTGAGTGGAATGGGGTAAATGAAACCAGCCTTGAGAAGCTTTTCGACTTCTGCTTTAATGGCTGTGGCCTTTCGGGGGTGCATAGGGCGTAGGCGTTGACGAACAGGCTTAGCACCTGGATACGTAGGTATCTCGTGCACCACTATGTTAGGGTCAATGCCGGGCATCTCTTCATAGGACCAAGCGAAGACATCATGAAATTCGCGAAATAGATCGGTGTAAAGTTGAACTTCCTCTGGAGTACAAGTGACTCCAATATGAATGTGCTCGACAATCCCTGGTTTCATAGAGATGTCGATGGGTTGGGTCTGCGTAATGTTTCCCATATTGCCCTCAGAAGACACTTGGTAAATCTGAATAGGTGCTTGTAGAGGCTGGAATGGGATACACGAAGCAAACCGTTCGAGACATGCGATCATTTCCTGATGGGCAGAGAGAAACGAGGAACGGTGGTGATGATCTGACCAAGGGGGCTCCTCGAGAGACATGGTCTCTATGATGGCTTCATCGGAAGGAAATATTTCCTTTAATGGATCCGAAGTAGCATCATCTCCAAGCCAAGGGAAATGAACATATGAATCAGGAACACCGCTCGGAAGAGTAGGTTCAGGAGGGGGAGCCGATGCAGCGATGATTTCGACGTAGTTGAGCTCGGCAGGACTCAATGGCATCATATCGCCCCAGGATTCTATCTGATTAGCGGGAGGAAGGACCCACAGATCAGAACGCACAGAAATCATGTTAATAGGGGTGAGATTCGGAGGCGGGAGTGGAAAGACACCCATTAGGGCGGGATCCTTAAAGAGCCCAGCTCCCACACTCTCGAATGATTTGGAGGTATGCTCCACGAAAGGCACATTACCTTCAGAAGAAGAGGCAAAGAAGGATAGCTGGTCCACTGTGACAATCTTCCCCTGATGAGGGAAACGAATGACCTGGAAAAGGGAGGAGGCCACGGCTTGCATGGCGTATGTCCAGCTAGGCCGAGGAGGAGGTTGTAGGTAAGACTAGCGTCGATGACTTCGACCTCCACTTCTACCGTCTTTCCTTCCAAGGAGATGGGCAAGCGTTGGAGGATACCGTAAGGACGGGACTCTCTTCCATCAAAGGCTTCTAACGTCGTAGGAGACTGGCTCAATGTAGGAGAACCAATAGCTTTCCAGCAAGCAACAGACATGATGCAAGTTGAGGCACCTTCATCAATGACTGTACGATGAATTGTCTTACCATTGATGATGACCTGTATAAGGAAAGCAATTTGGTGTGGCAGTCTCGGCGTATAGCCCTCGAGATCAAAAGAAATCAGATCCGAGTCAGCCGGGTCTATGCCACCGATGGCCAATAGCAAGGACTTCCTCTGGGAGGGGCAACTCTGGAGGACTTCTAGAGCGGACATAGCAAACGGAGCCTGAGCTAAGTCCTCAACGATGTTGTAGTGCTGGGCAACACGAGCATTAGGGTTGTAAGAAGACTTCCGGAGTACACCTTTTGGAGGGGGTCAGATAGTCGTCTCAGTGCTAGGTCTTTCGATGTGGAGAGGACCAGAATTGGACGGAGGAGCGCTGGAGGGGACCTCCGGCTCTTTCCCGGCGTGAGATGGATATTCTTTTGCTCGAGTAGTGACATGGATGGGAATTGTCCCAGCCATAAATACTTGAGAGCCAAATGAAGAAGAGGGTTGCGATGGATCTGCCACCATTTGAGTTTGTTGAGAAGGGAAAGGTTCTTTAAGCACAACAGGAGTCCCAGGAGCACCTTTCAACAATCGACTAACTTCGGACTGCCTGGGGCAGTCTTTAGTGTAGTGATCCTCATCATAGATAAGACAAGGATACTTAGGTTTACTTTGGCTCCTTCCTCGGGTGGAGGTTTAGGGGAGTGTTGTTTGCGCTGTTCGGGTTTATTCTTGGCTTTCCCTTTATTTTTCCCTTTCAAGGATTTATCCGCCGTGGTGGACTGAACGGCATTAACCTCGGAGGTACTTCCAGAATTAGATTGACCCTGAGAAGTGTTTCCATTAGAAGCATTCTGTTTTTGCTTCCCAAGGTTCGCGGATGACTTCTTTGAAGACGCGTTTACAAAGCCAATAACTCCGTCAACAGATGGTTTTGGCGGAGCTTTGGAGGTTTCGAGTCTCGGGGCGTCTGGCAAATAATCATATAAAGTACCTGACTGAGAGTATACTAAGTTGAGGTACTGAGCACACGTGATAGCTTGCTCTTCAGTTACACAAGCTCCCATGGAGATGTCTCGCGCGATCGCAGGGACAAAGGAAGTCGTGAACCAATCGGTCAGGAGCTGATCAGGAATCCAAAATTTGATCAAGCGACGACGCCGTGTCCATTCATGTATATGATCAGATATATGCGTGGCCGTGTCCTATTTGAGAGACGTAAGGAGATGTGTCCCTGTCTCATACCGAATGGGTAACTGAAAATGAGTTAGGAATGCCATAGCCAGCGAATTGAAATCTTGAAATGTTCCGCGATTCAACTCAATATACCACTTAGCGGCTGAGCTGGTGAGAGTCCTTTGGAAGAGGCGGAGCCGAATGGAGTCATCAAGCCACGAGTTGGATGAGCACCAAAGGTGATAGGTCATGACATGGGCTTGAGGATCTTCACCAGCTTTGCCATCGAATTTTGGGCAATCACCGGGTATTTTAGTTGGAACTGGTGGCCAATATGGATTATGAAGAATGGGATCATTCGTTAACTTGGACACATCTGGAAGTTCCAACGTCGCTAAGAAAGGCAACTGAGGATTAAAGGACATTTGTGGCTATGGAAGAGAAGTAGTACCAGGGTTCCAACCAGGTGGCGGTTGCCCCCATGGACTTTGTCCGGATGGGCCCGACCCATAAGGGTTCTGCCCATAGGGATTTTGCCCATAGGGGTTCTGTCCATATGGATTCTGTCCATAAGGATTCTGTCCATAAGCAGACAGTTGACCCTGGGTCTGCCCCCCAGCACCCCATGGATTAGCAACTTGACCTGCAGGCGCAACGTACTGTTGCTGATAATTCTGGTAAGGAGTGGCTTGCATTTGTTGACAATTTTGGTAAGGGGTAAATTGAGTTTGCCCCTGGGGTTGCTGGTAGCCATACGTTTGCTGAGCTCCATACTGAGCCTGATAAGAAGGCTGTGCTTGGTAAGAAGGTTGAGGTCATGGCCCACCTTGCATTTGATAACCAATTTGAGTTTGGGGCCCAGAAGGATGTCCTTGTTGGGCTTGGACCATCTAGCCAGAAGGTTGGCCTGGTTGGGTTTGGGACGGACTTGTTTTCCCAGATGGATGAGCTTGCTGGGTACCGGGTTGTCCTTGCGGAACAGATGGTTGAGCGGGCTGGACGGCCGATTGACCTTGAGGTTGGCCAGCCTGTCCAGAGGGATGACTAAGCTGGGCAGTGGGTTGGCCTTGCTGTGCAGAAAGCTGGCCCGCTTGCCCAGAAGGATGACTAGGCTGGGCAGTGGGTTGGCCCTGCTATATGTAAGGCTACCCCCCTTGCCCAGAAGGATACCCCTGTTGGACTGCTGGTTGACCTTGTGGAATATAAGTTTGTCCAGCTTGTCCAGAGGGATAACCCTGCTGGATACCAGGTTGGCCTTGTTGGATGTAAGGTTGTCCTGGTTGTCCAGACGGGTAACCTTGCTGGGTACCAGGTTGCCCCGGATAGCTAGAAGGTTGAGTCAAATAGGTAAAAGATGGACCGCCAGTGGCCAAAGGTTGTCCCTGATAGGGTTGTCCTTGTAGGCCCCCAGGTTGTCGTGGGTAAGACTGGCCATAATATTGCTGCCCCTGGGGGGTTTGCACATAAGATGGCTGGCCTTGGTTAGGCGGTCCCTGAAGCTGTGCAGGCATTGCTTGGCCCCCATGGAAGGTGGTGGCATTCCAAGCAACGGATAATGGAACCGAAACCTCAACAAAAGGTTCAGTAGGCAAGGGTTGAGAAAGCTGAAGGTATTGACCAGTAGAATCATAATAAAAGAATGGACCCTGCGCATTCGGATCCTGAACAGCTTGTCCATAGGCATCATATGGCCCCCCTCCTGGGATGGGACTAGAAGAGGGTGGAGCACTTTGTGCAGGGTGGACAACTTTAGGTGAGAGTGCCGGCTGGCCGTTACTCACTTGACCGTGAGGGGGACCAACACCAGTGTTCAAGGCTGAAGACGCTGTAATGGCACTAACAATCGGAGTTGAATGCACTACACAAATAGTTGGATTCGTCGGAACTGAAGTGACAGGTGTAGTGTGGACTTGTGAAATAAAAGATCCCGTGGTGGGAGTGATATGGGGGTCCCACATAGTCGAAGCAGGTGTCCTGGAACTTACCCTATCCCGCAACGACTGGTAGCGTGGGGGGAGCGGAGAAGTAGCTGGGATGGGAGTGTCGATATTCGACAACACAGGTGTCTCACTCACTCTAGGAGATGTCTCATCCATGTGAGAGGTAGACATTGGTGATGAAACACTAGGGGGGGTAAAAGGAATATCGTCCTCTTTAGGCTTCCAGATGGGGTTCCAATGAATTTCGTAACCTTCGTCGTCCAGAGCGGGAGAGTTGATCGGCTGGATACTCGGGATAATAGGAAGAGTATCACTTACAACCGGTACCTCAGGAGCAGTGGAGGATGGAGACCCTTGATCACTTGGAACGGGAGTCGACGGTTCAGCCAGGATGACAAACTTCGAACAAAACCTAAGGGAATCTAACGATAAAGGACCCTACTCAAACTAACGCACACAAGATCTAACCAGGTAATGTTTATCGTGGCCAAATGAATTTTAAGATGCAAGGACACAACTTGACCTTTTCATGTTTGAAGAGTTGAGAAAAGGACAAAAAGGTGACTCTAGTCGCCTTTGAATGTTTTGTGAGCCCGAAGTGACAAACTGCTCAAGTGAGCCTTTTCTTTTAAGGAGTCTGAAAAGGATCAAAAGTGACTACTCTGGAGAGACTAGGCAAAGGGTTTACCAAACAAATTCGTAAAACTGCATATACACCTTGGCAGTCATATGAAAACCAAGGACTTCCCGTACGACAGTCAATCTTCCCGAATGCGGTGTTCGGTGCGTTACGGCTTGTAAGGTGGAAGACACGGCTTCCTGTGGATAAAGGATGATAACCTAGTGGGGTCTCCCCTATATACGCGATGGTACGTGGGAGCTCAAGTTCGTGCTAGACCACTATCGAGTCACAAAAGGAGGAATCACCCAACCGTAGTGTGAAACAACAGTGACTAGGTTTAACGACGCCGGAGCACGTCTCTAGCCTAGACCTCTAATCAGTGAGCGTTATGTTCCAATGCGTTTTTAAGTTAATTCAGTTCATTTTATGGTTGATCTTTAGTTAAGTTTCAATTTCCAGGTCCTACCGTATGTAATCTCTCACAATTTCCTGAATGCAAACTATATGCCAAAGAATATCATTTCGTTCGATGAATACTAACTACGAGAGAGTTAAGGATTTTTCAAACAAAATGACCACAAACAAACAAGAGCTACTCTAATGCAGCTAATGAAAAATAAACGGAACTTTTCTTTGTTTTAAATCGCTTAATCAAAGAAAAGCTTCTAATTTCAATTAACTAATTCAACGCAAAAGAGATTGTTCGTTTCTTTTCAATGGTAAAGTGCACTAAACAAACTTTTGAGAAATAATAACAAACAAATGTGAAAAGAACTGATTGAACCCAAACAACTGTGATCGGTGTCCGGGTAGTGAGAAGTAATCGAAACAATGCGAAGACTGGTTCAATAACAATCACCGAAACAACCAAGCAAAAGCAAGCAAAGAGGAAGGTTTCGCAAAACCAAAAGCAAGCAGTAAACGAACCTTCGTGAGCGAGTAACCAAGCAAAGCTGATCCAACGAAATTGGAATGATAAAACCAGGTCACAAGACACAAAAAGCAAGATCCGCTCAACAAGACTTCTCAAGAAAGTGATTCAATCTTCAGACAATGGAAATCAAGTCATAAACCAAGTGGAAACAGCAGGGGATAGCAAAACCAACAGGCTCAGGAGGCAGAATTGAAAAAATTCAATTCTATAGGTATCAGCGCGGGTAATACACAGCACACGTGTTTCCCGCGCTGGTCAAATTTCATGAACCAGCGCATCTGTTATTCATATCTGATCGCGCTGACATGACCTTCTTTGTTATTCAGCTGCGATGTCAGCGCTCCAGTGCAGTTATGGACCCACACTGATCCAGTTTGGGCGAGTTTGTTCTAACAGCCGGCCTTCCAGATGACTCCAGACCTGGTTGTTGGCCTTGTAAATGTCGCCCTCCCTTCTCTGGCATGTCTGTTTCGTCATTTGAGCCACCTTCCTTGGAAATAAGCTCATCCTCCCACCATTTGTGGAGACTCCTTCTCCTATTTAAGCCTCTACCATTGCCATGAGCAGCTAGTTGGGAATTGATAGTGCTTGGAGTGTTGCTGCTAGTGTGTGAACTTGATAGGTAGTTGGTGTGACAAGTGTGGGATTGCTAGAGAGCTTAAGGAAGGTTGTGAAGTGTTTCTTTCTTGTGTAACTTGTGTGGGAGAGAGTTTTTTTCTTGGGAGATCTACCTCCAAGGGTGAATGCTTAAGAGACTTGCTAGCTGGACCCTCTTGAGAAGGATTCGACGTCAGAACTTTGGTTGTACTCTTCTCTACTATTTATTAATAATAGATGACTATCATTATGGTTCCACTCTCGTTGTTTTATGTTTGATGTTGAGTTATATATTTTCTGAATGATATATAATTGCATCTACTAGATTTTACGCTTGTTTTCGTGTTGTTCTTTGCATGTGCAGGTGTCCAATCACGGAGATCGTGGGGATCGTGACCGGCCAAAGCAAAGGAACGAAGGCGACATCTCTTTGACGAACACTAGCGTTGGAATCCAAGTAGGTTCTCACCATCTACTTTTTATTTGCAATTGGGAACTTGCGTGATAGCATTGTGTGATTGTTGCTAGACCCAGTCTGGGCTAGTAGGGATCGTCTCTATCTGCAGAGAGGATTTACCTCAACAACAATTTGGTGACTCCACTGGGGAGCTGGCCTTTGTCCCTTTTTGTTCATTCTTGCCTTGAGTTTTTGTTTTAGTCTCTTTTGAAGTTTTGGGGATTAATTATCAGTCTTTTGCGTTTCCTGGGTTGATCTGGGAAATGCCCCTGTTTGATTGAAAGATTGGCTGTTTTGATTTGCCTGTCACTATTTTTGAGCTTCATCGCAGATTTAATTTTAACAGTCACGCTGTCATCGCACTCACCCTTTTGTAACATCCTGTGCATCGCGTAATTACGCCTAACAGTCGCGACGATCCTGGAAATCGGATCATCGCGGAAAAGACGTGTACAGTCGCGTTGTCAGCGCCACTTGGTAACTTTTTACCCACAATGATCTTGGGTTGCTAGCTTAATTCCCGCGATGACTCCTGAAATCGCATCATCGCGAAAAATAGGTGTTTTCCGTGACCAGCGCAGGTTGTCTGTGTTAAACTTGCACTGACATCTCGGGTTCTCAGTGTGTAACTTGCACTGATTCCCGAAAAGTTGTTTTTATAACTTTATCTCCTGAATTCATCAATCTTTCTTATCCACTGTTGTTTCTTGTCTCTCATTAGCTTGTTTTGATTGCTTTTGGTTAGGGGCACTCTCTCTTTGATTTCATTCGAGTGAGTCTTGTGTTTTTTAGACCATGTGACCTAGCCCTTTAAAAGTTTCATCGAGAAACCATTTGCTTGGATTACTTGTCTATTCAAGGTTCATCCACAACCCTCTTACTGATTTGCTTGAGGCTTTTTCACTACTTGTTGTTGGTTGATTTTTAGTGTCGATTATTGAACCAAATTTTTATGTTGATTCGATTTCTTCACTACCAAGCATAGATCACAATTGTTTGGATCGATCAGTTCACACTTGCTTGTTTGTCTCTTTGAATTCACAAAAAAAAAAAAAAAAAATTGCATTCATTTAGCATACGAAAGTGAAAGTGCATTTGCATTACGAATTTTCATGTTTGAGAAATTGAAAAGCAAAATTTAAATCTTTCATTAGTAGTATCGATGCATCGTGAGATAGTGTATTGATGCATTGTGTTTCTTAGTGTTTGCATTCGCCTGTCTTGGTTTGGGAATGATATTTCTACCCTCCCATAGGTAGGTGTTCATCGAAGAAAAGGATACTTCATTCATTATAGCTTGCATTTAGGGAATTGCGAGAGATTACATATGGTAGGACCTGGAAATTGAAACCTAATCAAAGATCAACCTTAAAATGAACTGAATGAACTTAAAAACACATTGGAACATAACGCTCACTGATTAGAGGTCTAGGCTAGAGACATGCTCCGGTGTCGTTAAACCTAGTCACTGTTGTTTCACATTACAGTTGGGTGATTCCTCCTTTTGTGACTCGATAGTGGTCTAGCACGGACTTGAGCTCCCACGTACCATTGCGTATATAGGGGAGACCCCACTAGGTTATCATCCTTTATCCACAGGAAGCTGTGTCTGCCACCTTACAAGCCGTAACGCACCGAACACAGCATTCGGGAAGATTGACTCCCGTACGGGAAGTCCTTGGTTTTCATATGACTGCCAAGGTGTATATGCAGTTTTACGGATTTGTTTGGTAAACCCTTTGCCTAGTCTCTCCAGAGTAGTCACTTTTGATCCTTTTCGGACTCCTTAAAAGAAAAGGCTCACTTGAGCAGTTTGTCACTTCGGGCTCACAAAACATTCGAAGGCAACTAGAGTCACCTTTTTGTCCTTTTCTCGACTCTTAAAACATGAAAAGGTCAAGTTGTGTCCTTGCGTCTTAAAATTTATTTGGCCGTGATTAACATTACCCGGTTAGATCTTGTTTGCGTTAGCTTGAGTAGGCTTCTTCTTGTTCTCGATGGCAACTTTTCTAGGGTTCACCAACCCAGGGATCCCCTCTGACAGGAACCCTGCTCATTTCGCTCCTTTTGGAAATGTTGGTGCTCCTTATATGGCAACGTTGTCCCTCCCAGGGTTAACTGTTGGGTTGCCGGTTTGGTTGTTCTCAACCTCTTTGGTCCTTGCCGTCTCACCGTCTGATCAATCAGTCCCTCCACCTGAACAACATCATGTTGATTCTAAGGTAGACCTCTCCCCTTCTATGCCTTCTTCTACATCCTCATCTTCTACTTCGCCTGGTGAAAGTCTCGATTCGAGTAACCCGACGGCTAAGAAGAAGAAGAAGAAGACGAAGAAGAAGAAGGCCCCCAAGGGAGAGGCTAGAAGTACAGCTCTCACTCTGAGTACACCTGAAGTCGGGCCACCTTCTACTCCTCTGCAGAAGGTCAAATTTCCTTGTATATTATGTAAGGGGGACCATCTTCTTCGTGATTGTCCTGGCGTCCCCAGGGTCTTAGAAGTATGGTCTCGTGATCCGGCCCACCCCTCATCGTCCACTAAGGCTCACGGCGATGTTCCCCTATCGACTCACAAAGGTAAGGAGAAAGGGAAGATTCGAATCCCCTGTAGACTTTGTGAAGGCAATCATCCCCTTCACCTTTGTCCGCTCATGGATAAAGCCTCCAGTGTTTTGGCAAGTCTTACAGCTCCTTCACCCCAACTACCCATTGGATATCGACGTCTCTCTGCAGCTGCAGATCGTCCCCCTGCTGACAAAGAGATTGCTTCAGATTCTTCTCTTGTCCAGGCCCCTCTTCCCGAACCCGGCTGTCCCCAGCCTGTTCCAGACCAACCATTGGTCAGAAAGAGTGTCGACTCGAGTTCACCACCCATCGATCACTCTGTTTCGGATGAGCATCACGCCCATGTCCCTCTCGTCTCTTCAGATTCTCCGGAGTCCCGAAATGACTCTCCTAACCTAGCTGCTCCCGAAGGTTCTCCTTCGGTTCCTTTAGCACATGGGGGCAATCATACGATTCCCCCACCAAGTAGTCTAGTTGCTTCCTTTGATTGGAATCACCTGATCACCGGTCGCCTTCCATCCCATATGCCTTTCCAGATCACGGTACATGCCTGTGCTAAGGCAGTCCCTGGCACTGTTTTGGATGAAGGGGCGTCTGTCAGTCTTATGCCGTACACTACTTGGCAAGCCTTAGATTCCCCGCAGCTTGGGCCAGTCACTCAGAATCTGTTGGCCTTCGACAGAGGAGCCTGTCCATCTCTAGGAGTTCTCCCAAAGTTCCCTATTACTTTGGGAGGCAAAATCGTCTATATAGACATCTTGGTTACCCAAGGTGTTTTAGACTTTAGTCTTCTCCTTGGTCGCGACTATGTTTACGCCATAGGGGCCCTCGTTTCTTCGCTTTTCCGTGTGGTTTGCTTTCCGCACAATGGAAGAATTGTGACTATCGATCAAGTGTCATTCGTTAGTCCCCCGATGCCTCCTGCACCGTTGTCGTCCCCTCCTAGTTTTCACCCACCAGTTGCATCTACCCCACCACAGATCAACTACGTGGCCACCTATCCCATGCCTGGATCCAGTGATGCCACCATCGTGCATAGTGTCCTGGGGGCATTGGGCCCTGACTTCTAAGATGTTTCCCTTCCACCAGCAGTGGCAATCTTGGAAGCCCCGACTTTCTATTCATTATGATGAAGTTTGGTCGGAGCATAGTTCCTGATCTTGTGTCAAGCTCATTAAAAAATGAAACAAGGGTTATGAGGATAGTTCTTTTACTGTGTCAACCTCATTAAAAAATGAAACAACTCCCTTTCTAAATCGAGTCTTTTGATTAAGATCTCGTAAACTACAAGTCGAGTCTTTCATCGATCTCGAGAGTGAACCCTCATTCCATCCACTTTGTCGAATGCAATGAAGCTTGGGGGGCATGTACCTCGATTTGCGTCATTATGCTGGGGGCACACGAACTTATAACAAGCATAGTTTGTCGTTTCAAGCTTGTGTAAACATGAAATTGAATCCAAGCAAAGTTCTCCATGGTTCAAGCTTGTGTAAAATGAACCCATACCCGATTTACATCTCGTGATTGTTATCTTTATCTACTAAATTCTGCTAGATGAGCCTTGGTTGTTTTCATTCCATCGCCACCATCTCTTTGGCCGATCATATGCTTTCACTTGGTTGTTTACCTTTCCTGAGGGACCGCATTTATGAGTGGTTTTGTTAGCTAGCCTCTTGACCATTACATGTTTTGAGTAGTTCCACCATTGCCGGAACCAGTTGCTACCTTTTATACCACTCGTTCCTCTAGGACGAGTCTCCTTTAAGCTCTTTTCTGACTCGTAAAAGATGAAAAGGTTGCCGAGTATTTTCCATTTTTGACTCGTTAAAGAGAATAAAAATGGAGGTCTGCTTTCAGCTCTTTTTCGACCATTTAAAGACGAAAAGATAGCTGAGTCTCCCTCTCAACTCATTAAAAAAAGCGAGAGGCGGTCGCCTTTAAAGCTCTTTTTTTGACCGTTTAAACTCAAAAAGATTGCCAGGTTTTTTGTCGTTTCGAACTCGTTATTAGCTCCAAAATGACGTGCCTCTGACTGCTTTTTTACTTTTTCGGGTCGAAGTCACTACTTACGAAAAATACTCCTCGATCATACTGGTCGGGCGGTTCTTTCGAGCATTGTTTTATACTTTTTCGGGCTCGAGAGACAAAACTTTACGAAAAAGGACCCCCCTGGAGTTTACTTTTCTGCTGTCTTTTCAGACTCTCTAAACAGGAAAAGACGCCGAGTTCTTCCTTTGTCAGACTCGTTAAAACTCAATGACATCGGATTCTGTCAAAATGACGCCTTACAAGCATATGCTATCCCCGTCAAGCTTGTCATCAAAAAATAATCGGGGTACTCGCCAGGAATGGTGGGGAAAATGGAATCATAATCATTGTCGTGTCGGCAGTATGTTGCTCTTGAACATGGCACTTGTCTGCATTCGTGTCGGGGTGGGGACATCTCATCTTGTTTTACACTGGCCTCCGTGGGTTTGGGATATCCTGTTTGACTCTTCATCTGCTCATTGACTTGTCATCATGACCCTTGATCATTTGAATATCAATACTTCCAAGTCCACTGTTGTGCCACCGATATGTTCAAGAGAAGTTGCCCTTTGCAAGAGTACTCAACCCCCCTCTGATACCTCACACAAAATATCTTATCCTTCTCTGTCTCGTGTCGATGATGTGGGAAACATTATGGCCCACCTTCGATCAAGGTCACTTCTTGTCGACTTCAGCTCATTATCTAGGAAGGTGACTTAGAGACTCCCTTTAGGTACCTTAGAGCCTGCATGCCTCAATGGCAGGTTCTTTGTGTTCGACGTGAGGTTTTCATCATTGGCCTCCAATCAAATGATTCTGTGGGTGTTCGACGCCAGCTCATTGATTCACACGCCGTAGATTGTACCCATAGTACCTTGAGGACCATTGTCATTATTGGTGGTACCTCTCGCGTCTGTTAACAGTTTTCATCATTGACTGGTAATCAGACGATGTTCTTGCATGTTTGACTTCAACTCCCATATTCACATGCTTGGACTTCTACTTTGTTTGGGTCGAGATGGAGCGCAAGACCCTGGATTTTGTCTATTGCAATCCTGGTTGCGATTTTGTGGATTATTATGATCATTACATGACTCATTGATGGATGGTTGTGCCCATACCTGAGTCTTCATGGATGGCTGCGACCATACCTTTATTATCATCATGGTCTCTTTAGCTGGGTGGCTGCGTCCATACCACAGACCTCCTTCATATGTCTTTTGGATGCCTGCGCCCATGCCTGGACTACATGTAATTGATTATCAGAGATATCAGTTGTACATACGTGCAGGTTCTTCTTGGTGGTGTTCCAGTTCAGCCAGTTTTGTAAAGCATTTCACCCCTCCCACTCTCTTGGGCTTCATGCTTTAGGGGGCATCTGTTACACAGTAATTTGTCACTATCTTCCTGTCAGTCTTCCTACTGTGTCATGAGTTCAAATTAATCAAGCTCATGCTCTCTAATGTTGCCAAATGACCCACTTTGCCAAAGTTTTTGCTATCATTGCGACCGTTGTCAAGATAAACGCGTTGACGGGCGCTCCATAACAGACGGAATGCGCTGCCAGCGCAGAAGCACACGTGTTTCTCGCGCTGGTCGAATTTCATGAACCAGCGCATCTGTTATTCATATCTGATCACGCTGACATGACCTTCTTTGTTATTCAGTTGCGATGTCAGCGCTCCAGTGCAGTTATGGACCTGCGCTGATCCAGTTTGGGTGAGTTTGTTCCAACAGCCGGCCTTCCAGATGACTCCAGACCTGGTTGTTGGCCTTGTAAATGTCGCCCTCCCTTCTCTGGCATGTCTGTTTCGTCATTTGAGCCACCTTCCTTGGGGATAAGCTCATCCTCCCACCATTTGTGGAGACTCCTTCTCCTATTTAAGCCTCTACCATTGCCATGAGCAGCTAGTTGGGAATTGATAGTGCTTGGAGTGTTGTTGCTAGTGTGTGAATTTGATAGGTAGTTGGTGTGACAAGTGTGGGATTGCTAGAGAGCTTAAGGAAGGTTGTGAAGTGTTTCTTTCTTGTGTAAACTTATGTGAGAGAGAGTTTTTGTCTTGGGAGATCTACCTCTAAAGGTGAATTCTTAAGAGACTCGCTGGCTGGACCCTCTTGAGAAGGATTTGACGTCAGATCTTTGGTTGTATTCTTCTATGTTATTTATTAATAATAGATGACTGTCATTATGGTTCCACTCTCATTGTCTTATGTTTGATGTTGAGTTATATCTTTTCTGACTGATATATAATTGCATCTACTAGATTTTATGCTTGTTTTCGTGTTGTTCTTTGCATGTGCAGGTGTCCAATCATGGAGATCGTGGGGATCGTGACTGGCCAAAGCACGAAGGCGACATCTCTTCGACGAACACTAGCGTTGGAAACCAATTAGGTTCTCACCATCTACTTTTTATTTGCAATTAGGAACTTGCGTGATAGCATTGTGTGATTGTTGCTAGACCCGGTCTGGGCTAGTAGGGATCGTCTCTGTCCGCAAAGAGGATTTACCTCTACAACAGTGGCCAAGCGCCCCATCCGGATCAAGGACAGCCTTACCAAGGACCACCGTATCAGGGTCAGTCGTCTTACACGTAGCCTTCTTATGGGCAGCAGTAGTACGGGTAATCCTATCCAGGGCAGCCTGGAGGCCCACAAGGACAACTCTTCCAGGGACAACCTTCGGCCTATGGTGGTCTGTCTTTCACTTATCTTGGTCAACCCTCTGGAAATCCGGGACAACGTTATATGCAACAAGGACAACCTAGAGCCCAACAGGGATACCCTTCCGGTCAACCCTATGGGAATCTGGGACAACCTTATGTGCAATAAGGACAACCTGGAATCCAGCAAGGGTACCCTTCTGGGCAGGGTGGTCAGCCTTACGTGCAGCAAGGCCCACCCACTGCCCAGCCTAGTCAACCATCTGGACAAGTTGGTCAACCTCAGGGTCAACCAACCGTCCAGTCCGCTCAGCCATCTGTTCCGCAAGGACAACCCTCGGTTGTACAAGGACAACCTAACACCCAGCAAGCTCAACCTTCTGGGCAAGTGGGTCCATCCCAAACTCAACCAGGGCAACCTTCCGGCCAGGTGGCCCAATCTCCATCCTCTCAAGGACATCCTTCTAGGCCTGCACAACCGGGCACTCAAATGATCGTTGCTCCTCAAGCTCAACCCGGTTTTCAGCCCCAGGCTGGGCCCCAGACCCAAATTGGTCTTCAAATGCAAGGTGGGTTTCAATCCCAACCTTCTTACCAAGCGCAGCCTGGTCCCCAGGCTCAGTATGGAGCTCAGCAACCCCAGGGGCAAGCTCAGTTGGCCCCGTACCAGAATTATCAACAAATGCAGGTCGCTCCTTATCAGAATTACCAACAACAGTATGTTGCTCCTGCAGGCCAAGTTGGTAATCAATTGGGTGCTGGGGGGAAAATCCAGAGTCAACCATCCGGTTATGGCTACAACCCCTATGGACAAAATCCCTACGGACATAACCCTTATGGGCCAAGTCCGTTTGGACAAAGTCAATGGGGGCAACCAGAAACTGGTTGGAACTATAGTATTACCTCTTATCCACGGCCACACATGTCCTTCAACCCTCAGTTACCTTTCTTAGCAACATTGGAACTGTCGGATGTGTCCAAATTGACTAATGATCCTATCCTTCATAATCCATTCTGGCCACCAGTTCCAACCAAGATACCCGATGATTGTCCCAAATTCGATGGCAAAGCTGGAGAAGACCCTCAAGCCCACGTTATGACTTATCACCTTTGGTGTTCATCAAATTCGTGGCTTGACGATTCCATCCGGCTCTGCCTTTTCCAAAGGTCTCTCACCAACCCAGCTGCTAAGTGGTACATTGAGTTGACTCGCAGATCCTTTCAAGATTTCAACTCGTTGGCAATGGCATTTCTAACTCACTTTCAGTTTCCCATTTGGTATGAGACAGGAATGAATCTCCTCACATCTCTTAAGCAGGACACGACCACACACATATTTGATCATATAAATGAATGGAGACGGTGTCGTCATTTGATCAAGTTCTGGATCCCTGATCAGCTCCTGACCGATTGGTTTATGACCTCCTTTGTCCCTGCAATCACGCGAGACATTGCTATGGGAGCTTGTGTAACTGAAGAGCAAGATATCGCACGTGCTCAGTACCTCGACTTAGTTTATTCTCAGTCATGTACCTTATATGATTATTTTCCTGATGCCTCGAGGCCCGGAACTTCCAAAGCTCCGCCAAAGCCATCTGTTGACGGTGTCATTGGATCTATAAATCTGTCTTCGAAGAAATCATCCGCAAACCCTGGGAAGCAAAAATTGAATGCTTCAAACGAAAACACTTCTCAGGGTGTATCTAATTCCGGAAATACTTCCGAGGTCAACGCCGTCAAGTCCACCAAGGCGGACAAGGCCTTGAAAGGAAAAAAGAAGGGGATAGCGAAGGATAAATCTGAGCAACCTAGACAGGACTCCCCTAAACCTCTACCCGAGGAAGGAGCCAAACGTAAACCAAAGTATCATTGTCTTATCTGTGACGAGGATCACTATATCAAAGACTACCCAAGGCGATCCGAAGTTAGTCATTTATTGAAAGGTGCTCCTGGGATTCCTGCGGTTCTGAAAGAACCTTTCCCCTCACAGCAAACACAAATGGTGGCTGACCCATCCTCGTCTTCTTCTCCCTTTGGTTCCCAAATGTTCATGGCTGAACGATTCTCGTTCATATTATGACTCGAGCAAAGGAATATCCATCATCCATTGGGAAGGAGCCTGAGGTCCCCTCAAGTGCTCCTCCGTCTAGTTCTGGTCCACTCCATATTTAGAGACCTAGCACTGAGATGCCTATTCGACCCCCTCCTAAAGGTGTACTCCGGAGATCATCTTACAACCCTAATGCTCGTGCTGCCCAACACTACAGCATTGTTGAGTACTTATCTTAGGCTCCGTCAGCTATGTCCACTTTAGAAGTTGTCCAAAGCTCCCCCCCCAGAGGAAGTCCTTGCTATCGGCCATTGGTGGCATCGACCCGGCCGACTCGGATTTGATCACGTTTGATCTCGAGAGCCATGTACCGAGATTGCCTCACCAGATTGCCTTCCTCATTCAGGTCATCATCAATTCAGAAACGATTCATCGTACAGTTATTGATGAAGGCGCGTCAACTTGTATTATGTCTGTTGCTTGTTGGAAGGCTATTAGGTCTCTAACTTTGAGTCAGTCTCCAACGACACTGGAAGCCTTTGACGAGAGAGAATCTCGCCCTTACGGTATCCTCCAACAATTGTCGATTACTTTGGAAGGGAAGACCGTTGAAGTGGAAGTTGAATGCTAATCTTACTTACAACCTCCTTTTGGGTTGGAGCTGGACATATGCCAAGCGTGTCGTGGCTTCGTCCCTCTTTCGTGTCATTTGTTTCCCTCATCAGGGGAAAATTATCACGGTAGACCAGCTCTCCTTCTTCGCTTCTTCTTCCGATGGTAATGTGCCTTTTGTGGAGCATACCTCCATTCCCGTAGAGAGTGTGGGAGCTGGGCTCTTTAAATACCCTGCCCTCATGGGTGTCTTCTCACTCCCACCTCCGAATCTTGCTTCGATCGGTTTGATTTCCGCTCGTTCTGATTCCCCATTGCACACTGTCGCTACCCTCGGCCCCTTTGCGAAGGGGGGCATTGATTATCTAGCTTGTAACCCTCGCTCAGCCGGGGGGCATGGGCAGATCATCGGTGCCGTTGATCATTTTACAAAACAGGCCGAGACGATGCCTACACTATCTAGGCCGGTCACACAGCGGTGCAATAGGGTAAGTCCCGAAATGGGCTTGACTTGAACAAGTATCATGCATGCACTCTATTTTTTGTACATACGTGTGTTTTAGCAAGTGTGTTGTGTGTGCATGTTTTCATGTTTTTGTCTTGGTGTGTCGGCGTGATTGCCACTTATTGTGTCCTTTTTGCTTCTTGTGCAGATATCTGGTGCACGTTACGTTGGTTTCGCTGATGGTGCCTGCCGTAGCACCTGCAACTTGTCTTCTGCGGTGTGGGTGATCTACGATCCTCACAGTGAGTTGATAGATCTTCAAGGCATGTGTTTAGGTTGCACCACAAACAATGTCACTGAATATAGTGCTGTGATTGAATTACTGGCCGAGGCGATTAATCTCAATATTCGTACATTGGTTGTGAACCTGGACTCTCAACTTGTCGTTCACCAGCTCAATGGGTGATATTTCGTCAGAGACCATCGCATTTTAAGGGTGTATTTACATGTTAAATTGTTAGAGAGGAATTTTGATTTCATTACATATCAGCATATTCCATGACGATTGAACACGTTATCTGATGCATTGGCTAATCATGTATTAGACAGACATTTGCGTAACATATAATCAAAACATCATACAAGCAAGCACATAAAGCACAATAATAGACCATAGGAATATGTATATATATATATATATCGTGTGGTGCACCGAGGCGCTCAAAAATAAGTGTACATGTCTAAATAGAGCCTGTGTTCTCTGTACATCTGAGACACATGTCTCTCAAAAAATCACCAGTAGGAAATAAAAACCTAGGTATCTACTGCGGCGGGTTGTGCTCCCTATACTGCACAACTTCTCGTGCCACCCGCCTCAACAGGTGGTGCATCCTGGGTTCCACTCCTACTGTGTGGATCTGGGATGCTATGGGGACCTCCTCTATCCCCATGTAGTCTGGAATCCCTGCTAGCAGGCCCTTAAGGTTTCGGATCACTGTCTCCATCGTGTCATCTCCCGGAGGAGCTAGGGCTAGAGCTCCAATGCCCTGCACATCCCTCCGTGCCTCTGGAGCCAGTCCAAGGGGTCTCACCGGTCCTACATCTGCATACCATAGCGTTCATCATTAGGAAATGTACATGAAAAAATCAAACACTTCATAAAAATAAAAAATCAAAAAATGAGATCAAGTGTCTTACCACCGTCATCCCACTGCTCTCCAGTGGGTAGCTGCATGCCAGGATCTCTACGGAAGTCCATGCCGGCATACGGCCAATCCTCCACGAAGATCATCTGTCTCTCCAACCACTCTCGGAAAAATGTCCCCCATGCCACTAGCCGGTCGCCACCTCCTCGTGGCATGACGTGAGCCCATCGTGTGGCCCTCGTCTCACGTGGCCTAGGTGCATCCAAAGCCATGTCCTACAACTGTATTGTCGGCACCTGCTCCAGCATGAGCGGGAGTAAGATTGATCGATAACCAAACTATTTCGTCTCACCGCGACGACAATTGGTGAGTTGCCTCTTCATGCTTGCCGTTACTGCCCCTGCCCAGTTAAACATGGTGGGATTTAGGCATTTGAGGGCCAGTTGGAGATGAGTCTTCGAGGCCTCATGTTGGGCTTGGGAGCCCACTACCCAAGTCACCATGAAAAGCATCGCACGAAGGATTATGTCCTCCACCGTTGGGATTGCCACCTTTCCGCTCCTTGACTTGCGTGCCTGTGGGCACACCTGAGCCATCAGCATATCTAAAGTATCACCCCCGGGTCACTGCCCCTCCAGAATGGGCATCTCACCTCGACGAGACAACCCGGTCAAAAAATAGATGTCTGTAGAATCGAACTCAATATCCCGGCCTCAGATGACAAATTTCCCATCTGTGGGATTCCAGGCCCTGATCAGTAGCTCCAGCAGGTCAGGTTGTGCCCGTAAGCATGGAGTTAAGAAAAATTTGAGTAATCCGCACCCCCGCAATGCGTTCCGGCACCCGACATCAGCAAAAGCTGCTATATCATCGTTATCATGCGCGTGTTCTTGCCAGACGAACGCCATTATAACCCTGCATGACAAAAAATTCCATTAGTGCCCTGCTTGCAAAGTTTGAAACGTGAATTTTATTAAAAATTTGTCGCGTGGCATCATCGCGACTATTTCTAAAATAGACGCGATGATAATGGGTGCCTGTGTTATTTTTCCCGGGTCAGCGTGGAAGTACATCACTTTTCCGCGTTGATCCGGGCACGGCCTGTGTAAATTTTTATCGGTCATCGCGGACCCGATAGCGAAACCCGCGATGACCGAGAGCGGAATGTAAATTGAAAAATCACCCAAATAAACACATCCCACCGTCAAATGTAGTAAAAAAGACATTAAATCAGAGCGTAGGGCAATGTGTGTCTACCTAGAACTGGTTTCGAGACGAATGATGCACGTACGGGGCCGAATTTCGTTTGCCAACCTCATTGCTCCAAGTCGTTCCACAATGGCTGAATGGTAACAATGGTAAAAAATATGGTTTAACCTCCCTATTTATGGTAATTTTGTGAAATTAAATATTATATTTCATAAATGTTGGTTTTTCTCATGGTTTTTGCTATATGCATGGTCAAAATATGGTTTTTAACTATGTTTTTATGCACATTGTTCATATTATCTTGAACGGGTTTACGTGTGCGGTGTTATTTGTGTAGGATCTCAGGTGGTGGAATTACGACAGTTTTATACGCACTTGATCACGAAAAGTTGTCTTTAAGCTCTTTTACGACTTGAAACATGAAAAGATGGCCGAGTTTCCCTCTTGACTCGTTAAAAGAAACGAGAGGCAGTCACCTTTAAGCTCTTTTTTCAACCATCTAAACTTAAAAAGATCGTCGGGTTTTTGTCGTTTCAGACTCGTTATTGGCTACGAAATGACGTGCTTCTGACCGCTTTTTTACTTTTTCGGGTCGAAGTTACTACTTATGAAAAGTACTCCTCGATCATATTGGTTGGGCGGCTCTTTCGAGTATTGTTTTATACTTTTTCGGGCTCGAGAGACATAACTCTACGAAAAAGGGCCCCCCTGGAGTTTTCTTTGCCGTGTATTTTTCAAACTCTCTAAACATGAAAAATACTCTGAGTTTCACCTATGTCGGACTCGTTAAACCCTGACGACATTGGACTCGTAACCATGACGAGACTCGAGCTTCTCCTTCCTAGGGCTCGTTAAACTATTACTAGGTTGGATTCAAAAATAGGTTTATCATTGATTGTCTATGGCAGCTCGTCACTCTTGAACATCGACACTTTTGCTTTTTGTCAGGTTGGGTCATCCATACATCGTCATTTGGCCTTCCGCGGGTTTGGGTCATCATTCTAGCCTTATTTCATGTGATTCATGCCGCCTCCTTCGTGCCTCTGTTCCATCATTGCCTGAATGCTGCCGCCCCCCTTCCGGAGTCGTGTCGCTGATATGTTCAAGAGTATAATCCCTCTGCAGTTTACACCCTCGCCTCCTCCTCTGGTACTCTACTCCGCCATCTACCACTTGTTCCTTATATCGTGTCATTGATGAGGGAAACATTATGGCCCTCCTATGACAGGTCGTCTCCTGTCGACATCAGCTCATTATCCAGGAGATTGACCTAGAGATCCCCTTTGGTACCTTAGAGCTTGCATGCCTCAATGGCAAGTTCTTCACACATGACAGTCGACTTTCATCATTGGTCATCGATTGGGTGATTCCACGAGTGTTCAACTTCAGCTCCCTTTTTCACACTTCGTGGATTATACTGGACAATACCTTGAGAGCCATTGTCATTATTGGCGGTTTCTCTCGTGCTTGTTAATGGTTTTCGTCATTGACCGGTAATCAAGCGATATTCTATCATGCTCGACCTCAGCACCTCTATTCGCATGGTAGGATTTGTACTATGATCGGATGGGTTCAAGATCCCGAACTCAGCTTACACGTGTTTGGGCTGCGTGGATTCGTTTTATGATTACATGACTCATTGATGGATGGCTGCGACCATACCTGAGTCTTCATGGATGGCTGCAACCATACCTTTATTATCATCATGGTCTCATTAGCTGGGTGGCTGCGTCCATACCACAGACCTATTTCGTATGTCTTTTGGATGGTTGCGCCCATGCCTAGACTACATGTAATTCATTATCAGAGATATCAGTTGTACTTGCATGCAGGTTCTTCCTGATGGTGTTCCAAGTCAGTCAGTTTCGTAAAGCATTTCACCCCTCCCACTCTCTCGGGCTTCATACTTTAGGGGGCATCTGTTACACAATAATTTGTCATTGCCTTCATCCCAGTCTTCCTACTGTGTCATGAGTCCAAATCATTCATGCTCATGCTCTCTGATGTTGCCAAATGACCCACTTTGCCAAAGTTTCTGCATCATCGCGACTGTTTTCAAAATAAACGCGTTGATGAGCGCTCCAAAATAGACCATACGCACTGTCATCGCAGAAGTACACATGATTCCCACGATGGTCGAATTTCATGAGACAGCGTGACTGTTACTTTTATTTTATCATGATGACATGACCTTCTCCGTTATGCAGTAGCGATGTCAGCGCGCCAGTACAGTTATGTACCCGCGATGATCCAGTTTGGGCGAGTTTGTTCTAACAGCTGGCCTTCCAGATGACTCCAGACCTAGTTGTTGGCCTTGTTTATGTCACCCTCCCTTCTCTGGCATGACTGTTCCGTCATTTGTGCTACCTTCCTTGGAGATAAGCTCATCTTCCCACCATTCATGGAGACTCCTTCTCCTATTTAAGCTTTCACCATTGCTATGAGCTGCTAGTTTGGAATTCTTAGTCTTTGGAGTGTTGCTGATAGTGTTGTGAGCTTGATAGGTAGCTGGTGTGACAAGTGTGGGATTGTTTGAGGGCTTGAGGAAGGTTGTGAAGTGCTTTTGATCTTGTGTGAAACTTGTGAGTGAGAGAGACTTGTATTGGGAGATCCATCTTCAAGGGTGAATGCTTGAGGAACATGCTGGCTGGACCCTCCTGAGAAGGCTTGTGACGTCAAGACCTGGGTTGTAAGCTTACTCTATTTCATATTTAATACAATCGATGATGTTTTCCTATGTCTCGTATGCAATGTACTAGATAGCTCATGATTTCTTGACTTTATGGGTAAATAGTTCTTTGTTGTATCCGATTATGTGCTTTGTTATATTTCCTTGCTTTGTTTCAGGTTGATTACTCTCTAGGAGAAGGAAGCGGAAGCTGGAGCAGCGCAACGGAACGTCATTGACCACCGGTTGAGGTAGGCCTCTAACTTGAACTATTTAAGGATAATTGTTGTTGATTTGTCCTTGTTTGTGACTAGACCCACTCTAGGGTTAGAGGGGTTGCCTCTATCCGCAGAGGGAACACTTTCCTGCTTCACAAAGACTTTACCGATCAAGTGCATACAAAGTACGAAATAACCTCGCTACCTGTAGCTCTGCACAAAACACGTCAAACGTAAAACCCATTCAACATAAATGATTAATATATGTGGAAATACAGTTAAAAACCAAAAAACCCTAATTAACAATGCAATAAAAATGAGAAAACCCACATCCTAAAGTATAATTTTTTAATTTTTCAAAAAATTACTATAAAAAGGGTGGGGTAATTCATTTGTTTTTACCATTTACATTGCACATTTTACCTTTGAGCATTTGGAGCACCAACTTGAGCAAATTTCTCAAGTTGATTCCAGCCTCATCCGTCCACGGTTCGTCCTAGAACCTTCACCAAGTAAGTACATTTCTCCTTGCGCTACATTTTAGTAGTTTTTTCATGCAATTTAGTGTTAGGTAGGTGGGTTTAGGTGGATTTTCAAATCCAAGCTTGCCTCTCGGTCATCGCAGAAAAGCTGCTTAGGTCCGCAACGACTGAGCGTGATTACACATATCACCTTCGTGATCATCGCGAGAAACTGATGTACTCTCGTGACAATTGTGGGAAAAATGAACTATTGACTTGGTGTCATTTCCGCTGTTCTGAAAATAGTCGCGATGGCGGCGTGAAGTTGAATTTTTGTGTAAATTATGAATTTAAATTTATGAAAGGAGATCTAATTCATTTTTCTTATAATGCATGGCAACATGGCATTTGTTTGGCAAGAACAAGCTCATGATGTCAACGATGAGGAAGCATTCAATGATGCTGGGTGCCGAAACGCTTTACGTGCTTGCAGGCTATTCAAATTTTTCCTCACTTCGCATATTCAGGCTCAATCCGGTTTGTTAGAGTTGCTAATTCGTGCTTGGAACCCAACAGATGGAAAATTCATTATTCATGGCAGAGACATTGAGTTCGATGCTACAGACATATATTTCCTGACCAGATTGTCCCGTCATGGTGAGAGGCCGATTCTAGAGGGCCAACGAACCAAGGGTGAATCACTAGACATGCTGATAGCACGAGTGTGCCCACGGGCACGTAAATCAAATAGCGGAAAAGTGGCAATTCCCACAGTGGAAGACTTAGTTCTTCACGTAGTTCTATTTATGGTGATGAGGGAAGTGGGCTCCCAAGCCCAATACGAGGAAACAAAGACCCAACTCTAGTTGGCTCTTGAGTGCCTCAACCCAACCATGTACAACTGGGTGGAAGCGGTGACGATCAACATGAAGAGACAACTGACCAAATGTCGTTGCTGGGAGGCGAAGAAATTTGGCTACGGGTCTATATTGATTCCGTTCATGCTGGAGTGGGTGTTAGTGCTTCAATTGTAGGATATGGACTTGGACAGGCCCAGACCGCGGGAGACCAGGATCACACAGTGGGCGCATGTTATGCCACGAGGGGGTGGCGGAATACCAGTGTCATGAAGGACACTATTTCGCGAGTGGCTGGATCACCAGACGATCTTCATCGAGGACTAACCATATGCTGGTATGGACTTTTCTAGAGACCTCGACATGAAGCTACCTGCTAGCGAGCAGTGGGACAATGGTGGTAAAACACTTGATCACACTATTTTTGTATTTTGTCTTTTATGATGTTTTTATATTTTTTCATGCATATGTCCTAATTATGTACTCTATGGTACTTGCAGATGTGGGACTAGAGAGGCCTATGGGGCTGGCTCTAGAGGCACAAAGGGATCCACCAGGGCATCAGAGAGTTGGCCTTGGTTCCCCCAGCTGGCAGTTCAGTGGAGACAGTGGCTCACAATCTTGAGGGCTTGACGGAGGGGATCCCTGATTACAGGGGGATCGAGGAGGTCCCCATAGAGTACCAGATACATACAGTAGGGGTAATACCTAGGGTGCATAGACTCTTGAGGTGAGTCGCACGAGCAGTGGTGTGCTACAGGGAGCCTAACCCACCATAGTAGACACCTAGGTTTTATTTCATGCTAATTTTTTGAGAGACATGTGTCTCGGATGTACGAAGAGCACAGACTCTATTTGGACATATACACTTATCTTTTGAGAACCTCGATGCGCCACACGATACATACATACATACATACATACATATATATATATATACATACATATTCCTATGGTTCATTATTATGTTTTGAATGCTTCTATATGTTGTTTTGATTACATGTTGCATAAATGTCTGTCTAATACATGGTTTGTTAATGCATCAGTTAATATGTTTAATCTTCTTGGAATGTGTTGATATGTAATAAAATCAAAATTTCTTTCTAACAATTTAACATGTAAATACAACCTTAAAATCTGATGATCTCTGACGGAATAATGCCCATTAAGCTGGTGGACAACAAGCTGAGAATCCAGATTCACAACCAATGTACGAATACTGAGGTTGATAGCCTTGGTCAATAATTCAATAACAACACTATATTCAACGACATTGTTTGTGGTGCAACCCAGACAAACACCTTGAAGGTCTACTAACTCACCGTGAGGATTGTAGATCACCCATGCCGCAGAAGAAAGATTCCGGGTATTGCAGTAGGCACCATCAGTGAAACCAATGTAAGGTGTATCAGACATCTGCACAAGAAGCAAAAAGACACAATAAGCGGCAATTACACCTACACACCAAGCCAGACATGAAAACACACACAACACACCTACTGATAACACACGTATGTACAAATCAGATGCATGGGGTTCATGCATAATATTTTTTTAGATAAATCCCATTTCAGGGCTTATCTAGAGGGTTCCCTTCATAATCAATTAGCTCATAGGCCCCTTTTTTCAAAACTCATTTTACAATATAAGGCCCATGCCACATAGGCTCAAATTTGCCTACCCCCAGCTTATCATTTGCTTGATCATAAAGCAGGACTAAATCTCCTTCAACGAAAGAACGAGGATGGACAGTATGATCGAAGTGAGTTTTCACTCTCTTTTTCTGTGCTTCAATAGCTAGAGAGGCTAGTCAACGAGTCTCGTCCAGCCGCTCTAGGTAGAGAAAGACGTTCTTCTATTGGAGTAGTGTTGGGGAGTACTTCAACAACTAATTTTAGAGAAGGGATCTCACACTCAATTGGAAGGGTAGCCACCAGACCGTAAACCAATTGGAAAGGGGTAAACCCAGTGGCATCCTTCATTGAAGTTCGGTAGGCCCATAAGGCGGAGAACAACCTCAAATGCCAGTTGGACTTGTGCATGCCGATGGTGCATTGAAGCATCGTGACTAAAACTTTGTTCACAGCTTCCACTTGGCCATTGGCCTGAGGATAGTACGGTGTCGAGCTATCATGCTACAAGCCTAGCTGGGTCGTTAACTCAGTCATCATATGATTACGGAAATGTTTTCCATGATCAATGACGATAGCCTGAGGGACTCCGAACCGTGAAATGACATGATTAAATAAAAATTGCGCTGCTCTGTGACTGTCTTCGGATAGTGTAGGCATTGCCTTGGCCCATTTTGTGAAATAATCAATGACAACGATGATATACCCATGCCCCCTGACCGAGCGAGGGTTACAGGTCATATAATCAACGCCCCATTTGGCAAAAGGGCCGATGGTAACGACAGGATGCAACGGAGCGGGAGGCGCGTGCATCTTTCGTTGGTAGATTTGGTACTCATGACAAGAGCGGACAGGAAGAATGAAATCCTTGAAGATAGAGGGCCAAAAATAACTAGCACAAAGGATCTTCTGAGCAATAGCATACCCAGACATATGACCACCACAGGTGTCAGAATGGCAGTCATTTAGAATTCGTTCAGCTTCCTCGAATGTTAAGCATCGACGGAGAATAGAGTCGGCGCCGAGATGGTACAGAGTGTCCCCAATAATGTGATAAGGTTGAGAATGATGGTGAATCCGTCGCCGAGCATCCTTGGACAAACGGGGGCGAAAAGAGGATGTCTAGAGATAAACAATAATATCCCCATACCAAGGATCGAGGGTACTAATCAAGAATAGAGTTTCATCTAGAATATGGTCCTCTAATCGAGAGGGCACAATAACAGATGGCAGAGAGCAAAGCAAATTAGCAAAGACAAGGGACTTCTTAGACTTGGCAATGGTGAACTCCAAGTCGAACTCTTGAAGGATGACAATCCACTTTGAGTATTTGCCCCCCAGTAACTGACGTGACAAGATGTATGTCATTGGGTTGCAATCAGAAATCACCGTTGTGGTACGCAATAATATATAGTGGCGGAAATGTTGGATGGCACAAATGGCGGCCAAAGCCAATTTCTTGACATATGCGTATCAAGTTTCTGTATCTAGTAAATTGCGGCTGAGATAGTAAACGACATGCTCAGTACCATCATCATCATCCTGAACTAGAACCATGCCAATAGTGGTATCGATAGCGGCTAAATAAAGAGTGTAGTCATGGTGATAGTCAGGGGGACACAACAATGGAGCAGAAACAAGGAGGGCCTTGAGGTGCTTGAATGACTCTTGTGCAGCAACATCCCAAAGGAAACGGGTGTCTCAGTTTAATAACCATGTATAACCTTTGGCCACTTCAATATAATTCAGAATAAATCGTCGTAAAAAATTCGTTTTACCCTGCAAAATATGCAATTGCTGCAAAGAAAGGGGGAGGGAGATTCAGGATGGCTTCGATTTTAAGGGGATCGAGATGGATACCCTCCTGGGAGATGATGAACCTAAGAAGTCTGCCTAAATCAACGCATAAGACACACTTATGCGGATTAAGCCAGATATGATAGTGTCAAAAGTGGAGAAAATTTCACGAAGGTGGGTTGAATGGTCCTGGCGCTTCGTTGAATGAGTTGGAAGGTCATCGAGGTAAGGTTGCACAATGTGTCGAATATCATTAAACGCATAAGACATTGCGCGTTGGAAGGTGGCACTAGCATTTTTTAAACCGAAGGGTAGCTTTTTATAAGTGAATGTACCCCATGGACAGATAAAGGTAGTCTTGTGTTGATTTGCAGGTGAGATATTAATCTGGTTATAACCAGAAAAGCCGTCCATGAATGAATATATCTCACTCCTGGCACACTCATCAATGAGTTGGTCAATGAAGGGTGTAGGGTAGTTATCTTTGGGACAGGCATGATTAATATCATGATAATCAACACATACCCTAATAGTGCCCTGTTTTTTAGTGACAGGGACAATGTTAGAAACCCAATCTGTGAGTGGGATAGGGTAAATGAAGCTAGCCTTAACAAGCTTTTCAACTTCTGCTTTAATAGTTGTAGCCTTTCGGGGGTGCATGGGGCGTAGACACTGTCGAACAGGTTTGGCACCCAGATATGTAGGTATCTCATGCACCATGATGCTAGGATCGATGTCGGGCATCTCTTCGTAAGACCAAGAAAACACATCATGACATTCGCGAAAAAGAGTAGTATAAAGCTGAATCTCCTCTAGAGTACAAGTTACTCCAACATGGATGTGCTTGACAATCCCTGGTTTGATAGAGATGTCAATTGGTTGAGTTTGCGTAGTGTTACCCATGTTCCCTTCAGAAGACACTTGATGAATTTGGATGGGTGTCTGAAGGGGTTGGGAGGGGAGACAAGGAGCAAACCGCTGAAATGAGGAACGATGGTGATGATCAGACCAAGGAGGTTCCTCGAAAGAGATGGTCTCAATAATCCCTTCATCAGTAGGAAAAATTTCCTTCAAATGGTCTGAAGAAGCGGCATCTCCAAGCCAAGGGGATTGAGTGTACTAGTTGAGAGCTCTACTAGACGGAGCAGGTTCAGGGGATGGAGTTGATACGGAAACAATTTCGACATAGTTGAGCTCGACAGGACTCAATGGCATCTCATCACCCCAGGATTCTATCTAATCAGTAAGAGGAAGAACCCAAGGATCAGAGCAAACATAAATCATATTAATGGGAGCGATGTTGGGAGGTGGGAGTGAAAAAACACCCATAAGGGCAGGATCTTTAAAGAGTCCAACACCCACACTCTCACATGGAACGAAGGTATGCTCCATGAAAGGCACGTTGCCATTGGAGGAGGAGGAGGTGAAGAAGGACAACTGGTCTACTGTGACGATCTTCCCCTGATGAGGAAAACGAATAACACAAAATAGAGATGAAGCCATGGCTCGCATGGCATATGTCCAACTTTGTCCTAAAAGGAGGTTGTAAGTTAAATGGGCATCAACAACTTCAACCTCCACTTCGATCGTCTTCCCTTCTAGAGTAATATACAGATGTTGGAGTATAACATAAGGATGAGACTCTCTCCCATCAAAGGCTTCCAAGGTCGTAGGAGACTGGCTCAGAGTCGGAGAACTGATAGCCTTCCAACAAGCAACAAACATTA
Source organism: Pinus tabuliformis (assembly GCA_031772625.1). Taxonomy (NCBI): domain Eukaryota; kingdom Viridiplantae; phylum Streptophyta; class Pinopsida; order Pinales; family Pinaceae; genus Pinus; species Pinus tabuliformis. Next base: position 1,540,893,511 of record CM062804.1, on the reverse strand, counting down.
TGCAAGTAGAAGCACCTTCATCAATGACGGTGTGATGAATAGTTTTAGAATTGATGATGACTTGGATAAGGAAGGCAATTTGGTGGGGCAGTCTTGGTATATGACTATCTAGGTCAAAAGTAATCAGATCCGAGTTAGCCGGATCAATGCCACTGATAGTCAATAGCAAAGACTTCCTCTGAGAGGGGCAGCTCAAGAGGACTTCTAATGCGGACATAGCTGACGGAGCCTAGGCTAAGTCCTCAACGATGCTGTAGTGCTGAGTAGCATGAGCATTAGGGTTGTAAGGAGACTTCCAGAGCACACCTTTAGGAGGAGGTCGGATGACTGCTTCAGTGCTAGGTCGCTCAATATGGAGGGGACTCGAATTGGATGGAGGAGCACTAGAGGGGACCTCAGTTTCCTTCCTGGTAGGCGAAAGATACTCTTTTGCCCAAGTGCTAATGTGGACAGGAATCGTCCCAGCCATAAATACTTCAGAGCCAAAGGGAGAAGAGGATTGAGATGGATCGACCACCAGTTGCGTTTTCTGCAAGGGAGAAGGCTCTTTGAGCATGACAGGAGTCCCAGGGGCACCTTTTAACAAACGACTAACTTCAGACCACCTGGGGCAGTCCTTAGTATAGTGATCCTCTTCACAGATAAGGCAAGGATACTTAGGCTTACGTTTGGCACCTTCCTCAGGTGGAGGTTTAGGGGAATCATGCTTCAGTTGATCAGCCTTATTCTTTCCTTTTCCCTTCTTCTTCCCTTTCAAGACTTTGTCAACTGTGGTGGACTGAACGGTGTTAACCTCATAAGTGTTACCAGAATTGGATATAGCCTGAGAAGTGTTTTCATTCGAAGCGTTTGAATTTTGTTTCCCAGGGTTCACGGAAGATTTCTTAGAGGACCTATTGATAGAACCAATGACGCTATCAACAGATGGTGTTGGCGGGGCTTTGGAAGTTCCGGGCCTCGGAGCATTAGGTAAATAATCATATAGTGTATCAGACTGGGAGTAAACCAAGTCAAGGTACTGAGCATGTGCAATAGCTTGCTCTTCAGTTACACATGCCCCCATAGCAATGTCCCGGGCTATTGGACCGACAAATGAGGTTGTGAACCAGTCAGTCAGAAGCTGATCAGGAATCCAAAACTTAATCAAACGGTGATGTCGTCTCCATTCATGGATATGATTGGAGATATGCGTGGCCGTGGTTTGTTTTAAGGATGTTAGGAGATGTGTGCCTATTTCATATCGAATAGACAACTGAAAATGAGTTAAAAATGCCATAGCCAACGAGTTAAAGTCCTGGAAAGATCTGCGAGCTAACTCAATATACCATTTAGTAGCAGAGCTAGTGAGGGTCTGTTGAAAAAGGCGGAGCCATATTGAATCATCAAGCCATGAGTTTGAAAAACACCATAGATGATAAGTCATGACATGGGCTTGGGGATCTTCTCCAGCTTTACTGTCAAACTTGGGACAATCACCATGAATTTTAGTTGGAACCGGTGGTTAATACAGATTATGAAGAATGGGATCATTTGTCAGTTTGGACACATTCGGTAATTCCAACATTGCTAAAAAGGGTAATTGAGGGTTAAAGGACATCTGAGGCTATGGGTAGGAGGTAGCACTAGAGTTCCGCCTAGCTGCTTGTTGCCCCCATTGATTTTGTCCAGATGGATTTGGCCCATAAGAGTTTTGTCCGTAGGGATTTTCTCCATAGGGGTTATAGCTGTAACTGGATGGTTGACCTTGGATTTTCCCCCCAGCATTCCATTGATTACCAACTTGGTCTACAGGAGCAACATATGGTTGCTGGAAATTCTAGTAAGGATTCACCTGCAGTTGTTGATAATTTTGGTATGGGGAAAATTGGGTTTGCCCTTGGGATTGCTGAAAACCATAAGGCGGTTGGGCTCCAAACTAAGCCTGGGAGTTAGGATGCGTTTGATAAGCAGGTTGGGATTGGGATCAAACCTGAATTTGAATACTGGATTGGGTCTGGAGCCCAGACTGGGGCTGAAAATCGGGTGGAGCTTGAGAAGCAACAATCATTTGAGTGCCTGGTTGAGCAGGCCCAAACAGATGTCCTTGAGAAGACATAGGTTGAGCCATCTGGCTAGAAGGTTGGCCCGGTTGAGGTTGAGGTTGGCCCATTTACCCAGAAGTTTGATTTTTTTGGGAATTCGGTTGACCTTGCGGAACCAAAGGTTGTCCAGACTGACCAGATGGTTGAGTAGGCCAAACAATTGGTTGGCCTTGTTGAATTTGAGACTGACCAACTTGTCCAGAAGGGTAGCCTTATTGGGTACCAGGTTGGCCTTGCTGAATGTAAGGTTGTCTTGGGTTACTAGAAGGTTGCCCAAAGTACATGAAAGAAGACCCACCGAAGGCTGAAGGTTGTCCCAAAATGGGTTGTCCTTGTGGGCCGACAGTTTTCCCTGAATAAGGTTGCCCATAGTACAATTGTCCATAAGACTGCTGTCTGTAAGATGGTTGACCTTGATAGGGTGGTCCTTGAATATTTGAAGACTGCACTTGGCCACCATGGTAAGCTGTGGTACCCCAAGCAATAGACAACGGAACCGAGACCTCAACAAAAGGTTGAGATGCTATGGGTCTAGGGTGATAAATATGGGCTCCTCGAGAATCATAATAATTAAACGGATTTTGAGGATCCAGATTCTGAGGAATTTGAGGATATTGATCATATGCCCCCCCTGTTGGAATGGAACCAGAAGAAGGTGGGGCACTTAGGCTAGGGTCAATAACCCCGGACATGGGTGCCACAGGGCCACTGTGTGAAGGACCTGCTCAAGGCTCGACAACAGTGGTCACCATTGAAGATGCAGTGACGACACTAATAGTGGGGGTTGTGGAAGCCACACAAACAGTTGGAATAGTCAGTACAAACGTCACATTGTGAATCTGGGGAGTGAAGGATCTCGAAGTTAGAGTGATAGTACAAGAACACATGGAACTTGTAAGGGGAGAACTATAACCCATGATATCAACTAGAGAATTATAACGTAAAGGCAGCGTGATACCAAGGGAGGTGACACAGAAGGGTGAAGTTTCCGTTGGTATAGGAATTTCACCACTTGTCATCAAGGACTCTTCACTTGTGACGGGTTTGTCTCATCCATGTTAGAAGAAGACATTGGGACCGAAACACTAGGAGTAAGGGGAAAATCTTCTTCGAAAGGCTCCCAAATGGGGTTCCAACGAATATCGTAAGACTTGTCTTCTGGAGCACGAGTGTTAATCGGTTTGATAATCAGAGTAACAGGAAGAGATGGGATCAGTGATTTCGCTAGGATGATTTTACTCAAAAGCCCTAGGGATAACTAATCGAGTAAGGAGAAATAACCCTACACAAACTAAAATGCAACAAGATCTAACAGGGTAAGTGTGAACTTGGTTGAATAAATTTTAAGACACAGGAACAGAACTTGACCTTTTCATCTTTAAAGAGTTGAGAAAAGGACGAAAATATGACTCTAGTCACCTTCGAGTATTTAATGAGCCTAAAGTGACAAGTGCTTAGATGAACCTTTTCTTTTAAGGAGTCTGAAAAGGAATGAAAGTGACTGCTCTGGAGAAACTAGGAGAAAAGTTTACCAAACATATTGTAAAACTGCATATACACCTTGGCGACCATATGAAAACCAAGGACTTTCCATATGGCAGTCAATCTTCCCAAATGTTGTGTTCAGTGCATTATGGTTTGCAAGGTGGTAGACATGGCTTCCTAGGGATATAGGATGATAACCTAGTGGGGTCTCCCAACATATACTCGATGGTACTGGGAGCACAATCCGTACTAGACCACATTGAGTCACAGAAGGAGGAATCACCCAACCTTGAGTGAAAGCAAAAGTGACTAGGTTTAACGATGCTGGAGCACGTCTCTAGCCTATACTTCTAAATAGTGTGCGCTATGTTCCAATGCGTTCTTAAGTTTATTCAGTTCATTTTAGAGTTTATCTTGAATTATGTTTCAGTTTTCAGGCCTTACCGTATGTACACAACAAAACCTAGGATGCAGCTAGAATGGGTGAAACATCCTTTTACTTCAATGAATACCTACCTACAAGAGGGTAGAGAGGTCATTCCCAAACCAAGAGACACAATGCAAAACAAATCAACCCTACAGTGCACGAATACTACTAATGATGGATTTTATCATTTGCTTTCCAATATGCAAACTTGAAATGCAAATTCACTTTCACTTTCGTATACTAAATGAATGTAGTATTTTGATTTTGATTGTTTTAAATTTAAAAGAAACAAACAAGCAAGCGTGAAAAAACTGGTCGATCCAAACAATTGTGATCTATGTTCAGTAGTGAAAAGAAATCGAATCAATACTAAAGATTGGTTCAATAATCGTCACTAAAAATCAACCAAAAACAAGCAATGGAGAAGGCTCAAACAAACCAACAAGAAAGTTGCAAATGAACCTTGGGAAAACTAGCAACCAAGCCAATTAATTCAAGAGCTTGAAAGAACGAACTAGGTCACACGGGCAAAAATGCAAGATTCATTCAATAAAGCCAAAGAAAGAGTGCCTTAACCATAAACAGTAAAAAAAAAGCTACTGAGCAAGAGGAAGAAGGCAAGGGATCAAGTAGGACTGGTGAATTCAGGAGGTAGAATTGAAAAAACAATTCTACAGGAATCGTCATGGGTACTACACAAGCAACTAGGGACGATCAACCACTAGCTGTAGCAACAGAGTGACGTCATTGCGAGAGTACATGTCTCTTCCATGACGGGCCTATTTCAGGAGTTGTCGCGACTATACAATGGGATTCAGCGATGCACAGGACTTTACAAAAGAGTAAAGGTGATGTCGGTGTGACTGTTAAACTATTTTCCATGACGATCTTAAAAACAATGACAAATGAACAAGAAACTCCCAAAAAAAAACCAATCAATCCTTTAATCAATAGAGGGATTTCCCAGATCAACCTAGGTAACCCAAAAGACTGATAGTTTATCCCCAAAATTCAAAAGACACCAAATCAAAACCAAAACAAGAGCAAACAAGAGAAGCAACATACAAAGGACTCCCCAGTATGGTCGCCAACTTGTGATGTAGGAAAGTGTTCCCTCTACAGACAGAGGCAACCCCTCTAGCCCTAGAGTGGGTCTAGTCACAGTAAGGACAAAACAACAATTAATTCCCTTAAATAGTCATCGTTGGAGGCCTACCTCAAACTGGTGGTTGATGAAGTTCCGTTGCGCTGCTCCAGCTTCTGTTTCCTTCTCCTTAATGAGCAATCAACCTGAAACACCACAAAGAAACAACAGAGCACGTAACTGAGAAACAACAATGATCTATTTACTCATAAAGTCAAGAAGTCATGAGCTATCAAGTAAATTACATACAAGACATAGGAAATCATCATTGATTGTATTAATAATGAATCAAGAGTAAAGCTTACAACCAAGTCTTGACGTCGCAAGCCTTCTCAGAGGGTCCGACCAGTCTGTTTCTTCAAGCATTCACTCTCAAATATGGGTCTCCCAAATATAAATATATATAACTCTCTCTCATTCACAAGATTTACACAAGGTTAAGGGCACTCCACACCTTCTTGCAAACTACAAATCAATCCCACACTTGTCACACTCACACCAACTATCTATCAACCTCAAAAGCAGTAGTAACACTGTACAACCAAAAGAACTAGTAGATGATAGCAATGGTGAGTGATTTTATAGGAGAAGGAGTCTCCATGAAATGAGGGAGAGGGAACTTATCCTCAGGGCAAGCAGCACAAAATATGGAACTACCATGCCAGGGGGAGGAGGGTGGCCCAAACTGACCCAACAACCAGGTCTAGAGACATCCAGAAGGCCGACTATTGGAACAAATTCGCCCAATCTAGATCGTCACGAGTTCATAACTAAGCTTTAGCGCTGACATCGCTAGTAGGCAATGTATTCAGTCAAACCATCGCTAAATATAGCAAATAGCCTCGCGTCGGAGCATGAAATCTGACCGTCGCGGGAATCAGATGTACTCCTGCGATGGAGGCGCGACTGGACTGTTTATGACTGATGTCCGTCACGTATATTTAATGAATTCTCGCGACGAGGTAGAAAACTTAGGAAAAGTGGGTCAATTGGAAACATAAGAGAGCATTTGTTTAGTATGAGCATGTTTTACTGGACACATGACACAGTAGAAGGACTGGGGTGAAGGCAGTGACAAATTACTGTGTAACACTGTCTCACTTGTCCAATCTCAATCCACTTTGCACTGCTTGGCTTTGAACCTTTGAGCCCAATCTTGAGGTACTCAACATCTCCCCTACGCATTGTCCTCACCTTCCTATCCAGCACTGTGTTTTCCCTTAATTCATTAAGATATTCAGGTAGTAGGTCATCAATAGAAGGCAATTGACTCTACTCTTCAAGATCCTCAATCAGTGAAATTTCAAACAATCTCAAGCAATCTGCATTTACAACTGAGTAGATGTGCATGTAAGCTGGTAGATCAAGGCAAAAAGCATTCTCACCAATCTTCTCAATTATTTTGAAAGGTCCATACTTGATAGGCTTTAGCTTTTTGCCTTCACCTTGCATCCTGTCCTTGCTGATATATAGCTAGACCTGGTCACCAACTTGGAAACTATGCTCCATCTGATGCTTATCATGCCTAACCTTGTATTTGGCTTGGCTCTTTTCCAACTGTTCTTGTACTACCTGGTGGATCTCCTGGATTTTTTCATTGAACCTAATTGCCTTGTCCACATCACTGTGTCCATCAACTATGGTATCTTTACTAAAGACAAAATCCAAAGGAGACCATGGTGTGAAACCAAAACAGGTCTCAAAAGGAGATCTATATGTAGAAGAATGTTTTGCTTTGTTGTAAGCATGCTGCACAGAACACAAATGTTCATCCCAAAGCTTAGGATGTTTGCTGCAATATCCTCTCGGTAATTGGATCACTGTACTGTTAACTACTTCTGTTTAGCCATCAGTTTGTGGATGAAAAGATGTGCCTTTGTTCAGTTTGGTGTTGATCAGTTCTGACAGACTTGACCAAAACTTTCCCAAAAATTGAGTGTCTTGATCAGATACAATGGAAGCGGGTAATCCAAATTGAACCCATACATGTTCAAAGAATAATTTTGCAGTCTCTTCAGCTGTAATATGTTTATTACAAGGTGTTACACAGTGATTTGTCACTGTCTTCCTGTCAATCTTCCTACTGTGTCATGAGACCAAATTAATCATGCTCATGCTCTCTAATGTGGCTCAAATGACGAAACAGACATGCCATAGAAGGGAGGGCGACATTTACAAGGCCAACAACCAGGTTTGGAGTCATCTGGAAGGCCGGCTGTTAGAACAAACTCGCCCAGTTTGGATCATCGCGGGTGAATAACTGCACTAGGGCGCTGACATTGCTGCTGAATAACGAAGAAAGTCATGTCAGTGCGGTCAAATATGAGCAATAGTCACGCTGTCTCATGAAACTCGACCAGCGCGGGGATCACGTGTACTTCCACGCTGGCAGCGCATTCTGTCTATTTTGGAGCGCTCATCAGCGCGTTTATTTTTACAACAGTCGCGATGATAGAAAAAATTTGGCAAAGTGGGTCATTTGGTAACATTAGAGAGCATGAGCATGATTAATTTGGTCTCATGACACAGTAGGAAGACTGATAGGAAGACAATGACAAATTACTGTGTAACAGATTCACAGCTACCGGGAGTGGCCTGTGGAAGTTTTTTTCGATCAACGCGGACCCGATAGGGAAATCCGCGTTGACTGAGAGCGGAATGCGTTTCAAAAAGGTCCGCTCAAACAACCATTTCCCACCATTAAAATGCAGCAAAAAGACTTCAAAATGGAGCGTAAGGCAAGATGAACCTACCTGGAACTGACTTCAGGAAGGATGATGCACATACGAGATGGAATTTCGCCCGTCAACCTCACAGCTCCAAGTCGCTCTCCAAAGCTCATTGATTCACACGTCGTAGATTGTACTTATAGTACCTTGAGGATCATTGTCATTATTGGTGGTACCTCTCGCGTCTGTTAACAGTTTTCATCATTGACTGGTAATCAGACGATGTTCTTGCATGTTCGACTTCAACTCCTATATTCACATGCTTGAACTTGTACTTTGTTCGGGTCGAGATGGAGCACAAGACCCTGGATTTTGTCTATTGAGATCCAGGTTGCGATTTTTTGGATTATTATGATCATTACATGACTCATTGATGGATGGCTGCGCCCATACCTGAGTCTTCATGGATGGTTGCGACCATACCTTTACTATCATCACGATCTCATTAGCTGGGTGGCTGCGTCCATACCACAAACCTCTTTCATATGTCTTTTGGATGGCTGCGCCCATGCCTAGACTACATGTAATTGATTATCAGAGATATCAGTTGTACTTGCATGCAGGTTCTTCTCGGTGGTGTTCCAGTTCAGTCAGTTTCGTAAAGCATTTCACCCCTCCCACTCTCTCGAGCTTCATGCTTTAGGGGGCATCTGTTACACAGTAATTTGTCACTGTCTTCTTGTCAGTCTTCCTACTGTGTCATGAGACCAAATTAATCATGCTCATGCTCTTTAATGTTACCAAATGACCCACTTTGCCAAAGTTTTTCTATCATCGCAACTGTTGTAAAAATAAACGTGCTAATGAGCACTCCAAAACAGACAGAATGCGCTGCCAGCGCAGAAGTACACATGATTCCCGCGCTGGTCGAGTTTCATGAGACAACGCGACTATTGCTCATATTTGACCACGCTAACATGACTTTCTTCATTATTCAGTAGCGATGTCAGCGCCCCAGTGCAGTTATTCACTCGCGATGATCCAGTCTATGTGAGTTTGTTCTAACAGCCGGCCTTCCAGATGACTCCAGACCTAGTTGTTGGCCTTGTAAATGTCACCCTCCCTTCTCTGGCATGTTTTTTTCATCATTTGAGTCACCTTGCTTGGAGATAAGCTCATCCTCCCACCATTCATGGAGACTCCTTCTCCTATTCAAGCCTCCACCATTGCCATGAGCTGTTAGTTTTGGAATTCATAGTGTTTGGAGTGTTGCTGATAGTGTGTGAGCTTGATAGGTAGCTGGTGTGACAAGTGTGGGATTGCTAGAGAGCTTAAGGAAGGTTGTGAAGTGTTTCTTTCTTGTGTAAACTTGTGTGAGAGAGAGTTTTGTCTTGGGAGATCTACCTTCAAGGGTGAATGCTTGAGGGAATTGCTGGCTGGACCCTATTGAGAAGGATTTGACATTAGAACTATGGTTGTATTCTTCTTTGTTTATCAATAATAGACGACTATTATTATGGTTCCACTCTTATTGTCTTTATGATGGTGTTTGAGTTATATCCTTTCTGACTGATATATAGTTGCATCTATTGGATTTTATGCTTGTGTTTGTATCGTTCTTTGCATGTGCAGGTGTCTGTGCACAAGGATCGTGAGGATTGTGACCAGACATGGCAAAGGAACGGGAGCATCAACTCTTCTAGAAGTACTAGCGTTGGAATCCAGGTAGGCCTTCATCATCGGTCTTTAATTTGCAATTAGGAACCTGCGTGTTAGCGTTGTTTGATTGTTGCTAGACCCTATTTGGACTAGTAGGGATCGCCTCTGTCCACAGAGGGGATTTACCTCCACAACACTTAGGTTGGAGAACTAAGGAGTCAGTAGGGTATTCCCAGGAATCAATGGAGATAATGACATCCTCAACAACTCCTTGACAAGCTACTGTGGATCTATCTGTAAGCTGCAAGACTATTGTGGTATTCCTTAATGATCATTGGAGATTCAGTTTAAGCATAGTATCCATAGTCATCACATTGATGGAAGCCCCAAGATAAATCAATGTATTTGGGGGGGGGGGGGGGAATGATACCAATAATGTGCACATCTACCACATGACTTCCAAGGTCTAGATACTTTGGGAAAATCACTCTCCCCAACATTAAGTCAGACAACTGTCCAATGAAATTAATGGTAGGGGTGTGTTTATTTCTCCTCCTAGTATGTTTGAAGCATTTATCCATGATTAACTTGTTGTGTATGGGGACATCCTTGATAACTTGGAGGAGTGGGATTTTAACACACAATTTTTTCAATTCACCCAGAAGTTCAGTCTCTTATGGGGTGTGTTGGATGGGATGGATTAATCTCTCAGGAAAAGGATGTGGATTGGATTGAGGAACACTCTCTTCCTTTTCCTCATCAAGTTTCTTAGGTGGAGATGGAGGTTGATTATCTAGAAGCACTCTTCCAGACTTGAGGTTTATTTCTTGAATTTCCACAACATAGGTAGGGTAAGATGTCTCTCCACTATAGACATGTTGTGCCTTCTTGTTGTTTGGATTTAGATTTGGCTGAGTAGGAATCTAATGTTTCTTAGGTGGAGTAGGGTGAAGGATCTGTGGTTGAGATGGAGGTAGAGGTAGTAAGGCTAGAGATTGGATGTATGGGGGCCCCCATCCGTGTGATGGTGTATTCCACTGAGGTTGTGGGAGAGCATATGGCTGAAATAATTAATTGGCAAGTTAAGAATGGTATTGAGGCACATAAGACCAAGGAGAAGGTGTGGACCATGAAAGATGATAAGTAGGACACCAAGGGGGAATGGATGCATTATGGTTAGGGTTTTAATATGCATATGATGCCCCTTGCATGCCCTGCTGGTATGGTCGAGGTACTTGAGGCCTTCTTTGGTTGATATAGCAAGGTTGTTCAGTCACACCTTCAGTTCCTTGATACACAAATTTCAATCCAGGAAGAGAGGGGCACCTATCTGTGGAGTGGTTTTCCTCACAGACTGAGAAAATCTCGATAAGATTCAATGGTCAGTCATTTCTAGGGTGCCTCTTGGTGCATCTAGGGAAAAATACAACTAAGGATCTTTCTACTTCCTCTTCCTTCCTCTTGATCTAGATGGTGTCCATTTGTAGAGCAAGGGTATGCAACATCTCACTCTTAAAGTCTTCCAACATGTTCCCAATTTCACTTTTGATGTATGTGTTGGAGGAGGATGAACTGACCAAAGCTTGACTATCCCTACCCTTCTTTCTGGATGCCCTAGAATTATTTTTGAAAACTATCTTCATAGCATCATAAGACAATTGGTAGATGTCCCCTCCCGACAACATGTTTAGGGTTTCTAGGATATCTTCCCTGATCCCTCTAAGAAGGACTAGCTTGAGTGACTCAGGATCAAGGGTGCATCTGGCCCTTTTTTAGCTGAGTTGGAACCTTTCCTCATAATCTTCCAAAGATTCATCATGTCCCAAGGTCATTCTAAATATTTCCTCTTTTGTGTCTTTGGACATACAATGATCCCTGTACTTGTTTTTGAAGGCTTGTTTCATTTGAGCCCAGGTATTGATGTTGTCCCCAAGTAAACCCATGAACCAGTGCAAGGCTTCATCCTTAAGGGTGTATGGGAAAAACTTCAAATTTTGTTTGTCAGAGGTGTAATCGTAGGTTCTGCAAATGACAAAAAACTCGAACAAAAAGGTATCAGGGTCCTTTGAGGTTAAGCCATGGAAGTGAGGAAGGGCAGAGGGGATTATGTTTTTCATCCTAGCATCTCCATTAGTTTCTCTAATGTGAAAAGCACCCTCGGTTCTGTTTTCAGCTCCATTTCTATTTTCAATACCATTTCTATTTTCAATAATGGTGTAGATTGGTGGAATGGTTTCTTCTTTTTCTTCCCAAAAAGCTCTTCAAAGATCTCAGGTTGTTTACCTAATGGGTCCTCTAGCTCATATCCACCAAAGAAGAGGGAAGGTTGGCTATTTGCTGGTGTGGGGGTATTTGGCAAAAAAATTCCTAATTTGTCTCTACTCATACGAGGCATGAAAGATTTTTTTTTAGGGTTTTTTTTAGAACTACTTGTAGAATGGAAAGAACGCAGAAATTGCAACTATCTATTGAATCCAAAAAAAACAGAAAACAAGAATTGCATCTATTTACTGAATGTCAAATAGAAAGGAAATAAAAAATTACATCTACCTAGACACCTAACTAATAACGACACAAAAAAGTGATGAGCCCTAGTATTGCAGAAAGGATGTTGCAACTCCTAGGGTGACCAACTTTACTTCATTAAACTAGGGTTCGTGCAAAATTGGAGCGACGGTGCTATATGCATAGTAGATGCAACAATCTACTCTTGTCACTTCTCAACTAGGGAGATAAACCACTATGGTTTTTCAAACCAGTATTCTATTGACTAGAAGGAGGCTAACTACTAATAGTGAATGTAAATCTATCTTTGATGCAGAAATTAAATGTTTTCCTATTTTAAGGAAACGAAGGTTCTCAATAGAAGTTTCTATGAAATGACATGAAATTACCTAGCTAAGAATTAACTCGCATTACTTTGTAGAAGAGACCTAATTTAACCTTGAATTCTATCATATAGCTATCTAGACTAAGTAGACATGGAAATTATCCTAACATTGCTATGAATGATGTATGCATGCACTAGCTAAATATTGTAGAAAAGAGTCTTTTGGTTTTCAATTTAGAAATGTAAATTCGAAGCTAAACAATTTGATCTTTTGCAGGGGAGGAAGATATGGGAAAACTGGTCCAAATTGGCATTGAGGGTTATGGAGGTCAATTTGAAGGCCCGCCATAGGCTCTAATCATCATTTCTACCCAAAACAGTCTAAAACATGCCGCTACAAGGTTTCTTGTAGTTGCTATAGGATTTCCTGTAGTTACTACATGATATCCTCGTTTACTACAGGAAACTTAGCTGAAAGTTGTGGGAAGGTAGGGAAGGTGAAAGGAAGTGTTGGGAATATGTACGATGGTGGAATAATGTATGGGGAAGGTTCACACTACCCAAGGATCAACTCAACTCTTCAAGATGGTTATATTTTTCTCAAGGTGGTTGTACGTAGTGGCTACAAAACATAAATATGAATTAGTGGTTGTTAGGATTGGGCAAGGGCTCGAGAAGACTTAGATGAGGCTGGTGGAATGAGTTCCTCCCTGTAGATCAACAACTCCTGTAATAACACATATTCTTTTCTTCATTCATGCACAGCTTTATGTAAATGTGGGAAATATGAGTTGAATGTGAGAAATCTATTTATTGATGGCTAATGGCTTAAATCTATGGAATGAAATGCTTTCTAATCTACAAAAAACTCAAGAAACCAAAATGAAAATTGAAGGTGCTTCTAAGAAATCATCAACAATGATCTACTCAACAATAAATATTAAGCTATGTAATAAGCAAAAGATAAATCTATTTTTCGGGCTATGAGGGTGGGGCCCTAGAACCATGATCGCATGAGGGAGATGAGGATGAGGACACTTTCACAATATTTTTTAAAGTCTTTTATTTTACTACTGTAACACTCATCTACCCCTCCAACTAATGGAATAAAAACTAACTAATGATTCAAAGACTTGTAAATTAAACAAAGCAGAGATAACTTCAGCAACTAATATATGATTCTAATCTAAGAATACATGTACAAAAAGAGGAACCTCTACTACTATAGTTGGGACCTAACCCAAGAGCTTCAGACCTTTGAGTCAACTCAGTGTTGGATCAAAGAAATCCTTTTCATTATCATGAAAATGTCAAAAATAACATGAGAATAATAGTCACAATATCTTAGCTTGAAATTGCCTCTTGGCTACAATAAAATGTTAAATCCTAATGAGGCCCTAGGCCTTCTTATTTATAACACTGAAGATACCAACATATTCCTTAAAATTAGGGAGGCTTAGCTTCTTGTAACTCCGAGCTGATGAGATCTGGTGGAGGAACCTTCAAGTGATTGAGGAGTTAAGGAAGGAAACCCAATCTCCTAAAATTCCTATTGCTTGTCTACTTCAAGTTCCCTCACTTAAATTAGCCCAAAACTGTTCTAAATTCTATAATTAATGTACATTAGGCCACATGGCATAACATCTCACCTTTTCCCTTCTCACTAATCAAAATATAATAAATATGTAAATAAATGTGAGAAAAGTTGATTTTAATAAGCTGGAGAGTGGCATTAAGGCCCATATAATTTACCTATTGATGAGCCTCATCAAGAGTTTCCAGATGGATAGGTACAAACCCATGGAGACTCCTCTAGCAACCAACTAGAGGAAAGAGGATGCCACTGTTGGAGGGAATTTCTCCCCTAGGGCTTTTTGGGTTGAAACCCTAGCAGACTGAAAGTTATCTATTCAAAGAAACACCCATTCACACAGCCATTATGCTATTATAAGCAAATTCTATTGTAAAGGGTACATACCTTAGGTCCTACGTTTGAGAAGGCCCTTAGGGTCCAAACCCTTCTTGGAGTTCCCTTCTTCTCTTTTTTCCTGCAAAACAACCAATTCTAAAGAACATAGCAGTATATGGACAATACTTTATAAAGAAACCATCTTCATGTTATAACTAAAGGTAGTTAGTTATGAAATTCAAACAACCATTTACATATGAATTCTAAACATGAATATCATGAACATAAAGAAGATTTATATCGGGAACCAAGACATGTGTTTCTTTTATTATAGACAAATAAAGTACATAAAAAGGAATAATTTCACCTGAGTCACCTTCAGCAGGCTCCAAGCAAAGCTTCCTTCCGGATCCGTTCCAGCCTCAAGCCTCTAACAAACTCCTTCCATGACTCACTCCATGATGTCATAAATGGTGAATGAACATCAACACACAAGGAAACAAGGGTTTCCTGTACAAATGGGGGAAGTGTAGAAGGCACAAGGGACTTCAGACCTGGTCAGGGGAAAAATCTCAACATAATAACCTTTCTCTCTCTTCTCTCCTCCTTTAGGCCTTCCCTTTGAGGTCTTTTTATACCTCTCCCAAAGTAGTTTTTTAGTTGGGAGTTGGTTGGGAACAGTTGGGCCACGGGCACTAACAGGTGATCAGCAGGTAAAACCCGCGATCTCCGCATGAAAATAAGGAGTGTTATTTTTTTTAAGTGTTTTAATACATATACACGGGTTGGGTATACACAGACCCGCGTATACACGCATTTAACTCAGGGCAATGTCGCGTATAAGGGATAAAACATTGTTTTTTAAATTTTAGGACCAGGTCTGGAAGGAGGGGTTGCCCTAGGCCATGAATGCAGCATCACAAACCATAAGAGTGAGATTTGGAGCTATAACAGATGCCCCCTAATATATGAGGTCAGAAGGGTACATGATGGCCGAAATATATTATGCAAGTACATGGAAAGGAAGTCTGTCAAAAACCAAGGAGGACTTCACCAGAATTCAGCCTGCCAAGCCACCAAGGGAGATCAGAAAGAAACACTGCCTGAGGCGGGCATACCCATGCTCAGAAAAAGTAAAGCATGTCCGCATATCAAGTATAAGCGGATCCACTAAGTATACAAGTATAAATGGTTGGAAAATACATAATGGGTCATTTGATCATGATGAACAAGTACATGTCTGAATATCACATATAAGACTATCAATGATGCTAAAAGATGCAACAGATCACTGATATCAAAGACTGATCCCAAAAGGTACCAACTGAACATGATGGAATAGGATGGTACTACACTGCAAACTCACGTGCCAGCATATAGAATGTCGCCATGACTGACTGCAACATATAAGGTGGAGTGGTATCAACTAGCAGCAATAGAAGCAACTGTCAAGTGAACCAATGAATGCTGATACAACCTGAGGTATTCACCGATCGCCGTGGTACATTTCTACACCATGGGAATAAATGATCTGAAGTCGACCATGTGAGAAATCATTTGATTACCGGTCATTGATGTATCCTGTTAACAAACGCGAGACTACTCACCGATAATGATAATGAGCGTCAAGGTACCCAGTACAATCTAACAAGTGTGAATAGATGAGCTAGAGTCGAACACCTGTAAGAATCTATCGATCAGGAGACAATGATGGTTTCCCACTGTCAATAGCGAAGGATCTGCCACTAATGACTGCAAACCTCAAGGTACTACCAAATGGACTCTAGATCTTTGCCCCAGAGAAATGAGTCGGAGTCGATAGGGAAAGATCCGCTAGAAGGAAGGCACTAAGGCATCCTTCATCAATCTAGCGTGAGTGTAACCCATAGGCCAATAATGTGGAAGGAATCGGACGAAAGAGATGTAGTAACCGAACCAAAGTATGTTTTCGACGTACACAAGATGTAGCTAGCGCACGACAGAAACCCTCTGAACCAACCAATAATGAAAGCTGACACATAGGCGAGGTATCCACCAATAGGGTCAAATGGAAACCAAGGTACTGCACGAATCCCAATGTGTGATAATGTAAGTTGATGTCGAACACAAGGGAAACCACTCAGTCAAAGACCCATGATACTGATCGATGCTGAGCACAAGGTGACCTATCAATAATGAAAATAGGGCCAGGGTGCAGCTCTAGGCCTGTCCTCAGAGCAAGGTGTCATCGTCGATAAGGACAAGACCCACTAGCAAGAAGTCAATGGAGACCTTCTCAAACCGGCATGAGTAAAGGACAAATATAGCTAATGTGATGATAGACATGATACTGACAACCAGGGATGGCCGACTAAAAAATGATTCAAGAGACACTGTAGAAAGGCCGACTCATGCTAACTTCCCTTGAACAAAAGCACGACTCAATGTGACTATGTGGCAGCATATGATGACTCTGTATAAGTTCGTCATGCAGGAGGCATGAACGAACCCTCCATATGATTGGAAGAGATAAACAATCAGGGGAGAACTGACTCAATAACAAGGTTAAGGCGTACCTAAGTCCAACTAAATCCCGCCCAAATGGAGGAGACTTTGTTTTGAATGCTTTGTTCAAGGGCGACATGACTGACTCTAGCTGCCAATAATAAATGGAAATAATGTCCCGTTCCCGCTCTTTTTGGAATATTTAATTTTTTTTGTCTTTTTCTGTTAAGCTTGAAAAAGAATAAAAGAATGCTATGGTATAGTGGAAAGAACAAGTGTCGGTGAAACAGATGATCTAGTTCCTGAGAATGGAACGTTCCTATGCTCAATGCAGGGAGGTGAAAACTGGTCAATGACACTCAAAGGTGTGTTCCTTCCACAGGTTAAGGTGTGTCAAGTTGCAGAAGTCAATGTATGCAAGGTTGATTTTGCAGTCGTCATGGTCAAAAGTTGGCTTAAACACGAGTCCAAGTGAAGCCGGCTCTAGGCCAAAAGTTGCAAGTGGTCAACATGCAATGTAGTAGTACAACTCAACACAAAGGAGCCTCTAGGGTATAAGGCCAGAATGAAGTAAAGAAGCAAAGAGGAATGAGTCTTCAACGCATAAGTCATGGCGGGACTACAGAGGACTCCCGAGCCTACTCAAATCAGAGTAGCATGGGCAACAAATGTCAATGAGGTGCTAACTAGGATGCCCATGTAAAGGATGGCTCTACCATCGTGTCATGATTTAAAGAATCGACGAGTGAAGATGGCTTACGAACCATAACACGATGGGGTCAACCCTATGGCAGATGTATCGGCAAATGGAGGCTAGTATGCATAATCCAACGGAAAAATGGTGTCCTTAACCTATATGCTAGTGAGAAAACGATACCTGCCATGACGGGTCAGCAGTCATGGAACCGTCTCGAAACTAAAAAACGTCCAAAATGTAACCAATCTTGACATTCCAAGCTCCCAAGTTAAAAGTCACATGAGGCCAAACAAAATAAAATTTCGAAATTTTTTTGCATTTTCAAAACTTATAAAAGAGATTTTGGACTCACCATTTTTACCATTTGAGTTTGAGAGCAAAGGATTTGGAGCAAAAGGAGCAAACTTCCCATAGCCAGATCCAACCGTTAAAATTCGTCAAAAACCTCCAGGTAACTCTTATACTTAGCTTGCAATTGATTGTGACTGGTTTTAATATTTTTGATTAATGTTTCACCGTTGAATTTTTTGCCCAAAATTTCTCCGCGGCGTATACGCGGGTTGGTAATATGAAACCCGTGTACACGCGGGCCCTATACGCGACTGTGTGCACAGGGACCCGCGTATACGCCACGAACAATTCTTAAACAAAAACTAACGGTTAGAAATCATTTTTTTCTCAGGATGCCTGTCACGTGGCGTGAAAGAGAGCACGCAGCGGTGGATAATGAAGTTATGAATAGTCCAGAAGCTTTAGATGCCCTACGGGGATGCGGTTTGCTTAAATTCTTCAAGTTTCCAAATATGAAAGCAAACACATGTCTGCTTGAGATTCTCATTGTTATTGGGACGTCGAGGAGGAAGCTTTTATGATCGATCAGATGCCACTCCGGGTAGAAGTGGAGGATATCTATTTCATCACGGGCCTTTCCCGAAGGATAGAGGTAGTACATTCCCGGGGCAGGACACTGAGTAGTCTCACGATAGAGGAGTATGTACAGATATATTGCCTGGGACATCCCAAGAAGGTTGGGAGCCAGATTTCCATCACACATGTGGCGAGTTTATCGCTGAGGATAATCCTGTTCACCATAGCTCGAGTGAATGGATCATCCTCTTTGCATCAGGCTTCACAGCTGACCATGAGCGTGGCAGTTGACTGCCTCACTACTGTGTTTGACTGTTGTACTCCTCTTTTGGCCAACATGAAGAGCCAGCTCACTTCTATCAGGAGGGGACAAACCAAAAACTTTGAATATGGGACTATCCTGTGCACTTTCTTTTTCGAGAAGGTTCTCAGACTTCGCCCCAGGGTAGCAGTTTCCATCAGGACCCCATGCGATCCACGCACGGGCCGGTGGGCTGATCTGATGAAACGTCTGGGGGGTGGGGAGGTCCCAAGGACTGCCTTCGACGATGACTTCTTCACCTGGTGGGATCAGCAGATCATCGCCGTGGATGACTACCCCTATGCTGGGTTGGATTTCCGAGGAGATCCTGATCTAGCGTTACCATCGAACGCAGCATGGGGCGAGATTGGTAAGAATTTTTTGATTTTATGATTTTTTTGGATTTTTCAAATATAATGATGAATTTTGAAAAATATTTTTGATGAGATTCAAATGACTGATATGATGATCATGTTCCAGACATTGGGCCGGTACAACCAGATGAGTTCCCACGACATGGATGGCGCGGCCAAGGAGATGAAGAGGCTGCTGCTGATACAGAACGGACTCTAAACAATGTCCAGCGACACTTGGTGAGACTAAGCTGCCGAGTACCGATGGCTGCCATAGAGGACCTTCCTGAGGATATGAAACATCATGTGGTTGGCATGCCACGTGACTGGGTTCACACTTTTTGGTGTGTAGCCAATGCGATAATTGCATACTTAGTCGCTCATCCTGAGTCGGGGCATTAGATATGCCAGACATGATTATGGGCATTTGAGTCCCAATTTTGTATATTTTTGGACACACATATGTACACTCGAGACGCTTTATGATATATATATATCTATATATATATATATATATATATATATATATATATATATATATATATATATATATATATAGATATACAATTTGACTTCTTGATGCTTGATTTTATTGTGATGAATGATTGATGTGCCAGTCTAATGCCTGATTAGCGATAGAATCAGCTAACCAATTATGAGATCTTGGAATGTGCAAATAATTAATATAAGTAAATGATCTTTGCAACAACCTCACCCTTAAATACTGGTGATATAAAGATGGATCCCTTACCCGATAAATGTTATTTAATTGAGACACTATCAATTGAGAATCAAGATACACTACCAACGAGTCGATCCCATGAGAGATTGCCTAAGATAATAAATTAATAATGGAAGTATACTCGGCCATATTGTTTGAAGCAGGACCGATGCATATGCCTCTTGATACCATCAATTGACCAGTTGGATAATAAAGTGCCCAAGCTGCGGAAGCAAGATTCCGAGTGTGCCGACTAGCACCATCGGCGAACCCAAAATAGACCAAGTCATCCATCAACACCTGCCACAGCAGACCAAAAAGTGCTCATATCAAAAACTCTCGATGATATATGTACAAATATACATAAAGTACAAAGAAGCCAATACCTGGTCAAAAATAAGCAAAGTACTTCTTTAAGTAGAGCCCATTTCGGGTCTCCGCCAGCTTGTTTCCCTCAAAATCAATTAACTCATATGACCCTTTTTCTAAAATTCGTTTAATAATGAAAGGACCGTACGACATAGGCTTAAACTTGCCTGCCCCCAAGGTGTCTTTATCTTGGTCATAGGCCAGGACAAGGTCACCTTCAGAAAAGACTCGAGGATGGACACATTTATCATACTGTGTTTTAACCCTTTTCTTATGAGCCTCATTCACTGTGGCGGCATCTCGACGCTGCTCATCGAGATTTTCCAAGTGCAGTAGGCACTCTTCGAGACTCGAAGTCTCTGGAAGGAGCTCAACAACTAATTTAAGAGATGGAATTTCACATTCAACCGGAAAGATAGATTCCATTTCATAAACCAGCTGAAAATGCGTAAAACCAGTAACCGTTTTTACAGAGGTTCAGTATGCCCAAAGAGCTGAATACAACATAACGTGCCAATTGGATCGATTTTTGTCAATTGTCTGTTGGAGGATCGACTTAAGAGTTTTATTGACTACCTCAACCTGTCCATTGGCCTGAGGATAATAAGGAGACGAATGCTCCTGCCGGAAACCTAATTTGAGAGCCAATTCAGACATCAGTTGATTCTGAAAATGACTGCCATGATCAGTTACAATCTCTCTCGGGATACCGAATCTTGAGATAACCTGATTGAAAAGAAATAATGCTTCCATGTCACTATCGTTCTTATAAGTAGGCATGGCCTCAGCCCACTTCGTAAAGTATTCTATAGCCACGATAATGTACCTGTGATTCACCGCTGAAGGCAGATTACAAGTCGTAAAATCAATACCCCACTTAGTAAAGGGTCTGATGGTGACAATGGGAAAAAGAGGAGTTGAATGCGCGCGCATCTTCCGAGTAAAAATTTGACAAGGGTGACAACGTTTGACCGCTTCCACCCAGTCTTTAAAGAGTGAAGGCCAAAAATAGCCAGCACGTAAGATGCGCTGGGCTGTAGCAAGCCCTGATAGATGACCACCACAAGCTCCACTGTGGTAGTCATTGAGCACAGACTCCGCTTCCTCTAAGGTTAAACATCGTCGAAGGATTGAATCAACCCCTCGACGGTATAATGTGTCACCAATGATAACGTAGTTTTTAGCTAGGTGACGTTATTTGCGACGTTCATCCTGTTAGACTCCGTCTCCTCAAATCTTCTGTAAATACGCTGCCATGCTACCAGTGTACTTCTCAGAGATCTCCTTCCACAACCAGGACAATTTCTGAGCGATAACAACAGCATTAATATTTGTATTTTTCCGGAGGTATGTTCCTCACCAAGCAGATAGGCTGGAGAAAACAAATGTAATTGGAAGACAGAGCAAGGGTGCATCAGAATTGGAGACCTGGATAGTAAATTTAAATATTTCCTTAAGGAATATTCAGAAAGTACCACAGTGGGAACTGTTGTTAGTCTTCTGATACGAACTGCTCAAAAAGTTCCAAGGCTTGCAGAGGCTCAATCCCGCCAAACTCATCCCTCTCTTTTAAACATTTCTTGGTTATTCTAACCAGGATAGTGCCAGTGTTGAAATCTATGACGAGAGCCAATGTAAAGTGAAGGAGAAGAGAGGCATTATCAATTTTTGACAGCCGTGGAAATCCCACTGTCGAGGTCGATATTTATCTTTCTGATGGTTATCTTTCCAGAGCTGCTGTTCCAAGTGGTGCTTCCACTGGTGTGTATGAAG
This sequence comes from Pinus tabuliformis, assembly GCA_031772625.1. NCBI lineage: Eukaryota > Viridiplantae > Streptophyta > Pinopsida > Pinales > Pinaceae > Pinus > Pinus tabuliformis. Next base: position 1,540,871,742 of record CM062804.1, on the reverse strand, counting down.
CACTGGAGCTTTGTGGTGGAGGGAAGAACTACATGGGAAAGGGTGTTTCAAAGGCTGTTGAAAATGTAAATAAAATTATCGGACCAGCTCTTATTGGCAAGGATCCAGTAGATCAGACTGGAATCGATAACTTCATGGTACAGGAGCTTGATGGAACTCAAAATCAATGGGGCTGGTGCAAACAAAAGCTTGGAGAAAATGCTATATTAGCTGTATCTCTTGTTGTTTGTAAAGCAGGGGCTTATGTTAAGAAGATACCTCTTTATCAGCATATTGCAAACATTGCTGGTAACAAAACTTTGGTGATGCCAGTACCTGCTTTCAATGTCATTAACAGAGGTTCACATGCAGGAAATAAACTAGCAATGCAGGAGTTTATGATTCTACCCGTTGGAGCTTCTTCATTTAGAGAGGCCATGCAGATGGGTTCATTTACCACCATCTGAAGACTGTAATTAAGAAAAAGTATGGTCAAGATGCAACAAATGTTGGAGACGAAGGAGGCTTTGCTCCAAATATTCAGGAGAATAAAGAAGGCCTCGAGTTATTGAAGATTGCTATTGAGAAAGCAGGCTATATTGGCAAGGTTGTTATTGGTATGGATGTAGCTGCTTCCGAGTTTTACACTGAAAAGGATCATGCAGTTCATTTTACACAGGAATTTGAAACTCTTTATACCAATGGACCTGCAGGTGGCGGTGGCATCAGGTATTTTCACTGTTATTGCAAATGAAGGTGAACACTTCAAATAGTCGAAAAAATTGATATATTTCATAGGTGTCAGCTGCAATCGGTTTGCCATCGCGGGTACAAAGGAATCGATAAGTCAACTGCAAGTAATAATATGCCAAATCCAAGCGATAATAAGTGAGCATGCTGCCAAATATGTGAGAAAACATTTGCAAATTAACGCTCTCCAATACGCTACTCCATGTACCATAACGTTGCCTCAAGACTGCTCCAATGAATGCTTTGTATATTCTATCCGAATTGAGGCATACAAAAGAGCACATTTCAAACGTTTTCCATTCATGCTTGTTATTTCCTGTCATTATATTGTTGACCTTAGAACCAGAGGCTCTTCTTTTTGGACGAATTAGAAACTAAGAAAGCTCCAATAGGGAATACAAACATATAGGTTTGATTTCAGTATGTCGTTCTGACAACAAATACAAAGGTGCGGAATGAATGCATCTTTGTATAACCTTATGCGTGTGCAGAGGCAGTGATTTGGGTAGCAACAACTGGCTCATGAATATGGCCCAAGAGCGCTATTCAAACGGAGCCAAAATACTTTAAATTGGAACGAAGATATACATCACAGCAGAAGACATAGGATTCGATTCCTATTTCAAGACTTCAGTTAACGATTCAAAGGGATCTGCGCTCCAGCATTTATCTCTTAATTGGCCATCAGAGGAATTCAAGGGAAACAATGCTCTGTTTTTAGAAAAAATGGTTTTTCATCGACCTGTAGGGGAAAGGTTCTTGGTCCATTTACTGTATGTAAAAATGGTTTTGTTTCAAATAGTAACATGGCTTGATTTTGCAATGCGCTTGTCAAAAAGGCGACCTCCACATTCCACATTCCATTTTGGTCTAACAGCAAGAGGAAATGGAAAGTATAACGTGGCAATCCAGGTCGAAAACAAAATTAGAACGAAGACATCGATCCTGAGCAGAAAAATAGGGACAGATTGCCTATCCTAGTCTTCAGTTATTGATTTGGATGGTTCACACTACAGCGTCCGCCTTTGTATTGGTCATAGATATGTATGCGCTGATCTTTAGGAACCGATGAGTGGCTTTTTACTATTTTTCATAGTGCCAGTCGAAACAGTTCCATCTTTTCATGGATCGGTTTTCTTCTGAGCTATTTTTGGTATTAAAAAACATTTTGTAAAGGGTGAGAGGGAGAGAGTTCTGAGAGGTGTGCGTGTAAGAGAAAAAAGAGCTTCCATTGTACAGTCTTTGACAGAGATTTTAATGAAAATACACAGCTCTGGCTTCTGAGATTCCTGTGGTATGAGATTTAACATTTGTGTCCTCCTTTGTTTCATGTATAGCCTGTTATGTGTTCATTTCATTTCATGATCATTTCCAATTGAACAAATGAAGTGTTAAGGTAGAATTCATATTTTGTATGCTCTGCCTTTAAGTTTGTTCATATTTAATGTTTTCTTCTGTTTGACAAGGATTCATCCTCTATGCCCTTGTCAGCTCCTCAGCAGTCTTGCCATTCCATTTAATCTCAATTTGATGTTAAACTTTCTTGCCTACCTTGCCTCAGGAGATAATCTATGTTTTTTATTACATTTCTCTGTTCAAGCTGTTTCTTTGCCCCATGCAGCCCAGTAAAACCCCATCATTTTATTAAAAATCCCTTTTTTATCAATTTACTAGCCTAAAATCAGTTTCTTTTAAAGTCATCTTAGCCCCTTTTAGAAAATTTTTTGCTGAGATAGACTGGAGAGAGCCCTCTCCTATCCTCGTAGGGCTAGCTACAAGGCTAAGTGGTTTGATGTTGCCTTGGATTTTTCCTTCCTCAGCCTGAGGCCAAATTCAAGCGCTAACATATTGGCGACCATACTGGGGAGAACATTTGACTTGTTGATTGTCTTGTCCCAGTACATGAAATAAAATTTCAGATCTGATTCTGATTGTGGACAGCAGGCAGACACATATGCAGGCTGAACCATTCACCTGGTGACTCCAACTCGATCCAAACAGTCCAGTGCTCGCTGATCCATTCATGCAATGGGGGGGTATGTGGCAAACCCTGCCCTGTGTGAAGCTGTCGAAGAAGTAAGAAATCAGTTAGCAGATATTGAAATTAATGATGAAGAATTTTTCAGTGCCTTGCTTCAATGTTTGAAATCTCCAAAGTTCCCTTTTGAAACTAAAACTAGATTTTGTGAGTTAGTTTTTGAAAGAATCGAAAAGGAGATTCAATGTTTAGATGAGCAGATCCAGTCATATGATTTCCAAGACCCTAAAAAGTTCTTGGAAATCCTTCCTCCATCGAAACAAGAAATAATAGACTTGCCTACAGATGTTTGCATTGACAGTGTGCAGCTGGAAATATGCATTGCAGAGTTGGGGCAGCCAACAGAGTCTGGCTATCGCGATCCAATGGCAACATACATGGAAATGTTTTTCAGTTTGATTGATAGATCAGGCTGTTTTCTACGTGACCAGATTCATTACGTGCATGAAGGACTGCCAGCAATTACATCTGTATCCTGGTAGAAACATTCTCAAGTGGAATCATTCTCAAGTTTACTTGAATGGTTGATCTGGCACTTCAGTATTACCTGATCTAGTGTTTTTACAGCAAAGTAGGGTAGATTTTGTAAATAAATAAGTAGCCAAAAGGCAGCATTTTGTTCCAGTTTCATTACAGTTTAGTTTGAAGTTTGCTGAATTAGTCTTTCAATCAATTCAGTCAGTTTCTAGTTAATAAGTTGAGTCTTCAGTTGTGTTGATTTGTTGAAATAATGGACTCCATCGCCCAATGGATGGAGGCACTGTCTGCTCTCCCAAAGTTCTGCGGTTCTTGGCACCTCCACGAAGCGGCAGCTGCCATCCCAATTGGAGCCAATGTTAGACTCCATCTCCTCAAATCTTCTGTAAATACGCTGCCATGCTACCGGTGTACTTCTCAGAGATCTCCTTCCACAGCATTAATATTTGTATTTTTCTGGAGGTATGTTCCTCACCAAGCAGATAGGCTGGAGAAAACAAATGTAATTGGAAGACAGAGCAAGGGTGCATCAAAATTGGAGACCTGGATAGTAAATTTAAATATTTCCTTAAGGAATATTCAGAAAGTACCACAGTGGGAACTGTTATTAGTATTCTGATACGAACTGCTCAAAACGTTCCAAGGCTTGCAGAGGCTCAATCCCGCCAAACTCATTCCTCTCCTTTAAACATTTATTGGTTATTCTATCCAGGATAGTGCCAGTGTTGAAATCTATGATGAGAGCCAATGTGAAGTGAAGGAGAAGAGAGGCATTATCAATTTTTGACAGCCATGGAAATCCCACTGTCGAGGTCGATATTTATCTTTATGATGGTTATCTTTCCAGAGCTGCTGTTCCAAGTGGTGCTTCCACTGGTGTGTGTGAAGCACTGGAGCTTTGTGATGGAGGGAAGAACTACATGGGAAAGGGTGTTTCAAAGGCTGTTGAAAATGTAAATAAAATTATCAGACCAGCTCTTATTGGCAAGGATCCAGTAGATCAGACTGGAATCGATAACTTCATGGTACAGGAGCTTGATGGAACTCAAAATCAATGGGGTTGGTGCAAACAAAAGCTTGGAGCAAATGCTACATTAGCTGTATCTCTTGTTGTTTGTAAAGCAGGGGCTTATGTTAAGAAGATACCTCTTTATCAGCATATTGCAAACATTGCTGGTAACAAAACTTTGGTGATGCCAGTACCTGCTTTCAATGTCATTAACGGAGGTTCACATGCAGGAAATAAACTGGCAATGCAGGAGTTTATGATTCTACCCGTTGGAGCTTCTTCATTTAGAGAGGCCATGCAGATGGGTTCATTTACCACCATCTGAAGACTGTAATTAAGAAAAAGTATGGTCAAGATGCAACAAATGTTGGAGACGAAGGAGGCTTTGCTCCAAATATTCAGGAGAATAAAGAAGGCCTCGAGTTATTGAAGATTTCCATTGAGAAAGCAGGCTATACTGGCAAGGTTGTTATTGGCATGGATGTAGCTGCTTCCGAGTTTTACACTGAAAAGGATCATGCAGTTCATTTTACACAGGAATTTGAAACTCTTTATACCAATGGACCTGCAGGTGGCGGTGGCATCAGGTCTTTTCACTGTCATTGCAAATGAAGGTGAACACTTCAAATAGTCGAAAACATTGATATATTTCATAGGTGTCAGCTGCAATTGGTTTGCCATCGCGGGTACAAAGGAATCGATAAGCCAACTGCAAGTAATAATATGCCAAATCCAAGCGATAATAAGTGAGCATGCTGCCAAATATGTGAGAAAACATTTGCAAATTAACGCTCTCCAATACGCTGCTCCATGTACCATAACGTTGCTTCAAGACTGCTCCAATGAACGCTTTGTATATTCTATCCGAATTAAGGCATACAAAAGAGCACATTTCAAACGTCGTCCATTCATGCTTGTTATTTCCTGTCATTATATTGTTGGCCTTAGAACTAGAGGCTCTTCTTTTTGGACGAATTAGAAACTAAGAAAGCTCCAATAGGGAATACAAACATATATGTTTGATTTCAGTATGTCGTTCTGACAACAAATACAAAGGTGCGGAATGAATGCATCTTTGTATAACCTTATGCGTGTGCAGAGGCAGTGATTTGGGTAGCAACAACTGGCTCATGAATATGGCCCAAGAGCGCTATTCAAACGGAGCCAAAATACTTTAAATTGGAACGAAGATATACATCACAGCAGAAGACATAGGATTCGATTCCTATTTCAAGACTTCAGTTAACGATTCAAAGGGATCTGCGCTCCAGCATTTATCTCTTAATTGGCCATCAGAGGAATTCAAGGGAAATGATGCTCTGTTTTTAGAAAAAATGGTTTTTCATCGACCTGTAGGGGAAAGGTTCTTGGTCCATTTACTGTATGTAAAAATGGTTTTGTTTCAAATAGTAACGTGGCTTGATTTTGCAATGCGCTTGTCAAAAAGGCGACCTCCACATTCCACATGCCATTTTGGTCTAACAGCAAGAGGAAATGGAAAGTATAACGTGGCAGTCCAGGTCGAAAACAAAATTAGAACGAAGACATCGATCCTGAGCAGAAAAATAGGGACAGATTGCCTATCCTAGTCTTCAGTTATGATTTGGAGGGTTCACACTACAGCGTCCGCCTTTGTATTGGTCACAGATATGTATGCGCTGATCTTTAGGAACCGATGAGTGGCTTTTTACTATTTTTCATAGTGCCAGTCGAAACAGTTCCATCTTTTCATGGATCGGTTTTCTTCTGAGCTGTTTATGGTATTAAAAAACATTTTGTAAAGGGTGAGAGGGAGAGAGTTCTGAGAGGTGTGCGTGTAAGAGAAAATAGAGCTTCCATTGTACAGTCTTTGACAGAGATTTTAATGAAAATACACAGCTCTGGCTTCTGAGATTCCTGTGGTATGAGATTTAACATTTGTGTTCTCCTTTGTTTCATGTATAGCCTGTTATGTGTTCATTTCATTTCATGATCATTTCCAATTGAACAAATGAAGTGTTAAGGTAGAATTCATATTTTGTATGCTCTGCCTTTAATTTTTTTCATATTTAATGTTTTCTTCTGTTTGACAAGGATTCATCCTCTATGCCCTTGTCAGCTCCCCAGCAGTCTTGCCATTCCATTTAATCTCAATTTGATATTAAACTTTTTTGCCTACCTTGCCTCAGGAGATAATCTGTGTTTTTTATTACATTTCTCTGTTCAAGCTGTTTCTTTGCCCCATGCAGCCCAGAAAAACCCCATCATTTTATTAAAAATCCCTTTTTTATCAATTTACTAGCCTAAAATCAGTTTCTTTTAAATTCATCTGAGCCCCTTTTAGAAAACTTTTTGCTGAGATAGACTGGAGAGAGCCCTCTCCTGTCCTTGTAGGGCTAGCTACGAGGCTAAGTGGTTTGATGTTGCCTTGGATTTTTCCTTTCTCAACCTGAGGCCAAATTCAAGCACTAACACATCCTTGGAGAAAGTAGAGGGAAACTTCAAAGTCTAGAGATAGACAATGATATCTCCATACCAAGGGTCGAGTGAAGAGATGAGGAATAAATGTTCGTCGAGAAAACTTTCCTCATAAACTGTATCCTCTCTGCAAGGTATCTCATAAATTAGCTCCGCGAAAACCATGGATTTCTTAGACTTTGCAGACAAGAACTCGAGATAAAATTATTGCAAAATGACTATCCATCGATTATATTTGCCCCCAATCACTCGCCTACTGAGGACAAATTGAAAGGAAAAAGTTTTGCGTAGCAGAATATAATGATGGAGCCGCTGGATAGCATGGACAGCTATAAAGGCCAACTTCTCAACCAGAGAATAGTGAAGTTCAGGACCTATTAAGCCTCCGCTCAAATAATAAATCACATGCTCGGTGAGAGCGTCGTCTTCCTAAACAAGAACCATACCAAGGGTTGATTATGCTACAACGAGATATAAAATGAAGTCTCTACCATAATCCGATGGACTCAAAAGCAGGGCAGAGACTAATGCCTTTTTCAAAGCATCAAACGATCGCCGCGCAAAGTCGCTCCATACAAATGGAACTCCTTTCCGTAGCAAACGCATGAACCCTTTAGTGATCTCGGCATAGTTTGCTATAAACTGTCTTAAGAAATTAGCCTTCCCTTGAAGACTTTGAAGTTGTCGAATCGAGGATGGGGGAGGCAACTGAACTATTGCCTCAACCTTGAAGGGATCAACCTGAATCCCTTCATTGGACATGATGAACCCTAACAACCGACCGGACGTAACCGCAAAAATGCATTTGTTGGGATTCAACTTGATTTTATAAAAACAACATCGCTCGAAAACCAATCTAAGATGACTAGGGTGATCAGTTCTCTTTCGAGAATGAGCAGCGAGATCATCCAAGTATGCCTCAATGACATGTTTGATGTCATGGAAAGCATATGACATGGCCCGTTGAAAAGTGGCTCCAGCATTTTTAAGACCAAAGGCATCTTTCTATATGAAAAGGTACCCCAGGGACATATAAGGCTGTCTTATGTTGATCTTCAGGACGGATAGAAATTTGATTATAACCCGAAAAACCATCCATGAAGGAAAAAATCTGATTACCCGCACACTCGTCAATAATCTGATCAATGAATAGCATGGGGTAATTATCTTTCGGACAAGCCTTGTTTAAGTCCCTAAAATTGATGCATACTCGGATTGTTCCTTGCTTTTTATTCAGAGGGACTAGATTAGAAACCCAATCAGTAAGAGGAACATGGTATATGAAACCCGCCTTTAGCAGCTTCTCAACTTCAGCCTTGATAGTTGCTGCTTTTCTAGGGTTAACCGGTCGAAGCCTTTGACGAACCGGTTTGGCATTCTCATATGTCTTGATCTCATGTTGAACTATAGAAGGATCAATGCCAGGAATTTCCACATAAGACCAAGCAAATACATCTCGAAATTCCTTAAATAGGTCGGTGTAAATTTGAATTTCTTTAGGGGAACATTCAATTCCGATGAAGAGATTCTCGATTATGTTAGGGTCTCTAGAGATGTTTATAGGTATCATTTTTGAAATCACCGACACATTACCCTCGGCACGGATGTGTGCTAGAGCCAGAAGGTTTGACATCGTATAAACATCACTAGTGAAGAGCTCGGAGAATCTAGATTCTACTTCCTGCAATGGAGGAAGAAAGTATGAACGATGGTGTAAGTCTTCCCAAGGTCGATCTATACCCATCATTACTTTGAGGATTTCTTCTTCAGAAGGTAAAACTAAATCTAAGCAGTCCAAAGTAGAGGTAGAATCAAGGCTCCAAGCCGGGGCCACATCACCATCTAACTCCTCTTCGGAAAAAGGAGCAGAGTGCTTGTCTACAGAGTCTACAATAGACTGATATCTAAGCTCAGCTGCAGATATAGGGAATTACATTCCATTTACTTGTCCTTCAACTAATGTGGTCGTAGGTGAAGGCAAGGTCCAAGGGTCTGAAAAATAACGAGTTAGGAAGAACTCTTCTCGAGGAGACTCCTTAGATGATGAAATGACATTGATTTTAGCGAAAGGAGAGGGAAGATCAAAGGTACCCATCAATGAGGAATACATTCCCACTCCTAAATTCTCAGTAGGCAGGCGAGGGTTATCCACTAAAGGAACAGTAGAGTCAGAGCTTGCTTGAGGATAGACTGGACAATAATCCATTTGATCAACCTTAACGATTTTCCCCTCATGAGGAAACCAAATGACACGAAACAGAGTCGAAACAACAACATCCATTTAGTATACCTAGTTCCTTCCTAATAGGAGATTATAGTCTAGGTTAGCATCTATGACTTCTACTTCAATATTGACGACCTTCCCCCAACACATATAGGAAAGGCCGAGATAATCCCATGCGGCTTATGAGAATGACCATCAAATGCAGTCAAGACGGTGGGTGAAGGAACAGCCGAAGGCGATCCAATAGCCTTCCAGCATGACATCGACATGATGCACGTGGAAGCTCCTTCATCTATAACAGTACGAAAAATGTTGATTTTCCGGTATGTAGACTTTATTTGGAAAGCCATATAATGAGGGAGTCACTTTTTGACATTTAACATGTCAAAAGTGAGCACTAAAGAATTAGTTGGATCGACTGCTCCAATTGCAGAAAGTAAAGCACTTCGCTGAGCTAGACATGACTGGAGAACCTCTAAAGCGGACATGGCGCATGGACTCTGTGCCAGATCCTCCACAATGGAGTAATTCTGGGTGGCCTTGGCATTAGGATTAATAGTCGTGCGTTTAGCGGAACCTTTCGGTATTCGTGGTATAGTCTCAACAGGGGGTTGCTTAATATGAAGGTCGGTATTTTTGGGAATAGTCTTGTCCTTGGAAGTTTCACCTTCCCCATAATCACGTGACCGAGAAGTCACATGGACGTTAGAACCCATCATGAAAACATTCGATGATTTTTCCCCTTCCTGGTTGCCCCCTATGGAGGTACCAGGATTTGAATTTGCACCAACAAGAAGTTGCTGCCCTTGGGGAAAAGGGTTTGTTAACACAGCCTGAGAACTAGAAGTCCCTTGTTGTCCTAACAAGCGCTGAGCATCTTCAATCTTAGGGTAGAGATGAGTTAAATGGTCTCCACTGTACAACTTTCTTGGAAACTTGACTTTCTTTCTAGACTCATTTCTACCACCACCAGCGTTGTTGTCGGACTTATTTGCATCAGGCTTCCCATCCTGGTTCTTCTTCTTACCTCTTCGTTTCTTTTTCCCATTGGAATTTTGATTTCCTTTGGGGTTATTGGATTGGACAGCATTAATTGAAGAAGTTTGGGAAGCCAGGGGATTAGACGATGTGACTTGGTTGTTAGAAGGAGTTTGTAAGGACAACTGCTGCAATTGGTTCAACAAGTTCATGGTAGTTGTGTCTACCAACCCAATGATACCATCTGTATGGGGACCTGGCTTCGACTTAGCTATGTCAACCTTAGACCCAGGAGCATCTGGCAAGTATTTTTGAAGGATCCTAGACTGAGAGTAGATCAGTTCTAATTGCTGGGCCCTAAAAATGGCTTGCTCCTCAGAATAAACTCCAGACATGGAGACATCCTTGGAGATCTCGGGTTGTAAAGATTTCAAAAACCATTCGAGACGGTACTCCGGAGGGATTTCGACTTTAATGAGCCTCTTTCTCCGTCTCCATTCTTGAATATGGTCAGAAATGTGAGTTACCTTATCCTGACGAAAAGTGGCCAGAAGTTCAGTTCCAGAATCATAACGGATAGGCAACTGAAAATGATTTAAGAAAATATTGGCTAAGTCAACGAAAGATGTAAAGCTGCCCCGTGGAAACTCTATATACCATTTGGCCGCATTACCAGTCAAGGTGCATTGAAAAAGTCTCAACCTGATCGATTCATCAATAAGGGAGTTAGATGAGCACCACAAATGGAATGTGGTTACATGGTCGCTTGGGTCCTCACCACTCTTCCCTTCGAATTTTGGAATGTCCGAAGGGAGTTTGGTTGGGACCGGAGGCCAGGCCGGATTGTATTTGATTCGATCATTTGTTAACTTAGTGAGATCTAGCAAGTTCAACGTTGCCAAAAACGGAAGCCTAGGAGGACCTTGGGGATTCCACACAGACTGGGTGGAGTTCCCAAAGTTCTGAAAAGATTGTCCTGGGTTTTGGAAGGCACCAGGCTGTGCGAAGTAACCAGTAGAACCGGCTGAACCAAAAGGCAAGCCTTTTGATCTAGCAAAATTCAGAGTTTGACCAACTCCGGCCGCAAAGCCTCCATAACCAGCAAAGCTTCCTCCTAAATGACTATAAGGAGTTGATAGCCCCTGATACAGATTCCAAGCCGAAGCTAAGGGAGGAATACTTTGAAACGAACTAACCATGGAGTAAGGCCTATTCCCTTATTGGCCGATAAACGGATTCCCAGTTCCCGCACTACTAACCCCAGGGTTAGTCCAACCTTGGAAAGGATTACTGCTTTGTCCTACAGAAGAAAAAGGCATGGATCCTGTCGTCAGTTTGGAATTTGGTATATGACCACTTCTGAAAGGAAAACCCTGGAACGAAGTCGATCTGCCCATCATGCATGTAGCGGCACTAAACGGAACTGATGGAATACCCTGTGAGTGGGTGCCAAATAGGAAGAATCCAGTACCAAAAGCATTGGTTTGGGCATTTCCACTCATGGACGGAATGAAGGTAGACCCAACTAAAGATGTGCTAGCAAAAGATCCAAACAAGTAAGCAGAGGAGATGGAAATCGTTCCTCCCCCTTGCACTGATGTTGGAGTTTGCATAGTCGTAGCACTTGCAGAATCCATGCTTCAAGTAGTGGTCATCGATGGTAAGCACGTAGCGTAACCTGGACTTGACGGTCTATGCGTCGGAGTCCCAACGTATTGCAATACGTCTAGATGACTAGATGGTAGTGGAGAATTTGGAGCTGCTAACGACTCTGAGAGTTCTTCTACCTCTATGTTATTCTCCGCTTGAAAGAGAACTCGAGAAAGGATTGGAGTGTCCCTCACTTGTTCGGAAGTGCCAAGCCTTGCTTGAACACTAATGCCCCCGAGAGGAGGATCAATCCCCGATGCGTCAACTGCCGTGGGACGAAACCCACCAGTAGTATTACCTCTGCGCCTTCTAGGAGAAGGCTCTAAACTTGGTGGTGAAATACCACGAAGTATTCAAGACTGTCTGGGAGATCGGTTAGCCACTTTGAATTTTTGTTATGATCTAACTAAAGACTCAAAAAATTGAAAGCTAGGCCAACTAAGAGAACAGAGCACAAATTATAAAGTCCCTAAAGATAATAGCCAGTCAAACAACTTCCAAGTATTTCCGCTTCGGGTGATTAGGACCGGACACCAAAATACAAGAAAGTGAGTTAAGGGGCCTTCCGAAGATAGTCTAGGATGATGAGGGCCCAGTCCTATCAGCGAAGGTATCAGAGGAAGTTACGTTGACCTCCTAACAATAGCCTGCACCGGTGCAAGCCCCCAAGCTTCGCAAGGGTGCCCTCCAGTAGTACTGTCGAGAGTGATGCAACGTTGACCTCAGGTGCCATGTGATTCCCCTCCGCAGCCACCTGTGTAGATCCATAGGAGTAGCAACTATGGATACCAACTCGTCACAGAAGCCAGACAGAACAGTCGTGAGGTAAGTTCAGACAAGTAGGAGAGGGGGTATCTCTCTTCCCTGTCTTCACAGACCCTCGTGCTTAACTCCCAGATTCGGAGCTTTCCTGGTCTTCCTAACGCTATTGGATTTTCTCTCTCTATTCAGACTCCTATGTTTGACGTTTAAATGGCCTTGGAGAGTTAACTCTCCACTCGCCTAATCCAAGGCCCTAAAATCATAAACTTGTTGGTGTAATTGACTTAAAAAAAAAATGTAGTGAATTTTAGTTAGTGCTTGATTTTAAAATAGGTTGTTCTTTAAGTTACAAGGTAACGGAAGTGAAACCAGTGGTGTTTTTTGACGCAAAAGAAATTAATAAAAACTTAACTACATGCACATGCACTTTTTCGTTTTTCGATGAAGAGCAATTTCTATAGGGTTTAGAGGAACTTCTAATAAAACAATTTTTTCTTTTCTTTTCGTTAATTCACGCTTCACACTCACAAAAGTTAACAAAGCTATGTATGCCTAAAAAGGTATGCAAATCTATCCTAATGCAACAAATATATACCGATGCAAGATTCAAAACTACTCTAAAAACAAAAAGTGAAAGTCGCTTGCTTATCAATCTTTATCTTGCCATTTAAAATGTCTAGATGGAATATGAGATGTTACCATTCATTTCGTCTAAACACTAAAAACAAGTTCCAAGACAAACATAAAGCACTTTCATTCACTAAAAGGAAACGAAATGAAAACCAAGTTCAAGAAAGCAAAACTAAGTTTTTCAAAAAGATTTTCTTCAAATGCAACAACAAAAATGTCTTTTCAAAAATGCTCTCAACAACACTGAAACTTGTGATTGAAGAATAGGCAACAAACACTTTTGCAAATTGACACCACACAATGGATGAAAACTCAACAAAAAGAGATGTGTTTAAGGATTATCTTAACAATCAAAAGCAACAATGAAAGCTTTGGCAACAATAACCAAAAATATCAAAAAGACAAACTTCAAGAAAGTGTCAATCAACAACTTTCATGAAACAAAGAAGTGGATGGTCACAAAAGCGGTTTTGCCAAGCAAAAAAAAAGTCACCAAAAGCAAGATTTGAAACGAATATTGAGAACAATCTCTCTACCCTGATGAATCAGAGCAGCAAAGATTCCAAACAAGAAATCTTGCGTGTTTGAACAAGAAAATATGACGCTTGTAATAACAAAAACAAGACCAATACTCCTTATAATTAGAGAGAATTCAGAATAAGATGCTCACTGTAAAAACAAAAACTGATACTGGAAAGTGACTATTTCAGACTGACTCAAACTACCAGACAAACCTTCAGAGGCAAAAAGATTTACCAATCTTGAAAGTTGCGAGATATATGCGACTGTACTTATGTATAGATTGCGTGTATACGCTACTGTAACTAAGGAAACCTGCGTATATGCAGGTTCACTTAAAGAAACATGTGTACATACACTTCTGTAACTAAGAAAAACAACGTATATAAAAGGTTTCAAGAAAAATAAAAAAACAAACTGAAGAAACTGGCAAAACTTCAAATTCAAGAACAGACCAGACAGTAACAACAAGCAGACAAGGCAGCTGAGCCCTGATTAGCTTGAAAACACCCAAAACTAGGAACAACAAGTATGTTGTCCCTAGTGGAGTCACCAATTCTGTTGGAGGGAATTGCTCCCCTAGGGCTTTTTGGGTTGAATCCTTAGCAGACTGAAAGTTATCTATTCAAAGAAACACCCATTCACACAGCCATTATGCTATTATAAGAAAATTCTATTGTAAAGGGTACATACCTTAGGTCCTACATTTGAGAAGGCCCTTAGGGTCCAAATCCTTCTTGGAGTTCCCTTCTTCTCTTTTGTCCTGCAGAACAACCAATTCCAAAGAAGACAATAGTATATGGACAATACTTTATAAATAAACCATCTTCATGTTATAAATAAAGGTAGTTAGTTATGAAATTCAAACAACCATTTACATATGAATTCTAAACATGAATATCATGAACATAAAGAAGATTTATATCGGGAACCAAGACATGTGTTTCTTTTATTATAGACAAATAAAGTACATAAAAAGGAATATTTTCACCTGAGTCACCTTCAGCAGGCTCCAAGTAAAGCTTCCTTCTGGATCCATTCCAGCCTCAAGCCTCTAACAGACTCCTTCCATGACTCACTCCATGATGTCATAAATGGTGGATGAACATCAACACACAAGGAAACAAGGGTTTCCTGTACAAATGGGGGAAGTGCAGAAGGCACAAGGGACTTCAGACCTGGTCAGGGGAAAAATCTCAGCATAATAACCTTTCTCTCTCTTCTCTCCTCCTTTAGGCCTTCCCTTTGAGGTCTTTTTATACCTCTCCCAAAGTAGTTTTTTAGTTGGGAGTTGGTTGGGAACAGTTGGGCCATGGGCACTAACAGGTGATCAGAAGGTAAAACCCATGATCTCCACCCAAAAATAAGGAGTTTTATATTTTTTTAAGTGTTTTAATACATATACGCAGGTTGGGTATACACAGACCCGCGTATACACACGTTTAACTCAGGGCAATGTCGCGTATAAGGGATAAAACACTGTTTTTTAAATTTTAGGACCAGGTCTAGAAGGAGGGGTTGCCCTAGGCCATGAGTGTAGCATCACAAACCATAAGAGTGAGATTTGGAGCTATAACAACCACTTCAAGTGAGGAAGTGGATGTGATTGTTTACCGACAGATGGCGGGTTCACTCGTGTATCTTGTGAACACATGACCATATATGTGCTTTGTATTCAACTAACCGAGCCAAGCTATGGTTAGTCCAACCAAAATATTTTGGAGGACAACTAAGCATGTTCTACAGTATCTTAGAGGCACTACCCAGTTTGGACTTTGGTACGAATGGAGGGAGTGAAGCTATGTGTCTTTACCAATGAAGATTCTATGGGAATTCCATCACACCAGAAGAGTACATCAGGTGGAATTTTTAGTGTTGGGTCCACAACCATTTCTTGGTATAGTAGGAGGAAAATATTTGTGGCATGTAGCTCGGAAGAAGTAGAATACATGGTTGCAAGTCAAGTAGCATGTGAGGTGATCCGGATGAGAAAGATACTTGTTGGATTGTTTGGTCAGATGATGGATTCAGCTGTGATTTACTATGATAATTAGAGCTACATCAAACTCTCTGAAAATCATTTTTTCATGATCAATCCAAGAATATTGATATCCCGTATCACCATCTACAAGATTGTGTGTAGAGGTGGATTATGTTGTTGCAGTACATTTCAACAAAGGAACAATATACTGATATTTTGACAAAGGCCTTGTCAAGAGGGAAGTTTGAGTTCCACAGGTGTAGGATAAGGTTGGTTGATAATCCCTTTCTTGCTGAGAGGGAGTGTTGAAAATGTCGAAATAAGATCTCAGTTTGACTTTGCCTTGGTTAAACTAGATAAAATTCGAATTTCTATTTCATCAAAAATATTGGAGTTATTTAACTGAGGTGACATGGAAATCGTCACTCAGTTAATTCATTTTAGGGAATCTTCATTTCAATTTAGTATGATTGATTGCTAATTTGTAGCAATCTATTTCAGTTAATTTGAGTTATTGTCAGTTAAACTAGTTCTAACTGTTAGAAGAAAGTGGAGGTAAAGTTGTGGAAGTGGAACTTAAACCACACTCAGTGATCAACCATTTAATTGATCAATCAACCCAAAATAATTTCTACATGTAGAGAATTCGAGTTACCCAGTTGATATGGATATTCTAAGGTAGTGTAATATTAGTTGTAGCATATTCCAATGTGTATAGGTGGTGCATGCAGTTAGAGTAAGGACCTAGAGGAATTGTGCAATTCAATAATGGGAAATTCCTAAATAATAGGGGCCAATTTACCAGAGGAACAACACAATGAAATAGGAGCTTGGAGGGCTTGATAATTGGCTAGGTTTTGGCCATAGTTAGTTAGTAAGGTAGAGGGATAGACTATACACTTGTAGGGTGTGGTCAAGCTTAAGCAAGCATATGTATTTCATCTCTATTCTCTGATTAATGCAATATAGATAGTAAGGAGTTTTGAGCAGTTGCTTGCCCCTAGATAAATATATGTGCATGTGTGATGTTTCCTTTTTCATGTCTAAAATTTTTACTCTAGATGGTGAATTAACTTCCTTGATAAGTAGAGTAGCTTCAAGTCTTGCGATTTAGTAAATTTCATGAGCAGATTTGAATCTGCACATTAATTTATAAAAGAAATGTAACATGGGAAATTTTCCAAATACATGTCTTTTAACATTCAAGGAATTACTGATTAAATATTAGAAAAGAACATATCTTCACCTACCTGAAAATTCCATAAGCTATGCATATGGGAGATCTTGGTTATTACTGCTAATCATGGAATGTGAAGTGAAAAAATATGATTTGCTTCTTCTTTTCTCTTAGTTGTATGAACAAAGGATGATATATGAAATCAAAGCCTTTTTGCCTTCTTATTACTCGAACTAGGAACTAAATCTTGATTTATTGGAAAACTATTATAAGTTGTTGTTGATATCATAAACCATATAGTCTTCACATATAACCCTGATTAGTACAATTCAATCTATGTGAATGGATTTAGTTGAATGTGTTGAAGTCCAGTCACCTACAAGATCTGACAATCAAGAGACATTGTTTTATTTCCATTAATTTCAACAAGGAGGCCTATGATAGATGTATACAAGCTCCAAGGCACTCAAAATAATCTTTGATCTTGGTCCCAGATAAAGTGTTGAAGTGGATTAGATAAGATCTATTGGAAGGTGGTCCTTGAGGAATCCCACATTAGCCAACTTGAGCATAGAACCAAAAATGATTTGAAGAACCATAAATAAATATTAAAACTAACATGAAATTACAAAACTTATTGTAAACTTTTCTCTCCAATTTTCTGGTTTTCAAGCAAAGCTAGTATCCAATTGCACTAGTAAACTAGTTTTCACAAGATGCCTTTTTTCTTTCTTTCTTTTTCTCCTTTTCTCTTTACTTATTTTTTTTTTAATTCTATCCTACCCTACTTGGAAGAAAAAAAACTTTCGAGTACAAGAATACTTCCAATGGATCCATGTGCATAATAGGATGAAAAATAAACTCATATATACCAAAATAAGAGAGTGTTAGGCACAGTATCCCCCAAGGGACGTTTTGGGGCTTAGAGCCCAGATTTTGGTCAAAAATGATAACTTCGATGAAAATACATAGCATTTTGTGGGCGCGGAGCATGTAGCTTGTAAATGAGTCATAGAGTTGTTTGCCCTTAATTTTGTAATGTAATGTCCACTGTAGTGATCTACCCATGGTCTGCGGACCATGGGATTGTATAAATAGAGTGAGTCTCTAAGTAGTTAAGACATCACGATAAGGATGAAGAGTTGAGTCATATCTGAAGTGTAAAGTCTAGTTTTGGGTTGTAGAGTAGCAGAAGGCTCTGTAGCTAAGTGCACAAAGGCCTAGTAGTCCAAAGCTGAGTGCACAAACCCTTGCAATTGAGTGCGTAGGGCGAGCCGAGTCTGTAACAGTTGGAGCATTAATAAAAAGAAGTTTCATATCCAATCTATGTATTTATTTCTTGTTTTATGCATCTATTACATTAAATATACATTGCACTTTTAATTCTTATATGATGCATGAATATGTATGAATGTGTCGATTAAGTGAATGCAAGGTAGAATATCTATTTACGCGAAGTTAACTAAGATATTTAAGAAGATAAGTAAGATTCGCAGTGTATGTTACACAAAAATATCATCACCATGATTATTTGCAGTCAGTATGGGTCTATCATCACTTGTACTGTCCTCCTAAGCAAGTCTCAGACCTCAGCTCTTCAAATCAAGCTTTGAAAATGAGAGAAAGACATTAAAAATCAATGTAACTCTGGTTCCACACTTTCTCTCACTTTCACCTGCGGTCCCGTACCTTCTGTGTACAAAACCTGTGGACCTGCCCGCTCTATCCCTAATGGTGTAGGTGCGGACCCCTGTGAAAGTCAAAAGGAACAAGTTTTATCTTAAAAAACCCACTTTGGGTTAATTCTAGAGGATTCTAGAAGGAATTTTGACGTGGATTGTTCGCTCTGAGGTGGTTCATGCATCCCAAAAGAGAAGGAGCTAATCCCTTGATGAGAGGATCTATCCCTTTGAAAGAGGGCTTTATCCCTTTGAAGGAGGACCTAGTAACCTCCCTCCATTGCATTATAAATACAGGCATTGGGCTGGTTGCTGGAGAGGTTAGACGCTGAACATTTTTGAGGGTAAATGCTGGTGAAATCAAGACTTCCTAGTTGAGCTTAAGAGGAGAGATCACATACCTTTTTGGATTCATTGGGGAGTGAGTGAAACTTGTCAAAGTAGAGGAGACTTCTTGTTGGACCCTGGGAGGAGCTTGTACCTCGTCAAGGCAAAGGTTGTAAAGTTCTTCTTCTTTTGAATTAATACAATCAAACTCATTTTTCTCAACAAGTATCTTATGTTATTTGTTTCATGGACTCCTTGACTTTCATGTTAAATATGTTTTATGCAATTGGCTTTTCAGGTGCTATTTAATTTGTTTGCCTTGTTTGTGTTTGCAGATTCGCGACAAAGGAGCTCATTTGGATTGAAGGAGTGAGGGCATCCACAAGCTTGCGTTGGACCTAAGGTAGGCCCTAAAAACACTTGTTTGCTATTGTTTATTAAAGCATATTTAGAGAAAGATAGTGTCTGGTTGGTTTTCTTGTCATTAGGTCTTCTTTAGATTCTAGGAAGTTCTATCTTGTCCGCAATATCGACTTATTCTGTGTGACAAAATGGCAACCATACTGGGGACTTGATTGTTTTCCTTGTTTTTACTTTGACCTGAGAAACTGTGTTTTTGTTTTTGTTTTTGGCTTGTTGTGTGTAAAATTGGGTAGAGTTGGTAGATCCAGAGTTATTTTTTGTTTTGCATAGCTTTGGGAGAGGACCGCACCCTAGCCGTTTGACACAGTGCGTACCTACCCGCAGCTTGGCTTTTAGCACAGAGCGGGACCGCACCTGTGTCAACTGTAAGCTTGCGGACCCTGTCAAAATTTTGAAAAACCCTAAGATTTCCTCTGTTAGTCAGCTTAGTGTTTGTTTAGAAATTGTTATCCACTGCCCAGACCTGCATATAACTTGTCAGAAGCTTTCCTTAGATTGATTTCGTTAGTGTTAGGGTTTTAAGTGAAATTCCTAGGAGTTTTGCTTGTTGGGTGTGTTTTTCATTTTGGTTGTGTAGTGGCTCTAAGCTTAGAAGCTGTAGAGACTTCAGATCACCTTAGTGTCTACCAGCCTTCTTATGAGTCTAACCATTTATGAATCTCCCCTTGTTTGAGGAATCCGCTTTGAGTTTTCTCTTTACAAAACTTCGAAAATCTTGTGTTTGAGAGTTTGGATTTTCATTTTCAAAAAGAAAACAAAATTGGTTGTTCTTGACTTATTTGTGATTCTGCATAAATTGATCCTTAGCTTACATCTAGCTAAGTAAAACATCCTTAAAAAGGACTTTTAGTAGGCTTTGACTTCAAATAGGTTTTTATAATTTTTAGATCTCAAAGTTAGTCATTTTCATAGTTTTGAGTGTTTTATTTAAAAAATATAAAAATCTCTTTTGGAAAAAAGTTTGTTTTGTAGTG
Organism: Pinus tabuliformis; assembly: GCA_031772625.1. Taxonomy (NCBI): domain Eukaryota; kingdom Viridiplantae; phylum Streptophyta; class Pinopsida; order Pinales; family Pinaceae; genus Pinus; species Pinus tabuliformis. The sequence goes on along the minus strand of CM062804.1, from coordinate 1,540,851,708 downwards.
ATTGAGTGCTTTGAAATGAAAAGGGAAATTTTTGTGAAATAACTAGTTGTCTCGTTTTGAGTGCATTAGAAAAGGACAAAAACTCTTCTTTTTATTTGTTGAATTGAGAAAGATTTGTGTTTATAAAGTATTTGCATTCTCAAACTCTTTCTTAGTTTAGAAGTTCATCAAAGAGAAAAAAGATTGTTTAAATCATCTTAGGTGCATTTTTAGTGATTTTGAGTCTAGTCTTCATACCACAAGTTTCATCTCCGCACCTTTGGACTTAAACAAAAACCACTAAAATTAACGCTTAAAGTAAAATTCACCTAGTAACATTTTTATTTCTAGGGCTCTGATACACCAACTTAGCTTAGGCTAGTGTCTTCGAGTAGGAGAGTAATTAACTCTCCAAGACAGTAAAAACAAACAAGTAGCTGTATCTTGTGGTAGGGAAGAAATCCAGTTGTTGCATTTATGCTCTGGGAAAGCTCCTCTTAAAGGAGAAGCACGAGATCGTGTCCGAACCAGTGTGGGAATCAATCCTTCCTCATTGGGAACGACGCCAGATATTCACGTATTAAAAACGGTAAACTTCAGATTAACCATTGTCAAGGAGCCTGGGGTCACTTGTTGGTAAACCTTGGATTATGTCAAGGAGCCTTCAAGGGGATTGAGCTTGCTACTCTGCCCTTGTGTGCGTATCGGATCGTAGACTGTTCCCCCAGGTATATTTGTCTCAGTTGGTAACCTTAGTGGCCATATTCTATAGGACTCTTCCTGAGGTGACAGTGGTGGGAAGATCCCACTGTACCTGGAGCAGACGTCGGCTAGACTCACTTGGATTTTTTGGGGGGTTCACTTCACTCGAGACGGTTAAGTGGAGTAACTTGTGCCAGTCTATTCATTAAGCAGGTTGTCGGGGTAACTGTTCCAACCGCCATTTCTGTATTGAACTCTGCAACGTTGGATTTCATCACCAACTAGTGTTTTCAGTCCGGAAAGTTACTGTTTGTGTGTGTTTGATCTCCTAGATTCTTTAGGCGTGTGATTCAAATTTGTTTGGTTCTTTAGAGACTTTAGGTGCTTTTCATTGAGATTTTACTTTGTTTGTGTGTGAAGTAGTTAAAAGTTTTCAACTGTGGCTGAATTACCAAGATAGTCCCGTAGACTTCGGGGCCAGTCTCCTGAGTTTGTAAACATGCCTGAGTTACTGAGGAAGTCTCGTAGACTTCGGGGCCAACCTCCTGAGGAAGTACCGAGCCAGCTTGAAGGCATGAAAGTCCTCGTAACTCCTAGAGACAGTAGAGTAGGGTCACCTGAGGAAGGAGAATCTTCTTTGATAGTACATCCTGATTTTCAACCGTTAGTAGCAGATTATAATCCACAGTCAGTGTTTGTTTCCAAAATTGCTGGTAGCTTTTCATCTACTAGTGATATAGGTGAAGAGCCCAAAATATCCGAGCTTGAAAGTGAATTTGCTGCTACTCTGACATTGGGGTTTGTTTCTCCAACTTCTAGTGGTCCTGGTTCACCTAGGGTAGAAAGAGTGATCACTCAAGATCTTCCTTCTGGACTTATTTCTATTGAAGGACTTGCTTCGGAAGAAGAAGTAGGCATCCCTATCCTTGAAAATCAACTTGTTATTGAACTAAGGGAGCATGAATCAATTTTTTATAGTCCACCTAGGAGTAGTTCTTGGTATCTTTCTTTGATTAATTTCTTAGAAAACTCAGGGTTAAGGTTTTCACCACCTCGTGCTCCTTATCACCCAACACCTAGAGGTTTTTATACTCCTGTAAATATGTCAGGACAGTCATCCATGTTTACTCAATCGCTCGAATCTTTTTTGTACAACGGTCCTTCTGTTCCCTCCGGGTATCAGTCACTTTCTGGTACTTTTTCGGGAGCATCTCCTCAACCCATTGAGCAAGGGTTATTAACTGGAAACAATGGTACTAAGCTGTTGAGCGTAGAAGACATTCTCATGATGTCAGGTTCTATTCCCAATCCTCAACCTCAAGGTGGCCAGTTACCGCCTGGGGGCAGCCTCAATTAACCCCTGGGGGGCAACCTCAAGGTACACAGTTTGCATCTGGGGGGCAACCTCAAGGATAGTACATACCTATGGGACAGTACGTTCCTCTAGGTCAACCCCAGACTCAATATGTACCCCAAGGTCAACCCCAGTATCAATTTATACCTCAAGGTCAACCCCAGTATCAGTATGTGCCTCAAGGGTATCAACCCCAAGGTCAATACTCGAACCAAGGTTTCCAACCACCCTCCGGTCAAAAGTATGTTCAAGGAACGGGAAATGTACCTTTCAATTATCAATCCTACCCTCAATCCGGTTATGGTCCTCAGTATTCTCAACCAGTTATGGGTCAGTACCCCGGAATGAATATAGTGTGGAATCCATCGCAAGCTCAACAGGTATTGCAGCCAAGTGTACAGTTGTCATCTCAAACCGGACAACCCTTAGTTTCTGGTTCACCCCAGCAACTAGTCCAGTCTAACATTCAAACTTATGTACCTTCGATAGTTTCTCAGCTTGGGCCTAGTACACCTCGTACTCTGCCTCAAACGACTGCTACAACTGCTGCAACATCTGTTCAATCTACCCCACCTACTTCTGGAGTATCGACAACTCCGGTTTCTACTATTCCTGTATCTACTCCTCAGACATCTTTACCACCGTCTGGATCTACGATTCAAACTTTGGTTTAGATGCCTATAGGACAACCTGGTTTAAGTACGGTTGTCACAAGTCAACCACAATTCACTTATCAACCGTACCAGGGAAAATACCAATTTGGTCCTGTTGTGCAGCAGCCAGTTTATCAGTATCAACCGTACCCTGGGTACACTTATCAACAACCTCAACAACCCTAGTATGGTCCGGTTAATCTTGGTTTTCCGGGAGGATACAATATCCCGAACGCGATTCCTATTCCTAGTTATCCTGGATATCCTCGTCCTAGGGCTGGTCTCATGACCCAGAGTTTTAGGGATCCTAATTGGCAGTTACCATTTATCGCAACTCTGGACTTACTTGACTTGTCGGGCCTAACGAATGATCCCATTAATTATCTTCTGTTTTGGCCGCCAATGCTGAATAAGTTGCCCAGTGACATTCCCAAGTTCGAAGGTAAATCAGGAGAGGACACGTCGAACCATGTGATGACTTACCACCTCTGGTGTGCATCTAACTCCATTACAGATGATTCAATCCGTCTTAGAATTTTTCAGCGCACTCTAATTGGTCTCGCGGCCAAGTGGTACATTGAGTTACCGCGAGGCACTTTTTATAATTTTAGTCAGTTAGCTACCTCGTTTTTAACTCATTTTCAGTTGCCAGTCTGATATGACAATGCAACGGAATTGTTAACTTCGCTAAAAAAATCGACATCCACTTACATTTCAGATCATATTCATGAGTGGAGACATCGACGGCATTTAGTGAAGGTATTTATTTCGGATTAGATCTTGGCCGAGTGGTTTGTAAAATCTTTGTTGCCAAAGATCACTGAAGATGTTGCTAAAGCCGGAGTTGTTACTGAGGAGCAAGCAATTGCTCAAGCACAATACCTTGACTTGGTCTATACTCAGTCGGGTACGTTACACGAAAAAATCCCTGATCTTCCCAAGAAAAATCAAATCACTGCAGCTCCTTCGGGATCTCATGTCACCGATGGTATGATTGCCACGGTTAACACTAAAAGTAAGAAGAAGTCTTCCAAGAATTCTTCGCTTATCATAACTTTGCCTGATTCCCTAACAGGAGATTCTTCTGCAGAGATCTCCGCCGATATTCACGTTGTAGAGTCATCTACAACCAAATCAAAATCCGGTGGGAAAAGAAAGGAAAGAAGAAGAATAAAACGGACAAAAGTTCAAAGGAGAAACCTGAAAAGGCGGAATCCAATGATGAAAAGTGCAAACCTCGTTATCCTTGTCTCATTTGTGGCGATGAACATTTTACAAGAGACTGCCCTCATCGTGCAGAGGTTGCGAAGATTGTCAAGGGTTCCCAAACTCCTACTGTTTTGAAGGATCCTTTTCCAGCTCAAGACAGTAAGATGATAGGTTCATCCTCGAATGCCAATGAAGAACCCATACTGATGATGTCCCATGTTAGGATTGCGACTCGATCGCAAGATTATGGTAGTAAAAGTCCTGTTGATGGTAAAGAAGCAGAATCTTCTCATTTTAATCCATCAACCTTAGCTCCCGGTTCCAATCCACTACAGATCGAGAAACCTAATCCAGACTTGGTAATCAAACCGCCCGCCAAGGGTATACTTCGAAAGTTAGCTTTCAATCCACATGCGAGAGCGGCTCAGAATTATAACATTGTTGAGGATTTATCTGTTTCACCCTCAGCAATGTCGGCTTTGGAAGTGCTGCAATCATGTCCAGCACAACGTAAATTACTTTTGTCGACTATAGGAGTCGTTGACGTTCAGGACCCGAACCTAATAATTTTCGATCTAGAAAATAGTACACTGCGTTTGCCTCATCAAATGGCTTTCCAAATACCAGTGATAGTAAAAAACAGGCCTATTCATCGGACTGTAATTGATGAGGGAGCCTCAACGTGTATTATGTCGATACAGTGTTGGAGATCGCTTGGTTCTCCTTCGCTAAATCAATCCCCGACGATTCTAAAGGCCTTTGATGGCCATGGGTTTCATCCTTTTGGCATTCTACAAGATTTTCCTATAGGGGTTGAAGGAAAAATCGTTAGTCTAGATGTGGAGGTGGTTGATGCCCCTCTATATTACAACCTTCTCTTGGGTCGAAGTTGGTCTTACGCTATGATAGTGGTCGTTTCAACGGTCTTTCGAGTAATAAAGTTTCCACATAATGGAAAGATCGTAACAATAGACCAGCTGGCTTACTTTTCATCTGACCCAGCCTCTTCGGAGAGTATTCAGCATGTTGGTAAAACAACTATCCCATATAAGGATGTTGGAGTAGGACTAGTTAAAGATGCCGGTTTACTGGGAACTTTTCCTTTTACTCCAATCAACGCATCATCTTCATTTGCAACCATTCATATGATTACATCAGACACCTTTATTTACGATGATCCTTGGATTGTCCCTTCTGAATCTGAGATAGACTCATTTGGTAATGCCATGTCTTTGAGTCCATATGAAATTGCCTATGAAGCCGTGCAGTCATTTGCCAACCCATGTTCAACCAAAAATGACTTAATGAATGTGGTCCGTGAGGAATCACTTTTCACAACAACCTCGGATTTAACTACGTTTTCTGAACTTGTTCACTCTGATGAGCGAATTCGTGAAATCCTATGTGTAGATGATTTACCATGGGAAGATCTCCATCACAAATCTTCGTTTTTACCTTAGGATGATCGTTTTGAAAATGATTTCTCATCAATTTTTACAACTGAATATGTCAAGGAACCTCGGAATCCAATGAAACATCCCGATTCAGAGTTAAATTTGGGAAACATCTCTCGAACTATTCCTATTGATATTTCGGTTAAGCTCGGAATTGTTGAGAACATTAATATAGGTGCCTCGTGTATAGATGATGAAATTCAACTATATAAGGCCCTATTTCAAGAATTCCACAATGTGTTTGCCTGGTCATATGAGGAAATGCCAAGAATTGATCCCGCGATTGTTGTTCATGAGATCAAGACTTACCCGGACGTTAAACCCATCTGACAATGTTTGCGTCAGATTCACCCACGAAAAGCTGCTGCAATTAAAGCAGAAGTTGAAAAATTATTGAAAGCAGGTTTCATTTATCCGATCCCATTAACGGATTGGGTATCGAATATTGTTCCGGTTAACAAAAAGCAGGGAACAATAAGAATATGCATCGACTATAGGGATATTAATCGAGCATGTCCAAAGGACAATTACCCAACTCCCTATATTGATCAAATCATTGATGATTGTGCCGGCAGCGAAATATTCTCCTTCATGGACGGTTTTTCCGGATACAATCAAATCAATATTCTACCTGCCGATCAACCAAAAATGGCTTTCATTTGTCCATGGGGGACATTTGCTTATTGCAAGTTACCTTTTGGGCTTAAGAATGCCAGAGAAACTTTTCAAAGGGCGATGTCTTATGCGTTTCATGACATCAAGCACATTGTGCAACCCTATCTCGATGACTTGCCTGCTCATTCATTACATCGAGCTGATCACCTCGTCCATTTACGAGCAATCTTTATGAGGTGTAGGCACTATTGTATTCGGTTGAACCCACACAAATGTGTCTTATGTATAGAAACGGGTTGATTTCTGGGGTTTGTAGTTTCGAAAGCCAGCATTCGCATTGATCCCTCGAAGGTCGAAGCTATCATCAAATTGCCTCCTCCTTCGAGTCCTCCCCAACTCCAAAGTTTGCAAGGGAAAGCAAACTTTTTACGACGATTCATTCCTAACTAAGCTGAGGTCACAAAGGGTTTTACCCGATTGTTGAAGCAAAATACTCCATTCTATTAGGATGAGATAGCTCAGAAATCTTTTGATGCACTCAAACACGCGTTGACCCATGCGCTGTTGTTGCATCCTCCCAACTACAACCAGGATTACTTCTTGTATCTCACCGCCTCTCATTCCACCATTGGAATGGTTTTAGTTCAGGAAGATGAATTCGGAACTGAACATGTGCTATATTACCTTAGTTGAACTTTAAATCCAATTGAGCTAAAATACTCACATGGGAGAAATTGGCATTGGCAGCTGTTCAAGCTGTCCAATGTTTTCGTGACTACATTCTACTACGTAAAACTACGGTAATTTCAGGTTGCAACCCTATGATCTACATTTTGACCAAGCAATTTCTAGGGGGCAAGTACTCTAAATGGATCATTATCCTGCAGGAGTTTGACTTGGAATTTGAGAAATCAAAGTCTAAGAAATCTTTAGTTTTTGCGGAGTTAATGTGTGACTTCTCGCGTGCTGACACGGAAACTGTGGCAGAGGAGCCCATTGCGGACGAATCCTTGTTTCAAATCAGCACTTTAGATCTGTGGTATGGGGATATCATCATTTATCTCCAGACCCAATCCTTTCGGCCAGAAATTTCAAGGTCAGAACGTCGAAAGATTCGTTTCCAGTCCCAACAATTCAGGATTATTGGAGATACTCTTTATCGCTGTGGGGCGGATTCTATTTTTCGACGTTGCTTAACTTACGAGGAAGTTGAAAGGGTTCTAAATGATTGTCACTCTGGAGCGTGTGGCGGTCATATGTCTGGGTTTTCCACAGCCCATAAGATATTGCACGCTGGCTACTTCTGGCCGTCTTTATTTAAAGATTGTATTACGGCAGTCCGAAAATGCCACAAATGCCAGATTTTTGATTGTAAGATGCGCGCTCCACCTACTCCTCTCCACCCTATAATTTCCATTGGTCCTTTTGCCAAAAGGGGTATCGATTTTATTACATGTAACCCTCACTCGGCTAGGGGGCATGCGTATATCATCCTTGCGGTAGATTATTTTACTAAGTGGGCCGAGGCGATGCCTACATTTGAGGCAGACAACAAGACAACTGTAATTTTCATGTTCAATCATATAATTGCTAGGTTTGGTGTCCCACAAGCAATAATCACTGATCATGGGCATCATTTTCGAAACGTTATGATGACTGAACTTACAGGCTAGCTTGGTTTACGTCACGATAGTTCAACCCCTTATTATCCACAAGCGAATGGTTTGGTTGAATCCATCAACAAAGTTTTAGTCATCATGATCCGACGAATCATTGGGATTCATCGGTCGAATTGGCACAACATGCTATTTTCATCGCTTTGGGCGTACCGAACTTCAGTAAAAACATCAACAGGGTTCACTCCTTTCCAACTGGTCTATGGTTTGGAAGCTGTGTTACCCATTGAATGCGAAATCCCGTCACTGCAAATGGCCATCGAGTTACTTCCAGCCACTTCCGAAGAGGAAAAGCGTTTGTTATACTTGGCTCAATTAGATGAGAATCGACGTGATGCTGCATTGGCGATCGAGACTCACGCAAAACGAATGAAAGCTCAGTATGATCGAAATGTGACCCCTCAAAATTTTTCAGAAGGAGATCTAGTCTTAGTTTATGATCAAGCTAATGATAAATTAGGCGCTGGAAAATTCGTTCCTATGTGGCATGGTCCCTATGTTGTCAAGCGAAAGCTAGCCAAAGGGGCCTATGAATTGGTAGACTTTGATGGGGACTCTTTGGGTAAACCCAGAAATGGCCTTTACTTGAAGAGGTATTATGCTTAAAAGAATGGGTATGGAGATTTTTAGTTAGGATAGTTTTTTCTTTCTAGCTGGTGTGTTTTAGTTTAAACAGTGTGCTTAGCTTAGAGAGTGTTTTTCGTCATTATTCCTACTTATCTTGGTTTTACTCTTGATATTGCAGATGTCGATGCCTCTCCAAACATACATTGGTTTCGCTGATGGTGCTTGTCGTAATACATAGAACATTTCTTCCGCAGCTTGGGTTATCTATTCGCCCTCTGACGAGTTAGTATCTATGCATGGGGTAAGCCTCGGTCAAACAACCAACAACATTGCCGAGTATAGTGCAGTGATTGAGTTATTATCTGAATCTATTTCATTTGGGATTCAGAGTTTGATAGTGAGGTTAGATTCTGAACTCGTTGTATTACAGCTTAATAGAGTGTATGCCATTAGAAATCTAGTGTTATTGAGATTATTTTTGAGAGTGCGTCTCTTGGAACGTGAATTTGATTATATTGAATATCAACATATTCCAAGATCTTTAAATACATTAGCAGATGCAATTGCTTCTCGAATGTTAAATAGACATTTGCAATAATCATACATGTAAATTTAAAACCATTCCATAATATGATTTACAAGATAAGTCAGTAATAGTGATATATATATATAGGAGTGTGTCAAAAAATACATCGTCCTCGATCATAGGTTGAAAAACACCTTATGATCGGCAAAAATGATAAGTACAAAAAACAAAAATGTCACATGTGCCCACAATAGGCAATCATCCTATCACTGGTGATGATCTCTATAAGAAACCACTGCACGAGCCACCTTGCAAAGGAACCTCCTAAAAGGTTTGGGACCCCAATCACATAGCACTGAAGTTGATGAGGAATGTCGTCTATAGTGGTCTCAGGAATATCTCTTGTCAAGTGCTCGAGATGACCCTCCAACTCGGCCAAAACCTCTGCTGGTTCGTCCTGTGGGGCTGGCGCGGGTGCAGCTGGTTGCTTCCTCTCGTAAGGCCGGAGAGCAGCTGGTCGCTGTGGACCCACATCTGCATTTGAAATTTTTTACTATCAGTTTTGAGACCATGGAAAAATAACAAAAAAAATTAAAATAGAAAAATTGTTGAAAAGGATTTTACCTGACTCATCCCACTGCTCTCCTGGTTGAAGAACCATGTCTGGGTCACCACGAAAATCTATCCTAGCGTAAGGGAAGTCCTGAATAGAAAAGACCTAGTTTTCCAGCCATTGGAAATACTCAGGTTTGAATCGAGCAACCTTTGTCCTCTCGTCTGGGTGATGGGCCATAACTGCAACCCATCGCATCAGTTTGGGCTCTTGAGGAAGCCCAGATCCAACAGTAAGGTGCTGTGGGATCAGCATAAGAACCCTCTCCATGCCAAAACTCACAACCAAAGCCCCATAACCAAAGGTATTTAGTTGTCCGTTTTTGGCCCTGGTCAGTTGGCCTTTCAGAGTGGCCAACACGGCATCGCACCAGTTGAAGATGGTGCCTCGAAAGCAATCAACTGCCATACGCATCTGGGATCCGGTGGCAACATGTAATGCGGCAGCTCCGCAAAGTCTGGTGATAGTAAACGCAATCACCATGAGCTCAGGACGGGATATGGTCTTTGTGTCTATCCCTTTGTCTCTAGCCTGGCTGTTGCAGTACTCTAGCCTGAGGCTATCGACAGACTGGCCACCTGGCCTAGCCCCAAATAGAGTCAAGTCTTCACCTCTCTTAGGCAAACCAGTCAAGAAATATATGTCCACCGGCTTGATTTCGAGCTGGTGGCCACCAATGAAGAAGCATTGGTCCTGTATGCTCCATCTGTCAATCAACCATTGTAAGAAATCCACCTGAGCCCTCATGCCAGGAATGGCCTAGAATTTGTACAAACCGCACACCCTCAAAGCATCAAGTGAAGGCTGATGATTCCATGCGGCAGCATCCACGTCCTCATGCTCTCGTTCACACCAATCTAGCATGATGTACTCTCTACATCAAGTATAAAGACAAATTAAATTGCTAGAAATTATTTTGTGTGGTCCATTTTTGAGAATTTTTGGGTTAAAAACCCTTGCGACAGGGACCGCACCCTCCAGGTTAGACACAGTGCGTGGGACCACACTTTGTCTACATGGAAGGTGCAGACCCTGAGCTTTTTCGCAATGGAGAAAAATTCGGGGTTCGCAGACCCGCAATGTTAAACCTGTGGGCCCTTGCGTGCTGGTTTTGTGCCTAAAAACCCTCCCAAAAATGAAATAAATGACTAAAACAAAAAATTAAACGGTTAAAAATGAAGAGTGGGATGATGTGGATTACCTGGAGAAGACGACATTCGATTCCGACGGTTGGATTTCCCACAATCTTCACGGGAAGCTTTCTGAGCAAAAGCACTATTTTCTCACCCAAACTCAAACAGTAAAAATGAATTAACAAAGGCCCTTTTTATAAGTTTTTTGAGTAAATAAATTGCAAATTTGTTTATGTTTCACTTTGAAAAGGTATTTTTGCGACATTTTTATCTATTTCAAATAGGTATGAGTAATGTTTGTGTTTTTGTGCAGAATAAAGGATTATTCAGGCGAAATCTATCATTTTCGACGAAAAAACATGTAGAGTCACCTTTAAGCTATTTTCTTACTCCTGAAATGTGAAAAGATTACCGAGTGTTTCTTTTAAACTCGTTAAAATGGAATTAAAAGACGGTCCACTTACAGCTCTTTTCCGACCGTAAAAACATGAAAAGATTGCCAGATTTTTGTCGTTTCAAATTCGATATTGGTTATAAAATGACGTGTCATTGATCGCTTTTTTACCTTTTCAGGTCAAGGGCACTAATGACGAAAAGTACTCCTTGGTTGTAAAAGATCAAGCGGTTCTCTCAAGTATTATTTTATACTTTTTCAGGCTTGGGAGACACAAATTTACGAAATAGGTCAACCCTGGAGTCTTCGTAAGTTTTTTCAGACTCTCTAAAATTGAAAAATGTCGAGTTTCTCCTATACTGGACTCATTAAAATTGCACAGTAAAGGACCTGTTCAATTACAAACAGGAACGAACCACTCCTTCTTAGGGTTCGAATTTAAACTAAGTTGGACTCATCTGAAGGATGAGCTTATAATCAAGAAAATGTTATCCTCCTCAAGCTTGTCAAAAATAAAGAGGTACTTGGCAGAAATGGTGGGGGAAAAGAGAGAAAAATGAGCATGTTTGTCATACTTTGTAACCACTCTTGAACACGACACTTTTATTCACCTGGGTTGGGAAATCCTTTGCCTAACAGTTGATCAAACCACATTGAAAGTCTTTAGCCGGTTTCTGGGTATTAACTTTGGGTCAATTGTCACCAAGCCATATGTCATGTCGTTATGTGTTCAAGAGGTCACTGCTAATAATCCATTCATCTGCAAAATATCTGTCATCCATCTTTACCATCCCTGAGTCAGTCCTTGCAACTAAATTTCTTCAACTTGATCTATGATTTCGTGTTGTGGGCTTGCCTACGACGGATCGTTTTCTATCGACATCAGCTCATTATCTAGAAAGATGATCTAGGAATCGTCAGTACCTTGAGATCTGCATGCCTCAATGGCAGGTTTCTCACCTTTGACGACAGTTTACATCATTGACTTTCGATCAAAGGATTCCGTGACATGTTCGACATCAACACATTTATTCGCATCTCATGGATTGTATTGGGTACTTTGAGAGCCATTGACATCACTGGTGGTTTCTCTCACACTTGTTAATAGTTTACATTATTGACTGGTAATCAAGTGGTCTCTACCATGTTCGACATCAACAATTCATTCGCATGGATAGAATCGTACTGTTTCGGGAAGTAGAAATGAAGACCCTGGATCTAGTTTCCACAATCCAGGCTGCGAGGATTTTGTATTCATTTTATAATGGACTATTCATAAACAGATGGCTGCGTCCATACTGTGTCCACATGAGTCTTTACTTGTGATGTTTTACAATATCATTCCTATATCAGAGCAGTAGTTAGTTTTCTAGTCAGTCTTAATCTGAGTATGGGGATGCCTACCTCAGCGATGATATGATCTCATATATACATCTTGCATTGAATGTTTTTACAGGTTCCAACCAGGCTCTCCACAAGATGATCCTCGAAATGATAAAGTACTTCACTCTTCCTAAATGATAAGAAATCCTCATCTACTACAGACTTCACACTTTAGGGGGCAATCTGTTACACAAAAATATCGTCACCATGATTATTTGCAATCAGTATGGGTCTCTCATCACTTGTACTGTCCTCCTAAGCAAGTCTCAGACCTCAGCTCTTCAAATCAAGCTTTGAAAATGAGAGAAAGACATTAAAAATCAATGTAACTCTGGTTCCGCACTTTCTCTCACTGTCACCTGCGGTCCCACACCTTCTGTGTACAAAAACTGCGGACCTGCCCACTCTGTCCCTAACGGTGTAGGTGCGAACCCCTGTGAAAGTCAAAAGGCACAAGTTTTATCTTAAAAAACTCACTTTGGGTTAATTCTAGAGGTTTCTAGAAGGAATTTTGACGTGGATTGTTTGCTCTCTACATGCATCCCAAAAGAGAAGGAGCTAATCCCTTGATGAGAGGAGCTATCCCTTTGAAGGAGGGATTTATCCCTTTGAAGGAGGACCTAGTAACCTCCCTCCATTGCATTATAAATACAGGCATTGGGCTGGTTGCTGGAGAGGTTAGAAGCTGAACATTTTTGAGGGTAAATGCTGGTGAAATCAAGACATCCTAGTTGAGCTTAAGAGGAGAGATCACATACCTTTTTGGCTTCATTGGCGAGTGAGTGAAACTTGTCAAAGTTGTTGTGGGGAAAAATGCCTATGCAGGACGATCCTATCCACCTAAGGTGTGACAGTGCCTTAGCAACAAACAGATACAGCTACTTTGGTTTCTTCCTTTATGAAATGTGAAAGAGGGGAGATCGATAGACTTACCGTTGTCTTCCGTTTGTCCCTCGATCTAGATCCTGTTCTCTTTGGGTGTTCACAGCTACTTGCCTCCTCGTTCGTCCAAGAGAACAGCTACTTGATTCCCACGAGATCACAAGAGAACAGCTACCTGTGACAAGAGAACAGCTACTTGCGACAAGATAAGAACACAACACAAAGGCAAATATACATATTCATAAATGATTCAGGATTAGAAGTAAATCAAATACACTAATGCAATCATACAAATACGCCAGTATATAGGAGCAAACCAAGATAGATTTATTGATTGATAACAGGGTTCAGGAAGAGATACAACCCAGAGGGCTCCAATCCAACATCTCCTTCCTAGCAGAATGGAATTCCTTCTTCAGCTCCCTTCAAAGCATTAAGCACCCAATGATCCAGTCTCAAACCAACAACAATTCTTTGCAATAACAAAATTCCAGCCTCTAGATCTCATGGAGGAGAGATCTATATATAGTTATTTTGGAGAGAGGATGAGTCAGCTTGAGGCTGGTATGAATCTGACTAGTGTCCTCTCCCTCTCTCAGTTCTTGAGTCCACTTGGAGGTTCTTGCTTCCACTTGGAGATTTGGAACCTCTTACTCATCACCAGTCGAATTCTTTGATGCAAGTGTCATTTTGGAAGCTTCCTGAGCATTGACACCTTGAGGAATGAGCCTGCCACTTGTCCAAACTCGCTCAGCGCAGGTAGCCTTTGTTGCAGTTGACATTCAATGCAGGTAGACAGTGGAGCAGTTGACATTCAGCGCAGATGCTCAGTGGAGCAGTTGACATGATCCAGAATTGGCTTGTTTTTGAGCAGTTTCAGGTGGAGAACTTCTGTGAATTGCTGTGGTTAGTTGGCCTTGTTCCTCTAGGGGTAGGAACAACATGTTTAGGGACTTTGGATCCCTTGATTATGGACATTTCATGCTCAATGCTGTAAGGCACAAAAATGTCTATAACAGTTGCCCCCTAAAGTATGAGGCCGTTTATCGGGTGAAATGCTTTATCCAGGAGGGTCCGAAGTTCATCCATTTGCTGGGAGGAGACCTGTAATAAGATACAATACAATACATTATGATTCATACTGCTTTCATGATCTAGCTGAGGCGGGCATTCCCATGCTCAGCTTTATAAATTCATTTTTGTACATAGCACAGACAATCGTCTGATGGTAGACTGATAATTTTGGTGAAATTATCATCCTTTGAGTAGGATGATCATCTGCTGCAATGATGTACATGTTAAATGTCTTTATTTTTCCTGAATATATATATCGCAGCCTGGATGGATGAAACTAGATCCGGGGTCTTCAAACTCGTTCGATCTTCACTCTAAGTATAAGTTGATCCATGTGGGAATTGCGCTGAAGTCGAACATGGAAAGACATCGCTTGATTACCGGTCAATGAGGTAAATCGTTAACAAGCGCGAGAGGAATCACCGATAATGATAATGACCCTCAAGGTACTGCAGTACAATTCACGTGGTGTGAATAAAGGACTTGGCATCAAACACCACGCAAAATCTTCTGGTCGAAGGTCATTGATGTATACCTGTCGCCGGAAGTGAGAAACTTGCCATTAAGGCATGCAAGCTTCAAAGTACTGAAGGGGTTGTTCCTAGATCAACTTCTTGGATAATGAGCTGATGTCGACAAGAAGCGATCTGTCAAAGGAGGGCCTTAATGAATCCCACATCAGTGACACGGAACGGAGCTAATGATTTTAATGGAGGTGAAAACGATCTGTGACATATGATTCAGGTTGGCGATCATGAATGGATGAAGGATAATGTATGGCAGTGGATGGGACCCGGTTGACTCTTTCTGAACGACTTCTCTTGAACATATGGTGACACTGATGCGATGGATTGGTAGCATTACCCCAAGTATGGATGGTATGGCGAGACCATGGTGATGTGACCGGTGAATGAAACAACCCAACCCGATTGTGGTACGGAGGAAAAGTGTCATGTTCAAGAGCGACCTGCTACCATCAAAGTTTTCTTGATTTTCTCCCAATTTTTCCCTAGTCATTGCTGACCAGTACCTCTTTATTTTTGTCAAGCTTGAGGAGGATAACATATGCTTGTTCTATAACCTGCCCTTCGGGCAAGCCCATCGCTATGTTTTAACGAGCCTAGCGATAGTGAAACTCGTTCTCGTCTAAAGACAAGTTTGTCGCTATTTAGTGATTTTAACGAGTCTAACGACAAAGACAACTCGGTCCCTTTTCATTTTTAGAGAGTCTGAAAAGGTACGTAAAGTTAACTCCAAAATTCCTTTTTCGTCATCTAATCCCTTAAGTCCGAAAAAGTATAAAACAATACAAAAGGGATGAGTTTTCGATAGTTTTAACGAGCCGAACAAAACAAGTGCTCGATCTTTTTGTGCAATAATCCCTCAGGTCCAAAAAGATTAAAATCTAGAGGAGGGATAGCTATTCCGGTCATTTTAACGAGCTGGAAGGCCAAAACTCAGCAATCTTTTCATATTTTACGAGTCAGTTGAAAAGAGCTTAAAGAAAACTCGTCTTTTGAGGAACGAGTGATGAACAGGGTTAGCAGTTGATTCCAGGTACAGGTTGGAATTTTCCAATCACGGCAGTGTCACAAGGATGGCTAGGTGAAATCACTCTTCGCAGCTGTTCCTCAAAATGGGTAAACAATCATATGGAGGTGAACGATCGACCAAATGAAAAGTGGAGGTGACGGTGCAAACACGACCAAGGCTTTTATGGCAGATGAGGTTTCATACACAATGGTTATTTACCGGGATGGGTTCATTTTTTACAGAGCTTGAATGCGCCAAAACACTGCTCAAACTTATGTTTATTTTTTAACGAGCATGAACTATGTGCTAAAACTGCTCGGATCTTGCGTTTATTTTTTAACGAGCATGAAATTTATGCTAAAACTGCTCGTTATCGCTTTTCTATTTTTTAACGAGCATAAATTCCGCGTTAAAACTGCTCTATATCGCTTTTCTATTTTTTAACGAGCATAAATTCCGCGTTAAAACTGCTCGTTATCGCTTTTCTATTTTTTAACGAGCATAAATTCTGCGTTAAAACTGCTCGTTTATACCAGTCATATGATAAGAGTGTCTCATTGGAGATCGCTATTTTTTATGGAGCTTCATCTCGCTACGCTTTGCTCCGCATCCTTTCTTTATGCAAGTTCGGAAATGACTAATCCTACGAGTTTAAAGGGTTAGAGGTCCTAAAAATTAAAAAAAAATAAATAGCCGCCCCTTGCTTACACTCCAAAAGGTTTGCATGCCCTCAGGCATAAGACAGAATTTCAAGGTTACCTCTACTTCTCTTCCGTCAAAACTTTTGTTTTAACGAGAGAGGCTTACCTCTTTCAGGTTACCCGAAGATTGTCTTGTTAATCTTTCAAACAAAACACTTCCTCAGCAATGTCTACCGAAATAGACAGAGGTGAGTGACGCAATCCCGCCACCTCACATAACTTTGACAAAAGAATCTTATTCCAGAACAACCCCTCTTCCTCTACGGACGAGGTACGGACTAGTCATATTCTCCCGCGGAAACCTACCCTATACCCAAAGTTTCCCTGCCGAAGCAGGCCAGGACGCATGCCCCCTGGGTTCCAGTCATATCCTCCCAGATTACTCACGCTCATCAGGAGGATGGACCGTGGGTCGAGACACTTCTTGCATGAATAGACCATTTAGGGATGGTATCTGACTATTTGCGATGCGTGATCCGGGGAATGAAAGTTGGTCCACGAGCTTGACCATTCTTCCTTCATGCGGAAAACACATTACTCTAAAGAGTGATGAGACGATGGCTCTCATGCAATATATATAGTCTCGTCCAAGGAGTAGGTTATAATCCAAGGGTCTTTGAATGACCATCACGTTCATTTGAACGGTCTTCCCTTTCAATGTTACAGGCACATTGGGGAGGATCCCTAAAGGGCGACTGGTTCCCTTATCAAAGCCTGATAGATTTCTCATTTTAGGAAAAAGTGCAGGCAAACCAAGCACTTTCCAAGCAATAGAGGAAAGGATACTCACAGATGCCCCTTCATCAATAACTGTACCAGCCATTACCATTCTGTATATTTGGACAATAATTCTGAATGGTATGCTAGCTGGCAAGCGGGGTCTGCCTAGTTGGTTCCAGTCAAAGGACACAACCAGGTTGCTTGGTGGTGGGACCGAGTATACGGCCGGATAGCGCTCTGATGAACTTCCTTCCTGCGATAAAGGAATGGTGGCATTGCCCCCTTGATCATCAGAGTCAGTGCTGATGAAGAGAATCTGGACGGTGTCGTCTTTATTCTCCTCTGTGATGATGTCATTCGAAGATAGAGCCTCTGAAGGCAAAACTGGGTCAACTGCCATTTCAACCTTTAGACTTTCGTCAGGTATGGATTCAGACGGTTCATCTTCAATGACAGATGCTTCGGCTGACCACCTGGGTGGGTCAGCCGGGTTCTCAACTAGCGAGGGACTTGGCAAGAGTTTTTGATATCCAGGAGGAAGATGCGCTCGTAAAATCGGGCGATCTTCTAGAACTCTTTTTGCCTCGTCTAAGAAGGGACAACAGTGGATGGCGTGATCACCTTCACACAGTTTGCAGGGGAATCTAGCTTTCCCACTCTGTCCTGGGGCTTCACTCCCACTAGTTGACGGTGAGCAGTCAACATGGCTATCAGAGGTTGATGCTACCGAATTGTGCAAACGGGGGGACCAGTCTCTTAGTATCCGGGGGATACAGGGACAATCTCTATGGAAGTGGTCTCCCCTGCATATGACGCATGGCGATTTAGGCCTTACGAGTGTTGTGTGTGGATTTTTGTCAGATGACACTTGTTTTCCCCCAGTCGCCTTAGGCTCCTTCTTCTTCTTCTCTTTCTTCTTCTTCTCCTTCTTCTCCTTAGGAACTCAGTTTTTTTATTTACCAGTTCCGTCAAGCGAAGAGGAAGGAGGAGAGGAAGATGAAGTAGAAGGCTGGGAGGCAACTCTTGTCTGATCTAACTGTTGACTCGACTGTTCAGGAATTGTGGTATTCTGAATGACATTTGTTGAAAAGAGCCAGACTGGTAGGCCAATTGTCAGTCCTGGATGGGACAATGTGGCCATGTGGGGCGCACCAACATCTCCCCAAGAGGAGAAGGGACTAGGATTTCCACCAAGGGGAACTCCTTGGTTGGTGTGCTCCATCTTTTCAACCTAAAGATCAACGCGGGAATAAAGGGTGATTGTTCCGTTTAAAATAAATTGTTAACGACGCTTTAGACACAACTTGCTTTTTCACTTTTAAAGAGTCGAGAAAAAGCTAAAGATGACTCTAGTCTCCTTCGATGTTTTAACGAGCCCGAAGTGACAAATGCTCGGATGGACTTTTTCTGTTATAGAGTCTGAAAAAGGCCAAAAGAAACTGCTCTGGGGATCTAGGCAGAGGGTGTGCCAAACTTTTCGCAAAACCGCAGAATACTTTTTACGGTACGGGCGGTCGATCTTCGTGAATGCTGTGTTCACTGCATTGCGATCAGTAGGGCGGCCGACACGGCTTCCTAAGGATAAAAGATATATGCCTATAGGGGTCTCCCAATATATACGCGACGGTACGTGGGAGCACAATCCGTACTAGCACTATCGTCCCTCAGGAGGAATCACCCACCTTCCACGAGATCGACAGTCACTAGGCTTAACGACGCCGGAACACGTCTCTAGCCTAGACCTCTATGTTGTGCGTTATGTTGCAAAGCGTTGTTAGGTTCATTCAGTTTATTTTAAGTTGATCTTTTTAGAAGTTTGTCTTTCAGGATCACCACGAGATGTATGGTACAATTCCTAAATGCAGTCTAAGATGATAAGCAAGCTTTATTATCTTTTCAACTTTGAAAATCCTAGCTACTAAGGGAAAAGAGCGACACTATCTTTTCTCAAAGAGCAATCAGCACACTCTAATGCACTCTTCCTAAATCAAGCATGCAAACTTATCAAAATGCAAATGCACAATGCAGGTGTTTGTTTTCCGCTTTCTTAGTATAAATGCCTACAAAGAAAGCTTTTTGTACAACTTTGAATTCGCTTTTAAATGACAGATATAAACAAGTTTACTTTTTCCCAAAATCAACAAGGGTAGAAGAGATTACAATCACTTTGCGACTTTCGAAATGAATACTTGTTTCGACACTTAAAAAAGACAAACTCAAACCAATAAGCAAAAGCAAATGATAATCAATCTGTAAACAGCCAATGAACTCTCTCCTAAGATCACAAACAATCAGATCTGAATCAAGGGCTACAGGATGATTATTTCGCTCATGCAAAGGAAAACTGTAAATGATGCCACAAACACATAAAAACACTTATAGTATTTTTGTACAAAAGGAGGCGGAATTCAAGCAAAGAAAAGGAGTTATCAGACTGGTACCTATGCTGGTTAAAGGCTGCAAAAAACAGAGATCAAAACAGGGCAACAGACAGCAGAGAACCCCAGCTGCACAAAGGCCAAACTGGTTCAGCGCAAGTCTAACACTGTGGAGTTGACATTCAGCGCAGGTAGCCTTCATGGGACCTGCGTTGAAATGCAGACTGCCTTCACAGTGTCTGCGCTGAAAGAGAAACTCTCGTTTCTCTTGGTTTCCGGGTCATAAAATGCTCAAAAATCAACTGTTTCAGGCCAAATCAGAAACACAAGCAAGGTATAAACAGAGGGATGCTTTGAGAGGGTACTAAAGACTATCACAAAGGATCATCAAGTCATTTGTGAGTCCATTGTTCAGATCATAGACAAAATCCAGTGAAGGATCAAGGCAGCAACTGTCTACTTTGCAGAAGCAGTTCGATTGTTGCTGCTGAGTCTATGAAGCAAACAATGATGTAAACACAAATAAAATGACTAAAACAAATGTCCCCAGCGGAGTCGCCAATTTGTTGTGGGGAAAAATGCTTATGCAGGACGATCCTATCCACCTAAGGTGTGACAGTGCCTTAGCAACAAACAGATACAACTACTTTGGTTTCTTCCTTTATGAAATGTGAAAGAGGGGAGATCGATAGACTTACCGTTGTCTTCCGTTTGTCCCTCGATCTAGATCCTCTTCTCTTTGGGTGTTCACAGCTACTTGCCTCCTCGTTCGTCCAAGAGAACAGCTACTTGATTCCCACGAGATCACAAGAGAACAGCTACCTGTGACAAGAGAACAGCTACTTGCGACAAGAGAAGAACACAACACAAAGGCAAATATACATATTCATAAATGATTCAGGATTAGAAGTAAATCAAATACACTAATGCAATCATACAAATACGCCAGTATATAGGAGCAAACCAAGATAGCTTTATTGATTGATAACAGGGTTCAGGAAGAGATACAACCCAGAGGGCTCCAATCCAGCATCTCCTTCCCAACAGAATGGAATTCCTTCTTCAGCTCCCTTCAAAGCATTAAGCACCCAATGATCCAGTCTCAAATCAACAACAATTCTTTGCAATAACAAAATTCCAGCCTCTAGATCTCATGGAGGAGAGATCTATATATAGTTATTTTGGAGAGAGGATGAGTCAGCTTGAGGCTGGTATGAATCTGACTAGTGTCCTCTCCCTCTCTCAGTTCTTGAGTCCACTTGGAGGTTCTTGCTTCCACTTGGAGATTTGGAACCTCTTACTCATCACCAGTCGAATTCTTTGATGCAAGTGTCATTTTGGAAGCTTCCTGAGCATTGACACCTTGAGGAATGAGCCTGCCACTTGTCCAAACTCGCTCAGCGCAGGTAGCCTTGGTTGCAGTTGACATTCAATGCAGGTAGACAGTGGAGCAGTTGACATTCAGCGCAGATGCTCAGTGGAGCAGTTGACATGATCCAGAATTGGCTTGTTTTTGAGCAGTTTCAGGTGGAGAACTTCTGTGAATTGCTGTGGTTAGTTGGCCTTGTTCCTCTAGGGGTAGGAACAACATGTTTAGGGACTTTGGATCCCTTGATTATGGACATTTCATGCTCAATGCTGTAAGGCACAAAAATGTCTATAACAAAAGTAGAGGAGACTTCTTGCTGGACCCTGGGAGGAGCTTGTACATCGTCAAGGAAAAGGTTGTAAAGTTCTTCTTCTTTTGAATTAATACAATCAAACTCATTTTTCTCAACAAGTATTTTATGTTATTTGTTTCATGGACTCCTTTACTTTCATGTTAAATATGTTTTATGCAATTGGCTTTTCAGGTGCTATTTAATTTGTTTGCCTTGTTCGTGTTTGCAGATTCACGATAAAGGAGCTCATTTGGATCGAAGGAGCGAGGGCATCCACAAGCTTGCATTGGACCTAAGGTAGGCCCTAAAAAAACTTGTTTTCTATTGTTTATTAAAGCATATTTAGAGAAAGATAGTGTCTGGTTGGTTTGCTTGTCATTAGGTCTTCTTTAGATTCTAGGAAGGTCTATCTTGTCCGCAAGATCAACTTATTCCGTGTGACAGTGTAGTTTGGGGAAATAGTGTAGTTCGCTACCATAGCAGTGCGAAAGCATCTTAGCCCCTTGTTAGGACTACATGAAAGGCGATTATAATAGATCGCAAGGGTTTTTGTTCCTTAAGAAACCAATTTCCTGGCTGTAGGGAAATTGTGCTTAAGAAATTAATAAATATTATTTACTGTCACTTATTTGTCACTTAGATATATGTTGTGTCTTTAAATGAAGGACATGGAAACTTGGTCTTTAACCCTTAGTACATGTATGACCAGGACATCTCAGAATTCCATTTGCTGCTAGATATAAATGATGAATGAAGAAAGCTTGAAGGAAAAGTTAAATATAGTATGTTGATCTTTCACAGAAACTACTATCCATCACTTAGAAGAATTATGGAAATGAGAACTGAATCATAGACAATATGCTGCTTAACATAGAAACTACCATCTGTAACTTTGGGAGAAGTTAAAGATAATATGTTGGTCTTTCACAGAAACTATTATCTATAACTTAGAAAAGAAGGTGGGAACTTCAAGTATAGGAGTGGTCTTTTAAGGAATTTTAACTTTATCTACATAAGAAAATAAAGACCTGTAGCTTCATTACTATACTTCAAAGAAGAAAACATAACATGACACATAACAGAGAAGATTACAAAATCATACCCAACAACTCATGGAAACTTCTTATTCTTTCATTAATCAACGATGATATCAGGAATACAGTGGCCTAGTCTCCGGGTTCTCCAAAATTCCAACCACCAACCCTTTCTTAGTAAATTTTTCTCTTTTTATACATTGTGGAACAATTTTTTATTTTTGAAACTTCCCAAATTATCTAACTGCTTTTCTAACTATATTAAGTAAAAACTATTATGAAATTTTACAAAGGGTAAAGGACACCTCAAAAAACATGAAATAACAAAAACATAACTGGATTTAGAAGGGAATGATAACTGATGGCTTGCTCTGCTGATCTGCTATTGAATTCCTCTGTAAATTCCCTAATGACATTTAATTCACTTTAGCTGCAATGAAATATGTTTAGTTTGTGTAATCTTGGGCTTACATGGGCATTCTGATTGGCCAAAATGAAAAGAAACATATCGGATTGTCTTCCTCTTTAGCTTTGGCTCTAACCTTGATTTTACGCTTTACACAACAAAATTAACGCAAACCTTTGATTAATACGGAACTCAAAAAGAGTTAATCTTGCTTTATAAATCTGTCAAATCTTCCCGTACAACGCTCCGTTGGCTTCCATCACAAATTTCAATCGACCCGATAATCACTATAAAACTTAACTTACGCACCCTTAGGCCACATAACTATGGAAGTGTTGGACTTATGCGTAAATCCTTTATATCTGTGTTTTTCTATTGTAAATCTTTTATAATGAAAATATATTATAAAACATGCATTTTCTGCTTTCAATACAGGCTTTGCATAATTTTCGAGGTAAACATTTTCTACGATACATCCCACTGTAGATCTGCGCTTTTCAGATCAGACGATCTAGAAAGGTTTCAGGTGGGACATAAGCTCGGAGAATACCTACCCAAAATGGGCGGTTTCCTCTCTTCACCCGGCTGCTACGTGTTGAATGATAAGTGGGATTGGGTGAGTTTCAATAAAAACCATTTACCATTTTTGCTCCGCCCGAAAACCTGCCTTATAACTTGAAATCTACCTTTTCGTATGCCTTGCGGACCCGCTGGGGATTTTATATATATATATATATATATATATATATATATATATATATATATATATATATATATATATAGATATGCTTCGAGTCTGGCCTTTCTATTATAATCCTTTATAATAGAAATACATATAAAAATGCGTAAACAAATATATATATATATGAAGGGATTTTGATATATCAATAAAAATATTTATAACCCACAATAAGGTGGACACACTGAGTTATAAAATATAGCATATAAACTATTGGGTCCAGAATCCCCATTGCTCATCACAATCAGCGCTTTCCACACACACACACACACACACACACACACACACACACATATATATATATATCTATGTATGTATGTACATATGTATGTTATACGATATCACTGACCCGCCGCAATTATAAAACATAATATATATGCTTTTGGTTCTAGCCCGCAATCGCAAATCGCAAATCGCAATTGGCATAAGTCATAAACATTATGTGATAATCGGAGACCCGACGGAGTTATAAATCATGGCGTAATCAATATCGGGTCTAGCCTATTATTATCGTGGACCCACCGGTATTATAAATATAATATATATCTTTTCAGGTTCGTCATTGCAAATCGAGATTGGTGGAACCCGTATGCATGTATATAAAGGGCTTTTCGATACAACGGACCCGCCAAACTTTTAAACACAATGTATATATTTCAGGTCTGGCTATATATATTTTAACACTTGTTTCCTTTGTAAATCCGATATATTTCTTTATTTATTTCTCGTTTCGATATGCACTTATATATATACATATCGGGTCTAGCTCCATATAACCCTTTATATCCGATTCCTTTACATTTCTTCCTTTAGCGATGTTGATATATAATAAACAAAATATTTCGTTTATTTTAGACTTTCCGGGAAGGGTAAAGAATATAAAGGAGTTTTATTGAGTTTGAACTCCCGATATTGATATAACTGACAAATAAACCTCAAGCACAATATAAGCTACAACATCTGGCTCCAATTGGGGATAGTTCTTTTGCCACAGAAGCACTAAGAACCACAGATCAGTGCCTTATCCATTGGGCATGGTGTCATATATTGCTTCACCAAACTTAACTGTGTGGAAATTTTGTACTGTGATCCCACGCTGATATCTGCAGTGATAATATGCTTGCACTTTGATAGAAAAATATTGAGAATCGTAGATCAATAGCCTTAGTTGGGCATGGAGTCCAAAACTGCGAAAATCCTGAAATTTGACAAATGAAACCTGACAATCTTGAAGTCTAAAACCTCTGCAAACCAGTTTCCAACTTGGAAAGTCAACCATATTCCTCACCTAATGATTAAACTAAAGAACTGCAACTGGAAACCAAATTCTCAACACATGGGCTTATTTATGTACAAGTTCCTACATATATACATGATTTATCTCCATCAGGTGAAGTCAATCTTCCAATGGTACCAGGTTAGCATTTGAGTGCATAATCTTGAACCATTCTACTAGTGAATTTTTAAAATACAATTCATCTTGAATGAAAAACAAACTATGCATAAAGGAAGCTCACAACAAAAATTAGAAGAATATCCACAAAATGATATGTGTAGACTGCTGATAAATTTTTCCATGTAATCTGCCACGAGATCTTCAAAAGTATAAGAAAAATTATGATCTTGATCAGCGCCAAAAAAGAAATTCTCTATGTATGAAGGTTCTTGCCCAAATAGACCTTCTATTGGGATAATATGCATAACAAAAAAATTAGTAACATCTTCAAGAAAATGATCTATGTCACTTTCATGTCTCCACTTTTCATCTCTAAGCTTTGATTGAAAATAACTTGTAATTGTAACTTCAGGAGGGAAAAGGAATTTTTTCACATTACTATACGACATATGATCAACTTCAAATATATTATTTACCTCTGATCCATGGGCATCATTGTGTTCTTCAATGCAGTGATATACAATCTCTTTATCAGTTTCCTTTTTACATGAGATAGCCTCCTTTTCTATGATAGATGGCTCAATATATTGCTGTCCAACATATCCCACTTGTTGGTTTCTTCCTGTATGTTCAACACCCAACTGATGCACTTGAAGAGCTTCATCCCATTCCTCATTTAAAAAATTTCGTTATATATAGTAGGATCATCAAATTTAACAAAATAGGAACTCTGGGGATTTATTTGTAACTCAATCATTTCTTCCTCTTTGTTACACAGTAATTTCTCACTGTCTCCCTGTCAGTCACCCTACTGTGTCAGGAGTTCAAAATAATCAAGCTCATGCTCTCTAAACTGGCCAAATGACCCACTTTGCCAAAGTTTTCATCATCAGCACAACTATTATTAAAATAACCGCGCTGACTGGTGCTTCATAACAGACCTCATGCGCTGCCAGCGCGGAAGCACACGGGTTTTCCGCGCTGGTTGAATTTCATGATCAGCGCAGTCTCTGTTTGTATTAAGTCACGCTGACACAGCCTGTTCCGTTATTAAGATGCGCTGTCAGTGCTCCAGTTCAGTTATGTACCCGCGCTGATCCAGTTTGGGCGAATTTGTTCTAACAGCTAGCCTTCCAGATGACTCTAGGCCTGGTTGTTGGCCTTGTAAGTATCGCCCTCCCTTCTATGGCATGTTTGTTCGTCATTTGAGCCACCTTCCTTGAAGATAAGCTCATCCTCCCACCTTTCATGGAGACTCCTTCTCCTATTTAAACCTCTACCATTGCCATGAGCAGCTAGTTTTTTAGTTTGGATTGTGTGGAGTTTATAGTGCTCAGATTGCTGCTACTATAGGTAGTTGGTGTGATAAGTGTGGAATTGCTAGATAGCTTAAGGAAGGTTGTGGAGTGTTGCTTGTGTGAGAGAGAGAGTTCTTGTCTTGGGAGATCTATCTCTAAGGGTGAATGCTTAAGAGGCTTGCTGGCTGGACCCTCTTGAGAAGGATTCGACGTCAGAACATTTGGTTGTACTCTTCTATGTTATAGATTAATAATAGATGACTACTATTATGGTTCCATTCTCATTTGTCTCTGCAATGGTTAATGTGAATGACATCCTTTCTGACTGATGTATAATTGCTTTTATTAGATTTCACGCTTGTGTTTGTCTTTCTCTTCGTGTGTGCAGGTATCTATTCACGGAGATCGTGGAAGATCGTGACCGGCCAAAGCGAAGGAGTGAGAGTGGCATCTCTTCATAAAAAAATAGCATTGGAATCCAAGTAGGAGTCCATTGCCTACCTTTTAATTGCAATTAGGAACTTGCATAGTAGCATTGACTGATTGTTGCTAGACCCGTTCTGGGCTAGTAGGGATCGCCTCTATCCGTAGAGGGGATTTACCTCTCCAACAATTTGGCGACTCCGCTGGGGAGCTGGCCTTTGTCCCTTTTCATTCATTCTTGCTTTGAGTTTGCTTGATTGCTCTCTCTTTGAAGATTAGGGGTTAGTCTTCTGCTTTTGGGTTTCCTGGTTCAATCTAGGAAGTGCTTTAATTGTTTGAAGAACCCTTGCCCTGGTTTGGAAGCTTTTAGTTTGATTTTGCTTGTTTTTTAGCCTCAGCGCGCTTTTAATTGAAACAATCGCGCTGACATCGCTTGCCTGTTTCTTGGGTCTCACGGTCATCGCGCTTTCTCATTAAACAGTCGCGACGGTTCTGAAATCGAACCAGCGCGGATAACCCATGTCCTTCCGCGCTGACAGCGCATTGTTGCTACGCGTGACCTCTGGTCAGCGCATTGTTGCTGAGTTCCACCCGCGCTGATCCTGTAGAATTCAATTTGTTTCAAATTTGCTTCCTGAGCCTATTGGTTTGACTGCCCCTTACTCTTTCCACTTGGTTTATGACTTGTTCTTCATTGTTTGAACAGTGAGACACTTGCTTGTGAAGTCTTGTTGAGCGGATTTTGTTTTGTGTCCGGTGACCTAGTGTTATCATCCCGTTTTCATTAGGATTGATTTTGTTTTATCGCTTGTTCACGAAGATCCGTTGCTACTTTCCTTTGCTTTTGCGAAAACCTTCCTCTGTTGCTTTCTTTGCTTAGTTGTTTAGGTGATTGTCCTCGAACCAGTCCTTCGATTACTTCTCGCCACCCAGACATAGATTACAATTGCTTGGGTTCAACTGGCTCTTTTCACGCTTGTTGTGTTTTTCATTGAGTGATTTTGTTTCCCTTTACTCGGTGTTGCTGTCTCTCAAAATTCATTGCATTGTGCCATTGAAAAAGAAATCGAACTAATATCTTTTGCATTCAATAGTTGATGAAAGGAAGAGCATTTTATTGATTTGCGTTCTCAAAAGAAAAGTCTCATTTCTTCACCATTAGCTGCATCAGATTGTTTGATTGTGTGAGTTCGTTTTGTTTGATTGAAAACTCTTAACCCTCTCATAGTTAGAATTCATCGAACGAAATGGCGTTCTTTGGCATATAGCTTGCATCTAGGTAATTGTGAGAGATCACACGATAAGGCCTGAAATCGAAACTTAAATTCAAGATCAACCATAAAATAAACTGAATAAACCTAAAAACGCATTGGAACTTAACGCAAACATCTAGAGGTCTAGGTTAGAGACGTGTTCCGGCGTCTTTAAACATAGTCACTATTGTTTCACATTACGGTTGGGTGATTCCTCCTTCTGTGACTCGATAGTGGTCTAACACGGACTGTGCTCCCACGTACCGTCGAGTATATAGGGAGACCCCACTAGGCTTTTATCCTTGATCCATAGGAAGCCGAGTCTGCCGCCTTGTGAACCGTAATGCACTAAACACAGCATTCGGGAAGATTGACTGCAGTACGGAAAGTCCTTGGTTCTCATACGATTGCCAAGGTGTATAAGCAGTTTTACGGATTACTTGGTAAACCCTTTACCTAGAGTCTCCAGAGCAGTCACTTTTGATCCTTTTCGGACTCCCTAAAAGAAAAGGTGCCAGTGAGTGTCTTATCACTTCGTGCTCATTAAACATTTGAAGGAGACTAGAGTCATCTTTTCGTCCTTTTCTCAACTCTTGAAACATGAAAAGGTCAAGTTTAGTTCCTGTGTCTTAAAAATTTATTCGGCCACGTTAACATCACCTGGTTAGATCTTGTGTGTGTTAGCTTGAGTAGGCTTCTTTTTGTTTGCCATGGCAACTTTTCTAGGGTTCACCAACCCAAGTTCCCCTCCTGACGGGAATCCTTGTCATTTCCCTCCTCTCAGGAATGTTGGTGCTCCTTATATGGCAACGTTATCCCTTCCGGGGTTAACTGTAGGGTTGCCTGTTTGGTTGTTTTCAACCTCTTTGGTCCCTGCCATATCGGCTGCTAGTCCATAAGTCCCTCCACCTGAACAACATCATGTTGATCCTAAGGTGGATCTCTCCCCTTCGACGCCTACTTCTACGTCTTCCTCTTGTACTTCGCCTGGTGAAAGTCTCGATTCGAATAACCAGGTGGCTAAGAAGAAGAAGAAGAAGACCAAGAAGAAGAAGTCTCTTAAGGGAGAGGCTACAAGTATAACTGTTACTCCCTTGAGTACACCTGAAGTCGGGCCCCTTTCCGCTCCTCCGCGGAAGGTTAAGTTTCCTTGTCGATTATGCAAGGAGGACCATCTTCTTCGCGATTGTCCTGGCATTCCCAGGGTACTAGAAGTATGGTCTCGCGATCCGGCCCACCCCTCATCATCCTCTAAAGCTCATGGTGATGCTACCTTATCAGGTGGGAATGGTAAGGGAAAAGAGAAGATTTGAATCCCTTGTAGACTTTGTGAAGGCAATCATCCCCTTCACCTTTGTCCACTAATGGATAAAGCCTCTGTTGTCTTGGAAAGTATTACAGCTCCTTCACCCAACTCCCCATTGGATATCAACGTCTTTCTGCAGCTGCAGATCATCCGCCTCCCGACAATGAGATTGGTTCACATTCTTCTCTTGTCCAGGCCCCTCTTCCCGAACTCGGCTATGTCCAGCCTGTTCCAGACCAACCATTGGTTGGAAAGAGTGTTGACTCGAGTCCGCCGCTCGCTCACTCTGTTTCGGAAGAGCATCACGCCCATGTTCTTCTCGTCTCTTCAGATTCTCCTAAGTCCCGAAATGACTCTCCTAACCCAGCTGCTCCCGAAGGTTCTCCTTCGATTCCTTTAGCACATGGGGGCAATCATACACTTCCCCCACCAAGTAGTCTGGTCGCTTCCTTTGATTGGAATCACCTGATCACTAGTCGCCTTCCATCCCATATGCCTTTCCAGATCACAGTACATGCCTGTGCTAAGGCAGTACCTGGCACTGTTTTGGATGAAGGGGCGTCTGTCAGTCTTATGCCATACACTACTTGGCAAGCTTTAGGTTCCCCGCAGCTTGGGCCAGTCACTCAGAATCTATTGGCCTTCGACGGAGGAGCCTGCCCATCTCTAGGAGTTCTCCCGAAGTTCCCTATTACTTTGGGAGGCAAAACCATCTATATAGACGTCTTGGTTACCCAAGGTGTTTTAGACTTTAGTCTTCTCCTTGGTCATGACTATGTTTACGCCATGGGGGCCCTCGTTTCTTCGCTTTTCCGTGTGGTTTGCTTTCCACACGATGGAAGAATTGTGACTATCGATCAATTGTCGTTCGTTAGTCCCCCAATGCCTCCTGCGCAGTTGTTGTCCCCTCCTAGTTTTTATCCACCAGTTGTATTTGCCCCACCGCAGATCAACTATGTGGCCACCTACCCCATGCCTGTATCCAGTGATGACACGGTCGTGCATAGTGCCCTGGGGGCATTAGGTCCTGACTTCCAAGATGTGGTCCTTTCACCAGGAGTAACACTCTTGGAAGCACCGACTTCCTATTCATTATGATGCAGTTCGGTTGGAGCATAGTTCACTTTCCTATGTCAAGCTCCTTAAAAAATGAAATTAGGTGTCCGAGGATAGTTCCTGATCTTGTGTCAAGCTCGTTAAGAAATGAAACAAGGGTTATGAGGATAGTTCTTATACTGTGTCAACCTCATTAAAAAATGAAACAACTCCCTTTCCAAATCGAGTCTGTTGATTAAGATCTTGTAAAATACAAGTTGAGTCTTTCATCGATCTCGAGAGTGAACCTTCATTCCATCCACTTTGTTGAATGCAATGAAGCTTGGGGGGCATGTACCTCGATTTGCGTTATTATGCTGGGGGCATGCGAACTTATAACAAGCATAGTTTTTCGTTTCAAGCTTGTGTAAACATGAAACCGAATCCAAGCAGAGTTCTCCATGGTTCAAGCTTGTGTAAAAATGAACCCATACCCGATTTACATCTCGTGATTGCCATTTTTATCCACTGAATTCTGCTAGATGAGCCTTGGTTGTTTCATTCCATTGCTACCATCTCTTTGGCCGATCATATGCTTTCACTTGGTTGTTTATCCTTTCCTGAGGAACCGCAGCGATGAGTGGTTTTATTAGCCAACCTCTTGACCATTACATGTTTTGAGCAGTTCCACCATTGTCGGAACCAGTTGCTACCCTTTATACCACTCGTTCCTCTAGGGCGAGTCGCCTTTAAGCTCTTTTCTGACTCGTAAAATATGAAAAGATTACAGAGTGTTTTTCCCTTTTTGACTCGTTAAAGAGAATAAAAATGGAGGTCTGCTTTCAGCGCTTTTCCGACCATTTAAAGATGAAAAGATTGCCGAGTCCCCCTCTCGACTCCTTAAAAGGAACGAGAGGCGGTCGCCTTTAAATCTTTTTTTTTTTTTTTCAACCGTTTAAACTAAAAATATTGCCGGGTGTTTGTCGTTTCGCACTCGTTATTGGCTCTAAAACGACGTACTTCTGACCGCTTTTTTACTTTTTCGGGTCGAAGTTACTACTTACGAAATGTACTCCTCGATCATACCGGTCGGGCGGTTCTTTCGAGCATTGTTTTATACTTTTTTGGGCTCGAGAGACACAACTTTACGAAAAAGGACCCCCCTGGAGTTTTCTTTTCCGCTGTCTTTTCAGACTCTCTAAACAAGAAAAGACGCCGAGTTTTTCCTTTGTCAGACTCGTTAAAACTTAATGACATCGGGCATTGTCGAAATGACACTCTTCAAGCATATGCTATCCCCGTCAAGCTTGTCATCCAAAAATAATCAGGGTACCTGCCAGAAATGGTGGGGAAAAAGGAACTGTAATAATTGTCGTGTCGGCAGTATGTCGCTCTTGAACATGGCACTAGTCTGCAATCGTGTCTGGGTGGGGATTTCTCATCTTGTTTCAAACTAGCCTCCGTGGGTTCGGGTTATCCTATTTGGCCTCTCATTTGCTCATTGCCTTGTCACCATGACCTCTGCTCATTTGATGTCAGATACTGCCAAATCCACTGTCGTGCCGCTGATATGTTCAAGAGAAGTTGACCTCTGCAACAGTGCAACCTCCTCTGATGTCTCACACAAATCATTTTATCTTTGTCTCGTGTCGATGATGTGGGAAACATTATGGCCCACCTTCGATCAAGGTCACTTCCTATCGACTTCAGCTCATTATCCAGGAAGGTGACTTAGAGACTCCCTTCAGGTGCCTTAGAGCCTACATGCCTCAATGGCAGGTTCTTCGTATTCGACGTGAGGTTTTCATCATTGACCTCTGATCGGATGATTCTGCGGGTGTTCGACACCAGCTCATTGATTCACACGCCGCGGATTGTACCTATAGTACCTTGAGGACCATTGTCATTATTGGTGGTACCTCTCGCATATGTTAAACAGTTTTCATCATTGAATGGTAATCAGACGATGTTCATGCATGTTCGACTTCAGCTCATGTATTCACATGCTTGGACTTGTACTTTGTTCGGGTTGGGACGGAGCGCAAGACCCTGGATCTCTGTCTGTTATGATCCAGGCTGCGATTTTGTGGATGATCATGATCATTACATGACTCATTGATGGATGGCTGCGCCCATACTTGAGTCTTCATGGATGGCTGCGACCATACCTTATCATTACTATGGTCTCTTTAGCTGGGTGGCTGCGTCCATTCCACAGACCTCCTTCGCATGTCTTTTGGATGGCTGCACCAATGCCTAGACTTCATGTACTTGATTATCAGAGATATTCGGTCCTTCCTGGTGGTGTTCCAGTTCAGCGAGTTTTGTAAAGCATTTCACCCCTCCCACTCTCTCGGTCTTCATGCTTTAGGGGGCATCTGTTACACAGTAATTTCTCACTGTCTCCCTGTTAGTCACCCTACTGTGTCAGGAGTTCAAAATAATCAAGCTCAAGCTCTATAAACTGGCCAAATGACCCACTTTGCCAAAGTTTTCATCATCAGCGCAACTATTATTAAAATAACCGCGCTGACTGGCGCTTCATAACAGACCTCATGCGCTGCCAACGCGGAAGCACACAGGTTTTCCGCGCTGGTTGAATTTCATGATCAGCGCAGTCTCTGTTTGTATTAAGTCGCGCTGACACAGCCTGCTCCATTATTAAGATGCGCTGTCAGCGCTCCAGTTCAGTTATGTACCCGCGCTGATCCAGTTTGGGCGAATTTGTTCTAACAGCCAGCCTTCTAGATGACTCCAGGCCTGGTTGTTGGCCTTGTAAGTATCGCCCTCCCTTCTATGGCATGTTTGTTCGTCATTTGAGCCACCTTCCTTGAAGATAAGCTCATCCTCCCACCTTTCATGGAGACTCCTTCTCCTATTTAAACCTCTACCATTGCCATGAGCAGCTAGTTTTTTAGTTTAGATTGTGTGGAGTTTATAGTGCTCAGATTGCTGCTACTATAGGTAGTTGGTGTGATAAGTGTGGAATTGCTAGATAGCTTAAGGAAGGTTGTGGAGTGTTGCTTGTGTGAGAGAGAGAGTTTTTGTCTTGGGAGATCTATCTCTAAGGGTGAATGCTTAAGAGGCTTGCTGGCTGGACCCTCTTGAGAAGGATTCGACGTCATAACATTTGGTTGTACTCTTCTCTGTTATCGATTAATAATAGATGGCTACTATTATGGTTCCATTCTCATTTGTCTCTGCAATGGTTAATCTGAATTACATCCTTTATGACTGATGTATAATTGCTTTTATTAGATTTCACGCTTGTGTTTGTCTTTCTCTTCGTGTGTGTAGGTATCTATTCACGGAGATCGTGGAAGATCGTGACCAGCCAAAGCGAAGGAGCGAGAGCAGCATATCTTCATCAAACAATAGCGTTGGAATCCAAGTAGGTGTCCATTGCCTACCTTTTAATTGCAATTAGGAACTTGCATAGTAGCATTGACTGATTGTTGCTAGACCCGTTCTGGGCTAGTAGGGATCGCCTCTATCCGTAGAGGGGATTTACCTCTCCAACACTCTTCTTGACTACTGAGCAGAGACACTTAATGCATGTTTGGACTTTCTTCCATCTGAATACTCTCCTGATTTGCTTGGATCAGAGTTAACCAATTATCTGCTTGGGAGATCATTGGAGAGAAATGTTTTATAAACTTTCCCACATCATTTTTAGAAAATGATGCTCGATTTGCTTGGACCATAGTCAACCAATTCTCTGCTTGGGAGATTATTGAAGAAGAATACTTTATAAACTTCTCTACATCATTTTGAGAAAATGATAGTTCCTCGTTTTCAGAGACTTTCTCATAGTTAATCTTGCTATAATCTCTCTGAATTTTTGATATATTATCAACAAAATCATTAGTTTCCTCAACAGGATTATCTTGAGCTTTTAAAGTTTCTTTAAAATCATAATATTCGCAACAATTTTCAAAAAGAAACTTGTGTGGATAATAAACTCTACAAGAAGAATTGAATACTGAATGGAAATCTTTCAAAGATGAAATGCTTGAATGAGGCAAAGACCTGAACCAATCCCTAGCTTCTAGGTCCAAAGAAAAAATAAACACCTTCATCTTCACATCTTCATGAATGATACCCTGTTGCTCCATGCATTCATGAAACTCTTGGAGAAGCTGAGCTGGATCTTCATATTCCATTCTACTAAAATTTGGAAGATACTCATCCCATACATAAAATGTAGGCATATCATGAGGATAGCCAGTGATTCCAGTAAAATCAAATGGATCAAATTTATGGACTAAGAATGCAGGGAGAGCCATTAAAACCAGAAAATAAAACTTCAAAGTGCAGTGGAGTCGCCAATCAATATTGTAAGTGAAAATCACAGGTGTGAATGTACAACTAACTGCCAAAACTTATCACTCTCAAGGATCATCTTCCAACTTGATAAATCTATGAAAAAGTGTTCTTATTCTATTGCTTTGCAGATTGTGGTCTTTGTTACAATGGAGTCACCTTTTATTGCTTTTATTCAAAATAGCCAAGTATTTCCTCCTCACTAAACAAACAGAGGAAAACATGAAAAACCCAGGGAAAAGTGTTCTTGTCTTCTCTCCTTAGCAACGGTGCCAATTAATATTGTTCCTTAAGAAACCAATTTCTCGGATGTAGGGAAATTGTGCTTAAGACATTAATAAATATTATTTACTTTCACTTATTTGTCACTTAGATATATGTTGTGTTTTTAAATGAAGGACCTGGAAACTTGGTCTTTAACCCTTAATACATGTATGTCCAGAACATCTCAGAATGCCATTTGTTGCTAGATATAAATGATGAATGAAGAAAGCTTGAAGTAAAAGTTAAAGATAGTATGTTGATCTTTCACAGAAACTACTATCCATCACTTAGAACAATTATGGAAATGAGAATTGAATCATAGACAATATGCTGCTTAACACAAAAAATACCATTTGTGACTTTGGGAGAAGTTAAATATAATATGTTGGTCTTTCTGTTGAAGCCCCGAAAATCGGGTCAACAACAAGGGGGATAACCACCCAGTCCTGACCTTGGTTGGCAGCTCCTTATCCGTTTGGTATAGTGGGTCCGAGTGGGGATAATGGGACCAGTTTCCCAATCTAAGGGTGTGTGTGTGTGTGCAGAGTTGGATGTTTGCTGATCTAAGAATACTTAAAGCTAATCTAATTCAAACTTTTAAACTAACTCTATGCTATTGTAATCTAATGAGAAACAGCACATCTAATCTATGCTAACCCGGGGTGTATTTCTTCTATTATGCGATCTAAAAAGATTTCAGACAATAACTGGTAATAAAGATCATTCATCTATCATAAGAATGGAAATCAATTTAAGATGAACCACTTTGCATAAAAAGTTAGGCAAAAGAGTTGTGAACAGCATATCGCATAATAAGTTATTCATATATCAAACATAAATAAATGATTCCACCGTACAAAAGTGCCAAATGGTAACTCAGACATTCATGCAACGACATATAAACAACTAAAACTGTATATCACTTTAAGAATATAAGCAGAAATGGCCAAGAGATAAAAGTACCATTTATGACTGGTCCTACTCATAAGCTTCAAGCAAAAATGATTTATCTCTACTTGTTCTAACATCTACTAAGAGTACAGAAGTGCAACATCAGTAGAAGATATCAAATGCAAACATTAATAAACCTCAATCCATCCATTCATCAAAACCTCCTCTGTGGGTGCAAAAGTGCATGTTCTGAGGACAAGTTTTTGACAAATTTCTGGACCCTTCTCTAAATGCATGAGAAGGGTTAAAATACTACTTCCTAATTCTAATAATAGTTTATTTACAAATTTTTAGGATGCGGTTTTCAAATGACCGTCCTTTTTCTAATCTAACCTTTTAAGAAAAAAACAACATTCTAAATAGGGCTATTTCTGAATCTGATCCTTAAAGCTGCAAGTGTTCATCATGGGCTTGAGGAGAGTCGGCTGGCTGACTTCTGCTTTGAGCTGGGCTGAGAAAACAGAATCTATGAGAGCTAGCACTACTTTCTCGGCCGCATTTATGATACATTTCACAGTCATCTGCTGACTATGCGGCTTCACTAAGTATGCCCAGTAACACTCCCAATCTAACCTGTTTAGTGCTTGGATCGATTTTCCCGTTTCTCGCGCCTTCTGCTTCCATTCTGCTTCCAGTCGTAGTTTATTTGGTAGATACCCCGGGGTGGTCTCTTCGATTAAATTTTCTCTGTGCAAATTTTCATTTACACAGTCGATAAGAATGCTTGCTTGCGTGGCTGCTGTTTCTGCTACTTGTTCCGCCTCTCTGATCTGATTGTCCCACCTGTTAAAGAGCAGCTCTTTATGGCTCTCGTTTATTCTATGTGCACTTGCTCTTTTTCCCTCATCTTCATCCTACCAAGCCAATTACTTCGTCACTCGTTTGTCAATCTGATCATAGTCAGCTCGCAAGTCTACCACTTGATTGGTGATTTTATCACTCAGCTCGCAATAATCACTCCACTGTGATATCTTCCGTCCAAACTCTTCCTGTTGCTGCAGTAGTTGTTCATTTAAGCTAATAGACTCTGAAATAAATTCTGTAAGCTTAGGCTCATCTTTGTGCATTTCTTGTAAAATTTGTAATTGTTTTCCTTTCTCGTCTAGACTTCTTTGATAGCCTATCTGCATCTGCTGAAAGTCTTCCTGCAACTTCTCGAGTTGTTTGTGAACTTCAATATTAGCATTGGTTTGTTGCAATTGTCGTTGTAGTAGCTGTATTTGATCTTCTTCTTTCAACAGTTGCTGAACTTCCGATGCCTTGTCAATAGTTGCAAAATCATATGCTCCTGCGATCTAAGACAATTTAGTGAGATTTTCAGTTGGGTTATTGTTGGGGTCTTTCCATAAGACGTCCAATTGTTCAGCATCTTGTGACAGTGTATTTTCTAGTTTTCTTTTCTTTCTCTGTCTTCTTACAACTACTTTATGTTGGGGACTATAGAATACGTCCAGTGGGGGAATTTCTTCTACATTAAGTAGAAACTCAGAAGGTGGAGCGATAGTAATGTGCTCCGTTTCTGTGACACTGCTGACTATGGTTGAAACCGCTTCTTGTGCTACCTGTGTATTTCTCATAGGCGTTCTTGGGGCTTTCCCTTTAAGATTGATCAGCTCGTTGAAGGTTTCCCATTCTTTGTCTAATTCTGTCGTGATGGGTGGTGCTTTAATGACGAGAGGGGGGACATCTCTTGGCGGGGAGGCAATAACTTGTTGCGACATTGCACTTGATTGAGCCGTGTCCTTAGCTATTTCTTCGTTCTTTCCTTGGTCTCTTCCAGACCCTTTAGAATGTTCAGGTACTCCTTGCGCAGTGTTAGATTTAGATCTGGAAGTGCTTGAGTTCCCACTGAGGCTAACGCTTGGAGTTGGTTCTTTGTCAGGCAGTCGCAGCTTTTCTAGAGGAACACTGGCTAGTCTTCTTTCCCTGTATAACATGAATCTTTGGAGGTCATCTGGAGACAATTTCGACTGAGCTTCCCGCAAAATTTCCTGGAGTGAGCTTTTATTCTGAAATAAATCATCAAATAAATCTTTCTTTCCAACGAATACTTTTATTTTGACGTTCGTTGTGAACTCTTGGGAAACTTCATTTGGGTCAAATGGCCTTGCCGGGAATTTAAATAATTGCAGACACGTCATGTTCTCCACTTCGGTGAATGCGTGACCTACATCAAACAATGCGAAGGCCCCACAAGCTACAGGAAATTGAGGCCATATGGCCTTATTTTTGTCTTTTAGGTCTTTAGTTAGGCCGCCTTCTGAACAGGTTTGATATGCAATTTCTCTAGTCTCTGCATTTTCTATTGAATTTTTCAAACTTCCGAAACAAAAAAAAATTTCTCAGAAAATTTAAACTTTATTATAAAAAGATAAAGTATATTATACTCCAAACTGTCAATGATATTTTGTTTCAACTTCTTTCTATTTTAATTGTTTGTTTCCTCAGCTTGTCCTTGCATTTACATCAACCATTACTTGGTCTTGTAAAGATAAAATAAAGTCTTCCCTGTGTAGCAGCTTTTTAAATATGCTCCTTTGTCACAGGTAGAGCCTCTGCTGCCACCAGGCGTCCATAGCCTCGACAGGGTTACCTATTACCCAGTAATGATCCTTTATCCTGCTTAAGGTGATCTACAACCTTTCAAAAAAAAACCCATATTGACACTTTTTCCCTTTTTATTTATTTTTTTTATTTTTTATTCTCAAAGAACAATGTCTTGGTTTGGTAGCCAAATTATGACACAGTCATTCACTTGATTTACACTTTTGCTGAACAAGCTGGCTCGTGATGAGACCCCTTGTCTTTTGATTTCAATAATCTTGAGTCATTGCCCTGTTTTGATGGACAGTGTTTGGCAAAGTCAGCAAAGTTTATAATATCTGTGATCATGATAAGCTGGCTCGTGATGAGACCTCTTATTCTTTGAGATATAGTGTTTCTTGGATTGTCTCTCTGAATGCTGCGATTTTCTCTAACAGGGAGGATATCATCGCTTTCCTTAAGAAAGCTCTGGACGACAATAATAGAGTTTTTTGGAAATGGCTGTTTCTACAGGGAAACCTTATTTTGTTATTGATACCTTTCATTGTACTGATATAAAACAATTTCTTAACTAAGATTGCTTTCATCAAATTTCTTGAAGTTGAAACTAGTATCATATCATGGTTAAAGTTAACTGTATCTATTAATAATAAAGATCAAGTTTCCAAGAGATTTGCTATTTATAGAAGCAGAAGTTCAAAATCTTGATAGAGAAAAGGTGTCTTTAGTAAATGTCAAATGCTGTTAACCACAACAAATTTTATTAGGAAAAAAAAACATTTAAAGAAATGAGAGGTAGACATTCCCTAGGATTATGTACATGATAGGGATAAGTTCTTCTCTTTATTTTTCCTATCAGTATTTAAAAACTAAATTATCCACTTAACATCCTAGCTAAACTACTCCTACTCCTATTCTAACTATAAACAGAAAAATGAACTAGGTAAAATGATATTTCCAGTGGAACCATCTTTTCATTTTTATTCCTACACGTATGTGACTTTCAAACATCAGTGTTAAGAACAAAACTTTTCTTGGACTGTTAATGTTGGATGTGGAATAAGAATGTATAACTTCAGTTGGAATTTTGTCTGAAATTTCTTTCTTATTAAAACTTTTTTCCAACTGGATACCTATTGGATCATAAAAATCAGGATGAATCTTTGTTATGTATTGGTGATCGTGCAATAGGAAAGATGACAAGCCAGTTTGCGAATAATTTTTTTTGGTTTTAATGGCCTGTAATCTACCATGCGTTAAGGTCAAGCTTTTACCAATTTCTCGCAAAAGGAAAGTTTCCACATATAGATCGCTAAATAAATCAACGAAGAATAGATGGAAATTTCTGGAAAGAGATTTATCAATTAGCGCGAATTGCCGGCAAGTTTCCAAAAGTACTTTCTTTCGGTGATGATGCTTTGGATGCCAAAGGAGTTTTTTAAGGAAGTCTGATATCGATTGATCTTGGAATTGAAAAAGTTCTATACTTCCTTGACACAATCTAGTTTTCCAAAATGGTAGCAC
Organism: Pinus tabuliformis; assembly: GCA_031772625.1. Classification (NCBI taxonomy): domain Eukaryota; kingdom Viridiplantae; phylum Streptophyta; class Pinopsida; order Pinales; family Pinaceae; genus Pinus; species Pinus tabuliformis. The sequence continues at coordinate 1,540,812,005 of CM062804.1, read as the reverse complement.
ATTTTTCGAATGTTCTTTGATAAGGTGCTCAATATACCATAGTAATCTATCAAAAGTCTGAAAATTTAAAACACAATCCGATTTTGTACAAAATGAGTGCAAGTGAGAAAGAATGAAATGATTATCTGTACAAATAATGTTACAGCACAACTGGGATTGACTTGAAATGTCTTCTTTTTCACAAGAACTGGCCAAAATTATGGGATCCGAGCAATTTCGAATTCCATCTTGTGAATCAGAAAACAAGTTATGGTTGGGAACAGGCATGGGGGCTTGCTCATGATATGAATCATAGATCGGAATATTGTCTTGGATAGTAAAATCATGTAAATGATCCGTCACTTTGGAATGAGGATTGACTGATATGATTCTTGAATTAGAATATCTCTCATTATCTGAGCTTTGTTGAGTTACTTGAGATAAATCAACAACATGATCGTCATCAAAGTAGTTATCATAAATGATTTTACAGGTTTCCCTAGATTTCTCTTTTTCATCGAATATTTTCAGACAAGGTCAAGTGGTTCTTTTTTGAAAATGATCAAAGGATGTTCTATAGCTGTCTTTTTATCTTGAAAACCTAATGATGACTCATTTGAATAACCCTCTGTACTTTTTGAGATATCTTTAATATTGAGAAGGGAAAATTATCATCACTAAAAACATTAGGATAAAGAGAAAAATACGATTCTGTAACAATGCATTTGAAAATATCATCGTGAAAAAATATTTGTTCATCAGATTCATCATAGACATCGGGCTTTATATCATACCTTTGTGTACTGATACTTTTCGAAAGAGAATTAGTTTGTTGTTCTAACCTTGGCATCTGCATTTGTTGACTTGCAACGATATTATCTGACCTTGTATCAAAGTCATCTCCTGGTTCCAAGGCAGGCTTTCCTCCAACATTCTTGCTTTTGTCTTCTTGCATTAGAGCATGCATGTCTCCTAGGCTTTGGGAACCTTCTTCATCATGGCTGATTTGTATATTCAAATTGGAATTTTCATTCATATAAGAAGAAAATGAGACAAAGCTTGGACTAATTTCTACTGGATCAGACATAGGAGGCAGGGAGTGCTCAGCATAAACTGAAGATTCTTCATCTATGAGTTCACTTTCAAGATCATACTTTAGACAATTAAGATGAAATCGCATGTTAAAATCCCTAACAGATTCATCTTGTTTCCGTAGATAATCAATTTCATCATATACCTGGTCATAGTCATAACAATCAAATTTACAAATGAAAGCCTTGACGAATTGGTCCCAGTTGGGAATCGAGGCAACTAGGAGGGTTCTACACCATTTTCTAGCTTCCGCCGTGAATGTAAGAGTAAAAATTCTGCATAAAACGCCTTCATCAATTCTTTGAACGTTCGAACTTGAAACTCTTTGAATAAATTGAAGAGCATGCTTAAAAGCAGAAGAATTATTCTTACCATTGAATTTTACCTGAGACAAGAGTCTTACCACTTCAGGTGGAGTGTTGGAATAGGTACGAACATCGATGCAACTCCAAATGGGAAGTTTGTGAGCAGCCATCCTAATTCAAATGTTATGATTTCAAACCATTCCAATAGACAATATGCTTCAGGCCCTCCTTCTAGCACCAAATATGTTGAAGCCCTGAAAATCGGGTCGACAACAAGGGGGATACCCACCCGGTCCGGACCTTGGTTGGCATCTCCTTATCCGTTTGGTATAGTGGGTCCGACTAGGGATAATGGGACCAGTTTCCCAATCTAAGGGTGTGTGTGTGTGTGCAGAGTTGGATGCTTGCTGATCTAAGAATACTTAAAGCTAATCTAATTCAAACTTTTAAACTAACTCTATGCTATTGTAATCTAATGAGAAACAACACATCTAATCTATGCTAACCCGGGGTGTATTTCTTCTATTATGCGATCTAAAAAGATTTCAGACAATAAATGGTAATAAAGATCATTCAGCTATCATACGAATGGAAATCAATTTAAGATGAACCACTTTGCATAAAAAGTTAGGCAAAAGAGTTGTGAACAGCATATCGCATAATAAGTTATTCATATATCAAACATAAATAAATGATTCCACCGTACAAAAGTGCCAAATGGTAACTCAGACATTCATGCAACGACATATAAACAACTAAAACTGTATATCACTTTAAGAATATAAGCAGAAATGGCCAAGAGATAAAAGTACCATTTATGACTGGTCCTACTCATAAGCTTCAAGCAAAAATGATTTATCTCAACTTGTTCTAACATCTACTAAGAGTACAGAAGTGCAACATCAGTAGTAGATATCAAATGCAAACATTAATAAACCTCAATCCATCCATTCATCAAAACCTCCTCTGTGGGTGCAAAAGTGCATGTTCTGAGGACAAGTTTTTGACAAATTTCTGGACCCTTCTCTAAATGCATGAGAAGGGTTAAAATACTACTTCCTAATTCTAATAATAGTTTATTTACAAAATTTTAGGATGCGGTTTTCAAATGACCGTCCTTTTTCTAATATAACCTTTTAAGAAAAAAACAACATTCTAAATAAGGCTATTTCTGAATCTGATCTTTAAAGCTGCAAGTGTTCATCATGGGCTTGAGGAGAGTCGACTGGCTGACTTCTGCTTTGAGCTGGGCTGAGAAAACAGAATCTATGAGAGTTGGCACTACTTTCTCAGCCGCATTTATGATACATTTCACAGTCATCTGCTGACTATGCGGCTTCACTAAGTGTTACACAGTAATTTGTCACTGTCTCCCTGTCAGTCACCCTACTGTGTCAAGAATTCACAATAATCAAGTTCATGCCTTCTGAACTGGCCCAAAACCCACTTTTCCAAAGTTTTCCTCATCAGCGCGTCTGTTTCTAAAATATCCGCGCTGACTGGCGGCTCTCAGTGTATTCAGTGCGCTGCCAGCGCGGAAGAACATCACTTTTCTACGCTGGTCGCATTTTATGAGCCAGCGCACCTCTCCTTTGCATTGGGTCGCGCTGACATGACTTTCTCAGTTATTGAGGCGCGACGTCAGCGCGTAAGTCTCCTTATAATCCGCGCTGATCCTGTTTGGGCAAATTTGTTCCAACAGCCAGCCTTCCAGATAACTCCAGGTGTGGTTGTTGGCTTTGTGAGTATCGACTCCCTTCTATGGCATGTCTATTCGACCCTTTGTAACCATTTCCCTCAAAGATAAGCTCATCCTTCCACCCTTTTAGGAGGCTCCTTCTCCTATATAAACTTCCACCATTACCATGAGCAGCTAGTTTGGAATAGCTTGGATTGTATAGGGCTTATAATGCTCAGATTGCTGCTACTATAGGTATTTGGTGTGTTAGGTGTGGAAGTGATTGATAGCTTAGGGAAGGTTGCTTTGTGTTGCTTGTGTGAGAGAGAGTTTCTTGTCTTGGGAGAATCATTTCCAAAGGTGAATGCTTGAGACGCTTGCTGACTGGCCCCTCCGGAGAAGGTTACCGACGTCAGAACATTTGGTTGTACTCTTCTCTGTTTGATTAATAATAGATGACTGCTATTATTGTTCCATTCTCATTTGTACATGCAATGGTTAAATGTGAATTACATCTTTTCTGACCGATGTATAGTTGCTTTTATCAGATTTTACGCTTGTGTTTGTTCCCTCTTCATGTGTGCAGGTATCTATTCGCGGGGATCGCGAAGGATTGTGACCAGCCAAAGCGAAGAAGCGAAGACAGCATCTCTTCGTCAAACAACAGCGCTGGAATCCAAGTAGGTTCTCTTTACCTCTTGTTTAATTGTAATTAGGAACATGCATAGCAGCATTGTTTGATTGTTGCTAGACCCTTGCTGGGCTAGTAGGGATCGCCTCTATCCGTAGAGGGGATTTACCTCTCCAACAATTTGGCGACTCCGCTGGGGATCAGCCTTTTTGTCTCTTGAGTCCATCTTTGTGTTTGAATTTGATTGTTCTCTCTTGTCAAGATTTTGGGATTGTTTCTCTGCTTGTAAACTTTCTGGGTGCATCTGGGAAGTGTTTTAACTGTTAAAAGGTCTTTACCTTTGGTTTGGGAAGTTTTCGTTTTGTTTTTACTGGCTTTTTACCCTCAGCGCGCTTTAATTCAAAACAGACGCGCTGACGTCGCGTCCCTTCTTTTGTGTTGTCCTTGTCATCGCGCCTGTACCATCAATAGTCGCGCTGACCTCGTTTTCAGAGACAGCGCGCTTTATCCGTGTTCTTCCGCGCTGACGTCGCACACTTGCTTCTTTGTCCTCCCTGTCATCACGTCTGTATGATTAATAGTCGCGCTGACCTCGTTTTTCTGAGACAGCGCGCTTTATCCGTGTATTTCCGCGCTGACGTCGCAAAGTTGCTACGGGACACCCCCTGTCAGCGCCGAGTTGCTGAAGGTCACCCGCGCTGATCCTGTAAAACTTGATTTTGTCCAGATCAGCCTCCTGAACCTGTTGCTTTAGCTTTCCCCTCTTCTCTCCACTTGGTTTGTGACTTGTTTTTCACTATCTGAACTCTGAGCTGCTTGCTTGCGAAGTCTTGTTCCACAGGGTTTCGTTTTGCTCATTTTTCGATACCTTCCTCTTTGCTTTCGCTGCTTGGTTTGTGTTTTCGCCATCACTTTCACAGTTGCTGAATTGTGTTGAGTCTCTAATTGACTGGTTGTAACTCTCATCCTTCGGGTGTTTGCTTTTCTCCTTTGATTTCGCACTCTAGCCCTAGGGCATCTAGTGGCCGTGTGTGTGTCAAGCCTTCCTTAGGGATCTTGTTTGCTTGTTTGACCAGCCAACTTCAGATTTGTTTATGCACTTGTTCAGTGATTGTTGAGGTGTTTTGGGTTGTGTTTCCGAGCGGTTTTCGCTTCCTCTTTGCTTGCAATCCTTGCTTGTCTTGCCGAGCTTAGATCACATAGCTCGTGCAGAACTTAGTTTTCCTTTTGATTTGAAAATCTTTGATTGGGTGTTTTGGGAACTTTGCGTGCTTTCATTAAGTGATTTGCTTGGTGTTCCGGTTCCTCCAAATTCACTTAGATGCTTTGTGCCATTGAAAGAAAATCAAACTAGTAGCTTTGCTTTTGAAAATTGAAAAGGAAAAGAACATTTCGTTGATTTGCATTTTCAAAAGAAAAAGTTTCCTTTCCTCGCTTGTAGCTGCATTAGGTTGTTGGTTTGCTTGTACTCGTCTTGTTTGATCAAAATTCTTTGCCTTCTCATAGCTAGAATTCATCGAACAAAATGAAATTCGTTGGCATGTAGTTTGCATCTAGGTAATTGTGAGAGAACATACGATAGAGCCTGAAATCGAAACTTAATTTCAAGATCAACTATAAAATGAACCGAATGAATCTAAAAACACATTGGAACTAAACGCAAACATCTAGAGGTCTAGGGTAGAGACGTGTTCCGGCGTCTTTAAACATAGTCACTGTTGTTTCACATTAGGTTGGGTGATTCCTCCTTTTGTGACTCGATAGTGGTCTAACACGGACTGCGCTCCCACGTACCGTCGCGTAATAGGGAGACCCCACTAGGCTTTTATCCTTTATCCATAGGAAGCCGAGTCTGCCGCCTTGTGAACCGTAACGCACTGAACACAGCATTCGGGAAGATTGACTGCAGTACGGAAAGTCCTTGGCTCTCATACGATTGCTGAGGTGTATAAGCAGTTTTACAGGTCGCTTGGTAAACCTTATACCTAGAGTCTCCAGAGCAGTCACTTTTGATCCTTTTCGGACTCCCTAAATGAAAAGGTGCCTGTGAGTGTCTTGTCACTTCGTGCTCATTAAACATTCGAAGGAGATTGGAGTCATCTTTTCGTCCTTTTCTCGACTCCTAAAACATGAAAAGGTCAAGTTTGGTTCTTGTGTCTTAAAATTAATTCGGCCACGATAACATCACCTGATTAGATCTTGTGTGCATTAGTTTTGAGTAGGGTCTTTATCGTTAGTTTGCTTTAGGTTTTCTAAGGGGTTTTGTCATCCTGGCTGACCCGTCAACTCCCGGTCCAAGTGATCAAGGTTCTCCATCTTCTGTTGCCCCAGAGGTACCAGTTGTAAGCGGTACTCTTCCCATTGTTCCGAGTATCCAGCCTATCAACGTACGTGCCCCAGGCGACGAAGATTATATAGAAGATTGGAATCCTATCTGGGAGCCTGACAGCGATTATACCCCTCGTACCCCTCGTACTCCTCTCGGTATGTCGTCTCCAATGTCTACTTCCCCCATGGATGAGACAGCTTCCAGCACAGGCGAGACGCCCGTGGTGACGGACATTGAGACTCCGATCCTGGCTTCCTCCCCGCTCCCTCCACGATACCAATCAATGAGGGATAGGATAGCCGCTAGAACTACTTCTACGACTATATGGGATCCTAGTCTTATTGCCTCCACCGGGCCATTTGTTTCGCAACCTCTTAGTACACCTCTTACTTCAGGGCTTAACACGCCCGTTACCTCAGTTCCCACCAATCCAACCGTCTGTGTAGCGCGCTCGACTCCGGTCATCAATGCTGTGCCAGCATCCTCATCTATAAACCCTGAGGCTGGGCCCTTTCCTGGTGGCATTCCAGGGGCAGGGCCATATGATGCCCACGGGCAGCCCATTGTGGACCCAGATTACGATGGTCCACTTTTTTATTATGATGCGAACGGCGAGTACCTCGAAACCATTTCGGTCCTTCCTCATCGTCCTTTCGAAGAGAACCAGGAACCGTTGAACGTTACATATGACCCCGTTACTCATGTTTTCAAAGGGAACCGGAATCCTCCCGGTCAGCCCCAAGGACCGCCCAATCAAGGTCAGTCGCCTTATGTGCAAACCCCTCAGGGGCAACCACTTTATGGCCCGCCTTACCCAGGACAATCTGGGGGCCCACAGGGACAACCCTACCAGGGACAACCCTCAGCCATTGGAGGTCTGTCATATTCATACCAAGGTCAACCCACTGGATATCCAGGGCAACCTGGTACCCAGCAAGGTTACCCAACTGGACAACCCGGGCAGCCTTACGCTCAGCAAGGCCAACCCAGTTTCCAGCAAGGGTACCCATCTGGACAAACTGGGTCAGTTTATAATCCTCAGAATCAACCAGTAGTCTAGCAGGGATATCCTCTTGGGCAGGGGGGGCAACCCTACTTACAGCAGGGCCAACCTACTGCCCAGTCTGGTCATCTTTCTGGGCAGGGTGGGCAACCCTATGTTCAGCAGGGTCAACCCACTGCTCAATCCATGTACCCTTCTGGGCAAGGGGGGCAACCTGCTATACAGCAAGGCCAACCCTCTGCTCAGCCTATGCACCAAGGAGGGCAGCCCGCTATACAGCAAGCCCAGCCCTCTGCTCAGTCTGTTCACCCTGGGGGGCAGGCGGGCCAAGCTTCTATGCAGCAAGGTCGACCCGCTGTCCGCCCTAATCGTCCATCCGGACAAGCTGGCCAACCTCAGCGTCAACCAGCTATCCAGCCAGCTCAGTCATCCGTTCCGCAAGGACAACCCTTGGTGGCGCATGGACAACCTGGTACCCAGCAAGTTCACCCTGCTGGCCAGCCAGGTCCATCTCAAATCCAACCAAGTCAACCTTTGGGACAGATGGCTCAACCCCAGCCGGTTTAAGGACATTACTCTGGGCCTCAAACTCAAACGGGTTATCAACCTTCCTACCAAATGCAGCCTGCCTATCAGGCTCCGTATGGGGCCCAACAACCATATGGCTACCAGCAACCCTAGGGGCAAACTCAGTTTGCTCCTTATCAAAATTATCAGCAACCACAGGTCACTCCTTACCAAAATTATCAATATGGTGCACCTGCAGGGCAAGCTGCTGGTACATGGGGAGCTGGGGGGCAGACACAGGGACAGCCATCCGCATATGGCCAGAATCCGTACGGACAGCCCCCCTATGGACAAACTCCCTATGCACCAGGCCCTTTTGGGCCAGGCCCATCGGGACAAAGTTCTTATGCACCAGGCCCTTTTGGGCCAGGTCCGTCAGGACAAAGTTCGTGGGGGCAACCACAATCTGGGTGGAACCTTAATACTGCCTCGAACCCTCAGCCACAAATGTCCTTTAACCCTCAGCTACCATTCTTAGCAACGCTGGAACTGCCTGATGTGTCCAAGTTAACAAATGATCCTATTTTGCATAATCCATATTGGCCACCGGTTCCAACCAAAATACCAGGGGACTGTCCAAAGTTTGATGGCAAAGCTGGTGAAGACCCTTAAGCCCATGTAATGACTTATCACCTTTGGTGTTCATCTAACTCGTGGCTTGATGATTCTATCCGGCTTCGCCTCTTTCAGAGGACTCTCACTGGTTCAGCTGCTAAGTGGTACATCGAACTCAATCGCGGCATGTTTCAAGATTTCAACTCGCTGGCTATGGCGTTTTTAACACATTTTCAGTTACCCATTCGGTACGAGACGGGAACGAATCTCCTCACGTCTCTAAAACAGGACACGGCGATGCACATCTCTGATCATATACATGAATGGAGAAGGCGTCGTCGCTTGATTAAATTTTGGATTCCTGATCAACTCTTGACCGACTGGTTCACGACTTCCTTTGTCCCTAAGATTGCAAAAGATATCGCAATGGGAGCGTGTGTAACTGAAGAGCAAGCGATCGCGCGAGCTCAGTACCTCGACTTAGTATACTCTCAGTCGGGTACTTTGTATGAGTATTTGCCAGATGCCTCGAGGCCTGGACAGCCCAAGGCTCCACCAAAGCCTTCTGTTGATGGAGTCATTGGTTCTGTAAATTCCTCATCTAAGAAATCGGCCGCGAACCCTGGGAAGCAGAAACAGAACGCCTCTAACGAAAATGCTCCTTAGGGCCAATCTATTTCTGGGACTACCTCCGAGGTAAACGCCGTCCAGTCCACTGCGGCAGACAAATCCTCGAAAGGCAAAAAGAAAGGGAAGGCTAAAGATAAATCTGCACAGCCCAAGCAGAACCCTCCTAAACCTCCCTCCAAGGATGGGGCTAAACGAAAGCCTAAGTATCCTTGTCTCATCTGCAAGGAGGATCACTACACCAAGGATTGCCCTAGGCGGTCCGAGGTTAGTCGGCTTTTGAAAGGTGCTCCGGGGCCTCCTGCTGTGCTAAAAGAGCCTTTCCCTTCCCAGCAGACGCATCAGGTGGCAGATCCCTCTCAATCCTCTTCCTCGTTCGGTTCTCAAGTATTCATGGCTGGAACGATCCCCATCCATGTTTCGACTCGAGCAAAAGATTATCCATCTCCAGCCGGGAAAGAGCCGGAGGTTCCCTCCGGCGCTCCTCCGTCCAGTTCTGGTCCCCTTCACATTGAACGGCCCAGCACTGAGACGATCCCCCGACCCCCTCCTAAAGGTGTACTCAGGAAGTCATCTTATAACCCCAATGCTCGTGCTGCCCAGCACTATAGCATTGTCGAGGACTTAGCTCAGGCTCCCTCTGCTATGTCCACGTTAGAAGTCCTCCAGAGCTGCCCCTCCCAGAGGAAGTCCTTGCTATTAGCGATTGGTGGCATCGACCCGACAGATTCGGATTTAATTTCTTTTGATCTCGAGGGTTTCACACAGAGACTGCCTCATCAGGTGGCCTTCCTTATACAGGTTCTCATCAACGGCAAAACGATCCATCGTACAGTCATTGATGAAGGTGCCTCAACCTGCATCATGTCAGTTGCTTGCTGGAAGGCTATTGGTTCCCCTGCTCTGAGCCAGTCTCCTACGACCCTGGAGGCCTTCGATGGAAGAGAATCTCGTCCATATGGTATCCTACCACGATTGCCTATCTCTTTAGAAGGGAAAACCGTAGAGGTAGAGGTTGAAGTTGTTGACGCTAATCTCACTTACAACCTCCTCCTTGGACGAAGCTGGACATACGCCATGCAAGCCGTGGCTTCCTCCCTGTTCCGTGTCGTTCGCTTCCCCCATCAAGGAAGAATCGTCACGGTGGACCAGCTGTCCTTTTTTGCTTCCTCTTCTGAAGGGAATGTGCCATTCGTAGAGCATACCTCCAAGTCGTTAGTGAGTGTGGGTGCCGGATTATTCAAAGATCCCTCCTTGATGGGAGTCTTTCCCCTCCCTCCTCCGAATCTCGCCCCTGTTAACATGATTTCAGTGCGTTCTGATCCATGGGTTCTTCCTCCCTTGAATCAGGAAGACTCTTGGGGTGATATGATGCCGTTGAGTCCTGCCGAACTCAACTACATCGAGATTGTCGCTGCATCGGCTCCCCCCCCTGAACCTGCTTCTTCAAGCAGTGTTCCTGATTCATATGATCATTTCCCTTGGCTGGGTGATGAGGCCACTTCGGATCCCCTGAAGGAAACATTTCCCTCCGATGAGGCCATCATAGAGACTATGTCTCTCGAAGAACTTCCTTGGTTAGATCACCACCATCGCTCTTCGTTTCTCCCTCCACATTCGGAAATGGTCGCATGTCTCGAGCGGTTTGCTTCATGTGTCCCATCTCCGCCTCTCCAAACACCTGTTCAGCTATATCAAGTGTCTTCGGAAGGCAATATGGGTAACATCACGCAGACCCAGGCCATCGACATCTCTGTCAAACCAGGGATTGTCGAGAATATTTTCATTGGGGTCACATGCACTCCTGAGGAAGTTCAACTTTATACCGCTTTATTTCGTGAATTCCGTGATGTCTTCGCATGGTCTTACGAGGAAATGCCCGGCATCGACCCTAGTATTGTGGTGCACGAAATCCCTACTTACCCAGGCGCTAAGCCTATTCGTCAGCGTTTACGTCCAGTGCACCCTCGAAAGGCTTCCGCCATCAAGGCCGAAGTTGAAAAGCTCCTTCGAGCTGGTTTCATCTATGCCATTCCCCTCACGGAATGGGTATCCAACATAGTCCCTGTGAATAAAAAGCAGGGTACTATCCGGGTTTGTGTTGACTACCGCGATATCAATCGCGCCTGTCCAAAAGATAACTTTCCTATGCCTTTTATTGATCAGCTTATTGATGACTGCGCAGGAAGCGAGATTTATTCGTTTATGGATGGCTTCTCTGGTTACAACCAGATCAACATAGCCCCCGCAGACCAGCATAAGACAGCTTTCATTTGTCCTTGGGGCACCTTCACTTATAAAAAGCTACCTTTCGGTCTCAAAAATGCCGGTGCCACTTTCCAGCGTGCGATGTCGTATGCTTTTCATGATATCCGACACATCGTACAGCCCTATCTGGATGACCTTCCAGCTCATTCAGCTAAACGTCAAGACCATCCATCTCATTTACGCGAAATCTTTCTCCGCTGTCGACACTACCGTATTCGACTCAATCCGCATAAGTGTGTCTTCTGCGTAGAATCTGGCCGACTGCTTGGGTTCATCGTCTCCCGGGAAGGCATCCGTCTGGATCCCCTCAAAGTCAAGGCCATTTTGAATCTTCCTCCCCCTGCCTCTTTGCAGCAATTGCAGAGCTTACAGGGAAAAGCTAATTTTCTCAGACGATTCATTCCGAATTATGCCGAGGTGGCTAAAGGTTTCACACGGTTATTAAAGCGAGATACACCCTTTCGTTGGGATGCTATTGCCCAGGAATCTTTCGAGCGCCTTAAAGACCTTCTTGTCTCAGCTCCGCTCTTAAGACCTCCGAATTACCACCGTGACTACACTCTCTATCTAGCTGCCTCTGACACCACCATCGGCATGGTTCTGGTGCAGGATGATGATGACGGCACCGAGCACGTTATCTATTATCTTAGTCGCAACCTTCTGGATACGGAAACTCGTTACGCATATGTCGAGAAGTTGGCATTGGCAGCTGTCTGCGCCGTCCAACGTTTCCGGCATTATATCTTGTTGCGCACAACGACCGTGATCTCTGATTGCAACCCCATGACCTATATCTTGTCGCGTCAGCTGCTGGGGGGCAAATACTCGAAGTGGATTGTAATCCTCCAAGAGTTTGACTTGGAATTCACTGCGGCCAAGTCTAAGAAATCTCTGGTCTTTGCCGAACTGCTCTGTTCCTTACCATCTCACTCTGCACCATCTCGTTTGGAGGAGCATATCCCCGATGAAACACTGTTTCTCATCAGCACCCTCGACCCGTGGTACGGGGACATTATCGTATATTTACAGACGTCTTCCTTCCGTCCAAATGTATCGAAAGATGCACGACGGCGAATTCGTCACCAAGCTCAACCCTATCGCATCTTGGGCGATACCCTGTACCGCCTCGGCGTTGATTCTGTTCTCCGCCGTTGCTTGACTCTCGAGGAGGCTGAGCGGGTGTTGAATGACTGCCACTCCGGGGCTTGTGGCGGCCACATGTTGGGATATGCTACCGCCCAGAAGATCCTCCGTGCTGGTTATTTCTGGCCTTCCATTTTCAAAGATTGCATCCTTGCTGTACGAGCGTGCCACGAATGCCAGGTTTACCACCGGAAGATGCGTGCACCTGTTGCACCACTGCACCCTGTTGTCACCGTAGGTCCATTTGCCAAATGGGGCATCGATTATACGTCCTATAACCCTCGTTCGGCCGGGGGGCATGGGTACATAATCGTTGCCGTGGATTATTTCACCAAGTGGGCCGAAGCGATGCCTACATTGAACGAAGACGGTTACACAGCGGCGCAGTTTTTATTCAATCATGTTCTTACTCGTTTCGGAGTCCCTCAGGCTATTGTCACGGATCACGGAAATCACTTCCGAAATCACATGATGATGGAACTAACGACCCAACTAGGCTTGCGTCAGGATAGCTCGACACCATACTATCCACAATCTAATGGTCAGGTCGAGGCCGTGAACAAAGTTTTGATCACAATGCTTCAACGCACCGTCAATACGCACAAGTCTAATTGGCATCTGATGCTGTTCCTAGCCTTGTGGGCCTACCGGACTTCCGTGAAGGACGCCACCGGCTTCACTCCATTTCAATTGGTTTATGGACTGGAGGCTACCCTTCCTGTCGAATGTGAGATTCCTTCGTTGAAATTAGCTGTCGAGTTGCTTCCCAACACCACCTCGGTGGAGGAAAGGCTTCTGTACCTAGAACGGTTAGACGAGACTCGTCGTTTAGCTTCTCTGGCTATCGAAGCGCAAAAGAAGAGAGTCAAGGCTCACTTTGACCAGAACATTCATCCTCGTTCCTTCGTTGAGGGAGATCTAGTACTGCTCTACGATCAAGCTAAAGATAAGCTGGGGGCAGGAAAACTCGAATCCATGTGGCTAGGTCCCTATATCGTGAAAAGAGTTTTACAAAAGGGCACATATGAGTTGATTGATTACGAAGGAAATCCTCTTGACAAGCCCCGCAACGGGCTGTATCTGAAGAAATATTATGCATGACTTCATGCACTCACTTTGTACATACGTGTGTTTAGTGTGTTTTGTGTGCATGATTTCATATTTTGCTTCGGTATGAAAGCGTGTTTGCCTCTTATTGTGTTTTCTTCTTCTCGTGCAGATGTCTAGTGCACCTTATGTCGGTTTCGCTGATGGCGCCTGCCGTAGTACCTGTAATTTGTCTTCTGCGGCATGGGCGATCTATGATCCTCACGGGGAGTTGCTAGATCTTCAAGGAGTCTGTCTCGGTCATACCACTAATAATGTTGCTGAATACAGTGCCGTAATTGAGCTACTAGCCGAAGCAGTTGATCTCGGCATTCGAGCAATGATGGTAAACCTGGATTCCCAACTGGTCGTTCATCAACTTAACGGGCGATATTCCGTCAGAGACCAACGTATCTTAAGGTTGTATCTACGTGTCAGATTGTTAGAAAGGAATTTTGACTATATCACATATCAACATATTCCGAGACGATTAAACACGTTGACTGATGCATTGGCAAATCATGTGTTAGACAGACATTTGCGAAATAGATAACATCATACAAGAAGACATAGAAAGCATAATAGAGTAAAACATATGTAAATATTTTCTCAAGCATAGTTTGCATGCGTGATGTGTGTGCTTTTAAGCTTGCATTAAAAAACATTAAAATATATGGGTCATGTGTTGTGCAATTCATACATAAGATCACATTTGTACTTGAACATTTGCATGACATAAACATCATCACATGTAACAAGATCCATCCAAAAACCGGTATGTATATATATATATCGTGTGGCGCACTGAGGCGCTCAAAAATAAGTGTATGTGTCAAAAATAAAGAGTCACTGTTCTCCATACATTCGAGACATATGTCTCTCAAAACGTCAAAAAGAAACCTAGGCGACTACTGTGCTGGGTTGCGCTCTCTGTAGCACACAGCCGCTCGTGCCACCCGCCTCAACAGGCAGTGCACCCTGGGTGCCACCCCCACTGTATGGATCTGGTGCTCTATGGGAACCTCCTCGACTCCCTGATAGTCTGGCACACCCTCTAGCAACCCCTCAAGGTTGCGAGCTATGGTCTCTGAAGTATCAACTCCTGGAGGGACCAAGGCAAGGACATTGGCCCCTTGCCCCTCTCTCCGTGCCTCTGGGGCTAAGCCAATGGGTCTAACAGGTCCCACATCTGCACACAGCGACATCTGTTAAGACATATGCATTAAAAATAAAAAAAAAATTCAGGGAAAAATCAAGTGTCATACCTCCATCATCCCAGTGATCTCCCGCGGGTAGCGGCATGTCAGGATCGTTGCGGAAATCCATTCCTGCGTATGGCCAATCCTCAACGAAAACGATCTGCTGCTCCAACCACTCTCGAAAGACCACTCCCCAAGTAGCTGGCCGGCCACCACCCCCGCGTGGCATGATGCGAGCCCATCGAGTGGCCCTCGTCTCCCGGGGACTTCTAGGAGGATCCACGGCTATAGTCTGCAGCCGCATGACTGGTACCCGCTCCAGAATGAGTGGGAGTAAGAGCGACCCATAGCCAAACTGTTTCGACTCTCCGCGTCGACAGTTGTTGAGTTGCCTCTTCATGCTGTTAGTCACTGCAGTGGCCCAATCAAACATTGTAGGCTGTAGACAATCAAGAGCTAGTAGCAGGTGGGTCTTCGAGGCCTCGTGATTGGCCAAGCTTCCCGCTGCCCGGGTCACCATAAAAAGGATGGTGCGGAGAACTATATCTCTCACCGTGGGAATTGATACCTTCCCACTCCGCGTTTTCTCCGCCTCTGGACATACTCGAGCCATAAGTTGATCGAGAGTCTCGCCGCTGGGCCGCTGCCCCTCCAGAATGGGCCTCGCACCCCGGCGCGACAATCCAATCAAGAAATATATGTCCATATAGTCGAACTCAATGTCTTTACCGCGGATGGTAAATTTGCCGTCTATTGGGTTCCATGACCGGATCAGAAACTCAAGTAAGTCATGATGAGCTCTCAAGCGTGGAGTCAGGAAGAATTTTAGGAATCCGCACGCCCGCATGGCATCTCGGCAATCTGCTCTTTCAAAAGCAGCTATATCCTCGACATCGTGAGCCCTCTCTTGCCACTGGAAGGCCATTGCGTCCTGCATGAGCATTGAAAACAATTAGAATGCTGGCTAATAAAAATTTCACGTTCAAATTATAAAAATTGAAATTTAACTGCGCCAGCGCGGCTGTTTTTAAAACAGCCGCGCTGACCATGGCGGACCTTTCGTATTTTCTCCAGGTCAGCGTGGAAGAACACGGGTTTTCCGCGCTGACCCGAAATCTGGTACGTGTAATTTTCATCGGTCAGCGCGGTCCCGAGCGGGAAACCCGCGTTGACCGAGAGCGCACCAATGGCTCAAAAAATCGCCCAATTGGGCCAATCCCACCGTCAAAATACTTACAAATAGACTCAAAAAAGGGCGCGTGGCAAGAGGAACCTACCTGGAGCAGGCCGTTCGCCGAATGGTGTCCGCACGAGGAAGAATTGGCTCCGTCAACTTCACAGCTTCACAACGTTCTCAAAGGCTCAATTTGGTAACAATGGTGAAAATGACTATTTACCTTCCTATTTATAGTAAAAATGGCTTAATTAATTATAATTTTTACGAATGTGGGTTTATGGTCATACTATTACCATGGTTTTAGCGCTTTTGTCGATATTTTATACATGTTTTAATATGTTTTTAGCATGTCGAACGGATTTATGCGGGAATTTTCATTGTGCAGGTCTTTCGAAACGGTGGAAATCATAATGATCCTAAAATCACTTGGTCGCAAAAAATGTCGTCTTTGAGCTCTTTTCCGACATAAAACAAGAAAAGATGGCCGAGCTTCCTTTCAGCTCGTTAAAGGGAACGAGAGGCGGTCGTTTTAAGCTCTTTTTCCGACCGTATAACTTAAAAAGATTGCCGGGTGTTTGTCGTTTCGCACTCGTTATCGGCTCTAAAACGACGTGTTTCCGACCACTTTTTTACTTTTTCGGGTCAAAAAGCACTATTTACGAAAAGTACTCCTCGATCGTAATGGTCGGGCGGTTCTTTCGGGCATTGTTTTATACTTTTTCGGGCTCGAGAGACACAGCTGTACGAAAAAGGACCCCCCTGGAGTCTCCTTTTCCGCTGTCTTTTCAGACTCTCTAAACTAGAAAAGACACCGAGTTTTTCCTTTGTCAGGCTCGTTAAACACTTGATGACATCGGGCATTGTCGAAATGACACTCTTCAAGCATATGCTATCCCCGTCAAGCTTGTCATCCAAAAATAACCGGGGTACCTGCCAGAAATGGTGGGGAAAATGGAACTCTAATCGTAGTCGTGTCGGCAGTATGTCGCTCTTGAACATGGCACTCCTCTGCTTCGTGTCTGGGTGGGCCCATCTCATCTTGTTTTTCACTGGCCTCCGTGGGTTTGGGTTATCCTATTTGACCTCTCATCTGCTCATTGCCATCATTACCATACCCTCTGCTCATTTGATGTCCAATACTGCCAAATCCGCTATAGTGCCGCCGATATGTTCAAGAGAAGTTGATCTCTGCAATAATACAACCTCCTCTCATACCTCACACAAATCATTTTTCCCCTGTCTCGTGTCGATGATGTGGGAAACATTATGGCCCACCTTCGATCAAGGTCACTTCCTGTCGACTTCAGCTCATTATCCGGGAAGGTGACTTAGAGACTCCCTTTGGGTGCCTTAGAGCCTGCATGCCTCAATGGCAGGTTCTTCGTGTTCGACGCGAGGTTTTCATCATTGGCCTCCGATCGGATGATTCTGCGGGTGTTCGACACCAGCTCATTGACTCACATGCCGCGGATTGTACCTATAGTACCTTGAGGGCCATCGTCATTATTGGTGGTACCTCTCGCGTCTGTTAACAGTTTTCATCATTGACTGGTAATCAGACGATGTTCATGCATGTTCGACCTCAGCTCATGTATTCACATGCTTGAACTTGTACTTTGTTCGGATCGGGATGGAGCGCAAGACCCTGGATCCCTGTCTGTTATGGTCCAGGTTGCGATTTTGTGGATAATCATTACATGACTCATTGATGGATGGCTGCGCCCATACCTGAGTCTTCATGGATGGTTGCGACCATACCTTATCATTATTTTGGTCTCTTTAGCTGGATGGCTGCGTCCATTCCACAGACCTTTTCGCATGTCTTTTGGATGGCTGCGCCCATGCCTAGACTGCATGTACTCGATCATCAGAGATATTCGGTCCTTCCTGGTGGTGTTCCAGTTCGGCAAAGCGTTCTAAAGCATTTCACCCCTCCCACTCTCTCGGTCTTCATGCTTTAGGGGGCATCTGTTACACAGTAATTTGTCACTGTCTCCCTGTCAGTCACCCTACTGTGTCAAGAATTCACAATAATCAAGTTCATGCCTTCTGAACTGGCCCAAAACCCACTTTTCCAAAGTTTTCCTCATCAGCGCGTCTGTTTCTAAAATATCCGCGCTGACTGGCGGCTCTCAGTGTATTCAGTGCGCTGCCAGCGCGGAAGAACATCACTTTTCCGCGCTGGTCGCATTTTATGAGCCAGCGCACCTCTCCTTTGCATTGGGTCGCGCTGACATGAATTTCTCAGTTATTGAGGCACGACGTCAGCGCGTAAGTCTCCTTATAATCCGCGCTGATCCTGTTTGGGCGAATTTGTTCCAACAGCCAGCCTTCCAGATAACTCCGGGTGTGGTTGTTGGCTTTGTGAGTATCGACTCCCTTCTATGGCATGTCTGTTCGACCCTTTGTAACCATTTCCCTCAAAGATAAGCTCATCCTTCCACCCTTTTAGGAGGCTCCTTCTCCTATATAAACTTCCACCATTACCATGAGCAGCTAGTTTGGAATAGCTTGGATTGTATAGGGCTTATAATGCTCAGATTGTTGCTACTATAGGTATTTGGTGTGTTAGGTGTGGAAGTGATTGATAGCTTAGGGAAGGTTGCTTTGTGTTGCTTGTGTGAGAGAGAGTTTCTTGTCTTGGGAGAATCATTTCCAAAGGTGAATGCTTGAGACGCTTGCTGACTGGCCCCTCCGGAGAAGGTTACCGACGTCAGAACATTTGGTTGTACTCTTCTCTGTTTGATTAATAATAGATGACTGCTATTATTGTTCCATTCTCATTTGTACATGCAATGGTTAAATGTGAATTACATCTTTTCTGACCGATGTATAGTTGCTTTTATCAGATTTTACGCTTGTGTTTGTTCCCTCTTCGTGTGTGCAGGTATCTATTCGTGGGGATCGCGGAGGATCGTGACCAGCCAAAGCGAAGAAGCGAAGACAGCATCTCTTCGTCAAACAACAGCGCTGGAATCCAAGTAGGTGCTCTTTACCTCTTGTTTAATTGTAATTAGGAACATGCATAGCAGCATTGTTTGATTGTTGCTAGACCCTTGCTGGGCTAGTAGGGATCGCCTCTATCCGTAGAGGGGATTTACCTCTTCAACACTAAGTATGCCCAGTAACACTCCCAATCTAACCTGTTTAGTGCTTGGATTGCTTTTCTCGTTTCCCGTGCCTTCTGCTTCCATTCTGCTTCCAGTCGTAGTTTATTTGGTAGATACCCCGGGGTGGTCTCTTCGATTAAATTTGCTCTGTGCAAATTTTCATTTACACAGTCGATAAGAATGCTTGCTTGCGTGGTTGTTGTTTCCGCTGCTTGTTCCGCCTCTCTGATCTGATTGTCCCACCTGTTAAAGAGCAGCTCTTTATGGCTCTCGTTTATTCTGGGTGCACTTGCTCTTTTTCCCTCATCTTCGTCCTGCCAAGCCAAGTACTCCGTCACTCGTTTGTCAATCTGATCATAGTCAGCTCGCAAGTCTACCACTTGATTGGTGATTTTATCACTCAGCTCGCAATAATCACTCCACTGTGATATCTTCCATCCCAACTCTTCCTGTTGCTGCAGTAGTTATTCATTTAAGCTAATAGACTCTAAAATAAATTCTGTAAGCTTAGGCTCATCTTTGTGCATTTCTTGTAAAATTTGTAATTGTTTTCCTTTCTCGTCTAGACTTCTTTGATAGCCTATCTGCATCTGCTGAAAGTCTTCCTGCAACTTCTCGAGTTGTTTGTGAACTTCAATATTAGCATTGGCTTGTTGCAATTGTCATTGTAGTAGTTGTATTTGATCTTCTTGTTCTTTCAACAGTTGTTGAACTTCCGATGCCTTGTCAATAGTTGCAGAAGCATATGCTCCTGCGATCTGAGACAATTTAGTGAGATTTTCAGTTGGGTTATTGTTGGGGTCTTTCCATAAGACGTCCAATTGTTCAACATCTTGTGATAGTGTATTTTCTAGTTTTCTTTTCTTTCTCTGTCTTCTTACAACTGCTTTATGTTGGGGACTATAGAATACGTCCAGTGGAGGAATTTCTTCAACATTAAGTAGAAGCTCAGAAGGTGGAGCGATAGGAATGTGCTCCGTTTCTGTGACATTGCTGACTATGGTCGAAACCGCTTCTTGTGCTACCTGTGTATTTCTCACAGGCGTTCTTGGGGCTTGCCCTTTAAGATTGATCAACTCATTGAAGGTTTCCCATTCTTTGTCTAATTCTGTCATGACGGGTGGTGCGTTAATGACGAGAGGGGGGACATCTCTTGGCGGGGAGGCGATAACCTGCTGTTGCGACATTGCACTTGACTGAGCCGCGTCCTTAGCTATTTCTTCATTCTTTCCTTGGTCGCTTCCAGACCCTTTAGAATGTTTAGGTACTCCTTGTGCAGTGTTAGATTTAGATCTGGAAGTGCTTGAGTTCCCATTGAGGCTAACACTTGGAGTTGGTTCTTTGTCAGGTAGTCGCAGCTTTTCTAGAGGAACACTGACTAGTCTTCTTTCCCTGTATAACATGAATCTTTGGAGGTCATCTAGAGACAATTTCGACTGAGCTTCCCGCAAAATTTCCTGGAGTGAGCTTTTATTCTGAAATAAATCATCAAATAAATCTTTCTTTCCAACGAATACTTTTATTTTGACGTTCGTTGTGAACTCTTGGGCAACTTCATTTGGGTCAAATGGCCTTGCCGGGAATTTAAATAATTGCAGACACGTCATGTTCTCCACTTCAGTGAATGCATGACCTACATTGAACAATGCGAAGGCCCCACAAGCTACAGGAAACTGAGGCCATATGGCCTTCTTTTTGTCTTTTAGGTCTTTAGTCAGGCAGCCTTTTGAACAGGTTTGATATGCAATTTGTCGAGCCAATAGTTTGTCAGGAATATACAAAGGCAGGACATGAGGAGGGACGGTGCTTCCAAATACTCTAATATAGGTGAACCATTCTTCCCCGAACCATCTTGCGATGGGGATGATATCTATTTGTGCCTCGGGTGAGCACCTCGGGGGTTCTTCATCATACATCATTCTATACAAGGGTAAGATAAGCCCGTGACAAATCTGGTAGAAATGTGGGATGAAATGAGAATCCCATAATATCTTATGATAAACATGGATAGGTAATGCATCTTGGGTAGTCCATTTCCAACCCATAATGGGAAATTTAGACACATAACAAATAGAATCCATGACATATGCGGATAGATAAAAAGGAGGATAGATCCTTTGAGAGAAGGATCTCTTAGACCAGTAATTGATAATAGCCGTGTATAGATTATCAGAAAAGATCTTGGCCCAATCCATAATATCAACATTTGTGGCAGCATCTATTAATGGTAACCATTCAGACGAAAACTTATTGATATCTGGCATCCCAAATAATCTACAAAGCATGGCCGCAGCAAAACAATACGGAGAGGTGAGGGAACCAGTGCCGTACATACCGTTTTTGTCTTTCTTGAGTGGTTCCTCTTTTATCTTTGGTGGTCTCTGATAAGTTTGGGTTCTCCGCCACACATTTCTTAACGAATTGTGCATTGTAAGTCACCTGTGGTTCAGGAAGATGATACATAAGCTTTAAGTCTTGTGCAGCGAATGATCCGATGAGCCCATGTCCTTGAATCTTGAATTGTCTGTTGTTCATCTCTGCATTGTCAAGTATCCACTTGATCATATCTGTATATGGTAGAATTTTGGGCCTTGTTGCTATCCGATGAAGAAATGAGCATGTTAGCTCTTCTAAGGACGCTTCGGAAGAGCGCTGTGAGCCTGCGACAGCAGTAACCTTCATTACTCTGGGATTCTCTTCTTCAAGTAGTCTGTACATGCTTTCCCATGTCGATATCCCTGCGTCTCTGTTGCATGCTATGTCTGTATACAAAGGCGCCATTTCCTTCGCCTTCTCCTTCGCCTCAGAGCCCTGAGCTTTATTTTTCTTTCCCATTTCTTCTTGCGTTTGGCTTTGAATCGTCCTTCGTTCTTCATTCCTGCAGCTCACAAGCGAAATGGAAATGACTGATCAAGAAAGGTGATGGGAGAGTTTTAAATGCAACAGATATATCAAATATGCCACCTTATGTGAAGTAATTCTTTATAGAAGCACGCATCTTCATTTCATTTAATAGCTGACAACTAATTCCTTTACTATCATTAAAAGCGCATGATCTTGAGTCAGATTATGGTAAGTGGCTTTTCTTGAATAGTGTGCCCGAAGGATTCGTGATGAAGTGATTTTATGATTTGCTTACGTAACATCGCAGGTCGCGCCATCGCAAATCACACCATCGCAGATCGCGCAAACACATGAATATAACATCGCAGCGTTGGTCTGGCTTAATGTCGCAACCATCATTTTATCGCAATATCGCAACATCGCAGATCACAGAAGTTTTATGCTTGCCAAATCTTGTTAGCTCATTTTCTGCGATATGCGATCTTGTGATCGGTGTTATCGCAGATCGGTGAATCTTGAAGTTTTTCTCATTGTTATTACCTTATTGCGATGCGATATATTGCTTAGCACGAGAATCTTGCGCCTACCGATATTATAGCGAAATGGAGGCAACTTCCTATCTTTTTTGCAATGCGGTTTTAAAGATTTTTCCCTCATCATAGACTTAGGTTTTAAAGTATTCAAAAGGTCTTCCTAAGTTTATGATGGTAACCTTATTCTGAAGAAAGGAAATTCCTGCTTTTCCTAAATTTTAACTAAGGGTCCCCATTCATTTAGTATTTTGGATAACACTTAAATGAAACAAGGGGGGTTGTTGCTGGCCACAACACTTTCACAGAAACTATTATGTATAACTTAGAAAAAAAGGCGGAACTTCAAATATAAGAGCACTCTTTTAAGGAATTTTAATTTTATCTACATAACCAAACAAAGACTTGTAGCTTCATTACTATACTTCAAAGAATAAAACATAACATGACACATAACAGAGAAGATTACAAAATCATACCCAACAACTCATGGAAACTTCTGATTCTTTCATTAATCAACGATGATATTAGGAATACAGTGGCCTAGTCTCCGGGTTCTCCAAAATTTGAACCACCAACCCTTTCTTAGTAAATTTTCCTATTTTTATACATTGTGGAATAGTGGTTGATTTCTAAAACTGCCCAAATTATCTAACTGCTTTTCTAACTATATGAAGTAAAAACTATTACAAAATTTTATATAGGGTAAAGGACACCTCAAAAAACATGAAATAACAAAA
Organism: Pinus tabuliformis; assembly: GCA_031772625.1. Taxonomy (NCBI): domain Eukaryota; kingdom Viridiplantae; phylum Streptophyta; class Pinopsida; order Pinales; family Pinaceae; genus Pinus; species Pinus tabuliformis. The sequence goes on along the minus strand of CM062804.1, from coordinate 1,540,789,142 downwards.
ACATAGCTAGATTTAGAAGGGAATGATAACTGATGGCTTGCTCTATTGATCCACTGTCGAATTCCTCTATAAATGCCCTAATGACGTTTAATTCACTTTAGCTGTAATGGAATACATTTAGTTTGTGCAATCCTGGGCTTACATGGGCATTTTTTTATATACCTAGGGGGGATAATATGGGGTACAAAGGGAGGTACCCAACAAAATAATGTAATAATGGGATGGGCCATAGTAATAAATAAGGTGGTTAACCCATAACATGTAAGGGATCACAAGTAGTTAGTAATAATGTAATGGGCCCATGGTATTACATAGATGGTATTGAGGGAACCATGGTAATGACCCATGGTATTGTATGTATGAGGCCTATATAGAGGCTAGAGACTCCACATTGAGAGATGTCAAGGAATATTGTATGAACAGACATATGGCTTGTGGAGTGTTCTCCTTCCTTAAGGAGTGAATGTATGGTGTTGCCCTACCTTAAGGGTTTGATATCAATAAAGAAGCATTTCTATCTATTTCTATCTTGTTATTCTTGGGTTTATTTCTAATATATTATATTTTCATATCAGATATATAACAAGTGGTATCAAAGCACTTTCTTGGGAAAAAGTAGAGAATTTTTTTCTATTTTACAGGAACTTTCTGGGGTGGCAAGTTTGCAGATCAGATCTATTCGTTTTGGGGTAAAATATGAAAAATCTAATTGCAGATCTGGATTTCTTATGAAAAAATACCCGATTTAAAAAAAAAAAACAGCCGAATCAGAGTCCGGATGAAGAAGATATCGCTGATTTAAAAATCAGTGTTGTTGTAGACATTTTTTTGGGCAGCGAGTTTGCGGCGCAGATCTATACATTCTGGTGCATAATCTGAAGAATCTAATTGCAGATCTGGATTCTATGTGAAAAAATACCTGATTTCAAAAAAAAAAATCTGTCAAATCGGATTCCGGATGAGGGAGATATCGCTGATTTAAAATCAACTCTTTTTTTTCCAGAATTTTAGGTGACGGCGAGAGAGTTGCAACATAGATCTAAAATTCGAGTGTATGGATCGGGATTTCTATCACATGGGCAGATCCAGAATGGTTGTTCCATTTCCGAAAACAGGTCATAATAGGGATTCTGAGCAATATTGACTAAATTGTGGCCATTTCAAATTTTCACCAACTAAGTGATTTGTTTTCAAAAACCCTCTTCATGGCTTATAACAGTAAGTTTTTTACAGGAAAAAATAATGGGTCTTCTATTGAAAATTTTATAGCACATCTTAAGTTTGACTTCCCAGGGTGTTGGAAGGAAAAAACAGGGTATTATTTGAAAGATGAGGTTGCTATATGGTGGAAATCACTTGACAGCGAGATTCTGAAGTTATGTCGTGCTAACGAAATTGAAGAACCACTTTTGGACAAATGGTCTCATATTAGAAAGAAGGAAACCAAACAACCTAGCAAAGATTTTATTTTTGCAGGAAAGAAGGAAACCAAGAAACCTAAAGAATTATTTTCTGCTAGTATCTCCTTATTGCAGGTTCATGGATTGATTCAAAAGGAGAAGATGATTGTATCTATAAATCCTAGCTACAAGCATAATTTTATCAATGTTAATTTGGAAAAAAATTTGCAAGTTCTAGCCAAATGAAAACACATAGGTTGATGATGAGGATGTTCAAGTTTATAAGGATTTGAAGCTATTTATGGATAACTATGTGTTGCATAGTGATTTTTATACTTCAGATATGGATAACATGGATGTTGTTTTGGGATATCCTTGGATGGAATCTGTAGGTACTGTCAATATTAATGTGCAGAAGAAATTCCTAAAGCTTTGGTATAAAAAGAAGAAAATTACATTGCAGGATATTTCCATTAAGACCCAAGCAGAGACTATGGGGGCAAAAGCACAAAACTCTAATGAAACTTACACGTCTGATGATGAGCCTTTGATGATCGACAATCAAACACAAATAGAGGTTGAAGCAGAAAAGGTTACAGGTGCTGATACATCAGATGAGGGCTCAGTGGTTGAAGTAATATTGGAAGATAAGGCACCACAGCAGGCACCACAACATGCACCAGATAACAGTCAAGCTCCAGTAAGGGGTGAATTAAAGAAAAAGACACAGTGGGTTAAAACTTCAACATATCATCACCCACATCACCTCGCAAGACAACAACCAGCAAGATGGAAACCAATTGGCCACAAGGACAACAACCCCCACATGACAGATAGAGAGGAGCGAAGATCCACCTACTACACATCAACACAGAAGAGCTGCCATGGTCAACTTCCATCTCAAGCGAACAAGGCACTAGTGAGATCGAGGGTTCACCTTTCTCTTGGATGGCTAGATGCACGTGCATGGTACCAGTGGACTACTCTTTTGAGTAGATCTTATTATTTGTGTTCTTCCCATGTTTCAGGGACGAAACATGCTAAGGGGGGTGGAATGTTATATACCTAGGGGGGATAATATGGGGTACAAAGGGAGGTACCCAAGGGAATAATGTAATAATGGGATGGGCCATAGTAATAAATAAGGTGATTAACCCGTATCATGTAAGGGACCACAAGTAGTTAGTAATAATGTAATGGGCTCGTGGTTAACCCGTATCATGTAAGGGACCACAAGTAGTTAGTAATAATGTAATGGGCCCATGGTATTAGATAGATGGTATTGAGGGAACCATGGTAATGACCCATGGTATTGTATGTATGAGGCCTATATAGAAGCTAGAGACTCCACATTGAGAGATGTCAAGGAATATTGTATGAACATGCATATGGCTTGTGGAGTGTTCTCCTTCCTTAAGGAGTGAATGTGTGTTGTTGCTCTACCTTAAGGGTTTGATATATAACACATTCTGATTGGCCAAAATGCAAAGAAACATACCGGATTCTCTTCCTCTTTATGTTATAGACATTTTTGTGCCTTACAGCTATAAGCATGAAATGTCCATAAACCAAGGGATCCTAAGTCCCTAAAAGTGTTGCTCCAGCTCCTAAAGAAACAAGGTCAATAAATTACAGCTTCTCCCAGAATTTCTCCACCAGAAACTGCTCAGAACTAGTCAAATCAGGATCATTTCAGATGCTCCACTAGTTAGCTGCGTTGCAAAGCACCCAAATACACTGGCTAGGTGCGTTGCAACGCACTTGAATGCACTACTAGGGTGCGTTGAGCGGGAAATGACAAGTGGCAGAGTCATTCCACGAGGTGGAGAGACAATGGAAGCTTCCAGAATCTTCTCCAATGACACTTGCTTCACGGAATTCGACTAGTGATGAGTAAGAGGCTCTCAGTCTCCAAGTTGAAGCAAGAACTGACAGAGAGAAGCCACTAATCAATTCATGAGTTGACTCATCCTCTTTGCCTACATCTATATATGGATCCCTCACCAAGAGATCCAGAGGCTGGAATTTTGTACATTGCAGAGACTTGCTATTGGTTTTGAGATAGATATCAGAGTATTGGGTGATTTATGCTTTGTTGGAGGTGAAGAAGGGATTCTATGCTGGGAGGTTGATGCTGGATCAGGAATCATCGGTTGTAACTCCTCCTGGATCTTCTTGTTTTATCAATAAAACTATTTGAGTTTCTCATACATGCTTGTATATCACTGATGTTTGTTATATTTGTATGTTTAGCTTAAATCTGATCCTAAGCTTTTTATGAACATAAATCCATGTCTTTGTGTAGTTTCCTTCTTCTGTGATCTTGCAGGAACTTGGTGACACTGGGCAAGTAAGGGAGCAGGTAGCTGGAAGCTGTTAAAGAGAAGAGAGATTGGATCAAAGGACTAGCGCAAGACACAGGTTGGTTCATCCTATTCCTCTTCGTTTATAGTTCATAAAGGAGAATACAACAGTAGTTTTCCTTGTTTGTTTCTGAGGTCACTGTCACAACCCAGTGGGATAGGGTCGTTCTGAATAGACACTTTTTCCCGATAACACTTTAGCTTTGGCTCTAACCCTGATTTTCCTCTTTACACAACAAAATTAACGCGAACCTCTGATTAATATGGAACTAAAAAATAGTTAATCTTGCTTTATAAATCTGTCAAATCCACCCGTATAGTGCTTCGTTGACTTCCATCGCAAATTGCAATCGGTTCGATAATCACTGTAAAACTTAACTTATGGACCCTTAGGCCGCATAACTATGGAAGTGTTGGACTTATGCGTAAATCCTTTATATCTGCATTTTTCTATTATAAACATTTTATAATGAAAATATATTATAAAACATGCATTTTCCACCTTCAATACGGGCTCCACACAATTTTCGAGGTAAACCTTTCCGCCGATACATCCCACCGTAGATCTGCGCTTTTAGATCTTTTGACAGTCTGCATTTTTTATTGCGCTTTTGGGTGGGACATGAGCCCGAAGAATACTCACCCGAAATGGGCGGTTTCCTCTCTCCACCTGGCTACTACGTGTTGAATGATAAGTGGGACTGGGTGAGTTTCAATAAAAACCATTTACCGTTTTTTCTCCGCCGTAAACCTGCCTTATAACTTGAAATCTGCCTTTTCGTATGCCTTGTAGACCTGCCGGGGCTTTTAAATATAATATATATATGCTTCAAATTTGGCCTTTCTATTATAATACTTTATAATAGAAATACATATAAAACTATGTAAAAAATATATGTGAAGGGATTTTGATATATCAATAAAAGCCTTTACAATCCATGATAAGGCGGACACATTGAGTTATAAAATATAGCATATAAATTATCAGGCACGGAATCCCCATCGCTCATCGCAATCAGCGCTTTCCATATGTGTATATATATATATATATATATATATATATATGTTATGCGATATGACGGACCCGCCGCAATTATAAAACATAATATATAAGCTTTTGGGTCCAGCCCGCGATTGCAAATCGCAATTGGCATAAGTCATAAACATTATGTGATAATCGTGGACCCACCGGTATTATAAATATAATATATATCTTTTTGGGTCCGTCATTGCAAATCACGATCGGCGGAACCCGTATGCATGTATACAAAGGGCTTTTCGATACAGTGGACTCGCCAAAATTTTAAACACAATGTATATATTTTAGGTCCAGCTATATATCTTTTAACACTTGTTTCCTTTGTAAATCCGATATATTTCTTTATTTCTTTCTCGTTTCAATATGCACTTATATATATACATATCGGGTCTAGCTTCATATAACCCTTTATATCTGATTCCTTTACATTTCTTCCTTTAGCAATGTCGATATATAAGAAACAAAATATTTCATTTCTTTTAGACTTTTCGGGAAGGGTAAAGAATATAAAGGAGTTTTATTGAGTTTGAACTCCCGATAGTGATATAACTAATAAATAAACCTCAAGCACAATATAAGCTACAACAAGGGTATTGAAAGTTAGAATAGTGTGTGAAGTAACCTACATGAAGATAAGCACAGTTGGACTAAATCAACACCTCAAACATCTGAAGGGTGCGGAAACTTGGTTCGAGCATCCCCTAATACTGCTTTAGGTGAGACTTCAGTCTGCACTCTGCAGGCTGATGCCGAAAGGGGCAGTAGTGTAGGGATTTGTTTGGCTAAATAACTCTGAACCTAGGTCAGGCCCCTTTCAAGCCAACAAATGGTTTCGTTGTCGAGACTGGAATCTGCATAGAGATGTTTGATGTCATATCATCAAAATAATTCATGAGTTCGCAGCACAAGAGAACAGGAACCCGCGACTGTCAAAGGAAGAGTGGTTAGACTGCTACCTATACATGGAGATCCATGAAATATTATTCACGTCCTTCCCTACTGAGCTATATGAGTGGATCGCGAAGCTAGCAGATAGCTAAGGAAGGTGGAAGCTTGATGATCCTACTGTGTAGACCCCAAAGTTAATGTGAAGATTGGAAGGATCGGAGGATAAGATCGCGCACACTGTTGATCATTAGCTCAATCATATATAAGAGGATTCATTACTAAGTTCACGATTGACACCTCAGTTAGCTACAGCGAGGCAGAGCAATGCTTTCTCAAAGGACCACGAGGTAAGTATGTAAAGTCTTTAAATACTTTGATTAAAATGTTATTGTATGAAAGGAGGGTTATGCAATTACCTTGATGTTCGGGGCTACGTGAAGTGGAAAATCTTATAGGAACAAAGGAAATAAGGGACCAGAAACTAGCCCCTTGACTTCATCTCCACAAGGGGACAAGGAAGAGCTCGCAAAGGTCTCACCGCGAAGTGCGATCCATCTGATAAGGAAAATAATTCCGCAAATACCACCTCCACCCACACCACCACTAGCTTCACCACCATCACCTCCATCTTCACCCGTACCACCTCCACCACCACCACGATTCAATATGGAAAGCATAGTGAAGTTGCTTGTGTTCAAAGGTTTGGGAAATGAGGATCTGGACCAATTCTGGTTCGTGGTAAGGGTTGTATGGGAAGCGCAAGGAGTTATAGATGACAATATAAAGAAAGCGACATTGGTCAGTGCCTTGCAAGACTGTGTGTTAACCTGGTATATTAAGCACTCCAATGATAATCCAAATGCGGGAATTACAGATATCCAAGCAGTGCTAAATAGAGAATTTAGCAAGCTGAAGTCTAAAGCATAGTCGATCATTGGATTCAAAGATATCACGATGCTACCAGGTGATACTCCTTGGAATCTAGACCAGAGGCTGAAATGTACGATTCACGAAGCTAATATGAATTTGATGGATGGACAACATTGCGAGTGTTTTGTAGCTTTGCTAATGCCACATTTAAGAAGTGCGATATTGCAACAGAAAAAAACTCAGGTAGAGGCCTTAGAGATTTCTATGAGGCTACATGAGACCCTGATGTAGGATCCTAACTTAGAAGTTCAGTAGATCCATGCGCGGCTGAAGAATTTATACCTTGAGATGCAAAGTTTGAAATAGGATAAGACAACTCGACTAGAAGTGCGCGAAGAGGTATGGCGTGTAAAATTCAAGGGTCAGGGTTGTGACAAGGACCACTGCCCAGTTTTCACAAATTACCTCGTAGGAAGAGGACCGATGCCCTTAAGATAGGAAGCATAAGAAGTACCTAGCACAGCACCTGCTTTGTGGTGCGCGATTTGTCAAATAGCACGAAAACATGCCACGGACAATTGTCACTTGTTACAGAAGTATACGCAAAGTTCGGAATAGTTGTTATGTAAATTTTTTAGGTCGATGGGACATGATGAGTGCACTTGTAGAAGCTATGAGTTGATGATGGATAGAACTCCCACCTACAGAGTTTAGGCCAAAATGTGGCCCCTAGACCAGAATGCAGGAATGGTGCGAACAGGATTTCAGGGGCGCGGACGAGGCCGAGGTGGAGGAGGACCTGGAAGAGGTTGCGGACAGTTGATATGTTACAATTGTAGAGGGCCAGGGCATTATGCCCACAATTTTATGAACCCAACATGTCTGTTGTGTTTGTATTGTACCTTGTTTGATCATGAGACAAAAGATTGTCCTACACTAATAGCTAGGATACGCAACAAAGGAGTGCTACTACCTCCCCTAACTCAGAACCTATAGATGATGAGGTCTGAGTCGTGCGAGGAGATCTGAATGTGGACATTGTGGTTCGAAGTGGAATCATGATGGGAGATGACAAAGGAAAAAAACTTGAAGATTGTACTTGGGTTCACAAAGCTCCGACGAAGGAAGCAAAGTTTGATTTGGAGTGCACTTGGGAAACCTTCATGGAAGCTAAGAAGAGCTTTGTTGATGCCTCCACTTCAGGAAGAAAAGATAGACCAGAGCCGAAGATGGACCCATCTATGCTCACAATGTTCCTAGAAACATGTATGAATTTACTGTGTGACAGTAAGGTTGTAAAAGGATTACAGGAACTCATTAACAGGTGCACTAGGACTGCACTAGGAGAACTGTGCGTAGTCCAGAAGATTGGAAAGCATAAGATGAGGAAGGGAAGAGAAATGAGGTTAACCATGCAGATTGGAGAATATGAAATGGACCAAGTAATTATAGATTTAGGATCAGATGTGAATGTTCTGCTGACATAGACATGGGAATGAATGGGGTGACTTACGTTGCAGTGGTCTCCTATTCAGCTGCGAATGGCGAACCAACATAAAATAATACCCATGGGGTGATTTTAGTGAATAACCATGGATATTGAGGGAGTGAGTGTGCTAGCAGACTTTGAAGTGATAGAGATTGTTGATGACAACAATCCATACCCCACACTCTTAAGAATTGATTAGGCCACTGACATGAATGGGGTGATTAATCTAAAAAAGAAAAAGATGATTTTTTAAAACAAGTCACTATGCGTAATTATACCCCTGGACCTGCTGAAGGACTGTGCTATACAGAGCCGATGCGCGACTATGAAAGTGATTATGATTTGGACTGCATCTATAAGATAACAGCATGAAACCAGGACTGGGTGAATCCCACCGCGGATGGGCAGATTGCATGGGAGCACGAAAGCTCCTGTACTTCGGATTTAGATGAGGAAACGAAGTGATGGCAGAATCGGTTACATGAGGTAACTACACTAAATTGTAATATGATGACAAGGTCGTTGCACTGCGTATCGACAGAAGTAAGAGACCTGCCTACTTATGATGGTCTAAGTGAGGTAGATACCTTCTTGAATAAATTTGAAAGGGAGGTGCCAGAAAGGAAACGCTTCCAGACCTTGGAATAGGTATTGCGCGCTATGCCCATGAGGTGGTGGGGTACGCACAAAGGGAGCTTTGACGACTGGCGCGAGTGTAGGAGAATAATGCACATGCGATTTGGGAAGCCTAGGGTGTTATTGACATACAAGTACAATGGACAGTGTGATCTGCGCATGCATTTGGCTAGGTGGGCGTAGGCATATGGAAAACAACCTATGCAGATGCACATGAACTCCGCACTGAAATGTATGGTCAATAAGCATGTGTTGGGGGGACAAATGTGAAAATGGCTCTTAATGTTGGGGAAACATTATGTAGGAAGAATAGATGCGCAGAAGGTTGTCTGCGTGGAAGAATTCAACAAGGTATGCAATGCGCTAAACAAAGTATGCAATGCGCAACGAAGTGATTGGGACCTGCGTGTACCCGCAGTATTATGATCTTATAGGACAACATGGAAGAAACTAACGGGACAGACACCTTTTAGGCTTGAATATGGAGTAGAATCCGTAATACCTATGGAATATTTCATGCCTAGTCTGTGCATAGCAGCGCTCACAGGTATGATGGACTGCAGATCCATGGAGGAGAGGCTCGCATAGTTGGAGGAACTCGAAGAAGAATGATTTTTGGTTGGATTTCACCAGCAGGTCCAAAAGTAGCGCGAAAATACTTGGCATGATTGACATATTAAGTTGCGCACCTTCAAGGTGATTGATTTGGTGTTGTTGTATGATAGTAAGTTCGATCAATTCCAATGGAAGCTTAGGATGCATTGGCTGAGACCGTATGTTATTAAGGAGATCATAAATGGTTGCGGGTGCAATTTGTAAAGCTAAATGGAGAACTCTTCCTAGGAAAAATAAATGGTAGCCGATTGAAGCCATACACAAGTGGCCTAGCCATCTGACTAGCCGATAGAAGCATAGTCTTAGCACTCCAGGCAGTTGAAAGGAGGCATGGGACTATAAAATACTCTCCTCGGGAGTTGCGCAATGTCAGAAATGCGCACAGTAGCAAACTGTCATAGGGTCTGTGACAATGTGAGGGTAGTTGCGCTACTGCGTGGGTCAGCTAGAAAGTGATCGTTACAGTTACTATTCACAATGTGATGCTTGGTTTGAGACCAAATAGAGCGAGCGGCAGGCATTTAAGGCAAACTTTATGGGATAGATTCTTGAAAATCTACCACCAATTAAGCATTAATTGACCAAATGTGGGGGGAATAGTTGAATTCAAATTACAAAGGCGCTATAAATTACAAAGGGATATCCAGCAAACAACACTTGGCAATTTGAGGACTGAGTTGTTGTGTGCACAGACATTCATGAACCCATATCTATTTGATCTTCTGAAGGCGAATTCGTTGTTTGAGCATTTACCCAAGCCGTTAAGAGAATTGTGGAATAGCACTATGGTAGCACCTGAGGAAGCCATGGATATCTTAGTAATGACTATTGAGGAAGCTGCGTAGGCCATGACAAAAATGGAAGCCCAAAAAGTGTCGGTATAGTCACAGAAATCCCTAAATCGTCGTGCACGCGGAGACCCAAGAAGGACTAGCAGGCTATGATACCAATGTGCATATCCCCCAGAAGTCTGTTAAGGACTAAGCTTACCATGGAGGAAAGGGGGAAGGCTATTAATTTGGAGGTTGATGAGGAGGAAGAACTTGAAGAAATCCTGGTAGAGGAGGAGAATGTAGAAATGGAGGTTGACACCGGGGGTACAGACCCTCTTACCAGGTTGCCTGCATATGTTCCTCCACGGAAAGGTAAAGCGAAGGTGCCCAAAGATGTAGATGAGAGAAAAAGCTCTCTGTAGACTCCACTGCTCCCTAATGACCTCATTTTTGAAGGAGAGCACGTGGGGTGAGTGTCTGTACTAAAATTTGAAGACTAGGATCTCGCGGACCATGAGAAGTTCCCACATTTGGCAACCACGTAGCTAATGTGACAAAAGAAAGATGTGCCGACTGGAGTCATACAGTTGGAGCCGCGTAAGTGGCTAAGAGGTGTAGAAAAGGAAATATTTTTAAACCTGGTCTGGGTGCCGCATTATCATCATGCCCCAGTGACCATTTTTGTCATCAGGTAGCTGCTCTGCTTGGTGCATGATGGGTGCTTGTGGTTGGAGGAGCCCATCCCCATCACAGACCACTTGATTCACAGAATTACCTGGCTCCCTTATAAAGGGGAGGACCCAACGAACATCTCGGACAGTAAGAGTGATGATTTGGCCATCGCAGAGGCCATGAAGAAGAAGTTCAAGTTCCAGAAGAAGAAGAGAGGGTATGTGATTTCTAGCATCAACAACCTTGCGGTCAAATTCACGATGCAGATACTAGCTGGGAAGGTTATGTGGAAGTTCCGCGTAGATGAGGTGCCCACGCCAGTGGTTTCACTTACCGCGCAATGCACGGAAGGGGTCCAATTCAACTGGGAAACTACTTATGCAGTGAGTTCCTTGAGAACTGTAGCGAGTCAAAGGAGCAGGGGAAGACTTTTCACTATGCATGGTTATTATTGTCCATAGTACTGGTGGCATGGGAATTTCCCGAGGACATATAGTTCCCAAAAATCATGCATGACCATTCGGAGGCATTGAAGTACACTTCGTTGTGGGCAACTAGAGACACGCAAAGGATCAGGGACAGTAAGATATTCTAGTTGTTCATGGAGATGAATATCTGAATGGGGATTAATTGCAACCATGGTTATCGTCCATGGTATAAAACAGTCTGCATATTTTCATCGAGTTCAAGGAAAATTTCCATCATGTTTAAATCAGGTCACAAAAGGACCCCACGAAGAAATGGAATGAGCTACCCTACCTGGTGACAGATGACCTCATCTTCACGGTCCTCGAGTTGTGGCTGACGAAGTGGCACACTCCAGCTAGCTCCGTGGTGGATGCAGAGAAGTCCGCTGCATAGAGGAAAAAGGATGAGGCGAAACTGCAGATGGTGCAGTTGGCAGAGAAGCATAGGAACGAAGCAGCAGCAGCCAAGGCCCAGGCAATGCGAGATACTACGAAGGTGGCGGAAGAGTAGCAGAAGGCAGTAGAGGAAGAGCGCGAAGGACAGAAGTCATCTTTGCCCAAACAGGAAATAGATATAGAGAAAGGTGGCGCGGACCCGCAGACAGCGTCCACACAGTTGAAACGGCCTTGCCCAAGATAGCAGGTAGGGCCGTGGGGGGATCTGTACGACATTGGGGAGATGGTGAGGGACGTCACCACGGAGACCCTCCAGTAGTTTGCAGAGGAACACTAGATGGTGTTGGGGGATCTCCGAGCATAGATATAGGAGTTTTAGGTGCGCACCCCACAGGATGGCACTATGTCAACCAGCCTTGCACTAGGCACGGTCACGGCTGAGAAAATATTACGCGCCCAGATGAATAACACAATAGTGTTGCCAGAGGAAGCACTAGTTACAGAAAATGAGGCCGACAGGCCTATGGTCAGTGGGCCGAAGTGAACTGGGATAAATATGGTTGCACTCCCTCGGGAGATGCTTTATGTCTTGCAGGATGGAGTTACGGCAGAACTGCGAGCCAGGGATGGTCGCACGCTCCAGGTAATGAGCGATCAACGTATCAACATTGAATAGTTGAGCTTGTAGCGCGACGAGGTAGTGGCGTAGAATAGAAAACTCGTATAGGTAGTCAAGGAAGCCTGCAGATGCTCCCGGAGTTGGCCATCCAAGCAGAAGAACCAATGGAGGTGCACATTCGGAAACTTGCAGCATGGGTGCGCAAGGCAAAGGACGATATGGCTAGGGTTTAGCTCAAACTAAACCTTCAGATAGTTGAACTGCAATTGAAGGCGCAACCTTCAACTCTGCTAGAAGTTAAGGAACAATGCGCCAGTATGATTATAATAGCAATAGCAGAGGTCAATAGTGCAGTGAAAGACTGCACAAAGCTGTTTGAGGAGTTGTTCAAGGTTCTCACCACTCTACAGGAGGAACTGAACATACAATGCCTAGAAATAGAGGCGCACGAGATACAAAAAAAGTATGGCGAAGTAAAAGGGACCATGCAGACGGTTTCCCTTAAACAGAGGCTCGCGCGAATGCAGCAGGAGAAAGCACTCAAGGAGCAGGTGGATGCTGCTCGACATAAGGAAATAGTTTTGAAGGCATGCTTACAGTCATGGATTGATGAGGCCTATGTCATTATAACCTCCATTGAAGCAAAGCTCATGCAGATGCAAGGAACAGAGGAACAGGTTCAGGGAAGCAGTTTAACCACGACGGTCTCTGAACAGTGCATCCAGGAAGTAAAACAAGCAGCCGCTCAGTGCGCTTTTGATCTTGCATTGATCCAGGCAGAGTTGGGAGGTCTTCATGCAAAGATCTACTTATCAACAGAGTGACTCAAGGGCGAGTCACGATGTTTGTGTTGGGGGCCTGTTGGGTGCGGGATCCCCCAAGGGAAGTTTTGGGGCTTAAAGCCCAGATTTTGGTCAAAAATGATAACTCTGATGAAAAGACTCCACATTTTTTGGGCGCAAAGTGTGTAGCTTGTAAATGAGTCATAGGGTTGTCTACCCTTAATTTTGTAATGCAATGTCAGATGTAGAGATCTACCCATAGTCCGCAGACCATGGGATTGTATAAATAGAGGGAGGATCTATGTAGCTAAGACATCACGATAAGGATGAAGAGTTGAGTCATATTTGAAGTGTAAAGTCTAGTTTTGGGTCGTAGAGTAGGAGAAGACTCTGCAGCTAAGTGCAGAGAGGTCTAGTAGTCTGCGGCTGAGTGTGCAAACCCCTGCAGCTAAGTGCATAGGGCAAGTCAAGTCTGTGACAATTGGAGCATTAATAAAGAGAAGCTTCATATCCATTCTGCGTATTTATTCCCTGTTTTATGCATTTGTTACATTGAATATACAATGCACTTTTAATGCTTTTATGATGCGTGGATATGTATGAATGTGTCGATTAAGTGAATGCAAGGTATAATATCTGTTTACGTGAAGTTAACTAAGATATTTAAGAAGATAAGTAAGATTCATGGTGTAGTTTGGGGAAATAGTGTAGTTCGCTACCATAGTAGTGCGAAAGCATCTCAGCCCCTGGTTAGGGCTACGTGAAAGGTGATTATAACAAATTGTGAGGGTATTGAAGGTTAGAACAGTGCACGAAGTAACCTGCACGTAGATAAGCACAGTTAGACTAAATCAACACCTTAGACATCTCAAGGGTGCGAAAACTTGGTTCAAACATCCCCCCATACTACTACAGGTGAGACTTCAGTCCATGCTCCGTGGGTTGATGCCGAAACAACCAGTAGTGTAGGGATTTGTTTGGCTAAATAACTCCGAACCTGGGTCAGGCCCCCTTCAATCCAACAGAGAGACCAACTGTTTTGATTAAGATGAAGTCGAGAACTGTTGAAGAATAGAGTGGTGCTTCATATTAATGATTGTTTGCAACCAAAGTTCAAAATAGCTATGATGGCCTTGGTTCACTTGCTAATTTAGATTGTTCTGTATGCCTTCTTCTACCATGCTATTCAGATATTCTGATATGGGATGGTTGATCTCTTATATACACAAAGGATTTGATGATAGGCATAGTATAAATTCCTCTATCTTAGGTTCCAATGGCAACTCTCCATTAGATCTGGTCCATGATTCTTCAATATTCGCTAAATATTCTTCTTCTAGATGTTGTTCCTCAAAGACAATTAGAGAATCATTTTTTTTCAACACCTTTCCTGATTTAAGATGAATATCGTTTAGATCAAGAGGATTTGTTTGAAAAATTTGTACCTTGACATTGTAAGTGGGATGAGGTATTTTATTTTTTGGGTTTGAAAATGGTTGTGCAGGTAGTGGAGTGAGAATGGGTTTTTGGGGTGCTTGTGTAGGTGGTAATTGGAAATGTTGAATTGAGGTCAATTGAGGTTGTGGTGGAGGTGAATGGTATGGATATAATTGAGATTGGTATTTAGGATAGTGAGGAAAATATTGAGGATATTGTGGATTTCTTTTGTAAGGCCCTTACCAACCTTATTTCCAAAATTGGTTTTGAGGTTGGGATTGAGATGGCCAATGTTGCCAAGGCAAGGGTGTTTTCTAGTTATTTTGAGATTGTTGGGCATAACCTTGAAATTATGAACTAAGATTTTGCATCATACCGGGGTGACAAGACTTCCATGGTCTTCTTGGGGCTACATGACAAAGTTGCTTTGGTGCTTGATTTGATTCACTATTTTTTTGGTAAATTGCTTTCAACCCTAGTAATGATGGGAAATCTTTCGTAGCATGTGATTATGCACAAATAAAAAAAAATGCAATGTTATCAAGTGGAAATTCCCACAAAGCATGTTTACTTCTACATTTAGGGTTAAATATAAACAAAACAACATTATTAACATTTTGTGTGTTTTCCATTCTTAGCATATCAATATGTCACTTAAATTACAAAGAATATTTAGCAAATTGCCAATTTTAGCTTGACTTGTCGATTCTAATGCCGACTTACTTACTTTTTCCATAATTGGATCTCTAAGGGATCTAATATACTTTTCTTTTCCTCTTTGATATGTGCCTACATAATTCACAAATCTCTTCAAACGATGATTGGCAAACATCTACTTTACCCATAAGATTAAGAATATCAATCCATTCGTCTCTTTTTTTATCTAAGTAAGAGGGTTTTTAATGTATCAAATCCTAAATTATCTGGGTTCCAATCTTCTGGGTTCCCAATTTTATATCCTCAGATCTGCGGATCAGATAGACCTCGCACCGAGACTGCTTATAAAGAAATTCTTATATATGTAGTTCGCGTATCTGTTTATAAATTCCAGATCTTATAGACCTCGCACCGAGACTGCTTATAAAGAAATTCGTTTATATCAGAAGTGATCGGAGATTCGGTGGTCTCCAGGTCTCGGTGGTCTTGGTGGTCTCGCAGGTGAAATTAGGTCTCGGTGGTCTCGCAGGCATCGAACTGCAGGTCTCGGTGGTCTCGCAGGGAAAGGAATCGAACTGCGGGTCTCGCAGGTCTCGGTAGATATTCTCGCAGGTCTCGCAGGTGGAACAACTATCTCGCAGATCTCGGTGAGAGATATTACGTTTTTGGCATCGAACTGCAGGTCTCGGTGGTCTCGCAGGTCTTGCAGGGAAAGGAATCGAACTGCAGGTCTTGCAGGTCTCGGTGGATATTCTCGCAGGTCTCGCAGGTGGAACAACTATCTCGCAGGTCTCGCAGATCTCGGTGGATATTCTCGCAGATCTCGCAGGTCTAAATAATCAGTTATAATCTTGCAGATCTCGCAGGTCTAGTATTCTCGCAGATCTCTTCTAGTTCAGATCTCGCAGATCCCGTGGATTCTGCGGTTGAGTGGGACGTTTGTATCTCTTCAGATCTGCGGTTTGACTTTTGATCTGGTGCAGATCTGCGTAAAATATGGCTCCGAGCTTCGCAAAAATAACTGGTGGCTCATCCGCCTCTGGAGGGCAATCTCCTGCCCATATCGTGAGTGAAGCCCCAGCGCCCACTATCCAAGTGGTCCAGGACTCACTCGATGAAGCTTTAAAGTTCTCCGAAAGTGCCCTAATTTGCCGGTTCAATGGTTTTTGGCCGCGGCTGACAGCACTCCACAATTGGATCTCGGAGGTATGGAAGCCTATCATTTCTGATGAAATTAATATCTACCCCTGTGCTAGAGGTTTCTTTATAGTAGATTTTGAAAATCCTGAAAGCAGACAATGTATTCTAGATTCCGGCCCTTGGTTTTGGGAAAAATCAGGCCTATTCATGAAGCCATGGAACCCATCATTCGATCCCTCTACAGCGGTGATAACCTCAACACCAGTTTGGGTGAGATTGCCAAGCCTACCCTTGCATCTCTGGAATCTCTCCTCGCTAAAAGCCATCGGAAATGCAATTGGGAAATTTTACTGCAGGTGCCCAGAAACAGAGGAATATGCCAGAACCACCTATGCACGCATCTGTGTGGAAATGGATTTCAGCGCCGGATTCCCAGCTGAAATAAACCTAACAAGTAAAGACTATGTGTGGAACCAGAAGCTTGATTATGAAAGTGTCCTCTTCAGATGTCGATCGTGCTTTGAGACGGGGCATCTAGCCAAAAATTGCCCAAAAGCCTCTGAGAATAATTTTGCTAGAAAAAACCACCACAGATCTACATGGTGGGAAGGAGCACAAAAAGAACACTACACTGTCATCAAAGAAGAATATTCTAGAGAAAACTCTGAGTCACAAGAAATCAAGGAAGAAGGAAACAACTCTCAAAGCAAGCAAGGAGAAAGCCCGCCCCAACAAATCAACAGTTATGAGGATTTGAATACCGCAGAAAATAAATCTTCATTTAACAGCAAAGCAGATCTCCTAAACCAAACTTCTCTGACTATAAATCACGAAGCTAAGACACCAATGTCCCAAGGACCAGAAGAGATGAAGGAGATGCAAGACAAAGGAAGTTGGAAGACCGTAGAGAAAAGAAAGAAAGCTACAACACCAATCTCGCCAAGAAAGACGAGGAGCCAAACAAGTAAAAATTAAGAAAATTGTAGGTCCGATAGACCAATTTGGTCTCAGTGGACGTTAACCATCATCATCATCATCATCATGAAATTTTTTTCTCTTAAAATTATACATAAATCTCTCTACCAGATCCTCAAGGATTTCATCTTCTTTTTGAGTCATTTTAAAGATTTCATCTTTAAGACCATGTTGTATAAACTAGTCTTTATATTTTTCTAGAAATATCAATTCCATATCATCCAATGATATTATTGAATCAGTCCCTAAGCACATGAACCATTTAAGATCTCTATCCTTCAATGTAGCCGAAAACAATTTCAATTTTTGAGAATTTAATAAGTAACCATAGGATCTAAAAAGTATTTCAAAATCAAAAAGAAAGATTTTTGGGTCTTCTGATCTCATACCATGAAATTTGGGAAGTGCAAATGGAGAGATGTTTTTTATTTTAACATTTATATCAATATCTTGAATGGGAAATACAAAAGGATCTCCTTCATTGTGAACATTTCCATCCATTTATTCTATCTCCTCTACCATCTCTTCCATCTCAGGAGGGAGTCTTTTTCTACCTACAAAAGTAGGAATTTATGATGTGGATGATGATGTGGTTCTTACTACACCACTTGATCTAGTGGGAATGGTAGGTGATTGTGGAATTGAATTTCTTGAATTTTGTCCTATAATGAATCTACCTCTAGAATGCACTCTAAGACGAATGAAATTAAACTTGTGCAACTAAAAATGGATGCAACTGAAATGAGATGCAATTCAACAAATAAGGTTAAGAGAGACCTTACAATGGTGATTCACATGTTATTACATCTGATCCTACCATATCTCTCTAGGTCAATTAGTATGGATCTTGAACAAGAAAGTCAAAGTTCTCTGGAATCTAACTGTCACCTTGGTCAAGGTGCAGTGGATGCATTTCGGTCCTGAGGATGTTGCATGGGAGCATAAGGATGTGATAAGGAATACCCTCATCTTTTTGAATGACCTGTTGTATATATGTGTATATATATCACACTAATGACAATACCTAAATAAAGGGGATGGGAATGTAACAGCTTTGTTTGATCCCTAAAATGTAAATAACATGTATATGCGAAACAAGGTTGGTGAGCTGAGGACATCTTTCGAGGGCCGCGACACCCATATGTATGTGCTTATATGTGTAATGGGGTCATTATGCCACTATATACATGTTTATATTTTGAGTCTAGAAGGTTTGGTGATGTAATTATGTAACACATGTATATTAATAAAATAAATGGTTGTAGGCTGAAAATATGTAAATGAGTATGGTGGGGATGAGACTCCATGGATGATTGAAAAGGGGCTCTTATGAATTAATGATCGTAAAAGTTCACATGAATATAACCAAATTCCATTAAGGGCTTGGGTGGATTCCAAGACGAAAAAATATAGGCATGCATGCAAAATGCATGTTTTAGAACAACAAAGGACACACGTAGGGGATTCATGTGCTGTGGTATGAGTATGGATGACTCTTATGAAGGATTCTAGAGATATAACCATGGAAACACAAAGACCGTGGTGGAATTGGAGGCCTAGAGGGTACTTAAAAGCAAGGAAAATTTTGGGGGCTAATATTCATAGGTGGGATAATTTTGAATGCTTTAAAAGAAACATATTTATCAATTTCCATTTTTTCTAAAAATGATTCACCCAAATTTTATAGTATAAAATTAATTTACCCTAAAAATCACCAATATTTTATAGAGAAAATATAAAGTCATTAGAAATCTCAATAATCTCACAAATATATCGCAAAACATTTTATAACTTGCATATTAGGGACCCGTAAGATTCACCAAGTTTTCTAAACTTTAAGGTAGATTTCCATTCTTAAAAATTTTCATGCTTGAAAATCTTGTGAGAGTAGCAGAACTCCTAGAAGCCACAAAACTATTGGTTTGAGGTTGTTAGGCTTGGTACCTTGGTTGTGCATTGTTTGGAAGGCCTGAGACAGTAGTAGAACTCTTGGAAGCCACATGACTACTAGTTGTAGGCTGTTGGACTCAGTAACTTGGTCGGTAGTTGTTGCTACTAGGCATGCACTAGGTTTTTGGGCAGGCTGATGTTGATGCCCCATGGAGTCAAAGCCCCAACACAGGGGTGACCTGCTGTTGAAATTAATAAACAATGTGGTCTATGGATGAGTGGAATGTTGATGGTCTACAACTAGTTGCACAATTTAAGAGATAAGCCTTTGGCTTCTACTATATTTATTTTTGCTGCAATTTTCATAGATATATGTTAGTGAAATATATGTGAGAATTAATTGAAAAGAGAAAATTATGTTAGAGTAGTCCTATGTTCGTGTTTTACATTTTAATAGGCATTTATAATATGCATTACCTTATGAAAATTATTAGGTGAAAACTTCACATAAAAGGGGAAATTCGCAGAGCACCAGTTCGAAGGGTTGAATACCACATAATTGGGCCTCAAAATAGGAAGGAATAACCTGGAAGTGGTTGGGGCATGTTACATTAGCCAAACACTATATTGCAATCTTCATCATCTAACTTCTCAATTGAAACCAAATTCATCCCAAGCTTCGGTAAATGCCTACCATGCTTAAGCAATAAACTACAACCATATTCTATCTTTATTAGAACATTATACCCCTTTAATATTACAAAGAGTTTTATTACCTAAGTGAATCTTATGCATATTACGAGATATATAAGAAATACAATTTCTTGTATTTCGAGTAGCATGGTAGGAAGCTTCAAAATCTAAAATCCAATTACTATCATGGCTAGAAGTATAAAGAAATGTGTCCTCACAAGAAATAATGATGAATACATCACCATCTCATGCAATAGTAGTAATTTCTTCAATTTTATTTTGTTGGGTTTCTTTTGCTCCTTTCTCTTTATTTTTATTATCCTTCCATATTTTATGGTATGGCCAAGTTCTCTACATTGATAACATGTTATTCTTCTATGCCTATAATTTGAATTGCCTTTAGAGATATGTCCCCTTGATTTCTTTCTAATTGGTTTCTTTCCATGGCCATCAAAGGTTAATGCCTCCATGTTTCACATTTCCTCTTCCATACATTTCCTACACATCTCTTCATTTCATAAACAAAACACAATTTACCTGTTTATGCTTCATTACTTATGGTGATAACCAACCAAGTCCTGCCAACTATCCAACATTGAACTAAAATTAAGATGGATTAGATATCACAACTTTCAACCAAATGACCTAGTTCAATAATGTGTGTAACTCATTTAAATGTTTAGATACTAAGATTCCTTCCTTCAATTTGAGATTAAACAACCTCTTCAACAACAATTTGTTGATTACAATCTCTTGCTCATGATATTTTTTGTTTTAAACAACTATTTCCTCAAAGAAAATACTATCTCTGGCTCATTTCATAATAAGTTGGTTGTCTTTCCTTTCAAAACATGGAAGTATACCATGTCCTCTAAATACTATCGAACAATGACAATTATTTTTTGATCTAAGTGCTAGTCTTCATTGGTCATCAATGAGGGTTTCTTTGAGTTTCTCTCAATCGAAAATTGTAGATCTTTGGTGGTTTGTATATGTTCCATTTTTTACTTCAATATGTGAAGTTTATCCAGATAAGCTTTTTAATATTTATTTTTGACTCCATTATAGCCACGTGTAAGGGATCCCTACAAACACAAAATCTTCAACAATTTTTCTTTATAATAGTTAGAAAATAAATAAAAATAAATAATAAATTTAAATAGATTTTTTGATAAACAATGCCAAATAAAAACGAGTTGACTTTAGTAAGATTTTTTGGAAGCTTTTTTGTTGGGTTTTCCCAGTCTAATTTCTCTAAAATCTGACAGGAATTTATTGAAATAAGAAATTTGATGGGTAACCCTTACAAAATCAAAGTGCGTTTTTCGGAGTGTTGAATCCATATATGCAGTCAAAAAATCAGTTTAAATAACACAAATCAAGATTTCACCTCAATGATTCGGGCACCAAAAAGTCCAAAAAGTCACACTAAAAACAAATCCAAATAAAAATAATAAAATAAATAATTAAAAAACACCATTAAATTAAAAACCATAACCTACCTAAAATCTCAGCATTATATACTAAACACAACTCAACTCATTTGACTCATTTCCTCCATCAAAATCAACATAACATTATTATTATAATATATATATATATAAATAAATAATAATGGAGACACTTCTCCCCCTCCTTTTTGGAGATCCAATTTGTGAACTCTATATTCACGAGGCAGAAAATAATTGTTATTTTTTTTTTAGGTAAAAAGGCATTAAATCAATTCCATTATTGAGCTACATCATAATGTAAGTGTGGCAGGTCATTGAGCATTTCTTACGTCTCCAAAAGACATTTATAGTATGAGAAGTGGTTTAATCAGATTTCCCTGTCCAATTTTTTGTTTTTGCAACTCACTTCACGTGTTTTCGTCCACTTCACGTGTGTGTGAAGAAACTTAATAAATTTGTTTGCAAGTTTAATCAATTTGCTTGGAAAAGACACAGACTCTCACCTCCCTCACCCGTAACACTCAATGATGCATATGGTATAAGAATTTTGTCGACTTTTGATCCCCTGTCCAATGTTTGGACTCTCTCGTTCATACAATTAAATAATTATGGTATTTTTTTTTTTTTTTTTTATTATAGCTAATGCAGATGTATTTAATTTTGTCTTGAGTGCGTATTAATTTGGTTTTTCCAAAAAGAAAAACTGTTATTTATTTTTAATTTTATATTAAGAATTGAATTTTTGTTATTTATTATTATTATTTAAATTCATTTATTTTTAAAGTGATTGGTTGAGGTTTTTTTATAGTTTTTTTAGTCATTTTCATTTCTAAAAGTTATTAATTTTTTGTTTTTATTTTTTTCTTATCAACTTTTTTATTTTTATTTATTTTTATAGAGTTGAGACTTTTGTGATCCATAATATGTTTATGAAAATAATTTCGGCAAAATCACATAAAAAATCATTTGTCTATGCATTTGGAAGCAACCAGTGTGGTTCATTGTCAGACATGTTGAAGATCAAATCTGAGCTATAAGTTAAATAGGGAACGCAGGTCACTCCAACAACTATATTTGACCGAGAGAAACGGATAAAAAAGACTTCTAATGGCTAGATTTGACCAAGGCCCAGGGGGAGGGGTCAAGGTTGTTAAAAAATAAATTATTGAAATAAATCTATATTATTAATTAGTTTAAATTCATATTATTATTCCTATAATTAGTATCAATATTAGGGAATAACTCTATTAAAAATAATATAATACTAATATTAAAGTTCTTAATCTTAGGGTAAATCCCATATTTAAAGTGACCATTGTTTTATTATTGTCTTTTATTATTTTCATTTTCATGAATTATATTTATTAAAGTGTATATATGTTAATATAAAAAATATTAGTTAATCATGTTTTTTAATTTTTGGCGATGTCATTCAACAATACAATATTTTATTAGTTGTTTTTATTTTTGTGATAAAATCTGTTTTTATTATATTTTAGTTTAATTAAGCTATATTTAAGCTAAGCGGCGCCTACTAGCTACTATGTAACCCTTGGTTTATGGGTATTGCAATTATTATTTTTTTGGAATTTATTGTATTTTAAGTAATAATCACAATATTTCAAGTAATTGCACATTGTAATTTAATTTAATGTATAGATATAGGTATATTAATAGAACACTTCTAAATATTTAATATTTTATTATTGAATATTATGGTAAATTTATAAAATTAAGATATTAATTTTTTACTCAATTTTAAATTAATTTAGTAAAAAGTTTTTACCCTCTTTTATGTATTCTTTATTGGTAATTTTTTACGTCCTTGTGTATCTTTCCATTTTAATAGCATTTATTTTCCAATGTTACTTAGCAATGAATAGAAAATATATGTCAAACTTACATAGTAAAAACATTCTTAAACTCAATATCTTTATAAATAATTTTTTTGAAGTTAGTTATTAATTTTTTAAAATAATGTTCATATAATGCTGGTATACTTTACAATTTCTGTAAGTTTTATGGATGAAAGTATTTATAAAATGATCTTTCTAATTTCTTAATGACTTACAAGGATATTACCTTAAACACAACTAATGTAATTGAATTTATTTAGGAAAAAAAAAATAATAAGGCTTCATACATATGTTCTTAATATGTTGTGTTTTGAATTTATTATGTATTAAAAAATATTTGACACTATACTTTATAATTATGCCTTTACATTATACAGATGATATTAGGGCTAATTTGATAAAATTTTGTTAGAAATTAGATAATCAAAATTAAAGTGATTTATATCTGTAACTTTATCAATTTAAAATCAAGATTTAAATATAAATGTTGATTGATATTTGAATTTAAAAAAAAAAAATTATGATTTGAAAATGATTTTCACATAATTTTATGAATAAAAAATTAATTAACTTATAAATCTTTTCAATGACTTTTAATCTTTATATATTTTAGTTTTTAGTATTTGATATTTTTTCCATAGAAATTTATTAAACTGATTTATATATTTAAATTTCATTAAACAACTCAAATCATATTAATTCAAAAAATACAATTTCCACTTAAAAACTATACTCTAAACATTATCTTTAAAAAAAAATCAAATAATTCATAAAACCTTCTCAAGAGTGTGAGGGACACAATAGATTACAAACCTGATTTGCATTTTTTCTTTTTCAATATTCTATCCATAATCATTGAAAAACGAAATTTATTTAATCCAGAGACAACTCCTTAATCTTGTTACTGAAGAATAGAGGAGGTTATTAATTTTTTATATATTTAAATTTAATTACAAAGAAGTTCCATGGGTGCATACATGTCATAATTTGTGAATCAATCTAGGTGGAGAAAAGAAATCAACCTAAGTAGAAAGAAGACAACAAACTGACCCCACCACTCGAATTAAACAAGCAGTACAATAGAGAGAAATCATCAACTTAAATTAAAAAAGAGGTTATTAATTTTTATATATTTAAATTTAATTATAAAAAAGTTCCATGTGTACATTTATGTCGTAATTTGTGAATCAACTTAGGTGGAGAAAAAAATCAACCTAAGCAGAAAGAAGACAGCAAACTGACCCACCACTCAACTTAAACAAACATTACAATAGAGAAAAAAATCAACTTAAATAAAAAAAGACAACAAATTGACCACCACTAGACCTAAACAAACATTACAAACATGATTTGCATGCACTATGTTGAGCGACCTCCATCTGCATTTCAAGACTTAAAGGGCAGTGCGTGCAATGTTCTGTCCATGTCCATTTCGGCCAAACCCCGTTCTTCTGTCTAAATTAAATCCAGAGATTCAATGCATGATGCAACTCACTGGTCAAGGAAGAGATGGAAATCCAGAGATCCAATGCATGATGCAACTCACTGGTCAAGGAAGAGACGGAAATCCCATTTACTTTAGTAGAGCGACCACTGCTTTTTTTTCCACCTCAGTCCTGTCTTCCTTCGTAACCTAATTTCTATCAGTGTTATGATGACTCACGTTTTGGCCAGACTCCCCCGACAGGGAACGCAAGAACCCGGTAGTGGGGGCCTGGTGTTTTTCCTTATTTCTTTAACCAATCGAATTGGAGTTAGTTGTCTAAGCAGCCGCCTCCGGGGATGGAAGGAACAAGGAGACACCTGTTTCGTCCCGTAAATTACCATCCTACTTGACATTGCAATAGTTGACTGGGTTGTCCCTGTTTTCGAGCTAGTTGTGATATTTCTCCATAAAAATACACTCCGGGATGTGCAAGTTAACAACAAAGTCGATATTTCTCCATAAAAATACACTCCGTGATGTGCAAGTTAACAGACTGGCCTGTCCCTATTTTCGAGCTAGTTTTTTTTAAGGGGGTTTAATTAACTCGGCCTGGAAGAAGCGTGGATCATAAGTCCCATCGATACATTATGTTACATATGGTTGCGTCATCTGATGTCAACAATCATGTATCAGCGATTAGAACCCGGACTTTGGTGAAGAGGTTATTATTAAACTCTCCCAACCACTCGGGATAACATCCATTGACTATTTTCAAGATAGTTTCGATAGTTTTTTATAGAAATACACTCCGGGATGTGCAAGTTAACCGCAGAAGTCGACCGCCAACAGATTTCTGGAAGCAAACTAATTGTGTGCCTCTGTCGAGTTTGTTGAAGGTATGATTTTGCTATAGAAAGTTGTCGAAGTCTCTTTTGACATATTTTTAATAAACGACACTTCAGCGAAGGTTGTCGAAGTCTCTTTTGACATATTTTTAATAAACGACACTTCATGGAAGAAAAATAACTAGCATTTGCACCAGATGTTGCAAAGAAAACGCTGTAAGGCATAAAGTGCGGAAATCCATTATCCATGTAATGTGTGCATTATTCAACAAGGTGGATCTCTCTAAATTTGTTGCAAACATTTATGTTGTTGCATTGCTAATTTATTTAGAATCTACTACTACCTCCTCTTCTTGGAATATTAAATTTCTTATCACCCCATGATGACAATCCCTCTAATTATTGGCATCACAATTTTTGCACTTTAGTGGCTTTACCTTCAACCTAAAAAAACATGAATTTAAGTCACTCAATTAAAAAGAAATTGCTAAATTGCTATTTATCAGATTTTGAGTAAAAACAATTAATAACTCATATTTACAACACTTTAAATATTTACAACCTATTAAGTCTTGTATTTATAACTCATATTTATAACCCTTTAAAATGAAACTAACTATCTATATTTTTATTAATAATAAAAAGAATCTTCTTTATAAATCTAACACTCACATGCTACTCCTATATATTTATCTTATATTTAATATTGAGTGTCCATCAATTGAATGACAAGATGAAAGCTCAACTTAATTGCACATTTTTGAACTGCTTTGTGGGAATTCATGTCCCATTAATTTAATGGCAAATTGAAGTTTCAAATACAACACACATTTTATACCAGATTCAGAGAGTTCATGAACAAACTTTCAAGGTTTTAATGGATCTAGGTCATTTGTATTTTCTCTCATATTCTGGGTCGTTTGTATTTTCTCTGATGTTGACTATACTAGCAATTGTCCCAAAAGGTACAAACCTTAATGTCCTTTTAATGATCAAGCTTTATGTGAAAACAATCATATTGATGCACTAGTGTACATTGATTTGTTACATTTGTCTTGGTCTATAATAGAGGTGTAACAAATATGCATTGCAAGGTATGTTGAGAATTTGGTTATCTAGTAAGCTTAGAGTCATTCTTGAGTCATTATCTTTACCATCTCAAGAAGAAGAAGAAGAAGAAGAAGAAAAGCCTATTGAATTGATAAAGAGCCCTAAAAAGTATTAGGATCCATGGGTCATTTTTTTGCATCATGTAGCAAGATAACATGGCTAATCGATTATGCCACATGAAGAATTAGCCTTTGCCAATATTTAGGCTTATAACTCGGTGATTTTTTATACTAATATTCTTATACCAATTTACCATGATAATTCTATTCTAAATTAAAACATTGTTTGCAGGCTATCGCGGGAGTTGAGCGTTTGCTCCCTGAAAATATACCTTCAAGGTTCCTTAGGTGGATAGCAGAGCTACTATACTTGACATTGGTAGTTTCTAATGTCGGGCTCTGTAAGGCCAGGATGCCCTTTTTGCTTCTTCTTCTTTTTTTTTTTTTGGGTAAAACAAGAGACACATTGTACCAGAAGACATATAGGGATTCCGCAGAGGATTCTGTTAAGGTTAAAGTCAAATAACTATGAGTAAAATTCATAGGTACTTTTTTGAAGTACTTATTCTATTTCAAGAAAGATCAGTCTATTGTACTAAGCAGTGTGAAATGACCCCGCTTAAGTAAATACTGTGTTAGTTCGAATAAGTTTGATAGAATTTAAAATAGGCCATGAACTACTAAGATTTGGCAGAGCTTTATGAATGTTCAGTTAAGTTAGCAGGCTGTTGTCCAGAGGCACAGTTTCAAAGAGAAAATTCCATCTGAAATGAACATTGTTTATTTACTTGTGGAAAATAACCATTAAATAGTCCAATTGAGAGGCAAATGCCAGTATGCAGCTTGCATTTTTTATTATCAAAAGAAGTTAAAGCTTGTTATGCATACCAAATGACAAATACTAATCATTCACATCGCAATAAGGGTTGGAAATTAATAATTTTGGAGGCACCAAATACAAGAGTTCAATACAACGATAAAGCTTATTAATAAACGCAGGGTAGCATTGTCATGCAGGGCACACCAATCACCCATTTGCTACATGAGTTTCCAAAGCATCACTCGACTCTGGCATGATTAGCATTCAACTTGCATTTTACGAGATAGTAAAACTCATCACTGGACTTGGCATGATTAGCATTCAACTTGCATTTTATGAGATAGTAAAGATACATGGACAGGGTATCTCTAGAACATGACATCATGCTCCTGAGTAACAAATCTAAAAGAAATCTGTATAAACAAAACAAATACATTTCCAACTGGCTTATCACATATTTCCTTAAAATTTGTGATAGATAACCTACCATAAACAATCCAAAACTCAAACTGGACTAGACAATCTCTTATATCTAAACAAGACTGGGGACTTGAGGCTGTTGTGCAAATTACTGCATACACATTCCATGACAACCTATACTACAAACTTTCAAATATAATCTGAGCTCCCATATCCCTCTCAAGGAATTATAAGTTTTTCTCCAGCATAGATGGTGTCATCAGTGTACTTATTTGCAGATTTTATTTGATCAACTGAAACCTGCACTCAACCAAGGAAACAAAACCAGTTACACAAGACTTATACAATGGATAGAAGGGAACAAGATGGCAACTTTAGTTTCACATGCATTCAAAAAGCTGAACAGCAACTACGCTAAGAAATGCTCTACAATAAGGTGGAACAAAGAATAAAGATACTTGATAAATAGAGTGAGACCACTCACCAAAATACAAGAGTTCAATACAACGATAAAGCTTATTAATAAATGCAGGGTAGCATTGTCATGCAGGGCACACCAATCACCCATTTGCTACATGAGTTTCCAAAGAATCACTGGACTCTAGCATGATTAGCATTCAACTTGCATTTTACGAGATAGTAAAGATACATGGACAGGGTATCTCTAGAACATGACATCATGCCCCTGAGTAACAAATCTAAAAGAAACCTGTATAAACAAAACAAATACATTTCCAACTGGCTTATCACATATTTCCTTAAAATTTGTGATAGATAACCTACCATAAACAATCCAAAACTCAAACTGGACTGGCCGACCTCTTATATCTAATCAAGACTGGGGACTTGAGGCTGTTGTGCAAATTACTGCATACACATTCCATGAAAACCTGTACTACAAACTTTCAAATATAATCTGAGCTCCCATATCCCTCTCAAGGAATTATAAGTTTCTCTCCAGCATAGGTCGTGTCATCGGTGTACTTATTTGCAGCTTTTATTTGATCAACTGAAACCTGCAATTAACCAAGGAAACAGAACCAGTTACACAAGTCTTATACAATGGATAGAAGGGAACAACATGGCAGCTTAGTTTCACATGCATGAAATGAACACTGTTTATTTACTTGTGGAAAATAACCATTAAATAGTCCATTTGAGAGGCAAATGCCAGTATGCAACCTGCATTTTTTATTATCAAAAGAAGTTAAAGCTTGTTATGCATACCAAATGACAAATACTAATCATTCACATCGCAATATGGGTTGGAAATTAATAATTCTGGAGGCACCAAATACAAGAGTTCAATACAACGATAAAGCTAATTAATAAATGTTGGGTAGCATTGTCATGCAGGGCACACCAATCACCCATTTGCTACATGAGTTTCCAAAGCATCACTGGACTCTGGCATGATTAGCATTCAACTTGCATTTTACGAGATAGTAAAGATACATGGACAGGGTATCTCTAGAACATGACAACGTGCCCCTGAGTAACAAATCTAAAAGAAATATGTATAAACAAAACAAATACATTTCCAACTGGCTTATCACATATTTCCTTAAAATTTGTGATAGATAACCTACCATAAACAATCCAACACTCAAACTGGACTGGACGATCTCTTATATCTAAACAAGACTGGGGACTTGAGGCTGTTGTGCAAATTACTGCATACACATTCCATGACAACCTGTACTACAAACTTTCAAATATAATCTGAGCTCCCATATCCCTCTCAAGGAATAAAAAGTTTTTCTCCAGCATAGATGGTGTCATCAGTGTACTTATTTGCAGATTTTATTTGATCAACTGAAACCTGCACTCAACCAAGGAAACAGAACCAATTACACAAGTCTTATACAATGGATAGAAGGGAACAAGATGGCAACTTTAGTTTCACATGCATTCAAAAAGCTGAACAACAACTACGCTAAGAAATGCTCTACAATAAGGTGGAACAAAGAATAAAGATACTTGATAAATAGAGTCAGACCACTCACCAAAATACAAGAGTTCAATACAACGATAAAGCTTATTAATAAACGCAGGGTAGCATTGTCATGCAGGGCACACCAATCACCCATATGCTACATGAGTTTCCAAAGAATCACTGGACTCTCGCATGATTAGCATTCAACTTGCATTTTACGAGATAGTAAAGATACATGGACAGGGTATCTCTAGAACATGACATCATGCCCCTGAGTAACAAATCTAAAAGAAACCTGTATAAACAAAACAAATACATTTCCAACTGGCTTATCACATATTTCCTTAAAATTTGTGATAGATAACCTACCATAAACAATCCAAAACTCAAACTGGACTGGATGACCTCTTATATCTAATCAAGACTGGGGACTTGAGGCTGTTGTGCAAATTACTACATACACATTCCATGAAAACCTGTACTACAAACTTTCAAATATAATCTGAGCTCCCATATCCCTCTCAAGGAATTATAAGTTTTTCTCCAGCATAGATGGTGTCATCAGTGTACTTATTTGCAGTTTTTATTTGATCAACTGAAACCTGCACTTAACCAAGGAAACAGAACCAGTTACACAAGTCTAGAAGACTACAACATGGCAGCTTAGTTTCACATGCATTCAAAAAGCTGGAACACATATCCCCATATTAAACCACGTCCTAATCAGAGAGTTGCTATGATTGACAATCTAGGTTATGACATTGCCACATCACATATACACTACATCCACTTTAATTATAATTTCTTTTTGACGGGCCTTCCGCCGATTCTCGGAATAGATTTGCCAGACCCTCTTCTATACAGATCTGATATTTCATTCAACTGGTTCATTCAACATTCCCTTCGGCTTCAGGAAGCTCATGGAATTCTGATAAATACATGCCAAGAAATGGAACCAGCACAAATAAAAGCTCTCAAGGAAGGAAGGTTCTGAGCGCTGTTGAAATGACCCCTTGTATTTATCCCGTTGGGCTGCTAATAGCTTTGTCTCTTTCAGAATCTGAAGAGAAGTTTGAGAAGGAGGGCTGCCTCAAATGGCTAGACTGCCAGCCCGCCTCGACAGTTCTGTTCGTTTCTTTTGGGAGCCACGGCACCCTGTCGGAGAATCAGATTCAGGAACTAGCTTTGGGGCTAGAAGCAAGTGTGCAGCGGTTCCTTTGGGTGTTGCGTAAGGAGCCTCCTCCTCCAACTGAATCCACGATGACTACCGAAGCAGATATGAGGGAGGTTCTACCTGAGGGTTTCGAGACTTGAATCCAGGACCGTGGATTTGTGGTGGATTCATGGGCGCCTCAGATTGCTGTCCTCTCTCATCCATCCACAGACGGTTTCCTTTTTCATTGCGGTTGGAATTCAATGATCAAAAGCATCTTACATGGAGTGCCGATGATCGCTTGGCCTCTCTTTGCTGAACAGAGAATGAATGCCTTCCTTCTAGTGAAGGAGATGAAGGTGGGCATTGAAGCGTAGAAGGGCGCAGATGCATTGGTGAAGAGAGAGGAAGTGGAAAGAGCGGCGAGGGAATTAATGGAAGGAGAGAGGGAATGGAAATGAAGAAGGGGATGGCAAAATTGAGGGGAAGGCCCATCATTGAGTGACAACTGTCTTAAGGATGGAAAACATCACGAAAATGGTTTCTAAAAAGCGCAATATTCTCAACTGCCTACGACATTCCAATAATCTGAACCGCCTACAACATTTTTCACCGACGATCTAATGGCTGGAGTTTATTCCATCGTCTAACAATCGATCTAAAGGGCCATAACGAGACAGCATGGCATGGAGGGGAGTTCCTTTCAGAGGGAATGCCTTACGGCGTAAATATTTTCGAACTCCTGAAAGGGTATACCTATCCACTCTTAAAACTATTTTGCAGATGGTGCAAGGCTTTATGAACCACAACCCCATGCCAGAATTCAGAGAGTTCACTCACGCAGTTGCATAAGCATTCGTGCCATAATCCTAGATTTACTTCTCTGAGTCCATTAGACTTGAATGCTATTCTTCGACACAAAAAATTGCAGACTTCTTCATGCATGGCAAATATCAGTGCTAAATGGTGTTCAGCATCCTTGTAATTATGATAAATTTCAGGTGATTGAATTACGATATAACTTTTAGGCAATTTAATTTGATTTGCAGATTCCAAAACATTTTAGTAATCAAATTTCCTTAATATTCTGCAATCTTGAATTTCATTACGTGTGCTCTTAACAACGCTCAGCAGACTTTGCTAGTTTCGATCAAAAGATTGCACCCTCACATTTCTTTGAAGGATCTGGATGAAATGGCATGTTTATTATTATTACTGGCAATGCAGTATCTATGGCGATCTGGCCTCTTCTGTGAATTCTACTAGTTTACTAGCATTCCATTTTAGTTTCTCTTTGAACCATCTCAGCTCTATGGTTGTTTCCCATCAATAAATAAAATCCATGGCTTAAGGAGATTCTCATGACAGAGAAAAGAAATGAAAGCGCGAAGTCATACTTGACATACAGAAAATTAAGAAACCATGAAAGAAAAGAATTAAAGGAATCAGAACCATTATATAAATTGCCATTGTTCCATTATAGTTCAAGCAAAATGTGGCTTCTTGATAGAGGAACATAACATGCTGCATTCATAGACATTTAATTGCTTGCTTACTGGACATGATTTCTCATGGATACCACTGTACTCAAATTGCAAAGGCAAAATACATCACAAATACACAGACAACAACTAAAATAAAAGAATCTTTAGCTCCTTATTGACCTACTACTACTCATGATGATCACCAGTGCTGCTGTTTCTGTAAAACCCCATCTGATCCTCTAAGCTCATCAAGAGGGACCGAAGAATCTCGCTGCTGTCGCTGGAAGCCCACTCCATCGGATCCACAGAGCTTATGAGCGGCCGAAGAATCTCATGCACGACTATCCATCTGTTGCTGAAAACATCCACAATCTTTATACCCACATAATTGACAGAGAAGGGTTTGCTGTTGCTCACAACCAGCGATTGCCCGTGGAGGAGAGTCTTCAGTCTTGTGCCCGCCGGAAGCTGCACCAGATCTGCCAAAGGCAGCCTCATGTTGGGAACCACATGGTACCTCACATTGTTCAAAAATTCTTGGCCTTCGCTTGAGAAAACGGAATCATCGCTGAGAGTAAAGATGGTGAAGTTTTGCAGGCGCAGAAGCTCAGGGGACTTGATGCACATGGCCAAGGCGAGGATGCTGTAGCCGCGATCTCTAAGACTGAGCGTTGCATCTTGCAGCATGAAG
The DNA here is from genome assembly GCA_031772625.1 of Pinus tabuliformis. Classification (NCBI taxonomy): domain Eukaryota; kingdom Viridiplantae; phylum Streptophyta; class Pinopsida; order Pinales; family Pinaceae; genus Pinus; species Pinus tabuliformis. The sequence continues at coordinate 1,540,756,150 of CM062804.1, read as the reverse complement.
GGCGTTATGACATTCAGGGGATGATCAGGACCAGGACTAGCTGATGATGATGGTGATGGTGACATCATTGCAGGAACAGGGGCTCCCGCAGTTGTGTCATAATTACTGTGATCAAGATCAAGATCAAGAAGCAGCTTTTCGATGCCATGGATCGCTAACAGCCCGTCATTGAGAATGTCAGGATGCGAGACAAGAACTCCATTAATGTACACTGGATGATACTCGGCCGGCATCTGAGTGGAGGGAGAGATGGAATCTTGGCGGCCACCTCCGTGAGAATTACCTGTGACGACGAGGCTGCAGTGGGCGGCAATGGCTTCCAGGTTTGTTCTGTTGGGCAGCTTTTGCAGATCGGCGTAGGTGAAGAGGCCCTTGGCGATGTGGTGGGAGAAGGCCCATCATTGAGTGACAACTGTCTTAAGGATGGAAGACGATCTAATGGCTGGAGTTTATTCCATCGTCTAGCAATCGAACTAAGGGCCCATAACCAGACAGCGTGGCATGGAGGGGAGTTCCTCTCAGAGGGAATGCCTTATGGTGTAACAAGATTCTCGGTTGGAATTCTATGTGGCCAAAAGAATATTGAGTTACGAAGTCAGTGAGAGCTACGGATGGCAATACGTTGTAGAGACATATAATAGCCTTTGATCCCTATGATCTCGTTCTCTTTCGCTCCCAATAGGACAATTGATGCATCATATTAGTGCACATATCACGCTTCTCTATAAGAAACTTGACTCCTCCAAAAACAGATAACAATATCAATAACACATAAAGCATGAATGGTATTTTAGTTAAAGCATTTGGAGAATACATCGTTTGGAGTGTAAGGCGTTTGGATTGGGAGGAGGTCCATGGAGCTAAGGAGTGGCAACTACGTATGTATTGGAGAGGCAGTGTGGGTGCCGCAACGTATGAAGACTGTCAAAAGAACAGAAAATAACGCACAGTTTCGTTGCGCAAGTGGGGAGAGCAGCGTAGTAACTTGGTATGGGCAGCGTGCTAGTTGAAGGAGAATCCTACACAAAAGATAGCATTCAACACATAGAGAATTGCATAAAACTCAGGTGACAGGAAGAGCGCAGGTGACAGGCATCGGAGGAGCCCATGCTGGTGCCTGAAAGCCTGAAGCATAGACAAAGAACAGAGGAGTTACTATGACAGAACTGGCAAAGAATGCAGCTAGAATTTATCTGATGGCACATTCATTACATTTGGGACTAATAGTAGAATTGTCATGCACAGAGACGCCACAAAACCAGTGGCTCAAATTTGAGTAGGGTAGGAAATCCCCTGCACTTTTCATACCATGTTAAACATAACCATGGGGAAGACCAAATATGAAGGATAAGCATTGAATGCATTATTATTCACAATAATACACATTTATAATACATAGGAGTGACCCTTGGTTTCACATTCCAAGTGGTCTCTTGGACTCCATTACACCGTTCAGCGCCCACACCTTAACCCTTGGCAGATTAGGTGTCCAACAGATTTAAATTCTGGATCGAACGAGCACCACCCTGCATACTTTGGACAGACCCAGAGTGAGATAAACTGGAAATCATGAAATAATGTGTTTCTTGTCAATATTTTGGAGGGAAAGAAAGAAAGCTACTTTTTTAGTTGCATTTTCAATTTATTTCTTTGAAGGTCTATTCAAATTTTAAGTGTACGTACTCATCTGATGCGGAATGAAATTTCAGATCCAACCAATACGCAAAATTCACTTAATGGTTTCTCACGTTTACAATTCCCCGACTCCTTCAGAATGTAGCTTTCTCTTTCATAAATATAAAAGTTACAAAGTTTTCCATTGGAAAAATAAAAGAATTTCATTATGAATATTCAGCGCAATGTCGTCCAAATTTTTTAGACCAAACATCAGAATGGAATGCAAACTAAAGAGGGAAAACAAACATCACTAAAAAAAAAAAATCCCCTTGCTGGCAGACTAAATAATATAAATATGAAACAAAGATTCACAAGTAAGAATAAATAAAGCTGCTATGGTTTCTGTAGGTCAAAATAAATAGATAGAGCTAGAGATTTGGAAAAAAAGAATAGCAGCATATCTTCAACAAAGAATAAATAGAGAAAATAAGTGGAGAGGTCTGTCCCATTGAACAGATAACATCATAGAATTTTGTTTTGATCTGGCTAAAGTGGTTCAGAGGAGTAATTGTTATCATCTCCACCTGGCTTCAAACCACACATGTGACATGTTCACTCTTCATGAGCTAATTATTGATTGAGGCTTTCCATAAGCAATGAAAGTGTATCTCACTCTTGCTTACAGGCCAGAGGGTGGGGTGAGTCTTGAGAGAAGTTACATAAAAATGAAAAATAATATCATAAAATTATCCAAGACAGGCAAACAATTAAAAAATAAGCATCTGAATATTATCATTATCTATAAAAATAAGATGAATCTTGCCAAAAGAATTACTTGTGAAACAATCTGGTCTCAAACAAATATAAAGAAGGCAATAAATGGGTATACATGGGTAATCTGGCATTCTTAAAAGTCAGTCATACAAATATCTGTTGCTTATAATACCTTCTGTTCTTAAGGCTCGTATATGGGAATTGTACTGCACGAAGTAGATAGATGAACCACACAGGAAGCATCAAATGAAAACTTTTACATCTAAAATTAAACTCCAGAACTGATTCTAAAAATAGGTTAGGAATGTAGTGCGATTGGATGATGTCTGGAAAGGAATTTGGTAGAACTATGACAAACCTGGTTAGTTAAAAAGAGGATATCTCCACCTGATAGGGTAAATGTACGTTTTCTCTTTTGTTACCTTACAGATCTTCATATCTTCCTACCCTTTAGCATATCCGACACACTATGGAATGTCCTCTCCCGCAACATTTACAACAGGCTAATACAATAGAATCAGTTCAGCGGATTCAAAATGATCCTCTGTTTTGATCTCGAATAGTACTTGGACTCATTCATTTGCAACTTTCTTGATTATTGAAATATGTCTGCATCGAGAGCCTACTGATAGAAACCGAAAAGATGTAGCGTGGGGTACCAAGACATGTTGAGAAGGAAAAAATCGATATGATAGGGGTAAGGAAGAGGAGATTGGACAACAGGCAATACTCACCTGCCCTCTGACTTCATCTGAAATCTCTAATAAATCATATGGCATGCCATCTAGAATACGATCTAGTTCTTCGGTCAGAGCATGGAATCTACCCGAAATTGCTTCACCGTCCAAAGCCTGGATCACGCCATTAAAGTTGAAACCCCAAATTAATCCTCCGCTGTGATTAAAAACCATGAAAACAAACCTCTATGTAATGTGTAGCTGAAAGATAAAGAAATGTGCTCAAACACAATTTTATCTATGAAAACAGGTGAAGCATTGTGTATTCCAAATGATTTTCTGAACGACCAAGAAACATATTGCCCAGAAAGAGTTGATGCAAAGGAGAGGCATAGAGAAGAGAATGAATGAAGTGATCATTACCAGGTACAGTTTGCTGCCATCATGGCAGAGTTGAAGCAGTCTTTTCACAGAATGGAATGTTTTTCGTAGCGAAGAAAAGCACTCCGCTGCCACCCGAGGAAGGGGTCCTTGCAATTCTCGAAGTTCTTCAAACAATGGAAGTAACAGTTGAATCCTCCTAACGAGGTCGAAACAGTCTTTCTTCTGGCTTTTTCTATAGTCCCTGTTCATGGTACCTCACATTGTTCGAAAATTCTTGGCCTTCGCTTGAGAAAACGGAATCGTCGTTGAGAGTAAAGATGGTGAGGTTTTGCAGGTGCAGAAGCTCAGGGGACTTGATGCGCATGGCCAAGGCGAGGATGCTGTAACCGCGATCTCTAAGACTGAGCGCTGCATCTTGCAGCATGAAGGGCGTTATGACATTCAGGGGATGATCAGGACCAGGACTAGCTGATGATGATGGTGATGGTGACATCATTACAGGAACAGGGGCTCCCGCAGTTGTGTCATAATTACTGTGATCAAGATCAAGATCAAGAAGCAGCTTGTCGACGCCATGGATCGCTAACAGCTCGTCATTGAGAATGTCAGGATGCGAGACAAGAACTCCATTAATGTACAGTGGATGATACTCGGCCAGCATCTGAGTGGAGGGAGAGATGGAATCTTGGCGGCCACCTCCGTGAGAATTACCTGTGATGACGAGGCTGCAGTGGGCGGCAATGGCTTCCAGGTTTGTTCTGTTGGGCAGCTTTTGCAGATCGGCGTAGGTGAAGAGGCCCTTGGCGATGTGGTGGGGGAAGGCCCATCATTGAGTGACAACTGTCTTAAGGATGGAAGACGATCTAATGGCTGGAGTTTATTCCATCGTCTAACAATCGATCTAAGGGCTCATAACCAGACAACGCGGCATGGAGGGGAGTTCCTCTCAGAGGGAACGCCTTATGGCGTAATTATTTTTATAGCCATAAATATGGCAATCAGGAGAAAAAACAAAACACGCCAACCATGTATTCCATCTATTATTATAGTATTATATTTTGGTACATTCCTTTGGCCAAATACAATGGTTTGGTCAAGTGAGCTTTCCACTTAATTTCCAAATACGATGGTTTTGGTCAAGTCAGCATTCCATTTAATTCTATATTATAATAGAAAATCTTAAACCTTTCTAAAAGGCTTTAACTAGAGCCTTTTACTTAATGGTATATATTAGAATGGAAAATCTTCAAACTTTTTAAAAGAGGTTAGCCACATACAATGACAATGGTTTATGTTACCCTAATAATCTTGACTTTTTCACTTAATGAAATTAACTAAACATATTACTGAATGAAATTAACTAAACATATTGGGTTTACTTACACTTACTTTCTCATGGGTTATCTTTCCAATGGATGACCTGGCAAAGAGTATAAAAATATAATTTTCTGAAAAGTTTAATATATTTAGTCAATTTAACAGTATATGTGTTTGAAATTTAGTAAACCTTTTTTGGAATTGTAGATTTAAATTATGTAATTTACAATTTTCATGTTTAAAGGAATTTTCAAAACATTGATTAAAAAAGACAATTTCAAAAAAGAAAAAATATGTAAACTATGAATTTAAGTGTGTGAAGATGATTAAATTTCTCAAGTTCATGACAAGCACCAGGGTCATGACAAGGACCACTGCCCAGTTTTCGCAAATTACCTTGCAAAAGGAGGACTGATGCCCTTAAGACCGGAACTGTAAGAAGGACCTAGCGTGGCACCTGCTTTGTGGTGCGCAATTTGTCAAATAGCACAAAAACATGCCACGGACAATTGTCACTTGTTACAAAAGTATACACAAAGTTCGCAACAATTGTTCTGTAACTTTTGTATGTCAGTGGGACACGATGAGTGAACTTGTAGAAGCTATGAGTTGTTAATGGATAGAACTCCCACCTACAGAGTTCAGGCCGAAACGCGGCCCCTAGACCAGAACGCAGGAATGACGCAAACAAGATTTCAGGGGTGCGGATGAGGCCGAGGTGGAGGAGGACCTAGAAGAGGTCACAGACAATTGATATGTTACAATTGTGGAGGGCCAAGGCATTATGCCTACGATTATACGAACCCAACGTGTCTGTTGTGTTTGTATTTTACCTTGTTTGATCATGAGACAGAAGATTGTCCTACACTGATAGCTAGGATAGGTGACAAAGGAGCGCTACCACCTTCCCCGACTTAGAACCTGTAGATGATGAGGTCTGAGCCGCGCGAGGAAGATCCAAATGTGAACATTGTGCTCCAAAGTGGAATCACGATGGGAGATGACAAAGGCAAACAACTTGAAGATAGTACTTGGATTCGCAAAGCTTCGGCGAAGGAAGCAGAGTTTGATTTGGAGCGCACTCAGGAAACCTTCATGGAAGCTAAGAAGAGCTTCACTGATGCCTCCACTTCAGGAAGCAAAGATAGACTAGAGTCGGAGATGGACCCATATATGCTTACAATGTTCCTGGAAACATGTATAAAGTTACTGCACGACAGTAAAGTTGTAAAAGGATTATAGGAACTCATTAACAGATGTGCTAGGACCGCACCAGGAGAACTTGCGCGTAGTCCGAAAGATTGGAAAGCATAAGATGAGGATGAGAAGAGAAATGAGATTAACCACGCAGATTGGAGAATATGAAATGGACCAAGTAATTCTAGATTTAGGATTGGATGCGAATGTTCTACCGACGCAGACATGGGAACAAATGGGGTGACCTATGCCGCAGTGGTCTCCTATTTAGCTACGAATGGTGAACCAACAAAAAATAATACCCACGGGGCGATTGCAGGGAATAACCATGGATATTGAGGGAGCGAGTGTGCTAGAAAACTTTGAAGTGATAAAGATTGTTGATGACAGCAATCCCTAGCCCGCGCTCTTAGGAGTTGATTGGGCCACTAACATGAACGGGGTGATTAATCTGAAAAAGAAAAAGATTATTTTTTAAAAGAAGTCACTACGCGTAATTATACCCCTGGGCCCTACTGAAGGATCGTGCTATACGAAGCCAGTACGTGACTATGAAAGTGATGATGATTTAGACTGCATCTATAAGATAACAACATGAAACCGGGGCTGGGTGAATCCCACCACGAATGGAAAGATTGCATGGGAGCGCAAAAGCTCCTGTACTTTGGATTCGGATGAGGAAACAGAGCAATGGCAGAATTAGTTACATGAGGTAACTACACTAAATTGTAATATGATGATAAGGTCATTGCACTGCATATCGACATAAGTAAGAGACCTGCCTACTTGTGATGGTCTAAGTGAGGTAGATACCTTCTTGAATAAATATGAAAGGGAGGTGCCAGAAAAGCAATGCTTCCAGGCCTTGGACTAGATACTGCGCATTATGCCCGTGAGGTAGTGGGGTACACACAAAGGGAGTTTTGATGACTAGCGCGAGTGTAGGAGAACGATGCACACGTGATTTGGGAAGCCTATGGTGCTATTGACAGACAAGTGCAATGGACAAGGTGATCTGTGCACGCATTTGGTCAAGTGGGCATAGGCATATGGAAAACAACCTACATGGATGAACATGAACTCCACACTAAAATGTATGGTCAATAAGCATGTGTTGGGGGGAGAAATGTGAAAATGGCTCTTAATGTTGGGGAAACATTATATAGGAAGAACACTGGTGCAGAAGCATTCAACAAGGTATGCAATGCGCTGAAAAAAGTATGCAACGCACAGTAAAGTGATTGGGACCTGTGTGTACCCACAGTATTATGGGCTTATAGGATAACATGGAAGAAACTGATGGGACAGACACCTTTTAGGCTTGACTATGGAGTAGAAGTCGTAATGCTTATGGAATACATCATGCCTAATCTATGCATAACAATGCTCACAGGTATGATGGACCGCGGATCCATGGAGGAGAGGCTCATGCAGTTGAAGGAGCTTGAAGAAGAACGATTTTTGGTTGGATTTCACTATCAGGTCCAAAAGCAGTGCGAAAAGGCTTGCACGATCGACATATTAAGTTGTGAACCTTCAAGGTGAATGATTTGGTGTTGTTGTATGATAGTAAGTTCGATAAATTCCCAGGGAAGCTTAAGATGCATTGGTTGGGACCTATTACACAATAATTTGTCATTGTCTTCATTCCAGTCCCTCTACTGTGTCATGTGTCAAATAAACATGCTCATATCTTCCCACCAATGCAAGAAGATTAAGCAAATTCTCTCTAATGCTGAAGATTGATCCTTTTTTACTAAGTTCCTGTATCTTCGCTAGTAAACCCTTAAAATCCTCAACGGTTCTCTGTCATGCACTGTATCTTTGCAATGTCATCACTAGTCCTTAGTTCATGACCAACGACGACCAAGATTTGGCGAATTAGTTCAAACAGTCGGCCTTCTAGATGTTTCTAGAGCTGGTTGTTGGGTCAATTTGGGTTGCCTTTCCGCCTCTAGGATGGTGGTTCCGCCTTTTGTGCAACCTCCCTTGAGGATAAGCTCCCTCTCCCTCATTTCATGGAGGCTCCTCCTCCTATAAAATCACTCACCATTTCTATGATCTGCTAGTTCCTTAGTTGCTAGTTTTTAGTTCTTTTGGTTGTACAGTGTTGTTGCTGCTTTTGAGTTTGGTAGATAGTTTTGGTGTGAGTGTGACAAGTGTAGGATTGGTACATAGTTTGCAAGAAGGCATGGAGTGCCCTTAATCTTGTGTTAAATCTTGTGGATAAGAGAGAGATATATATTGTTGTTTGGGAGACCCATCTTTAAGAGTGAATGCTTGAAGAAACATACTGGTTGGACCCTCTGAGAAGGCTTGCGACGTCAAGACTTGGTTGTAAGCTTTGCTCTTGATTTATTATTAATACAATCAATGATGATTTCGTATGTCTTGTATGTAATTTACTTGATAGCTCATGACTTCTTGACTTTCTGAGTAAATAGATCATTGGTGTTCTCAGTTACGTGCTCTGTTGTTTTTCTTGTGGTGTTTCAAGTTGATTACTCATTAAGGAGAAGGAAACGGGAGCTGGGGCAGCACAACGGAACCTCATCAACCACCGGTTTGAGGTAGGCCTCCAACGATGACTATTTAAGGGAATTAATTGTTGTTTTGTCCTTGCTGTGACTAGACCCACTCTAGGGCTAGAGGGGTTGCCTCTGTCTGCAGAGGGAACAATTTCCTGATTCACAAGTTGGTGACTCCACTAGGGAGTCCTTTGTATGTTTTTTCTCATGTTTTCTTTTGTTTGGTTTTGATTTGGTATCTCTTGAATTTTGGGGTTAAACCATCAGTTTTTCAGCTACCTAGGTCAATCTAGGAAGTCCCCTTACTGTTTAGAAGATTAACCTGGTGTCGCTTAGGTGATTTTACTTTGTCTTTTGATTAAGGAAGATCGTCGTTGAAGATAGCCTAACAGTCGCGATGACGTCGCTGATGTTACAGCTTTGTACCCGCGACCATTTGGCTTTCGTCTCAGGTTTCTAGTTTAATTCCTAGGATGACCCCTGAAATCAGACTGTTGCTGAAAACAGGTGTACTTTAGCGACTAGTCTCTAGTTGTCAGTGTAACACTAGCAACTAGTCTCTAGTTGTCAGTGTAACACTAGCAACTAGTCTCTAGTTGTCAGTGTAACACCTACGACGATTCCTATAAAGTTTTTTTTACAACTTTACCTCTTGAATCCATTAGTCTTGTTTATCCCCTATTGTTTCTTGTCTCTCATTAGCTTGTTTTGATTGCTTTTGGTTAAGGTACTGTCTCATTGTTTTCATTTGAATGAACCTTGTGTTTTTAGGCCTTGTGACCTAGATCTCTTAAGCATTTCAAACCATTTTCTTGGGTTTCTTATCTATCCAAGGTTCATCCGCAACCATCTTATTGATTTTCTTGAAGCTTTTTCATTGCTTGTTTCTTATTGGTTGATTTTTAGTGTCGATTATTGAACCAATTTTTGATGTTGATTCGATTTCTTCACTACCAAGAATAGATTACAATTGTTTGGATCGATCAGCTCACACTTGCTTGTTTGTCTCTTTAAATTCAAAACAAAACGAAACAAAAATTAAGAGATTGCATTCATTTGATATACGAAAGTGAAAGTATATGTGCATGTCAAATTTTCATATTTGAGAAATTGAAAAGTGGACTCTAAATCTTTCATTAGTAGTATCGATGCATCGTGAGATTAGTGTATTGATGCATTGTGTTTCTTAGTGTTTGTTTTCGCTTGTGTTTGCTTGGGAATTATCTTTCTACCCTACTTTAAGTAGGCATTCATCGAAATGAAAGATGTTTTACTCATTCTAGTGGCATCCTAGGATTTTTGATATACATATGGTAGGGCCTGGAAATTGAAACCTAATTCAAGATCAACTCTAAAATGAACTGAATGAACTTAACAATGCATTGGAACATAATGCACATTATTTAGAGGTCTAGGCTAGAGACGTGCTCTGGCGTTGTTAAACCTAGTCGCTATTTCTTTCACTTAAGGTTGGGTGATTCCTCCTTCTGTGACTCAATAGCGGTCTAGTACAGGCTTGTGCTCCCAGTACCGTCGAGTACATGTTGGGAGAACCCACTAGGTTATCATCCTATATCCTTAGGAAGCCGTGTCTATCGCCTTGCAAACCATAACGCATCGAACACAACATTCAAGAAGATTGACTGTCGTACGAGAAGTCCTTGGTTTTCATATGATCGCTAAGGTGTATATGCAGTTTTACGAGTTGTTTGGTAAACCTTTTGCCTAGTTTCTCCAGAGTAGTCACTTTCGTTCCTTTTCGGACTCCTTAAAATAAAAGGTCCATCTGAGCAGTTGTCCTTTCAGCCTCATTAAACCTCGAAAGCGATAGAGTCACCTTTTCGTCCTTTTCTCGACTCTTGAAACATGAAAAGGTCAAGTTTTGTTCTTGCGTCATAAAATTTACTGCCCACGAAATATTCTTGGTTATAGTTAAGTTTCTTCATTTTCTAGCTCATTCCTGATGGCAACATTCCCCGAGTCTACTGGCCAAGGCCTTCCCCCATATAGAAATCCTGGTCTGTTTCCTTCTTTTGGAAATGTCAGTGCTCCATATATGGCAACATTATCTTTGCCTGGGTTAACCATCGGTTTGCCCATGTGGTTGTTTTCCACCTTGGTGGTCTCGAGTGTCATGCCTCCTATTCCACCATGTCCTTCGTCCGAACCACGACATGATGATTCCAAGGTTGAGCCTGCACCTTCTTCCCCCGTTTCTTCACCTTCATCTCCTCCTTCGCCTAGTGAATGCTTCACATCTAGTAACCAGGAGACTAAGAATAAGAAGAAGAAGAAGAAGTCTAATAAACGCGGGTCCACCTATGCAGCTATTGCTTCGAGTACCTCTCAGGTCGTACCACCTTCTGTTCCTTTGCGGAAGGTTAAGTTTCCTTGTAAATTGTGTAAGGGTGACCATCTTCTTCATGATTTTCCTGGCATTCCTAGGATCTTAGAAGTACGGTCTCATGATCTAGCTTGTCCCTCATTATCCTCTAAAGCTCATGATGATGCTACCCTATCGCTTGGGAGCAGTAAGAAGAAAGGGAAGATTCGATTCCCCTATAGGCTATGTGAAGGCAACCATCCCCTTCACCTTTGTTTGCTCATGGATAAAGCTTCCACCGTTTTGGAAAGACTTACAGCTTCTTCACCTCAACTTCCTGTTGGTTATCAGAGGCTCTCTTCAAACCCTCTCCCGGTTGACCATGAGATTCACTTAGATTCTTCTCTTGTCCACCCTTCTCTTCTTGAACCTGGCTGTGCTCAGCCTATTCCTGACCAACCATTGGATAGAAAGAGTGTCGACTTGGATTCACCACTTGTTGATCACTCTATTTCGGAAGAGCACACATTGCTCATGTTCTTCTTGTCTCGTCAAATTCTCCTGAGTCTGTGAATGACCCTCCTATCCCCGCTGATCAAGAGAGTCCTTCTTCGGTTCCTGTAGAGCAGGGGGGCAATCATACGATTCCCCCACCAAGTAGTTCGACCGTTTCCTTCTACTGGAATCATTTGACTGCATTTTGCCTTCCATCCTACGTGCCTTTCCAAATTACTGTACATGCCTATGATAAGGCAGTACCTGGCACTATCTTGGATGAGGATGCATCGGTTAGCCTCATGCCTTTCACTACTTGGCAAGCTTTGGGCTCCCCACAGATTGTGCCGGTCATGCAGAATTTGTTAGCATTTGACGGAGGAACTACTCAACCTTTAGGGATCCTCCCGAAGCTTCCTATTACTTTGGGGGGCAAAATCGTCTATATAGACATAATGGTTGTCCAAGGTGCTTTAGATTTTAGTCTTCTCCTTGGCCATGACTATATTTATGCCATGGGGGTCCTCATATCTTCACTTTTCTGTGTGGCTTGTTTTCCACATGATGGAAGAATGGTGACCATAGATCAATTATCATTCTTTAGTCTCCTGGTGCCTCCTGCGGAGCTGTCATCCCCTCTCATTTCTTACTCGCAAGCAGTGCCTTCCGAGCCGCAAGTCAATTATGTGGCTACCCATTCCGTCTCTGCCTCTACTGATGATCATGCAGATGGTCTCATACATCATGTACTGGGGGCATTGGAACCCCATCTATTGTTGGTCTCATGACATGTATTCCTCCCAGAGTGCGTTTCTTCCCTCCCGTGAAGATCTCTTGGGAGCCATGTTCTCATATGGCCCATGAATAGGAGTACGAGGATAGTTTGCTCCTGTGTCAACCTCGTTAAAAAATGAAACAAGAAGTGATGAGCATAGTTCCCGATCTTGTGTCAAGCTCGTTAAAAAATGAAACAAGGAGTCCCGAGGATAGTTTTGATCTTGTGTCAACCTCGTTAAAAAATGAAACAAGGTGTCCAAGGATAGTTTGATCTTGTGTCAACCTCGTTAAAAAATGAAACAAGGATCATCAAGCATAGTTCCTTATCTTGTGTCAAGCTCGTTAAAAAATGAAACAAGGGTTATGAGGATAGTTCTTTTACTGTGTCAACCTCATTGAAAAAATGAAACAACTCCCTTTCCAAATCGAGTCTTTGCTTAAGATCTCGTAAAATCCAAGTCGATTCTTTCCAAGATCTCAAAAGTGAACCTTCATTCCATCCACCTTGTTGAATGCAATAAAGCTTGAGGGGTATGTACCTCGATTTGCAACGTTATGCTGGGGGCATGCGAACTCATAACAAGCATAGTTTTTCATTTCAAGCTTGTGTAAACATGAAACCTAATCCAAGCAGAGTTCTCCATGGTTCAATCTTGTGTAAAAATGAACCCATACCCAATTTACACCTCGTGATTGCCATTTTTATCCGCTAAATTATGTTAGATGAGCCTTGGTTGTTTCATTCCATTGCCACCATCTCTTTGGCCGATCATATTCTTTCACTTGGTTGTTTTTCCTTTCCTGAGGGACCGCACCAATGAGTGGTTTTATTAGCCAGCCTCTTGACGATTACATGTTTTGAGTAGTTCCACCATTGTCGAAACCAGCTGCTACCCTTTATACCACTCGTTCCTCTAGGACGAGTCACCTTTAAGCTCTTTTCCTGACTCGTAAAAAATGGAAAGATTGCTGAGTTTTCCCTTTTGACTTGTTAAACGTAATAAAGGCGGTCCACTTTGAGCTCTTTTCGTTTCAGGTTTGATACTGGTTACGAAACGACGTGTCTTCGATCAATTTTCTACTTTTTTAGATCGAGGCCACTAATTACGAAAAGTACTCCTTGGTCGTAATGGTCAAGCAGTTCTCTCGAGTATTATTTTATACTTTTTCGGACTCGAGAGACACAAATCTACGAAAAAGGACCCCCTTGGAGTTTTCTTTTATGTGTCTTTTTCAAACTCTCTAAACATGAAAAAGACTCCGAGTTTTGCCTGTGTCGGACTCATTAAACCCTGACGACATTGGACTCGTCACAATAACGAGACTCGAGCTTCTCCTCCCTAGGGCTCGTTAAACCATCACTAGGTTGGATTCGTCCGAAGGATGAACTTATATTACAAGCATATGCTATCCTCTTCAAGCTTGTTTTCAGAAATAATTGGGGTACTTGCCAACAATGGTGGGGGAAAATTTGGAAGTCATCATTGATTACCTGTGACAGCTAGTCACTCTTGAACATCGACACTTTTGCTTCTTGTCAGTTTGGGATATCCATGCATCGTCATTTGGCCTTCCGGGGTTTTGGGTTGCCATTTAGCCTCATTCCATCTGATCCATGTTGTCTCCATTGAGCCTCCGATCCCTTGGTACCTGAATGCTGCCACCTCCTGGAATCATGTCGCCGACATGTTCAAGAGTATAATCCTTCTGCAGTTCACACCCTTACCTCCTCCTCCTCTGATATTCTGCTTCACCATCTACCACTTGTTCCTTATCTCGTGTCATTGATGGGGGAAACATTATGGCCCTCCTATGACGGATCATCTCCTGTCGATATCAACTCATTATCCAGGAGGTTGGTCTAGAGATTCCCTTCAGTACCTTGGAGCTTGCATGCCTCAATGGCAATTTCTTCTCTCCTGACGATAGACTTTCATCATTGGTCTTCGATTGGGTGATTCCACGAGTGTTCGACTTCAGCTCATTTTTCACACTTAGTGGATTGTACTAGACAATACCTTGACAACCATTTGCATTATTGGTGGTTTCTCTCGCGCTTGTTAACGGTTTTCATCATTGACCGGTAATCAAGCAACTCTCTATCATGCTCGACTTCAGCACATCTGTTCGCATGCTAGAATTTGTACTATGATCGGTTGGGTCTCAAGACCCCGAACTAAGATTACATATGGTCAGGTTGTGTGGATTGGTTCATGATTACATACATGACTCTTTGATGGATGGCTCGACCATACCTGAGTCTTCATGGATGGCTACAACCATACCTTTATCATTATCATGGTCTTATCAGCTGAGTGGCTGCGTCCATACCATAGACCAAGTTTTGTATGTCTTTTGGATGGCTGCGCCCATGCCTAGAATATATGTATTTCACTCTTAGAGATATCAGTTGTACTTGTGCCTGCAGGTTATTCTAGGTGGTGTTCCAGTTCCGACAGTTTTGTAAATAATTTCACCCCTCCCACTCTCTCGGGCTTCATGATTTAAGGGGCATCTGTTACACAGTGATTTGTCATTGTCTTCATCCCAGTCCCTCTACTATGTCATGTGTGAAACAAACATGCTCATATCTTCCCACCAATGCAAGAAGATTGAGCAAATGCTCTCTAATGCTGAAGATTGATCCTTTTTTACTAATTTTCTGCATCATCGTAGTAAACCCTTAAAATCCATGACGGTTCTCTGTCATGCATTGTCTCATTGCGACGTCATCACTAGTCCCCAGTTCATGACTCGCGACAATCTAGATTTGGTGAATTAGTTCAAACAGTCGGCCTTCTGGATGTTTCTAGAGCTGGTTGTTGGGTCAGTTTGGGTCGCCTTTCCGCCTCCTGTGCAACCTCCCTTGAGGATAAGCTCCCTCTCCCTCATTTCATGGAGGCTCCTCATCCTATAAAATCACTCACCATTGCTATGATCTGCTAGTTCCTTAGTTGCTAGTTTTTAGTTATTTTGCTTGTACAGTGTTGCTGTTGCTTTTGAGTTTGGTAGATAGTTTTGGTGTGAGTGTGACAAGTGTGGGATTGCTACATAGTTTGCAAGAAGGTGTGGAGTGCCCTTAACCTTGTGTTAAAGCTTGTGGATAAGAGAGAGATATATATTGTTGTTTGGGAGACCCATATTTGAGAGTGAATGCTTGAAGAAACATACTGGTTGGACCCTTTGAGAAGGCTTGCGACATCAAGACTTGGTTGTAAGATTTGCTCTTGATTTATTATTAATACAATCAATGATGATTTCGTATGTCTTGTATGTAATTTACTTGATAGCTCATGACTTCTTGAATTTGTGAGTAAATAGATCATTGTTGTTCTCGGTTACGTGCTCTGTTGTTTTTTTTATGGTGTTTCAGGTTGATTGCTCATTAAGGAGAAGGAAACGGAAGTTGGGGCAGCGCAAAAAAACTTCATCAACCACCGGTTTGAGGTAGGCCTCCAACAATGACTATTTAAGGGAATTAATTGTTGTTTTGTCCTTGTTATGACTAGACCCACTCTAGGGCTAGAGGGGTTGCCTTTGTCCACAAATAGAACACTTTCCTGCTTCACAGGACCATATGTTATTAAGGAGATCATAGATGGTGGCGCGGTGCAGTTGGTAAAGCTAAATGGATAACTCTTCCTAGGAAAAGTAAATGTTAGTTGGTTGAAGACATACACAAGTGGCCCAACCATCTGACTAGCTGACGAAAGCATAGTCTTAGCACTCCAGACAGCTGAAAGGGGGCGTGGGACTATAAACTACTCTGGCTGGGAGCTGCGCGATGTTAGGACTGCACGCAGTAGTGAAGTGTGATAGGGTCCATGACAGTGCAAGGGTAGCTACACTGCTGTGTGGGTTAGCTGGAAAGTGACTGTTACAATTATTATTCACGATGTGATGCTTGGTTTAAGACCAAATGGAGTGGGAAATAGGCATTTAAGGTGAACTTTATGGGATAGATTCTTGACAATCTGCCACCAATTGAGCATTAATGGACCAAATGTGGGGGGAATGGTCAAATTCAAATTTCAAAGGCACTATAAGTTACAAAGGGTTGTCCAGCAAAAAACACTTGGCAATTTGAGGACTGAGTTGTTGCATGCATAGACATTCATGAACCCAGATCTGTTTGATCTTCTGAAGGCAAATTTGTTGTTTGAGAATTTACTTGAGCCATTAAGAGAATTATGGAATAGCACTATGGCAGCACCTGAGGAAGCCATGGATACCATAGTAATGACCACTGAGGAAGCCGTGTAGGCCATGATGGAAATGGAAGCCCAAAAAGTGTCGAGATAGTCACAGAAATCCCTAAATTGATGTGCATGTCGAGACCCAAGAAGGACTAGCAAGCTATGGTACCAGTGCGCGTATCCCCCAAAAATCTATTAAGGACTAAGCTTACCATGGAGGGAAAGGGGAAGGATGTTAATTTGGAGGCTAATGAGGAGGAAGAATTTGAAGAAATCCTGGTAAAGGAGGAGGAGGATGTAGAAATGGAGGTTGACACCTAGGGTATGGACCCTCTTACCAGGCTACCCGCATATGTTCCTCCACGGAAGGGTAAAGCAAAGGTGCCCAAAGACATAGATGAGAGCAAAAGATCTCTGCAGACTCCACTGCTCCCTGACAACATCATTTTTGAAGGAGCGCACTTGGGGTGAGTGCCTGTACTAAAATTTGAAGATTGGGATATTGTAGACCATGAGAAGTTCCCACATTTGGCAACTGCGTAGCTAATGTGCCAAAAGAAAGACACGCCAACTAGATTCATAGAGTTGGAGCCATGTAAGTGGCTGAGAGGTGTAGAAAAGGCAAGATTGTTAAACCTGCTTTGGGTGCCGCATTACCATTGTTGGAGTGGTAAATCCCCTCTACGGATAGAGGCGATCCCTACTAGCCCAGAACGGGTCTAGCAACAATCAGTCAATGTTACTATGCAAGTTCCTAATTGCAAGTAAAAGGTAAGCAATGGACACCTACTTGGATTCCAACGCTGTTGTTTGATGAAGAGATGCCGCTCTCGCTCCTTCGCTCTAGCCGGCCACGATCTTCCACGATCTCCACGAATAGATACCTGCACACACGAAGAGAAAGACAAACACAAGCGTGAAATCTAATAAAAGAAACTATACATCAGTCAGAAAGGATGTAATTCACATTAACCACTACAAAGACAAATGAGAATGGAACCACAATAGTAGTCATCTATTATTAATCAATAACAGAGAAGAGTACAACCAAATGTTCTGACATCGAATCCTTCTCAAGAGGGTCCAGCCAGCAAGTCTCTTAAGCATTCACTCTTAGAGGTAGATCTCCCAAGACAAGAACTCTCTCTCACACAAACAACACTCCACAACCTTCCTTAAGCTATCTAGCAATTCCACACTTATCACACCAACTACCTATAGTAGCAGCAATCTGAGCACTATAAACTCCACACAATCCAAACTAGCTGCTCATGGCAATGGTAGAGGTTTAAATAGGAGAAGGAGTCTCCATGAAAGGTGGGAGGATGAGCTTATCTCCAAGGAAGGTGGCCCAAATGACGAACAAACATGCCATAGAAGGGAGGGCGATACTTACAAGGCCAACAACCAGGTCTGGAGTCATCTGGAAGGATGGCTGTTAGAACAAATTCACCCAAACTGGATCAGCACGGGTGTATAACTGAACTGGAGCGCTGACATCGCAAAGTAATAATAGACAGGCCCATGTCAGTGCGACTTAATACAAACAGAGACTGCGCTGGCTCATGAAATTCGACTAGTGCGGAAAACTCGTGTGCTTCCGCGCTGGCAGCGCATGTGATCTGTTATGAGGCGCCAGTCAACGCGGTTATTTTAATAACAGTCGCACTGATGATGAAAACTTTGGCAAAGTGGGTCATTTGGCCAGTTTAGAGGGCATGAGCTTGATTATTTTGAACTCCTGACACAGTAGGGAGACTGACAGGGAGGCAGTGAGAAATTACTGTGTAACAACCATCGCTCCCCAGTGACCATTTTTGTCATCAAGTAGCTGCTCTACTTGGTGCATGATGGGTGCTTGTGGCTGGAGGAGCCCATCCCCATCATAGACCACTTGATTCACAGAATTACCCGACGCCATTACAAAGGGGAGAACCCAGCAAACATCTCGGAGGGTAAGAGTGATGATTTGGCCATCGTGGAGGCCATGAAGAAGAAGTCCAAGCTGGAGAAGAAGAAGAGAGGGATGTGATTTCCAGCATCAACAACCTTGTAGTCAAATTCGCGACGCAGATACTGGCCAAGAAGGTTATGCGAAAGTGTCGCATAGATGAGGTGCCCACGCTAGTGGTTTCACTTGTTGTGCAATGCATGGAAGGGTTCCAGTTCAATTGGGCAAACTACTTATGTAGCGAGTTCCTTGAGAACTGCCGCAAGGCATAGGAGAATGGGAAGACTTTTCACTATGCATGGTTGTTGTTGTCCATAATACTAGTGGCATGGGAATTGCCCGAGGATAGCCAGTTCCCAACAATTGTGCAGGACCTTTCGGAGGCATCAAAGTATGCTTCGCTGTGGGAAACCAGAGATGTACAAAGGATCAGGGACAGTAAGATATTCTAGGTGTTCATGGAGATGAACATTAGAATGGGGATTAATTGTAAGCCATGGTTATCGCCCATGGTCTACAACAGCATGCATAGTTTCGCAAAGTTCAAGGAAAATTTCCATCATGTTTAAATCAGGGTGTGGAAGGACCCCGCAAAGACATGGAACGAGCTACCCCAACTGGTGACGGATGACCTCATCTTCGTAGTCCTTGAGTGATGGTTGATGGAGTGGTGCGCTCTAGTCAGCTCCGTGATGGAAGTAGAGAAGTCCACTGTGCAGAGGAAAAAGTATGAGGAAAAACTGCGGATGGCATAGTTGGCAGAGAAGGATAGGAACAAAGCAGTAGCAGCTAAGGCCTAGGTAGCGCGGGATGTTGTGAAGGTGGCGAAAGAGCAGTAGAAGGCAACAAAGGAAGAGTGCAAAGGATAGAAGTTGCCTTTGCCCAAACAAGAAACTGACACAGAGCAAGGTGGCATAGACCCGCAAACAGCGTCCGCACATCTGAAACGGTCCTACCCAAGAGAGAAGGTAGGGCCATGGAAGAAGTCAAAGGCTTCAAAGACTTCTTTCGACCTGATCACCCTCACTGAGGGGTATCTGCACGACATTGAGGAGATTGTGAGAGATGTCACCATGGAGACCCTCTAGCAGTTTACGGAGGAGCACCAGATGGTGTTGGGGGCTCTCCGAGTGCAGATACAGGAGTTCTAGGTGCGCACCCCACAAGCTGGCACTGTGTCAACCAGGTTCGCACTAGGCATGGCCACAGCCGAGGAAATGTTGTGCGCCCAGATGACTAACACAATAGTGCTGCCAAAGGGAGCACTAGTTATAGAAAATGAGGCCGTCAGACCTATGGTTAGCGGGCTGAAAGGAATTGGGATAAATATGGCTCTACTCCCTCAGGAGACGCTCTATGTCTTGCAAGATTGAGTTACAATAGAACTGTGAGCCAGGGAGGGTCGCGGGCTCCAGGTAACGAGTGAGCAGCACATCAACATTGAACAGTTGAGCTTGCAGCGCGACAAGGTAGTAGCATAGAATAGAAAACTCGTACATGTGGTTGAGGAAGCCTGCAAGATGGTCCCAGAGTTATCCATCCAAGCAAAAGAACCAGTGGAGGTGCATGTCCAGAAACTTGCAGCAAGGGTGCACGAGGCAAAGGACGATATGGCCAGGGATCAACTTGAACTAAACCTTGAGATAGTCGAACTACAATTGAATGTGCAACCTTCAACTCTGCTAGAGGTTAAGGAACAACACACCAGCACGATTACAACATCAATAACGGAGGTCAAAAGTGTAGTGAAAGAATGCACAAAGTTGTTTGAGGAGTCGTTCGAGGTTCTCACCACTCCACAGGAGGACCCGAACATACAACGCCTAGAAACAGAGGTGCGCGAGCTACAAAAGAAGTATGATGAAGTAAAAGGGACCATGCAAACGGTTTCCCTTACACAAAGGCTCGCGTGAATGCAGCAGGCGAAAGCACTCAAGGAGTAGGTGGATGGTGCTCAACATAAGGAAATAATTTTGAAGGAGCGCTTATAGTTGTGGATTGATGAGGCATATGTCATTACAGCCTCCATTGAAGAAAATCTTGCGCAGATGCAAGGAACACAGGAACAGGTTCAGGGAAGCAGTTCAGCCACAACGGTCTCTGAACAGTGCGTCCAGGAAGTACAACAGGTAGCCGCTCAGTGCGTTGTCAATATTGCAGTGATCCATGCATAGTTAGGAGTTCTTCGTGCAAAGATCTCCACACTGATAGAGTGACTCATGGGTGAGTCACGATGTTTGTGTTGGGGGCCTGTTGGGCGCAGGATCCCCCAAGGGAAGTTTTGGGGCTTAAAGCCCAGATTTTGGTAAAAAATGATAACTCTAATGAAAAGACTGCATTTTGTGGGCGCGGAGTGTGTAGCTTGTAAATGAGTCATAGGGTTGTCTGACCTTAATTTTATAATGTAATGTCGGCTATAGAGATCTACCCATGGTCCATTGACCATGGGATTGTATAAATAGAGTGAGGCTCTAAGTAGATAAGACATCACGATAAGAATGAAGAGTTGAGTCATATTTGAAGTGTAAAGCCTAGTTTTGGGTTGTAGAGTAGGAGAAGGCTCTACGGTTGAGTGTGCAGAGGTCTAGTAGTTTGCAGCTGAGTGCGTAGGATGAGTCGAGTCTGTAACAATTGGAGCATTAATAAAGAGAAGTTTCATATCCATTCTGCATATTTATTTCCTATTTTATGAATCTATTACATCGAATATACAATGCACTTTTAATTCTTTTATGATGCACGAATATGTATGAATGTGTCGATTAAGTGAATGCAAGGTAGAATATCTATTTATGCGAAGTTAACTAAGATCTTTAAGAAGATAAGTAAGATTCACGGTGTAGTTTGGGGAAATAGTGCAGTTCACTGCCATAGTAGCACGAAAGCATCTCATCCCCTGGTTAGGGTTGCACAAAAGGTGATTATAACAGATCACGAGGGTACTGAAGGTTAGAATAGTGCACGAAGTAACCTGCGCAAAGATAAGCACGACTGGACTAAATCAACACCTCAGACATCTCAAGGGTGCAGAAACTTGGTTCCAACATCCCCCCATACTGCTTTGGGTGAGACTTCAGTCTGTGCTCCGTGGGCTGATGATGAAAGGGCTAGTAGTGTAGGGATTTTTTTGGCTAAATAACTTTGAACCTGGGTCAAGCCCCCTTCAAGCCAATAAAGAGACCAATTGCTTTGATTAAGATGAAGTCGAGAACTGTTGAAGAATAGAGTGGTGCTTCATATTAATGATTGTTTGGAACTAAAGTTCAAAATAGCTATGATGGCCTTGGTTCACTTTCTAATTTAGATTGTTCTGTATGCCTTCTTCTACCATGCTATTCAGATATTCTACTATGGGATGGTTGATCTCTTATATACACAAAGGATTTGATTTGCTAGATCTTCTTCTTCTAGATGTTGTTCCTCAAAGACAATTGGAGAATAATTTTTTTGCAACACTCTTCCTGATTTAAGATGAATATCATTTAAATCAAGAAGATTTGTTTGAAAATTTTGTACCTTAACATTGTAAGTGGGATGAGGTATTTTATTGTTGGGGTTTGAAAATGGTTGTGCAAGTAGTGGAGTGGGAATGGGTTTTTGGGGTGCTTGTGTAGGTGGTAACTGGAAATGTTGAATTGAGGTCAATTGAGGTTGTGGTGGAGGTGAATGGTATGGATAGAATTGAGATTAGTATTTAGGATAGTGAGGAAAATATTGAGGATATTGTGGCTTTCTTTTGTAAGGCCCTTACCAACCTTATTTCCAAAATTGGTTTTGAGTTTGGGATTGAGATGGCCAATGTTGCCAAGGCAAGGGTGTTTTCAAATTATTTTGAGATTGTTGGGCATAACCTTGAAATTATGAATTAAGATTTTGCATCATATCGGTGTGACGAGACTTGCATGGTCTTCTTGGGGCTACATGACAAAGTTGCTTTGGTGCTTGATTTGTTTCACTATTTTCTTGGTAAATTTCTTTCAACCCTAGTAATGATGGGAAATCTTTCGTAGCATGTGATTATGCACAAATAACACAAATTGCAATGTTATCAATTTTACATTCCCACAAAGCATGTTTACTTCTACATTTAAGGTAAAATATAAACAAAACAACATTATTAACATTTTGTGTGTTTTCCATTCTTAGCATATCAATATGTTCACTTAAATTACAAAGAATATTTAGAAAATTGCCAATTTTAGCTTGACTTACCGATTCTGATGCTTACTTACTTACTTTTTCCATAATTGGATCTCTAAGGGATCTAATATACTTTGCTTTTCCTCTTGATATGTGCCTACATAATTCACAAATCTCTTCAAATGATAATTGAGAAACATCTACTTTACCCATAAGATTAAGAATTTCAATCCACTCATCTCTAATCTATCTAAGTAAGAGGGTTTTTAATGTATCAAATCCTAAATTATGCGATTTTTTTCTCTTAAAATTATACATAAATCTCTCTACCAGATCCTCAAGGATTTCATCTTCTTTTTGAGTCATTTTAAAGATTTCATCTTTAAGAACATGTTGTATAAATTAGTCTTTATATTTTTTCTAGAAATATCATTTCCATATCATCCAATGATATTATTGAATTAGTCCCTAAGCACATGAACCATTTAAGATCTCTATCCTTCAATGTAGCCGAAAACAATTTCAATTTTTGAGAATTTAATAAGTAACCATAGGATCTAGAAAGTATTTCAAATTCAAAAAGAAAGATTTTCGAGTCTTCTGATCATCTCATACCATAGAATTTTGGAAGTACAAATGGAGAGATGTTTTTATTTTAACATTTATATCAATATCCTGAACAGGAAATAAAAAAGGATCTCCTTCATTGTGAACATTTTCATCCATTTATTCTACCTCCTCTACCATCTCTTCCATCTCAAGAGGGAGTCTTTTTATACCTACAAAAGTAGGAATTTATGATGTGGATGATGATGTGGTTCTTACTACACCACTTGATCTAGTGGGAATGGTAGGTGATTGTGGAATTGAATTTCTTGAATTTTGTCCTCTAATGAATCTACCTCTAGAATGCACTCTAAGACGAATGAAATTAAACTTGTGCAACTAAAAATGGGTGCAACTGAAATGAGATGCAACTCAACAAATAAGGTTAAGAGAGACCTCACAATGGTGATTCACATGTTATTACATCTCACCCTACCATATCTCTCTAGGTCAATTAGTATGGATCTTGAACGAGAAAGTCAAAGTGCTCTGGAATCTAACTGTCACCTTGGTAAAGGTGCAGTGGATGCATTTCGGTCCTGAGGATGCTGCATGGGAGCATGAGGATGTGATAAGGAATACCCTCATCTTTTTGAATGACCTGTTGTATATATGTGTATATATATCAAACTACTGACAATACCTAAATAAAGGGGAGGGGAATGTAGCAGCCTTGTTTGATCCCCAAAATGTAAATAACATGTATATGCGAAACAAGGTTGGTGAGCCAAGGACATATTTTGAGCGTTGCGACACCCATATGTATGTGTCTATATGTGTAATGGGGTCATTATGCCACTATATACATGCTTATATTTTGAGTCTAGAAGGTTTGGTGATGTAATTATGTAACACATGTATATTAATAAAATAAATGGTTGTAGGCTGAAAATATGTAAATGAGTATGGTGGGGATGAGACTCCATGAATGATTGAGAATGGGCTCTTATGACTCAATGATCATAAAATTTCACATGAATATAACCAAATTCCATTAAGGGCTTGGGTGAATTCCAAGTGGCAAAATTATAGGCATGCATGCAAAATGTATGTTTTAGAACGACAAAGGACACACGTAGGGGATTCATGTGTTGTAGTAGGAGTATGGATGACTCTTATGAACGATTCTAGAGATATAACCATGGAAACACAAAGACCGTGGTGGAATTGGAGGCCTAGAGGGTACTTAGAAGCAAGGAAAATTTTGGGGGCTGATAACCATAGGTGGGATAATTTTGAATGCTTTAAAAGAAACACATTTATCAATTTCCATTTTTCCTAAAAATGATTCACCCAAATTTTATAGTATAAAATTATTTTACCCAAAAAATCACCAATATTTTATAGATACAATATAAAGTCATTAAAAATCTCAATAATCTCACAAATATATTGCCAAACATTTTATAACTTGCATATTAGGGACCTGTAAGATTCGCCAAGTTTTCTAAACTTTAAGGTAGATTTCCATTCTTAAAATTTTTCGTGCTTGAAAATCTTGTGAGATTAGCAGAACTCCTAGAAGCCACAAAACTATTGGTTGGAGGTTGTTAGGCTTGGTACCTTGGTTGTGTGATGTTTGGAAGGCCTGTGAAGGTAGTATAACTCTTGGAAACTACATGACTACTGGAGGTAGGTTGTCGGACTTGGTAACTTGGTCAGTAGTTGTTGCTACTAGGTATGTACTAGGTTTTTGGGCAAGCTGATGTTGATGCCCCATGGAGTCAAAGCCCCAACTCAGGGGTGACCTGCTATTGAAATAAAATAAACAATGTGGTCTACGGATGGGTGGAACACCGATGGTCTACAACTAGTTGCACAATTTAAGAGATAAGCCTTTGTCTTCTACTATATTTATTTTTGTTGCAATTTTCATAGATATATGTTAGGGAAATATATGTGAGAATTAATTGAAAAGAGAAAATTATGCTAGAGTATTCCTGTTAGCTCTACTATATAACGAGGATTTTCATGGGTCAGAGATGAGCTTGATCTGCGTGGTTCTGTTCAAAAGGAAGCTCATAATGGTCATCTTCCCTTTTTCCTTCTACTTCGTTTTCTCTCCGCCACATCCATTCCTTTATTTTCCCTTCTAAACCCAAAATAGCCCCTTTGTCTTTAAGCCCCAAGCGGAAAGTCTAAGCCCTCATAAAACCTTCCCATATGCCCTCACACGCTTGCTAAAGCCCTTAACCGTTTCCCCGCCGTTGATATCCCTGCTAGATCTAACGGCTCCCATCACACTTGATAAAGCAGCCCGCGTGCTCATTTACCAACCGTCTGATCACCTCCGAAGAGATCTGATGGCCTTCACACTTATCACGCCCATGATGTAATCGAACATTAGCGCGTGATGAGAGCAGTTTTTCTCTCTCATCCTTTGCTACGTGTCGAGCACTGAGTGGAATCGCTCAGTCTTGTCCTTTTACCACTTTATGCCCAAAGGCAATGCGATCAATACCGTTTACCACTCACATTTCGGCCCGCCCATTAAACTCCCGCGTAACTCCACTACCCGATCACCGTCTGATCTATCCACCCAAGATCTAATGGCCCACATTCATCTCACTCCCACCTCATCCGATATCCTCTGCCGAGCCATCTCTACCGTCTATTCCCCCTGATCTGACATACTTCCCTATCATCTCGACTGTCCATTCACCCATGCACTCCACTTCCTTTGACCACTCTGTTTGTCTAAAGGAGGAAGGTAACCGGCTTACCAGTACCAATCACAGTAAATCCTCAACAACCATGTTTAAACAGAAAGTATGGCCAAGGAGAAAAAGGACAAGCACGACCCAGTAACTACATTTATCAATTATGGAACTTCACTAGTACGAGCACTCCAACTGCCTAAGAGGATAGCACAGCACTTGAGTAGATCGGATTCATCCACTGCAACAAACAAGCACAGTCAGAGACTCCATCAGGCAGTTAAATGTGGTTGGTGGTCAATTATGACCCCTCCATACCTAGAATGGCCAAGTGCCCTTGTAATGTAAATCTATAAATACCCATAAGAAAGATGTAATCAGGGTTGATGGTTGGCATTTTGATGTAAGGTTCAACTTCTAGAGACTGTAGATATTTTGACACTTGCAGCGTCTCGTGTTCATTTTCAACTAATACAAGCTTCTTTTGCTGTTAACTGCTCACTTTCCATTTTCCTCTGTTCTAAGTTGTGCCTAATATGCTCTATTCTTGAGCTCCTGATATTTAGCATTAGAATAGCTATCATCCTATCTTTGTGTTAAAATCTTGTATGCTTCATTGAATAGGTGGTCTAGGTTTCTTTCTGTCTAATGCAAGAGAGTTGTCATCCTGTCTATGCATTAGTATATTAGATTTGCAGACTTCTTTACTGGTTGCAGCTGACTATCACATTTTCTTGTGCATCTACTGGTGTGGTTAGTGTTCTCCAAATTCACCCAATCTCTAAACTGTGAGTAGTTGGTGGTCTAAAGCATTGTAGTCTAGGGGTTTTGACGCATCTCTGGAGTGAAACAAAGTAGAAGTGGTTATCTGGCTTGGACAAACATCATTCCTTCCATTCATCCAATGCAACAATAATTGAATTTATATGTTTCTAGGCATCTCTGAGCTACAACCTAGGAGAGTTTCTTGGAATCCTAACAATTCCTATGTCCGTGTTTTACATTTTAATAGGCATTTATAATATGCATTACCTTATGCAAATTATTAGGTGAAAACTTCACAAAAAAGGGGAAATTCATAGAGCACCCGTTCCAGGGGTTGCATGTCACATAATTGGGCCTCAAAATAGGAAGGAATAACCTGCAAGTGGTCAAGGCATGTTACACTTGCCAAACACTATATTGCAATCTTCATCATCTAACTTCTCAACTGAAACCAAATTCATCCCAAGCTTCGATAAATGCCTATCATGCTTAAGTAATAAACTACAACCATCTTATATCTTTATTAGAACATTATACCCCTTTAATATTACAAAGACTTTTATTACCTAAGTGAATCTTATACATATCACGAGATATATAAGAAACACAATTTCCTGTATTTTGAGTAGCATGGTAGGAAGCTTCAAAATCTAATATCCAATTACTATCATGACTAGAAGTATAAAGAAATGTGTCCTCACAAGAAACAATGATGAATACATCACCATCTCATGCAATAGTAGTAATTTCTTCATTTTTGTTTTGGTGGTTTTCTTTTGCTCCTTTCTCTTTATTTTTAATATCCTTCAATATTTTATGATATGGCCAAGTTCTCTACATTGATAACATGTTATTCTTCTATGCCTATAATTTGAGTTGCCTTTAGAGATATGTCCCCTTGATTTCTCTCTAATTGGTTTCTTTCGATGGCCATCAAAGGTTAATGCCTCCATATTTCACATTTCCTCTTCCATACATTTCCTACACATCTCTTCATTTCATAAACAAAACACAATTTATGTGATGCCCCGGGTTAAAAATGTAAATATTTACTTTACTGTGGTCAATGTAAAACTGAACCTGTTACTTTTATTTATTTGAAAAAAATATATATATAATTTGTTCTCATGATGAGGAAAAGGAAAAAATGTTTTCCCTAAAAAGGAAAAATCCTGAAGGAGGAAGAGGTCCTCTTGAGGTGGAAAGACAGTTGTTAGGGAAGCAACCCTAAATACCTCCCCTAACTGGAAGAGTTCCAGAGAAAAGGAGGGGAGGAGAGGAAAAATTTGCACTGTAGAGATAGGAAGAGGTGAAGGAAAAGAAATCTAGTGGCTAAGTCTAGTGATGACTAGATAGCCCTGCTCACTGTTGAGCACTTGCAGAAGACTGCGGTCTAGCAAGAAGCAAGGGGGGAGATTCGGGTCCTAAAGGACAAATCTCATGGTTGGGTGGATTGAAGACAACAGACCCTGATTCGAGTGACTATCAGAAGCAACTTTTCAGCCGAAGGACTCCAAGTACGTAAGAAACTATGTATTAGAATTATTTTAGAAGTCTGTATAATGTTAATCTTGTTTCTCCTCCTTGGTTTTCCTCTGTGCATTGTGGGAAGGGAGTGAGAGAAGTTTTCTTACAGGAAACCAAGACGGGTAGTTGAGTGGGAAAATGGTTGTTCCCCAGGGAAACTTATACTGATGATAGTGTTTGTCACTTGCGAGGAATTTGAAACTTGTTTTCTTTTAAAAAAAATTATGAGAGTTAAATGTGGGAATGGTCTACTAGGAGACTCTCTCAAAAATTACAGTAGGAAGAAAAATAGAAAACCAGAACCATAAATCCATGGGTTCAGAGTCTATAAAATTGCTTTTGCAATAAAAAAAAGAAATAACATTTCGTTAAAAAAGATTAACAGAGCTCTTTCTTCAAATCCGTTATTACACTTAACACAGAAAAAAAAATGTAGAAAAATTTAATGTACAAATTAGAACCTTGAAGCATTTGCAGATAACGGTATGCATATAAAACAAAATTGCTGAGCGGCATAGCTGCATCTGCGTGGAGATGCAGACTTTATAGCTAGGGTTAGTGACCCTTCTCCGCATGCAAAATTCATCTAGGAGGCAGTGAGATAAGTATTCAGACAAAAATACACATATACATAAAGAAAGACCACAAACAAATCATATAAGTCTCGGCCTCATACAGAATTGAATAGCTCAGAGAGAATGCATATCTGAGGGTGAATTTAAGAAATAATCTTGTAGGATATACACATGAGATTTGTAGCATGCAGAGTCCGTTTCTCATTCCATGTCATGCAAGAAAATTAAACCTGGGTGGAAACAAAACCCTTGCTATCGTGCGGTGCACACTATACAAAACATCATATAGTATGAAAAGCTAAACATTATACAATACGAAACGGAACCCCCGCTGGCAATCGAGGAGTGCGGAATGACAACATACATCATATATAT
The DNA here is from genome assembly GCA_031772625.1 of Pinus tabuliformis. NCBI lineage: Eukaryota > Viridiplantae > Streptophyta > Pinopsida > Pinales > Pinaceae > Pinus > Pinus tabuliformis. Next base: position 1,540,727,269 of record CM062804.1, on the reverse strand, counting down.
AATTGCAAGAATACACTGCTACAGTGGCATATTCAATATAATTCCATAACTTACAAAATTAACCAAGGGTTTGTAAATGTAGGGTAGGCAATTACCCATTTAATCGACTGAATTCAGCCTGTAGAGACCAGACCAGTAGTTGGAGAATAAAAAGGAAAAAAAACTGGTATTATGCATAATTACATTATGTGCATGAACAACTGTAAACCTAGAAGTCAAAGTATTCTCCAGGGTAAGAACCCAAATAAAATCATTTAACAGAAAATCCATTACATGAACCATAATGTAACAGAGCTCGAGGGCTCGTCCAAAATATAGTCCACAGTTTAAAGATGTAACCCTCTCGAAGAAAGGATTCATAACCTTGTATGGGCTGGATGGATTCGTCATGTTTGAATCCTGTTAATACTCTGCCATTACGCGGAAGAGAAAAATTGTAAGGAATGGGCCAGAGGGCCCTCTCTAGCCGACAAAGGCAATAAGCAACTCTACTTATTCACAAATGCGTTCATTACTTGTTGTAGATTTAAAAAATAAATATGTATAGAACACAGAAGGATATAAGAAACATACCTGTCAGTCGAGCGTGAAGACGACCACACTCGCACCGATACATGATTCACAGAAAACAAGAACTAGAATCCACACCTATAGAAAGCAAAACAAACCTGCGATGTGTTAGAGACCGCGAGCTGAACAAGAATAAAAAAGATAACTGTAACTTGTAGACAAATAACCCTATGATAACACTCACCAAAGATCTCTGCCGTGGAAGGAAATAGCTCCAAGCCGATCTGGTAACGCGGCTAGGCAGCAGGGTGGTAGTCCTCCCTTGTCAAGTCGGGGCTTTGAGCCTGCTCGATGCTGAGAAGGAAATGGAGTAGTGCAGAGCTGAATCAAATGTTTTGTTAAAAGCCATATTGGTGCAATAAACCCAACTGATATGCATCGAGCCAACTCCACCATCAGATGGGCTATCTCCCATCTCCACTGTTGATGTGGGGAGAGGCTCAAGGGCGCGAAGGCAGAGGAGCCTCCATCACGTGAACAAGTTAGCCAACATAAATGCCATATGCTAGGTGGACCGGAAATATCATGTGGCATTTACATCTGCAGGCAATGCCATATCTTCCGCGGGATATTTCCCAATATGACTAAGGTCATCTAGATATTTCCATTCATGAACCTTTTCTGTGATTGTCGCATGTAGGTGTCATTAAACTGGAAAAGCAACTATGTACAGAACCATGCAGGGTGGTAGCATATGTGTAAATATAAAAAAAAAAAAAATATTAATGTGTAGGTTGTGTAGGTTAATTGGTGGGGACATTACAAGTGGTATCAGAGCCCAGAATCAAAAACTGTGGCCTCTAGGAAATTTGAGTTGTTATAGAGATCAAATATAATTTAATTCCATCTCTGCTGAGCACTTAAAAATAAATTTTGTGACTATTTACCTATTATTTGTATGCTTAAGTACAGGAGAGAGATTGGCATCATGAGGAGAGCAGATAGCACGTCACACAGATTTGTAGTGGGACAGGGACCTGCAAAGAATAACCCCGAATTATGGGTACAGCTTGGGGAGAAGGCCCACAATACAAACCTTGCAATTTTGGAGACAGTACAGGAACTGAAAAAAGAGATGGCTTGTTGAAAATGCAACAAGATGATGGAGCTTAGTGGAAAGGAGTCGCCTTCACTAAGTGGGCCCACAGGCTATTTTTGGCGCAAAATCTATTTTTAGACATATGGATCATGGTCTATGAGTTGCAGGATGCTATTTGTGGATGATTGGTCATGTTGGTAAAAATATATGGACTTCTATTTTTAGACATATGGGCGGAGTCTACTTTTAGACTGCTAGGCTAAAAATAGAACAGTCGAATATTATTAGCTCTTAATAATATTTGGACTATAAACATGATCTTATCCTCTTGGAGCACTTCAGTTTGAGCTACAGATGTGGCACATATAGCTGTCAGAAGGAAATACGCTTTTATTGTGGGTTAGTTGAGCTATTGCATGCAAGACTTCAGTTAGAACTCAAGTGGTTGAGTTTTGGTGGAGTTGATTGAGGAGCTGATGGAGTTGTGTTCAGTTTGACTTGGTTAAACTAGTTGTATTTAGTCTAACTGTAGAATACACTAGTGATGAGTGATGTGAATTAATTGTTAATTAATTCACTAATTATTAACTCATAAAGAAACTAAAGAATACATCAGTTAACTCAGTGCATGGACAGTTTAGTGGAGACAGGTGTTAGAGGTTGAGATTGCTATCAGTGGTGACTATAGTTGTGCATGAGATCTTTCACAATCAATGGGATTGAGTAATGCCAATGAGGATTGCGTGGTTCAGCCAAGGAAATACGAGTTTGCTTCAGCCATTCATCATTATTCTCATGCAGGATTGCGCAGTGGAGGCAGGCAAATCATTGGAGAAGATTTGAACCTGTGATTGATTCAGATCTGAGCTAGTTTTGTGTGTAACAGGTGGAGATAGTACTGAGTACTTGTGAGGAGTATTGTACTATGTATTGTTACATGTTCTCAATCATTATAATATACAGATAGTGTGGGGTTTTCAGCTGTATGCTTTCCCCGGGTTACATACTATGTTGATGTGTGCATGCGATTGATGTTTCATTGTTTTTATTGCTGCTAAATTGATGATCAACATAGAGGAGGTTATGTATTATGCATGTATTCCACAATAGTGTATAATCGGGATAATCTCTGTGAATAAGTGTCATATTATTCAAAATTTCTACATGGCATCAAAGCAGATGTGATCATCAGATCTATTATTCAGAAAGTGATTACATTTTATTTCTTCAGGTAGAGTCTATAATCGGGCTAGGTAGCCTCTGGATTCATCATTCTTTTGGAAGGTGAGATATCCGGTAAAAGCCCATACAGTGAATCTCTGTACAAGAAATACTTTGTTCTCACGAATTTTAGATCGGAAGTGGTTGAGTTTTGAGCTGGTGGAATTCGAATTTGTAGCATTGTTTTCTTGGTGTCAAATTTGAAATGTCTTTCAACGTATTGCGATTGGAGTATGCTCTTGAGGGCAACTCGAATTATATTGCATGGAAAGACAGGATGGAGGCGGTGTTAGATGACAATGGGTTGAAGGATTTCATAGAGGCTGAGGTCCCAAAGCCTACTGATGCTGCTGACGTTAAGGTTTGGCAAAAGAAGACATAAAAGTGTCGAAGGATTCTGTTGGAGGGCATGAAGGATCACATTGTATCCAGCCTGCATGGAAAGGCTTCTCCATATTTGATGTGGAAAGTGTTGAAAGATTTATTCCAAAGCAAGAGTGACCAGAGGAAGTTGGTGCTTAAGGATAAACTCAGAAACATTAAGTGTGAGAATGGAGACAGTATGCCCGAGTATCTCACGAAGTTCACCCAATGTCGGGATGAGCTGGGAAGTGTGGGGGTGACTGTCAATGATGAGGACTTGGTGAGCTTGGCTCTCCTTGGTCTTTTGAAGAGTTGGCATTCCTATCAGGACTCTGTCAATGGTCAGGAGAAATTTCCAGGATGGGAAAGACTTTGGTTAGATCTTGTGTAGGAGGAGATCAGGCTAAATACCAAGGATGGATCTTCATCAAAGGCATTTGATGAAGAAAATTGTGCTTTGGCTGCCAAAGCAAAGAAGGGGAAGGAGAAGGGTTCTCTTTCCAAATCCAGTTCTCCAATGATGGGAAGAAGGTTGACAAGTCGAAGGTGAGATGCTTTTGTTGTCATGAGTTGGGCCATTATGATACTAATTTCCCAAAGAAGAAATCCAAGAAGGGATCCGGGGAAAGATCTGAAGGTGAGGCACTTGCTTCACAGTTCGAGTTGGATTTCACACTCTTCGCATGCATGGTTTCATCCATGGTGGGAAGTGGTTGGTTTCTTGACAGTGGAGCTTCTTTCCACATGACCGGTGACAAAAGTTTGTTCAGTACTTTGGAGGAGAAAGATCTCCAAATACTCATAGCGATGGGTAATGATGAGAAGTATAGTGTCTCAGGTGTAGGCACGATTATTTTTCAGAGGGAGCATGGAGCTCGCCTTACCTTGACCGATGTCAAGTATGTACCACGACTAAAGAGAAACTTGGTGTCGATCACAATGCTGGAAGACAGAGGCTGTGATGTAGTCTTCAGTAAGGGAAAGGTTTTCCTTAGACACATCATCACTAGACAGGTGAAGCAGATTGGTTCACGGGTCAAGAACCTGTATGCTCTTGAGATTCAAGATGCATGCAAAGCCTTGATCAGCAAGGCAACTGATGGAGACTTGGTGGTTGAGAGGGAACGTATATTACCTCTCAACATGCAGAGCCAGAAGAAGTCTCAGATGATTATGGAGGAGCCACGATTGGTGCAATAGCTTCAGGAGGTTGTGGAGCAGCCACAACAAGGGAAGCTGAGAGGAGATCGAGTAGAGACATCTACTCATGCAGAGACCTCCAGTAGGGGGAAACTTCGAGCCAGGTGGACTGAGGGATCACATGCAGCTATACCTCCAGGTAGGAGGTGGGGCGATATAGAGTGATCGTCCCAAGGAGGAGGGGCGGGATCCTTGAGGTACCCAACCTCTTGGATGAGACCTTTCTATGGGATCCCCGATGTGGAGTAGCAGGATCTGACTAATTGGGTAGAGACAGATGCGGATGGAGCGGTAGAGAGAGCGACAGTGTAGGGAATCCAAGGATAGCGCATAGCTAGCAGGCTGCAGCAATGCGAGAGGCACAAGTGTTTTGCACAGTGCTAGGTGGCACAAAGAAGTGTGCAATGGTGCAAGATGCATGGAGATGTTGCAGTAGCACAGATATCAGAGAGGTATCACTTGTCAGCAGCAGGTAGAGCTTCAACATCAGAGTATGTTCCTAGCCTAATAGAGTGGTTAGTTGGGAGTGTTTTTGTTCCAAGTGTTGTTGGAGCAAGTGGATCGGGCAAATGTGTTGCATGCAGAACATTCCAGAGTTACAGGATAGGGGTTGCAAATAATCCATATCTTGTTGAGAGGGAGTGTTGAAAATGTAACAAGATGATGGAGCTTAGTGGAAAGGAGTCGCCTTCACTAAGTGGGCCCGCAGGCTATTTTTGGCGCAAAGTCTATTTTTAGACTATGTCTATTTTTAGACATATGGATCATGGTCTATGAGTTGCAGGATGCTATTTGTGGATGATTGGTCATGTTGGTAAAAGTAGATGAACTTCTATTTTTAGACATATGGGCGGAGTCTATTTTTAGACTACCAAGCTAAAAATATAACAGTCGAATATTATTAGCTCTTAATAATATTTGGACTATAAACATTATCTTATCCTCTTGGAGCACTTTAGTTTGAGCTATAGATGTGGCACATGTAGTTGTCAAAAGTAAATACGCTTTTCTTGTGGGTCATTTGAGCTATTGCATGCAGGACTTCAGTTAGAACTCAAGTGGTTGAGTTTTGGTGGAGTTGATTGAGGAGTTGATGGAGTTGTGTTCAGTTTGACTTGGTTAAACTAGTTGTATTTAGTCTAACTGCAAAATACACTAGTGATGAGTGATGTGAATTAATTATTAATTAATTCACTAATTATTAATTCATAAAGCAACTAAAGAATACATCAGTTAACTTAGTGCATGGGCAGTTCATTGGAGACAGGTGTTAGAGGTTGAGATTGCTATCAGTTGTGACTATAGTTGTGCATGAGATCTTGCACAATCAATGGGATTGAGTAATGCCAATGAGGATTGTGTGGTTCAACCAAGGAAATACGAGTTTGCTTCAGCCATTCATCATTATTCTCATGCAGGATTGTGTAGTGGAGGCAGGCAAAGCAGTGGAGAAGATTTGAACCTATGATTGATTCAGATCTGAGCTAGTTTTGTGTGTAACAGGTGGAGATAGCACTGAGTACTTGTGAGGAGTATTGTACTATGTATTGTTACATGTTCTCAATCATTATAATATACAGATAGTTTGGGGTTTTCAGCTATATGCTTTCCCCAGGTTACATACTGTGTTGATGTGTGCATGCGATTGATATTTCATTGTTTTTAATGCTATTAAATTGATGATCAACGTAGATGGGGTTATGTATTATGCATGTATTTCGCAATAGTGTATAATCGGGATAATCTTCGTGAATAAGTGTCATATTATTCAAAATTTCTACATGGCTCGCTTGAGGGAGGATAATGCAAGGTTAACAATGGAACAGGAAAGAATTATGAAGAGCCTATCGGACAAGCAAAATCAATAGGCATCGAATCCTAGTACGGAACAGAAAAGGATGTCAAGGGAACAGAATCAAAATATAGAACTTGAAGAGTCAGAAGGAAGGGAAGAGGAACGATCTGATAATGCCTTCGAACAACAAACATAAAAAAGGCAACAGTTAGAGTTGCAAGGGGAATTCCGCAAGATTAAACCGCCACTTTTTGATGGAGAACAAGAGGAGGCAGTCGAGGCATGGTTGATTAATATGAAAAAATATTTTCAGCTGTACGAATATGACCACAACCTTAAGGCAAGGTTGACCATTTTCCAATTGCAGGGAAAAGCCACCTTGTGGTGGGAGGAGGTTAAAATGGTGAAAAGAGTAAGTGAACAGACCATCACGTGGAAAAAATTTCAAAAATACTTTAAAGAAAGATACTTGACAGAACGTTTCTATGATGAAAAGGCAAGAGAATTCCATGACCTGAGATTGGGACAACAAACTATGGACGAGTTTATTACTCGTTTTACTTCATTATTACACTATGTGCCCTATATTCGGGAAGAAAAAGCTAAAGTACAAAGGTTTGTCAGTAGTCTACCCTTGAGTATGAGAGAAAGAATCGAATTTGATCACCCAAAGACCATGGACGAGGTTATACGCAAAGCCCGAATTTGCTACCAGCAAAGCAAACAGAAGGGAGACATCCTGTGTAAGAGATGGGCTGATAAGAAAGGTAGCAAGCAGACTGGAAGCACTAAGGGTAATCGTGGAGGTGGCAACAAAGGATTCATGAAGGGACAAAATAGCAGAAGCATACAGAATAATTCTCTCCGATTAAAGCCTCCCATTGAGTCCAGAATCAATGAAAAACCCGGAAAAATGGACAATGAAAGGACAACAAAGCCTGTTGTGCAATGTTGGGGCTGTGATGGACCCCATTACATTAAAAACTGCCCTCAACGAAAAGGAACTGAACAAGTTTCCCAAGTCTATGAAGCTTCTACGGTTGGCGACGTGGGACAGAGTCTACCGAAGATTAATGCTGCTCTGGAGGATTGTCAGGCGGAGTACCAGCCGACCATGGTGGAGTTTGAAGGTAAACTCTTAGACACTGCTGTAACTATTTTAATTGACCCTGGTGCAACTTTAAGTTACATTAGTCCTAGAATTGTGGATCTTTGTAAGTTGGAACCCATTAAGTTTAAAGACCCTTGGCTAGTTTAGTGGCAACAGGGGCAAAAAGGCGGGTAAATGCTAAAATCAAAAATTGTCCTTTAAAAATAGCAGGACAGTCAGTTACAGAAGATTTAAATGTGCTTCCTCTTGGTTCATACGATGTATTAATTGGTATGGACTGGCTGGAGAAACACTGGTCTGTTATTAACTATAAAACTAAGACTATCAGTTATAAGTATGAGCTTGGAATAAAACAGGAAATGCAGGGAATCAAGTGACCAGTGCAAATACAGCCCATAACCGCCTCACAGTTAGCAAAATGTACTAGGAAGGGATGTCAGTTTTACGTTGTCCAAGTGGGCTATGCCAACTCGAAAGATAAAGCAGCCGCAATAGAGAATATTCCTGTGATACAGGAATTTTCTAATGCGTTTCTGGAGGAGATTCCCAGATTACCACCTAAACGAGATATAGACTTTACCATCGAATTAGTGCCAGGAGTAGCCTCGGTGTCCTGAGCACCCTACCGAATGAGCATACCAGAATTGACAGAATTAAAAATGCAATTACAGGAGCTATTGGGCAAAAACTATATCTGCTCCAGTGTGTCACCCTGGGGAGCCCCGGTGTTGTTCATTAAGAAGAAAGACGGAACCCTTCGCATATGTATAGACTATCGCCAATTAAACAAATTGACGATCGAAAACAAGTATCCTCTACCCTGTATTGATGAACTGTTTGATTAGGTAAAGGGAGCAACAATTTTCTCAAAGATTGACTTGCGATCAGGATATCACCAAGTCAGAATTAAAGAAGAGGATATAGCTAAGACAACCTTTAGAACACGATATGGTCATTATGAGTTTGTGGTGCTACCTTTTGGAATGACCAACGCCCCCGCAACTTTTATGTGTTTAATGAACAACGTATTTCACCAGTATTTGGATAAGTTCGTACTAATTTTCATTGACGATATATTGATTTATTCTCGGACTATGGAGGAGCACTAAGAGCACCTCAGACTAGTGTTGCAAACCCTCCGAAAACACCAACTATACGCTAAGTTCAGCAAGTGTGAATTTTACAAAGAGTAAATACACTATTTGGGGCATGTAATTACTAAGGAAGGAATCGCAGTGGACCTCGAAAAAATAAAGACTATAATGGAATGGCCGGTGCCTAAGGATGTGGTAGACGTCCAATCCTTCATGGGGTTGGCGAGCTATTACAGGTGGTTTGTAGAAGGATTTTCGAGGGTAGCTTACCCCATTACCTCCTTATAGAAAAAGGGAAGGGCCTTTAGGTGGACCCCTGAGTGTCAAAAAAGTTTCCCGCAACTTAAACATCTGCTCACCAACGCGCCCATTTTGACCATAGCGAACCCCAACAAAGATTATGTGGTGTGCACGGATGAAAGTAAAGAAGGAGTGGGCGACGTGCTGATGAAGGAAGGGAAGGTGATAGCATACGAATCAAGAAATTTAAAGGAACATGAGCAGAAATATTCCGTTTACAATCTAGAATTGGCAGCTGTGATTCACACCGTGAAAATTTGGCACCATTACCTTATGGGGAAAAAATTTCTGTTGTTGACAGATCACCACAGTCTAACCAACTATTTTAGCCAACCCACTCTAAATGTAAGGCAAGCACGGTGGATAGATTTCCTAAGTAGTTTTGATTTTGAAATCAAGCATTTAAAAGGAAAGGAGAACCGGGTGGCGGACACGTTGAGTCGGAAATTTCACTGCCTATACGAAGTTTCTTGCAGTGAAGGGAAAGGCCCCTTCGGGGAAATGATTAAAAGGGAAGCCGAACAAGATGCTGTTTATCAGCAAATACAGAAACCAACAGCCAGATTATGCCCTTGATAACGCTAGGTTGTAGTATTATAAGGGAAGACTGTACATGCCCAACTAGAACAACATTAGAAATCTGATAATGGACGAGTATCATAAGAGTCATTACGCTGGACACCCGGGATGTCAAAAGATGATCACGACACTTCGAAAGGAATATTATTGGCTGGGAATGAAGAAAGATGTGGCTGGTTAGTACGCTGTCTAGAATGTTAGCAAATTAAGGCAGAACATCAGCATCCTGCGGGCTTGTTACAACCATTACCCATTCCGGAATGGAAGTGGGAAACCATCTCCATGGACTTTATAACTGGTTTGCCTAAGTCAAAGAAAAATAACGACTCCATCATGGTGGTGGTGGACAAGCTGAGTAAGTTAGCACATTTTATACCTGACAATCTACCTACAAAGTTATGCAGATTTCCCATGTGTTCATGCAAAACATATTTAAGTTGCATGGGTTGCCAAAGACGATAATTTCGGATCGCGATGTGAAATTTACATCGGTCTTTTGAAAAACATTGTTTGAGGAGTTGGGAACGCAGCTGAACTTTAGCACAACTTATCATCCTCAAACTGACAGATAAACTGAACGGGTGAACTAAGTGGTGGAAGACATGCTGAGAGCTTATGTGATGCAGCAATCAACCAAGTGAGAGGACTACCTACACTTGGTTGAATTCACATACAATAAATGCTACCACACATCATTGCTGATGAGCCCTTTTGAAGTACTGTACGGGCAGAAGTGCCGCACCCCCTCGAGCTGGAGTGGACCAGAAGACAAACTGTTGTTAGGTCCTGAAATTCTCAAGGAGATGGAGGAATTGGTAAAAAGGGTACAATCTAATTTGAAGGCGGCTCAAGATAGGAAAAAGAACTTTGCTGACCAGAAAAGGAGGTTTAAGGAATATTAGGTCGGGATCATGTGTATGTGAGGATTCGAGCAAAAAGGAGCTCATTGCATTGGAGCAGGTGCACTAAATTGGCACCTCGATATTGTGGACCATTTCAGATCTTAGCAAGAATTGGGCTGGTAGCTTACCAGCTCGCTCTGCCAGGTCACATACGAGTCCACAATGTTTTTCATGTCTCCATGTTAAAGAAATATGTTTATGATCCTAAGCATGTGATTAAACGGCAGAATATTCAGGTAAGAACTTTCTCTGATAGATTAATCAAAATGTTTCCTTTTAAAGAAAAACTAACGTAGGATGTTGCTATTGCAGGTAGAACTAGAAGGAGAAATCCGGGTCGAACCGCTGAGCATCCTCGATCGAAGAGAAGTAATGTTGCGGAAGCAGGATATTACCCAAGTTAAAGTGCAGTGGCAGCACTTTGGGCCTGACGAGGCTACCTAGGAAGATGAAGAACTTATGAAAAGGGCTTATCCAAGGCTGTTCATAGCTGAAAGACATCGGGACGATGTCTAATATTGGGGGGGAAGATGTGATGCCCTGGGTTAAAAATGTAAATATTTACTTACTGTGGTCAATGTAAAACTGAACCTGTTACTTTTATTTATTTTAACAAAATTAAATATAATTTGTTCTCATGATGAGGAAAAGGAAAAAATGTTTTCCCTAAAAAGGAAAAATCTTCAAGGACGAAGAGGTCCTCTTGAGGTGGAAAGACAGTTGCTGGGGAAGCAACCCTAACTACCTCCCCTAACTGGAAGAGTTCCAGAGAAAAGGAGGGGAGGAAAGGAAAAATATGTGTTGTAGAGACAGGCAGAGGTGAAGGAAGAGAAATCTGGTGGCTAAGTTTGGTGATGACCAGATAGCCCTGTTCACTGTTGAGCACTTGCAGAAGACTGCGGTCTACCAAGAAGCAAGGGGGGAGATTCGGGTCCTGAAGGACGAATCTCATGGTCAGGTGGATTGAAGACAACAAACCCTGATTCAGGTGACTGTCAGAAGCAAATTTTCAGCCGGAGGACTCCAGGTACGTAAGAAACTATGTATTAGGATTATTTTAGAAGTCTGTATAATGTTAATCTTGTTTCTGCTTCTTGGTTTTCCTCTGTGCATTGTGGGAAGGGAGTGAGAGAAGTTTTCTTATAGGAAACCAGGACGGGTAGCTGAGTGGGAAAATGGCTGTTCTCCCAGGGAAACTTATACTAATGATAGTGTTTGTGACTTGCGAGGAATTTGAAACTTGTTTTCTTTAAAAAAAATTCTGAGAGTTAAATGTGGGATTGGTCTACTGGGAGACTCTCTCAAAAATTACAGTAGGAAGAAAAATAGCAAACCAGAACCATAAATCCATGGGTTCAGAGTCTATAAAATTGCTCTTGCAATAAAAAAAGAAATAAAATTTCGTTAAAAAAGATTAACAGAGCTCTTTCTTCAAATCTGTTATTACGCTTAACAAAAAAAAAAAAAATGTAGAAAAATTTAATGTATAGATTAGAAACTTGAAGCATTTGCGGATAACAGTATGCATATAAAACAAAATTGTTGAGCGACATAGCCGCATCTGCGTGGAGATGTAGACTTTATAGCTAGGGTTAGTGACCCTTCTCCGCATGAAAAATTCATCTAGGAGGCAGTGAGATAAGTATTCAGACAAAAATACACATATACATAAAGAAAGACCACAAACAAGTCATATAAGTCTCGGCCTCATACATAATCGAATAGCTCAGAGAGAATGCATATCTGAGGGCGAATTTAAGAATAATCTTGTAGGATATACACATGAGATTTGTAGCATGCAGAGGCCGTTTCTCATTCCATGTCATGCAAGAAAATTAAACCTGGGTGGAAACAAAACCCTTGCTATCGTGCGGTGCACACTATACAAAACATCATACAATATGAAAAGCTAAAGATTATACAATACGAAACGGAACCCCCGCTGGCAACGGAGGAGTGCAGAACGACAACATATATCATATATATAATTGCAAGAATACACTGCTACAGTGGCATATTCAATATAATTCCATAACTTACAAAATTAACTAAGGGTTTGTAAATACAGGGTAGGCAATTACCCATTTAACCGATTGAATTTGGCCTGTAGAGACCAGACCAGTAGTTGGAGAATAAAAAGAAAAAAAAAACTGGTATTATGCATAGTTACATTGTGTGCATGAACAGCCGTAAACCCAGAAGTCAAAGTATTCTCTAGGGTAAGAACCCAAATAAGATCATTTAAAGGAATATCCATTACATGAACCATAATGTAACAGAGCTCGAGGGCTCATCCAAAATACAGTGCACAGTTTAAAGATGTAACCCTCTCGAAGAAAGGATTCATAACCTTATGTGAGTGGGACGGATTCGTCAGGTTTGAATCCTGTGAATACTCTACCATTACGCGGAAGAGAAAAACTATAAGGAATGGGCCAGAGGGCCTTCTCTAGCCGACAAAGGCAATAAGCAACTCTACTTATTCAGAAAGGCCTTCATTACTTGCTGTAGATTTAAAAAAAAAATATGTATAGAATGCAGAAGGATATAAGAAACATACTTGTCAGTCGAGCGTGAAGACGGCCACACTCGCACCCATACATGATTCACAGAAAACAAGAACTAGAATCCACACCTATAGAAAGCAAAACAAGCCTGCGATGTGTTAGAGACCGTGAGCTGAACAGGAATAAAAAAGAGAACTGTAACTTGTAGACAGATAACCCTGTGATAACACTCACCAAAGACCTCTGCCGTGGAAGGAAACAGCTCCAAGCCGATCGGGTAACGCGGCTAAGAAGCAAGATGGTAGCCCTCCCTTGTCAAGTCGGGGCTCTGAGCCTGCTCGATGCTGAGAAGGAAATGGAGTAGTGCAGAGCCGAACTGAATGTTTTGTTGAAAGCCATATTGGTGCAATAAACCCAACTGATATGCATCGAGCCAACTCCGCCCTCGAATGGGCTATCTCCCATCTCCACCGTCGATGCGGGGAGAGGCCCGAGGGCGCGAAGGCAGAGGAGCCTCCATCACGTGAACAAGTTAGCCAGCATAAATTCCATAGGCCAGGTGGACCAGAAACAACATGCGGCATTTACATCCACAGGCAATACCATATCTTCCGCGGGATATTTCCCAGTATGACTAAGGTCATCTAGATATTTCCATTCATGAACCTTTTCTGTGATTGCCGCGTGTAGGTGTCATTAAACTAGAAAAGCAACTACGTACAGAACCATGTAGGGTGGTAGCATATGTGTAAATATAAAATTTTTTTATTAATGTGTAGGTTGTGTAGGTTAATTGGCGGGGACATTACAATTTACCTGTTTATGCTTCATTACTTATATTGAAAACCAACCAAATCCTGCCTATCTATCCACCATTGAGATCAAAATTAGGATGGCTTGGATATCACCATGAGATACAACTTTGAACCAAATGACCTAGTTCAATAGTGTATGCAACTCATTTAAATGTTTAGATACTAGGATGCCTTCCTTCATTTTGAGATTAAACAACCTCTTCAACATGTTGTTGATTACAATCTCTTACTCATGATCATTTTTTATTTTAAACAACTATTTCCTCGAAAATATTTTTTTGATTACTATCTCTAGCTCATTTCATAATAAGTTGGTTGTCTTTTCTTTGAAAAATTTTTTGATTATACGATGTCCTGTAAATACTATCGAACAATGACGATTATTTTTTGATCTAAGTGCTAGTCCTCATTGGTCATCAATGAGGGTTTCTTTGAATTTCTCTCAATCGAAAATTGCAGATCTTTCGTGGTTTGTATATGTTTCACTTTTTACTTCAATATGGCGAAGTTTATCTGGCTAAACTTCTTAATATTTATTTTTTACTCCGTTACAGCCACGTGTAAGCGATCCCTACAAATACAAAATCTTTAATAATTTTTTTATAATAGTTAGAAAGTAAATAACAATTAATAATAAATTTAAACAGATTTTTTTGATAAACAATGCCAAATAAAAACGAGAATCAGTTGATTTTAGTAAGATTTTTTGGAAGCTTTTTCGTTGGGTTTTTGTGGGCTAACTTTTCTAAAATCTGACAGGAATTTATTGAAATCAGAAGTTTGATGAGTAACCCTTACACAATCAAAGAACTATAGGGGTTTTTCGGAGTGTTAAATCCATATATGAAGTCAAAAAATCAATTTAAATAACACAAATCAAGATTTCACCTCAATTTTTTCCACCAGATTTAGACACAAGTCCAAAAAATCACACTAAAAACAATTCCAAATAAAAATAATAAAAATAAATAATAAAAAAACATTTACATTAAAAATATAATAATGTAATATATCTAAATTATTAAAAACCATATCCTACTTAAAATCTCAACATTATATACTAAACTCAAGTCAACTCATTTGACTCATTTCCTCCATCACAATGAACATAACGTTATTATTACAATATATATATATAAAATAATGGAGACACTTTTCCCCTCCTTTTTGCTGATCCAATTTGTGAACTCTATACTCACGAGGCAGAAAATAATTGTTATTTTTTTTTTAAGGTAAAAAGGCATTAAATCAATTCCATTATTGAGCTACATCATAATGTAAGTGTGGCAGGTCATTGAGCATTTCTTACGTCTCCAAAAGACATTTATAGTATGAGAAGTGGTTTAATCAGATTTCCCTGTCCAATATTTTGTTTTTGCAACTCACTTCACGTGTTTTCGTCCACTTCACGTGTGTGTGAAGAAACTTAATAAATTTGTTTGCAAATTTAATCAATTTGCTTGGAAAAGACAGAGGCTCTCACCCGTAACACGCAATGATGCATATGGTATAAGAATTTTGTCGACTTTTGATCCCCTGTCCAATGTTTGGACTCTCTCGTTCATACAATTAAATAATTATGGTATTTTTTTTTTTATATTTAATGCAGATGTATTTAATTTTGTCTTGAGTGTGTATTAATTTGTTTTGTTTTATTTTTTATTTATTCATAATATAATATTATAATATTAAGAATTGAATTTTTGTTATTTATTATTATTTAAATTCATTTATTTTTAAAGTGATTGGTTGAGATTTTTTTATAGATTTTTAATAACTTCCATTTCTATAAGTTATTAATTTTTTGTTTTTAGTTTTTTTCTTATTAAATTTTTTATTTTATTTATTTTTGGGTTTTTATTATTTTCATTTTCATGAATTATATTTATTAAAGTCTATACATGTTAATTTAGAAAATATTAGTTAATCATGTTTTTTATTTTTGGGTGATGTCATTCAACAATACAATATTTTATCAACTGTTTTTATTTTTGTGATGAAATCTGTTTTTATTATTTTTTAGTTTAATTAATTTATATTTAAGCTAAACTGCCCCTACTTGCTACTATGTAACCCTTGTTTTATGGGTATTGCAATTTTTTTTTTTGAGAAATTTATTGTATTTTAAGTAATAATCCCAATATTTCAAATAATTGCACATTGTAATTTAATTTGATGTATAGATACAAATATATAAATAGAACACTTCTAAATATTTAATATTTTGTTATTGAATATTATGATAAATTTATAAAATTAAGATATTAAGTTTTTTTACTCAATTTTAAATTTATTTAGTAAAGAAGTTTTTACCCCTCTTTTATATATTCTCTATTGGTAATTTTTTACATCCTTGTATATCTTTCTATTTTAATAGCATTTATTTTCCAATGTTACTTAGCAATGAATAGAAGATATATGTCAAACTTACATAGTAAAAACATTCTTAAACTCAATATCTTTATAAGTAAATCTTTTGACGTTAGTTATTAATTTTTTAAAATAATGTTCATATCTTTGTAAGTAAATCTCTTAACATTAGTTATTAATTTTTAAAAGTAATGTTCATATAAGGCTGGTATACTTCACAATTTCTCTAGATTTTATTGATGAAAGTATTTATAAAATGATCTTTCTAATTTCTTAATGACTTACAAGGATATTACCTTGAACACAACTAATGTAATTGAATTTATTTTATAAAAATAAAATAAAATTAAGGCTTCATACATATGCTTTCTCTTAAGATGTTGTGTTTGAATTCATTATGTATTAAAAAATATTTGACACTATACTTTATAATTATGCCTTTACATTATACAAAATGTAAAGATGAGATGATATTATGAGTAATTTGATAAAATTTTGTTAGAAATTAGATAATCAAAATTAAAGTGATTTAGATCTGTAACTTTATTAATTTTAAAATCAAGATTTAAATATAAATCTTGATTAATATTTCAATTTAAAAAGAAATAAATAAATGATGATTTGAAAATATCTTTTACATAATTTTATAAATAAAAAATTAATTAACTTATAAAGACTTATAATCTTTATATATTTTAGTTTTTAGTATTTGATCAATATTTTTTCCATAGCAATTTATGAACCTGATTTATATATTTAAAATTAATTAAACAACTCAAATCATATTATTTCAAAAAATTACAACTTCCACTTAAAAACTAAACTCTAAACATTATCTATTAAAAAAAATTCAATTAATTCATAAACACCTCCTCAAGAGCATGAGGGACACAATAGATTACAAACCTGATTTGCATTTTTTCTTTTTCAACATTCCATCAATAATCATTGAAAAAATGAAATTTATTTAATCCAGAGAAAACTCCTTAATCTTGTTACTAAGGAATATAGGACGTTATTAATTTTTTATATATTTAAATTTAATTACAAAGAAGTTCCATGGGTGCATAGATGTCATAATTTGCGAATCAATCTAGGTGGAGAAAAGAAATCAACCTAAGTAGAAGGAGGACAACAAACTGACCCCACCACTCGAATTAAACAAACATTACAATAAAGAAAAAGAATCAACTTAAATAAAAAGAAGAGGTTATTAATTTTTTATATATTTAAATTTAATTACAAAAAAGTTTCATGGGTGAATACGTGTCATAATTTGTGAATCAACTTAGTTGGAGAAAAGAAATCAATCTAAATAGAAGGAAGACAACAAACTGGCCCCACCACTCGAATTAAACAAACATTACAATAGAGAAAAAATATCAACTTAAATAAAAAGAAAACAGCAAACTGACCCCGCCACTAGACCTAAACAAACATGATTTGCATGCACTATGTTGAGCGACATCCATTTGCATTTCAAGACTTAAAGGGGAGTGCATGCAATGTTCTGTCCATGTCCATTTCGGGCAAACCCCGTTCTTCTGTCTAAATTAAATCCAGAGATTCAATGCATGATGCAACTCACTGGTCAAGGAAGAGATGGAAATCCCATTTACCTCAGTAAAGCGACCACTGCTTTTTTTCCCCAACCTCAGTCTTGTCTTCCTTCGTAACCTAATTTCTGTCAGTGTTATGATGACTCGCGTTTTGGCCAGACTCCCCCATCAGGGAACACAAGAACCTGGCAGTGGGGGCCTGGTGTTTTTCCTTGTTTCTTTAATCAATTGAATTGGAGTTAGTCGTCTAAGCAGCCGCCTCCGGGGATGGAAGGAATAAGGAGACACCTGTTTCATCCCGGAAATTACCATCCTACTTGACATTGCGATAGTTGACTGGGTTGTCCCTATTTTCGAGCTAGTTGAGATATTTCTCCAAAAAAATACACTCCGGGATGTGCAAGTTAACAACAAAGTCGATATTTCTCTATAAAAATACACTCTGTGATGTGCAAGTTAACAGCATAAGTCGACCGCCAACAAATTTCTGGAAGAAAATTAATCCTGTGCCTGTGTCGAGTTTGTTGAAGGTATGATTTTGCTATAGAAAGCTATCGAAGTCTTTTTGGACACATTTTTAATAAACGATACTTCATGACACATTTTTAATAAACGATACTTCATGGAAGAAAAATAATTATTTTTATAGCGATAATATATGGCAATCAGGAGTAAAAACAATGTTGATACCTAATCATAGCTATTAGGTGAACAAGTATAATTAATGTAAATAAATAATAAAAAAAATGGAGAGTCACTGGGAGAAGAACTAAACAGTCACCCCCTCTTGTATCTAATAATGAACAACCTGAATGAATAACATGAATTGATTTGAGGAGTTACCTCCTGCTCTGACATGGTATCAGAGACAGCGCCATTTTTGGCTTCCCTCTTTAATTTGTAACTCCTATTCTGCCTATTCTGCCTATGTTCTGAATCCTTTGTAGACTGACATCTCTCTCATATCCCCTGCGACTCACCATTATTCTGCTGATTCTGGCTAAGCTTGGCAGCTCTGACGTTGATGCTTCCACTAGTATGACAATTTATTCATTGACTTGAACATTTCTGTAGTGTTGCCTTCTCTGCTCTTGTTGCTGGACGATACCTGCATACAAAATGCTTAGCCTTTTCTGCGCTCCTTTCTTGCGGCCTACCCTCAATGTGGCATTGAGCCATCGTTTGAGCCAATTCAAGGCATCAAGCCCGCAGCTACAGGCAACTTTTTACAAGCTTTGTGGCACTCATACCACTCCCTGGACCGTGTTTCTCTTCTCAGGACATTCAAAACTAAACTATTGTGTTCTCATTATGCACTATCCCCTCAACATCACTGTGATTATTAGAATTTCTATATTGTGTGAAAGGATTGCATGTTGCGTAGTCCACAGTCCACCCTACTTGGCTCCAAAACGCATCAACTCCCATATGTATCCATCGCTTTGACTGCCATACGCTCTGCTTTGACTGCCATATGCTCTGCTTTATCGAGAACGATGCTGGACGCAGAGTCCTCCATATACATGTGGTGGTTGTAGTGTGGAAGCCGAGACCCCATGCTGGTGCCATCGCCCGGACATGAGCTTTGGAGCGTTGGTGCATTGAAATACTCTAGTGTGTTGCGTATAGTGTAAGTTGATTTTTTTTTTAAGATTGTATGGCATGTGCGTATTATATATATATATATATATCACACGATACTCTGTTTTTTTGAAGACTAATCAACATATATATTGTATGACAAAGGTGTGAAATTTTTGTATGGTTAGCCTTATATAGTGCATGGTGCAGTGATCGTACTATAAGATTTATGCATTAAAATGGTGCAATTAGCAGTTCCTTTTTTAATGTCAAGGGCATGAATGCTTGATATAACATATGAAAGAAGATTGAAAATACGATGGTATGTGATGGTATGTCATATATTATGAATGGTGAGTGGTAATATAATAATATTATACGAGTGGTGATATTCTATATGGATAGAATATAGCTTTGCTCTTTGTATATTAAATCAATTTCTTACCTAATCAAGAAGGAAGAATAAGGCTGCATTATTTTGAAGCACATAGTCCTTTTAAGAATGCATTCAATCATATCTATTGTGGGAGTAGTTTTCACTAGCAAGGAGGACTATCCTGAGTGGTCCCGTAAGATAAAACACACCCTCATTTCAATGAGTTGTAGAAAGGAGCGTGTGTTGGAGACAGAGATAAAGAGCCAGAACAACCTACCTCAGACAAGGAGTTCACCATTTGAGAAAATAAGAACAGCAAGGCCTACGCATTGATTGCAGCATCAGTAAATGAAGAGGTGAGTCGCCATATTTCACCATTTTCAAATGCTTTCGAAGCCTTATAAAAACTGAAGGAACTTTGTGACTCACACTCTGCACCAGAAGTTGTTCAACTCATGATTAAACTTTTCACCCTTGAATTACAAAATAATGATCCTCTTTCTCTTGCATCAAAAGTAAAATCTATAATGCATGATATCAAAGTCACTAATGTTGAACTGGATATTCCTCTGATAGCTTTTCTCAATGCACTTTATCTACTTACTCAAATTATCTTGAGTCATTGCAAGCAAATGGAAACCTCAAAGATATTACCTTTGACTCCCTTGTGAAAAATTTTGTTGAAAGAGAAAAAGCTTTTGGCAAGAAGACAGCTCCTAAGTCTTCTGAAGAGGCTGTGTGTCTTGCTCATAGAGAAAAGAATCTTGCTCAAGATTCTTCCAGAGGAAGAGGTGGTCGAAGAGGAAGAGGAAGAAATTTCAGAGGTAGGGGTGGCAAACACTCTCAAGGAGAAAAGTCAGATTTGCACTGCATACACTACAAAAGAGATGGATCACATGATGCATCCACATGCAAGTTGCCTTGGAACATAATTGAGCAGGAAAGTAATCAACCCAAAGGTAAAACTAATCACAAAGACAAAGGTATGTAGGTTTTAACCCTGTACAGAAATTACCTGCATATGAATTCTAAAACACAGAAAATAAACAATGCGAGAGCATAACACATAAAACACATACACATAGAGATTTTCCCTGGATCCCAAAACCGAGACTACCAGCTTGATTTTTCATTATGTTCGTTTCAATGTTATAATACATATTTATACATGTCGAAGCATCCAATACCATGGACCGAAAAACCGTCACGTCCAATACCATGGATCAAAAACCATTGCATCCAAAAACATGTGCGAAAATTGTGCACAAAACCATAGGTGGGTCCGCCCAACCTAACATAGGGTCCAAAACAAAAAAAAATCGGGGCGCTACCTCGGACCCCATAAAATGGGGTTACGGGTACACCTCAAACCCCCTGTGAACCCCCCCCTCCCCGCTACACAATCGACACAACAAAGGGGGTGCTCTGCCCCCCCTCTAACCCCTGGTTAACTACGTGGGCTAGTTGTGGAAAGAATATAACACAACCCAACATTCTCCCACTTCTTGTTTTCTTTCCACAGGGGGCCACAAGAGAGCTTAGTCATTTTTCTAGCCCTGAAACGCCCATTGTTTCTCTACACCAAGAGAACTTCTCATAGCTCACAAATTTTGTCAATGCATCTGTAGTATTCTTCAAAGTGTCCACCTTTACCAGCAACACCTTTTTGTCTTCTATCATATCCCTCACAAAGTGATACTGAACATCAA
Organism: Pinus tabuliformis; assembly: GCA_031772625.1. NCBI lineage: Eukaryota > Viridiplantae > Streptophyta > Pinopsida > Pinales > Pinaceae > Pinus > Pinus tabuliformis. The sequence goes on along the minus strand of CM062804.1, from coordinate 1,540,706,178 downwards.
TGTGTTTTGTCCTTGAATGATATGTAGGGTTCTTTGCCAAGGAAATTGCACTTTGGCTGTCATAGTCTATCCTTATAGCTTCCTGTACTAACCCCATACTTGAACACAATCTCTGCAACCAAACTGCTTCCTTGCTTGCATGAGTGGCTGCCATGTATTCTGCCTATGTAGTTGATAGTGCCACTACAGATTGTTTCTTACTCATCCAACTGATTGCACCTCCAAATAGGTTAAACACATACCCACTTGTAGATCTTCTCTGATCCAGATCTCCAACCTAGTTTGCATCAACAAAGCCATGAATATCCAAGACTTTGTCCAATCCTGGTCTTCCTCGGTAGCACAAACCATAATCACTAATGCCACGCAAATACCTGAAAACCCGCTTCACTATTGTCCAGTGCTCCTTCCCTAGTTTTGACATAAACCTACTCAATACTCCCACTGCATGTGCAATGTCTGGTCTAGTATAGACCATTGCATACATCAGTGTACCAACTGCACTTGCATATGGAACACGGGACATGTCCTCTTCCTCTTCTTGTGTCTTGGGACACTGTTCAACAGATAATCTCACACCTACAGGAATAGGAACCTTCACCTATTTACTATCCTGCATATTAAACCTCTGCAGTATTGTCTCGACATACCTCCTTTGGTTTAACAAGAGCTTCCTCTTTGTACGATATCTTTTAATTTCCATGCCCAAAATATAGTTTGCAACACCAAGATCTTTCATGTTGAATTAGGAGGACAATTGGGTCTTCAAATCCTGGATAATTTCTTTGTCATTTCCAACTAGCAACATATCATCCACATACAATACTAAATAAATAACACGGTCACCAATTAATTTAAAATACACATAGTGATCTGCTTTGCTTCTGGTGAAGCCAAGTCCCCGTATAAATGTATCAAATTTCTGATACCACATCCTTGGTGACTGTTTTAACCCATACAGAAACTTCTTTAATTTACATACCAGTTCTTTCTTACCCTTCACCGCAAAGCCTTCAGGTTGCTTCATGTAGATCTCCTCTTCCAAATCCCCATGAAGAAATGTTGTCTTCACATCCATTTGTTCTACCTCAAAATCAAAAAAAATAGCAACAGATAAAATTAATCTAATAGAAGTTACCTTGGAAACAGGAGAAAAAATATCACCAAAATCAATTCCCAACACTTGGGAATAACCTTTTGCTACCAACCGAGCTTTGTATTTCTCCACTTTTCCTTCTGCATTTGTCTTCTTTTTGAACACCCATTTTCTACCAATGGGTTTCCTTCCACTTGACAACTCCACCAGATCCCAAGCCTCATTTTTGTGCAAAGATGCCATTTCATCAACCATGGCCTCTTGCTAGAGTGTTCGTCCTCTGAATCCACTGCTTCCTTCACAGTTCTGGGATCATCATCAATAATAGATAAAGCAAAATTTGAACAAAAAGCAGATGGACTATACCTTTTTGGTTGCTTTCTTTCTTGAACTGATCTTCTCACACCTGGAGTTTGTGGCTCTTCATCTTCCGATTCCTCCTCTGCTGTAGAGTTTGATTCTTCCTCCTTAAGCTCAAACTCTATCTTCTCAGGTTCCTTTGGTTGGAATTCATGTTTAATAACATCTTTTACATCTCTGAACACCACATCTCGGTTGTACACAACCTTTCGTGTGATTGGGTTCCAAAGCTTATAACCCTTTAAACCATCCTTATACCCAATAAAGATGCACCTTTTAGATTTACTATCCAACTTGGTTCATTTCTCCTTTAGAACATGTACATATGCATCACATCCAAATACCCTCAGATGTGAAAGAGAGGGTTTCTTACCAGTCCATACCTCTTGTGGAGTCTTACACTCTAATGCTGATGAAGGTGACCTGTTTACTAGGTAACATGCAGTGTCCACCGCCTCTACCTAGAATTCATGTCCCAATCGGGCACCACTGAGCATGCTTCTTGCCCTTTCCATCAACGTCTTATTCATTCTTTCTGCAACTCCATTTTGCTGAGGTGTATATGGAGTAGTTTTCTATCGTTCTATACCACACTTCTTACAAAATTCTTCAAATTCCTTGCTGCAAAACTCTCCACCATTATCAGTCCTCAACACCTTTATCTTCTTCTCTGCTTGATTTTCCACGAGAGCCTTAAATTCTTTAAACTTATCCAAGAATTCAGATTTATTCTTAAGGAAATATATCCATGTATTCCTTGAGAAGTCACCTATAAATGATACATAATACATAGACTTATCCAGTGATGGAATCTTTATAGGTCCAAACACGTCACTGTGCACAAGCTCTAATATCTGTTTCGCCCTCTTACTACTAGAGGGAAAACTCCCCTGATTCTGCTTCCCATATACCCAATTTTCACAAAAATCAAAATCCAGAGAGCTATTACTCATACCTTCTACCATTCCTTTACTATGAAGTATTTGAAGGCCCTTCTCTCTAATATGTCCAAGCCTTTGATGCCACAACATGGTCTTCTCTCCAGAGACCACTAAATTTTCTGCTCCACTTTCAGGAACCAGAAAACTGTTGCACCTATCAACAACCGTGCTACCTTGCAGCTTGTATAGAGTTCCAATCCAAACTCCCCGCATCAATAACAGTGCTCCCTAAACCATCTTGCAGGTATCCTTCTCGAACACTGTTTTTACACCTGCATCACCCAAGTTGCTTACAGAAATAAGATTTTTGGCCAATGTAGAAATATGCAGAACACCCGGAAGTGTTCTAACTCTTCCATCTTGTAGCTTCGACTTTACTTTTCTGTGACCAATGATTCTAGCATTCCTATCATCCCCTAAGAAGACATCACCACCATCGTATTTCTCATAATCACAGAACCACTCTCTATGGGGAGTGAAGTGAAAGGATGCACCTGAGTCAATTAACCATGCCTCATGATCTACATGTGTACTTGAAGAAGCCAAGTACACATCCCCACCTTCATCTGAGGTGGTTTTCGCCTCTGTAGAAAGAGCATCATCAGATCCCTTTCCTTTATTAGGAGCTTTAGATTTACAATCCTTTTTGCAGTGCCCTTCCTTTCCGCATTTCCAGCACACCACCTTTACAGGTTTTCCTGGAGATTTAGATCTCCCACTTGATGACTTATTTTTGTTTCTGTTCTAGGACCGTCCTCGTACAGACAAGGCATCACCATTCTGGCTCTTCATATTTTTCTGTCTCATCTCCTCCGTCAGCAAGGATGAAACTATTTCATCAAAATGCAAGGCAATTGCATTGCTACCTATTGCAATAACCAGACTATCCCACGAATCTAGTAGAGAACACAACAAACTGATGCACTTATCTTCATTCGAAATTTTAATATCAACAGATGCTAACTGACTTACCACAGTATTAAATGCGTTCAGATGCTCTGTCACCGAGTCTCCATCTTTCATCCTAAAGTTATACAGCTTTTTCTGCAAGAACAGTTTATTCACCAGAGACTTAGATTGGTACAAGGTCCCTAACTTGTCCCACAAATCCTTCGTCGTAGCTTCCCCTGATACATTTAGCAATAATGAATCTGAGACACACAATTGTATTGTGCTTTTTGCCTTCCGATCCAACTTCTTCCATTCTTCATCAGACACTCCCATTGGTTTAGTACCTGGATCTACCGTGATCCACTGATCTTTATCCACCAACAGATCCTCCATCTTGAGTTTCCACAACTCAAAACTCTGACCATTAAATTTCTCGATCTCTATCTTTCCACTGTTTTCCATCTTCTTTCAGCACCAGAATTGATATCGTAGATCTCCCACTGAACAGGGTCTACCATAGGCCCGAGTGAAACCCCTTAGCAACAAAGGATACCCCTTGAAGCCAAAACAGCTCTGATACCAAATGTAGGTTTTAACTCCATACAAAAATTACCTGCATACGAATTCTAAAACACATAAAATAAACAATGCAAGAGCATAACACTTAAAACACATATACACAGAGATTTTCCCTGGATCCCAAAACCGAGACTACCAGCTTGAATTTTCATTATGTTCCTTTCAATGTTATAATACATATTTATACATACTGAAGCATCCAATACCAAGGACTGAAAAACCATCGCGTCTAATACCATGGACCGAAAACCATCGTGTCCAAAAACATGTGCAAAAATCATGCACAAAACCATAGGTGGGTCCGTCCAACCTAACATAGGGTTCAAAACCAAAATTTTTTGGGGCGCTGCCCTAGACCCCATAAAATGGGGTTACATGTACACCTCAAACCCCCTGTGACCCCCCCACCCCCGGCTACACATCGACGTAACGAAGGGGGTGCTCTGCCCGCCCCCCCCCCCCCCCTTCTAACCCCCTGGTTAACTATGTGGGCTAGTCGCAGAAAGAATATAACACAACCCAACAAGGTAAAGCACTTGAATCCGTTCACTACGTTGTGGCACACTGTAATATTGGAGTAATTGAAGGCTTATTTAATGCTTCACTTGCTTCTTGGAAAAACGATTGGTTGCTTGATTCAAGAGCAACTTGGCACATGACTTTTAGAAGCGATTTTTTTGAAGAATTTACTGACATTGTTGATGGAACAGTATACTTTGCAGACAAATCAAAACTCAAGCCATCAAGGCTTGGCACAATCAAGCTTAAATTGCCTGGTCTTCTAGACTTTCTTCTACATCATGTTCTATATCTCCCACAACTGAGGAGAAACTTGTTGTCCTTGGTCCACATCCACCAGCAAGGACACTCCATTCATATGTTTGATGGAAAGCTTGAGGTGAGAAAAGCTTCAGACCACTCACTTGTCATGACGGGCATAGAAAAAGAAAGGCTTCTCAAGCTACAGGGTACCTCTACTCGTGCACAAAATTTATCATACAATTCTCATTGTGAAGAAGGTACATTTCCATCAAGTTTATTATGGCATGCTAGATTTGGACACTTGAACTAAGATAGCCTCCGCTTGTTGAAGAAAAATGGTGTCACTGGTTTGCCTACATTTCCTAGGAAACTTAAGCAATGTGATGCTTGCATTCTAGGAAAGCATAGAAAACATTCTTTTCATGATTCACATTCAAAAACACATAGAAAACTTGAACTCATTCATTCATATTTATGTGGTCCAATGCATGTTCCTTCTGCAAATGGAAATAAATATATGATGACATTTATTGATGACTACACCAGAATGTGTTGGGTTTATTTATTGAAAAACAAATCTGATGCTTTTCAAACATTCAAAAACATTCATACATGGATTGAAAATGATGCACAATCTCATATTGGCTCTATTCACACTGATAATGGAAAAGAATACACTTCAAATGAATTTGAAAACTATCTTCGCCAACATATGATCAAACGTCAAACAATTGTGCCTTATAATCCCCAACATAACGGAGTAGCTGGAAGAATGAATAGGACAATCTTAAATATGGTACGCTCCATGATGTTTTTCAAAAATGTAAAATTGATGTTTTGGGTTGATGCTATTCTATGTGTTGTATATGTAAAGAATAGATGTCCATCTAATGCTATTAGAAACAAGACTCCTTATGAAATGTGGTATCGGCACATTCCTTCAGTAAAGCATCTCAGGGTCTTTGGTTCCACATGTTATGCCTTGATACTAAAGGTACATAGAAACAAACTTGGTGCAAGAAGTCGTAAGTGTATCTTCTTGGGGTATTCAAACACCTCCAAAGCATACCGTCTCTATGATGAAGTCAATAAAAATTTTGTTGTATCTAGAGATGTAATATTTCTTGAATCATCCAAAATTGACAATGTTGTTCAACGACAACTTAATCGCTTGGATAGATTCACAAATGCAAAATCATTTCAAGAATTTGATAATCAAATTCCACATCTTGAAGGGGGGATTCCTATACTAGATCAACCTATGGAATCTTCTTCTGAAGCACTCTCTCCCCCACATGAAACTCCAACAACGGATGATACTTTGAGTGATGTGATTGATAGAATTGGGAGACTCAATCTTGATTCAGTCCCAACTCAATCAACAGAGTAGCCTGGACCATTTGAGAAAGGTCCCCCAAAGTGCCTGACAAAGACACTTGAAAGTATTCATCTTAATGAGGTTGGAAAGACAGGAACTAGAAATTCAAACCAGAAAAATGGAGGTGATGTAGATGACTCTGATTCACCTATTGATATGGATGTTTCTTATGATTGTGAATTGAATTTGTCTACAGATTTTGAACCAACTTCCTTCAAAGAAGCTACTTGTCATGATGAATGGAAAGAAGCAATGCAAAAGGAGTATGATGCCCTGATAAAGATTGGCACTTGGAAGCTGGTTGATCCTCCATTGAGAACCAAACCAATTGGCTGCAAGTGGGTCTACAAGAACAAGTATAAAGCTGATGGCTCACTTGACAAACACAAAGCCAGGCTTGTGGCAAAAGGTTTTGCACAGAAGGAAGGGGTTGATTATGAGGGGGATTTTTCCCCCACAGCAAAATGGGCTCCCATCCAGACACTCTTTTCCCTAGCAGCTCAGAACAGTTGGAAAATCCATCAAATGGATGTAAAAACTCCTTTCTTGAATGGAGATCTAAAAGAGAATGTTTTTATGTCCCAGCCTGAAGGATTTGTTGTGAAAGGACATGAACATAAAGTATGCAAACTTGTGCAATCCTTGTATTGCCTCAAACAGGCACCACGAGCCTGGTATGAAAAACTAACTGAGCATCTTCTGAAACTAAATTTCAAACATTATGATCTTGATGATGCAACTTTGTTTGTCAAGAAGGTTGGCAAAACAGTGGTATATCTTGTGGTATATGTAGATGATCTTTTGATGACATGGTAAAGCTACATTGCATCCATAAAGAAGGAATTGAGGAAAGGTTTTGAAATGACTAATTTGGGCTATGTTCATTACTATCTTGGTATTAAACTAACTGAACATCCGAAGTCCATATTCCTTTCTCAAAAGAAGTACATTGGAGATCTATTGAACAGGTTTGGCATGATTGAATGCATTCCTCTAACTACTCCAATGGAACAAAACTTAAAGCTCACATCCATTGAAGAAAAAGAATTTGAGGATGCAACAAAGTATATACAGCTTGTAGAAAGTCTCAACTACCTAACTACTACCAGACCAGACATTTCATTTGTTGTTGGAATCCTCTCCAAGTTTATGCAAAAGCCTTGTGAGGGACATTGGTCTACTGCAAAAAGAGTTCTAAAGTACTTGAAGGGAACTCAAGACTTTGGAATCAAATATACACAAGTGGGTGACTTCAACTTGATTGGATACTCTGATTCAGACTTCGATGGAGACAAAAAAAGTGGGGTATCTACTTCAGGTTATGCTATGAGTCTTGGATCAGGCGCTGTCTCTTGGAGATCACGCAAACAATCAGTTCCAACATATTCTACAATTGAGGTAGAATATGTAGCAGCAGCTGAGGCAACAAAAGAAATTGTGCGGCTCAGGAAAATTCTTGAAGATTTGCATGTAAAACAAGTACAATCGACTCCACTCATGATTGACAATACCTCGGCAATAAAGTTGGCCAAGAATCCAAAGTTCCATGATCAAACGAAGCACAGCAATATTAAATATCATCTGATTCGACATCATGTTGAGGCCAAAACAGTCCATCTTCGCCATTGTTCCACTAATGAGCAAATTGCAGACATCTTCACCAAAGCGCTTGGAAGAGAAAAGCTTGAAAGATTCAAAACGATGCTTGGACTCATCAACATCCCTTCAAATTAAAGGGGGGAATGTTGACACCTAATCATAGGGATTGGATGAACAACTATAATTAATGTAAATAAATAATAGAAAAGATGGAGAGACACCGAGAGATGAATTAAACAGTCACTCCCTCTTGTATATAATAATGAACAATCTGAATAAATAACATGAATTGATTTGAGGAGTTACCTCCTGGTCTGACAAACAAAACAAACTAACCATCTATTATTATATTATTATTTTTTGATACATTCCTTTGACCAAATACAATGGTTTTGGTCAAATGAGCTTTTCACTTAATTTCCAAATACAATAGTTTTGGTCCAGTCAACATTCCATTTAATTATAAATATTATAATAGAAAATCTTCGACCTTTCTAAAAGACTTTAACTAGAGCCTTTTACTAAATTGTATATATTATAATGGAAAATCTTCAAACTTTTTAAAAGATGTTAGCCATATACAATGGCACTCGTTTATGTTACGCTAATAATCTCGAATTTTTCACTGAATGAAATTACTAAACATATTGGGTTTACTTACACTTACTTTCTCATGGGTTATCTTTCCAATGGATGACCTGGCAAAGAGTAGAAAAATATAATTTCCTGAAAAGTTTAATAGTATTTGGTCAGTTTAACCGTATATGTGTTTCTGTTTAAAGAAATTTTCAAAACATGGATTAAAAAAGATAATTTCAAAATATATATATATATAAACCATGAATTTAAGTATGTGAGAATGTTTAAATTTCTGAAGACGTAATATATTTTTTAAATTTTGTATTCTAAAAAAATTTATAGGTCAAAAAATTTCATGCTTCAATATTTGTTAAATTTATGATTAAGATAAATTTATACTAACCATTTTAATATTGCAATTACAAATATATTACCAAAAAGCTGAACTGAGTTTGATAGGAAATGAGTTCAGTGATACAGACAAGAACAACAAAACATGGATAAGACTACTGCAAATTGATTCGAAACGCAAAACTTCAAAGACCGGAAATAATAATAAAACTTACATTTATTTTACTTATTTCCTCTATACTATAAGCATGTGGGTGACGCCTCCACAAATATAGTTGAAGCGCAAACTCAAATCCTCTCCCAGATCTTATCGCGAAACGCGGACAAAAAATACTTCAAGAGATACGGCCAGAATGGATGATCTGATGGACCCGCTTTGAAAGTGTCTGTCAGTCATCACTTATGAACATGTCAAGCCTGACGTAAATACGACGAGACAGTTATCCCATACTTTGTGTGCCAGTTTCTGAATTTTCAGTTGAACTTAATTTGATTTTAGAATACTTAGGAGTTAATTGTTTGATGTAATTAATATTCATCTCATTTCAAAATTTCTCTCTAATTGAGATAAGCAGAGCTTCACAGTGCGGTAGAGAAAATGGGCTTAATATAAGCCTAATTACGCGATTACAAAAATGTTCCCATTTATATCTATGTAACTACAAAGTTGGCTATAATATGATTTTGGAATGGCGTCGTTGGTTTCCTTGGAGTATATTGGTGCAGTGAGAAACCATAGCCTGCATATATTGTTAAATCTAATAATCTTGCTGATAGGACGACGATCTTTTCGAGATTAATCTTAAGAGAGTTAAATGTATGCTATGGTTTAAAAGCTTTTTTATTTGGCCGTTTATATTTTTATTATTAGGTTAGATTTATTTTAATTTTAGATATATTAGAACAAAATTTTTTTCATGTTAATTAGAGTTTGCATTTTAAAAGATTTGATTTTTCTTTGGTTTTGATAGATCTGGAGTTAAGACATATCTAAACTGATTTAATTCCCTATAAATAAGCTATATTCCACATGAATACCATGAGTTCCCATAAACATAAGCTCAAAAACAACGTTGACGGAGCGAAAATTAACCAACATAAATTAATAAACATAATAATAATTATATAAAATTGTATTTTTATTATTTTAGTTTAAAGTTATTTTTATTTTAACATAATATTATTTTTAATTTTATTTTGACAAGTCAAAATGTTTACAAAGCATTACAACATCTCTACCACACCGTACTAAATTAAAAAATTCCATAACAAATTTTAATGGTTTTTATTAATTAATTATTTTATTAATTAATTATTTTATAATATAAATAAATTTTAATTTTAATTATTTAAAATTTAAAAAAAAATTGAGAATTAATATTCTTATTAAAATTTCTTATTAAAATTATAATATTTATATATATTTCTTATTAAAATTTAAATAAAAAATTATTATTATTATTGAATAAAAATATAGAACATGTAAAAAAATAATTTTAATTAAAACAATTTAATATTGTGATTATTTGATAGAAATCTATAATATCTTTTTTTAAAAGAAGTTAATTTTAATTATTTAGATGTAAAATTAGATATGTTATTATTTCTTAAATAGAGATTTGATCGATTATTTACATTCATTCATGAGTAATCCAAAACACATCCATACATTGTAGAACATTTTTAGATTATAATAAAATTATTTAACTATTTATATATATATGTTCATTAAAATTTTTTATTGAATCATAATTATTGTTTTACGAAATTCAAAGTTTTATCTACTCATTATTGTGGTTTTCCACAAGGCTAAATCAACTGTTTTGTAGACTCAATATCAAAACTTTCTAAAAATAAATATTGTTCTAGCGAGCTGCTTGATAAACCATTGCCTGAGTATTTTGAAAAAACAACATATCTGATGCTAGTTATCCTAGCCATACATCTAACTAAGAAAATAAAATTCTGAAACCAAAACTTCAACCAAGAGCTCTAAACAGTAATCATTTGTCAGAGGATGTTATTGGATCGAGGTCCTGTGCACTAGAGCTTGTTGGATGTTTAAGACCATGTTGAAGACGATCTTCAATATGCACCAAGCAAGCATCAAGGCTGACTAAGCAAGAGCGTTGGTGGCGTTGGCCTCTCTGAATCTCATTGAGGCATGAAATGATCTCATTGTCATCCTCATATATCTCTTTGAGCACTGAGCCCATGAGTGTCTTCATTTTCTAATGATGTGTAATAGAATTGAATTATTGATTGTACCTTCCCTTGGGGTGACCAAGTTCACGCACCCATCTAGCAATTTCTCTTTGAATTTTCAAATCAGAATAGGCCTAGAAATCATTGTTAGTTAAGGCTTCAAATTGAAAAATATCTACTTGGATTTCAATGGGGGTGGAGGAATGGAAGTTGGCGGCATTCGGTTGGGCCTGTGTTTGGGCTCGAGGCCTTCGTGAAGGGCCACATCCCCCAAATCCCCCACTAGCATCTTATTCTCTAATGTAGCATAGTAGTGAAGGGAAGGCCAACTACAAAAGTAAAAAACCCCAAGAGAAGGCAAAATCTAATAGACCAAACAAGACTTAACTAGGGGAGATACGAGAAGAAGGTTATGGATTTAACCCAAACGAGTGGAGGGATGGAGTGAAATCATAGTCACAGGGAAGGCATAGCCAGGGATAAGAATTCGACATTGATTAAAGATCAAATAAACAAGAGAAGTCACGTAGTTTCTAATGCCACCAAGTCGCCTTGTAGACCAAGCACTAAATGCCACCACGTAGAGAGAAACAAAATCATTGTCGAGAAAATATTGGACATAGGAAGTGTTACTCGTTTCCTAACAACCTACTAGGCTTGGAGAAGCAATGTTCGAGTCCCTCCTTTTCCTTATACAACATGAATTCGTGGTCGAACTCCCTTAGAAACCTTGTCCTTGTGCTTGGTGTTAATTCCTATAGAGTTACAATTGCTAACAAATTCCACTCCTGAGGTAATAGAGCCTTTAGTGCCCACTAAACTAGAAAGGCTGACACCATAATGGAAATGTCCCACTTGCAGCATAGATTCTCTACTTTCACAACAACAAAAAATGCCACAATAGGGAATGCGTGAGTTTTGAGTGAAGGTTAAATTTTTCATCCTAGTGTTCTATATATATGAGGTTGTTGGCATGTGTGATTGCATAGGATGAAATGGCCACACCACCCCACTTCTTTAATGCAAGGAGAGGTGGTGGGGTGGTGTTATGAAACCAACTCACAAAATAGAAGAACAAATAGATCAACGACTTCAAAATTATCCTCTTCAAGGGGGAAACCTCCTTTACATTACAAAAATGAATAATTCTTTTATGATTCAAATGAAAAAACCTCCTTTATATATATAAGAGTCTAAGGGGTCACAATATAATTAGAGTCAACATAAGAATAATAATGTGAGGGCACAACAATAAGAATAGTGGGCTTCTATGGAGTACAATAATAACAATATGGGGATAACATGGGCACAACAATAACAATAAGGGCTACAATGATAATATAATGGGGGAATACACTAGTATTATAGGGACCTAACATGTCCCTCTCCTTCAAAAAAGCATTGTCCTCAATGTTTGAGTAGTCCTGGATGTTTCTGTATAAAATTCTCATCCTCCCATGTGGAATCTTCAGCAGGTAAGTTCTTCCACCTGATGAGATACTTTGAAATTGATCGATTTCGTAGCTATTGAGTTCTTGTTTCTGTGAGTGCTTTAGGTTCCAATATAATTTTTCCTTCCTCGTCAAGTTGTGGTAATATTGTTTGAACTAGGATGCATTTTGGTCCTAAGGATGTTGCATGGGAGCATGAGGATGTGATAAGGAATACCCTCATATTTTTGAATGACCTGTTGTATATATGTGTATATATATCACACTAATGAAAATACCTAAATAAAGGGGAGGGGAATGTAACAACCTTGTTTGATCCCCAAAATGTAAATAACATGTATATGCGAAATGAGGTTGGTGAGCCGAGGACATCTTTTGAGGGCCGCAACACCCATATGTATGTGTGTATATGTGTAATGGGGTCATTATGCCACTATATACATGTTTATATTTTGAGTCTAGAAGGTTTGGTGATGTAATTATGTAACACATGTATATTAATAAAATAAATGGTTGTAGGTTGAAAATATGTAAATGAGTATGATGGGGATGAGACTCCATGGATGATTGAAAAGGGGCTCTTATGACTTAATGATCATAAAAGTGCACATGAATATAACCAAATTCCATTAAGGGCTTGGGTGAATTCCAAGTGGCAAAAATATAGGCATGCATGCAAAATTGAATGTTTTAGAACAACAAAGGACACACGTAGGGGATTCATGCACTGTGGTAGGAGTATGGATGACTCTTATGAAGGATTCTAGAGGTATAACCATGGAAACACGAAGACCATGGTGGAATTGGAGGCCTAGAGGGTACTTAGAAGAAAGGAAAATTTTGGGGGCTAATATTCATAGGTGGGATAATTTTGAATGCTTTAAAAGAAACATATTTATCAATTTCCATTTTTTCTAAAAATGATTCACCCAAATTTTATAGTATAAAATTATTTTACCCTAAAAATCACCAATATTTTATAGAGACAATATAAAGTCATTAGAAATCTCAATAATCTCACAAATATATTGCCAAACATTTTATAACTTGCATATTAGGGACCTGTAAGATTCGCCAAGTTTTCTAAACTTTAAGGTAGATTTTCCATTCTTAAAATTTTTCGTGCTTGAAAAGCTTGTGAGAGTAGCAAAACTCCTAGAAGCCACAAAACTATTGGTTGGAGGTTGTTAGGCTTGGTACCTTGGTTGTGCAATGTTTGGAAGGCCTGTGACGGTAGTAGAACTCTTGGAAGCCACATGACTACTGGTTGTAGGGTGTCAAACTCGGTAACTTGGTCAGTAGTTGTTGCTACTAGGTATGTACTAGGTTTTTGGGCAAGCTGATGTTGATGCCCCATGGAGTCAAAGCCCCAACTTAGGGGTGACCTGCTGTGGAAATAAATAAACAATGTGATCTATGGATGGGTGGAACACCGATGGTCTACAACTAGTTGCACAATTTAAGAGATAAGCCTTTGTCTTCTACTATATTTATTTTTGCTACAATTTTCATAGATATATGTTAGTGAAATATATGTGAGAATTAATTGAAAAGAGAAAATTATGCTAGAGTATTCCTATGTCCGTGTTTTACATTTTAATAGGCATTTATAATATGCATTACCTTATGCAAATTATTAGGTGAAAACTTCACATAAAAGGGGAAATTCGCAGAGCACCAGTTCCACGGGTTGCATGTCACATAATTGGGCCTCAAAATAGGAAGGAATAACCTGGAAGTGGTCGGGGCATGTTACACTTGCCAAACACTATATTGCAATCTTCATCATCTAACTTCTCAACTGAAACCAAATTCATCCCAAGCTTCGGTAAATGCCTATCATGCTTAAGCAATAAACTACAACCATCTTCTATCTTTATTAGAACATTATACCCCTTTAATATTACAAAGACTTTTATTACCTAAGCGAATCTTATCCATATTACGAGATATATAAGAAATACAATTTCCCATATTTCGAGTAACATGGTAGGAGGCTTCAAAATCTAAAATCCAATTACTATCATGACTAGAAGTATAAAGAAATGTGTCCTCACAAGAAACAATGATGAATACATCACCATCTCATGCAATAGTAGTAATTTCTTCATTTTTATTTTGTTGGCTTTCTTTTGCTCCTTTCTCTTTATTTTTAATATCCTTCAATCTTTTATGATATGGCCAAGTTTTCTACATTGATAACATGTTATTCTTGTATGCCTATAATTTGAGTTGCCTTTAGAGATATGTCCCCTTGATTTCTCTCTAATTGGTTTCTTTCCATGACCATCAAAGATTAATGCCTCCATATTTCACATTTCCTCTTCCATACATTTCCTACACATCTCTTCATTTCATAAACAAAACACAATTTACTTGTTTATGTTTCATTGCTTATGGTGACAACCAACCAAGTCGTGCCAACTATCCAACATTGAGCTCAAAATTAAGATGGCTTGGATATCACCATGAGATACAACTTTCAACCAAATGACCTAATTCAATAGTGTGTGAAACTCATTTAAATGTTTAGATACTAGGATGCCTTCCTTCATTTTGAGATTAAACAACCTCTTCAACAACAATTCGTTGATTACAATCTCTTGCTCATGATCATTTTTTATTTTAAACAACTATTTCCTCAAAAATATTTTTTTGATTACGATCTCTTGCTCATTTCATAATAAGTTGGTTGTCTTTTCTTTCAAAACAGGGAAGTATACCATGTCCTCTAAATACTATCGAACAATGACGATTATTTTTTGATCTAAGTGCTAGTCTTCATTGGTCATCAATGAGGGTTTCTTTGAGTTTCTCTCAATCGAAAATTGCAGATCTTTTATGGTTTGTATATGTTTCACTTTTTACTTCAATATGGTGAAGTTTATCCAGATAAACTTTTTAATATTTATTTTTGACTCCATTACAGCCACGTGTAAGTGATTCCCACAAACAATAAATCTTCAACAATTTTTTTAGAATAGTTAGAAAATAAATAACAATTAATAATAAACTTAAATAGATCTTTTGATAAACAATGCCAAATAAAAACGAGTTGACTTTAGTAAGACTTTTTTGAAGTTTTTTAGTTGGGTTTTTCCAGTCTAATTTTTCTAGAATCTCACAGGAATTTATTGAAATCAAAAGTTTGATGGGTAACCCCTACACAATCAAAGTGCCATAGGGATTTTTCAGAGTGCTGAATCCATATTTACAATAAAAAAATCAATTTAAATAACACAAATCAAGATTTCACCTCAATAATTTCCACCAGATTCGGGCACCAAAATGTCCAAAAAAATGACACTAAAAACAACTCCAAATAAAAATAATAAAAAAACACTATAAAATTTACATAAAAAATCTAATAATATAATTTATCGGATTTTTAAAAACCATAACCTACATAAAATCTCAGCATTATATACTGAACTCAGCTCAACTCATTTGACTCATTTCCTCCATCAAAATGAACATAACATTATTTTATATCTATATATATATAGTGGAGACACTTCTCCCCTCCTTTTTGCTTATCCAATTTGTGAATTCTATATTCACGAGGTAGAAAATAATTATTATTATTTTTAGGAAAAAAGGCATTAAATCAATTCCGTTAGTGAGCTACATTATAATGTAAGTGTGGCAGGTCATTCAGCATTTGTACGTCTCCAAAAGACATTTATAGTATGAGAATTGGTTTAATGAGAATTCGCTGTACAATATTTTTGATCAGTTCCTTTTTTGGTGTTTGCAACTCACTTCACATGTTTTCTTCCACTTCACGTGTGTGTGAAGAAACTTAAAATAAATTTGTTTGCAAATTTAATCAATTTGCTTGGAAAAGACAGAGACTCTCACCTCCCTCACCCGTAACGCGCAATGATGCATATGGTATAAGAAATTTGTCGACTTTTGATCCCCTGTCCAATGTTTGGACTCTCTCGTTCATACAATTAAATAATTATGGTATTTTTTTATTATATTTAATGCAGAAGTATTTAATTTTGTTTTGAGCGTGTGTTGATTTGTTTTGATTATTTTTTTTTTTTTTTTTTTTTTTTTTTTTAATTTTAATTTTTGTTATTTATTATTATTATTTAAATTTATTTATTTTTAAAGTGATTGATTGAAGTTTTTTTTGATAGATTTTATTAGTTTTTTGTTTTTAATTTTTTGTTTACTAACTTTTTTATTTTTATTAATTTTTGTTTTTTTATTATTTTCATTTTCATGAATTATATTTATTAAAGTGTATATATGTTAATATAAAAAATATTAGTTAATCATGTTTTTTAATTTTTGGTGATGTCATTCAACAATACAATATTTTATTAGTTGTTTTTTATTTTTGTGATGAAATCTGTTTTTATTATTTTTTAGTTTAATTAAGCTATATTTAAGCTAAGTAGCTCCTATTAGCTACAATGTAACCCTTGTTTTATGAGTATTGCAATTTTTTTTATTGTATTTTAAGTAATAATCACAATATTTTAAATAATTGCACATTGTAATTTAATTTAATGTATAGATATAAATATATTAACATAACACTTCTAAATATTTAATATTTTATTATTGAATATTATGATAAATTTATAAAATTAAGATATTAATTTTTTTTACTCAATTTTAAATTTATTTAGTAGAAAAGTTTTTACCCCTTTTATATATTCTCTATTGGTAATTTTTTACATCCTTGTGTATCTTTCCATTTTAATAGCATTTATTTTCCAATATTACTTAGCAATGAATAGAAAATATATGTCAAAACTTACATAATAAAAACATTCTTAAACTCAATAAACATTCTTAAATTCAATATCTTTATAAGTAATTCTTTTGAGGTTAGTTATTAATTTTTTAAAATAATGTTCATATCTTTGTAAGTAAATCTCTTAACGTTAGTTATTAATTTTTTAAAATAATGTTCATATAATGGTGGTATACTTCACAATTTCTCTAGGTTTTATTGATGAAAGTATTTATAAAATGATCTTTCTAATTTCTTAATGACTTATAAGGATATTACCTTGAACACAACTAATGTAATTGAATTTATTTAGTAAAAAAAAAAAATTAAAGCTTCATACATATGCTTTCTCTTAACATGTTGTGTTTGAATTTATTATGTATTAAAAAATATTTGACACTATACTTTATAATTATGTCTTTACATTATATAGATGAGATGATATTATGAGTAATTTGATAAAATTTTGTTAGAAATTAGATAATCAAAATTAAGGTGATTTATATATGTAACTTTATCAATTTAAAATCAAGATTTAAATATAAATCTTGATTGATATTTGAATTTAAAAAGAAATAAATAAATTATGGTTCGAAAATGTTTTTTACATAATTTTATAAATAAAAAATTAATTAACTTATAAATCTTTTCAATGACTTATAATCTTTATATATTTTATTTTAGTTTTTGGTATTTGATCAATATTTTTTCCATAGCACTTTATTAACCAGATTTATATATTTAAATTTAATTAAACAATTCAAATCATATTATTTCAAAAGATTACAACTTCCACTTAAAAAATAAACTCTAAACATTATCTATTAAAAAAAAATCAATTAATTCATAAACTCTTCCTCAAGAGCCTGGGGGACACAATAGATTACAAATCTGATTTGCATTTTTTCTTTTTCAACATTCCATCCATAATAATTGAAAAAATGAAATTTATTTAATCCAGAGACAACTCCTTAATCTTGTTACTGAGGAATAAAGGAGGTTATTAATTTTTTATATATTTAAATTTAATTACAAAAAATTTCCATGGACGCATAGATGTCATAATTTGTGAATCAATCTAGGTGGAGAAAAGAAATCAACCTAAATAGAAGGAAGATAACAAACTGACCCCACCACTCGAACTAAATAAACATTACAATATTGAAAAAGAATCAACTTAAATATAAAAAAGATTATTAAATTTTTATATATTTAAATTTAATTACAAAAATTTTTTATGGGTGAATACATGTCATAATTTTTGAATCAACTTAAGTGGAGAAAAGAAATCAACCTAAATAGAAAGATACAACAAACGGACCCCACCACTCGAATTAAACAAACATTACAATGGAGAAAAAAAATCAACTTAAATAAAAAACAGGCAACAAATTGACCCGACCCCACCACTAGAACTAAACAAACATTACAAACATGATTCGCATGCACTATGTTGAGCGCCCTCCATTTGCATTTCAAGACTTAAAGGGCAGTGCGTGCAATGCTCTGTCCATGTCCATTTCGACCAAACCCCGTTCTTCTGTCTAAATTAAATCCAGAGATTCAATGCATGATGCAACTCACTGGTCAAGGAAGAGATGGAAATCCCATTTACCTTAGTAAAGTGACCACTGCTTTTTTTTTCCAGCTCAGTCCTGTCTTCCTTCGTTACCTAATTTCTGTCAGTGTTATGATGACTCACGTTTTGGCCAGACTCCCCCAACAGGGAACACAAGAACCCGGCAGTGGGGGCCTGGTGTTTTTCCTTGTTTCTTTAATCAATCGAATTGGAGTTAGTTGTGTAAGCAGCCGCCTCCGGGGATGGAAGGAACAAGCAGACACCTGTTTCGTCCCGTAAATTACAATAGTTGACTGGGCTGTCCCTATTTTCGAGCTAGTTGCGATATTTCTCTATAGAAATCACACTCCGGGATGTGCAAATTAACAGCACAAGTCGACCACCCATAGATTTCTGGAAGCAAACTAATCCTGTGCCTGAGTCGAGTCTGTTGAAGGTATGATTTTGCTATAGAAAGCTGTCACAAGTCTTTTTGGACACATTTTTAATAAACGACACTTCATGGAAGAAAAATAATTAATTTTATAGCCATAATATATGGCAATCAGGAGTAAAAACAAAACACGCCAACCATCTATTATTATATTATTATTTTTTGGTACATTCCTTTGGCGAAATACAATGGCTTGGTTTTGTTCAAGTGAGCTTTCCACTTAATTTCCAAATACAATGGTTTTGGTCAAGTCAGCCTTCCATTTAATTGTAAATATTATAATAGAAAATCTTCAATCTTTCTAAAAGACTTTAACCAGAGCCTTTTACTTAATTGTATAATGGAAAATCTTCAAACTTTTTAAAAGATGTTAGCCACATACAATGACACTAGTTTATGTTACCCTAATAATCTTGAATTTTTCACTGTTTGAAATTAACTAAACATATTGGGTTTACTTACACTTACTTTATCAAGGGTTATCTTTCCAAGGGTTATCTTTCCAATGGAGGACCTGGCAAAGAGTAGAAAAATATAATTCTCTGAAAAGTTTAACAGTATTTAGTCAGTTTAACCGTATATGTGTTTGAAATTTAGTAAAACTATATTGGAATCGCAAATTTAAATTATGTAATTTATATAATTTTTGAGTTTAAAAGAATTTTCAAAATATGGATTAAAAAAGACAATTTCAAATATATATACATATATATGAATTTAAGTCTGTGAGAATGATTAAATTTCTAAAGACGTAATATATTTTTTTTGAAATTTTGTATTTAAAAAAGATTTACCGCTCAAAAAAATTATGCCTCCACACTTGTTAAATTTATGATTAAGATAAATCTATACTAACGATTTTAATATTGCAATTATCAATACACTACCAAAATGCTAAAATGAGTTTGATAGGAAAAAAGCTGAAATGAGTTTGATAGGAAATGGATTCAGTGATATGGACAAGAACAACAAAACACAACACCGGGTAAGACTGCTGCAAATTGATTCTAAACACAAAAAATTCCAAAAGCTGGAAATGGTGATGAGACTTGCTTGTTTCCTCCCATCCTCCTATAATATAAGGATATGGGTGACGCCTCGACAAATGTAGTTGAAGTGCAAACTCAAATCCTCTCCCCGGATCTTATCGCCAAACGCGGACAAAAAATACTTCAAGAGATACGGCCAGAATGGACGAACTGATGGACCCGCTTTGAAAGTGTCTGTCAGTCATCACTTACGAAAATGTCAAGCCCGACGTAAATACGACGAGACAGTTATCCCATACTTTGTGTGGCCGTTTCTGAATTTTCAGCTGAACTTAATTTGATTTTAGAATACTTGGGAGTTAATTGTTTGATGTAATTAATATTCATCTCATTTCAAAATTTCTCTCTAATTGAAAAGGGGATGAAGCAGTGCTTCACAGTGCGGTAGAGAAAATGGGCTTAATATAAGCCTAATTACGCCATTACAAAAATGTTCCCATTTATATCTATTTAACTACAAATTTGGCTATAATATGATATTGGAATGGCGTCGTTGGTTTCCTTGGAGTATATTGGTGCAGTGAGAAACCATAGCCCGCATATATTGTTAAATCTAATAATCTTGCTGATAGGACGACGAGTTCTTCGAGATTAATCTTAAGAGTGTTAAATGTATGCTATGGTTTAAAAGCTTTTTTATTTGGTTGTTTATATTTTTATTATTAGTTTAGATTTATTTTAATTTTAGATTTATTAGAGCAATTTTTTTTGTCATGTTAATGAGAGCCTAGTTACCAGAAACGGGACGATGTCCCCCGTTTCTGGCAGAAACCTTCGCAGAAACCGCGACCATACTAGAAACGCCGTCTGCAACGGCCGTTTTCGTTTTCACTGGAAAGAAACGGTTTCTGGCGAAACGAAACAGTTTCTTCTGTCCGTTTCCGGATAGACTTGCAGTTTCTTCTGGCCGTTTCCAGATAGACTTGCAGTTAAATATATTTTTTCAGACTCAGATTAAATTTAATTTTTTCAAACAGTTTAATTAGCAATTGATTACACATACAGAGAGTTTAATTGGCAGTTCACTGTTAGTCTGCTGCGCTGGACTGTTAGTTTCTGAGCTGGACTGTTAGTTTATGGAAATTAAACATAAGAACTCCAGAGTCCAGGGTATTTGTGAGCGAGCAGCTGAAGAAAGAACGAGCTGAGAACGCAGGGTATTGTGAGAGCGTTGCCAAACCGCGACCATACTAGAAACTAAATTTGTGCAGATCACAGAAGAAGACAGAGCAGAGGTAACATTGGTGGTGAGAATGGTTTCAACTTTCCACTGTTGGCAATTATGATTATTCTGGGTCGTTCTTTTTCCTCTCTTCAACTTCTTTCTTTCTATTTTTCATGACGGGATTTCCTCTTCCTTTCTGCTTCTGCTTTATTCCCGTGATCTTCTTCTTTCCTCCTGTTTTCTGTATCTATCTCTGACCATCATTTAGTCTTTGTTAGATTTTAGTAGTGGAAACATTAAAGTCCTAACAGCTGATATGTTGGTTATGGGTTTGATATTTACTATTCATTTATGCACTGATTTGTGAAGGAAGGTGGAGGATCTTTATTGTTTTCTCTTCTTGATGCAGCGACGGTTTCTGAGTTGGGTTGGTCTGATTTTACCCGCTTGTATTCAGAAAAAGAAGACAAGGCACCGTCGTAAATTACTTGTTGAGATTGCAACAAGATGATGGAGCTTAGTGAAAAGAGTCGCCTTCACTAAGTGGGCCCGCAGGCTATTTTTGGCGCAAGTCTATTTTTAGACTATGTCTATTTTTAGACATATGGATCATGTCTATGTTTATGGATGATTGATCAAGTTGGGAAAATAGATGGACTTCTATTTTTGATGAAAGTGTGAGTGATCACAGTGTGAGTGATCAAGTCTATTTTTAGACTGGCTGTCAAAAATAGAAAAGTCAAATATTATTATCTCACAATAATATTTGGACTATAAACTTAATCTTATTCTCTTGGAGCACTTCAGTTTGAGCTACGGAAGTGGCACATGCAGCTGTCAGAAGGAAATTCGTTTTTCTTATGAGTCAGTTGAGTTGTTGCATGCATGACTTCAGTTAGAACTCAAGTGAGTTGAGTTTAGTGGACTGGAGGTACAGTTGATGGAGTTGTGTTCAGTTTAACTTAGTTAAACTGGTTGTAGTTAGTCTAACTGCAGATAGACTAATGATGAGTTGTTAAACTAATTATTAACTCATAATACAACTAAAGAATACATCAGTTAACTCAGTTGCATGTCAGTGCATGATGAGTTCAATAGGGACAGGTGGTAGAGAATCAGATTGCTATCAGTTGTGATTATAGTTGTGCACCAGATCTTGCACAATCAAAGGATTGAGTATGCCAATGAGTTTGCTCACGTATTTGGCCCGCATTTTAGCCTTTGCTCACGTCCACAAAGAGTGAGTGACTATTTTGCAGGTGAAAATCGAGTTTGGGAAGCAATTCTCATCAGTTCTTGAGCAGGTATTGAGCAGTGGAGGCAGGCAAGCAGTGGAAGAGATTTGGAGATCAGATCTGAGCTGTATTGTGTGTAACAGAGGTGGAGATACTTGTGAGAAGTATTATGCTGTGTAATGTTACATGACTCAATCATTAATATATAGATAGTGTGGGGTTTTTAGCGAGATGCTTTCCCCGTGATACATACTGTGTTAATGTGTGAATGCTCTTGATGTTTTATTGTTATTGATGCTGCTATATTCTTGATCAACGTAGAGGAGCTTATGTATTGTGTATGTTTTCCACATTAGTACATGATCAGGATAATCTCCATTGAATATGTGCTAAATTATTCAAAATTTCTACATGGTATCGGAGCTAGATAATTGTAGAAAAAGTTTCTACATGGTATCAGAGCTAGATGATTTGTAGAAAAAGTTTCTACATGGTATCAGAGCAGCTTGATTTGTAGAAGAGATTTTTACAGGATATCAAGCGAGGGTTGATCGGAAGCAGTTGAGTTTGGAGCTGGTGGAAAATCGAATTTGCAACAGTGTTGTTGAAATGTCTTTCAACGGATTGCAAATGTTATTCCAAAGCAAGAGCGACCTGGCGCTCAAGGATAAACTCAGTAACAATAAAGGTGAGAATGGATCTTCATCAAAGGTATCTGATGAAGAGAATTGCGCTTTGGCTGCCAAAGCAAAGAAGGGGAAGAACAAGGAAGCTTCTCATTCCGGTGCGAAAGGCAAGAAGCAGGATATGTCCAAGGTGAAGTGTTTTCACTGTCACCAGCACGGACACTATGCCACAAATTGTCTGCAGAAGAAGAAGAACAAGCAAGCTGCTGGATCTGCAGGGGGAGAGGCTTTAGCTTCTCAGTTTGAGCTTGATTTTTCATTGATCGCATGCTTGGTTTCAAGTGTGATGGGATCAGTGTGGTTTCTGGACAGTGGTGCATCTTTTCACATGACGGGAGATAGAGATTTGTTCTCTGATCTGGAGGACAAAGATCTTGGAGTGCACATCGAGATGGGCGATGATGGTAGATACAGTGCGACCGGTATCGGTACCATTTCCTTTGAGAGGGAGTCTGGTAAACCCTTTGTATTGAAGGAAGTCATGCATGTTCCAGGATTGAAGAAGAATCTCATCTCAGTGGCGATGTTAGAAGACAAGGGGTATGATGTTGTTTTCAGCGAGGGAAAGGCCTTCCTGCGCAGCAAGACAACTGGTGAGACCCGGAAGATAGGGGTTCGAGTGAGGAACCTTTATCAGTTGCATGTAGATGGATGCACAGCAATGGCAGGCAAGGCAGAAGGATTGGTGAGCCGGGATGATGGCGAGTTGTGGCACAGGAGATTGGGTCACCTTCACCATGGAGCCTTGAAGATACTGCAGCAGATCACTACAGGGCTTCCTAAAGGCACACTTGCGCAGTCAGATCAATGCAAGGGGTGTACTTTGGGGAAGTTTGTGAAAGCCACCTTTCACGAGAAGGATAGTCGCGCCACGACGATCCTTGAGAGAATTCACACAGACGTGTGTGGACCTTTCTCAGTTGCTTCGACAACAAAACACAGGTATTATGTGATTTTTGTTGATGATTTCTCTCGTAAGTGCTGGATCTTCTTCATGCAGAAGAAGAGCGAGACATATTCAAAGTTCTGTGAATTCAAAGCACTGGTCGAGAAGGAGTCGGGGAAGAAGGTGAAGGCTCTTAGGAGCGATAATGGTGGTGAATACATCTCGGACGAGTTCAAGGATTTCTGCAAGGCAGAAGGGATTCGTAGAGAGCTCATAGCTCCCCATAACCCACAGCAGAACGGGGTAGCTGAGCGGAAGAACAGAACGATTGTGGGTGCTGCACGGGCAATGTTGCATGATCAGGGACTACCCCTTCACTTGTGGGCAGAAGCATGCAATACAGCAGTTTATGTGCAGAACCGTTGTCCTCATAGGATACTTGGCATGAGTACACCCGAGGAGGCTTATTCTGGTAAGAAGCCTGATCTTTCTCATTT
The DNA here is from genome assembly GCA_031772625.1 of Pinus tabuliformis. Classification (NCBI taxonomy): domain Eukaryota; kingdom Viridiplantae; phylum Streptophyta; class Pinopsida; order Pinales; family Pinaceae; genus Pinus; species Pinus tabuliformis. The sequence continues at coordinate 1,540,681,703 of CM062804.1, read as the reverse complement.
GAGGATTTTTGGTGCTAACGTTTACATGCATGTGACGAAGGATGCCAGAAAGAAGTTGGAGCCGACTGCAGAGGTTGGGATATTTGTGGGGTACACTGATACGCCTCACAACTATCGTGTGTATTTGCCAGACAGTGGTAAGACTGTTGTGCGACGGGATATAAAATTTCAGGAGGAGAAAGCCATGAAGTGTTCGCTTGAGAGGGAGCTACACTTGCATGCAGATGAGGAGCTATTAGTTCCTAAGGATGAGCTTCAGGACGTGGATCAGCCACAGGACGAGGTTCATGGAGTGGAAGAAACCACTCATGTAGCGCCAACCATCAGAGGGCGAAAGCGCTTGACAGAAGCTGAGCGACTGGCTCAAGATGCAGAGAAAGTTGTAGGACCACCTACAGCCCAACGCAGGCAGAGACAGTCACCTGATCGGTACACTGGATACATGGCTCTTATGAGTAAGTGTGTTGTGACTGAGCCATCCTCTTTCGAGGAAGCTGTGGAGGATCCCGCATGGGTAGACGCCATGGTGGAAGAGTATGATTCTATTGTCAGAAACAGTGCATGGGAGATTGTTCCTAGACTGGAAGGGAAATCAGTGGTGGGTTCGAGATGGATCTACAAAGTTAAGCAGGCAGCTGACGGGAGTGTGGAGAAGTACAAGGCAAGATTTGTTGCCCGAGGCTTTTCACAGATTGAGGGGATCGATTATGAGGAGACCTTTGCACCTGTCGCAAGGTATTCTTCCATACGGACGATTCTTGCTCTCTCAGCGCAGATGGGATGGCACATTCATCAGATGGATGTGAAGACTGCGTTCCTCAACGGAGTCATTGAGGAGGAGGTGTACATTGAGCAACCCGAAGGCTTTGAAGTCTTCAGCAGCGAGTCGCATGTGTGCAGGCTCAAGAGAGCGATGTATGGGTTGAAGCAAGCACCACGTGCTTGGTACACACGGATAGACAGCTATTTCACAGGACTTGGATTCTCCAAGAGCGAGGCGGATCCGAACCTATACCAGATTTTGGTGGAGGGTAAGTTGCTTATCATTGTACTGTATGTTGATGATTTGATTCTAACGGGTGATGAGCTGTTGATACTGTCATGCAAGAAGGATCTTGCTACAGAGTTTGAGATGAAGGATTTGGGCCTCCTTCACTATTTCCTAGGATTGGAAATATGGCAGCGCAGTGGTGGACTGTTTGTTTCTCAGGGCAAGTATGCTTGGGAGATACTGGAGAAGTTCAACATGCATGGCTGCAAGCCTGTTGATACTCCTCTTCCTGGAGGTTGGAGGAAGGAGGATGCCACTTCGGGAGAAGAAGTGGATGCCACTGTTTATCGACAGTTGGTGGGGTCGCTGATGTATTTGGTCAATACACGACCTGATATATGCTATGCAGTTAACCAGCTTTCACAAGTTATGGTTAAGCCTACCAAGCTCTTCTGGAAGGCGGGCAAGCATGTATTGAGCCACTTGAGAGGCACATCGGGATATGGATCTTGGTACAGGCAGGAGGATGCAGAGTGGGTAGGGAGCCCAACAGACAGAAAGAGCACATCAGGAGGGGTCTTCAGTATCGGATCGACAGTAGTTTCTTGGTACAACAGGAAGCAGAGATCTGTGTGGATGAGGATGATCTTGGTCGGTTTTTTCGGGTCCAAGCACATCAGGTACCATCATATCAGAGATTGTGTGCAGCGGAGGATCATGTTACTTTCGTACATTCCAACGGAGGATCAGGATGCTGATATTCTGACGAAGGCTCTCACCAGGAGCAAATTCGAGTACCACCGAGGCAGGATAGGGGTTGCTGATAATCCATATCTTGTCGAGAGGGAGTGTTGAGATTGCAACAAGATGATGGAGCTTAGTGAAAAGAGTCGCCTTCACTAAGTGGGCCCGCAGGCTATTTTTGGCGCAAGTCTATTTTTAGACTATGTCTATTTTTAGACATATGGATCATGTCTATGTTTATGGATGATTGATCAAGTTGGGAAAATAGATGGACTTCTATTTTTGATGAAAGTGTGAGTGATCACAGTGTGAGTGATCAAGTCTATTTTTAGACTGGCTGTCAAAAATAGAAAAGTCAAATATTATTATCTCACAATAATATTTGGACTATAAACTTAATCTTATTCTCTTGGAGCACTTCAGTTTGAGCTACGGAAGTGGCACATGCAGCTGTCAGAAGGAAATTCGTTTTTCTTATGAGTCAGTTGAGTTGTTGCATGCATGACTTCAGTTAGAACTCAAGTGAGTTGAGTTTAGTGGACTGGAGGTACAGTTGATGGAGTTGTGTTCAGTTTAACTTAGTTAAACTGGTTGTAGTTAGTCTAACTGCAGATAGACTAATGATGAGTTGTTAAACTAATTATTAACTCATAATACAACTAAAGAATACATCAGTTAACTCAGTTGCATGTCAGTGCATGTTCAGTTCAACAGGGACAGGTGGTAGAGAATCAGATTGCTATCAGTTGTGACTATAGTTGTGCACCAGATCTTGCACAATCAAAGGATTGAGTATGCCAATGAGTTTGCTCACGTATTTGGCCCGCATTTTAGCCTTTGCTCACGTCCACAAAGAGTGAGTGACTATTTTGCAGGTGAAAATCGAGTTTGGGAAGCAATTCTCATCAGTTCTTGAGCAGGTATTGAGCAGTGGAGGCAGGCAAGCAGTGGAAGAGATTTGGAGATCAGATCTGAGCTGTATTGTGTGTAACAGAGGTGGAGATACTTGTGAGAAGTATTATGCTATGTAATGTTACATGACTCAATCATTAATATACAGATAGTGTGGGGTTTTTAGCGAGATGCTTTCCCCGTGATACATACTATGTTAATGTGTGAATGCTCTTGATGTTTTATTGTTATTGATGCTGCTATATTCTTGATCAACGTAGAGGAGCTTATGTATTGTGTATGTTTTCCGCATTAGTACATGATCAGGATAATCTCCATTGAATATGTGTTAAATTATTCAAAATTTCTACATGGTATCGGAGCTAGATAATTGTAGAAAAAGTTTCTACATGGTATCAGAGCTGGATGATTTGTAGAAAAAGTTTCTACATTACTTACCATGGCGACATCCGCTGGGATTTCTCCATTTAAACACATTGAAGATGCATCAGAAATTCCAACCCGAGGTGAAGGTTTACTTGCATTTTGATATGAATTGTTGAAAGTGACTTTAGAGATACATATATATTCAAAAGAACAAATTTAATTATTTATATTTCCAATCTCTTGTTCTTATCAATGTTTGCTATTTTCTTGGAATTAATGATGGCTAAATTTTTGGATCTACAAAATTATTACTTCTTTTTTAAAACTAAATTAGTATTTACAATTGTTTTTTACAATTTCATGAGCAAAAACATTGCAGGTTTATGATTAATGCTTTGTTTATATTGTTTACCTTTAATATGGTGTTTTTCTCTCTCCTCGTTTCTTATATGCGAAACCTCCAAACTTCGTTTTTCGTACCGTTCTCGTTTCCCGTTCCGTTTCCGGTTTCTCGTTTCTGGTAACATAGAATGAGAGTTTGTATTTTAAGAGATTTAACATTTTTCTGGTTTTGATACATCTGGAGTTAAGACAAATCTAAACTGATTTAATTCCCTATAAATAAGCTATATTCCACATGAATACCATGAGTTCCCATAAACTTAAGCTCAAATACAACCTTGACCAAGCTAAGGATTTTCAAGTCAGAATTGTCAGTTAAGGCTTCCAATTGACAAATATCTACTTGGATTTCAATGGGGTTGGAGGAATGGAAGTTGGTGGCATTCGATTGGGCTTGTGTTTGGGCTCGAGGCCTTCGTGAAGGGCCACATCCTCTAGATCCCCAAATAGGATCTTATTCTCTAATGTAGCATAGCAGTGAAGGGAAGGCCAACTACAAAAGTAAAAAACCCCAAGAGAAGGGAAAATCTAATAGACCAAACAAGACTTAACTAGGGGAGATCCGAGAAGAAGGTTATGGATTTAACCCAAACGAGTGGAGGGATGGAGTGAAATCATCGTCACAAGGAAGGCATAGCTAGGAACAAGCATTCGACATTGATTAGAGATCAAATAAACAAGAGAAGTCTCATAGTTTCTAATGCCACAAGGTTGCCTTGTAGACCAAGCACTGAATGCCACCATGTAGAGAAAAACAAAATCATTGTCTAGACAATATTGGACATAGGAAGTGTTACTCATTTCCTAACAACCTACTAGGCTTGGAGAAGCAATGTTCGAGTCCCTCCTTTCCTGATCCAGGTGGATATTGGTGGTAACCTGACAAGTCCACTTGGACCCCCACCATTGTTTCTTTAAGCTTTTCAGTTTCCTTAATTGTAGCACAGTTTACTATTTTTGGTAGTTTTTCGGGTCCTGAACTTCCAAAGCCGTTTTGAGGCCCTAAATGACGTTTTTTGGGAAAATTGGGAGCAACATGGGTGCATGGAATGATGTTGCTTTTCCCAAAGTTGGAGTTCTCGGATATATCTTTCTAACGAGATATTGTGCACGTCAAACATAGATCGTATGCCAAAGTTACGACCCTGGGAAGTTGATGTACCAATTTACCGAAATGGGGCCCATAGTTTGGTGTTTCATCTTCTAGGGTTAGGTTTTTGGATGTTTAGGGTTTTCCATTGTTTCTCAACAATAAATAGGCCTTTGACCCTCATTGTAACACAGTTCAGAGGCATGTAGCCACCACATCTCTTCTCAGAGATAAGCTACCATCGCCCTAGTTGGTTTATTTCCATTTATGTTTGTAAGCATATTTTAGTATTTTACATTAATGAAATGAAGTATTATTTTGCTGCATCTCTGTGTTTATGGTTATCTTTGTAATTTGTTGCGTTCCTGTTTAAATCTAGATTAGTGGTATCAAAGCGGTTTGCTTTTTCTCTATTTTTATTTGCATGTCCCCAACGAGGTCGGGATATAAGGAGTTAGGGCTTGAACTGGTCGAACCTTTGCAAGATCAGCCTTGCAAATCCCAACAACCTCCCATGGCAGATGAAAAGAAAGATGAGGGGGCAGGAGATCCTATCAAAATCTTGCTCGAGGAAGCCCTCGAGTGACAAAGGAATGCGATGATGGTTAGCTTTTCCCAGATCCTTCAGTGGCTACCCAGGGGCGACGCATTGGCTTCCAACAGTTACTTTGGAAATGCCACACTGTTTAAGGTACAAATTAATTTTGAAATCCCCATATTTGAGGGTCAAATAGATGCAGATGTCGTCGATAAATGGTTAAATTTGCTAGAGGGTTATTTTTCTGTTCATGATTTTTCCAGTCGGGAAAAGATTATTTTCGCTCTTCTCAAAGCAGCCACCCATGTCAAGGACTGGTGGGAAACCTACTGCGAGCAAAAGGATGAAAGTACAGACTCACTATTTTCAACCACGCCCACTTGGAATTCAATCCAAGATGCCATCAAAGAGTAGTACTACCCTATCGGAAGCTATGAGGATCAGTACATAAAGTGAACTGCACTACGGCAGGGAAGGGACCAAGACGTGTCAGAGTTTACCAATATTTTCTATACCCTTCGCACAAAGTTGGGTATCAAGGATTCAGAGTAGCATTTGATACTTAAATACCGTGGCTGCCTGCACAAGTACATCCAGGAAGAAATAGAATTCTTGAACATCCCCTTGCCCGACACAGCATACCGATATGCCATCAAGGTCGAGCAAAAGTTTAAACAGAAGAAGCGAGACTTTGGATCCAAATCCAAAGCAAGGGAAAGGTGTTCCCAAACCGTAGAACAAAGGACGAAGCCAAGGCAGGGAAACCCAAGACAACCCGCCAAAGCTGCAAGAAAAGAACAGTGCCTCGAAGCCGAAAAAGGACATGGGAAAGTGGTGTGAGTTCCATAAGAGCTCCACTCAAAACACAAGTGAGTATCAGGCCAAGCAGTCACTGGTGGTCGAGCTAAAGGTTTCAGATCAGATGCATGTTCCGACTTTGAGTCAGAACCCGACAAGGGGAAAGACAAAGGGAAGCAAATTATCGATGCAGAGCCCAACGCCACCATTTCCACCACGAAGATCCAAAAGGAGGAACCCGAAGATCTAGAGGAGGAGGAGCATCTCTTCAACTCCCAGATGTGGGTAAAGGGCTCCCCACTATAGTTCATTATCAACAATGGGAGCCAAAAGAACCTCATTTCGGTAGAGTTCGTGAAGCGGCTGGGCTTACCAACCATTGCACATCCACAACCATACACCATCGGGTGGCTTCACCAAGAACGAGATCTTCGCGTGAGCCAACAGTGTTGCCTTCCATACAACATCAAGCCCTTCATAGATGAGGTATGGTGTGACATTGCTTCCCTTGAAGTTTGTGATGTATTATTCAGACAACTATACTTGTGGAAGTGACATGTTGTGTATGAATCAAGGCCTCGTGCTGTTATTGTTACTTTGGGAAATAAGTTGTATAGGATACCAGAGGTAGCACTGCTTACCGCCATCTCTTTGGTTACTGCAAAAAATGCAGTAAGATCATTTCCAAAACCAGGAAATTTGTTTTCCTGATGATACGCCCTCAAGGAAAGAAGAAGATAGCAGCCACAACCTCCGGACAAGGCCCCTCAACACGACAACTACAGATGGACAAGGTCGTGGACGAGTACGAGGACATCTTCACCTCCCCCACAGGGGTTCCTCTACATTGTCAGGTCAAGCACTCCATCGATCTAACCCCAGGTGTGCTGCTTCCCAATGGACCAATCTATCAGTGCTCCATTCTGGAGAACGATGAAATCAAGAGGTAGTTTTAGGAGTTTCTATAGAAAGGTCACATTCGTCCAAGTTCATCACCCTGTGGGAGTCCGATCGTGTAGGTACAGAAGAAGGATGGGACTTGGAGACTCTGTATTTATTATCGAGCATTGAACAAGATCATTTTCCATAATAGGTACCTGATCCCACGGATTGATGACCTCCTGGACCAACTGAAGGGGGGAAAATATTTCAGTAAGATCGATTTGAAGTCAGGATATCATGGGGTACCAATCGAACCCTCTGATGTGTGGAAGACTGCCTTCAAAGCCAAGGAGGGCCTTTTCAAATTGTTGGTTATAACTTTCAAACTGACGAATGCTCCTGCAACCTTCATGAGGCTAATGGAAGACATCTTGCGGCCATTCAACAACTCATTTGTAGTGGTATACTTGGATGACATCTTGATCTTTAGCCAGAGTTGGGAAGAGCACCTCCAACACATCCGACAAGTTCTTCAAACACTACAGCAATACAAGTTATGTGCCAATTTGGAGAAATGCACTTTTGGCATGACACAGGTTCAGTATCTGGGATACATTATTGATTAGCAGGGGGTGCATGTGGATCTAGCCAAGATCCAAGTCATTCGGGATTCACCATCTCCAACCACTCTGACAGAGCTCTGCAACTTTCTAGGTCTTGACAACTTCTACTACAGGTTCATGCTAGGATTTTCTCATATCACTTGGCCCTTGAGTCAAGTCACCAAGGGAGGAGTGAAAGAAAAATTCTTTTGGTCTGAATCTCAACAGAAGGAATTCACAGAGTTGAAATATCGCCTCTGCTCGACACTAGTGCTCGCATTACCAGACTTGCAACAACCATTTGAGGTCGAGACAGATGCCTCTAACTATGCTATTGGGGCAGTCCTTACTCAACACGGGCATCTAATGGCATATCACAGTGAGACACTTTCAAACACGGTCCATAAGTATCCCACTTATTACAAAGAGATGTATTCCATTGTGCAGGTCTGCCGATAATGGAAGCATTACATTTTGGGGAAGGAAACGATCATTCACACAGACCATCGATCCCTGCAGTTCATACAAACCTAAGGGAAATTGTAGAATGATCGCCATCAGAAGTGGTCCACATACCTGCAATAGTTCCATTTGAATATCAAGTATAAGAAGGGCAACACCAATAATGTTGTAGATTGCCTCAGTCGACCACTGATCATGGCATTAACCACTGTGCTCAACTCTTGTGGGCACGAGACTTCTGATTGGCCACTTCTCTACAAAGCGACCTAGAATTCTGCCACACATAACAGACACTCTAGGAGGGTCATCATGTTCCAGATTTTCACCTTTAGGATGCCCTGTTATGCCACCTGGGTGACTTTTATGTTCCTTCAAGTGAGCGTGCCAAGATGATTTGGGAAGCACACTACAGTCGGGCTGCTAGGCATTTTGGGGTCGAGAAAATGGTGGCAGTACTGCAGAAGTATTTCTATTGGTCGAATCTTCGACAGGATGTCGAGAAGTACATCAGATCATGCACTGCCTGCACTGTTGCCAAACCAACCATCAAGAAGCAAAGCCTCTATACCCCATTGCCTACCTCTAGTTGACCTTGGGGATCCATCTCCATGGATTACATGTTAGGCCTTCCTTCCACTAAGCATGGAAATGACTGTGTTTTTCTTGTCGTCGATAGGTTCTCGAAGATGGCTATTATGGTGGCCTGCAAGAAGAATATCACAACAGAAGCCACTACTAAAATCTTCTTTGAACGAGTGTGGGTACACTTTGGGATCCCACAGTCTATCATCTCAGATCGATACAACAGGTTCCTCAGTACATTTTGGTCCAATCTTAGGTTGATGTTGGACACCAAACTCACTAAGTCCACGACCTTCCATCCTCAAACTGATGGCTAGATAGAGGTTGTCAACAGGATGATCGTACACATTCTGCACATGTACAACTCAAAGCATCCTCGCACATGGGACGAGATCCTCCCCTATGTTCAGCACAGCTACAAACGGGCTCTCCATAGCTCGACTGGCCACAACCCTTTTCAAGTGGGCTTGGGATTCCAGCCACTATGTCCCATTGATGTGGCCATGCCATTTGCATCTACTCATGCAGATTCGGCTCATGTCCAGTTCGAAACAGATAAGGCAAACAACTTCATTGAGCACATCCAACATATTTTCTAGTAGGTCCATGACATTTTGGAGAAATCAAATGCCAAGTACAAGCATCGACATGATCAACATCAGGTGTCATAGAAGTTTCAGGTGGGCGACAAAGTCTGGTTGCATTTGCAAAAGGAACACCTTACCGGAACCTATCGGAAACTCAGACCACTCTGATATGGTTCTTAAACCATTACCAGGGCTATGGGAGACAATGCATTTGAGCTTAGCATTCCCCCATTCCTTGGCCTGCACCTAGTGTTTAATGTGGACTACCTTTGGCCATACTTTCCACCATTACTAGACACATCCGACATTGCAAAACAACTCACACCCACAAAGTTAAATCCAGATTGCATGGAACAAGCTGCAACTAATTGGATCATGGACACACAGATCAAGCACACTTGCTAGTAGAATATCCAACTCTATCGAGTTGTCAAAGAAGGTCAACTCCTTCACCAGGGCATGTGGCTCATCAGGGACCAAGTTCAACAAAATCTTCATCATCTCATGGAGGAACTCAACGCAATGGGGACCATTGCTTCCTAAGGGGGGAGGAATGATCGAGGTGGATATTAGTGGCCACCCACCAAGTCCACTTGGACCCCCACCATTTTTTCTTTCAGCTTTTCAGTTTCCTTAATTGTAGCACAGTTTATTACTTTTAGCAGTTTTTCAGGTCCTGAACTTCTGGAGCCGTTTTGAGGCCCTAAATGACGTTTTTTGGGAAAACTGGGAGCAACATGGGTCCATGGATTAATGTTGGTCTTCCCCAAGTTGGATTCCTCGGATAGATATTTCTAACGAGATATTGTGCACGTCAAATGGAGATCGTATGCCAAAATTACGACCCTGAGAAGTTGATGTACCAATTTACCCAAACGGGGCCCACAGTTTGGCGTTTCATCTTCTTGGGTTAGGTTTTTGGATGTTTAGGGTTTTCCAATGTTTCTCGATAATAAATAGGCCTTCCAGCCTCATTGTAACATAGTTCAGAGGCATGTAGCCACCACATCTCTTCTCAGAGATAAGCTACCATCACCCTAGCTGGTTTATTTCCATTTATGTTTATAAGCATATTTCAATATTTTACATTAATGAAATGAAGTATTATTTCCACTGCATCTCTGTGTTTATGGTTATCTCTGTATTTTTTTGCATTCCTACCTAAATCTGGATCATTTCCCTTATACGACATGAATTTGTGGTCGAACTTGCTTAGCAACCTTATCCTTGTGCTTGGTGCGAATTCCTATAGAGTTACAATTGCTAACAAATTCCACTCCTAAGGGAATAGGGCCTTTAGTTCCCAGTAAACTAGAAAGGCTAACACCATAATGGAAATGTCCCACTTGCAGCAGAGATTCTCTACTTTCACAACAACAAAAAATGCCACAATAGGGAACGTGTGAGTTCTGAGTGAAGGTTAAATTTTTCATCCTAGTGTTCTATATATATGAGGTTGTTGGCATGTGTGATTGCATAGGATGCAATGGCCACACCACCCCCATGCAAGGAGAGGCGGTGGGGTGGTGTTATGAAACCAACTCATAAAATAGAAGAACAAATAGATCAACGACTTCAAAATTAGCCTCTTCAAGGGGGAAACCTCCTTTCCATTACACAAATGAATAATTCTTTAATGATTCAAATGAAAAAACCTCCTTTATATATAGGAGTCTAAGGGGTCACAATATAATCAGAGTTGACATAAGAATAATAATGTGAGGGCACAACAATAAGAATAGCGGGCTTCTATGGAGCACAATAATAACAATATGGGGACAACATGGGCACAATAATAACAATAAGGGCTACAATGACAATATAATGGGGGAATACACTAGTATTATAGGGACCTAACATGCCCCTCTCCTTCAAAAAAGCATTTTCCTCAATGTTTGAGTAGCCATGGATGTTTCTGTATAAAATTCTCATCCTCCCATGTGGAATCTTCAGCGGGTAAGTTCTTCCACTTGATGAGATACTTTGAAATTGATCGATTTCGTAGCTGTCGAGTTCTTGTTTCTGTGAGTGCTTCAGATTCCAATATTATTTTTCCTTCCTTGTCAAGTTATGGTAATATTGTTTGAACTAGGAGCTTGTCACCTATAACCTTTTTTAAGCATGAAACATGGAAAACTGGGTGCACTCAGGAAGTTGTAGGAAGCTCCAATTTGTATGCCATAGTACCAATCTTTTGCAACACCTTTTACGGACCATAATACTTTGGTGATAATTTAATATCCTTCTTAGATTTCTTGAGGGAGATTTGTTTGTATGGTTGTAGTTGTAGAAATATCCAGTCACCTACATAAAAAACTCTTTCATTGTGATGTTGATCTGCCCGTTGTTTCATTCTATTCTTCACCAAAGTGAGGTTATCCTTTAAGAGTTGAAGACCTTGTTGTTTATGCTCGATATGATATTCTACTGCTTGGACCTTAGAATTTCCTCTTAAAGATGATGTGATGGAAGGTGGATGATATCCATAAAGTGCCACAAATGGGGTCACTTTTGCTGTAGTATGGAAGGAATTCTTATACCACCATTCAAAGGCAACCACTTGACCCATTGTGTCTGTTCATCAGATACAAAGCAATGAAGATATCCTTCCAAACATTTGCTCACTATATCAGTTTTCCCATCAGATTGAGGATGATAAGATGAGCTATGAGCTAATTGAGCACCCAGAAAAGAAAATAACTCCGTACAAAAATTTCCAGTGAAAATGGGATCTCTGTCACTTACAATAATCTTTGGGTTTCCATGTAGCTTTTGTATAGTTTCCATAAAAGTAGTAGGAATTGTACTGGCTTTAAATGGATGAGATAATGGACAAAGGTGTGCATACTTGCTAAGTTTATCAACTACCACCATGATGACACTCTTTCCTTTGGACTTGGGTAAACCTGTGATAAAATCCATTAAAATATCCTCCCAACATTGTCTTGGAATGGATGAAGGTTGTAACAGACTTGGGGTCTTAATTGTCTCAACTTTATTCTGTTGGCAAACCAAACATTTTGCCACAAATTTTTATTAGATTTATGTCCATCCAAAAAAAATTCCTTCTTAACCTTATGGTATGTTTTTAAAAATCCTAAGTGACCTCCTAATGGAGAGGTGTGCAATTCCAGAAGAATCATTTGTTTGAGTTAGGAATTCTTATAGAGGTATAAGCGATCTCTGTACCATAACGAATCAATTTTATAGCTAAATGTGTCAGATGTACTGGGATCATGATGTAACTTTTGAATGAGTTCCCACACTTCTTCGTCATTCTTCCATTCGTCCCTTTCTTCATTTATCCAATCTTGTTGGGTAATAGAAATGGCACAAAGCAATGGTTCCACATCCTCATCCTTTCTTCAGAGTGCATCTACAACAACATTTTGCTTCCATTTTTTGTATATGATTTCAAAGTCATAACCCAACATCTTAGTGACCCATTTTTGCTTCTCTTCTAAAGATAATATTTGTTCTAAGAAGTATTAAAATAAGACTATCATGATTTTTTTTACCTTGAAGTGTCTTCCCATTAGGTAAGGTCGCAATTTCTTAAGTGCATGTAGTATTGCCAACATTTCCTTCTCATAAATAGCTCTGTAAATACTTTATTTTGATTGAACGACTTTCAAAATAAATGGGTCTTCTTGCATTAAAAAAACACCAATTCCATTTCCTGAGGCATCACATTTCACAATAAAGGTTTTTGTGAAGTCTAGCGTAGCTAATATCGGTGCTTGGCACATTGCCTCTTTAAGATGTTCAAAGGCCTTTTTTGCTTCTAGAGTCCAAGAAAATGCATCTTTCTTCAGTAATGTTGTTAGAGGTGCTACTATTCTCCCATAATTCTTAAAAAAATTGTGATAATATCCTATCAACCCAAAAAATCCTTGCATATTCTTTATGGATGTGGGAATTTTCCATTCCTTAATGGCTTTAATTTTCCTAGGGTCTACCTTAAGACCTTCATGGCATACAATATGACCCAGATATTCCACATCTTATAATCCAAATAAACATTTGGAAGTTTTTGCATATAATTGTTTCTCCTCCAATATTTTGAGCACCCTGTCAACATGTTGAACATGATCCTTCCAAGACTTGTTGTAGATTAGTATATCATCAAAAAATACTAACACAAATTTTCTAAGGAACTGAGACTGCAACATTTAATTGACTGAGACTGCAACATTTAATTGTCAACCCAGGGTAGTTCTTGCTGTTTCAATGGAGTTCACACTCTCTGTGCCGATACACTCCAGCCAAGAATAAGAAAATGGCGAAAACAGTAAAGGATGTCATTGATCTAAATCGTTGAATCAAACCATGCATGTAGACATAAAAACACTCTACAGAATTAAATCACATTTCGCAACTATCAAAGCAAGGGCACGCCACATAGGAACTAATATCTACTCCAGTTGGTTACTACCATTCTGTTGATTAACTCAGTGTAACAACATAATATAACTGGAAACAACAACAAATGTAACCCATGTTTGAATCTACATGCAGTCTCAGTTTACATGCATGTTTCTTTTCTCGAAACTATCTTTGAAAGCACATTCGCTCAGATGCTTTATGAAATCCTAACTCTATTCTATTTTGAATTTTTAGTGTATTTCTACCTTGTCAAAGTCATTTTTCTGTACATGTGTCTTGAGTCTGTCAGTCTTTCCTATTGAAACAACCTCTTCATTTTCTGTATCAACGTTCTATCCCGAACCTGTTAGTATTTCCTATTGAAATGATCTCTTCATTTTCTCCTACTCAAAACCTCTTTCTCTTTTGATGCTTGAAACCTCTTGTCTTTTCACACTTGTAACCTACCATTAGAATGAATCAATCCAAACTCCTGCATCGATTCTTGCAATGCATGCCTTTTAGATGGCTCAATTCCCATGATAGAATGGTGATTTTGGTGAAATCTTGGTATGGAAAGTTTAGAATATGTAATTCGATTTCTTCACATCTACATTGCATTCTATATTCTTCAACAATTGAATAGAATTAACATACCAGTGTCCTTGGCCATTTGAATGGCAAGAATTTTCTTAAGCTTTACATCTTACCATGTCACAAAAGTGATGGAAAGGTACTCTTTTAGTAATTCTTGTGTAGCTCCGAGTGGGTCTTTGTCATATCCCTGCATGCTATTGTTTTTTCTTATTCATGCCCACCTATGCGGTCTTGTTTCCTTTTATTATCCTTGACCAAGTACTCGTTACATGAATTGGGTTGACTAATATGTGACATATCATGACAAGATGCCATTAGCAGCCATAGGAATAGTGAGAACCAACACACTCTGCAGGTCAATTTTTGAACAAGAAGAGAGCCAAACATGCTCTTGTGGCTGAAGAGTAGAAAAATATCATTCGATGATATTTAAAATAAAGTATAGTAGAGAAAAATCCTCAGACCATTTTTCAAGAATGTAAGTTGTGGCTTCCACAATGGTTCAATATTTTTTTAGTATTCTCATTTATGTGGTTATCGACAATTCCATGGATTGGTAGGACATATGCATCGTTATTTTTCTCACCACAAAGTAATATCAAGGCAATTGTCCAACTTGGCTTCCATCTCCAATTCGTTAGGCACAACCTTATTCAGAGATTTCCGTGCGTCATCAACCATTGGGAGGTATTCCCCACTGCAACCAATGCCCTCCATGTCCCATTTGCCATCTGCATATCTACCTCACTAGTCATTTAAAGGATATTTTTTTCTTGTTGGTTAGCATACCCAAAGTTTGAGTTGAATAATGACTAGATTAGCATATTCAGAGCAGTGAGTCAGAGAAACATTGAAGTTATAAATGTGTTGGGCTTGAACTCTTGGAGGTGCATTAAAATCTATTGGTTGTAGTGTTTGGTTCATCTCCTTCTTTGTGCATTGATTAAAACCTCATCATATTTTGACTGGTCCATTCATATGCCTCTATCGATGGTTCATATGTGTGTATATATGTCATTTTCATTGAATATATTACTCTCTACGTTGAAGTTTGTAACTAATTCCAACGTCGAATATATTGCATGTTGATTGAGCTCTCCATATGTCTTGGTTGATATTTGTGCATTGAAAATGAGATGAATTATATGGGTAAAATTTGAGCTATAGAGTTGAACCAATGTTGTTTATAGAGTTGTCTTTATGAATAAAATAGAGTTGTTGTTGGTGTATTTTTTGCACTATATATAAAAACAATTCTATTTGGAGGAGGGAAATCATTAGTTTTGTTCACCATAAAGGGATACACAGGTTGTTTGGTGCACATTTACAAATAATACTCTGCAGTGACATTGTATTGTGAGTGGGTTTTGTTTCTTTTACATAAATTCATAATTGTGATAATTTTTTGACTATTAATAAAATGGCTAAAATTGAAACTTTATTAGAGTTATTAAGAAACCTGATCATGTCTACTGTTGAAAGTATAGTGAAAACCAATAAAGACTCTCTCTCTAAAATTCAGACCTGTCTATAATATGCATAAGATAAAATTGAGTTTTTGCTACTTGAATCTTAGCTACAATGAGGTGAGTTACATAAAAGACAACATTCTGAACTTGTTTTTTTTCAGAACAATCCCCTATTTAAGATTGAGATAGACTCCCATTAGCAACAAGCATATGAAGTTGAGGTTGATTCAGATCTAGTGCCCAATGAAGGAGAAAATTTGCATGAAGATGTAGATGTTCAGTTTGCACTTCTAAAGCCACCTTGGGAAGATCTTATCAACAAAAAACATAGAAAAAGTCTTGGATATGACAAGGATGTGACTTTCCATACTCCATACTATTCCAAGCCCATTCAATTTCAAAGTTCTAGGTTTCTTTATGGAAGTTCATCTTCACTTGTTACTACTCCTCTTCCACAACAAAAAAAATTGTCAAATGCTAACATTGTCATAGAGTTGGCCATGTGAAAGATCATTGTTTTGATCTTCATCCATGTAAGCATTGTGGTCAGCACACCCATCATTCAAATAGATGCTCCAAAAATAAGCCTCTTGCAAGAACAAAGATTCAATTTGGATGGATCGCTTCTTGGAAACAAGCTTCAATATCTAAGAAGATATTTCGCTCATACCACAAGATTTGTTCACAAGTATTAAAAAGTCTTGAAAATGAGATATTTTCATCTTCTCACCTTCTATCTAACAGGGGGGGAATTGATGGTCATCTACAAGCTTCACATATACATCAAGTAAGTATGAGCCACAACCTGAACCCACTGCCTGAGCCTATAACCAGAGATAGGTATACCCAGATTTAGAGTTGTATCCAGAGACATAGAATCCCCTAAGCATGCCTATGGTTGGTGGCCTTCCTTAAACCACCACAAGTTGAGACCCAAATGGTCTCTCTTTTCATAACAATAGGGAGCACTTCTGTTGGGTAGCGGAGGTCCTGTGTAATGGTTTTGGGGTAGAAAGCCCAATAAGTAGGCTTAAAATATTGTAAAAACTCCGAAGTATGTGGAGCACAAAGCGTAATAGATTGAGTCAAAGGGTATTCTACCTGAAAATAATAAAAATTAATGCAAAAAGAGTCGGCTCGTGCAAGGATCGCAAGCCAGGCAAGGGTAAAAATAGAGCGCGGCTCTATGAGGGAAAGGCAGTTCTTTTAAGGGATGAAATGTAATGGGTTCTTAAAGAAAATAGTCTGAAAGTGTCTGTAAGTCTAAGTTGAGGGTTGGTTAGTAGGTAGAGGCTCTACAACTATGTACGCAGAGGCTTGGAAAGTCCGCAACTATGTGTGCGGACCCCTGCAGCTGAGTGCGCAGGGTAGATCTGGATGTATTGGTGGAGAATAATAATAAAGATAAGTTTTCTTCTGTAAATTCTGTGTTATCGCTCATCTGTCTTTATGGTTTACCTTTCTATATCTGGTTAATGTAAATGTGATAAGTGTATGTGAATCTGGGTTTATTGTGTGTGCGAATGGATTATATTGGTTAATTGTTTGCTTAAATACCCTGTTGAATAGCTCTGAATCATAAGAGTAGAATAGCGCAATAATAAGAAAAATATAATCACTCTGGATCGGTGCGAGTACCAAATAGTGTGGAGCTATAAACCAGTTTGCGAACCTCCCAGACTACACCAAGACATCCCTAGGGTGTGGAAACCTGGTTCCAGCACCCTCCCCTGCTACCTCGAGTGAGACCTGAGTCTGCGCTTCGCAGGCTATTGCCAAAAGGGCTAGTAGCTGCGGGATTTTTTTGGCTAAATAACTCTTCCAAACGTAGGTCAAGCCCATAGCAACCAACAAATGGTTCCGTTGCTGGGACTGGGATCTGCCTAAGGGGTGTTTAGGTGTGGGACGTGGGGACCCTATAGAGAAAGAACGTTGAAAATTCAAGAGGATCAGGGACGGTAATAGATCAAGGGTAACGATGGTGAACACAATTCAGTTACTAGTATTTAAGGGAGCTGGAGGCGAAGACCCAAAACAATTTTGGTTTGTACTAACATCAGTATGTAACGCGCAGCAAGTTGCGAATGATAACATCAAGAAAGCCATCTTAGTCAGTGCATTGCAGGACCGAGTGATAACATGGTACATGAAGTATTCAAGCATTAACCCAATGGCGGGGATAGCAGACATCCATACTAAATTGAAAAAGGAGTTTAGCCGGCCAAAGACAGAAGCACAATCGATCGTAGGATTCAAAGAGATCACGATGATGCCTAGCGAGACCCCGTGGGATTTGGATCAGAGATTGAAAAGCACCATTCACGAGGCCAACATGACCTTGACGGATGCACAGCACTGCGCTTGGTTCGTCGCATCATTAACACCATATCTGAAGTCGGCTTTGTCTCAATAGAAGATCTCAATCCAAGCGGAAGCACTAGAAGCAGCAATGCATTTGCACGAAACCCTGGTACAAGACCCAGGGTTGCAAGTTCAGCAAATCCAAGCACAGGTCCAAAATTTGTGTTTGGAGATACAAAAGTTAAAGTAAGATCAGACGCCACATTCCAAAATCCGGGGGGAAGTATGAAGTGCAGGGGCGAGGGACACGATAATGATCACTGTTCAGTCTCGATGAACTTTGTGGTCACAGGGGGACCGACACCATTGCAACCAAAGGCACAGATAGGGCTGAGCTCAATCGCCTCGCTCTGGTGCGCAGTATGTCAGGTAGGAGGAAAGCACAACACGGATAACTGTCATCTATTGCCAAAATACAACAGACCCCTCAACAGCTCTTTTCCAACTTTTGTAGATCGGTGGGTCATGAAGAAAGAGATTGTCGTAGCTATTGAATGTTGATGGACCAGACACCGAACTATAGAATGTAGACTGAGGTGAGAGGTCAAGATCCAACCACGGAGTTTGCGCATGGTGGGTTCCCAGGATGTGGTCGAGGATGGGGCAGAATGGGACTAGGAAGAGGTCGCGGGCAGCTAATATGTTACAACTGTGGAGGACCAGGACATTACGCACGGGATTGTACCAAACCAACCCGAGTATCATGTCCTTATTATGAACAATTAAATCATGAGTTGCTAGATTTCCCCGTGCTGATAGCACAAATTCGCGAAAAGAAGGAAGAACCTCCTACAACAATGCAAAGCATGCAAATGATGAGATCCGAACCCCACGATGACAAACCCATGATCAACATGATATTGCGATATGGCATAGCCATAGGAGAAGTTGATAGGGAGAATAATATGGAAACTAAGGAAAGCTTCACAGGCATCTCTACTCGAGGTAGTAGGGATCTGCTTGAGCCAACTAGGGATCCCTTGATGATGACTACCTTCTTGCAGACATGCATAAAACTGCTTCGCAACAACTGGATCGTTAGAGGGTTATAGGAAGTAATTAATAGATGCATAAGTTGGGGTGAACCTCGCATAGTCTGGAAAATAGGAAGACACGCATCACAGACGGGTCAGGAAATGTAGCTAACGACGCAGATTGGCGATTATGAGATGGATTAGGTCATTCTAGACCTAGGTTCTGATGCAAACGTATCGCCTAAACAGACTTGGGAGCACATGGGTAAGTATATGCTACAATGGTCTCCTATCTAATTGTGGATGGCCAACCAACAGAAGATCTTGCCTATGGGACAGTTGCACGACATTATAGTAGATATTGATGGCATAAGTACCCGAACGGATTTCGAAGTTATTGAAATCATGGACGAAGCTAGTTCGTACCCTGTGTTGCTAGGGTTAGACTAGGCCATTGATATGAATGGGGTTATTAACCTCAAACAGAGGAAGATGATATTCAAGAAGAAGTCGCTCCAGGTTATTGTTCCGCTGGATCCAACAGACAGACCGCACTACACAGAACTAATGGGTAGCGAAGAGAGGGGCGATGTATTGGATAATATCTACAAAATTGCTGCACAGGAGGAGTGGAGATTCTCATAGGGTTACGCTAGTGATTCAGATGAGAAAGATGAGCGATGGCACAACAGGGTGAGTGAGGCTACCACGTTGCACTGTAATATGATGATGAAATCCCTGTATTGTGTTAAAGTTCATAATCACGAACTGCCGATGTATGACAGGTTGACAATAATAGAGGATTTCCTAGTTAAATTCAAAAGTGCGGTACCAGAGTACCAACGGTTCGATGCACTCAAATGGGCATTACGCATGACACTAGCGCGATGGTGGGATACCCATGAAGGAACCTTCGAATATTGGCGAAGCTACAGTCACATGATGCAGATAAGATTTGGGAAGCCCGAGCTACGAATAGCGGAGAAATATGATGGACGGGAGAATACGCGCATACGTCTAAGAAAATGAACCAAAGCTTATGGTACAGAGCCTCAATCAGAATGGGTGCACTTATTTTATCATACCTTGGATGTCATTCCAAGGAACTGGTATATGGAAACAGAGCTCCGGCATGGCACTGGCGAGTGGGATATTCTGCGTGAAGGGTTTTTGTCGACATTTCTCTTTGAAGACCAATGGATGGATACTGTGGACGATGCATTATAGCTAGTAAAGGCCGCCATATTCAGAACACCACTGGAGCCAGAAGAAGTCATGCCATCAGATTAGTCGCGATAGTTGAGCCAGGCCTTAGCATGTTACAATGTACAAGCAGAAGATGATGAGGATGACCCATGTAACATAAATATACCGGAAACTGAAGGGAGTCGTGATGTGTGTGGCCTTGAGATAGAAGATCCAGATATCACGACACCGCTGAAAAAAAGAAAGTGAATATCGAAATAGAGGAAGAATCAAGGTATGCTATGCTTAGGGACTACTGGGACGACGCCACGGTGGAAAAGGTCGTCGATCTGTTCCGAGAATACCGCGATTTATTACTTACAAAAATGACAGAGTTGAAGGGGATTCTAGGAGACCTAGGGATGATGAAGATAACTTTGAAGCCAAATGCGAAGCCAGTGAAGCAGCGACCCTATTGATTGAATCCAAACTAAAAATCGAAGGTCTGCGAAGAATTGGATACAATGTTAGCAGCAGGAATTATTGAACCAGTCGAGGAGTCCGATTGGGTCAGCCCTATGGTCGTACAGGAGAAGAAACAAAAGGGGGAGATCTGCATCTGCATGGATTTACGAAAGCTCAATGATGCTTGTGTTAATGATCCATTTCCAACACCCTTTACAGATGAGGTACTCGAAAATGTGGGCGGGCAGGAAGCATACTCCTTCACAGATGGGTTCTCCAAGTACCATCAGATCAAGATCGCACTAGAAGATCAGAGAAACACAACGTTCACTACCGAATGGGGTTGCTTTCAATATACGGTAATGCCCTTTGGATTGAAGAATGTGCCTGCAATATTTTCCCGTATTGTGGTAGCCGCATTCAAGGAATTTATCCACAAATTCTTAGAAGTCTACCTGGATGACTGGACCGTATTTGGCCTGGTTAAGAAACATGTCACAATCTTACGATTGATGTTGGTACCTGCCGATGACACCAGATTGCGCTAAACTTAAAAAAGTGTACTTTCCTTGTCCCTTTCGGGAACTTGTTGGCCCATGTGGTTTGTAAGTAAGGACTAATGGTGGATCTGGCAAAGATCGCTGTCATATTGAATCTGCAAGCACCGCAGAGTGTAAAGTAGCTACGCGCTATGTTGGGACACACAGGCTACTATCAGAAGTTTGTCAAAAGCTACACCTAGATTATGGCTCCGATGGAGCAATTAGTGAAAAAGGATGCTACTTATTGCCAGAACGAGGAATGCAACAGAAGCTTAGATATGCTTAAGGAGAAAATGGATTCAGCCCCTATATTGGTCTTTCCAAAATGGGATGTAGAGTTTCATGTGCATGTGGATGCGTCATGTATCGTGCTGGGAGCGGTACTCACTCAATCAAGAGCGGAGGGACTGGACCATCTGATTGCATTCGCAAGTCATGGGTTGTCCAAAGTAGAGAACAATTACTCTACTACTGAGCGAGAGGGATTAGCGATGGTATACGTGCTCCAAAATTTCCGTCACTATCTACTCGGAGGGCATTTTAAGATGTACACGGATCACTTTGCGCTCAAGTACCTAGTGAATAAGCCTGTGTTGGGGGGGCACATTTGTTGATGGTTGCTTTTATTTCAAGAATATGATTTTGAGGTTGTTGTAAATTCGGGATGCTTGAATGCAGGTTTGGATCATCTGTCCCGAATTGAGACTGGCAAAGAGCCAACAAATCTCAAAGAGGGACTTCTGGATGCCCAGTTATATGCCGTGCATGTTGCAGATGGCCAATTTGAAGATATTATCCACTTTTTAAGTACGGGCATTGCGCTGCAAGGGTATTCTATCCAGCAAAAGTGTTATAAATCTGATCCAAAAATATAATATAATACAAATAGACCTAGAAACAATAAGATAGAAATAGATAGAAATGCTTCTTTATTGATATCAAAACCCTTAAGGTAGGGCAACACCATACATTCACTCCTTAAGGAAGGAGAACACTCCACAAGTCATATGCCTATTCATACAATAATTCCTTGACATCCCTCAATGGGGAGTCTTTAGCCTCTATATAGGCCTCATACATACAATACCATGGGTCATTACCATGGTTCCCTCAATACCATCTATCTAATACCATGGGCCCATTACATTATTACTAACTACTTGTGGTCCCTTACATGATACGAGTTAACCACCTTATTTATTACTATGGCCCATCCCATTTTTACATTATTCCCTTGGGTACCTCCCTTTGTACCCCATATTATCCCCCCTAGGTAGACTACAAAAAGAAGGAATTAGTAATACACACAACAGATTTTACCGTAATTGCAGGTCAACTTTACAAGATGGGCAATGATGAAATATTACATCGATATGTACCGGAATTCTAGCACGAACAGATCCTAGCCGAAGCACATGGAGGGGTTTCTGGCGGACATTATGCAGGCTGAGCCACAACCCAGAAGATTCTCTGCGCCGGATTATGGTGGCCTACTCTACATCAAGATTCGAAAGCATGTTGTCGGGCCTGCAATGCATGTCAACAAACAGGAAAACCGTCGCGAAGGGATGAAATTCCACTTCAGCCACAAATAATGCTACAGCCATTTGAGAAATGGGCGCTTGAATTTGTTAGGCCTATCAAACCACGAGGAAAGATGGGTGTGCGCTATATCATCACTGCGACTGAATATTTGACCTGATGGGCCGAGGCACAGCTGGTTAAAGATTGCATGGCTGTGACAACAAAAAAATTCTTGTTCGAGAATGTACTGACCAGGTTCGGCTGCCCCAAAATTCTCATGAGTGATAGGGGAACACATTTTTTGAATGAAATGATCAGCGCACTCACTGAGGAATTCCATATCTATCACCAACAGAGCATGCCCTACCATCCACAAGCGAATGGGACCGTTGAGGCATTCAACAAAATTTTGGAGACTGCGCTGACAAAGGTCTGCAATGCGCGATGAAATGACTGGGATTTGCGCATTCCTGCCGTGCTATGGGCATACAGAACTACATGCAAGAAGCTGACAGGCCAAACACCATTTCAGTTAGTTTATGGCAAGGAAACTGTTATGCCTATGGAATATATTGTGCCTAGTTTGCGGATCGCAGCGATCACAGGTATGGCAGACCGCGGGACCTTAGAAGAGTGTCTCGCATATCTAAAAGAATTGGAAGAGGAAT
Organism: Pinus tabuliformis; assembly: GCA_031772625.1. Taxonomy (NCBI): domain Eukaryota; kingdom Viridiplantae; phylum Streptophyta; class Pinopsida; order Pinales; family Pinaceae; genus Pinus; species Pinus tabuliformis. Next base: position 1,540,658,597 of record CM062804.1, on the reverse strand, counting down.
GGTTTTTGGCTGGATTCCATCAGCAGGTGCAGAAACAACGCGAGAAAGCGTGGCACGATTGCCATATCAAGGTGTGCACCTTCAAAGAGAACGATATAGTATTTATTTATGACAGTAAGTTCAAAAAATTCTCGGGAAAACTCCACATGCACTGGTTGGGACCCTATGTCATCAAAGAAATCACCGATGGGGGCGAGGTTCAGCTAGCTAAACTCAATGGAGACCCGTTCCCGAGAAGAATGAATGGTAGTTGCCTCAAGCTCTACACGGGCGGGCCGACCGCTTGACTAACCGTTCGAAAGATAGTCTCACCACTCCACCCAATTGGAAGAGAGCGGGGGATGATAAAGAAACCTGGGGGATGGATGCGCGAGTACTACATTACGTGTGCATTTGACCATACGCAAGGGTCGCGGTCACATGAGAAGGCTCACACGGATGCATTGATAAAAGGAATGATGACCGTTAGATATGACAAGATGGTTGCATCATGGAAAAAGGGAGCGGGTGGCGGGCAATTAAGAGAAATAGTACGAGTCAGATATGGAACGAATGGCTACAGATTCCACACGGGAAGGTTACACGAATGGGAATGAGCGGCAATCACTGCATTTGAATTTCCCATGACTTATAAAGTACCGAGGGGAGTCCACTAGGTGGCCTACATTTTGAAAACACAGATGGAGTTGTTCATTATCTATGCACAAGGTATGCGCTCGAAGGTAGTAATCTAGCCGATAGAGAGGCAGGACTCTCTGAGGAGTATGTGGGTGATAGCTGCGGGCATCCCGCAGGCTGCAGCATCACTAGTAGGAGATGTACCGGAAATAAGGGAACACGAAGTAGAATTGGTCCGGAGGCTGTCGCCTCGCCTAGGGGCAAGTCGGTGCACTACAACAGAACAACAAAAGGATGAACAAATGGCAACCATGGGTAGATATGTAGTTAATAAGTCGTCTCTGATGTCCCTCGAAGATTGGGATCTTGTGGACAACAGCTAGGGTCTTGCAAAATTGCAACACAAGCTGCAGCGGATGGTGCGAAGGGCAAGTACGAAGGTCAGAAGAAGTTGCGGTGGTACCAGGAGGTGGCTCCCCTACTCGCGCTAGAATCCTTGGAGGGGGTGTTCTGTGTTAACCGAGCAGAGTAGAATGAGCATTATTGGTTGCGACATGTGGTAGAAACACTGAAGCAGAAGACAGTGGAAGCATTGCAGGAGACAAGGAAGGAGCAGCAAGATGATGAGCACCGCTCAGAGGGAGGCAAACCTCGAAGCCAAGGCAGAGCATCTAGTCGTACCGATGAGTGACTCGGGATGAGTCATGATGATTGTGTTGGGGGACTATTGGGTAGTGGAGGTCCTGCGTAACGGTTTTGGGGTAGAAAGCCCAAGAAGTAGGATTAAAGTATTATAAAAAATCCGAAGTATGCGAAGCGCAAAGTGTAATAGATTGAGTCAAAGGGTAGTCTCCTCGAAAATAATAAAAAGTTATGTAATAAGAGTCGGCCCACGCAAGGATCGCGGGCCAGGGAAGGCTATAAATAGAGCGCGGTTCTATGAGGGAAAGGCGGTTCTTTTGAGGGATGAAATGTAATGGGTTCCTAAAGAAAATAGTCTGAAAGCGTCTGTAAGTCTGAGTGGAGGGTTGGGTAGTAGGTAGAGGCTCTACAGCTGTGTGCGCAGAGGCCTGGAAAGTCTGCAGCTATGTGCGCAAACCCCTGCAGCTAAGTCCACAGGGTATATCTGGATGTATTGGTGGAGAATAATAATAAAGATAAGTTTGCTTCTGTAAATTCTGCGTTATCACTCATCTGTCTTTAAGGTTTACCTTTCTATATCTTGTTAATGTAAATGTGATAGGTGCATGCAAATCTGGGTTTATTATGTGTGCAAATTGATTGTGTTGGTTAAATTTTTGGTTGAAGACCCTGTTGAATAGATCTGAATCATAAGAGTAGAACAACGCAGTAATAAGAAAAATATAATCACTCTATATCGGTGTGAGTACCAAACAACGCCGAGTTGTAAACTAGTGCGCGAACCTCCCAGACCACACCAAGACATCCGTAGGGTGCGGAAACTTGGTTCCAGCACCCTCCCCTGCAACCTCGGGTGAGACCTCAGTCTGTGCTCCGTGGGCTGTTGCCGAAAGGACCGGTAGCTGCGGGATTTGTTTGGCTAAATAACTCTTCCAAACCTGGGTCAGGCCCATAGTAGCCAACAACTTCCTCTAGCAAAAGACTTCAAATTCTTTCCACATTTGGAAGAGTTCCATGAACTGCACTAAGCATTCTGATGTTGGTGGTCATCCTTAAACTACTGTCGATTGAGATCTCAAGTTCTCCCACCTTATGCCATCTTTTCAGAGATCACATTCAGCTATTAGCTGCCACTTTTGTATTATAACTTTCTTCTTGGACTCACATATACCCCTTTGGATTAGGGGGGGGGGGGGATTTTGGACACCTAATCCGCTAAGGGTTGGTGAAAAGTCATCAGATTCCAAGAGACCACTTGGTATATGAAGACCAAGGATAACAAGGAAATGTATAAATATTTAAATATTGTTAATAGAATGTAATTCACGTTTATCTTTCATATATGTCCATTAAATTTGTGTTGTTTAATAGAAATTATTCCCTTTTTAAAGATGGACTAATTAGACAATGTCACGTGGCACCTACATAGCCAATGGTTAAACACATCATAGCTTAAATCCATGGCACAAAAAATCAGATTAGACTTGTAGAAATTAGACTATACATTCGGAATTACTCATGAACTTTACTTAATCAAAAGACTCGAAGCTACTCTACTAGTTTGTGGAATTAAATTCACAATCTAGAGCACAAATCATAAACATGAAAAAGGAAACATCACACATGCACAAAGATTTATCTAGGGGAAAACAACTTCTCAAAACCCCTTCCTATCTATATTGCATTAATCAAAGAATAGAGATGAATACATATTCTTGCTCAAGCCTGAGCACAACCTACAATTGTGTAGTCTATCTCTATGCTTGAATGACTGACTATGGCCAACACTTAGCCAATTTTCAAACCCTCCAAGCTCCTATTTCCTTGCTCTATTCCTTGAGGAAACTAGCCCCTATTATTGTTGGCTTAGTTTGGGATGACCTAGGTTCGATCTATACTATGCACCAACAAAACCCTCAATCAATGGCCCTTTCGAAAACGACCTGCAAGCAGATCTTAGTCTCACTCGAAGTGACTATGGGAGGATGTAGAACTAGGTTTTTGCAACCTTGAAGGATGTGGAGATGTGGTATTACTATGTTTTTCTTATTCTTAACATTCATAAATTACTTTTCCATATTATATTAAACACTTAAGCATGTCATATAAGACCATAAACCATCACTGTGTTGAAATACAATGCAACTATAATAACTTCTATACTACAACAAATAATAAACAAATATACACATGAAACACCGATGTACCATGGTTCACCCCAATGTGGGGCTATGTCCACAAGAACTATTGCTTATTAATGAATCTTTGTACAACAAACAGTTCTTGGTATGCACACTAAGCTATAGGTTTTCTGTGCACTCAGCTATAGACTTAGGCCTCTTCGAACTCAGTTGTGGAGCCTCTCCTTTGCTACAAAACTACAAATCACAATAATTGAACCATAACATTGATCTAGATCATAAAATATGCCTCTCTTCTTTAGTATTTTACCTATATATACTATTACATTGGAAGGTTACAACATTACAATACCATGGTCCAATACCATGGAATCTCTAAAACAAGCAACTATGGTCCAAAACCATTAATCCTTTAGAAAAATAGTGAACTTTTACAAAAAGGAGGGGTTTCGACCCACCCTGAAGCCCTTATACCTTCCGGTATACTCCAACTGCTCCACTATGTGGTCCACTTTGTGTTCCACTTCTCTACTGCACGCTCCACTGCACTCTCCGCTCCACAAAATGCAGAGTCTTTGCCAAAATCTAGGCCAAGTTGGGTTGCACCCAATACATCCCCAACACTCACATGTGACTTGTCCCGAGTTACTTAACCTTTTTGCGTCTGATGTTTGTTGTGATGCTGTTGTAGGCATTTTTGAACTGTTACAGAATCTATGTGACTTGCTTCTCTTTGTTGCACACTTCCATCGGCAGTGCTTCTGTCACATGTTTTGTAGCCTTCTATACCATTTTTGTATCCCTTTGTCAAATCTCTTGAAGCTCTCATCTACTTCTTGGGAAAGTTGGAGAGCCTCATCCTACCGTGTATGAGTTCTCCCTATCAAAACCTGCTCTTCCCTCCTCAACTCCTCAATCTTCTTCTGGAGGAAATTTCCCTCATTAATCTTTGTGAGCTTCTGCGAGATTGGTAATGTCTTCGCATTTTCCCGAATCTCTTCCAATTGCTTCTACTTTTTTTGAATGTTTTCCTACAATTTCTGCACATTTGGATCTTCCTGTTGCGAATTTGAAATCTATAAAATCTCATCCAAACATTTCCTATATTCTGCCACTGCTGTGGAGATGCTGACCATTGCAACCGTCAAGTCAATCTCCCTATGCTCCCACGCTTCCTATGGTGTGGTTGGCTGCAACTCATTATGCAACTCACTGATCTTCATATCATATGAGAATTGTACTTACACAATTTTATCCTTGTACCCTTTTACTGCAAGGCTGAGCTTTGCAAGCTTGTCCTCTAATGGCTCTTCTTCTAGAATATCAAGGTCTGGAATCTCTCAATGTGTTGCTTCAACTACTTCCTTAAGATTTTTTTGCTATTGAACTGCTTGATCCCTCTCCTGGATCATCTAGTCAAGCTTCTGCTGCAGCGAATTTCACTCTCTTTCTACCAGAATATTCAACTACAAGGTTTGTTGTTTGCATAGCTTCAACTCCTCTATTATCTCTAGGTGTAGCTTGTGTAATCTTTGCAATGGTACTGATGCGATGTTCATGTTGACATTCGTCCATTCTTTAGCCTACTGCTAAACCTCGGTAGAGTCAAACTGCAGGGCTCTGGTAGGTATCGATGTTATTCACGCTACAAGTGTAGGTTCTATTTTCCTTTCTTCTCCACTCTTCTCCACTACCTACACTGGTCTTATAACTTTCTATGCCAATATTTTAAGTTCTACAATGTGCTCCTGCACACCTGTTATAAGTGCATCGTAGCAATCTTCTAACTTATTCCACGATTTTGCTATCACATCCTAGATTCTATCCGCATTCTAATCTAAGTCCCCATCAGTGAGGACCACTTGCGTGATATCTTTTGTCTTCTTTGCCTTCTTCTTCTTCTTGCTCTTTGTGGAAACTTCACCACGTGCCTTCCTATTTTCTGCGATATCTTGTTCTTTTTCTGTCTTTTTAGACTCCTTATTCCACTCATCTCCTTTAGGAGTATCCTAGTGACCATCTTCATGTTTCTCCTCTTCCTCTGATTCATGCTCATCTTTGTATTTGTCCTTTCCACTCGCTTATCCATGTTGTGATGTGTCCTCCTTTATTGCACTATATTTTGCCTGTGTTTCCAGCAAAACCATCCATTCTTCTAGCCACTTTTGTACCTATGCTAAGAGATCATCTTATGTTACTAAACATGGTAGGGGACACCATTTCTTCTGTGTGTCCCTACGAGCCTGTATGTAAACCTTGTGGAAATCAGCCTCAAACTTCGCAATAGAGCTATACTACTTGCATAGGCTTGGTGAAAGGTGAGGGTGCTGGTTCACCAACATATGAAAATCCATATGGTATAATACAAAGAACATCCTATTCTCTTGTGCTCACAACTCTTTAGTGGTATACCAAAGTGAGGCATAACACGCAGCTTCACAAACATCTGAAGCTACCAGAGGGAACTGCGAATCCTTTGGCTCTCTCCATGCTAGAATCACATTTTCTTAAATCAACCATGCATAATGAAATGTGGTACCTTTCTCATGGACTTTGTGGCAGTCGTCTAGAAATTATTTGCAGAGATATGCGACCCATTTGTATGGAACCCCATTGGCACACTGCATAGCTAATGAAGTTACCGCTATAGGGACTTCATTAGCCCGACACTTTCTCATAATTTTCCCAGCCAATATGTGTGCTACGAAGTGAAATCCTTGGTCATTGATTTGAGTTTATGCCATACTTTCTCTTCCCTTTTGTGAGTCCAAAATTCTTCTTCATGCTTTCAGCTATGGCGTGGTCCTGATCTTTTCCAACAAATTCTTTTGTGGGGTACTACCCTTGATACAGCAGTCTCCATATTCTCCATATCAACATTGGTTCTACAGGGATCCTCTTCCCCATCCATAGGTATCCATTTTGCACCAGCATGAGTAGCTGATTCCTGGAATTTTGCTGAAGTACAACACATTTAACATGTTCATCAATCTTGACTGTGCTAATCCATTCACCCACTAGTGCAGCTCTAACCTCATCACACCACTCTCCAGGTAGTGTAATTGTTTCAAATATATATATATTTTTAACCGCAACGGATATTTTATTAAAGGGTGGCCAAAGCCATATCAAGTTTTACAATTTCCTGTTTCTAAAAGAATAGATTTCTGCATTTACAAGATCAACTTGTCCTTTCAAGGAATGGCTGCCATGTACGGTTCTCCTGCATCTATGCTGATCATGTTCTTTTCTAGATTACATCCAATAGTTGCCAGGCTGTCTGCTTCTGTGTTTAATTCTCTTAGGATGTGGTAGATTTGAACTGAAGAGAAGTCCTTCAAGAGTCTATTCACTCTTAAAATCTGTTTGTTCATTATTGGATCCTTGAGCCCTTTCTTATTTAATAGAGATTTTATCAGCAATTCTGAGTCTCCAAACACTAGAATTTCCTTTGGGTTTCCTTTTCTGACATGTTGGCAAGCTTTTAAAAGACTGAGGACTTCTGCCTGATTGTTGGTTTTAATTCCGAGACCCCAGCTGTAATCCTCTTTTCTTCCATTCGGGAAGTAGATGACCCCCCCAGCTCCTGACCTGCCTGGATTACCTTTCGAAGCTCCATCAAAGAAAATAGTGCATTTTCCTTGAGATTTCCACCACTTCTGGAAGTTTTCCAAAGTGTCTCGAATCTGCCAGTTTTCCTTGTGTTTTGGGCGAGTGATTAAAGAAGGGCTCGATGAAGGAATGTAATCACCCAGCCATGCTCTTTCTTCATCTCTTAGGGAGCTGTCTCTGACATTGGTTTGTCTCAGAGTTTCTATAAGTAGTTTCTTGGCCTTTTCTGCGACATTTCCTACAGACATTTCTTTTTGATTAAAAACAATTTCATTCCGGGAGAGCCACAACTTCCAGCACACATATTTTGGAGCTGCAATCCACACCTTATGCCAAAGAGTCTTGTCTGCGATGCTGTAAGGATACCGAGCTTTCCAAGACAGAAACATGTCTGTTATTGAACAACGCACCAGTGGACTAACATTCAGTCCCGCCAAGAAGCTGGCCCAGGCCATCTGTGCATACTCACATTCAATGAACATGTGAGCTGAGGTCTCCAAGGCTTTTTTGCAGAACACACATCGATGTGGACCTGCAATGTTCCTTTTACAAAGATTTTCTCCAGTCAGTATTTTGTTATGAAACAAGGTCCAGAAGAAGAAATTGATCTTCGGGATGCTGAAGTTTTCCCAGATCTGCCTCCACACTGCTTCCGGATGCAAAGAGTCCTTTTTGCCTTGCATCTGTAAGTACCCTTGCTTGGCTGTGTAAACCCCTGTTTGTCCCCAACCCCATGAATCTTCCTCGTCTTTGTGCACTGGAGTGAAATCTGTGATTGCATCCATGAAGTAGTTCAGCTGATTTTTTAGGTGTGCTGGTATGTTGGGCAGAGTCCAACACTGCCAATTGCCTTTATTATCCCACTCTGCAATGTCCTCGATTTTCCTGATTCCTTTTGATCTTAACCATACTCTTAGATCTGCGATTTCGTTTATGACCGAAAGAGGAGGGTGGCCCATGATTCGGTCTCTCCACAGCAATGATTTTTTGTCGTTCCCTGGAATTTTATACAAATGTGTCCTGAAGAAGTCTAACCCTTTGCAACAAAGCCTCCAAGCCTGTGTTCCTCCAGGAGGAGGCGCTGGGTTATAGGAAATGATCGACCGATTTCTGAGATATTTTAAATTTAGGAGCTGGCTGATTGGATGCGTGGGTTCAGATATAAGCTGCCACAGAAGTTTGCAACCCAAGGCGAGATTTGCATGTTGGGGGTCTCTGATTTGGAGTCCACCTTCACCAATGGGGCACTTCACCATTTCCCAATTAACTAAGTGAAAACGATTGTTGTTCCCCTTCCCTCCATTCCACAAAAAATTCCTCATTAAACAAGAGATCTGGTCTGCGATTTGCCTTGGAGCCATTAACAAGGAGGCTTGGAAAGTGGGCAGTGCTGAGAGCACCGAACGGATGAGAGTGAGCTTGCCGCCTGTGGAAAGCCAGACTCCGCCCCACGCTGCTATCTTTTTTTTAAACTTGGATATTACCTCCTCCCATAAATAATTTCGGTTGGATCCCATCGTCAACGGGAGACCAAGGTACTTTATTTTATCCCACTCTGCATAGCCTTTGAATCCCAATTCACTGGCTATCCTTTCAATTGTTTGTTGATCGGTATTCCATCCATAGACTGCACTCTTCCTCTCACTGATAAGTGCTCCAGTGACACTACAGTACTTTTGGAGAATTATCTTGAAGGATTTAGCAATTCTCATGGAAGCGCCCCCGAGCAAAAGGGAATCATTGGCAAAAAGCGCATGGTTTACTGGGGCTGCGCCTTGTACGATTCTTATCCCAGGAATGATGCCACTTTGTTGCTCCCGTGTCAACTTTCTGCTTAAAGTGTCCGCCATCAGAATATAGAGAAAGGGAGACAAGGGGCAACCTTGCCTCAGCCCCCTGGTGGCTAAAAAAAACTCTGTTGGTCTCCCATTTACCATTGGAGCTATCCAGATGTTTTCAATGCAGGCTTTAATAAGGTTTATGAATTCCTGTCTAAACCCAAAGGCTGCAAGCACCCTAAGCAGGAAAGAATGGTTAACACGATCAAAAGCATTACTCATATCTAGTTTAATAATCATACCTTGCTCTTTCCGAGAGTGGCTGGAATGGAGAGCCTCTTGGATTTGAATGACATTGTCCAAAATTTGCCTGCCTTTCACAAATCCTCCTTGGGCTGGAGAGATGAGTTTTTGAAGAAGAGGCTTAATTCTGTTTGCCAGCATTTTAGCTACGATCTTGTATGATGTATTACAAAGAGAAATCGGCCTGTATCTGTCAAAGGATCCTGGGTTTGTTTCTTTTGGAATTAAGGCAAGGAATGTCGATTTTATTCCTCCACCCACTTTTGCCTTTCTCAAGGTTCCTCTTATCATTCTGAAGAGGTCGGTTTTGATAATCTCCCAACAAATTCTATAAAAATGTGCTGTGAAACCGTCGGGACCTGGGGCTTTGTCTGGCTCCATAGCCCAGACTGTATTAGTTATCTCTTCTTCCGTTACAGGTCTCATCAGAGAGTCATTATCTTCCTCACTGACTAGATTTGGAATGGTTGAGAGAAACTCTACTTCATCCTCCTCATTCCCATTACTTTCTGCACTCAGAAGATTCTGAAAGTGATTTACAGCTGCTTCTTTGATTTGAGAAAATCCTTTATGGACCTGACCATTGGTGCTGGTAATTTCTGTTATATGATTACGCGAAAGACGAGCCCTGCACTGTCTGTGAAAATATGAGGTATTTCTGTCCCCAGATTTGAGCCACAGGCTTCGAGACTTTAAACACCAATATTCCTCTTCATTTCTGAAGGAACAGTATACATTCCTTTGTGCAGATTTTTCATTAGCTAAATCTGTAGAAGAGGGATCTTTCTCCTCCATTTCAAGTTGTATTCCTTCCAATTGAAGAACTGCCTCCTTCGTCTGTCTATTGGGAGATTGCATGGATTTCTTTATCCAGCTTTTGAGCTCTTTTTTTGTGTTTTTCATTTTTTGTTCCCACACATAGCTTGGGGAACCGAATACATCTATCCTCCATGCTGCTTGAACTGTATCAATAAACCCTTCTTTCCCTGCCCAAAGGGGGTTGAAGCGAAATGGAAGGGGACCTAAGTCTTCTTCTTCTTTTAGGCATAAGAGAATAGGCTTATGATCCGATGTGAGCTTTGGGAGAATCTTGGTGAATACTATTCTTTTGTCCATCATTAGAGAGCTGCTGATGAGAAACCTGTCCAATCTGGCAGAAATATGATTTTCTCCGGTTCTATTGTTTGTCCAGGTGTATTTGCCTTTCACTGGTTTGAAGTCTACCAAATCCCATTGCAGAATCAGATTGCCCACTGTATTGATGAAAGGATCTCTAGACTGAATCCCTCCTTTCTTTTCTTTGGGATCTAGAGTTATATTCAGATCACCACCTATGACTAAATTTGAGGGGCTGATTTGCGCTATATAATCCAGGAGTGTCCTCCAACACTCTCTCTTTTCTTCATACTGAACATGGACATACAAGTTGAACAGAGCGAGGGAAAGATTGCTTACTGTGTGTCGCAGCTCTGTGAAGATCCAATGTTGGGTTGCTAAGAATCGTTCAAGGGAGAAGTCTTTTGTCCAAAAAGTACCTATTCCTCCAGCTGTGCCTCTTGCACTAACAGCCTTTCCTGAATCAAATTTCCATTTCATATCACTGGTGTTTAGAAGAGTTTCCCCTTCTATTTTGGTCTCTTGGAGCATTAGGATGTCCGCGGTCTCCATCTTCAATAAGTCTTTGATAGCCTCTGCCTTGTTGGGATTACCCAGACCCCTACAGTTCCAAGAGATCAACTGCATCATTTACCGCTAATAGGGATAGGCCCTCCTCCTTTGGAGGCTCTAGGCCTGATATTCCTCCCTAGTGTCATTTCGATAGTAGCTTGACTGCCTAGGGTTTTTTGTCTTTCTGACTCCTCTTCTCTAGCTTCCTTGTTTGATCTTCTCCCAGCCCTTTTTGTTGACCTTTCAAATGTTTCATCATCTGATGATCCCATATTCTCTACGGTTTTCTTCTTTTTTTTGATTATATCTGCGTATGTAGGGGAAGAGATATTGCATGAGTTGGGGATTGGGTTATTACCTGGTTCTGTGGATTCAATATTCTCCTGCTGTGGAGGTTCTTCTTCCCCTGCTTCCGGTGGATCTGAAGGAGGCGCGAGGATTTCAAAGGGGTTTTTGTCCCCCTCATTGCCTTTTTTTTCACTCCTACCAGCGTTTTGGTTACTCGTGCTTCCATTATCTGTTTTGTTCTCTGTCCCTTTAGCCTTGTTTTTGTTATTCTGCCTGCTGAATGTTGTCTTCTTTGCCTGTTTCCCGTAATTGTTTCAAATATTGATTTGGTGCAAACTATGGGTATTTCTTCCTATCGTTGAAATCGTAGTCCGTGAACTTTAGCTATGAAATTTTCCCAAGGATTTCTCCAGTAAATGGTAATAACACTAGAAATAGGGGTGTGAAGGTGCCATACTTTTCATCCTTCGATTATTTTATTGGTTTTGAATTATGTTTTCTAGGTGGGATATATGGTGGTGGAGGCAATGGAAATGTTGCACCATCCATATCCATTTCCACTTTCTCTACTTTTCCTCACCGTCTCTGACTTGTTTGGTTTCTTGCTGAGGCTCGACAGGTTCCTTGTCCTGTTTCTTCTTTGTTCTCTCCACTTTGGTCAGTTTCTTTCATGGAGATCTCCACTGCGTGAGTAATGATGTTGGTGCGGGTTGTTGTTGTGGGCATCGTAGATGATTCTTCCATGATTCCAGGTAAGCCATTCTCATGAAATATATGAACAATTTCTTCCCAAGAATGCTTAGGAAACATACGACAGTGAACATTTCTGCAATTTCTTTGCAATAGCAATAATTGAATTCTTAATTCATCAAAGTGCCAAATCTGGGTGGGAAGCGACTTTTTATAATAGTTTTGAATTTCTAACCCCATCATTAGCTCATATTTGGTTCTAATTGTGCTCATGAATTTCATATCTATCCTTAGATCTTGTCAATTAGTTCTCATAAATGTAACTTTCCTCTTGCTTTAACGTTAGCTTTCCCTTTTAACTGTCATATTTTTCTAGCGAAATTCGATGCATCCTATAGTGTAGCGAACAATCCCTCTTACATCACATCTCTTATGAAAGTTGACTCAATCCAAACTGTAGCGAAGCAAACTCCTACATCAAATTTATTTGTAGTGTAGTTTATAGTCCAGCGCCCACTTCCAACTGCAGGTGGGACTAAGACGTTTCTCCTTTCTTCTTTAAAGCGAAGCTGTAGGGGCAGGATTGTCCCTATACAACTTCAACCTGCTACCATTTACTCTTCCCTTAATCAATTATACATTTAACTTCGCTAATTGAATTGCTTCTCCATTAGTAATATGCTTGATAATTTATGGGCCTAACCAATGCATCTTGAATTTTCCTGGAAATTTACAAACTTACTGTCATAGAGGAGAACAAGGTCTCCTACTTGGAACTTCTTCTGCTTAATATGTTTTCCATGCTAGGCATTTTCTCTTTCTTTCTGTACATGTTGATGGAACTTGCTATAAATCTCTCTTCCTCCAAAGAAAGAAACTGTGACATTCTTTCCTCCATTATATCAGGGTTTGCCATATCTGTAAAAGTTGCAATCCTCAAACTAGACACAAAGTATTCCATGGGCATCACAGCTTCTTGCCTGTAAACTAATTTGAAGGGTGTATGACATGTCAAATTTTTACATGTGGTTCTATAAGCCCATAAAACTGCTAGAATTATAAGGTCCTAGTCATGTATAATCACATTGCATACCTTAGTAAGTGCATTCTATCTTATTAAATGCTTCCACTCTTCCATTGACCTGAGGGTGATAAGGGGTACTCTTATGATGATAAAATTGGAACTCCTCAGTCAATGCTTCAACAGTTTTATCCAGTAAGTGTGAACCTTGGTCAGTTATCAAAATCTTCAAACACCCAAATATAGAGAATATGTACTCAAAAATAAACTTTTCAACAGTCCCTTACTGGTTGTGCGTCAGCCCATCTTGTTAGATAATCAGTCACTGTAATTATGTACCTCGCACCAATCCTCCTTCTTGTTAGGCGGAAAGAGTCGATAGTGTGGACACAACCAACCTCCCTAGGAGCCTAAGACTCTCTAGTGACAAACAAGACAAACAAGAGCAATCCTTCTCTAAACATGCATTTACTATATAAGAAATCAAGTGTTTAGATCCTACCTGTAATCCAACGCTGTTGTAGCAGTCCAGCCTCGCTGATCCGGATGAGCTCCTCCTTCACTTTGAAACCTGCATCCACTAACAATTAAACGATTAAATAGCACTTGATAATCTCATAGAATAAAACATATTTAACACATAGACCAAGGAGTACATGAAACAACTCATAAATAACAAGTTATTGAGAAGAATGGACTCATTTGCATTAATAGGAAACAAAAGGAACAATTACAACCTGAGCCTTGGTGTTGTGCAAGTCCCTCCCAGGGTCCATCAAGAGTTCTCCTTTACTTTGACAAAGCTCACCCACTTCCAAATAGAACAAGCAAAGATGGCAATCTCTCCTCACAAGCTTCTAAATGGGAGTCCTAATTCCAGCAGCATCTACCCTTAGAAATGTTTAACTTCCAACCTCCCCTCCTTCTGGCCCAATGCCTGTATTTATAGTGGTCTAGAGGAAGTTATTCAGGTCCACCATCAATGGGATAATCCCCTCTTTGGATGGGATAGCTCCCTTATTGATGGGATAAGTTCCTCTTTGGTAGGGGTACATGAACCATCTGGAGGCGCTCAATACACGTCGAACAACCTTCTAGAATGCTCTAGAAATGACCACAAGTAACTTTTTAAAGATGAAACTTGCGCATTTTGACCTTTACAGGGGTACGCACCTGCCCCTTTACATACAGAGCGTACACGTACGCAGTTTTTGTGAACATTAGGTGCGTATCCGCAGGTAAGGTTGAGAGAACCTGCGTACCCAAAGATAAACAAATTTACAAAGACTTTTCTCTCTTTTTGGAGTTTGACATGGAGAGTAGAGGCATAAGACTTGCCCAGAAGGATAGCATGACTGTTGATAGAGCCATACTAACTGTAAATAGCCATGGTGACATTTTTTAGTGTAACAGATTGCCCCCTAAAGTGCGGAGTCTGTAATAGATTAGGGTTTTGTATTATCTAGGAAGGGTGAAGCGCTTTATCATTTCAAGGATTATCTCGTGGAGAGCCTGGTCAGAACCTGCAATTTTCAACACAAAATACATGTATAAGATTACATCATCACTGAGGTAGGCATTCCCATACTCAGATCAAAACTTTAACTAACAGACTAACTATTCTGATACAGGAATGATCTTGCAGTACATCATAATCATAGACTTTTGTAGACACAGTATGGACACAACCATCTGTTTATGATTAGTCTACTTAGATAATGAATACAAAACTCCTCGCAGCCTGGATGGTGGAAACTAGATCCAGGGTCTTTATTTCTACTTCCCGAATTGGTACGATTCTAGCCATGCGAATAAATGAGTTGATGTCGAACATGGTAGAAACCACTTGATTACCAGTCTATGATGTAAATTGTTAACAAGTGTGAGAGAGACCACCAGTAATGTCAATGGTTCTCAAAGTACCCAGTACAATCCATGAGATGTGAATGAATGAGTTGATGTCGAACATTTCACGGAATCCTTCGATCGAAAGTCAATGATGTAAACTGACGTCAAAGGCGAGAAACCTGCCGTTGATGCATGCAAAATTCAAGGTATTGACGATTTCTAAGTCATCTCTCTAGATAATGTGCTGAAGTCGATAGAAAGCGACCCGTTGCAGGCAAGCCCACAACACGAAATCATTGTTCAAGTTGAAGAAATGTTGCTGTAAGGACTGACTCAGGGATGGTCAAATGGATGACAAGTATTTTGCAGATGAAAGTTTTGCTTGCAGACCTCTTGAACACATAACGACACAACAGATGGCTTGGTGATAAACGACTCAAAGTTAATCCCTAGAACCCGACTGAAGACTTTCAATGCGGTTTGATCAACTGTGAGGTAAAGGATTTCCCAACCCAGGTGAATGAAAAGTGTCGTGTCCAAGAGTGGTAATAAAGTTTCTTCTGAGACAAAAGATAACAAATAGGCTCATTCTTCTCTCTTTTCCCCCACCATTTCTGGCAAGTACCTCTTTATTTTTAACAAGCTTGGGAGGATAACATATGCTTGATTATAAGCTCACCCTTCGGATGAGTCCAACCTAGTTTTGATTCGAACCCTAGGAAGGAGTGGTTCGTTCCTGTTTGTAATTGAACAGGTCCTTTACTGTTGAAATTTTAACGAGCCCAGTATAGCAGAAACTCGGTGTTTTTCAATTTTAGAGAGTCTGAAAAACTTAAGAAGACTCCAGGTTGAACTTTTTCGTAAATTTGTGTCCCCCAAGCCCGAAAAAGTATAAAATAATACCTGGGAGAACCGCTTGATCTTGCGACCAAGGAGTACTTTCATGATTAGTGTCTCTGACCTGAAAAGTAAAAAGTGATCAAGGACACGTCGTTTTATTTCCGTATCGAGTTTGAAACGACAAAAACCCGGCAATCTTTTCCTGATTTTATGGTCAGAAAAGAGCTATAAGGGGACCGTCTTTTAATTCCGTTTTAACGAGTGTAAAAGAAACGCTCGGCAATTTTTTCATGTTTTAGGAGTCAGAAAAGAGCTTAAAAGATGACTTTGAGGTTTCACTTTTTCGTAAGTTTTAACGAGTTCGAAAAAGGGATAAAAATGTACTCATGGTTTTCATTTTTGCGTAAGTTTTAATGAGTTCGAAAAAATGATAAAAAATGTACTCATATGGCCGACTTTCAATTTAATTTACAAGCAGGAAAAGACGGAAAGAACTCGGCATTTTCATTTGTTTTACGAGAATGAAAAATAGCAAAATAATCTCGGGATTTTCATGAGTTTAACGAGTCTTGAAAATAACTGAAATTGACTCGAGATAGGTTTCATTTTTACAAAAGCTTGAAACGGAGAAAAAACTATGCTTCAAAGTAGTTTCATTTTTTCACAAGCTTGAAACAGAGATAAAACTGTGCTTGATGCCCCCTAAGCATAACTGCTAGAGCGCATGCCCCCCAGCTTCATTTCATTCAACTAAGTACAAGCTGGATGGAATGAAGGTTCATGAACGAGTTCGTTTGAAAGACTCGACCTAAAACTGTAAGAAAATTATGCAAAACACTGAAATAACTAACCTAAATATCAAACTTAACATTTATGAGATCTAGTCAAACTCTCGACTCAAGTAGAGGAGGATTTGTTTCATTTTTTAACGAGCTTGACACAGGAAAAGAACTATGCTCGGATTCGGTTTCATGTTTACGCAAGCTTGAAACGAGTAACTATGCTTGTTATAAGTTCACATGCCCCCAACATAACTGCAAGAAAATTATGCAAAACACTGAAATAACTAACCTAAATATCAAACTTAACATTTATGAGATCTAGTCAAACTCTCGACTCAAGTAGAGGAGGATTTGTTTCATTTTTTAACGAGCTTGACAAAGGAAAAGAACTATGCTCGGATTCGGTTTCATGTTTACGCAAGCTTGAAACGAGTAATTATGCTTGTTCTAAGTTCACATGCCCCCAGCATAATGACGCAAAACGAGGGACATGCCCCCCAAGCTTCATTGCATTCAATGAGGTGGATGGAATGAAGCTTTACTTTCAAGATCTTGGAAAGACTTGTGGGAGTTGTTTCATTTTTTTAGCGAGGTTGACACAGGAAAAGAACTATCCTCAAAACCCTTGTTTCATTTTTTAAACGAGCTTGACACAAGATAAGGAACTATGCTCATAACTACTCTACAATCTACCTAACAAAAACTCTACTCTAAAAACCTTGATTCATTTTTTAACGAGCTTGACACAAGACAAGGAACTATGCTCATGACTACTCTCTACAATCTACCTACTTAACCTACCCTTGTTTTATTTTTTAACAAGCTTAACACTAGACAAGGAACTATGCTCAAAAAGTTCGCATGCCCCCAGTATAATGATGCAAAGAGAGGTACATGCCCCCCAGGCTTCATTGCATTCAACCAGATGGATGGAATGAAGGTTTACTTTCAATATTTAACTTGAAAAGGGAGTTGTTTCATTTTTAAGGAGGTTGACACAAGAAAGAACTATCCTCATACCTAATTCATTTTTTAACGAGGTTGACTCAGTAACAGGAACTATCCTCAAAACGTTTCTTTCTACAATCTACCTACATATCCTAAAATCTAGCTGATTCATTTTTTAATGAGGTTGACTCAGTAAAAGAACTATCCTCATACTAGCCTGTTTCATTTTTTAACGAGGTTGATACAGGAAAAAACTATCCGCGCCATCCTATTTCATTTTTTAACGAGGTTGATACAGGAAAAAACTATCCTCGCGCACACTGATCATGGCTTCCGACTGGAAGAAAGACATGTCAATGGACACACCTTGATCATGGCTTCCAACAGGTCTTCATCAGAAGGAAGAATAGTTCTCTGGAAGGAACACATGTCAAGGGACTCAAAAGGGATAAGAACATCGTGTTCAAATAATCCCATAGAGTTTTCCATGTCAATTACCGGATCTAAATCAACAGTGAGAGGCTCTCTTACATCGGTAACTGAAAACATGGGACCAGTTGCCACATAATTAACCCGTGGCAGGGTAGATACCACTTCAGAATCAGGAACATTTAGGGGTGTCATTTTATTGGTAGTCAAAACAAGACTAGGGAACGAAAGCTGGTCTACAGTCACAATACTGCCATTGTGAGGGAAAGACATCACGCGAAAGAGTGTCGATACGACAGCTTTCATTGCATACACATAGTCTCGCCCAAGGAGTAAATTGAAATCCAAGGGACCTCGAACTACCATAAGATCAATACAGACAGTTTTACCCTCCAAGGTAATAGAAAACTTAGGAAGGATCCCTAAAGGTTCACTAATGGTTCTGTTAAAAGCTTTCAGATTCTGCGTAATAGGTGCAAGCTGAGGGGAGCCCAAAGCCTTCCAAATAGTTGAGGATAAAATACTAACAAAAGAACCTTCATCTACCTGAGTACGATGTATGTCCCTACAACCTGCCTTGACAATGATTTGGAAGGGGATGGAGGAAGGAAGACGAGGTTCTGTCAGTCTATTCCAATCAAAGGAAAAGACCTCAGTACTTGGAGGGGGTTCTGTAGAAACAGGTGAAATGCCCCCTGGCATAGAATAATCTGATGTAACAAGAAGAACCTGAGCGGTATGAAGTTCACTCTCTAAAGGGAAAGTGGGATCGACTGAATGTGAAATTGAATCGACCACTTGATCAACTAATGGATCATCAACCTGAGTGACATGAGTTTCACTCTCCAATGGAAGAGTGTGATTGACTGTACTTGAAATTAGATCAATCACTCCGTCAGTTGACGGTAGGTTGGGAGAAAGTTTACGGTAACCAGTTGGAAATTCTTGCTGTGGAACAGTAATTTTTTCCAACAATGTTGAGGCTTCATCCATGTGAGGGCAAAGGTGAGTTTGATGACTCCCTTTGCATAACTGACAAGGAAACCTAACTTTACTCTTTTTCCCAGGAACCTGACTATCACTGGTTGATGGATCAATAGAAAGTTGATGAGATTTTTCTGACCATACTTCCAAGACCTTTGGAATACCAGGACAATTGACAAGGAAGTGGTCACCCTTACAAAGCCTGCAAGGGTATTTGGGTTTACGGTGCATGTCGGAATTTTCCTCAACACAACTAACACTTACAGTCGTGGTTGGTTGGTTGACTTCTTTCTTATCTTGCTTCTTCTTCTTCTTCTTCTTCTTCTTCTTCTTCCCTTTCTTCTTCTTCTTAGCCTCCTGGTTACTAGCATCAAGGCTTTTACCAGGCGAAGAGGAAGAAATGGAGGAAGAAAAATTAGGCGAAGAAGGTAAAGGGTCAACAGAAGGTTGGTGATGTTGAGATGGTGAACTCTGTTGAGGTGAAGCATCCGGTTGAGATGGAACAATTGGATTACTTTGGGCCAACGAAGTTGAAAACAACCATATCGGTAATCCTATTGTAAATCCAGGTAATGACAAAGTAGCCATATAAGGAGGACCAACATTTCCAAAGTAAGGAAAAGTACTAGGATTCTCGTTAGAAGGGGTTCCTAGGTTGGTAAATTCCGGAACATTTGCCATTATATTCAACTTCAGTGAATTTTATTAACAATTTAAAACTAAAATTAACAATTCACAATTCACACCTATGGTCTCAAAAAGTAAAAACAAACAAATTAACACGCGCTATCCAATCTAGGAGTCAAACCACACACAAACAGTAGCCTTCCGGACCGAAAACACTAGTTGGTGATGAAGCCCAACATCGCCGAATTCAGTACAGAAGTGGTGGGTGGAACAGTTACCCTGGCAACCTGCTTAATGATAGACCGGCACAAGTTCCTCCACTTTGACCGTCTCGAGTGAAGTGAACCCCCCGGAAAATCCAAGTGAGTCTAGCTGACGTCTGCTCCAGGTACAGTGGGATCTTCCCTCCACCGTCACCTCGGTAGAATCCTAAAGATAATGGTCACTAAGGTTACCAACCGCAACAAATGCACCTGGGGGAACAGTCTACACTCCGACAGCACGCAAGGGCAGAGTATCAAGCTCAATCCCCTTGCCGGTTCCTTGACAATAATCCAAGGTTTACCGACAAGTGACCCCTGGCTCCTCGACAATGGTTAATCCGAGGTTTACCGTTTGTAATACGTGCATGTCTGGCGTCGTTCCCAACGAGGGAGGATTGATCCCCTCACTGGTTCGGACACGAGCTCGTGCTTCTCCTTTAAGAGGAGCTTTCCCAGAGTACAAATGAGACAATTGGAGTTATTCTATCACAAGATGAGCTACTTGTTTGGTTTTGCTTTCTTGGAGAGTTAATTACTCTCCTACTCCAAGACACTAGCCTGATCTATATTGGTGTTTCAGAGCCCTAGAAATGTAAAAAATTACTAGATGAATTTTAATTAAGCGCTGTGTTATTAAGGCTGTTATTACTCAAATGGGTAAATGGATATGAAACCAATGGTGTTATGACCCGACTCAACTGAATGCAATCGAATATGATAATGTAATCTTTTCAATTCGATGAATCCTAATTAAAGTAAGGAGAGAGTTTCCATTCACTTCCAACAATGCAAAAAATTGATCACTAAGAGAAAATATAACAAATTCTCTAATGCACTAATTTTATCAAGAAAAACTAATGCAAATCAATTCCAAACCATTTTTTTTTTTTTTTGTAAATTCAAATCAAAGAAAGCTGATCTAAATCTACAATTGATTTTTCAGAATGTAAACTATGCAATTGTAATCTAAGCACAATTCACTTGAAAAGTATGCAAATGTAATCTATGCACATTTTTCAATAATATTCTGAAAATGAGAATTCTAATTATGCAAATGTGATCTATGCAAGAGAATTCTCAAACACAAGACGATTCTAATGTGATCTAAGAACCAATCAAGTGCAAGTCGAGAAAATTGGGTGAGAGTTCCAAAGATCAAAACATAAAAACACTCAAAGGCGATTAACACTCATACACAATTTAGCCCCCCCCCCGGCGAATGAGGGGGAAATTTTTTTGCAAAAACAAGAGCAAAAAGATGCAAAATTGTGAAAGGACTGAGACAAACCTCCAAGTAATGACCAAAGGAAATCAAATTAAGAATTTCTCAAAAAAGAGACTCAAAACACCCAATTGATGAAAGCTTAGAGTAGGAATGCTAATGAAACAAGCTTAGGTGAAGATCTCTGACAGTAGACTAATGGATCTGGGCAGTAAAAACTAAGAAAAAGCAAAATCTAAGAGGAAAATTGTAAAAAATGGAATTTTCTTAATTTTTAGCAGGGTACGCAGGCAACCTGTTAAGACAGGTGCGGGCCCGCTCTGTGCACACAGCAACAGTGCGTACAGGTACGCACTGTGCAATACTCAGAGGGTGCGTACTACTGAAAAAACCAAGAAAAACTAAATTCAATCTAACCCTAAGCTAACCCACCCAAATACAAAGTCACAGAGCCAAGAACCAGAAAATAAATGACTTTTCTCAGATCAAAGTTGCATACAAAGGAAAAAACTTTCTCATCAATGGATTCCCCAGCGGAGTCGCCATTTTGTCAGGCGGAAAGAGTCGATAGTGCGGACACAACCAACCTCCCTAGGAGCCTAAGACTCTCTAGTGACAAACAAGACAAACAAGAGAAATCCTTCTCTAAACATGCATTTACTATATAAGAAATCAAGTGTTTAGATCCTACCTGTAATCCAACGCTGTTGTAGTAGTCCAGCCTCGCTGATCCGGATGAGCTCCTCCTTCACTTTGAAACCTGCATCCACTAACAATCAAACGATTAAATAGCACTTGATAATCTCATAGAATAAAACATATTTAACACATAGACCAAGGAGTACATGAAACAACTCATAAATAACAAGTTATTGAGAAGAATGGACTCATTTGCATTAATAGGAAACAAAAGGAACAATTACAACCTGAGCCTTGGTGTTGTGCAAGTCCCTCCCAGGGTCCATCAAGAGTTCTCCTTTACTTTGACAAAGCTCACCCACTTCCAAATAGAACAAGCAAAGATGGCAATCTCTCCTCACAAGCTTCTAAATGGGAGTCCTAATTCCAGCAGCATCTACCCTTAGAAATGTTTAACTTCCAACCTCCCCTCCTTCTGGCCCAATGCCTGTATTTATAGTGGTCTAGAGGAAGTTATTCAGGGCCACCATCAATGGGATAATGCCCTCTTTGGATGGGATAGCTCCCTTATTGATGGGATAAGTTCCTCTTTGGTAGGGGTACATGAACCATCTGGAGGCGCTCAATACACGTCGAACAACCTTCTAGAATGCTCTAGAAATGACCACAAGTAACTTTTTAAAGATGAAACTTGCGCATTTTGACCTTTACAGGGGTACGCACCTGCCCCTTTACATACAGAGCGTACACGTACGCAGTTTTTGTGAACATTAGGTGCGTATCCGCAGG
Source organism: Pinus tabuliformis (assembly GCA_031772625.1). Lineage (NCBI taxonomy): Eukaryota > Viridiplantae > Streptophyta > Pinopsida > Pinales > Pinaceae > Pinus > Pinus tabuliformis. Next base: position 1,540,636,465 of record CM062804.1, on the reverse strand, counting down.
TAAGGTTGAGAGAACCTGCGTACCCAGAGATAAACACATTTACAAAGACTTTTCTCTCTTTTTGGAGTTTGACATGGAGAGCAGAAGCATAAGACTTGCCCAGGAGGATAGCATGACTGTTGATAGAGCCATACTAACTGTAAATAGCCATGGTGACATTTTTTAGTGTAACACTTCTAGGTGGGTTGATGGGTCTGACAAAATCAATAGCCCATTTGTAAAAGGTCTGTAATGTAACTTGTGGTACCAATGGAATTTCATCTCTTCTTGAAGGCTTTCCTGTTCTTTGACACACATCACATGCTTTGTAGTATTCCTTTGCATCTTTGTGTAGTGTAGGCCACCACAATCATGCTCTCAAAATCTTATGCTCTCAAAATAGTGTCCACCGGCTACGCACCTATGAGCCTAGACTAGACTCATTTGTCTTTCATGTTTAGGAACATATCTGCATAGTATCTCATATAGTCCCATCTTATATAATTGTCTTGCTATTAATGAAAAGTCAACTCCCTTAACTACTAATTCTTTCTTTTGCTGCTTAGTATACTCTAAAGGAGCCATTCCTATGGTCAAAAACTAAATGATATTTGCGAAATGGTCATCTACAACTTTGATTGCAAATAACTGTGCATCAGGGAGATTATCCTCTATGCTAGCTAGTTCTTCCCCTATTTCTAGTCTTGACAGATGGTTAGATTGTGCCTTTAGTCTTCCTGGTTTAACAATGATCTTAGAGTCATACTCCTGGAATAATAGTAACCATTTGCAAATATTTCCTCCTAAGACAGGCTTATTAACCAAATACTTTAGTGTAGAATGATCTGCAAACATTTTAAAGTGTGATCCCAACAAGTAGTGTCTAAAATTCTACAAAGAATATACCATGACCAATCCTTCCCTTTTTTAGTAGTGTAATTTTTTTTTCTTTAGATCATTTTCTACTTGCAAAAGACATAGGATGATCAATGTCTCCTACCCCAGGTTGTGCTAGTACTACTTCCAATGCTACACAAGAGGCATCCACATGGACATGAAATTCCTTATTCCAATCAAGGAACACTAGTATAGGAGAAACTACCATTTTTTTTCAATATGTCGAAGCTCTTTTGACATTCTTCATCCCACTAAAAAGTTACATCCTTTTTCAACAATTTCTCCATATGCATAGTAATTTGAGCACACCCTTGATGACCTTTCTGTAATAACCAGTATGTCCCAACGTAGTGCAAAGTTGTCTTACTGTCTTAGGTGGAGGCAAGTTCACAATGATAGCAATCTTAGCAGGGTCCACCATTAATCCTTGCTTACAGAAATTATGTCCCAACAATATGTCTAAGGGTACACAAAATATGCACTTCTTGAGGTTCAAAGAGATCTGATATTGTCTACATGTGTCGAGCATAATTCTTAAGCTTCCAATATGTTTTCTTAGAAATCCAAATGCTGTCCAATCATCAAAATATACCTCTAAAAACTTGTGGATGTATTCCTTAAAAGTCATGACCACCACCGTAGAAATTATAGCAGGGGCATTTTTCAATCCAAAAGGAATTACTATGTATTGATATGAGCCCCATTCTATAGCAAATGTGGTTTGATGCTAATCTTCAGGTGCAATCCTAATCTAATGATAACCTGAGAATCCATCTGTAAATGAGTAAGATTCTTGACCTCCTACATTTTCTAGAATTTCATCTGTGAAAGGGCTAGTAGGGAAGGGATCATGTAAACATGCATCATTCAACTTTCTCAGATAAACACAGATCCTAATTTCTCCTTGAGTATTTTTCTCTTTCACCACCATAGGACTCACCCATTCTGATTCTTCTACTGGTTCAATAATTCATGTTGCTATCATCTTATCAATCTCTACTTTCACTTTTTCCTTATACTTCGGGTTCAGCCTATAAGGTCTTCTTTTGACTGGCTTCACATCAGGCTTAAGGTTAATATTCATGAATCCTAGATCTCTTATTATACAATTCACTTATGAAAACTTAGTGGGAAATAGTTCTTGATATTCATGAAGTAATTCTGTAACTTTATTGTCTATCTCTTCATTGCAATAGTCTCCTATTATCGCAAACTTGGGTTACCTCTCTGATCCTATGTTCATCTTCTTGGTCTTCAGTGGATTTGTTATGTCTGGTATCTCTAGCTCAGGTCCAATTACTTCGTGGTATCCTTCTGATTCTGCTATGTCGATGTTGTGTGGATCTTCTTCTTCTTCTGCAGTAAAGTTATAACATTCTAGTGAATTTTCTATCTGCGCAACCCAATCAGATTGCTGCCATGTTAGTGGGGTTACATTATTAGAGATCTTCTTATTGACTATCGGAATAGCCAAATATATGCATGGACAATCATACTCAAAGATGAATGTCAATATGAATCCACCGACCATGTCTTCCCAGTTCATGGTACCATATCGAAGCTCTGTTTCTAGGTACCAGTTCTTAGGAATTGTCTCTAATGTATGAATGAATCCATGTACCCATTCTGGTTGTGGAATCTCCTTCTATGCGTAGTACATAGCTAGATATGCTCCCTAGGATTAGTTTAACCATCATATTTTAGCTCCATTTCTGTATTTATCTGTCTAAATATTATCCACATCAATCTTTGACATTCCTTCCAAACTCTTATATTCTTATTGTGCGCACCCCACCATCTAGCAGGGATAAATTTTAGGGCTATATCCAAGGCTAACAACCTTTGAGTTTCTGGAACTTTTTCTTCATAATCATCAAGAAAAGCATTTACATCACCTAAACCATGATAAGAAGATAGGTTACATACCTCAGATGTCATACAATGAACTGATTTGGTAATTCTTGCACATCGCCTTGTGGATACTTCATGTAACCTATTCTTCTTCTTCTAACTCTGAGGAATAAGAACTATCATGCTCCCAACTTAGCTTTCCCTCTATAGTAGGGTAAACGAAATCTAGTTCCTTTGTTGTCATTTGATAGATATTGTCTATATTAGCTGTTCAATATTCTGCTTTGACTAGTCTGTATATCTTGCTCTTTCTGATGGATCCAATGGAACAATTACTCTCATATTATTTCCTTTAAATATCATCTGTCACTTCTTCAGATTAATTGTATCCATATTGTCAAATTCCCAGTCAATTCCAAGAAATGTAGGATAAGGGTTACTATCATTGACGATCTCTACTACTTCAAAATCAATAGTCGTGCAAACTCCTTCAATATCCACTGTGACAACTAGTAGTCTTCATAGAGGGAAAATATTTTGTTGATTTGCCATCCTTAACTGAATATGTGACCACTATAGCTTCACCTTACACATTAATTCCATTGTTTGCTTTGTCAAGACATTAGCATCAGATCCCAGATCCAGAATAACTTGATCCATCTCATATACTCCTATCTGTGCACTAAGCCTCATCTCTCTTCTGGTTCTCTTTTGTTGATGCAAATTATTGACTGTGCACATCTCGCTTTGTGGTGTGTCTTTAGATGCACATGAATCTATCAATTCCTAAAGCCCTTCTACATCCTTTTGATCTCTTAACAAATTCATACAAGTTTGTAGAAAATAATTTAAAATACTTACTTGATTTGCTAAATTCCAGTCTTGTGTAATAGCTCGGTCCTCTTTCGGAGCTCAGTCCCATGTCGAATCCGGTGACATGTCGCAATTACTCTTATGATTAGGCTTTGGATGTGAACTAGAGGTTGAAGCTCCAACATCCATAAAACTTCGCTTTGCTTCCATAATTTTTTTTTTAATTTCTGAATATAAAAAACATGAACTTTCTCAACAGTTTATCTGACCCATGCACTTTCAGATTCTTTCTTTTCATCGACTTTATCATTACCAATCGCAACTCCACTTCTTGTGACAATACAAATTCGAGGTTCATCAATCCTCCTTTCAGCAGTCATCATTTGAATATTCTGTGTCGGCTGCTGATTTATTTTTTTCTTGCATCTTCCCCATAAGTATAGGAAATTCTTCAATTACATGGTCAAAGGATTTATGGTACTTACATGTAATTGTGGGATTTTGATATTCTTTGTTGGGACGGGGTCCCTTGAGTTAGATTTTGTTAAAGTTTTGTTAAGTTTGTAATGATATTGTAAAGTATCCGCATTTTGAGGAGTGAAGCATGAGTAGCGTAGGTCAATAGGAGTCAACGGGTCTTTAGGAAGGTCAAATCCCCTTAGTTTTTTAAATTCAAGTTGTTTTGAGACCTGCCCATGGTTCATGGACCATGGTATTGTAATGAAGGAAGAGTATAAAAGGAATTCATAGAAGAGTCATAGGTAAGCTAAGTAGGAAGTGCATGAGTTGAGTCTGAATTTGTCTGTTCTGTACTTGGGCGAAGGGGAAGGCTCCTACAACTTTGTGCACAGAGACCTTTTTCCGCAGTTGAGTGCGCGGGCCCCTCTAGCTGTGTGCGTAGGGTTGGAAAGAGTTTGTAATTGAGAATCTATAATAAAGACATATTTTGAATTGATATCTGCGTATTTGTGTATTACTATTTAACTCTAAACTTTCTTTATTTATGATCTGTTGAATGCATTTAATCAGGAAAAGTACTTAATATATTCACGAAGATGTAGATCTGCTTATTTGTATGATATTATGCATGTTTAGCACAATCAGCGAAGGATAGAAATTTGTTAACTGTTATTTACTGTAAGTTATGGGTTTCAAGGGTTAGGGTTTCCGAAGGTCAAGATAAAGCCCTAGATCTGTAGAAAACACATCACATAGCCCTCTAGATGCAAAAACCTATTTCTATCATCCCCCAATACTTCCTCGGGTGAGACTGCAGCCTATGTTACGCGGGTTGTTGTTGAAAGGACCAGTAGTGTAGGGTTTTGTTGGTTAGCATAGCTAACTTCGAACCTGGGTCCAAGCCCCATCAATCCAACAAATGGTTCCATTGCTGGGACCAGGATCTATCTAAGGGACCTGTGATGTGGGGTGTGTGGAGACCAACAAAGAAGGAGATTGAAAAGTGGATAGTTCAGAAGCTGCACGAGTTTGCAGCTTAAGAAAAAATGAATCCACGTTTGTCGAAAGAAGATTGGCTACAGAGATATCTGTATACAGACGAACACGAAGTTTTCTTTGGCTCTTTTTCATGTGAATTATATGAATGGTTGGCTAAATTGGTGGATGGTCAACCTACCTGGAAGTTGGATAACCCTATTGTGTGGAATCCAGAGTTAGTGAAGGTCATAGATGGATCATAATACAAGGTTGTGAAGGCTGTGGATTACCAGATCGAAAGTATTTTGGGTAGATTTATCACTGAGTTAATGATTGATACGTCTATCAATTATAGAGAAGTTGAACACCAGTTTTTCAAAGGACCAAGAGGGAAGTATCTAAAGTCTCTAGAAACATGGATTAAAATGCTATTGTGCAAGAAACGGGTTATTCCACTAAATTGATGTTTAGAAGAGGCTCGATGGGAGCTACGCGAAGTGGGAAACAGTTCATAAAATATCTAGATACAATTGCTGAGTACAGTCCTCTGTTGGGAGCATCCGATAGCGAAGAAGAAAGTAATAGTTTGAATATGCCCAGAGGCAAGCCACAGTCAGTAGATCAGGCCATTTCAAGAATTCCACATCCATCCACTCCACCTCCACCATCACCTCCACCTCACACACCTACGCCTCCACCTCCACCTCCACCTCCATTTCCACCTCTTCTATTTAGTATGGAAAACACTATGAAGATGCCTATATTCAAGGGTCTAGGGACAAAAGACCTTGATCAATTTTGGTTTGTAGCAGATGTTGTGTGGAAGTCACAGCAGATAACAGATGATGATATGAAGAAAGTGTAGATGGTCAAAACATATCAAGATAGGGCACTGACTTGGTATATTAAGTACAACACGACTAATCTAACTGGCTCGTTGAAAGACATAGAAGATGCGCTTAATAAATAATTTAGAAAGCGAAAGTTACAAGCCCAGTGTGTGACTGAGATCAAATATATTAAGCATAAGGTGAATGAATTTGCAAGGGATGTTGATCAGAGGTTAAAATTCCTCTTACAAAAGGCTAATATATAGATTTCGGATGAGCAGCATAAGGAATGGTATATTGCTATGCTATTGCCTCATTTGAGATTACCATTGTCACAACAGAATATTGGATCGTAGGTTGAAGCGCTGGAAATTTCTATGAAGTTAGAGTATTTTCCTATTCAGGTAATGAATATGGGAGTGCAGCAGATTCAGATGCAACTAGTTAGCCTGCATATGGAGTTGTAGGATCTCAAAAAGGGAAAAGAGGTAAAAAATGGGACCCATTATGAAGTGTGGTGCTTAAAGTGCAAAGGAAATGGTCATGAAAAGGATCATTTCCCAATATATCATAACTATCTAATTGGGGAAGCTCCTAACCCCCTGAAGCCATAAACTTCAGCTGGATCAAGTAATGGTGTAATGCCCTGGTGTGCTATTTTCCAAATAACAGGAAAACACTCAACTGACAATTTCCGTTTTTTGTAGAAGTCCATATATACCCCTACAACTATTCTGTAATTTCTGCAAGTATGTAGACCATGATGAGCACAATTGCCGAAGTTATGAGTTAATGATAGATAAAGCTCTGACATATAGAGTACAGGTTGAGACACGTCCACAATAGGATCAAGGCGCACCTGCAGCGTGCGAAGGTTTCTAGGGACAAGGAAGAGGACGAGGGGGAGGAGTTGGAAGAGGTCACAGACAAATTATTTGTTACAATTGTGGGGAACCAGGCCACTATGTGCTAGATTATCAGAACTCGACACACCCCTCCTTTAAGTATTATTGATAGTTGGAACACGTAATAGAATATTTTCCTATACTCATCACAAATATGCAAGAGAAGAACCAACATCCCACTCAGAACATCCAGATGGCGAGGTCAAAACCACATGAGGATGGCCCAAGCGTTAATATAGTTACGTGAAGTGGTAGAGCTACCACGAAAGATAAAGCCATAGGGAAACAACCAGAAGAGAATCCATGGGTGTGCAGGGTTGCTGACAAAGATACTTAATTTTATTTGCATAAGGCAAAAGAAACATTTATGGAGGCCAAGAAGAGATTTGTGGATTCATGAGCTTGCATATCAAAGAATCAGAATGCATGAACAGAGAAGCCTAAAGAGGTCATTTTTGTGCAGGAGATAGATCCCTCAGTATTGAAATCCTTCTTGCAAACTTGCATGGAACTCTTAAGGGACCAGAAAGTGGTGGAGTGACTGCAAGAGTTAATAGAAAACTGTGCTGGAAAGGGCAAGTCACTACTTGAATAATGCATAATGCATAAAGTAGAAAAAAGTAAGAAAAGGACTGGTCGAGAGATGAGATTGACTGCACAGATGAGAGAATTTGAAATAGACTGGGTGATCTTACATTTTGGATCTGAAGTGAATATTTTTCCTAAATAGAGCTGGGAAAGAATGAGAAAGTTGATGCTATAGTGGTCCCCAATTCAGCTATGAATGGCGAACTAACAGAAGATTATTCCTATGGGATGCCTACATGGAGTAATTGTAGACATTAGCTAATTTTGAAGTAATTGAAATAGTGGATTATAGTAATCCCTACCTGACACTGCTTGGAATCGATTGGGCGTTTGATATGAATGCAGTCATCAACTAGAAGAAGCGAAACATGACATTTGAGAAGAAGGAAATGAGAGTCATTATTTCACTGGATCCAGATGAAGGTGCGCAGTATACTGAACCAGTCTGAGATTACTATGAGGAGGATGATATTGAAAAAATCTATAAGCTTACTATGTGGAATGAGGATTGGATCAATCCTATGGTGGATGGAAGAATTACATAGGAAAATGATAGCTCCTTCAACTTAAATTTAGATGAGGAGCTCGAGCATTGGTAGAATAGATTACAAGAAGTATCAACGCTGCGATGCAACATACTTACTAAATCACTCCATTGTATATCCACTGAGGTAACTAATTTACCATATTATGATGGCTTAGAAGATGTATATTTGTTTCTTGATAAATTTGAAAGGGATGTAACAAAGGAGCATTGGTTCTAGGCATTGGACATCACACTAAGAGCTACACCTGCCAGATGGTGGGGTACACATAAGGACAATTTTGTAGACTGAAAGGAGTACCGAAGGATGATGAAGTTGCGATTTGGCTATGAAATACTCGCATTACTGAAAAATATATAGGGAAGGATGATCTGCACGATCATCTGGCTCATTGGACGAAAGTGTGAGGAGAGGAACCACAACCTGAATGGGTACATATATGTTAGTTATTTGCACCAAACAAATACCTACACTACTGGACCTTTTGGCATCTATCCGAGGTGTGCATATTGGAGTCTCACCAGAAGCAATATGGGGGGATTTTGGAACCAAGTTTCCGCACCGAGAGATCAGTGTGATGTCCTTCTGCAACCTAGATCTACCTTCGCATAGATCTTTAACCTCTTATGTATTAAAACAGTAACTTCCTCGAATCAGTCTCTAGACCTCCACAAAGGTCTACAACTAGATTTTTCAGACCTTGAACTAGTGAACTAGCTACTTATATGCACCATAGATTACTTTTAGACCAGTATTTATTCAGATCCACCAAAGTGTTCGATAAATTTAACAGATAGTGTGATGATCTTCACGTAATCAATTAACATTAATTGCATTCAAATAATAAGGTGGATCAAGTAAGTTCATGCATCAATACATCATTATTTTACAAAGACATCATTCCATCAGAGCATATATCACAATCATACATAACAGACGTAAAGAGCTAAAATACAGGAATTTATGGAATAATATTCTTTATTGATATTCAATATCGGTTTACAAACTCAATACTTCTCGGTGTACTCAACTATAGCAGTCCATGTACTCAGCTGCAGACACTACTCTAGGCCCCTGCACACTCAGCTGTAGAGCCTTTTCCTCCTCTAAGACTTCTATCTCTGTGCTAGACTTCTTTGCTCATACCCATGGACTTCTTCTTCCTTCATTCCTTAGACTCTCTAAGACACAACTATTTATACAATCCCATGGTCCGTGGACCATGGGTAGATCTCAAAATCCGACTCAACTTTAACTAAAGGAGGGTAAAAACCCTTTTTGACTCTTAACTAGTTATGCGCTCCATGAGCACAATTTGCGGAGACATTTCATCTTTTTACATCAAAACTTGGGATTTTCCCCCAAAACTTGGGCTTTTGCCCCAAAACTGACCCAAAGGGACCCCATCCCAACAATATAATCTACCACACCTTGGATATTATTTCGATGAATTGGTACTTAGAAACAGAGCTACGACAAGGAACAACATAATGGGACGTTATGAAGGAGAGATTTTTTCTAACAGTCAGTTTTGAGGACATATTCAAATGTATTGATGAAGCATTATAGGAAATTAAGTTTGTGATTTTTAGAACAGTTATAGAGCCTATCACGTGGGTACAACTTGAATGGAGTACGTAGCTGCACCATGCTCTGGAGTGCTACACCATTACCACAAAAGCAAGTGAGGAAGATCCAAGGAATGTCAATATCCTTGAGTCAGAGGGATAGTGAAAAGTCGCTGGACCTAAGGTATAGGTTCGTGAAATTTCAAAACCATTGAAGACCAATCAAGTGAACATTGGGTCAAAAACACAATCGAAGTTCATAAATATAGGTGAGTACTGGGATGAGGACACAGTTGACAAGGTCGCAAAGTTTTTACATGAATATCAGGACTTGTTTCCAACAAAGTTCTCTGATATAAAGGGGATAGTAGGTGATCTAGGTGTTATGAAGATCAATCTGAAGCCAGATCCGAAGCCAATAAAGAACTGCCCATACTGATTGAATCATAAATACAATGAAAAGGTGTGCGAAGAGTTGGATAAGATGCTTGCAGAAGGGATTATTGAGCCTGTAGAAGAATCAAACTAGGTTAGTCCTATGGTAGTTCAAGAGAAGAATACAAAGAGTGAAATTAGTATTTGTGTTGATCTAAGGAAGTTGAACGATTCTTGTGTACATGATCCATTCCCTACGTCATTCACGGATGAAGTCTTGGAGAACATTGATGGTCAAGAAGCATACTCTTTTACAGATGGATTCTCAAGATATCACCAGATCAAGATTGCCCCAGAAGATCGAAGTAATACTACCTTCACCACATAATGGGGCTCTTTTCAGTACATAGTTATGCCCTTTGGACTTAAGAATTCCCTGCGATATTTTGTAGGGTCGTAGTCACAGCCTTTAAGGTATGTATTCACAAGTTTTTGGAGGCCTACTATGATGATTGGACGATGTTCAGGTTAGTTAAGAAGCATGTTTCAAGTATTCTCCTCATTCTGGATACTTGTAGGAAGTATCCAATCTCCCTAAATCTGAAGAAGTGTATATTTTGTGTATCATATGGGATACTTTTGGGCCATGTTGTTTGTAAGCAAGGGTTGATGGTGGACCCTGCTACAATTGCAGTGATTATCAATTTGGACCCCTTTGAGGAATGTAAAATAGTTACATGCAACATTGGGCCATATAGGATACTATAGAAAGTTCATTAAGGCATACGCACAGATCACTACACCCATGGATAAATTATTGAAGAAATATGTGACATTTTACTGGGATTATGATTTCCAAAAAAGCTTAGATGTTTTGAAGGAAAATATGGTTACAACACCTATTCTAGTGTTCCCCAATTGGAAGAAATAATTTCATGTACATGTGGATGCATCCTACATAGCATTAGGAGTAGTTTTAACCCAACCAGGTGTAGGAGATATCAACCATCCGATTGCATTTGCGAGTAGAAAATTGTCTAAGGTAGAGAAGAATTATTCAACCATGGAGTGCAAAGGGTTGGCGATGGTATATGTGCTCCAAAATTTCAGGCATTATCTATTGGGTGTACACTTCAAAATGTATACATACCATTCAACTTTGAAGTACCTGGTCAACAAGCCTGTGTTCGGGGGGTGGGAATTTGTAGGTGGTTACTGCTATTTCAAGAGTATGAATTTGAAGTAATTGTGAAGCCATGAAGATTAAATGTTGGAGCTGATCACCTTTCACGGATTGAGAATGGCGAAGAACCTAAAAGTCTTGATGAAGGATTGCCTGACACACAACTCTTTACTATACGCATTGCAGATGAACTTTTTGCGGATATAATCCAATTCTTGCTATGGGTGTAGCTCCTTAAGGATATACGATGCAATAGAATAATGAATTGGTGGTCAGGGCTGCAGATTTCTCCATAAATCCAGGGTACTTGTAAAAAATGGGGATAAATGAAGTTCTATGTAGGTATGTATCGGATTATGAAAGACAAAGTATCCTTGTCGAAGTACATGGAGGAGTTGCTGGAGGACATTATGCTGGAAGAGTGACTGTGTAGAAGATCCTACGAGATGGGTTTTGATGGAAAAATATGCACAAATATTCAAAGAAGTATTGTAGGGCATGAGATGTCTGTCAGAGGACTATGAATCCGTCGCAAAATTTGGCGAATTACCTCTGAACGTACAAATATCGTTACAAGAAAACCAACAAATGGACAATAGATTTTGTGGACCTATTCAGTCACTAGGAAGGAAGACATGAGTGCACTACATCATTATGGTGACAAAATACTTGACCAAGTGGGATGAGGTGCAGGCCCTAAAGGATTGCAATGCATCTACAATTGTGAAGTTTATAATTGAGTAGATTTTGTCTAGGTTTGGTTGTCCTAATATTTTGATGAGTGACAGGGGTTCGCATTTTCTGAATGAAATGATTACTGATTTGCTAGAAGAATTCTAGATGTATCATTAGAAAAGCATGCCATACCATCCTCAAGAAAATGGAACATTTGAAGCTTTCAATAAGATCCGGGGGAATGCTTTGACGAAGATATGTAATGTGAATAGGAACGATTGGGATGTGTGCATACCAACTGTTCTTTAGGCATATAAACTACATGTAAGAAGTTGACTAGATAGACACCATTTCGATTGGTTTATGGACAATAAGTGGTGATGCCAATGGATTACATAATGCCTAGTTTAAGGATTGTTGTAGTCATAGAGATGGCAGATCAAGATATAATCGAAGAACACCTTTCTCAGATACTTGAATTAGAAGAAGATCGATTCTTGGTATGTTTTCATCAGCAGGTGTAGAAGGCTAGAGAAAAGGCATGGCATGATTTCCATATTAATAAGTGCACCTTTAAAAATGGAGATTTAGTGTTGATGTATGATAGAAAGTTTAGTAAGTTACCAGGAAAGTTTCAGATGCATTAGCTGGGACCATACATCGTCAAGGAGATTATGAATAGAGGTGCAGTTCAACTCAGGAAGATGAATGAAGAGCTATTTCCAAGAAGAATCAATGGGAGCCAGTTGAAGTTGTATAGGGATGGTCCCACCCCTGTGCGATGACTACATGGATGGACGACAATCTTAGTACTTCAGGCATTTGGAAGGAAGTGCGGGACTATAAAATTCTTTGCCAAGAGAAAAGTTTGGCGAAGAGATTAGGTTGTGCGATGGTTGGGAGAAAGGCAAAGATGGAAGATATGAAGAAGGAACTGCACTAGCAAGGTGGGTCTCATATAGCCTAGCCAAAGAGTGACCGTTGGAAGCACTGTAGATGATTGGATGGCAATTTTCCCATTAAAGGGAGAGGGGGGAAATAATTTAAGGAGCATATATTTGGAAATTTATTGTCAAAAGAGAATTAATGAGGGAGATGTGGAGGGAATCAATGGATTTGAATTCAAAAAGGGCTATAAATACAATATCCCACTCCACATTCAAACAATTTTCTTCCAGAGAGATTGTCTTGAGATTTTATGCCTAAGTTTGAGCATAAAAGGATGTTGTATGTTTGGATGAGATTGGAAAGAGGTAGAGTAGAAATTTCCATAGAAGGGGCTTAGGTTTGAGGGAGATTTGTCCGAGTTACATAAGAAACTCCTCTGGGAGAGCTTTGCCAAGATGACTACTACACCATTGACCCATATTACTGCACCGTGGTATCAAAGAATGAAACCGAAACCACCCGTTTCAAAATCGGCTGGGAAGAAGCAGAAGAATCCCCAACCTCCACTAGTGCACCAGTCCCCTAGAAGGATACCTATGGAGAAAAGGCAGAAGTGGAAGAGGGACAAAAACAAGCAGCCTATGGAACCTGAGGATTTGGAGGAAGAAGAATTGTTTGAGGGGTTGGAGGATATCCTTAGAGAAGAAGTTGAGCCTATTTCTAGACTACCTCCTTACATGCCACCAAGGAAGCTAACATCCAAGGTTTCTAAGGACTTCGATGAATTAAAATATAAGGTATTCACTCCGCTATTACCAGCGCATGCACCCATAAAGGGTGAATTGTTGGCCTAGGTACCATATTTGAGGATGGAGGATTGGGATCTGAATGATTTCGCAAAGTACCCTTAGTTTCATCCCAACAATTATTAGAGATCCTTATATTATGAATAAGCGGGAGTCACAAGGGTAGAACCAATAAAGTGGTCGGATGGTGTTAGAGTCGGTCTTTACATCCCTCCATCAAAGATCATTTCTCTTTTTGCATTTCATTTTTAGGTGTCTCGCTCGATTCACTCAGTTGCATTCCGCTAGGAGCATGCCATAAATCTAACGGAAGGGTCTTGTCATTCATTACCCCTCATGCCTTATCCATGCTGGCTCAGGTATGTTCATCAAAATCAAGTTTTAAAGTCACTTACAGTCCTGTTTCAGTTTCTAGATCACAAGAGTCATTTCAGTCATTAGGTCTAGGGTTAGTCAATTTGGTCTTCAACAATGTCTAATAATGCCAGCAGACTCATGAGGGAGGTTCTTAATAAGTTGTTATTTCAAAGATTTTCATCATCATATGGACAGATTATGACTTTTCTTCAAAACTCTGTTTTGAAGAAAATTCAACATTTCATTTTTATAATAATTTTCAAAAGTTTTTCAGTTGTTGAATTCTTCAGGAAAAACCCTGGTCTCCTTTGCCAAATTCCATGTCAGCTATCCCTGCAAAAATTGCCAAGAATTTCATCATTTTAGTCAAAAAATTAAAAAGGAAATTTAAAAACAGAGTTGTATTAAAATGGAAAAAGTGCTAATGCCAAAACATTACAAAGATGGGTCTTGCAGAGTCAAAAATCAAATCCATGTCTTTATAAAGATATTTTCATGAAGATCAATGTCATTTGCATGCCAAGACCAAAGAGAAGCCACTCAAAGAAAATTGGTTGAGTTAGTGTGTGATTTGGGTGAAGTGGGAGGAAACTTGGCCGGCGCTGCACATAGAGCAGGTGGCGCAACACACTGGGAGAAACCACATAGTGTAAATTAACACAGGCGTGGCGCACTGAAACGGCATGGTGCATTGGGTATGCGGCGCGACGCATACACCTGAAAGCCCGAATTTGCTTGAAATTTCTCCAAATTTCCCATAACTTGCGTGGATTTGCCAGGTAGGGTCGTTATCTTGGTATTTCATCCAATTTTGTGATAAGTTATGGTGGTTTATGGATGATGATGATTGAAACAAAAATCTTAAACCCTACCTCCAAAGTACCTCAAAAGGAAAATTGCTGTGGGTTTCAAAATCAGTGTTTTGCTACCAAAGTCACTCCTCCTTCCCATTCCTCCCTTGTTTTTATCATTCCCTAATTTCCTACCCCCCTATGCTCATTAATTCCTTCTCCTAAATGCTCTGTCCCAAATTCTCCAATCTCACACCTCAAACCCTACACAACAATTCCTAACCCTATACATCAAATCCTACATCAAATCCCTCAAAACCCTCCTACATTTCTGTAATCCCTATAGTCCCAATAGTCCCTAATCCCTTACTACTTTCCCTCTTCCTAACAGTCCCTTGTTTCATTTGCTTCCCCTTGGTGGCAGAATTTGAACACACCACTAAAAGAGCAGTTCAGCACAGTTTTCCTACACCAGCATCTTTTTCTCCAAGGCAGTTTGAAAAACAGCAGTCATGGCATCTGAGCATTCATTGGATTATGAAATGGAAACCCAAAGTGACTCCCCCATGGAGGAACATGCACCCCGGATGCCTCATAGAGGAGGTAGACATATCAAAGAAGAACCAGTCACCCTCACTAAATTACAGGCCTGCCCTCTTTCCATGTTTTGTTTCCAGCATCAGTCATGCTATGAGTTTTGTCAAAAGGTGGCTAGTGTTCAATTTCATCATGAGTTGGCTCGTCTATTTGTGCTTCATTTACATAGAGGTCAAGCTACCTTAGCCAGTTTCACCTTCACACTTACACCAAAATCTGTCTCACTAGCAACCGGCATACCAAACGTTGGGGAACCATGGACCAAGAGGAAGAAGATTGACCGGCAGCATTATGAGCCATACATTAAAACCGGTTTCTTGAGGCAGCTCAAGAGAGTGTTACCATTCCGATATCTGAAAGATGAATATGCTCCACTAATGAAATTGATCATGAAATATTTCAGCTGTGAGGGATGGTTCTCTCGTTTATATGCTTATCACATCAGGTTTCTCATGCATTTCACCAGGGTACGGATGATGAACATTCCGTATTTCGTTTTTCGGAACATAGATAGGATGACCACCCTTGTGTAGCACAAAACTCCTCAGCAACAACTTAACAATGTTTATCATTTTGCTCTTATTAAGATTTTGGTGGTTCATCAGCTTGGATTACAGGACATCACTTGGGATGATGTCATCTCTCGTGACTTCTTCAGATCTTCACAGGGATTATCAGAGGTCAAGCATGAGACAGGTGGACCTTCTCATGAGTATGAGCACCATGAGACCGCTAGTGTGCTGGTATTCATCACATACCAGAGAGGCACTAGACATTTGTTTGTAGCAGCGAAGCGAGTGTTATCTCCACCCGGGGTGGAAGGGGCCTTGCTTCCTCCATCAGCATCAAAAGTACATGACAAAGGCAAGAGGCCAATGCAGGATGAGGGGCCCTCAGGTGAGCAAGAGACTGACTTCATTCTCGTTCATGATGATGATACAGATACGGGCCCACAAAGTGCCAAACTTAGGGAGATCATCTAGGAGCAGCAAACAGAGATCCAAGCCTTATCCCTTGACCCAGAGAGAGCCTTCTCTTGTCCTCGTAGGGCTAGCTACGAGGCTAAGCGTGGTTTGATGTGGACCTAGAACCTTGTCTTTTCAGCCTGAGGCAAATCTAGGCTCTAACATAGTGGCGACCATACTGGGGAAGAAAATGGTTTGCTTGTTGATGTCATTTGTTTTATAAGCTACAGACGGAGCCTGAAGTTATTCCAGGTAGCCTTCGAAATGCTTTTTCTTTGCATTAGAGGAAGTAGATAAATGTTGCTTCAGTCAATCTCCAGTCTAGCTTGTAATCATGACACTTGACTTGTAAATTGCCCCAGTACATGTATCAAGTTAGATCTGATGGTTGATGGTGGACAACGATCAAACACTGGCAAGGCTGAAATCATTCACCTAGCGACTCTAAATTAGTTTTGAGATCAGATCTAAAGACTCCACTGGAGGATGATCCTAACCAGCAGAAACATGAAAGGACAATATGGACAGATTAGGTATTCAAGTTGGAATTCCATCCAAGACATTTTGTTCTTTGTTATAAATTATTTCTTCTCTCTTCCTGAGAATGTCAAGAATGCTTTGCAAAGTATACTGTATTTGAGAAGAGATCCTCGGTCTGCAAATGATTCTTTATCTTTGAATATTGTGAATACCAAAGATTTGCATACCTTTGAGTTTGATCAAGACCTTTCTTCTGAATCTTATGATGACTGTCTTAAAACTGATGAACCTCAAGAGACCAAAACTAATCCTGTAGCTCTTGTATATACTCCTACACCTTTTATAGTCCCAGATAGGTTTAAACCTCTTGTTTTACCTTCTATTCTCCCTGCTTTCCCTGCAAATTATTACCTATATTTTCCGAGATTTGACGGTGAATGTAAGAATGTCAACGCTGAGCAACACGTGCAGAATGTTGAGACTTTTCTAGACCTTTTTGAAGTTGATGAAGAAGATGTCAGTATAAGGCTTTTTGCTCTTTCTTTGCAAGGCAAAGTCAAGAGTTGGTTCAAAACCCTGCCTGATGCAAGAATCTTATATTTCCAGCAGTTTGTCAAAGTTTTCCTCGACAGGTGGGTGATCAGACAAAACCTTTTCTTGATTATAGAAGAGTATAACCAGCTGAAAAGACTTCCAGGGGAGACAGTACAATAGTTTTCTACCAGATTTAATCAAGTTTATTATTCAATGCCAGTTGATATAAGACTTCCTCCTAGATCCGCTCTCTTGCACTACCCGGGTGCCTTTGATCTAGAAATGGAGTTTCAGCTGAGAGAAAGGAATGTTGCAACACTTGAAGAGATGCAGAACAGTGCAGTAAATGTAGAGGCTCACCTGCTGATCCGAAGGGCAAGGTTGAAAGAAGAAGAGATGAAAAATATAGATCCAGAGGAATCGACATCTCTAGAGGTAAAGCTTGACATTTTGGTAAGTGCAGTGGAAGAGATCATGCAAAATATCCTACAAGGAAATATTATGAGGTTCGAGCCCATGGCTCGCTAATTGAAGAAGAACAAGTTACTGATCCAAAACATCTTCTTTCTTATTCCAATTGTTTTATATCTGATAATGATTGTCTTATAGATCATCTTGGAGAAGAGAGATCTGTTGATATGACATGTATGCTTGATGATGTGTTTTATACTGACGATTTGCCTCAGTTTGATCAATATGATGATGATGATTATGTTCTCCAAACAGAAGCTAATCTTGCAGACAAATCAACAACTAGTTTGTGGGAGGAAGAAGTTAACTTTTAGCAGCTCGAATACAGTGATCAACCGAAGCATATCAGCTATGACAATGACGAGAAAAGTGCAGCAAATTTTGAAGTAAGTGAAGGATCTTTGCCTTTTTGTTTTGCTTCATTTCAATTCATCAGAGACAACTTTCATGCAATCAGAAATCAACTGTCGACAAGTCTTGATTTGGACCATCTTGAGGGCAATAAAAACCTTGTTCAAGACTTCTCATATTCAGATTTCCAGCCCCCAAATGCCACTGATTGTCAAGTTGCACATGAAGACATGGAAGCTGGCACATATGATCAAATAATACAAGATGATTCCATACCATTTTGTTTTGAATCATTTCAGTTTTTGAAGGGTAAATTGCATAGTAAATCTTCAAATGAACAGCTTGTAGGAAGGAAAGATAGTGAAATTCTTGAGCAAGTTGTTAATGAGAAATCTTCCCCTGAAATGATTGATGAAATCATTTTGGATACAAAACCATCCCAGCACCAGATTCATAGCCACCAAACACAATTGAAGATCAGATTATAGATGAAGGCGTGGAATCTGAAATACATGATCTAATGATGCAAGAGGATTCTGTACCCTTTTGTTTCGAAGCATTTTAGTTTATAAGGCAGAATCTTCGTAATATCTCTAAAGAAAAAGATGAACAGCCAGTAGGATGTCATACAGTTTTAATGGATACATCGCAACAGTCTTCTCAAGTTTTTGATGATCCTATTGCTTGTGTGTTGGATGATGTGTGTTGTAAAAGTTCTTCTCCATTAGCTAACCATGTGACAGAAGAGAATGTTGATAATAATCTGATTCAAAGGTCACCTTCATTGTCTTGTTTAACAGATTTTTCATTACAAAGCTCAGATCAAAGTTTGCAGTCATATGAGGAGATCAATAAAGGAGACTTTTGTTCTATTTGGAATCAACAACAGAGTTTGGTTATTCACGAAATTCAGGATCCTTTTGACAGCCTGCTGCTATCACCAAAGAAAAACATCACAGATGTGAGGAAAATTTCAATATCCAGCTATGAAGACTACTTGGACCAGAGCAGTAATGTGTTAATGGAAATCAATAGCTATTGTTATGAAGATCCTTTTGCAGTATTCTTGAAGTCATCCAGTCAATTCATATTTTTCAAGTTTATCACCAGTCAACTTGATTTCGAGTTTCCATGGGAGTTGCCTTTCGATTCTTCCCTTTTCCTGCGCATCAGAAAGCATTTGGGAAGAAATCAAATATCATCCATGATGCTTACATGGTTGCATTGGCTATTCCATTTCACTTGATCGGGTGGTGAAATGAACAATTAGAGTACGTTTTGATGAATAAGTTCTGCTTTGAGCATGATTTCTAGTTAGTCGAGTCATGTTTTTCAGTCATTTCAGTTTCATCATCGAGTCGTTTTGAGTCAGGTTTTAGTCAATAAAATGTGTCAAAGTCTTGTGTTTTTTGTCGAAATAATGACTCCATAGCCCAATGGATGAAGGCACTGTCTAGCTCTTCCAGAGATCTGTCGTTCTTGGCACCTCCAAGGAGCTACCATCCCCATTGGAGCCAATGTTAGAGTCGGTCTTTACATCCCTCCATCAGAGATCATTTCTCTTTTTGCATTTCAATTTTAGGTGTCTCGCTCGATTCACTCAGTTGCATTCCGCTAGGAGCATGCCATAAATTTGACAGAAGGGTCTTGTCATTCATTACCCCTCATGCCTTATCCATGCTGGCTCAGGTCTGTTCATCAAAATCAAGTTTTAAAGTCACTTACAGTCCTGTTTTAGTTTCTAGATCACAAGAGTCATTTCAGTCATTTGGTCTAGGGTTAGTCAATTTGGTCTTCAACAATGTCTAAATAATGCCAGCAGACTCATGAGGGAGGTTCTTACTAAGTTGTTATTTCAAAGATTTTCATCATCATATGGATGGATAATGACTTTTCTTCAAAACTCTGTTTTGAATAAAATTCAACATTTTGTTTTTGTAATAATTTTCAAAACTTTTTCAGTTGTTGAATTCTTCAGGAAAAACCTTGGTCTCCTTTGCCAAATTCCATGTCAGCTATCCCTACAAAATATTTTCAAGAATTTCATCATTTTAGTCAAAAAATCAAAAAGGAAATTTAAAAACAGAGTTGTATTAAAATGGAAAAAGTGCCAATGCCAAAACATTACAAAGATGGGTCTTGGAGAGTCAAAAATCAAATCCATGTCTTTATAAAGATATTTTCATGAAGATCAATGTCATTTGCATGTCAAGACCAAAGAGAAGCCACTCAAAGCAAATTGGTTGAGTTAGTGTGTGATTTGGGTGAAGTGGGAGGAAACTTGGACGGCGCGGCGGATAGAGTAGGTGCCGCGGCGCATTGGGAGAAACCACACAGTGTAAATTAACACAGATGCGGTGCATTGGAACGGTGCGGCACATACACTTGAAATCCTGAATTTGCTTGAAATTTCTCCAAATTGTCCATAACTTGCATGGATTTGCTAGGTAGGGTCGTTATCTTGGTATTTCATCCAATTTTGTGATAAGTTATGGTGGTTTATGGATGATGATGGTTGAAACAAAAATCTTAAACACTACCTCCAAAGTACCTCAAAAGGAAAATTGTTGTGGGTCTCAAATCAATGTTTTTCTACCAAAGTCACTCCTCCTTCCCATTCCTCCCTTGTTTTTATCATTCCCTAATTTCCTACCCCCCTAAGCTCATTAATTCCTTCTCCTAAATGCTCTATCCCAAATTCTCCAATCTCACACCTCAAACCCTACACAACAATTCCTAACCCTATACATTAAATCCTACATCAAATCCCTCAAAACCATACTACATTTCCGTAATCCATATAGTCCCAATAGTCCCTAATCCCTTACTACTTTCCCTCTTCCTAATAGTCCCTTGTTTCATTTGTTTCCCCTTGGTGGCAGAATTTGAACACACCACTAAAAGAGCAGTTCAGCACAGTTTTCCTACACCAACATCTTTTTATCCAAGGCAGTTTGAAAAACAACAGTCATGGCATCTGAGCATTCATCGGATTATGAAATGGAAACCCAAAGTGACTCCCGAGGAAAATGCACCCCAGAGGCCTCATAGAGGAGGTAGACATATCAGGGAAGAACCAGTCACCCTCATTGAATTACAGGCCTGCCCTCTTGCCATGTTTTGTTTCCAGCATCAGTCATGCTATGAGTTTTGTCAAAAGGTGGCTAGTGTTCAATTTCATTATGAGTTGGCTCATCTATTTGTGCTACATTTACATAGAGATCAAGCTACCTTAGTCAGTGTCACCTTCACACTTACACCAGAATCTGTCTCACTAGCAACCGGCATACCAAACATTGGGGAACCATGGACCAAGAGGAAGAAGATTGACCGGCAGCATTATGAGCCATACATTAAAACCGGTTTCTTGAGGCAGCTCAAGAGAGTGTTTCCATTCCGATATCTGAATGATGAATATGCTCCACTAATGAAATTGATCATGAAATATTTCAGCTATGAGGTACGGTTCTCTCATTTATATGCTTATCACATCAGGTTTCTCATGCATTTCACTAGGGTACGGATGATGAACATTCTGTATTTCGTTTGCCAGAACATAGAGAGGATGACCACCCTTGTGCAGCACAAAACTCCTCAGCAGCAACTTAATAGTGTTTATCATTTTTCTCTTATTAAGATTTTGGTGGTTCATCATCTTGGATTACAGGGCATCACTTGGGATGATTTCATCTCTCGTGACTTCTTCAGAGCTTCACAGGGATTATCAGAGGTCAAGCATGAGATAGGTGGACCTTCTCATGAGTATTAGTGCCATGAGACCGATAGTGTGTCGGTATTCATCACATATCTCGGGGCTACGTAGTTAGGTCCATATCTAACGAAGCTGTGAGGTTTGATGCTTCCATTTTGGTAGGAAAACTAATGAGAAAGTGTTGTGCAGATGAAGTATCAACCCCGATTGTTTCCTTCACTGTGTAGTGTAGCAAGGGTGTCTAGTACAACTGGGCAGGCTATTTGTGTAAATAATTCTTGGAGGATTGCCACGAAGCTGAGGAGGAGGGAAAGGAATTCCAATATTCATGGTTGTTATTGCTTATTTCACTGGTTGCATGGCACACACCAGACAACTCGCAGTTCCCCGTAGTAGATCTTGATGTTTGTGTAGCTGCGCGGTACGCTTCACTGTGGGCCTCCAAGGAGCCCACAAGGGTGATAGAGAATAAAATGTTTTAGGTCCTAGTCAAGATTGACTTGTGCATGGTGTTCAATCAATGGCCATGATTTTCACCTACTTTACATGCACAGAATAAAGATATAGCAGACTTCAAAGCATATTTTCACAATCTGTTCATGCACACGAAGAAGGATGCTACAGGAACATGGCACAAGTTGCCTTATTTAGTCATGGAGGAGGATATTATGGGGGTCATTAGCAAATGGTCAAGTGATTGGCTCACCCCATCTGGTGAAGCCGCAGGAACAAGTAAGGCCACAAAAGTAGAAATAGGAAAGACAACACTTGCAACAGAGGCCAAGAAAGAAAAAAAGAAAGAAGCACAGAAGGCTTCTAAGAAAGAGAAGGAAGCACAGAATGAAAAATATATACAAGTAGAAACACCATAGGCCACCACTGACCTAGAAGAGCCTGATATAGAGTGCATAGATTCTAAAGTAGAAACCATAGATGAAGAGGAAGAGGGCACAAACCCCTATTTCAGATCGGAGGACTTAGAGTCCCCCTTCAGGATCAGGAAGAGACAAAAGCGTAGTTCTACGAAACCACGAAATAAGTAGAAGTCTGATACCCTGGAGGACCTCTATAGTGTACCCAACATGCTTTCCCATCATGAAGAAAATCCTAGTATTTCCCTCTTCATGAGTAGAATAATTCCCCTTTACACCATTTCCCAAGAATCGGTTAACACTCAGGTTGTTCCCTTTGACTCCAAAGGGAATACGGCCGAGGTAACCACTAACCAATCTTTCAGCCACAGGTCCTAGCCTACCTGCAACCAGAGAGGGCTCTCTCTTTCTGATTTAGCTTTGTTTTGATGTAATTTTAGGCTAGTTATGATGCACAGGATTTTGTTTTGAATATGTTGGGATGATGATTTTAGTCAGAACAAGCATGTTTTTGCAGAATAATCTAGGCCATTGAGCATGGAGTCGATGCTGGTGAACTACTGGAAATGTCTTTTGAGGAAAAAGGTTATGCTACAGAGCCAGACAAGCATCTGTGGAACAATTTTTCAAATCTATAATATGATGGGATGAAATCAGGGAGTGAAAGGCAGCTAAGGATCTTTCACTTAACTGATAGAGGGAATGGTGAGAATATTATCTAGGAGAATTTAAGAATTCCCGAACAACATTCATAATGATAGAATGAATACAAACATGAGCAGTTAAGAATTCATGTTTATGATTAATTCTGAAGAAAACACATTTAACAACAGAGATTGAACAGAGGGTGTACTCAAACAATTCCTCTACTATTCTTTTTCTCTTTTGCCAAGTTAATGAAACATATATTGGAGTTAAGCAAACATAGAAAGACAAAACATAGTTTAGGATAACTTATTGCTCCATCAAACAACACAGGAATTCTGTAGCAGAACGCAGATCATCACTTTGACATCAAACAGTGCAGAGATCAGGAACTTTTCCAGCCATTTGTATTAGATAGTCTGAAAATTTACAAAACAGTGTCTCAGAGAGAAAATCACCAACCCCAAATACGTTGTATGGGGAGGTATATATACAAAAATTAGATACAAAATATCTAGCTGATGAGTTAATAGCTCATAAATTCTATGCCAACCCCTGAGGAATTACAGCTGAAAGAGTAAATGCTGTAGTAAATATTTAGTGCATTAGCTGTCCATCTTGTCAGAAAGTTTTGACTTTTGTGACCAACTGAGTCGGCTGGAGCTGCGCTGTCCAAAATCTGTGCGTTTCCCTTCTTGGGCTTGTTGTCCCAGTATTTTGCTGAGTCATTATTCTCACCCGCTCTGCCAGTTGTCTTCATGCTGCATTAAATTTTGTTGACCTGAGGCTGATTAGGAGAGACAGAACCGAGATCATTGGGGAAAAATTTGCAGCATTGCTTGCCACCAATCTTCTTTAGGCAGTTGGTGTCTTCGTATTTTTATTAGAGTTTCAGCTGCCTCTGTGTACCTGTAAAAATTGGGTGGGACCTCAAACAGGTGATTAATTTCATGCTCAATGTAAAATAAATTTTCCAGCTTGTCATAGAGGCTCTGCCCTGATGGAGGTCCTGCTTCTTATGAAGTGCTTGTGGATGTTGTGATCTGATTTGAAATGAAATTGGTCATCCTAGTGGCATACTGCTCACGGGTGAGTAGTCTTCCAGCACCGGTCAATAGGCTGGGAAATCCTTTGCCTTGTAATGCACCCATTCTAAGCTTGTAATCATCTACCTCAGCCTGCATTTCCTGGCATTTTCTCTCCAAGTTCTGCACAAAATTTCTAAGGGTCAGCAACTTTTTGGTTGTTAAAACAGTTTCTGTTTTGTTGCTGATGTCTAAGGCTACCAACTCCTCCTTGGTGTGAGTGTTGAGGAAAGTGTATCATCCTGCTAGCCTACTCAGGCATATTTCCTAGTGCTGCTCTGGCCTTTTGGCTTTCAATTTGAGCTTGGCCTATTAACTCAATCTGCTCATGCACTGTTTTGATTGATTTCCATTGTTTGGTGATAGAGTGGTCAATCCAGGTCCACAAAATTTTCTTTATCTCAGCCAGAGTCGTCTCTAAATTCAGTTCCTTTTCCAAGGCCTTTATTCTGTCTTTCAGGGCCTTAATTTATTTGGTCTGCTCAGCTACTGTCATTTTGGACTTGTCATATTTTGCTTCAAGCTCAACCAACTTTTCTTTGGCTTGTTTAATCTCTGTTGCCTGAAGCTCCAGCTCTTTGACAGCTTTTGTTAATTCATCCATGCTTATGCTAGCCTCAGGAGCTGTTGTTGTTGCTGCCGTAGTATCTGAAGTTGTTGTAGCCGTTGGAGGGGTCACTGTTGCTTCTGTTGTTGCTGCAATAGTTGGGGCAGTTTGAGGAGGCTGGGAGGTCGACTCTCCCTGCTTGTTTTGCAGTTCCTTTTCCAATTCTTCTTCCATTTGGACTATTCTTTGATTCATTTGCATTAAGAGGTCCAATGTGTCCTCAACTTCTTTCTCTTTTACTAGCTCTCCCGCCTGTGGATGCATGGTTGAGGAGAGCCTCATTTGCTTTGTTAGAGCAGCAATATCATCCTCCTTTTTCTTCATTAGAGCTTTGATAGCCTTGGGATTCTTAGGATCATGCCCCAGGTCTACGATAATGTCCTCCAATGTTTTTCTTCTGTTGTCTTTGGCTGTGGAGGACATTCTTTCTAAATCAAGATGAGTATTAGTGTTCCTCAGAGATTCTTTTAACTCATGGGCCATTTTCGCCTTTTCCACCAATGTGGCATAGACCATTTCCCCTGTTTGCTTATGCAGTTCTATTTGATCCATGGGGTGAATGTCTTTTGCCATAACCTCCAACCTCGTTCTGACATAATCTGCAGCCGACTGAGGCTGTTGTACCTTGGGTTTAAAATGGCTGAGGATCATCTTTTCCTCTTTGATGTCATATGCTGCCATCAACCTTTCTTGTTTGGCAGGTGTTGCCTTGAGAAATTGGTCATATAACTGCACTCTTAGCAGCTCATTTTGTGCCTTAATTTCTTTAAAGGTGGCCTTGATGCTAGTTGGCCTCTTGCTTTGCTGTGTGGAGGAGGACACCTCCATGCCATGCTGTCTTTCTTGCTCTTGTTGAAAAGAGCTTGTGGCTGTTTGTTGACTGTCTTCTCTATCTTTCCTTGGGCTTCCAAGGATTTCTTCACTGATTTCCTCCACAACTGGAGAATCAACCTTTTGCCTCTTGGCTTCGGGCTGCTGAGTGGACCCACTAGCAGGTGTGGACTCATCTCGGTCTCGTTTTCTGCCTCTTTCCTCATGTGCAGGAGTCTGCAAGGCAGGCACTGTTGGTGCTTCTGTTTGTTGTGGAGGAGCCTGTACTTGAGGTTGCTCTATTGAAGAGGCAGGCTGTTCTGTGACCACTTCCTTTTCTACACCCATTATCTCCTTGTCCTTTGTTGTACCTGTTGCTGATGTAGATGGTCCCTAGGCGACTGGTGTGGCTACAACAGCGGATGTACCTTCTCCAATTTGATGTGGCCGCTTGAATGTTACATGAATTAGTTAGCGCCGAGGGTGGTCGAGTTGATTGAAGGGCGAAGATTGACGTTGAATTTGCAGGTGGCGGCATCCAGAGTGTTGAAATTTGAAATCTAGAGGCAGCTTGGTGCGAACAGCAGAACAGCGCAGCCGAAACATTCCAATGAAAATGACCGAAAACGGTCACTTTTGGTGTTTTTAACGAAAAATTTGGCGCATACGCGCTTTTGGCGCTTTCCCGTGATGATGTCAGCATGACGTCATCAGCAGGCCCCGGGTACGGACGGGTGACGTGGACGCTGACTGGGATGATGATGTGGTGGGACATGGTGGCACAACGTGGGCGCGGGAGGACAGCGTGGCGGGCGACGTGGGGCAGCCGCGGGGACTAAGTGTGACGTCATGGTGACGGGACTGCTGACATAATGTGATGGAGGGCGGTTTCTTGGACGACAGTTTCTGGTTTCCCCGCACCGCCTTTCCGCAGAGGTGGTTTCGGAGGGGAGGCCTCCGAACATCCCGGGCTGTCGACACATGGCGGGGGTACGACGGCAAAACCACCCATCCCCCGGACGTTAAAGCCCGGCACGTTGACGGTTGAAAACACCCGCCCATCATTGGATCGGGCGCGGTGGGAGATTGACAGTTGGCGGGGCCTTTGGTGTGGCATGCAAGTTCGGAGCGGGACCCGCCCGTATTTAAATAATATATTGTAGCTGCGGGTTCTAACTTTAGCTCGGGTGGGTTTTTGGGTGTAGGATTAATACGGGTTATTGTGGCACAATGTTTAATAAAAAACATTTAAACATTTAAACATTGGGTTTATACCACGGGGGTAATTTGCAAGGGTGTAGGTGAGTGGGGGTTTTAAGTATAGGCTATTAATCTTAACCAGAGGTTAGATTAATTCAGGGGTAAGGACGCATAAGGGTTGATTATAGCCCCAAATGGACTAATATCTCCCATAACTGTGTTACTTAGCTATAATGCTAGGGGGTGGGATAGTTAATATATTTTTGGGAATTTTATATAGTTTTTTGTAGAAAATAGGGGTGGGGATGTAACTAGGGAGCTATATAATAGGGTTAGGAGTTAATATGGGTATGTGAGGTGAAGTGTGAGGGAGAAATTGAGCTTGAGAACTGAAACTTAGAAACCAGAAATGGATGAAGTATGAAGTGAGGGCTTTACACAAGAAATGTGGCTTCTTTTTTGAAGAAGAAGGTCACAACTTGACATGACTTTCTCAAGGGAGAAATGTAAGAAGGACTGTTTAGGCAGATCCTAAAGTCCTCAAGGGGATATTAGTAAGAAACCTTTTGAAAGGAATGAGGGAAGTTAGACATGCTTTGATAGTTTTGCCATATAGACCATTGTTCTTGCCCTTCTCTTATTGATGAGATAAGATATGATTTTCAATATATCATGTGGTCAGACCTTGCTTCTGCAACCTCCAACTGCCTACCCTGCCTAATAGACCTAACATTTTTTCTTCTTTTGGATGGGTGCACTTAGCCTTGCAAACCCTGATAATCCTCTTTTCTTTTGGCTTCCCTCCTATCTAAATCTACCCTTATGTCTTCCAAGGGTCCAGATTAAGAAGTTGGGCTCCTTCCTTTCTCTATCCAGCTACTCACCTGCCAAGCTTGAACTGTTTGAGCAGATATTCATTTTCTAGTCTAGAACAAGCAATTTAAAACATGGCATGGTCCAGTTTGAACTGTTGGGCCATCCATCAAGATAACAGTGGCATTTTGGCTAGCCACTTTCCTGGTCTTTCTTTGGGGTTCATTTCAATTATTTTTTCTGACCAATTCATTTTCTTGTCTTTTGATTATTCTTTTAAGGCATACCCTCTTTACATTTTTTAACTGTCTGTTCCTTTCACAAAATATGGAACCTTTGTAATATCAAAGATGAACATTTTTGGCACTTCCACTGTCAATCATGAAAAATGAAACCCTATTGGTATAGGAGACTAACAGTGGCTCCACTTGGGGATGGATTTTCCATATGAAAAGCCAAGAACAGCAGGTCAGATCACCTTATTTTTCCATTCTTGCTGCAGTTTGAATTTTCCTTTAGTTAAAGACCATTGATCTGAATCCTAGAAACTTGTATGAAATACCCATTAAGCTGATTTGCTGTGAAATTACAGCTCTGTTTTTACTTGTTTCTCTGAGTATTCCTCATCACCTTGATAGTTCTCCAGTGTTTTCTCTTGCTTTCCAATGATAGGATCAAATCATATATCAAACGATGGTGTCGTACCTTGTCCTCCTCAAAATCTGCTTCACTTGGACCTTTATTTATCCGCTGTAAATGAAAATACTGGAAATACAAATATTTATGTACAATATGTGGCTGTGTAGTGTTTCATCAAAGGGGGTCAAAATAATGTTTGAGCATCCTCCCATTGACTGGGCCTTCCTCAGTGTTTGAGCCATCCAAACTCTTCAGAAAATAGGTGTTATTACCTTGTACAACATAAATGAGATAAGGTCCCTTCCATAAGAAATCAAACTTGCCATGTTTTCCTTTGTCCTCCCTCCTAGAATCCCATCTCAGCACTTTGCTTCCTATGAAGAAGTCTTCAGCTTTGGTTCTTTTGTCAAATATTCTTTTGAGCTTCTCTTGCAGCCCTTGGGTTCTCTGATAGACTTCCTCTCTTGTTTGTTGTAGGTGAATTGTCTGATTGATCCTTCTTTGAATGTCATTAGGCTTAGCTTGTATCTCTTGCAGCAACTTGATTACAGGGATCCCTAAAGATGAAGGAAATCTTGCTTCCATTCCATAGACTAGTTCATATGGGCTTATACCAATGGATCTCTTGGTGGTCAATCTGTCTGCCCATAGTGCATTTACCAACTTCTTATGCCAATTCTTTTTGTTCTCCTCCAAGACCTTCTTGATGATGTTGATAAGGCTTTTGTTGGAAGACTCAGCTAGGCCATTGCCTTGAGGATAATAGGCAGTGGAACGGCCCAAGGTCATGTGGTATTTATGGCAAAAGTTGATCATTTTTTTGGACTTGAAAGCAACAACATTGTCTGTAATAATTTTATCTGGACAGCCAAACCTGGACAAGATGTTGGTTTCTAGGAATTGTATAATAATGGAGTCATTTTCCTGCCTACAAGGGATGGCTTCTATCCATTTGGTAAAATAGTCTGTAGCAGTCAGAATCCACCTATGCTGACCAGAGGATGAAGGGTGGATTTCACCAATAAAGTCTAAACCCCATTGCTGGAATGGTCTCTCAGTTGAAACAAGTTTGAGTGGTAAAGGCAACAGCTTTCTCTTGCCTTCAAAAATTTGGCATTTGTGATAAGACATTACAAATTTTCTCACATCAGTAAACAAGGAAGGCCAATAAAATCTAGCCCTTAGGATTTTATTAGCTGTGGATTTCCAGTATAAGTGTCCTCCACAGTCACCTACATGAAACTCCTTGAGAACATTGTTAGTTTCATCAAATTTTAGGCAATTAAGTAAAATTCCTTCATGATTTCTCCAAAATAAGACATTGTCTATGATACAAAACCTTGATGCTTTCATTTTCAAGAACCTTTTCTTGGTTTTGGACAACCCTGGAGGAGCTTGCAGGTTTAATAATACAAAACATATATCAACATACCAGGGAGATTGCAAAAAGGCTTGGTGGATCTATGGAGTCGCCATCTCCTCTTCGTTGTCCAGTTCATTAATGTCAAGGGCTTGGAAATTGGTTTCAGTCATTAGCTTGGCTAGACCTTGTCCTTTTATCAGTTTGGTAGGCTTGATTTAAATGTCATATTCTAAGATATTGGCAATCCATTTGCCCCTTTTTCCTTCAATTCCCTCTTAGGTTAAAATGTCCTTAACCACTACATTCGGGACATAGGCAATTACATGAGAGTATAAAATATAGATTCTAAAGTCTTTGATGGCCTTTACCAATGCATAGGCTTGCTTTTCCATAATCTGATATTTTAAGGGAGCATCTCTAAGGGCTTTGCTAAAAAATGCAATGGGTTTTTCACACCCTTGGTCATCTTTTTGTAATAGGACTGCAGCAATTGTATGCTCAGATGCAAAAGAAAAAATGATGAAATCCCTATCAAACCTAGTACTTGTTAGGACTGGTGTGTTTGTTAATGCTCTTTTGATATCCTCAAAGGCCTATTTAGCTTCCATGGTCCATTTGACCTTAGAATCCTTCTTCAACATATTGTTTAATAGTCTTATGAGCTCAGCCAAATTAGGAATGAATCTTCTCAAGAAGTTGATCTTTCCTAGAAAGCATTGTAGTTCTTTGATGTTTCTTAGATGAGGCACTTGAAGGATGGCTTGAATTCTGTCCGGATCGATCCTAATACCATATTTTGAGATTATATGACCTAGGAGCTTACCTTCCTCTAGGCCAAATAGTGATTTCTTTGGATTCAAAGATATGCCATATTTTCTACAAATTAAGAAAACCTGCCTCAAATGTCCTAAGTGTTCTTGATCTGATTTTGAAAAGGCAGTAAGATCATCCAGGTATACCACTAGAAAATCATGGATTTCTTTGGCAAAGGCTATATCCATTGCTCTTTGAAATGTGGCCCCTGCATTCTTAAGCCCATAAGGCATTTTGACATATTTAAAAGTTCCCCAAGGTGTTGTGAAGGCAGTTTTGTCTTGATCATCTGGGTGTACTAAAATCTGATTGAATCCAGAGAATCCATCTAGTAATGAGATCCTAGAGGCTCCCACTACCCTTTGTAGGATATGATCCATTTTTGGTAAGGGGTAATTGTCTTTGAGAGAGACTTTGTTCAAATTCCTTAGGTCAACACACAGTCTAATCTCTCCCGTCTTCTTCCTAGTGGGCACTAGGTTTGAAATCCACTCTGAGAACCTGATTGGAGCAATGATTCCTGCTTCATACATACGTTTCACTTCTTTTTCAATGAGGGGAAGGAGGACAGGATTCACTCTCCTAAGCTTTTGTTTAAAAGGTTTTTGGTTTTCTTTTAAAGGTATGGTGTGTTGGATGACTGAGGTATCATAGGACTTGAGGTCCTCATAACTCCAAGCAAAGATATCTTGGAATTCTTGAACAAATCCATGTATTTCAACTTCTGATCAACTGGTAATTCCTTGGATAATTTTATCATTTTGGGATTTTGTGTGGTCCCAATGTTACAGTCTTCAATTTCAACATTCAGTGGTTGCATTTTTGGTTTCCTTGAGATATCATTTGAATCAAACAAATCCTCCAAAGGGGTTAAACCTATGGGCAGAAAATTGTCTTTTAGATCAATTACTTCGGCTTCTGTTTCAGCTGTTTCATCAAAATCTGTTTGCTTCAGCTCCTGTACATTTTGGTTATTAAAGATAGTAGGATGCAACACTAGATTCGCTGCTTCAGCTGATATATTCTGCTTGATTGTGTATGCCTGTTGTTGATCATCCATAGTGCTAGTATCAATGTTCATGCCAGAAAATTCTTCTTTTAGAGTAAGGAAGTTATTTATCTGTGTGTCACTCTCAAAGACTTGCCAATTCTTGATGTTATCCGGGACTGCAGGCCTATGTTTGATTTCAGCAGTGAAACTGTGATTGGGTCTGAAAGGTAGCTTGCAAGTGCTGGCAAAGGTTGCCAAGCTATGAGCATGTAAATTGAGCTTTCTTGAAATTTTGGTTAATTGAGATTCTGAGAAAGTGTCAAGTACTTGAATAGCTGCTCCCTTATAAGCTCTTAACCTTAGATCATTTGTGATAAAGTTTCCTTTCATCTGTTGTATGATCAGATCTGAATCTCCTAAGATTGAAACTTTGGTTGCACCTAAATTTTTTATGAGTTTGAGTCCTAACAAAAGGGCTTCATACTCAGCCATATTGTTTGTGCATCGAAAGTTTAACCTATATGCATGACCTTCAGCCTGGTCATTCTGCATATTGTGAATCCAGACTCCTGCCCCAGCTCCCAACTTGTTTACAGAGCCATCAAATTCTAAATACCATAGGGTTTCATGGTCAAGGTTTGTATTGAGACTCTTAGAAGGTTGGGTCATGGGCAGATTGGTTTCTTGCCAGTCATTTGATGTATCATTCTCCTTTGTTGTATCAATTATATCAAAAGTCTTTTGGTCTTGAGAGGCAAATTGTTCATTCAATCCCTCTATCTGTGCTGCCACTACTAGTTTGGGATAAGCTTTGGTGCACATGTCAGCATTATACAAAATGAATGAATCCATGTCTGAATGTATTGAATAGATGGGGAAGTTTTGGGGTTTTTCTTGACTACTCACCACATATTTCATTAATGTTTCACGGTATAATCTCTTTGGCTGTCCAAAGACTGAAATGGTGGCGTAGGACATGTCTAGTTGCAAAGATCCTTGGAGTTTGGCCCCCCAAGATCTGGATAAAAGCATACCGTACTTGGGTGGAATGTTAGCTACCACCACATCCATCAAAATCGTTTTGGTTGGGTATTGGACCAGGGAAACACACAAATCTTTAATTAAGCCTAAGCACCTGACTTGGCTTGAATCAAATGAGAATAGATCTTTGTAAGGTCTTGTGATATCTAGGTCTAGTTTTTCCATTACAGATTTGGGCATTAAGTTATGTGAGGCCCCAGAATCAAACATTGCATTGTGTAAAACCTTGTCATGAATGTTTAAACTGACATAGAAGGGTGGAACCCCTCCATTTGTTGTCTTTCCGTTAACCTCAGGGCCAAACAACAATTCAGGTTGATCATCTAGAACATTTACAGCATCCCTATTGTCTGATATTTGGAGTGACCTATTGATTTGCTGTCTATACACTTGATGTTTGACTAATTCAGAAAGAGGGACAACTATCTTTAGCTTACTTATTTCTGTTTCTAAGTTGAAGGGCTTTTCCATTTGAGTCTTGGCATTAAGTGCAGCAGATTTTTCCTTTTCAACTGGATTTTCAGTAACCCTTTCTTCATGATTGGTATGATTTTCAATGAACTTAGTCCTAGATTTATTTTCAGGGATGCTGTTTGAACTTGCTTTTGAGGGGAGGGATGGGGATGGCTGGTTTCCAGAGGGTTGTGCATCTGATATATCCTCCACTGTGACTTCTCTTGGATGTAGATCTGTTTTATCAGAGGATTCTGGAAGAACAATTTTATCCTTTGTCTTTTTTGGCTGTTTATTGTCCTTTGGTTTGATAGGTTCAGGTACATCTATGGTTCTACTCCTTAGTTTATACTGTTTATGCACCTCATACACCGCTGCATCATAGCCTTCCCTAAAGTCAAAAGACTCTCCTGATTTGGTTTGAAATTGATTGCAGTTATAGGCCTCTTGATCTTCTTGTGTTAGAAAGACCTGATGTTCGCTATCCAGACCCATTAGGTTGATGTGAGGATCCTCAGTTGGTTCACTAGATGTTGAGGCCTCAGCATAATTTTCTTGAAAAGGAGGTCTAATGTGCTGGTCGGGATCAACCCTTCCAACATTTGGATTTTGATTCTTTCTAAAATTTGGGTTTCTAGCAGTACTTGGCTGACCTTCCCATGATGATTTTATTTCTATGGTTTCTACCCTGTCCCCAAGTCTGTCCATGCCTTTGATGATTGCATCTAGCTTTTGTTCAAATGCTGAAGGTTCTTCCTTAAAAGTGGTTCTTCTCTCCGCTCTTGCCCGATTTCTTTTAGCAATAAGGTTTGCCTCTACACTGACAGCTATGTTTTGCATGTCTGCCAAGGTTGCAGGGGCTCTTTCCCTCAGTTGATATGCCATGTCAGAATCAAATCCATCAGGGAATTTGATTAAGGCTAAATCAGGTGGAGGTCTAAGGTTTTGAGGGATGGCATTGTAAACATTGTTGAATCTCGCACAATAATCTAGGACAGTTTCTTGTGGGCCTCTCCTTATGGTGTCATACTCAGATAAAATATGTAGTGGGTCTTTTTTCTTTTCCCATCTGTTCAGGAAGGATTGGTAAAGAGCACCCGGATCGGCTATGGAATTTGCAGCAAGTGCTCTGAACCAAGTTCTTACTTCACCTGTTAAACTTTGGACAAAAATTTTCATTCTCACATCATCATCGTCTATTTCATAATTTTCAAAGTAGTCTTGCATTTTCTTGGTATGTTGTAAGGCAATATATGTGCCGGTACCATCAAAATAAGTGATTTTACTTTGGTAGTCCTAAGGCATAGCCCCAGGATTACCAGGCAGCTGTAGAGGGGCATAACGATTTGCCATATTTACAGGGATAAATGGGACAACATGAAGGAAGGAAATAGCTGGAACAACTGGGACAACAACAGCAGTTTGTGCAGTGGATGAAGGTGTGAAGAATATGTTTTGAGAGGTGGATGAGGAAGAGGGAGAAGAAGGGGTTATCTGAGGACGAACTGATGGTTTAGCAGGGGTTGGGATATAATTTTGTTGAACTGCCTCAGGGTTGGAATTAGCAATATCTTCTTGTTCCTCTTGCTTCCTTAGAATCTTGGGGATTAAATTAGGATTATCAAAAATAGCTGGAGGATCTGGATCAGGATTTGACCTGGTATACCTAGTTTTATTTTTAGGAGCCAGCTTCTGAATTTGTTTTTTGGTATTTTTTGGGAATGTTTTTGGTATTAACAAGGAACTGCTCAAATTTTTGGAACAACTACCTAGAGTATTAAAACTAGCATGAAGTTTCACTGAAGCAGCTTTTATTTACTCTTGTAAATGCAAAGCAAGAACAGTTCCAAAGGCTTCCTGGATGACATTCAGGCTTCATCTGTAGTTTTAAACAAATAGACAACAATTTAAAAATTCGTTCTGTCCCCAGTGGAGTCGCCAATTATGTTAACACTCAGGTTGTTCCCTTTGACTCCAAAGGGAATACGACCGAGGTAACCACTAACCAATCTTTTAGCCACAGGTCCTAGCCTACTTGCAACCAGAGAGGGCTCTCTCTTTCTGATTTAGCTTTGTTTTGATGTAATTTTAGGCTAGTTATGATGCACAAGATTTTGTTTTGAATTTTTTAGGATGATGATTTCAGTCAGAACAGGTATATTTTTGCAGAATAATCTAGGCCATTGTGCATGGAGTCGATGCTGGTGAACTGCTGGAAATGTCTTTTGAGGAATAAGGTTATGCTACAGAGCCAGACAAGCATCTGTGGAACAATTTTTCAAATCTGTAATATGATGGGATGAAATCAGGGAGTGAAAGGCAGCTAAGGATCTTTCACTTAACTGATAGAGGGAATGGTGAGAATATTATTTAGGAGCATTTAAGAATTCCCGAACAACATTCATAATGATAGAATGAATACAAACATGAGCAGTTAAGAATTCATGTTTATGATTAATTTTGAAGAAAACACATTTAACAACAAAGATTGAACAGAGGGTGTACTCAAACAATTCCTCTACTATTCTTTTTCTCTTTTGCCAAGTTAATGAAACATATATTGGAGTTAAGCAAACATAGAAAGACAAAACATAGTTTAGGATAACTTATTGCTCCATCAAACAACACAGGAATTCTGTAGCAGAACGTAGATCATCACTTTGACATCAAATAGTGCAGAGATCAGGAAATTTTCCAGCCATTTGTATTAGATAGTCTGAAAATTTACAAAACAGTGTCTCAGAGAGAAAATCACCAACCCCAAATACGTTGTATGGGGAGGTATATATACAAAAATTAGATACAGAATATCTAGCTGATGAGTTAATAGATCATAAATTCTATGCCAACCCCTGAGGAATTACAGCTGAAAGAGTAAATGCTGCAGTAAATATTTAGTGCATTAGCTGTCCATCTTGTCCGAAAGTTTTGACTTTTGTGACCAACTGAGTCCGCTGGAGCTGCGCTGTCCAAAATCTGCGCATTTCCCTTCTTGGGCTTGCTGTCCCAGTATTTTGCTGAGTCATTATTCTCACCCACTCCGTCAGTTGTCTTCATGCTGCATTAAATTTTGTTGACCTGAGGCTGATTAGGAGAGACAGAACCAAGATCAGTGGGGCAAAATTTGCAGCATTGCTTGCCACCAATCTTCTTTAGGTAGTTGGTGTCTGCGTATTTTTATTAGAGTTTCATCTGCCTCTGTGTACCTGTAAAAATTGGGTGGGACCTCAAATAGGTGATTAATTTCATGCTCAATGTAAAATAAATTTTCCAGCTTGTCATAGAGGCTCTGCCCTGATGGAGGTCCTGCTTCTTCTGAAGTGCTTGTGGATGCTGTGATCTGATTTGAAATGAAATTGGTCATCCTAGTGGCATACTGCTCGTGGGTGAGCAGTCTTCCAGCAACGGTCAATAGGTTGGGCAATCTTTTGCCTTGTAATGCACCCATTCTAAGCTTGTAATCATCTACCTCAGCCTACATTTCCTGGCATTTTCTCTCCAAGTTCTGCACAAAATTTCTGAGGGTCAGCACCTTTTTGGCTATTAAAATAGTATCTGTTCTGTTGCTGATGCCTAAGGCTGCCAACTCCTCCTTGGTGTGAGTGTTGAGGAAATGTATCATCCTGCTAGCCTACTCAGGCATATTTCCTAGTGCTGCTCTGGCCTTTTGGCTTTCAATTTGAGCTTGGCCTATTAACTCAATCTGCTCATGCACTGTTTTGATTGATTTCCACTGTTTGGTGATAGAGTGGTCAATCTGGGTCCACAAAATTTTCTTTATCTCAGCCAGAGTCTTCTCTAAATTCAGTTCCTTTTCCAAGGCCTTTATTCTGTCTTTCAGGGCCTTAATTTCTCTAGTCTGCTTAGCTACTGTCATTTTGGACTTGTCATATTTTGCTTCAAGCTCAGCCAATTTTTCTTTGGCTTGTTTAATCTCTGTTGCCTGAAGCTCCAGCTCTTTGACAGATTTTTTCAATTCATCCATGCTTATGCTAGCCTCAGGAGCTGTTGTTGTTGCTGCCACAGTATCTGAAGTTGTTGTAGCCATTGGAGGGATCACTGCTGCTTCTGTTGTTGCTGCAGTAGTTGGGGCAGTTTGAGGAGGCTGGGAGGTCGACTCTCTCTGCTTGTTTTGCAGTGCCTTTTCCAATTCTTCTTCCATTTGGACTATTCTTTGATTCATTTGCATTAAGAGGTCCAATGTGTCCTCAACTTCTTTCTCTTTTACTAGCTCTCCTGTCTATGGATGCATGGTTGAGGAGCCTCATTTGCTTTTTTAGAGCAGCAATATCATCCTCCTTTTTCTTCATTAGAGCTTTGATAGCCTTGGGATTCTTAGGATCATGCCTCATGTCTATAATAATGTCCTCCAATGTTTTGATTCTATTGTCTTTGGCTGTGGAGGGCATTATTTCTAAATCAAGCTGAGTATTAGTGTTCCTCAGAGATTCTTTTAACTCATGGGCCATTGTGGCCTTTTCCACCAATGTGGCATAGACCATTTCCCCTGTTTGCTTATGCAGTTCTATTTGATCCATGGGGTGAATGTCTTTTGCCATAACATCCAACCTCATTCTGACATAATCTGCAGCCGACTGAGGCTGTTGTACCTTGGGTTTAAAATGGCTGAGGATCATCTTTTCCTCTTTGATGTCATATGTTGCCATCAACCTTTCTTGTTTGGCAGGTGTTTCCTTGAGAAATTGGTCATATAACTGCACTCTTAGCAGCTCATTTTGTGCCTTAACTTCTTTAAAGGTGGCCTTGATGCTAGCTGGCCTCTTGCTTTGTTGTGTGGAGGAGGACACCTCCATGCCATGCTGCCTTTCTTGCTCTTGTTGAAAAGAGCTTGTGGCTGTTTGTTGACTGTCTTCTCTATCTTTCCTTGGGCTTCCAAGGATTTCTTCACTGATTTCCTCCACAACTGGAGAAGCAACCTTTTGCCTCTTGGCTTCGGGCTGCTGAGTGGACCCACTAGCAGGCGTGGACTCATCTCTGTCTCATTTTCTACCTCTTTCCTCATGTGCAGGAGTCTGCAAGGCAGGCACTGTTGGTGCTTCTGTTTGTTGTGGAGGAGCCTGTACTTGAGGTTGCTCTATTGAAGAGGCAGGCTGTTCTGTGACCACTTCCTTTTCTGCACCCATTATCTCCTTGCCCTTTGCTGTACCTGTTGCTGATGTAGATGGTCCTTGGGCGGCTAGTGTGGCTGCAACAACGGATGTACCTTCTCCAATTTGATGTGGCCGCTTGAATGTTACCTGAATTAGCTAGCGCCAAGGGTGGTCGAGTTGATTGAAGGGCGAAGATTAACGTCAAATTTACAGGTGGCAGCATCCAGAGTGTTGAAATTTGAAATCTGGAGGTAGCTTGGTGCGAACAGTAGAACAGCGCAACCGAAACTTTCCAATGAAAATGACCGAAAACAGTCACTTTTGGTGTTTTTAACGAAACATTTGGCGCATATGTGCTTTTGGCGCTTTCCCATGATGACGTCAGCATGACATCATCAGCAGGCCCCGGGTACGGACGGGTGACGTGGACACTGACTGGGATGATGATGTGGCGGGACACGGTGGCATAGTGTGGGCGCGGGAGGACAGCGTGGCGACCGACATGGGGTAGCGGCGGGGACTAGGTGTGACGCCATGGTGACGGGAATACTGACGTAATGGGACGGAGGGCAGTTTCTTGGATGACGGTTTCTGGTTTCCCCGCACCGCCTTTGCGCATAGCCGGTTTCGGAGGGGAGGCCTCCGAACACCCCAGGCTGTCGACACGTGGCGGGGGTATGGCGGAAAAACCGCCCATCCCCCGGACGTTAAAGCCCGGCACATGGATGGCTAAAAACACCCGCCCATCGTTGGGTCGGGCGCGGTGGGAGATCAACGATTGGCGGGGCCTTTGGCGCGGCATGCAAGTTCGGAGCGGGACCCGCCCATATTTAAATAATATATTGTAGCTGCGGGTTCTAACTTTAGCTCGGGTGGGTTTTTGGGGGTAGGATTAATACTGGTTATTGCGGCACAATGTTTAATCAAAAACATTTAAACATTTAAACATTGGGTTTAGACCGCGGGGGTAATTTGCAAGGGTTTAGGTGAGTGGGGGTTTTAAGTATAGGCTATTAATCTAACCAGAGGTTAGATTAATTCCGGGGTAAGGACGCGGAAGGGTTGATTATAGCCCCAAATGGACTAATATCTCCCATAACTGTGTTACTTAGCTATAATGCTAGGGGGTGGGATAGTTAATATATTTTTGGGGATTTTATATAGTTTTTTGTAGAAAATAGGGGTGGGGATGTAACTAGGGAGCTATATAATAGGGTTAGGAGTTAATATGGGTATGTGAGGTGAAGTGTGAGGGAGAAATTGAGCTTGAGAACTGAAACTTGGAAACCAGAAATGGATGAAGTATGAAGTGAGGGCTTTACACAAGAAATGTGGCTTCTTTTTTGAAGAAGAAGGTCACAACTTGACATGACTTTCTTAAGGGAGAAATGTAAGAAGGACTGTTTAGGCAGATCCTAAAGTCCTCAAGGGGATATTAGTAAGAAACCTTTTGAAAGGAATGAGGGAAGTTAGACATGCTTTGATAGTTTTGCCATATAGACCATTGTTCTTGCCCTTCTCTTATTGATGAGATAAGATATGATTTTCAATATATCATATGGTCAGACCTTGCTTCTACAACCTCCAACTGCCTACCCTGCCTAATAGACCTAACATTTTTTCTTCTTTTGGATGGTTGCACTTAGCCTTGCAAACCCTGATAATCCTCTTTTATTTTGGCTGCCCTCCTATCTAAATCTACCCTTATGTCTTCCAAGGGCCCAGATTAAGCAGTTGGGCTCCTTCCTTTCTCTATCCAGCTACTCACCTGCCAAGCTTGAACTGTTTGAGCAGATATTCATTTTCTAGTCTAGAAACAAGCAATTTAAAACATGGCATGGTCCAGTTTGAACTGTTGGGCCATCCATCAAGATAGCAGTGGAATTTTGGCTAGCCACTTTCCTGGTCTTTCTTTGGGGTTCATTTCAATTATTTTTTCTGACCAATTCATTTTCTTGTCTTTTGATTATTCTTTTAAGGCATACCCTCTTTACAGTTTTTAACTGTCTGTTCCTTTCACAAAATATGGAACCTTTGTAATATCAAAGATGAACATTTTTGGCACTTCCACTGTCAATCATGAAAAATGAAACCCTATTGGTATAGGAGACTAACAGAATCTTTCTTCTATCCGAGTTTACAAGATTGGCGCTCCTGACCAGTTTTCTCCTCGCACCAATTTCCAGAGTTTAAAACTAACCCTCACGTCGATCGGAAAGACTGAGCCCTTTTCTAGTCATGTCGATCTTCTTTTGGAAGGTTTTTTAAATAAGGAGCCGAAGCTTCCATGTCTAGAAACTTCGTAACAGAAGTCTAGTAGAGGGTTGGGTCGGACAGAGCCAAGGAAATTAGTTTGGGCTCCTTTCCCCTATTAGGATGGAACAACCTCAAGAGATAAGACCTTCTCCCATGATGAGAGGAAACATCTCCCATCCATCCAAGCTATATAAACCTCTACTTTTCCTAAGCAAAAGCTAGTTGGAGTTTTGCAGCAAGTTTGAATAACCAACAGGTCATTCATAACTTGTAGCTTTCTAGTGTGTGTTTGAGGGAGAATAGTGTGATTTTGGTTTGGTTTGGACTATAGGGTTAGAGGCCTTAAAACTTACATTGTTGGGGCTGTCCATGAAGTGCTAGCAGAAGCGTCAGAACCTGGATATGTTGAAGGAGACCAACCACTTCAAGGCACTGGTTGTAATCTCTTTCTGATTTATATTAATGCAACTGTCGATTGATTTCCTACATGAAGTGTCATTTTACATCTTTAAGGCTTAATGTTACTTGACCTATTAAGTAGGTTGAATACAATATTGCATGCTATCATGTTTGTGATTGTTGTTTTTTTCTTGTTTTAGGTATTCGAAGGAAGGAAATGGAAGATAGTTGGAGTGAGGAAGCAAGATCATCACCAAGCGGAATAGCATTCTAAGAGGTAGTCTCTCTTAATTGATTCTAGCTGAAGGATATTTTCCATAGATTGTTTATTTATGGCTAGAACTACTTTCTCAAGCTAGAGGAATTGTTTGTGTCCACACTGAGAATTTACCTGCACCACAAATTGGCAACTCCGCTGGGGAGTCAATCCTTCTGTTTGATTGAGTGTCATTTTATGGTTTTGTGTGAACTTTTCTAGTATCACCATTTCCCTTTAGTGTTCTCTGCTTTTCCTGGTTTACTACTCTGAGCCTGAAATTTACAGTGGCAAGTTTGGTCTTAGCCTTTGAAATTTTTTATTTTTTTCCTTGAATCCTTGGTTTTGGGCGTGGGATCCCCCAAGGGTAGTTTTGGGGCTAAAAGCCCATATTTTGGTCAAATTTTGTAATCCAAGTGTAAATACTCCACATTTTGTGTTTGCGGAGCGTGTAGGTGTTAAAGAGTCATAGGGTTGTCTACCCTTATTTTGGAAATGTAATGTTGGCTTTAAAAGATCTACCCATGGTTCGTGGACCATGGGATTGTATAAAAAGAGCTAAGCTCTAAGTAGTTAATAGGATAAAAATATGAAGAGAGTCATAGATTTAGAGATTGAAGTCTAAGTCTTGGGTTGTAGCATAGGTAGAGGCTCTGTAGCTGAGTGCGTAGAGGCCTAGGGTAGAAGTCCGCAGCTGAGTGCATGGACCCATGTAATTGAGTG
This sequence comes from Pinus tabuliformis, assembly GCA_031772625.1. Lineage (NCBI taxonomy): Eukaryota > Viridiplantae > Streptophyta > Pinopsida > Pinales > Pinaceae > Pinus > Pinus tabuliformis. The sequence goes on along the minus strand of CM062804.1, from coordinate 1,540,594,790 downwards.
CACAGGGTGGGTCGAGTCTGTAATCGCCCAGAATTATCGATAAAGAGAATTTATTCTGCAAATTCTGTGTATTTGTTCAGTTAATGGGTTTTAATATCTTGTCTATGAATTTCCTTTATTATGCTTATATGGTGTGCAAATGATTGTAGTTACATTGAATAATAGAACGTAATCACAAATATTTGCTTACACGGTGATAACATTAAGTATTTGACAAGATAAGTGAATCACTTAGGATAATAGAGGAATCTGCATGGCACACTGCTATAGCAACGTGAAAGTACCTGAGCCACAGGTTAAAGTTGTGTGAAGTTCGATTGTGTACTTTTCCGAAGGTAATGAAAGCTAGAATAGAGGGTTTGTCTTACAAGCCCTAAAGCGAGATCACCTACGCAAAGGTAGGGATAGAAGAGATAAAATGACATCACAACCATCTCAAGGGTGCGAAACTTGGTTCCAGCATCCCCCCATACTGCTTCAAATGAGACTTCGATCCACACTCTGCGGGCTGATGCCAAAAGGGCCAATAGTGTAGGGATTTGTTTGGCTAATTAACGGTGAACCTGGGTCAGGCCCCCTCAAGCCAACAAATGATTCCGTTGCCGGGACCAGAATCTGCATAAGAGATGTGTGATGTCGTGTCACTGGAATCCAACTAAGAAGGAGATTGGAGATTGCTTTGATAGAAATATCCACAAATTCGCAGCACAGGAGAACAAAAACCCGTGACTATCAAAAGAATAGTGGTTGGACCGATACCTGTATACAAAGATCCATGAAATATTTTTTTGTTCTTTCCCTATTGAGCTATACAAGTGGATCGCGAAGCTAGTAGATAGCCAAGGAAGGCGGAAACTTGATAGTCCTATTGTGTGGACCCAGAGCTAGTGCGAAGGTTGGAAGCATCAAAGGATAAGATCATTCGCACTGTCGATCATTGGCTTGATTGCATCATAGGAGGATTTGTGACTGAATTCGTAGTCGACACCTCAGTCAGCTATAGCGAAGCAAAACGATTCTTTTTCAAAGGATAATGAGGCAAGTACGTAAAATCTTTGAATACCTCGATTAAAATGTGGTTGTGCGAAAAATGGGTTATGCAGTAGCCTCAGCTCAGGCGAGAACACCTGCTGAGTTTAAGCATATAATTAAACGAAGCGAAAAAACTTACAGGAATGAAGGAAATAAGGGTCCAGAGTATAGCCCCTTGATTTCACCTCTGTGAAGGGATGAAGAAGTGATAACGAAGGTTTCTCCGCGAAGAGCTATTCAGCTAATAAGACAAGGATTCCCACGAATACCACCTCCGCCCACACCACCTCCAACTTCACTGTCGTTGCCTCCAACTTCACCCGTACCACCTCCACCTCCACCACGGTTCAGTATGACAAATACCGTGAAGTTGCCTTTGTTCAAGGGCTTGCAAATGAGGACCCAGACCAATTTTGGTTCGTTTTGAGGGCTGTATGGGAAGCTCAAGGTGTTACAGATGATCATGTAAAGAAAGTGACACTTGTTAGTGCTCTGCAATATCGCACGCTAACCTGGTATATTAAGTACTCTAATGATAACCCGAATGCTGGAGTAACAGACATCGAAGAAGCACTAAATAGGGAATTTAGCAGGCCTAAATCTGAAGCACAGTCGATTGTGAGATTCAAAGAGATCACGATGAAACCAGACAAGATGCCTTGGGAACTAGATCAGAGGCTGAAATGTACGATCTGTGAAGCCAATATGAACTTGACAGATGGACAACATCACAAGTGGTTTGTGGCTTCGATGCTACCACAATTAAGGAGTGTGCTGTTGCAACAAAAGATAACAACTGAGGCAGAGCCCATGGAGATAGCCATGAGACTACATGAAACTTTGATGTAGGATCCTAATCTAGGAGTCCAACAGATCCATGTGTTAGTGTCAGTGTCTTCACACTGCCATTAGTGATCAAAATTTTCTCTTTTGCATTTCATAGTACGAGTCCCATACTGATGAATTTGCATTCCATCAGGTCATGGATTCACTGATGGTAGGGTTTACTTCAATTTTTCCTTCATGACCTATACTTTCTGATCCTCTTTCATATATTTTAGTGATGGATCATATTTACTCTGCAGTTCATTTCTAAATCTTAGGGTTTGGTCTCATTAGGTTTTAGGGTCCCACCATGGTCAAACCAAATAATTTCGTGACAATAATGATCAACAAGGACATGAGGTGGCAAATAATGACTGCTTCTCCTAAGCATCTAATGATTTTTCCAAGCACCTTCCACTACAAAAATCAAGTCATCATGAGCACAAATCCACCTGCAAAAGCAAAAGAGAATAACCACTAAACCCTAATTTCCTCTCCCACTGAGCTAGGGTTGGCTATGGGATCAAAGATATCTGAGTAGAGGATACATAAGGGATATCAGAAGGTATGAGGCCATTTCATATCATCAAACGTCAAATCTCCATCATTTGTCAAGAAATCATTCCAAGGAATAAGCCATTCACCACACATAAGGGACAATTTTTCTTCAAACTGTGTTTCTGAGCAAGAAAAGATGAATTTGACAAAAGTGAGAGAGGTTTTTATCCATAATTGAAGCACGAAGAAAAATGTCTTTCATTTTTTACACAGGTGTCATGGTTTTAGGTAATGGTCAAAAATACAGTTGCTATAAGAGAGTTGATGCACCTTTGAAATGACCTTGTTAAAATCAATCTTTCTCTTAGATGGAATGACCAAATGATTTTCTTGATGAGTCAAATGATATGTAGACACAAAGAGATTTCCAATGAGCTATCACGAGCTTAATTTGGAGTTGAGTAAGACCTTCAAAAGTTGACTGCAATAGCACTTTGCATTTAGGCAGCCTCATTCTGCACATTTTGATTAGTCTTGGGAGATTGAGATTTTGACAGGGAAAATGAACTCCAAATTGAAAACTTCAAGATGTTCTAGAAAGTAGACTCAACAAGATTTCCAATGAGCTATCACATGCCCAATTTGGACACCAAGAAGGCCTCCAAAGGTTTCCTGCAAAAGGAGTTGCGCTTTGAGAAGGTGGCGTTGTGCTTTGAGGGCAGCGCTGCCCTTTGAGGCAAAATTTCTAGTGTAAAAAACAACTGGCGATGCTCTTTGAGGGAGGTGTTGCGCTTCTCTAGGGTGGCGTTGTGTTTCTCTAGGTTGGTGCTACACTTTGGCTAGCAAATCCAAAAATCACTCCAAATTTCAAATTTCACTCAAATTTCCTCCAATTTCATGTTTTGCAAGTAAGTACTTCCTCCCATACAGTGTCTAGATTGCACATCTCATGTTTTGAACCTTTTCTCCATTCTTATTGCTAAACCCTAATACTCCTCCATAAAACCCTAATCTCTTTGTTCATTTCACTAAAACCCTAATCTCTTTGTCCATTTCACTGTTTAGCCTCAGAACTCAAGCCTTTCACTTATCATTTCCTCCATCCTCACCTACTTTTCATCACTTATATTTCAGTCCAATAAACCCTCCTTTCACCCTTAAAATTTGTGTCCTAACCACATACATTCACTCATAAACCCTAGGGCATAGCCTTCACACCATTTACATTGTCCCATCTACATTGTCAACATTTGTGCAATTAAACAATTAGTTCAATGGACAGAGGAAGTGATTCTGACTATGATGAAGAGACAGTGGGGCCTTCAACTCATGTGGAAACAGGAGATGAAAACCAAGAGACAAAAACTGTTGAGATACCGATGTTCATGACATATCAGAGAGGGTCAAGGAAGTTGTTTGCAGCTGCCAGGCAGGTGTTTACTCCACAATGTGTGGAAGGGGCTTTGCCTTCTTCATCTGCAAAATAGGTACAGGTTGAGTAGTTGAGCAAAGGCAAGGAGAAGATATTGGAGGATGACTTAGATGATGACCAAGAGAGGGAATTTCAATTACAAGAGCATGATGATGAGCCACAGTACCATACCCATCATGGAGTAGAGATCATTGATTTAGAAAGCCAAGATGAAACTTCAGCTCAAAACATGCTTATGATGGAAAATGATGCACACATTCGAATGTTGATGGACACTATAGCAAGGGGTAGATACATCATCACATATTAAGAGCAGGAGAACAAACAGTTGAATGATAAGTAGGTCCTCATGGAACTTGAAATTCTGAAGATGAAGAGGCAAAGTGACAAAAAGGCTCATGTCACTTTGACTTCCATTAAGCAAGAGATTGAAAATGATAGGGAAAAATGGCTTGAGAGGGTCAAAATACAATTTGAAGGGCTAATTGAGAAGGCCAATAGGGATAAGAAGATGCTCTGACACATGGCCTACCATTACATGACTTGCAACAAAATCTGCAATATGAGGATTAGGAAGCTAAAAGCTAGGTTGAGGAGAGCCTTAGAGAGAAAGAAAGAGAAATATAGGTTGGAAATATTAGTTGAAGCCTCACTAGCACATCAAAGCAGATGATGGTGGTGTCCCATGCCAAATTTGGGCAAGTTTTGGAGATTTTTTGCATTTTTCAAAATTTGAAATTTTCAACACAGAAAACTGGACCAAAAGCGGCACTGCGCTTTTTCTTGGAGCATCAGATGGAGAAAAAGTTTGTATTTTTTGATTCAGCATGATGAGAACATACAACCTAGAAAATTTTAGAAGTTTTGGAGCAAATCCGGGTCACCAAAAGGTCCAAAAACTACCAAAAAATGACATCTCTACCTCTTTTTGGACACACAAAATTAGTCTTGGGAGATTCAAGTTTCGAGGGGGAAAATGACCTCCGAATTCAAAAATTATAGTTGTTCTAGAAACTATACTTGAATACCTTTCCCATGAGCTATCACGGGCTCAATTTGGATTCTAAGAAGGCCTCCAAAAGTAGGTTTAAGGTGGCACTATGCTTTTGACTAGTGGTGCTGCGCTTTTGACCAGTTTGCCTAGAAGATCAAAATTTCGCCTGGTTTGATAGTGGATTTGTTTTCTCTCTCCTAATGAATGATTTTAATCATGTAATTGATGAAAAGGAATGTAAATGTAATGGTAAAATAGTCTTAAAAGGTAGATTCATTAGTTAGAGGCGTTTTTGAGGCTAATGAATCAGTTTCCATGCTTATAGAGGCAAGTAGTTTCACTGTCTATATTCCTGGTCCATGTTTGGAAATGGTTTTAACAACCCCTCTTCTCATGGATTCGACCCATGATGGTCTGGATGAGTGGTTTTTTTGTCTATATTATGTATTTTATTTCTCATTTTCATGGGTTGGATTCACTTGGATGCTCTAAACAATATTATACATCATTGTAAGCAGTTTGGCAAGGAAATTAAAAGGAGTTGCAACTATTTTTATGGGATACCTGTGGTATGGTGCTTTTGCATAGTTTCTTCTTTTGTTATTAGTTTTTCACATGTTTTATGTATGCCACAATCTATTTCACTTCTTCTAACTGAATGATATCAAGATAGATAGGTAGAATTCATTGTTTACAGTGCTCTACCTTGGGAAACCATTCAATATTCTATGTTTTCTGTTGTTTGAGAAGGATACATGATCTTTACATGCCCTCCTCTGCTCCTCACCAATCTTAGACATCCCACCTCACTAGATTTCAAGTGCCAAAGCCTATACCTACCTTTCCCCATAGAACACCCTGCATCCCGACCTAATTTCCCAGACCCAAAACTGCTTGGCTCCATTTGATCCACAAAAACCAACAAATTCAATCAAAATCCTCTGAGCTACTATACCTAGCCTAAAATCCCATCTGATCTAGTCATTTTGACTAAGATCCATAAAGGAGAGAGCCCTCTCTCGACCTGGTAGGGCTAGCTACTAGGTTAAGCATGGTTTTTGGTTACCCTAGAATTGCTTGAATTCAGCCTGAGGACAATCTAGGCTCTAACACCATGGACAACTGAAGAATTTTTTCCTTGAGATGCAAAGCCTGAAGCAGGGTAGGACGGTTCAACCAAAGATATGTGAGGAGGTATGGTGCTTGAAATGCAAGAGTCAGGGTCATGACAAAGACCATTTCTCGGTCTTTACAAACTACATTGCAGGAGGAGGACCGATGCCTTTAAGGCCAAAAGCTCAAGCAAGACCTAGCACGGGACCTGAATTTTGGTGCGCTATCTATCAAGTATCCAAAAAACATGCCATGGATAATTGTCACTTGCTACCAAAGTATGTACAAGCACCACAATAGTTGTTCTACAACTTTTGTAGGTCGATAGGACATGATGAGTGTACTTGTAGGAGCTATGAATTGATGATGGATAAAACTCTTGCCTACATGGTTCCAGTCAAAACACAACCCCTTGAATAGAATGCAAGGATGGCATGGATAGGATTTCAAGGGCACAGACAAGGCCGAGGTGGAGGAGGACCTGGTAGAGGTCGAGGATAGTTGATTTGCTACAATTGTGGAGGACCAGGACATTATGCTCATGATTGCACTAATCCAACGCATCCGTCGTGAAAGTATTGCATGTTGTTTGATAATGAAACAGAAGATTGTCCTATGCTGATAGCTAGGAAACGTGAAAAAGGGGAACTACCACCTCCCCAGACTCAGAACCTGTAGATGATGAGGTCTGAGCCACGCGAGGAACTTCCAAACGTAAATATAGTGCTCTTGAGTGGAATCACAATGGGAGATGACAAGGGGAAACAACCAGAATATAGTACATGGGTTCGCAAGGCCCCAATGAAAGAGGTTGAGTTTGATTTGGAGTGCGCTTAGAAAGCCTTCATGGAAGCTAAGAAGAGCGTCACAGAGGTCTCCACTTCTGGAAGCAAGGATAAGCCTAAGCCAGAGATGGATCCCTCTATGCTCACAACTTTCCTGGAAACCTGTATGAAGTTGCTACGCGATAGTAAGGTTGTAAAAGGGCTATAAGAGCTCATCAATAGATGCATTGGAACCATTCCTAGTGAGCCATGCATGGTACGAAAGATTGGAAAGAATAAGACAAGGACAAGATGGGAGATGAGACTGACTGCACAAATAAAAGCATATGAAATGGATCAAGTCATTTTGGACGTAGGATCAGATGTGAATGTCCTACCAAAGCAGACTTGGGAGTGAATGGGGAGAACTACACTACAATGGTCTCTGATTCAACTAATGATAGAGAGTTAGTATAAAATCATACCCATGGGATGGCTATAGGGGGTGACTGTGGATATTGAGGGAGTGAGTGTGTTGGCAGATTTTGAAGTAATAGAGATAGTGGATGATAGAAATCCCTACCCTGCACTCCTGGGAAATGACTGGGCTACTGATATGAATTGGGTAATCAATATAAAGAAGCGAAAGATGATATTTGAGAATAAATCACCGTGCGTAATAATACCCTTAGATCCTGCTGAAGGATCATGCTATACGACACCAGTCCGCGATTATGAGAGTGATGATGATCTGGAATGCATCTATAAGATAACAGTGCGAGACCAATATTGGGTGAATCTCACCATGGATGGATGGATTACGTTGGATCAAGAGATTTCCTGCACTTCTGACTTCGACAAAGAACAGAATGCTGGCAGAATCAGTTACATGAAGTAACTACACTGAATTGCAATATGATGACCCGGTCACTATGTTGTGTGTCGTTAGAGGTAAGAAATCTGCCTACTTATGATGGTATAAATGAGGTAGGTATCCTTTTGGATACATTTGAAAGGGAGGTGCTAGAAAAGCAGCACTTCCAGGCCTTGGATTGGGAACTGCGTGCTATGCCTACAAGATGGTGGGGTATGCACAAGGGAAGCTTTGATGATTGGCGCGAATGTAGGAGGATGATGAGAGCATGATTTGGGAAGACTAAGATGTGACTGATAGATAAGTATGATGGATAGAATAATCCACACGCGCATCTGGCCAAATGGATGTAGGCTTATGGAGAAAAGTCACGACTTGAGTGGGTGCACCTGTTCTGTCATACCCTCGATGTTATCCCAATGAATTGGTATGTAGAAACAGAATTTCACCATGGGAAAGGTGAATGGGCTATCATGCGTGAAGGCTTCATGATGACATTCAGTTTTGAGGACGGGTTTGATAGTATTGACGAAGCGCTACAAGAGGTGAAAGCAACCATCTTTAGGATACCACAGGATCCTTTAGACCTGATTAAGCTTGAATGGGCTACTCAGCTGAGTTGCGTGCTGGAATGTTATAATGTAACTGCTGAAGAGGAGGACGAGGATCCACGGAAGATTAACATTCCAAAAATAGAAGGCCACCGTGAGGTTCAAGGACTGCATATTGAGAACACTGATATAACTGTGCAGGTGAAAAAAAACAATTGAACATTGGTACGGAGGCAAAACCCAAATTCACGAAGATTGGAGACTACTAGGATGACGTGACGGTGAATAAGGTCACTGAATTACTCCATGAATATTAGGACTTATTCCCTACCAATTTTATAGATTTGAAAGGAATAATTGGAGATATATGAGTGATGAAGATCACGTTAAAACCTGACACGAAGCCAGTTAAGCAGAGGCCTTACCGCCTAAATCCAAAATACAAGGAGAAGGTTCACTTAGAGCTAGACAAAATGCTAGCAGCAAGCATCATTGAGCCTATGGAAGAGTCCAATTGGGTAAGCCCAATGGTGGTGCAAGAGAAGAAGCAGAAGGATGAAATAAGGATATGTGTGGATCTCAGAAAACTGAATGACACTTATGTGCATGATCCTTTCCCGACTCCATTCACGGATGAAGTGTTTGACAATGTAGGTGGCCAGGAAGCATACTCCTTCACTGATGGGTTCTCTGGGTACCACCAAATAAAAATCGCGCCAGAGGATAGGAGAAAGAAAACCTTCGCGACTAAGTGGGGTTGCTTTCAATATACTGTACTGCCATTTGGATTGAAGAATGCACTTGCAATCTTCTTGTGTGTGGTTGTTGCAGCATTCAAGGAATTTATTCATAATTTCCTGGAGGTATATTTTTATGACTGGATTGTATTTGGGCTGGTTAAGTGCCATGTAGCAAGCTTGCATTTGATGTTGGATACTTGTCGAAGATATCAGATCGCACTCAATCTCAAGAAGTGTCTGTTCTGCGTTCCATTTGGGAACCTATTGAGGCATTTGGTTTGTGAACAAGGACTGATGGTAGACCCTACGAAGATTGCAGTGATAAGGAACTTGGAAGCGTCAGGGAGTGTGAAATAGTTGTGTGCTACTCTGGGACATACGAGATATTACAGGAAGTTTATCAAAAGCTATACCTAGATCACAGCGCTGATGGAAAAATTGTTGAAGAAGGATGTCATGTTCTGCTGGAATGATGATTGTAAGAATAGATTGGATATATTGAAAGAAAATATGGTTACTGCACCAATTCTAGTCTTCCCACACTTGAAGAAAGAGTCCCATGTACATGTCGACGTGTCATGTATAGCGCTAGGGGCAGTACTAACATAGGATGGTGGAGAAGGCTTGGACCACCCTATCGCATTCGCAAGTCGCAGACTATCCAAAGCAAAGAAGAACTATTCTACCACTGAATGCAAGGGGCTAGGTATGGTGTATGCGCTCCAGAAGTATTGACATTACTGGTTAGGGGGCCACTTTAAGATGTATATGGATCACTCCACGTTGAAGTAGCTGGTCAATAAGCTTGTGTTGGGGGCGCAAATTTGCAGATGGCTCTTATTGTTCCAAGAGTATGATTTTGAAGTTGTTGTGAAGCTTGGATGATTGAACAAGGGACCAACCATCTGTCACGCATCGAAACATGGGAGGAACCTACTAACTTGAAAGAAGGATTGCCTGACGCATAGCTATTTGTAGTATGTATTGCAGATGGTCATTTCGAGGATATAATACACTTCCTAACAATAGGAATTGCATCGAAAGGATACTCTGTCCAGTAAAAGAAGGAATTAGTGGTGTGCATGGTAGATTTCTCTGTCATTGCTGGGCATCTATACAAGATGGGGACTGATGAGATATTGTGACGGTATGTACCTGAGTTTGAATGAAGCAGCATCCGTGAGGATGCTCATGGGGGCATTGTGGGAGGACATTATGTGGAGAGAGCAACCACGTAGAAGATTCTACCTGCCAGGTTCTGGTGGCCAACCCTTCATCAAGATTCAAAAGAATATTTCAAGGCATGTGATGTATGTCAAAGAATAGGGAGGCCATCATAGAGGGATGAAATGCTTTTTAATCCACAAATGATGTTGCAACCTTTGGAGAAGTGGGCAATAGATTTTGTAGGACCCATTCAGCCACAAGGGAAGATAGGGGTGAGGTACATTATCACTGTGACGAAGTATTTGACTCGTTGGGCAAAAGCACAACCGGTGAAGGATTGCACGGGTGCGATGACCACAAAGTTCCTATTTGAGCATGTATTGATGCGATTTGGATGTCCAAGGATCTTGATGAGTTATCATGGTATGCACTTCTTGAATGAGACAATTAGCGCACTAACAGAGGAATTTCAAGTATATCACTAGAAGAGCACACCTTATCACCCACACACTAATAGGACAATGGAGGCATTCAACAAAGTGCTTGAAAACACACTGACCAAGGTTTGCAATGATCAACAAAGTGATTGGGACCTACGCATACCTGTAGTATTGTGGGCTTATCGAACAACATGCAAAAAGCTGATGGGACAAACCCCATTTAGGCTTGTCTATGGTGTGGAAGCTGTAATGCCTATGGAATACATCGTATCTAGTTTGTGCATAACAGAGATCACAGGTATGACAGATCATGGAGCCCTGGAAGAGAGGCTCGCGCAACACAAAAAGGCATGGCATGATCGACACATCGAGCTATGCACATTTAAGGCAAACGATCTGGTTTTTTTGTATGACAGTAAGCTTGATAAATTCCTCAGAAAATTCAGGATGCACTGGTTAAGGCCTTATGTTATTAAGGAGATTACCAATGGACAGGGAAAATTTTAAGAACCACACTAAATTTATATGTATAATAAATGGGTGAATCCCCATGATACATAGGAAAAATGGGAGGCGATTTTATCACTAATATAATATGTATATATATGTATATATATATGTATATATATATATATATATATATATCTATATCTATATCTATATATATATATATATATATATATATATATATATATATATATATATATATATATATATATATATATATATATATATATATATATATATTGGCGAATCTCTCACCAGATTATATTATCTTGTAAAGTCATGGCGAATCTTTCACTGAATTATAAAATCTTGTAAGATCTTGGAAAATCCTTCACTGAATAATAAAACATTGTGAAGTCTTGGCGAATGTTTTGTTAAAGTATGAAACCATATATGATAATAATAAAACATATTCATTAAACAATAATATACTAACATACATGTTTGGAAAAAAGAAACATAATTTTCACTTCCTACAAACAATGTTGAAGTTTTAGTGACCATATTTGTCATGGTAGGAGAGATTAATGTTTTCTCTACCACTTTTGCCAAGCTATCAAATTTCTTTCTTATTCCATAGACTCCAACTGTGAGATTAAAAAAAAACACATCAAGTTTGTTTACCCCAACATGCCAACAAGTAGCAAGCCCCAACTATATAATATAATGAAGTAGTAGGTATCCCAAAGGGGGATCTAGTGGAAAGAAGTGACCATTGTCAGAAGCCTTCCAATCAATATATAAATATATAAATGTAGATTTATTATTATTTTAATTGGAAATCTTCAATTAAATAATAAAATTTAATTATGTCTCTCCCAATCTAAATTTATTATTAGCATAATTCACTACCTTCATACCATTTTTAATAGCGTTGTAACATGTGGATTAATTTCCTTTTTTGTGCACAATCTTCGCCTTTTAGGACAATATGGTGCAATGACCCAACCCATACAGATCATTATGACAAACTAAGAATAGCAGAGAAGATGAAAGGTTGTACAAACTAGCATATTTTCCAAACAACTAATCGAAGATTAGTACCTTAACTTTTTCATGAAGATATCATATTGAGAATGTTTGGAAAATGATGGGAAATCTGGGTAGCAACTATCTTGCTTCTGCGAGCATGATGTGGAAAGAGTTAAGATTTCATTGTTTTGAATTTTTTTTTGTTAAATCAGAAAAACCAATGTTAATGGAGATATCCATATTTTTTACTAAATTTTGTGAAGTAACTAAATGTAGCTTTAACCATTCACCTTAATATTTTTTTTACAATATAATTTCCCAAGTCTATTTAATATCTTCATTATCATAAAAACCAACCTATATCCATCTTAACTCCACATCTACCACTCTTAGAGGGATGAAGGAATTAAGATGGATGTAAGCTGATAGAATTTCCCCTTTAAATAGTTTATGCTCACATGAATACCATGGTATTAACATGGGTCAATACCATGGGTTATCATAAACTTGGAGCTTAAAAACTACTATTAGTAATTTATAAAAATTAATAAAATTAATAGTTGATTTTTATTTTTATTTTATTTTAACCAAGTTAATATGTTTAAGTGACATTAAATTACAAGATCCATGTTTACTCTTGATCTACCAAGCCCCGAGAGGGATCAAATATTTTTTCACTCTATGTTAGTTTGCATATCACGATATTTGATCCAGAGAAAAGATGGATCTATGCTAGTTTAATTCCCCCCTTTCAATGGGTTGCATTCCATGTGAATACCATGTGTCAATACCATGTGTCATCTTTATTTTTATTAATACTAATATTAGGATTAATAATGTTTTTTTGCATGGTATTAATAATAATTTGGCCCAGAGGCTTCACCTAAATATAACACATTTTTTGAGTGTTCGTAAATATAAGGTGGCTTAAGGAGTAAATATAAAAAATGTTTTATTTATTTACCATAACTCTTGTTTATTTATATTTTTATTAATTTACCACACCTATTTTAAAAATATGGTATTTGGCCCATAGGATTCAATTAAATAAAACCTCTCTTTTGAGCCTTCCTAAATAGAAAGAGGGTTATGGACTAAATATAGAAAGAGGTTTTATTTATTTACCATACCTCCACTTTATTTATATTTTTATTTATTTACATGCTTGTGTGTTCATAAATATAAGGTGACATATGGAGTAAATATAAAAGAATGTTTTATTTATTTACCATACCTTTTGTTTACTTATATTTTTATTAATTTACCATACCTCCACTGTATTTATATTTTTATTTATAGCTATCATAAATACATTTTCTTGAAAATGAGGGCAAATGGAAGATTGTAACTCCTAATTTCAAGGGCTAAATTTACTATTTTTACCCTCTCCCTTAAAATAAGGTGGGCTAACCTCCATACCTAATTTTTTTATAAAATAAATTTGAGGTGATTTGTAACAATGTACTATGATACAAAATATTCACCTAATAAAAATATAAAACCCCTTAATTTAGCTCAAGGGCGAGAATTCACCCCTAAAATTTTCCATGCCGATGGAGGAGTGGTACAGCTAGTAAAGTTAAATGGAGAACCCTTCCCAGGAAAGGTGAATGGTAGTCCCTTGAAGCCATACATCAACGGTCCGGCCATGTGACTAAATGAAAGTAGCACAGTCTTAGAACTCCAGGTAGCTGAAAGGAGGCGCGGGACTATAAAATACATTGCCTGGGTTGGGGAGCTGTGGGATTTCAAAACTGCGCGAAGCAGGGAAGTGTCATAAGGTCTGCGATAGTGTGAAGGAAGTTTCACTACTCATGGAAATAGCACGCTGGTCTGCCAAAAAGTGACCGTTAAAATCATTGTTCACAATTTGATGGTCGGATTATGGCCAAATGGAGGGGGTGACAAGAATTTAAGGTGAAATTTATCAATTAGATTCTTGAAAATCTGCCACCAATCTAGCATTAATTTGAATTTAAAAGGCCCTATAAATCACAGGTGGTTGTTCAGTGAAAGACACTTGGAATTTTGAAAATTTCGTTGTTGCACTATCAGGTGTGTATGGACCTTGTGAATTTTAAGGCTTTGAGAGCAAGTTCAGTGTTTGAGATATTGCCGAAGGAGATGCAGGATCTCCTAAATAGAATGATGTTGACACCAGAGGAAGCCGCATAGGAAATTGAGTTAGTAGAAGCTGCCTCAAAGAGTGCTAAAGTGGTAGTTGAAGTCCCTAAATCCCCCAGGACACTGAGACCAAAGAAGGATAAGCAGACTATGCTACCATGTGCATCTAACCAAGAAACCCACAGAGGACCAAGCTCACTTTGTAGGAAAAGGGGAAGGCCATTAATCTGGAGGCTGACAAGGAAGAATCTGAAGAAATCTTGGTAGATGAGGAGGATTTGGAACTAGAAGTTGAAACCCAGGGTGCAGACCCTATTACTAGGTTATCGAAATATGTTCCTTTGCACAAGGGCAAAGATAAGGTTACAAAGGACATAAACGAGAGCAAGAGCTCCCTGCACACTCCATTGCTCCTAGATGACATTGTTTTTGAGGGGCTGCACTTAGGGTGGGTTCTTGTACTAAAGTTCAAAAATTGGGACCTCATAGATCATGAGAAATTCCTGCATTTAGTGACTAAGTAGCTAATGCACCGACAGATTGACATGACTGCTGGAACAATCGAATTAGAGCCATAGACATGGATCAAGGGTGTGGAGAAAGATGGGTTTCTCAACCTGCTCTGGGTATTGCATTACCACCACACCCCAGTGACCATCTTCGTCATCAGGTAGCTGCTCTGCTTGGTGCATGATGGATGTTTGTGGCTAGAGGAGCTCATTCCCATCACAGACCACTTGATCCATCAGATCACACGGCTGCCTTACTCAGGGAAGGATCCAGCCAATATATAAGAAGGAAAAGGTGGTGAGTTGGCCCTTGGGGAAGCCATGAAGAAGAAATTCAAGTTGGAAAAGAAGAAGCAGGGATATGCCATCTCGAACATTAACAACCATGCAGTCAAGGTAGCAACACAAATATTAGCAAGGAAGATGATGCGGGAATGCCGCGCACTTGTGATTGCACTATTCGCCCAATGTGATGAAGGAGTCCAGCTCAATTAGGTGAATTATCTATGCGGTTAGTTCCTTGGGAACTGTCATGAGGCATAGGAGCAAGACAAGATGTTCCACTACATGTGGCTCTTGATGTTGATTGTACTGATGGCATGGAAGCTGCCATAAGACAGTCAATTCCCTTTGGTCACACCGAACCTTCCAGAGTGAGCGAAGCATGCTTCGATGTGGGTGACCAAGTGTTACACAGTAATTTTTCACTGTCTTCACTCCAATCTTCCTAATTTGTCATGTGTCCAAGTCATACATGCTCATGCTCTTTGATGTTTCCAAATGACCCACTTTTCCAAAGGTTTCTGCCTCATCGCATCTGTTGGCTAAATAAACACGTTGAAAGGTGCTCCAAAACAACCCAGAAGCGCTGCCATCGCGGAAGTACACCTGATTCCCGCGATGGTCAGATTTTATGTGCCAGCGTGACTGTTGCTTGTAATCCTGAGCGATGACCTGAATAGCTACGTTATTCAATAGTGATGTCAGCGCGGAAGGTCAGTTATGTGCCCACGATGATCTAGATTGGGCAAATTTGTTACAACAGTTGGCCTTCCAGATGACTACAAACCTGGTTGTTGGCCTAGTTTATGTCGCCCTCCTTTCTTTGGTTTGGTTGTTTCGTCATTTGTGCTACCCTCCTTGGAGATAAGCTCATTCTTCCACCTTTCATGGAGACTCCTTCTCCTATTTAAACTCTCACCATTTCTATGTGCTACTAGTTCTTAGTTTTTGGGATGGTTGTTGATAGCGCTGTTAGTGTTTGTGAGTTTGCTAGATAGCTGGTGTGAGTGTGACAAGTGTGGGATTGTTGATAGCTTGAGAAAGGTTGTGAAGTGCCCTTAATCTTGTGTAAAACTTGTGAGTGAGAGAGACTTGTATGTTGGGAGATGCATCTTCAAAGAGTGAATGCTTGAGTAACATTCTAGTTGGATCCCTCTGAGAAGGCTTGTGACATCAATACTTTGGTTGTAAGCTTACTCTTATTTCATAATTAATGGAATCAATGATGTTTTCCTATGTCTTGTATGTAATGTACTAGATAGCTCATGACTTCTTGACTTTGTGAGTAAATAGACCATTGTTTTTCGGTTACGTGCTTTGTTGTATTTCCTTTGCATTGTTTCAGGTTGATTATTCATTAGAAGAAGAAAGCGGAAGCTGGAGCAGCGCAATGGAACTCCATCGACCACCGGTTCAGGTAGGCCTCCAACTATGACTGTTTAAGGAAAACTATTGTTGATTTGTCTTTGTTTGTGACTAGACCCACTTTAGGGCTAGAGGGGTTGCCTTTGTCCGCAGAGGGAACACTTTCTTGCATCAAAAATTGGCGACTCCACTGGGGGAGCTTTGGCCTTTGTTATTTTTTTTGTTTACTCTTGTCTTGATTTGTGTTTTGGTCTCTTTTGAAGTTTGGGGATTAATTATCAGTCTTTTGAGTTTCCTGGGTTGATCTAGGAAATACCTTTATTTGATTAAAGGATTGATTGTCTTTGATTTGGGAGTTTTTGGTTTGCCTGTTACTGTTTTGAACATGATCACGGCTTTTAATTTAATATTCACGCTGTCATCGCGTCACCCCTTTTGTAGTATCTTGTTCACTGCGTAATTACACCTAACAGTCTTTGTAAATCGGACCATCGCGGAAAAGTCGTGTACTTCTGTGCTGACATCGCTTTGTTGCTGCGGTGTGTTCTTTATCAGCACTTGTTGCTTGTGTATTACCCGCATTGATTGCTGTGGAATTGATTTTTTCAATTCTAACTCCTGAATCCATCAGTCTTGCTAGTTCCTTGCTGTTCTCACTTGTTTGATAACTTGTTTTTCACTATTTATAGGCTGAGGCACTCTCTCATGAGCTTTGTGGAATGAATCTTGTTTTTTTTTGCTTTGTGACCTAGTTTCATTGTTTCAAGTCTTTTGGATCAGTTTCACTTGGTTGCTTGGTTGCTCAAAGATTCGTTTGCAGCTTGCTGTTGGTTTGATTGAGCCTTCCCCTTTTCTTACTTTTGGTTGATTTTTTAGTGGTTGTTAATGGACCAATCTCGGCATTGATTCGATTTCTCTTCACTACCCGGACATAGATTACAATTGTTTGGATCAACCGTTTTACCACATTTGTTTATTGCTTATTGGTTTCTTTTAGATTTAAGAGACATCAAAATCAAAAGGATTGCATTTCATTTAGCATGTGAAAGTGAAAGTGAATTTGGATTTCGAGTTGCATATTGAAAAGCGAATGATTAAATCTCTCATTAGTAGTATCCGTGCACTTTAGGAATTGATGTCTGTTTGCATTAAGTGATTGCTTTGTTGTCTTGGTTTGGGAATGATCTCTCTACCCTCTCGTAGGTAGGTGTTCATCGAATAAAAATGATATTTCATTCATTCTAGCTGCATTCTAGGTTTTTTTATATACATACGATAAGGCCTGAAAACTGAAACGTAATCCAAGATCAACTCTAAAATGAACTGAATAAATCTAACAACGCGTTGGAACATAACACACACATTTAGAGGTCTAGGCTAGAGATGTGCTTTGGCGTCGTTAAACCTAGTCACTTTTGTTTCCACTCAACGTTGGGTGATTCCTCCTTCTGTGACTCAATAGTGGTCTAGCACAAAATTGTGCTCCCATGTACTGTCGAGTATATGCTGGGAGACCCCACTAGGTTATCATACTTTATCCATAGGAAGCCATGTCTGCCTTCCATCCTATGTGCCTTTCGAGATTACAGTACATGCATACAATAAGGCAGTACCTGGCACTGTTCTAGATGAAGGTGCCTCTGTTAGTCTTATGCCCTCCACTACTTGGCAAGCTTTGGGTTCCCCACAGCTTGTGCCGGTCACACAGAATCTGTTGGCATTCGACGGAGAACCCTTTCAACCCGTAGGGATCCTCCCAAAGTTTCTTGTTACTTTGGGGGGCAAAACCGTCTATATAGACGTCATGGTTGTCCAAGGTGCAAATTTTAGTCTTCTCCCTGGTCGTGACTATATTTATGCCATGGGGGCCCTCGTCTCTTCAGTGCTTGCTAACTTCACAAATTGGTGAGTTGTTCCTCTTGACTCAACTCACCAATTTGTGACGTGCTCTTGACTATATTTAGCTCGCCAACTTCAGTGCTCCAAAATGCTCCACAGTGCAATGAATAGTAACTATGGTAAAAATGGTTGGATTAACCCCTTTTTATAGTCATTTTTGGAAATTTAAAAATTATATTTTATAAATGTGGGTTTTTTCTCATTGTTTTGCCATATGGTTAGTCAAATTTTGGCTTTTTAACTATATCTTTATGGATATCGTTCATTTTATCTCGAATGGATTTACGTGTGACATGTTTTTGTGCAGAGCTTCAAGTTGTAGAATTATGACAATTTCGTATACACTTAATCCAGAAAAGTCGTCTTTAAGCTCTTTTCTGACTTGAAAAATGAAAAGATAGCCGAGTTTTCCTCTTGACTCATTAAAAGAAATGAGAGGCGGTCACCTTTAAGCTCTTTTCCGACCGTTTAAACACAAAAAATATTGCCGGGCATTTGTCGTTTCAAGCTCTTTATCGGTTACGAAACGACGTGCTTCCAACCATTTTTTTACTTTTTCGGGTTGAAGTCACTAGTTACGAAAAGTATGTAAGGACTCTCTGGACACCACATAAGTCCACAATGGTATGATATTTTCCACTTTAGGCCTAAGCCCTCATGGATTTGTTTTTGGGCTTACCCCAAAAGGCCTCATACCAATGGAGATATTTGTCCATCCTTATATACCCATGATTCTCCCCACTTCTAGTCAATGTGGGACTTTGGTCGTATACCCAACAATCCTCCCCTCGAACAAAGGACCATCGAGCCTCCCCTCGAATGATTATCCATCCGTCCACTCTCTACCAACCAGGATTCTCCGCTCCAATGCATTGGAAGCACATGCCTTAAATGGAAGCACCACCTGCCTCAAGAGCTTGCTCTAACCGAGCTCATCCACGGATCCCATTGTGATATTACCGGGGCTCACCACCTTCGTTCGGCATTCCGAGGATTCATCCACTTGGCTAACTTTGAATCTGGCTCTGATACCACTTGTAAGGACTCTCTGGACACCACATATCTCCACAATGGTATGATATTGTCCACTTTGGGCCTAAGCCCTCATGGATTTGTTTTTGGGCTTACCCCAAAAGGCCTCATACCAATGGATATATTTGTCCATCCTTATATACCCATGATTCTCCCCACTTCTAGTCAATGTGGGACTTTGGTCGTATACCCAACAAAGTACTCCTCGATCGTAATGGTCGGGCAGTTCTTTCGAGTATCGTTTTATACTTTTTCAGGCTCAAGAGACACAAATCTACAAAAAAGGACCCCCCTGGAGTTTTCTTTTCCGTGTCTTTTTCAAACTCTCTAAACATGAAAAGACTCCGAGTTTTACCTATGTTGGACTCGTTAAACCCTGACGACATTGGACTCGTCACCATGACAAGACTCGAGCTTCTCCTTCCTAGGGCTCGTTAAATTATTACTAGGTTGGACTCAACAATAGGTTTATCATTGATTTTCTATGGCAGCTAGTCACTCTTGAACATCGACACTTTTGCTTTTTGTCGGGTTGGGACATCCATCCATTGTCATTTGGCCTTTCGCGGGTTTGGGTTGTCATTTAGCCTCATTCCATCTGATTCATGCCGTCTTCATTGAGCCTCTGATCCCTTGATGCCTGAATGCTGCCACCCCCCCCTCCGGAGTCGTGTCGCCGACATGTTCAAGAGTATAATCCTTCTGCAGTTTACAACCTCATCTTCTCCTCTGATACTCTGTTTTGCCATCTACCACTTGTTCCTTATCTTGTGTCGTTGATGGGGGAAACATTATGGCCCTCCTGCGATGGGTCGTCTCCTGTCGACATAAGTTCATTATCCAGGAGATTGATCTAGAGATCCCCTTTGGTACCTTGGAGCTTGCATGCCTCAATGGCAAGTTTTTCGCACCTGATGATCGAATTTCATCATTGGTCATCGATTGGTTGATTCCACGAGTGTTCAACTTCAGCTCTTTTTTCACACTTCGTGGATTGTGCTAGAAAGTACCTTGAGAACCATTGGCATTATTGGTGGTTTCTCTTGCGCTTGTTAATGGTTTCCATCATTGATCGGTAATCAAGCGACTTTCTATCATGCTCGACCTTAGCACATCTATTTGCATGTTAGGATTTGTACTATGATCGGATGGGTTCAAGACCCCAAACTTAGATTACACATGTTCGGGCTACGTGGATTGGTTTATGATTACATGACTCATTGATGGATGGCTGCGACCATACCTTTATCATCATCATGGTCTCATCAGCTGGATGTCTACGTCCATACCACAGACCTATTTTGTATGTCTTTTGGATGGCTGCGCCCATGCCTAGACTACATGTACTTCATTGTCAGAGATATCAGTTGTACTTGTGTGCAAGTTCTTCAAAGTGGTGTTCCAGTTCAGTCAGTTTCGTAAAGCATTTCACCCCTCCCTCTTTCTCGTGCATCATACTTTTGGGGGCATCTGTTACACAGTAATTTGTCACTGTCTTCACTCCAGTCTTCCTACTATGTCATGTGTCCAGGTCATACATGCTCATGCTCTCTGATGTTGCTAAATGACCCACTTTTCCAAAGGTTTCTGCCTCATCGCGTCTGTTGGCTTAATAAGCGCGCTGAAGGACGCTCCAAAACAGCCCAGAAGAGCTGCCATCGCGGAAGTACACCTGATTCCCATGATGGTCGGATTTTATGTGCCAGCGCGACTGTCGCTTGTAATATTCCGTGATGACCTGACTAACTAGGCTATTCAATAGCGATGTCAGCACAGAAGGCCAGTTATGTGCCCGCGATGATCTAGATTGGGCGAATTTGTTCCAACAATCGGCCTTCCAGATGACTCCAGACCTAGTTGTTGGCCTAGTTTATGTTGCCCTCCTTTCTCTGGCGTGGTTGTTCCGTCATTTGTGCTACCCTCCTTGGAGATAAGCTCATTCTTCCACCTTTCATGGAGACTCCTTCTCCTATTTAAACTCCCACCATTGCTATGTGCTGCTAGTTCTTAGTTTTTGGAATGGTTGCAGATAGTGTTGTTAGTGTTTGTGAGTTTGCTAGATAGTTGGTGTGAGTGTGATGTGTGGGACTTTTGATAGCTTGAGGAAGGTTATGAAGTGCCCTTAATCTTGTGTAAGACTTGGGAGTGAGAGAGACTTGTGTATTGGGAGATCCATCTGTTACACCAAAAAATGTCACCATGGCTATTTACAGTTAGTATGGCTCTATCAACAGTCATGCTATCCTCTTAGGCAAGTCTTATGCCTCTGCTCTCCATGTCAAAATCCAAAAAGAGAGAAAGTCTTTATAAATGTATTTATCTCTGGGTACGCAGGTTCTCTCAACCTTACCTGCAGGTACGCACCCAATGTTCACAAAAGCTGCATCCTTGTACGCTCTGTATGTAAAGGGGCAGGTGCGTACCCCTATAAAGGTCAAAATGCGCAAGTTTCATCTTTAAAAAGTTACTTGTGGTCATTTCTAGAGCATTCTAGAAGGTTGTTCGACGTGTATTGAGCGCCTCCAGATGGTTCATGTACCCCTACCAAAGAGGAACTTATCCCATCAATAAGGGAGCTATCCCATCCAAAGAGGGGATTATCCCATTGATGGTGGACCTGAATAACTTCCTCTAGACCACTATAAATACAGGCATTGGGCCAGAAGGAGGAGAGGTTGGAAGCTATACATTTCTAAGGGTAGATGCTGCTGGAATTAGGACTCCCATTTAGAAGCTTGTGAGGAGAGATTGCCATCTTTGCTTGTTCTATTTGGAAGTGGGTGAGCTTTGTCAAATTAAAGGAGAACTCTTGATGGACCCTGGGAGGGACTTGCACAACACCAAGGCTCAGGTTGTAATTGTTCCTTTTGTTTCCTATTAATGCAAATGAGTCCATTATTCTCAATAACTTGTTATTTATGAGTTGTTTCATGTACTCCTTGGTCTATGTGTTAAATATGTTTTATTCTATGAGATTATCAAGTGCTATTTAATCGTTTGATTGTTAGTGGATGCAGGTTTCAAAGTGAAGGAGGAGCTCATCTGGATCAGCGGAGCTGGACTGCTACAACAGCGTTGGATTACAGGTAGGATCTAAACACTTGATTTCTTATATAGTAAATACATGTTTAGAGAAGGATTGCTCTTGTTTGTCTTGTTTGTCACTAGAGAGTCTTAGGCTCCTAGGGAGGTTGGTTGTGTCCGCACTATCGACTCTTTCCGCCTGACAAATTGGCGACTCCGCTCGGGATTCCATTGATGTGAAAGTCTTTTCCTTTGTATGCAACTTTGATCTGAGAAAAGTCATTTATTTTCTGGTTTTTGGCTCTGTGACTTTGCTTTTGGGTGGGTTAGCTTAGGGTTAGATTCAATTTAGTTTTTCTTGAATTTTCCAGTAGGACGCACCCTCTGAGTATTGCACAGTGCGTTCTTGTACGCACTGTCGCTGTGTGCACAGAGCGGGCCCGCACCTGTCTTAACGGGTTGCCTGCGTCCCCTGCTAAAATTTAAGAAAATTCCATTTTTTGCATTTTTTCTCTTAGTTTTTGCTTTTTCTTAGTTTTTACTACCCAGATCCATTAGTCTCTTGTCAAAGATCTTCACCTGAACTTGTTTCGATAGCATTGAGTGTTTTAGTGGATTTCATAGAAGTTTAAGCCCTAGGGTTTGATTTTTTGAGTAGGTCTTGTAGTGACTTTGGCGGTAGAAGTTGTCAAGCCTTAGATCTCTCTGGTTTTGTCAGCATTCTTAGAAGTCAGACCTGTCATAAAGTCTACCTGTGAGAGCAACCTACCTTTGATTGGTCTCTTTGGCAAATTTCGAAGTGCTTGTTGATTAAGTATTGAATTCCATTTTAAAAAAAGAACAAAAAGATTTGAGTTTTGTTTTGACTAGTCTTTTGATTCTGCATTAGCTGGTCCTTGACTTGATTTTGGTCAAGTAAAACAACCTAGAATCATCTTTGTAGGCTTTTGCCTCGTTAGGTTTGCTTAGAGTAATTTCCTTTTTGATTTGCTTGTGAGTCAAGTTTTCATAGATTTTATAGCTTTTGAGATTGATTTTCGTTAAAATAGATTTATATGCTTTATTAAATAAGAGAAAATACAAAAAACATCTCCTTTGAAAAGTTTTGTTTCAAGTAGCTTTGAAGAGTTTTGAAAGAAAAAGAGTTTTTCGTGCACGTAAGGAGTGGTCATGTTTGTATGCTTGAAAAGATAAAGAGAATTGTTTCTTTGATTGTCTTTACTAAGAAAGTTGTTTTCTATAAAATTTGCATTTCTCAACTCTCTTAGTTAAGAATTTCATTGAAAGAGAAAAGTAGCGTAAATCATCTTAGGTGCATCTTTGTAGTGGCTTGAGTCGAGTCTGCACACCATTGGTTTCACTTCCGCTACCTTTTGTCTTTAAGAAAAAACCATAAAATTAACGCTTAAAGTAAAAACAACGTAGTAACTTTTATTTACTAGGGCTCTGAAACACCAATTTAGATCAGGCTAGTGTCTTGGAGTAGGAGAGTAATTAACTCTCCAAGACAACAAAACCAAACAAGTAGCTTATCTTGTGATAGAATAAATCCAATTGTCTCATTTGTACTCTGGGAAAGCTCCTCTTAAAGGAGAAGCACGAGCTCGTGTCCGAACCAGTGAGGGGATCAATCCCCCCTCGTTGGGAATGACGCCAGACACGCACGTATTACAAACGGTAAACCTCGGATTAACCATTGTCGAGGAGCCAGGGGTCACTTGTCGGTAAACCTTGGATTATTGTCAAGGAACCGGCAAGGGGATTGAGCTTGATATTCTGCCCTTGCATGCTGTTGGAGTGTAGACTGTTCCCCCAGGTGCATTTGTTGCGATTGGTAACCTTAGTGACCATTATCTTTAGGATTCTACCGAGGTGACGGTGGAGGGAAGATTCCACTGTACCTGGAGCAGACGTCGGCTAGACCCACTTGGATTTTCCGGGGGGTTCACTTCACTCAAGATGGCTAAAGTGGAGGAACTTGTGCCGGTCTATTCATTAAGCAGGTTGCCGGGGTAACTGTTCCACCCGCCACTTCTGTACTGAATCCGGCGATGTTGGGTTTCATCTCCAACTAGCGTTTTCGGTCTGGAAGGCTACTGTTTGTGCTTGGTTTGACGCCCTAGATTATTTAGGCGTGTGATTCAAATTTGTTTGGTTCTTTAGAGACTTTAGGTGGTTTGATTTGAGATTTTACTTTGTTTTCGTGTGTAGTAGTTAAAAGTTTTTAGCTGTGGCGGAATTACCGAGACAGTCCCGTAGACTTCGGGGCCAGTCTCCTGAAGTTGTTTCTGTGGCCGAATTGTTGAGAAGATCCCGTAGACTTAGGGGTGAACCTCCTCGAGACGACCCCAGTAATCTAGAAGGTTTAAAGGTCCTTGTAACTCCTCCTAGTGGCAGTAGAGTAGGGTCACCTGAAGAAGGAGAATCTTCCTTGGTAGTCCATTCAGATTACCAAGGCCTAGAGACAGGTTATAATCCCGAAGCTATTACAGTTTCTGAGCTTGTTGGTAGTTTTTCGTCTACTAGTGATACAAGCGAAGAACCTGAAATATCTAAACCTGTTACTCCAACTTCTAGTGTTCCAGATTCACCAAGAGTAGAACGAGTTATCACCGAAAATCTTCCTACTGGTCTGATTGCTATCGAAGAACTTGCTCCAGAGGAAGAAATAGGCGTCTCTAACCTTGAAGATCAACTTACTATTGACCTCAGGGAGCGTGAATCTATCTTTTACAGTCCTCCTAGAAGTACTACTTGGTACCTTTCATTAACCAATTATTTAGACAACTCAGGGGTAGGTTTTTCTACACCTCGTACTCCCTTTCCACCTGGAGGTATTTATACTCCTGTAGATATGTCTGGTCAGTCGTCCGTGTTTACTCAAACTCCTGAATCTTTCTTACACGGCGGTCCTTCTGTTCCCACCGGGTATCAATCACTTTCTGGTACCTTTGCGGGGGCATCTCCTCAACCCATTGATCATGGGTTATTAGCTGGAAACAATGGTAATATACCATTGGGTGTAGGAGACATTTACATGATGTTAGGTTCAGTTCCCGTTTCCCAACCTCAAGGTGGCCAATTACCGCCTGGGGGGCAGCCTCAGTTAACGCCTGGGGGGCAACCTCAAGGTACACAAATCGTGTCTGGGGGGCAACCTCAAGGTAAGTATGTACCTATGGTGCAATACATGCCTCAAGGTCAATCCCAGCCTCAATATGTACCCCAAGGTCAACCTCAGTATCAATATCAACCTCAAGGATGGCAACCTCAAGGGTATCAACCCCAAGGGTATCAACCTCAAGGGTATCAACCTCAAGGTCAAGGTCAACCCCAGTACCTGTATTTACCTCAAGGTTATCAACCTCAAGGTCAATACTCGAGTCAAGGTTATCAACCACCTCAATCCGGTTATGGATCTCAGTATCCTCAACGTGTTACGGGTCAATACCCTGGAATGTTAGTATGGGATCCATCACAGGGTCAACAGGTGTTGCAGCCAAGTATGCAATTGGTACCTCAAGCTGGACAACCCGTAGTTTCTGGTCCACCCCAGCAACTGCAACCTGTCCAGTCAAATGTTCAAACTTCTGTAACTTCGGCAGTTACTCAGCCGCCAATAGCACCTAGTACTCCATCTCAAACGGCCGCTGCAACTACCGCTACATCTACCACACTTACTTCTGGAGTATCGACGGCTCCGGTTTCTACTGTCTCTGTAACCACTCCTCAGACATCTTTACCGTTGTCTGGATCTACGATTCAAACCACGGTCCAGATGCCTACAGGTCAGCTTGGTATAAGTATGGTTGTCACTGCTCAACCTCAATTTGTTCAAAAACCGTACCAGGGACAGTACCAACATGGGCAAGCTGTCCAACAGCTGGTTTACCAGTATCAACCGTATCCTGGGTACACTTATCAACAACCCCAACAACCCCAGTACGGTCCGGTTAATCCTGGTTTTCCATGAGGATATAATATCCCTAATGCGACTCCTGTTCCTAGTTATCCTGGATATCCTCCTCCTGGGACTGGTCTTGTGACCCAGAGTTTTAGAGATCCTAACCGGAAGTTACCGTTTATCGCAACTTTGGATTTACCAGACTTGACACGCCTAACGAACGATCCAATTCAATATCTTCCGTTCTGGCCGCCAATGCCAAATAAGTTGCCCAGTGACATACCCAAGTTCGAAGGTAAGTCTGGAGAGGATCCGTCCAATCATGTGATGACTTACCACCTCTGGTGTGCTTCAAATTCTATCTCGGATGATTCGATCCGCTTACGTCTTTTCTAGCGTACACTCATTGGTCTCGCGGCCAAGTGGTACATTGAGTTACCACGGGCCTCTTTTTACAATTTCAGCCAGTTAGCTACCTCGTTCTTAACTCACTTTCAGTTGCCGGTCAGATACGATAACGGCACGGAGTTATTAACTTCACTAAAACAATCGACGTCCACGTATATTTCTGATCACATTCATGAGTGGAGACGTCGAAGAAGGCTAGTGAAAGTTTTTATTCCGGACCAAATCTTAGCTGAATGGTTTGTTAAATCATTATTACCGAAGATTACTGAAGATGTAGCTAAGGCCGGAGTAGTTACTGAGGAGCAAGTCATTGCTCAGGCGCAATACCTTGACTTAGTTTATACTCAGTCGGGTACGTTACACGAGAAGATTCCAGATCTTCCAAAATCGAATCAAATCGCTGCTGCTCCTTCGGGATCTCATGCCGCTGATGGTATGATTGGTATCATGAATACAAAGAGTAAGAAGAAATCTTCCAAGACTTCTACTACTCCTATAATCACTTTGCCTGATTCCCCGACAGGAGAGTCTTCTCCTGAACTTTCCGCCGATATTCACGTTGTAGAGTCATCTACGGCCAAATCAAAAAATGGTGGAAAGAAGAAAGGAAAGAAGAAGGCTAAAGTAGACAAGGCTCCAAAGGAGAAAACGAAAAAGTCGGAAACCAATGACGAAAAGCGCAAACCTCGATATCCTTGTCTTATTTGTGAAGAGGATCATTTTACGAGAGATTGCCCTCATCGGGCCGAGGTTGTGAAAATAGTCAAAGGTTCTCCCACTCCTGCTGTGTTAAAAAATCCATTTCCAGAGCAGGAGAATAAGATGATAGGTTCTTCCTCGAGTGCCAGTGAAGAACCCATTTTGATGATGTCTCATGTGAGGATTGCGACTCGATCGCAAGATTATGGTAGTAAGAATCCTGTTGATGGTAAGGAAGTAGAATCTTCTCATTCTAATCCATCAACCTCAGCTCCTGGTTCCGATCCACTACAGATCGAAAAACCTAACCCAGACTTAGTAATCAAACCGCCCGCCAAGGGTGTACTTCGAAGGTCTACTTTCAATCCACATGCGAGAGCAGCCCAGAATTACAACATTGTTGAGGACTTAGCTGTTTCACCCTCAGCAATGTCGGCTTTAGAAGTGCTGCAATCATGCCCAGCACAACGAAAATTACTTTTGTCGGCTATCGGAGCTGTTGATGTTCAGGATCCGAACCTGATAATCTTCGATCTAGAAAATAGTACACCGCGTCTACCCCATCAAATGGCTTTCCAAATTCCAGTGATAGTCAAGAACAGGCCTATTCATCGGACTGTAATTGATGAGGGAGCTTCTACGTGTATTATGTCGATTCAATGTTGGAGATTGCTTGGTTCTCCTTCGTTGAACCAATCCCCGACCATCCTTAAGGCCTTTGATGGCCGTGGGTTCCGTCCGTTTGGTATTCTACAGGAATTGCCTATAGGGGTAGAAGGTAAAACCGTTAGTCTGGATGTGGAAGTGGTTGATGCCCCTCTAGACTACAACCTTCTTTTGGGTCGAAGTTGGTCATATTCTATGACAGCAGTCGTTTCATCGGTCTTCAGAGTAATAAAGTTTCCATATAACGGTAAGATCGTGACAATTGATCAGCTGACATACTTTTCATCCGACCCAGCCTCTTCAGAGAGTATCCAACATGTCGGTAAGATGACAATCCCTTATAGGGACGTTGGCGTAGGTTTAGTTAAAGATTCCGGTTTACTGGGAACTTTTCCTTTCCCTCCAATCAACGCAGACCCTTCATTTGCATCGATTCATATGATTACATCAGAAAACATTATTTATGATGATCCTTGGATTGTCCCATCTGAATCTGAGATAGACTCATTCGGTGATGCTATGCATTTGAGTCCATATGAAATTGCTTATGAAGCTGTCATGTCTTTTACCGACTCCTGTTCAACCCAAATAGACCAAATGAATGTGGTCAGTGAAGAATCACTTTTCACATCAACCTTAGAACGGATAGCGTTTCCCGAAGTCGTGTCATCTGACGAACAACTTCGCGAAATCCTAAGTGTAGACGATCTACCATGGGAAGATCTCCATCACAGATCTTCGTTTTTACCTAAGGATGATGCTTTTGAAAATGATTTTTCATCTATCTTTACCGCTGAATATGTCAAAGACGCTCAGAATCCAACGAAACATTCTGATTCAGAGTTGAATTTAGGGAATATTTCTCGTACTATTCCCATTGATATTTCAGTGAAGCCCGGAATTGAGGAAAACATTCATATAGGTGCCTTATGTACAGAAGATGAAATCCGAACTTACAAGGCCCTATTCCAAGAATTCCGCGATGTGTTTGCCTGGCCTTACGAGGAAATGCCAGGAATCGATCCTGCCATTGTTGTTCATGAAATCAAGACCTACCCGGACGCTAAACCCGTCCGGCAACAGTTGCGTCAAATTCACCCTCGGAAAGCGGCTGCGATTAAAGCAGAAGTCGAAAAGCTTTTGAAAGCAGGTTTCATTTATCCAATCCCGTTAATGGATTGGGTATCGAATATTGTTCCGGTCAACAAGAAACAAGGAACAATAAGAATCTGTATCGACTATAGGGATATAAATCGAGCTTGTCCAAAAGACAACTATCCTACGCCTTATATCGATCAAATTATTGATGATTGTGCCGGAAGTGAAATGTTTTCCTTCATGGATGGTTTTTCGGGCTATAATCAAATCAATATTCTACCTGCCGACCAACCAAAAACGGCATTCATTTGTCCATGGGGGACATTTGCTTATTTCAAATTACCTTTTGGGCTTAAGAATGTCGGGGCCACTTTTCAACGGGCGATGTCTTACGCATTTCATGACATCAAGCACATTGTGCAACCGTACCTCGATGATTTGCCTGCTCATTCTTTACATCGAGTTGATCACCTTGTCCACTTACGAGCAATCTTTATGAGGTGTAGGCATTATTGAATTCGGTTGAATCCCCACAAGTGTGTGTTCTGTATAGAGACGGGTCGATTGCTAGGATTTGTTGTTTCAAAAGCCGGCATTCGTGTCGATCCCTCAAAGGTCGAAGCTATCATCAAATTGCCTCCTCCTTCGAGTTTGCACCAACTCCAAAGTTTGCAAGGGAAAGCGAACTTTTTACGCCGATTCATTCCAAACTACGCCGATGTCACTAAAGGTTTTACACGGTTGTTGAAACAGAACGCTCAATTCTTTTGGGATGAGATTGCCCAACAATCTTTTGATGCACTTAAACACACGTTGACCCATGCACCGTTGTTGCATCCTCCCAACTACAACCAGGACTACTTCTTATACCTCGCAGCTTTGCATTCCACTATTGGAATGGTGTTAGTTCAAGAAGATGAATTCGGAGCGGAACATGTGATATATTATCTTAGTAGGACCTTAAACCCCACTGAGCTAAAATATTCGCATGTGGAGAAATTGGCCCTGGCGGCCGTTCAAGCTGTCCAGCGTTTTCGTCACTACATTCTTCTCCGTAAAAATACAGTTATTTCAGATTGCAACCCTATGATTTATATTTTGACAAAACAACTTCTAGGGGGCAAGTACTCTAAATGGATCGTTATCCTGCAAGAGTTCGACTTGGAGTTTGAGAAGTCCAAGTCTAAGAAATCCTTAGTTTTTGAGGAATTGATGTGTGATTTCCCGCGTACTGACACAGAAACTGTGGCAGAGGAGTCCATTGCAGACGAATCTTTGTTTCTTATCAGTACTTTAGATCCGTGGTACAGGGATATAATCATCTATCTCCAAACCCAAACCTTTCACCCTGAAGCTTCAAAGTCGGAACGTCGAAAAATTCGGTTTCAATCCCAGTAATACAAGATTATTGGAGATACACTTTATCGCCGGGGGGCAGACTTAGTTTTTCGATGTTGTTTAACTCACGAAGAGGCTGAGAGGGTTTTGAATGATTGTCACTCCGGAGCATGTGGCGGTCATATGTCTGGGTATGCCACAACTCAGAAGGTGTTGCGCGCTGGCTATTTCTGGCCGTCCATGTTTAAAGATTGTATCATTGCAGTCAGGAAGTGCCACAACTGTCAAGTGTTTGATCGCAAGATGCGCGCACCACCTGCTCCTCTCCATCCTATAATTGCCGTTGGTCCTTTCGCCAAATGGGGTATCGATTTTATTACTTGTAACCCTCACTTGGCCGGGGGGCATGCGTATATCATCCTCGCGGTTGATTATTTTACTAAATGGGCCGAGGCGATGCCTACATTCGACGGAAGCGGCAAAACAACTACAATTTTCGTATTCAATCATATTATAACTAGGTTTGGTGTCCCACAAGCAATCATCACTGACCATGAGAGCCATTTTCGAAACATCATGATGACTGAGCTTACAAGCCAGCTTGGTTTGCACCACGATAGCTCTACTCCTTATTATCCGCAAGCCAATGGTTTGGTTGAGTCTATCAACAAAGTTCTGGTTATCATGATCCGACGAACCATTGGTATTCATCAGTCGAATTGGCACAACATGTTATTTTCAGCGCTATGGGCATACCGAACCTCAGTGAAAACTTCAACAGGGTTCACTCCTTTCCAGCTAGTTTATGGCTTGGAAGCTGTGTTACCCATTGAATGTGAAATCCCATCACTTCAAATGGCTGTCGAATTACTTCCAGCTACTTCCGAAGAGGAGAAACGTTTATTATACTTAGCTAAATTAGATGAGACTCGACGTGACGCTGCATTGGCAATCGAGACTCATGCGAAGCGAATGAAAGCTCAGTATGATAGAAATGTGACCCCTCGAAGTTTTTCGGAGGGAGACCTAGTGCTATTATATGATCAAGCTAATGATAAGCTAGGTGCTGGAAAATTCGTTCCTATGTGGCATGGACCCTACATTGTAAAGCGAAAGCTAGCAAAAGGGGCTTATGAGCTGGTAGATTTTGATGGGGACTCTTTGGGTAAACCTAGAAATGGACTTTACCTAAAGAGGTATTATGCTTAAATGGTGGGTATGGAGAATTTTTAGCCTGGTCAGAACCTGCAATTTTCAACACAAAATACATGTATAAGATTATATCATCACTGAGGTAGGAATTCCCATACTCAGATCAAAACTTTAACTAACAGACTAACTACTCTGATACAGGGATGATCTTGCAGTACATCATAATCATAGACTTTTGTAGACACAGTATGGGCGCAGCCATCTGTTTATGATTAGTCTACTTAGATAATGAATACAAAACTCCTCGCAGCCTGGATGGTGGAAACTAGATCCAGGGTCTTCACTTCTACTTCCCGAATTGGTACGATTCTAGCCATGCGAATAAATGAGTTGATGTCGAACATGGTAGAAACCACTTGATTACCAGTCGATGATGTAAACTGTTAACAAGTGTGAGAGAGACCACCAGTAATGTCAATGGTTCTCAAAGTACCCAGTACAATCCATGAGATGTGAATGAATGAGTTGATGTCAAACATTTCACAGAATCCTTCGATCGAAAGTCAATGATGTAAACTGACGTCAAAGGCGAGAAACCTGCCATTGATGCATGCAGACTTCAAGGTACTGACTGATTTCTAAGTCATCTCTCTAGATAATGTGTTGATGTCGATAGAAAGCGACCCGTTGCAGGCAAGCCCACAACACGAAATCATTGTTCAAGTTGAAGAAATGTTGCTGTAAGGACTGACTCAGGGATGGTCAAATGGATGACAAGTATTTTGCAGATGAAAGTTTTGCTTGCAGACCTCTTGAACACATAACGATACAACAGATGGCTTGGTGATAAACGACTCAAAGTTAATCCCTGGAACCCGGCTGAAGACTTTCAAAGCGGTTTGATCAACTGTGAGGTAAAGGATTTCCCAACCCAGGTGAATGAAAAGTGTCGTGTCCAAGAGTGGTAATAAAGTTTCTTCTGAGACAAAAGATAACAAATAGGCTCATTCTTCTCTCTTTTCCCCCACCATTTCTGGCAAGTACCTCTTTATTTTTAACAAGCTTGAGGAGGATAACATATGCTTGATTATAAGCTCATCCTTCGGATGAGTCCAAACTAGCTTTGATTCGAACCCTAGGAAGGAGTGGTTTGTTCCTGTTTGTAATTGAACAGGTCCTTTACTGTGAAATGTTTAACAAGCCCAGTATAGGAGAAACTCAGCGTTTTTAAATTTTAGAGAGTCTGAAAAACTTAAGAAGACTCCAAGTTGAACTTTTTCGTAGATTTGTGTCCCTCAAGCCCGAAAAAGTATAAAATAATACCTGGGGGAACTGCTTGATCTTGCGACCAAGGAGTACTTTCATAATTAGTGCCACTGACCTAAAAAGTAAAAAGCGATCAAGGACACGTCGTTTTATTTCCGTATCGAGTTTGAAACGACAAAAACCCGGCAATCTTTTCCTGATTTTACGGTCAGAAAAGAGCTATAAGGGGACCGTCTTTTAATTCCATTTTAACGAGTGTAAAAGAAATGCTCGGCAATCTTTTCATATTTTAGGAGTCAGAAAAGGGCTTAAAAGATGACTCTGATATTTTGGTTCGTGAAAAATGACAATTTTCCCTCTAAATCCCTTTGTCCTGCACAAAAACGACACATTACTCATACCTGTTTAAGATAGGCAAAAATGCATTGAAAAATATCCTTCCATGGTGAAAAATAAACAAACCTAGCATTCATTCATCCAAAAAACCTATAAAAAGACTTTTTACCATGTCATTTTTACCATTTTACTGTTGAGGTTGAGAAAAGGGCTTTTGGCAAGAAACTTCCCGTGGTCGTTGCGGAGAATCCGACCGTTAGAATCGAACGCCGTCTCTTCCAGGTATTCCACAACATCCTCCTCTTCAATTTCATCCGATTAAAATTTTATTTTAGGTTTTAGTTTTGGTTTTTTTTTGGGGGGTTTTAGGTTTTAAAATCCGCTCTGCGGGGGACGCAGGTGCCCTAAGGGTGACCTGCGTCCCCCGACCTTTTCCCACACAGGAAAAAGGTCGGGGTACGCAGCCCACCCTCAGGCCAGCTGCGCCCCGACGCTCTATGTCCTAAACGCGGGGTGCGTCCCCCGCGAAGGGCGGAATTTGAAACCCCAAACCCCAAAAATAACCATTTAAAATTTCCCAAATTAATTCTAACCTTTATTTCTTGGTGTGTAGGGTACTCACCATGTTGGATTGGAGAGAAAGAGAGCACGAGGACGTCGATTTAGCCGCAATTAATCATCAACCTTCCATTGATGCCCTAAAAGCATGCGGACTATATAAATACTGGGCCATACCTGGCATGAGGGCTCAAGTGAGATTCTTGGAGTGGCTGGTTGAGAGATGGAACATTCATGAGCAATGCTTTTACATCGGAGGGCATCAGCTCGAGATAGAGCCCTCTGACATATACTTTCTCACTGGCTTGCCAAATAGAGGCGAGCAACTCAATCTAGCCGGGACTAGGCCGGGTGGCCAATCCCTTGCTAGTCTCCGGGCAGACTGGTGCATACCCAATCAAAACCATGCGAAAGGCGTAGAAATCAAATACATCTCTCGGCGTGAACTCAAGGTTATAGCTTTCACGGTTACCAGAATTTGCGGTGCAGCCGCTTTACATATTGCCACCGGGTCCCAAATGCGGATGGCGATTGACTGTTTCCAAGGCACCATCTTCAACTGGTGCGATGCTGTGTCGGCCAACATGAAGGGCCAACTGACTAGGGCAAAGAACGGACAACTGAAGACCTTTGGATATGGGCCTCTAGTTGTGAGCTTCGCCTTAGAGAGAGTTCCGCTGCTGATCCCTCAGCATCTCACTGTTGATATCTTGGGTCCTCGGGAGCCAGCTGATACGATGGGTTACGGTGATGGCCCGGCATCCTGACGAGGGCGCGACAGTTGTTCGATTCCCTGCTGGTTATTTTCACTAGTTAGAGGACCAGGTTTTTGCGATCCAGGACTTTCCGTATGCCGGAGTAGATTTTCGAGGTGATCCGGACATGGTTCTTCCATAGGGAGAACAATGGGACGACAGAGGTACTTCATTTTTCACAAGTTTTAAATTTATCTATTTTTTTTTGTTTTTATATATATCGCCTCAAACTGACAGTACAAATTTTCAAAATGCAGATGTAGGTCCACGGCGTCCAGCCAACCTCCGGGCTTTTGAGAGGAGAGTACCAGCTGTACCAGCACCAGCCCCACAGGATGCGGTCGCAGAGACCTTGGCCGAGCTGGAACAGGATCTAGAGCATCTGACGGCGGATATACCAGAGACCGCCATAGATGATATTCCTATTCGACTTCAGCGCTATGTGGTCGCAGTCCCAGGACCTTTTAGGAGGTTCTTGTGTAGGGTAGCGCGGGGAGTGGTCTCGTATAGAGAGCACCACCAGTGATTGGCTAGTCACTTTTGTAGACACATATGACATTTTTGGTTTTTTGTACTTATCATTTTTGCCGATCATAAGGTGTTTTTCAACCTATGATCGAAGAGGATGTATATTTTTTGACACACTCCTATCTATATATATCACTATTACCGGCTTATCTTGTTTAACATATGTGATGAAATGTTTTTAAATTTACTTGCATGATTATTGTAAATGTCTGTCCAACATTCGAGAAGCAATTGCATCTGCTAATGTATTTAAAGACCTTGGAATATGCTGATATTCAATGTAATCAAATTCACGTTCCAAGAGACGCACTCTTAAAAAAAACCTTAATAACACAGGATTTCTAATGGAATATACTCTATTAAGCTGTAATACAACAAGTTCAGAATCTAACCTCACTATCAAACGTCGAATTCCAAATGAAATAGATTCGGATAATAATTCAACCACTGCACTGTATTCTGCAATGTTGTTCGTCGTTTGACCGAGGCTTACCCCATGCATAGAAACTAACTTGTCAGAGGGTGAATAGATAACCCAGGCTGCGGAAGAGATATTCCGTGTACTACGACAAGCACCATTAGCAAATCCAATGTATGTTTGGAGAGGCGTCGACATCTGCAATATCAAGAGTAAAACCAAGATAAGCCAGAATAACGACAAAAAACACACTCTCTAAGCTAAGAACACTAACTAAACTAACAAACATACTAGCTAGAAAGAAAACCTAACCTAACTAAAAATTCTCCATACCCACCATTTAAGCATAATACCTCTTTAGGTAAAGTCCATTTCTGGGTTTACCCAAAGAGTCCCCATCAAAATCTACCAGCTCATAAGCCCCTTTTGCTAGCTTTCGCTTTACAATGTAGGGTCCATGCCACATAGGAACGAATTTTCCAGCACCTAGCTTATCGTTAGCTTGATCATATAATAGCACTAGGTCTCCCTCCGAAAAACTTCGAGGGGTCACATTTCTATCATACTGAGCTTTCATTCGCTTCGCGTGAGTCTCGATTGCCAATGCAGCGTCACGTCGAGTCTCATCTAATTTAGCTAAGTATAATAAACGTTTCTCCTCTTCGGAAGTAGCTGGAAGTAATTCGACAGCCATTTGAAGTGATGGGATTTCACATTCAATGGGTAACACAGCTTCCAAGCCATAAACTAGCTGGAAAGGAGTGAACCCTTTTGAAGTTTTCACTGAGGTTCGGTATGCCCATAGCGCTGAAAATAACATGTTGTGCCAATTCGACCGATGAATACCAATGGTTCGTCGGATCATGATAACCAGAACTTTGTTGATAGACTCAACCAAACCGGCGGAAAGAGTCGATAGTGCGGACACAACCAACCTCCCTAGGAGCCTAAGACTCTCTAGTGACACCATCTTCAAAGAGTGAATGCTTGAGGAACATACTGGCTGGATCCCTCTTAGAAGGCTTGTGACGTCAAGACTTTGGTTGTAAGCTTACTCTTATTTCATAATTAATGCAATCAATGATGTTTTCCTATGTCTTGTATGTAATGTACTTGATAACTCATGACTTCTTGACTTTGTGAGTAAATAGATCATTTGTGTTCTGGTTACGTGATTTGTTGCATTTCCTTTGCATTGTTTCAGGTTGATTACTCATTAGGAGAAGGAAGCGGAAGCTAGAGCAGTGCAATGGAACTCCATCGACCACCGGTTGAGGTAGGCCTCCAACTATGACTGTTTAAGGAAGGCTATTGTTGATCTGTCCTTGTTTGTGACTAGACCCACTCTAGGGCTAGAGGGGTTGCCTCTGTCCGTAGAGGGAACACTTTCCTGCATCACAAATTGGTGACTCCATTGGGGATTTGTTCCTCTTGACTTGTTAACAAGAAATAAGGGCCAGTCGCCTTTAAGCTCTTTTCCGACCGTGCAAAATGAAAAGATTGCCAGGCCTTTGTTGTTTCAAGCTCGTTATCGGTTACGAAACGACGTGATTCCGACCGCTTTTCTACTTTTTCGGGTCAAAGTCACTAGTTACGAATAGTACTCCTCGATCGTAATGGTTGGGCAATTCTTTCAAGTATCATTTTATACTCTTTCGGGCTCGAGAGGCACAAATTTACGAAAAAGGACCCCCCTGGAGTTTTCTTTTCCGTGTCTTTTTCAAACTCTCTCAACATGAAAAAGACTTCGAGTTTCACCTATGTCGGACTCGTTAAACCCTGACGACATTAGACTCGTCACCATGACGAGACTCGAGCTTCTCCTTCCTAGGGCTCGTTAAATTATTACTAGGTTGGACTCAACAGCAAGTTTATCATTGATTGTCTATGGCAGCTAGTCACTCTTGAACATCGACATTTTTGCTTCTTGTCGGATTGGAACATGCATGCATCATCATTTGGCCTTCTACGGGTTTGGGTTATCATTATAGCCTCGTTCCATCTGATTCATGTCATCTCCATCGAGCCTCTGATCCCTTGGTGCCTGAATGCTGCCACCCTCTGGAGTCGTGTCGCCGACATTTTCAAGAGTATAATCCTTCTATAGTTTACACCCTCGTCTTCTCCTCTGATACTATTTTTCACCATCTTCCACTTGTTCCTTATCTCATGTCATTGATGGGGGAAACATTATGGCCCTCCTGCGACAGGTCGTCTCCTGTTGACATCAGGTCATTATCTAGGAGATTGATCTAGAGATCCCCTTTGGTACCTTAGAGCTTGCATGCCTCAATGGCAAGTTCTTTGCACCTGACGGTCGACTCTCATCATTGGTTGTCGATTGGGTGATTCTGCAAGTGTTCGACTTCAGCTCCTTCTTCACACTTCGTGGATTGTGCTAGACAGTACCTTCAAAGCCATTAGCATTATTGGTGGTTTCTCTCACGCTTGTTCACGGTTTCCATCATTGACCGATAATCAAGCGATTTTCTATCATGATCGACCTCAGCACATCTATTCGCATGTTAGGATTTGTACTATGATCGGATGGGTTCAAGACCCCAAACTCAGATTACACAAGTTTGGGCTGCGTGGACTGGTTTATGATTACATGACTCATTGATGGATGGCTGCGCCCATACCTGAGTCTTCATGGATGGCTGCGACCATACCTTTATCATCATCATGGTCTCATTAGCTGGATGGTTGTGTCCATACCACAAACCTATTTCGTATGTCTTTTGGATGGTTGCGCCCATGCCTAGACTACATGTACTTCATTATCAAAGATATCAGTTGTACTTGTGTGCAGGTTCTTCCAGATGGTGTTCCAGTTTAGTCAGTTTCGTAAATCATTTCACCCCTCCCTCTCTCTCGGGCTTCATACTTTAGGGGGCGTCTGTTACACAGTAATTTTTCACTGTCTTCACTCCAGTCTTCCTACTATGTCACGTGTCCAAGTCATACATGATCATGCTCTCTGATGCTGCCAAATGACCAACTTTTCCAAAGGTTTCTACCTCATCGCATCTGTTGGCTAAATAAACACACTGAAAGGCGCTCCAAAACATCCCAGAAGCGCTACCATCGCGGAAGTACACCTGATTCCCGCGATGGTCAGATTTTATGTGCCAGCGCGACTGTCGCTTATAATCCTGAGTGATGACCTGACTAACTACGTTATTCAACAGCGATGTCAGTGCGAAAGGTCAGTTATGTGCCCGCGATGATCCAGATTGGGCGAATTTGTTCCAACAGTCAGCCTTCCATATGACTCCAGACCTGGTTGTTGGCCTAATTTATGTCGCCCTCCTTTCTTTGGCATGGTTGTTTCGTCATTTGTGCTACCCTCCTTGGAGATAAGCTCATTCTTCCACCTTTCATGGAGACTCCTTCTCCTATTTAAACTCTCACCATTGCTATGTGCTACTAGTTCTTAGTTTTTGGGATGGTTGCTGATAGCGCTGTTAGTGTTTGTGAGTTTTCTAGATAGCTGGTGTGAGTGTGACAAGTGTGAGATTGTTGATAGCTTGAGGAAGGTTGTGAAGTGCCTTTAATCTTGTGTAAAACTTTTGAGTGAGAGAGACTTGTATGTTGGGAGATCCATATTCAAAGAGTGAATGCTTGAGGAACATGCTAGGTGGATCCCTCTGAGAAGGCTTGTGACGTCAAGACTTTGGTTGTAAGCTTACTCTTATTTCATAATTAATGCAATCGATGATGTTTTCCTATGTCTTGTATGTAATGTAATTGATAGCTCATGACTTCTTGATTTTGTGAGTAAATAGATCATTGTTGTTTCGATTACATGCTTTGTTGTATTTCCTTTGCATTGTTTCAGGTTGATTACTCATTAGAAGAAGAAAGCGGAAGCTGGAGCAGTGCAATGGAACTCCATCGACCACCAGTTGAGGTAGGTCTTCAACTATGACTGTTTAAGGAAAGCTATTGTTGATCTGTCCTTGTTTGTGACTAGACCCACTCTAGGGCTAGAGGGGTTGCCTCTGTCCACAGAGGGAACACTTTCCTGCATCACACCAAGGATGCAAAACATGTAAAAGAAAGCAAGGTCTTTTGGATCTTGATGGAGATGAGTATCCAGATGGGGATCAATTGCAAGCCGCAGTTTTCGCCCACAGTATACGCTAGTTTTCAAAGCCTTGTGGAGTTCAAAGCAAATTTTCACCATGTCTTTATCAAGTCACAGAAGGACCCCATGAAGACATGGCATAACTTACCTCGTATGGCAACAGATGATGTTATCTTTATAGTCCTTGAGTCTTGGCTGCTGGAGTGGCGCGCTGCAACAGGCTCCACAGTGGAAATGGACAAGTCTGCTACGCAGCGTAAGAAGGAAGAAACAAAGCTCAGAATGGTGCAACTGGCTAAGAAGTGTAGAAAAGAGGAAGTGGAGGCTAAGACCGAGGCAGTGCGCTGTGAAATTGCCAGAACAACAGGAGATAGGAGGAGATGAGCGCGAAGGATAGGGGTCACCTTCTCCCAGGCCTGAGGTAGAAATAGAGGAGCCTACAAAACAAGGTGGTGCAAACCCATAGACATCGTCCACCCAACTCAAGCGTTAGTGACCCCAAGAGAAGGCAGTGTCATGAAAGAAAACCAAGGCTTCAAGGACATCCTTGGTCCCAATCACCCTCACTGAGGGGGATTTGCATGATATTGAAGAAATGGTGAGGGATGTCACCGTGGAAGCCCTCCAACAATTTGAAGAGAAAAAACAATTGGTATTAGGGGCTCTTCGGACAGAGCTGTAGGAGTTGCAGGCTCGCACTCCATAGCTTGGCACAGTGTCCACGAGCCTCGCGGTTGGCACTTCAACTGCCACGGAGATGTTGCACACAAGGGTAACCAATGGGATACTGCTACTAGATGGGGCACTTACTACAAAAAATGAGGTCGATAGGCCGACAGTAAGTAGCCTAAAAGGGGTGGTATTGAATATGGTCATGCTCCCTCAGGAGATGCTCCACCTCTTGTAGGATGGAGTCACCGCGAAACTTAGGGCCTAGGAGAGTCGTGCTTTGCAAGTGATGAGCGAGCAGTGCATCAATATTGAGCAGTTGTGTCTGCAGCACAAGGAGGCACTAGGCATAATAATCAAATCATGTAGGTAGTGGAGGAAGCCTTCTGAATGGTCCCCCAGTTGTACATTCAGGCAAAATAATCGGTTGAGGCGCACATCCACAAGTTTACCACAAGGGTGCGCGATGCTCGAACGGAGGGGCTAGGATTCAACTGGAGCTGAACTTGTAGATTGCAGAATTGTAGTTGAGGGCTCAGCCTTCAACTCTGCCAAAATTTAGGGAACAACATGCCACCACTATTACAATAGCAATAGCAACAGTCGACAGTGCAGTAGCAGATGGCACGCGACTTTTTGAACAGTCATTCGAGGTCCTGATGACCTTGCAGGAGGACCCAAATGTACAATGCCTGTAGACAGAGGCACGTGAGCTACAAAAAAGATATGACGAGGTCAAAGGGACTGCATAGACGGTCTCCCTTACATAGAGGATCGCACAGATGTAGGAGGAAAAGGCACTTAAGGAATAGGTGGATGCCGCTCCGCACAAAGAAGCGGTCCTAGAAGTGCGTCGACAGCCATGGATAGATGGGGAATATATGATCACAACTTCCATTGAAGGAAAGCTCATGAAACTGCAGGCAACTCAGCTAAAGATTCAAGGTGGCAGTTTAGTGGCAGTCACCGAGTAAAGACTAGAATAAGTCCAACAGGTAGCCGCTTAGTGCATTGCCGAGGTTGTGGTCATCCAATGGAGCTGGGAGGTCTTCGCTCTAAGATCTCCATGCCTACCAAGTGACGCGAGGGTGATTCATGATGCTTGTGTTGGGGGTGTGTTGGGTGCGGGATCCCCTAAGGGTAGTTTTGGGGCTAAAAGCCCATATTTTGGTCAAATTTTGTAATCCAAGTGTAAAGACTCCGCATTTTGTGGTCATGGAGCATGTAGGTGTTAAAGAGTCATAGGGTTGTCCACCCTTATTTTGGAAATGTAATGTCGGCTATAAAAGATCTACCCATGGTCCACAGACCATGGGATTGTATAAAAGGTGCTAAGCTCTAAGTAGTTAATAGGATAAAACAACATAGAGAGTCATAAATTTAGAGAAAGAAGTCTAACTCTTGCGTTGTAGTGTAGGTAGAGGCTCTGAAACTGAGTGTG
Source organism: Pinus tabuliformis (assembly GCA_031772625.1). NCBI lineage: Eukaryota > Viridiplantae > Streptophyta > Pinopsida > Pinales > Pinaceae > Pinus > Pinus tabuliformis. Next base: position 1,540,553,320 of record CM062804.1, on the reverse strand, counting down.
CAAAGGCTTGGGGTAGAAGTCCACAGCTGAGTGCACAGACCCCTGTAGCTAAGTGCATAGGGCGGGTCGAGTCTGTAATCATCTAGAATTATCAATAAAGAAAAGTTATTCTGCAAATTCTGTGTATTTGTTTAGTTAATGGGTTTGAATATCTTATGTATGAATTTTCTTTATTATGCTTATATGGTGCACGAATGACTGTAGTTACATTGAATAATAGAATTCAATCATGAATATATGCTTACGCGGTGATAACATTAAGTATTTGATAAGATAAGTGAATCACTTAGGATAATAGAGGAATCTACATGGCACGCTACTATAGCAACACAAAAGTACCTGAGCTGCAGGTTAAAGCTGCGTGAAGGTCAATCATGTACTTTCGCGAAGGTATTGAAAGCCAGAATAGAGGGTTTGTCTTACAAGCCCTAGAGTGAGATCACCTGCACAAAGGTAGGGATAGAAAAGATAAAACGACATCACAACCATCTCAAGGGTGCGGAAAATTGGTTCCAGCATCCCCCTATACTGCTTCGGGTGAGATTTCAGTCTACACTCCGCATACTGATGCCAAAAGGGCCATTAGTGTAGGGATTTTTTTGGCTAATTAATGTTGAACCTGGGTGAGGCCCCTCAAGCCAACACTCAGTCAACGTGTTGATTTTTCTGACAATCGCACCAATCAATGTGAGTTTCTCAAAAACTGTAATGCCGACCCCTTTTTGGCGCGTGTTGTCAGTTAATTAGTCGCGCTGATTCCTGTAGGTGAAGATCAGGGTTTACCCTAGATCATAGCCAGTGTGTCTTCCCCTTTTGATTTCTATCTCTCAGCTTGTTTTGACTGTGTTCTCCCTGGCTGGGAAGCTTTATTAGATTAATTTGTATAATTTGTTGATTTGCATTTTCTTCACTTGGTTTCTTGAGTTCTTGGATGGTGTGTAACCCTAGGGCATCTAGATCATCACCCATTCGCTTTTTTTCCTACTCAGAAAGTCAAGCTAATAGTCAAATTTTCTCCTTGCATTTCATTTGATTAGTCCTTTTGTTACTTTTATTTCCATTTAACAAGTTTGAAAAGTTTCGTTTAGTGTTTGAGTGCCTCTTTTTGGGCATAGATCAAATTTCCCATCTTGTTTTTGGTTCAATATTCGCTTCATTAGTTTTGAAAGGAATTCTCTTTTGTGATTTGTATTTTCTTGTGATTGATTGTATTGGGAATAGTTCATTGAAGTGTTTGTGAAAGATTCATTCTGTCATTTCATTGAAAAATACATAATTCTAGTTTGTTGAATCAATATGTTATGTTAGTTAGCATCATTGAAGGCTAGAGTTGCATCATCACTTGGATTGGAAAAGAAATGAATTCTCTTCACTAGTGAAAGGGCTACTTGAAGTGCATTTGATAGGAAAGTTAGGAATTGGGAATAGTTTTTCATCATTTTTGTTTTCAAAAGGTGAAATAGTGAAAAATTCATTTTGTTTTCAATTGCTTGTTTTGTTGTATTTGAGTGTGCTTTCTACTCTCATTAGTGTAGACAATTCATCAAATTTAAAGGGTCCTATCTCATTTAGCTGCATATAGGTGTTTTTGAGTCACATCGATAAGGCATGAAAATAGAGACATAATTTCAAGATAAACTCTAAAATGTAATCAATTAACCTAAGACACATTTGACATCTAACAATCATATCTTAGAAGTTCTAGGTTAGAGATGTGTTTGGCATCTTAAAACCTAGTAGTTATCATTCGCTTCGACACTGATGACAGCTAAACTGCTTTGGTACAACAAAGCTGCATCTTTACATTTTCCATGTATGGACTTGTGGGTTATGGGTCCACGTACATATCTATCGGAAGCCTTTTAATAGGTGGACTTCACATCAAACTTGACCAATCACCATTGGTCCTTCGTTGAACGTTTATGGCCGGAACCCAAAATGAAATAAACTTTAGTTCATAACATATTAGGTCCACTCAGGTCTGTTAACCCACGCGCACATTTGAGTGTAATTACTGTCCAATTAATCAACCAATGAATAGTCTTGATGACCAAAACTCAACGAGGTTTTATTCCCGTTGTATAAACCTTATCACATCCATTTTTGGAATTAACGGACACACTTGTTGGCATGTGATATGTTTCTGATCACCCATTAATGGCATGCTAAACCTTAAACTCTTTTTGATGATTTTCTCAAGTCCGCTAGTTGAGGTAACTTTCTTGCAAGTTTCCATGCGATCACTGTGGATCTTCTTCCATCAGATGGATATGATGTTTCCTTCGCCATTCCTCTTCCATCATTATTATCTATCGATCTGGCTGATCCTACGGTTCCCTTTCTTTGTCATTTTAATTCTTTCTACACCATCTATCTTCCATTTTTAACGATGCAACTTAATCTCTACCATAATTTCGCCCTTCACTGTCTCTATACAATCCTTTAGGAAATTGAGAAAAAGCCTGCGTCCTCCACTATAGAAGATAATTCTCAATATTCCTCTGTCAATTGTGAAAACCAATTGCACTCGCTTCTGCTGATTTCGTCCATTCAAAAGGAAAATCATGATCTCTACATGCTTATACATAAGTTTTAGTAGACAATTAAATGCTAATCCCATAAAGGAAATTCCATAAGTCATTCATGCTATTCAACACAAAAATTCCACAGTATTTCTCAGATTCACAGTCAACGCACCATAAGGCTATTAAGACACATATAGACACAAATTCCCACACATGATATATATACAGATCCAAACTGTTTTGGTATTTTCTTAAGATATTTACAAGGAAAATAGTCACATTCAACTGTTTCAGTTCTTTTCCATAAAATCCATCTACTGATCTTCTTAACTCCTCACTCTTTCTCTTACTATCTTCTTGCTTTGTAACCCCTAGCTAGCCTCTAGCTAACCTTTGTCTAACCTCTAGATAACCTCTCGAATTATTCAAAAGATCATAATTTATACAAAAATGGATTCATGAACCAATTTAGTTCAGATCCAACCATATCTCACTCTCTCCCAAAGTATCTCTCTAGCTCTACTCTTTTCTCAAAAAAAATCCCAAATTAATCATTTAAATCCCTCAAATCCTCACTCTTCCTAGGATTACTCAATTGTATCTAAGATCTCTACATTCACGACATATTCTCCATAAATAAATTTACAATTAAAATTCCCTCAACTCATCTAAACTTAGGGAAATAAATAAAATGATTAAGGGAACCCACTCCCTTTAGTAAATGTGTGATAAGACTCTTAGGTCTTATAAAAATTGAAGAATTCTATTGCATCAAACTCCCCAGGTTGAAATAATTCATGGACTTCCGTTCATGAGTCTTCCCACTTCCTCTATTGTAAACTTCATCAGATTTCATCTTCCAACTGGCTGTCTGACCTTTTCCAATTGCAGGTGCATTTACTGCCTTCTCTCTTTCTCTTGGATGCCAAAATCTGTGTTGTGGATGTCCTTTTACTCTGATATCATGAGCATATCCTTTAGGTAATGTTTTGGTGCTGATATCCTGCATAAAAAGCTCCCAAAACAACATAAATTTCTGTTCCTTTTTCTGTTGATGTCTTGTCATCATCTCAATATAATTGAGCTCCAACTTTATGTATTTTCCACTATCTTATACCTGACTTTATATTCTAATTTCTGACTCAATCACCAACATCTTGTTCTGTCTATAAACCATTTCCTTTATGATGTCCTGTATATCATTCCATCTTTCCCTGACTTGCTGACTTTGACAATTCCTCATGTTCATCACCTTTCTAGTTTTCATCATCCACCTATCCAATATCTTGAGTAGAACCCTCTCAATCTCAAAAGAAGATTGGTTCTTGTTTGATACAAGAAAATACAAACTTTCAACCACATACTTTCCATCAGCTGCAAATAATTTAGTTATTGAACTTGGTTCAATTGCCTCCATATTCCTATTACATTTAACTGAACTGTTCATCCCAATTTTCAATTGTAAATTCAAAATAAACTCTCGATATTCAAATATTCTTTCAATCAAGAACAAAACCTATTTTTGGACTATACTTTCACATCCTATGTAATTTTCTTTCTCTTTTGCAATGACTTGTTTAAGAGTTATGCCAACTTTCCTTCCTTCATCCCGAACTTCTCAGTCAACTAGTTTCTTACTCTCATCTTCTTGTTTCCATAAAAAAATTTCTTTCTACAATTCTGGAACTTACATAGTCCTTCATGTTTACTTGTGCAAACATATCTCCAAGAGAAGTTTTTCCTTCGTCCTGAAATCCACATTCAAGAATTAATGTATAGGGGTCTCATGTAATCTCATTGCCATCTCCAATGCTTCGGCCTGGGTGGAATTTTTTTTCTGTGACAGTGTCGTCCTTAAGAGTGGCGTAAGTGATGCCACAAACCATGTGTGATGATGTCCATCTATCAATGTCATATTGGCTTCGCGAATCATGCTCTTCAGCCTTTGGTCCAAATCCCAGGGGGTCTCGCCTAAGAGCATCGCGATCTCCTTAAACCTGATGATTGATTGTGTTTCTGATTTTGGCCTACTAAATTCCCTATTCAGCGTGGCCTGGATATCTGTGATTCCTGTGTTTGGGTGGTCATTATAATGCTTGATATACCATGTTAATGCGCGATCCTACAGCGTGCTCACCAGCATAGCCTTTTTAATATTTTCATCCACGACGCCTTGTGCTTCCCATATTGCTCTTACCACGAACTAGAATTGGTCTCGATATTCATTCCCCATTCTTATGAATATTGGTAGTTTGATCACACTCGCCATACCGAACTATGGTGGTGGCGAAGGTGGGGTGGGTGGAGATGGAGGTGAGGAGGGTGAGACAAGTGGATGTATGGGTGGAGGTGGTAATCGTAGAATACATTGCCTTATTAGACTGACCACGCTTCTCGGAGAAAATTTCACAATCTCTTCCTCGCTTTCCCATGAGGGTGAAATTAAGAGACTTGTTTCTAAGTCTCCCCTTCTGTAGATCTTTCCACTTCGCTAGCTTGGAACATTAATTTATTTGCATAGCCTGCTTTTCACACAATAGAATCTTAGTCCAAGTGTTCAAAGATTTAATATACTTACCTTGTGGTCCCTTGAGGAAACGTCGTTCTGCCTCACTGTAGCTGATGGTCGTGTCTACCACAAACTCAATGATAAATCCTCCTATTATTTGGTCAATCCAATGGTCCACAGCTCCTGTGATCTTATCTCCTGACACTTCTAGTCTACGCACTAATTACAGAGTCCACGCTATTGGTTTGTCGAGCCTACACCTTCCCTGGCTATTTGCTAACTTCGCGATCCGCTCATACAGCTCAGAAGGAAAGGATGCAAAGAAAATTTCATGGATTTCCATATACAAGTAGCACTCCAACCACTGTTCCTTAGATACTTGCGGATTTGTGTTTTCCTATGTTGTGAACTCGTGAATATTCTTGTCCAAGCACTCTTCAATTTCTTTCTTTATTAGATTCTAATGGCACGACATCAAACATCCCTATGTAGATCCCAGTCCTGGTAATGGAACCGTTCGTTGGTTTGTATGGGCCTGACCCAAGTTCAGAGGTGATTTAGCCAAGAAAATCCTAGTACTACTGGCCCTTTTGGCAATAGTTCATGGAGCGTGGACTGAGGTCTCACCCGAAGTAGTATGAGAGGGTGCTAGAACTAGGTTTCCGCACCCTGGGGATGTCTGATGAGGTTCTGGAGGTCCATCGTTTGACCCTATGCACACGTTGCTACGTGCACTTGTTATCCCTTTGCAACCTGTGATGCTGCTTCCATGCAGCCCTACTCGGGGTGCAACCTGTATAATACCCAAGTTCCTTGCTATTCAATCTGTTATTCCTTGATTACTTAACTTATTTTTGTAAGACTAATTGTTGGTCAGGTAAATCCCCTCTGCGGACAGAGGCGATACCACTAGCCTATAACAGAACTAGCCACAAACAAACCACGCTGCTACGCAAGTTCCTAGTTATGCATCAAAGGTGAATCAAGAAGACTAACCTGGAGTCCAACGCTATGATTGAAGCAGAGTTGATATCCTCGCTCCCTTTCTCCAACAGCTCACAAGCGAACACCTGCACATGCAAAGGAAGAGACAGATACCAACATAAAAACTACCAAGGCACAACTATATTTCAGTCAGAAAGGAAATAAATCAACACATCACCATGATAGATAATGAGATTGGAACTATAATAGCAGTCGCTCATCAATTAATAAACAGGAAAAGTTACAACCATTGTTCTGACGTCGACCCTTCTCCTGGCTGGGCGAATAACTATATGTGTCTTGCCATGCATCTCCTCTCCGGCAGCATAACCTCTCTAGCACTCACTAGCATTCCTCCAAGAACTCAAGAACTCAACATCTAACACTCCATGACCAATAATCATCACTACTATCACTCAATCACTAAATCACTAGCACTAACACTAGCTTGTCCAATGCATAATGACAAGCTTATATAGATGAAGAAGGGAGGAGGATGCAATGAACCGGGACAACTTTCGCGGATTAGCAAAAGCCATAAAGATGGATAAAGCTTGACAAAAGACAGATTTTTTATCCTCAGAAAAGCTCCATGTAATGAAGGAAACAACAGTCGGACGTGCGTTAAGGCAAAATGCACGACTAAATTTGGTTGGCGTGACTGTTGCTCTAAGACAGAGCGCCAATGGTCGCGCCCTCTTTTGAGGATCTCCACCATTGGTGCGGGTAGAATACTGTGGACTTGCGCCAATGGAAAAAGATCACTTTTCAGGGATAATCTGCAGAAGATGTCTTCAGGGAACATGGAGTACATACTCAGGGGAACATAATGCAAGTGTTTTTAGCCTTTGTCACTTCTTATAACTCCCGGGATGGGTCCTCCAAGGTACGACAAGAGGAGTAGTAGGGATGGTGACAAATTACTGTGTAACAGATGCCCCCTAAAGCATGAAGTCCGAGAGGTGGAGAGGGGTGAAATGCTTTACAAGAACACTCATAAGAACATATAAGAGCACATATAGTTACTGCCGCCGAGGAGCTGTATTAAGAGACATGACTGATAGTTCAATTACATGATGTACATGGTATGGTCGCAGCCATCCATAAGAGAGTACATAAATAATCTGGATCCATAGTATGGACGCAGCCATCTGGTTAGGATCAATGAACTGACTCAGGTATGGTCGCAGCCATCCAGTGAATGAGTCAAGTACCAAGAATCACGCCTGGATTACAACAGACACAATCCAGGGTCTTGCGCTCCATCTCGACCCGAACAAGAGTACAAGTCCAAGCATGTGAATATATGAGCTGAAGTCGAACATGCATGAACATTGTCTGATTACCAGTCAATAATGGAAACTGTTAACAGACACGAGAGGTACCACTAATAATGACAATGGCCCTCAAGGTACTATAGGTACAATCTACGGCGTGTGAATCAATGGTCTGAAGTCGAACACCCGTAGAATCATTTGATCAGAGGCCAATGATGAAAACCTCACGTCGAACACGAAGAACCTGCCATTGAGGCATGCAGGCTCCAAGGCACCGGAAAGGAGTCTCTAGATCAATTCCCTGGATAATGAGTTGAAGTCGACAGGGAGTGACCTTGATCGAAGGTGGGCCATAATGTTTCCCACATCATCGACACGAGACAGAGAGATGAAGTTGTGAATCAAGATTGTGCGAACTATCAGAGGGAGGTTGTTTTGCAGAGGTCAACTTCTCTTGAACATATCAGCGGCACATTAACGGAATTGACAGTATTTGACATCAATGTATCAAAGGTCTTGATGACGAGGCAATGGGTGAATGAGAGGTCAAATAGGGTATCCAAGTCCATGGAAGCAAGTGAAAGATATGAGATGAAATATCCCCACCCCGGACACGAAAGCAAAAAGTGCCATGTTCAAGAGCGACATACTGCCGTTACGGTAATAATTATGGTTCAAAAAATTTTCTTTTCTCCCCGCCATTTCTGGCGAGTACCCCAGTTATTTTTAACAAGCTTGATGGGGATAGCATATGCTTGTGTTGTGACAAAATCCGATGTCATTAAGTTTTAACGAGTCTGACAAAGGAAGAACTCGGCGCCTTTTCATGTTTAGAGAGTTTGAAAAGACAACAGAAAAGGAAACTCCAGGGATGTCCTTTTTCGTAAAGTTGTGTCTCTCGGGCCCGAAAAAGTATAAAATAATACCCGAAAGAACCGCCCGATCATTACGATCGAGGAGTACTTTTCATGATTAGTGACTTCGACCTGAAAAAGTAAAAAAGCGGTCAAAACCACATCGTTTCGTAACCACTAACGAGTTTGAAACGAAAAAAACCTGGTAATCTTTTTATGTTTTAACGGTCGACAAAAAGAACTTAAAACGACCGCCCCTTATCACCATTTAACGAGTCAAGAGGAGCGACTCGGCAATCTTTTCCTCTTTAAACGGTCAGAAAAGAGCTGAAAGCGGACCTCCATTTTTATTTTCTTTAACGAGTCAAAAAGGGAAAAATACTCAGATATCTTTTCATATTTTACGAGTCAGAAAAGAGCGTAAAGGTGACTCGTCCTGAAGGAACGAGTGGTATAAGGGATAGCAACTAGTTCCGGTAATGGTGGAACTCACTTGAAACACGTAAAGGTTAAGAGGCTGGCTAATAAAACCACTCATCGCTGCGGTTCCTCAAGAAAGGAGAAACAACCAAGTGAAAGCATATGATCGGCCAAAAAGATGGTGGCGATGGAATGAAACAACCAAGGCTCATCTAGCGGGATTTAGCGGATAAAAAGCAATCACGGGATGTAAATGGGTTCATTTTTACACAAGCTTGAACCATGGAGAACTTTGCTTGTTAAAATTTTTTGTTGCATGCCCCCAGCATGATCATACAAATCGAGGTACATGCCCCCCAAGCTTCATGGCATTCACGGAGTGGATGGAATGAAGGTTTACTTGGAAAGACTCGATTTTGAAGGAGGATGCATGCCCCCGGGCTTCAGTCACGCGCCCGGGTGAGCTGCCGTCATCAGAATGACGGGGTGGGTGCTGGGGCATTTCCTGTGGAAATAAGACCATTTAGGAATGGCAGATGACTATATGTGAAGTGTGAACCGGGGAATGAAAGTTGGTCGACGACTTTGATCGTTCTTCCTTCATGCGGAAAACACATCACTCTGAAGAGTGAGGACACAATAGCACGTATGCGATAAATATAGTCTCGTCCAAGGAGTAAATTTTAATCTAACGGACCTTGGACTACCATGAGACCCATTTGGATAGTCTTCCCTTCTAACGTGATAGGTACATTGGGAAGAATTCCTAAAGGTCGAGTGATTTCTCGATGGAAACCTATAAGGTTTCTCATCTCAGGCAGAAGCAGTGGGGAACAAAGTGCTTCCCAAGCTGTTGAAGAAAGGATACTCACAGGAGATCCCTCATCAATAATTGTACCAGCCATAACCATGCGGTAGACTTGGACTATAATTCGAAATGGTATGGAGGCTGGTAACCGAGGATTAATTAGTTGATCCCAATTGAAGGAAACAACTAGGTTGCTTGGAGGTGGGACTGGATAGACAGCCGGATATGATTCTAATGGACTTTCTTCCTGGTGTGAAGGAATGAGAGGGATGCTCACTTGATCATTAACGTCTATGTCAATGAATAGAATTTGGACGGTGGGTTCTTCATTCTTGGTAGTGATAACATCATCTGAGGAGGTAACTTCTGAAGGCGAAACCGGGTCACTTGTAATCCGGACCGTTTGACTGTTGTCTGGTTTGGATTCAGATGTAGGATCATGTAGGGTTGGAAATTCTGAAAGAAAAACCGGGTCACTTGTAAGCCGGACCTTTTGACTTTTGTCTGGTTTGGATTCAGGTGTAAGAGCATCTAAGGATGGAACTTCTGTAGGCAAAACCAGGTCACTTGTAAGCTGGACCTTTTGAAAGACCGGGTCACTTGTAAGCTGGAACTGTGGACTTTCGTTTGGTTTGGACTCAGATGGTTCATCTTTGATGATCAAGTGGTGCGTAGATGATGAACATAAATCACTCGTTCCGACCAGGGACTGGTCTGGAGCAGGCGGAGCACAGGTAGGTTCAGGAAGAGAAAGCTGGACCAAAGAGGAATCATGTTTGATCACTTGGTTAGTGGAGAGACGCTCTGCAGTTGTAAAAAGACGCTGATATCCAACGGGCAATTGGGGTAAGGGATCCGACAGACTTGCCAAAAGACGGGAAGCTTCATCCATAAGTGGACAAAGGCGAAGGAGATGATTACCTTCACAAAGTCGACAAGGGAAACGAACCTTCCCCTTTCTGTTACCAACTAGTAAGGTATCGTCGATTTGCGACAGTAAGGGGTGAGTCGGGTCACGGGACCATATGTCTAGGATCCTGGGAATGCCAGGACAATCAGAAAGAAAATGGTCCCCTTTGCATAATCGACAAGGAGACCGAAGCTTCCACAGAGCGGCAGAAGGTGGTTCCACTTCTGATAGCTTCGTGGTAGATACGACCTTTCCCTTAGGAGACTTCTTCTTTTTGGTCTTCTTCTTCTTCTTCTTAGCCACCTGGTTAGTGAAATCCAAGGTTTCACCAGGCGAAGTAGAAGATGAGGACGCAGCAATAGGCGAAGAAGGGAAGGGGTCCACCTTAGAATCAACATGGTGTTGTTCGGGTGGAGGAGGTGGTGGTGGGACAGGAGTCATCACACTTGAGACCACCGAGTTTGAAAACAACCATACGGGTAAACCAATGGTCAACCCAGGCAAAGACAATGTTGCGATATACTGAACGCCAACACTTCCAACAGAAGGAAATGGGCGAGGGTTCCCATCAGGAGGAACACCTTGGCCGGTGGGCACCGGAAAGGCTGCCATTGAACGAGAAATAACCCTACTCAAGCTAACGCAAACAAAATCTAATTGGGTAATGTTATCGTGGCCAATAATTTTTAAGACATTGAACTTAACCTTTTCATTTTTTAAGAGTCGAGAAAAGGATAAAAGATGACTCTAGTCTCCTTCGAATATTTAATGAGCATGAAGTGACAAGATGCTCACAGGCACCTTTTCGTTTAGGGAGTCCGAAAAGGATCAAAAGTGACTGCTCTGGAATTCTAGGTAGAGGGTGTGCCAAACTTTTCGCAAAACCACAGAATACTTTTTAGGGTACGGGTGGTCGATCTTCGTGAATGCTGTGTTCACTGCATTGTGAATCGTAGGGCGGCTGACACGGCTTCCTATGGATAAAGGCTTTATTCCTATAGGGGTCTCCCAATATATACTCGACGGTACGTGGGAGCACAGTCCGTATTGGCAGCTATCGTTTCACCATGGAGGAATCACCCAACCACTCGACGATAAACTACCAGGTTTAAAGACGCCGGAACACGTCTCTAACCTAGACCTCTAGAGTGTTTGCGTTATGTTCCAATGCGTTGTTATGTTCATTGAGTTCATTTTAAAGTTTATCTTTGATTATGTTTCAGTTTTTTGGTCCTACCGTATGTGATGTCTCAAAAACTTCTTACATGCAAACTATATGCCAAAATTAAATCATTTGATTCGATGAATTCTATCTACAGGAGGGTTGAGATCCTTTTCACAAATGGAACGATCATTTCAACAAACAACAAAGATCCTAATGCAGCTAATAACAAGAAACAAAATTTTGTCTTTTTCTTTTTAATAGCAACAAATAACAATAAATGCTAACTACTATGATGCAAGAGATTTTTTGTTTTTCTTTCCTTTAAGATGGCATGATGCATGTAAACAAATTCTAAGAGATATACACAATCCAAGTTCAGTCAATGAAATAGAACCAATTCTGAAACACTAAAATGAACCATGCAAGCAAGGAAAAACACAAAGACTAGTGAACTCCAACAAGGCTAGAAGTGAAGTATTCAGAGTATAGAAGATCAAGCTTTAACAAAGCACTGGATAGGTGCAGAACACAACCAACAAGTTGACTGGATAATCAAGAGATCGAAACTTCCCACAGAAGGCTAGACATGCAAAGTCACTAGATATCCTAGGACTGAGACGAAAATCAATAGAAATGAGCAAACAGCTGAGGGATACAGGCTAAGACCAGTCAAGCAGAGGTTCAACACAGTTCCAGAGGCTGAAAGAGATATATAAAGAGACTGAATGAGCTTTCCACCCACACACAGGCAAAATTTACAGAGCTGGCGCGACTGTCAGCCTGCAACTTGCGCTACCACAGGATTGGCGCGAGTTGCTTTTGAGCAACATGCGCCAACTGGCGCGACTGTCAGAGAAATAACCGCGCCAATTAAGCTTGCCAACTAGAAAAATAAATGATACGACCTCAGGTCGGGTTGACAGTGCTCAGATGGGTCAAACAGTAAAGAATAAACTCAAAACTGACTCAGGAAGCTCATTCACTCAAGCAAGCAGAAGAAAATCAACATGCAAGACAAAAATCAAATAGTTATTCCCCAGTGGAGTCGCCAATTTGTTGGTCAGGTAAATCCCCTCTGCGGACAGAGGCGATCCCACTAGCCTATAACAGAACTAGCCACAAACAAACCACGCTGCTACGCAAGTTCCTAGTTATGCATCAAAGGTGAATCAAGAAGACTAACCTGGAGTCCAACGCTATGATTGAAGCAGAGTTGATATCCTCGCTCCCTTGCTCCAACAGCTCACAAGCGAACACCTGCACATGCAAAGGAAGAGACAGATACCAACATAAAAACTACCAAGGCACAACTATATTTCAGTCAGAAAGGAAATAAATCAACACATCACCATGATAGATAATGAGATTGGAACTATAATAGCAGTCGCTCATCAATTAATAAACAGGAAAAGTTACAACCATTGTTCTGACGTCAACCCTTCTCCTGGCTGGGCGAATAACTATATGTGTCTTGCCATGCATCTCCTCTCCGGCAGCATAACCTCTCTAGCACTCACTAGCATTCCTCCAAGAACTCAAGAACTCAACATCTAACACTCCATGACCAATAATCATCACTACTATCACTCAATCACTAAATCACTAGCACTAACACTAGCTTGTCCAATGCATAATGACAAGCTTATATAGATGAAGAAGGGAGGAGGATGCAATGAACCGGGACAACTTTCGCGGATTAGCAAAAGCCATAAAGATGGATAAAGCTCGACAAAAGACTGATTTTTTATCCTCAGAAAAGCTCCATGTAATGAAGGAAACAATAGTCGGACGTGCGTTAAGGCAAAAAGCACGACTAAATTTGGTTGGCGCGACTGTTGCTCTAAGACAGAGCACCAATGGTCGCGCCCTCTTTTGAGGATCTCCACCATTGGCGCAGGTAGAATACTGTGGACTTGCGCCAATGGAAAAAGATCACTTTTCAGGGATAATCTGTAGAAGATGTCTTCAGGGAACATGGAGTACATACTCAGGGGAACATAATGCAAGTGTTTTTAGCCTTTGTCACTTCTTATAACTCTCGGGATGGGTCCTCCAAGGTACGACAAGAGGAGTAACAGGGATGGTGACAAATTACTGTGTAACACTAATGATTATTACAATATATTGAGCAATCACATCAGTGCGTGCGACAAATAAAATAGTATAAATGTAAAGAAGGCAACGCACAAGTAGATACACACTAATAGGAATCAACTTCTCATTATTATTCTTTGATCAATATTTCAGACTTGACACCACCCTGCGCACTCAGCTGCAGGGGTCTGTGCACTCAGTTGTGGACTCTACTAGGCCTCTGCGCACTCAGTTGCAGGGGTCTGTGCACTCAGTTGCAGACTCTACTAGGCCTTTGTGCACTCAGTTGCAGGGGTCTGTGCACTCAGTTGCAGACTCTACTAGGCCTCTGCGCACTCAGTTGCATAGCCTCTTCCTACTACTATGACCCAATACATTTAGACTCCTACTCTATGCTCGAACCATTCGTATTATTTTCTTCTTCTTCCTTTTTTCTACAACTTAGAGCCTCACTCTATTTATACAATCCCATGGTCCACGGACCATGGGTAGGCTGACATGGCTTTACATTACATTACAATACTTTAGGGTGGACAACCATATGACTTAACCTATACTTTACGCTCTGCGCCCGCAATTTAGGGAGTCATACAATACATTTGACCAAAAATTGGTGTTAGGGTCCAACTGTAACCCCCTTATTTATGTAATAGGATCGAGTCATAGTTATAGTTAAGTAAAGAGTCAATAAATCCCATATTAATAATTGTAAGTGGTTGACCCACATTTAAAGAAGGGACCACAGTTAGTTGCAAATGGGCCATAGTATTAGATAGATGGTATTAATAAAAACCATGGTATTGACCCATGGTATTTGATGTATGAATCCTATATAAAGGATAGAGTCCCCTTGAGGAGCATCATGTCTTATTTTGTAATTGATCCCATCTCTATTGGAGGTTTCCCCCTCAAAGAGGCAAGTGAACATTGATTTCCTTTCTGAATAATAAAATACTTGCTGTTATTTCTTAGTATTCTGTCTTCTGGGTACATATCTTCACATATTTGGTATTCTGGTATCTTCTTGCAGGTCAAGAGCATAACAAGTGATATCATAGCACTTTCGAGGACCGGTGGGATCTCAATTTTTTAGCAACCATTTTTTCTGGCTAGAGACATGTTTCAACATTTTTAAACCATAGGATCTATTATTGAGAGCATAAACTTGCGGATTTGGGGAGGCATGCATGTAGGAAATACAAGAGGTGGTCACGCTTGTTGGACTCCCTTGTAACCCCTTGTTACACTAAAAAATGTCACCATGGCTATTTACAGTTAGTATGGCTCTATCAACAGTCATGCTATCCTCCTGGGCAAGTCTTATGCCTCTGCTTCCCATGTCAAACTCCAAAAAGAGAGAAAGTCTTTGTAAATGTGTTTATCTCTGGGTACGCAGATTCTCTCGGCCTTACCTGCGTATACGCACCTAATGTTCACAAAAACTGCGTACTTGTACGCTCTGTATGTAAAGGGGCAGGTGCGTACCCCTGTAAAGGTCAAAAAGCGCAAGTTTCACTTCAAAAAAGTTACTTGTGGTCATTTCTAGAGGCTTCTAGAAGTATGTTTGACGTGTATGAAGCGCCTCTAGATGGTTCATGTACCCCTACCAAAGAGGAACTTATCCCATCAATAAGGGAGCTATTCCATCCAAAGAGGGGATTATCCCATTGATGGTGGACCTGATTAACTTCCTCTTGAGCACTATAAATACAGGCATTGGGCCAGAAGGAGGGGAGGTTGGAAGCTAAACATTTCTAAGGGTAGATGCTACTGGAATTAGGACTCCCATGTAGAAGCTTGTGAGGAGAGATTACCATCTTTGCTTGTTCTATTTGGAAGTGGGTGAGCTTTGTCAAAGTAAAGGAGAACTCTTGATGGACCCTGGGAGGGACTTGCACAACACCAAGGCTCAGGTTGTAATTGTTCCTTTTGTTTCCTATTAATGCAAATGAGTCCATTCTTCTCAATAACTTGTTATTTATGAGTTGTTTCATGTACTCCTTGGTCTATGTGTTAAATATGTTTTATTTTATGAGATTATCAAGTGCTATTTAATCGTTTGGTTGTTAGTGAATGCAGGTTTCGAAGTGAAGGAGGAGCTCATCCGGATCAGCGAGGCTGGACTGCTACAACAGCGTTGGACTACAGGTAGGATCTAAACACTTGATTTCTTATATAGTAAATGCATGTTTAGAGAAGGATTGCTCTCGTTTGTCTTGTTTGTCACTAGAGAGTCTTAGGCTCCTAGGGAGGTTGGTTGTGTCCGCACTATCGACTCTTTCCGCCTGACAAAATGGCGACTCCGCTGGGGACTCCATTGATGAGAAAGTTTTTTCCTTTGTATGCAACTTTGATCTGAGAAAAGTCATTTATTTTCTGGTTTTTGGCTCTGTGACTTTGTATTTGGGTGGGTTAGCTTAAGGTTAGATTGAATTTAGTTTTTCTTGGTTTTTTCAGTAGTACGCACCCTCTGAGTATTGCACAGTGCGTACCTGTACGCACTGTTGCTGTGTGCACAGAGCGGGCTCGCACCTGTCTTAACAGGTTGCCTGCGTACCCTGCTAAAAATTAAGAAATTTCCATTTTTTACATTTTTCCTCTTAGATTTTGCTTTTTCTTAGTTTTTACTGCCCAGATCCATTAGTCTCTTGTCAAAGATCTTCACCTGAACTTGTTTCAATAGCATTGAGTGTTTTAGTGGATTTCATAGAAGTTTAAGCCCTAGGGTTTGATTTTTGAATAGGTCCTGTAGTGACTTTGGTGGTAGAAGTTGTCAGGCCTTAGATCTCTCTGGTTTTGTCAACTTCCTTAGGAGTCAGACCTGTCATAAAGTCTACCTATGAGAGCAACCTACCTTTGAGTTGTCTCTTTGGAAAATTTCGAAGTGCTTGTTGATTGAGTATTGAATTCCATTTTACAAAAAGAACAAAAAGATTTGAGTTTTGTTTTGACTGGCCTTTTGATTCTGCATTAGCTGGTCCTTGGCTTGATTGTGGTCAAGTAAAACAACCTAGAATCATCTTTGTAGGCTTTTGCCTCGTTAGGTTTGCTTCAGAGTAAATTTCTTTTTTATTTGCTTGTGAGTCAATTTTTCATAGATTTTATAGATTTTGAGATTGATTTTCGTTAAAATAGATTTATATGCTTTATTAAATAAAAGAAAATACAAAAACATCTCCTTTGAAAAGTTTTGTTTCAAGTAGCTTTGAGGTATTTTGAAAGAAAAAGAATTTTTCGTGCACGTAAGGAGTGGTCATGTTTGTATGCTTGGAAAGATAAAGAGAATTGTTTCTTTGATTGTCTTTACTAAGAAAGTTGTTTTCTATAAAATTTGCATTTTCCAACTCTCTTAGTTAGGAGTTTCATTGAAAGAGAAAAGTAGCGTAAATCATCTTAGGTGCATCTTTGTAGTGGTTTGAGTCGAGTCTACACACCATTGGTTTCATTTCCACTACCTTTTGTCTTTAAGAAAAACCATAAAATTAACGCTTAAAGTAAAATCAACGTAGTAACTTTTATTTACTAGGGCTCTGAAACACCAATTTAGATCAGGCTAGTGTCTTGGAGTAGGAGAGTAATTAACTCTCCAAGACAACAAAACCAAACAAGTAGTTTATCTTATGATAGAATAAATCCAATTGTCTCATTTGTACTCTGGGAAAGCTCCTCTTAAAGGAGAAGCACGAGCTCGTGTCCGAACCAGTGAGGGGATCAATCCTCCCTCGTTGGGAATGACGCCAGACACGCACGTATTACAAACGGTAAACCTCGGATTAACCATTGTCGAGGAGCCAGGGGTCACTTGTCGGTAAACCTTGGATTATTGTCAAGGAACCGACAAGGGGATTGAGCTTGATACTCTGCCCTTGTGTAGAGTCTCCACTTTACACTTGGTTATCCATCATTTCCTACAGTTTTCCCTCACTCATCTCTCCCTTTTGCTCTATTTTGCTGCATAAACTCACCCAGATCATTACATATGATGGCATTAAGCATGATTTAGGGATTTTGCTAATGTGTGACTGTTTTGTTTAGATTTTGACATACTTACAGGCATTCCGCAGCCATCTGCTGATTCCGCAGCCATCTGATGATCCCGCAGCCTTTTTGTTAATCTCAAGGTTCCACGTGTCATTTTGCCAAATGAGCCACATGGGCACTTAGGAATCAAGGTGCTCGAGGTTCCTGTGCTATCAGTTCAGCCAGCCATGTCATCAGTACCTCCGGTCAAAGGGGGTCAAGTTACGGTCAAATAAAGGCAGCTTAACGTTGATGCGTAAGCTGTTGGGTCACGTCGGTGGAAAAGGTGACTTGTCAGTGTTTTGCAAGCTGTGGGGAACATGATCCAACGCTGGATTCATTGCCCATAATGACCAGGACCTCCAGCTCGACCATGAAACATATGACGTGTTAACTGCACCTTTAATACGCATGATATTCAGTTTATTTTCCGTTTTATGCTTTACGCATTAGGCCATCTTGCAGATGCCTATAAATACTTGCGTCTGCGTACGCTTATGTTACTTTTTAGTTGTTGCATTTTATAAACTTGTTGTTATTTTAGAGCATTCGAAGACTCTGTTTTTATAGTGCTGTTCTAGCACTCTGGACTGTATTTTTCTGCATATGGAGTAATAGAAACAGTGCTGTTTTGAAGTTTCCAATTCCTTGAGTCTCTTTTGGATGATATGAATGGAGGGCCCCTGTTCATGTTAGCCTTGTAAAGTATTTTATGTGCAGCATTTCCTTATTTCTATTCAGCATTTCTTTTAGTTGAAACATGTATAGCGTAATTTACTTTCTTGTTATTTCATTTCCAGCCTTTCTTTTTAGCTGATCAACATTGTTCTTTTGCAGGTTTTTTGAGCCCGGGATTGATTTTGTGTTTGTGTATTTGCTTAAATATCTAGTGGTAGTTTCAGTTGACAGATTCAAGTTGCTACCTTTACTTTATTTTCATAGTTGATTTTTAGTTTTATTTCTCACAGTTGTCTGCTAACATATGAATGATCTCTTTATCATAAATTGACTATCTTTTAGAGATCAGAATATTAATAACTTGCAGTTGGCTTTGGGTGCTTTTTAGACTAATATTTAACTACTTTCTAATCGTGTCTTACACAGTACTATGTGTTAGAGGCAGAGAGTTAGAAAGAGCAAAACATTATAACTAGTCTTTAAAGTAGATTTTTCTCATTTGTTATCATTTCTTAGACTTATCTTTAGCTACTTCCTAATCGTGTCTTACACAGTACTATGTGTTAGAGGCAGAGAGTTAGGAAGAGATAAACATTATCATTGGTCTTTTAAGTGATTTTCTTACCTTTATTTGCAGCAGCATGAATGCTGTCTAATGCCATTAGAAAGTGGTTCTTTGCTTTCAGTTCATTTTAATTTATTTATTTCCTTCAAGCTTTTCCTTTTCAGCAAGTAGTTAGAAACCACTAATCACACACTCTCACTCATCTAGAATTCACCTTACACACACTTTCACTCATCTGTTTATAATCATCACTCCATCTTAGGAAGATAAATTAACCACAAACAACACCCCCAAAACGACAAAAAGCTCTAAGAGGTTGCTTAAGTACATATAGTACACCTTCACTTCATCAGCTTACGAGCCCCGGGTTGACAATTAATGACATCAATTTAGAAACACTAAATTGACTAAACACCTTGCGTGCTGTCGAAGTGTAGACTGTTCCCCCAGGTGCATTTGTTGCGGTTGGTAACCTTAGTGACCATTATCTTTAGGATTCTACTGAGGTGACGGTGGAGGGAAGATCCCAATGTACCTGGAGAAGACGTCGGCTAGACTCACTTGGATTTTCCGGGGGGTTCACTTCACTCGAGATGGTTAAAGTGGAGGAACTTGTGCCGGTCTATTCATTAAGCATGTTGCCGGGGTAACTGTTCCACCCGCCACTTCTGTACTGAATCCGGCGATGTTGGGTTTCATCTCCAACTAGCGTTTTCGGTCTGGAAGGCTACTGTTTGTGCTTGGTTTGATGCCCTAGATTCTTTAGGCGTGTGATTCAAATTTGTTTGGTTCTTTAGCGACTTTAGGTGGTTTGATTTGAGATTTTACTTTGTTTTCGTGTGTAGTAGTTAAAAGTTTTTAGCTGTGGCGGAATTACCGAGACAGTCCCGTAGACTTTGGGGCAAGTCACCTGAGATTGTTACCAGAACTGATTTGTTGAGAAAACTCCGTAGATCACGGGGTGGATCTCCTGAAGACGTCCCGGGTCAGTACGAAGGATTGAAGGTCCTTGTAACTCCTCCTAGTGGCAGTAGAGTAGGTTCACCTGAAGAAGGAGAATCTTCCTTGGTGGTCCATCCAGATTACCAAAGTCTAGAGACAGGTTATAATCCCGAAGCTGTTACAGTTTCTGAGCTTGCTGGTAGTTTTTCGTCTACTAGTGATATAGGCGAAGAACCTGAAATATCTGAACCTGTTACTCCAACTTCTAGTGTTCCAGATTCACCAAGAGTAGAACGAGTTATCACCGAAAATCTTCCTACTGGTTTGATTGCTATTGAAGAACTTGCTCCAGAGGAAGAAATAGGCATCTCTAACCTTGAAGATCAACTTACTATTGAGCTCAGGGAGCGTGAATCTATCTTTTACAGTCCTCCTAGAAGTACTACTTGATACCTTTCGTTAACCAATTATTTAGACAACTCAAGGTTAGGTTTTTCTACACCTCGTACTCCTTTTCCACCTGGAGGTATTTATACTCCTGTAAATATGTCTGGTCAGTCGTCCGTGTTTACTCAAACTCCCAAATCTTTCTTACACGGTGGTCCTTCTGTTCCCACTGGGTATCAGTCACTTTCTGGTATCTTTGCGGGGGCATCTCCTCAACCCCTCGATCAAGGGTTATTAGCTGGAAACAATGGTAATAAACCGTTGGGTGTAGGAGACATTTACATGATGTCAGGTTCAGTTCCCGTTTCTCAACCTCAAGGTGGTCAATTACCGCCTGGGGGGCAGCCCCAATTAACCCCTGGGGGGCAACCTCAAGGTACACAAATTATGTCTGGGGGGCAGCCTCAAGGGCACTATGTACCTATGGTGCAATACATACCTCAAGGTCAACCCCAGCCTCAATATGTACCCCAAGGTCAACCTCAGTATCAATATTTACCTCAAGGGTATCAACCCCAAGGGTATCAACCTCAAGGGTATCAACCTCAAGGTCAAGGTCAACCCCAGTATCAGTATTTACCCCAAGGTTATCAACCTCAAGGTCAATACTCGAGTCAAGGTTATCAACCACCTCAAGGTCAGTCATATGTTCAAGGTATGGGAACTGTACCTTTCAATTATCAATCCTATCCTCAATCCGGTTATGGATCTCAGTATCCTCAACCTGTTACGGGTCAATACCCCGGAATGATAGTGTGGGATCCATCACAGGGTCAACAGGTGTTGCAGCCAAGTATACAGTTGGTACCTCAAGCTGGACAACCCGTAGTTTCTGGTCCACCCCAGCAACCGCAACCTGTCCAGTCCAATGTTCAAACTTCTGTAACTTCGGTAGCTACTCAGCCGCCAATTGCACCTAGTACTCCATCTCAAACGGCTGCTGCAACTACCGCAACATCTACCGCACTTACTTCTGGAGTATCGACAGCTCTGGTTTCTACTGTCTCTGCAACCACTCCTCAGACATCTTTACCGTTGTCTGGATCTACGATTCAAACCACGGTCCAGATGCCTACAGGTCAACCTGGTATAAGTACGGTTGTCACTACTCAACCTCAATTTGTTCATCAACCGTACCAGGGACAGTGCCAATATGGGCAAGCTGTCCAGCAGCCGGTTTACCAGTATCAACCGTATCCTGGGTACACTTATCAACAACCTCAGCAACCCCAGTACGGTCCGGTTAATCCTGGTTTTCCAGGAGGATATAATATCCCTAATGCGATTCCTGTTCCTAGTTATCCTGGATATCCTCCTCCTGGGACTGGTCTTGTGACCCAGAGTTTTAGAGATCCTAACCGGCTATTACCGTTTATCGCAACTTTCGATTTACCAGACTTGACGCGCCTAACAAATGATCCAATTCAATATCTTCCGTTCTGGCCACCAATGCCAAATAAGTTGCCCAGTGATATACCCAAGTTCGAAGGTAAGTCTGGAGAGGATCCGTCCAATCATGTGATGACTTACCACCTCTGGTGTGCTTCAAATTCTATCTCGGATGATTCGATCCGCTTACGTCTTTTCCAGCGTACACTCATCGGTCTCGCGGCCAAGTGGTACATTGAGTTGCCACGGGCCTCTTTTTACAATTTTAGCCAGTTAGCTACCTCGTTCTTAACTCACTTTCAGTTGCCGGTCAGATACGATAACGACACGGAGTTATTAACTTCACTAAAACAATCGACGTCCACGTATATTTCTGATCACATTCATGAGTGGAGACGTCGAAGGAGGTTAGTGAAAGTTTTTATTCCGGACCAAATCTTAGCTGAATGGTTTGTTAAATCATTATTACCGAAGATTACTGAAGATGTAGCTAAGGCCGGAGTAGTTACTGAGGAGCAAGTCATTGATCAGGCGCAGTACCTTGACTTAGTTTATACTCAGTCAGGTACGTTACACGAGAAGATCCCAGATCTTCCAAAATCGAATCAAATCGCTGCTGCTCCTTCGGGATCTCATGCCACTGATGGTATGATTGGTATGGTGAACACAAAGAGCAATAAGAATTCTTCCAAGAATTCTACTACTCCTATCATCACCTTGCCTGATTCCCCGACAGGAGAGTCTTCTCCTGAACTTTCCACCGATATTCACGCTGTAGAGTCATCTACGGCCAAATCAAAAAACGGTGGAAAGAAGAAAGGAAAGAAGAAGGCTAAAGCAGACAAGGCTCCGAAGGAGAAAACAGAAAAGTCGGAAACCAATGACGAAAAGCGCAAACCTCGATATCCTTGTCTTATTTGTGAAGAGGGTCATTTTACAAGAGATTGCCCTCATCGGGCCGAGGTTGTGAAAATAGTCAAAGGTTCTCCCACTCCTGCTGTGTTAAAAGATCCATTTCCAAAGCAGGAGAGTAAGATGATAGGTTCTTCCTCGACTGCCAGTGAAGAACCCATTTTGATGATGTCTCATGTGAGGATTGCGACTCGGTCGCAAGATTATGGCAGTAAGAACCCTGTTGATGGTAAGGAAGCAGAATCTTCTCATTCTAATCCATCAACCTCAGCTCCTGGTTCCGATCCACTACAGATCGAAAAACCTAACCTGGACTTAGTAATCAAACCGCCCGCCAAGGGTGTACTTCGAAGGTCTGCTTTCAATCCACATGCGAGAGCGACCCAGAATTACAACATTGTTGAGGACTTAGCTGTTTCACCCTCAGCAATGTCGGCTTTAGAAGTGCTGCAATCATGCCCAGCACAACGAAAATTACTTTTGTCGGCTATCAGAGCTGTTGATGTTCAGGACCCAAATCTGATAATCTTCGATCTAGAAAATAGTACACCACGTATAAGTACGGTTGTCACTACTCAACCTCAATTTGTTCATCAACCGTACCAGGGACAGTGCCAATATGGGCAAGCTGTCCAGCAGCCGGTTTACCAGTATCAACCGTATCCTGGGTACACTTATCAACAACCTCAGCAACCTCAGTACGGTCCGGTTAATCCTGGTTTTCCAGGAGGATATAATATCCCTAATGCGATTCCTGTTCCTAGTTATCCTAGATATCCTCCTCCTGGGACTGGTCTTGTGACCCAGAGTTTTAGAGATCCTAACCGGCTATTACCATTTATCGCAACTTTGGATTTACCAGACTTGACGCGCCTAACAAATGATCCAATTCAATATCTTCCGTTCTGGCCACCAATGCCAAATAAGTTGCCCAGTGATATACCCAAGTTCGAAGGTAAGTCTGGAGAGGATCCGTCCAATCATGTGATGACTTACCACCTCTGGTGTGCTTCAAATTCTATCTCGGATGATTCGATCCGCTTACGTCTTTTCCAGCGTACACTCATCGGTCTCGCGGCCAAGTGGTACATTGAGTTGCCACGGGCCTCTTTTTACAATTTTAGCCAGTTAGCTACCTCGTTCTTAACTCACTTTCAGTTGCCGGTCAGATACGATAACGACACGGAGTTATTAACTTCACTAAAACAATCGACGTCCGCGTATATTTCTGATCACATTCATGAGTGGAGACGTCGAAGGAGGTTAGTGAAAGTTTTTATTCCGGACCAAATCTTAGCTGAATGGTTTGTTAAATCATTATTACCGAAGATTACTGAAGATGTAGCTAAGGCCGGAGTAGTTACTGAGGAGCAAGTCATTGATCAGGCGCAATACCTTGACTTAGTTTATACTCAGTCAGGTACGTTACACGAGAAGATCCCAGATCTTCCAAAATCGAATCAAATCGCTGCTTCTCCTTCGGGATCTCATGCCGCTGATGGTATGATTGGTACGGTGAACACAAAGAGCAAGAAGAATTCTTCCAAGAATTCTACTACTCCTATCATCACCTTGCCTGATTCCCCGACAGGAGAGTCTTCTCCTGAACTTTCCACCGATATTCACGCTGTAGAGTCATCTACGACCAAATCAAAAAACGGTGGAAAGAAGAAAGGAAAGAAGAAGGCTAAAGCAGACAAGGCTCCGAAGGAGAAAACAGAAAAGTCGGAAACCAATGACGAAAAGCGCAAACCTCGATATCCTTGTCTTATTTGTGAAGAGGGTCATTTTACAAGAGATTGCCCTCATCGGGCCGAGGTTGTGAAAATAGTCAAAGGTTCTCCCACTCCTGCTGTGTTAAAAGATCCATTTCCAAAGCAGGAGAGTAAGATGATAGGTTCTTCCTCGACTGCCAATGAAGAACCCATTTTGATGATGTCTCATGTGAGGATTGCGACTCGGTCGCAAGATTATGGTAGTAAGAACCCTGTTGATGGTAAGGAAGCAGAATCTTCTCATTCTAATCCATCAACCTCAGCTCCTGGTTCCGATCCACTACAGATCGAAAAACCTAACCCAGACTTAGTAATCAAACCGCCCGCCAAGGGTGTACTTCGAAGGTCTGCTTTCAATGCACATGCGAGAGCGGCCCAGAATTACAACATTGTTGAGGACTTAGCTATTTCACCCTCAGCAATGTCGGCTTTAGAAGTGCTGCAATCATGCCCAGCACAACGAAAATTAATTTTGTCGGCTATCAGAGCTGTTGATGTTCAGGACCCAAATCTGATAATCTTCGATCTAGAAAATAGTACACCACGTCTACCCCATCAAATGGCTTTCCAGATTCCAGTGATAGTCAAAAACAGGCCTATTCATCGGACTGTGATTGATGAGGGAGCTTCTACGTGTATTATGTCGATTCAGTGTTGGAGATCGCTTGGTTCTCCTTCACTGAACCAATCCCCGACCATCCTTAAGGCCTTTGATGGTCGTGGGTTCCGTCCGTTTGGTATTCTACAGGAATTGCCTATAGGGGTAGAAGGTAAAACCGTTAGTCTGGATGTGGAGGTGGTTGATGCCCCTCTAGACTACAACCTTCTTTTGGGTCGAAGTTGGTCATATGCTATGACAGCGGTCGTTTCATCGGTCTTCAGAGTAATAAAGTTTCCACATAATGGTAAGATCGTGACCATTGATCAGCTGACATACTTTTCATCCGACCCAGTCTCTTCAGAGAGTATCCAGCATGTCGGTAAGACAACAATCCCTTATAGGGACGTTGGCGTAGGTTTGGTTAAAGATTCCGGTTTACTGGGAACTTTTCCTTTCCCTCCAATCAACGCAGACCCTTCATTTGCATCAATTCATATGGTTACATCAGACACCATTATTTACGACGATCCTTGGATTGTCCCATCTGAATTTGAGATAGACTCATTCGGTGATGCTATGCCTTTGAGTCCATATGAAATTGCTTATGAAGCCGTCATGTCTTTTACCGACTCGCGTTCAACCCAAATCGACCAAATGAATGTGGTCAGTGAAGAATCACTTTTCACATCAACCTCAGAACGGATAGCGTTTCCCGAAGTCGTGTCATCTGACGAGCAACTTCGTGAAATCCTAAGTGTAGACGATCTACCATGGGAAGATATTCATCATAGATCTTCATTTTTACCTGAGGATGATGCTTTTGAAAATGATTTTTCATCTATCTTTACCACTGAATATGTCAAAGACGCTCAGAATCCAACGAAACATTCTTATTCAGAGTTGAATTTAGGGAATATTTTTCGCACTATTCCCATTGACATTTCAGTGAAGCCCGGAATTGAGGAAAACATTCATATAGGTGCCTCATGTACAGAAAATGAAATTCAAACTTACAAGGCCCTATTCCAAGAATTCCGCGATGTGTTTGCCTGGTCTTACGAGGAAATGCCAGGAATCGATCCTGCCATTGTTGTTCATGAAATAAAGACCTACCCGGACGCTAAACCCATCCGGCAACGGTTGCGTTAGATTCACCCTCGGAAAGAGGCTGCGATTAAAGCAGAAGTCGAGAAGCTGTTGAAAGCAGGTTTCATTTATCCAATCCCGTTAACGGATTGGGTATCGAATATTGTTCCGGTCAACAAGAAGCAAGGAACAATAAGAATCTGTATCGACTATAGGGATATAAATCGAGCTTGTCCAAAACACAACTATCCTACGGCATATATCGATCAAATAATTGATGATTGTGCCGGAAGTGAAATGTTTTCCTTTATGGATGGTTTTTCAGGCTATAATCAAATCAATATTCTACCTGCCGATCAACCAAAAACGGCATTCATTTGTCCATGGGGGACATTTGCTTACTGCAAATTACCTTTTGGACTTAAGAATGCCGGAGCCACTTTTCAACGGGCGATGTCTTACGCATTTCATGACATCAAGCACATTGTGCAACCGTACCTCGATGATTTGCCTGCTCATTCTTTACATCGAGCTGATCACCTTGTCCACTTACGAGCAATCTTTATGAGGTGTAGGCATTATCGTATTCGGTTGAATCCCCACAAGTGTGTATTCTGTATAGAAACGGGTCGATTGCTGGGATTTGTTATTTCAAAAGCCGGCATTCGCGTCGATCCTTCGAAGGTCGAAGCTATCATCAAATTGCCTCCTCCTTCGAGTTTGCGCCAACTCCAAAGTTTGCAAGGGAAAGCGAACTTTTTACGCCGATTCATTCCAAACTACGCCGAGGTCACTAAAGGTTTTACACGGTTGTTGAAACAGAACGCTCAATTCTTTTGGGATGAGATTGCTCAACAATATTTTGATGCACTTAAGCACGCGTTGACCCATGCACCGTTGTTGCATCCTCCCAACTACAACCAGGACTACTTCTTATACCTCGCAGCTTCGCATTCCACTATTGGAATGGTGTTAGTTCAAGAAGATGAATTCGGAGCGGAACATGTGATATATTATCTTAGTAGGACATTAAACCCCACTGAGATAAAATATTCGCATGTGGAGAAATTGGCCCTGGCAGCCGTTCAAGCTGTCCAGCGTTTTCGTCACTACATTCTTCTCCGTAAAACTACAGTTATTTCGGATTGCAACCCTATGATTTATATTTTGACTAAACAACTGCTAGGGGGCAAGTACTCTAAATGGATCGTTATCCTGCAAGAGTTCGACTTAGAGTTCGAGAAGTCCAAGTCTAAGAAATCCTTAGTTTTTGCGGAATTGATGTGTGATTTCCCGCATGCTGACACAGAAACTGTGGCAGAGGAGTCCATTGCGGACGAATCTTTGTTTTTTATCAGTGCTTTCAATCCATGGTACGGGGATATAATCATCTATCTCCAAACCCAAACCTTTCGGCCTGAAGCTTCAAAGTCGGAACGTCGAAAAATTCGGTTTCAATCCCAGCAATACAGAATTATTGGAGATACACTTTATCGCCGGGGGGCAGACTTAGTTTTTCGATGTTGTTTAACTCATGAAGAGGCTGAGAGGGTTTTGAATGATTGTCACTCTGGAGCATGTGGCGGTCATATGTCTGGGTATGCCACAGCTTAGAAGGTGTTGCGCGCTGGCTATTTCTGGCCGTCCATGTTTAAAGATTGTATCATTGCGGTCCGAAAGTGCCACAACTGTCAAGTGTTTGATCGCAAGATGCGCGCACCACCTGCTCCTCTCCATCCTATAATTGCCGTTGGTCCTTTCGCCAAATGGGGTATCGATTTTATTACTTGTAACCCTCACTCGGCCGGGGGGCATGCGTATATCATCCTCGCGGTTGATTATTTTACTAAATGGGCCGAGGCGATGCCTACATTCGACGCAAGCGGCAAAACAGCTGCAGTTTTCGTATTCAATCCCATTATAACTAGGTTTGGTGTCCCACAAGCAATCATCACTAACCATGGGAGCCATTTTCGAAACATCATGATGACTGAGCTTACAAGCCAGCTTGGTTTGCGCCACGATAGCTCTACTCCTTATTATCCGCAAGCCAACGGTTTGGTTGAGTCTATCAACAAAGTTCTGGTTATCATGATCCGACGAATCATTGGTATTCATCGGTCGAATTGGCACAACATGTTATTTTCAGCGCTATGGGCATACTGAACTTCAGTGAAAACATCAACAGGGTTCACTCCTTTCCAGCTAGTTTATGGCTTGGAAGCTGTATTACCCATTGAATGCGAAATCCCATCACTTCAAATGGCTGTCGAATTACTCCCAGCTACTTCCGAAGAGGAGAAATGTTTATTATACTTAGCTCAGTTAGATGAGACTCGACGTGATGCTGCATTGGCAATCGAGACTCACGCGAAGCGAATGAAAGCTCAATATGATAGAAATGTGACCCCTCGGAGTTTTTCGGAGGGAGACCTAGTGCTATTATATGATCAAGCTAACGATAAGCTAGGTGCTGGAAAATTCGTTCCTATGTGGCATGGACCCTACATTGTAAAGCGAAAGCTAGCAAAAGGGGTGTATGAGCTGGTAGATTTTGATGGGGACTCTTTGGGTAAACCCAGAAATGGACTTTACCTAAAGAGGTATTATGCTTAAATGGTGGGTATGGATAATTTTAGTTAGGTTAGGTTTTCTTTCTAGCTAGTATGTTTGTTAGTTTAGATAGTGTGCTTAGCTTAGAAAGTGTGTTTTTCGTCGTTATTCTGGCTTATCTTGGTTTTACTCTTGATATTGCAGATGTCGACGCCTCTCCAAACGTACATTGGATTTGCCGATGGTGCTTGTCGTAGTACAAAGAATATCTCTTCCACAGCTTGGGTTATCTATTCGCCCTCTGACGAGTTAGTTTCTATGCATGGGGTGAGCCTCGGTCAAACGACGAACAACATTGCAGAATATAGTGCAGTGGTTGAATTATTGTCTGAATCTATTTCATTTGGAATTCGACGTTTGATAGTGAGGTTAGATTCTGAACTCGTTGTATGACAACTTAATAGAGTATATGCCATTAGAAATCCTGTGTTATTAAGGTTGTTTTTGAGAGTGCGCCTCTTGGAACGTGAATTTGATTACATTGAATATCAGCATATTCCAAGGTCTTTAAATACATTAGCAGATGCAATTGCTTCTCGAATGTTGGACAGACATTTACGATAATCATGCAAGTAAATTTAAAAACATTTCATCACATATGTTAAACAAAATGAGCCGGTAATAATGATATATATATAGATAGGAGTGTGTCAAAAAATATACATCGTCTTCGATCATAGGTTTAAAACACCTTATGATCGGCAAAATGATAAGTACAAAAAACCAAAAATGTCATATGTGTCTACAAAAGTGACTAGCCAATCACTGGTGGTGCTCTCTATACGAGACCACTGCCCGCGCTACCCTACACAAGAACCTCCTAAAAGGTCCTGGGACTGCGACCACATAGCGCTGAAGTCGAATGGGAATGTCATCTATGGTGGTCTCTGGTATATCCGCCGTCAGACGCTCTAGATCCTGTTCCAGCTCGGCTAAGGTCTCTGCGGCCGCATCCTGTGGGGCTGGTGCTGGTACAGCTGGTACTCTCCTCTCAAAAGCCCGGAGGTTGGCTGGACGCCGTGGACCTACATCTGCATTTTGAAAATTTGTGCTGTCAGTTTTGAGGCGATATATAAAAAAAAAAAAAAAAAATATACATAATTTAAAAACTTGTGAAAAATGAAATACCTCTGTCGTCCCACTGTTCTCCCTGTGGAAGAACCATGTCCGGATCATTCCGAAAATCCATTCCGGCATAAGGAAAGTCCTGAATAGCAAAGACCTGGCCCTCTAGCCAGTGAAAATAACCATCAGGAAATCAAACCACTGTCGTGCCCTCATCAGGATGCCGGGCCATCACTATAACCCATCTCGTCAACTTAGGCTCCCGAGGAGCCCCAACTGGAACAGTAAGCTGCTGAGGGATCAACATAGGAACTCTCTCTAGGGCAAAGCTCACAACCAAAGGCCCATACCCAAAGGTCTTTAGTTTCCCGGTCTTTACCCTAGTTAGTTGGGCCTTCATGTTGGCCAACACAGCTTCGCACCAGTTGAAAATGGTGCCTTGGTAGCAATCTATCGCTATCCGCATTTGGGACCCAGTGGCAATGTGCAAGGCGGCTGCGCCGCAGAGTCTGGTAACTGTAAAGGCAATTACCATAAGTTCAGGCAGGGATATATATTTGATTTCTATCCCTTTCTCCTGGTTCTGATTGTTGCACCACTCTAGCCGGAGGCTAGCAAGGGATTGGCCACCCGGCCTAGTCCCGGAGAGAGTCAGTTGCTCGCCCCTGTTGGGAAAACTAGTGAGAAAATATATATCAGAGGGCTCTATCTCGAGCTGGTGCTCTCCGATGTAAAAGCATTGTTCCTGGACATTCCACCTTTCAACCAGCCACTCTAAGAATGGCACCTGTGCCCTCATGCCAGCTATGGCCCAGTATTTGTATAGTCCGCATGCCTTCAAAGCATCAATGGAGGGTTGATGATTGATTGCGGCTAAATCAACGTCCTTGTGCTCTATTTCGCGCCAATCAAGCATGATGTGCTCCCTACACATCATAAAACATCAGTTAGGATCCATAAAATTTAAAAATTTTGGTCTATTTTGGAGGTATGAGGGTTTCAATTTGCGTTTTGCGGGGTACGCACCCCGGCCTTTAGGAACAGAGCGTCTGGACGCAGCTGCCCTTAAGGCCGGGTGCGTACACCCGGTAATTTTCCCATTGAGAAAATATCGGGGTACGTAGGTTAGCAGTGCATGACCTGCGTACCCCGAAGTGCGCATCTTGAAACCCCAAGACCCCCAAAAAATCAAATAAAAGCTTAAAAATCAATTCTAAACGGATGGAAATCAAGAGAGGGGTGTTGTAGAATACCTGGTGAAACGACGTTCGATTCTGACGGTCGGATTCTCCGTAATCTCCACGGGAAGTTTCTTGTCAAAAGCCCTTTTCTCAACCTCAACAGTAAAATGGTAAAATGACATGGTAAAAAGTCTTTTTATAGGTTTTTTGGATGAACGAATGCTAAGTTTGTTTATTTTTCACCATGAAAGGACATTTTTCAATGTATTTTTACCCATCTTAAACAGGTATGAGTAATGTGTCGTTTTTGTGCAGGACAAAAGGACTTTAGAGTAAAATCATCATTTTTCACGAACCAAAACATCAGAGTCATCTTTTAAGCTCTTTTCTGACTCCTAAAACATGAAAAGATCGCCGAGCATTTCTTTTACACTCGTTAAAACGGAATTAAAAGACGGTCCCCTTATAGCTCTTTTCTGACTGTAAAAACAAGAAAAGATTGCCGGGTTTTTGTCGTTTCAAACTCGATACGGAAATAAAACGACGTGTCCTTGATCGCTTTTTACTTTTCAGGTCAGAGACATTAATTATGAAAGTACTCCTTGGTCGCAAGATCAAGCGGTTCTCCCAGGTATTATTTTATACTTTTTCGGGCTTGGGGGACACAAATTTACGAAAAAGGTCAATCTGGAGTCTTCTTAAGTTTTTCAGACTCTCTAAAAATGAAAAACGCCGAGTTTCTCCTATACTGGGCTCGTTAAAATTTCACAGTAAAGGACCTGTTCAATTACAAACAGGAACGAACCACTCCTTCCTAGGGTTCGAATCAAAACTAGGTTGGACTCATCCGAAGGATGAGCTTATAATCAAGCATATGTTATCCTCCTCAAGCTTGTTAAAAATAAAGAGGTACTTGCCAGAAATGGTGGGGGAAAAGAGAGAAGAATGAGCCTATTTGTTATCTTTTGTTACAGAAGAACCTTATCACCGCTCTTGAACACGACACTTTCCGTTAACCTGGGTTGGGAAATCCTTTGCTTTAAAAATTGATCAAACCACTTTGAAAAGTCTTCATCCGTTTCCGGGTATTAACTTTGGGTCAAATCGTAACCAAACCATTTGTCGTGTCGTTATGTGTTCAAGAGGTCTCTGCAAATAAACTTTCATCTGCAAAATACTTGTCATCCATTTGACCATCCCTGAGTCAGTCCTTACAACAACATTTCTTCAACTTGAACAATGATTTCGTGTTGTGGGCTTGCCTGCAACGGGTCACTTTCTATCGACATCAGCACACTATCTAGAGAGATGACTTAGAAATTGTCAGTACCTTGAAGTCTGCATGCATCAATGGCAGGTTTCTCGCCTTTGACGTCAGTTTACATCATTGACTTTCGATCGAAGGATTTCGTGAAATGTTCGACATCAACTCATTCATTCACATCTCATGGATTGTACTGGGTACTTTGAGAATCATTGACATTACTGGTGGTTTCTCTCACACTTGTTAACAGTTTACATCATCGACTGGTAATCAAGTGGTTTCTACCATGTTCGACATCAACTCATTTATTCGCATGGCTAGAATCGTACCAATTCGGGAAGTAGAAATGAAGACCCTGGATCTAGTTTCCACCATCCAGGCTACGAGGAGTTTTGTATTCATTATCTAGTAGACTAATCATAAACAGATGGCTGCGCCCATACTGTGTCTACAAAAGTCTATGACTATGATGTACTGCAAGATCATTCCTGTATCAGAGTAATTAGTCTGTTAGTTAAAGTTTTGATCTGAGTATGGGAATGCCTACCTCAGCGATGATATAATCTTATACATGTATTTTGTGTTGAAAATTGCAGGTTCTGACCAGGCTCTCCACGAGATAATCCTTGAAATGATAAAGCGCTTCACCCTTCCTAGATAATACAAAACCCTAATCTACTACAGGCTTCACACTTTAGGGGGCAATCTGTTACACTAAAAAATGTCACCATGGCTATTTACAGTTAGTATGGCTCTATCAACAGTCATGCTATCCTCCTGGGCAAGTCCTATGCCTCTGCTTCCCATGTCAAACTCCAAAAAGAGAGAAAGTCTTTGTAAATGTGTTTATCTCTGGGTACGCAGATTCTCTCGGCCTTACCTGCGTATACGCACCTAATGTTCACAAAAACTGCGTACTTGTACGCTCTGTATGTAAAGGGGCAGGTGCGTACCCCTGTAAAGGTCAAAAAGCGCAAGTTTCACTTCAAAAAAGTTACTTGTGGTCATTTCTAGAGGCTTCTAGAAGTATGTTTGACGTGTATGAAGCGCCTCCAGATGGTTCATGTACCCCTACCAAAGAGGAACTTATCCCATCAATAAGGGAGCTATCCCATCCAAAGAGGGGATTATCCCATTGATGGTGGACCTGATTAACTTCCTCTTGAGCACTATAAATACAGGCATTGGGCCAGAAGGAGGGGAGGTTGGAAGCTAAACATTTCTAAGGGTAGATGCTGCTGGAATTAGGACTCCCATGTAGAAGCTTGTGAGGAGAGATTACCATCTTTGCTTGTTCTATTTGGAAGTGGGTGAGCTTTGTCAAAGTAAAGGAGAAATCTTGATGGACCCTGGGAGGGACTTGCACAACACCAAGGCTCAGGTTGTAATTGTTCCTTTTGTTTCCTATTAATGCAAATGAGTCCATTCTTCTCAATAACTTGTTATTTATGAGTTGTTTCATGTACTCCTTGGTCTATGTGTTAAATATGTTTTATTTTATGAGATTATCAAGTGCTATTTAATCGTTTGATTGTTAGTGAATGCAGGTTTCGAAGTGAAGGAGGAGCTCATCCGGATCAGCGAGGCTGGACTGCTACAACAACGTTGGACTACAGGTAGGATCTAAACGCTTGATTTCTTATATAGTAAATGCATGCTTAGAGAAGGATTGCTCTCGTTTGTCTTGTTTGTCACTAGAGAGTCTTAGGCTTCTATGGAGGTTGGTTGTGTCCGCACTATCGACTCTTTCCGCCTGACACCCCTGTGGGTACCCCTTCGAGTAGTAGTGCATTAGACAGAACCTCGCACAGACTGTCTTCCAAGTACCCTCTAGGTATATCAGAGGCCCCCTAGGCTCTCTTGAAATCTCGCCATAGATAAACTGTCGGTCGTCTTGCTACTATAGTACACCGAGAACAACACTCAGGTAGATTACTCATGTGTACGATAGGGTAGTCGGGTTGTATGTCTAATGGTATGGTTGATCCTCCTTGGTTAGTGCCCTGAAATATTGGGCCGAGTACTACTATTAGACCCTTATGTATATTGCGGTCTATAGCACTTGACACTCCATGAGACCATAGTTCCCTTATCTCTCTCTGGATCATGCATCATCTTTTCCAGATCACATCTAGCAGGTGGGGTTCTATCGCAACAGCAACAATCGATTATGCCATTCATATCTCTCAGATCCGCCAATCAGATCTATCAGATCTGCCATCCAAATCTAGCAGTTTGGGTTCTGTAGCAGTTGCAACAATCAGATCCACTATTCAGATCTAGCAGAAGGGGTTCGATCACTGCCACACTCCTACTCATACTCTGCAGTTGAGGGTTTGCCAACAGATCTGACTAATTGTGTGGGCTCTTATACCTGGGCGTGATTCCTGTAGGACATTGGGCAGAATTGACTTTTCTGGGATTCGGCTACTGCAGTATTCCTAAGCAAGGAGTAAAACTCCTTTCAGAGTATATAAAAATAAATAAATAAAAAATCTGGGACCCTCCTGGGACACTTATAGGAGACTTAGCCCATAAGAATCAGGTCGACAAGTTGAGCAAGGTGGTACCATTCAATTCTCAGCATCAAAAATTTTGGGTGGTCCCAAATTTTAAGTGCACCGGATCAGTGCATGGTACAAACTAGAGCTCAAGCTATGGCCAATGAGAATATCGACAACCTTGAAGCAAAGTTGGACATAGTACTATCATCGCTCAAGACCTTAGCTAACACACTCTTAAAGGGTAAGCCAGAGGAACGCGCGGAGGCATATGTTTTCAATGAAAACATTGAGGGCGAGTCTAGACATTCTCTTCACCTCTTTGGCAACCACCAACAATTCCAAACGTGACCACCCAAGTTGGACATCTAAAAATTTGATGGCTCTCATCTGGCCACATGGCTAGCACAAATGGAGAATATTTCACACTGAATCACATCAGAGATGATGCGACTCAGCTTAGTGTGGGTAGCATGTACTTGGACCATGAAAGATGGAAATGGTGGCAGTGGCATCAATGTTGCTATGGAAGGCCCGTGACTTAGCAGACATTCACAAAAGCTCTTACGGATCACTTTGACCATGAATCTAACTTTTTGGGTCATCTCACTAAGCTCCGACAGATAGGAAAAGTGAATGAATATATTACAGCCTTTGAAGCATTAGCTTTCCGCATAGGAGGTCTACATGATTAGTTCTACTTGGAATGTTTTTTCAGTGGTCTCAAAGAAGCCATACAAGCCCATGTTTGATTGCAACACCCTACCTCATGGCTGGATGCTTGCAAAATAGCTCGTGAAGTAGAATGTGCATTAGTGGCCTAGTCCAATCGCCCAAATTTCATAGCCAAGGGTCGCCCCACCCAGGCTCAAAGCACTACCCAAACACTCAAGGTTCAAATGGTGTCACCATCGGAAATGGCGGAAAGAAGAAAGCAAGGATTGTGTTACTACTGTGATGAGAAATACTCCCCCGAGCATCAATACAAGGAGCCCAAATTCTTTCAAATTGATTCTACTAATCACAGTTCATCAGAGGAAGCCCCACCACTTGAGGAACCAGAGGAGGAAGATGAGGACAACTAGTCGGACAATGTACCTGAAGAACCAGCTATCTCGCTTCATGATCTGGCAGGGATTTCTTCTCCCCAAACTCTCAAAATCAGAGATTTTATTAAGCATTGTCCAGTAGTAGTCTTGATTGATAGTGGTAGTACGCATAACTTTATCCATAAAAGGTTTGCGGAAGCAGTGCATTGTTTTGTCAGAGTAGTCTCTAACTTTCCAGTTCCAAATTGCTGATGGCGGGACAATGAAATGTGAAGGCTGCTGTGAAAATGTCAAACTTCAAATGGGGGATTATCAATTAAAGACCCACATGTTTTCCATACACATGGAAGGGTGTGACATTGTCCTGGGTGCTGAATGGCTCTGCACACTTGGCCCAATCACAATGGATTTCCAGGAGTTATATATGAGCTTTAAGCAGAACAACCACACACATACCCTCCACAGACTCCAGGTGGGTGATACCTCTATCATCAGCTCACATAGGATGGAAAAATTGTTAAGAAAGGGCCAACATGGAGTTATAGCCCAATTTAATGCCATCCAGGCCTTCGAACCCACTTCTCTTCATATTCATCCTGAGTTGCAACAGATCTTAAACAAC
This sequence comes from Pinus tabuliformis, assembly GCA_031772625.1. Taxonomy (NCBI): domain Eukaryota; kingdom Viridiplantae; phylum Streptophyta; class Pinopsida; order Pinales; family Pinaceae; genus Pinus; species Pinus tabuliformis. The sequence goes on along the minus strand of CM062804.1, from coordinate 1,540,517,064 downwards.
CATCTGCCAGTCTTTAGCAAGCCTCATGAGCTTCCACCCTCGAGAGGGGAACATGATCATAGCATTACTTTGGTCCCAGCGGCCCAACCACCAAATGTGCACCCATATAGATATCCGTTCACCCAAAAGAATGAAATTGAAAAAATCATCAAGGAACTCTTGGAAGTAGGCATCATTCATCCTAGCATTAGTCCTTATTCATTGCCTGTGGTCATGGTGCTCAAGAAATATGGGGAATGGCATATGTGTCCAAAAGTCAAGGCCCTCAACAAGTTGATGGTCAAAGATAAATTTCCCATCCCGATTGTTGATGATTTGTTGGATGAACTAAATGGGGCTCAATTCTTTACTAAGCTCGGCCTTCGCTCGGGCTATCACCAAATTTGCATGAAGGAAGTAGACATTTGAAAGACTTCTTTCTGAACTCATTAAGGCCATTATGAGTTCCTGGTCATGCCATTTGGTCTTTGTAATGCCCCATCCACTTTTCATAGCCTTATGAACCACCTGCTCAAACCATATCTCAGAAAATTTGTCCTTGTTTTCTTTGATGAAATCCTCATCTACATCCGCACCTGGGCCACACATCTTCAACACGTATATCTACTCTTGCAACTTCTTCGAAAGCATAAATTATTTGTCAAGATGTCCAAGTGCTCTTTTTGGATGGAAGAAGTTGAGTATTTGGGCCACATTGTGGGCTACAGGTGTTAGGGTGGACCCCAAAAACATCCAGGCAATTTAGGATTGGCCTCAACCAAAGACCTTGAAGAGCTTGAGAGGATTTTTTGGTCTCACGGGCTACTATCACAAATTTGTCCACAATTATGGTCGCATTGCTAGACCCCTCACTCACCTTCTCAAGAAAAATTCATTTCTATGGAATGATGAAGTGCAACATGCATTTATGGCTCTCAAACATGCCATGTGTTCCAATCTTATATTAGCACTACCCGACTTCACCAAATCTTTTGTTATTGAATGTGATGCTTCAGGTACGGGTATTGGGGCAATCTTAATGCAGGATGGTCAACTCTTGGCCTTCAGTAGCCAACAACTAAGTGGGACAAATTTGGGACAATATACCTATGAGAAGGATATGATGACCATCTTACATGCAGTAGATACCTGGCGACCATACTTATTGGGGCGGCGTTTCCAAATCCGCACAGACCATCAAAACCTTAAATATTTTTTGGAGCAACACCTATCCTTGCCACAACAAAATAAATGGCTCGTGTAAATGCTGGGATATGATTATGAGATAATTTATAGGAAAGGGCACGAAAATGTCGTAGTGGATGCATTATCACACCAATTTGAGGAGAGAAGCACCCTATTCGCAATCTCCCTTCCCATTCTAGAATGCAATGAAGACGCTCGCAAGGAATGGTTTTCACATCCCTTGCTCTCCCAACTCATTAATCAATTGCAGGTAGATCCAAATTCCACAACAGGCTACTCTTGGTAGGATGAGATTTTTCGCTACAAGGATAGAGTCATGATATCACCAACATCCACCCTCAAAAGCCACATTTTGGCGGAGTTGCACTCATCTCCCACTGCAGGCTATTCAGGCTTTTAGAAGACTTATGATTGCACTCGACATTCATTCTTTTGGACAAGAATGAAAAAGGACATTCTTACTTTTGTAGCTGAGTGCGACATATGTCAGCACCACAAAGGAGAAACAGTCAAATTCCAGGCACATTATAGCCATTGCCCATCCCAGCCTCAATCTGGATGGAGGTTTCTATGGATTTCATTACGGGTCTTCCAAAGTCAAGAAACAAGTCAGTCATCATGGTGGTTGTGGACAGACTTTCTAAGTATGCTCATTTTTGCGCCCTACCCCACCCTTTTACATCGATGTTGGTCACTCAAACTTTCATGGATCAAATCTTCAAATTGTATGGCATTCCCACTTCCGTTGTGTCTGATCATGACCCGATATTCACCAGTAACTTTTGGCAGGAACTCTTCAGGGTACAATGTACCCAACTACAACTCAGTACTTCCTATCATCCCTAAACTAATGGTCAAACTAAAGCAGTCAACAAATGTCTGGAGACCTACCTTAGGTGTTTCACTTCAGAAATACAACATCTATGGGTACAGTGGTTACCTCTAGCCGAATGGTGGTATAACACCAACTATCATGCCACCACCAAAATGAATTCATATGAAGCAATTTATGGTCAACTCCCTCCTTCACCTACTTCTTATATCAAGGGATGCTCGAAGGTACAAGTAGTGGATCAACTCCTATAGAACCATACAAACATGCTAGCCCACCTCAGAGAGAATCTCCATCAAGCTGAAAACAATATGAAGCAATAGGCAGATCAGCATCATTTAGAACGCCAATTTCAAGAAGGGGATCAGGTACTTTTGAGGTTGCAACCATATAAGCAAACATCACTAAAAGACAAGGGTTGTCAGAAATTATCTCCAAAATTCTACGGACCGTATCAAGTACTTCATCGCATTGGAGAAGTCACCTACAAGCTAGCTTTTCCACCCACTACAAAAATCCATCCAGTCTTCCATGTCTCATGCCTCAAGAAAGTGATTGGGAACCATTGCCAAATTTAAACCAGTCTACCTGAATTGGATGAAGAAGGGTCAATCTGGCTCCAACCTGAATAGGTTATTGACACATGAGAATGGCACCTACACGGCCACATGATTAAGGAAGTCCTCGTCAAGTGGAAAGACACCTCTCCGAAAGATGCGACTTGGGAACTAGCCACTATCCTTCAGTAGTTTCCACAGGTTCAACCTTGAGGAAAAGGATATTCTTATGGGGGAGGGCATGTTAGGGTCCAACCCTAACCCCCTTATTTATGTAATAGGATCGTGTCACAGTTATAGTTAAGTAAAGAGTCAATAAAGCCCATATTGATAATTGTAAGTGGTTGACCTGCATTTAAAGAAGGGACCACAGTTAGTTGCAAATGGGCCATGGTATTAGATAGATGGTATTAATAAGAACCATGGTATTGACCCATGGTATTTCATGTATGAATCCTATATAAAGGATAGAGACTCCCCTCAAGGAGCATCTTGTCTTATTTTGTAATTGAGCCCAGCTCGATTGGAGGTTGCCCCCTCGAAGAGGCAAGTGAATATTGCTTTCCTTTCTAAATAATAAAATACTTGCTGTTATTTCTTATTGATCTGTGTTCTGGGTATATCTCTTCGCATATTTGGTATTCTGGTATTTTTTTCCAGGTCAAGAGCATAACAATTGGGCTTTGAGCCCCAAAACATATTGTGGGGAGATACCATGCCCAACAGTATTCAACCTTTGCCTTCTCATCTACCTCCGTCAGATATTGGGTCACCTTACAAATTTGGTCTAGAATCCCTTGATAATCCTATCCAAACTCCCAAGAGTCATCAGACTTTTGATAATCTGAAAGGACTGGTTATAGACCCTTTTGTAGTATCTCCACAACATCCTTATAGTTCGTACGATCAGCCTGGTGTTCCGTTGGAATTGTCTCCTCGTTCATCTTTGGCTCATCGCCGGTTGTTTCCTATGGAGTCAGAAGGAAAAATTCCAGTATCCTCTCCGAGTGAGTCAGAAGTTTCTGCCACTCCACTCCTCAATTGGGTGATGAGTAGCCATATGAGTTCACTCTAAAAGGTTTCACTTACATAGGACCCATCCCATCTAGCATTTGTCCTAAGTTTAGTGAGAATTTATTGCTGCATGGTTATACCTCTCTAGCTGAGTTGGTTTCGAACACTCCCAGTGCCTCATTGTTGTATTAGAATCCTATCTAGTCTTATAGCACCATGCCTACATCAAGTCCATTCATCCAAAAAATGACCTCTCGACTGATTGTACGAACTGTGGTTACTTTTTTTTGGTTCAACCTACCTGATGGGCCTCTAAATTAGACATAAATTAAGGCCAATGCCTCTAAATTAAACATAAATTAAGGCCTATCACCATCCTTCGACATATTAAACCTCTCTTCTTGCATTAGATAATGTATTTTTAACTTTAATATATTCATTAGGAACGTTTATGAATAATTTCATATTTATGCCTCATATTATTTATTTTTGTGGAATATTATGAGAATATTGGGTAGATTATGAAGATTTGGAGGAGGAGATAATTTAGGGACTTGCTCCCTACTATAGTAGGATCAATAATAAATAATAAATCAACAAGATATTATGGAATTATGGCACAGATTTTGGAACTCCAATAATTGAGAAAAACTAGGAATGTGTTCCCTGCCATTTTATGTAGATTCCTGATCATTTTGTATAAGTACCAAGTCGAATTTGCCTCTAGGGAGAGATTTTCATTAGTGTTCTTGTGGAGAGAACTCATATTTTTGCAGCTCATTGTATTTTCTTGCAGGGATGTAATTGTATTGATGAATATAATGAAGATTGGTGTCATTTTTAGCTTCTAAATCATGTTCTCCTCCATAGGTCTCTGGGTTTCCTTGGGCTTGTCCATCCCAAGAGCCTCAAATCCATTTTGTATTATTTTATTTCCTTCTTTTCACTTCTTATTCACATGCATTTCTTGTTTTTATTTCTTTCTACTTCTGCATTTAGTATTAATAATTTATTGTTGTAGGATTTAGTTAAATGGTTAATGTAAGTTATTTTGTAGGATCACAAGCATCATTTCATCCTTGGAAAATATTTGGAATGTCATAGTAATCATTGAGCTACTTGGATTAGCTTTCTTATTCCCAAATCTAGATTTCTGCAACTCCATTGTGACAATGAACAATAAATTTCTGCTATTTTTTATAGCATGTTAACGAGCTTTAATCGAGTTGGTTCCACTTGAATTAGATAAAAAAAACATTATATTTCATAACAAAAATAACCCCATTTCATTTTCACTTGATTAGGTTATGCATTTCATAGATTTACTAGTTCACTAGTTCTCGAATTTCTACATTTTCGACTAGTAATATTGTGTTCTTTTTTAGCATGGGATAAAATAGGTATTTTTGAGTGATTCCACTTGGAATGGGGACGTAATAAATCCTATTAAATAAAAAAATTTGTCCCATCCAATTTGGATGTGATTTTCCTAGTCATTTGATGAATTATAATTTCATATAGTAAATCTATAACATGCTGTAGTAAATCAGGGGATCCTGTAGGAAATCCTGTAGCATCTTGTAGGAAATCCTGTTTTGAGTCTGAATTGAGAAAAATCATCATTGAAGCTAGGATTAGGCCTCTACTTGAACTCAATTCCATCAAGACCATTTTAACCCTCTTGCTCCATACCTGTCTGCACTGCCAAAGAACAAGTGAGGATTAGCATTTTCATTTATAAAACAAAAAGATAAAAAAAAGAGTTCTTTGTATTTACACATGCACATTGTAGTTAACACTCCCTAGATCAGACTCCATGCTTAGTTAGTTTAAATCATCACATGTGATAAATAGGGTTAAGTTAGGTTTCCTTTACATTTAGTTCATGATCTTTATGCAATTAGAATAGGTTTCTTCCTTGTACTTTCTTTCTTGAAATAGGTTAAGGTTCCATTTCCAACATTTCATTTTCTGCAATTAGTTTAGGATTTTACTTTAGCACATGCAGTCCATTACATCATGATAGAAAAGGAAGGACACATTGTTTGCTGCACATATAGTGTCGATACCTCTTAAGTTTGTACGAACCCTGGGTTGATAACTAAAGTCTGTAGCCTTGGGAGTTGCAACATTCTTGTTGCAATATTGAGGCTCATCACTACCATTTTGTCTCCTTTTGTTTCATTGTTTCAACCAACTCTTCTAGTTTAACCGATGGTCTCAGTAAGTAAGGTCTCGGTAAGTTCTTCTACCCCTCCAGTGAGTGGACAGACTGTGCCACCAGTTGGGGGGCAATATCTGAATATCTCTATGATGTCAGGCCAAACCAATGTGAGTGGATCACAAACTCGCATGGTTGGAATGAATCAACATTTCTACGGTTCTATTCCTAACCATGTTGATCCATATTGGTTAGCTAACATCCAATACCAATAGCCATATGTGGTTGAGGGTCCATTCCAACCAGCTTATGTTTCATATGGTTCACAAGCCTAGGTCACCCCACCTTATATTTCTCAAACTAGGTCTTATGTTCAGCCTGGCCAATCCGCTGTGCCTAGTGGGTATGGAAAAATTCAATTTAGGAACTATCCAGGAACTGTCCAATTACCTTCGCAACAACAAGCACAACCTTCGTTGTAGTAAGGGCAAGCATTGCAATGGAAAGGACAACTATTACAACTGCAAGGGAAACCTTTGCAACAATCACAACAACCTTTGCAGCCGCAGACGCAATTTGTTCAAAAATCCTCCCAACCTTCATCCTCACAAGGCCAGCCTTTTTAGTAGCAGGGGAAATCTTTGCAGTAGCCACAAGGTCAACTTGTACAGCAACAAAGCCAGCCTTTGTAGTAGCCATAAGGTCAACCTTTGCAGTAGCAAAGCCAACCTCTGCAGTAGCAGGCCGTCTATGCATATCATTAAGGTCAGCCCATTCACGGCCAAGGTCAACCCCTCCAACAGCAGGTTCAAAATCCTTATGTCCAAGGGTAGTAGGTTCAAAATCCTTATGCCTAGGGGAAACAGGGGCAAAACCCTTATGTCTTAGGGAAACAAATTCAAAATCCTTATGTCCAGGGGCAACATGTGCAAAATCCATATGTCTAGGGTCAATAGTTTCAAAATCCTTACATCTAATGTCAACAGGCTCAAAAACCTTTTAACCCATATGCCTATCAATGGCCTATGGTAGGACAACATCAAGTCTACCCAGGACAGAATCCTCCTTGTGGGCAAGGTAACCTAGAATGGGGGAAAAATTAGAATCCATATGGACAAAATCCTCCACTTTGGGGGAAAAATACTTACCAACAAGGAGGGATTCCATAGTTTGGATCTGTTGAAAGGCCTCAAATTCCTTTTTATGAAATTTCGTTTCTTGGCCACGTTGGAAATGCCAGATGTTTCAAGGCTTACCAATGATACTATCCTTCATTTGCCTTACTAGCCTCCAGTTCTGACAAAATTTCTAAGCGATTGCTTGAAATTTGAGGGAAAAACGAAGGAGGATCCACAAGCCCACGTGATGACATATCACCTCTGTTTCTCCTCCAATTTGTATGTTGATGATTCTATCTGCCTACGACTTTTTCAAAGAACTATCACAAGGGTTGTAGTGAAATGGTACATCGAATTGACTTGAGGTACCTACAGTGACTTCAACACTCTCACTATGGCTTTCCTCACTCATTTCTAGTTGTTGGTTCACTATGAAACTAGCACCTATCTACTTATGTCACTTAAGAAAGACATTGCGACCCATATCTTTGACCACATCAATGAATGGGGATGTCAGCGTCACCTAATCAAGTTTGAAATTGTTGATCAGTTGTTGACAGAATGGTTCACAAAATCATTTGTTAGCAAAATTGCTAAGGAGATAACTATGGGTGGACGTGTTACTAAGGATAAATCCATCTCTCATGCCCAGTATTTAGACCTCGTCTACTCGCAATCTGCCACATTGTATGAGATGTTACCTGATGCTCCAAGACCATCATCTGATATAACCACATCAAAGTCTCCGGATATGCCACCTGTTGATGGAGTGATTGGTTCTGTGTCTCAGACCCTTGCGAAATCTTCTTCCAAGCAGAAGCCAGTCTCGAACACTAGTTCCAATGATCTCTCTCGAACTTCACCTGGTCCTGGTAAAACCTTTGAGGTTCATGTTGTCCAATCTAGTACAGTAGACAAATCCTCTAAAGGTAAAACGAAGGGCAAAGGCAAGGCTAAAGCCGATTCCCCAAAACAAGGCCCTCCTAAGTCATCCGTTAGCGATGCTTCTCAAAGAAAGATGAATTATCCATGCCTCATCTGTGAGGAGGATTATTACACTAAAGATTGTCCCCGATGATCTAAAGTTAGTCACTTGCTTAAAGGGACCCCAGTTGTCTTAGAAGAACCCTTTCCATCCCAGCAAACCCAAATGTTAGACCATCCTTAGTATTCTGTTCCCTTAGGTTCCCAAGTGTTTATGATGAACACGCCTATAAATGTGGCTACCAGATCTAAAGATTATCAAACCCCGATGACAGGGAAAGTGAAGGAAGGTACCCCTTCCTCATTTATCCTGTCAACTTCTAGCCCTGTCCATATAGAGCGACCTAATCCCAATTTTTTTGTCTGACCACCCTCTCGGGGCGTGCTATGAAAGTCCTTGTATAATCCAAATGCTCAAGCCGCTCAGCACTATAATATTGTTGAGGATTTGGCTCAAGTGCCATCAGCTATGTCTAATCTCGAGGTCCTTCAATACTGTCTCTCTCAGTAGAAAGCATTACTGTCAGCCATTGGAGGTGTTGATCCATCTGATTCAAACCTTATTTGCATTGATCTAGAAAACCATGTTCCACGCTTACCTCATCAAATATCCTTTCTCTTTCAAGTGATCATTAATGAAAAGATGATTCATAGGACCGTCATTGATGAAGATGCTTCTACTTGCATCATGTTTGTGTCTTGTTGGAAGGAAATCGGTTCTCCTACTTTGAACCAATCACCTAACATGTTGGAAGCCTTTGATGGATGCGATTCTCGACCATTCGGTGTCCTTCCTAATATTGCCATTACCTTGAAAGGCAAGACAATTAATGTCGAAGTAGAAATTGTTGATGTGAATCTTAACTATAATCTTCTACTTGGGTAGAGTTGGACCCATGCATGCATGTTGTAGCCTCTTCTATATTCCGTGAGCTCCATTTTCCTCATCAAGGGAAAATTGTCATGGTCGACCAATTGTATTTCTTTTCTTCTTCTTCCTCGGATGGTAGTGTTCCTTACATGAAGGATACCGGTGCTCCATATGAGAGTGTGGGGGCTGGAATTTTTAAAGATCCTTCCTTAATGGGTATTTTTCCTCTCCCACCTCCACATGTTGCCTCAGTCAACATGATCTTGGTTAAGTCTGATCCTTAGGTCATTCCTCCTCCTGATCAAGTTGATGCATGTGGTGATGTCATGCCGTTAAGCCCTGCTGAGATTAATTATGTGGAGATTGTTTTGGCTTCGACCTCGGTATGTATTGATCACACTACTTTGGGTACATCTCTCGATGCGTATTCTCAATCTCCTTGGCTTGGTTATTCAGAATCTTCCGATCCTTTAATTGAGATGTTTGCTACTGATGAAAGTATCATGGAAATTATGTCTCTTGAGGAAGTACCTTTGAATGATACTCATCATCATTCCTCATTCTTACCTGGCTAGGGAGCCATTTCTACCTGTCTTGAGAAGTTCTCTTATCATTTCCCAATCCAACCACTTTAGATGCCTATCATGACCCATGAAGTTTGGTTGAAATGGAACATTGGTAATATTACCCAAACGATGCCTATTGACATTTTTGTTAAGTTTGGTATCATTAAAAATGTTCATATAGGGGTAACTTGTTCTCATTATGAGATAAAGATTTATACTCATCTTTTACAAGAGTTTCGACATGTTTTTGCATGGTCGTATGAAGAAATACCCAGCATTGACCCAAGTATAGTCGTACATGAAATTTTGACTTATCCTAACACGAAGCCTGTTCGCTAACGGCTTCATCCTATGCACCCTAGAAAGGCAGCCACCATTAAGGGGGAAGTTGAAAAGATTCTTAAAGCTGGATTTACTTATCCTATTCCTATGACAGATTGGGTATCCAATATTGTATCGATGACTAAGAACCAAGGCACCATTCGGGTCTGTGTTGATCACCATGACATTAATCGTGTCTGTCTGAAGAACAATTACCCACTCCTTTTATAGACCAGATTAGAGATGAATGTGTTGGGAGTGAGATTTTCTTCTTTATGGACGTTTTCTCTGGTTATAATCAGATACACATTGTGCCCGCTGATCAACAGAAGACTACCTTTATCTGTCCGTGGGGGACTTTTGCATATAAAAATACCCCTTTTTGCCTTAAGAATGTTGGGGCTACTTTCCAATGGGCAATGTCATATGCTTTTCATGAAATTAAAAAAATCGTCAACCTTATTTGGATAATCTTGCTGCTCATTCACGTAAGTGTCGTGACCATCCTAATCACCTTCGAAAAATCTTTCTTCGATGTCGACACTACAACATTCGGCTTAATCTACATAAGTGTGTCTTTTGCGTTGAGTCTGGACAACTCCTCGGTTTTATTGTTTAGAAAGATGGTATTCATCTTGATCATCTAAAAGTTGAGGCTATTGTTAGTCTACCCACTCCCTCTTTGTTGCATCGATTACAGAGTCCGCAAGGGAAAGAAAATTTCGTTCGTCACTTTGTACCTAACTATGCTGAGCGACCTTCAGGGTTCACTCAATTGTTGAAGCAAGGAACTCTATTTCGCTGGGATGAGACTGCCCAAAATCCTTTTGATGACTTGAAAGTTGTGCTCATTAATGCTCCTTTATTGCACCCTCTGAACTATCATCATGATTATTTCCTCTATTTAGCTACAACTTCTAGCACCATTGCTATGGTTCTGGTACAAGACGATGACGAAGGTAATGAAGATGTCATTTATTACCTTAGTCACAATCTCCTCGATGGTGAGACCCGTTATGCTCATGTCGAGAAGTTGGCTTTGGCTGTTGTGTATGATTTTCAACACTCTTGGAATTATACTCTCCTTTGCACTACAATTGTGATTTATGATTGCAACCCCATGACTTATATTTTGACTCATCAGTTTCTCGGGGGAAAATATTCCAACTGGATTGTCATCCTCCATTAATTCGTTTTGGTGTTCACTACTGCCAAATCGAAGAAATCACTTGTATTTTCTGAGTTAATTTTCTCCTTTCACTCTGCTTCTCTCCCTGCTGGTGCTCATGAGCAGTTACCTAATGAGACTCTCTTTCTGATTAGAAATCTCAATCCTTGGTATGGTGATATCATTGTGTATCTCCAAACTTCTACCTTCCAGTCTTCGTTGTCCAAGTATGATCGTTGACGCATTCGGAATCAATCCCAACCTTACTGCATCATTGGGGATACATTATACTGCTTTGGTATTTATTCAGTTCTTCGTCAATGTTTAACTCTTGATGAGGCTGAAATATTCTTAAATAATTTCCATTCTATCACATGTTGTGGTCACCTACCTAGCTATGCCATTTCTCAATATATCCTCCGCACTAGTTACTTCTGGCTCTCCATATTTAAGGATTACATTCTTATTGTCATCAAATGACACCAGTGCCAGATTTATATGTGGAAAATGTGCGCCCCACCCACTATCCTTCACTAAATGGGCCGAAGTAATGCCTGTTGGGCATGGAATCCCCCCAAGGCATGTTTTGGGGCTTAAAGCCCAAGTTTTGACCAAGTCTTTTTTGTAAATTCTCTATGAATTATGGGCACGCAGAATGAAGTTATAAGAGTGACAGGGTTGTCTGCCCTTACTTTTGGAATGTAATGTCGGCTTGATAGATCGATTGTATATATAGAGCTTCACTCTAAGTGTAGAAGATACCATAGCATAAGAGCATGATAAGTCTAAGTGATTGAGTTGAAGTGTAAAATGGGTCTTTGGATCATAGAATAGGAGAAGGCTCTACAGCTAAGTGCACAAATGCCTAGTAATCCACAGCTGAGTGCGCGTACCCTTGCAGCTGAGTGCGCAGGGCAGGTCGAGTCTATAACTGTTGGAAGAATCAATAAAGAGAAGTTTACCATATTTCTGTGTATCTTTTCCTATTTTAATGTACGATTGGGTATAAGTTGCAAGTATACTATTTATTTGTTGTGCGAACTCATATGAATGCTTTGTATAAACAAATATAATGTAAGATATTCAAGTACGCGAAGGTAATTAACTGGTATAGGAATATAAGTAAGATCTCGGGTAATAGACCTGAGCAGTTCTCTAGCAGCGCAGAAGCTCCAAAACCCCTAGTTAAGGCTGCGTGAAGGCAGTGTATTAGGGCGTGAGGAACAGGGGAGTGCACGAAGTGACCTGCGTGTCAGAATGCACAGTTAGACTAGTCAAACCTCTCAAACATATCAAGAGTGTGGAAACCTGGTTCCAACACCTTCCCATACTACCTCGGGTGAGACCTCAGTTCGCACTCCTTGGCCTATTGCTGAAAGGGCAAGTAGTACAGGGATTTGTTTGGCTAATTAACTCCAAACTTGGGTTAGGCCCCAACAAGCCAACAAATGGTTCTATTGCCGGGACTGAGATCTACATAAGAGATGTTTGATGTCATATCACTGGAATCCGACTGGGAAAGGAATTGAAGGTTGGTTGGACACGAAGATTCATGATTTCGCGGCACAGGAAAAGAGGAATCCATGACTATCAAACGAAGAGAGGTTATGCTGCTACTTATATACAGAGATCCACGAAATTTACTTCACATCCTTCCCGACTGAGTTATACGAGTGGATCCCGAAGCTATCAGATAGCCAAGGAAGGTGTAAACTCGACAGACCTATTGTGTGGGCTCCAGAGTTGGTGCGAAGACTAGAAGCATCAGAAGATAAGATCGCACGCACTGTCGATCATTGGCTCGATTGAATCCCAAGAGGATTCATCACCGAATTTGCGGTAGATACTTCATTCAGTTATAGCGAGGTAGAACGACACTTCCTTAAAGGACCGCGAGGTAAGTACATTAAATCTTTCAACACATGGACTAAAATAATACTACGTGAAAAACGGGTTATGCGAATAAATTGATGTTTGGGGCTACACAAAGTGGAAGAATCTACATAAATGAAGGTAGCACAAAATTAGAAACTAGCCCCTTGATTTCACCTCTGGGAGGGGGTGAAGAAGAGCTCATGAAGGTCTCATCAAGAAGTACGATCAATCTGATAAGGTAGAGAATTCCGCGCATACCACCCCCACCCACACCACCACTAGTTTCATCATCTCCACCCCTGACTTCACCCATACCAGCTCCGCCACCACCATGAAGTAGTATGGCAAGCACAATAAAGCTACCAGTGTTCAAGGGAGTAGGGAATGAAGATCTAGACCAATTTTAGTTCATGATAAAAGATGTATGGGAAGCACAGGGCATCATGGATGACAATATAAAGAAGGCAACATTGGTCAGTGCCCTGCAGGATCGCGTACTGACCTGGTACATTAAGCATTCCAATGACAATCCGAATGTGGGGATCACAAATATCCAAGTTGCACTAAAAAAAGAATTTAGCAAGCCAATGTCAGAGGCACAGTTGATCATTGGGTTCAAGTAAATCACAATGCTACCAGGCGAGACCCCTTGGGAGTTGGATCAAAGATTGAAGTGCACAATTTGCGAAGCTAACATGACGTTAACAGATGGGCAACATCACGAATGGTTTGTAGCATCGTTAATTCTGCATCTACGGAACGCATTGTCACAACAGAGGCTAACCACTCAAGCTGAGGCCTTGGAGGTCACGATGAGATTGCACGAGACCCCGATATAAGATCCCAACCTAGGAGTTCAACAAATTCATGCGCAGTTGAAAAACTTGTGCCTTGATATGTAGAGTTTGAAAAAAACAAGACAACTTGCCCAGAGATGTGTGATGAGGTATGGTGCGTAAAATGAAAGGGACAAGGGTACAACAAGGGCCACTGCCCGGTGTTCACGAATTACCTTGTGGGAGGAGTGCCAATGCCATTAAGACTGGAGGCACAAGTAGGACCGAGCATGGCGAATTCACTATGGTGTGTGATTTGTTAGATAAGAGGAAAGCATGCTACAGATAACTACCATCTATTACAAAAGTATACACAGAATTCACAACAGTTGTTCTGTAATTTTTGTAGGTCAATAGGACATGATGAGCACATCTGTAGAATTTATGAGCTGATGATATATCAAAATCCTACCTACAGAGTTCAGGCCAAAACATGGCCCCTCGATCAAAATGAAGGAATGGTGTGCACCGGATTTCAGGGGTGCGGACGAGGCTGAGGTGGAGGGGGGCTAGGAAGAGGTCACCGACAACTAATATGTTACAATTGCGAAGGGCCAGGGAATTATGCCCGTGATTGTATGAATCCAACGTGACCATCATCCTTGTATTTTACATTGTTTGATCATGAGACGGAGGATTGTCCCATACTGATAGTGAGGTTGCGCAATAAAGGAGCACTCCAACCTCCCCCGACTCAGAACCTACAAATGATGAGGTCTAAGCTGTGTGAGGAAGACCCTAATGTAAATATCGTACTTCGCTGGGGAATTATGACAGGGGATGACAAAGGCAAGTAGCCTGAAGAAAGTACATAGTTTTGCAAGGCTCCAATGAAGGAACCAGAATTTGATTTGGAGTACGCTAAGGATACCTTCATCGAAGCTAAGAGGAGCTTCACTAATGCCTCCACCTCAGGAACTAAAGACAGACAAGAGACAAAAATGGACCCATCAATGCTCACTACGTTCTTGGAGACATGCATGAAGCTGCTGTGCAACAACAAGGTTGTAAAGGGGCTGCAAGAACTCATAACTAGATGCGCTAGGACCATGCCAGGAGAATCGCATGTAGTCTGGAAGCTTGAGAAGCACACGACATGAACAGGAAGGGAGATGAGATTGACCACGTAGATTGGCGATATGAGATGGACCAAGTGATTCTGGCTCTAGGATTGAACGTGAATGTTCTACCAAAGTAGACATGGGAGTGAATGGGTAGGCCTCTGCTGCAATGGTCTCCTATCCAACTACGAATGGTGAACCAACAAAATATCCTACCTGTGGGGAGATTGCAGGGAGTCACAGTATATATTGAACGAGCAAGCGTGCTAGTAGATTTCGAAGTGATAAATATTGTTGATGACAACAACCCCTACCCCGCGCTATTGGGAACAGATTGGGCCACTGACATGAATGGAGTGATAAATCTAAAGAAGCAGAAGTTGATTTTTGAGAAAAAGTCTTTGCACGTGGTGGTACCTTTAGAACCTATAGAAGGATCACGCTACATGGAGCCAGTGCATGACTACGACAGGAACGACAATCTGGACTACATCTACAAGATAATCGCATGGGAGCAAGACTAGGTAAATCCAACCGCAGATGGCTGAATCTCATGGGAGCATGAAAGCTCCTGCACATAAGATTCTGATGAGGAGATAGAACGATGGCAGAACTGGTTACACGAGGTAACCACACTCAACTATAACATGATGATGAGATTGTTGCGTTGCGTAGCAATAGAGGTAAGAGATCTGCCTACGTATGATGGGTTAAGTGAGGTGGATGACTTCCTGAATAGATTTGAAAGAGAAGTGTCAGAGAAGAAATGCTTCAACGTTCTAAAGTGGGTACTACGATCTATGCCCGCAAGGTGGTGGGGTACGCACCAAAGAAGTTTTGAGGATTGCTGTGACTGCAGAAGAATGATGCGCACACAACTTGGGAAGCCTGAGATGTGATTAACAGATAAGATTGTTAGACAAAACATTCCGCGCACCCACCTATCCAGGTGGATACAGGCATATGTTGTGAAACCTACATAGGTGCACACAGTCCTCACAATAGGAGACACAATCAGTAAGCGGGTGCAGGCAAGGCAATGGCATGAACAACGCCTCTGGTTGGGACCATAGAGTATGGAAAGATCAAGTGCACAAAAGGATATCCACGCAGAAGACTTTAATAAAGTACATGAAGTGCTAAACAAGGTCCACAATGTGAAGCGAACTGACTAGGACCTGCATGTACCAGTGGTTCTATGGGCTTATAGGACCGCGTGCAAGAACCGATCGCATAGGCACCACCAAAGCTCGAGTATAAAGAAAATGATGTAAGCCCTATATTACATGAAAATCTTAGACTGCGCATGATGGCATTGGTAGATACGATGGTCGCAGAACCTTAGAAGAAGAAATCCAATAGGAAATTCTAGGCTCCAAGAACTTGAGAAAGAAAGGGTGCGATTAAGGAAGAAAAACGCTCTGATAGGCATGGAAGTCAAGAAGTTAGAGGACGAGATAAAGGAAGATTTTCTCAATAAAAAGACCAGGGTAATAAGACAGGATGTGCACGATCATACTATCAAGTTTGAGGACTATCGCCTTGAATTGATCAGTCTGATGCCTTGGCTTGGACTGCACATTAATAAGTGAATCAACTAGGGTAGCACATTGCAAATGATAAAGTACGCAACACCGGTAACAATAAAAGGTGCGTATTTTCCAGGAAAAGTGGTGGATGACCAGATGAAACTTTATATAGGTGGTGCAACCACCTAACTAGCTGAGGGAAGTATAGTCTTAGCACTCCATGCAGTTGAAAGGAAGCACGGGACTATAAATTATTCTTCTGAGGAGCTGCACGTAGAAGCAAAGAGTCACAAGGTCTGTGACTATGCACGGAGGGTTGTGCTACCATGCAGGTTGGCTAGAAAGTGACTGTTGAAGTCACTATTCACGATGGGATGCTCAATTTGAGACCAAATGGATTGGATGATAGGCATTTAAGACACGATTTATAGGAAAGATTTGGGAAAATCTACCGCCAAGGGAGCATTAATGAACCAGATTTGGGGAGAACGGTCGAATTCAAATTCAAAAAGCACTATAAATTATAAAGGGATACCCAGCAAGCAACACTTGGTCATTTGTGAATTGAGATATTGAGTAGAGCCCTGTTTGTTTTGTGTCAAGCGTTGATTCAGCCCTTGAGTTCCCGAGTAATATATTTCTGGATGTACATGATGGCAGCAACTAAGGGAGTTATGGACATAACAGAAATTATTGTCGAAGAGGGCATGCAGGCCCTAACTACGGGGGATGCTTCGGAAGGCACCAGGATTGTGGCAGAAATCCTAAAATCACCACACATGCCAAGACCAAAGAAGGACAAACAAGCGATGGTTCCCATACGTGTGTCCCCATGGAACCCATTGCGCACCAAGATGTCAATGGAGGAGAAGGGGAAGGTTGTTACAATAGAAACCGATGATGAAGAAGAAGACCTGGAGGACCTTATCCTTAAAGAAGACGAGGACAAAGGCATGGAGGAGGAAACTGAGCCTATGAACCCTCTGACAATGTTTCCCGCCTATGTTCCCCCATGGAAAGGGAAGGCTAAAGTGCCCAAGCACCTTGAAGAGACCAAGAGCTTGCTCCAGAACCTGCTCCTCCCAGACAACATCATTTTTTAGGGCATGCACCTAGGATGAGTGTCAAGCTTAAAATTTGAAGATTGGGACCTCGCTGACCATGAGAAGTTCCCTCACCTTGAGACCTCGCACCTCATGAAGCCCAAGCAGAACACCATGGTGGGGTTTACAGAATTGCAGCTGCGAAAGTGCTTGTATGGAGTGGAAAAGGCCAGGCTACTTAACTTGCTCTGGGTGCCACATTTCCACTGTGCCCCAATAACAATTTTTGTCATCAGGCAGTTGCTCTGCCTGGTCCATGATGGGTGTTTGTGACTGGAGGAGCCCATCCCCATCACGGCAGACTTGATTCACCGCATTACCTGACTTCCATGCAAAGGTGAGGACCCCACAAACATCTCGAAGGGGAAGAGAAATGACTTGGCCATCGTGAAGGCCATGAAGAAGAAATACAATCTGGTGAATAAGAAAAGGGGCTATGCCATATCCAGCATCAATTATAAAGTAGTGAAAGTGGTGACCCCAATACTAGCTAGTAAGGTTATGCGCAATTGCCGGGCGGACAAGGTACTCGTGCCGATGGTAGCACTTGCTGAATAGTCCGGGGAGGGGGTCCAGTTTAACTAGTCCAAGTTCCTCTACAAGGAATTCTTGAATAATTGTCAAGAAGCTCAGGAACACAGACAAATGTTCCACTATGCATGGCTTTTGTTGTCCATAGTGCTCGTGGTAGGGGAATTGCGGGAAGATAGTCAATTCCCCATAATTGAGAGGGATCTGCCAGAGGCCGTGAAGTATGCTTCACTCTAGGCCACAAAGAATGCAAATAGGATCCATGATAATAAGATATTCTAGGTGTTCATGGAGATGAATCTCAGAATGGGGATCAAACGCAAGCCGTGGTTGTCACCCACTATCTACAACAACCTGCAAAGTTTTGCAGAATTTCAAGCGAACATCCACAACATATACATTAGAGCGTGCAAGGACATGACCAAGTAATGGATAGAGCTACCCTTTGTAGCCACGGATGAGGTAATATTTAATGTGCTGGAGACATGGCCTTCGCAGTGGCGTGCTCCAGACATCACGGAGATAGAGAAGTTGACGGCATAGAGGAAAAAAGAGGAGGCCAAACTATGCATGGCATAGTTGGTAGAAAAGAGAAGGAAGGAAGTAGCGGCAGCAAAAGCGCGAGTGGCGCGGGATGCTGTACAGACAGTGCCTGAACAGGAAAAGGCCACAGCAGTAGCAACAACGCAGGAGGTAGCCATGAAGGTGCATGAGGGTCAAATGTTGCCTTCGCAAGGGTAGGAAGCAGAGGAAGAAGAGGGAGGCATAGACCCACAAACCGCATCAACACAGTTGAAGTGCCAACACCTGACTGAGCGAACAGGGTCGCGCAAGAAGTTTAAGTCATCAAAGTTGTCTATTGATCCAATCACACTAACCAAGGGTGATCTACATGACATCAGTGAGATAGTGTGCGATGTTACCTCCGAGGCCCTCCAAAATTTTATGCATGAGAACCAGATTGTGTTGGGGGCCCTCAGAGCACAGCTACAGGAGTTGTAGGTGTGCACTCCTCAAGCTGGTACCCTTTCGACCAGCCTTGCAGTCAGAACAATGCCAGTAGAATAGATGTTGTGTGCTCGAGTGATGAATACCATAGTGCTACTAGAAGTGGCACCCGTGACTAAAAATGAGGCTGACAGGCCTACAGTTAGCATGTTGAAGGGTTTTGGCATCAACATGGTTACACTCCCGTGGGAGACCTTATACATTCTGCAGGATGGGATAACTGCAGAACTGTGAGCTAGGGAGAGCTGCGCACTGCAAGTCCTCAGCAAGCAGAAAATCAATATGGAACAGTTGAGCTTGCAGCGCGACGAAGTGGTGTCACAGAATCGACAACTGGTACAGGTACTAGATGAAGCTTGTCAAAGTGTCCCTGAGCTGGCCATCCCAGTAAACACACCAGCTGAGGCGCGCATCCACAGGCTAGTAGCAGGGGTGCGTGAGGAAATGACAAAGGTTCAGCTGGAGCTAAACCTTTAGATCACAGAGTTGCGGTCAAAGGTGCAACCGTCCACCGCTCTCGAAGTCAGAGAACAACACACTAACAATATTACAGAAGGACTGGACGAGATTAGCAGTGCATTGTGAGACTGCACCAGCATGTTGGAAGAATCATTTGAGGTCCTCACGAATGTTATAGCTCCAAATCTCACTCTTATGGTTTGTGATGCTGCACTTATGGCCTAGGGCAACCCCTCCTTCCAGACCTGGTCCAAAAATTTAAAAAACAGTGTTTTATTCCCTGTACGCGACTTTGCCCTGTGTTAAACGCGTGTACACGCGGGTCTGTCATACCCAACCCGCGTGTATCTATTAAAACACTTAAAAAAATATAATTTCCTCTTTTTCGGGCGGTGATCGCGGGTTTACCTGCTGGATCACCTGTTAGTGCCCGTGGCCCAACTGTTCCCAACCAACTCCTAACTAAAAAACTACTTTGGAGAGGGTATAAAAAGACATCAAAGGGAAGGCCAATGGGAGAGAGAAAGGAGAGCAAGATTATTATGCTGAGATTTTTCCCTTAGACCAGGTCTGAAGTCCTTGGTGCATCCTGCACTTCCCCCATTTTGCATAGGAAACCCTTGTTTCCATGTGTATTGGTGATCATTCATCCTTGACATCATCATTGAGTAAGACTTGGAAGGAGCTCTTGTTGAAGGCTGGAGGCTGGAACGAATCCGGGAGGAAGCTTGCTTGGAGCCTGCTGAAGGTGTTCAGGTGATATCTTTCCGATATATGTACTTTATTTGCCTTTATATATAAAGAAACACGTCTTTGTTCCCGAATAATCTTTCTTTATGCTTATGAGATTCTTGTGTTGAATTCTTATGAAAGTAGTTACTTAAAGATTATTTATAACTAACTTTATAGCATGAAGATGATTTATACATAAACTTCTATACATGTACTGTTGTGTTCTTTGATTTGTTTGTCTTGCAGGTCAGAGAAAGAAGAAGGGAACTCCAAGAAGGGTTTGCACCCTAACGGTCTTCTCGGACGTAGGACCTTAGGTATGTACCCTAAACATTAGAATTTGCTTAAAAGTAAAAAAGATGGCTGTGTGTGTGTGTTTCTTTGTATAAGCAATTTTCAGTCTGGTAGAGTCTCAGCCCAAAGGACTCTAGGGGTACTTTCCCTTCAACCAGAATTGGCGACTCCACTGGGGACAACATTCTTGTTGTTCCTAGTTTGGGTAGTCCTCAAGCCAATCTAGGCTCAGTCCCTCTGTTTGTCGGTTCTGACTGTTTGATATTTTCTTGAACTCCAAGCTGTTCCAGTTTTTCAGTTTGTGTTTTTTATTTTTCTTGAAACACTTCATATACGCACTTTTTCTGGATTACAGAAGCGTATATACGCAAGTTGCACTAAGTAAACCCGCGTATACGCAGGTTTCCTTAGTTACAGTGGCGTGTACACGCATTCTGCAAATAATTGCAGGCGCGTATATCACATAATTTTCAAGATTTATAATTTTTCTTTTGGCTGAATGTCTGTCTGGTGGTTTGGGTCAGTTTAAAGCAGTCAATTCCCAGTGACAGTTCTCTGTTTAACAGGGGGCATCTTGTTTCGAACTCTCTCTAGTTATAAGGAGTGCTAGTCTTGTTTTTCGTTGATTGCAAGCGTCATTGATTTTTGACACACAAGGTTTCTGTTTAAGAATCTTGATTGCTCTGTTTCGGCAGAGTGGGAAGATTGTCTTAAAATCTTTGTGTCCATTTTGTTTTCATGACATTTGTGTTTGCTTAACGAAATCATTTTTATGACCATTTGCTCCTTCGTTTCGGGAAAGTTGTTTGTTACCATTTCCTTGAAACTTGTCTTTTGATTTCTTGGACTTTCATTGCTGCTTTTGATTGTCAAAAGCGATTTCGAACACATTTTATTTTTGTTGAGTTTTCATCATTTGAAAGGGGTCAATTCACAAAAGTGTTTGGTGGCTTGTTTATCAATCATTAGTGTCAGTTTTTTTTGAGAGTTTTCCTTTGAAAAAGACTTTTTGGTTTGATTGAAAGAAAATCTTTTGAAAGTTTTTGAGTTTCGCTTTCTTAAACTTGCTTCTCATCTGATTTCCTTTTTTGCGAAGTGAAAGTGCTTTGTTTTTTATCTTAAAACTTGTTTTTATTGTTTGGACGAAATGATTAGTAACAAATCATCTTCTATCTAAGCATTTCAGTGGCAAGACAAAATTTGGTAAAGCAGCAACTTTCCTTCTTTGTTTGCAGAGTAGTCTTAAAATCTTGCATTCACATATAGTTCTTGCATTAGCATAGCTTTGCATCCTCTTTTAGGCATGCATAGTTTTGTTAGCTTTTGTGAGTGTGGAGTTTGAAAAGAAAGCAAAAAACTTTGTTTAATTTGAAGTACATCTGAACCTCATAGAAATTGCTCTTCATCGAAACGAAAAAGTGCATGTGCATGTAGTTAGGATAGTTTTTTTTTTTTTGCGTCCTAAAAACACCACAAGTTTCACTTCCGTTACCTTTGACTTAAAGAACAGCCTAATAAAATCAAGCGCTTAATTAAAATCCACTAGAACTTTTTGTTTTAGTTATTACACCAACAAGTCTAGGATTTTAGGGCCTTGGATTAGGCGAGTGGAGAGTTAACTCTCCAAGGCCACACAAAACGTCAAACATAAGAGTCTGATTAAAGAGAGTAAATCCAATAGCGTTAGGAAGACCAGGAAAGCTCCGGATCTGGGAGTTAAGCACGAGGGTCTGTGACGACAGGGAAGAGAGATACCCCCTCTCCTACTTGTCCGAACTTACCTCACGACTGTTCCGCCTGGCTTCTGCGACGAGTTGGTACCCATAGTTGCCTCTCCTAGGGATCTGCATAGGTGGCTGCGGAGGGGAATCCCGTGGCACCTGAGGTCGACGTTGTATCACTCTCGACGGTACTTCCGGAGGGCACCCTTGCGAGGCTTGGGGGCTTGCACCGGCGCAGACTGTTGTTAGGAGGTCAGCGTAACTTCCTCTGATACCTTCGCTGATAGGACTGGGCCGTCATTATCCCAGACTATCTTCGGAAGGCCCCTGACTCCGCTTTCTTGTATTTTGGTGTCCGGTCCTCACCACCCGGAGCGGAAATACTTGGAAGTTGTTTGACTGGCTGTTTCTTTAGGGAATTTATAGTGAGTGCTCTTTGCTCCTTGTATATAGTTGGCTTTAGGTATTTTTGTCTAGTCACCTTTGGACTTTGTAGTCTGAGTGACTGGCTTGCCACTCTACCAATCTTGAAAGGCTTTTGGTTGTTCTTTCAGAAGTTGTGGAGTTGCCTCCTCAAGGGCAAAGGTTTTGATTGCTTATCCATATTCTTTGAAGAGTTATTTCTATATTCCCGCAAGGGAAAGGGTCTTTGGATTACTTAGATATGGCTAATATTCCTGTGGAAACCAACCAAGGTGCCCTCCCAAAAGGGGATCCTTGTGCTTTTCCTTTCTTTGGAAACGTTGGTACTCCCTTGATGGCCACTTTAAATATTCCTGGGTTGAATGTTGGACTACCCGTTTGGCTGTGGTCCACTCCGAATATTCCGAATGCTCTTGAAGCTTCTCAGTTGAATGCTTTATTTCAGGGGCATCTTATGGGTGCTAATTGTTCATCTTCTCTCAAAGAGAAATCTGGGATTCCTTCTTCCCCTCCTTCTTGTAACAAGAAATCTAAAAAGAGGAGAAAAAGGAAGTCAAAGAAGAAGAATAATTCTATCCCTTCATCTTCAACCTCTGCTAGTCATGTTGGAGATGAGTCTTCAGCCGCTGCGAGTCATGCTGGGGGCACAAGTCTAGTCACTGCAAGTCATACTAGCACTTCATCTTCAACCTCTGCGAGTCATGTTGGAGATGAGTCTTCAGCCACTGCGAGTCATGCTGGGGGCACAAGTCTAGTCACTGCAAGTCATACTAGCACTTCATCTTCAACCTCTGCGAGTCATGTTGGAGATGAGTCTTCAGCCACTGCGAGTCATGCTGGGGGCACAAGTCTAGTCACTGCAAGTCATACTAGCACTTCATCTTCAACCTCTGCGAGTCATGTTGGAGATGAGTCTTCAGCCACTGCGAGTCATGCTGGGGGCACGAGTCTAGTCACTGCGAGTCATACTAGCAATGAGTCACCGACCTCTGCAAGTCATGTTCAGGACTCTCCGCAAACCACTGCTAGTTATGTTGGTGGAATGGAGGTTGATAAGAAACCTGGACGTAGAAGTTTTAAACCTAAGTTCCCTTGTAAGATATGCAAGGGAGACCATCTTACTCATTTATGCCCTGGTATTCCAGAGGTTCAAAGGGTTTGGTCCGAGTCTGAAAGTACTTCTACTCCTAAACCTGATTTGGTTTCTCGTCAATTCCATCAACCATTGGTTGATAATGTGGCAAAGCCAGTGCAATCGCTGGCCGATTACACTCCTCTTTTGGGGGGTGAAGTGCCTAACAAAAGAGTCTGTTTGATCTCTAGTACAGAGTCTTCTAGTATAGGGGGCATTCTGGTTTCTTCGAATGTTCCCCCTCCAAGTTCTAAGAGTGTTTCCTTTGATTGGGATAGTCTTGTTGAGCCTCGTCTTCCTTCCGCTGCACCTTTCCAAATAAAGGTCAGGGTTAATTCCACAAATGTCTATCGATGTATGGTGGATGAAGGATCCTCTACAAGTATTATATCCTCTTTGACTTGGAAAGCTTTGGGTTCCCCAAAGTTGTTGACAGCTCAGAGTCAGTTGTTAGCCTATGATAGAAGGCCTGGTGAATCTATGGGGGTTCTTCCTCAAGTGCCTATCACTTTAGGTGGGAAGACTGTCTTAATCGATATGATGGTGGTTGATAGCCCTTTAGACTTTAATATGCTACTTGGGCGTGATTATGTCTATGCTATGAATGCTGTGGTGTCTTTACTCTTTCGAGTAATGTGCTTTCCTCATAACGGGAATATTGTCACTATTGATCAGCTTGCATCTGATAATCACCACCCTAATTCGACTTTACTGCAGAATGCCCCTTGGTTTGTTCCAAGTGTTCAAATAGACTCTACCCAGCCACGGGTGAATTATGTGGCATTGAAGCCTCAATGTTCAATTGCTTCTAAGAAGGATCCTTTGACTTATTATTCTCCTTCTTGGGACTTGGTCCCGGCAGTTGACCGAGAGATTCTTCCTATAGGGACATGGGACCCTTTAATTCCCTCTTTTGATCCTTGTAGTTCTCATGATTTCTCAGATCTTGTTTTGCCTTCACAGGAGGAACTCTTTGAAGCCATGAGTTATGACTACCAAAGGAGCCCTTGGCCTGAGCCCTGCAAGGGGTTTGTTCAGCAGAACTGTTATGCGTAAGCCGCAAGGCTGTGTGGTTCCCTGTACCATATTGTATATATGAGGTACGCATTTTCAAGTTTTGTATCTTATAACACAAAGATTTTATATGAAGTTTATATGTGGGATGTATTAACTTCGTGTCTAGTGTTCCTATTTATGTTTACAGAACTTGGAAGATTTCTCCTCTGGAAGTTTATGGTTGGTCCGTTCTGACAGGTATGGGTTCTCGAACTTGGCATATAGGTTAGGTTTTTCCGCCTGCATTGTGCATTTATCAGTTTCCTTTTCCATTTTGGCCTTAGGATCGACCCCACCAAGTTATGATGCGGAACCTTCTCATTGCTTAGAAGTATCATGACCTGTGTGGTAGAGCCTACCTTATCATGGGTGCCCTAGTTAGTACCTGATTGTCACTTGGCACTCATGCTGATTTTTTGTCACTAGGCTCGGGAGTCCTCTGTAGTCCCGCCATGACTTGTGCGTTGAAGACTCATTCCTCTTTGCTTCCTCGCCTCGTTCTGGCCTTATACCCTAGAGGCTCCTATGTGTGTTGAGTTGTACTTCTGCATTGCATGTTGACCATTTGCACCTTTTGGCCTAGAGCCGGCTTCACTTGGACTTGTGTTTAAGCCAACTTTTGACCATGACGTCTGCAAAATCAACTTTGCATACCTTTGACTTCTGCAGCTTGACATACCTTGATCCGTGGAAGGAACATACCTCTGAGTGTCACTGACCAGTTTTTCACCTCCCTGCATTGAGCATAGGAACGTTCCTTTCCCAGGAACTAGAGCATCTGTTTCACCGACACTCGTTCTTTCCACTGTACCATAGCATTCTTTTATTCTTTTTCCGGCTTATCAGAAAAAGACAAAAAAATTAAATATTCCAAAAAGAGCGGGAACAGGGACATTATTTCCATTTATTGTTGGCAGCTAGAGTCAGTCGTGTCGCCCTTGAACAAAGCACTCAAAACAAAGTCTCCTCCGCATGGGTGGGATTTAGTTTGACTTAGGTAAGCCATAACCTTGTTATCGAGTCAGTTCTCCCCCGATTGGTTATCTCTTCCAATCATATGGAGGGTTCGTTCGTGCCTCCTGCATGACGAACTTATACAGATTCATTATATGCTGCCACATAGTCACATTGAGTCGTGCTTTTGTTCAAGGGAAGTTAGCCTGAGTCGGCCTTTCTGCGGTGTCTCTTGACTCATTTTTCAGTCGGCCATCCCTGGTTGTCAGTGTCATGTCTATCATCACATCAGTTATATTGGTCCTTCACTCGTGCCGGTTTGAGAAGGTCCCCATTGACTTCTTGCTGGCGGGTCTTGTCCTTATCGACGACGACACATTGCTCTGAGGGCAGACCTAGAGACCGCACCCTGGCCCTATTTTCATTATTGATAGGTCACCTTGTGCTCAGCATCGATCAGTATCATGGGTCTTTGACTGAGTGGTTTCCCTTGTGTTCGACATCAGCATACATTATCACACATTGGGATTCGTGCAGTACCTTGGTTTCCATTTGACCCTATTGGTGGATACCTCGCCTCTGTGTCAGCTTTCATTATTGGTTGGTTCAGAGGGTTTCTGCCGTGCGCTAGCCACATCTTGTGTACGCCGGAAACGTACTTCGGTTGGGTTACTACATCTCTTTCGTCCGATTCCTTCCACATTATTGGCCTACGGGTTACACTCGCGCTAGATTGATGGAGGATGCCTTAATGCCTTCCTTCTAGCGGATCTTTCCCTATCGACTCCGACTCATTGCTCTGGGGCAAAGATCTAGAGTCCATTTGGCAGTACCTTGGGGTTTGCAGTCATTAGTGGCAGATTCCTCGCTATCGACAGTGGGAAACCATCATTGTCTCCTGATTGATAGATTCTTACAGGTGTTCGACTTCAGCTCATCTATTCACACTTGTTAGATTGTACTGGGTACCTTGACGCTCATTATCATTATCGGTGAGTAGTCTCGCGTTTGTTAACGGTATACATCAATGACCGGTAATCAAACGATTTCTCACATGGTCGACTTCAGATCATTTATTCCCATGGTGTAGAAATGTACCACGGCGGTCGGTGAAGACCTCAGGTTGTATCAGCATTCATTGGTTCACTTGACAGTTGCTCCTGTTACTGCTAGTTGATACCATTCCACCTTATATGTTGCAGTCAGTCATGGCGACATTCTATATGCTGGCACCTGAGTTTGCAGTGTAGTACCATCCTATTCCATCATGTTCAGTTGGTACCTTATGGGATCAGTCTTTGATTTCAGTGATCCGTTGCATCTTTCAGCATCATTGACAGTTTTATATGTGATATTCAGACATGTACTTACTCATTATGATCAGATGATCCATTATGTATTTTTACAGTCATTTATACTTGTATACTTAGTGGATCCGCTTGTACTTGATATGCGGACATGCTTTACTTTTCCTGAGCATGGGTATGCCCGCCTCAGACAGTGTTTCTTTCTGATCTCCTTTCGGTGGCTTGGCAGGCTGAATTCTGGTGAAGTCCTCCTCGGTTTTTCGGCAGAGTTCCTTTCCTTGTACTTACTTAATGTATTTCGGCCATCATGTTCCCCTTCTGACCTCATACATTAGGGGGCATCTGTTATAGCTCCAAATCTCACTCTTATGGTTTGTGATGCTGCACTTATGGCCTAGGGCAACCCCTCCTTCCAGACCTGGTCCAAAAATTTAAAAAACAGTGTTTTATTCCCTGTACGCGACTTTGCCCTGTGTTAAACGCGTGTACACGCGGGTCTGTCATACCCAACCCGCGTGTATCTATTAAAACACTTAAAAAAATATAATTTCCTCTTTTTCGGGCGGTGATCGCGGGTTTACCTGCTGGATCACCTGTTAGTGCCCGTGGCCCAACTGTTCCCAACCAACTCCTAACTAAAAAACTACTTTGGAGAGGGTATAAAAAGACATCAAAGGGAAGGCCAATGGGAGAGAGAAAGGAGAGCAAGATTATTATGCTGAGATTTTTCCCTTAGACCAGGTCTGAAGTCCTTGGTGCATCCTGCACTTCCCCCATTTTGCATAGGAAACCCTTGTTTCCATGTGTATTGGTGATCATTCATCCTTGACATCATCATTGAGTAAGACTTGGAAGGAGCTCTTGTTGAAGGCTGGAGGCTGGAACGAATCCGGGAGGAAGCTTGCTTGGAGCCTGCTGAAGGTGTTCAGGTGATATCTTTCCGATATATGTACTTTATTTGCCTTTATATATAAAGAAACACGTCTTTGTTCCCGAATAATCTTTCTTTATGCTTATGAGATTCTTGTGTTGAATTCTTATGAAAGTAGTTACTTAAAGATTATTTATAACTAACTTTATAGCATGAAGATGATTTATACATAAACTTCTATACATGTACTGTTGTGTTCTTTGATTTGTTTGTCTTGCAGGTCAGAGAAAGAAGAAGGGAACTCCAAGAAGGGTTTGCACCCTAACGGTCTTCTCGGACGTAGGACCTTAGGTATGTACCCTAAACATTAGAATTTGCTTAAAAGTAAAAAAGATGGCTGTGTGTGTGTGTTTCTTTGTATAAGCAATTTTCAGTCTGGTAGAGTCTCAGCCCAAAGGACTCTAGGGGTACTTTCCCTTCAACCAACGAATCTACAGGAGGACCCAAACATCCAGTGCTTAGAGACAGAAGCATGAGAACTCCAACAACAGTATGACAGGGTCAAAGGAATTTCACAGATGGTGGCCCTCACTCAGAGGCTTGTACAAATTCAACAAGCCAAAGCACTGAAAGAACAGGTGGATGTGGCACGACACAAGGAAGCAGTCCTGAAGGCACGCATTCAGCCTTGGATCGATGAGGCCTTCACCATCACAACAAAAATTGAAATAAAACTCACACAAATGTAGGGGATACAGGTAGGGATGCCGAGAAGCACTTCCAACACCACAGTCTTGGAACATCGTGTACAACAGATCTAGCAGGCAACATCTTAGTGCACTGTCGACCTTGCAGTAGTTCAAGTAGAGTTGGAAGGACTCCGTATAAAGATCTCCATGCCAACAAAGTGACTCGAGGGCAAGTCACGATGTTTGTTTCGGGGGGGCTTTTGGGCATGGAATCCCCCCAAGGCATATTTTGGGGCTTAAAGCCCATGTTTTGACCAAGTCTTTTGTAAAAGCTCTGTGAATTATGGGCACGGAGCACGAAGTTATAATAGAGTCACAGGGTTATCTGCCCTCGGTTTTGTAATGTAATGTCAGCTTGATAGGTCTACCCATGGTCTACGGACCATGGGATTGTATAAATAGAGCTTCACTCTAAGTGTAGAAGATAGCATAGCATAAGATCATGATAAGTCTAAGTGTTTGAATCGAAGTGCAAAGTGGGTCTTTGGGTCATAGAATAGGACAAGGCTCTGCAGCTAAGTGCGTAGAGGCCTAGTAGTCTGTAGCTGAGTGCGTAAGATAGATCGAGTCTGTAACCATTGGAAGAATCAACAAAGAGAAGTTTATCATAATTCTGTGTATCTTTTCCTATTTTAATGTATGATTGGCTATAAGTTGCATGTATACTATTTATTTGTTGCACGAACTCATATGAATGCTTTGTATAAATAAATATAACATAAGATATCCAAGTATGCAAAGGTAATTAATTGGTATAAGAAGATAAGTAAGATCTCAGGTAATAGCACTGAGCACTGCTCTAATAGTGCGGAAGCTCCACAACCCTTGGTTAGGGCTACGCGAAGGCAGTGTATCAGGGCGTGAGGAACAGGGGAGTGTGCGAATTGACCTGCATGCCGGAACACATAATTGGACCAATCAAACCTATCAGACATCTCAAGGGTGTAGAAACCTAGTTCAAGCAGCCTCCCATACTACTTTGGGTGAGACCTCAGTCTGCGCTCCGTAGACTATTGCCAAAAGGGCCAGTAATACAGGGATTTGTTTGGCTATTTAACTCTGAATCTGGGTCAGGCCCCAACAAGCCAACATGCATGCTATTCAACACTTTTGGAATTATATTCTCCTTCGCACTATAACTGTGATTTATGATTGTAACCCCATGACTTATATTTTGACTCATCAGTTGCTCGGGGGAAAATATTCCAAGTGGATTGTCATCCTCCAGTAATTCGATTTGGTGTTCACTATTGCAATACCAAAGAAATCACTTATATTTGCTGAGTTAATTTTCTCATTTCCCTCTACTTCTCTCCCTACTGGTGCTCATGGGTAGTTACCTAATGAGACTCTCTTTCTGATTATAACTCATGATTCTTGGTATGATGATATCATTGTATATCTCCAAACTTCTACCTTCTAGTCTTCGTTGTCCAAATATGATCGCCGACGCATTCAGAATCAATCCCAACCTTACCGCATCATTAGGGATACCTTATAATGC
The DNA here is from genome assembly GCA_031772625.1 of Pinus tabuliformis. Lineage (NCBI taxonomy): Eukaryota > Viridiplantae > Streptophyta > Pinopsida > Pinales > Pinaceae > Pinus > Pinus tabuliformis. The sequence continues at coordinate 1,540,487,142 of CM062804.1, read as the reverse complement.
GTTGGTATTTATTTGGTTCTTCGCCGATGTTTAACTCTCAATGAGGCTGAAAGATTATTAAATGACTGCCATTCTGGAACATGTGGCAGTTATCTCTCTAGCTATGCCACTGCTCAAAAGATCCTTCGTGTTGGTTACTTCTAGCCCTCCATATTTAAGGATTGCATTCTTGTTGTCTGCAAATTCCACCAGTGCCAGATTTATCCACGGAAAATTTGCACCCCACCCACTCTCCTTCACTAAATGGGTTGAAGCAATGCTTATTCAGCTGACGGTAAAACGACAACACAATTTCTATTCAATCATGTGATTTCTAGGTTCGAAGTGCCTCAAGCCATTGTCACTGACCATGGCTCCCATTTTCACGATTATATGACAGCAAAGCTGACTTTGAAATTGGGCTTGTGTCACGATAGCTCAAATCCATATTACCCTAAGCCCAATGGCCAAGTTGATGTAGTGAACAACTTTTTAGTTACTATGCATCAGTGCACCATTTGGATGCACAAATCTAATTGGAATCTCATGCTTTTTTCAGATATGTGGGCCTACCAAACCTCGAGTAAAGACGCAAATGGATTCACACCTTTTCCATCTCATCTATGGTCTCGAAGCTACCCTACCGATTGATTGTGAAATTCCCTCAGTCAAATTGGCTGTCGAACTACTCCCTGAAACCTTGCCTCAAGAAGAGAGTCTCCTATATTTGGAACGACTGGATGAAACCTGTTGTCTCATTGCTTTAGTCATTGAAGCTCAAAAAAAGTGAGTTAAACCCCATTTTGATCAGTCGGTCTCTCCTCGTGAATTTTCTAAAGGTGATTTGGTCTTGTTGTATGACCAAGCTAACGATAAGCTAAGGGTAGGTAAATTTGAACCCATGTGGCATGGGCCCTATATTGTCAAGCATGTATTACAACAAGGGGCCCATGAGCTAATTGATTATGAGGGTAACCCTTTGAGTAAGCCCTGCTATGGGTTGTACCTCAAAACGTATTATGTGTGAGTCATATCACATGGTTACTTGTGTACATAAGTGTGTTATTAATTTTTGTGCAGTTTTGTTTGGTGTGTTTTTTCAAGCAACTTTCCTGCTTATTATGTCTTCACCTGCTTCGCAGATGTCTGTGACTTCTTATGTCAGTTTTGCTAATGGTGCTTGCCATAGTACCTATAATATATCATCCGTGGCATGGGCTATTTATGCCGCTCATGGTGAGATGATTGATCTTCAAGGTATTTTTTTGGGAAAAACAACTAATAACACTGTTGAATATAGCACAGTTATCAAACTCTTGTCAGAAGCCATTACTCTTGACATTTAAGAAACGGTTGTTAACCTTGATTCACAACTTGTTTTTCTTCATCTCGATGGGAATTATTCTATCAGAAACCCGCGGATATTGAAAATGTATTTGCATATTCGTCTATTGGAAAGAAATTTTGATTATATCACATATCATCACATTCCTAGCAATATGAATACATTAACAGATGCAATGGCTAATAATGTTTTAGACAATAATTTACGCAATATGTGAAAAACATTATATCATAATAAATAGGAAATATACAATATATATATATATATATATATATATATATATATATATATATATATATATATATATATATATATAGATATATATGTCGAAAATGTTTAAGTGTGATACATAAACATCCAAAAAATAATATATGTGTTCTAAATACATCTGTGGCTAGTAGGCCTCAAAAACTATAAATGCTAAACTATGGACTATTCTACGTGGTGATCATGATAACATGTTATTGCTCATACTACACGAGTCAGTAATTGTCGAATCTGATTTGACACCCCCATTGTGTGCCTCTGATAATGGCAAGGAATGTCCTCGATCTGTGCATACTCTGGGATTCCTCTAGTCATGTCCTCTAGATTTCAAGAAATATCCTCTTCATTGTCCACTCCTTCCTGATAAGGAGCGACCTCGAACTTTCGAGCCATGCGTCTAGGTATAGGGGACATCCTTGTTGGTATTTCTGGTCCAACATCTACAATTACACAGTGAAGATGTCACAAATACATATATGCAAAAAAATAAAAAACCAGAAACCAAAATTGTTTTTCTTACCTCCATCATCAAAATCCTCTCCCTCTAGGAGTGGCATGTCAAGTTCGTTGTAGAAGTCAGTCCCACCATATGGCCAATCCTTGTTATAGACATATTTGGGCACATCAACCCCAAACTTATATGTCGATAAACTAGGGCTCATCAACCCCTAAAAGAGTTGTTTCATGCCCTAAAAGAACATGGTCATCTGATTACATCATTCCCCAAAAGTTCCACCTGAGAAACCATCCAAAATTGGCCTAAACTAAACCATACTGACTACTACACTAGCCATGTGCGATGCATATTGAGTGATACACTGCTCAGGTGTGATGCATATTGATTAGGCCTTCTATAGGGTGTGATGGGCGAGGATGGAAAAATGTCCAGGACAGTTTGCTAAGTGGATGCTCATAGAATCTTCTAGAAACATCCCCTCTACCACTTGCCTCTCTGAATTCTCCCAAGGATGAGTAAGGGATCTAAACTTCAGTTAACTCTTCTCTTGTCGAACCAAATGTAACAAGTGGAATGACACTAATCAAAACCCCAGAGATGACTCACACCCTTGCACACATCTATAAATGGATCCCTCATCTGAGAGATCCAAAGGCTGGAATCTTATGAATTGCAAGGAAGTGCTGATAGTTTGTAACTGAGGAAAGAGAATTGTATTTTTGGCATAATCTTCCTATTTCATGAGGTGAATAGGGCTTAATGCTGGGAGGATGATGCTGGATCAGACAAATGGGTTGTAATTCTCCCTTCTATTTAATAAAGTTCTTCAAGTTTTATTCCATATGAATCTGCAATTGTGAATGTTATCATTTGTGAATGCTATTATATGTTCAATATATATCTTATTTGTAATGTGTATGTTGTAATAGATCAAGATGCTTTGACGATTATTTGTTACTGTGTTTCTACAGGTACTCTCCAAGTGGGATAAGTATGGGGTGGAGTTGTAAGCTTTTTCAAGGGGAGAGAGATCAAGCAAATGATTAAATGGAATTTCCAGGTTGGTCCCATTATCTTTCTCTTATCCATTACACATAGAAGAAATTGTTGAATTGCTTTAAACTGTTGTTTCTAGGGTAGATGCCAAACCTAGAGGGCTAGTCGTTCGAAAATACACTAGTTTTCCCAGAAACTAATTGGTGACTCCACTGGGGAGTGATTAGATGTTTTTTTGTTGTTATTATTTGTTTTTTGTTCATTTTGATAAACTATAGACAGATCCTGAAGTCAGCCAGATAGCCTTCGAACTGCTCTTTCTTTGCAATTGCATAGTAGATAAATGGTGCTTCAGTCAATCTCTAGTTTAGTTTTTGGATTGAACATTTGACTTGCAAGCACATCTAGATGCCATTTTGGTAGGTCAGTAACCTCTCAAGACATTCCTTCATACTTTTCTCTTTACCGTTCATCAAAACCCACCTTAACTCATTAAAAACAACTCCACATTTGAGCTAAAGCCCATCTCAGTTGCACTCCCTAGACCATCGCATTGTCTCCCACTGTGACTCAGTATGCATAACACTTCCTGAGTGCAGTAAGTGCGATGCATTCCTATTTCTATGAAGCCTAGGTGCGATGACTAACTAAACCTATTTCCATTCTACAAATTGGGGGTTTTTAGCCTTGTTTTCAGTTTTATTTAGTTGTTTTGCTGCTTATGAATAGTGCCTCCTTACTAAAGCCTGATTGCATCACATAGATCAGACTTTGTTGATGAGGATTAGTGAATTTTTTTTTTGTATTTGTTCATCACTTACATTCCTTTGTCGAAAAGTTTTTTAAATCAATTTGTCACTTTGAAGCAAAAAGTGTCGTAACTATCGTTTTGTGTCGAAAAGAGAAGTGTCATGGATTCTTCCTTCACTGAATAATTGATTGAACTTTTCGTCATGTATTTGGTGTAATTTGTTGATATTCGAAGTGTCGAAAGCATTTTTTTATTCAAAATTGAAAAGTGTCATCTAGACTTCCTTTCTCTTTTGAAGAAGAAATTGTCAAAAACGTCGCTTTGAAAGAAATATTTCAGATCTTTGTTGCATTTAGTTTTCTTTTTTGGAATTTTTCACATTAAGGAGAACGAAAAAAAATACATGCATTTGCATTTTGCATATTTAGTTTGTGTGTGAAAAATGATTTAGAAAAATGCACTAGTGTGTGCTCTTTGCTCTTTGTTGAAATAATTGTAATCTTCTTTCCCTAGTAGCTAGGATTTTCATTGATCAAAATAAACGAAAATTGTTTATCATTGTAGATTTCATTTTAGGAATTTCAAATCATCATCATGCGGTGAACCATTAAAAGGAAAACTTTAAACAAGATCAACTTTAAAATCAATTTCAATGAACTTAACAACGCTTTGGAACTTAACACAACATATCTAAAGGTCTAGGATAGAGACGTGTTCCGGCATCGTAAAAACTAGTAACTATCGTTTTCATTAAAGGTTGGGTGATTCCTCCTCCTTGACACAAAAAGTGCTAGCACGGACTTGTGCTCCCCATACCATCTTATATATATTGGGAGACCACAATAGGCTTATATCCTTTATCCATAGGAAGCTGATTCTGCCGCCTTATTGATTACAATGCACTGAACACAACATTCAGGAATATTGACTGTCGTACATAAGTCCTTGATAATTTCTCTTTAATTTATCACCAAGTTGTATTTTTCAGTTCTGCCATTGATTTGGTAATTCCTCTGTCTATATTTTCCAGAGTAGTCACTTTCGTTCCTTTTCAAATATTTAAAAGAAAAGGTCGATCTGAGCACTTGTCACTTCAGGCTCATTAAAAATCAAAAGGGACTAGAGTCATATTTATCATTTTCTCGACTCATAAAAATTGAAAAATAAAAGTTGTGTCAAGCGTTATTAAAATTAATTGAATTCGGAATAACATCCCTATTCCATAGTTGATCTTAGGTTGAGATATATGGAGTTCACCAATCAAGGAATCCCTTTTGTGGGGAATCCTAGTCCTTTTACTTCTTGGGGAAATATTGATGCTCCTGATATGGCCACATTGTCCCTTCCGAGACTTACCATTGGCCTGCCAGTATGGCTGTTCTCAACCTTTGTAGTTCAAAATTCCGCAATTCCTTGGAAATTGAATCAACCTCCAGTTGATACTAAAGTTGATCCTTCACCTTCTTCTTCGTTTGTTTCTCCCTCCCCTTCTTCCTCTTCGCTTGGTGAAAATAGTGATACTAGTAATCGGGTAGCTGAGAAGAAGAAGAAAGGGAAGGAGAAGAAGAAGAAGATAATTTAGTGAGGGGGCAACCAAGAAACCATTGCTTTAAATGCATCATCTGGTGAAAATCCGAACATTAAAGCTTCTAAACCCAAATTTCCTTAAAAAATTTGTAGAGGAGACCATTTTCATCGAGATTGTCCCTGCTTTCCTCGGATCTTGAGAGAATGGTCTCCCCGTTTGCACCATTCGGTGTCATCAACCTCTGGTGATCATGTTGATAACACTCCTTCGACCAATGATAGAAAAGTTCATGGACAGAAGGGAAAGGTCAAAGTTCCATGTAGGTTATGTGAAGGTAATCATTCCATTCACCTTTGTCCTTTTTTGGATGAAGCCAAAAGAGTTTTGGATAACCATCCTGCTTCACTGCAGCGACTTCCATCTGGTTACCAGAAACTCTCCCCAAGTCCTTTACTAGTTGAAAAACTGACTGACTTAAATCAACCATCGGTCGAAACCACTCTCTATGAAAGTGAATCTTATGAGTCTATACCTGACCAAATTCAACAAGTCGAAGTGACAGTTGACCCAAATTCACCTTTAGATAATCGTACCCTTCCTGAAGAGAGTGAGAACGATACCATTCAAATTCTTTTTGTTACTTTAGAGTCCGATGAACTTGGGGGAAATCCACCCGTTCCTTCACAATAGGAGGAAAATCCTCTAGTTATCATAACTCAAGAGGTTAATTTTACCATTTATCTGGTACCCCCTCCAAGTATTCTAGTTTCTTCCTTTGACTGGAATCGACTAGCAAGATCTTGCCTTCCTTATCTTGTACCTTTCCGGATCATAGTACAAGTTCATAAAATGATCGTGTCTGGCACTATTATAGATGAAGGGGCATCAATGAGTATCCTTTCCTCAACTACTTGGAAAGCGCTTGGATCACCATTGCTTATGCATGTTAAATAGAATCTGTCAGGCTTTAACAAAGGAACCAGTTGACCGTTAGGGATCCTTCCTAGGTTACCAGTCACTTTGGGAGGGAAAACCATTCATATGAATATGATGGTAGTCCCTGGACCGTTAGATTACAATCTACTCCTTGGACGTGACTATGTTTATAACATCGAGGCTATTGATTCAACACTCTTTTGAGTGATGCGTTTCCCACATGAAGGCAAAATTGTCGCCATTGACCAGCTTTCATTTCCTGGTTCAAGCACAGCTCCAAGTCAAACATCATCCCTAAATAGTCCTTTTGCATCAAAAGTATCTTTTGAACCTTCATTCCATCCACCTAATTTCCATGAGTAGTCTAGTGAATGTAATGAAGCTTAGGGGGCATGCACCCTTGTTTATTCTGCAGATGAACCCAGCTGAAAAGATAAGTTTCCTTGTAGGTTATGTGATTGTTTTGACACTCCATTCACCTTTTTCTATTCTACATATGAAGCTAAGGAAGTGTTTTGTCTTCTGGACGAAACCATCCTGCATAACCTCAGTAGTTCCCATATGGTTACTGGAGACTCTCCTTTTCATCATGTTGTGGGCATGCAAACCTTTTTCAATTTTTATTTTCTAGCTTTTTAGTTTCATTGTTTCTAGCTTTTAGTTTTGTCATTTCTATCTTTTTAGTTTTGACGTTTCTAGCTTGCATAAAAAATGAAACCAAATCTAAGCATAGTTCCCCCATGGTTCAAGCTCGTTAAAAAATGAACCCACCTTTGGGTAATTAACCTTTTTGATTGCCATGCTATTAGCCTTTTGAGCCTTGGTTGTGTACCTCTCATCACCTCCATTCTTTTGGCCGGTCATACACTTCCACTCAGTTGTTTACCCTTTTTGAGGAACAGTTGCAATGAGTGGTCTTATTAGCCAACCTCTTCACAGAAATCACCAGGTTTTGAGAAGTTCCAAGCTTACCTAGAACCAGTTGCTACCCTAGACACCACTCGTTCCTCAAAACCGAGTCTTATTTAAACCCTTTTCAGACTCATTAAATATGAAAATATTGTTGAGCACTTGTCATTTTCAGCTCTTTAAAGTGATTGGAAATGTCAAGAGTCCTCTTTAAACCCTTTTCAGACTCATTAAATATGAAAATATTTTCGAGAAATTGGCCTTTCCAGCTCATTAAATTGATTGGAAGTGCCATCCATCCTGTATATTTTAATATTTTTTACACCCGAGGGATTATCTCACGAAAAATTTCAACCGCTTGTCATTTTCGGCTCGTTAAAGTGATCGGAAATGTCATCCCTTTCGTATTATTTTATCCCTTTTCAAACATAAGGGATTATTTTACAAAAAAGGACTTTTGGAGTTTCCTTTTTGTCCCTTTTCAAACTCTCTAAACATGAAAAGGACTGAGTTATTCTTTTCTTTAAACTCGTTAAACCAATAGCGAAAAACTTGTCCATTCTAGACAAGACCGAGTTTCACTGTCACTAGACTCATTAAAACATAGCGATAGGTTTGCCCGAAGGGAAAATTATAGAACAAGCATATGCTATCCTCCTCAAGCTTGAAAAAAATAAAGAGGTACTGGTCAGCAATGATTGGGGAAAAGGGAGGAAAACTTGAAGAATTTATGGTAGCAGGTCGCTCTTGAACATGACACTTTCACTTCATCACCATGATTGAGTTGGGTTTTGTTATTCCGTTCATCGTTCATCTCACCATCGGTCTTTCATACCATCCATATTTTGGGGTTAACACTACCAATTCATCTCAATGTCACCAACATGTTCAAGAGAAGTCATTCAGTCGAGAAACCACCACCCAGTTAATGTCTCATCTGCTGTAATACCTTCAACCTTCATTTTTCATGACCGCCATTCCTGAACCTTGTGTCGTCAGATCGTTTTCACCTCCAGAAAATCATTTGCTTTGTTTCATGTTGTAGATGTGGGATACATCAAGGCCCTCCTATGACGGGTTACCTCTTGTCAACATCAGCTCATTATCCAAGAATTTGACTTAGAAACAACCCTTTCAGTGCTTTGAAGCTTGCATGCCTCAATGGCAAGTTTCTCAGTTTCGGCGATAGGTTGACATCAATGGCCTTTGATCGAAAAATTTTGCGTGGTGTTCGACATCAGCTCATATATTCACACCACGTGAATTGTACTGTAGTACCTTGAGGGTCATTATCATTATCAGTGATTCCTCTCTTGTCTGTTAACAACTCACATTATTGGCTGGTAATCAGGCGATGTCTTTCCTTGTTCGACTTCAGAACATCTCTTCACATGGATTGACTTGTACATAGGGCGAAGATTGAATGAGTTTGAAGACCTCGGATCTAGTTTCATCCATCTGGGCTACGATATATTCAGGGATATAAAAACATCAAATGTACAAAGACGTTTCACAGATGGTCATCCGAACCAAGGATAATGACTCTACATCTTAAGAAGCATCAGTCTGCATCTGCCGACAACTATCTGATCTATGTACATGAAATGAATTTATAAAGTTGAGCATGGGAATGCCCGCCTCAGCTAGATCATGAAAATTATATTATGATAATGTATTTTATTGTATCTTATATAGGTCACCTTCCAATTCGAAACCTCAGATCCTCATGATAAAGCATTTCACCCGACATCAAGATTTACGACTTCATGCTTTAGGGGGAAACTGTTATAGACATATTTGGGCACATCAACCCCAAACTTATATGTGGATAAACTTGGGCTCATCAACCTCTAAAAGAGTTGTTTCATGCCATAAAAGAACATGGTCATCTGATTACATCATTCCCCAAAAGTTCCACCTAAGAAACCATCCAGAATTGGCCTAAACTGAACCCTACTGACTACTACACTGGCCAGGTGCGATGCATACTGAGTGATACACTGCTCAAGTGTGATGCACACTGATTAGGCCTTCTATAGGGTGCGATGGGTAAGGATGGACAAATTTCCAAGACATTTTGCTAAGTGGATGCTCATAGAATCTTCTAGAAACTTCCCCTCTGCCACTTGCCTCTCTGAATTCACCCAAGGATGAGTAAGGGATCTAAACTTCAATTATCTCTTCTCTTGTGGAACCAAATGTAACAAGTGGAATGACACTAATCAAAACCCCAGAGATGGCTCACACCCTTGCACACATCTATAAATGGATCCCTCATCTAAGATATCTAGATGATGGAATGTTGTGAATTGCAAGGAAGTGTTGATAATTTGTAATTGAGGAAAGAGCATTGTATTGTTGGTGTGATCTTGCTATTTCATGAGGTGAAGAGGGTTTGATGCTGGGAGGATGATGCTCGATCAGACAACTGGGTTGTAATTCTCCCTTCTATTTAATAAAGTTCTTCAAGTTTTCTTCCATATAATGGTGCAATTGTGAATGTTATCATTTTTGAATGCTATTATATGTTCATTATATATCTGATTCTATAATGTGTATATTCTAATAGATCAAGATGCTTTGACAGTTCTTTTTTACTATGTTTCTATAGGTACTCTCCAAGTGGGATAAGTACGGGGAGGAGTTGCAAGTTTTGTCAAAGGGGAGAGAGATCAAGCAAAGGATTAAACTAAAGTTCTAGGTTGGTCCCATTATCTTTCTCTTATCCATTACACATAGAAGAAATAGTTGAATTGCTTTAAACTATTGTTTTTAGGGTAGATGCCAAACCTAGAGGGCTAGTCATTTGAAAAGACACTAGTTTTCCCAGAAACAATCCTCCACAATAATCAGATGATGCCTCAACCATGCAAAGAAAGTGGGCTTGAATGACATGTGTTGGCCCCCTCTAGGCCTGGACATCATCTCACCCTAACAGACCATCCATGGATCTCATGGCATCAGGGGCTTCACCTCCACTAGCTGATAGTGGAATAGTGGGATCCGTTCTAGGAAGAAAGTCACCAGAACAGAACCATATCCAAATTTCCTTAGGTTCCCTCCCTTGCATTTGGATAATTGGCATTTCATATTCACTTTCATGGCTTCCGCCCAGTTGAAGACAGTGGGCACTGTGCAGTCTACAACATACTGGAACTTAGATTTGTTGGACTCATGTAATGCTTGAGCCCCAGCTACTTTGTTAATGGTCAAGAGCAACACCTTCAATATCATATCATTTATGGTCATGATGTCAATCTTACCACTTTTATATTTCAGAGCTCCTGGGCAATGTCCTACAAGGAGCATGTTCACACTCGCCCCAATGGGCCTGCCTCCATACAATCGAACAGGTTCCCCTCTATGAGACAGCTCGATAATGAAGTTAATGTCTAAAGTCTCTAGCTCCATCTCTTGGTCATGGATCACAAATACCTCTCATCCAACGTCCCATAGGTTGATCAGGTATTGTAGTAGCTCAGGTTGAGACCGTAGGCCTGGTGTAAGAAAGAAATTTAGGAGCCCACAATTCCTCAATGCATCCAAACAGTTTGGATCTTCTAATGCTAATGCATCTATTCTTTCATTCTCACGTTATTTCCACTCAATCACCATCTTTTCGTGCCTTGATTTTCCTACAAACACCCCACATTTAGCTTAACAACAGTTTTGCAAGGGAAAAATCTGATTTGAAACAATGAATTTGAGTGGAAATTGAAAATTTTTAGTTCTTTGTGCTGAAGCAACAGTTTTTAAAATAGGTGTGCCAACTAGTGCGAATGTCCATGTTAAAAACCACCTATTGGCACGGTACCGTGCCTAGATCCCACGCCGACCAAGGGCGATTGTTTTGCAAGGAATCCCTTGAAAACCTTGAGAAAAATGGTTAAATTCTTGCAAAATGGGTATTAATGCAAATACTAAAGCCTCGGCTCTTACCTGCAACACATGGTTTGTCGATCAGCCTCCTGGATCCGTCACAATCGGCTCCTGAAGATTTAGGGCACAAGTGGGTAAAAATTTCTCCAAATGGGGTAAATAAGGCAAATGGTAAAAATGTTTTAACTTTTTGCCTTTTTAAAAACTTTTAGTGATGTTTTAGGGTTCTAAAAGAAATTTTTCACCATTTTATCTTAGAAATGGATAATACTTTACTTCTTGTGCAACAACAGGTGATGATTTGCTGATGGTGATGTGAAACTAGAGTCGTGTTTAAGCTCTTTTCCCGACTAGTAAAAAACTGAAATGAAAATATTGCCGAGTATCTTTCCCTTTTTAACATGTTAAAGAAAATAAAAAAGAGGAGTTCACTCTAAGCCATTTTTTGACTCTCAAAACAAAAAAATATTTCCAGGTTCTTATCGTTTTGACCTCGTAAATGGTTTCAAAACATTGTTTACCCAGTATACGTTTACCCCTTTTTCGGGCTCGGATAAACTATTTACGAAAAAGGTACTCCTTGACTGACATGGTCAAGAGGTTCTTTCGAGTATTTTTTTCTACCTTTTCGGTCTCGAGAGACAACTTTATGAAAAGGGCCCTTTTGGATTTTTCTTTTCCATGTCTTTCTCAAACTCTCTAAACATGAAAAGGATACCTAGTTTTCCCTTTGTCGATCTCGTTAAACTTTAAACGACATCAGATTCGTCACCATGATAGAAACGAGCCCCTCCTTCCTAGGGCTCATTAATCTTACTGGGTCATATCTATTTGAAGGATGGACTTACATTACGAGCATATTCTATCCCCTTCAAGCTTGTGATAAAAAATAATTGGGGTACCTACCAGAAATGGTGGGGGAAAATGGGAAATTTTTACCAGTTGTGTCGGCAGCTTGTCACTCTTGAACATGACACTCTTCTGCTTCGTGTCGGGTTGGGATATCCCCACTTCATCATTAACCTTCCTGGGTTTGGGCCACAACTTTTTTCCTTTCCATTTGATCTTTGCCATGCCATCATGACCTCCGATCCTATGGATCCAATAGTTTCTAAACTCCGGATTCATGTCACCAATATGTTCAAGAGTTATTCCTTTTGTAATTTACACTTATTCATGATTCTTTATACCATCCATAATCATTGCATCCATTTTCTCATGTTGATGATGTGGGATACATCATGGGCCTCCTTTGACAAGGTCACTTCCTGTCGACTTCAACACATTATCCAGGAAGTTGGCAGTTAGACTCCCTTCCAGTACCTTAGAGCTTGCATGCCATAATGGTAAGTTCTTCGCACTCGACGACAATTTCTCATCATTGGCTTTCGATCGAGTGACTTCATGGGTGTTCAACTTCAGTTCCTTGATTCACACTCCATGAATTGTGTTTTTGGTACCTTGAGAGCCATTGTCATTATTGGTGGTTTCTCTCATGCTTGTTAACAATTCACATCATTGACTAGTAATCAAGTAAATTTCTAGCATGTTCCACGTCAACACATCTATTCGCATGCAGGAATTTGTACTTTGACCAGGTCATGTTCGAGTGCAAAACCTTGGGTTCAGATTACACAAGTCCAGGTTGTAGAGCAATGTGACATGATCATGCTTACATACATGTCTCTTTCAGATGGATGGTTGTGACCATACCGTGAGTCTATTATATGTGATCCTTCTCATTATTGGGTGGTTGTGACCATATCTTGTGTTTGATATTCTCCTTCTTACTCGATGGTTACACCCATACCTTGGATCCATTTACATGATCTTCTTCTAGATGGTTGTTTCCATACCACGATTCATGTATCAGAGATTTCAGTGATGTATATGCATCTATGATTTCTTGTAGGTTTTCCAGCGATGATCTCTAGTTCCATGCATCTACTAATAAAGCATTTCACCCCTCACTCTTGTTCCGCCTTCATGCTTTAGGGGGCATCTATTACACAACATTTTTTCACTGTCCCTATACTCCCTATTCCTCGATCCTGGAGGACCTCTGCAGTGACCCTCACGTGTTTTCCTACCATGAAGAACATCTCCTTACGTCCCTCTTCATATGCAAAACATTTCCCTCTTACATCATTTCCCAAGAATATTCCTTCAAACTCAGTTTTCAAGACTAGTGCTAGCACTCAGTTTCTTCCCTTGGCCAATTTGCAGATTCTAACACTAGGCCTAGTGTAGAACAACGCTGGTAAGCCATTCATGACCCACACCAACCCTCTTTTGTTAATTTTTTAAAAATGGAGTTAAAGCTTCCAGGTCTAGACGCTTCATGAACAGAAGTCTGGTAAATAGTTGAGCAAGATAGAGCCGAGAGAGATTGTTTTGGATCCTTTCCTCTATTAAAATGGAGCAAACAAAAAGGGATAAGGCCTCTCCCATCATAAGATAATCCATTTCCCTTTTATCAAAGCTATTTAAACTCCTCATTTTCCAACCTGAGCTAGCTAATGAAAGGGCTGGAATAGTCTACAAATCTTGATATCCATCTTGAGAATTTTAGTCTTCTAGTTTGTGTGTGAAGGGGGAATAATATTGTAGTGTTTGGTTTGGAGCAAAGGGGAAGAGGCCTTGAACTTCCATTGTTTTGAGGGTGAATCATGAGATGCTTATAGTGGTTCTGGAACCTGGACATGTCAAAGGGAACCTGCAATGTCAAGGCTTCAGTTGTATTTCTCTTTGAAGTTTATTTTAATACAACTAATAGTTTATTTCCTATATCGTGTTTAATATTACATTTGATAGCTTAGAACTCCTTGACCTTTTAATTAGATTGAATTCGATTTTATGTTATCACGTTTGCTATTGTTTCTTGAATGTTTGTTTTAGGTATTTGAATGAAAGGAACAAAAGGAAGTTGGAACAAGGAAGCAAGATCACCATCAAGTGGATTAGCGTTATAAGAGGTAGGCCCTCTTATTCTATTCTAATCTAAGGAAATTTACATTAGACCGTCTTGTTTGCAGCTAGACCCACTCTCTTGGGCTAGAGGGATCATCTCTATCTGCAAAGAGGATACTCCTACTCCACAGTATGCGATAGCCAAAAATTCTAAGTAAATTTTGTTAGTGTTTGATTTCAGTATTTATTGTTTACTTAAAAGTATGGAGTGTAACTATGATGGTATTTAGAGACTCAAAACCAATCCGAAAATGCAACTACATGAACAATGTAATTTATTTCAATTCAATCAAATATATCTAAGATAAGGGTTGAGAACTCTTTTTCTTTTTCAAAGTAACAATAAAATATCACAAACTGTCATTAACCACCAAATATAAACAAAACTATCAATGAAACCAATTCACTATTTTATTCTTTTCAATCCAAGAATTTTAAATCTAAAATTTCACCCATAAGCACTCAAAATCACCAAACTAAAGTTTTTATAATGGAAAAAACAAAAGAAGTTGAAATTTGTAGTACAATTATGGAAGTAAAATTAAAAAAAATCCCTAAATGTTTGTACAAGGAAAACAAACCCAAACTTGCAAAGAAATAATACCTATAATGAATCTGAGGTTCCTTAAGTATTCTTAAACAAGCAAGAAACAAGTATTTATTAAACAAGAAAATCAATTTTTAGAGACCTACACTCATTTTTGGATCACTTATCGCCCAAAACTCACTCAAGAGTTTTAAATAAAACAAGGAAAATCAAAATGAAATGAAAATGTAGTCTTATTTTTATTAAAAACTAAAAATAAAAATGAAAATATTTTTTTAGACTAGAATTTTTCATGACATTAGATCACTATATATATATATATATATATATATATATATATATATATATATATATATATATATATATATATATATATATATATATGTATATGTATGTATGTATATGTATGTATGTATGTATGTATGTATGTATAATAAAGTTTCTCACCCAATGGTTTTGGTCTGATGGAAATTAGAGATCCCTATCAAACGATATTACAAAAAAGATCTGCATGGTCATGGCGAAAAACCAACATATTAGAAAATTTTCAATCAGCCATATATCCATAATCTAGACATCATTTTAGACTATTATTTTGTAAACTAGGCTAAAATTTCTAGGAGAATTCAGATCTATAGTTGTTTCATTCAAATTCTATACAAAAAGTTACAAATTTTGATCTAAAATATGCGACCCGTTTTTTTCTCATTTTTTTTCTAATATTTTTCCATTTAAGAAGTTTTAAAACAAGCTTAAATATAAAGGATTAAGGGTGGATCTAGATAAAAAACAATGTAGAAGAGATATGAAACACTGGAAAATATTGAAGACATAAATGAAACAATAAATCCAACAAAGGGAAGGATAAAACAAATATTTTTCTTCTATGGAGTTACCAATCATGTTTGCATAGATTCCACATTACTGCAAAGGAACTATTGTCCCATAGATCTCGCCTCAAGATCTACTACATTATAGATGGAAAATTGAATAGATTTCCCCTAGATATTTATGCACCCAACCCCTTAACAAAAGTAGAAACAAAGGAAGGAGTAATGACCTGGTTATCCTCACATGTCGATGTAGATTATGGATTTGATCTAACAACCAAAGATCTTTCTCCTCACCCAAATATCTTGCTCAAGTTCATGGAACCTATCATCTACACACAATCACAAACAAATGAAGATGTTTTGTTGCCTCTAATTGAAGGAAAGTCAATTTAAAAAATAGAATCTAATCATAAGATAAGGATACACATCATGATCTCATATATAGCAATCTGTAAGAGAGGGAAATAACTCAGTAATATATATAAATGAATGATAAAACAAATACAATATACCTTAGAACCAAGGTGCTCCTCTCTAATGCCTCAATACTCACCCTTCCCTCACTAAAAAAAAAAACTAGGCTCATCTATGTAGTAGGGAATGGTATCCTAGTGGAAATTCTCCAGCATAATAGTACAATGTACTAAGGAAAATTTTAGGGGCTATTTTTCCACGATTTTTCAAAAAACAAGATTCGCTAATTTCCCTTTTTTCTAAAAATGATTCGCCCAAATTTTATAGTATAAAATTGTTTCACCTTAAAAATTACCAAAATTTTATAGAGAATATATATAAAATGATTAGAAATTTGATTATTTCAACAAAAATATCACTAAACATTTTAAAGTTTGCATATTAATGACTAGTGATATTCGCCAAGGTTTCTAAACTTTAAGATAAATTTCCATTCTTAAAATGTTCCCTACAATGTAATACCTTTCTCCTCTCCTTCCACCCTTGAGAGGGTTTGGTTATATACACATTTCGGCCTAGATCTAGGATGATATATTTGGACACTTAATGCTGAGATAAGTTTGTCTTGATGGAATGTGACTTAGGTGGATACCAATTACTTATATACATGATGACATGTAAATAAAGCAATTACAAGTAATGCACAAGTTTCATGCTCAATTATGAGATTTTCCCAACTTACTATGAACCTTCTTCTCAATTATAATTTTTTCTTAATTATGAAATAATTACCTCTGATATGAAATTGTGTCAAAATAATTATGATACATTACTCAATTATGTAATTTCATCCATATAGCATCTAATAACATCCTTGTAAAACCTATGGCGTAAATACAAGTATAACACCAATTGAGTCGCCAAGTTGTTAGTGGGTTTGATGTACTCCCTTAGGTGTTGGAGAAGCATCTAATGATCCCTTAAGGTACGACCATTTATACCTTAGAGGAATCACATAACACAAATCATGGAGTTAAAGGAGAATAATATCAAAGGTTGATAGGACCCTATAATACTAGTGATTACCCCATTACTATTGTAGTTGTATCCCTTATTAATATTGTTGTGCCCCTATTTTCCCCATATTTTTATTACTGTGCCCCATAGAATCCCTCTATTGTTATTTTTGTGACTTTATATTATTATTGTTAGGTTGGTTGGGTTATATTGTGACTCCTTAGACTCCTATATATAGAAAGGAGGTTTTTTCATTTGAATCATCCAAGAATTGCTCATTTACGTAATGTAAAGGAGGTTTCCCCCTTGAAGAGGCTGAATTCTAAGGCGTTGATCTATCTTTTCTATCTTTTTCTTGAGTTAGCTTGATAGCATTTGACATCAGAGCTTTGGATTCTAGGGTTTCGCTGCTCCAAATAGGTTAGTGTGGAATTTTAGCTATAACTTTTTTTTTGTGATGTTTCAGAAGCTAAAAAAAAAAAAACTATTTGAGAAGAAATCGCGTTGAATCTCGAGTTTGAATTTCAAAGATTTTTGCGCTATATTTGCGGAGATATGATATGAGGAATTTGGTCTTTTTGCAGACTCCTGAATTACATTCCAAACAGGTGACCTGGGGAAAATCGTCATAAATTTCTTTCTGTTCATTGGATTGAAATTTCATAAGAAGGTACAAAAAGAGGATGGACTGTAGCTTCTTGTATATATTTTTTAGAGCCAAAATTCGAAATAGTGACTCATGGCACGTCGTACAAGTTCTCTCTATGGAACTAGTCTATAATCAGGTCACTGTGGGAGATTGTGCATAACTCTTTCTTGGAGAATCCAATTTGGATCAGACTGGTAGCATTGGAAAGAGGATGCAGAGGGCTACTACAGTTCAAAATTTCAAAATTGGATGATCCGAAATTACAAAGATACATTAGATTCAATATCAGGATCCTACAAAGTGAAAAAAGGTGTGTAGTTTTTTTTTTAATTTTTGCATAAGCTTGGTTTGAAAAATTAGTTTGAAGGAATTCAAAGGGCATAGTAAAGCAATATTATTGGTAATTGATGCTCCGAGGAAAGAAAATGCAAACACCTAGTAGGCAACCTGAAAGCTCTAGCATGACTCATGAAGAAGAAGAAGAAATGCAACATGATATATCAAAATTACGAGACCAAGTGCAACAAGTGTCACTTGCACAAAAAGGAAAAGAATCTAAGATGGATGGTTTAAAGAAAGATGTAGAAGATAAGATGGATGGTTTAAAGAAAGGCGTAGAAGCTAAGATGGATTGTTTAAAGAAAGGCATAGAAGCTAATATGAATGACGTGGAAGCTAAGTTGGACGATTTGAAGATAGATTTGAAGACAGACATGGAAGAATTGAAGATAAATATGAATAAGTTGCTACAAGAAATGGTCACTAATGGTGAAAGGGTAGTAAAGGAAACTCATGATGAGAACAAAAGAAATGTTAATAATGATTCCATAGACTCTAATGTTGGATCAAAGACCCACCATATTCCAAAAATTGGTATGAGGAAGTTTGATGGCAAGGATCTCGCAACATGGATATTACAGATGGAGCAATTTTTTGATCTCAATAATGTGCAAAACACACAAAAGGTACGTATTGAAACTTTATATTTGGAACCAAATCAGTTTGTATGGTATCAATGGCTTTTCTCTCGTAAACAAATTATCACTTGGGCAATTTTTATGGAATAATTGACAGCACATTATGAGGATACAAAAAGCAACACTTTTTTAGCCAATTGATAAGTCTAAAAAAAAAGGTTCAATAATGGAGCACATTGAGGAGTTCCAAAAATTGAACATAAGGGTAAAAAATATTCCAGAGGAGCATAGGATTGATGTGTTCATAGGGACTTTAAAGGATAATATCCAACATGATGTTCGCCTTTGGGAGCCTGATTCATTAGAGAAGGCATTCAGGTTAGCAAGAAAAATGGAAAGCAAAATTATGGCAACTAGGAAGCATACCAGTCACAACTATAAAGATGGAATTGTTGTTACCCCTACCCTTCCACAACCTATAAGGTTGACACCACAACAATTGGAAGAAAAAAGAGCAAAGGGGCTTTGTTACAGTTGTGATAACAAATACACTAAAGGTCATAAGTGTGCTGAGAAGAAATTATTCTACATAGATTGTGAAAGGAGAAGAAAAGGAGCAAGAAAGGTCAAAGGAAGAGGATATACTCCAGGAACAAAGCCTAGATCAAGAAGAATGAATCCGACCATATCTTGTAATGCATTGGCTAGAATTACCACTCCTCAAACCATCAAGATAGAAGGACAAATCAAGAAGAAAAAGGTAATAGTGTTGATTGATTCAGGAAGTACCCATAATTTTATTCATTGTAAGGTAGCAAAGGAATTGAATTGCTTCCTATATCCAGCACCAGAGTGTCAAGTGATGATTGCAAATGGAGGAACTATAAATTGCTCTGGAAAGTGCCATAATATCAAGCTATCCATGGGAGAATATGTATTGACTAGCCCAATGCTTTCCATTCCAATGGGAGGTGCTGATGTTGTACTAAGAGTCCAATGGCTACAATCCTTGGGTACAATAGCTTTTAATTTTCAAGAACATTTCATGAAATTTTCTGTGGAAGGAAAGGAAGTTGAATTAAGGGGTATTACAGGGAAACCGGGAAAGATAATTAGCTCTTACGGTATGAAAAAGCTTCTAAAAAAGGAACAAAGAGGTGTAATTGCACAATTATGTTCGCTAGATCTTTCCACATTGGAATCATCTATTTCTCCAGATCTCCAAAAATTCTTGGACAATCATTCCGAGGTATTTGAGACTCCTGTTACACTAAAAAATGTCACCATGACTATTTACAGTTGGTATGGCTCTGTCAACAGTCATGCTATCCTCCTGGGCAAGTCTTATGCCTCTGCTCTCCATGTCAAACTCCAAAAAGAGAGAAAGTCTTTATAAATGTATTTATCTCTGGGTACGCAGGTTCTCTCAACCTTACCTGCGGATACGAACCTAATGTTCACAAAAGCTGCGTACTTGTACGCTCTGTATGTAAAGGGGCAGGTGCGTACCCCTGTAAAGGTCAAAATGCGCAAGTTTCATCTTTAAAAAGTTACTTGTGGTCATTTCTAGAGCATTCTAGAAGGTTGTTCGACGTGTATTGAGCGCCTCCAGATGGTTCATGTACCCCTACCAAAGAGGAACTTATCCCATCAATAAGGGAGCTATCCCATCCAAAGAGGGGATTATCCCATTGATGGTGGACCTGAATAACTTCCTCTAGAGCACTATAAATACAGGCATTGGGCCAGAAGGAGGGGAGGTTGGAAGCTAAACATTTCTAAGGGTAGATGCTGCTGGAATTAGGACTCCCATTTAGAAGCTTGTGAGGAGAGATTGCCATCTTTGCTTGTTCTATTTGGAAGTGGGTGAGCTTTGTCAAAGTAAAGGAGAACTCTTGATGGACCCTGGGAGGGACTTGCACAACACCAAGGCTCAGGTTGTAATTGTTCCTTTTGTTTCCTATTAATGCAAATGAGTCCATTCTTCTCAATAACTTGTTATTTATGAGTTGTTTCATGTACTCCTTGGTCTATGTGTTAAATATGTTTTATTCTATGAGATTATCAAGTGCTATTTAATCGTTTGATTGTTAGTGGATGCAGGTTTCAAAGTGAAGGAGGAGCTCATCCAGATCAGTGAGGCTGGACTGCTACAACAGCGTTGGATTACAGGTAGGATCTAAACACTTGATTTCTTATATAATAAATGCATGTTTAGAGAAGGATTGCTCTTGTTTGTCTTGTTTGTCACTAGAGAGTCTTAGGCTCCTAGGGAGCTTGGTTGTGTCCGCACTATCGACTCTTTCCGCCTGACAAAATGGCGACTCCGCTGGGGAATCCATTGATGTGAAAGTCTTTTCCTTTGTATGCAACTTTGATCTGAGAAAAGTCATTTATTTTCTGGTTTTTTGGCTCTGTGACTTTATATTTGGGTGGGTTAGCTTAGGGTTAGATTGAATTTAGTTTTTCTTGTTTTTTTCAGTAGTACGCACCCTCTGAGTATTGCACAGTGCGTACTTGTACGCACTGTTTCTGTGTGCACAGAGCGGGCCCGCACCTGGCTTAACAGGTTGCCTGCGTACCCTGCTAAAAATTAAGAAATTTCCATTTTTTGCATTTTTTCTCTTAGATTTTGCTTTTTCTTAGTTTTTACTGCCCAGATCCATTAGTCTCTTGTCAAAGATCTTCACTTGAACTTGTTTCGATAGCATTGAGTGTTTTAGTGGATTTCATAGAAGTTTAAGCCCTAGGGTTTGATTTTTGAGTAGGTCTTGTAGTGACTTTGGCGGTAGAAGTTGTCAAGCCTTAGATCTCTCTGGTTTTGTCAGCCTTCTTAGAAGTCGGACCTGTCATAAAGTCTACCTGTGAGAGCAACTTACCTTTGAGTTGTCTCTTTGGAAAATTTCGAAGTACTTGTTGATTGAGTATTGAATTCCATTTTACAAAAAGAACAAAAAGATTTGAGTTTTGTTTTGACTGGTCTTTTGATTCTGCATTAGCTGGTCCTTGGCTTGATTGTGGTCAAGTAAAAAAACCTAGAATCATCCTTGTAGGCTTTTGCCTCGTTAGGTTTGCTTAGAGTAAATTTCTTTTGATTTGCTTGTGAGTCAATTTTTCATAGATTTTATAGCTTTTGAGATTGATTTTCGTTAAAATAGATTTATATGCTTTATTAAATAAGAGAAAATACAAAAACATCTCATTTGAAAAGTTTTGTTTCAAGTAGCTTTGAGGGATTTTGAAAGAAAAAAGAATTATTCGTGCACGTAAGGAGTGGTCATGTTTGTATGCTTGAAAAGATAAAGAGAATTGTTTCTTTGATTGTCTTTACTAAGAAAGTTGTTTTCTATAAAATTTGCATTTTCCAACTCTCTTAGTTAGGAGTTTCATTGAAAAAGAAAAGTAGCGTAAATCATCTTAGGTGCATCTTTGTAGTGGTTTGAGTCGAGTCTACACACCATTGGTTTCATTTCCGCTACCTTTTGTCTTTAAGAAAAACCATAAAATTAACGCTTAAAGTAAAATCAACGTAGTAACTTTTATTTACTAGGGCTCTGAAACACCAATTTAGATCAGGCTAGTGTCTTGGAGTAGGAGAGTAATTAACTCTCCAAGACAACAAAACCAAACAAGTAGCTTATCTTGTGATAGAATAAATCCAATTGTCTCATTTGTACTCTGGGAAAGCTCCTCTTAAAGGAGAAGCACGAGCTCATGTCCGAACCAGTGAGGGGATCAATCCTCCCTCGTTGGGAACGACGCCAGACACGCACGTATTACAAACGGTAAACCTCGGATTAACCATTGTCGAGGAGCCAGGGGTCACTTGTCGGTAAACCTTGGATTATTGTCAAGGAACCGGCAAGGGGATTGAGCTTGATACTCTGCCCTTGCGTGCTGTCGGAGTGTAGACTGTTCCCCCAGGTGCATTTGTTGCGGTTGGTAACCTTAGTGACCATTATCTTTAGGATTCTACCGAGATGACGGTGGAGGGAAGATCCCACTGTACCTGGAGCAGACGTCGGCTAGACTCACTTGGATTTTCCGGGGGGTTCACTTCACTCGAGACGGTTAAAGTGGAGGAACTTGTGCCGGTCTATTCATTAAGCAGGTTGCCGGGGTAACTGTTCCACCCGCCACTTCTGTACTGAATCTGACGATGTTGGGTTTCATCTCCAACTAGCGTTTTCGGTCTGGAAGGCTACTGTTTGTGCTTGGTTTGACGCCCTAGATTCTTTAGGCGTGTGCTTCAAATTTGTTTGGTTCTTTAGAGACTTTAGGTGGTTTGATTTGAGTTTTTACTTTGTTTTCGTGTGTAGTAGTTAAAAGTTTTTAGCTGTGGCAGAATTACCGAGACAGTCCCGTAGACTTTGGGGCCAGTCTCCTGAAGTTGTTTCTGTGGCCGAATTGTTGAGGAGATCCCGTAGACTTCGGGGTGACCCTCCTCGAGACGACCCGAGTAATCTAGAAGGTTTGAAGGTCCTTGTAACTCCTCCTAGTTCCAGTAGAGTAGGTTCACCTGAAGAAGGAGAATCTTCCTCGGTAGTCCATCCAGATTACCAAAGTCTAGAGACCGGTTATAATCCCGAAGCTGTTACAGTTTCTGAGCTTGCTGGTAGTTTTTCGTCTACTAGTGATACAGGCGAAGAACCTGAAATATCTGAACCTGTTACTCCAACTTCTAGTGTTCCAGATTCACCAAGAGTAGAACGAGTTATCACCGAAAATCTTCCTACTGGTCTGATTGCTATTGAAGAACTTGCTCCAGAGGAAGAAATAGGTGTCTCTAACCTTGAAGATCAACTTACTATTGAGCTCAGGGAGCGTGAATCTATCTTTTACAGTCCTCCTAGAAGTACTACTTGGTACCTTTCGTTAACCAATTATTTAGACAACTCAGGGGTAGGTTTTTCTACACCTCGTACTCCCTTTCCACCTGGAGGTATTTATACTCCTGTAAATATGTCTGGTCAGTCGTCCGTGTTTACTCAAACTCCTGAATCTTTTTTACACGGCGGTCCTTCTGTTCCCACCGGGTATCAATCACTTTCTGGTACCTTTGCGGGGGCATCTCCTCAACCCATTGACCATGGGTTATTAGCTGGAAACAATGGTAATATACCATTGGGTGTAGGAGACATTTACATGATGTCAGGTTCAGTTCCCGTTTCCCAACCTCAAGGTGGCCAATTACCGCCTAGGGGGCAGCCTCAGTTAACGCCTGGGGGGCAACCTCAAGGTACACAAATCATGTCTGGGGGGCAACCTCAAGGTCAGTATGTACCTATGGTGCAATACATGCCTCAAGGTCAACCCCAGCCTCAATATGTACCCCAAGGTCAACCTCAGTATCAATATTTACCTCAAGGGTATCAACCTCAAGGGTATCAACCCAAGGGTATCAACCCCAAGGGTATCAACCTCAAGGTCAAGGTCAACCCCAGTATCCGTATTTACCTCAAGGTTATCAACCTCAAGGTCAATACTCGAGTCAAGGTTATCAACCACCTCAAGGTCAGTCATATGTTCAAGGTATGGGAACTGTACCTCTCAATTATCAATCCTATCCTCAATCCGGTTATGGATCTCAGTATCCTCAACCTGTTACGGGTCAATACCCTGGAATGATAGTGTGGGATCCATCACAGGGTCAACAGGTGTTGCAGCCAAGTATACAGTTGGTACCTCAAGCTGGACAACCCATAGTTTCTGGTCCACCCCAGCAACCGCAGCCTGTCCAGTCAAATGTTCAAACTTCTGTAACTTCGGTAGTTACTCAGCCACCAATTGCACCTAGTACTCCATCTCAAACGGCTGCTGCAACTACCGCTACATCTGTCGTACTTACTTCTGGAGTATTGACAGCTCCGGTTTCTACTGTCTCTGCAACCACTCCTCAGGCATCTTTACCGTTGTCTAGATCTACGATTCAAACCACGGTCCAGATGCCTACAGGTCAGCCTGGTATAAGTATGGTTGTCACTACTCAACCTCAATTTGTTCATCAACCGTACCAGGGACAGTACCAACATGGGCAAGCTGTCCAACAGCCGGTTTACCAGTATCAACCGTATCCTGGGTATACTTATCAACAACCTCAACAACCCCAGTACGGTCCGGTTAATCCTGGTTTTCCAGGAGGCTATAATATCCCTAATGCGACTCCTGTTCCTAGTTATCCTGGATATCCTCCTCCTGGGAATGGTCTTGTGACCCAGAGTTTTAGAGATCCTAACCGGCAATTACCATTTATCGCAACTTTGGATTTACCAGACTTGACGCGCCTAACGAACGATCCAATTCAATATCTTCCGTTCTGGCCGCCAATGCCAAATAAGTTGCCCAGTGATATACCCAAGTTCGAAGGTAAGTCTGGAGAGGATCCGTCCAATCATGTGATGACTTACCACCTCTGGTGTGCTTCAAATTCTATCTCGGATGATTCGATCCGCTTACGTCTTTTCCAGTGTACCCTCATTGGTCTCGCGGCCAAGTGGTACATTGAGTTACCACGGGCCTCTTTTTACAATTTTAGCCAGTTAGCTACCTCGTTCTTAACTCACTTTCAGTTGCCGGTCAGATACGATAACGGCACGGAGTTATTAACTTCACTAAAACAATCAACGTCCACGTATATTTCTGATCACATTCATGAGTGGAGACGTCGAAGAAGGTTAGTGAAAGTTTTTATTCCGAACCAAATCTTAGCTGAATGGTTTGTTAAATCATTATTACCGAAGATTACTGAAGATGTAGCTAAGGCCGGAGTAGTTACTGAGGAGCAAGTCATTGCTCAGGCACAGTACCTTGACTTAGTTTATACTCAGTCGGGTACATTACACGAGAAGATTCCAGATCTTCCAAAATCGAATCAAATCGCTGCTGCTCCCTCGGGATCTCATGCCGCTGATGGTATGATTGGTATCATGAACACAAAGAGCAAGAAGAAATCTTCCAAGGCTTCTACTACTCCTATAATCACTTTGCCTGATTCCCCGATAGGAGAGTCTTCTCCTGAACTTTCCGCCGATATTCACGCTGTAGAGTCATCTACGGCCAAATCAAAAAATGGTGGAAAGAAGAAAGGAAAGAAGAAGGCTAAAGCAGACAAGGCTCCGAAGGAGAAAACAGAAAAGTCGGAAACCAATGACGAAAAGCGCAAACCTCGATATCCTTGTCTTATTTGTGAAGAGGATCATTTTACAAGAGATTGCCCTCATCGGGCCGAGGTTGTGAAAATAGTCAAAGGCTCTCCCACTCCTGCTGTGTTAAAAGATCCATTTCCCAAGCAGGAGAGTAAGATGATAGGTTCTTCCTCGACTGCCAGTGAAGAACCCATTTTGATGATGTCTCATGTGAGGATTGCGACTCGATCGTAAGATTATGGTAGTAAGAATCCTGTTGATGGTAAGGAAGCAGAATCTTCTCATTCTAATCCATCAACCTCAGCTCCTGGTTCCGATCCACTACAGATCGAAAAACCTAACCCGGACTTAGTAATCAAACCGCCCGCCAAGGGTGTACTTCGAAGGTCCGCTTTCAATCCACATGCGAGAGCAGCCCAGAATTACAACATTGTTGAGGACTTAGTTGTTTCACCCTCAGCAATGTCGGCTTTAGAAGTGCTGCAATAATGCCCAGCACAACGAAAATTACTTTTGTCGGCTATCGGAGCTGTTGATGTTCAGGACCCGAATCTGATAATCTTCGATCTAGAAAATAGTACACCGCGTCTACCCCATCAAATGGCTTTCCAAATTCCAGTGATAGTAAAAAACAGGCCTATTCATCGGACTGTGATTGATGAGGGAGCTTCTACGTGTATTATGTCGATTCAATGTTGGAGATCGCTTGGTTCTCCTTCGTTGAACCAATCCCCGACCATCCTTAAGGCCTTTGATGGCCGTGGGTTCCATCCGTTTGGTATTCTACAGGAATTGCCTATAGGGGTAGAAGGTAAAACCGTTAGTCTGGATGTGGAAGTGGTTGATGCCCCTCTAGACTACAACCTTCTTTTGGGTCGAAGTTGGTCATATGCTATGACAGCAGTCGTTTCATCGGTCTTCAGAGTAATAAAGTTTCCATATAACGGTAAGATCATGACCATTGATCAGCTGACATACTTTTCATCCGACCCAGCCTCTTCAGAGAGTATCCAGCATGTCGGTAAGACGACAATCCCTTATAGGGACATTGGCGTAGGTTTAGTTAAAGATTCCGGTTTACTGGGAACTTTTCCTTTCCCTCCAATCAACACAGACCCTTCATTTTCATCAATTCATATGATTACATCAGACAACATTATTTATGATGATCCTTGGATTGTCCCATCTGACTCTGAGATAGACTCATTCGGTGATGCTATGCCTTTGAGTCCATATGAAATTGCTTATGAAGCCGTCATGTCTTTTACCGACTCGCGTTCAACCCAAATCGACCAAATGAATGTGGTCAGTGAAGAATCACTTTTCACGTCAACCTCAGAACGGATAGCGTTTCCCGAAGTCGTGTCATCTGACGAGCAACTTCGCGAAATCCTAAGTGTAGACGATCTACCATGGGAAGATCTCCATCACAGATCTTCGTTTTTACCTAAGGATGATGCTTTTGAAAATGATTTTTTATCTATCTTTACCGCTGAATATGTCAAAGACGCTCAGAATCCAACGAAACATTCTGATTCAGAGCTAAATTTAGGGAATATTTCTCGCACTATTCCCATTGATATTTCAGTGAAGCCCGGAATTGAGGAAAATATTCATATAGGTGCCTCATGTACAGAAGATGAAATCCAAACTTACAAGGCCCTATTCCAAGAATTCCGCGATGTGTTTGCCTGGTCTTACGAGGAAATGCCGGGAATCGATCCTGCCATTGTTGTTCATGAAATAAAAACCTACCCGGACGCTAAACCCGTCCGGCAACGGTTGCGTCAGATTCACCCTCGGAAAGCGGCTGCGATTAAAGCAGAAGTCGAAAAGCTGTTGAAAGCAGGTTTCATTTATCCAATCCCGTTAACAGATTGGGTATCGAATATTGTTCCGGTCAACAAGAAACAAGGAACAATAAGAATCTGTATCGACTATAGGGATATAAATCAAGCTTGTCCAAAAGACAACTATCCTACACCTTATATCGATCAAATTATTGATGATTGTGCCGGAAGTGAAATGTTTTCCTTTATGGATGGTTTTTCGGGCTATAATCAAATCAATATTCTACCTGCCGACCAACCAAAAACGGCCTTCATTTGTCCATGGGGGACATTTGCTTATTGCAAATTACCTTTTGGGCTTAGGAATGTCGGGGCCACTTTTCAACGGGCGATGTCTTACGCATTTCATGACATCAAGAACATTGTGCAACCGTACCTCGATGATTTGCCTGCTCATTCTTTACATCGAGCTGATCACCTTGTCCACTTACGAGCAATCTTTATGAGGTGTAGGCATTATCGAATTCGGTTGAATCCCCACAAGTGTGTATTCTGTATAGAGACGGGTCGATTGCTGGGATTTGTTGTTTCAAAAGCCGGCATTCGTGTCAATCCCTCGAAGGTCGAAGCTATCATCAAATTGCCTCCTCCTTCGAGTTTGCGCCAACTCCAAAGTTTGCAAGGGAAAGCGAACTTTTTACGCTGATTCATTCCAAACTACGCCGAGGTCACTAAAGGTTTTACACGGTTGTTGAAACAAAATGCTCAATTCTTTTGGGATGAGATTGCCCAACAATCTTTTGATGCACTTAAACACGCGTTGACCCATGCACCGTTGTTGCATCCTCCCAACTACAACCAGGACTACTTCTTATACCTCGCAGCTTCGCATTCCACTATTGGAACGGTGTTAGTTCAAGAAGATGAATTCGGAGCGGAACATGTGATATATTATCTTAGTAGGACATTAAACCCCACTGAGCTAAAATATTCGCATGTGGAGAAATTGGCCCTGGCAGCCGTTCAAGCTGTCCAGCGTTTCCGTCACTACATTCTTCTCCGTAAAACTACAGTTATTTCGGATTGTAACCCTATGATTTATATTTTGACAAAACAACTGCTAGGGGGCAAGTACTCTAAATGGATCGTTATCCTGCAAGAGTTCGACTTGGAGTTTGAGAAGTCCAAGTCTAAGAAATCCTTAGTTTTTGCGGAATTGATGTGTGATTTCCCGCGTGCTGACACAGAAACTGTGGCAGAGGAGTCCATTGCGGACGAATCTTTGTTTCTTATCAGTACTTTAGATCCGTGGTACGGGGATATAATCATCTATCTCCAAACCCAAACCTTTCGGCCTGAAGCTTCAAAGTCGGAACGTCGAAAAATTCGGTTTCAATCCCAGCAATACAAGATTATTGGAGATACACTTTATCGCCGGGGGGCAGACTTAGTTTTTCGACGTTGTTTAACTCACGAAGAGGCTGAGAGGGTTTTGAATGATTGTCACTCTGGAGCATGTGGCGGTCATATGTCTGGGTATGCCACAACTCAGGAGGTGTTGCGCGCTGGCTATTTCTGGCCATCCATGTTTAAAGATTGTATCATTGCGGTCCGGAAATGCCACAACTGTCAAGTGTTTGATGGCAAGATGCGTGCACCACCTGCTCCTCTCCATCCTATAATTGCCGTTGGTCCTTTCACCAAATGGGGTATCGATTTTATTACTTGTAACCCTCACTCGGTTGGGGGGCATGCGTATATCATCCTCGCGGTTGATTATTTTACTAAATGGGCCGAGGCGATGCCTACATTTGACGCAAGCGGCAAAACAGCTGCAGTTTTCATATTCAATCACATTATAACTAGGTTTGGTGTCCCACAAGCAATCATCACTAACCATGGGAGCCATTTTCGAAACATCATGATGACTGAGCTTACAAGCCAGCTTGGTTTGCGCCACGATAGCTCTACTCCTTATTATCCGCAAGCCAACGGTTTGGTTGAGTCTATCAACAAAGTTCTGGTTATCATGATCCGACGAACCATGGGTATTCATCGGTCGAACTGGCACAACATGTTATTTTCAGCGCTATGGGCATACCGAACTTCAGTGAAAACTTCAACAGGGTTCACTCCTTTCCAGCTAGTTTATGGCTTGGAAGCTGTGTTACCCATTGAATGCGAGATCCCATCACTTCAAATGGCTGTCGAATTACTCCCAGCCACTTCCGAAGAGGAGAAACGTTTATTATACTTAGCTCAATTAGATGAGACTCGACGTGACGCTGCATTGGCAATCGAGACTCACGCGAAGCGAATGAAAGCTCAGTATGATAGAAATGTGACCCCTCGGAGTTTTTCGGAGGGAGACCTAGTGCTGTTATATGATCAAGCTAACGATAAGTTAGGTGCTGGAAAGTTCGTTCCTATGTGGCATGGACCCTACATTGTAAAGCGAAAGCTAGCAAAAGGGGCCTATGAGCTGGTAGATTTTGATGGGGACTCTTTGGGTAAACCCAGAAATGGACTTTACCTAAAGAGGTATTATGCTTAAATGGTGGGTATGGAGAATTTTAGTTAGGTTAGGTTTTCTTTCTAGCTAGTATGTTTGTTAGTTTAGATAGTGTGCTTAGCTTAGAAAGTGTGTTTCTCGTCGTTATTCTGGCTTATCTTGGTTTTACTCTTGATATTGCAGATGTCGACGCCTCTCCAAACGTACATTGGATTTGTTGATGGTGCTTGTCGTAGTACACGGAATATCTCTTCCGCAGCTTGGGTTATCTATTCGCCCTCTGACGAGTTAGTTTCTATGCATGGGGTGAGCCTCCGTCAAACGACGAACAACATTGCAGAATACAGTGCAGTAGTTGAATTATTGTCTGAATCTATTTCATTTGGAATTCGACGTTTGATAGTGAGGTTAGATTCTGAACTCGTTGTATTACAGCTTAATAGAGTATATGCCATTAGAAATCCTGTGTTATTAAGGTTGTTTTTGAGAGTGCGTCTCTTGGAACGTGAATTTGATTACATTGAATATCAGCATATTCCAAGGTCTTTAAATACATTAGCAGATGCAATTGCTTCTCGAATGTTGAACAAACATTTGCGATAATCATACAAGTAAATTTAAAAACATTTCATCACATATGTTAAACAAGATAAGCCGGTAATAATGATATATATATAGATAGGAGTGTGTCAAAAATATACATCGTCTTCGATCATAGGTTGAAAAACACCTTATGATCGGCAAAAATGATAAGTACAAAAAGCCAAAATGTCATATGTGTCTACAAAAGTGACTAGTCAATCACTAGTGGTGCTCTCTATACGAGACCACTGCCCGCGCTACCCTACACAAGAACCTCCTAAAAGGTCCTGGGACTGCAACCACATAGCGCTGAAGTCGAATGGGAATGTCATCTATGGTGGTCTCTGGTATATCCGCCGTCAGACGCTCTAGATCCTGTTCCAGCTCGGCTAAGGTCTTTGCGGCCGCATCCTGTGGGGCTGGTGCTGGTACATCTGGTACTCTCCTCTCAAAAGCCCGGAGGTTGGCTGGACGCCGTGGACCTACATCTGCATTTTGAAAATTTGTGCTGTCAGTTTTGAGGCGATATATAAAAACAAAAAAAATACATAATTTGAAAACTCATGGAAAATGAAATACCTCTGTCGTCCCACTGTTCTCCCTGTGGAAGAACCATGTCCGGATCATTCCGAAAATCCATTCCGCCATAAGGAAAGTCCTGAATAGCAAAGACCTGGCTCTCTAGCCAGTGAAAGTAACCATCAGGAAATCGAACAACTGCTGCGCCCTCATCAGGATGCCAGGCCATTACCGCAACCCATCTCGTCAACTTAGGCTCCCGAGGCGCCCCAACTGGAACTGTAAGATGCTGGGGAACTAGCATTGGAACTCTCTTTAGGGCAAAGCTCACAACTATAGGCCCATATCCAAAGGTCTTTAGTTGTCCTCTCTTTGCCCTGGTTAGTTGGCCCTTCAAATTAGCCAACACAGCATCACACCAGTTGAAAATCGTGCCATGGAAACAGTCTATAGCCATCCGCATTTGGGACCCAGTGGCTTGGTGCAAAGCGGCCGCGCCGCAAAGTCTGGTAACAGTAAAGGCTATCACCATAAGTTCAGGTCGGGATATGTACTTGATTTCTATCCCCTTCTCATGGTTTTGGTTGTTGCACCACTCTAGTCGGAGACTAGCAAGGGATTGGCCACCCGGCCTAGTCCCGAATAGAGAGAGTTGCTCGCCCCTGTTAGGCAAGCCAGTGAGAAAATATATATCGGAGGGCTCTATCTCGAGCTGGTGCTCTCCGATGTAGAAACATTGCTCCTGAATGTTCCACCTTTCGACCAGCCACTCAAGAAAAGGCACTTGGCCCCTCATGCCAGGTATGGCCCAGTATTTGTACAGTTTGCATGCTTTTAATGCATCAATGGAAGGTTGATGACCTATCACGGCCAAATCAACATCCCCGTGCTCTCTTTCACGCCAATCAAGCATGGTGTGCTCCCTGCACATCATAAAACATCAGTGAGAATCCATAAAATTTAAAAATTTTGGTCTATTTTGGAGGGCCAAGGGTTTCAATTTGCGTTTTGCGGAGTACGCACCCCGGCCTTTAGGGACAGAGCGCCCGGACGCAGGTTCCCGTAAGGCCGGGTGCGTACACCCCGTAATTTTCCCATTGGGAAAATATCGGGGTACGCAGGTCAGCAGTGCATGACCTGCGTACCCCGAAGGGCGCATTTTGAAACCCCAATGCCCCCAAAAAATCAAATAAAAACTTAAAAATGAATTCTAAACGGATGGAAAACAAGAGAGGGGTGTTGTAGAATACCTGGTGAAACGGCGTTCGATTCTGACGGTCGGATTCTCCGCAATCTCCACGGGAAGTTTCTTGTCAAAAGCCCTTTTCTCAACCTCAACAGTAAAATGGTAAAAATGACATGGTAAGAAGTCTTTTTATAGGTTTTTTGGATAAATAAATGCTAGATTTGTTTATTTTTCACCATGAAAGGACATTTTCGATGTATTTTTTGCCCATCTTAAACAGGTATGAGTAATGTGTTGTTTCTGTGCAGGACAAAGGGACTTTAGGGTAAATTATCATTTTTCACGTCAGAGTCATCTTTTAAGCTCTTTTCTGACTCCTAAAACATGAAAAGATTGCCGAGCATTTCTTTTACACTCGTTAAAACGGAATTAAAAGACGGTCCCCTTATAGCCCTTTTCTGACCGTAAAATCAGGAAAAGATTGCCGGGTTTTTGTCGTTTCAAACTCGATACGGAAATAAAACGACGTGTCCTTGATCGCTTTTTACTTTTCAGGTCAGAGACACTAATCATGAAAGTACTCCTTGGTCGCAAGATCAAGCGGTTCTCCCAGGTATTATTTTATACTTTTTCGGGCTTGGGAGACACAAATTTACGAAAAAGTTCAACCTGGAGTCTTCTTAAGTTTTTCAGACTCTCTAAAATTGAAAAACGCCGAGTTTCTCCTATACTGGGCTCGTTAAAATTTCACAGTAAAGGACCTGTTCAATTACAAACAGGAACAAACCACTCCTTCCTAGGGTTCGAATCAAAACTAGGTTGGACTCATCCGAAGGATGAGCTTATAATCAAGCATATGTTATCCTCCTCAAGCTTGTTAAAAATAAAGAGGTACTTGCCAGAAATGGTGGGGGAAAAGAGAGAAGAATGAGCCTACTTATTATCCTTTGTCTCAGAAGAAACCTTATTACCACTCTTGAACATGACACTTTTCATTCACCTGGGTTGGGAAATCCGTTACCTCACAGTTGATCAAACCACTTTGAAAGACTTCAGTCGGGTTCCGGGGATTAACTTTGAGTCATTCATCACCAAGCCATCTATCGTGTCGTTATGTGTTCAAGAGGTCTGCAAGCAAAACTTTCATCTGCAAAATACTTGTCATCCATTTGACCATCCCTGAGTCAGTCCTTACAGCAAAATTTCTTCAACTTGATTAATGATTTCGTGTTGTGGGCTTGCCTGCAACGGGTCGCTTTCTATCGACATTAGCACATTATCTAGAGAGATGACTTAGAAATCGTCAGTACCTTGAAGTCTGCATGCATCAATGGCAGGTTTCTCGCCTTTGACGTCAGTTTACATCATTGACTCTCGATCGAAGGATTCCGTGAAATGTTCGACATCAACTCATTCATTCACATCTCATGGATTGTATTGGGTACTTTGAGAACCATTGACATTACTGGTGGTCTCTCTCACACTTGTTAACAGTTTACATCATCGACTGGTAATCAAGTGGTTTCTACCATGTTCGACATCAACTCATTTATTCGCATGGCTAGAATCGTACCAATTCGGGAAGTAGAAATGAAGACCCTGGATCTAGTTTCCACCATCCAGGCTGCGAGGAGTTTTATATTCATTATCTAGTAGACTAATCATAAACAGATGGCTGCACCCATACTGTGTCTACAAAAGTCTATGATTATGATGTACTGCAAGATCATTCCTGTATCAGTCTAGTTAGTCTGTTAGTTAGAGTTTTGATCTGAGTATGGGAATGCCTACCTCAGCAATGATATAATCTTATACATGTATTTTGTGTTGAAAATTGTAGGTTCTGACCAGGCTCTCCACAAGATAATCCTTGTGATAAAACCCAGGTTGTTCCCTATGACTCCCAAGGGAATACGGCCGGGGTAACCACTAACCAATCTTTGGATTACAGTTTCTAGCCAAACTGAAATCAAAGAGGGCTCTCTTTATGATTTGTCTCTGTTATGAGGGTATTTTTAGGCTAGCTATTATGCTCAGGTTTTTGGTTTATGTTTTGGTTGAAGGACTTCTTTCAGTGCTTAAGATGTAGTGTTCAGACAGTAGTATATCATTGGGCAATGGAGTCTAGAGCTGTGAACTGTTTTGAAATGCTGGAGTGATGATGTTCAGACTGCAGGGCCTTTTGGGTATCTCAAACAAACAAAATTTAAACTTAAGTGGTGATGTATGGTCAGCCAACAGAAAGCAATTAAGAATTCTCCATTAAGCTGGTGATGTGAAAGTGAAACATGTTGCTCAGGAGCAAACTTGAATTCCTAAAACAAAGGTCACTGTGAAAGATATATTCTGAAAGTGCAGCAATTAAGAATTACACTTATCAAGATTATAGCTGAAGAAAACATTCATTAGCAACATAGATTGAACTCAGGGTATTGCATGAATAAATCCTGAAGGTTATTCTTTTTCTTTGTTGCTAAATACTTAGAAATTAGAAACATATATGGATTGTAACAGATTGAAACACATAACAAAGAGAGTTACAGAAAAACTTATTGTATTGTGAGGTACACAGGAATCCTGCAGTTTTCAACAAACACCAGAACGCATTCAACACTCCAGAACTTTGAGAAATTCCATCACTTTGTTTATTAAACTCTGAAAAGGTTACAGCATAAGAACTTCTTCAAGAGAAATCAACAACAACCCCTGCAAGCTTGTGCGAGGGGCAAATATATACAAACATTATTACAAAATATCTAAGGCGTTGAGTCATCTGAGAAATCAATATTTCACCAAATTTGTTCAGAGCAGCAGATAAGAAGTTATTGCTGCCTTTAATACAACATAAATGCATCTTTCTATCTGTCAGAAGATATTTTGGCTTTTGGAAGCCAACGAGTCGGTTGTAGTGATCTGCATTAATGCTGGAAAATGCGCTTTTGGAGCTGCTCTGCTGTAGCTTCTCGGCCTGGACACCTGTAGCTTCTCATCATGCTTTGTTGGCCGTAAGTTCTGCTGAGTTGGCTCAGCTTTCATCCTTAATGCATGCTGATTCTTTTAAACTGTCCTGTGCATGATAATTTGCATTTTCTATGAACAAAATTTATTGAATGGCTTCCTGTTTATAAAATCATCTGTATTGCCTTAGCCCACCATTCTTGTGTAGGTAGTTGATGCCTGAGAATTGCATCCATAGTCTCCTCTGCCTCTGTATATTTATAAGAATTGGGAGGCACTTCAAACAGGTGTTTAATTTCATTCATTATAAAAAACAAACTTTCTACTCTGTTGTAGAGAGTCTGTCCTATGGCTGGCCCTGTTTCCTCTGAGGTGCTGGGCTTCTCATTGATCTGACTTGTGGCAAATGCATTAACCCTTTTGGCATACTGCTCATGTGTGAACAGTCTCCCTGCGCTGTTCAGTAAGCTAGGGAGCCCTCTGTTTTCTAATACCTGAAATTTCTCCATAAACCTGTTTACCTCAGTCTGCATGTCCTGGGGTCTTCTCTCTAATGTCTGCACCAAGTTTCTCAGTGTAAGAACCCTCTTGATTAACTGAATGGTCTCAGTTCTGTTTGAAATTCCCATGGTAGACAACTGAGTACTTGTTCTATTGTTAAGCACATTAATCATCCTGGTGGCAACTTCAGGCATATTGCTTAGAGCAGCCCTTGATCTCTGAATTTCAGTCTGTGCTTTTGGAATGAGATCTAACTGCTCATGGATTGTTTCAATATACTGCCATTGGTCATTAATAGATTGGCCAATATTAGCCCACAGCACTATTTTAAGCTCAGCCACAACCTTATCTAATTTGAGCTCATTCTCTAGCTCTTTGATCCTGTCTTTGAGGGCTTTTATCTCCCTGCCCTTTTCTGCCACAGACTGCTTGGATTTGTCATATCTATCATTTACTTTGGCCAATTTCTCCCTGGTCTCATTCAGTTCTGTCATTTGAGCTTCCAGGGCCTGAATCTCATTTCTTAGCTTTTGCATATCCAAGCTAGGGGCCTGCTCTGTTGTTGGTGGTGCTGAAGTAGATGGTGCTGCTTTTTCAGTCTGTTGAGGAGGAGGAATAGTAGTTGGAGGAGCTTCCTCAAGGTTAATGATTTGAGGAGGAGGTTGGGAGGTCCGACCTTCTTCTCTTTGTTTCAGAGTTGCTTGTAACGCTGCCTGTGCAGCCTCTGATTCTCCCAGCTTTTCTTGTGTCTGGATAAGCTGTTTATAGAGAGACACCAACAAAGCTGTGGCATCTTGATCATGCCTTTGTTGAGCTACTTCATCTGTTTGAGGGTGAATTGTGGCTGGGAGTTTGATCTTTCTCCTTAAAGCTGCCATATCTGCATCCCTCAATTTTAATATTTCTTGTATGCCCTTGATATCTTTGGGGTCATGCCCAATCTCAATAATTATATCTTCTAAGGACCTTATTCTGTTGTCCTTTGCTTGTGAGGATGCCCTTTCCAACTCAAGTTGGGCAGCTGTATTATTAAGGCTATTTTCTAGCCTATAGTTATCCAATGTCTTGTCTGCCAAGGAAGCATAGACCATCTCACCTGTTTGTTTATGCAATTCAATTTTATCCATTGGGTGGATGTCCTTGGCCAGGACCTCAAGATTGGTCCTTAGGTAATCTGAAGGGGACTGTGGCTGCAAAGTAGTTGGTATGAGGTGACTCATGATCATCTTGCCCTCCTGGACATCATATGCAGACATTAGTCGCTGCTGGTTGGTGGGAGCCATTTTCAGCAAATGGTTATACAGCTGTATTTTTATGGGCTCATTCCTTTTCTTTATTTCAATGAACTGCTGTTTAATGCTTAGTTCACCCTCTCTCTGTTGGCTAGAGGAGCTGACTTCTCCTCCCACTGTCCTCTCTTGTTCCTGTTGGAAGGAACTTGCAGATGCCTCCAAACTGGGCGGGCCCATACCCAAAGATTGCCCTATAGGCATCTCTTCCTCTGAAAGGGGATTCATCCTGTGCCTCTTCTCACCATGACTTATTGATGTAGTCAAGGGAGTCTCTCTATCCCTTTTCCTGCTTACATCCTCATTCTGTGGAGTCTGGAGGACTGAGGTTTCATTAACAACTTCTTGCCTAGGAGGTACAATGTTTTGAGCCTGCTGCTCAGTGAGAATTGGGGCCTCAACTGCCCCTTCTTGCTGTGTGGGCTGCTCTCTGTCATGCTGCCCTTCTCTTTGTTGTGATTCCTGTTGTTGTTGTTGCTCTACCTGCTGCTGCACTTCTTCTTGCTGTTCCATCTCTTTATCTATTTGGTCTTCAGTCATGGGAGGTGGTTGCTCTTGTTCCACCTGCTTTCCTTTGCCTTTGCTGCCTGTCTGTTGAGTGTCCATGGCAGCTTGCTGATGTGTTGTTGAAGAAGAGGCAGCTGCTCCAAGTTGCCTTTGATATGATAAGGAAACCTGTCCACAAGTTTCCAAGTCAGCCTCTTTTTGCATATTCCTAGCCTCTCTCTCTAGTATCTGCTCTCTAGAGATTAGCTCTTCTAGAGTGCCCTCTTTCCAGCTTAAATAATTTGCATACTTTTCAATATGAGGCAGCCTAACATGTGAATAGTTACCCAATTTGTGTTTTATCCTCCTGAGGGAAATAAAATGATTACGGTCATAAGGTGACCATTTGAAACTGGTTTGCAATTTGAGGCCTGCTAGGATCATATCTGCCTCCTTCCATCCCTCCTCTCTTTTGTTGTACAAAAAAGGGCCTAGCTGGCTCCTTACCTTCAGTTGTACCTTCTTGTTTTTGCTTTGGAAATGGATGTAGTCAGCATTTCCAAACTGCCTGAAGTATTCTAGGGAAAACAGTCTCATAGGGACATATCTTGGCAGCCTGTAAGGGTCCAATTCACAGCCATATACTCTGATCACTGTGTGGTGTTGGTAAAAATACCAATCACCAATGCTGTAGGATTTGGAGAGATGGAGAACTCTCTGCATGTCATCGGTTAACCTTGGAGGAGGGACACCATACAGCAATGTCATAGCTGGGTGAATGAACAGGTCTATAAATTCACAGTATGTGTATGGCGATTGAGAAACATGATGGAAAACTGGAGTCCAAAACACAACTGACCTTGGATTCCCCTGGGCATTAAGTTTCTTGAGGGGAATGGAGAAACTGTCTGGTTGATAAAACAAGAACAGGTGGTAGATGTATGAGGTGTATCTGAACACCCTTTCTCTTTGTAGATTCATTAGCTGTTCATGGATCTTTTCTGCAATATAGGTGGCATAGTCATAGTGTACAGCTGGAGGCTTTCCAGGAGAAAATATGGACAGCATTGCCATTATAGTGTCATCAACATCCTCAATTCCTTTAAAGCCCAGGACATAGCTGATCAAATCCACTAGCATTCTGCCCAAGTCATTCAGGTAGTGATATCCAATAGGAGGAGTTCTCATAGTTTCAGAGCTTGGCTGTACAAATAACTGGTTAATCTTGATAATCTGGGCACTTGACAAATTACTCCCCTTCTTTATCAAATCCAACATGGAAAGAGGGGTCAATGGCCTTGCAGTATGGAAATGCAGCATCTCATTTATGGTTTCTGGGGTGATAAAGAACAAAACTGAGCTTGTAGGACTGAGAACAGCTCTCTGGCAAGGATCATAGCATTCCTGGCACTTGTGGATCAAGTCTGGGAGGGCATTGACTTGAGGGAGGTTGTAAATGGGCAAATTTGAGTCCCAAATCCCTAAAATATCAGCTCCACCAAGGTGTTGGTCTTTCAATTCATTTAGCATGTTAATATTGAACTTGGAACCCATTGGAAACCAATCTAACATCTGATAATCTACATCTCCCAGGGCTTTCCATGCTATCTCCCTTTGAGGGGCATTCAGAGGCTGGATATTCAGGGCTATTGGTGTCTCCATAGCTAATAAGGCTTCTGATTTGTATGTAAACTGGTTCTGAATGATCAGAGCAACCCAGAGGAGTTTCTTTGCAATGGAAGTGTGAATTTCAAGGAATAGAGGGAAAATGAAAAGCTGGCAATTGAAATACTGTTTTGAAGTGTAAATAAGACCAATGTCTGGTCTCAATCTGTCTCTTTTAGCAGGTATGTACAGTTTGACTGAATGGTTCGCAATTGCGCGAACAGAGTACAGTTTTTTATGAAAATGTGGGCAAACAAGGCTTAGCTGGTGATTTTTGACCTCACAGTTGCGAATGGGGGCTAGACACAGGAATTTTACTGGCAATTTATAAGTTTCGGTGTCTTTTAAGCATTTTGAGGGAATTCACAGACAAGTTAGGCATATGAAGGATTTACAAAGGTAAATACCTGGTAAACAACGAGCAACGGTCACGAATCTATGTAGAAATGGCGTGTCGGAGGTCTCCAAATCGATTTCAGCAAGGTGGTGCAAGTTTGGACGTGAAAAGAACATGCAGAGAAAGCAACAGCGAATTGGCAAAAAGTATGAAAAAAACGCGAAAATTGGCCAAAATATGGATTTTTGGCATATTGGCGCGTTTTTTGGATGACGTCAGCATGACATCATCAGGTGGGGTCAAGGTCGGATGACGTCAGCATGACGTCATCGGGTGATGTGGCGAGCTATGATTGGTCCACGGGGATAGTGCGGGCGGACAAAGGAGCTGATGCGGCGGCGGGGTGTCAGTGACGTGGTCCTGACGCGGTGATGACGCAGGCATGGCAAAACTGGTGGTAAACGAAAAAGCGGTAATGGTTTTCTCGGACCGCCTACCATACGGCGATGGTTTTGTCAGAGGGCAACCCGAGAAATTGTGAGGGCGACGCGTGGCAGGGGCCTGACGTCACCCTCTGACAGTTTCTCGGGTACTAAATGTCGGACGTCGGGCCCAACCCGATATGTATAATGGCCGTCCGATCTAAAGCGCTCGATCGGACGGTTGACGGGTCAGTGAAGTGATCGGTCAATACGGAAGGGGGGCGGGATTAAAATAATACTTCTTTCGGGATTTGTGCTCGGCGGACACCTCTGGGATGCGGTGGTTTGTAATGTTTTTCAACGTATTTTGAAAATAAAACAATATGCGCCGATACTTTGGATAAGTGCAAAAAGTGGGTTTTTGGTGTGTTATTTGCAAATGAAGCGGGTCATAGGTAAAAAGGGTTTTTTCAAGGTTTTCTTAGCATTTGAAGGTTTTAATGGGACAAATGGATTCAGAAGAGGGGAGGGGGCTTAGACTTAGGTTTATCAAAGTGACCAAATGTCATTTTGATCCCTGACAGAGAACATATGGCTATAATGCCAAGTGGAGGGATATTTATACAATGTTTGGGGTTTATACACCATGGTGTTATAATAATAGGGAAAGGGTAACATAGGGGAATTTATACAATAAAGTTAGGGGTTAATATGGATGAAAAAGGGTGGATGAGGGGAGATACCACTAAGTTTGTTTGAAAATAACTTAGCTTAGGGAGTAGAGCAAAATGAAAAGAGTTTTAGACAAGAAATGTGACTTTTAAAGGACTAGGAACCACCATAAAACCATCAATTCTTCCATGAATCTCAACTGATGATGGGATGTTAGTAATGAATGGGAAGAGGGGAAGAAGGGAGGTTAGACATGCTTCTTTGCTTTGCTGCCACCTGATGGAGAAGAAGGACTTCTCAATCCATTGATTCTGCTTTTGTGAAATAGGCTAATCACTCATGCAATTTGTAAGAAATGACATTTCTGCAACCCCAACTGCCTACCCATCTACTTGCCTAGCATTTTTTGTCTTCTTCTTGGAGGGTGCACTTGGACTTGCAGACCCTTATTTGCCTTTTCTTTTCTCTGGCTTTTTCTTTTGTTTTTCTATCTACTTCTACCCTTATTTCTTCCAAGGTCCCAGATTAAGCAGTTGGGAGCCTTTCTTCTCTACCTAAACTACTTGTCTGCCAAGATTAAATAGTTTGGACAGACTTCTTTCTCTATTCTATAACTGAAAATTTAAAACATGGCATGATCCAGATTAGGCTGTTGGACCATCCATCAAAATTGAGTGCTCATCAAGCTATATACACACCTTGTGTCCCTTTGGAAATATGTGATCTTTGCATGACCAAAGCAGAGCATATTTGGAACTTTTCATTGCCAATCATGAAATATGAAACCTATTGGTATAGGTAGCTAACAGTGGCTCCACATGGGGATGGTTTTTCATTTGAAAGACCAAGAACAGCAGGTCAGATTGCCTTGGCCCTTGACTGCTTTTATCAAAATTTTGAAGTATGCTGCTCTGAGATGCCAAAATCGTGATCTTCCCTTTTTGGTAGACCTCTGATCCTATTTACCTTTTGCTGATAGTTAATAAACTTGAAAAACTGCATTTTTACATCCTTACAGAGAGTAATATATACACTTGGATATGTACAATGGAAACTCAGGCTGCACTCATGGGTAGTAGTCAAAATAGTGCTTCAGCATCCTGCCATTCACAGGACCTTCATCCAAATCAGTTTCATTAAGACTTTTAAGGAAATAAGTGTTGTTTCCTTGTACTGCTTGGACAGCAAATGGTCCTCTCCAAAGGGAATCAAATTTTCCATGTTTTCCCTTATCCTCTCTTCTTGAATCCCACTTGAGGACTTTGTCACCAATGTTGAAATCTTCTGCCTTAGTTCTTCTGTCAAAGGCTTTCTTTAATTTCTCTTGTAAAACTTGGACTCTGCTGAAAACTTGGTCTCTAGTTTGCTGTAAACATATGATTTGATTGATCCTTCTTTGCATATCATTTGGTTCAGCTTGGCTTTCTTGAAGAAGTTTCATAACAGGTACCCCTAGTGATGAAGGAAACTTGGC
The DNA here is from genome assembly GCA_031772625.1 of Pinus tabuliformis. Taxonomy (NCBI): domain Eukaryota; kingdom Viridiplantae; phylum Streptophyta; class Pinopsida; order Pinales; family Pinaceae; genus Pinus; species Pinus tabuliformis. Next base: position 1,540,445,210 of record CM062804.1, on the reverse strand, counting down.
TTCTAATCCATACACCAACTCATATGGGTTGGTCCCAATTGATCTCTTGGTCGTTAGTCTATCTGCCCATAGAGCATTCACAAGCTTCTTATGCCAATTCTTTTTGTTCTCTTCTAGCACTTTCTTTATAATGTTCACCAGGCTTTTATTTGATGATTCAGCAAAGCCATTTCCTTGGGGATAGTATGCAGTAGAATGGCCTAAGGTGATGTGAAATTTGTGGCAAAAATTCACCATTTTCTTGGATCTGAAAGCAGCAGCATTGTCTGTTATTATTTTGTCCGGACAACCAAATCTAGCAAATATGTTATTCTCCAAAAACTGAATGATTGTTGAATCATTTGCTTGTCTGCATGGAACAGCTTCAATCCACTTAGTGAAGTAGTCTGTGGCTGTTAAGATCCATCTATGTTGACCTGAAGATGAGGGATGAATTTCCCCAATGAAATCCAAGCCCCATTGTTGGAAAGGTCTCTCTGTTACAATAGGCCTTAAGGGATGTGGCAGCAACTGTCTCTTTCCCTCAAACATTTGACATTTGTGACATGAGGTTGTGAATTTCTTGACATCAGAGAACATGGTGGGCCAGTAGTAACCAGCCCTTAGTATTTTATCCACAGTGGACCTCCAGTACAAGTGTCCACCACAGTCACCTGCATGAAATTCTTTTATGACATTGTCAGTTTCATTCTCAATTAGGCAGTTTAGCAATATCCCTTCATGGTTTTTCCAAAATAAATTTCTATCCATAACACAGAATTTAGAAGCTTTCATTTTTAAGAACCTACATTTAGTTCTGGACAATCCTGGGGGAGCACACAGGTTTTGCAATACATAACATATATCAGAGTACCAAAGGGATTGTTCAAAGGCTACATTGATCTTTGGAGTCGCCAGCTCCGGTTCACTGTCCAGCTGGTTGATGTCCAAGGCTTGGAAATTTGTTTCAGACATTAATTTAGCCAATCCTTGTCCTTTTATCAGTTTTGTAGGTTTTATTTCAATGTCAAATTCTAGAATATTTGCAATCCATTTTCCCCTTCTGCCCTCCAAGTTCTCTTGAGTAAGTATGTCTTTGACAATTGGGCTTGGTACATAGGCTATAACATGTGAATAAAGGATGTAAATCCTAAAGTCTTTGATGGCCTTGACCAAAGCATAAGCTTGCTTTTCCATGATTTGGTATTTTAGGGGAGCATCTCTAAGAGCTCTACTAAAGAAAGCAATGGGTTTCTCATTTCCTTGGTCATCTTTCTGTAATAAAACAGCAGCAATAGTATGCTGGGAGGCAAAAGAGAAAATAATGAATTCTCTGTCAAATTGAGGATTGGTCAAGACTGGGGTTTGGGTAAGGGCCAGCTTTATACCTTCAAAGGCTTGATTTGCTTCAACAGTCCATTTCACTTTTGAATCTTTCTTTAGCATGTTATTTAGTAATCTGATTAGTTCTGCTAAGTTTGGGATAAACCTCCTCAAAAAGTTGATCTTTCCCAAGAATGCTTGTAATTCTTTGATATTTCTTGGGTGGGGCATTTGTAAGATAGCTTGTATCCTATCTGGATCAATTCTTATGCCATCCTTTGAAATGATATGTCCTAACAGCTTACCTTCTTCTAAACCAAATAGAGACTTCTTGGGATTCAAGGAAATTCCATATTTCCTACATGTTAAGAAAATCTGCCTTAAGTGTTTTAAATGTTCTTGGTCAGATTTTGAAAAAGGTGTGAGGTCATCTAAGTAAATGACTAAAAATTCATGAATCTCCTTTGCAAAAGCAATATCCATTGCTCTTTGAAAAGTTGCCCCTGCATTTTTCAATCCAAAAGGCATTTTTACATATTTGAAAGTTCCCCATGGGGTTGTAAATGCAGTTTTGTCTTGATCATCAGGGTGTACTAAGATTTGGTTAAAACCCAAGAATCCATCAAGTAATGAGATCCTTGAGGCCCCTACCACTCTTTGGAGGATGTGATCCATCTTGGGTAAGGGATAATTATCTTTGAGGGATACTTTATTCAAGTTCCTAAGATCCACACAAAGCCTTATTTCTCCAGTTTTCTTTCTTGTAGGGACTAAGTTTGAAATCCACTCAGAGAATCTGATAGGTGCTATGATGCCTGCCTTGAACATTTTCTGTACCTCTTGTTCCATTGCTGGGAGAAGCATAGGATTGATTCTCCTCAGTTTTTGTTTAAAGGGCTTTTGATCAGGCTTGAGAGGGATAGTATGTTGAATTACAGAGGTGTCATAGGATTTTAAATCCTCATAACTCCATGCAAAGACATCCTGGAACTCTTTAAAGAGGTCAATGTATTTAGGCTTTTGGTCAGGAGGTAAGGAGGTAGACAAATTTATTATTTTGGGTTGTGCAGTGGTCCCAATGTTTCATTCTTCAATGGCAGAGTTAAGGGGCTGCATTTTTGGTTTTCTAGGGATGTCATTTGAGTCAAAGATATCCTCTAATGGAGTTAGGCCTGTTGGAAGAAAATTGTCCTTCAGTTCTATGATTTCAGCTTCAGCCTTGGCCACTTCTTCACAACTGATTTGGTGAATTTGCTGAATGTTTTCCTTGTTGAAGATAGTTGGATTCAGCATTTGTTTTGCTGTTCTAGGTGATATTGTGTGGTTAATTTGTTCAAACTGTATTTGTGATTGACTTGCTTTGTCAAGTATTTGTGATTGACTTGCTTTGTCAAGTATTTGTGATTGACTTGCTCTGTCAGTGTCAATATTTAATCTTGCAAATTCTTGTTGCAGTGTTAAAAAATTGTTTATTTGCATATCATCCTCAAATACTTGCCAATCTTTAACATTGTTTGGAATGGAGGGTCTATGTTTTATCTCAGCTGTGAAACAATTGTTAGGTTCCAACGGTAATTTGCAAGTACTAGCAAATGTGGCCAAACTATGAGCATGCAGATTGTGGGTTCTAGGAATTTTAGTGATTTGGAATTCAGAGAAAAAGTTTAGTACCTCAGCAACAGCAGACCTATAAGACCTTAGTCTTTTGTCATTGGTGACAAAATTTCCCTTCACTTGTTGGATAACTAAATCTGAATCTCCCATTATTGAAACCCTGGCAGCTTGCAAGAACTTTACTAACTTGAGGCCTAGCAAAAGAGCTTCATATTCTGCCATGTTATTAGTACATCTGAAGTTTAATCTATAGGCTCTGCCTTCTGCATGACTGTTTTCTTTATTGTGTACCCAAACTCCAGCTCCTGCCCCTAATTTGTTGACTGAGCCATCAAATTCAAGGAACCATAGAATATCTTGTTGTGAAGGAGATTTAATGATCTTTTCATGTGCTGGCAATGTAAGTTGAAGTTCTGGTTTTTCATCTGGCTTGTCTTCTAGGACAGTCTCATCATTTGATTGAATATGCTTGACAACTAGAGCAGCAGCAGTGTCTAGTGATTGGTTGACTGTTGTTTCATGGGCGGTAGTTCCTTCATTAGTGTCTTCCTCTTGTATGAGTATCTTGGTTTCAACATCATTTTTTGAGAGAGTTGTATTGTCATTGAAGAGAATATATGAGTCTATGTCAGAATGGACAACATATATGGGAAAATTTTGAGGCGTTTCTTCACTGTTGACCATGTATTTCATGAGTGTTTCTCTGTATAGTCTTTTTGGTTGCCCAAAAACAGAGATGGTGGCATATGACATATCTAACTGCAGGGATCCTTGAAGTTTAGCTCCCCATGATCTTGATAACAGCATCCCATACTTGGGTGGGATATCAGCAACTACTACATCCATTAGAATTGTTTTGTTTGGGTATTGAACCAGAGACACACATAAATCTTTTATGAGACCTAAACACTTGACTTGGCTGGAGTCAAATAAAAACAGGTCCTTGTATGGTCTTGTTATATCTAGATTCAATCTCTCCATGACTGCTTTTGGCATGAGATTGTGAGAGGCACCTGAGTCAAACATTGCATTATGTAATATTTTATCATGAATATGTAAGCTGACATAAAAAGGTAATATCCCTGTGACTACTGTTTTTCCATCCACTTCTGGGCCAAACAGTAATTCTGGGGTGTCATCCAACACATTGACATCATCTTTGATGCTGGTGAGTTGAAGGGACTTCTTGATCTGTTGTTTATAAATGTCATGCTTGGCTAGTTCTGAGAGAGGAATCGCTATCTTTAGTTTGCCAATTTTAGTTTTTAGGTCAAAGGGTTTTTCAGATTGGGTCTTAGGGTTATGGATAACAGTCCTTTCCTTGTTCACTAAATCTTCTTCTTGATTCTTATCTTGATTTTGGGACTTGTCTTTTTTACTCATCTCTTGCGGAGTAACATTTAAATTAGGGTGAGAGGATGAAGTAGCCATAGGCTGTTGTTTTAAGGACAATGGTTCAATGATCTCTTCAATAATTACTTCTTCTGCAGGTGAATTTGCTTTGTCATTAGGCTCTGTGACTATGGCTCTTTTAGGCTGCTGATTATCCTTTATCTTTTCAAGCTGATCTACATTCACAGTTCTGCTCCTTAGCTTGTATTGTTTATGGACTTCATAAACAGCAGTGTCATAGCCTTGTTTAAAGTCAAAGGATTCACCTGATTTGATTGGGAACAGCTTGATTACCTCATCCTCATGGTCTTCTTGTGTCAAAAAAACTTGACTTTCACCATCTAGACCCATTAAATTAATCTGAGAATCTTCATTGGGTTCAGTTGATGTGGAAGTCTCTGCATAATTTTCTTGGAAAGGGGGTCTTATGTCTTGGTCAGCACTGGTCTTGCCAATGCCTGGGTTTTGAGTTCTCCTAAAATTTGGATTCCTAGGAGGGTTGTTCTATGGTGCTTCCCATGATGATTTTCTCTCAACCGATTCCACTCTATCACCCAATCTTTTCATTCCATTGAGTATTGCATCTAGCTTTTGATCAAAAGCAGAGGGTTCTTCTTTGAAGGCTATTCTCTTTTCCAACCTTGCTATGTTTCTTTTGGCAATCAGGTTAGCTTCCATTGTGACAGCAACCTTTTGGGCATCTGCAAGGGTTTGAGGGTCTCTCTCCTTCAACTGATAGGCCATATTAGGGTCAAAACCATCAGGAAATTTGTACAAGGCCAAATCAGGGGGAGGTCTTAAATTTTGTGGGATTGCGTTATATACATTGTTGAATCTTGCACAATACTCCAAAACAGTCTCTTGGGGACCTCTTTTGATAGTGTCATATTCCCCAAGTATGTGCAGAGGATCCTTCTTCTTCTCCCATCTGCTAGTAAAGGCTTGATAAAGCTCATCAGGAGTTGTGATGGAATTTGCATTTAGGGATCTAAACCAAGTCCTTACATCCCCAGTTAGGCTTTGAACAAACATCCTCATTCTCACACTGTCATCATCTATTTCATAGGTCTCAAAATGGTCTTGCATCCTTTTGGCATGTTGAACAGCTGTCAAAGGGCTAGTGGAGTCAAAATATGAGATTTTGGTTTGGTAGTCTTGGGGTACAGCGGCAGCATTAGCTGGTATCTGCAAGGGTGCATATCTATTAGCCATATTCACAAGGTTTAGGGGATTTACAGGGATGAATGGGACCGGGGTGACTGGTATAACAGGGTTAATGGGAGGGGTAGAAACTAGGATGTTGGTTAAAGGAGTATGTGCAGTGGATGAAGGTGTGAAAGGAGGGCTGTGAGATGTAGAAGGGGAACTGGGGGAATCAAGGGTAGATCGAAACAGAACCTTGATTGGAGTTGTAACAAGGTTTGGATAACCTGTTTCAGGAGTTGAATCAGCAATAGTTTTCTGTCCCTGCTGCTTCCTGATGATCCTGGGGATTATATTAGGATTTTCAAAAACAGCTGGTGGTTCTGGGTCAGGGTTTGACCTAGTATTTCTGGTTTTCCTTTTAGGAGCCAGTTTCTAAACTTCTTTTTGGTATTTTGCAGGATATTTTTGTGTCTATAGAGGCCAGACAAGATTTTGAACTTACTATATATTTTCCAAAGCTAGCAGCAAAGGGAATGAGCAGCTTTCAAGAGATAAACAGAAATTAGAAAATCTTGAGGAAGTCCCCAGTGGAGTCGCCAATTATGTTAACACCCAGGTTGTTCCCTATGACTCCCAAGGGAATACGGCCGGGGTAACCACTAACCAATCTTTGGATTACAGTTTCTAGCCAAACTGAAATCAGAGAGGGCTCTCTCTTTATGATTTGTCTCTGTTATGAGGGTATTTTAGGCTAGCTATTATGCTCAGGTTTTTGGTTTATGTTTTGGTTGAAGGACTTCTTTCAGTGCTTAAGATGTAGTGTTCAGACAGTAGTATATCATTGGGCAATGGAGTCTAGAGCTGTGAACTGTTTTGAAATGCTGGAGTGATGATGTTCAGACTGCAGGGCCTTTTGGGTATCTCAAACAAACAAAATTTAAACTTAAGTGGTGATGTATGGTCAGCCAACAGAAAGCAATTAAGAATTCTCCATTAAGCTGGTGATGTGAAAGTGAAACATGTTGCTCAGGAGCAAACTTGAATTCCTGAAACAAAGGTCACTGTGAAAGATATATTCTGAAAGTGCAGCAATTAAGAATTACACTTATCAAGATTATAGCTGAAGAAAAAATTCATTAGCAACATAGATTTGACTCAGGGTATTGCATGAATAAATCCTGAAGGTTATTCTTTTTCTTTGTTGCTAAATACTTAGAAATTAGAAACATATATGGATTGTAACAGATTGAAACACATAACAAAGAGAGTTACAGAAAAACTTATTGTATTGTGAGGTACACAGGAATCCTGCAGTTTTCAACAAACACCAGAACGCATTCAACACTCCAGAACTTTGAGAAATTCCATCACTTTGTTTATTAAACTCTGAAAAGGTTACAGCATAAGAACTTCTTCAAGAGAAATCAACAACAACCCCTGCAAGCTTGTGCGAGGGGCAAATATATACAAAGAGTATTACAAAATATCTAAGGCGTTGAGTCATCTGAGAAATCAATATTTCACCAACTTTGTTCAGAGAAGCAGATAAGAAGTTATTGCTGCCTTTAATACAACATAAATGCATCTTTCTATCTGTCAGAAGATATTTTGGCTTTTGGAAGCCAACGAGTCGGTTGTAGTGATCTGCATTAATGCTGGAAAATGCGCTTTTGGAGCTGCTCTGCTGTAGCTTCTCGGCCTGGACACCTATAGCTTCTCATCATGCTTTGTTGGCCGTAAGTTCTGCTGAGTTGGCTCAGCTTTCATCCTTAATGCATGCTGATTCTTTTAAACTGTCCTGTGCATGATAATTTGCATTTTCTATGAACAAAATTTATTGAATGGCTTCCTGTTTATAAAATCATCTGTATTGCCTTAGTCCACCATTCTTGTGTAGGTAGTTGATGCCTGAGAATTGCATCCATAGTCTCCTCTGCCTCTGTATATTTATAAGAATTGGGAGGCACTTCAAACAGGTGTTTAATTTCATTCATTATAAAAAACAAACTTTCTACTCTGTTGTAGAGAGTATGTCCTATGGCTGGCCCTGTTTCCTCTGAGGTGCTGGGCTTCTCATTGATCTGACTTGTGGCAAATGCATTAACCCTTTTGGCATACTGCTCATGTGTGAACAGTCTCCCTGCGCTGTTCAGTAAGCTAGGGAGCCCTCTGTTTTCTAATACCTGAAATTTCTCCATAAACCTGTTTACCTCAGTCTGCATGTCCTGGGGTCTTCTCTCTAATGTCTGCACCAAGTTTCTCAGTGTAAGAACCCTCTTGATTAACTGAATGGTCTCAGTTCTGTTTGAAATTCCCATGGTAGACAACTGAGTACTTGTTCTATTGTTAAGCACATTAATCATCCTGGTGGCAACTTCAGGCATATTGCTTAGAGCAGCCCTTGATCTCTGAATTTCAGTCTGTGCTTTTGGAATGAGCTCTAACTGCTCATGGATTGTTTCAATATACTGCCATTGGTCATTAATAGATTGGCCAATATTAGCCCACAGCACTATTTTAAGCTCAGCCACAACCTTATCTAATTTGAGCTCATTCTCTAGCTCTTTGATCCTGTCTTTGAGGGCTTTTATCTCCCTGCCCTTTTCTGCCACAGACTGCTTGGATTTTTCATATCTATCATTTACTTTGGCCAATTTCTCCCTGGTCTCATTCAGTTCTATCATTTGAGCTTCCAGGGCCTGAATCTCATTTCTTAGCTTTTGCATATCCAAGCTAGGGGCCTGCTCTGTTGTTGGTGGTGCTGAAGTAGATGGTGCTGCTTTTTCAGTCTGTTGAGGAGGAGGAATAGTAGTTGGAGGAGCTTCCTCAAGGTTAATGATTTGAGGAGGAGGCTGGGAGGTCCGACCTTCTTCTCTTTGTTTCAGAGTTGCTTGTAACGCTGCCTGTGCAGCCTCTGATTCTCCCAGCTTTTCTTGTGTCTAGATAAGCTGTTTATAGAGAGACACCAACAAAGCTGTGGCATCTTGATCATGCCTTTGTTGAGCTACTTCATCTGTTTGAGGGTGAATTGTGGCTGGGAGTTTGATCTTTCTCCTTAAAGCTGCCATATCTGCATCCCTCAATTTTAATATTTCTTGTATGCCCTTGATATCTTTGGGGTCATGCCCAATCTCAATAATTATATCTTCTAAGGACCTTATTCTATTGTCCTTTGCTTGTGAGGATGCCCTTTCCAACTCAAGTTGGGCAGTTGTATTATTAAGGCTATTTTCTAGCCTATAGTTATCCAATGTCTTGTCTGCCAAGGAAGCATAGACCATCTCACCTATTTGTTTATGCAATTCAATTTTATCCATTGGGTGGATGTCCTTGGTCAGGACCTCAAGATTGGTCCTTAGGTAATCTGAAGGGGACTGTGGCTGCAAAGTAGTTGGTATGAGGTGACTCCTGATCATCTTTCCCTCCTGGACATCATATGCAGACATTAGTCGCTGCAGGTTGGTGGGAGCCATTTTCAGCAAATGGTTATACAGCTGTATTTTTATGGGCTCATTCCTTTTCTTTATTTCAATGAACTGCTATTTAATGCTCAGTTCACCCTCTCTCTGTTGGCTAGAGGAGCTGACTTCTCCTCCCACTGTCCTTTCTTGTTCCTGTTGGAAGGAACTTGCAGATGCCTCCAAACTGGGCGGGCCCATACCCAAAGATTGCCCTATAGGCATCTCTTCCTCTGAAAGGGGATTCATCCTGTGCCTCTTCTCACCATGACTTATTGATGTAGTCAAGGGAGTCTCTCTATCCCTTTTCCTGCTTACATCCTCCTTTTGTGGAGTCTGGAGGACTGAGGTTTCATTAACAGCTTCTTGCCTAGGAGGTACTATGTTTTGAGCCTGCTGCTCAGTGAGAATTGGGGCCTCAACTGCCCCTTCTTGCTGTGTCGGCTGCTCTCTGTCATGCTACCCTTCTCTTTGCTGTGATTCCTGTTGTTGCTGTTGCTCTACCTGCTGCTGCACTTCTTGTTGCTGTTCCATCTCTTTATCTGTTTGGTCTTCAGTCATGGGAGGTGGTTGCTCTTGTTCCACCTGCTTTCCTTTGCCTTTGCTGCCTGTCTGTTGAGTGTCCATGGCAGCTTGCTGATGTGTTGTTGAAGAAGAGGCAGCTGCTCCAAGTTGCCTTTGATATGATAAGGAAACCTGTCCACAAGTTTCCAAGTCAGCCTCTTTTTGCATATTCCTAGCCTCTCTCTCTAGTATCTGCTCTCTAGAGATTGGCTCTTCTAGAGTGCCCTCTTTCCAGCTTAAATAATTTGCATACTTTTCAATATGAGGCAGCCTAACATGTGAATAGTTACCCAATTTGTGTTTTATCCTCCTGAGGGAAATAAAATGATAACGGTCATAAGGTGACCATTTGAAACTGGTTTGCAATTTGAGGCCTGCTAGGATCATATCTGCCTCCTTCCATCCCTCCTCTCTTTTGTTGTACAAAAAAGGGCCTAGCTGGCTCCTTACCTTCAGTTGTACCTTCTTGTTTTTGCTTTGGAAATGGATGTAGTCAGCATTTCCAAACTGCCTGAAGTATTCTAGGGCAAACAGTCTCATAGGGACATATCTTGGCAGCCTGTAAGGGTCCAATTCACAGCCATATACTCTGATCACTGTGTGGTGTTGGTAAAAATACCAATCACCAATGCTGTAGGATTTGGAGAGATGGAGAACTCTCTGCATGTCATCGGTTAACCTTGGAGGAGGGACACCATACAGCAATGTCATAGCTGGGTGAATGAACAGGTCTATAAATTCACAGTATGTGTATGGCGATTGAGAAACATGATGGAAAACTGGAGTCCAAAACACAACTGACCTTGGATTCCCCTGGGCATTAAGTTTCTTGAGGGGAATGGAGAAACTGTCTGGTTGATAAAACAAGAACAGGTGGTAGATGTATGAGGTGTATCTGAACACCCTTTCTCTTTGTAGATTCATTAGCTGTTCATGGATCTTTTCTGCAATATAGGTGGCATAGTCATAGTGTACAGCTGGAGGCTTTCCAGGAGAAAATATGGATAGCATTGCCATTATAGTGTCATCAACATCCTCAATTCCTTTAAAGCCCAGGACATAGCTGATCAAATCCACTAGCATTCTGCCCAAGTCATTCAGGTAGTGATATCCAATAGGAGGAGTTCTCATAGTTTCAGAGCTTGGCTGTACAAATAACTGGTTAATCTTGATAATCTGGGCACTTGACAAATTACTCCCCTTCTTTATCAAATCCAACATGGAAAGAGGGGTCAATGGCCTTGCAGTATGGAAATGCAGCATCTCATTTATGGTTTCTGGGGTGATAAAGAACAAAACTGAGCCTGTAAGACTGAGAACAGCTCTCTGGCAAGGATCATAGCATTCCTGGCACTTGTGGATCAAGTCTGGGAGGGCATTGACTTGAGGGAGGTTGTAAATGGGCAAATTTGAGTCCCAAATCCCTAAAATATCAGCTCCACCAAGGTGTTGGGCTTTCAATTCATTTAGCATGTGAATATTGAACTTGGAACCCATTGGAAACCAATCTAACATCTGATAATCTACATCTCCCAGGGCTTTCCATGCTATCTCCCTTTGAGGGGCATTCAGAGGCTGGATATTCAGGGCTATTGGTGTCTCCATAGCTAATAAGGCTTCTGATTTGTATGTAAACTGGTTCTGAATGATCAGAGCAACCCGGAGGAGTTTCTTTGCAATGGAAGTGTGAATTTCAAGGAATAGAGGGCAAATGAACAACTGCAGCAATTGAAATACTGTTTTGAAGTGTAAATAAGACCAATGTCTGGTCTCAATCTGTCTCTTTTAGCAGGTATGTACAGTTTGAGTGACTGGTTCGCGATTGCGCGAACAAAGTACATTTTTTTATGAAAATGTGGGCAAACAAGGCTTAGCTGGTGCTTTTCGACCTCACAGTTGCGAATGGGGGCTAGACACAGGAATTTTACCGGAAATTTATAATTTTCGGTGTCTTTTAAGCGTTTTGAGGGAATTCACAGACAAATTAGGCATATGAAGGATTTACAAAGGTAAATACCTGGTAAACAGCGAGCAACGGTCACGAATCTATGTAGAAATGGCGCGTCGGAGGTCTCCAAATCGATTTCAGCAAGGTGGTGCAAGTTTAGATGTGAAAAGAACATGCAGAGAAAGCAACAGCGAATTGGCAAAAAGTATGAAAAAACACGAAAATTGGCCAAAATATGGATTTTTGGCATATTGGCGCGTTTTTTGGATGACGTCATCAGGTGGGGTCAAGGTCGGATGACGTCAGCATGACGTCATCGGGTGATGTGGCGAGCTATGATTGGTCCACGGGGATAGTGAGGTGGCAGACATATCAGCGCAGGGACGGACGAAGGAGCTGATGCGGCGGCGGGGTGTCAGTGACGTGGTCCTGACGCGGTGATGACGCGGGCATGGCAAAACTGGTGGTAAACGAAAAAGCGGTAATGGTTTTCTCGGACCGCCTACCATACGGCGATGGTTTTGTCAGAGGGCAACCCGAGAAATTGTGAGGGCGACGCGTGGCAGGGGCCTGACGTCACCCTCTGACAGTTTCTCGGGTACTAAATGTCGGACGTCGGGCGCAACCCGATATGTATAATGGCCGTCCGATCTAAAGCGCTCGATCAGACGGTTGACGAGTCAGTGAAGTGATCGGTCAATACGGAAGGGGGGCGGGATTAAAATAATACTTCTTTTGGGATTTGTGCTCGGCGGACACCTCTGGGATGCGGTGGTTTGTAATGTTTTTCAACGTATTTTGAAAATAAAATAATATGCGCCGATACTTTGGATAAGTGCAAAAAGTGGGTTTTTGGTGTGTTATTTGCAAATGAAGCGGGTCATAGGTAAAAAGGGTTTTTTCAAGGTTTTCTTAGCAAATGAAGGTTTTAATGGGCCAAATGGATTCAGAAGAGGGGAGGGGGGTTAGACTTAGGTTTATCAAAGTGACCAAATGTCATTTTGATCCCTGACAGAGAACATATGGCTATAATGCCAAGGGGAGGGATATTTATACAATGTTTGGGGTTTATACACCATGGTGTTATAATAATAGGGAAAGGGTAACATAGGGGAATTTATACAATAAAGTTAGGGGTTAATATGGATGAAAAAGGGTGGATGAGGGGAGATACCACTAAGTTTGTTTGAAAATAACTTAACTTAGGGAGTAGAGCAAAATGAAAAGAGTTTTAGACAAGAAATGTGACTTTTAAAGGACTAGGAACCACCATAAAACCATCAATTCTTCCATGAATCTCAACTGATGATGGGATGTTAGTAATGAATGGGAAGAGGGGAAGAAGGGAGGTTAGACATGCTTCTTTGCTTTGCTGCCACCTGATGGAGAAGAAGGACTTCTCAATCCATTGATTCTGCTTTTGTGAAATAGGCTAATCACTCATGCAATTTGTAAGAAATGACATTTCTGCAACCCCAACTGCCTACCCATCTACTTGCCTAGCATTTTTTGTCTTCTTCTTGGAGGGTGCACTTGGACTTGCAGACCCTTATTTGCCTTTTCTTTTCTCTGGCTTTTTCTTTTGTTTTTCTATCTACTTCTACCCTTATTTCTTCCAAGGTCCCAGATTAAGCAGTTGGGAGCCTTTCTTCTCTACCTAAACTACTTGTCTGCCAAGATTAAACAGTTTGGACAGACTTCTTTCTCTATTCTATAACTGAAAATTTAAAACATGGCATGATCCAGATTAGGCTGTTGGACCATCCATCAAAATTGAGTGCTCATCAAGCTATATACACACCTTGTGTCCCTTTGGAAATATGTGATCTTTGCATGACCAAAGCAGAGCATATTTGGAACTTTTCATTGCCAATCATGAAATATGAAACCTATTGGTATAGGTAGCTAACACCTTGAAATGATAAAGCGCTTCACCCTTCCTAGATAATACAAAACCCTAATCTACTACAGGCTTCGCACTTTAGGGGGCAATCTGTTACACTAAAAAATGTCACCATGACTATTTACAGTTGGTATGGCTCTATCAACAGTCATGCTATCCTCCTGGGCAAGTCTTATGCCTCTGCTCTCCATGTCAAACTCCAAAAAGAGAGAAAGTCTTTATAAATGTATTTATCTCTGGGTACGCAGGTTCTCTCAACCTTACCTGCGGATACGCACCTAATGTTCACAAAAGCTGCGTACTTGTACGCTCTGTATGTAAAGGGGTAGGTGCGTACCCCTGTAAAGGTCAAAATGCGCAAGTTTCATCTTTAAAAAGTTACTTGTGGTCATTTCTAGAGCATTCTAGAAGGTTGTTCGACGTGTATTGAGTGCCTCCAGATGGTTCATGTACCCCTACCAAAGAGGAACTTATCCCATCAATAAGGGAGCTATCCCATCCAAAGAGGGGATTATCCCATTGATGGTGGACCTGAATAACTTCCTCTAGAGCACTATAAATACAGGCATTGGGCCAGAAGGAGGGGAGGTTGGAAGCTAAACATTTCTAAGGGTAGATGCTGCTGGAATTAGGACTCCCATTTAGAAGCTTGTGAGGAGAGATTGCCATCTTTGCTTGTTCTATTTGGAAGTGGGTGAGCTTTGTCAAAGTAAAGGAGAACTCTTGATGGACCTTGGGAGGGACTTGCACAACACCAAGGCTCAGGTTGTAATTGTTCCTTTTGTTTCCTATTAATGCAAATGAGTCCATTCTTCTCAATAACTTGTTATTTATGAGTTGTTTCATGTACTCCTTGGTCTATGTGTTAAATATGTTTTATTCTATGAGATTATCAAGTGCTATTTAATCGTTTGATTGTTAGTGGATGCAGGTTTCAAAGTGAAGGAGGAGCTCATCCGGATCAGTGAGGCTAGACTGCTACAACAGCGTTGGATTACAGGTAGGATCTAAACACTTGATTTCTTATATAATAAATGCATGTTTAGAGAAGGATTGCTCTTGTTTGTCTTGTTTGTCACTAGAGAGTCTTAGGCTCCTAGGGAGGTTGGTTGTGTCCGCACTATCAACTCTTTCCGCCTGACAACTCCCAAAGGTCTCCCACCTATTCGTGATCATGAACATGCTATTCATCTGATTCCAGGAAGTGTTCCTCCAAACATCAGGCCGTACAGATATCCCTATGCCCAAAACAGTGAAATTGAACGTATGGTTGCAGAAATGCTAGAGGCTAGTATAATTCAACCTAGTCAAAGTTCTTTCTCTGCTCCAGTAGTATTGGTGCACAAGAAGGATGGATCATGGCACATATGTCCGGATTATAGGGAGCTCAACAAGCTCACTATTAAAGATAAGTTTCCCATTCCTCTCATTGATGAATTATTGGATGAATTACATGGATCAATTTACTTCACCAAGTTGGATCTTCGTTCAGGATATCATCAAATCAGAATGAAGACTGAAGACATTCCAAAAACAGCATTTAGAACTCATGAGGGTCATTATGAATTTTTGGTCATGCCTTTTGGACTTACCAATGCACCTTCTACATTTCAAGGTTTGATGAATTCCATTTTCAAACCCTTCCTTATAAAATTTGTGTTAGTATTTTTTGATGATATACTAATCTATAGCAAGTCATGGAAGATCATGTTGAACATGTTGACAGGGTGCTACAACTATTGGAGGAGAAACAAATATATGCAAAAAGATCCAAATGTTTCTTTGGAGTACAAGAGGTGGAATATCTGGGTCATATTGTATCTCATGAAGGAGTTAAGGTAAACCCTAGCAAAATTAAAGCCATTAAGGAATGGAAAATCCCCACATCCATAAAGCATCTGCGAGGATTTCTCAGGTTGACAGGGTATTATTGCAAGTTTGTTAAGAATTATGGGAGAATAGCAGCACCTCTAACAACATTATTGAAGAAAGATGCATTTTCGTGGACTCCAAAAGAAACAAAGGCCTTCGAACATCTTAAAGAGGCAATGTGCCAAGCACCAGTCTTAGCTACACCGGACTTCACAAAAACCTTTATTGTGGAATGTGATACTTCAGGAAATGGAATTGGTGTTGTTTTAATGCAAGATGAAAGACCCATTGCTTTTGAAAGCCGTCCAATCAAGGGAAAGTTTTTACACAAAGCTATTTATGAGAAGGAAATGTTGGCAATACTACATGCACTTAAGAAATGGCGACCCTACCTAATGGGAAGACACTTCAAGGTAAAAATGGATCATGATAGCCTTAAATAATTTTTAGAGCAAAGATTATCCTCTGAAGAGCAACAAAATTGGGTCACAAAGATGTTGGGTTATGACTTTGAAATCATCCACAAAAAAGGGAAGCAAAATGTGGTGGCAAATGCACTCTCAAGAAAGGTTGAGGATGTGGAAGCGTTGTTGTGCACCATTTCTATTATCCAACCAGATTGGATAAATGAAGCAAGGGAGGAGTGGAAGAATGATGAAGAAGTGTGGGAACTTATTCGAAAGTTGCAACAAGATTCCAGTACATCTGATACATTTAGCTGGCAAAATGATTTGTTATGGTACAAAGATCGCTTATACCTCTGTAAGAATTCGCAACTCAAACAAAATATTCTTATGGAATTGCACACTTCTCCCTTAGGAGGGCACTTAGGATTTTTAAAAACTTACCACAGGGTTAAGAAGGAATTTTTTTTGGATGGCCTTAAATCAGATATTCAAAAGTTTGTGGCGGAATGTTTGGTTTTCCAACAAAATAAAGTTGAAACAATTAAGACCCCTGGTCTATTACAACCTTTATCCATTCCAAGCCAACGTTGGGAGGAGGTTTCAATGGATTTTATCACAGGTTTACCCAAGTCTGAGGGAAAGAGTGCCATCATGGTGGTAGTTGACAGACTTACCAAGTATGCACACTTTTTTGCATTATCACATCCATTGAAAGCCAGTACAGTTTCTACTGCATTTATGGAAACAATTCAAAAGCTACATGGAAACCCAAAGATTATTGTAAGTGATAGAGATCCCATTTTCACTGGAAATTTTTGGATAGAATTATTTTCTTGTCTTGGTACTCAATTAGCTCATAGCTCATCTTATCATCCTCAATCTGATGGGCAAACTGAGATAGTAAACAAATGTTTGGAAGGATATCTTCGTTGCTTTGTATCTAATAAACAGACACAATGGGTCAAAAGGTTGCCTCTGGCTGAATGGTGGTATAACACTTCCTTCCATACAACAACAAAAATGACCCCATTTATGGCACTTTATGGATATCAACCACCATCCATCACATCATATTTAAGAGAAAATTCTAAGGTTCAAGCAGTGGAACATCACATTGAACATCAACAACAAGTCCTCCAACTCTTAAAGGATAACCTCGTGTTGGCACATAATAGAATGAAACAACAGGCAGATCAACATCGCAACGAAAGAAGTTTTGATATAGGCAATTGGGTGTTCCTACGGCTACAACCATATAAACAAATTTCCCTCAAGCAAGCTAAGAAGGATAATAAATTATCACCAAAGTATTATGGTCCGTACAAGGTGTTGCAAAAGATTGGTACTATGGGATACAAATTGGAGCTTCCTGCAGCGTCTCGAGTGCACCCAGCTTTCCATGTTTCATGTTTAAAGAAGGTTATAGGCGACAAGCTCCCAGTTCAAACAATATTGCCAGAACTTGATGAGGAAGGAAAAATTATATTGGAACCGGAAGCAGTCACAGAAATAAAAACTTGACAACTACGAAATCGATCAATCTCGGAGTATCTCATCAAGTGGAAGAACTTATCCCCTAAAGGTTCCACATGGGAGGATGAGAATTTTATACAGAAGCATCCAGAATTACTCAAGCGTTGAGGACAACACGTTTTTGAAGGAGAGGGGCATGATAGGACCCTATAATACTAGTGATTACCCCATTGCTATTATAGTTGTATCCCTTATTAATATTGTTGTGCCCCTATTGTCCCCATATTTTTATTACTGTACCCCATAGAATCCCTCTATTGTTATTTTTGTGGCTTTATATTATTATTGTTAGGTCGGTTGGGTTATATTGTGAATCCTTAGACTCCTATATATAGAAAGGAGGTTTTGTCATTTGAATCATCCAAGAATTTCTCATTTATGTAATGTGAAGGAGGTTGCCCCCTCGAAGAGGCTGAATTCTAAGGCGTTGATCTATATTTTCTATCTTTTTCTTGAGCTGGTTTCATAACAATGGTACCACAAACCATAATAGTATCATAGTGCCTCATATTTTGTGAAAAATGCATCTAAATACATCACACAAGCCTCATCAATTAGAGGAAATTTCAACCTAAAAGTGCCCATGAAATTTTCGAGTAATTTCTAGGTCATAATATGTAAACTAATCAAAATCCTTTAAATTTAAAAATAGATACATGTAAATATTTTGGAGAGAAAAGAAGAAAACTACCTTTTTTTAATTGTATTTTGTTAAACTCACATGGGCAACAAGAGAAAATATGAAAGATAAAACATGCAGTACAATTTTTATTGACAAATGATATACATTTATAGTACATTGTTTGACCGTTGGGTTTCACATCCCAAGGTCTCTTGGACTCCTTTTTTCCATTCGGCTTCCACACTAACCCATTGAGGATTAGGTGTCCAAAATTCCCCCCATTAATCCGAAGGGTTATGTATGAGTCCAAGAAGAGAGCTATAATACAAAATGTGCAAAAAATTCATGGCAGCACTAAACTGAATGTGCTCTATGAAATGTTGGTATAAAGGGCAGTGGTTTAAGGATGACCACCAACACTGGAATGCTTAGTGCAGTTCCCAGAACTCTTCCAAAACTGGCAAGAAGCTGAAGTCTTCTACTAGAGGAAGTGATCCTATTGTTTTAAAGAGGGAAACCTTCAACCATGAAAGGGAGGTCTCACCCCGCATAAAAGGGAGAACTTCAACCTGAAAAGGGAAGTCTCAACCTGTGATGGTTTAAGGATGACCAACAACTCTGGAATGCTTAATGTAATTCCTGGAACTCTTCCAAAACTGGCAAGAAGCTGGAGTCTTCTGCTAGAGGAAGTGTTCTCAATTTTTCTCCTGGAATTCTTCCAAAACTGGAAAGAAGTTGAAGTCTTTTTCTAGAGGAAGTGTCCCAGATTGCCAACTGAAGGAATGTTCACGGGCATCTTTGTTTCTGGCGACAACTCTAAAACTGGTGTGGCAGGTTGTGGCTCAGGCTCGCTTGATGTGGCTTTGAAGCTTGTAGATGACCATCATTTCTCCCCCTATCAGATACAAGGTGAGATGACGGAGAAAACTCAACTGCAAGACTTTTCAATACTCTGGAACAAGTTCTAACATGTGTTTGGAATATCTTCTTGGCTGTTGATGCCCATTGCCAAGAAGCGATCCATCCAATATGAATGTTTGTTCTTGCAGGATGTTTGTTTCTGAAGCATCTGTGTGAAGAATGGCTGGTTTTATGACAGTGCTTACATGGATGAAGATCAAAACATTGATCTTTCAAATGGCCAACTCGGTCACAATGTTGGAATTTTACAATTTGTTGTTGTTGTTGTTGTTGTTGTTGCTACTGTGGAAGAGGGGCAAAGTCTGGAATAGCTAAAGCTGAACTGTCATGAATTAATCCAACACTCTGAAACTGAATGGGCTTGGCGTAGTCTGGAATATGAAAGGACAAGTCCTTGTCATATCCAAGACCAGTTTTGTGCTTGTTGAGGACAAGCTATTCCCAAGGTCTGATGATGGGCTTGGGAAGTGCACACTGAGTTTCTGCATCTGCATGTACTACTGTTGCTTTATTGGGCACTGGATCTATATGAACTTCAACAATATTGTCTTGTTGTTTATGGGAGTCTGCTTCATTTTTCTGAACAGAAACAGGTTCAGAATGATGACTCCTCTGTTTTAATTCTTCTTGCTGTAGCTGAGTTTCGAGCTGCAAAAAATCAATTTTGTCATGTACATCTTGTAAACAACTGTGAATATCAGTGAGAAAATCCTTGCTGATTTTGATTGTATTACCCATAGTAGAGAGTATTAGATTGTCCAGTGACTCTAATATTGCACCAATTGGAGCCATTTTTCAGCCTAAAAAAAAATAGTAAAACAATGAGGAAAAGATGGACACCAATTGCTCTTTTATATAAACTTATGGCAACAACTTCAAATCAATGTTGGCACCTTGCAATAGATTCACAACACAAAGAATGGTGATATCCAGAAAACAGAATTTAACTCTTCATCGACTGACGCTGAAATCAAGGCATAGGCCTTGTTGTTCTTGTTTTCCCATATGGCGAGTTCTTTTTCTGAAGTGGGCTTCTCAGGAGGATTGCCTCCTTCTCCTTCACTAACTCCTTTCCATAATTCATTAAAAATCAAAGTATGCTTTATCTTCCTTGGCCATTCATGGTAGTTCTCTTTGACAAAGAGAGTTAATCAAACTATGGAGATGAGTGAATGCATCATCAAAAAATATTTTCTACTTTTGATTTCAAAAATAATCATAGCCTTGCTCTCTGCCTTTTTTATTTTATTGATACCCTTCTATTTAAGTAAGACACTTATTTAATATGTAGATGGAAAATCTTCACTCTTCACTACACTATGTCAAAACTTTTAATATGAGCATATATTCTGTGCACATACATTGTCACATAATATATATCTATACCACCACTCATATATCATATATCATGCTCCAACTTATATAAGGATTTCAATATTATGCCCATCTCACATATATGTTATGGCTCCATTCATTTATGTACTTTCGCATACTAACACCTTTATGGATATATGACTCAACGTAATATATGCCATTACATATAATATAACCATAAAAAACTTCAATGAATTGTGAATACACCAGCACGGTCTTCAAGGGAGGAATTCAAAGTATATTCATACCATACGCCATAGCTCCAACACTTATAAATGACTCAAAGCATATAAAATTCAACACACAACCCTCATGTACAACATTGATTTTAAATTAACGCAGGATAGAATAATACCAGTCAACACATGGATTTGGCATATCAATTCGACGCTGTTAATTTTAACATATCATAACCAACACATCGTTTTGTAGGACTACTGCACAATAGAACATCCACATAGAAGGTTCCACATAGAAGGTTCAACGCACTACAGGCTCACCATACACCATTACACAGTATCCATGCACCGAACGTAGCATACCATACGACTCCAATTCAACGCAGAGGAGTAATGCAACCAGATTTTGTGGGCTTCGACAGCAGGCTTTACAAACACTCAGGCTGTTGGATCGCAGCTCAAACACAGATCCACTTCAAACATTCATCAGTCCTCGTATATACGGCACTCATCGGAGAATTCATTTTCCATTAACAATAATATAATCACGCATATCAGGTATTATAACCACGCATATCAGGTCCATTCTGATTTATTTGACCTCAAATCACACCATTTCCCCAAAACTATATGCGTATTAGTAATAACTGTAACAACGATACCACGTTTCTGCGTTCTTCAATGTGACAACATTCTTTTCATGCATGGATTGGAGCAGTGTTTTCCACGATATCCCGCTTCTCCACCAGACTCCAAACGGGACCACGCTCACCGCATCTCCTCCATGTATGTGACAGCGTTCAATATTGCAGGTAAAAGGAACTGAAAATCCAAGCGATGTCAATGGAAATCCAAGCGTTCAGGCTACGTGGAGCAGACCAGCGTTCAGAAATAAAATAGTTGCCTAAATGAAATAGAAAAGGTTGTGTTCAATTACAGAAGAATGGAATGCGTTTCCATGAAAGTCAAGCCCTACAGAAATCGGAGGACATGCTCCTTGTGGAGAATCAATGCCTTCGTACCAAGATACGAAAATACCAAAATGCAACAAGTCAGAATACATTCCATTTGTACGAGGACGCCCATCGTGAATGTCATACTAAAGATTTCCTTAAAGGATTTGATCTTCGTGATCCAGAGAATTCCAAAATAGGATTCGAACATCCGTGACCTTCGAACGTTTCACATTTCTTCCCATTAGTCTTGCACTAAATCAGGCCAGCGTTCAGAAATAAAACGCATATGACAGACAGGGCCAGCGAATAAAAATGACAAACAGGGCCAGCAAATAAAAATGACAGACAGGACAACACTAAAATTACCATGAAACGCTTATGGACAGAGAGCGCAGGTAAAAAATATGGCAGACAGACATGTCAGAAGAGCTTGGACAACGCTGGCAGTGTCAGGCGCAGCTAAAATTTAGCTGAAGAAATATCCATGAGAAAATATTCATGAAGTTTATGGTAGAAATAAACTGCACAGAAAGGCCATAAAACAAATGGCTCAAATTAATTATGCAGGGTAGGAATACGCATGCTCTGATACCATGTTAAACTCACATGGGAAACAAGAGAAAATATGAAAGATAAAACATGCAGTACAATTTTTATTGACAAATGATATACATTTATAGTACATTGTTTGACCGTTGGGTTTCACATCCCAAGGTCTCTTGGACTCCTTTTGTCCATTCGGCTTCCACACTAACCCATTGAGGATTAGGTGTCCAACATATTTTTGACTTATCTCCTTATAGGTTTACTCAAATTTCAAGTGTAAACACTCGTTGGATATGAAATTAAATTCCACACCGAACTAGTACCCATTATGCGTACTTCTAAGAAGACTCACATTGATGAAAATTGAAGATATAGTAGAAAGCGTGTTGAACACGCTTTTTAATGTATTTTTAATTTTTATCAATGAGGCTTTTCTTAGAAGTATGCACAATGGGTACTCATTGGATGTGGAATTTAATTCCGCAGCGAACGAGTGTCAACACTTGAAATTTGAGTAAACCTATAAGGAGATAAGCCAAAAATACAATTAAAAAAAAAAGTAGTTTTCCTCTTTCCCTCCAAAATTCATAACTCTTATTTTATTATTTTAACTATTATTTTATTATTTTTCGAAAGGAGGCCGCTGTTAGGCTGAAATTTCCTCTAAGGTTTCAAACATATTTTTAGCTTATGACTTGTAAACAAATTAACTCACTTATGTGTGGGAGGAATATCACATGGCCTTATTAGGTACTTCCAAACTCAAGGGGAGGAACAATTCTTAGGCTGACCCATCAATCAATAGGTGTGAATGATAATTGACATGATGTGGGGTTTACTCCATGGATGATTCCACTATGTTGTATCATTTATTTGATTCATCATCCTTGATCATTGTGTGTAGAGGAAGCAATCATGGGATTTAATTTACTCTTTTCCTTAGCTTATTCTTACCACCCCTCCTGTGCACCTGTCTCTTTAATGATTTTTTTTTTCATAAAAATAACTTGGGTTATCTACTTTACTTCAAATCAAACCCCTTTAGAGTTGAAGTGTTTAATCACTTATTAAGGTTGGGACATTCAAAGTTACCCTTGATAGATATAATAAGATTCCAACTAGGTGAGGGCTAATGAGTAGGGTAGAGCTCATGTTAGGTTGTTTTCCACATACTTTCAATTATCCTAACCAATGTTTTGTATTTTGACGTTGTGGCTCATTCCTTTTCTCTTTTTTCTACACCATCGAGCTCTTACTGCCAAGTCTCTAGGCCCCTACTCAAGGACAAGGAACACAAAGAACCAATATTGGGGGCATAATGTACTCAACTAAAATAAGGAACACAAATGCAAGGGAAAGGTGAAATGTTTTAAGTATGATTTACCGTGTACACATAGAATTAGTCATTGTATCATGTTTTCTCCCCTCTAAAAAGGACTTAAGGAGGGTCACACTAAACTATGGGAATAAGAAATCCACCAAGGTGAATCAAGGGAACAAGGGTATAGTCAAAACTAGTCAATCACCTAATTTAACCCATGATCCATACTAGAATGCCTTTAAAACTTTAAATGAAAGCACATGAATAGAAAAAAAGGTTTTTGTGCATCACATTTAAAGACCCACCATCATTAATTCAACAAGTTAGATGTAATACATCATCAATCAAATAATGGAAAAGAAGCATGTGAGGCTTCCTATCTATGGATCATGGTGGGGATGTTAGCTGGGTCATTGAATCAAACGAGAAAATCCCCCCCTAGGGGTTACCCACTTGCTAATGGTTAATAGGTTCATGATAAATATCTCTTATGCTAGGCCCACTAGCACTATTCTACACTTAGATACCTTACTAATGCTATAATAATTGCATTAATTGGAATTCATATGCAAAATGCATGCCTCCTATAAGTAGACATGCTATATTGGTCACCTTGATATGAAAGGCTGCCACATCAACATCTATTCATCATGCATATGAAGATAACCATGTGTGGATTTTCAACAAGACTCTAGAAGGACAAAACCATAAATATAGATGAGGGTTGAGAGAGTCAAAGGTTTGTGGTTGGATTATGATAGTAGTGAAAGGGATACATAGTCTCTATCTATGATTCATCAGTATACTGTGTTGACTGAGGAGAGTGTGATCTAGGATTGTATGGATAACTCAGACACTATGCAAAATTTTGAATCACTTCATCAAATTTTTAGTCCAAGTTTCCAGGAAAATTGTGGTATTGAATCCTCATCATCATCATCATTACAGAGTTTGGTAGCCACCAAAGATGTTCAATATCCTGACACTACTCTTGTTGAGGTAAGTCCAGGAAAATCCTTACACATTGGTTTAGACCTAGACTTATCACAACAGGAGCAACTTGTGAGCTTGTTGCAAGATCATGTTGATGCCTTTGGATGGAGTTATGAGGACCTGAGAGGCATCCCTCCTAAAACTTGCACTTGCACTAATAATATTTATATTCAGGAGGGCACCCAACTTGTCCAACAAACCCAAAGGCAAATGAACCCTACACTAAGATATGTTGTTAAAGAATAACTTCAAAAACTCTTGAATGTCGATTTTATCTATCCTATATCTGATAGCCATTAGGTCTCTCCATTAGTAATAGTCCCAAAGAAATATGGGATATGTTGAATTTGTATTGATTATAGATAATTAAATAAATCCACTCTCGAGGATTAATTTCCCGTTCTCTTCATTGATTAGATACTAGATACCCTTACAGGTAAAAGGTATTCATTTTTAGATGGCTTCAGTGGTCACAACGAAATACAAATCACACCTTAGGATCAGGACACGACTACCTTTACTTGTCCTTGGGGAAAATTCACTTACTGATTACTTCCCTTTAGACTTTGCAATGCTCTGACCACCTTTCAAATGGAAATCTTCACTATCTTTGTTGACCTCAAGTGTGTAGAGGTTTATATGGATGAATTTTCAGTATTTGGTGATTCTTTTCAGGAAGCTCTTCAAATTTTAAAGAAAGTACTAAATAGGTGCCAAGAGGCTCACCTTGATTTTAGTGACAAGAAATGTAGATTGATGCAAAGTAGGGGTGGTCCTTGGCCATCTTATTTCTGATAAGGATATCTAGGTAGATCTGGCTAAGACAAATGTCATTATACATCCGCATGTACCAAAAACGCAAAGGGAAGTGAGATGGTTCCTAGGTCATGTGGGTTATTACCAAAGATTCATGGAGAATTTTTCTAGGATAGTTGCCCCCCTTTTTTGATTATTAGCTAAGGATATTGATTTCTCTTGGAATGAGGATTTCCAGCGAAATTTTGAGAATCTGTAGGAGAGATTAGTATAGGCACCAGTAATAAGGGGATGTAATTGGTCCCTTCCATTCCATATCTCCTTAGATGTCTCAGATACTTCCAATGGTGCATCATTAGGACAGGAAGAAAATCAACAATCCTATGCCATCTTCTGCATTAGTAAAAACTTGTCATCTATTGAACTTAGCTACATAGTAACAGAGAAATAGTTTTTAGTTGTGGTTTTTTCCATTAACAAATTCACACATTATATTACAAGATATGAAGTATTTATACACACCGTGTTAGGGTCCTATAATTTATAGGATCTCAAGGTAATTGAGTGTTGTATCTCAAGAATCTTATTTTGTAAATAGTTGTTAATCTGCCAATGATTTCCAAATAAAATAAAAATAGAATAAAAAATGAAAAGATGGTATAAATAAGAAAAGAAAAGATAAAAAAAATAATATTGAAAAAGAAGAAAAGATTGAACCCCACCAAAAGAAAGAAAAATAAAAAAAAATGAATAACACTGTGAGTGTTACAAGTCTAAATGCCACTACTCATAGATAGTTTTGCTTCATCACTAAAAAAATAAAAGTTGTGTGCAACTTGTTCAAAATGCTACAATCATTAGTTTTTAGTTTAATCATACAGTGTAATCGTGATTAAACTTATTTCAATTTTTGCAAATTATGTTCGAGAATAAAGATTCGCCTGATAATGTAATCTCGGTAAATCAGTAGTTAGGTAGAAAATGACATTGATACAATTGTTTAATCTGGATCAATTGGAGAAATAAGGGATAGGTTAAATAGTTTTTCATTTTGTATAAAAGAAAATAAAGTGGGTTTGCTAGTCTAAGTGCACCCTTTTGAAAAATAAAAAATGCTAGTTTAGCTAAGGGTAGGTAGATTAGATGATTTGTAAATATTTGCCTATATCATTTTTATCCAAAGTTTTGATCATAGGCTAAAGGGAAAATATGTGTGCTATGGGAATAAAGTCTTTCATATGTTTTATACTTCCTCTTATCCTAAGTTTGGAGGTAAATTATAAAAATCGCATGCAGACAAATTTGCTTTGTTGTATTTGGTTAAAGTACACTTCAGCCAGTGACACCGGGGATCTGTTCCCACTCATAATCAACGGCCCTCATCCGCCTTCCACCCCCCCCTCCATATTGCCTTTACCATCGGGGGGGTTCTTAAAAGTTTTTTCTCCCATCAGGCCTCATCCCCTACATGTCACCCTCTCGCGATTTCGCACCCCCCCTCACCAAAAACACAAATCACCTCCTGCCCCCCTAAAAACCACTTTTTCCTCACATGCTTTACCATGCCCCACCACGATTCCTCTGCCATTCTCTTCTCACCACGTCACATAATAGTTAAGCCAACTAAATTCTTTCCCAACAAACAACCATTCTGCATTAAATTTGTAATT
This sequence comes from Pinus tabuliformis, assembly GCA_031772625.1. Taxonomy (NCBI): domain Eukaryota; kingdom Viridiplantae; phylum Streptophyta; class Pinopsida; order Pinales; family Pinaceae; genus Pinus; species Pinus tabuliformis. Next base: position 1,540,418,733 of record CM062804.1, on the reverse strand, counting down.
CCCAGGTAACTGTTTAGGCCTAATGGTCTCGCACCATTTTCAACAGAACCATTTCCTGCAGTGTTTAAAACCTTATGAACTTGTCACTCTCCTTTCTTTACTTCTCATCCTATCCCTCTCTTTCTTTTTACTATTTGTCTTTTTTTATCGACATTTTTCCACAACAATCACTCTCAGAGGTATTCCGCGACCATACCACGTCAGAAATTTGACAGTTCCCTATTTCTTTTACCTAACAGTTTATTACTCAAACACTTCCCCCAGTAAGCTCTTCTGTAAACTCCTTTTATTATCAGATTCTTACAGTCATGCCTCTAAAGACTAAGACTCAAGATAATCCTGTTAACCCTATGATTCCCCCTTTCATAAATTTAGATCATATACCTTTAGCCGAGAGGGATTACAGGATTAATGAAGCTCAATGTGATTGTTATTTTCTTGAGTTATATTGTTGGTTAGAAGATAAACATGCATATAATATCGATGAAATTGGGTTTTGGGAGTCTAACCTCCCCCATTACATTTTCCCTTTGACATTCCAAGCCCCAGAGTTTACTCGAAGGTGTCAAGCATGCTATGTCCCTACTCAAAGAGCTATCACTGGCCCTACAGGTGACATTGTCTTCACAATTTCTGCCCAATCCATTGACTAAATGATGTTGGCTCCCACTGTGGAAAATAATACCCCTTTCTCCGTAGAAGCCCTCACCCAGCTTTATCAGAAGCTGGATTTCATCGCCAGAGCTAGAATCTTTGAGATGTTCTTGCCTAAGAATGCCCAATTACCTAAAAATAATCCTCCATATCCTTCCTCCATCTTCCTTGATTAGGCCAAACAAATTATATCCATGATTTCTTACATTTTAGTTTCTTTTTCTGATCAATGGGTAGATGATCCCATTTCTAGATTCCTCTCCATATTTTCCACAAACAACAAGCCTTCCATTGTGTTCAATTTTAGTCAATTCTTGGCTGACAGTATTGATAAAAAAATCATAAAGTTTCCCACAGAACAGGTGTTCAATTACACCTCTATTTTGATTTATATGTTCTTCTACTATCAAGCAGACAAATTCAATTTTGTCTTACAGAAGCTTGACGATGCAATAAATTAGCAGCCAATGGTCTTTTGGACCTCATTGGTCATGAAATAACAACAAGAGTTCACTTATAAGTAGTTCATTGAAGATTTTGTTCACCTAGCCATGAAGATTCTTAACAATGAAATTTAACCCAGGATCAGTGAGGAAATCAAGAGAATTCTGCACCTAACAGATCAGGAAAAGACTGGGGATTGGTATTTATACCAAAATTATACAAAAATCAAGGTGTATGGTTGTGAATTGGCACCATATATACTCCCCAAATACCTCCTAATGAGGATTTTTACCTTGGAGTATATTAGATAGATGTTGAATTTGGATGACATCCACTTTTTAGTGGCCAAGAAGAAATCATTGTTTAGAATAAAGACACAGGTGGGCTCGTTTGTATGTAACACAAGAACAGCAGGTGAAGAAGTAGACAGGATTCTTAAATAAATGAAGTTCAGTCTAAGCTTTACATGATCTTATAACCCCTATGGCATCATTTCAAAGCCCAGAGTGGAGAATAAAATCACTCCTTATATTCATACTTCAAGGCTAGAAATAGAACATGATGAGGTTGATCATAGAGAAGAATATATAGATTAGGCAGATGGAGGCAGAAATGGAGAAAATGATAAAGGAGAAAGAAGAGAGCTAAAAGATGACCATTGGCCCCCTGGATGCCATATCCATTTGTCAGCTTCCAGCAATAGGAACAACCACTACATCCACTTCTTCCACTGAGACTGTGACTATTGAACAAGTAACAAAGATAGTGGAGAACATGTCACTCCAATCAAAGGAGATTGAGACTTTGCAGGGCCAGCTCAAAGCTTTAGAAGTGCAAAAGGCCAAAGATGAAGCTGCTCAAGTTACTAAAATGAAAAAATCCCAGAGACTGTTGGAGAAGTTGCAAAAGGTAGAGAGAGACACTTCAATTGGTCAAACCTTGTCCCAAGCCAAGGAAACCATTTGGATGAATATACTAGACTCTATGAATGAGATTTGGCCTTCTATCCAAATCATATTTGAGCAGAAAGAGTTGATATAAAAGGCTACAGAAACTATTGTGTGGGGAAGAGAGAAGCTGGAAGAGATGCCCACAGAAGCCTCTAACATTATTAGGTTCTTGAACTCAAAGTCCAAGTGTAAGCTTGAAGAAGTAGGGATCAGAGATAGAACTGCCACCATTCTGGAAGTCAAGAAAGTCTTGTCAAAAAGGAACCTTATCGATTAGTTGGAAGAAAGATGTGAAACCTTGGAGCTACAAGTACATAGGTTCACTAACAGAATTGAAGCATTGATCCAAAAGGGATTGCCCAACATTTATGTAATAATTGACAAATTAATCACTTAGGAAGACTATGTCTTGAAGATGAAAGAAATGGCTAGAAGAAGCATCAAGTTCAGTATGATTAAGGGCAGTATGACAACAAAGGAGTTTTTGGAAACCATGTCAAATGATTTCCATGTACAGAATGAGGTAAAACACATTTTTACTATGAAGCCAACTTTTTCCAAATACAAAGAGGTAGATGAAATTTACCGCAGGGTAACAAAATTGGCAATACCAAATGAAAAGAGATGGGAAGAATTGGTCGATTTACTGGATTGAAGGATAATTCAGAAATAGTAAAACAATTTCCAGCGCAGCATCCAGAAGGACGGTCAGTTCAGCAACGTAACATAGTTTTGGGTTGACTCAGCAACCGAAACCATCAAAACAGGGCCACCTTTCCTTTCAACTGCCTACGTGGCCTATTTGTCTACCAGGATTAGATAATTTTGTTTGTAATTAGGCTAATAATACACTGTCGGTTTGACAACGATTTTTTAAAGGATTTTTTGTAATTTTCATTATAAATACTTCACTATTTGAGGTATTAAGGGTTGATTTCCGAATGTAATTTATTCTTCATATTGTAATTTTCAAAATACTGGAGCATCAATAATACAAGGATGTTTCACAGGATTCATTTGGTGTGCTAAATGGTGATGTGTCTCTTTTGTTTATGTGTTTGAAAATTGTTTTTCTTTCTCTATTTTTCTAAAAATTCTGAATTATTCAACAAAAACTGTGATAAATAGGATTTGTTATTTAGAGCACCCTATTTTGGCTGTTGATAATTTTTATGTTTTCCACTGAAGTCAAATATGGGAATTCTTAATTTCTCCTAGATTTCTACTAAACCTTGCACCTTTGTTATTCAACCATCCATTTAAATTCTGAAAATATCCAAATAGTGCAACCTAGCTTTCCATGTGAGAACTCCTCTAAACAATGATGCAAAAATACAGTTTAATTTAGAGACTCCATATCCCAATGAAAATATAACACTCAAATCAACCAAACCTTTCAAACAAAATAAAAAATTACAATCATAGATAGCCTAAAATTTACTCTAAAACAAAGCTAAATTAAATAGAGAGATCCCTCCCTGAGGTTGGTAGGGCTAGATCCCAACTTCCAAAGTGGTTTTGATGTTGTCCTATGCATTTACTCCCTCAACCTCAAAAATACAACAAACCGCTCACTTTTCCATAAAATATTTTATGAAAAAGCCTTTAACTAGCAATAGGATAACTAGGTGGTTGCTTTTACTACAAGAATTCAATGTTACCATAATTGATAGGTCAGGGAAGTCAAATGTAGTAGCTGATTATCTTTCTAGATTGAATAACCTTGGTCAAACTATTACTATAGATGATTCATTTCCTAATGAACATGTGTTTGTTGTTTCGACCAAATCCCCTTGGTTTTCTAACATAGCTAATTACCTTGTCACAGGAAAAACACCACCACACCTATCTGCCAAAGAAAGGAGGAGGATAATTCAGAATAATGATTCATACTCCTAGATTCAAGGATATCTTTTCTACACGAGACCTGATCTTATTATTCATAGATGTGTAAGATAAGAGGATGTGTTTGATATCTTGAGAGATGCCCATGATGAGCCTTGTGGAGGCCATTTTGCTGACAAAAGGACAACATATAAAATCCTTCGCGCTGACTACTTTTGGCCTTCCTTGTTTAAGGATTCCAAACAGTATGTTAAGCGATGTCATAGTTGTCAGTGAATGGGCCAACCTAGTCAAGCCAATGAGATGCTTTTATGCCCGCAATTCATGTTAGAGCCCTTTGAAAAATGGACCATTGATTTTGTGGGACCTATACCCACAACATATTTAAATAAAATACACATCTTGGTTTGTACATATTTTGTAACAAAATGGGTAGAAGCTAAATTTGTTTCTTGTGCTACTAAAATAATTTTTGTTGACATTTTATTTACTGAACATTTTACTCGATTTGGTGTACCACGTAATATTTTTACTAACAATGGACTTCAATTTGTTTATAATCTGGTAAAAGGAATTGTAGATCAATACAAGATTTGACATATGAAGTCTACACCATATCACCCGTACGAAATGTCCAAGTAGAGTCTACAAATAAGGTAATTGAGTCCATCCTCACAAAAAATGTAAATTTTCATAGAAAGGATTGGGAAAAAAAAATAATAGAAGCCTTATGGGCATATAGAACTAATTGGAGGAACTGTACAAGTTACACACCTTATGAGGTCGTGCACATGAAACAAGTATTGTTACCGATCAAATTCCATATTAAGACCTTCAGGACTACAGTCCAGTTGGGACTAGATCTCTTCGAGGCACGACGACAACGTCTTTTACAGTTAAGTGAACTTGATGAGATAAGAAGGGATGTTTTTCAACAAAATACCTTGATGCAGCAAAAACGCATTAAATGGCATGAAAAGTTGATAAAGAAAAAGTAGCTCTAGCCAGGTAATTGGGTGCTCCTCTACTATTCAAAGTTTAAAAATTTTAAGGGGAAGCTTCGTACACACTGGTTTGGCCCTACAAAGTGATCAAAGTTTTTGAGAATGGAGCAGTGGAGATAAAAACCATTGATGGACAGGGTACAATTTTCTTGGTGAATGGACATAGGATTAGGATGTATCTTCAGCCCAACAGCGATGAAAATTTCATGCAACAAGTGCAGCGACAGTCAGATTTGAAAATGGGTAGGGGAGAATACCAACCTATTGTGAGTATCTTTTGATTTGTTCTTTTCCTAGAATATTTGAACAGAAAAAAAATAGAAAAAATAAATAAAAATAAAGAATGAAAAAAATAATAACACATGACTATGAGAAAAAACTTGCTAACACATTTGTGTAAGGATACGCTAAAAAACTAGCTTTTTGGTAGGCAAATTATTTTCTAATAAAATGAGATGCCACATGGAATTAATATGCATGACTAACCTACTTTTGAGAAGAGGAAGTATTCTACATGGATTTCTGGTGACAACAGAAAGAACCAATAGAAATATCACCCTTATCAAATTTTAAGGCAGGTGGCATGTCAAAATTTTATGCAAGTGACATAAAAAGTCCCATTGCAGTTAATTGTCTTACATAGGACACAACATTATTTGGTAGAGGCATCAACTATTCAAGGTGGACACTCTGTCCTTCTTCACTTCCCTTTTCTAAAATTTCCCTCTGATTTCATCTTTATTCCTTAATATATAATGATACCCTATTATTCTACTAATCCCCTATTCCCTGTTCTATTTTTTCACTCTTGTACCCTTAAATTTTTGCTCCTTTTCCCTCTTTATTATTTCCCTTTGGATCATTCCACCTTATTCTAAGAGTCCTGATGATTTTTCTTCCCTTTTCTTATGCAATATCCCCATCCCACTTCTTTTTCCCCTCTTATTTTTTAGGTTCTAACATCTTTGAAGCCTTGTCTATTCCAGGATCAAAGCATAGTAACACTTGATCCTAGTGATTCATGCTTCTCAACTTTGTAATTTGTTTTTTACACAGTCTAGCTAATTCTTGAAAGGAGAATTGATTGGTCATTATAGTAGAGGTATCCTTTTTAACAAATGCAAGTGCAGGAAGTCTCTTATCACAATGAAGGAATAATTTTTCATCACAGTGCTGGAATCTTTTTTATGAATTGATTTTAATAAAGTAGAATAATTTCTTCTTGGAGTATCATAGGGGTGGGTCATTTTTTATTTTTAATGATAGAATGATGACCTTGTCTTGGGTATGACTACCTCAAAGTGGCCATTATTGTTAAGGGTTCTGAAGGAATATGAATGGTTAGCATAAAAGTAATATAAAATCTAAGAGGCCTTTTATCATTATAAGTGACATTCGACCCCATAGAATATCATTATTAAGGTTGAAATTAATGTATGTAGGTTAATATTTATCCTTGTCATTATGTTTTAATGCTTCTACTAAAGGAATTTCCTTTACCATCACATGCAGATCGACCACTATCTATCACCTAAATTTATACGCCTCGAAGTTATGACCTGGATGACCATTATCTTTTAAATGTCGGCGCTAATAATTGTTTTTATGCCTAGTTTGGAAACCTTACTAAATTCATTGTTTTTAACTGAACCCCATACCTCGTGGGTGGTGACAACTATCTTGAGTAATAATGGGTCAAGCATGAGGCATTAGTATAGGAATCAAGACATGGAAGGAGCTTGTATTTTAATGAGTACATGGTACAGGAATTGTGAAAGACTTGAGATGAAATCATTCCTACACCATTCAAATTTCACTATAGTCTTATGTCGATCTGTGAATGTAAGTTTTGAGGGAATTTGAATCGTGAAAGGATTATAGAATTGTAGGTTGAATTAATGTCACAAGAACCATAACACCATTGAGAACTGGATTGTTCTCTCTTAAAGAAGTAGAGGGGATAATATAATATGAAGTGAGCCTTCCCATTCTACAGGAAGCGGGACGGCTTTCCTTCTTATAGAAGTTCAATGGTTATGATTCAGGTGTCACCAAGGATGTTATGCAAAATTTTTATGGGGAGATGGTGACTATAGGTTCATTGAGATTCGAATTGACAGAGAAATAAATTTCCCAAGCCACTGAGCTACATGTCATAGGGGAAAAATGGTTTAAGAAAGGTGAAGTAGCGAAAGTAGTCTGGTTCAAGTTTTTGGCAAAGAAAGCATACACAGTTGATTTGAAGAAAGAGGTGGAAAGGAATGAAATGATTGATAAATGGCAACATTTTCTATACATATTATAGAAATTACTGACTTTTGAAGGCAGGTACTCCATGACCTACCTACGCCACATCCATCTCGTAATGCACTTTGAGTTCGCCAAACTAATTAATTTCCCATATTTCCTATTAAAGAGCCTAACCAAAATGTTTAGGAGTGTCCAAAAAACTTTGGTAGATCAGGTAGGATGCAATTTGTGCCATTATGGGTTGATAAAATTTCTAGTGAGCGAGGAATTGAAAAACTAGGGTTATACCTGGGAGAAATTCCTCGTATTATATCAAAGTGAAGGAGTCAGGAAGGTGATTAACATCAAGAATAATCAAGGAGAAAATCATGAGAAGGCTAAAGACTCTAAGGGTACTGAACTTCAGACAAAGGAACAACAATGAGGAAAATATAAAGAGGTTAAAGAATCTATAACTACTTGGCCTCAGTGAGAAGAACAATAGGAGTAAAAGAGTTAGAGAGCGAAGAAAAGCATGACATTTGAAGTTGTGGGGCTAGAACCACCTCAAATAATAACACAAGGGTTATTAGAAAGACATCGTGCTTCTTCCCGAGGGAAGACATCAGGATCTCCTAGTTTCCCTGAAGTAGAAGTTATTAGGGACTCTAAATCAGATGGTACTTCTTTGGGAGATCCTCCACTGGATATCCCTGAAGGAAATGATGGAATCATTAGTGATAGCATCGGCTTGATGAAGAAAATATTTCTCTTTTAGTTGGGGTGGAGGGGTGGAATCGATGGGTACCCCTGTTGCCATTCAGGAGAAATTAGGAGAAGAGTATGAGGATGATATTCCTCTGTTTTCTGTGACAAAGAAATTAAAAAAGAAGAAGGTGGTCCATAAAGGAATTCAGGAACAAGAGAATGAAGAGCATGAGGGTTATATTCCTCTTGAATTTGTAATGGAAAAGATGAAGAAACACAAGAAAGTTCATGGGAAAAAGAAAAAGAATAAGGATTGTGTTCTTGATGTACCTTGTGAGAAGAAGACAAAGGAAAATCAGAATCTAAAACAATAGGTTCAAGAGTAGGTGTTGAATAAATGCATAAAAAATCAAAATTCCACACTAACAACTAGGAACAAAGAGTTTCTTATAGAGGTGGCTAGATTAAAGGAGGAGGTTAAGAAATGGAGGATTCAAGTGTCCTACATGAAAGCCCATCCAAGGAGGTTCAAAAGACAAGTTAGGAAGATCTAGGCCGAATGTTCGGGAATTAATATTCAAATCCAGAAATAAGCAGGCAAGATTTCAATTTTTTGTTTTTTTTATAGCTCAGTGAGTAGTTGTGTGGGGGCACACAAGAAGATGAGGTTGGGGTAATGTTAGGCCCTATAAATGTTCTAATTTTGACCAAATATCTCTTCCTTAACCTTTATTTTACATCTCAAACAAGCCTCCATGCATACATTTTTATTCTTTCTTATGTTTCTTTGGGTTTAATGGATAGATGTTGCTTATCTATATTAAAAAGGGTTAATTATATTAATATTTTAACTAGAACCTTTCCATTGTATTACCTAAAATATCTCTTGCAATAGTTGTCACTAATTTTAAATCGAAGTGTTGTGGTACAAGAAGATCATATCCCAAGGTTCATGCACTAATCTCAGTTTTTGCACTAAATAAGGGAGACTGTTGGATTCGATGGTTGACTGAGGATTTGATGTGATTTGTTAAGGAAGGAACCGCATGATTCTACCTTTGGTATTCATCATGATTTTTTTCATTGGCTTCCTTTAAATGGCTCAAGTAAACATAAGTATGTAAGGGTTTATATTCATAGAATTTTGTTGGTAAGCGCATGTATTTTTGTAATTGGCTTGAAATGGGCGAGGACTTGTGCCAAGTTTATGTATACCTAGTTGCAGGAATAGATAGGTTATTGATATTGTGGACAAGTTTTGGTGTTGATACTTTTAAGGCTTGTATCCCCATAACCTCCTATGGAGTTGGATCTCTTATTTCACTAAATGTATTGAGAAAAGTCTTTTTGATCAATAAAAAGAGCTTAATGCCAAGTTCCTGAAATTATTTTCTTCTTATTTGAATGTTTAATCTGTCTCATATAAGTTAATTTTCTTTCTCAAAAGGAAATGAGTTGGTTGGCTAGGAGCTAGTCAACCCAACTCGTTCCCCCTCAAATTGTTTTAATATGTGATTTATTATGTGTTGAAGCTGGTGTGAACTATCGTGCATTTTTTTGATTGCTTGTGTTGGGTGCATGTGAAGCAGAAAGGGACCATGCATATTTTTTCTTGACGAATGGGAATAGTCCACATATGAAGGTTGTTTCTATTTTTTAAAGAGTTATCTCTTGAATGGAATGTTCATAAATCATGTATGATAAGTAGTGGTGATTCTGATCTAAAATTGAACGTTTATTTTCGAATTTATTTGCTGAACCAAGATTTGAACCCTAGCTTTAGTTTTGTAACAATTATTTCCTTTGATAATAAGTTGAGACCTGGAGATTAGGTTGATGTGAACAAGAACTTTTTTGCATTGAAGAATTAAGTCCACAACCATGATATGCATGTTTTATTTTTATTAGAACACATCTAATATTGATCCTGTTGTATGATCAATGTCTGTGTTCGTGAACACGACTAGGACAATGACAGGTTCTTTTTCCTTGCAGGGGATGGAGTGACAAAAGTATTGAGAATCAACTGAGACTCCTGTATCAACACCTGGATCAAGTGAGTACTGGCATTTCCACCTGGCATTGAGTGCATCAACAAGTGGTGAAATTGAGAAAAGTAGGGGCCCAAGAACAAGCATGAGTCAGGGGTGCTAGATTAGAAGCCCACAAAGAGAATGGGCAACCACGGGCAAACCCTAAGGATATTTGTGTGAAATTTAATATTGGTAAGTGGGTTTACTCTCTCTCCTTTGTAAAGTTCTATGATCTGAATGATACACAGTGTCACTGGTTTTATGAAGCCTAGGTTAGCAACTCGATTGCCTTGAGATTTTTAATGCTGGAACAGAGTTCCCTTATTATTAAATTATCACTCTTATCTTCGGTAACATATAACATAATTTTTCATAAAAATAGATTGATTTTGAGAGAGGGGTTTGATTAAACATCAAAAATGAGTGATCGAATCTGATTGGTGAGGTATTTTTTTAACTTATGTGTGCAAGTGTGAGACATTCTCTTTTTGTTTAATGCAAGTTTCCATTTCAAGACAAGATTTGATTTCCAGTTATAAAACAATGTGTGTTGAGGTTGAGAATGAACCTTTAGTTTAAGCAATTTTTTTATTTCACACCAAAATAGTTAGTTTATCACATAGTGAAAGAACATATTATTTTGAGAGTGCAAGAAAAAAATTTGTTTCAAGTATAGGAATATAGTCTTTCGAATGGTTGTGTAGTACAAGAACAAAGTGTTCATTTGATTGACTATGTTATTAAATCCTGAGTTCTTTTGCTTTGATATAAGATGTTTTTTTTAAGATTTTGTGATTATTCTTTCGTGTGGAGATGCAATTTCTGGGCGTGGTTCTAGTGTTACTATGTGAAAAGTGCAAGAATAGAAGTCGCAGATTTTATTTGAGGCCTTTTTAAACCTGATTAATTTAATTATTGGGATAGAGATAGTATTTATAGAATTTTTCTGGAACCTTTGGCATTTATTGTGCTACGCTTCGAAGTATACGAGGCCCTTGTTTGACAAGTAAATGTTGTGAATTGAATTTACAATTCCACCAACCAACAATGGCATGGTTTCCCCCAAGTAAACTAGACCCTCCAGGAAAAGCACTAGAAGATAAGGTCCCTCCAAACAATGAACTATATCTGGCTTGAGAACTACTAGAAGCAATGTTGCACCCAAGATAGCTAAGAGAAATAGATGATCCTCCCCACACATTTTCCTAAACTTACTATACCCATATGAGGAATAGGAACAATAGGCTAAGCAAAACTGGGAGTCAATATTCCCAATATTATATGTCGACTAGGGTTTGATCCCATGGCCAAAATAGATGAAGGAATGGGCACTCAGGTGTTAGGGAAATTTGTGGTAGTCATAGAAGAGAGATATGGTATGCCCAAGAGGATGTGAGAGGTGTTGAGGGAGGTGTAGTTCTAACCATAGTTAGTGATGGGAACAATGTCATAACATCAGAAATTACAAATTCAGAAGGTAAAGGAGAATTTACCACCTCCATAAGTAATGATATAAAAGAAGTATAAATGTAGGCAGGTGTTGAACTATTTAGGTTAAGTCGCAGTAACTCTGGTCCAGATGGGTCAATAAAATGTAGATTAATAGTAGAGACAAATCATTTATAAGTGTCTCAATAGATATCAAGCCACTACCAAGAGGACCAGGGATATATTCCACAACTAAAGGTTGGTTTGGGTCTTTAGTATCAATAGGAACTCAATGCGTATGGGTTAGTAATTCACCTCTCTCAGGAGGTAGAACATGAATCCAATGTAACAGTGGGAAAATGGGTTTAGCCATGGTGAATAAATATATTTAAACCAAATGAAGTTAGTACAGATACCCCTATGTCCAAACTAATGACTCACCCCAAACAACACACATTAGAAAAGTCTTAAAAGGTAGTCACATGCAAACCAATCCTAGTACTATGTTTCATATGGCCTTCGAAAAAACTTCTTACTTGCGAGGTAGGATCTCCACATGCAAAACCCTTTAGGGGAAGGTAAGGTAGAGGGGTGGTTTCTTCCCACAACCACCACCTACAAGGTGTTTTTCCTAGGAATTGCCACTAAATTACCTCTATCCCATAGGGACGTACAAATCTTAGGCTTATTCGTTGTCAACTGTCAGAATGGGATTCCCTACGACGAGTTAGGTAGCCTTGAGGAGAACTATTCTAATGTAGGGATACCCCTACTAACACCCTTAGTATGCATATGGACACATAAACACATTCATCCCAGACATTTTAACTAACCAAGAGCCAAGATCTTCAACCATAAATGGTTAAGGCCCTATATAACAGTTCCTTGTTATCGGAACCCAATCACCCCGCTTAAAACCCTTTACCAGGACTCTAATCACCCCTTAAAACTTCGCAAAGACTTTATTAAATTCTTTTTCTCAAACCCTTCCTATCGGGATTGGTTATTCCTTATAAACCTTCCATTCCTTTAATATCAGGACTGTTAAAATCCCTCGCAACCTTTATAATCCTTTAGCCATCCTAAAACCCCCATATGTAACCTTTCCCCTTTGTTAATACACAATTAATGCATGAAAACCCTTTATCAAGGCTAATTTCCTAATAATCCAATTACAAATGAAATATGCCAGAAACTCACATTTTCCACCTCAGTACAATCTCTGCACAGACCTCGAGGTTAAACTTTATCGTAATCGAAAACCGCTCCTATCACGAGTTCCACTAACATTTATTCCTCCCGGTCCTCCAATATGCGATAACGCATAACTTCCCAAACTTCAAATCACATTAACTATGCTACATAACATTTCGGGTCCACTCTTCGCTCCGATCCTTTCCATAGTGCTGATTTCCCAACTCTTCGATCGTCGATTTATCGCTATCGGAGATATCACAACATCACGTCACTGTCCCTTGGCACCTCTGACTGCCGACTTTCAATTAGATCTAGACCGTTGATCTGGTCTTGATCCAACGGTCCATAATCAATCGACCATCGCTCATTGCAATTCCTTAAGGCTCGATTCTGATTACTTTTAAAAGGACTCCGCCGATGTGATTTAGTCTAGACCGTTGATCTTCCAGATCCAATGGTTCCTGAGCCTCAATACTTCAATTCCTCATCTGCTTCTTTACTTGGGTTCTTTTTTATATTTGTTCTGTTTTTCTATGGTTTCTAGGGTTTCTTTAACTCAGTTATGTTCTTTGTTGTTTTCGCTACATGAATCCTTTTGGACTACCCTCTCATGCTCCTTTGATTGATCTCGTCCTTGATCATTTCTTGAACCCTTAATGGATTTAAAGGTCCATTATGAACCTACGGTTCGTTCCTCTCCTCGGCCTCTTTTCCTCCACTGTGTATTCACCTCAACCTGTATGCACACACATCTGTATTGAATTCCGACTCAACCATTATTCATCATTCAACATTCGAACACACATTCAACTCAGAATTGAGTTCTCCTGTATATAAACAAATAACAATTGATTACACAACAAGACTTTGTCTCTCTGGCCTGATCTTCTGATTACAATGGCCTATCTTCCTCTCTTGCCCGTAGGCTTACAGACACACTCTCCCTGGATGGCTGGCTAGCTAACTGGCTCACGCTCCCCTCCAACCTTTCTCTTTTTTCTTTTCTATACACTCTGAGAAGTTTATTTATAGTTGTTCAACAGTTTCTTCAAAATAATTGCTAACTAATCCTAACCCTCTCATGTTCTCCTACATTCGAGAACATTTACAAATATGTCTAATTAATTTCTATTCTCATTGAAAATCACTCAAATGTCTAAATATTTACATTCTTCAATACTTGGAAAACCAACTTCCCTAAAACACAAGACCCCCTATGTCTACTAATATATAATGATTTACTTGGGGTGAATGCTCCTGCATCAGACTCCCAAGCTTGAAAACATTCATGATCTCCTGATCATGTGTTCTCATAATGTAATAGGAAACCTCCAGGGTCCCAAACTTTTGTTTGTTGTTGTCCATAAGCTTCACTGTCTTCATCTCTCTTTGGTTGTAACTTTCCAGGCTTCCACACCCTATGTTGTAGTGCTCCGCTGCCTTTACCTTCAACATTCTTCACCATCCATCCAACTTTACAATGGATTACTTACATGGCTCTGCTATAGCTTTTCTTAGGTACTCACATCAAATCCCATAGTTCATCTATGGCCTCTTGCAGTTCAATCCTTTGTTGATAACAAATCTTGCTTTGATTACTCTGCCACTACATTGCCCTACACATTGTCCTTTCATATTTAAACTACTGATTACTTCCTTCTTCTTTTTTTGCTTCAACTTCTGTTATTATTCTTGAAATTTCTCTAGATATTGCTGTAGATATTGCTACCACCCAAAATTCCTAAGTATCCTTGAAGTTGTCTCCCTCAACAATATCTAATTGTTGCTCCTTATCTGCAAATTTACTTTCAAAAGGTAAACTGCTCTCCAATTCCCTAACTGCAGTAACATATTCACTCACATTACTTTGTATATTAGTTAAGATAACATGGTTTAGCAAACTAATATCTTCTTTTGTCTCAGTCAAAACTTGAGACATTCTTTTGTCAATGTCTGCAATCCCTTTCTCATGCTTAGATGCTTCCAGCAAATATTTCAACAATTCACTTTCTACCTGATTCCTTTCAAACACCTCATCACTATGCTGCTTATCAATTTCAGCACAAATCTCCTCCTTTTCCTTGACAACATTCCATAGTTGTCCTTCAACTCCTTGACTAATCCTGGTAGTCAATTCGGTCTCCTTTAGTTCTAAGACTGATTCTTCTTTAGCATGAGACATATTTATCCCAACCTCCTATACATTTCTATTCTTCTCTTTGTCACTGCTATGTGACACTTTCATCTCTCCTTTTTGGATGACTGAATCTTCCTTATACACATCTCTACCTATGCACTCTTCAAAAAAACTCATTTCTTCATCAAAATTACTAAAACTTAAATCATTTACCTGAGGTCTCAATTCATGGCTTGATTCAGACTCTCTTAACAGATTTTCTAACAATAAAATCTCTCTATTAGCTTCTTCAAGCGTTAAATTTGTATGCTTGACATCTTCGTTCTCTTCTACTTGATTTTGGCTACTCATATAATCCAAACACCCTCTGTTTACAACTTTAGCAGTATGCTGAAAAGCAATATTCTCCTCCAATTGTGTATAAGCTTCCTCATGAGACCTAACTATCTCATCCTTCTTCTTCAAAACAGAATTCAAATTTTGTCTCTCCTTTTCCTCTTCTTTGAAAAAACCCAAAGATCGTTCATCATCATGTGTTACATCTACGAACATACAAAAATTGTTAATTTCAAAAATATAAGGCTCAATAGCCTCAATTGATGTTTTGGACATCATTTCTCCATCTTCAAGTTCACAAGGAACTTGTTCTTCACCAACAACTTTGCTTTGTTGTAGCTCAACTCTTTTGAGCTTCTCTGACCTCAATTGAACATCCATTGTCTGCATAAACTTACTAAGTTCCTCTATTAACTGAGCATTCATTTGCTGCTCTGTTTTCTCCTCTTCTATCAGCACATCAATGTGTTATTTTGAATTCTCAAAAGAATTCACAAGACTATCAGCTAGTCTCTCCTTCACATCATCTGCTTCAATGATGTCTTCATGTCTTTGTTCACTGTAGTGAACTTCTTCATTCCCATTCAGTTCTGATTTTACAATCTGAACACTTACTTTTGGGTCTTCTAGCCTTTCTTCCAAAAGACTTAACTCATGCCACCAATTTGTCATCTCGCTTGGAATTCCTCCCAAAAGTTCTATACCATCCTCACTATCTTCTTCTTTTAGAGTAGAATTTAGATTCTGCCTATCTTCTTCCTTCTTTATGAAAATATCAGAAAATTGTCCTTCTTCGTGTGTTTCACCTACAACAATACACAAATCATCATATTTAAAATCATGTGACCTTTTGGTCTCCCTTGAAGTTTCAATCTTCAAGTCTTCATATTCACCCAGAACTTCACCTTGTTCTGGTCCACAAATGGATTCTTCCATTTCTAACTTAGCCCCTCTGAGTTCTTCCACTTGCCACTTTACTTGCTTTTGTTCTAGTCTACTATGTAGCTTAGACCACTTCACTGCCTTTTTCCTCAAGGCCCAACCTTGTCTTTGGTTTTCCTCAAGTATCATCCTTAATACATTGAGTTGTCCCTTTATCTCTGCAATTTCCTTATCAAGCTCCTCTTGACTCATACTCTTTCCATTTGCCTTGGCAACCTCTTTCTTTATATTTCTTCTACTGTGGTCTTCCTTAGAATCTCTGCTATGACAATCAGTAGTCATCTTCTTCTCCACATCTTTCAATTCCTCATTCATTCACTATGAGCTGTATTAAAGTCTATGAAACAACAAGTCCTCCTTGTTGCAATCCTACCTCACCAAGCTTTCCTTTGTACTCGGTCTTTTGGCAAGTACTTAGTTCTCTATCTCTGGAACCTCCTTTGAGCACTTCTCTCTACTCCTTCTAGGCTTCAACTCACCTGCACCTTTTAAGAACACAACTGTCCTTTCATATTTCAATCACAATTCAAATACTAGGTTCTCACCACATTCTCTTACAAACCCTTACTGGCTTCCTTCATCACTGCTCTTAAGGTTGTGATCTTCTTGCTGAGATGCTTCACTAATTGTTGTTACCTGCATATCAATGATATTTAAAACAAAGACCATTCCCAAGCTTTCAAAATCTTACTTCTCAGTTCCCTTTTGAGAATACTCTTATCCTCTCTATCCAACCTTCAATTGGATTCTTCAGGTTCACTACCACTTCTCCTTCAGAGTGTTTTCCGTACTCTTCCTTCAAGAACACATCGAGTTCTCTTCTCACAGATCCTCTTACTGTCCTTTGCTAAGATACTTCATCTGCAAACACAATCTTCAATTTCAATTTGAAATAAAACATGTCATCTCACCTTCAAGATCTCTGCATGATCTTGTTCCACCATTCTCTTGCACTTTGAATGGATTGTTCCCTGTCTTCTTGCATCTGCAAGTTCTATTGCACTTTTATCCTTGTGTGCCTATTGTTTATCAATTTAAAATATGATCCTCTCTTTCCTGCATAAACAACTTAAACACAACTCTATTCTAAGTTTTCTCCAAGAGCTTTTAACTTGCTCTAATACTAATTAATTCAGGGCAAACCCTGCTAACACCCATAGTATGCATATGGACACATAAACACATTCGTCCTAGGTATTTTAACTAACAAAGAGTCAATATCTTCAACCATAAATGGTTAAGGCCCTATATAATAGTTCCTTTTTATCGAAACCCAATCACCCCGCTTAAAACCCTCTATCGGGACTCTAATCACCCCTTAAAACTTCGCATAAGACTTTATTAAAGTATTTTGCTCGAACCCTTCCTATCGGGACTAGTTATTCCTTATAAACCTTCCATTCCTTTAATATCAGGACTATTAAAACCCCTCGCAATGTTTATAGTCCTTTAGCCATCCTAAAACCTACATATATAACCTTTCCCCTTGGTTAATACATAATTTATGCATGAAAACCCTTTATCGTGGCTAATTTCCTATTAATCCAATTACAAAGGAAATATACCAAAAACTCACATTTTCTGCCTCGGTACGATCTCTACACATACCTCGACGTTAAACTTTATCACAATCAACAACCACTCCTATCGCAACTTCCACTAACAATTATTCATCCCAGTCCTCCGATATGCGATAACACTTAACTTCCCGGACTTCAAATCACATTAACTGCGCTACATAACTTTTCGGGTCCACTCTTTGCTTCGATCCTTTCCATAGCGTCGATTTCCCAACTCTTTGATCGTCGATTTCTTGCTATCAACGATATCACAACGTTGCGTCGTTGTCCCTTGGCACCTTCGACTACAGACTTGCGATTAGATCTGGACCGTTAATTTGGTCTCGATCCAATGGTCCATGATCAATTGGCCATCACTCATCGCAATTCCTTAAGACTCGGTTTCTAATCTGAAAATAACTCTTGAGTGACCTCAGTTAATTAATTATTGAATGAAGGTATTACAGACTTATGTGTTGGTGTGTGTCTATGTTATTTTAGGCAACAGATCGATTAGATTGCAAAATACACAGACACTAGAGAATGGAAAACAACAGAGAAACACAGTAAGAAAAACAAGAACACAAAAATTAATAAGGAGTTCACCCTATCCTCCAGGGCTATGTATCCGGTCCAGCTTTCAGTGGTGGCCTTCTTTTATTGTGCCTTTAAAGAAGAGAATTACAATGAGGAGCTCAATTTGAGTCTCTTGAAATAGAATTACTTGGCAGGGTGGTTCTTGGATTCCCCAAGCCACTAGAGTGCACAGACTCTTTGCCTTACCAGCTCTTGACCTCTCTAGTTTTTAATAGAAGGAGCCCAATGTGGTGCTCAGTTCCCCAACAGATCCTCTTAGGGATGGCTCGATGTTGCCTTATGCTGCAATTCAGCTCGGCTCTCTGTCTTTCTTCTCTTTTGCTTCACTGTCTCTTCATTCTCTGTCTTCATCTTCTTCGTTCTCTGTTCTCTCTTCTTTCTCCCCGTGTTCTGTTCTGCCTGTTCATGGCTTTGAAGTGAATCAATCTCATGGCTGCTCGATTCCCCTTCCACCTCCATCGATTTTCCTGCTACTGTTCACTTCGAATTCCCTGTCTCAACATCATCTTAATGGCTCACAGGGAGTGGCCACTTGTCCTCTTGCAAACTGTGCCAGCGTTTCCTCGTCGGTTCGGTTCTTTGGTTACGTCGGGAAATGACTCGTCCACCACCTTAGCGGTCAAATCAGACCTTAAATCCTTATACATCACGTCTTAATCCCCTGTTAATTCTAGTTCCCCCATCGGGCACAATCTTAGCCGTTAGATCTGGAGCTCCTAGATCCAATGCCATTCGCTCATTTTGCACGGTTGACTTGCTCAACTGTTAGCACACGATGAGTGGCGGTTTTCTCTCTCCTCCTTCTGCCACACGTCGGGCACTGTATGGAATCATTCACTTTTCTTCAATTTCGCTTACCGCTTAAGGGTGCCCATGATAAATACCGTCAATTTTGGAGCGCGGGTCTCGCCTTTATCCTTTAGCATTTTTCCCCATGGTTTTCCCAGCTTCCATGCGACCGAGCACTTTGGGGCTTTCCTTCTTGAGGGGTTTTTCCCAGTGATGTGCTAATCGTACATCATAAACTGCCTCCTTTTCCAAATTTGGGCTTCCCAGGTGCTAGTTAGTCCTCCTGCACAGTCTCCATGGGCCTCGATCAGCACGCTTTGACCTGGGTCCTCGTTGTTCCTCACTGGCTGCCAACTGCCACTGTTCAGAGGTCTTCCTGATCGCTCTGTGGTCTTGAATTTGAATTTTTGTCCTGATTTGATACAGTCATGGTGCTTTGATTATTCTTCATGGATCTAATTTGGATCATGGCCTTCCCACTGAAAAAGCTTTTGGACCACCAAAAGTTGGTTTTCATGCATCGACTAAGTGAGGGTATAACTATCTCACTTGTCCAATCTCTATCCACTTTTCACTGCTTGGCTTTGAACCTTTGAGCCCAATTCTGAGGTACTCAACATCTCCCCTGCACGTCATCCTCACCTTCCTGTCTAGAACTATGTCCTCCTGCATTTCATTAAGATATTCAGGTATTAGGTCATCAATAGAAAGCAAATGACACTGCTCTTCGAGATCCTCAACCAGTGAAGGTTCAAACAATCTCAAGAAATTTGCATTTACGACTGAGTAGATGTGCATGTAAGCTGGTAGATCAAGGTGAAAAGCATTTTCACCAATCTTCTCAAGTATCCTGAAAGGTCCATACCTGATAGGCTTTGTCTTTTTACCTTCACCTTGCATTCTGTCTTTGCTGATATACAGCCAGACTTGGTCACCAACCTGAAAACTATGCTCCATCCAATGCTTGTCATGCCTTGCCTTGTATTTGGCTTGGCTCTTTTCTAGTTATTCCTGTACTACCTGGTGGATCTCCTGGATTTGTTTAATGAACCTAGTTGCCTTGTCCACATCACTATGTCCCTCAACTGTGGTATCTTTACCAAAGAAAAAATCCAAAGGAAACCTTGGTGTGAAACCAAAACAGGTCTCAAAAGGAGATATCTATGTAGAAGAATGTTTTGCTCTGTTGTAAGCATGCTGCACATAACACAAATATTCATCCCAAAGCTTAGGATGTTTGCTGCAATATCCTCTGAGTAACTAGATCACTATCCTGTTAACTACTTCTATCTGGCCATCAGTTTGTGGATGAAAAGTTGTGCTTTTCTTCAGTTTGGTGTCTATCAGTTCTCGTAGACTTGACCAAAACTTCCCCACAAATCGGGTGTCTCGATCAAATACAATGGAAATGGGTAATCCAAAATGAACCCATACATGTTCAAAGAACAGTTTTGCAGTTTGTTCAGTTGTAATTTGTTTATTACAAGGTATCAAAATACACATTTTTTTGAACCTATCCACAACAACATATAGATAATCATGACCTTTCCTAGATTTAGGCAGTCCTCCAACAAAATCCATGGAAACACTTTCCGAAGGGTGAGAAGGAACTGGTAATGGAGTGTACAAGCCTAGTTTTCTATTGTTGGGCTTGCTTTTAACACACATAGTACACCCTCTTACATATATAGAAACTGTCTCATTCATTTTAGGCCAAAATCTTTGCAACTGTGTAACTGTTCTACTTACCCCAAAGTGACCTGATATCAGAGAAGTGTGCACTTCTCTAATTATCTTTACTCTCTCAGTTTTTGGAATGCATAACTTCCCACAATGGTATAAGAGTCAGTCCTTTACATGATAGTCCAATTCTTCTACTCTTTTGCCTTGACTTAAAGTTGCATATACATCTTTAAAGTCTATGTCTTGAGCATATTGTTCAATGTAACTTTCATGTAACACGAAATTATGATTAAGTTTAGTAGATGCACTTATAATGGGTCTAGATAACATGTTTGCAACTTTATTATGTATGCCTTTTTTATATCTGATGACTAAATGAAACTGTTGTAAAAAACCCATCCATCTGTAGTGTCTTGATTGCTGCAACTTAGTTTGGGAGTGTAGATATTGAAATGGTTGATGATCAATATGTATTACTGTCTCTTTGCCCATTAAGTAATGTTTCCACTTTTTCACACTTTGTACTAATGCATACAATTCCTTATCATATGTAGGATAGTTAACTACTGCAGAATTAAATGTCTCAAAATGATAACATATGGGTTTACCGTGTTGTGTCAACACTACTCCCGTGGCATAGTCACTGGCATCTATTTGGATCTCAAATGGTCTTTGAAGATCAGATAGTGCTAGTATAGGTTTTGTACTAATCTTTTCTTTCAAGGTGTCGAAGGCTTTCTGATGTTTTCCTTCCCACTAAAACACCTTGTTCAATCCTATCAAAGCATGTAAGGGAGCTGCAATTGAGGAAAAGTTAGAAATGAACTTCCTCCAATATTGTGCTGCCGCTAAGAAGCTTCTCACTTCTGTAGAAAACTTGGGTTTAGGCCAGTTCACAATGACTGCAACTTTAGAGGGATCTATCTTCAATTCACCACCCCCTACTATACGACCCAAATAATTCAGATATGTTTTGCCAAATTCACATTTTGAGAGTTTAACATGAATTTTTTCTCTTTTCAAAACATCTAATGTCTGCGTAACATGCTTTAAGTGTTCTTCCCATGTTTTGCTAAAAATCAGAATGTCATCTAGATACACAATAACAAAATCATCAAGAAAAGCTCTGAGTACAACATTCATTAATCTCATGAAGGTAGCAGGAGCATTAGTTAAGCCAAAAGGCGTAACCAACCACTCATAAAATCCCTGCTTTGTTTTGAAAGCAGTCTTCCATGCATCTTGTTCTGCAACTCTGACTTGATGGTATCCACTGTGCAAGTCTAGCTTGGAAAAATAAACAGATTCTTTCAATTGATCTAAAAGATCATCTATGCGAGGAAGAGGATAACGATTTTTGATTGTTATCTTATTCAGTGCTCGGTAATCAATGCACATTCTCCACGATCCATCTTTCTTTCTCACCAAAACGATTGGTGACCCACATGGTGATGTGCTAGGTCTGATGAACCCTTTCTTGAGCAACTCCTGCACTTGCTTCTTGATTTCAGCATTCTCTAAAGCAGACAACCTGTACATTCCAATGTTATGCAATGGAGCATCTTGTTGCAAAATAATATCATGTACTATTTCCTTTTTGGGTGGCAGATCTTTAGGTTCTTGAAACAAGATATCATACTCTAAAACAACCTTTTCTAAATCATCTTGTTGTTTAGCATTACAGCCCTCAAATACATTGGTTTTATCAGGTTTCTTGTCCTTTTCAACCATAGTAAGAATTTTTTACATGAATTTATCATTCTTTTCATTTTCCCTGAGTTTATGAGAGTATAAGTATTCTTGAGCTTATGAGCTCTTACAAAGTATTCGATTCCATCTTTAACAAGTAGATACTTGTTCTCAACTCTATAGAAAATAGCTTTTTTGTCATACAAGTAAGGACTTCCTAAGATAATTCCACATACATCCAAAGGAATTATGTCTAACTCAACCTCATCTACAAATGCTGACCCAAAAGAAAACTTGAGTTTGCACTGTCTAGTCACTTGTAGTTGTGCTTTATCATTCAACCATCCTAATGGGTATTGTTTGTTATGAGGTGTAGTTACTAATCCCAACTTCTTTACAATTGATTTAGAAACTAAATTTACTTGTGAGCCACTATTAAACAAAGTATCAATATTTTGATGTTTGGAAATAACTCGAATATGGAAAAGCTCATGTCTTTTTCTCTCATTTTCTTCATCAATAATAGATTGAGCAGAATTACTAGTAGATGCTTCAGAATTCTTACCTTTTATACCTGTGGCTGCAATAGTTGTTTCATCTCCTGAGTCTAACCCCAAATCTTTCTGAATAGTTGCAGCAATCTTCTTCTTCTTGCCCTCGAACTTCTTACGTCTCAGCTCTGGATGCAGAATCCAACAATGCTCATCATCATGCCCATCCTTTTTACAGTGAGTGCATGAAGCTTTGCTCTTCTATGCAGTGTTAGACTTCCTTGCTTTCCACTTCTACTTTCTTTTCTAATTATTCTTGCTTGCAATGGGTTGGGATGGTCCCCCAACTTCTGGATTTCCATTCTTTCCTCTAGCTTCTAGATGAGTAACTTGTACAGATACCTCATCTATACTAGTGGGATTAAACATGAGATAGTGTGCCTCATGTAGTTTTGTAGACCACCCATATACTTCAAAAGAGTTTCAGGTGAGTCTAATGAGATGCTAGAATCAATGCTCTCTTCCTAAATTCTTGAGTGTACCCTTGCACACTTTGCCCTTTCAACTATCGAAGAGTTTGCCAACTCATCATGGCTTGTTGCATGTAGGCCAATGGATATAACTGCTTTTTGATTGCAGAAACAAATTCACTCTAGACAGAGATAGTCTTACCATGTCTCTTCATATCAACTTGGCTTATGCCTTCCCACCAAACCAAGGCAGTGCCTCCTAGACGTAGGCTTGCTAGCTGAATCTTACTTGTCTGAATCAATACTCTGTACTCTGCAATAAACATCAATTTGTCTAATCCAATTGTCCAACTTTTCTGCATTCAACTCTCCATCATATATAGGCAAATCAAATTTAACATATAGCTTAATCAAAGATGCCTTCTTGTTATGTACAGGGCTATTAGGAGGTGTGAGAAAGCTTTCCTCTTTCCATTTTCCTTTGGAGTGGTCATGGAAGTGAGACTCATCTTCTCCTTTGTCTTGTTTAGAGCCTGATGAATCTTCATCCTTGTGTTTTCTAAAGTCCCTATACATTTCTTCCACCATGGACTTTATGGCTATGAAACTTTAAATGAATTGAGGGTCTAGCCCTACAGAGCCTTCTTCTGACATTGTCTTCCAAGAATAGACTCCCAATTTCAGGATTAGTTTCGACCAACTCTCCTTCTCTTAATTTGAGCTTTGATCTAGTTAGCATTCAACGGCTAAACCAACACAAGATTGTCTAACCTTTACAGCCTAGAGCTCTGATACCACTTTATCTGAAAATCACTCTTGAGTGACCTCAATTAATTAATTATTGAATGAAGGTATTACAGACTCATGTGTTGGTGTGTGTCTATGTTATTTTAGGTAACGGATCAATTATATTGCAAAATACATAGACACTGGAGAATGGAAAATAGCAGAGAAACATAGTAAGCAAAACAAGAACACAACAAATAAGAAGGAGTTCACCCTATCCTCCAGGGCTACGTCTCTAGTCTAGCTTTTAGTGGTGGCCTTCTTTTATTGTGTCTTTAAAGTAGAGAATTACAATGAGGAGCTCTATTTGAGTCTCCTGAAATAGAATTGCTTGGTAGGGTGGTTCTTGGATTCCCCAAGCCATTAGAGTGCATAGAGTCTTTGCCTTACCAGCTCTTGACCTCTCTGGTCTTCAATGGAAGGAGCCCAATGTGGTGCTCAGTTCCTCGACAGATCCTCTCAGGGATGGCTCGATGCTGCCTTATGCTGTAGGTCAGCTCGGCTCTCTATCTTTCTGCTCTTTTGCTTCACTATCTCTTCGTTCTCTGTCTTCATCTTCTTCTTTCTATTTTCTCTCTTCTCTCTCCCCATGTTATGTTTTGCCTGTTCATGGATTTGAAGCCAATCGATCTCATGGCTGCTCGATTCCCCTTCTGCCTCCGTCGATTCACCTACTCCTATTCACTTGGAATTCCCTGTCTTGACATCATCCTCAATGGCTCACAGGGAGTGGCCACTTGTCCTCTTGCGAACTGCACCAGCTTTTCCTCGTCAGTTCGGTTCTTTGGTTACGTCGGGAAATTACTCGTCTGCCACCTCAGTGGTCAAATCGGACCTCAAATCCTTATACATCACGGCTTAATCCCCTGTTAATTCCAGTTCCCCCATCGGGCGCAATCTCAGCCATTAGATATGGAGCCCCCAGATCCGACGCCATTTTCTCATTTCACGTTGTTGACTTCCTCAACCATTAGCGCATGATGAGCGGCAGTTTTCTCTCTCCTCTTCCTACCACACGTCAGGCACTGTATGGAATCGCTCACTTTTCTTCAATTTCGCTTACTGTTTAAGGGTGCCCCCAATAAATACCACCAGTTTTGGACCATGGGTCCCGCCTTTAGCCTTTAGCGTTTTCCCCACGGTTTTCCTAACTTCCATGTGACCGAGCACATCAGGGCCTTCCTTCTCGAGGGGTTTTTCCCAGTGATCCACTAATCGCACATCAGAAACTACCTCCTTTTCCCGATCCAAGTGTTACATAGTAATTTGTCACTGCCTTCACTCCAGTCCTTCTACTGTGTCATGTGTCCAAGTCAAACATGCTCATATTGAAAAAATGCTCTCTTGTGCTGCCAAATGACCCACTTTTCCTAAATTATCTTCCTCATCATGACTATGGACTTAATATACGCGCTGAAAGGCACTCATAAACAGTCCAGCTGTGCTGCTAGCGTGGAAGTACACCTTGTTCCCGTGATGCTCTGATTTTATGCTCCAGCGCAAGGTTACTTATTATCTTTAGTGATGATCTAACTGGCTACATTGCTCACTAGCAATGTCAGTGCTAAAGCTCAATTTTTCGCCCACGATCATCCAGACTGGGCGAATTAGTTACAACAGTCGGCCTTCTAGATGACTCCAGACCTGGTTGTTGGCATAGTTTGTGTCGCCTTTCCTCCTCTGGTATGGTTGTTCCATCATTTGTGCTACCTTCCTTGGGGATAAGCTCACTCTTCCATCTTTCATGGAGACTCCTTCTCCTATTTAAACTGTCACCATTGCTATGCACTGCTAGTTTTTTGGATAGTTGGCTAGTTGAGCAGTGTTGTTAGTGTTTGCGAGTTTGCTAGATAACTGGTGTGAGTGTGACAAGTGTGGGATTGTTGATAGCTTGTGGAAGGTTGTGAAGTGCCCTTAACATTGTGTAAAACTTATGAGTAAGAGAGAATCTTGTATGTTGGGAGATCCATCTTCAAAGAGTGAATGCTTGAGGAACATGCTGGCTAGATCTCTCTAAGAAGGCTTGTGACGTCAAGATTTTGGTTGTAAGCTTACTCTTATTTCATTATTATTACAAGCAATGATGTTTTCCTATGTCTTGTATGTAATTTACTTGATATCTCATG
The DNA here is from genome assembly GCA_031772625.1 of Pinus tabuliformis. NCBI lineage: Eukaryota > Viridiplantae > Streptophyta > Pinopsida > Pinales > Pinaceae > Pinus > Pinus tabuliformis. The sequence goes on along the minus strand of CM062804.1, from coordinate 1,540,392,636 downwards.
AATTCTTGACTTTGTGAGTAAATAGATCATTTTTGGCTTCCGGTTACGTGCTTTCTTGTATTTCCTTTGCATTGTTTCAGGTTGATCACTCATTTGGAGGAGGAAGAGGAAGCTGGAGCAGCACAATGGAACTCCATCGACCACCGGTTGAGGTAGGCCTCCAACTATGAATATTTAAGGAAAGCTATTGTTGATCTATCCTTGTTTGTGACTAGACCCACTCCAAGGCTAGAGGGGTTGCCTCTATCCACAGAGGGAACACTTTCCTGCATCACAAATTGGCAACTCCATTGGGGACTTTGGCCTTTTGTTCTTTTCTTGTTTGCTCTTGTCTTGATTTTTTATTTGGTCACTTTTGAAGTTTGGGGATTAGTTATCAGTCTTATGATTTTCTTGGGTTGATCTGAGAAGTACCCTCTGTTTGATTGAAGGATTGATTGTTTTTGATTTGGGGGTTTTTGTTTCCCTATCATTGTTTTGAACATAATCGGGGATTTAAATTTAACAGTCGCGCTGTCATCACGCTCACCCTTTTGTAATATCTTGTGCATCACGTAATTACGTCTCACAGTCGCGACGGTTCTGAAAATCCGACCATCGCGGAAAAGTCATGTACTTCCGCGCTGACATCGCTCCGTTTCTACGGTTAGTTCCTTATCAGCGCTAGTTTCTTGTGTATTACCCACGCTGATTGCTGTAGAATTTATTTTCTCAATTCTTCCTCCTGAGTCCATCAGTCCTGCTCGTCCCTTGCTTTTCTCACTTGCTTAGCAGCTTGTTTTTCACTATTTATGGTTAAGGCACTCTTTCGTTGGCTTTGTTGAATGAATCTTGCTTTTTTGCCTGTGTGACCTAGTTCATTATTTCAAGTCTCTTGAATCAGTTGGCTTGGTTGTTGGTTTGCTCAAGGTTCATTTGTAGCTTTTCGTTGGTTTTATTGAGCCTTCCCCTTTGCTTGTTTTTGGTTGATTGTTTAGTGACTGTTATTGAACCAATCTTTGGCATTGATTCGATTTCTTTTCACTACCGAACATAGATCACAATTGTTTGGATCAACTGGCTTTTTTCACACTTGCTTGTTTCTTCTAGATTTAAAGACATCAAAATAAAAAATATTGCATTCATTTAGTGTGCGAAAGTGAAAGTGAATTTGCATTTCAAGTTTGCATATTGGAAAGCGAATGATAAAATCTCTCATTAGTAGTATCCGTGCACTTTAAGAATTGATGTCTGTATGCATTGAGTGACTTTATTTGTTTATCTTGGTTTTCTTGGTTTGGGAATGATCTCTCTACCCTCGCATAGGTAGGTGTTCATTGATGAACAAGGATATTTCATTCATTCTAGCTGCATCCTAGGATTCATTGTATACATACGGTAAGGCCTGAAAACGAAAACATAATTCAAGATCAACTCTAAAATGAACTGAATGAACCTAACAATGCATTGGAACATAATGCACACTATTTAGAGGTCTAGGCTAGAGACGTGCTCCAGCGTCATTAAACCTAGTCACTTTTGTTTTCACTCAAGGTTGGGTGATTCCTCTTTCTGTGACTCAATAGCGGTCTAGTACGGAATTATGCTCCCATGTACCATCGAGTATATGTTGGGAGACCCCACTAGGTTATCATCCTTCATCCTCAAGAAGCTGTGTCTGCTGCCTTGTGTTATAGACGTTTTTGGGCCCTACAACCCCAAGCATGAAATGTCCATAAACCAAGGGCTCCTAAGTCCCTAAAAGGGTTGTTCTAACCCCTAAAGGAACAAGGTCAACAGATTACAGCTTCTCCCAGAAGTTCTCCATGAGAAATTGCTCAGAATTGGTCAAAACAGGATCATTGCAGCTGCTCCACTGGCTAAGTGCGTTGCATCCCACCTAGGAATCATTGCAGCTGCTCCACTGGCAGTGTCATTCCGCAAGGTGGAAAGGCAATGCAAGCTTCCAGAATCTTCTCCTGTGACACTTGCCTCACTGAATTCAACCAAGGATGAGTAAGAGACCATTAGTCTCCAAGTGGAAGAAAGAACTATCAGAGAGAAGACACTAATCAAATCACAAGCTGACTCATCCCCCTTACAGATATCTATATATGGATCCCCCATCCCAAAGATCCAGAGGCTGGAATTTTGCATATTGTAAGGAATTGTTGTTGCTTTCTTGAGACAAACATCAGATTGTTGGGTGATCTAAGCTTTGTTTGAGGTGAAGAGGGGCTTCTTTGTTGGGAGGTTGATGCTGGGTCAGAACAACTGGTTGTAACTCCTCTTGGCTCTTTTCTTGTTTATCAATAAAAGCTATTTGAGTTTTCCTCCATGCTTTTGTGTCATTGATGCTTGCTACATTTGTATGGTCAATTTACATCTGATCCTAGATTGTTTATGATTATAGATCCATGTCTTTGTATAGTGCTATGCTTATGGGATCTTACAGGTACTTTGTGAAGCTGGGCGTGCAAGGGAGCAGGTAGCTGAGGACTATCAAAGAAGAGAGGGATCGAATCAGGAGATTAGCGCAAGACAGAGGTTGGTCTTTCTGTTCCTCTCTATCTATAATTCATAAAGGAAAAACGAAGAAGCTTTTCTCTATTTGTTTCTAAGGCAGCTGTCACACCTTAGTGGGATAGAGCAGTTCTATATAGACACTTTTCCCTGTAACAAAATGGCGACTCCGCTGGGGAGCTAATTAGTTGGTTTGTTTATCATTCTTTGTTGTTTGTTTCATAAACTTACAAGTAGCATTCGAACTGCATTTGCCATAACAAATGAAAAGTAGATAACTGCTACTTCAATCCAGATACTAGATCTATTTATGATTTAAACAACTGATTCACAAACTATCTGATTTCCCTTGCGATAGCTCTTAGATCCTCCTTAGATCTACCCCTGATTGTTGCATTACTGATTGCTTTTTGCTCGGCCAAAACCCAAGAACTGAACTGCAAACTGTGACCCAGAACCCGAACAGAGTCTCATTTCTGGCCCAGCGCAGGTACTGTTCAGAGATTCTGAATTTCAGCGCACTTCCCGAGTGGATAAGTTGCGCTGCATTTCAGATTCTCTGTGTTACAGGTGCACTGATCAGACTAGCTCTGTGCAGTTGTGGCTTCTGTGGTTCATTCTTTCCAGTTCTATTCCTGAATTTTGCTGCCTGTGATCAGTATATGTCTATTTGAAACCCCTTTCCCTTGCTGTTATTCCGCCTCCTTTGTACAAAAGAACTATAGATGTTTTTGTGTGTTTGTTGAGTCATTTACAGTTCTCCTTTGCAAAAGTAGCGTAATCGTACTATTGTCCTTTGATTTGAAACTGTCGCAAGTGTCGATTTCAATCGTAGGAAAGAGTTTGATTGCTATTGATGGTCGATTATCCTGTTACTATTGCTTTTGGTCTGAATTTGTAATTTTCTAGTGTCTAGAACAAGTATTCATTTCAAAATCGTAAGGCGTTGTGATCGTCTCCATTTTTCGATTTCGAAAAGAAACTTGTTGATATTTGTCGCTTGAAAGAAATTCAGATTTGTGCATCAACTTTCTTTTTAGCATTCATATACTAAGAAAGTCGAAAACAAATACATGCATGTGCATTTGCATATAGACAGTCTGATTGGCTTGATTTAAGAAAGTGCATTTAGAGTGTGCTCTTTGCTCTTTGTGAAAAGATTTTGTCTTTCTTTTCCCTAGTAGCTAGGATTTTCATTGCACAAAGGAGATAAAAAGTTTGTTTATCATCTTAGATTGCATTTTAGGAATTACATCTACATCTCGTGGTGAACCCGAAAGGCAAACTTCATAAACAAGATCAACTTCAAATAAATTCAATGAATCTAACAACGCTTTGGAACTTAACGCACAACATTTAGAAGTCTAGGCTAGAGACGTATTCCGGCGTCGTAAAGCCTGGTAACTGTTGTTCTCACTGATGGTTGGGTGATTCCTCCACTTTGAGACGATAAGTGCCAGTATGGACTTGTGCTCCCACGTACCGTCGAGTATATTTTGGGAGACCCCAATAGGCTTTATCCTTTATCCATAGGAAGCCGTGTCTGCCTCCCTATCGATCGCAATGCACTGAACACAGCATTCAGGAAGATTGATTGCCGTACCGTAAAAAGTATTCTGCAATTTTGCGATTGGTTTGGTAATCCCTCTACCTAGATTTCCAGAGCAGTCCCTTTCATTCCTTTTCAGACTCCTTAACAGAAAAGGTCCATCTGAGCACTTGTCACTTCAGGCTCATTAAAAATCGAAGGAGACTAGAGTCATCTTTTGTTTTTTCTCGACTCTTAAAAATTGAAAAAACAAGTTGTGTCAAAGCGTCTAAAATTCATTTAATTCGGAAAGATACATCCCCTTTATTTTAGTTGATCGAGTAATCCGCAATCGTGGAAGAAATTCAATTGAAACCCCGTCGTTCGTGGAGGCTTACGAGTCAGCCGTCTTTGTCTCCGGAATCGAAGCTAGTACGGACAAAGCGAACTCGTTTAAACAGTTCCAAATCTCCTGTTAAAGTTAGAACAAGTGTTCCAACAACATCATAGACTCCGGTTACTCCAAACATTTCTGGAACCCCTGCCTCTACAGAAGAAGTTCAGCAACCACAGAAGGACAGTGATACTGATCCAAGTCTGAGAGTAAACACTTGTGTTACCGAACCAGTTCCATTTTCAACCGGTTCGGAGAGTCTTGCTCTTCAAACATCTGTCACTGCCGATTCCATACCTTCTTCGGCACCATAAATATTCTACGGACCTGACGGTCTTCCCCTTCCACCTGGTCTGATTACCATAGAAGAAATTTTGGAAGATCCTCCAATGAGTACTCCATCGCAATTTGGAGTCGGGATCACTCTATATCCTTCTTCATCAGAAGTTAGTCGACCACCAGCAGAAGCTCCTATAGAATCGCTAGGTAATCTTTTGGATAGACTACAAATGTCTGAACAACCGTCAACATCTAGGACTGTGTCGTCTAACACAGCAACGGCAGAACTCCCTGCTATCACTCCGACAATGTTCGCCGGTATACCATCTGTCCCGACTAGCTCTCAACCGCTAGAAGGAGCCCACTCAGGGGCCATTTCAACAGTATGGTATGTTTCTGTTTGTTCATCTGGAATAATATCCGAAAACTCTTATGTTGAGTCTCAACAAATTGATCCATTTGGAGGTCAATCTGGGCAGTCTGGCCCCCAAGGGCAAACCATTCCCTTGAGTTCTAGATTACCACCGTATGGGGGGCAGTATACCCTTTCATTATCCCCTCAGGGAGGATATCCATACGGGAGTTCACAACAACATTCAGGTTATACTGGAATTACCTCAAGCGGTTGGGTACCTATACTACCTCAACAACCAAGAGTTGTATACTCGATGCAACAATGTTTACCTATGTCAAATATACCAACTACGCCAGCTATTGTGACAGTGTTGCAAGTTCAAGCGCTGCCTGTTGTATGCCAACCTCAGGTTTCTCAGGTTGTAATGCAACAGCCCTTGACCCTGCGACTCAACCACAATCGCCGACTAGTGGAATGACACAGGTTCAGACGGGTACGATTACCCCTCATCTTGGTCAAACTGTTAGTATCGGGCAACAACACATGGCTTCACAGCCATGGCTAGTACAATACCAGCAACCGAAATTCCAACAAGTATACCAAGGTTCTGAGAAAAAAATCTTTGCAAATAGTAGACAACCATATATTCAAAACGGTCAAAATCAACCATTTTACAATGGTCATGCCCACCAACCTTACCAAAGTTACCAACATCAAATGTATTATGCCGGTATGCAAAGACCAACTGCTCAGGCAATCCCATCTTATCCTGGGTATGCTTCGCCTAACCTGAATCAGCAGTTACCCTTTGTGGCAACTTTAGAGTTACCTTATTTAAATCGGTTAACAAACGATCCAATCGCTTACGCCCCTTGGTGGCCAGCGATTCTGCATAAACTTCCATCAGATATTCCTAAATTTAATGGAAATCCGGGTGAAGATCCATCGAATCATGTGATGACCTTTCATCTATGGTGTTCATCAAACACCCTAAATGATGATTCGATAAGACTTCACCTCTTTCAGAGGACGTTAACGGGTCCAGCGGAAAAATGGTACATCGAATTGCCTAGAGCTTCGTTCGACAACTTCAGTACCTTAGCCACAACCTTTTTAACCCATTTTCAGTTACCAATAAGGTACGAAATGAGAACAGAACTTCTTACCAAATTCAAACAGACAACGGCCACTCACATATCTAATCATATACATGAGTGGCGACGTCGTCGTAGAATGGTAAAAATGTATGTTCCCGATTAGCTCTTAGCTGAATGGTTTATCAAGTCATTACTACCTTCCATCACGGAAGATGTGGCAAAGGGGGGGGTCATAATAGAAGAGCAAGTTATCGCTCATGCGCAATATTTGGACTTGATTTACACTCAATCCGGCATGCTCTACGATAAAATACCTGACGCCCCTAGACCGGAATTCTCAATTCCTCCTCCTCTTAAATCAAACAATGACTCTCATGCCGGCGATGGCGTGATTGGCACAACAGACACGAAATCAACAAAGGCTACATCCAAAAAGGGCCGTAAGATTTCAAGTCAAAATGCAAAAGATGAACTTCTTTCCTCGGAAGTAAATGCCGTATCGATAGATAAAGGCAAAGAAACCAAACAACCAGGGAGCAAGAAGAAAGGCAAAGGGAAGAAGAAGAAACAGGAGGAATCATCACCTGAAAAATCTTCTTCAAACCCTCCTGGAGATAGGAAACCAAAAAATCCATGCTTTATATGCGATGAGGATCATTGGACCGCAAATTTTCCACACAGAGCTGAGCTTAAGAAATTCTTCAAGAATTCAAAAACCTCCGCAGTGTTAACTGATCCATTTCCAAATCCAGGAACAAATCTGGTTGAAAGTGGAAATGCTTCCCCCTTCTCAAGTGCTAATGTTGTCGGTTTCAAAACAGCAAAATGATGCTTTGATATCAACAAGGAACCAAGATTATGGGAATCCACAGCTGTCGAACAACAAGGAACAAAGATTATGGGAATCCACAGTTGTCGAACAACAAGGATAAAGATCAACCTAGTAGTTCGACAAAAACTTAGACAGAAGTTACGCCGCCCATCATTCCTGAATTGACAAGAAAACCGCCAAAAGGAGTAGTACACAAGTCGACGTTTAATCCCCGTGCTAGAGCGGCCCAGCATTATAATATAGTGGAAGATTTGGCCCAATCGCCATCCGCTATGTCGACCCTTGAAGTACTACAGAATTGCCCATCCCAAAGGCAGGCTTTATTATTAGCCATTGGTGGGATAGACCCAAAGGATTCCAATCTTGTATCCTTCGACCATAAAGGATGCGATCTTCAATTACCAGCTCAACTAGCTTTCCTTATTCAAGTGAAAGCCCTCAACAAAACTGTTCATCGAACAATTATTGATGAGGGAGAATCTACATGCATTATGTCGATGAGTTGCTGGAAAACTTTAGGATCTCCAACCTTGTCGCGATCTTCGACGACATTAAAAGCATTCGACGGAAGGACATATACCCCATATGGTATTCTAAATAACTTGAAAGTTGAACTAGGAGGGAAAACAGTAGAAATAGATGTTGAAGTAATCAATGGAAATCTTGATTACAACATCCTACTAGGAAGACCATGGATATATGCTATGGCGGTTGTTGTGTCGACCTATTTTAGGAAGATTGCATTTCCCTTTCAAGGAGGGATTACAATCGTCGATCAACAAAACTTCCTCCCCAATGGCTCTCAAGTTACAGGAAGCATTCCCATGATGCATGGAAGCCCCCATTCGCTTCAAAATATCGGAGTAGGCCTACTAAAAGATCCTATACTAATGGGAACTTTCGCCCTTCCACCTCCAATCAACCTGGTGGAAGTAGCGTCAGTAGGAACCTGCAATATGATATCTTCTAAAAAGATCTCAGAAAACGATAAAGACATGGATCATGCAATGGTTTTGCCCCCAAGCCCAACGGACATATTGTAGCAATCAATGTTCCTAGCCTGGACGGCAAACCTAGATAAACGCTCATTAAGCATTTGGATAGATAGGTCTAAAGAATATCGTACCCCTTCAGATCCTTGGTCGCGAGTGCATGTCACCGACGAAGGAATTGTCCAATCAATGGTAATTGAAGGGGCACCTCGAAATGATTCCCACCATTGTTCCCTTCTTCCGGATTATGGAGAAGATACTCAAGATGACCTTTATCATCCTTCAATTTTTGATTTTCTATCAAATACTGTAAACACGGTGGATTTCGAGCGAAACTTGTCCAATATTGAAGAGACTATCGCCATAGATATCTCGACCAAAACATAAGTTGTAGAGAATATTTATGTTGGCAAATGTTGTTCTCCTTCAGAGCTGGAAATATATAACGCTCTTTTTCACGAATTTAGAGATGTCTTTGCTTGGTCATATAGTGAAATGCCAGGCATTGACTCGAGTATCGTTGAACACGAAATTAAGATGTACCCAGATGTCAAACCAGTACGACAATGGCTAAGGCAGGTGCACCCCAAGAAAGCCGCTACCATTAAGGTAGAATTTGAAAAACTTCTCCATGCTGGTTTCATTTACTCGGTTCCTCTAATAGATTGGGTATCGAATATTGTCCCTGTTATGAAAAAACAAGGAACAATTAGAGTGTGCGTCGATTATAGGGATGTAAATCAAGCTTGTCCAAAAGACAACTACCCTACACCCTTCATCAACCAGATAATTGATGAATATGCCAGATGCGAAATCTTTTCATTCATGGATGGATTCTCCGGGTATAATCAAATAAATATCTGCCCACAGGACCAGTTAAAGACTGCATTTATTTGTCCGTGGGGCACATTCGCATATCGAAAATTACCCTTTGGTTTAAAGAACGCAGGGGCAACGTTTCAGAGGGCAATGAATTATGCCTTCCATGACATCAAAAACATCGTTCAACCATACCTCGACGACCTTCCGGCTCATTCGTGAAAATGGACTGATCACCCGCAACATTTAAGAGCGATATTTCTACGTTGCCGACGTTACAAGATACGACTCAATCCACACAAATGTGTATTTTGCGTCAGTTCTGGTCGTTTGCTTGGCTTTGTAGTCTCAAAGGATGGGATTCGTCTCGACCCATGTAAGGTCCAGGCAATCATAAATTTGCCTCCACCTTCGAATTTGCTTCAGATTCAGAAACTCCAAGGGAAAGCAAACTTTCTGAGGAGGTTCATTCCAAATTACGCCGAACTTGCTAAAGGTTATACACGTCTTTTGAAAAAGGAAGTACCCTTTGTCTGGGATCAGGTTACGCAAGCTTCCTTTGATGCTTTAAAAGAATCCCTAATGAAAGCATCATTAATGTACGCTCCTGATTATCAAAAAGATTTTAACCTGTATCTGGCTACAGCGGATACGACCATCGCAATGGTTTTAGTTCAAGAAGTCAATGGAATTGAACATCCTATATATTATTTAAGTAAAAACTTAAATGATACAAAAAGAAAATACTCTTACGTTGAAAAGCTAGCACTCGCAGCTGTTCAAGTGATACAGAGATTTCGACACTATATCCTCTTTCGAAAAACTACCATTCTGTCAGATTGCAACCCCATGACTTATATATTGTCGCGACAGTTGCTGGGGGGAAAATATTCAAAATGGATAGCAATCCTGCAAGAGTTTGATTTGGAATTTGTAAAATCCAAGTCAAAGAAAGCTCTAGTTTACGCAGATTATTGTGCGATCTCCCATCGTCGTCCAATGATGAAACATCCGAAGAAACAATCGTGGATGAAGGTTTGTTTTTGATATCTTCAAGCAATGAATGGTATGGGGATATAATCATTTATCTCCAAACCCAAAAATACAGGCCAAACACCTCCCGCTCCAAACAAAAACGTATTCGATACCAAGCAAAAGAATACATGATCGTCGGTAATACACTTTACCGTTGTGGTATCGATACAGTTCTGAGAAGGTGCCTCACCCATGAGGAGGCCGAAAAAGTCCTGAATGATTGTCATTCAGGCGCGTGTGAGGGGCATCAATCCGGATATGATACAGCACAAAAAATCTTATGAGCAGGATACTTCTGGCCAACAATGTTCAAAGATTGCATAACCGCAGTCAGAAGTTGCCATGCTTGTCAAATTTTCGATAGCAAAACCAGAAGACAACCCGCACCTCTGCAGCCAATAGTTGTTGTTGGGCCATTCGCCAAATGGGCCATCGATTTCATGACATCTAACCCCACCTCGATCGGGGGGCATGGGTATATCATAGTCGCAGTTGACTATTTTACCAAATGGGCCGAGGCGATGCCTACATTAGATAATACTGGTGAAACAACTGCCCTCTTATTTTTCAATCATGTAGTCGCCAGATTCGGCGTACCACAGGCTATAGTCACAGATCATGGATCGCATTTTCGCAATCACATGATGGTCGAATTAGCTGCCAAACTAGGGTTGTCTCACGACAGCTCTACTCCATATTATCCACAAGCCAATGGACAAGTTGAAGCAATCAACAAGGTCCTGAAACGCATGCTGCAAAGGATGATTGGAGTTCACAAGAGAAGATGGCACCTAATCTTGTACTCAGCTTTGTGGGCTTACCGAACATCGGTAAGGAATGCAACCGGGTTTACACCTTTCCAACTGGTATATGGCCTGGAAGCAGTCTTACCAATCTAGTGCGAAATCGCGTCTCTCAAACTCGCAATTGATCTCCTCCCCGGAACTTCAGAAGAAGAAGCTCATTTCTTGGAATTAATCCAATTGGATTAAACCCGTCGTGATGCCGCTTTGGCTAACAAAGCCCATAAGAAACGAGTCAAGGCGCAGTTCGACAAAAATGTCAAACCCCGTGTCTTCTCAGAAGGTGACTTGGTCTTGCTTTACGACCAAGAATCCGATAAATTGGGAGCAGGTAAATTTAAGTCTTTATGGATGGGCCCCTATATTGTTAAACGGGTGTTAGCAAAAGGAGCCTACGAGTTAATGGATTATGACGAAATTCCACTGGCGCAACCTCATAACGGGTTGTACCTCAAGCGTTACTATGCGTAATGGTAACCTGTATGCTTTTGTTATGTTTTTGTTTTCGCTAAAGTGTTTATTTTGGTCAAGTAATCCACTTTTTACATTTGTTGCAGATGTCAAACCTATTGGAGTCATGTGTTGGATATGCCGATGGAGCGAGTCGTAGTTCGCGGAACCTATCTTCCGCAGCCTGGGCTATTTTTGATCCAAATGATGAGTTAGTAAGTTTCAGAGGGGTATGTATTGGTCGATCAACAAATAACATCGCTGAATATAGCGCATTGATAGAACTTCTCTCTGATGCCATCACACATGGTATACGCCGACTAATTGTCAGGCTAGACTCACAACTCGTAATACTAAAACTCACTGGTATCTATTCCGTCCGAAACCCAACTATTTATCGCATGTTCCTAAGGGTTAAGATTTTGGAAAGACAATTTGATTTTATTCAATATCAACACATTTCCAGAAACTTAAACACATTAACTGACTCATTAGCAAATTATGTGTTAGATAGACATTTGAAACATTTATAAAAAGAAACATACCATCAATGTTTGCATTTGGATCATGTAACTTAACCAAAATAAAACTCCGAAAATCAAAAATATATATAACTGTTTATGGTTTACACATAATTTTCTGTAACCAAGACAAAATCGGTCAAGTGACCAAAAACTCAAAATGCTAGGGGGCACCCTAGTCTAATGATGCTCGTGATAGCAAGCCACAGCCTGTGCGATCATGCGTAAGAGACAAGTCCATCGTCTTGGCACACCAGTAGTATGCCGCTGTAACCTCAAAGGTAGCTCGTTAGTCCTCACATCTGGAATACCAAGAGTGAGGTCCTCAACCTGCTCCTGTAACGCTGTGAGAGTCTCGGCCACATCGAGGTCACGAAGGATAGCCCTTCCGACAGCCTCTCCTGCTGGGGCGGCAGCTGGTACTCTCAAGCGAGCTACTGGACGAACAAGACCAACATCTGCATGTACACGTGAGTTTGATTAAAGTCTTGATAGAATAAAGCACAAGGACATTATAAATTAAAAACAATAAACAGGAATATGGTCAAAGATTTTACCAATGGCGCCCCACTATTCGCCATCCGGCAGTACTAGATCTGGATCACCTCGGAAGTCCACGCCAGCATATGGATACTCGGAATAAACCATCTCCTTACGATCAAACCACCTGAAGAAGGTATCAGAAAATGAAATCTGAGACTGGTCAACCCATCTCTGCATACGTGGTTCAGTAGGTGAAGGTAAATTGAGTGCAATATACTGCGGCTACATCAGTGGTATCTTCTCCAAGGCAAAGGCGGTCAAAATAGAACCATACCCAAAGTTCTTCAACCTCTCACTCTTTATCTTGGTCAACTGTTCTTTCATCACAAGAAGTACTGCGTCGCACTAGTTGAACACCTTCGGTTGGAGGCATTCCAAGGCATACTGCATATAAGATCAGTTGGCTACATGAAGAGCCGCACCACCGGCCATCCTACCAAAAGTAAACAGGATAGTCCTGAGGGCCCTGTCAGTGACATCACGGATGATGATCTTGCTGTCTTTACTCAGCTGAGATCCTTCTCTGCAGTACCGACGAACGTAATCTCTCACAGAGTCGCCTCCTCGAGCCGAACCTGATAAAGAGATGGGGGCACCCCGCCTCGACAAGCTAGTCAAGAAATAGATGTCTACTACAGTAAAAGGGATAGATTTGCCCCTGATCTAGAAAACCTGGTTGGTAGGATCCCAAGCATCGAGAAAATACTGCGGTAAGTTGATATGTCGTCTCATGCTAGAAATATGGAAAAACTTTAGCAAGCCACAGTTCCGCAGTGCATTTACTGTAACCGGATCATGTAGGGCAAGCATGTCCTCTTCTTCATGCTCGCGTTCTTGCCATGTAATGGTCATATTACTCCAAAGATCTCTGAAAAACAAACAAGAGAAGAGTTAGATCATGATTTTGGTAAGAAACAGGCAAAATTTCCATCAAAAATTGTGCACAGAGTTCCTTCTCTGCGCCCATCGCACCTACAATAGTGTTCTGGGTGCATTGCATGTCAGATAGCCTTTAGACAGGCCAACATTCAACGCACCTTTCGATACACAGAGGGTACGCTGAAGGCAGAATGAGTTTTTCAAACCCTAGAGGCTCAGAAAAACTAGGAATCAAGCTCAGAATGTAAAATGGAAACCATGAAATGGAAGAGCTTAGGTTTAGCTCCTACCTGGTCCAGACAGTGCCGAGAATCGTCCACAGAATCTCCCGAAATCAGCTGATGAAAATCAAAGGGGGAAAGCACCTCCAAAGCTCCAACAAACCAAAGTTCAAATGAAATGGTAAAATGAGAGGTAAAAACACTTTTTCATTACTTTTTACGTAGTTCAACGTAAAATATTAGTGTTCTAACTTGTTTTCAAGCATATATTGTTCATTTCTGACTAGTTTGATGAAGCATTTGAAAATACATTACAATCTTTGAAAGAACAAAGCTATTTATGGTAAAATCAAAAAGGGGCCATTCAATCGAGCAGTTTTAGCACATAGTTCAAGCTCGTTAAAAAATAAACATAGGACATGAGCAAATGTTTCCCCCCGCGTTTAAGCTCATTAAAAAATGAACTATTCCCCGGTAAATAACCATCGTGAATGTAGTACTTCAACCATTAAAGCCTTGGTCGTGTTTGCACCGTCACCTCCACTTTTTCATGGGCTGATCATTCACCTCCATTTGATTGTTTACCCATTTTGAGGAACAGCTGCGAAGAGTGATCTCACTAGCCATCCTTGTGACACTGCCGTGATTGGAAAATTCGAAACCTTACCTGGAATCAGCTACTACCCATTTTATCATTCGTTCCTCAAAAGACGAGTCTCCTTTAAGCTCTTTTCAACTGACTCGTAAAATATGGAAAGATTGTCGAGCCATTGGCCTCTCCAGCTCGTTAAAGGGACAGGAAGTGCTATCCCTCCTCTAAATTTTAATCTTTTTGGACTTGAAGAATTATTACACAAAAAGATCGAGCGCTTGTTTTGTTCGGCTCGTTAAAAGTATCGAAAATTCATCCCTTCTGTATTGTTTTATACTTTTTCGGACTTAAGGGATTAGATGACGAAAGAGGAATTTTGGAGTTACCTTTACATTCCTTTTCAGACTCTCTAAAATTGAAAAGGACCGAGTTATCTTTGTCGTTAAGCTCGTTAAAATTTTAATAGCGACAAACTTGTCTATAGACGAGAATGAGTTTCACTATCGCTAGGCTCGTTAAAACATAGCGATGGGTTTGCCCGAAGGGAAAATTGTAGAACAAGCATATGTTATCCTCCTCAAGCTTGACAAAAATAAAGAGGTACTGGTCAGCAATGACTGGGGAAAATTGGGAAGAAAACTTGAAGAAACTTTGTTGGTAGCAAGTCGCTCTTGAACATGACACTTCCACTTCGTGTCCGAGTCGGGTTGGGTTGTTTCATTCACCGGTCACATCACCATGGTCACATCATACCATCCACATTTGGGGTTAATGCTACCAATCCATCACATCAGTGTCACCAATATGTTCAAGAGAAGTCATTCAGAGAATTCACCTGTGTCTCACCCACTACCATACATTATACTCCATTCTTTCATGACCGCCACCCTGGACCTTATATCACCAAATCGTTTTCACCTCCATTAAAATCATTTGCTCCGTTCCGTGTCATTGATGTGGGATTCATTAAGGCCCTCCTGTGATGGATCACTTCTTGTCGACATCAACTCATTATCCAAGAAGTTGATCTAGGAACACCCCATTCAGTACTTTGAAGCTTGCATGCCTCAATGGCAAGTTTCTCACTTCCGGCGACAGGTTTACATCAATGGCCTTCGACCGAAAGATTTTGCGTGGTTTTCGATGCCAAGTCCTTTATTCACACCACATGAATTGTACTGCAGTACCTTGAGGGTCATTATCATTATCGGTGATTCCTCTCGCTCTTGTTAACAGTTTACATCATTGGATGGTAATCAAGCGATGTCTTTCCATGTTCGACTTCAGAACATTTCTCACATGGATCGACTTGTACTTCGAGTGAAGATTGGACAAGATTGAAGACCCCGGATCTAGTTTCATCCATCCGGGCTGCAATATATATTCAGGGAAATAAAGACATTAAATGTACATCATTGCTGCACAGATAATCATCCACTCAAAAGGATGATGGCTCTATCAGAATCATCAGTCTACACTCAGACGATTGTCTGTCCTATGTACATGAAAATGAATTTATAAAGCTGAGCATGGGAATGCTCGCCTCAGCTAGATCATGAAAATATTATGAAGAGAATGTATTGTATTGTATCTTATTACAAGTCTCCTCTCAGCATCGAAAGAACTTCGGATCCTCATAATAAAGCATTTCACCTGACATCAAAGGATTAACGACCTCATGCTTTAGGGGGCAACTGTTATAGAAATTTTTGGGCCCTACAACCCCAAGCATGAAATGTCCATAAACCAAGGGCTCCTAAGTCCCTAAAAGTGTTGTTCTAACCCCTAAAGGAACAAGGTCAACAGATTGCAGCTTCTCCCAGAAGTCTCCATGAGAAACTACTCAGAATTGGTCAAAACAGGATCATTGCAGCTGCTCCACTAGCTAAGTGCGTTGCATCCCACCTAAATACACTGTGTGGGTGCGTTGCATTTCAAAAATCCCTTCTGTGGGGTGCGATGGGCGAGAAATGACAAATGGCAGTGTCATTCCGCAAGGTGGAAAGGCAATGGAAGCTTCCAGAATCTTCTCCTGTGACACTTGCCTCACTGAATTCGACCAAGGATGAGTAAGAGACCATCAGTCTCCAAGTGGAAGCAAGAACTATCAGAGAGAAGACACTAATCAAATCACAAGCTGACTCATCCCCCTTACAGATATCTATATATGGATCCCTCATCCCAGAGATCCAGAGGCTGGAATTTTGCATATTGTAGGGAATTGCTGTTGCTTTCTTGAGACAAACATTAGATTGTTAGGTGATCTAACCTTTGTTTGAGGTGAAGAGGGGCTTCTTTGCTGGGAGGTTGATGCTGGGTTAGAACAACTGGTTGTAACTCCTCTTGGCTCTTTTCTTGTTTACCAATAAAAGCTATTTGATTTTTCCTCCATGCTTTTGTGTCATTGATGCTTGCTACATTTGTATGGTCAATTTACATCAAATTCCTAGATTGTTTATGATTATAGATCCATGTCTTTGTATAGTGCTATGCTTCTGGGATCTTACAGGTACTTTGTGAAGCTAGGCGTGCAAGGGAGCAGGTAGCTGAGGACTATC
Organism: Pinus tabuliformis; assembly: GCA_031772625.1. NCBI lineage: Eukaryota > Viridiplantae > Streptophyta > Pinopsida > Pinales > Pinaceae > Pinus > Pinus tabuliformis. Next base: position 1,540,376,236 of record CM062804.1, on the reverse strand, counting down.
AAAGAAGAGAGGGATCAAATCAGGAGATTAGCGCAAGACAGAGGTTGGTCTTTCTGTTCCTCTCTAAATTAAAGGAAAACCGAAAGTAGCTTTTCTCTGTTTGTTTCTAAGGTAGCTGTCACACCTTAGTGGGATAGAGCAGTTCTATATAGACACTTTTCCCTGTAACACCTTGCAAACCGTAATGCACCAAACAAAGCATTCGAAAAGATTGATTGCCGTACGGAAAGTCCTTGGTTTTCATATCACTGCCAAGGTGTATATGCAGTTTTATGGGTTGTTTGGTAAACCTTTTGCCTCGTTCTCCGGAGTAGTCACTTTCATTCCTTTTCGGACTCCCTAAAAGAAAAGTTCCATCTAAGCACTTGTCCTTTTAGGCTCATTAAACCTTGAAAGAGATAGAGTCACCTTTTCATCCTTTTCTCGACTCTTGAAACATGAAAAGGTCAAGTTTTGTTCCTGTGTCATAAAATTTATTTGCCCACGAAATATTCCTGGTAACAGTTAGAGTTATTCATTACAGTTTGAGTGTTTTCAGGCTTGTTCCTAATGGCAACATTCCTCGAGTCTACCGGCCAAGGTCTTTCCCCAGATGGGAATCCTACTCCATTTCCTTCTTTTGGAAATGTGGTGCTCCCTATATGGCAACATTGTCTTTGCCTGGGTTAACCATCGGTTTGCCCGTATGGTTGTTTTCAACCTTGGTGGTCCCGAGCATCATGACTCTTGTTCCACCGTCTCCTTCATCTGAACCACGACATGTTGATTCCAAGGTTGAGCCTACGCCTTCTTCCCCTGTTTCTTCACCTACATCTCCTACTTCGCCTGGTGAAAGTTTCACATCTAGTAACCAGGAGACTAAGAAGAAGAATAATAAAATGAAGAAGAAAAAGAAGTTCGATAAACATGAGGCCACCTGTGCAGCTACTGCTCCAAGTACATCTCAGGCCGGAACACCTTCTGCTCCTCTGCGGAAGGTTAAGTTTCCTTGTAAATTGTGCAAGGGTGACCATCTTCTTCGTGATTGTCCTAGTATTCCTAGGATCTTAGATGTATGGTCTCGTGATCTGGCTCATCCCTCATCGTCCTCTGAAGCTCATGACGATGCTTCCCTATCAACTGGCAATGGTAAGAAGAAAGGGAAGATTCAATTCCCCTGTAGACTGTGTGAAGGCAACCATCCCCTTCACCTTTGTCTGCTCGTGGATAAAGCTTCTGCCGTTTTGGAAAATCTTACAGCTTCTTCCCCCCAACTTCCCATTGGTTATCAGAGGATCCCTTCAGACCCTCTCCTCATTGGTAACGAGATTGAATTAGATTCTTCTCTTGTCCATCCTCCTCTTTCCAAGCCTGGCTGTGCTAAGCCTATTCCAGACCAACCATTGGTCGGAGAGAGTGTCGACTTGGGTTCACCACCTGTTGATCACTTTGTTTCAGAAGAATGTCATGCTCACGTTCTTCTCATCTCATCAGATTCTCCTGAGTCCAAGAATGACCCTCTTATCCTCACTAATCAAGAGAGTCCTTCATCAGTTCCTGTAGAGCAGGGGGGCAATCATACGATTCCCCCACCAAGTAGTCCAGTTGTTTCCTTCGACTGGAGTCATTTGACTGCATTCCGCCTTCCATCCTATGTGCCCTTACAGATAGTACATGCCTATGATAAGGAAGTACCTGACACTATCTTGGATGAGGGTGCGTCTGTCAGTCTTATGCCTTCCACTACTTGGCAAGCTTTGGGCTTCCCACAGCTTGTGCCAGTCACACAGAATCTGTTGGCGTTTGATGGGGGAACCAGTCAACCTTTAGGGATCCTCCCGAAGCTTCCTATCACTTTGGGGGGCAAAACCGTCTATATAGATTTCATGGTTGTCCAAGGTGCTTTAGATTTCAGCCTTCTCCTTGGCCTTGACTATGTTTATGCCATGGGGGCCCTCGTCTCTTCACTTTTCCGTGTGGTTTTTTTTCCACATGACAAAAGAATGGCGACCATAGATCAATTATCGTTCTTCAGTCCCCCGGTGCCTCCTGTGTAGCCGTCATCCCCTATCGGTTCTTGCTCGCAAGTAGTACCTTCCTTGCCACAGGTCAATTATGTGGCTACCCGTTCCGTCTCTACCTCTGCTGATGATCATGCAGATGGTCTCGTACATCATGTATTGGGGGTATTGGAACCCGATCTGTCATTAGTGCCTCATGACATGTATTCCTCCTAGAGTGCGTTCCTTCCATCCCACAACGACCTCTTGGGAGCCTTGTTCTCGTATGGTCCATGAGCAAGTGTCACGAGGATAGTTTGTTCCTGTGTCAACCTCGTTAAAAAATGAAACAAGGATCCTGGAGCACAATTCCTTGTCTTGTGTCAAGCTTGTTAAAAAATGAAACAAGGATCTTGGAGCACAGTTCCTTGTCTTATGTCAAGATCGTTAAAAAATGAAACAAGGATCCTGGAGCATAGTTCCTTGTCTTGTGTCAAGCTCATTAAGAAATTAAACAAGGGTTATGAGGATAGTTCTTTTTTATTGTGTCAACCTCATTAAAAAATGAAACAACTCCCCTTTCCAAATTGTGTCTTTGATTAAGATCTCGTAAAATCCAAGTTGAGTCTTTCCAAGATCTCGAATGTGAACCTTCATTCCATACACCTCGTTGAATGAAATGAAGCTTGGGGGGCATGCACCTCGATTTGCGTCATTATGCTGGGGGCATGCAAACTTATAACAAGCATAGTTTTTCGTTTCAAGCTTGTGTAAACATGAAACCAAATCCAAGTAGAGTTCCCATACCTGATTTACACCTCGTGATTGTCGTTTATCTGCTAAATTCTGCTAGATGAGCCTTGGTTGTTTCATTCCATCGCCACCATCTCTTTGGCTGATCATATGCTTTCACTTGATTGTTTATCCTTTCTTAAGGAACCACAACGATGAGTGGTTTTATTAACCAACCTCTTGACCATTACATGTTTTGAGCAGTTCCACCCTTGTCGGAACCAGTTGCTACCCTTGATACCACTCGTTCCTCTAGGACGAAGCACCTTTAAGCTCTTTCCTGACTTGTAAAAGATGAAAAGATTGCTGAGTATTTTTCCCTTTTTGACTCATTAAAGAGAATAAAAATGGAGGTCTGCTTTCAGCTCTTTTCCGACCATTTAAAGACGAAAAGATTGCCGAGTTTTCCCTTTTAACTCGTTAAATGGAATAAGAGGCAGTATGTTTTAAGCTCTTTTTCGATTGTGTAAACACGAAAAGATTGCCAAGATTTTGTCGTTTCAAGGTCGTTACTGGTTACGAAACGACGTGATTTCTATCGTTTTTCTACTTTTTTCGGCTTGAGGTCACTAATCACGAAAAGTACTCCTCAATCATAATGGTCGGGTGGTTCTTTCGAGTATCGTTTTATACTTTCTCGAGAGACACAAATCTACGAAAAAGGGACCCCCTAGAGTTTCTTTTCCATGTCTTTCGGGTTCGTTACTGGTTACGAAACGACGTGATTTCTATTGCTTTTCTACTTTTTTCGGTTTGAGGTCACTAATCACGAAAAGTACTCCTCAGTCATAATGGTCGGGTGGTTCTTTCGAGTATCGTTTTATACTTTCTCGAGAGACGCAAATCTACGAAAAAGGGACCCCCTAGAGTTTCTTTTCCATGTCTTTTTCAAACTCTCTAAACATGAAAAAGACTCTGAGTTTTACCTATGTCGGACTCGTTAAACGCTGATGACATTGGACTCGTCACCATGATGAGACTCAAGCTTCTCCTCCCTAGGGCTTGTTAAACTATTACTAGGTTGGATTCGACCGACGATCGAAGTTAATTTGCAAGCATATGCTATCCCCTTCAAGCTTGCTTTCAAAAATAATAGGGGTACTCGCCAGCAATGGTGAGGAAAATTTGGAAACCATCATTGGTAGCTAGTCACTCTTGAACATCGACACTTTTGCTTCTTGTCGGGTTGGGACATCCATACATCATCGTTTGGCCTTCCGTGGGTTTGGGTTGCCATTTAGCCTTATTCCATTCGATTCACGCCGTCTCCATCGTGCCTCTGATCCCTTGGTACCTGAATGCTACCACCCTCCGGATTCGTTTCGCCAACATGTTCAAGAGTATAATCCTTCTGCAGTTTACACCCTTGCCTCCTCCTTTGATACTCTGTTTCAGCATCTACCAGTTGTTCCTTATCTCGTGTCATTGATGGGGGAAACATTATGGCCCTCCTGCGATGGATCGTCTCTTGTCGACATTAGGTCATTATTCAGGAGATTGATCTAGAGATCCCCTTTGGTACCTTAGAGCTTGCATGCTTCAATGGCAAGTTCTTCGCACCTGACGGTCGACTTTCATCATTGTTCATCGATTGGGTGATTCCACGAGTGTTCGACTTCAGCTCCTTTTTCACACTTTGTGGATTGTGCTAGATAGTACCTTGAGAACCATTGGCATTATTGATGGTTCCTCTCACGCTTGTTAATAGTTTTCATCATTGACTGGTAATCAAGCGACTTTCTATCATGCTCAACCTCAGTGCATCTATTCGCATGCTAGAATTTGTACTACAATCGGTTGGGTTCAAGACCCTGAACTCAGATTACACATGTTCGAGCTGGGTGGATTGGTTCGTGATTACATGACTCATTGATGGATGGCTGCGACCATACCTGAGTCTTCATGGATGGCTACGACCATACCTTTATCATTATCATGGTCTTATTAGCTGGATGGCTGTGTCCATACCACAGACCTAGTTCGTATGTCTTTTGGATGGTTGCGCCCATGCCTAGACTACATGTATTTAATTATTAGAGATATCAGTTGTACTTGTGTGCAGGTTCTTCCAGATGGTGTTCCAGATCAGTCAGTTTTGTAAAGCATTTCACTCCTCCCACTCTCTCAGGCTTCATACTTTAGGGGGCATCTGTTACACAGTAATTTGTCACTACCTTCACTCCAGTCCTTCTACTGTGTCATGTGTCCAAGTCAAACATGCTCATATTGAACAAATGCTCTCTTGTGCTGCCAAATGACCCACTTTTCCTAAGTTATCTGCCTCATCGTGACTATGGACTTAATATATGCGCTGAACGACACTCATAAACAGTCCAGCCACACTGCCAACGCGGAAGTACATCTTGTTCCCTCGATGGTCCGATTTTATGCTCCAGCACGAGGTTACTTATTATCTTTAGCGATGATCTAACTGGTTACATTGCTCACTAGCGATGTCAGTGCTAAAGCTCAGTTGTTCACCCGTGATGATCCAGATTGGGTGAATTTGTTCCAATAGTCAGCCTTCTAGATGACTCCAGACCTGGTTGTTGGCATAGTTTGTGTCTCCTTTCCTCCTCTGGTATGGTTATTCCGTCATTTGTGTTACCTTCCTTGGGGATAAGCTCACTCTTCCACCTTTCATGGAGACTCCTTCTCCTATTTAAACTCTCACCATTGCTATGCACTGCTAGTTTTTTGGATAGTTGGCTATTTAAGCAGTGTTGTTAATGTTTGTGAGTTTTCTAGATAGCTGGTGTGAGTGTGACAAGTGTGGGATTGTTGATAGCTTGTGGAAGGTTGTGAAGTGCCCTTAAAATTGTGTAAAACTTATGAGTGAGAGAGAATCTTGTATTTTGGGAGATCCATCTTCAAAGAGTGAATGCTTGAGGAACACGCTGGCTGGATCCCTCTAAGAAGGCTTGTGATGTCAAGATTTTGGTTGTAAGCTTGCTCTTATTTCATTATTAATACAATCAATGATGTTTTCCTATGTCTTGTATGTAATTTACTTGATAGCTCATGACTTCTTAACTTTGTGAGTAAATAGATCATTGTTTTCTTCCGGTTACGTGCTTTGTTGTGTTTCCTTTGCATTGTTTCAGGTTGATCACTCATTCAGAGGAGGAAGTGGAGGCTGGAGCAGCGCAACAGAACTCCATCGACCACCGGTTGAGGTAGGCCTCCAACTATGACTATTTAAGGAAAGCTATTGTTGACCTGTCCTTGTTTGTGACTAGACCCACTCTAGGGCTAGAGGGGTTGCCTTTGTCTACAGAGGGAACACTTTCCTGCATCACATCAGGCTTCCCAGGTGCTAGTTAGGCCTCGTGCGCAGTCTCCATGGGCCTCGGTCAGCGTGCGTTGACCGGGGTCCTCATCGTTCCTCGCTGGCTGCCAACTGCCACTGTTTAGAGTTCTTCTTGATCGCTCTGTGCTCTTGAATTCAAAGTTTTGTCCTGATTTGATACAGTCATGGTGCTTTGATTATTCTTCATGGATCCAATTCGGATCAGTTTCGATTACTTTTAAAAGGACTCCGCCAATGCGATTTAGTCTGGACCGTTGATCTTCTAGATCCAACAGTCCCTGAACCTCAATACTTCAATTCCTCGTCTGCTTCTTTACTTGGGTTTTTTCGGTATTTCTTTTGTTCTTCTATGGTTTCTGGGGTTTCTTTAACTCGGTTCTGTTCTTTTTTGTTTTCGCTACGCGACTCTTTTTAGACTACCCTCTCATGCTCCTTTGATTGATCTCATCCTTGATCATTTATCGAACCCTTAATGGATTTAAAGGTCCATTACGAACCTATGGTTCGTTCCTCTCCTCGGCCTCTTTTCCTCCACTGTGTATTCACCTCAACCTGTCTACACACACATTTGTATTGAATTCCAATTCAACCATCATTCATCATTCAACATTCGAACACACATTCGAACTCAGAATTGAGTTCTTCTGTATATAAACAAATAACAATTGATTACACAGTGAGACTCTATCTCTCTGGACTGATCTTCTGATTACAATGGCCTCTCTCCCTCTCTTGCCCATAGGCTTACAAAGACACTCTCCCTAGCTGGTTGGCTAGCTAACTAGCTCACTCTCCCCTCCAACCTTTCTCTTTTTTATTTTCAATACACTCTGAGCAGTTTCTTTACAGTTTCTCAATAGTTTCTTCAAACTAATTGCTAACTAATCCTAACCCTCTCATGTTCTCCTACATTCGCGAATATTTACAAATATGTCTAATTAATTTCTGTTCTCATTGAAAATCACTCAAAGGCCTAAATATTTACATTAACTCAATACTTGGAAAACCAACTTCCCTAAAACAAAAGACCCCCTATGTCTACTAATATACAATGATTTACTTGGGGTGAATGCTCCTGCATCATGTTCGCACCAAGACCTAAGCCTAACCCCCACTGACGTGCTCCAGTTTTTCAATGGCATTATGGAGGATTTTTAATATCCTTATTGCAGACTTTCTAAGTTTGTTTTATATTCTTGAAGTAATTTGCTCACACAGTTAGCTCCAAAACTCTATCTTACCCTAATGTTGGTGTACTACATACAAAAATAAAATAATATTTTAGTAAATTTTATTATAGAATTTATTTTATTGGCTATTATTTATTCATTTGGGTAGCAACGTGAAACACAAATGGTGTGGTGGACTATTGTTAGTAACACCCTAATGCATCTATATGCAAAATTCTCTTTTTCAATTCAATGAAAGCTAACTAAAGTATGGTAAGAGATTTCACTTTTCACAAGCAAACAAATTCCTACCAAATGAATTTCTCACTTATCCTAAAATGAGATCTCGAAATTTATTAATATTCAGACCCAAAAGGAAAACCAAGAAACCAAAATCTGAAAAGAGGCCAAGAAATCCCCAAGCTAGGACGCAAAGCACTAAAAAATTGTCAAAACTTAGAATCAAAGCCAAGCAAACACTCTCGAACAATCAACAAGAAAACTAAAAGGTAGAAGGAAGAATGAAATGCAAACAAGCTAGGGCTATAACACAATGTTTCAATGAGAGGCAATGCCCTACAAGGACAAAACCAAACCCTAGGAATACGAAGGACTAGAAAAGATCAAGTGGGAGTGAGGGAAAATTAATATAAAATAATGAACGAATAAGACACACCCAAATAAACTTTTCAAGTGACAACCTACATAACCAAAAACAAAGAAACCACATCCCGTGAACAAAATCAAGGACACGAGACCAAATAGGATCACTCAATAAAAAGTGACAAAGGAAAATAAGGCCAAATGTAGTTACAATATCAAAATCAAGAGTAGATCTTGGCTATTTTTGAAACAACTACAAAAATCTCAGAATATTAGATGCAAAGTTAAGGATAATAGCCTCAATCAAACACTACAAAAATGCAAGGAAAACCTTATAGTAGTAGAAAATGGAATATCCAATACAATCCAACACAAGGATATTTAGATTTTGATGTTTTTGATAGCTAATAACGATTCAACCTTACCCTTAGTTGGCTATCAAGCTTTATTAAATATCGAGTTGCTAGGAGGAGTAAGGGATTCATTCTATTCTATTGTATTTTTTTCCATAGTTGAGAAAAGAAATAAGGATTGGGAAGTTAGAGAATAAAATAGAGGGGGTTAAAGTTATATATATCCTTATAAGCCAAAGGTCTCAAGTGGCTCCATAGAGAGTACATCTTCCTTTATACTTGCATATTTTCATACAAAGAGAGAAGAGTAACCTCACATTCTAGTTGCATTTTCTCCCAATATCACCTTTTAGATGGGTTTCCCAAGGAAAAACATTTGTGTGTGTGTGTTTCTTTGTATTCACTATTTTTCACATTTCAACTATTTTATTAATTTCAGCAAAAAATAATCTATTACAAAATCTAAGATCTAAAAGGAAAGTAACCTTCTTAGAACATATTTTAGTTTTTTTTTTTAGATCTATTATGACTAATTGTTCCAACAGAATATCCATGAAAATTTACAAATTAGATGGATATGAAACATTAATCCATGATACTAAAGTGAAAGAGTTAGATTATCATGTACATGATAAATTTTTATACCATATTGGTAAATTATGCACTCCACAAGATGTTATAGTGCATGTAATAAGAGAAAACATACGTCTCTCATTTTTTATCATTTTGGTATAGGAAACATGATATATTAATTACAATTCTATTGTTATTAGTCTTGGATGTATGAAACTATGTCAAAATATGTAAAAAGATGTGTGATGTGTGCCACCATAAAACCAAGTAATATAAAATTGGTTTCATTTATGGCCATTGATGTACCTTCTTGTCCATCGAAAATTATCATCTATAGGTTTTCTAGGGAGGTTTCTCATGTCAAGGAAAGGTCACAACTGTTTATATGTTATTGTGGACAGATTTAGAAAATTGTGTGTTTTGGTACCTTGTAAGAACCATGTGATAGGAGGTGTCACTGCACATTTGTTCTTCCATTATGTTTTGGTTCATTTTGGTTTCTCACTATCATTATATTTGATCAATACTCCCACTTTATTGGGAAATTTCGTTCAATTTTGTGGGAGTTAATGAACACCAAGTTTTAGAAAAACACTATTTTTTCATCCATAGATAAATGTACAAATGGAAATGGATAACAAGATAGTGATACACTAAATGATGATATTGTAACAAGAATCCTAAAATTTGGGATGGACAATTGTATTATGTACATTATTCCTATATTTTCCCATATATTCTTCTACACAAAGGTCTCTTTTTGAGACATGCATTGGATATTTTCCCAAGTCTCCTCTACACTTCACTTTTTGGAAATATTCAATGGAAAATGGATGGAATGATATAGACAAAACCAAATGTTCATTTAAGGTATTCCATTACTTTATCAAAATTTACAGGAACAAATGGAAAAGAGCCAAGGCATGTATAAGGCTAGGAATGAAAAGTATTAACTTGATCATTAACTATAACTTCGTGATCAAGTTTGGTTATACATTAATAAAGAATACCTTAAAAATGAAGATAAAATGATCAATCCAATCAAGTATGGTCTATTTAAAACTTTGGAAAAGATTTTTAACAATGTTGTCCGGTTGGAGTTACCTCCATATGAAAATATATTTTGTGTTTAATGTTAAAAATTTGAAAGTATATGAATCTCTATGATCATGGATCAAAGTGAGATATTCAATTTCCTTCTATTGAATATTTTGGTTCTAAAGATCTTAATGATTTGTGGTAAGATGTAATTCTTGATAGAAGGGTGAGGACTTTGTGAAGAGTTGTTGTGGAGTATCTTCATATAGATCTAAAGGAAATGCATCTAAGTGAAGAACGATGGATGGAAACAAAAAAAGTGACGAAGTTGTACCCTCACTAGTTTTCTAAATAAAACTAGACTTTTGGTGGTTTAGAAGGTTCTTAGAGGGGAGAAGTGATCTAGGAGGATCCCCGCAACTGGTTTAGGATTAGTGCCCAAGCTGGTAGCTCAATTCTAAAACTTTCACTTCAAAAATAAAATGGTGGATTTAGAAAAACTATGAGTATGTTGCAAACTCCACGTACATTGTGTTGTTGGTGGCATTCTATAGGGTTGCCTCAATGGTTCACACCTAAATCTTGGCCACATGATCTATATGGTGCACTTAGTGTGCAAGTGTTCTCGCGAATTTAAGCTATGTTTAGAAAATAATTGATGGAATTGCTACCATATTTGTTGTGAAGAAAATGTCGCAACAGAATGTTCTACACACACACACACATATATATTATGAAGATACTTAGGAAAAATCTCTTCATTGGTGGAGAATTGTACCCTTACTCGAAAAGAGTTGGTTTACCATTATATATATATATATATATATATATATATATATATATATATATATATATATATATCTCTCAAGATACTTAAGAAGAATCTTTTTTTTTGTATTAGGCTTCTGTGATCCATAATGAATTAAGAAAAGTCTTTCGGTAGAAATCACATAAGAGAATTGTACCCCTGCTCAAAAACAGTTGGTTTACCATTTTTTCAAAAACCTAAGATGTTATGGATACGAAAAAATGAGAGGCATCAAGACCCCTTGTGTAACGCCCTACGGTCATCAGGTCACCCGACGCGTGCTCCACTCACTTCGCGAATTGACTAAGGCATAAAATGTGCAACACGACGACCAAAGGCGTGACATATGTTTATGTGGATGAATTGGCGTTCAGGTTTATAGGGGCGAGTTGTGGGTGAACTTGTTCACAAGCCGACCGAGGTGCGTAGCCAAACAGAGGGCGAGCTGGTGGGGCGGTCCCGCGCCATGGGCGGGCCGACCACATGATGGCATTGTATATCGTTTGAAGGCACAGCGGTTGGAGGTATGTGGAGGGGTCGGCCGAGGGCGCGACCTCCACACAACATACCATATATGTATGCAATGAAGTCGTGGCATTTTCACCATCGAACTTTGGCATTCAACATGTGAGCTAGAGGTGCGAAGGAAGAGGAGTAGGAGCCATAGAGGTGCAGGTCTATGTGCCCGCCTTCCGGGCAGCCTACACAAAGTCTTGCACGTGATTATGTTTGGTTGAAGCGCGGGTGGAGGGTGCGATAGGGCGCCCGCCCGCCGAATTGTTATATGAGTTTTGGATTATGTTGGGCGTGGGTTGTGCACGGGCGCGCCCGTCCATTCAGCAAAGGAAACTCTTGTTGTGTTGTATTTTGGTTAAGTCGTGGTGAGACCACCGTGTACTCTTGCACGGGTGGGTGCCCAACTTGGGTATAAACGCCGGTGGATCCAAGTTCCTGGTCATTGTACAAAAAATCTTCATATATAATAAAATATTATTATACATGTGATATTGTTATCCTACCGTTCTATGATTGTTTTATATTAATGGTTTCCGCACATTAATATGTTATTCATGTTTAATGATGAATGTTAAGGTGTAGTTCGTAAAGTAAGCTAACAATGGAAGATGTTAATTACTTATGCGATGCCGCACCCGGCCAATTTAACGAAAAAATAATTGGGGGCGTGACAAGTTGTACTAGAGCAGGTTCACAGGGAGTGAAGTCGTTGCTTGATGAACAAAGAAAACAAACATGTATGCAGGGAAAAGTTATGGAGAAATCATGGATTAATAGTCTAGGTTTCGTGGACTTGATGGTTCATGGCAAGACCATTCAAGCTCTGGTGGACAGGGGGGCCACTCATAACTTCATGACGACACGGTTAGCAAAAGAGGTTGGACTGATGATCTTCCCATCGAATGTGGAAGTCAAGGCAGTGAACTCTAGAGCTAAAGTGGCAGGTTTGGCACATGAAGTGCCTTTACAGATAAAAGACTGGAAGGGTCAGTTGGACTTCACAGTGATGGAGATGAACGACTTCGATATGATACTTGGACATGATTTCTTGAAGGGCAACAGGGCTATTGTTGTCCCCTTCTGTGATGAGGTGGTGTTAGTTGGACATTCACAAACTTGGACTTTGCCCACTCATAGGCAAAGGAGGGAAGTCAAGGTGCAGCATGTTTCGGCACTGAGTTTGGAGAAGGCTATGAAGGAGTAAGATATGGAGACATATGCGGTGATGTTCAAGGATGTCGAAGGTGATGGAGTGGGACGCCTGTTCCATCTGAGATTTTTGAGGTACTGACCAAATATGCGGATTTGATGCCTGATGAGCTACCAAAGAAGCTTCCACCAAGGCATGCAGTGGACCATAGCATTGAGCTTGAGCTAGGAAAGCAACCCCCGGCTAAAGCACCTTATTGGTTGTCAGGACCTGAGTTGCAGGAATTGAAATGACAGCTAAAGGAGTTAGCTGATGCAGGTTTCATCAGACCTTCAAGGTCCCCTTATGGAGCTCCAGTATTGTTCCAACAGAAGAAGGATTCGAATGAGCTATGGATGTGCTGTGATTATCGTGCATTGAACAAGCAGACGGTAAGGAACAGGTATCCTTTGCCACTGGCTGTTGATTGCTTTGACAAGCTTGTGAAAGCCCGAGTGTTTTCCAAGCTGGACTTGAGGCATAGGTATTATCAGGTGCAGATGGCTGAAGGAGATGAGAAGAAGACCGTGATAGTAACAAGGTATGGTAGCTTTGAGTTTCTTGTTATGCCATTCGGGTTGTGTAATGCTCCTGCTACGTTTTGCACCTTGATGAATGATGTCCTACGACCATACTTGGATTTGTTCGTAGTAGTGTACTTGGACGATATAGTGGTGTTCAGTGACAACATGGAGGATCATAAGAAGCACTTGGCGATGGTGTTCGAGGAACTGAGGGAAAATCAGTTGTTCTTGAAGAAGTTTAAGTGTGTGTTCGCTCAGACCGAGATTTCGTTCCTTGGGCATATAGTTGGTCAAGAGTACATATGGATGGAGTCGAGCAGAGTGAAGGCGATCGAGGACTGGGTTGAACCGAAGAATGTCCATGAGATGAGGGTGTTCTTGGGCATGACCAACTACCAACGGAAATTTGTAGAGGGGTACTCCAAGGTAACATCATCATTGGCAGACCTATTGAAGAAAGACAAGAGGTGGAGCTAGACGGATAAATGTCAGAAGGCATTTGATGACTTGAAGAAGAGGATGGTTACATCACCGATACTGAAGTTGCCTGACTTTGAGAGACCATTTGAGGTACACACAGATGCTTCAGATTTTGCCATAGGAGGGGTTCTTATGTAGGATGGGCATCCGGTGGCGTACGAGAGTCGGAAGTTGCAGGATAGAGAACGGAGGTATCTGGTCCATGAGAAGGAGATGGCTACAATCATTCACTGTCTTCATGTGTGGAGGCATTACCTGAGTGGGAAGCCGTTTGTTGTCAAGACGGACAACGTTGCAGCAAGTTATTTTGCATCACAATCGAAGCTTTTTGCCAAGCAAGCTCGTTGGCAGGACTTCTTGGCAGAGTTCGACATGACTATCGAGTATAGACCGAGAAGACACAATGTGGTAGCAGATGCCCTTAGAAAGAAGGGACAACTTGCAGCATTGGAAGGAGAAGACCGGGCAGCTAGGAGTAGGATTCGAGTTCAGATGTCATAAGAGATGCGGAATAAGATCAAGGAAAGTGTTGAAACCGATACTTTGGCGCAGAATATAGTGAAGCAGATAAAGGAGGGGAAGACACGAAAGTTCTTTCTACGAGACGGGTTCTTGTTCTTTGGAAACTGACTCTATGTTCCAAAGTCATCTGGGCTCAGGAGGCACCTTTTGAAGGAGTGCCACGACTCACCATGGGTTGGCCACCCAGGGATGCGTCGTTCTTTGGCATTGTTGGAGAGAGGATTCTTTTGGGAGAGGATGCGAAAGGATGTAGAGGAGTATGTACATACATGCATCATTTTTCAGCAGGAAAAATCGGATACTCAGAGGCAAGGAGGACTGTTGCAACCTTTACCAATTCCTGAGAGGCCATGGAGGAGTGCCTTGATGGACTTCATCACTCAGGTGCCATAGGTTCAGGGGTATAATGGGATAATGGTCATGGTTGATCATTTTTCCAAGTATGCTGTCTTTCTTCCAACAAAGATACCTTGTGGAGCCGAGCGGACTGCGGAGTTGTTCTTTAAGAACATAGTGAAGTATTGGGGGATGCCATTAAGCATCGTGTCGGATAGAGATCCACGTTTTACAGGTAGATTTTGGACCACATTTTTCAAGTTAGTCGGGACAGAGTTGTTGATAAGTTCGAGTTACCATCCGCAAATAGATGGGTAGACTGAGAGGATCAACGCATTGCTGGAGGACTACTTGAAACATTATTTGACGGCTGATCAGAAGAATTGGCCTAAACTCTTGGATATTGCTTAGTTTAGTTACAATATTCAAAAGAGTTATGCGATGGGGTATAGTCCATTTGAGTTAGTGAATGGGCAGATGCCGGTTGCACCGCATACCGTAGTGACAGGAGGTTTCTTGAGGAGTCCTCATGTAAAGAAGTTCATGAAGGCTTGGGATGAGACCTTGGAGCTGGCATGGTTGCGCTTGCACGAAGCTACAAGGAGAATGAAGAAATGGGCTGATCGAGGAAGACGGGATGCACACTTCAGTGTAGGAGATATGGTGTTTCTCAGGATTACCGGGGAGCAGTTTCAGCTAGCCAAGGAGACTGCGAGCAAACTGACACAGAAGTATGAGGGACCATTCCAAGTGAAAAGGAGAGTGGGAGAAGTTTCTTATGAGTTGGAGCTTCCACACCATATGGACATGAAGCATCCGGTTTTCCACATGAGTCAGTTGAAGAGATGCAGACTTGATGCTGATCATCCAGAGAGAGTTGAACTGCCGAGAGGAACAGCCGGGATTGTGGACAAGCCAGGACTGGAGTTGGAGAAGATTTTGAGCTTCAGAACTACAGGGATTGGTTGCCACATGAAGCGAGAATTTTTTGTCAGATGGAAGAATGCACCGGAGGAAGAAAGCTAGGAATCGGAGGACTCACTTTGGAGATGGAAGAAGAAGATTGAGAAGTATGACAAGAAACTTCTGAGGAAGTCGGGATTGTCGAGGGCGACAATTATTTCGAGTGGGGGAGGATGTAACGCCCTGCGGTCATCAGGCGACCAGGCACGCGCTCCACTCACTCCGCGAATTGACTAAGGCATAAAATGTGCGACAGGACGACCAAAGGCATGACATATGTTTATGTGGATGAATTGGCGTTCGGGTTTATAGGGGCGAGTTGTGGGTGAACTCGTTCACAAGCCGACCGAGGTGTGTAGCCAAACGGAGGGTGAGCTAGTGGGGTGGTCCTGCGCCATGGGCGGGCCGATCACACGATGGCGTTGTATATCGTTTGAAGGCACAGTGGTTGGAGGTATGTGGAGGGGTCAACCGAGGGCGCAACCTCCACACAACATACCATATATGTATGCAATGAAGTCGTGGCATTTTCACCATCGAACTTCGGTGTTCAACATACAAGTTAGAGGTGTGAAGGAAGAGGAGTAGGAGCCACGGAGGCGCAGGTCTATGCGCCCGCCTGCCGGGCAGCCTACACGAAGTCTTGCACGCGGTTATGTTTGGTTGGAGCATGGGTGGAGGGTGCGATAGGGCGCCCGCCCGCCGAAGTGTTATATGAGTTTTGGATTGTGTTGGGCGTGGGTTGTGCACGGGCGCGCCTGCCCATTCGGCAAAGGAAACTCGTGTTGTGTTGTATTTTGGTTAAGTCGTGGTGAGACCACCGTGCGCTCTTGCACGGGTGGGCGCCCGACTTGGGTATAAATGCCGGTGGAGCCAAGCTCCCGGTCATTGTACAAAAACTCTTCATATATAATAAAAGATTATTATACATGTGATGTTGTTCTCCTGCTGTTCTATGATGGTTTTATATTAATGGTTTCCGCACATTAATATGTTATTCATGTTTAATGATGAATGTTAAGGCGTAGTTCGTAAAGTAAGCTAACAATGGAAGATGTTAATTACTTAGGCGGTGCCGCACCCGGCCAATTTAACGAAAAAAGAATTGGGAGCGTGACACCTTGAGTGCAAACAATAATGTTGCTCATCTCAAACAAACATGTATTGAACTTGCTCATTTTTTGAAAAAGGTCACGAATTACGTCATGGTACAAATTTATGTCATGCAAGCATTCAATGTGCTCTTATTGACTACCAAGGGGAAATCCTATATCCATTCATTTTATGGTAAGAAGAAACAATTAAAAATCAAGAATCTACGCTATTATTTTACCATTATTTTAATATAAAAAAACAAAATGATATACTTCACATAATTTTAAATGAAGTTTATAGTTTTAATTTTACTAGGACAGAACATAATGTTCTATAAAATTGGAAAACTTTTCAAAATAATAACATCCCGTAAAACAACCACCCAATCATCCCAAAAGGAGACGAGTCAAGAATACCTGCCGCATCGATTGTCTTGAACGAAAAAAAGGGGCAAGCCTATCACTTCGTAATCGTCTATGGCTATTTTAGGCATCGCTGTAAAATCCAATCAGGGATATCTGCCGCATCGATTGTCTTGAACGAAAAAAAAAAGGGCAAGCCTATCACTTCGTAATCGTCTATATTAGACTTGGCTATTTTAGGCATCGCTGTAAAATCCAGTCAGGCTCGTTATTGATGACAGAAGCCACCCACTATTATTTAGTCAGGGATGGAACTAGTGCAATCGTGTCAGGATCCAATTGAATTATTAATCTGTAATGTCCACATTCTCCCAACTTTTTAAATTGAAGGAAGAGATGATTCAGATTTTTGTCGAATAGTTACCATTGTTGAGACAAGAATCTTTGTCCTTGCAAACTTTTAAGGGCGAGATCATATTATGTCCTCTCATTTCCAATCTTTTAAGGGCGAGATCATACTATCCTCTCATGGCATCACGTCAACTTCCCTTATGTTATAACAAAGTATCTGGCTTTCTCCACAAATGGCAGATCCGTGCACCAAATCACTTAAAATCATGATTGCGTGCAGAAAGCATTTTGTGTGGTGTGGAGAATCGGCCGAAGAAATGAATTGATTTACGGACCTTGGAGATCAAAACTTCTTAAGTTGTATTAAGAATCCAAATCACTTAAAATCATGATTGCGTGCAGAAAGCATTTTGTGTGGTGTGGAGAATCGGCCAAAGAAATGAATTGATTTACGGACCTTGGAGATCAAAACTTCTTAAGTTGTATTAAGAATTCAATTTCAGTGGGAATTGGTCTCACTTTATGTCAATTAGAAGGAATGGAATCTTGTCCACTGAGATTCAAGATTATCTATTGATTTACGGACTTTGGAGATCAAAACTTCTGAAGTTGTATTAAGAATTCAATTTCAGTGGAAATTGGTCTAACTTTATGTCAATTAGAAAGAATGGAATCTTGTCCATTTAGATTCAAGATTATCTAGAAGTAGGAGGAAAGAATGGAATCCTCTCCACCCAAATTCAATAGAATAATGATATAACAAATGTTAACAATATTAACAAATATACAACATTTTATCTATTTTTATATATATGGAAATTATAATCAGCATAAATTCATTTTAAAGATATAAACTAAAAATTACAATTTGTTAATTTTCATTATTTAAATAAACGTTTTAACCATAAAACTTAATTTTTTTCATGATATATACATAATTTTTTAAAAATGATATAAGGTTCCTTTCGAGTTGAACGTTGCCGCTATAAGGTTATATAAGAATGTAATTGTGAAGTTAAAGAGCAATGAGGGGTGGTCGAAAGATATTAAGTGTAATATTGGAGTTAAACAAGGTTGCCCCCTCTCCCCTACCCTATTTGGCATTTTCATTGACAAGCTCGAAGGTTATTTAGAGGAAGCGGGATGTGCTGGCACGATATTAGCTGGGATAGTCATCATCCTTCTTCTCTATGTTGACGATATTGTTCTCCTCGCAAAGTGTCCATCTGATTTTGATAAGCAACTTAGGCTTCTTAAGGATTTCTGCTCTACCATGGGTATGACTGTTAACACTGACAAAACAAAAGTTATGATTATCAAATCCAAGAAGGACACCTACGCTAATTTTATGTATGACAATAATAACTTGGAGGAAGTGTATTCTTACAAGTACCTAAGAATTGATATTCATCACAAGCTCAATTGGAACTATAACATTGAGAAACGGATTAATGGGGGGTGGAAAGCTTACTTTGGTCTTGAAAACAATTGTAAAATGGAAAACCTCGTAATGTGGGATAAAAAGAAGTTCCTCTTTGAAACTTTAGTCACTCCTGTTATCCTATATGGATGTGAGGTTTGGGGTTGCAACATCTCTAGAGAATCCTGGAGAAAGATTGAGCAAATCCAAAAGCACTTTATAACGTCTAACCTGAAAATTAAAAGCAATACACCCTATCCTATTCTCCTTATAGAAGTAGGCATTTCCCCTATCGAAAGCCTAGCTATGGCTAGGCTTCTGTTGTACAAGCACAAGCTCAATAACATAGGAGATCACATGCTTCCTAAGTTAGCTTTAAATTTCAGCCAAAACCACCTAAGGCTGAAACGAGGGTGGTATAAAGACACGAGAGCCTGGTTAAACCATTGGGAGATCAACGAGAATGATGCTTTGCAAAACATTAATCACATTAAAAATATTGTTACTTCCAAGTTCAAAGAAAAAATGTGGCCTGAGAAAGATTTAGTAGCTAAAAGAAAATTAAGTTATTATAAGAAGGTCATCAACCCCACCCTAGAAGATCAAAAGTATCTCTATGTTTTAACTAGCTCAAAGAAGAAAATTAATATATCAAAGATTAGAATGAACTCTCATGAGCTCCATAGTGAAACAGGTCGTTGGGCAGTTCATAAAACACCATGGATGGAAAGGATCTGCCATCTCTGTGAGAATAGGAACATCGAGGATGAAAACCACTTCCTCTTAGAGTGCCCCGCGTACAACCACATTAGATCTCAGTTTCATAATCTTTGTCGCAATATTGATCTCCCTAGTCTTCTACGATGTCAAAATTATAGTGAGCTTGGGAGGCTTCTCTCCAAGTTTTTTGAGCATAGGAATAAAATCTTAAATCAAACTAAATTATTTGTTTCTTTAGGTCCGATAGACCAAAGTTTGGTCTCACTGGACGTTAACCACCACCATCATCATCATCATATATATATAATTGACATTAACATATTTTACATAACATGTACATCCACAATTTATCATGCAAATTAAAATGGTGTTTTTAGTATTAAGATATTTTTAAGTATATGTCAATATTAATTCTTATCAATATAATTTTTTGATAACCTATATTGAATATTGTTTTATACACTACATTAAAATATTTTATTTTAACATTTTTTTTCTATACATATAAATATATGTGAAGTTGAAGTCCACATAAATTAATTAATATAAATTTTCAAATAGTTTATTTAAATATTTTGAAAAGTATAAGATTTAAACATCTTACTAGCACATTTTTTTACTTGTTTCAAATAGTTTATTAAAATATTTTGTTGAAATATTTTTGAAAAGTATATCATTTAAACATTTTACTAACACATTTTTTTACTTCTAATTACTTTACAACATATTCATTTTTTTTCGTATAGCTGACATTATTGTTCTATATAAATTTTCAAATAGTCTATTTAAATATTTTGTTGAAATATTTTGAAAAGTATAAGATTTAAACATCTTAATAACGCAATTTTTTTACTTATAATTACTTTACAACATATTCATTTTTTTATTATAGCTAATATTATTGTTCGTTATATATATATATATATATATATATATATATGAAAGAGAGATAGACAAACAAACATACTTACACATCTCTTTATATTGAGTTGTAAAATGGATTTCTCAATTTTTTATTTCATTTTTATGTTAAAGAAAAATTCAAAGACAAACTGACATACTTACACATCTTTCATACAAGTTATAAAATAAATCTTTAAACTCAATAAAACTCTCCACTCAATTACATTAAAATGAAATATATGAACATAATAAAATACCAAAAATATAACCTTTATGAATGGACTTAAGTTAACACCAACATGATTGAAAAATGAATTTTCCTTGTCGAAGGAATTATTCTTCCATAGGTGGCACGTTCTCCGTGTATGTGTACTGAAGAGAGATTTTTATTTTTGTCGAGAAAATGTTCGTCCTTGCACCTTTTTATTAGACAGGATAATCTCACCCACGACGTGTAAGAGAAGATATGGAGTGTAGTCAACTTCGCAGTAGAACATTTGGAATTTTTCTACTATCGCAGATCCGTGCACCATAGTACTTTGAATGCATTATTAGCTGTAAAGTCTTTTCGTGTGGTAGTGAAGGTCTGTCAACAAATACACATCATAAATTACATTTTATTGTCATATTTTTGGGTTTCACTTTAAACTTTATAGGAATCCAATTTTAGTAGAAGTTGTTCGTGGCTGCCACAACATGTGATCATTTATTTTGCCACATGTTATACTTTGATAATTGAATTTGAATGGATATCGTGTTGCCTTACCTTTTTTTCCTTTTATTCATATATGTGCCTATATTTGTTGAAGTGGTAGAAGTTACCACTAGTTTCTATTCACAAATATAATATGGGTTGACCTACTTTATATTATATAATATGAGTTGACGCACTTTATATTATATAATATATTTTATTATTACGCTTTATGTAAAGTGATGTTTTATAATTTATTCCTTATATCTATTATGCATGGTCTAAACAAACAAAAATAGAAAGAAAATATTAATGATGAAGATAGCTCAAATTTGCATGATAAGATTGATGGTCAAAATTGTTAATATTTTAATGTGTTAAGATATGAAGATAATTTAATAACTCGGAGATATTGCAATGACATATTACATGAAATATTAGAGTGAAACTTTAAATAAAATAATAAAATATAATGTGAAGTTAAAAAGTTTTTTCAGAACGAAAAAAGTTTCAATATATTATATGAGAAGTATAAGAGTCTAAAAAATAGATACATCTGAGATGGACTAATAAATTTTATAAGCCAAATATGTCTTTAATGCTCCTATGATCTGTATGGATGATATAACAGACCATCAAAATAACTAAATACTACCTATGTCCTATAACCAACACAGGAACACATAGTATAGAGAGGCAATATGAAAATACAAAATAGAAAAGCATATGCAGATGAGACAAAACTATAGATCATCTAAGACTAGAAGTCCGACAATGTAAATTCATGGATCTGGAATGTTACTCCCTCCGAGAAAATCTCGAGATGCCATAGACTTCGAGTAGAATGGAGCCCCAATTTAGAAAGTGTATCAGCGATTGAATTTTTGACCCTGCTGATGTGCTCAATAGTACTACCAACCATGTAGTCCCAGTAATAACTGATCCTATCCCTCCAACCAGTCAGGTGTGGCGCCAATATGTGATTTCTCCTATTAACCAAATCAACCAAAATTTTCGAATCTTAAAAAATAGCTACCTGTTGTATGTCAAGGAAGATACAGAATTTTAATAGACCAGCGAGTGCGATGGCTTCAGCCATATTATTGGAGCTGAAACCACCGTTCCAGTAGGTAGAAAAATGTGTGGATTCATTTATCTTGATGAAGAACCCACAACCGCAGTGACCCATCTATGCGGCCCCGTCGAAGAAAGCAGCAGGTAGTGATGACTGATCCGATGAAAGCAGGGTGGGATTAATTATCTTTTGCTTGATAGTCTTCTGTGGGAGGGATTCCAAGCTTACAGAGATCCTATCAATGATTTGCGCATATGATAAAATTGAGTTGTTAAAAATGTTGTGATTGCGCCATTTCCATATGAACCACAGGGAGAGTATACAGATCCTTCGCCATTGTACATTCTGCCCGCTACACCATAGTATCCACTCTTGAATTGAGTCCTGCGCACCAAGCATAAAACCAAATGCTTTTTCTAATTCCTGCCATATCTGATATGTCTCTTTAAATTTTAAATATATATGGAAATTTGAATCCTCGTCGGATCTGCATAGTGAACAGACATTTGGTCCGTGTCATCCACGTTTCATTAAATTCTCCCAAGTTAAGTTTCTATTGTGAAATGCAAGCCAAGAAAATAGGATCATTTTCGATGGGCAACCATCCTTCCAGAAAATCTGAGGAAATATAGAGGATCCGGGAGACTGCTGCATTATCAACTGATGGTAAATCTCTTTTACTGTCACATCATTTGCCTCTTTCGATATGTTCCAAGAAAGGAAGTCTGAGTCCCTAGATCTGAAAATGCCGCAGTTCTGAAGCCCCGTCTTGATGCGATTCCATTGCTGCGCGATCTCCTGTGGCATATTCAAATCACCAGCATCTTTCCACCGCGGGATGGGGCCAAGCCATTCAGCAATCAAACTATCCCAGTAAAAAATACCTCTTATGTGGAAATAATTCAGTAAGGATTTAGGGATATCTAAAACTTCAGCACCACATTTGAAGCGGTCTTTGCTAATAAGGATTTTATTTCTCGATTGTAGATGCCAGATTAAATTCTTCATGCAATATGATTCAATCCTCCGGAAACTAAGCCAGATTGGAGATCCATAAGATACACCAATGGAACCTTTCCGGTACCAGAAATGAAGGCTCTTCTTACCTAAATACTTCGTCTGAATCATGTGACTCCACGGACCCTCACCCTGAATGGCTCTCCAAAACGACTTGCACAGTAGAGCTTTTCCAAAAATTCGCAAATTGGATAAACCCCAACCCCCCATATTCTTAGGAAGTGAAATACTTGAGAGTTTTATAAGATGAAATTTTCTCCTTTCAGCATGACCCCCCCATATAAAATTAGGAGATAGCCTATTCATGCCGTTAATGCCACTCACCAGAAAGAGAAAAAGGTGCGCCCAGTAAATAGTGAGCTGATTTAAAACAGATTGCACTAAAATAATTCTCCCTGCCAAGGAAAGGCATCTGAACTCCCAAGCTGAAATTCTCCTGTAGAATCTGTCCACAATCCAGTCCCAATCGGATTTCGAGTAGCCATTTGCTTTAATCCGGAAGCCCAGATACTTTATTCCACTGCTGATATATTGTGATTTCATACCAAATAACTCTGATAACCATAGAACATCTTCCTGATTTAAATCAGAATGATATATTGTAGACTTTTCTAGGTTAACTTGTAGACCCGTAGCCCTTTGAAAGTTTTCCATAATATCATAGAATCGCATCCAAGTGACCTTGCAAAACATGGCGAATAATATGATATCATCAACAAATAGATTATGATATAATGAAATATTCCTGCAGATTTTGAGAGGACGCCACGCATTTTCATTTACAGCCTTTTTGATATGCAAGATGAGAGTATCCATCGCCAGTATAAATAAAAGCGGAGAGAGATAACATCCTTGACGCAGTCCCCTCTCCGCACTCAAAAAGGAGGATGGAATGTTGTTTATGATAATTGCATATTCCATAGGATCAACACATGCCATGATCCAGTTGATCATGTTGGATCTCAACCCAATTCTTGCAAGTAAACACCTGATGTAGCCCCAATCTATGCAGTCATACGCCTTCCTGAGGTCGACTTTGATAATAACCGCTTCTCTTTTCTTTGAATGAATGGAATATAATGCCTCTTGTGTACCGGCAACAACATCATGAATGTATCTCCCTTTTAGAAACCCATATTGTTCTTTTGATAAAGATTCAGATAATACTCCTTTCAATCTCTCCGCTATGATCTTAGATACTATTTTGAAGGAAATATTACACAATGATATCGGCCGAAAGTCCTGGAAAGTCTGGGCATCCCGCTTTTTGGGAATGAGAGCGATATTGGTGGAGCAGAGATGCTTGTTGATAGTCCCCTTTATCCTGGTATCTTCCACCATCTTCAATAGATCATCCTTGATGATATCATAGAAATGAATGAGAAACTCGATTGACCAGCCATCTGGGCTGGGGCTTTTGTCCCGATTGAAAGATTTCATAGTAGCCAGTAATTCCTCCTCAGTAACAGGCTGATATATCTCATCATTTAATTCATTATCAAATATCCTTGGGTAAACTTCTATTCCCCATAGTATATCCTGAAAACTGCGATTATTCATTCTTTGATATTGCTTTTTGAAATAATCCACTGCTTCCTTTGATATATCTTGCTGAGAGTAAAAAAAGCCTCCATTACCGTCACTAATTTTCCATATTGTATTTTTGTCCCTTCTTGCGTTGGCGAATCTATGGAAAAATTTAGAGTTTTGGTCACCTTCTTTCATCCATATTGCCCTGCTTTTCAGGCGCTAGAATGTTTCTTCTTGCTTCAGGATTTGCAATTTCTTTTTTTGTAGATTCTTAATACGGTGTCTTATTTCATAAGACAATGAATCATATGACATTGCATCCGCAACATTATCAAGTTCCTTTTGGATTTCTCGGAGCTCTTTTTCATTAGCTTGTCCTTTCTGAAACTGCCATTCTTTTACAATCTTCCTGATTTTGTTCATCTTATCCATGAAGGTCATCTGATGTGAAGCAGATCCTCTTGCTGACAACTCTCTCCACGCTTTTACTACAGTGTCATTAAAATCAGGCTCCTCTAGACATTGTCTATTGAATTTAAATGGGATTCCTTTTCTGATTCCCATAGATCTCCATCCAAGTATGATCGGTCGATGATCAGAAATGTAGAAATTTTCAACAGTTGAAAACGGCATGCCGAGGGCTTCTATCAAGCTGGCATGTAAGAGGAATTTGTCAATTCTCTTAGCTATGTAAGCCTCTTCATTCCTTCCTGTTGGATACCTATAGTAATAGGTTTCATATTTCATGATTGGCAAGAGAAAAGCCAAATATGCTCTGCTTTGGTATCCCAAAGATCCCATATTTCTTAGAAAGCAAGAGCTGGGTAAAGTGTTTCTAGTATTGGAGACCTTGTTTCAATTTTGTGGATGATTCAACAGTCTAATCTGGATCATGCCATGTTTCAATTTTGAGTTGTAGAATAGAGAAAAGGGTCTGTCCAAACAGCTTAATCTTGGCAGACAGGTAGTTCAGGTAGAGAAACAAAGGTTTCCAAAAGATTAATCTGGGACCTTGGAAGACATAAGGGTAGGAGTAGATAGAGAGAAAAGAGGAAAAAGCCAAAGAAAAGAAAAGGCAATTAAGGGTTGCAAGTTCAAGTGCCCCTCCAAGAAGAAACAAAAAATGCTAGGTGAAATAGTGGGGTAGGCAGTTGTGGTTGCAGAAAAGACATGTTCACCATCACATAGTTGTCAAAGATGTTTTGCCAAGGCAATGAACATATCAGCAAAAAAGGTGGTGAATTTCATGGATTCACAGCAGAGAGCATCACTAACTTCACTTTTTCCCCTCTACTCCATCATTAACACCCCCTTTCTAAATCCCCCTCCTTCCCTCATACTAACTCCTAACTCTACTATGTAATTCCCCTATTTTACCCCTACCCCTAATAATAATAACACTAAGGTGTATAAAACCCCAAATGATATATATTTTCCCTCCCCTAGGCATAATAGCCGAGAATTCTGCAAAGAGGGACCATAATGGCACCTGGCCACCATGGTGAACCTATCTCCACTATTTTTCCTTTGCTGCAAATCATTTCCCCCAAAAATATATCTTTGCATGGGTAAAACCCCTCTCTAAACCCCTTTGATCTATAAAACCCTCTGCAAACCTTACAAAAATCAAAATTCCGCCTTCAGCACGTTCCCAAATGCAAGCGCGGGTGGTCAGAATCAAAACATTTGGAAAACCATGCCAAAAACCCACAGACGGTTAATATTTCCGCCGCATTATCGGCCGTGCACCTCACACCTCCGCCAGCCGTCGGATCAAGCCTTCCAGATCCGACGGCCCACAGCAATATCGGAGCGCCATCCGCAACCGCACGTTAACTCCCGAGAACGTGACGTTGCGCCTCGTCACGCCTCCGCCACGCGTCGCCCGATGGACCATCTCGGAGCTCCCTCTGACACCCTGGGCGCCGTACTCTAACCGCCCCGAGAGACCGTGACGGTTAGAGCCTTAACCATAACTCTCACGGTTTCACTTCCGCCCGTCCACCATTAACTTTTCTGTCACGTCCAGCTCACCGCTGACTGGACTGCCACCTCACCGCCCTTTGACCGGTCGTCTTCTGCCACGTCCTCCCCGATGACGTCAGCTGACGTCACATCACCGTGACCCACCAATGACGTCATGCTGACGTCATTGTAAAAAAGCGCCAAACGGGTAAAAAACTCATATTAACCAAATTTTACGCGTTTTTTCACCATTTCATCGTTATTCCGTCTGAACTCTCTGCTCAACCATTTCTGCCTGGATTTCCGCCAACCGGTAAAATTAGCTAAAGCGACCACTTCAGCAGCTGCAGTACACCTTGCCACGACCTCTGCACGTCGAATTACAGGTATTTACACTGCCCTGCCTTCCATACGACTTGCATTCAGCTCAAAACTGCTCACAGGCATAATAGGACCATAAGATCGACCTTTTCACCGTTAGAATCTAGTTGTACCTCCACCATTGTCACTGTGAGGTCCAAAAATTCCCTGCAGAGCCGTAATAAGCTGCAATTCATCTAAAAACCCTCAGTTCTGCGTTTCCCCGGCAAATTCACTACTAAATATCTCTGAACTACTACCAGAAGCTCACTTAGGCCCCAAAGAGGCTCTGTTACCAATTACCAGCAGTATTTCAATTTCTAGCTGGTGAATTCCCCTCTGACAGTTCAGAAAATCAAGCTATTTTCCACTGAGGGCAGTCTGCGGTCTGTTTTTGCCCATTCACCTGTCAGATTGCAATAGTTTACCCCTTCAGAAGCTATGGAGACCCCCATTGCTCTCAATATCAAGCCTATCAATGCTCCCCACCAAGAATTGGCATGGAAGCCCCTGGGAGACATGGACTACCAAATGCTGGACTGGTTTCCTATGGGAACTAAGTATAATATCCTGATGCTAAATGAACTGAGAGCCCAGCACATGAGTGGAGCAGATATCTTGGGGATTTGGGAATCAAATTTGCCCATATACAACCTTCCCCAAGTTAATCCCATGCCAGAGCTTATCTACAGTTGCCAGGAGTGCTATGACCCCAGCCAAAGGGCAGTCATTAGCCCCACAGGCCTAGTCCTGTTTCAGATCACTCCAGAGAGTATAAATCAGATGCTGCATTTCCATACAGCCAAGAAACTGACCCCTCTTTCCATGCAAGATTTGATAAAGAGAGGAAATAACCTGTCTAATGACCAGATTGTGAAGATTAACCAGCTATTTCTCACACCTAGCTCTGAAGCAGTCAGAACCCCTCCCATTGGGTACCAATGTCTGAATGAGTTGGGCAGAATGCTGGTGGACCTAATTAGCTATGTCCTAGGGTTCAGGGGGCTGGAAGATGTAGATGACAGCATATTGGCAATGCTGTCTATATTTGCCCCGGGTAAGCCTCCAGCTGTGCAGTATGACTATGCAACCTACATTGCAGAGAAGATTCATGATCAGTTCATGAACCTGAAGAGAGAGAGACTGTTCAGATACTCCTCATATATCTACCATTTGTTCCTTTTCAATCAGCCAGCCACCTTCTCAGTTCCTTTGAGGCCACTCAATGCCCAAGGAAGCCCAAGATCAGTTATTTTCTGGACCTCTGTGTTTCATTTTACCTCAGTATCACCTTATACATACTGTTAGTTCATTGATCTGTTTGTTCATCCGGCCCTAACAGTTCTGCAAGGTACTCCTCCTCCCAGATTAACCGACGAAATGAGGAGGATTTTACATCTGAACAAATCCTACAATATTGGCAACTGGTACTTCTACCAGAACCACACAGTCCTTAGGATATATGGCTGTGAATTGAACCCATTTAGATTGCCAAGGTATGTCCCCATGAGGCTTTTTGCCCTGGAGTATTTCAGGCAGTTTGGGAACTCAGATTACCTTCATTTTCAGAGTAGAAACAAAAAGTCACAGCTGAAGGTAAGAAGCCAGCTAGGTTCCTTCTTGTATAACAAGAAAGAGGAAGGATGGAAAGAGGCACACAGCATGCTAGAAGGCCTCAGATTGCAGACCAGTTTTGAGTGGATTCCTTATGACCCCAATCATAGTATCTCCCTCAGGAGAATTAGATACAGACTGGGCAACTATGCACATAAAAGACAACCGGAAATAGAAAAGTATGCCAATGCACTAGATTGGGAAGAGGGTACACTAATAGAACAACTCACTGAGGTAGAACTGCTTGAGAAAGAAGCCAGGAATGTACAAAAGGAAACTGACTTGGAAACTTGTGCACAGGTGCCTTACTCCTACAGAAGACAAAGTGGAACAGCTGCTGGATCTGCAGCAGCACAGCAGCAAACCACTGAAAAGACATCCCAGGCAGCAAGCAAAGACAAAGGTAAACAGGTGGAACAGCCACCTGTATTGACAGAGGAACAAGTGGACACCTTGCTACAGCAGCAAGAGGAAATGGAACAGCAAGAGCTGGGACAGCAACAAGAAAAAGCACAGTCCAGTGAGCAGCCCTTACAGCAGGAAAAGGGGACAGGTCAACCTGGCAGTACCGAGCAGCAGCCTCAAACAAATGTGCCTCCCAGGACAGACACCAATGTTGACACATCAGTCCTCCAAACACCACAAAAGGAGGATGTGACAAGGAAAAGGGATAGAGAGACCCCCCACACCTCATCTTTCATCAGGGGAGAGAAGAGACAAAGACTGAATGACTCCCAAGAGGAGGACATTGCAGTAAGGCAAGCCATGGGTATGGGCCCACCCAGTGGAGAACTTTCGGCCAGCTCATCCCAGCGAGGACATGACATGACAATGGGAGGAGAGGTCAGCTCCTCCAGTGAAACAAGAAAAGGACAGTCAAGTATAAAACAGCAATTCATTGACATAAAAAGGAGGAGTGATCCAATAAAAGTGCAGCTATATGATCACTTGTTGAACCTAGCTCCTAGCAACCAGCAGAGACTCATGTCTGCTTTCGATGTGAGCGAAGGCAAAATGATAATGAGCCATTTCATGCCTACATCTTTGCAGCCTCAGTCCACCTCAGATTATCTAAGAACCAACATGGAGGTTCTTGCCAAAGACATACACCCCATGGACAAAATTGAACTACATAAGCAGACTGGGGAAATGGTGTATGCCTCCTTGGCAAATGAGACATTAGAAAATTATAAATTAAAGAGCAGCCTAGACAACACAGCTTCTCAGCTGGAGTTAGAAAGAGCTTCATCACAGGCCAAGGACAATAGGATCAAGTCCTTGGAAGAGGTAATCATAGAGATAGGGCATGACCCTAAAGATGTCAAAGGCATCCAAGAGCTCCTGAAAATAAGGGATGCAGATATGGCAGCCCTAAGAAAGAAGATCAAGCTCCCGGCCACCATCCATCCACAGACCGATGAAGTTGCCCAGCAAAGGCAAGAGAAGGAGGCTACAGATCTGCTGATATCCTTATATAAAGAGCTGGTCAGGACTCAGGACCAGCTAGGACAGACTGAAGCTGCAAAGGCAGCACTACAGGAGACACTAAAGCAAAGAGAAGAGGGCCAACCCTCCCAGCCTCCTCCTATCATAATAAACCTTGAGGAAACCCCTCCCAAGATTACTCCTCCTCTTCAGCAAACAGAAACCACAGCACCATCCACAGCAGCAACAACAACAAAATCAGAACAGGCTGCTAGCTTAGACATGCAAAAGCTGCAAGCTGAGATCCAAGCCATGGAATCTCAAATGAAAGAGCTGGATGAGCTTAAGAAAACCTTGACTAAGGTTAATGAAAGGTTTGACAGGAGTAAACAGAATGAGGCAACCAAAGACAGAGAGGTGAAAGCTCTTAAAAAGAGGATTGCTGAACTAGAGAAGGAGCTTGCACTAGAAAGGGTGACAGCTGAAATGAAAGCAGTATTATGGAGCAACATTGGAAGGTCCATTGCCAAACAGTGGCAATATATTGAGACCATGGATGAGCAAATGGTGCTCATCACTAAAGCAAATAAAGAAATACAGAGAGCCAGGGCGAGCCTTGGACACATGCCAGAAGCTGCCACAAGGATAATCAACACTCTGAACTATAAGACTAGCTCTCAATTAGCTGTCATGGGAATCACTAAC
Organism: Pinus tabuliformis; assembly: GCA_031772625.1. Classification (NCBI taxonomy): domain Eukaryota; kingdom Viridiplantae; phylum Streptophyta; class Pinopsida; order Pinales; family Pinaceae; genus Pinus; species Pinus tabuliformis. The sequence goes on along the minus strand of CM062804.1, from coordinate 1,540,345,845 downwards.
AGGACAGAAGCAATTGCTGTAGCAAAGAGAGTCGTTACATTAAGGAACTTAGTTGGAACATTGGAGAGGAGGACCCAGGATATGCAAACTGAGATCAATAGATTCCTGGAAAAATTCGTGACTCTGCAGAACAGAGGCCTCCCCAGCATCTTAAGCAGTGTAGGAAGACTGCTCACCCTGGACAATTATAACAAGAGGATTGATGCCCATGCAGTGGCAGAAATTGCACAACCACCCAGCACTTCAGCAGAGCCAGGGCCAGCCACAGGGCAAAGTATGTATGACAGAGTGGAAAACCTGTTTTTTCTAATGAATGAAGTGGACCATCTGTTTGACACACCACCTAACTTCTTCAAATTTACAGAAGCAGATGAAACTCTGGGTGCAATTCTAGCACACCAACTGCCCACTCAGGATGCCTGGAGAAATTTGACACAAACAGTTCTGTCAGGCCAGAATCAGTAGCGCTGTTCCTACAGGCAAATAAGCATCATGCGCAGGCACAGTTTTGAGGAAAAATATCTACAGGAAAGAGGCAGAGGCTGAGCCAACTCAGCAGGACCATTGAGCTCAACACAAGCAACAGTCACAATCACAGGTGACAAGTCCAAGACACAGCGTACAAAGCATTAAAGACAGGTTTTCCAGCATTTACTCAGAAAATCTTGACCGACTTAGCTATCTCCAAAGGCTAAAATATCTTCTGACAGAGCATTAAAATGCATGTACTCTGTAATCAATGCTGCATTAAATTGTGCCCATAATATCTTAAATAGTTGGTAAGGAAGTAAAATCTGAGATAACTCAGGACTCAGATATTTTGTAAATGACCGCAAGTATATATTCACCCTTCACAGCAGTGAAAGGGGTTGGTTGATAGTTGTTATTTTTCTTTTGAAGAGCTCTAGCTCGTTGTAACATTTTCAGAGAATTAATACAAAGGAAGAATGGAATTTCCAAGGCTCGGTGTTCTTTGATGTATTGTGGTGAAAGATGAATGTTACAGGATCCCAGGGTGTTGCATAAAACAGCAAGTATTCTCAAATCTCTTTGTCATGTGTGTTTTGAGTCTTTTGTTCTCTTTGTTGTTCTAATGTTTTACACTTGATAGCAAGGTGAAAGGATAGTACCAGGATTTAACCATGTTTACCCTGGACTCAAACTGAGCTATCATATATGTTTTCCTCATATACAGTAACAGAATTGTAATTCTTAATTGCTGCAATTCAAAACTGTGTTTTTATTGTAACAGTCATTCTCAGGGATTCAACTTTTGCCCCTAAGACCTCTGTTTTCTCTTCTTAAAGCTATCTGTTGGGAACATATAAATAACTAGTGAAAATTCTTAAATGCTTTCACTGTTTGTGTTACCTGTTTCCAGTCTTTTAATCAAAAATCTGTTCTATTAAACACTCAAATGGCCCTGTAAGTCCCATCTTTCATCTCAAAATTTCAAACACATATAGCTACAGACTCCATTGCCCAATGGTACTCAACCTCTCAGAAAACCACTTCACCAGAACCTAAAAGGAATTTCATCAACCAAACACAAACAAAAAAAAAAAAAACAGTGCATAATAGCTAGCCTAAAACCCTATAACAAACAGTTACAAATCATAAAGAGAGAGCCCTCTCTGATCACAGTTTGGCTAGAAACAGTGATCCAAAGATTGGTTAGTGGTTACCCCGGCCGTATTCCCTTGGGAGTCATAGGGAACAACCTGGGTGTTAACATAAATGGCGACTCCACTGGGGAACTTAGAGTTTTTCAATCACTATCTATTTCCAAAAGCTACCATCAAGCCTGAAACTAGCCAAGAGGCCTTAGGACTGTTTCTGTAAACACAGGGACAGCTTTAGGGAAGAGCTAACTAGGGAAACTTCATCTTAGTTTTGACAAATACATAGCCATTCCAGAATTCTTACCCAGTCCTTGTACATACAAAACCTTCTGTATAAAGTTCTGAAAGAACACTTAGAAGCTGGCTCCTAAAAGAAACCCAAGGCATACTAGGGCACACCCTGACCCTGATCAACCCATCATTGTTGATAACCCAAATATCATCCCAAAGAACATAAGGAAACAGCACAAGCAGGATAAACCTGCTGATCCAGTTATAAGTTTAGACCAACCTATCCTCATACCCACTCCTTGTAAAGTCCTTTTCCGTTCCACACCTAGTTCCCCTAGCTCATCATCAACACCTCACAGCCCTTCTCTCCCATCTTCACCTTCTGCACATACTCCCTCAACCAGTTCCCCACTTATTACCCATCCTCTTAACCCGGTTACACCTGTAATCCCTGTTGTCCCATTTGTTCCTATTAACCCTATAAATCCCATAAACATGGCTAACAGATATGCACCGCTGCAGATACCAGCCAATGCTCCAGCTCTACCCCAAGACTACCAAACTAGACTCTCATTTTTTGACTCCCATGGCCCTTTGACAGCCATCCAGCATGCTAAAAAGATGCAAGACCACTTTGAGACCTATGAAATAGATGATGACAGTGTTAGAATGAGAATTTTTGTCCAAAGCCTAACTGGGGATGTCAGAACTTGGTTTAGATCCTTGAATGCAAATTCCATTGCAACCTCTGAAGTTCTATACCAGGAATTTACCAACAGATGGGAGAAAAAGAGAGATCCACACCATATACTTGGTGAATATAACACTATTAAAAGAGGTCCCCAAGAAACGGTGTTGGAATATTGTGCTAGGTTTAACAACATATACAATGCTATTCCCCAGAACTTAAGGCCCCCTCCTGATTTGGCCCTTTATAACTTCCCTGATGGTTTTGACTCTGATATGGCCTATCAGTTGAGAGAAAGAGACCCTCCAACCCTTGCAGAAGCCCAAAGAGTTGCAGTCACTGTAGAGGCCAACCTAATTGCCAAAAGAAACAGGGCAAAGCTGGAAAAGAAGGTTGGTTTCAAGGAAGAGCCCTCGGGCTTTGATCAGAAGTTGGATGCAATACTAAACAGCATGAAAAGACTAGGTGAGAGAGTGGAATCAGTAGAAAGAAAGTCATCATGGGAAGCACCACAAAACAATACTCCTAGAAACCCAAATTTTAGGAGAACACAGAACCCCAATATAGGAAAAACAGGTGCTGACCAAGATATCAGACCACCTTTTCAAGAAAATTATGCAGAAACTTCCTCGGCTAATCAGCTCAATGAAGATCCTGAGATCAATTTAATAGGTCTGGATGGTAAAAGCCATGTTTTCCTAACACAAGAAGACCATGATGAGGATGAAAACAAAACATTCCAAACACAATCAGGAGAATCCTTTGACTTTAAGCAAGGATATGATACTGCTGTCTATGAAGTCCATAAGCAGTACAAACTAAGAAGTCGGACTGTAAATGCAAATCAGCCTGAAAAGGTAAAGGAGAAACAGCAATCTAAAGAAGCCTCAGTCACTGAACCTAATGACAAAACAAACTTGCCTGCAAAGGAAGTAGTGGTTGAGGAGGTCACTGAATTACTGTCCACACCACAAGAGCCCACAGCAACATCATCCTCTCACCCAAATCCGAACATCACCCCTCAAGACATGGGCATGGGGGGCAGGTTCCAAAATCAAGATGAAATCCAACAAGAAGATTCATTGAACAAGGAAAGGACTGCTGTCCGTGACCCTAAAATTCAGGTGGATAAACCCTTTGACCTAGGAACAGAGATTGGCAAGTTAAAGATAGCAATTCCCCTTTCAGAGCTAGCCAAGCATGACATATATAAGCAACAGATCAAGAAATCCCTTCAGCTCACCAACAACAAAGATGATGTAAATGTGCTAGATGACACTCCAGAATTACTGTTTGGTCCAGAGGTAGATGGAAAAACAGTAGTCACAGGGGTTTTACCTTTTTATGTCAGCTTACACGTTCATGATAAAATACTGCACAATGCAATGTTTGACTCAGGTGCATCTCACAACCTCATGCCAAAAGCAGTCATGGAAAGATTAAATTTGGATATAACAAGACCATACAAAGACCTGTTTTCTTTTGATTCTAGTCAAGTAAAATGCTTGGGCCTGATTAAGGATTTATGTGTGTCCCTGGTTCAATTTCCCAACAAAACCATTTTAATGGATGTTGTTGTTGCTGATATCCCACCCAAATATGGAATGCTCTTATCAAGATCATGGGGAGCCAAGCTCCAAGGCTCCCTGCAATTAGACATGTCATATGCAACCATCTCTGTCTTTGGACAACCCAAGAGACTTTATAGGGAAACACTCATGAAATACATGGTCAGCAGTGAAGAAAAGCCTCAAAATTTTCCAATATATGCTGTCCATTCGGACATAGACTCCTTCATCCTTTTCAATGACAGCACAAATTCCTTAAGCAATGACATTAAGACCGAAACACCCATACAAGAACAAAACATCCATCAAACAAGTGGCACCTGCCAAAATTTAATCAGCCCAACAATACCCATTCACCCTCCTTTAGTTGTCAAAAATTGTCAAACAAATGATGAAATTATCCTAGGAGACAAATGGGAAAAGAAACCTCAACTCATGCTCACATGGCCATCCCATGAGAAGAATTTAAGATCCCCTGACCAGCAAGATAGTCTGTGGGTCCTAGAGTTTGATGGCTCAGTTAACAAGTTAGGGGCAGGAGCTGGAGTATGGATACATAACAAAGAGAAAGCCTGTGCACAAGGCCGGGCATATAGACTGAACTTTAAATGCACTAACAACATGGCAGAATATGAAGCTCTGCTACTAGGTCTCAAGATTGCAAAATCATTACAAGCACATAGCCTCTCAATCATGGGGGACTCTGATCTAGTAATTCAACAAGTAAAAGGGGATTTTGTCACCAATGACAAAAGATTAAGGTCCTACAGGTCTGCTGTAATTGAAATACTAGAAACTTTCTCCGAGTTTGTTCTCACAAAGATTCCAAGGGGCCACAATCTCCATGCTCACAGCTTGGCAACATTTGCCAGCACCTTCAAATTCCCACTACAACCCAACAATTGTTTCACAGCAGAAGTCAAATATAGGCCTTCTATTCCAAACAATGTCAAAGAATGGCAAGTATTTGAGAATGATAGGCAAATAAACAACTTTTTAACTTTGCAACAAGAGTTTACAGGATTAAATATTGACCTTGAGACAGCAAGTCAATCTCAAATTGTTGATGGAGCAAGTCAATCACAATTACAGTTTCAACAGTCTGCCCACCCAATGTCACCTAGGACAGCAAAACAACTACTTAGTCCAACCATTTTCGACAAAGAAAACATTCAGCAAATTCACCAAATTGACTGTGAAGAGCTGGGCAATGCTGAAGATGAAATCATACAACTCAAAGACAATCTTCTTCCAGCAGGCCTTACCCCACTAGAGGACATTTTTGACTCAAATGATGTCCCCAGGAAACCAAAGATGCAGCCATTAGATGCAACAATTGAAGAATGTAACATTGGTACCACTGACAAGCCTAAAATAATAAAGCTGTCTGCTGCTTTGCCCCCTGATCAAAAACCCAAATATGTTGATCTCTTTAAAGAATTCCAAGATGTCTTTGCCTGGGGTTATGAAGACTTGAAGTCTTATGATACCTCTGTTATACAGCACACCATTCCCCTCAAGCCTAATCAAAAACCATTCAAACAAAAATTGAGAAGAATCAATCCTGTGCTTCTTCCTTCCATTGAAAAGGAATTACAAAAAATGTTCAAAGCTGGGATCATAGCACCAATCAGGTTTTCTGAGTGGATTTCAAATTTGGTCCCTACAAGAAAGAAAACTGGTGAGATTAGACTTTGTGTAGACTTAAGGAATTTGAACCTAGTATCACTCAAAGACAACTATCCCTTACCCAAAATGGACCACATCCTTCAAAGAGTAGTAGGAGCCTCAAGAATATCATTGTTGGATGGCTTCTCAGGTTTCAATCAAATCCTGGTACACCCTGATGATCAAGACAAGACTGCATTTACTACCCCATGGGGTACTTTCAAGTATGTGAAGATGCCCTTTGGATTGAAAAATGCAGGGGCAACATTTCAGAGAGCAATGGACATTGCTTTTGCAAAGGAAATTCATGATTTCTTGGTCATTTACTTAGATGATCTTACACCCTTTTCAAAATCTGACCAAGAACACTTGAAACATCTGAGACAAATCTTCATAACATGCAGGAAATATGGTATTTCCTTAAACCCCAAGAAGTCTTTATTTGGTTTAGAAGAAGGGAAACTTCTAGGACACATCATTTCGAAAGATGGCATAAGAATTGATCCAGATAGGATACAAGCTATCCTACAAATGCCTCACCCAAGGAATGTCAAAGAGCTTCAAGGATTCTTGGGAAAAATCAACTTTTTGAGAAGGTTTATCCCAAATTTAGCAGAATTAATCAGATTACTAAACAATATGCTAAAGAAAGATTCAAAGGTCAAATGGACTGTTGAAGCAAAACAAGCTTTTGAAAGTATAAAATTGGCCTTGACTCAAACCCCAGTGTTAACTAACCCTCAGTTTGACAGAGACTTCGTCATTTTCTCCTTTGCCTCCCAACACACTATTGCTGCTGTTTTATTGCAGAAAGATGACCAAGGGAATGAAAAGCCCATTGCTTTTTTCAGCAGAGCTCTTAGGGATGCCCCCCTAAAGTACCAAATAATGGAGAAACAAGCCTATGCCTTGATCAAAGCCATCAAAGACTTTAGGATTTACATCCTTTACTCCCATGTTGTAGCTTATGTACCAAGTCCTATTGTCAAAGACATTCTCACACAAGAAAACTTAGAGGGAAGGAGAGGAAAATGGATTGCAAACATACTTGAATTTGACATTGAAATAAAGCCTACAAAGTTGATAAAAGGGCAAGGTTTGGCTAAGTTAATGACAGAAGCAAATTTCCAAGCCTTAGATATCAACCAACTGGACAGTGAAACAGAGCTGGCGACTCCAAAGATCAATGTAGCCTTTGAACAATCTCCATGGTACTCTGATATCTGTTATGTGTTACAAAACCTGTGTGCTCCCCCAGGACTGTCCAGAACTAAGTCTAGGTTCCTAAAAATGAAAACATCCAAATTTTGTGTGTTAGATGAGAATCTACTCTGGAAAAACCATGAAGGTATTTTGCTGCACTGTCTTCTTGAGAATGAAACTGATAAAATTATGCAAGAATTCCATGCTGGAGACTGTGGTGGACATTTGTACTGGAAGTCCACTGTGGACAAGATATTAAGGGCTGGTTATTACTGGCCCACTATGTTCTCAGATATGAAGAAATTCACAACATCATGCCACAAGTGCCAACTGTTTGAAGGCAAAAGACAATTGCTGCCACTCCCTTTGAGGCCCATTGCAACAGAGAGACCTTTTCAACAATGGGGCTTGGATTTCATCGGAGAAATTCACCCCTCATCTTCAGGACAACACAGATGGATTCTAACAGCAACAGACTACTTCACCAAGTGGATTGAAGCTGCCCCATGCAGACAAGCAAATGATTCAGTAATCATTCAATTTTTGGAGAACAATATACTGGCCAGATTTGGCTGCCCAGACAAGATAATAACAGACAATGCTGCTGCCTTCAGATCCAAGAAGATGGTAAACTTTTGCCATAAATTTCACATTACTTTGGGCCATTCTACAGCTTACTATCCTCAAGGAAATGGTCTTGCTGAATCATCAAACAAAAGCCTGATAAACATCATAAAGAAAGTGCTGGAAGAGAACAAAAAGAACTGGCATAAGAAACTAGTAAATGCTTTATGGGCAGACAGATTAACCACCAAAAGATCAATTGGGACCAGCCCATATGAGTTAGTCTATGGATTAGAGGCCAGATTTCCTTCATCACTAGGTGTGCCAGTTATGAAACTTCTACAAGAAAGCCAAGCAGAGCCAAATGATATGCAAAGAAGGATCAACCAGATAATTTGTCTACAGCAGACCAGAGAACAAGTTTTCAGCAGAGTGCAGATACTACAAGAGAAACTGAAAAAGGCTTTTGACAGAAGAACTAAAGCTGAAGATTTCAATGTGGGGGACAAAGTTCTAAAGTGGGATGCAAGAAGAGAAGAGAAAGGGAAACATGGGAAATTTGATTCCTTGTGGAAGGGACCATTTGCTGTCCAAGCAGTACAAGGTAATAACACTTATTTCCTTAAAAGTTTGACTGTGACTGAACTAGATGAAGGTCCTGTCAATGGCAGGATGCTGAAGCACTATTATGATGGTTCACTATGATAAGGATCCAAAGGTTCAATGTATATATGCAGGCCTACATATGTTTTCTATTGTTAGTTTGTAAAAAGAGGTTTTCCAAGTGCTGCAACTAGCAGCAATAGGCAGATAGAACCAGAGGTTCCCAACAAAAAGCACACAATTTTGACAGGTTACACGCATCAGATCTCAAAGATTAAGATGGACAATCAAGCAACAAGGCAATCTGACCTGCTGTTCTTGGTCTTTCAAAAGAAAAACCATCCCCATGTGGAGCCACTGTTGGATACCTATAGTAATAGGTTTCATATTTCATGATTGGCAAGAGAAAAGCCAAATATGCTCTGCTTTGTTATACAAAGATCCCATATTTCTTAGAAATCAAGAGCTGGGTAAATACTTCAAGTATTGAGACCTTATTACAATTTTGTGGATGATTCAACAGTCTAATCTGGATCATGCCATGTTTCAATTTTGAGTTGTAGAATAGAGAAAAGGTCTGTCCAAACAGCTTAATCTTGGCAGACAAGTAGTTCAGGTAGAGAAACAAAGGTTTCCAAAAGTTAATCTGGGACCTTGGAAGAGATAAGGGTAGAAGCAGATAGAGAAGAAAGAGGAAAAAAGCCAAAGAAAAGAAAAGGCAATTGAGGGTTGCAAGTTCAAGTGCCCCTCCAAGAAGAAACAAAAATGCTAGGTGAAATAGTGGGGTAGGCAGTTGTGGTTGCAGAAAAGACATGTTCACCATCACATAGTTGTCAAAGATGTTTTGCCAAGGCAATGAACATATCAGCAAAAAAGGTGGTGAATTTCATGGATTCACAGCAGAGAGCATCACTAACTTCACTTTTTCCCCTCTACTCCATCATTAACACCCCCTTTCTAAATCCCCCTCCTTCCCTCATACTAACTCCTAACTCTACTATGTAATTCCCCTATTTTACCCCTACCCCTAATAATAATAACACTAAGGTGTATAAAACCCCAAATGATATATATTTTCCCTCCCCTAGGCATAATAGCCGAGAATTCTGCAAAGAGGGACCATAATGGCACCTGGCCACCATGGTGAACCTATCTCCACTATTTTTCCTTTGCTGCAAATCATTTCCCCCAAAAATATACCTTTGCATGGGTAAAACCCCTCTCTAAACCCCTTTGATCTATAAAACCCTCTGCAAACCTTACAAAAATCAAAATTCCGCCTTCAGCACGTTCCCAAATGCAAGCGCGGGTGGTCAGAATCAAAACATTTGAAAACCATGCCAAAAACCCACAGACAGGTTAATATTTCCGCCGCATTATCGGCCGCGCACCTCACACCTCCGCCAGCCGTCGGATCAAGCCTTCCAGATCCGACGGCCCACAGCAATATCGGAGCGCCATCCGCAACCGCACGTTAACTCCCGAGAACGTGACGTTGCGCCTCGTCACGCCTCCGCCACGCGTCGCCCAACTGACCATCTCGGAGCTCCCTCTGACACCCTGGGCGCCGTACTCTAACCGCCCCGAGAGACCGTGACGGTTAGAGCCTTAACCATAACCCTCACGGTTTCATTTCCGCCTGTCCACCATTAACTGTTCTGCCACGTCCAGCTCACCGCTGACTGGACTGCCACCTCACCTCCCTTTGACCGGTCGTCTTCTGCCACGTCCTCCCTGATGACGTCAGCTGACGTCACATCACCGTGACCCACCAATGACGTCATGCTGACGTCATCGTAAAAAAGCGCCAAACGGGTAAAAAACTCATATTAACCAAATTTTACGCGTTTTTTCACCATTTCATTGTTACTCCGTCTGAACTCTCTGCTCAACCATTTCTGCCTGGATTTCCGCCAACCGGTAAAATTAGCTAAAGCGACCACTTCAGCAGCTGCAGTACACCTTGCCACGACCTCTGCACGTCGAATTACAGGTATTTACACTGCCCTGCCTTCCATACGACCTGCATTCAGCTCAAAACTGCTCACAGGCATAATAGGACCATAAGATCGACCTTTTCACCGTTAGAATCTAGTTGTACCTCCACCATTGTCACTGTGAGGTCCAAAAATTCCCTGCAGAGCCGTAATAAGCTGCAATTCATCTAAAAACCCCTCAGTTCTGCGTTTCCCCGGCAAATTCACTACTAAATATCTCTGAACTACTACCAGAAGCTCACTTAGGCCCCAAAGAGGCTCTGTTACCAATTACCAGCAGTATTTCAATTTCTAGCTGGTGAATTCCCCTCTGACAGTTCAGAAAATCAAGCTATTTTCCACTGAGGGCAGTCTGCGGTCTGTTTTTGCCCATTCACCTGTCAGATTGCAATAGTTTACCCCTTCAGAAGCTATGGAGACCCCCATTGCTCTCAATATCAAGCCTATCAATGCTCCCCACCAAGAATTGGCATGGAAGCCCCTGGGAGACATGGACTACCAAATGCTGGACTGGTTTCCTATGGGAACTAAGTATAATATCCTGATGCTAAATGAACTGAGAGCCCAGCACATGAGTGGAGCAGATATCTTGGGGATTTGGGAATCAAATTTGCCCATATACAACCTTCCCCAAGTTAATCCCATGCCAGAGCTTATCTACAGTTGCCAGGAGTGCTATGACCCCAGCCAAAGGGCAGTCATTAGCCCCACAGGCCTAGTCCTGTTTCAGATCACTCCAGAGAGTATAAATCAGATGCTGCATTTCCATACAGCCAAGAAACTGACCCCTCTTTCCATGCAAGATTTGATAAAGAGAGGAAATAACCTGTCTAATGACCAGATTGTGAAGATTAACCAGCTATTTCTCACACCTAGCTCTGAAGCAGTCAGAACCCCTCCCATTGGGTACCAATGTCTGAATGAGTTGGGCAGAATGCTGGTGGACCTAATTAGCTATGTCCTAGGGTTCAGGGGGCTGGAAGATGTAGATGACAACATATTGGCAATGCTGTCTATATTTGCCCCGGGTAAGCCTCCAGCTGTGCAGTATGACTATGCAACCTACATTGCAGAGAAGATTCATGATCAGTTCATGAACCTGAAGAGAGAGAGACTGTTCAGATACTCCTCATATATCTACCATTTGTTCCTTTTCAATCAGCCAGCCACCTTCTCAGTTCCTTTGAGGCCACTCAATGCCCAAGGAAGCCCAAGATCAGTTATTTTCTGGACCTCTGTGTTTCATTTTACCTCAGTATCACCTTATACATACTGTGAGTTCATTGATCTGTTTGTTCATCCGGCCCTAACAGTTCTGCAAGGTACTCCTCCTCCCAGATTAACCGACGAAATGAGGAGGATTTTACATCTGAACAAATCCTACAATATTGGCAACTGGTACTTCTACCAGAACCACACAGTCCTTAGGATATATGGCTGTGAATTGAACCCATTTAGATTGCCAAGGTATGTCCCCATGAGGCTTTTTGCCCTGGAGTATTTCAGGCAGTTTGGGAACTCAGATTACCTTCATTTTCAGAGTAGAAACAAAAAGTCACAGCTGAAGGTAAGAAGCCAGCTAGGTTCCTTCTTGTATAACAAGAAAGAGGAAGGATGGAAAGAGGCACACAGCATGCTAGAAGGCCTCAGATTGCAGACCAGTTTTGAGTGGATTCCTTATGACCCCAATCATAGTATCTCCCTCAGGAGAATTAGATACAGACTGGGCAACTATGCACATAAAAGACAACCGGAAATAGAAAAGTATGCCAATGCACTAGATTGGGAAGAGGGTACACTAATAGAACAACTCACTGAGGTAGAACTGCTTGAGAAAGAAGCCAGGAATGTACAAAAGGAAACTGACTTGGAAACTTGTGCACAGGTGCCTTACTCCTACAGAAGACAAAGTGGAACAGCTGCTGGATCTGCAGCAGCACAGCAGCAAACCACTGAAAAGACATCCCAGGCAGCAAGCAAAGACAAAGGTAAACAGGTGGAACAGCCACCTGTATTGACAGAGGAACAAGTGGACACCTTGCTACAGCAGCAAGAGGAAATGGAACAGCAAGAGCTGGGACAGCAACAAGAAAAAGCACAGTCCAGTGAGCAGCCCTTACAGCAGGAAAAGGGGACAGATCAACCTGGCAGTACCGAGCAGCAGCCTCAAACAAATGTGCCTCCCAGGACAGACACCAATGTTGACACATCAGTCCTCCAAACACCACAAAAGGAGGATGTGACAAGGAAAAGGGATAGAGAGACCCCCCACACCTCATCTTTCATCAGGGGAGAGAAGAGACAAAGACTGAATGACTCCCAAGAGGAGGACATTGCAGTAAGGCAAGCCATGGGTATGGGCCCACCCAGTGGAGAACTTTCGGCCAGCTCATCCCAGCGAGGACATGACATGACAATGGGAGGAGAGGTCAGCTCCTCCAGTGAAACAAGAAAAGGACAGTCAAGTATAAAACAGCAATTCATTGACATAAAAAGGAGGAGTGATCCAATAAAAGTGCAGCTATATGATCACTTGTTGAACCTAGCTCCTAGCAACCAGCAGAGACTCATGTCTGCTTTCGATGTGAGCGAAGGCAAAATGATAATGAGCCATTTCATGCCTACATCCTTGCAGCCTCAGTCCACCTCAGATTATCTAAGAACCAACATGGAGGTTCTTGCCAAAGACATACACCCCATGGACAAAATTGAACTACATAAGCAGACTGGGGAAATGGTGTATGCCTCCTTGGCAGATGAGACATTAGAAAATTATAAATTAAAGAGCAGCCTAGACAACACAGCTTCTCAGCTGGAGTTAGAAAGAGCTTCATCACAGGCCAAGGACAATAGGATCAAGTCCTTGGAAGAGGTAATCATAGAGATAGGGCATGACCCTAAAGATGTCAAAGGCATCCAAGAGCTCCTGAAAATAAGGGATGCAGATATGGCAGCCCTAAGAAAGAAGATCAAGCTCCCGGCCACCATCCATCCACAGACCGATGAAGTTGCCCAGCAAAGGCAAGAGAAGGAGGCTACAGATCTGCTGATATCCTTATATAAAGAGCTGGTCAGGACTCAGGACCAGCTAGGACAGACTGAAGCTGCAAAGGCAGCACTACAGGAGACACTAAAGCAAAGAGAAGAGGGCCAACCCTCCCAGCCTCCTCCTATCATAATAAACCTTGAGGAAACCCCTCCCAAGATTACTCCTCCTCTTCAGCAAACAGAAACCACAGCACCATCCACAGCAGCAACAACAACAAAATCAGAACAGGCTGCTAGCTTAGACATGCAAAAGCTGCAAGCTGAGATCCAAGCCATGGAATCTCAAATGAAAGAGCTGGATGAGCTTAAGAAAACCTTGACTAAGGTTAATGAAAGGTTTGACAGGAGTAAACAGAATGAGGCAACCAAAGACAGAGAGGTGAAAGCTCTTAAAAAGAGGATTGCTGAACTAGAGAAGGAGCTTGCACTAGAAAGGGTGACAGCTGAAATGAAAGCAGTATTATGGAGCAACATTGGAAGGTCCATTGCCAAACAGTGGCAATATATTGAGACCATGGATGAGCAAATGGTGCTCATCACTAAAGCAAATAAAGAAATACAGAGAGCCAGGGCGAGCCTTGGACACATGCCAGAAGCTGCCACAAGGATAATCAACACTCTGAACTATAAGACTAGCTCTCAATTAGCTGTCATGGGAATCACTAACAGGACAGAAGCAATTGCTGTAGCAAAGAGAGTCGTTACATTAAGGAACTTAGTTGGAACATTGGAGAGGAGGACCCAGGATATGCAAACTGAGATCAATAGATTCCTGGAAAAATTCGTGACTCTGCAGAACAGAGGCCTCCCCAGCATCTTAAGCAGTGTAGGAAGACTGCTCACCCTGGACAATTATAACAAGAGGATTGATGCCCATGCAGTGGCAGAAATTGCACAACCACCCAGCACTTCAGCAGAGCCAGGGCCAGCCACAGGGCAAAGTATGTATGACAGAGTGGAAAACCTGTTTTTTCTAATGAATGAAGTGGACCATCTGTTTGACACACCACCTAACTTCTTCAAATTTACAGAAGCAGATGAAACTCTGGGTGCAATTCTAGCACACCAACTGCCCACTCAGGATGCCTGGAGAAATTTGACACAAACAGTTCTGTCAGGCCAGAATCAGTAGCGCTGTTCCTACAGGCAAATAAGCATCATGCGCAGGCACAGTTTTGAGGAAAAATATCTACAGGAAAGAGGCAGAGGCTGAGCCAACTCAGCAGGACCATTGAGCTCAACACAAGCAACAGTCACAATCACAGGTGACAAGTCCAAGACACAGCGTACAAAGCATTAAAGACAGGTTTTCCAGCATTTACTCAGAAAATCTTGACCGACTTAGCTATCTCCAAAGGCTAAAATATCTTCTGACAGAGCATTAAAATGCCTGTACTCTGTAATCAATGCTGCATTAAATTGTGCCCATAATATCTTAAATAGTTGGTAAGGAAGTAAAATCTGAGATAACTCAGGACTCAGATATTTTGTAAATGACCGCAAGTATATATTCACCCTTCACAGCAGTGAAAGGGGTTGGTTGATAGTTGTTATTTTTCTTTTGAAGAGCTCTAGCTCGTTGTAACATTTTCAGAGAATTAATACAAAGGAAGAATGGAATTTCCAAGGCTCGGTGTTCTTTGATGTATTGTGGTGAAAGATGAATGTTACAGGATCCCAGGGTGTTGCATAAAACAGCAAGTATTCTCAAATCTCTTTGTCATGTGTGTTTTGAGTCTTTTGTTCTCTTTGTTGTTCTAATGTTTTACACTTGATAGCAAGGTGAAAGGATAGTACCAGGATTTAACCATGTTTACCCTGGACTCAAACTGAGCTATCATATATGTTTTCCTCATATACAGTAACAGAATTGTAATTCTTAATTGCTGCAATTCAAAACTGTGTTTTTATTGTAACAGTCATTCTCAGGGATTCAACTTTTGCCCCTAAGACCTCTGTTTTCTCTTCTTAAAGCTATCTGTTGGGAACATATAAATAACTAGTGAAAATTCTTAAATGCCTTCACTGTTTGTGTTACCTGTTTCCAGTCTTTTAATCAAAAATCTGTTCTATTAAACACTCAAATGGCCCTGTAAGTCCCATCTTTCATCTCAAAATTTCAAACACATATAGCTACAGACTCCATTGCCCAATGGTACTCAACCTCTCAGAAAACCACTTCACTAGAACCTAAAAGGAATTTCATCAACCAAACACAAACAAAAAAAAAAAAACAGTGCATAATAGCTAGCCTAAAACCCTATAACAAACAGTTACAAATCATAAAGAGAGAGCCCTCTCTGATCACAGTTTGGCTAGAAACAGTGATCCAAAGATTGGTTAGTGGTTACCCCGGCCGTATTCCCTTGGGAGTCATAGGGAACAACCTGGGTGATAACACTTCCATTGTCCCAAGTGGGCAAAATTTTAGGCGGAAGAATGTCAATATAATTTTTGTTTAGAAATTCATTCCTAATCCTGGCAGCATTTGGATCCTGCTTCTTACTGTTGCCCCATATTTCATCCATGTTGAAAGTGATATTTAGGTCACCTGCAATCAATAATGATTCAATATCAAATACTTCTGATGCGAAAAGACTATCCCAAAATGCCAATCTGTTCTTGTATGGAACATATATGTTTAATATGTTTATAGGACATTTAAACCCTCTAATCTGAGCAGATATAAGAATGCCAGCAATGCAACTGTATGTCTTTGCACATATCCATTGTGGGTCCCATAATACTGCTAAACCACCAGATAAACCTACGGCATCAACAACAGAGATGCGCCAGAGTGGAAACATCTTCCTGAAGTAGGATACAGTGATAGCTACAGCATGCATGGTCTCTTGGATCAAAATGATTTTGGGGCTCATAGATAAAAATAGGTTTTTTAAGGCCGAGAACTTCAGGTCTGCTCCCAGACCTCTAATATTAACAGATAAAATGTAGTTCATTTGGAAGGCAGATCGACCTTTCCAGCTCTAAGAGGCCTGTCATCGGAGATATCAGTAATGGGAATGTCCACCAACGAAATATTCCTGAAATAACAGTCAGATACAACACCCCTCCCCTTGAAGTGCCTACTGCCCCTGTTGTTTTTCCTTCTCACAGTGATATTCCTAGCAGATGTAGGGCTGATCATAGGCGATTTAGGTGACACAAGTTTATGAACTGTGAGAGGCAAGAGTGCAAGAGATTTCTTGGATAGCAGGTAGTCTAAATCGCTACCAATAGAATTAATAGGCGATGTAATCGGGGAATTTTCAGGTGTGGGAGATATACGAGATTCTAAACCATGATCCCCAAGAGCAGAATCTTTATCAAGGGGCGAAGGAGGATTCCGATGAAGCAGATATTCTGTATCAATAGGAGGCCGAGGAATGGGGGCTGGATTCAGAACATTTTGATCCATGAAAGGTTCCTTCGGAGGATTAGGAGGATGGGGAATCTCATACTCAGAAGCAGTTTCCAATTCGGGCATAGACGGTGATATCCGGTATAATGGATCCAGTTCGATCGGCTGAGAGGGAGATAGCTGATGATCGGCTGCCAAATCATCATCACAGTCGAGTTGAGGAGTGAGATTAGGAGAAGTTGATTTCTCCGAATCCAAAGAAGGTCCCTTCATCTTATGAGGTAATTCTACAAATTTTGTGAGACCATGATGCTTTCGACCATATGATCGACGTCTTGGGCAATGTTTAATAAGGTGCCCTGTATGATGACACGCAGTGCACCTAAATGGTACACCCCAGAAGTCTAATCTCTGTCTAATGGATAGTTCTCTCCAGCTGATCTCGATATGCTTCGAAAAACCTCCCCTGTATGATCTATCAATCAAAATCCAAGCAATACGTTTGTCTTTCTCCC
Source organism: Pinus tabuliformis (assembly GCA_031772625.1). Taxonomy (NCBI): domain Eukaryota; kingdom Viridiplantae; phylum Streptophyta; class Pinopsida; order Pinales; family Pinaceae; genus Pinus; species Pinus tabuliformis. The sequence continues at coordinate 1,540,328,777 of CM062804.1, read as the reverse complement.
CCCGACACCAGGGATCCACATATACACATCTTCCAACTGCATTACCAATTTCAGTTAATGTCTCTATCGACCAAAATTCCAGTGGCAGACCGGGAAGCTTCAACCAAATTAGATTATTAGAAGGAGTGTTTCTAAGGGGATTAAATCCCAAATACCACCTGCGTAATGCAAGAAAACTATGACCATACACCCATTGATGGTTTAGTATGGATTCTAGATCATCTGCGTTAAGAAAATGAAAACAAAACCACTCTTTCAGTAATCTGGAAATTATCGGGATATACCCAATAATGGGTTTCCACTGCACTTCAAGCCAGTCTCTCATCTGCTTGTCGTTCATCTCTAGGAAATGCCACCGGCCAATGAAAGCTTTATCATGGAGGCTATCAATGCGTTCAGTCAACTGAACACTGTCAATTCTAATGGCACCAGGAGGCTAAGTCGATTTAACAGGTTTATGGCATTTGCGGGATCGATCCCTAGAAGATACTATGCCAGTATGATTATTATCCACAAAAGAAGCAGGAGGAGGGATCGATGGGTGTATCAACATTTCATCTAGTGTGGAATGCCACTCATTTGAAAATCTGGCTTTATGATGGAGGGATTCTACTTGTATGGCCGCGTGGACCATAGCCTCCATGGCAGATGAATCAGATATAAATTCCATCATAAATGAAAATCAGAGACATGACCCCAAAAAACCAGAGAAAGTCCAAAGTAGGAGTAGTAAGTACACTGCTTTAAGATATGGTATGATATGGATGAAGCAAAAGACTAGGAGAGAGATGGATCAACTATAAAAAAATCCACTGATAGTACAAGCAAAGTACGCCTCGGAATGAGCAAGGAGCTTTCTTGATGTGGAAAGACATAAAAAACAGGCCAGCTGCCCACTTAAAATAAATATGAAATATATCTTCCAGAACAAGTAAGATTTATGAAGGAAAATCTTCAAATCAATTGACTGCGGTAATAACAATCCACATTTATACTCGTCCTGAAATGGGCTGAAAGAAATTAAGGCAATAGATATGAATCTATAATTCCCAACCCAAGGTAGTAATATTTAAAACATACCGGAAACTAAATACCAGAGTACTAATACTAGATACTAGATCCAGAGGAATTCCGGCAATTACCAGAGTCAGTAACAGAAGAGGATTGTAGACTATGGTCACAGATGAAGAAACTCATGAGATCTCATCCTAGCACACAATACAACAATAGATACACTTCTCACATACACACCACCATGGCCCCAGTTTGCACCGGAAATCAGAACAAGGTTTAGATATAATGCAATAGCTCTGAAAACTAAAAGTTTTAACCCATGACCAACAAGTAATATCGCATTCAGACATGAAACAAGTCCATATGCCACAGAAAGTAAAACCGCCTTCCTCGATACAGGGAATAGTCTAGATAATTATCAATATGGGAAGAAACATTTATATATGGAAATCCCAAATATCAAATACCAAGAAAACATAAATTCTCCATATCTAAAACCCGAAAAAACATATATATAGAAATGCAGAGAGTAAATCAAATGCTCATACCTGGAAGTGTCGACAGGCCGATATGGGGTGTCTTTAGATGGAGAGAACAACCAGCAATGTCACCAACAGTGAAGTAAGAGTTATGCAGTAGATAGCCTTTGGCGGAGAGCAACTAATAGGATAGGAGCATATGTCGGGTGGCAGTTAAAATGCAATTCTGTAGCTAATAATGGATCATGGGTCGGCTGTGGAGGATGGCATAAGGAGTGAAAAATAAAACAGTCGAGACAGGAAAAATGTATATGAAAATAGCTACAAGCTGGATGTAGTGTGAGAGCACCAGGTGTCAATTTGCATGCAAGTCTCTACACACCTGTGAGTGGTCAGTCTTACCACTTATCGCTCTTTGGATTGGTAGAAATAAGCGGATTGGAAGAAAACTGCAGAGCACCCCATTCGGTCGTCGAGCACCCCCACTCCCTCTCTCCGAGACAGGTGCTGGTATAGTAAAAGTAATAAATGTATCCAATTTATTTCTTAATAGTGCTATTTTACTTTTATTGAAAATATTACAAGTAATTTTTTTTTTAGTTTTTTTTTTTTTATAATATATCTATATCACCAACAAAAATTTAAATAATCCTAATTCATATTAATTACCATGATGTTTTATAAATTTATTTTAAGATTTAATTAATAAACTTATAAAAATTTAATATTTAAAATAATTTCTTATATATATATATTCATAATTAATATTATACATATCACATTAAAACAAATAAATTTAAAAAAATAGAAAACATGTTATTTTTAAATTTTTTTAAAGATATATGTATGTAATTATATGTATTATCTTAATTTTAATAAAATTAAGAACAAGAATATTTCTACATATAGAGATGTAAAATTTATATATAATGTAAATAGTATTATCAAAAACTAGTATAGATTGATCTTTAACTCTCTATTTATAAAGTATTGTAGGAAACATTATCTTTAGATGTAAAACCTTCTTAAGTTTTGCACTCAAAAAACGATTCACAAACATTGAACACTTTTTTATACTTTAAATTTTAATTTTATTTAGATCAAAGCTAAATATAATTTTAAATTTTATAATACACTAATTCAAACATATAAATTAAATGGCTAACAAAATTTTATAAATATAAAAAAAATTACTTCATTAATCTAAAATTAATAAAATTATAAAATAACTAAAATATAATTTTATTTTAAATGTTTATTATTATTAACGTAGTCATATAATTTAAATGACTAATAAATATAAATAGATATTATTCCATAATAAACATCAAAACTTTTACTTCAAACATAAATAAAATAAATATAATTCTACTGTCACCCATATATATTTATTGTATTTGAAATTTCCCGTACCGATCTGTCTGGTGGCTTTTTCAAATGAACTTATGATTAAGTAGACCTTCCCAATAAGCTCTTTTATTTCATTCTAGAGAATTAATAAATTTGGTGGTTTTTTGTCCAAATAACTGTTAGGATATTCCGACACATAGGAAATAGTTAAGTATAATTTGGTCTAGTATAGAGTTAGGTAAAGTGTGTTTCTTTACTATGTACATTTTGTAACTTACAATCTGACGATCACGATATGTAGTGATCCAACGGTTCATTCTCTCCTCAGTATTACCGACACTTGATCCGTGGCTTAACACCCGATTGGTCCATGATCTCTATTTAAAGAGCATGGAGGGTCATTTGTAGGTTAACCGTCCATGAGAGAAGCTTATGTAAATTTTCATTCTTTTATTAATAAATTGCCTGAAGTGGCCGCGTTGGCTCAGACCGTGGACTGTTTCCCTCTTTGAGGGTTTTAACCACGTCAAAAGTACTGGTGTATTGATCTGTGATCTGTTTGTGAGCAGTGTCCTTTGGTGTTCTGTCTGAGGAACTTACCCTGAAAATTCCTACATGGTACTAGAGCTATTTGAGGGCCGCGTCCGTTGGTGATCCAAATCTGAAGCCGGTAGAACTGCATCCGACTACCGTTTCCTAGATCTACTGTTTCTAACTGCTTTCGGGTCAAGAGGACTGCTCTGTTGTGTTGGGAGAATCTGTTCCAGTGAGGAACCCCTTTCGTTTCGTGCGAAAAGGTTTTCGGTAGCCCTAGCTACGTCATTTTTAAGATCTGGAGGTATACAATGTTTATTTGTAGTTTACAGTTATTTTCTCTCTGTTTATTTTGGTTTTGGTTTATTTAACCTTTTTTATTATCGGATATATACCTTTCATTTCTGCGTATGCTCTTTTCCCCACGACTCTGTGCGATCTGGGCAAGTCAGAAACAGAAAGGAAGGATTTTTCTCATGCGTATGCTCTTTTCCGCTGCACCTTAGTGTGATCTCGGAAAATCAGAAACATTGAGGAAAATATTTAGTTTCCGGCTAAAGCTAACTTCGGGCCGCAAGGTTCATTTTTTTTGTATGTCCGTGTTGGGTTTTGTGTTTTTTTTTGTAGGGAAAAAGAGCTTTCTCAAAGCAAACACACAACCCAACGCTTCAACCCCCCCCTCTCTCTCTCTCTCAAACTTTTTGTATAGCTCACTTGGTCCAAAGCTAATTTATGAGAGTAGAGGTCTTGAGTTCAAGTCTCCTTTTTGTGGGGGCAGATTTTTCATTTATGCACATTCGCGCACTTCGTCGGCATCTTCATCAATTTTTTTTCAAAAAGCCATAACTTCTTCATCCGGAAGCCGTTTTCAGAACCGTTTTTTTTAAACAGCCTAATTTTTCGAGATCTTTCCATTGGAACACTTAGTTTCAGCATCTATAGCTTCAGTTTCTGTTAAAATGGAAAGTCCATGCCAAGTTATTCTTGACAGCACTAACTACTTCCAATGGTGGTCCTACATTGTGGATTTACTTAGAAGTAAAGGTCTCTACAGAATAGCCACGGGCCAAGAAACTAAACCGAAAGATGAAGATAAGGCAGCTAAATGGGAAAACAGGCAAGATCAAGCACGTGGGTTGATAGGGATATCTATTTCTCCAGATCTTAGATTCCATATTGCAGAACTTGATACTCCTGATGAAGCATTGAAACAGATTACTAAAGTTTTTGGAATAAAAAATGAACTTAGAGCCCATCAACTTGAAAATGAGTTGCTTACATTGGACCCCAATAATTTCTCTTGCATTGAAGATTTTTTGTCCAAGTTCAAGACCCTTAGACTTCTCTTGGAAGGTGTTAAAGTTAAGAAAGAAGATAGAAACATTATCTATTCCATTCTTACTAAGTTGGGACCAGCCTACTTTGTGTTTGTTTCCACCTTCCATTCTATAAGAGAAGCCTTCATTTCTCAAGGACAAGACTACAAGTCCCCTTCCTTTGATTCTTTTTGTGATTCTTTAATAAGAGAACAAGAAAAAATCTTACACCTTGGTCTTCTTAATCTCGGAAACTCTTCTAAGAAAGCGTTAGCCGCCCAACAACAACCAAATCCAAAGAATCCTAAGAAGTTGTATCCTAAAAGGAATGGTCCTAAACCAAATAAGGGTCCTAAGCAATTTCAGCCTCAAAATGAAAAATAATTTCAACAAAATGATAAGACAAATAAAAACAAAGGGAAGAAGACTGATAGACATTGCAACTTTTGTAATCGAGATGGCCACTTAGAATCCAAATGCTTTAAGAAGATGGAAGCCTTGGAAGCAGCAATGAAGAAGCATAACATCCAATTGGAGCACTCATCAACTTCAACTTCATCTTCAGGAATGACACTTTCTGCATGTGGTTGTCAAGCATCTCGGTCTGGCTATGCACTAAATGTATCTTATTCTTCTCATTCTCATGAGTGGCTCATTGATTCTGGAGCTTCTTATCACATGGCCAAAAACAAAGCCATGTTTTCTTCTTTAAATGATTGTAACACCAAAAATATATATGTTGGTGATGATAGATCTCTTAGTGTTGTAGGGACTGGAACTGTTCATCTAGACAATGTTCAGTTTAATGATGTATTATGTGTTCCAACCTTATCCTGCAACCTTCTATCTGTATATCAGATAACTCATTCAGGTGAAGGTAAAATCGTTGAATTTTCACCTCACGATGTTGTAATTAAGGACCCAAGAGATCCTAGACAGATTTTAGCTACTAGCATTGCTGATGATTCTACAAGGTTGTATAAGTTTCACAACTTTGGGTCATCAAATATTCCCTCAGTATTTGTTGCTCATAATGATGAAGGGAGCAAACTTTGGCATGAGTGATTTGGTCACTTAAACTATCGCTCTCTTCAGAATCTATGTAAAGAAAATATGGTGACAGGTCTTCCAATGGTATCTTGTAGAGATGGTGTTTGTTCCGGATGTGTACTCGGAAAACATCATCGGGACAGTTTTGAAAAACGTGCCTCTTGGCACACCTTAGCCCCTTTACAGCTCGTGCATAGTGATTTATGTGGTCCACTTCCAATTGTTTCATTCTCTGGCTACAAGTATTTCTTAACTTTCATTGATGATTTCTCCAGACGCACTTGGGTATACTTCTTAAAACTCAAGAGTGAAGTATTTAACATGTTCTTGGCCTTTAAGGCCTTTGTTGAAAAATAATCTGGACATCAAATTCTTAAGCTAAGATCTGATAATGGCAGAGAATATGTTAACAACAAATTCATCAACTTTTGCACTGAGAATGGAATTCAAATGCAACATACTGTTCCATATACTCCACAACAAAATGGTGTAGCTGAAAGGAAAAATCGCACCTTAAAGGAAATGGCTAATTGTATGCTTCAATCTAAAAGACTTAGTCTTAATTATTGGGCAGAAGCAATTAACTGTGCAAATTACATAATAAATCGCACTCCTACTAAGGTTTTAAAGAATATCACTCCAGAAGAAGCATGAAGCTCAATTAAACCAGATGTAAGTCACTTTCGTGTTTTTGGAAGTGAAGCATGGGCCCATATTCCAGATGAGAAACATAAAGCTTTAGAACCTAAGAGTGAAAAATGTATTTTTGTTGGATATTCTGAAGATGTCAAAGGATATAGACTTATTCCACTTAAGTCCAAAAATGTTATCATTAGAAGAGATGTAAAGTTTGCTGAAAATATATCGGCCTGCGAGCCTAGTTCGGCAGATGTGCCACCTCTCCCTATATCTTCTACTTTTGAAAATATTTCTTCTTCAGATGATGAAAGTGAGGATGAAAATCCTCCCCCACCTTCTCAGGATCCTCCTTTAGCTCCTCAGCTTCCAAAATGGGTCCGTGCTATTCGGGATGCAGTAGGTGATCTTGCCGGTGATCCTGCAGATCAGTGACGTACACGTTCTCAGTTTGATAGAGCCTCTTCTTTACTGGCTCAAGCTTCAGTGAATTATGATCTTGACACCTTTGCAGAAGCTTCAGGCCATCCAGATTGGGAAGCAGCTATGAATGAAGAATATCATTCATTATTGGCAAATGATACGTGGGATCTTGTTCCTCTACCAAAGGGACGAAAACTTGTTAGATGCAAATGGGTTTACAGAACTGAGTATGGACCAGATGGGAAAGTTGATAAACATAAGGCTCGTCTTGTTGCTAAGGGTTTTTCACAAGTTGAAGGCATTGACTATACTGAAACCTTCTCCCCTATTGCCAAAATGAACTCTATCTGCCTTGTTCTTTCCCTTGCTGCCTCTTTCAAATGGGAAGTCCATCAGATGGATGTTAAATCCGCCTTCTTGCATGGGGACTTGCATGAAGAAATCTATATGGAACAACCTATTGGCTTTATACAAACAGACTCCAGCCTTGTATGTTAGCTTAAAAAATCTCTTTATGGTCTCAAGCAAGCTCCTCGAGCTTGGTATGCCAAAATGGATAACTTTCTTTTAGAAAATGGCTTTTCTAGGTGTCATTCGGACAATACTATCTACACCAAGAAAGTGGGCAAGTCTCTTATCAATCTTGTTCTTTATGTTGATGATCTTATCCTGACTGGTAGTAATTCCAACCTTATAAACTATGTGAAGACTAGCCTTAAAAGGAAGTTTGAAATGATAGACTTAGGACACTTACATTATTTTCTTGGTATTCAAGTCTTGCAATCCAAGGAAGGTATTTCCCTTTCCCAGCCCAGGTATGCCTGTGATATTCTACGCCATTTTCACATGGAAGACTGTAAGCCAACCCCTTCTCCCTTTCAGTCTGGAGTCAAACTTTCAGTCAGTTGTACTTCTCCTGAAGTTGATGCTACCTTATACCGTCAACTTGTAGGAAAACTTTTGTATCTAACCCATACTCGTCCTGACCTTTCCTTTGTTGTTGGCCTTGTTGCTCGGTTTATGAAAAACCCACGTGAAAGTCATTGGAAAGCAGCTAAAAGAATACTTCGTTATGCTCGAGGTACAGTTCAATTTTGGGTTCATTACAATGCCGAAGCATCTCCTCTATTGGTTGGCTTCACTGATTCCAATTGGGCTGGTGACCCTGATGATCGGAAGTCTACTGCAGGTTATGTGTTCACTCTTGGTTCAGGAACTATTACATGGGCTTGCAAGAAACAAGGTGCCAATTCTCTTTCTTCAGCAGAAGCAGAGTATCGTGGTGCCATAGAAGCTAGTAAGGAAGCCTTGTGGCTTCATCAGATCCTATCAGAGTTTGGATCTCAGCAGCAACATTTGACTACACTTTGGTGTGATAATCAAAGTGCCATTCAACTATGCAAAGATCCAGTCCAACATCAGAGCAGCAAACACATTGAACTGCACATGCACTTCATCAGAAAGCTCATTCACGACCATGTTCTTGAAGTGCAATATTGTTCAACAGATGATCAAGTTGCAGACATCTTTACAAAGGCTCTCACAGAGGCGAAGTTCACTAAACTTCAATTTATGGTTGGAGTTCAGGAAGTTGTCAATAAGGGAGGATAGGCTCTAGTGCCTCCTTCCTTCTCCTATTGTGTCATATTTTTAAATCCTTCAATCCTATCCCAAGTTGTTCTTAAGGGGGGATGCTAGGATATTTCGACACATAGGAAATAGTTAAGTATAACTTGGTCTAGTATAGAGTTAGGTAAATTGTGTTTCTTTACTATGTACATTTTGTAACTTACAATCTGATGGTCATGATATGTAGTGATCCAACGGTTCATTCTCTCCTCGGTATTACTGACACTTGATCCATGGCTTAACACCCGATTGGTCCATGATCTCTATTTAAAGAGCATGGAGGGTCATTTGTAGGTTAACCGTCCATGAGAGAAGCTTATGTAAATTTTCAATCTTTTATTAATAAATTGCCTGAAGTGGCCGCGTTGGCTCAGGCCGTGGACTGTTTCCCTCTTTGAGGGTTTTAACCACGTCAAAAGTACTGGTGTATTGATCTGTGATTTGTTTGTGAGCCGTGTCCTTTGGTGTTCTGTCTGAGGAACTTACCCTGATAATTCCTACAATAACTTTTCTCTCCACATGTTAAAAATTGGAGCACATGCCCAGAGGTGTTTCTTATTTTGATATATATTTGTTTTATTGATGTTAAGTGGTATGTCTCTTTCGTTTAAGTAATTTCGTTCTTGCTCTTTGTCCTTAGGATAGTCTATTTCGTTTCTGAGAGTACTTTTTCTTTTGAAAATTTATACTTCTTTTTAATTCGTTTAAGAACTAAATCATAGTTTAAATTATGATTTTAATAATAAGGGAATTATGTTTATAAGTTAAAGTATTATAATTTAAATTATAATTTTTTAATTTTACTAATATTGTGACATAAATAAATTTATAATTATTGAATATAAATTTTAAGTAAGAGTTGAGATGTCTTGTATTGATTACAAATAGAGTAAAAGTTTTATGGGGTTACTTACTCTTTGAGCTTAATCAATAAAGTCTAAGCATGTCATTTTTGGAAATCAAATATGGGTAGTGAGGGAGTTAACAACCCACTTCAACCATTCAATCTACCCCTTACTTGACAATTATTGAACATAATTAAATTGAAAGAAGAAATCCCCGATGGGGCAGGTGGCCATGTGACAAGTGAGTTCGGGGGGACGAGGTGCTTGCCACTCCACTGACCCTATTTGTCATTAAGAGGGGGTAGTGTGGTGTTGTAGCTCCTAGGGACAACCCTCGGGTTGAGGAGAGGTCAGTGCCTAGGACATCTTAGTGTCTCTTGAAGATAATTCATTGTTGCTCAAGAGATAAATGTAAAATGATTTTAAATATGGTTCAATTACCTTCCATAAAGGAAGATTCAAATATACACATAAACAATATAGATCATCTCAAGAGTAAATGTTCAAGTCTAGTGGCATACACACATTAAATGCAACTTAATTTATCGTTGCAGTAAAGATGGGAAGGAGAAAAATAAGGAAGGAACTTACTATAGAGGGGTGGACAGACCTAGAATCCTAAGCGGTAAATCCCAGTATAATCATGAAAGGATAAGGAAATGAAGTGCAGAAATTATGGAGTGCATTTTAAGGTTTCCAACTCAATATTTCATAGGTACTTTCTGCTACAATATAACATAGTAAATATGAAATCTCATAGGTACTATCTGCTACAACATAACATAAGTAAATCTATGATTTATCGGAGAATCTAGCAGCTACAACTTACACAATTTCGAATGAAGAGAAACACACATGAAGTGATATACGGATGAAGAACACATACTACACATTCTTATGCTTAGAATCACCCAATCTTCATTAATATTAAAAAAGGGGTCCATATCACAAGCTCAAACTTGTGAAATTTTTAGAACAATTACCACCTTAAGAACAAGAACTTGAACCAAAACTTGGAACCTCTCTCCGAAAACAGAATTCAAATTCACTAAAAAGACATAATTTAGAACCACTGAGAATAGAATCTGGGAACCCCTGTAATGAGTTTTTCCTCCCTCTTTATAGGGAGAACCAAAATAAGGACCACTTACAAAATATCTTCCTATGCTAATGAACTACACAATTGTCTCATCATGTGATTAGCCTAGTTATCCTAATGATTGTATAACAAACTTGATTATTTTCTTGAAAATGGAAAATTAACAAAACATGAAAAACATGAGGTGTCATGATTGGCACAAAAAAATATCTCCAATTTCGATTCCTCTGATTTCCTTTGACCAGGTCATGCCTCTACCATTGTATTCCTCCATGGTTACCAGCCAATTCGCATGTGGATTTCTTCCTTTAACTACTTGAGTCTCCCCTTTTTGGAGCCGGATGTGATCGAGTGTGGAGGCATTCTGCAACTTAGTTGCCAACTCATCCATCCTTTATTACCTATGTGCTACACTATCAGGGCCCAATACCTCTCGTAACATTACCATAGTGCAACTTCAAAGCCACAATACATCATAACTTTATTTTAAATGACATTACGAAAACACAAAATTTTGATTCCTTTAGCCCCCCTTATGCTTAGCTCCCTTGTATTTATCCACCATAGGACCACTGCCTATGATCGCTAGTATAGCACTTAGGTCTTGGTGTATTAGAGCCTCCATCTATCATAACTCTATTTAAAAGAAACATCAGGAAACCATAAAGTTCTGATGTCTTTAGATCCTTTTTTCTTAGCCACCTTATCGTATTTACGCCATAGAATTGGGTGTCATAATCATAAGCTTAGCATTTATGTGTTAAGGCCTTTAGAACCCAGCTGGGGGTCTGTCTCTTAGTGTTATTTTCTCTCACTCTAGGTTCTTTTGAATCCCTGTGACCAAGTGCCTCTCCACGTCAGAGATCCCTAGGCATCATAACATTTTTTCCAAAATTCTTTTACCACGGAGTTACGATATCTCATTCCCCAATTAATGCACTTGGTTGATCGACCTTGTTCTATGCCCTTGGTTCTTTGGGTCCTTATGACCAAGCAATATCCAACATCGAATCTCCCCACAATCATAACTTTTCTAAAATACAATTACAAAGAGGTTCTGAAAGCTCCGATCTTTGATACTCCATAGCACCTAGGTGCTAAATATTTTCTCCACTCTGGGTTCTTTGGATCTCTCACGACCATGTGCTAATTTGCATTAGATCCCCTCTCATCAAAACTTTGCCATAAAATAATTTGACAGGAGTTACGAAAACTCCATCCTCCAAAAAACCAACCTCCGAAATGATGTCATCATCTCCACATGGTGTCTATTTTGCGGTGACACATGTCGCACATATTTTCCCCAGTAGGCCACCTAAAAATTCTAAAAATGACTGCCACGTGTCCTGTACCACCATGTCATGCTGATGTCATCTGCCTTGTCAGCTTCTCAGGGCAAATCACTAGCCTTCATGGGTCCTCTAGAGGAGAGAGAAAGGGTGCTTGGGTCCTTTGGTTTTCCAACGATTTTCTTTGTAATTCCCTTTCTCCGCAACTTCGACTCTTTTCAAAGAATCACATTTGTTAAGGAGTTACGAAACTCTAATCCCTGAAGTTCTGAAATAAGCACCCTTTCGACTACCTACTATGATATTCCATTTTGGGTCTGCTTTTAAATAGACCGTAAATGTCTCCTCCATGTTCCAACCTTCAATATCCTGAAATCCCAATATGTTGCCTACCAGTTCTTTTGATGTTAGATCTCGAAGTGTTGAGCCTTCTTCGAAATCAGCATCCCAATGGTCGACCTTTCCCTTTTGATTTCAGCTTCTGAATTTCGGCTCTCCCTTTGTTAGTCAACCAATATTGCACTAGTCCTCCTCTGTACTTGGGACGAAAGATATGACTATTTGACAGATTAGTGCCTCTATTTATTGGGCATGGAGTCATTTTATTTAAGTACATAGAAGAAAAATAGAAGCAGTAAGAACTTAAAACATCATTGGTATGTGCCATGGCTCACTAGTATATATAGTGTAGATTTTTACTGTAGATTCGAAAACTTATGTGATATGCTAAAATAGAAGACAAGAATCTACTATACTCTTAAGCAGAAACAAAAATTAATCGATGAAAACACTAAGAAGAAAAGGAAGAATATCAATCATACAGAACACAATATTTTCTAGGGAAAGCAACTGCTCAAAACCCCAACTATTTATATAGCATTAACTAGAATATTTGAGAAGAAAATACAATGCTTGTTCAACCTAAACATTCTCTTCACAAGTATAATCTATCTCTCTGCTTCACAAACCATCTCAAGCCAACACTTAGCTAATTATGCTACCTGCCAAGCCCCTACTCCCTTGCGCAATTCCTAAGAGAATTAGCCCATATTTAATTGGGAAATTTCCCACTCATAAATTCTCAATACATCCATAGAATTTCTATTGATTGCATGCACCATCTATAAAACTTGGAAAATTATACAACTAATAGTACATTGTCCTCGAACTCTAATTTCAATTGGGTCTTTGTAAGGTCCCACCTTACCAACCATCAATAGTATAGAGAAGTAAAGGTCACATTGAATACTATTACTCATTCTTTTTTTTTTTTTCTAACTCATATTATGGATAACTTAGTTATCATGTAATCATGTTCCTTCAACTATTTCATTGTAAGAATATAGCATACGAAGCCCGAGATAAATTTCCCTTATTAAAACCAATTCCAAAACGCACTTCTCCTCAAGTTTAACAAAAGCATCTTCTCATTTCGTACTTATATGTGAGCTCTGAGTAATCATGATAATAAACTCCACCATGATACCATGTGCAAGCATTAAATTATATCAACCTATTTGATCTCCTAGATTATTCTAAATAAGTTCTGCTTATGGAATTTTGACATCATAACCACAGAAGTATGCCCCAAGAACCTAAAATATTATGCTTCTATCAAAAATCACATATAAGGGTATGAGTATTAACCTACTTGTAACATGATAAATGAAAGAGGAATATGCCTCTCTTCATCAGTAAATATAATAAATATGATATATCTATTGATTCATCAATTAAAAATTCCTTGTGGCATTGCTTCAATCATGAGACTTGCATAATGAATGTTGCAGCAAAAGAAGCCACAGTTACAAATTTAGAAGCATATTATTCTTCAAAAATAACCAAATAAAATAATGGATTTACCAAAACTGGGAACAATAGTTTTTTACGGTCATTAAAGCATAGGGTTGTACCCATAAGTACATGCAGCTCACATGAAACTTATTATGGTCACTTGCACAAAATCCTACAAAATTGATCACTCTAAATTTTTTTCCAAAAGGAACCCAATTTTTATGTGAAAGCTTTAGATAATAAAAGTAAAAACTATTCTATTCTCTATTCATACTTAAACAACTTAATAAATTTGTTTTCACTTCATACAAAAACTTGCAGAAATAGGAAGCTACATCCATTAAATAATCTCTTCATAAATTTCTAGTACATGAAAGATACAGTAAGTAAGACATTTAATCTAACAATTTATATGCACAAAAGCTACATCCATTGAGGCATTTTGACAAATACTTTGCAAGCATGCAATCTACAACCATTAAACCCTTTTGAAAAACTATTTGCAAGCATGCAATCTACAATCATTGAATCATTTTGTCAAACACTTTGTAAGTGTGCAATCTACAACCATTGAGGCATTTTGTCAAACACTTAGCAGTAATGAATTTGATATTCTTCTTCTCATAAAATTCATAAACTGAAATTAAAATGTTGGCATATTAAAATAGGGATTTTAACCCAAGAAAAAAAACTCAACAATGAGCAAAGATGGTTGGCGACAACAATTTGAAAAATCGCTCAGATTTACGATTCAGGTTTTGAAAATATTATTTTTGGAATGAAATTGAGGGTTACATGGCCTAATGGTACGAATACCCCCTGATCTTGAGCTGAATCACAATAAAAATACTGAGAGATTCAATTATTTAAAACAACAAAACTTTGGATCTCATTTACCACAATTGTCAAACACATAGCATGCAAACTTTCATCCACAACTCTATATGAAGAAAGATAACCCAAAATTATGCTACTATGATATGTTCATTGAATTTACGAATTTTTGTGTTCATGATATGAATTTTTGACATGAGTAATTAATCAATCATTTTACAACCTGCAATGTTACTTCCCTTTACATAAGTTGACAAACTTATTGTAGACATTTTTACAATTTGGAAAAACACATGGCAGTCATGAATGCTACAGTCATTAATAATTTCTATCAATTAATTTGCAACAAAACAACAATAAAAACTTACGTACAATAAACTACATCCATTGAGAAGTTTCTTCAAACGTTTAGTGTGCAATTTTTTTTTTTTGAGATCTAAATTTCAACCAACAACCCAATTCACAGGAAGCAGGAACCATGTATTAAATTGCTAAAATAGACAATGAAATGTTATCAAATATAGAATATTAGCTTTAGATAATAGACATGAATTGCTATGGACAAAATTTTGTTATAAGTAGAAGTTGAAACCCTTGGTAGAACATTCTTCTTTTAATTCCCTGCATGTAAATTCCCATACATAGCTGTCATGAAACTGTTAACTCATTGTGGGTTAGCTCAAAAATAAATTTCTAAATATTTCATAAATATTAATAATTTTGTAATAATTTAAAGTAGCAATAATAAATTTAAAATATCAAGACTTTAAAACTAATAAGAAACTACAATTTCAAGAGAATTTATAGATATACCTGAGAATATATAACTCAAAAAAGATGATAGTATGCTCTAGCTCCAATTCCCTTACCAACACATTGTGAATCATCAAGTTTTACACCCAATAATATTCAAGGAGAACTTCTCCCTCTAGAACCCCCGAGCTATAAGATCTCCCAAGCAGTGCCAAAATATAGCGGTAGAGAGATATACAAGGAAAAGTGAGGAAAACAAGTTCACTTCCTCTCAATACCACTCATGGACAACTCCACTAGGTAGAAATACTTAGTAATTTAGTTTAGGAATTTCAAATTCATTTCAACAACATTTGGCTACTCTCCAAGACTCTCCCTCTCACAATCCTCTTCAAGTCTCTCCAACCCTTCGTATTACAATGCACCTCCCCCAATTGAGAATACATTACACATATATAGGAGGAAGAGCAAATTTTTGTCATAAATAAAGAGTAATATGCATGAATTTTATTCCATATAGAGGAGTGTAACTCATGCCATTAAGGAGAGGTATGCATGCCTTAGTTAAGGAGAGTGTAACTTGTCCATTAAAGAGAGTGTAAGACGAATATTTTATCACGTGTCTTTTATGAATGCAAGAGGAATATGCCATTCTTTGATGAGCACATAAAATAGATTGTAATTTATTATTAGAAGAGAGAGAGATATTTACATAGAGCCATGAAAGTCATCAATGAGAGGTATGAAGTGATTGGGGAGATGAATGTGACTTGTAATTCCATTTTAATAATAATAATATCATAGTCTCATAAAAGATAATAATAATATTAATAATATTGAGGATTAAGTTGAGATTGAACTATTATGATTGATTAATCATAAGTTAAGTGGTTTTCCTTCAACTATACTTGATTACCCATTGATTGAAAGTGATTTATTATTTTTGTAAATTCATATTTGAGATATTAGACATGACTTTGTATTTTTAAAAAGTCACTCCAGAAGTGTCAAAAATGAGGTTTTATTAAGGAAATTCATCGTGGAGCTTCCCATGAGTCATATTTTTCTTCCGGATAATATGGATTATGAATCCCTATTGCATACATCTTTGTTCTTTAGAGATCGAGGACTCCACGCCCTGATCTACTCCAAGGATCCAAGATTCCACACCTTGATCTTTTAAACATTTAGGACTCCGTGTCCAAATCCTTTCATTGTAGGTCCAAGACTCCACATCTTTATCTTTCATGGATTTAGGACTTCATGCCCTAATCCTTTTATTATAAATTGAAGACTCCATGTATTTTTATTTCATGGATTTAGGACTCCATGCTCTAATTTCCATGGCTTATCATCTACTCTACTTTGAAACTCCATGCTTCATGTTAAGGTACCAATTGTGATCTCATACCCATACGATAGTTCGTTGGTAAGGCCTTGTTCCAAGACCTGCACACATCACAATCTCATAGATCAAAGGAATCAAATGAATTTCATGATTAACTTTTTCACATTTTACCAAATATTTTGCATGAATTCCACCATCATTTTTGTTATGGGGAAATGAATTCCACATCCATTTATAATTTGAACATCCTTGTTTTCAAATAACCATGTCCCCTACCACATTCTTCTCAATACAAGATTAAGCATATATATCATAAAAATCATGTATCATGACTTCCAAAGTCATTTATAATTTGAGAATCCTTGTTTGCAAATAACCATGTCCCCTGCCACATCTTTCTATTTACAAGATTAAGAATATATAATCATGCAGATCATGTATCATGGCTTCCACAGTCATTTATAATTTGAGCATCCTTGTTTTCAAATAACCAAGTCCCCTGCCACATCCTACCTTGTACAAGATTATGCATATATAATCCTAAAAATCATATATCATCCATAAATCATAATTAATCGTATGTTCCACATAACCTTGATCATCCATGGATCTATGTGTCTCAATCTTGGATCACCATCCCTATCATACACCTATGTCCAAAGTAGGATACCAAAAGAGAAAACATCGATAATATGCTCTTAACCAAAATCAATTCTTATACACACAGCCATAGATATTATCATAAGCACATAGCAACGAGGTGATCCAAACTAGGTCTATAGCATATAAGGATGTACATAAGTCTTTCATGCATAATCTTATATCATTACATCAAAATCACCCTCTTTAAGTGTCACAAAACTAACCTTGACAAGGTGGGACACTACATACTCCCCCTCTTGGATTAAACTTGGCCCGAAGTTTTATTATAGTTGTTGGATATATATATATATATATATATATATATATATATATATATATATATATAGATTTCTAATATCTAATCAGGTTTTCCATGAAGACTAAAAATACCCTTAATAATCAAGTACCATTTATAGTTATGCCATACTAAATAGATTTTAACATACACTACAATACATATTATAACAAAACATTCATATAATCAAGCATATTATATCTAGATACTATTATTTGACAATGATCTCACATTACAAATGATTATCTTTTCCTTATCTAATGCATTAACAATTCAATAATATTTCCTATGTCATTTCTCTTAGGTTTCTATAGAAAAATTGAGCTTGCTAGCTAACAAACAACTCCCACATTAGTTGTATAAACACAATGGTGGTCCATCCCATCTCACAATCAAATTTTCATATAGGAAGCATCAAATCATCGACATGCAATATCCATTGAGACTATGCAACAAAAAATGTCCTATATATAACCCACTCTTACATCCCACTTGATTTATGTCTCTTCTCATTCCAAGTTTTCCCTTTTCATTCCATAAGGCACCCTTGCAATCAAAATATTTAAGATCTTCCTACAATTTTTACTAAATGTTTACTCTTTAGGAAAAATCACAATTTCAAGTTCAAGACATAATATTATTTATTTATTTGTTAACAAGCTAAGGTTCCATACAATCCTCATTGACCCGCTTTTATATTATATACCATACCTTGAACTCCCATAATCTCCATTATTATTCGCTTCTCTTACCTGAGAATCAATTATGAATGACTTAGTTAGAAGATATTCATTCCAAAAACAATTAGATGTATCTTTTCGAAAGTAGCTTGTAATCAAGAACAACTTTCGTAATTATTCAAATACAGTATCTATATTATTGAATCTATCTTGATAAGTGTAAGTCAACTTGTTTTTCCACTATAAAATCACTCATTATTTCTATTCAATAATTAATCAATTCTTTTGGTTTCAAGCCTTATTCCTTACTATTAATACATACACAAAAAAACAATCTATGAAAACCATACATTTCTCAAACTAATAAAAATCTTGTTGATTTTAAATAATATTTAGACTATCATAAATACATTTCTAGCCTATATGTGTGTGTGTGTGTGTGTGTATTTTTATTTTTTATTTTTTCACTACCTCTCAAAAGGTTATAACCTTTTGCAGGATTACTAACTACTCATACAACTATACATCCAAGCACAAAATTCCTAAATCCATCAATCTCTTCCATTCCACATATAATACAATCATCTTAGGCTTCTAAATCATCCAAGAATTTCAATTCATCAAAATGTGAACTCACTCTCAAAAAATATCACAAGCACATATTCTTGTAAAACAAGAACTCAACTAAGCTTTTCATTAATCACATACCTTTTTCTTTAAGTTCAAATAAAACAAATTTCTCACCATATAAAATGTTTATCTTCTAAACATGTTATTCTCTTAAAAATTTACAGGTTAATCAAATTTCAAGAAAGAAGTTCATCAAGTTCATAAACAATATGAATTTTGACTTGATCATGATGCAGGAGCATATGGACTTAGCTAGCAATGTGATTGTTTGTTCACATGTTGTGGCTAAATGAGTTAAATTTCATTGACCTGAGTGGTCGAAAGTCAGTTTTGGTAGAGAAGGTTGGATCTCTCGAAAATGATCTTTACTTCATTATTGTAATAATTAGAAAATTGTATTATTTTAGACTAAGGGATAAGTTTTTAGCATAGGTGTGTAACAGAGCTTAAGAATAGAGATTTGATTTTTAGATTGATTAAAATAGAGATCAAGTTGTTAGTACAATTAGAATAGGTTTTGACTCATAAAAGAGAAGAAAATGTAATGGAAAAGGATTAGCTTAGATGATTGAGAATTGAGTGAGAGGCGAGAGTTTGAGTGATAGATAGGGTTTTGAGATTGAGACAAAGGTCAAATAAATTGCTATTTTTTAGCCGAGAGGGCCACGAGTCCGTAACTTCTATTATATTGAATAAATTGATTTAGTGTGCAACTGTGTGTTAATCTTGGGGAAGAATCTAGGTTACATCTGTGTATCTGCATTCTGAAACCTAACTGGGTATTACCTATGTTTTCACGCTTTAATTGTAAATATTAGTGTTTATGTGTTTATTGTTAATCGTGGTCATTTAGTGTTAATGGGTAATCTTGGAATTAAGCGCTAACCACTTATTAAGCGCTTTATTAAAGTTTGATTTAATGCACATGGATTTTATTGGAAAATTGGGAAGTGGTATATTGTGTGCCTTTCAAGTGGTAAGTGGTAATATTCTGAGTCTGCGTGATTAGCTTGAGCCCTCGACATGTCGCAACTGGAGGAGGGAGAAAAACTGCTTTTTCACGTCCCTCCGAAGTGATAAAGACCATGCTTGAATCCATACGAAATAATGTGACGACTGTTGGATCGGACGGACAGATCGACGGTAGAAAATCACTGGGCTAGTTAGTGATTGGGTTGAGTGATGACTGTTAGATTTGGAGAAAGTAGATCAACGACGTGGAGTGAAGCACCTGTTTAAAAAGGGAAAGTCAACGTGGGACCGACGTGTTTAGGCAAAAAGTGGGACCCTCAAGATAAAGTAAGCCACGTACAGAATCCGCTTGAATGCATCTGATTGGTTATAAAGTGACCAATATTCTAATTTTAAGACTACCACCTTATTTTAACCAGCCTCCTGTGTCATTTTGGTATTAGAGCACATAGATTGAGTTTGACTATAGTAAACATGCCACCGAGGAGGGGAGCTAGCATAGGTCAAGGAAGACTGGAAGCAAATGTAGTTCTACTGGAAGAGATCTAGATTCTATGTACAAGGATGGACAAAATGGATACTTTTCAGAGGAGAACACCTAATGAAGGAGTTTCTAGTGTTGGAGAAGAATCTTTTGAGGAATAATAAGAGGAGGAAAATGAAACTACCAAAGTTATCAAGATGTTGGCTAAAGTAGGTGGAAAACCAAAGGTGAAAATTCCTATGTATGAAGGGAGTCTCAATGCAAAAGAGCTGATGGATTGGATCAATTCATTGGACAATTATTTTGACTATGACAAGGTTGATGACAAAAAGAAGGTGAAATTTGCAGTTACCAGATTGAAGGGTCATGCAGCTATTTCGTGGGATGAACTACAAACATCCAAAAGAAGAAAAGGAAAGTCCAAGATCAATAAATGGGACAAAATGGTGAGCAAAATGAAAGTTAAATTTATGCCAAAAGTTTATCAGTTAAATCTTTTCAAATAGTTATAGAATTTAAGACAAAAAGGAATGTCTGTTAAAGAATATACAAGAGAGTTTTATAGATTGAGTATTAGAGCAGGACATGTAGAGGATGACATGGAGAAGGTAGCTAGATATATCAATGGCTTAAGATATGACATACATGATGAGATCATATTGCTAAGTCTGAAGACCATTGAAGATGCCTATCAAGCAAGTTTGAAGGTAGAAGAGAAGATGTTGAGGAAAAAAAATTAGAGGAATAGAGGTAAAAGTTTAGTAAGAGGTAGAGGAACTACCAAAACAAGGTTTCGTCAACACCAGAGTGAAGCAGGAAGCTCAAGTAGTATACCAACATAGAGGGGAGATTTCAATAGAGGAGGATTTTCACCTAGAGGAAGAGGTCAAGGACGAGATATTCAATTCATGTGGAGAATGGGGACATGGATCATGGGAATGTCCTCATAATAGAACAACAAGTTAGAGGAATGTGAATGTGGCTGAGGCAAGGGGAGAAAAACCTCAAATTATAGACAAGGAAGAATCCCCTGAAGTAGGAGAATCCCTGTTGTTGAAAAGGGTATTGCCTAAGGCAGAGAAAGAGACTGGAGAACCAGCTCAAAGGAAGAGTTTATTTAGAACTACATGCAAATCCAAAGGTAAATATTGTACAGTGATAATTGATAGTGGAACCATTGATAACCTTGTTTCTACAGAGATGGTGGACAAGCTAGGGTTAGTGAAGACAGTACACCCTACTCTTTACAAAGTGTCATGGTTGCAGAAGGGGCATCAGATTATTGTGACATAACAATGCAAGGTAGAGATACAGATTGGTACTTATAAAAATGTGATATTGTGCCATGTGATGCCAATGGATGTATGCCATGTATTGCTGGGAAGACCTTGGCAGTTTGATCTGAAAGCTATCCATGATGGGAGGAAAAATAATTATACTCTGGAGAAGGATGGAAATAAACACACTATTTCCATTGAAGGATGAAGCTGACAAAGGAGCACTTGGAAACAATTTTATGTTGATGAGTGGAAAGGAGTTGTTGCAAAAGGTTGGAAAAGGTGAAGAAATGAATTTTGCTGTCATAGGGAGACCTAAGGTAATTTTAACTTCCACAAACTTAGATGATTTACATGAAGAAATCAAAACTCTGTTGAATGATTTTGCTGATATTATTGTGGATGAGTTACCAAATGCATTGCCACCAATCAGGAGTATTAGTCATCATATTGATCTAATACCAGGAGCAAGTTTTCCAAACAAAGTAGTATATAGATTAACTCCTCAAGAGGACGCAGAAGTTGGAAAAAAAGTGCAAGAACTGATGGATAAGGGACTAATCAGAGAGAGTCTTAGTCTATGTGTTGTACCAATAGTACTTAGTCCAAAGAAAGGAGGTGAGTGGTGTATGTGTACAAATTCCAGAGCCATAAAAAAGATCACTATCAGGTATAGGTTTCCTTTACCACGCATGGATGATTTGATGGATTGTTTGAGTGGGTCAAAGTATTTTACTAAAATAGATCTGAAGAGTGGATATCATCAAATAAGAATTAGAGAAGGAGATGAATGGAAGACTACATTTAAAACAAACAATGGGTTTGTATGAGTGGTTAGTGATGTCTTTTGGACTCACTAATGCACCTAGCACATTCATGAGATTGATGAATGAAGTCTTGAAGGAATATGCAGGCAAGTTTGTTATTGTTTATCTTGATGGTATTCTAGTTTTCAGTAGAAGTAAAGAAGAACATCTAGAGCATCTTAAATTTGTTTTAAGATCTCTGCAGAAAGAGAAACTACTAATAAATCAAAAGAAATGTAGTTTCATGAAAGAAGGATCAATTTAGTTGGGATTTGTAGTTTCTAAAGAAGGGTTGAAAATGGATCCAGAGAAAGTCCAAGCAATTTGGAACTAATCTATTCCAAGGAATATATTTGAGGTAAGAAGTTTTCATGGTCTTGCAAGCTTTTATAGGAAATTTATCATAGGTTTTAGTCAGATTTGTGCACCAATTCTTGAAACATTTAAGGAGACTAATCAACCATTCAAGTGGATAGAAGTAGCATATAGGAATTTTAAGTTGTTGAAGAGGAAAATCACAGAGAAACTAGTTTTAGCTTTACCTGATTTTGAAAAAGTGTTCGCATGATAGTTGGTGTTATACCACCATTCAGCCAGAGGTAACCACTGTGCCCAAAGGTGTTGATTTTCTGAAGTGAAACACCTAAGGTAGGTTTCTAGACATTTGTTGACGGCTTCGGTTTGACCATCTGTTTGCGGATGATATGAAGTACTGAGTTTGACTTGAGTGCCTTGTATTCTGAAGAGTTCCTGCCAAAAATTGCTGGTGAAGATCGGGTCGCGATCGAACACTATAGAAGTGGGCATGCCATGTAATTTGAAGATCTGATCCATGAAAGTGTGAGCAACCAAGGTTGGTGTAAACGGGTGGGGTAGGGTGCAGAAATGAGCATACTTCGACAGTCGGTCCACAACCACCATGATGACTGACTTGTTCCCTGACTTTGGAAGACCTGTAATGAAATCCATAGAAACCTCCGTCCAAATTGAGGCTGGGATGGGCAATGGTTGTAAGGTGCCTGGTGTGTTGACGATTTCCCCTTTGTGGTGTTGACAGACATCACATTCGGCTACGAAAGTAAGGACGTCCTTTTTCATACCTGTCCAAAAGAATGATCTTCTGGTGCGAGCATACGTCTTCTGAAAGCCCGAATGTCCTGCAATGGGAGATGAGTGCAATTCTGCCAAAAGGAGACTTTTGAGGGTAGATGTTGGTGATATTACGACTCTGTCCTTGTAGCGAAGAATATCATTCTGCCATGAGTAGCCCTTGCTGGAATTAGGATCTACCTGCAATTGAGAAATGAGTTGGGAGAGCCCTGGGTGTGAAAACCATTCCCTGCGAGCCTCTTCAATCCAGTCTGGAATGGGAAGGGAAATTGCGAGCAGAGTACTTTCCTCCTCAAATTGGCGCGATAATGCATCTGCTACACTATTGTCTTTCCCTTTCTTGTAAATGATCTCATAATCATATCCTAGCATTTTGGCTAACCATTTATTTTGTTGTGGGGAGGATAGGCGTTGCTCCAAAAAATATTTAAGACTGTGATGATCTGTGCGGATTTGGAAACGTCGCCCCAATAAGTAAGGTCGCCAGGTCTCGACTGCATGTAAGATGGCCATCATCTCCTTCTCGTAGGTAGATTGGCCCAGATTCCTCCCACTGAGTTGTTGGCTTGTGAAGGCCAATGGTCGCCCTTCCTGCATTAAGAACGCCCCAATACCTATACCCGAAGCATCACATTCAATGACAAAGGATTTGGTGAAGTCAGGTAGTGCTAAGACTGGAGTGGTACACATGGCGTTTTTGAGAGCGGTAAATGCCTGTTGTGCTTCCTCGGTTGTTATAGACATTTTTGTGCCTTACAGCATTGAGCATGAAATTTCCATAATATAAGGGATCCAAAGTCCCTAAACATGTTGTTCCTACCCCTAGAGGAACAAGGCTAACAAACCACAACAATTCACAGAAGTTCTCCACCAAAAACTGCTTAAAAACAAGTCAATTCAGGATCATTTCAGTGGCTACACTATCAGGATCATTTTAGTGGCTACACTAGCTGTTTGCACTGAATGTCAAAGCCAACATTGGCTACCTGCGTTGAATGTCAAAGGGAACACTGGCTACCTGCGCTGAACGAGAGTGGACATGTGGCAAGCTCATTTCTCAAGGTGTCAGAACCCAGGAAGCTTCCAAAATGACACTTGCCTCAGGGAATTCGACTGGTGATGAGTAAGAGGTTCCAAATCTCCAAGTGGAAGCAAGAACCTCCAAGTGGAATCAAGAACTAACAGAGGGAGAGGACACTAGTCAGATCTCAAGCTGACTCATCCTCTCTCCAAACATCTATATATGGATCTCTCCTCCATGAGATCTAGAGGCTGGAATTTTGTTATTGCAAAGAATTGTTGTTCGTTTGAGATTGGAATCATTGGGTGCTTAATGCTTTGAAGGGGGTGAAGATAGGAATTCCATTTGCTGGGAAGGAGATGCTGGATTGGAGCCCTCTGGGTTGTATCTCTTCCTGAACCTTGTTATTCATCAATAAAGCTATCTTGGTTTCTCCTATATACTGATGTGTCTGTGATGTATGATTACATTAGTGTATTTGGTTTATTTCTAATCCTAAACTAGTTATGAATGTGAATATCTGTCTTTGTGTAGTGTTCTTCTCCTGTCGCAAGTAGCTGTTCTCTTGTGATCTTGCAGGAACCCATTGAAGCTGGACAAGCAAGAAGGCAAGTAGCTGTTCTCTTGTGATCTTGCATGAACCTGCTGAAGCTGGGCGAGTGAGAAGGCAAGTAGCTGTGAACTCCCAAAGAGAAGAGAGACCGGATCGAGGGACAAACGGAAGACACCGGTAAGTCTATTTATCTCTCTTCTTTCACATTTCATAAAGGAAGAAACCAGAATAGCTGTCCTTGTTTGTTGCTAAGGCACTGTCACACCTTAGGTGGATAGGATCATCCTGCATAGGCATTTTTCCCCACAAAAAATTGGCGACTCCACTGGGGAGATATGTTTAGTCATTTTATTTGTGTTTCTATCATTGTTCGTTTCATAGACTTGACAGCAACAATCGAACTACATCTGCTATTCCCGGATGCAAAGTAGACAGTTGCTGCTTTGATCCAATCACTAGACTTGTATATGATATGAACAATGGACTCACAAATGATTTGATGATCCTTTGTGATAGATCTTAGTACTCCCTCAAAGCATCCCTTTGATTATACCTTGCTTTTTACTTTTATTTGGCCTAAAACAGTAGATTAAATAGCAATTTGTGACCCAGAACCCAGTGAGAAACTCTCGTTTCTCCTTCAGCGCGACAGCAGTGAAGAGGTTCTGCATTTCAACGCAGGTCCCGTGAAGGCTACCTGCGCTGAATGTCAAAACCCCTGTGTTGAGGTTGCGCTGAACCAGTTTAGCCTTGTGCATCTGGGATTCTCTGCTCTGTTTTGCCTTGTTTTGATCTCTGATTTTTGCAGCCTGTAACCAGCATAGGTACCAGTCTGATAACTCCTTTTCTCTGCTTAAATTCTGCCTCCTTTTGTACAAAAAGACTGTGAGTGTTTTTATGTGTTTGTGGCGTCATTCACAGTTTTCCTTTACATGAGTGAAATAATCATCCTGTAGCCCTTGATTCAGATCTGTTGATAGTGATCTTAGGAGAGAGTTCATTGGCTGTTTACAGTTGATTATACATTTTCTTTTTCTTATTGGTTTGAGTTTGTCTCTTTTAAGTGTCGAAACAAGTATTCATTTCGAAAATCGTTAAGTGTTGTAATCTCTTCTACCCTCTCTGATTTCTGAAAAGTAAACTTGTTTGTATTTGTCATTTAAAAGCAAATTCAAAGTTGTACAAAAAGCTTTCTTTGTAGGCATCAATACTAAGAAAGCGGAAAACGAACACCTGCATTGTGCATTTGCATCTTGATAGTTTGCATGTTTGATTTAGGAAAAGTGCATTAGAGTGTGCTGATTGCTCTTTGAGAAAAGATGGTGTCTTTCTTTTCCCTTAGTAGCTAGGATTTTCAAAGTTGAAAAGATATAAAGCTTGCTTATCATCTTTAGACTGCATTTAGGAATTGTATCATACATCTCGTGGTGAACCTTGAAAGGCAAACTTCTAAAAAGATCAACCTAAAATAAATTGAATGAACTTAACAACGCTTTGCAACATAACGCACAACATAGAGGTCTAGGCTAGAGACGTGTTCCGGCGTCGTAAAGCCTGGTGACTGTCGATCTCGTTGATGGTGGGTGATTCCTCCTGAGGGACGATAGCGCCAGTATGGATTGTGCTCCCACATACCGTCGCGTATGTATTGGGAGACCCCTATAGGCATAAAACCTTTATGCTTAGGAAGCCGTGTCGGCCGCCCTACTGATCGCAATGCACTGAACACAGCATTCAGGAAGATCGACCGCCCCTACCCTAAAAAGTATTCTGCGGTTTTGCGAAAATTTTGGCACACCCTCTGCCTAGAACTCCAGAGCAGTTCCTTTTGGCCTTTTTCAGACTCTATAATGGAAAAAGTCCATCTGAGCATTTGTCACTTCGGGCTCGTTAAAACATCGAAGGAGACTAGAGTCATCTTTAGCTTTTTCTCGACTCTTTAAAACTGAAAAAGCAAGTTGTGTCTAAAGCGTCGTTAAAATTTATTTTAAATGGAACAATCACCCTTTATTCCTGCGTTGATCTTTAGGTTGAAAAAATGGAGCACACCAACCAAGGAATTCCCCTTGGTAGAAATCCTAGTCCCTTCTCCTCTTGGGGAGATGTTGGTGCGCCCCACATGGCCACATTGTCGCTTCCAGGACTGACAATTGGCTTGCCGGTCTGACTCTTTTCAACCAATGTCGTTCAGAACACCACTATTCCTGAACAGTCAAGTCAACAGTTAGACCAGACCAGAGTTGCCAACCAGCCTTCTACTTCATCTAACTCTTCCTCTCCTCCTTCCTCTTCGCTTGACGGAACTGGTAAAACAAAAAACCAAGTTCCTAAGGAGAAGAAGGAAAAGAAGAAGAAACAGAAGAAGAAGAAGGAGCCAAAAGCGACTGGGGGCAAACAAGTGTCGTCTGACAGAAATCCACACACAACACTGACTAGGCCTAAATCGCCATGTGTCATATGCAAGGGGGACCACTTCCACAGAGATTGTCCCTGCATCCCCTGGATACTAAAGGACTGGTCTCCCCGTTTGCACAATTCGGTAGCGTCAACCTCTAATAGCCATGTTGACTGCTCACCGTCAACTAGTGAAAGTGAAGCCACAGGACAGAGAGGGAAAGCTAGATTTCCCTGCAAACTGTGTGAAGGCGACCATGCCATCCACCGTTGTCCCTTCTTAGACGAGGCTAAAAGAGTTCTGGAAGATCGCTCGATTTTACGAGCGTGACTTCCTCCTGGATATCAAAAACTCCTGCCAAGTCCTTCACTAGTTGAGAACCCGGCTGGCCCGCCCAGGTGGTCAGCTGAAGCACCTATCATTGAAGATGAACCGTCTGGATCCATGCCTGACGAAAGTCAAAAGGTTGAGATGGAAGTTGACCCGGTTTTGCCTTCATAAGCTCTATCTTCAAATGATACCATCACAGAGGAGAATAAAGATGACACCGTCCAAATTCTCTTCATCAACACAGACTCCGACGAACAAGGGGGCAATTTGCCCATTCCTTTATCGCAGGAAGGAACTTCGTCAGAGTCATATCCGGCTGTTTATTCGGTCCCACCACCAAGCAACCCAGTTGTCTCGTTCGACTGGAATCAACTAGGCAGACCCTGGTTGCCAGCAAGCATACCATTCAGGATTATCGTTCAAATATACAGAATGGTAATGGCTAGCACTATCATTGATGAGGGGGCATCTGTGAGTATCCTTTCCTCTATTGCTTGGAAAGCGCTTGGTTCGCCAGCGCTTTTGCCTGAAATGAGAAATCTATCAGGCTTTGATAAAGGAACCAGTCGACCTTTAGGGATCCTCCCCAATGTGCCTATCACATTGAAAGGGAAGACCATTCAAATGAACCTGATGGTCGTTCAAGGACCCTTGGATTATAACCTACTCCTTGGACGAGACTATATATATTGCATGGGGGCCCTCGTCTCCTCACTCTTTAGAGTAATGTGTTTTCCGCACGAAGGAAGAGTGGTCAAGCTCGTGGACCAACTTTCATTTCCCGGATCACACATCGCAAATAGTCATATACCATCCCTAAATGGTCTTTTCACGCAAGAAATGTCTCAACCCACGGTCCATCCTCCTGATGAGCGCGAGTAATCCGGGAGGATATGACTGGAACCCAGGGGGCATGCGTCCTGGTCTGCTTCGACAGGAAAACTTTGGGTATAGGGTAGGTTTCCACGGGAGAATATGAATAGTCTGTACCCCGCCCATGCTGGAAGAGGGTTATTCTAGAATAAGATTCTTTTGTCAAAGTTATGTGAGTTGACGGGCATCGTCACTCACCTTTGTCTATTTCGGTAGACATTGCCGAGGAAGTGTTTTGTTTGAAAGATTAACGAGACAATCTTTGGGTAACCTGAAAGAGGTAAGCCTCTCTCGTTAAAACAATTGTTTTGACGGAAAAGAAGTAGAGGTAACCTTGAAATCGTACTTTATACCTGGGGGCATGCAAACCTTTTGGAGTGCAAGCAAGGGACGACTATTTATTTTTTAAATTTTTAGGTCCTCCCTTTAAACCTATAGGTCTAACCCTTTAAACTCGTAGGATTAGTCGTTTCCGAACTTGCATAACGAAAGGATGCGGGGCATAGCTTTGTAAGATGAAGCTCCATAAAAAATAGAATCTTAATGAGACATTCTTATCATATGACTGGGTAATCGAGCAGTTTTAGCACACAGTTCATGCTCGTTAAAAAATAAACGTAAGATCAAGCAGTTTTAGCACACAGTTCATGCTCGTTAAAAAATAAACGCAAGATCCGAGCAGTTTTAGCACATAGTTCATGCTCGTTAAAAAATAAACATAAGATCGAGCAAATGTTTCCACCCGCGTTTAAGCTCGTTAAAAAATGAACTATCCCGGTAAATAACCACAGTGAATGTAATATTATCAGCCGTTAAAGCCTTGTTCGTGTTTGCCCGTTACCTCCACTTTTCCATTGGCCGATCGTTCACCTCCATATGTTTGTTTACCCATTTTGAGGAACAGCTGCGGAGTGATTTCACCTAGCCATCCTTGTGACACTGTCGTGATTGGAAAATTCCAACCTGTACCTGGAATCAGCTGCTAACCCTGTTTATCACTCGTTCCTCAAAAGACGAGTCTTCTTTAAGCTCTTTTCAACTGACTCGTAAAATATGAAAAGATTGCCGAGTCCTTGGCCTTCCAGCTCGTTAAAGGGACAGGAAGTGCTATCCCTCTTCTAGATTTTAATCTTTTTGGACCTGAGGGATTATTGCACAAAAAGATCGAGCGCTTGTTTTATTCGGCTCGTTAAAACTATCGAAAACTCATCCCTTTTGTATTGTTTTATACTTTTTCGGACTTAAGGGATTAGATGACGAAAAAGGAATTTTGGAGTTAACTTTATGTACCTTTTCATACTCTCTAAAAATGAAAAGGACCGAGTTATCCTTGTCGTTAGGCTCGTTAAAATCATTAAATAGCGACAAACTTGTCTTTAGACGAGAACGAGTTTCACTATCTCTAGGCTCGTTAAAACATAGCAATGGGCTTGCCTGAAGGGTAGGTTATAGAACAAGCATATGTTATCCTCCTCAAGCTTGAAAAAAATAAAGAGGTACTAGTCAGCAATGACTGGGGAAAAATTGGGAGAAACTCAAGAAAACTTTGATGGTAGCAAGTCGCTCTTGAACATGACACTTTTCCTCCGTACCACAATCGGGTTGGGTTGATTCATTCACCGGTCACATCCATGGTCTCGCCATACCATCCATATTTGGGGTAATGCTACCTATCCATCGCATCAGTGTCGCCACATGTTCAAGAGAAGTCGTTCAGAAAAGTCAACCATGTCCCATCCACTGCCATACATTATCCTTCATCCTTTCATGACTGCCACCCTGAATCATATGTCACAGATCGTTTTCACCTCCATTAAAATCATTATCTCCGTTCCGTGTCATTGATGTGGGATTCATTAAGGCCCTCCTTTGATGGATCGCTTCTTGTCGACATCAGCTCATTATCCAAGAAGTTGATCTAGGAACAACCCCTTCAGTACTTTGAAGCTTGCATGCCTCAATGGCAAGTTTCTCACTTCCGGCGACAGGTATACGTCAATGACCTTCGACCGAAAGATTTTGCGTGGTGTTCGACGCCAAGTCCTTTATTCACACCACGTGAATTGTACTGCAGTACCTTGAGGGTCATTATCATTATCAGTGATTCCTCTCGCGCTTGTTAACGGTTTACATCATCGACCGGTAATCAAGCGATGTCTTTCCATGTTCGACTTTAGAACATTTCTCACATGGATCGACTTGTACTTAGAGTGAAGATTGAACGAGTTTGAAGACCCCGGATCTAGTTTCATCCATCCGGGTTGCGATATATATTCAGAAAAGATAAAGACATTGACATGTACATCATTGCAGCAGATAATCATCCTGCTCAAAGGATGATAATTTCATCAAAATTATCAGTCTACCATCAGACGATTGTCTGTTCTATGTACAGAAAAATGAATTTATAAAGCTGAGCATGGAAATGCCCGCCTCAGCTAGATCATGAAAGCAGTATGAAAAATAATGTATTGTATTGTATCTTATTACAGGTCTCCTCCCAGCATTGGATGAACTTCAGATCCCCCTGATAAAGCATTTCACCCGATAAACAGCCTCATACTTTAGGGGGCAACTGTTATAGACATTTTTGTGCCTTACAGCATTGAGCATGAAATTTCCATAATCTAAGGGCTCCAAAGTCCCTAAACATGTTGTTCCTGTTATCACAAAATTGAACACTGAAGGCTGCCAATCAGCAAGATTCTGTGTAACTATTTCAAACCGGGCTTTGGACTAAGGCTTAGCCTCCTTAGTCTGAGAGGGCTCTCTCACAGATTATGAATATTGACTAATGACAAGGAAAGATGGCTAACTCTTATAAGACACATGAAAAATAAGCTGGCTGGACAACATTGAATTGATTCCCATTGGGCTTATGAAGTCTCTCATATCTCAGCAAACAAAAACACTATCTTTTCATAGAAATCAGGGCACTTTACATCTATATGTTCAAACATAACTTTGAAACCACAATTTGCCAAGGCATACAGGAAGTCAGAGCATGATTCATGAATTCTGAGTGATTATGCATTAACAAAACTATAAAAGAACCTTAAAGAAATAATACCATCACACATTTGAACAAGAAGATCCATTGTGAATCCTGAGAAGAAAACACAGTCATTTGCATTACTGAAACTTGTTTATACATAAACCAAAAACAGTCTTCTCCAAAACATCCAACCCTCATTACATCAAAGTCTGATCTATATATAGAGATACAACCTTAACCACTATGAGCTTCCTCCTCCAGCATGAGGGGAGCTCGAAGACTGTTACTAATTACCCCTATCTATCAATTAACTAATTCATTAAATACATCAAGTGCTGACTGTAATTACAAAGAGTGCTAATTAAACTACATATCTAATTCTATCTTCCTCGTATCATGATCCTTCTTTGCTCTTGGACACCTGTCTCCTTTCAGTTTGGCCGAGATAACTGAGAAGTGGATGCAATGAACAAGGTTAGCATTGGATACTGAATGCGCTGATGGTTCATTGATCATAAGAACAAACCCCTGTTTTTCCGGTCTTTGTCTCCCACCATCCTTCGAAAGTTAAGCAACATGTTCCCAGCTCTTTAATACCCCAAAATTTATGAGCATCACCATATTTCAGATGTGTTGGAGGCTCCGTTGATGGACATGTGTATAAACCAAAACAATACTCCTCGTATGCCATTTCTACCAAACCCTAACTGGTCATAAAGTACCTTTATAAAAGTTTTAACTTGAGACAAAATATTTCACCTTTACAAAAAGGCACACTTGTCATTATCTGAATGGCTAGGATAGCCTCATGTGGTCTCCCTTATGTTCCTTAGGCGTTTCCTTCAAAAATTTTCTGATCTTACCATTAAACTGTTTGTCTTCATCCAAAAACAGCACCTACAGCAGTTTCGTAGCGCGCTACGAAACCGCTGTTTTTGCTAAAACAGAGTGTATTTGCAGTAAGGAATTGTTTGCTTGAACTTCTAATTTTTTAAATCTTCTTTACAGGTGGCAGAGACCTATATGTCTTCAAAACAATGGAGCTTTAACAAAATTTGCCAAAATTTAGAAAATGACCTCTCTCACCATCAATGAGCAGCTAGTTAACCTAGCTGTGCTTTTAAACTTGCAATCTCCCTCCTCAGGGCTTTGTTTTCTGCTCTTAGAGTCATGTTCATTTTACTGATGAATTTAGCTTGTTTAATAGCTGGAACTGTCCATGTATACACATCAGCCACTGAATCCACTTGACTCACTAGGTTTTTACTACCCTTTAACACAGCTCTTCGATAGTTGGCATACCTGACTGCACGCTCTCTAATGACGTTCTTTGCTTTGGCAATTTCATCTTTTGCTGTCCCCGCTTGATTCTTTATGGCTATAACATTTCCTCCTTGGGTAATGATAACTTTTCTGTTCTTGTCTTTATGCTTGACTGCCTCCACTGTTTTGGACAATACTTCAATTACCTCTGTTCTGGGCATCTTTACAACTTTCTCTCCTTTATGCACTTTCTCAGCTTCTCTAACTTGTTTCCTTGTAACCGGCCTTCGTGGTTTGAAAATAAACTCCTCACTAGGTTCATCAAACCTTAGTCTCTTCGAAGCTTTGGATTTCTTAGTGCTCTCCGGTGATGATTGAGTCAAATCAATATGCATGGGTTCAACATGCACTGGTTCCTCCTGTTCAAACTCAATTGTGTCAAGAAAATCACTCAAACTGGCCTTAGATATTGGACTCTCCTCAATAGCTACTGATTTGCCCTTCTCCTTGCTTAATTGACTCCTTGTTTTAACTCTTGATACTCTTTCAGACCCACTTGATCCATGTACATCTTTCTTGTGCTTAACCTTTTCCTTTGATGATGGCTGAGGTGGCTCTTTAAGAACCAAGGGCTTTACTGGTTTGTTCAACTGAGACTTGGTTTTCTTTTTATCCCTAGCCTCCTTTCTAAGCTCAGCTATTGTAGGTTCCTCCACTGATTCTTCTCTTTCTCTAACCGGCTGTGGGGTGAGGCCTATCTTACTCTGGAAACCAGCCATATAGATGAAAGAATTCCAATCCCTACCAATTCTCTGAAGACCATCCAGCACTAACAGTTTCACTAAACCATGGTGAAATAATGATGTCTCATAGTCATCCTTCCTTAATTGAACTTTATCACACATCTTGCTGAGACTACGAAACAAGTAAAATGGAATATCTATAGAGGCTTTACCAGTAAAATGCAACAACAACTTAAAGTGATAGGAGTAAACCTTGTTATATCTACCCTCACAGGTTAAATACTTTTGAATACATGTAAGAAGCAGAGCATAGTGCTCCTTAACATAGCTCCTAGGCACAACCTTTGTTAAATCCTCATTCACATATGCCTCTTTAAGAAATTCTTTGCAGGGGTTCAAATCAAATTTAAAGTTCTTAAACCACTCCTGCCCTCGTCTTGGAATTTCAGTTACATTAGCAATTGCCACTGGAGATACTTGAAATTCTAACATAGATACTTTAGAACTTAAACCTGTAAAGTTCAAGGCAAACTCTTTTGTTACCTCAGCATGGCCACCCTGCAGCTTCTCACAGAAATTCCAACAGCCAGCATCCTTGAAAGCTTTCCTGACCCATTCGTCTCTCAATGCAAGATCCAATCCTTCAGGCTCTGTTCTCTGACATCTTCCAGACCGATGCTCCTTCCTCTCCATTCCGCTTTCGAACTTTTTGCACAGAGAATCACCACCAGCTTCAACTCAAATGGCAAATTCAAATTTTTTAAAACGCAGGCTCGCTTGAAAAAGAAAACTCGGGCTCATTTGCAATTCGAACATCTTATCACACAAGCTGGCCACTTTGTGCATCATTTACAAACATCATAAAACATTCATGCATGATAAAACCGTTATAATGATTTTTATGTGCATGCCTATGGATCTATTGGTGGAGTGATGGCTCATAAGTGTTTGGGAGGTACGCCAACTGACAATAACCGGACGGAGACAATGACTCATCCCCAGACATGACCCTTTAGGAATCTGCGCTGCAAAATGCCCGAAACTGCGATTTCGTAGCGCAGATAGTTATAAATTAGCAAAATGCGCTGCAAAATGGCTGGATGCTGACGCGCTGCGAAAAGGCTAAAACATAATTGCGCTGCAAAATCAACCAATAAGACTGCGCTGCGAAAATACGGAAAGGACCAGTGACATGTACAAGATAAGACATGGCTTATGCAATCATGATGGAGGATGACCAATAGTATTAGATAATGATTCACATCAAGACCCTTTAGAAACATGACCCCTAAGTAAGAAACATAGGACAAAACCCATTTGACACCAATTTTTGACAGTGAACTTTGGACAAAAATTATATACATGTGACTGTAGTTCTAGGTGATAACAGTTCCTACCCCCAGAGGAACAAGGCTAACAAACCACAACAATTCACAGAAGTTCTCCACCAGAAACTGCTCAAAAACAAGTCAATTCGGGATCATTTCAGTGGCTACACTAGCTTTTGCACTGAATGTCAAAGCCAACACTGGCTACCTGTGTTGAATGTCAAAGGGAACACTGGCTACCTGCGCTGAACGAGAGTGGACATGTGGCAAGCTCATTTCTCAAGGTGTCAGAACCCAGGAAGCTTCCAAAATGACACTTGCCTCAGGGAATTCGACTGGTGATGAGTAAGAGGTTCCAAATCTCCAAGTGGAAGCAAGAACCTCCAAGTGGAATCAAGAAATGATAGAGGGAGAGGACACTAGTCAGATCTCAAGCTGACTCATCCTCTCTCCAAACATCTATATATGGATCTCTCCTCCATGAGATCTAGAGGCTGGAATTTTGTTATTGCAAAGAATTGTTGTTGGTTTGAGATTGGAATCATTGGATGCTTAATGCTTTGAAGGGGGTGAAGATAGGAATTCCATTTGCTGGGAAGGAGATGCTGGATTGGAGCCCTCTGGGTTGTATCTCTTCCTGAACCTTGTTATTCATCAATAAAGCTATCTTGGTTTCTCCTATATACTGATGTGTTTGTGATGTATGATTGCATTAGTGTATTTGGCTTATTTCTAATCCTAAACTAGTTATGAATGTGAATATCTGTCTTTGTGTAGTGTTCTTCTCTTGTCGCAGGTAGCTGTTCTCTTGTGATTTTGCAGGAACCCGTTGAACCTGGACAAGCAAGAAGGCAAGTAGCTGTTCTCTTGTGATCTTGCATGAACCTGCTGAAGCTGGGCGAGTGAGAAGGCAAGTAGATGTGAACTCCCAAAGAGAAGAGAGACCGGATTGAGGGACAAACGGAAGACACCGGTAAGTCTATTTATCTCTCTTCTTTCACATTTCATAAAGGAAGAAACCAGAATAGCTGTCCTTGTTTGTTGCTAAGGCACTGTCACACCTTAGGTGGATAGGATCATCCTGCATAGGCATTTTTCCCCACAACATCGGTCTAGAAAAAGGAATTTTTCTTTAGGAGTTGAGTGAGGGGCTTCGCTATGTGGCCATAGTTGCGGACAAATTTACGATAATAGCCTGTGAGACCCAAAAATCCTCTCAAGCTCTTCAAAGTGGTTGAGGCCATTCTTGCATTGCCTGGATCTTTTTGGGGTCCACCTTGACACCTTCACGCCCCACAATGTGGCCCAAATACTCAACTTCTTCCATGCCAAACGAGCACTTAGACATCTTGACAAATAATTTGTGCTTGCGGAGCAGTTGCAAGAGTAGATCTACATGCTGAAGATGTGCCGCCCAAGTGCCACTATAGATGAGAATGTCATTGAAGAATACAAGGACAAATTTTCTGAGATATGGTTTGAGGATTTGATTCATAAGACTCTGAAAAGTAGAAGGGGCATTACAGAGACCAAATGGCATGACCAGGAACTCATAATGGCCTTCATGAGTTCTGAAAGCCATCTTGGGAATGTCGACTTCCTTCATGCGAATTTGGTGGTAGCCGGAGCGAAGATCCAACTTAGTGAAGAATTGAGCCCCATTGAGTTCGTCCAACAAATCGTCAACCACCGGAATGGGAAATTTATCTTTGAATGTCAACTTGTTGAGGGCCCTGAAGTTGGGACACATCCGCCACTCCCCATCTTTCTTGAGGACCATGACCACTGGGGATGAATAAGGACTAATGCTGGGACGAATGACACCTGCTTCCAACAATTCCTTGATGATTTTTTCTATTTCATTCTTTTGAGTGAACGAATATCTGTATGGTTGCACATTTGGGGGTTGGGCCCCTGGAACCAAGGTGATGCTATGATCATGTTCCCCTCGCGAGGGTGGAAGCTCATGAGGCTTCTCAAAGACCGTCCGATGGTTATTTAAAATCTGTTGCATCTCAGGATGAATTGGCAGAGACCTGGTTTCGACTACCTGGATGGCATTAAATTGAGCTACCACTCCATGATGGCCCTTTTTTAACAATTTTTCCATCCGATGCGAGCTGATGATAGAGGGGGCTCCCGCCTGGAGGCCACGGAGGGTATGTGTGGAGTTGTTCTGATTAAAACTCATATATAACTCCTGGAAATCCATTGTGATTGGCCCAAGGGTGCGGAGCCATTCAGCGCCTAGGACAATGTCGCATCCCCCCATGTGTATGGCAAACATGTGGGTTTTCAACTGATAATCCCCCATTTGAAGTTTGACATTTTCACAGCGGCCTTCACATTTCATTGTGCCCCCATCTACAATTTGGACTTGGAAGTTAGAAACTGCCCGTACAAAACAATGCGCTGCTTCGGCGATTTTTTGATGGATGAAATTATGGGTACTTCTACTATCAATCAAGACTATTACTGGGCGATGTTTAAGAAAACCCCTGATTTTGAGAGTTTGAGGGGAAGAGATTCCTGCCAACGCATTGAGCGAAATAAATGGTTCGTCAGATACAATCTCCTTTTGGTTGTCTTCTTCGATCGCCTCCGGTTCCTCAAGAGGTGGATCTTCCTCAGTGGAGCTGTAGTCAGTGGCATCTATTTGAAAAAACTTGGGCTCCTTGCATTTATGACCAGGGGAATATTTTTCATCACAGTAGTAACATAGTCCTTGCTTCCTTCTTTCGGCTATTTCCTGAGGTGAGACCTTTTGGACCTTAAGTGTCCGAGTCGTGTTGTGAGCTTGTGGGGGACGACCTTTAGTGGGGAAATTGGGGCGGCTGTATTGGGCTGTTATGGCACGTTCCACCTTACGGGCTACCTGGCAAGCCTCCGTCCATGTGGGAGGGTGGTGGAGTAGAACTTGAGCTTTGATGGCTTCTTTAAGACCACTGATAAAACATTCCGTGTAGAACTCATCTGAGAGATGCTGAGTGCGGAAGGCTAAGGCTTCAAAAGCGGTGATATATTCATCCACTGTACCCGTCTGTCGGAGCTTAGTGAGATAGCCCAAAAAGGAGTCTCCCTGTTCAAAGCGATCTCGAAGAGCTTTGGAAAATTGGGCCCAACTCGGAAAAGGTCCATTGCGACGTTGATGCCATTCCGCCCATTGCCATCGTTCATTGTCCAAGTACATGGTCCCCACTCCAAGCTTAGTCCAATCATCTTGGAGATGATTCAATTTGAAATACTGGTCCATTTGTGCTAGCCATGCGGACGGGTGAGAACCGTCAAATTTTTGCATATCCAACTTGGGAGGTCACTGACTGGGTGGTGAATGGGTGTGCCAGACGTGAGGAGAGTGGCTAGACTCACCCTCATGGTGTTCATGGTCATTATACGGTTCCTCGAGAGCTGGCTCCTTGCCCTTATCGAGTGCTTGCCGTACCTGGCTAGTTAGTCCGCTAATCATAGTTTTGAGCTCGTTCATATCTGTTTCAAGTTTGTCTAGCCTTTCATTGGCCATTGCTTGAGCTCTAGTTTCTACCATACACCAACTTGATGAAAAATTGGGACCGCCAAATTTTTTTTTCTAATAAATTGAATGGTACCACCGTGCTCAGCTCGTCGTCCTGATGCTGATGGGCTAGATCACAAATAAGCGCTTCGGAAGATCTCAAACTTTTTTTTTGGAAAACTCCTAATGGAGTTTTACTCCTTCTTGATCAATACTGCAGTCACCAAATCCTCAAAATGTCAATGCCGCCAAAAGTCCTGCGAAAATTATATCCAGGTACAGGAACCCTTCACAACTACTCTGATCTGGTGGATCTGAGAGATCTGAATGGTGGAACAACTGCTGCTGCTGATCTGATGGAGCTGCGGGACTGATGTCTGCTGCTGCTGCACTTGCTGATCTGGAATAGATGATGTGTGATCCCCCGATAGAAAGGGATCTATGGTCTTGAGGAGTGTCAGGTGCTACAGATCGCAATATACATAAGGGTCTGACAGTAGTACTCGGCCCAATCTTTCAGGGCTCTAACTAAGGAGGATCGACCGTACCCTTAGCCGTACAACCCGACTACCCTATCGTACGGGTGAGTAATCTCTCCGAGTGCTGTTATCGGTGTACTGTAGCCACAAGACGGCCGAAGGTTTATCTATGGCGAGGTTTCAAGGGAGCTAGGGGGCTTCCTATATACCCAGAGGGTACGTGGAAGACAGTCCGTGCGCGGTTCTGTCTAATGCGCTACTACTCGAAGGGGTACCCACAGGGGTTACAAGGGAGTCCAACAGATGTGACCACCTCTTGTATTTCCTGCATGCATGCCTCCCCAAATCCGCAGGTTTATGTGCTTAACGACAGATCTCATGGTTTAAAGACGCCGGAACACGTCTCTAGCCAAAAAAAAATTTGCTAAAAATTGGAGATCCCACCGAGCCCTAAAAAGTGCTCTGATACCACTTGTTATGCTCTTAACCTGCAAAGTAATACCCAAACACAGAATATGCGAAGAAAAGATACCCAGAACACAGAATATACGAAGAAAAGATACCCATAACACAGAATAGCAATGATTTTATTATTCAGACAGAAATGTTCACAGGCCTCTTCGAGGGGGCAACCTCCAATAGAGTAGAGCTCGATTACAAAAACAAGACACGATACTCCTCGCAGGGAGTCTCTATCCTTTATATGTGACTCATACATGCAATACCACGGGCCAATACCGTGGGTTTTATTAATACCATCTATCTAATACTACCGCCCATTT
Source organism: Pinus tabuliformis (assembly GCA_031772625.1). NCBI lineage: Eukaryota > Viridiplantae > Streptophyta > Pinopsida > Pinales > Pinaceae > Pinus > Pinus tabuliformis. The sequence continues at coordinate 1,540,289,215 of CM062804.1, read as the reverse complement.
GCAACTAACTGTGGTCCCGTCATTAATTGCGGGTTAACCACTTACAAATATTAATATGGGCTTTATTGACTCTTGACTATGACGTGATCCCATGAAATAAATAAGGGGGTTAGGGTGGGACCCTAACAAAAAGTATTTCAAGTTGAAGAAAATTCTAGTGCAGTTGTAATTGGAGCATTTTCGAGTCAGGAACAGAGACCAATAGCATACTTTAGTGAGAAATTAAATGAATCTAAGAAGAAGTATTCTTCTTATGATAAATAATTTTATGCTATTGTATAAGCCTTAAAAAAATGGAGACATTATTTGCTATCAAAGGAGTTTATATTGTATTATGACAATCATGAATTATAGTTCATAAACAACCAACCAAAATTGAACCAGAAACATTGCAAGTGGGTAGAGTTTTTACAAAGCTTTACTTTTGCGATAAAACACACAAGTGGTAAGTTGAACAAAGTTTTTGATGCTTTAAGCAGGGTAAATTTCATTGTGCAAGAATTAAAATTTGGTGTTGTAGGATTTGAAGAAATGGTTGATATGTATAAAGATGATGTAGATTTCAAAGATATTTATGGAGCAGTACAAAAACCAATAGTTCATAATAGAATTCAGTGGTTAGATTATTTATTCAAGTAGGTTTATTGTTTAAAGGCAACAAGTTGTGCATTCCCAGATGTTCTATGAGGGAAAACATAATAAGGGAGAAACACAGTGGAGGATTATTTGGTCACTTTGGATAAGAAAAAACCTTTGCTCAGGCAAATGCTTTTTACTATTGGCCAAAGATGCAGACTTATGTTAAGAGATTTGTTGAGAAGTGTATGATATGTCATCATGCTAAAGGGAGAATCCAGAACACATGATTGTACCAGCAATTTCGAATACCAGATTGACCATGGGATGCAGTTAGCATGGATTTTGTTTTAGGGTTACCTAAAATTCAAAGGGGGAATGATTCCATTTATGTTGTGGTAGATAGATTTTCCAAGATGGAACATTTCATTACATGTACGAAGACTACTGATGCAAGACATATTGCTAATCTATTTTTTTCAGAAATTGTAAGATTACATGGATTTCCAGTAAGTATTGTGTCTGATAGAGATACAAAGTTTGTAGGGAATTTCTAGAGAACTCTTTAGAAGAAAGTAGGTGCTAACCTCAGTTTCAGTTCAGCATACCATCCTCAAACAGATGAACAAACTGAAGTGGTAAACAAAAGCTTAGGGAACATACTGAAAAGTTTAGTGTATCAAAATCTTAAGCAGTGGGATTTAGCACTAGCTTGGGCTAAGCTTGTTTATAATGACACTCCAAACCGAAGTACTAGAATGAGTCCATTTCACATTGTTTTTGGGATGAATCCAAGAAGTGTGTATGAGCTCAGAAATTTTGGTAAACAGGAGACAAGAAATGCAAAAGCTGAAGAGTTTGCAAAGAAGATGCAGAGACTACAAGAAGATGTCAAAGGCATATTGCAGGAAAGAAGTGGCAAATACAAACAAAGAGTAGATATGAAAAGATGAGAGAAAGAATTCCAAGTGGGAGATTTAGTGATGGTGTAATTGAGAAAAGAAATATTTCCTTCTAAGACTTACAATAAACTAAAAATGAAAAAGATAGGACCATGTAGAATTGTAAGAAAGTTTTCATCTAATGCTTATGAAATTGAATTTCCAGAGGGAATTGGACTATCACCTATCTTCAATGTCATAGATTTGTATCCATACAAAGAGACAAAAATATAGCTACAGAAGGAAACTATTGAAGATGAAGTTCAAACTTTGAACTGGGAAGAACAAATGCCAAAGACGGCTAAGAAAGAGGTGGAAGTTGTTTTGGAGAAAAGAGTATCAAAAAGAACCAAAGGATAGGTTTATTTTCAATATCTAGCCAAATGGAAAGGACAACCAGTGGAGGATGCTAGTTGGTTGACAACAGCAGAGTTGTAGAAGTATGGAATAAACCCTGAAAGTATGAGGAATGATTCTTTTCTTCCTTAGGAGTCTGATGCAGGAGCATCTGGACTTAGCCAGCAATGTGATTATTTTTTCACATGTTGTGGCTAAATGAGTTAAATTTCATTGACTTGAGTGGTTGAAAGTCAGTTTTGGTAGAGAAGGTTGGATCTCTTGAAAATGATATTTACTTCATTATTGTAATAATTAGAAAATTGCATTATTTTAGACTAAGGGATAAGTTGTTAGCATAGGTGTGTAACAGAGCTTAAGAATAGAGATTTGATTGTTAGATTGATTAAAATAGAGATTGAGTTATTAGTACAGTTAGAGTAGGTTTTGACTCATAAAAGAGAAGAAAATGTAATGGAAAAGGATTAGCTGAGATGATTGAGAATTGAGTGAGAGGCGAGAGTTTGAGTGATAGATAGGGTTTTGAGATTGAGACAGAGGTCAAATAAATTGTTGTAATTGAGCCGAGAGGGCCAAGATTTTGTAACTTCTATTATATTGAATAAATTGATTCAGTGTGCAACTATGTGTTAATCCTGGTGCAGAATCTTGCTTACAATTATGTATTTGTGTTCTGAAACCTAACGGAGTATTACCTCTATTTTCACACTTTAATTTTAAATCTCAGCGTTTATGTGTTTATCATTAATCGCGGTCATTTAGTGTTAATGGGTAATCTTGGAATTAAGTGCTTTATTAAATTTTGATTTAATGCACCTAGGTTGTAGTGGAAAAGCGGGAGGTGGTATATTGCATGCCTTTCAAGTGGTAAGCAACAATATTCTGAGTCCATGTGATTAGCTTTAGCGCTCGACATGTCACAATCAGAGGAGAGAGAAAAACCGCTTTTTCGTGTGCCTTCGAAGTGATAAAGACCGTGCTTGAATCCACGCAAAATCACGTGACAGCCGGATCGGGTAGACAAATCGATGGTATAAAATAAATGGGTTAGTTAGTGATTAGGTTGAGTGATGACCGTTAGATCTGGAGAGAGTAGTTCAATGGCGTAGAGTGAAGCACCTATTTAAAAAGGGAAAGTCAACGTGGGACCGATGTGTTTAGGGGAAAAGTGGGACCCTCAGGATAAAGTAAGACACGTACAAAATCCACTTGAATGCATCTGATTGGTTATAAAGTAACCAATAGTCTAATTTTAAGACTACCACCTTATTTTGATCAACCTCCTCCATTAGATCACTTAACTAACAATAGTTTAGATCAGTTCATGAGCGGAATCCTCATAATTTCTCTAATTAATTTGGTTAAATAGAATTCAACCAATATTCAAGTGACAAAATCCTTAAAGAGACTATTATGGCTTTCCTAGACCTAATTTGTCTTAAGCCAATAGAAAAGATATTTCATCAACTTATAACAATAATCCTTTTCTATATTTTAAGCATTTGAAAATCATTTTAATTCTATCTAAATCCAACACATACAAAAGAATTACAATACTAGAGGATAGATACCCAGTTCACACTTGACTCCATCTATCAAAATCAATTATTCCAAACATTCTAAACCACCTAATGGTGTTCAATATACCAATCTTAGTCTCTTGTTTTGTAATAAAAATAAAACAATGGATTTAAATCTCAACCAAATTCATGTTATGAATATCTATCAATTTAACTTTAATTACACATAATAAATTTAACTTTAATTACACATAAGGGTATGAAGGAAATATTTTAGGGTTTATTGTATCCAAAAAATGCATCTGTATTGATCCTGATAGAATAAAATAAATTTCTAAAATTCCTTTTCCCCGCAATAAAAAATCTATGCAGTCATTTCTAGGTCAGATAAATTTTGTTAAGAGATTTGTCCCTGACTTTTCCCAAATTGTTTTACCATTGCAAACAATGATTAAGAAAAATTTGGTGTTTAAGTGGGGACAAAACTATAAAAGGGGAGCTTTTGATTTAATCAAACAAGTCATTATGAATGATCCCTCTTTACCTACTCCAAATATTTCTAATCATTTCATTTCTATACTTTCTCTTCTCAAACATCTTATTCTGTTATTCTAACACAACATAAAGGTCAACAAATGGAAGCACCCATCTCTTTATTTAGTTCTAATTTTCAAGGTGATGAACTAAATTATTTAGAGGTGGAGAAGTAAGTTTTTTTTGTTTTTAAATCTGTAAATCCCTTCATGCCTTTTCTCCTAAAAACACACACTAAAGTAATAATCCCATTCTCAACTGTGAGACAATTGCTTATAAAAAGGGAATTGAGAGAAAAGAGAGCACATTTGGTAACAACCTTGCATGAATATGATATTGACATTAAACTAGCCACAATTGTCACAAGGAAAGGTTTTTGTTGATTACTTACAGGAGCTTGCAATCTACTAGCTGATGAGGACTTAAGTAATATTGTACACATATCTGAGGTAAGCCTAAATGACTTTGAGTCCCAATATGCTCATCTTATTTTCTATTTAAAAAATGGATATGCTCCCCCTTGAATTCAATAAAAAAAGGAAAAGTGCTTTAAGATTAAAATCCAATCAATATGAGATAATTGATGATGTGTTATTAAGAAGAAATTATGATTATGTACTATTAAGATGTTTTTGACGACGTTGGACCCACCAACATGTAAGGGGATCTCCACGGTAAGAAATCCCAACTAGACCTCAGACCAATTGGTGTACGAGTCCCAGCAGTGGGTCATACAGTATCTCCTTGACTGCGATTGTGCACATAGGTAAGTAAGATGTCCTTGTTGGTAACAAGGGTATGAAATGCACAACAAGCCAAGGAAGGTGCATGAACAGTTCTGACACATAGAAAGTGGGGTGAGTATACCCCTTGGAAACCCATGGAAACACACGGGTTGGAAGGGAACACACAAGCAAAGATACATCACAAACTAGAGGGAAGGTGAACCGATAGTCCAAGGTGATGGTTAAACCAACAACACATCTCAGTAAGATTCATACATACACGTACAGAAAGAGTCTACACATACAAGTGTAAGCAAATAGATACATATATCATTAGAGTAACCAAAATAAACGAAATACAATAACAACATATGCATGAAACATGTTTCCTCTGTTATATTAAGAAGTGAAAGTTCCAAACATATAGTACAACCATGACCAACCACTAGTCCCGATAACGGAACATTACAGTCACTGTCGCCTGCTCCTGTAAAGAGATGTACTATTTCTGCACTATGGAGAAGTCAAGGCTCATTACAATACTCTCCAAGCTTTCTCCAAGATACTCTAATCGAAAGCTTGGCTGCCCAAAAGCCCATACAATGAGCTATGAGGTTCTATAAATAGCAAAGGGTGGGGTGACCCTTGACATTCCCCTGTGTGACTCTTCACCTACGCTCATGACTCTTCAACTACTACATGACTGTTACATTCAACTATCGACACTTGGACTTTCACATTACAAGATGTTACATACAATCCAGACATGTACTCATGTGAGACAAAATAGGCTTGAGCAAGCCATGCAAGGAATTACTAAGACTCAGACAGTTGTGGGAAGACCAACTCTTTGACATCCTTGAGATGATTGATGGTGGTGAACTAATGCCAAGCTTGGTCATCCGTGATGGTGTGCATGCACTCAATGGTGACATCCTATTGAAAGCGAACTCTTGCCTCCATTACATTTGAGTACATTGATATGGCTTCTCAATCCAAATTGTATGTGAATCATCGTCTTGAGTGTAGCTGTACCAACAACATACTGATGCATAATGTCTGTGATGATCTCCAAGCGTGTGTTGGTGACTATGTGCATCAACTTGTTGACATACATGTTTAGCTCCAGTTGGACCTGGTTTTTGTCTTTGCCTCGGTGAGTATACCAATGGGTGGGTTCGCATGCGTGCGCACAATGACATCCATGCTCATGAAAACCCTTGCATGCGATTGGTGGCACTGCTCACCCTGTCTGCTTTGTGTCAGATACTAGGCTGGGTCTATAACCTGTATGGGTGTAGTTTCATTAGTTTGTGCATGTTGCGCGTCCTACTATACATGTTACTACTGCAACTCCTTCTCTTGTCTATGCAACTCCTGTTCTTCTTTGAGTTTCCTCTTCAGCACCTACAACTCCTTCTCTTTTTCTCTCTTTGCCTTCACACAATCCTCTTGTCGCAATGTTAACTCATAGCCTCAATCTCCAAATCTGCTTTCACCACAGGTGGATCTGCTTGAACTTGCAACTTTTCCCGACCTCTACACTATCAACAACCTTACTCTCATATTTGTTGCATGCAGATGTACTACCTTCTGTTGCTGTTGATGGTGCTGCTCGTTGTGTTTCCGCTGCCATTTCATCTTGATATCCTTATCCATGAACAACTTGATGTCTTCATAGACAGGAAAGTTGATAAACACTTGATCGAATACATCGCCAATTGCGCTCTCACGGTGTCTTTGAATGTTCTTTCCTGAAACCCATTGTACTTATGCTGTTGAGAGGCATACGAACACCTATGATACTTGGAGACATAGAAACACACATGAAAAGCAATATTTCAGATGAAAACCAAAACAAGCTAAAGGACTGACATGCAACATACCTGTGTGACTGTCTGTGAAGATTGTGCAATTTTCATTGGAAGGCTGGGAGACTGACTGCCAAAACTACACAAGGCATAGTTCAGTCTACCGAGAGGTTTATTGGCTACTGGGACTGTACAAAGCCCAATCTAGTCTGGCATGTTGAGGGCTAAAACTGAGTAATGCACAATTTCAGTCAGCAATGACATGCAAACCAGAAAACTGCCTTGCACAGTTTATGGGGCTAGCAAGGCACTGCTTTGCGCAATGCAAGCCTGGAAGTCAGTACTAGGCTGGACTTGCACAATTTCTAAAGGGAAGAGAGAGCCTTCACTTCCATAAATGTGCAATGCTAGTCGGGCAAGGCAAGGTCCAGGCTAAGGCAGCCTAGACTAGCTCATGGGCGACTGAAAACATGAGAAGTCTGAATGCATGGTGAAAATAAGTGTAAAAAACTAGTGGATGATCATGCATGCAAACAATAAGTGTAGGATTTAGAAAATGGGAAAACATGCCTTTGTGTGAAGTGGGTCGCCGCAACAATGACCGTCAGTGCAAAACAATGTCATGCATGCAACAATAATGATATGCAAATGAAAACTGAAATGATGATTCTACAAGTTAACATACCTTAAAACAAAAACAACTACTCATTGAAATCAAGCAGATACCACTTACACAAAGCGAAACACGAAAAGCAACATAAATGCAGTGCAAGACATGAGAAATATACTTGCGCTGAAACAACTAAGATGAAAGTGCCGAAGACTCCTAGATGCGGTGTGGGATGTCAGAGCTACAATATCAATGTGAGGAATGAGCTCTGCAGCGTCCGATTCATAATTTTTTATAAGATTGAGGTTATGATGCGCATGGCACAAATCTAGGAAAAATCGACACTAGGCAGGAGGTTTCTAGAACGATCTTTGCATGTAACCTCTAGTTGCTAAAAATAAATCCATAAAATGTAGGGATGCCTTTTGCATGCTTCCTTTTCTATTTTGGGAAAAGAAGCTCATGCATACAAATCAATTTTTCTCTGTCCTAGCGGTATCTGGTCAAACTAAAGGCACAATCATTGGTCTCTGAGCTTGGGATGAAAAATTGCACAGTTTTTGGGTTGAGCAGAGTTGGTTTCCCATCAAGCATTGTGCAATTTTTGGGCTGATCAGGTCATTGCTTCCTAGAATTGTGCAATTTCTGGGCTAAGGCCTAGTGCCAAGTAAGATTGCGTAGTTTTTTTAAGGAGGACTACTTGATTGTTCTGCACAATTCTAGAGCCCAACAGGCTACCCATCTGATTTGCACAATTTCTGGAGGGAAGGCTAGTTCCCCTCCAGAACTGTGTAATTTTCTAGGGGAGTGTTTCACCTAGCAAATAATATAAGTCCAAAATTCTAGCCTTTGGGAGGGAGACAAGCAAGCTGACATGCACGAGCCGACAGGCCACTGAAACTCAGCTGAAGCCTATGTACTTGATAGTGCCATACATGCTGCTAAGGATGGTTGGTAGGGAGGCTCCAAAACAAAGCTAAGGTAAAATTTTGGAGGGTGGTTATAGTCGCTACAACACTTTGAAACACATTGGTAGATCTCCAGGTCTCTGCATTGACCTTGTTCATGAAAGGAAAGTCTAACAGCTCTAGAAGTATTGTTTAGTTCTCTGACCATCTCAGCTTCCACACTTGCTTGAATGTAAGATGTAGAATTCACCATGCACTTGATCAGTCGGCACACATTCCAAGCCTAGCCAACACAGTTTTTTCGATTGGGATGAGGGGTATATTGGTGCACAAGCCATATGATAGTCAGATTTTAAGTTTTCATCTCTGGTGTTGCTGCATTGCTAGTAGGCCTGGAAAATACACTGGTGGAGTCATGCAGGAAAACAAGCATCAATCCATTTCTAGTGAGCCTTGTTAGTACCCCGAAGAAGTTACTTGTATCACCTCTCTGCATAGGAAGCCTTTCTCTTCTTTCTCCTTATTCATTTTCATTTTTTCGAAATTTTTCACATTTTCAACTTTTTTTTTTCAATTTCATAACTATGGATAGTACTTATTCATTTTAGAGGCGGAAGAGGGAACCTGACTTATTGAGAGCAGAAGAGGTTTTTCCTTCAGAGAAGTAGTTTTTATATACCTTTGACGTGCTTGTTAATGTTTTCTCCATCACCTTACTCTATGTGACTGAGCTGACAAGGGTTAACCCAAAACAACCAACTAGAGTAGGTGACACTATTTAGCGCACAAGCATTGTGTTTTCACCAAGGCTCACTTAGATTAGAATGTATTTTCCATTGATAAATCATGGACTGAAGACAAAAATTTATTCATACAGAGGTAGGACAACAGGTAGCCAAGTATTGATAACTGCACAAGTCCTCATGTAATTTACCCAGCTTGTTTCAAGAGTCACACACGGTTTCTTGTGAAACTAACCTACGAATGTAAACAAGAAAACAAACAACCAAATAAAGCAAAAGTAGAAGTAAATCCGTAAGAAAAGAAAATAAGAAAACCAACAGGAAAACAAGAAGGAAAACAAACAAACATGCAAAGTAATAAGGAAACATGCATTCAAGCAAACAAACCAAAAGAAAACACTACTCCTACTCCTAATCTAACGGTGCATGGGTCTGCTCGCATAAAGTGATACTTCCGTTGTAGCCATTGGTGCATTGGTCGATCCATGTTGGTGAAGGCATGGTTCGCAAATAGTACAGTTGTGTGAACTAGCAAACATGAAAGATATAATAATGAAGACAAACACATTCCGAGTTTAAATGTGTCCATAGAAAATAAGTGAGTGCAAATGCATGACATGAAATTTGTGGACTTACCATGGTGCTATGCTACATTGCATGCAGTTGTTAAGAATATTTATTCTCTTGACTTTGACATGCAAGAAAACATGAGAAACATAGACCACTTACGTTGCATGAGTGTGCTCGCTATGTAAGATTCCTCCAATGCCAGAGTGATGGGATCGTGTAATTCGAGTGGACGAAGTGAAATATGTGTGTTTGATTGATATTCAGTGAATATAGATGATCGATGAAGAGGCTTTCGTGTTTCATAAATTTCCTGATCGGAAGAGAAACCAACCTCAAGACAGTGAGGTCCTGATATAGCCATCAGCTCGGGCTGAAGTGCCTCAACAGCCTGTGGGGTTTTGACTTCGTTGATAGTAGATTGTCGGAGACTAGTGGCTTAGACGGATTAATAGTGAGTGAATCAACATCATGATCAAATGAAGAAGTAAAAACATCACGATAGCCATGATCAGAAAATTTGAGATGTTCGTCGGCCTCCTCGTGATTTGATGAATCACACAGAGGGGTAGATGAGAAGCTAGAATATTCACCCTCTGCGTTTCCAAAAAAAGCATATGAAAAATCAAGTGGATATTCAATGAATGATTTTTCCTCTTCATTGTCAGATGATAGACTGACATCCGATGTGTTCTGTAGATGATCAACAATGGGTGCATCAGTAGATGGAGATACACACGCGAAATTAGGGATGGTAGAATCACCAAAGATGTCAGGGGAAAATGAAGGAGGCACCGACATAAGGGAATCATCCTTCATTGTGGGTTGATATTCAGGCTCCCAGTCATACTCTTCATGAATGACAGTGCATATTGGTTGCATGACATCAACTCTATCGATGGATTGATCTTTGTTCACAACAGGTGTAGAGTCTAGAACTGAGGAACACAAGACAGTGGAATCTGAAGGAGCAATAGAACACGAAGATGAAGGTTGAGGTAAGAAATGGATGTAACAACCCATGGGATTCACAACCAAGTCGATGCAAAAATTGAGATAAGTGATGTTGGGAGGATGTGACAACGGAACGGACGTGTGTGCATGTTCTCCCACATCACACTGCAACTGTGGAGTTGTTTGATGAGGGGACAACAGACAGTCACTTGTGACAGCGAACGTGTCTGTCTGTGATTGCGGAACTCCATCATCGAAGTATTCTGAGTGGGGTTTGAACTTCAACTTCTTCTTGGGATTGAGAGAAGACAATATTCAAATCTATCCATGAGATACTAGAATTTCATCCCACTTTTCAAAGCTTCAAACTGCAATACACGGAAGCGGTTATAAAAATCCATTGGCGATTCTTGCAGAGTCTTGTGTTGTTTCAACAGTTTTTTGTCTAGAGGTTCTCGATCAAAATGATGGAAAGTATATTAAATGAGATAACACAAATGGTCAACTGACTACACATTGTCGGGTGGCAGGCTACGACACCATCTTTGTGGAGATTCATGAAGTGTGGGTGCAAGCAACAAGTTGGCCTCTTCATCAAAGAAGTCATCTACATCATTAAGAAATGCATAGAATTCTTGTAAGTACTTAGGCTAGGCCACTTCACCTTCACCATCATACGTAAATTTCGACAAGAGATCAAAAAAGTCCCTCATGATGTCGAGAGGTTCAGCATGCAAAAAACATCGCAGAGGGATGCGTTTGACAATATCCATGACAGATGTGTGAAGATTCAAAACAGGATGAGAGGACACAACTTGTCATCTCGCCCTCCTTCTAGTGCCAGAAATGTTGATGGTGCTAGACCCGCCAACATGTCGGGCAATCTCCCCAGTAAGAAGTCCCAACTAGACCTCAGACCTTTTGGTGTAGGAGTCCCAGTAGTGGGTAGTACAATATCCCCTTGACGTAGTTGCGCACGGAGCTAAGTAAGATGTCCTTGTTGGTAGCAAGGGTGTGACATGTGTAGCAAGCCAAGGAAGGTGCATGAATGGTTCTAACACATAGAATGTGGGGTGAGTGTGCCCCTTGGAAACCTATCGAAACACATGACTTGTAAGGGAACACACAAGAAAATATGCATCAAAAACTGGAAAGAAGGTGAGCCAACAATGCAAAGTGATGGTTAAACCAACAACACATCTCTGTAAGATTCACACATACATGTACAAAAAGAGTCTACACATACATGCATAAGTAAACAGATACATATATCATTAGAGTAACCAAGATAATTGAAATAAAATAACAACATATGTATGAAACATGTTGGCTCTGTTATATTAAGAAGTGAAAGTTCCAAACATACAATACAACCATGACCAACCACTAGTCCCGATAACAAAACGTTACACTCACTGCAACCTGCTCCTCTAAAGATATGTACTAGCTCTGCACTATGGAGAAGTCAAGGCTCATTACAATACTCTCCAAGATTTCTCTAAGATACTCCTATCAGAATCTTGGCTGCCCAAAAGCCCATACAATGAGTTATGAGGTTCTATAAATAGAAAAGGGTGGGGTGACCCTTGACATTCGCGTTTGTGACTCTTCATCTACCCTCATGACTCCTCAACTACTACATGACTATTACATTCAACTATAGAAACTTGGACTTTCACTTTACAAGATGTTACATACAATCTACTTGAGAAAGCCATGCAAGATGTCACTAAGACTCGAACAATTGTGGGAAGACCAACTCTTCAACATCCTTGCTATGATCGATGATGGAGAACTGATGCCAAGATTGATCATTCGTGATGGTGTTCGTGTGCTCAATGGTGACATCCTACTGAAAATGAACTCTTTCCGCCATTGCATCTGGGTACACCGCTATGGATCCTATGTCCAACTCATCTGATATCATTTGCATCATCGTCTTGAGTGTAGCTGCATAACCAACATACTGATGCATAGTGTTTATGCTTATCTCCAAGTATGTGTTGTTGACTATGTGCAACTACTTGTCGACATACATGTTCAACACTAGTTGGACTTGGTTGTTGTCTTCGCCTTAGTAAGTGTGCCAATAGGTTGGATCACATGAGTGCGCACAATGACTTCCATGTTCTTAAAAACCCTTACATGCGATCGACGACACTACTCACCCTATCTGCTCTATGCCAACTGTTGGGCTAGGTGTATAACCTATTAGGGTGTAGTTTCATCAGTTTGTTCATGTTGCTACTCTTGTTTTACCTGTTATTGCTGCAACTCCTTCTCTCATTTTTGCAGCTCCTGTTCTTCTTTGAGTTTCTGCTTCAGCACCTACAACTCCTTCTCTATTTCTTTGTCTGCCTTCACACGATCCTCTTTTCGCGATGTCACCTCATAGCCTTAATCACAAAAGTTGCTTTCATTACAAGTTGTCACATGGTTAAACTAAGTGTAAACAATGTTAGCACCTAAATCTGCCTCAGGCTGAAGGAAGGAAAAAATTAGGGTAACCACAAACCACACTCAATCTGGTAGCTAGCCATACCAGAGCAGGAGAGGGATCTCTCTGAGTCATGCTCAATGAATGGATAAACAAAAATGTTCTGAGACGACTTACAATGCAATATTTACCTTAGGCTAATAAGTGAAGAGGGATTTTGAAGACAATTTTGAAAATGACCGAGCTTTTGGGATGTATATGGGACTGGCGCTTAGCAAAGAACAGAGAGTTGAATATTAAGGCATGGATTATTCCGTGAGGCAAGGTAGGCAGAAAAAGCAAAAATTTTAGTTTAAGGTAACGCGGAATGGAGAGATTGCTGAAGAGAGTGAAAAGGGCATAGTCGCATGAATCCTTTTCAACAGACAAAAAACACTGCATATGAAATTTTCCCACGGGCAGAGCAATATAAATTGAATTCTACCTAATCTCACTTAGAAAATTTCACTGAAATGAAATGTGAAATGAATTATGAAACATAACAAGATACGTATGTAACATAAGAACACATTTTCTACACTCACAACCACAAGAATCTCATGAAATAGAGCCGTTGCCTTTCATTAATTCTCTGTAAAAAATACACAATGTAGAAACATAGTTTCTTTCCCACAGTCTCCCAGAAGTTACAAGCCAGCCAACCCTTTGCAAATAACTTGCATACAATATATAGAATGTATGAGTAAGAGATAGAATGCCCAGGGGTTGGTAAGTTACTAAAATCATTACGAAAAGGAGATGGAGAGCCAACCATCAGCTACAGGTGCAGTGCTCTCAAGCATGACATTTGGCTGCAGTGACCCTTTGCATTATTTTGCCACTTGGATAGATGCCCATCTGGAGAGAAAACTCTTTAAATGTCACCTTTGGTGCCAAAAAACCAAAGTGTGGATGACCGGGCCCACTTGGAGAAGTCGCGACCTGAAATTTCGCGAAACGGGAGCAAATTAGCAGTTTTTTCCTCTCTGCGCTGTGCCAAATTCTCTGTTCGTCATGCCACTTTGGAGACTGTTTTGGTGCACTTGCGTGTGTCAAAAATGTGCCCAAGTGGGCTTGTTGGAAAGATTGTCCTGTCTACTTTCTAACCCCACTAGAATTTCCCAATTTGGTGCTCATTTTCCCCTCCAAATATTCATTCTCCCAAGACTACTTTCTGTGTGTCAAAAAAGTGGCAGAGAGGCCTATTTTGGGTGTTTTTTGACCTTTAGGAGACCCAGATCTTGTCAAAATTTCTTGCCCGGACAACACTAGTAGTATTTTTTGATGCAGAATCCAAATATGCAAGCCATTCCTCGATTGGAGCCCTATATTTTTAGCGTCGCGCCAGTGGTGCGGCGCATAGAGAGGAATTTCCTGTTTTGTGTCCAAAAAATTTGCTTGTGACCAAAATTTGCCCAAATTTTTTGAAATTTGGGCTAGAGGTTCCCTATGAAGTGCTATGCTGTGCTAAGGAAGCCTCAAATAAGATTCTAAGCTGATCTTGCTCCTTTGCCTCCTTTGCCTCCTTTGCCTCTTTTGTCACTTTGCTCAATTTTGCCTTTAGGCTCCTGATTCTTGCTTTGGAGCTCATGTTTCGGGCCTGGTAGTGATGAGTCATGCACCTCAACATGTCTTTCTCCCTGTTAGCATTATCCAACCACTGCTCCAAGTGAACGTCCACTTTCTCTAACACATACTCCCGGTCCTTGTCGCGTTTCTCCATAGGTCTGCCTTGTGCTGCCAGGATGTTTCGCCGGTTTTCCTTGATCATTTGCAACTCTATCTCAGCTAGTCGATCCTCAAGTTGCTTGTTCCTCTGCTCCAAATACTGCATGTACCACTTGGCCCTCTCCAAGTCTAGGGATAGGTTCTCAATCACTGATTGCTACTCTTGAATGATCTCTCCCATCTCAGCATTTGTCGGTTCTGCATCTGTCTCATCATCCTGGAGGAGAACGAACTTGGTCTCTTTCTCACCTGGTGGCCCTTCCTCCTACACTGGCTCCTTGCCCCTACCCTGCTCCTATGGTGCTGATGTCGGAAGCGAGGCCCCTTCCACCCCAGGTGGAGATAACACTCTATTTGCTGCTGCGAACAATGGACTACTGCCCTTCTGGTATGTGATGTATACTGGCATGGTGGCAGTCTCATGGCTCTCAAATTGATGTGAAGGACCCCCCACCTCATGCTCTGCCTCTAATACCACCGGTGGAGCGCTGAAGAAATCACGGGAGATGAAGTCCTCCCAAGTAGTACCCTGCAATCCCAACTAATGGTCCACCAAAATCTGGATGAGAGCAAAATGATAGACACTGTTTAGCTGCTGTCGAGGGGTCTTGCGCTGCATGAAGTTTTTCATCTTCTCAATGTTGTTGCAAATTAAGAATGGAAGGCTCATCATCCGCACCCTGGTGAAGTGCATGAGCAACCTGATATGATATGCATAAAGGTGTGAAAACCTCCCCTCGCAACTGAAATACTTCATGATCAATGTCATGAGTGGGGCATACTCATCTCTAAAAAATCTGAATGGAAAAACTCTAGTGAGCTGGCTGAAGTAGCTGTTCTTGATGTAAGGCTCATAATGATGCCTCTCCACCTTCCTTTTCTTGTGCCATTGTTCCCAAATGTTTGGTATTCCTGTTGCCACTGATATGGTTTCTAGTGTCAATGTGAAAGTGACCCTAGCTAGGATAGATTGACCTCCTTGTAGATGAAGTGCAAAAAGGCAGGCCAACTCATGATGGACTCTAACATTTCCACCCTTTAACAAAATTCAGAACATGCCAAGTGCTGGAAACAAGACATGGCAAGCGGGCATGCCTGCAGCTCAGTGAGGGTGTTTGGCTCATCTCTAAGATGTCTGTCGTTCCAATGATGTCTCCTATGGGCCCTCTCTCCTGAAGATGTGTCGCTGTGGGTCCCCTCCTCATAATCTGATGAATTTTCGGATGCCATTACTGCTGTTTGTACCCTGAGTTTTATGCTACCCTTTGAATCCAATGAAACTGATAGATGCTCTAAAAATCTGTCACCAAGGGGACAATAAAACAGGGAGTGTTAGGAGGGGAATGATGAAAAGGGGAATAGGGGTGTAAAAGGAGAAGTTTATTAGGGATTTGGGAGCATTTTGGGTATGGTGTTTGATGGGGTAGGGTTTGAGTATTTTGAACCATAGGAATAAAGGGAACGAATGAATATGATTACAGTGGAGCTAGGGTGATTATTAGGGGATACTGCTATAGGGGAATTAGTTGATAGAGGTAGGGTAGGAGCATACTTTAGCAATAATGTCACTGTAGCAAAACCCTAGCTTCTTGACCTTCTTTGTGTCATCTTTGCTTTATTTTTTAAAAAAATTTTACATTTGATTCATGGTCATCAAAATCATATTCCTCTTCAAGTTTAAATGCCAATGGTGAAGGTAGTTGGGCTACCTCTCCAATCTTGAGGGTTATTCACAAAAATTTTGGCAATTTGGTAAATTTTTGGGCTTATAGGTCTATGCGCCGCGCGCTCTGCCCAGTGCGCCGCGCGCCAGGTATGCGCTGCGCCGTGGCGATTTTGCACTGTTTTCGGGCTCCCAGTGCAGCCCTGCGCCACCGCGCCACCTCGTGTGTGCGCGCGCACTGTAAAAGTCGCCCAGATTGCTTGAAAAATAGGGGAGATGGTTTTAGGGTGGTTTCTTTAGGAGACACGATGGAATGGAGACGGGAACGATGAGGAGTGAGGGGACAAGGGGAGGGGAGTAGAACCTTGGTGGCATCATCACAAACTTGCAACCCCATTTCTCGTTTTCCTTGGTGATTTTTTCCATGGATGGCCATTGTGATTTTGGGTATCATTTACATATCTTATGCACACCAAATTATTGACAAATTTGAGAGAGGAGAGGTGTCAACAGGGCCTACCTCTTGATTTGTTAGCCTTCACCGAGATTTGGAATGATTTTTACTGTTTTTATGCCCATGGTTGTGTGCGTCACGTGCCAAGCCCAGTGTGCCACGCGCTGGGTGTGCATCGCACCCTTGCAAAAGCTAAATGGCGGGTAGGCTACCTGTGCACCGCGCGCTCTGTGTGCGTCGCGCTCCCTGGTGTATGCGCCGTGCTTCCCAAACCAACTCTCACTCACTCACACTTTCACGATTTCGCTCTCCCACTTTTTGCAACGTCTCTCCAAGTCTTCAATGGCACAATGGCTTTGCTTAGGGCCACAACAAGTATATATATAGGCTTGAGAGAAATTGGTTTGATTTTTTCTTCCTTGAAAACCCATTTTCTAATGTTTGTGTTTTGCACTTTTTCATTGACTTTAAAACACCCTGATTTTCATTTTTCTTTGAAATTTTGGCTCTCATGATGGGATTTTCAGCATTTCTTTGTGGTGACTGTGTGACTGGGCATTTGGCCATGGAAACCATGACTGCATCTGAAAAAGTCAACTAGTGATTTTTTGGAAAATTTTGTCATAATTGACCTTGTTTGACAGTCGATGTCTCGATGATGAAGCTTTCATAACCATAGCTGTATAAGGTCTCCCTCTCGCCTGAATGGCTTGTTCTGGACATGTTTTTCAAAGACCACATTGATGATTTCCTAAACCCAAATATAAAAGATGGTTTTGTCCTGTAATATGACCAGACCTTGACTGTCATTAATTTCAGTGATTATGGACCAAGACCTGAACCAGCAGGGGCCAGACATGAGGGAAAATGACTAGCATGACTTTCTCCATCAGATCATGGCATGTCCTTAGTGAAATGTAGCTGAGTGAATGGAGCGAGACACCTAAAATTTAAATGCACAAAGAGTTTTGATCTCTGACGGAGGGCTGACCAGACCGACTCTAACATTGGCTCCAATGGGGGATGGTAGCTCCTTGGAGGTGCCAAGAAAAACAGATCTCTGGAGGAGCTATATAGTTCCTTTTGTCCATTGGGCTATGGAGTCATCATTTTAATAAACAGCATAGGAATCTGACTTATTTATACAACTAGAATAACCAAGAAATTGACTCAAACTTGACATTGAAATAACTCAAAAACTGACTTTACAGACTGAAACCAAACTGAAATAAAAATGGTATTTACAATGATAGTGGAAGCAACGTTAATAGATCAACAGTGATACCGCTTGAGCAGCCGACCATTGATCGGACCTCCAGGACAGTCTTCACTGTTCATTTCCTTCAGAAGAAAGGCATTCTTCCCCCTATATGCTGCGATCTTGAAAGGACCTTTCCACAGATTTTCAAACTTTATGTGCTTGCCTTTCTCTTCATTCCTTGCATCCCACTTCAACACCACATCATCCAACTGAAATTTATCCACTTTTGCTTTTCTGTCATAGATTTTCTTTATCTTCTCTTGCAACTTGGATGTGTTTTTGAAAACTTCTTCTCTTGTTTGCTGCAAGTGGATCATTTGATTCAGCCTTCTTTGCATGGGATCTTCCTCACTGCTGGCCTCCTGAAGAAGTTTGACCACCGGGGTAGCGAGAGAAGTGTGAAATACTGTGTCCACTCCATAAACCAGCTCAAACGGTGACATACCAATAGACTTTTTCTGACTGATCCGATTTGCCCAAAGCGCATGGACCAACCTCCCGTTCCAGCTCTTCTTATTTATTTCCAGCAGCTTCTTGATGATATTGACCAAAGATTTATTCAAAGATTCTGCCAATCCATTTCCTTGCGGATGATAGGCAGTTGAATGACCCAAAATTATATGATATTTATGACAAAATTCTACCATCCTTTTCGATTGGAAAGATGCTGCATTATCAATGATTAATTTGTTTGGACAACCAAAGCGAGACAAGATGTTATTTTCGAGAAATGAAATGATTACCATGTCGGTCGCTTGTCTGGTAGGGGCTGCCTCAATCCATTTTGTGAAATAGTCCATCGCTGTAAGGATCCACCTATGCTGTCTAGAAGAGGCGGGATGAATTTCCCCAATGAAATCCAATCCCCACAAGGAAGGGAGCACTCACTTCAATAGGCTTAAGTGGAAAAGGCTGTAATTTTTGTTTCCCTTCGAAAATCTGACATTTATGACAGTGCTTGACCATCTTATGCACATCAGCAAACAAAGCAGGCCAGTAGTACCCTACTCTCAAAATTTTGTTCGCTGTTGATTTCCAAAACAGATGTCCCCGACACTCTCCTCTGTGGAAATCCTCCATGACTTTCTTTGCCTCCTCTTCCACCAGAAAATTTAACAAAATGCCACCGGGATCTTTCCACCACAGTGCAGAATTAAAGATACAAAACTTGGAAACCTTCAATTTGAGTGTTCTCGCTTTGTTTCTAGCCATGCCGGGCGGTGGTGATAGATTTTTCAGCACATATATTATATCAGAATACCATGGGGACAAAGCAAACATTTTAAATACCTAAATTGACGTTCCTTCCTCATTCTCATCGGACATGGCAATGACCAGATTTATGTCCAATGCATGCAAATTTGATTCAACCATTAGCTTCGCCAACCCATGTCCTTTGACCAGCTTTGTAGGCTTTATCTCCACATCATATTCTAGCAAGGCTGCGATCCATTTGCCTCTTCTCCCTTCCGGATCGGTCTGCACTTAAACATCTTTCACAACAGTATTAGGAACATAGGCCATAATGTGAGAATGTAGGATATACACCCGGAAATCCTTCAATGCCTTCACCAATGCTAGGGCTTTCTTCTCAATGATGTTGTACTTCAAAGCTGCATCCCTTATAGCCCTACTGAAGAATGCAATGGGTCTTTCATGATCATCCCTTTTTTGCAATAATACCACTGCCATAGTGTGCTCAGAAGAAAATGAAAACAATATGAAATCTTGAGTGTAGTCCAGGCTAACTAGAACTGGAGCTGAAGAAAGGGCCAATTTGACCAAGTTGAAAGATTTTACAGCCTCCTGTATCCATTTCACCTGGCTGTCCTCTTAAGCATGTTTGTCATTTCTTTCAAGTGTTCTACAATATTAGGCACAAAACGACGCAGAAAATTCATCTTACCATTGAATGATTGTATTTCCTTTTTGTTCCTGGGCAGATCGATTTGCTGAATCGATTGCACACGTGCTGGGTCTATACGAATGCCATCCTTTGAAATGATGTGCCCAAGTAATTTTCCTTCCTCCATGGCGAACAAGCTCTTATTAGGATTCAACGATAGAACATATTTCTTGCATTTTTGAAAGACAATTTTTAGGTGATGCATGTGCTCTTCATCAAACTTTGAAAACACTATCAAATCATCCAAGTACACCATGAAAAACACATCCTTCTCATTCGCAAATGCCAAGTCCATTTCCCGCTAAAATGTGGCACTTGCATTCTTTAAACCGAATGGCATTTTGGCATAGTGAAAGGTCCCCCACGGAGTGGTGAATGCTATCTTGTCCCTATCATCTTCATGAACAAAAATTTGGTTATATCCAGAGTAGCCATCAAGCAGCGACATATGAGATGCCCCCACTACTCGCTGAAGTATATGGTCCATCTTGGGCAGCGGATAGTTGTCCTTCAATGAGACCTTATTTAGATTTCTGAAATTGATGCATAGGCGGATCTCACGGGTCTTCTTGCGTACAGGTACTAAGTTAGATATCCAATCTGAAAATCTAATAGGCACAATGATACCTGACTTGTACAACCTATTTACCTCCTTTTCGATAGATGGCAGCAACTTTGGATTTATCCTTCTCAGCTTTTGTCTAAATGGTTTTTGGTTGGGCTTGATGGGTATTGTGTGTTGAATGATATTCGTATCATAGGTCTTTAAATCAGAATAATCCCAAGCAAATACATCTGCAAATGAAACCATCAAAATGATATATCTGTCCTTGATCTTTTGCGGTAATGCTTTGGAAAATTTTACCAACTTTGGATTTGCAGCTGCACCGATGTTGGCCTCTTCTACACCCTTCTCTGTCGGCTGCAATGTTGGCTTGCGGGCTACATCATCCTGATCAAAAAGTTCCTCTAGGGGTATCAAGCCTTTAGGAATGATGTTATTCTTCAACTGTAATACGTCCATTTGATTGATCTGCACTTCATCTGTATCATTCCCTTTGCCCTCGTCATTTTCCACATCAATTGAGGTTTCTTTGAACTTGCCTTTGTTGAGTAGAAAATCCTTAATATCCTCATCATCTTGGAACACTTTCCAATGTCGCTGATTGTCTGGAATGGTTGGACGATGCTTGACATGGATTTCAAATTTATTGCTGGAGTTCATGGGGATCTTCAAGCTGCTCGCTGCCTTGGCAAGAGCATTAGCAATACTATTTTTTGTACGTGGCACACATGTCAAGGTGTATTCGGACAATAGCTTCAAGATGTCCAAAACTACATTATGATAGGCCCGCACCCTAGGATGTTTTGCTTGATACTCATCTCTGACCTGTTTTATCACCAACTCGGAGTCGCCATATACCGAAATCCTCTTTGCATTGAGCTTTCTAAGAATCTTCAGGCTAGCAATCAGAGCTTCATATTTAGCTTCGTTATTTGAACATTCAAAGGCCAGCTTGTAAGAGCAAACTATCACGCTGCTAGGCACTTTGTTTGGGGTAGAGAAAGGACTGCGTACCCAAATACCAATACCAGCGCCATCATTCCGTACTGCTCCATCAAAATCCATGGTCCATAAGCCTTCTTCCTCCTCTTGTAAGTGCTGGAAATTTGTTTGTCGTGCCTTGTCTGCTTGTTGTCCATCACTTTCAGCTGATTCCCCAATCTTATGCTGCTTTTCTTGTGCTTCTTTCTTCAAGATTTCTCTAAAATTTTATGTTATTTCCGGAATGTCGTTTGCGTCTTCTATCTGACTATATATTTCATTTAAACTATCTAAAAACAAAACAAAAGACTCTAAATCTGTATGTACATAGTTAATAGGATCATTTATCAGTTTCTCCTTACTTGTGATCATATGTTTCATCTTTTGTTCCTGTTATAACTTCCTCATTTGTCCAAACACTGGGATCGTTGCATAGGAGAAATCCAGCTGTAGTGTCCCTTTCAATTTCTCTACCCAAGACCTGGAAAGAAGCATGCCAAACCTTGGAGGAATATCTGCTACCACCACATCCATCAGAACATTTTTCATAGGAAGCTGATCCAAACTCACAACCAAGTCTTTGATGAGTCCTATACATCTTACTTTGCTGGAATCGAAGGAATATAGATCATGATATTGCCAGGTGATGTCCAGACCAAGCTTTTCCATGATAGCCTTAGGCATGAGATTGTGAGAAGCTCTGGAATATAACATGGTGTTGTGTAACACAAAATCATGCAATCGTAAACTGATATAGAAGGGTGGCACATCAATCTCAGGAGACTCACCATTCATTGCTAGCCCAAAAATCATTTCAGGCTGATCATCTTCCACATTTACCATGTCAGACATTGGGTCCAAATTCAACATTTTAGAAATTTGTCCTCTATAACTGCTGTTCTTCATGATTTCAGTCAAAGGGATGGATATCTTTAGCTTAGAAATCTCATTCTCTAGGCCGAAAGTGGGAGTTCTTTCTACCTCTTTAACTGGGATCTCTTTCCTTTCCTTCTCTTTTGATGTAGCTGGTTGTTGTGATTGTTCTACTGATTTTGATTTGCTGCTCTCTGGAATAGCCGCCTCCTTTCCCTTTCTTTGTGTAGATGATGGATCATTCTTTGTTGTTTCACCCTCCTTCTCTTTCTGAATTGGTTTGGATGGTACATCTCTGTTTCGAAGGGAATATCGCTACTGTTGTGTGGACAAAGCATTCATATACCCTATTTGATATTCTTCTGATTCTTCCTCCAACATGGTGTCGCTAGCTAGAATAAAATCAGTGTCTTGGTGTGTAGCTGAATTTACTACACATTCTTCCTCTTCGGTGATGTAAGTAGGCAGCTCATCTGGAGTAAAGAGATGGTTTTCCTCGCCTATTACATTCCCGTCCTCATCTGACTCCGTTCCATGCACAAAATTCTACTGCAAAGGTGTTTGTACCGGTTGTTGTGCTGTCTGCTCTTGAGTTCGCTGATCTCTTTGTCTTATTCTATATTGTGGCTGTTGTTGGCCACGAAAGTTAGGATTCCTAACTTGTGGCTCTGGCTTGTCAAGTTTTACCCTTTCAAGCATCTGCTCTACCTTTTTGAGAAGCTGATCCATTGAAGAAGATTCTTCTTTCACCGTGGTTTTCTTCTCTACTTTCGCTCTAGCTCTTTTGGACAACAGATTTGCCTCAACACTGACCGCAATTTTCTGCTTGTCTTTCATTGTAGCCAGTTCTCTCTCTCTCAATTGGTATGCCATGTCAGCATCAAAACCATCTGGAAACTTCATCATCACTAGTCCCACAGGTGGTTTTAGATGGTTTGGAATTTCATTGTGGACTACATTAAATCTAACACAATAATCTTGGACCGATTCCCCGACATTCCATTTGATTTGCTCGTATTCGGCCAAAATTTGAAGGGGATTCTTTTTCACTTCCCACCAGTTCAAAAACTATCTTTGTAGTTCAGCCAAGGTAGTGATACTTGCAGCCGTCAAAGCTCTGAACCATTTCCTCACATCATCTGCAAATGTTTGTACAAAGAGCCTCATTTCCACGTTCTCCGCATCGATCTCATGAAGTTATAGACGTCTGCCATTTTGTCCACATGTTGCTGAGCTGTAATACTGTTAGGAGTGCCATCAAAAAACAGGATTTTACTTTGATAATCATTTGGCATGTCATCTAGGACTTGGGGCAGAAAAAGGGGTGTGAAACGGGCAACCATCATTCTCGGTGGATTTGGCCTTGGAGGTGTTGGAGGAGTGTGCACAGTTTGCAAGGGGCTTGCACTTGGAGTTTGGGGCTGTGCTACAATGTAATTATCAATTAGTCTATTGGCTCTTTCTGTTTCAAGGTCTACAAGAAATTGCGGATTGGGCACGGTATAATCAACAGCCCTTTCGGATTTAGATTCAAACAGTGATATCTCAAATCGTTCATCAAACTCAAGCTCTTCAAGACACTCAAAAATGTTGGGACATGAATGGGATTCGAACACAGGAGTTATGGTACTTTCTTGATGAAGGAGTCTTGGGATCAAATTGGGGTTTTCATAAATATGAGGAGGGTCCGGGTTTGGATTCGCTCTGGTATATCGTCTTGAAGCCAGCGTCCTATTGGGAGAAATTACGGGACACAACCAACTTACTCAGCCTTTCCAATCCTAAGCTCATCATCCGGAAGCCTAGAATTCTTATGAAACTAGGGGATTTGATTTTCAACTTGCTCCCTGGTATGGTCACCACTATGTTAGCACCTAAATCTGCCTCAGGCTGAAGGAAGGCAAAAATTAGGGTAACCACAAACCACGCTTAGTCTGGTAGCTAGCCCTACCAAAGCAGGAGAGGGCTCTCTCTGAGTCACACTCAGTGAATGGATAAACAAAAATGGTCTGAGATGACTTAAAATGCAATATTTACCTTAGGCTAGTAAGTGAAGAGGGATTTTGAAGACAATTTTGAAAATGACCGAGCTTTTGGGATGTATATGGGACTGGTGCTCAACAAAGAACAGAGAATTGAATATGAAGGCACAGATTATTCTGTGAGGCAAGGTAGGCGGAAAGAGCAACAATTTTGGTTTAAGGTAACGCGGAATGGAAAGATTGCTGAAGAGAGTTAAAAGGGCATAGTCGCATGAATCCTTTTCAACAGACGAAAAACACTGCACATGAAATTTTCCGACAGGCAGAGCAATATAAATTGAATTCTACCTAATCTCGCTTAGAAAATTTCACTGAAATGAAACGTGAAATGAATTGTGAAACATAACAAGATACATATGGAACATAAGAACACATTTGCTACACTCACAACCACAAGAATATCATGAAACAAAGCCGTTGCCTTTCATTAATTCTCTGTCAAAAATACACAGTGCAGAAACAGAGTTTCTTTCCCACAGTCTCCCAGAAGTTACAAGCCAGCCAAACCTTTGCAAATAACTTGCATACAATATATATAATGTATGAGTAAGAGATTGAACACCCAGGGGTTGGTAAGTTACTCAAATCATTATGAAAAGGATATGGAGAGCCAACCATCAGCTACAGGTGCAGTGCTCTCAAGCATGAAATTTGGCTGGGGTGACCCTTTGCATTCCTTTGCCACTTGGATAGATGCCCATCTGGAGAGAAAACTCTTTAAATGTTGCCTTTGGTTCCAAAAAACTAAAGTGTAGATGCTCGGGCCCACTTGGAGAAGTTGCGACCCGGAATTTCGCGAAACGGGAGCAAATTGGCAGTTTTTTCCTCTATGCGTCGCGCCAAATTCTCTGTGCGTTGTACCACTTTGGAGCCTGTTTTGGGGCACTTGCAGGTGTCCAAAATGTGCCCAAGTGGGCTTGTTGGAAAGCCTTGCCTAACTACTTTCTAACCCCACTATAATTTTCCAATTTCGTGCTCATTTTGCCCTCCAAATCTTCATTCTCCCAAGACTGCTTTCCGTGTGTCAAAAAAGTGGCAGAGAGGCCATTTTTGGGTGTTTTTTGACCTTTAGGAGACCCAGATCTTGTCAAAATTTCTTTCCCGGACACTTTTGATGCTAAATCCAAATATGCAATCGATTCCTCGATTGGAGCTCTATATGTTTAGCGTCGCGCTAGTGGCGCGACGCACAGGGAGGAATTTCCTGTTTTGTGTCCAAAAAATTTGCCTGTGACCAAAATTTGCCCAAATTTTTTGAAATTTGGGCTGGAGGTTCCCTATGAAGTGCTATGCTGTGCCAAGGAAGCCTCAGCCAAGATTCGAAGCCGATCTTGCTCCTTTGCCTCCTTTGCCTCCTTTGCCTCTTTTGTCACTTTGCTCAATTTTTCCTTTAGGCTCCTGATTCTTGCTTTGGAGCTCATGTTTCGGGCCTGGTACTGATGAGTCATGCACCCTAGCATGTATTTCTCCCTGTTAGCCTTATCCAACTACTGCTCCAAGTGAACGTTCACTTTCTCTAACACATACTCCTGGTCCTCGTCTCTTTGCTCCATAGGTTTGCCTTGTGCTTCCAGGATGTGTCGCCGGTTTTCCTTGATCATTTACAACTCTATCTGAGCTAGCCGATCCTCAAGTTGCTTGTTCCTCTGCTCGAGATACTGCACGTTTCACTTGGCCCTGTCCAAGTCCAGGGATAGGTTCTCGATCACTGATTGCTGCTCCTGAATGATCTCTCCCAGCTCAACATTTGTAGGCTCTGCATCTGTCTCATCATCCTGGAGGAGAACGAATTCGGTCTCTTGCTCACCTGATGGCTCTTCCTCCTGCACTGGCTCCTTGTCCTTACCCTGCTCCTTTGGTGCTGATGTCGGAAGCAAGGCCCCTTCCACCCTGGGTGGAGATAACACTCGCTTTGCTACTGCGAACAATGGTCTACTGCCCTTCTGGTATGTGATGTATACTGGCATGGTGATAGTCTCATGGCTCTCAAACTGATGTGAAGGACCCCCCACCTCATGCTCTGCCTCTGATACCACCGGTGGAGTGCTGAAGAAATCACGAGAGATGAAGTCCTCCCAAGAAATACCCTACAATCCCAACTGATGGTCCACCAAAATCTGGATGAGAGCAAAATGATAGACACTGTTTAGCTGCTGTCGAGGGGTCTTGCGCTGCATGAAGTTTTTCATCTTCTCAATGTTGTTGCAAATGAAGAATGAAAGGCTCATCATCCACACCCTGGTGAAGTGCATGAGAAACCTGATATGATATGCATAAAGGCGTGAAAACCCCCCCTCGCAACTGAAATACTTCATGATCAATGTCATGAGTGGGGCATACTCATCTCTCAAAAATCTGAATGGAAAAACTCTAGTGAGCTGGCTCAAGCAGCTGTTCTTGATGTAAGGCTCATAATGATGCCTCTCCACCTTCCTTTTCTTGTGCCACTATTCCCCAATGTTTGGTATTCCTGTTGCCACTGATATGGTTTCTGGTGTCAATGTGAAAGTGACCCTAGCTAGGAAAGATTGACCTCCCTGTAGATGAAGTGCAAAAAGGCAGGCCAACTCATGATGGACTCTAACATTTGCCACCCTTTGACAAAATTCATAACATGCCAAGTGCTGGAAGAAAGAAATGGCAAGAGGGCATGCCTGCAGCTTAGTGAGGCTGTTTGGCTCATCTCTAAGATGTCTGCTGCTCCGTTGATGTCTCCTATGGGCCCTCTCTCCTGAAGATGTGTCGCTGTGGGTCCCCTCCTCATAATCTGATGAATTTTCAGATGCCATTACTGTTGTTTGTACCCTGAGTTTTATGTTTCCCTTTGAATCCAATGAAACTAATAGATGCTCTGAAAATCTGTCACCAAGGGGACAATAGAACAGGGAGTGTTAGGAGGGGAATGATGAAAAGGGGAATAGGGGTGTAAAAGGAGAAGTTTATTAGGGATTTGGGAGTGTTTTGGGTATGGTGTTTGATGGGGTAGGGTTTGGGTATTTTGAGTCATAGGAATAAAGGGAACGAATGAATATGATTACAGTGGAGCTAGGGTGATTATTAGGGGAGACTGCTATAGGGGAATTAGCTGATAGAGGTAGGGTAGGAGCATACTTTAGCAATAATGTCACTGTAGCAAAACCCTAGCTTCTTGACCTAATTTGTGTCATCTTTGCTTTATTTTTTAAAAAGTTTTTACATTTCATTCATGGTCATCAAAATCATATTCCTCTTCAACTTTAAATGCCAATGGTGAAGGTAGTTGGGCTACCTCTCCAATATTGAGGGTCATTCACAAATTTTTTGGCAATTTGATAAATTTTTGGGCTTATAGGTTTGTGCACCGCGCGCTCTGCCTAGTGCGCCGCGCCAGTGGCGATTTTGAACTGTGGTCGGGCTCCTAGTGCGCCGCGTGCCCTGAGTGTGCCGCGCCACCTCGTGTGTGCGTCGTGCACTGTAAAAGTCACCCAGCTTGCTTGACAAATAGGGGAGAGGGTTTTAGGGTGGTTTTAGGGTGGTTTCTTTAGGAAACATGATGGAATGGATGTGGGAACGATGAGGAGTGAGGGGACAAGGGGAGGGGAGTAGAACCTTGGTGGCATCATCGCAAACTTGTAACCCCATTTCTCATTTTCCTTGGTGATTTTTTCCATGGATGGCGATTGTGCTTTCGGGTACCATTTACATATCTTATGCACACCAAATTATTGACAAATTTGAGAGAGGAGAGGTGTCAACAGGGCCTACCTCTTGATTTGTTAGCCTTCACCAAGATTTGGAATTATTTGCATTGTTTTTATGCCCCTGGCCGTGTGCGTCGCACACCAAGCCCAATGCGCTGCACGCTGGGTGTGCATCACACCCTTGCAAAAGCTGAATGGCGGGCAGGCTGCCTGTGTGCCATGCTCCCTGGTGTATGCGCCGCGATTCCCAAACGAACTCTCACTCACTCACACTTTCACGATTTCGCTCTCCCACTTTTTGCAATGTCCCTCCAAGTCTTCAATGGTACAATGGCTTTTCTTAGGGCCACAACAAGTATATATATAGGCTTGAGAGAAATTGGTTTGATTTTTTCTTCCTTGAAAACCCACTTTCTAATGTTTGTGTTTTGCACTTTTTCATTGACTTTAAAACACCCTAATTTTCATTTTTCTTTGAAATTTTGGCTCTCATGATGGGATTTTCGGCATTTCTTTGCGGGGACTATGTGACTGGGCATTTGGCCATGGGAAGCATGACTGCATCTGAAAAGGTCAACTGGCGATTTTTTCGAAAATTTTGTCATAGTTGACCTTGTTTGACTTTTTTTCAAAACTGAGTTTTGAAGACGAGTCGATGTCTCTTCAGGTGATGATGAAGCTTTCAGAACCATAGCTGTATAAGGTCACCCTCTGGACTGCAAATCTTGTTCTGGACATGTTTTTCAAAGACCACATTGATGATTTCCTAAACCCAAATATAAAAGATGGCTTTGTCTTGTAATATGACCAGACCTTGACTATCATGAATTTCAGTGATTATGGACCAAGACCTGAACCAACAGGGGCCAGACATGAGGGAAAATGACTAGCATGACTTTCTCCGTCAGATCATGGCAAGTCCCTAGCGAAATGCAGCTGAGTGAATGGAGCGGGACACCTAAAATTGAAATTCACAAAGAGTTTTGATCTCTGACATAGGGCTGACCAGACCGACTCTAACAAACAAGAGTGAATGATCATGCATGAAAAAAATAAGTATAGGATTCATAAAATGGGAAACCATGCATGTGTGTGAAGTGAGTCAACACAATGATGAATGTCGGTGCAAAATAGTGTCATGCATGTGACAATAGTGAGATGCAATTGAAAAATGAAACGGTTCTTCTACAAGCTAACATACATTAAAACGACAACAAGTGCTCATTGAAATCAAGCAGACATCAATTACACAAAGAAAAACAAAAAAGTGACAAAAATGCAGTGCAAGACATGAGAAGTAGACTTACCTTCAAACAACAAAGTTGAAAGTGCCAAAGACTCCTGGATGCGATGTGGGATGTCAGAGCTGCAAGATCGATGTGAGGAATGAACTCTACAACATCTGATTCATAAGTTTTGATATGTTCAAGGTTATGACATGTATGCCACAAATATAGGAAAAAGCGACAATTGGCAGGAGGTTTCTAGAACGATCTTTGCATGTAACCTCCAGTTTTTAAAAATAAATCCCTAAAATCTAGGGATTCCTTTTTCATGTTGCCTTTGTGATTTCGGGAAAAGAAGTCCATGCATACAAATCAGTTTTGCTCGGTCTTAGAGGGAACCAGTCAACCTGAATGCACATGCATTGATCTATGATCTTAGGATGAAATTTTTTGTAGTTTCTGGGTTGAGCAGAGCTGGTTTCCTATCAGGCATTGCACAATTTTTGGGTTGAGTAGGTCACTGCCTCCCAGAATTACGCAATTGTCCGGCTGAAGCCAAGTGCCAGGTCAGATTGCGCAGTTTTCGGAAGGAGTACTACCTGACTGTTTTGTGCAATTTTAGAGCCCAGCAGAATGCCTAGTTGATTTTCACAATTTCTGGAGGGAAGGTTGGTTCCCCTCCAGAATTGTGAAATTTTTTGGTGGAGTATCTTAGCTAGCAAATAATCTAAGTCTAGAATGCTGACGTGTGGGAGGGAGACAAGCAAGCTGACATGCACAGGCCAGCAGGGCACTGAAACTCAGCTGAAGCCTATGTACCTGAGAGTGCAAGACATGCTGGCTAAGGATGGCTGGTAGGTAGGCTCCAAAATGAAGCTAAGGAAAAATTTTGGAGGGTGGTTGTAGTCGCTACAACAAATGCCTAGAAAATTCTGAAGCACAAAAGGTTTTGCAGGAACTCCATGACGGACTAGTTGGTGGACATTTTGGAGGAGATACTACTGCACATAAAATCTTGCATGCTTAGTACTATTGGCCAACTTTGTTCACAAATACCCATGAATATATAAGGAAATGAAAAATATGGAAGATTTCTACTACAAGACAATAAAAACTAGCCTTACCTCTACAACCAGTCAACATTGAACAACCTTTTGAACAATGGGGACTATACATTATAGGTCAAATTGTTTTTCATTAACCAAGGAGCATAAGTATATCCTTATAGCTATAGACTATTTTACTAAGTGGGTGGGAGAAATTCCACTAAAGGTAGCCATTTTTGATGCCATCATTGAATTCATTAATCAGTTCATTATTACTAGGTTTGGCTTACCAAATGCACTTATGTTTCATAATGCATCTTATTTTTCAGGAAATAATATGACTGAATTTTCTCATAAGAGGGGTTTTAAAGTTAAATACTCTTCTAACTACTACCCCCAAGGAAATGGTCTAGCAGAATCAACTAATAAGAACCTCATAAGAATTATTAGATGAACTGTTGATCAGAGCCAAAAAAATTGGCACAAATGTTTGACCTTTGCTATATGGGTAGCTTGAATAACCCATAAGGCCTCAATAGGCACTTCTCCCTTCAATCTAGTATATGTGAAAGACTCTATCATTCCTTAAAACTTAGCCCTTCCCTCATTAGCCCTAGTCCAATTTATAGAAGAAACACCTTCTTCTTGTTTACATTTAAGACTTTCTCAAATCCTTAAATTAGAAGAAGAAAGAGAAAAATCCAAGCTTATGAATGATCACCATCAGCAGATAGTCAAATATTCTTTTGATGCAAGTTCTATTACCCCAAAATATTTCTTGTTTCAAGATTTTTATACAGAAAAATGACCTCCTCACTAGCTCAGAGGAGAAAGACATGATGATTGAAGGACTGACCAAGTTCACAGACCCAATTATCAAGCTAACATTGTCTAAACACTAGAAACCTACTTTATAAAGCTTCCTAGCAAGGCGAAAGGTGCGTTAAGCCCAAATTAACTCTATCTATTACCTCAGGAAGAGTGTTGGTGAACCCTAATGAGTTTCTATAGGTCAAAGGAACGAGTTGACTAAGAAATATCCCAAGATTCTCTCCTATGTCAACTCAAAAAAGCAGGGAAACATAAAAAATCGATGTCTCTGGGGGAATTACTAATTTCTAATGGAGTAAGCAAATGGGAGAGAGCACAAAGTCATGCAGACATCACTTCTTTTGCCTAATGGAACTCACGAAGGACTTGGCAACCCTATCCACACATGCTATATATGCAAGGCTAGGGCCATTGTGAAAGAGGTCGAACCATTTGAAAGGATTTCCTATTTGATTATCGAATAGAGTCTCATAATAAGGCATCAGAAGAGGTTAAGAAGGGAGATAGGGAGAGGAGTTGGAGGGGTAAGGGAAGGCTGATGCAACTGATGGTTGTAATCACTCTTTCTACATCAATATAGAACTACAATTGTGTTGTCCACTCTGGGATGTTGATAGTATGACTTGTTTGTATGTTTATTCAATACCATTACCATGAGTAGATTAGATATATGCAACTAGATATCTTTATATGTTCATGCATTGTTTATCAAGGTTTTATGTTGTGATATCATGCTTGTCCTTTCTATGTGCAGGTTTTGATTTGGAGCTAGCTAAGGAGTCTTCCGCCTAGCTACATTGTGCTCTCTAGCAACACCACACTAAGACTCGAGGTAATAATTCCTTCTCTCTTTGATATTCATTTGTTAAGCATAGTTATGCATGCATCTTTGTGACAGCTACAGCTAATCTCACTATATTCCAAGGATCCCGAGAAGATCCTTGAGGGTTTCTACATCACCAAACACCCGTGCATTAATCCCTATAGCAGAATTGGTGACTCCACTGGGGACTACACTTAGTTCCCAGTTTTCCCAGAAAGTTCCTAGATATCTCTTTCTTCCAGGCCTTCCTATACTTCTTCATTCCCTTTTTGGCCACTCAAGACAATACAACACCCTTATCTCATTGCGCAGCTCTAGATATGATTCCCACAACCCATTTTTTTGAGTATTTTTCCTCACTAATGCTGGACTAGTGTAAACAGTGCTTTATAAAGCATTGTGTCCTCACAAATAGTGCTTTATAAAGCACTGTGTCCTCAAAAAAAGTGCGTTAGTGCTAAAACTAACTCTCTGTAGCCTCTAGTACAGAGCGTTAGCCAATCATTTCTTGATAAACAACTTTCTTTGTGACCTCTTGGGTTGGGAAATCTACTTGTAGACTAATCAGAGATCTGCAACTGTACTTTTTTGACTGATTTTTGTCTTGAACAATTTTTTTTTAAGAAAATAGATTTAATTTTTAAAGTTTTTGTTTTCATTAAAGAAAACATACAAAATTTTAATTGTTTTCTTCTTAGCTGGTTAGATCTGCATTATTTGGTTTCAATAGTTGTTAGTGAGAATTGAAGTTCTGTCGGTGATGCGAGGGTTTTACTAAATAGGATGCATGGTATATATATTGATGTATGAATGACTCTCCCTTTGTAGAAGCAACTTATTCATCAAAAGTGAAAATTTACAAGCATTGTTTTTGCATAATTTGAGTCAGAGTCCCATATAACTTCATACGTCAACACCCCTACCGAAGGCTCTAACGAAGTACATTTAAAATATACCTAATAAAATCAATCAAAAACTCTTTTTAGAGTAAAAATACATCAGGTTAGGCTAGGATATTGGGATAGGCAATGTGAGTTAACTGCCCAAGATCATACACCGAAACTAGTGTCATTAAAGAGAGAAATCCTTCTGCACTCATACTATTCGGGACCACTCCAGTAAAAGTGGAGCTAAATACGAGACAACATTGGATTGTAAGTGAAGGTAGCCCACCTTTTCTTACATCTCCTTTGTGTATTATTTGAATTGGAGATCCCTTCAGGGATATCGGAGCTGAGTCGGGGACTCAAGTATCCTGCCCACACAGCGTACTATCTTTGATTATGTAACCCCTCGTAGTGCCTATGATTTTAGGTATCGTTAGTGGCCATAATTTTAGGGATGAACACAAGGTGACTGGGGCGAGCTGCCCTGGTACCTAAGATAGATGAACCTACTTTGTCTTTGGTTTCTGGGAGGGTGCTCATCTTCATGAGAGTACTTGGCCCCCTAATCTGAGGTTCGGGCAAAGCTCAAGAGTAATCATAACTATACATTTGGCCAACTCTCTCTGTTATTCATTGTGATACTGGGTTTCATCTCCAGTGATCAGTGCTTTTATATAGGGTCATTTCCCTCTGCTTTTTGATTGATTTCCTTAGTGTAATTTTTATTCTTTCAGTGCTAGAGTGTTATCATCGAGACTATAATAAACATCGTTGTAAAATTTACTGACAAAATTTATCGGTCACCATGGCTACATTCGGCCCTCATCGTCAATATAGACGGTTGTTAGGTCTTCCCCCACTCACTACGGAGGATCCACTAAGCCCCAATGTACCAGATTCCCTGTCTTAAGGCAATCAATCTCTGGGATCTAACACAGAATCAGTTTGGACATCCCATGATTCAAGCTTATTAGAAGCTTTCTTTACTGAAGGATTCCTTCCTCCATAAAATCCCCCGATCACGAATCCGTTGGGACTACTCTTTATTCCCATTGCATTTGTACCTCCTTTGCCTTCCATTGGAATATTTTCACCCGTCCCATTGATGACTAATGGGTCGTGGGCTTTTGTGGACACTTTTGGTCCACCACCACCTCCCCATTAAATAGTAAGTACTGCACCTCTAATGGGGAACCCTGCTATCCCATGTATCTCAAGTTCAAACCCTATTATGATAGCCACCATGAGTGGAACCTAGTACATTCTAGGTTCCGCCCCTTTTGTGTCAGCCCCTTGACTTTCAACAAGTGCTACATATAGTGCTCCTTATAACACTCGATATAGCATGGTTAGCACGGGTCCCCTCAACCAACCCTATGGTTGGCATCAATTTTATAGTTCTACCCCCTAGGTTCAGATACCTAGGGGCACAGTTCCCAATATGCATATACTAGTTGGGAAGGCAACAGTTCCCCCTTCGTTTTCAGGTCTATGGGGTCAGTCATTGATTGAAATGAACCCTCCTTATGTCAGTCAAGGACCTATATTTAGTTATGTGGCGAGAAAGAACCCTCAATAAGGTCCCAATCAATCCATATGGGCACCTTACTCACAATATCAAATGAGTCAAGGGAGCACTCCTTATCGTGGGGGCACTTCCAACCCCTAGCCTAAAAACGCTTATGGAAACCCATAGTACAATATTATACCCCAAGGCACTTACTATACCACACAACCTGTGTATAATATTGGAAACAACACGATGGGAGGACCACAAGGATCCTCAAGTCAGATGTCATCTCCTTGGTTCGATTCAGGGGTATCAAACACCTTGTCTTTCTTGGGAACACTTGATATCCCCGACTTGTACAAACTCACAAATGACCCCATCTATCACAACTTACCTTGGCCACCAATCCTACATAAAATCCCAATAGACATTCTGAAGTTCGAAGGGAAACATGGGGATGATCTGGGTACACACATCACCACCTCTCATCTATGGTTTGTTTCAAACTCCATGGTGGACGATAGTATCCGGCTATGGCTCTTTCCACGCACCCTTACTGCAAATGTAGCCACGTGGTACATCACGTTACCATGCACGTCAGTTAATACCTTTGAAGCTTTAGCCATGGAATTCTTAAAGCACTTCCAACAACCCATCTACTATGAAATTGGGATGGAACTTCTCACTTCACTACGTCAAGACACCGCCATCCACATATTTGATAATATACATGAACGAAGATGTAGGCGGAGGTTAGCCAAAGCTCCCCTCCCAGACTATCTATTAGCGGATTGGTTCTGCAAGTCTCTACTCCCCCAAATTTCTAAAGATGTTGCCTTAAGTGGTTCGGTCATGAAAGACCAATCCATTTGTCGTGCCCAACACTTATATTTGAATATTCATAGTCTATAAATTTACACAACGTCATTCCAAATTCCCCTCACAACTCCAATGCTCCCGCTACTCAGCAACCCAGAGCGCATGCTGATGGGATTATCAGCACTACCTCTAGGGCTACTGTAAAACAACTCAGTGGTCACATTGCCCAGTTTTCAGTTGACTTCTCTACCAAATTGACTGCTCTTCCTATCACCATGATAAACTCTGTGCAGTCTACACAAAAACCCTGTGATAAGAACAAGAAGAATAAGAAAAAGACCGTTGCTTCTGAAGAGCAGTCAATAAAGCAGTACAACCCAAAGTAGAAGGTTGTTGTGCCTTCTGACGATGGAAAGGACAAATTTGCTCGGTTCCTTTGAAAAATATTTCTGGAAGAGCACATGACATATCATTGTCCACATGTTCAGGAATGCACAAATTTCATCTCTAAAATGGACACTAGCAAGACCCTTGTGATCCTAAGTAATCCTTTCCCTGCTAAGCAACACCAACACCTTATCGTAAACCAACCCCAACCCATGCAAGGGGGCAACAATGGTTCACATCATCCTTCAGCTGGTGAAGGAACATTTACCATTTACACCTTTGAAATGGTATATCTACAAACCAAAGTCAATGCTTATGGAGCTCTAGTCACTAGTGCTGAGGAATCCTCCTCGAGTCAAAACCCACCACCTCCTAACAATATTCATATCGAAAGGCTAGTTCCTGATCTTTTGATTCACCCCCAAAAAGGGGCACTTCATCACACAACTGATAATACATGTGCACGTGTTGCCTAGAACTATAGTATTGTAAAAGATTTGGTGCAAGCACCATTAACTATGTCGACACTCGAAGTATTACAAACCTGTCCAACACAAAGGAAAGCTTTTCTTTTAGAAATTGGTGGTATCTACCCTCAAGATTCCATGCTTGCAATTTTTGATATGGACAAATGTAAACCTCCCCTTTCACACTAGCTTGCATTTCAGGTGACAATATTTTTGAAAGGGCGAGGAATACATAGAACTGTCATTGACGAAGGTGATTCAACCTACATCATGTCAGCTTCATATTGGATTTCTTTGGGTTCTCCAAACCTATCCCCACTGTTGAATTCCATTAAAGTTTTGATGGCCACACTTTCATCCCAAAAGGTTACCTTGCCAAGTACCCCAGCACTTTGAGTAGGAAAATGGTAACGGTGGATATTAAAGTCATGGATCATAAACTCGACTATAATCTGCTTTTGGGTCGTTGTTATAGACATTTTTGGGCACTACAACCCCAAGCACAAAATGTCCATAAAACAAGGGCTCCTAAGTCCCTAAAAGTGTTGTTCTAACCCCTAAAGGAACAAGGTCAACTGATTACAGCTTCTCCCAGAAGTTCTCCATGAAAAATTACTTAGAACTGGTCAAAACAGGATCATTTCACCTGCTCCATAGGCAAAGTGCGTTGCATCTCACCTAAGTACACTCTGTGGGTGCATTGCATTTCAAAAAGCCCTTCTATGGGGTGCGATGGGCGAGAAGAGACAAATGGCAGTGTCAATCCGCAAGGTGGAGAGGCATGGAATCTTCCAGAAACTTCTCCTGTGACACTTGCCTCTCTGAATTCAACCAAGGATGAGTAAGAGACCATCAATATCCAAGTGGGAGCAAGAACTATCAGAGGGAAGACACTAATCAAATCACAAGCTGACTCATCTCCCTTACAGATATCTATATATGGATCCCTCATCCGAGAGATCCAGAGGCTGGAATTTTGCATCTTGTAAGGAATTGCTGTTGGTTTCTTGAGGCAACATCATAGTGTTGGGTGATCTAAGCTTTGCATGAGGTGACAAAGGGCTTACTTGCTGAGAGGATGATGCTGGGTTAGAACAACTGGTTGTAACTCTCTTGGCTCTTTCTTGATTATCAATAAAGTTATTCAAGTTTTCCTCCATACTTTTTTGTAATCTATGTTTTTTGCATTTGTATGGTCAATTTATATCTGATCCTAGATTGTTTATGATAATAGATCCATGTTCTCGTATAGTGTTATGCTGCTTTGATTCTACAGGTAGTCTGTGAAGCTGGGTATACAAGGAAGCGAGTAGCAAAGGACTATCAGAAGAGAGAGGAATCGAGCAAGGAACCAAGCGCAAGACAGAGGTTGGTCTCCCTTATTCTTCTCTCATCTATCTTTCATAAAGGAAAACGAAAGTAGTTTTACTTTGTTTGTTTCTAAGGTAGATACCACACCTTAGTGGGATTAGCAGTTCTGCATAGACACTTTTCCCTGTAACAAAATGGCGACTCCACTGGGGAGCGACTAGGTTGTTTGTTTATCTACCTTTGTTTACTTTATAAACTTACAGACGGAGCCTGAAGTTGAGCCAGGTAGCTTTCGAACTACATTTGCTATACAAATGCAAAGTAGATAAATGCCGCTTCAGTCAATCTCCAGGTTTTGTTTATGAATTAAACAACTAATTTACAAACTCTCTAATTGCCCTCGTGGTGTCTCTAGTAACCTCTTTAGATCTACCCCTGTTGTTGATTTACTGATTACCACTTTCTCGGCCAAAATCCCTGAACTGAACTGCAAACTGTGACCTGGAACCTAAGCAAAGTCTTGTCCCTGGCCTAGCGTAGTCTCTGTTCTATGAATCTGAAATTCAGCGCACTTCCCGAGTGTAGTAGGTGCGCTGCATTTCAAATTCACTGTTTTACAGGTGCACTGATTAGACTAGGCATTGTTCCTGAATGTTGGTTTCTGTGTTCACTCTTTTCATATCTATTCAAGAATTTTGCTGCCTGTAGTCAGTATACCTCTATTTGAAACCCCTTTCCTTGCTGATATTCTGCCTCAATTGTGAAAAGAACTGTAAATGTTTTTGTGTATTTTTTGAGTCATTTTCAGTTCTCCTTTGCAAAAAAGTAACGTAATTGTACTGTCGTTTCTTGATTTGAAAGTGTCGCAAGTTTCATTTTCAGTCATAGAAGAGAGTCTGATTGCCCTTGATAGTCGATTACACTGTTACTATTGTATTTTATCTGAATTAGTAGTTTTTCTAGTGTCGAAAGCAAGTTTTCATTTCCAAATCGTAAAGTGTTGTCATTGTCTTCATTTTGATTTTGAAAAGAAACTTGTTAGTAATTTTCGCTTGAAAAGTAATTCAGAATTGTGCATTAGCTTTCTTTTTATCATTCACATATTAAGAAGGCTGAAAACAAATACATGCATGTGCATTTGCATTTAGACTATTTGATTGGTTTGATTTAGGACAGTGCATATAGTGCATTCAGGTGCTTCACACAATCTAATGCCCAAAGCTATAATGGAGAAGCTAAACCTTGATGTCACTAGACCCTACAAAGACTTATTCTCATTTGATTCTAGTCAGGTCAAGTGTTTAGGCTTAATCAAAGACCTTTGTGTGTCTTTAGTCCAATTTCCCAACAAAACGATCCTAATGGACGTGGTGGTTGCTGACATTCCACCAAAGTATAGCATGCTCTCATCAAGATCTTGGGGAGAAAAACTCCAAGGATCTCTCCAACTAGACCTCTCCTATGCCACTATTTCAGTCTTTGGGCAACCAAAGAGACTGTATAGAGAAACACTGATGAAGTATGTGGTAAGTAGTGAGGAAAAACCCCAAAACTTTCCCATTTAGTCAATCCACTCTGATATGGATTCCTTTATATTGTTCAATGATGATAGCTGCCCTCCCACTGATGAGAAGCCTTTGCCTTTAGAACAAGAAACATGCATCAATCAAGAGTCAGTTGCCCATACCCGTGAAACTGTTAAAACAATTAGTGCAACCAGCATACAAGAAGAACCACATGAAGCACAAAACCTAGGTCCGCCCAATCCTAAAATGACTGAAAATCTTAATACTAACCACAAGCAAGAAATCACATGGTATTTAGAGTTTGATGGTTCTATTAACAAGCTAGGAGCAGGGGCAGGAATATGGATTCACAATACACATAATAGCCATGCAGAGGGTCATGCTTATAGACTAAACTTCAAATGCACCAACAACATGGCAGAGTATGAGGCTCTCCTTTTAGGCCTTAAACTGCTCAAAGCTCTAGGAGCTGCAAAAGTGTCCATTATAGGTGACTCCGATTTGACTATTCAGCAGATGAAAGGTAACTTTGTTACTAATGACAATAGGCTAAGAGCTTAGGTCGGCTGCCACAGAATTACTCAATTCCTTCACCGAATCCAAGCTTGCTAAGATTTCTAGAAGCCATAACATGCATGCTCATAGTCTAGCTACTTTTGCTAGCACTTGCAAGCTGCCCTTTGAGCCCAATCACCACTTTACTGCTGAGATAAAGCACAGGCCTGCTGTCCCTAACAATATCAAAGATCGGTAAGTGTTTGAGGATGATGCTCAAATCAACAATTTTATTACCTTACAACAAGAATTCTCAAGCTTAAAC
Source organism: Pinus tabuliformis (assembly GCA_031772625.1). Taxonomy (NCBI): domain Eukaryota; kingdom Viridiplantae; phylum Streptophyta; class Pinopsida; order Pinales; family Pinaceae; genus Pinus; species Pinus tabuliformis. The sequence goes on along the minus strand of CM062804.1, from coordinate 1,540,249,687 downwards.
ATTGATGAAGATGCCATGGATGACCCACAACAGAAAATGAGCCAAAATGAGCAAACTATAACAGCTGAAGCAACAAATCAAATGCTGCACCCAACCATTTTTGATGAGAAAAACATGCAAGAGCTGAAGAAAATGAATTTAGATGAAATAGCTGAAGCAGAGGCCGAAGTGATTGATTTAAAAGACAATTTTATGCCTGTTGGCCTCACTCCATTAGAAGACATATTTGATTCAAACGATGTCCCCAAAAAGCCAAATATGGAACCCTTAAATGCTGCTGTGGAATACTGTAATATTGGGACAGCAAAGAAGCCCAAAATGATTACATTGTCCAAGTCTTTGCCTCTTGATCAAAAACCAAAATATTTTGATTTATTTAAAGAGTTTCAAGATGTATTTTCCTGGAGTTATGAGGACCTTAAGTCGTATGACACCTCTGTTATTCAACATACCATTCCCTTAAAGCCAAATCAAAAGCCCTTCAAACAGAAACTAAGGAGAATCAATCCTGTGCTTCTCCCTTTGATTGAGAAAGAAGTGAAAAGAATGTTTGAGGCTGGTATCATAGCACCCATTAGATTTTCAGAATGGGTATCCAATCTTGTTCCCACAAGGAAGAAAACAGGGGAGATTAGACTATGTGTGGACTTAAGAAATCTGAACCAAGTCTCCCTTAAAGATCACTACCCACTGCCAAAAATGGACCACATTCTACAAAGAGTAGTGGGGTCTTCAAGAATTTCTTTGCTAGATGGATTTTCAGGTTTTAATCAAATACTTGTTCACCCGGATGACCAAGACAAGACAACCTTTACAACACCGTGGGGAACCTTTAAATATGTGAAAATTCCTTTTGGACTAAAGAATGCAGGTGCTACCTTTCAAAGGGCCATGGACATTGCATTTGCCAAGGAAATCCATGATTTCCTAGTGGTTTACCTTGATGACCTTACTCCTTTCTCAAAATATGATCAAGAGCACCTTAAACACCTAAGGCAAGTGTTCCTAACCTGTAGGAAATATGGCATTTCCTTAAATCCTAAGAAATCTCTCTTTGGCCTAGAAGAAGGAAAACTGCTAGGACATATCATTTCAAAAGATGGAATTAGAATAGATCCAGAAAGGATCCAAGCCATTTTGCAAATCCTTATCCGAGAAACATCAAAGAATTGCAAGCATTCCTAGGAAAGATCAATTTCCTAAGGAGATTTATCCCAAACTTAGTTGAGCTGATAAGAATGCTAAATAACATGTTAAAGAAGGATTCCAAGGTAAAATGGACTTTAGAGGCCAAGCAAGCCTTTGAGGGCATAAAATCTACCTTAACCCAAGCCCCAGTCCTCACAAGTCCTCAATTTGATAAGGATTTCATCATTTTTTCATTTGCATCTGAACACACCATTGCTGTTGTCCTTTTGCAGAAAGATGATCAGGGAAATGAAAAGCCAATTGCATTTTTCAGCCGAGCCCTTAGAGATGCACCCTTGAAGTACCAAATCATGGAGAAGCAAGCATATGCCCTTGTTAAAGCAATCAAAGATTTCAGAATTTACATTTTATATTCACATGTGATTGCTTATGTGCCAAATGCTGTTGTAAAATACATATTAACTCAAGAGGGCATAGAAGGCAAAAGAGGCAAATGGATTGCCAATATCCTTGAGTATGACATTGAGATAAAACACACTAAGCTGATAAAGGGACAAGTTTTAGCCAAACTGATGTCCAAAACCAATTTTCAAGCCTTAGACATTAATCAACTGGACAATGAACAGGAGCTGGCGACTCCACAGATCAGTGAAGCTTTTTTTCAATCCCCATGGTATGCTAATATATGTTTTATATTGTTAAACCTGTGTGCTCCTCCAAGGTTGTCCAGAACCAAAAAGAGATTTTTAAAGATGAAAGCATCAAAGTTTTGTGTCTTAGATAGTGCCCTACTTTGGAAAAATCATGAAGGAATATTGTTGAATTGTCTAACTATGAATGAAACTGACAGTGTCATGAAAGAATTTCATGTAGGGGACTGTGGAGGGCACTTATATTGGAAGTCCACTGCTGATAAGATACTAAGGGATGGTTTCTATTGGCCCTCTTTGTTTGCTGATGTGAGAAAGTTTGTTGTTTCATGCCACAAATGCCAAATCTTTAAAGGCAAAAGAAAGCTTCTCCCCTTGCCCCTTAAGCCCATTTCAACCGAGAAGAATTTTCAACAATGGGGTCTTGACTTCATTGGAGAAATCCATCCATCCTCTTCTGGCCATCATAAGTTGATTCTAACAGCCACATATTACTTTACCAAGTGGATTGAAGCCATCCCATGTAGGCAAGCAAATGACTCCACCATCATCCAATTCCTTCAAACCAACATTTTGTCCAGATTTGGCTGTCCTGAGAATATCATTACAGATAACGCTGCTGCTTTCAAATACAAGAAAATGATCAGTTTTTGCCACAAATTCCACATTACCTTAGGTCACTCCACAGCCTGTTACCCTCAAGGTAATGGCTTGGCCGAATCATCCAACAAGAGTCTGATTAACATCATTAAGAAAGTCTTGGAGGAGAACAAGAAGAACTGGCACAAAAAGCTTGTAAATGGCCTATGGGAAGACAGATTGTCAACCAAGAGATCCATTGGGATGAGCCCATATGTGTTATTCTATGGCATGGAGGCCAAGTTCCCCTCTTCTTTGGGATTCCCTGTTATCAAATTGCTGCAAGAAATTCAGGCAGAGCCAAATGATATCCAAAGAAGAATAAACCAAACCATCGATTTGCAGCAAACAAGAGAGCAAGTGTATGACAGAGCTCAGAATTTACAAGAGAAGCTCAAGAAAATGTTTGACAAAAGAACCAAGGCTGAAGATTTCTACATAGGGAACAAAGTCTTAAGATGGGATTCAAGCAGAGAGGACAAAAGAAAGCATGGAAAGTTTTATTTCCTGTGGAAAGGCCCCTTTATTATTTATGTTGTTCAAGGCAACAACACATATTTTCTGAAGAGTCTGGATGGCAGCACAGCCGAAGAAGGCCCTGTCAATGGCCGAATGCTAAAGCACTATCATGATCCCTTTTGTTGAATGCAACACAGCTTTGTATACTATCTGTACATTAATATTTGTATTTTCAGCACTTTTTCTTATAGCAGGCCAATGAGAGGGAACAACGCAGCAAATTTTGAAGGAAAAATCAAAGAAAGCTCTATTTCAAATCTCTGTTTTTGAAATAATTCCAAAGAAGTGCTCAAGAAGATTTCAATATGTTTACAAGCACCCAAAAGGAAAGAAGCAGAGCTGTAATGTTTCTGCAATTCAGCTCAAAAGGATACTGCATATCAGCTTATAGGAATTCAGTCAAAGGTATTGAGAAGAAGGAGAATTTTAGTTTACAACAATAATTGAAGATCAAGGCATTCTAACCTGCTGTTCTTGGCTTTTCATCTTGAAAAACCATCCCCAAGTGGAGCCACTGTTAGCCTCCTATTGCAATAGGTTTCATATTTCATGATTGACTGTTTTACATGCCAAATATGTCATCTTTTCATGGTGCAAGGTTCCATATTTCCAAGAAGTTCCATTTTGAAGAATCATACCATTTTTGAAGAGTTTTACAGTTAAGGAAAAGCCAAACAGCTTAATCTTGGCTTCCCTAGGTTTAAATTGCTTGTTTTAGAAGATAGAGAATGAATATCTGTCCAAACAGCTTAAGCTTGGCAGATGAGTAGCTAGGTAGAGAAATGAAGGAGCCCAACTGCTTAATCTGGGCCCTTGGAAGAGATAAGGGTACACTTAGATAGGAGGGCAGTCAAAAGAAAATAAGATAATCAGGGTCTGCAAGTCCAAATGCACCCATCCAAAAAGAAGAAAAAATGTTAGGTAAGTAGGCTGGGTAGGCAGTTTTGTGGTTGCAGAATGAGGATTTGTGATCAATTTGGTATTTCAAATTGTTTATCTACTTCAGATCACAAGTACAAGGCAATTTTCCCTTGGAACAGCTCAAGCGAGGCATGACTAACTTCCCCTTCTTCCTTTTCCCAAATCATTCACTAATTTCCCCTATAAGATGTTAAGATCTGCTTGATATCTTTAAAAATCATCATATTCCATAACATTTGCCTAAGTAAAGATCTGCTTTGCTTAAAGGTGCTCATACTTCTTCTATAAGTCCTATTTTCCCCTTTGTAGCCTAGTATTCTATCCTTAGTGCTTTCTAATCAAAATTCATATTAATTTCTAACTTACTGTGTAAATCCCTATCTATTTCCCCTTCCCCTATTAAAAATATGCTAAAAATCCCCATTATATACATATCCCCTCCCTCTGGTTGAAATATAACCATAAATAATGCTTGGGAATTACTAAGTTTATTTGAAACTTAGTAAGAACCCTTAGTTTGCTTCTTTAACCATTTTCCTATGCTTTGGGACCCCTTCCAAAGCATAAAAACCCTTTTCCATGCAATCGGATCCCTTCTGATGCATTAATAACCCGCTTTCCAAAGGTTTGAACCCCCTGCCACATTAATAAATCAATATAACATATAGTGGGCCCTTGTACATTAACCTGCCGCCAGTTCCACGCTCTGTCAGCCCTCCAATCCGCCCTCCTAGATCCAACGGCCCTCGGCAATTTCGGAGCCACCCCAACGTCTGATGGTTAGCCTCCGATAGGCTAGCGGTTTCCCCACCATACAAAAGACGCGTGTCTCCACGCGATTGCATCGGGAGGGCTCTGACAAATACCGCCCCCGTAGAGAAGGCGGTCCGATAAAACCACAAACCACCTTCTGTCTATCCGCCCCTGACGTCAGCGCCACGTCACCGCTCACGTCACCTCTGCATCACCCCCCACTACTACATGTCGCTGCCACCGCATCTGCCATGTCACCCTGCCGTATTGCCATGTCATCCGCCCCCTATCTTCCGCTGACGTCACGGCCACGGCACCCTGCTGTACCTAGGACCCATCGATGATGTCATGCTGATGTCATCACAGAAAAGGCGCAAAGGGTGAGAATCACGTCAAAGGATGCCTGAAACGAGAAATAGAGGCAGTTTTCGATGCAAGCTAAGGAAAATTGCTCAAAATGGAGAGATTCCTATTGCTTAGCTACCTGCAAAACCCAAAAATTCACAGGAGGCGACGCTGGAAACAGAGAACTAAAGAAAAGAACAATAGGCAGAGGGAATCAAGATATGACTACGGAAATTTTATAAGAAGGCCAAGTATGCATACCGAAAGCAGGATAACAAAACAATAACTCAACGTAGCACCAGGGAAGCAGGCCCAAAAAACGCAAATTAAAAGCACCGCCTCAGCTGACTCAGTCGATACCAAAAGTCTAAATTCTCTGACATAATGGATAGCTAATACCCTAAATATCTATTGCATCATTTACTCTTTCATCTACTATTCCTCAAGAGGTGGTAAAAAAGTTATGAGTTATTAACTCATCAACTAGATATTTTGTAACTCATTTTTTGTATATATACCGCCCCACAGAACATATTTGGGGTCGGTCGTTGGTTGATAATCCTCATTCTAGACTTGTGTTGTATACTTTGAGAGTTCTATAATCAAAGACTACTAGAATGCTTTGGATGAAGAACTGTCTGTTGTGTTATTTAATGGCCAAAGAGTGATTGTGGAATTCCTGTGCTATTACATGGCTCAATAACTATTTTCTTACCTCTATTTATATTTTATATATCTTTACACCACCATTGTGTTACCATCTAAATAGCAAGAAAGAAGAATATCTTAGGCTTTGCTTGACTGCACTCTATGCTCAGTTCTTGTTATTTCTATATGTTTTCTTCAGAAATGGTTATGAATATGCATACTTAAATGATCATGTTTACCCTGTTTCTTTCACGTATGACTGTTATTTATGAATTCTTGACTACTCCTAGACAAACTTTCATTCACCTTCCCTCTCTGTTTGCTAATGAAATATTCTTAGTTGCCTTTCATCTCTGACCTTCATTCCATCTTTATTCCAGCTTGATATTGTTCTATGTGTAGCTATCCTGCTCTGTACTCCCCTTTTGACCAAGAAAACGCAACAGCAAGCCCTAATCCATGACTCCATGCCCAATGGTTTGAACTTCTCACACTATGCATCCCAACTCTGCTTGAAAACATCATCCTTCCCACCAAAATCAAAACAAAACCCATGTACACCATAACTAGCCTAAAATCAACCCAAAACAAATTTAAATCATAAAGAGAGAGCCCTCTCTGACTGCAGGTAGGCTAGGACCTGCAGCCCAAATATTGGTTTGTGGTTACCTCGGCCGTATCCCTTAAGGAGCCAAGGGACAACCTGAGTGATAACAGTTCCAATGGATCTCTTTGTACAAATCCGGTCAGCCCACAAAGAATACTTTAATTTCAAATGCCAAGCTTTCTTATTTTCCTGCAGTAGCTTCTTGATAATTCTTACAAGGCTCTTGTTTGATGATTCAGCAAGGCCATTTCCTTGCGGATAATAAGCATTGGAATGCCCAAGAGAAATGTGATACTGATGGAAAAAATTAATCATCTTCTTGGACTTAAAGGCTTGAGCATTGTTAGTTATAATCTTCATTGGACAACCAAATCTTGATAATATATTATTTTCTAAGAAAGAGATAATCACTGAATCATTTTCTTGCCTTGTTGGGACCGCTTCTATCCATTTGGTAAAGTAATCAGTGGCTGTGAGAATCCAGTGATGCTGACCTGATGAAGGAGGATGGATTTCCCCTATAAAATCTAATCCCCATTGCTGGAAAGGTGCTTCAACATATATGGGAACCAAAGGCAGTGGCATAAGCTTCCTCTTTCCTTCAAATACTTGACATTCATGACATGTAGCTATCTTTTTTATAGATATCTCTGAACATAGTTGGCCAAAAATAGACAACCCTCAAGATCTTGTTTGCATTAACTTTCCAATAGTGATGTCCTCCATGTTGTGGGGAAAAATGCCTATGCAGGACAATCCTATCCACCTAAGGTGTGACAGTGCCTTAGCAACAAACAGAGACAGCTATTCTAGTATTCTTCCTTTATGAATTAAGAATGAAGAGAGAGATGGATGGACTAACCGGTGTCTTCTGTTTGTCCCTCGATCCAGCTTCTCTTCTCTTGGAGAGTTCCCAGCTACTTGCCTTCTCGCTCGCCCAGCTTCAAGAGGTTTCTTCAAGATCACAAGAAGAGAACACTACACAAGACATGGATTCATATTCATAACTAGTTCAGGATTAGAAATAAACTAAACATACTAATGCAATCATACATCAAAAATACATCAGTATATACGAGAAACCAAGATAGCTTTATTGATGAATAACAAGGTTCAGGAAGAGATACAACCCAGAGGGCTCCAATCCAACATCTCCTTCCGAGCAAATGGAATTCCTATCTTCACCCCCTTCAAAGCATTAAGCACCCAATGATTCCAATCTCAAACCAACAGCAATTCTTTGCAATAACAAAATTCCAGCCTCTAGATCTCATGGAGGAGAGATCCATATATAGATGTTTAGAGAGAGGACGAGTCAGCTTGAGATTTGACTAGTGTCCTCTCCCTCTGTCAGTTCTTGATTCCACTTGGAGGTTCTTGCTTCCACTTGGAGATTTGGAACCTCTTACTCATCACCAGTCGAATTCCCTGAGGCAAGTGTCATTTTGGAAGCTTCCTGGGTTTTGACACCTTGAGAAATGAACTTGCCACATGTCCAATCTCGCTCAGCGCAGGTAGCTAGTGTTGCCTTTGACATTCAGCGCAGGTAGCCAGTGTTGGCTTTGACATTCAGCGCAAACAGCTAGTGGAGCCACTGAAATGATCCTGAATTGACTTGTTTTTGAGTAGTTTCTGGTGGAGAACTTCTGTGAATTGCTGTGGTTTGTTAGCCTTGTTCCTCTAGGGGTAGGAACAACATGTTTAGGGACTTTGGATCCCTTAGATTATGGACATTTCATGCTCAATGTTGTAAGGCACAAAAATGTCTATAACAGTTGCCCCCTAAAGTATGAGGCTGTTTATCGGGTGAAATGCTTTATCAGGGGGATCCGAAGTTCATCCAATGCTAGGAGGAGACCTGTAATTAATTTTCATACTGCTTTCATGATCTAGCTGAGGCAGGCATTCCCATGCTCAGCTTTATAAATTCATTTTTCTGTACATAGAACAGACAATCGTCTGATGGTAGACTGATAATTTTGATGAAATTATCATCCTTTGAGTAGGATGATTATCTGTTGCAATGATGTACATGTCAATGTCATTATCTTTCCTGAATATATATCACAGCTCGGATGGATGAAAGTAGATCCGGGGTCTTCAAACTCGTTCGATCTTCACTCTAAGTACAAGTCGATCCATGTGAGGAATGTTCTGAAGTCGAACATGGAAAGACATCGCTTGATTACCGGTCAATGATGTAAACCGTTAACAAGCGCGAGAGGAATCACCGATAATGATGATGACCCTCAAGGTACTGTAGTGCAATTCACGTGGTGTGAATAAAGGACTTGGCATCGAACACCACGCAAAATCTTTCGGTCGAAGGTCATTGATGTATACCTGTCGCCGGAAGTGAGAAACTTGCCATTGAGGCATGCAAGCTTCAAAGTACTGAAGGGGTTGTTCCCAGATCAACTTCTTGGATAATGAGCTGATGTCGACAAGAAGCGATCCGTCAAAGGAGGGCCTTAATGAATCCCACATCAGTGACACGGAACGGAGCTAATGATTTTAATGGAGGTGAAAACGATCTATGACATATGATTCAGGGTGGCGGTCATGAAAGGATGAAGGATAATGTACGGCAGTGGATGGGACACGGTTGACTTTTCTGAACGACTTCTCTTGAACATGTGGCGACACTGATGCGATGGATCGGTAGCATTACCCCAAATATGCATGGTATGGCGAGACCATGGATGTGACCGGTGAATGAAACAACCCAACCCGATTGTGGTACGGAGGAAAAGTGTCATGTTCAAGAGCGACTTGCTACCATCAAATTTTTCTTGAGTTTCTCCCAATTTCTCCCCAGTCATTGCTGACCAGTACCTCTTTATTTTTGTCAAGCTTGAGGAGGATAACATATGCTTGTTCTATAATCTGCTCTTCGGGCAAGCCTATCGCTATGTTTTAACAAGCCTAGCGATAGTGAAACTCGTTCTCGTCTAAAGACAAGTTTGTCGCTATTTAATGATTTTAACAAGTCTAACGACAAAGATAACTCGGTCCTTTTCATTTTTAGAGAGTCTGAAAAGGTACATAAAGTTAACTCCAAAAGTCCTTTTTCGTCATCTAATCCCTTTCGTCTGAAAAAGTATAAAACAATACAGAAGGGATGAGTTTTCGATAGTTTTAACGAGCCGGATAAAACAAGCGCTCGATCTTTTTGTGCAATAATCCATCAGGTCCAAAAAGATTAAAATCTAGAGGAGGGATAGCACTTCCTGTCCCTTTAACGAGCTGGAAGGCCAAGGACTCGGCAATCTTTTCATATTTTACGAGTCACTTGAAAAGAGCTTAAAGAAGACTCGTCTTTTGAGGAACGAGTGATAAACAGGGTTAGCAGCTGATTCCAGGTACAGGTTGGAATTTTCCAATCACGGCAGTGTCACAAGGATGGCTAGTGAAATCACTCTTCGCAGCTGTTCCTCAAAATGGGTAAACAATCATATGGAGGTGAATGATCGGCCAAATGAAAAGTGGAGGTGACGGGCAAGCACGACCAAGGCTTTAATGGCTGATAAGGTTACATTCACAGTGGTTATTTACCGGGTAGTGGTTCATTTTTTATTTTAAAATGAGCTTAAACGCTGGTGGAAACACTTGCTCATTGCTTATGTTTATTTTTTAACGAGCATGAAGTCCGCGTTAAAACTGCTCGGATCTTGCGTTTATTTTTTAACGAGCATGAACTGTGTGCTAAAACTGCTCGATTATACCAGTCATATGATAAGGGTGTCTCATTGAGATTCTATTTTTTATGGAGCTTCATCTCACAAAGCTTTTCCCAGCATCCTTTCTTTATGCAAGTTAGGAAACGGCTAACCCAAAAAACAGATAAATAACCGCTCTTTGCTTGCACTCCAAAAGGTTTGCATGCCCCCAGGTATAAAATATGATTTCAAGGTTACCCCTACTTCATTTCCGTCAAAACATTCGTTTCACCGAGAGAGGCCTACCTCTTTTAGGTTACCCAAAGATTGTCTCGTTAGTATTTCAAACAAAACACTTCCTCGGCAATGTCTACTGAAATAGACAAAGGTGAGTGACGTAGCCCGCCAACTCACATAAATTTGACAAAAGAATCTTATTCTAGAATAACCCTCTTCCTAGACGGACGGGGTACAGACTAGTCATATTCTCTCGCGGAAACCTACTCTATACCCAAAGTTTCCCTACCGAAGCAGACCAGGACGCATGCCCCCTGGGTTCCAGTCATATCCTCCCGGATTACTCGCGCTCATCAGGAGGACGGACCGTGGGTTGAGACACTTCTTGCGTGAATAGACCATTTAGGGATGGTATATGACTATTTGCGATGCGTGATCCGGGAAATGAAAGTTGGTCCACGAGCTTGACCACTCTTCCTTCGTGCGGAAAACACATTACTCTAAAGAGTGAGGAGACGAGGGCCCCCATGCAATATATATAGTCTCGTCCAAGGAGTAGGTTATAATCCAAGGGTCCTTGAACGACCATCACGTTCATTTGAACGGTCTTCCCTTTCAATGTTATGGGCACATTGGGGAGGATCCCTAAACGTCGACTGGTTCCTTTATCAAAGCCCGATAGATTTCTCATTTCAGGCAAAAGCGCTGGCGAACCAAGCGCTTTCCAAGAAATAGAGGAAAGGATACTCACAGATGCCCCCTCATCAATGATAGTGCCAGCCATTACCATTCTGTATATTTGAACGATAATTCTGAATGGTATGCTTGCTGGCAACCGAGGTCTGCCTAGTTGGTTTCAGTCGAACGAGACAACTAGGTTGCTTGGTGGTGGGACCGAGTAGACGGCCGGGTATGACTCTGACGAAGTTCCTTCCTGCGATAAAGGAATGGGCAAATTGCCCCCTTGTTCGTCGGAGTCTGTGTTGATGAAGAGAATTTGGACGGTGTCATCTTTATTCTCCTCTGTGATGGTATCATTCGAAGATAGAGCCTCTGAAGGCAAAACCGGGTCAACTGCCGCCTCAACCTTTTGACTTTCGTCAGGCACGGATCCAGACGGTTCATCTTCAATGATAGGTGCTTCGGCTGACCACCTGGGCGGGCCAGCCGGGTTCTCAACTAGTGAAGGACTTGGCAGGAGTTTTTGATATCCAGGAGGAAGTTGCGCTCGTAAGATCGGGCGATCTTCCAAAACTCTTTTAGCCTCGTCTAAGAAGGGACAACGGTGGATGGCATGGTTGCCTTCACACAGTTTGCAAGGAAATCTAGCTTTCCCTCTCTGTCCTGTGGCTTCACTTTCACTAGTTGATGGTGAGCAGTCAACGTGGCTATCAGAGGTTGACGCTACCGAATTGTGCAAACGGGGAGACCAGTCCCTTAGTATCCGGGGGATGCAGGGACAATCTCTGTGGAAGTGGTCTCCCTTGCATATGACACATGGCGATTTAGGCCTGGTCAGTGCTGTGTGTGGATTTTTGTCAGACGACACTTGTTTGCCCCCAGTCGCTTTTGGCTCCTTCTTCTTCTTCTCTTTCTTCTTCTTTTCCTTCTTCTCCTTAGGAACTCAGTTTTTTGTTTTACCAGTTCCGTCAAGCGAAGAGGGAGGAGAGGGAGAATTAGATGAAGTAGAAGGCTGGTGAGCAACTCTGATCTGGTCTAACTGTTGACTCGACTGTTTAGGGATAGTGGTGTTCTGAACGACATTGGTTGAAAAGAGCCAGACTGGCAGGCCAATTGTCAGTCCTGGAAGCGACAATGTGGCCATATGCGGCACACCAACATCTCCCCAAGAGGAGAAGGGACTAGGATTTCCACCAAGGGGAATTCCTTGGTTGGTGTGCTCCATTTTTTCAACCTAAAGATCAACGCAGGAATAGGGGTGATTGTTCCGTTTAAAATAAATTTTAACGACGCTTTAGACACAACTTGCTTTTTCACTTTTAAATAGTCGAGAAAAAGCTAAAGATGACTCTAGTCTCCTTCGATGTTTTAACGAGCTCGAAGTGACAAATGCTCGGATGGACTTTTTCCGTTATAGAGTCTGAAAAAGGCCAAAAGGAACTGCTCTGGAGTTCTAGGCAGAGGGTGTGCCAAACTTTTCGCAAAACCGCAGAATACTTTTTAGGGTACGGGCGGTCGATCTTCCTGAATGCTGTGTTCAGTGAATTGCGATCAGTAGGGCGGCCGACACAACTTCCTAAGGATAAAGGGTTTATGCCTATAGGGGTCTCCCAATATATACGTGAAGGTACGTGGGAGCACAATCCGTACTGGCGCTATCGTCCCTCAGGAGGAATCACCCACCATCCACGAGATCGACAGTCACCAGGCTTTACGACGCCGGAACACGTCTCTAGCCTAGACCTCTATGTTGTGCGTTATGTGGAAAAGCGTTGTTAAGTTCATTCAATTTATTTTAGGTTGATCTTTTTAGAAGTTTGCCTTTTGAGGTTCACCACGAGATGTATGATACAATTCCTAAATTTAGTCTAAAGATGATAAGCAAGCTTTATATCTTTTCAACTTTGAAAATCCTAGCTACTAAGGGAAAAGAAAGACACCATCTTTTCTCAAAGAGAAATCAACACACTCTAATGCACTTTTCCTAAATCAAACATGCAAACTATCAAGATGAAAATGCACAATGCAGGTGTTTGTTTTCCGCTTTCTTAGTATTGATGCCTACAAAGAAAGCTTTTTTGTACAACTTTGAATTTGCTTTTAAATGACAAATACAAACAAGTTTACTTTTCGAAATCAGAGAGGGTAGAAGAGATTACAACACTTAACGATTTTCGAAATGAACACTTGTTTCGACACTTAAAAGAGACAAACTCAAACCAATAAGCAAAAGCAGATGTATAATCAACTGCAAACAGCCAATGAACTCTCTCCTAAGATCACAATCAACAGATCTGAATCAAGGGCTATAGGATGATTATTTCACTCATGCAAAGGAAAACTGCGAATGACGCCACAAACACATAAAAACACTCACAGTCTTTTTGTACAAAAGGAGGCGGAATTTAAGCAGAGAAAAGGAGTTATCAGACTGGTACCTATGCTGGTTACAGGCTGCAAAAATCAGAGATCAAAACAAGGCAAAACAGAGCAGAGAACCCCAGTTGCACAAGGCCAAACTGGTTCAGCGCAACCTCAACATAGGGGTTTTGACATTTAGCGCAGGTAGCCTTCACGGGACCTGCGTTGAAATGCAGAACCTCTTCACAGCTGTCGCGCTGAAGGAGAAACAAGAGTTTCTCACTAGGTTCTGGGTCACAGATTGCTATTTAATCTACTGTTTCAGGCCAAATAAAAGCAACAAGCAAGGTACAATAAAAGGGATGCTTTGAGGGAGTACTAAGATCTATCACAAAGGATCATCAAATCATTTGTGAGTCCATCGTTCAGATCATAGACAAGTCCAGTGATTGGATCAAAGCAGCAACTGTCTACTTTTCATCTGGGAATAGCAGATGCAGTTCGATTGTTGCTATCAAGTCTATGAAACAAACAATGATAGAAACACAAATAAAATGAATAAACAGATTTCCCTAGCGGAGTCACCAATTTGTTGTGGGGAAAAATGCCTATGCAGGACGATCCTATCCACCTAACGTGTGACAGTGCCTTAGCAACAAACAGAGACAGCTATTCTAGTATTCTTCCTTTATGAATTAAGAATGAAGAGAGAGATGGATGGACTAACCGGTGTCTTCCGTTTGTCCCTCGATCCGGCTTCTCTTCTCTTGGAGAGTTCCCAGCTACTTGCCTTCTTGCTCGCCCAACTTCAAGAGGTTTCCGCAAGATCACAAGAAGAGAACACTACACAAGACATGGATTCATATTCATAACTAGTTCAGGATTAGAAATAAACTAAACATACTAATGCAATCATACATCAAAAATACATCAGTATATAGGAGAAACCAAGATAGCTTTATTGATGAATAACAAGGTTCAGGAAGAGATACAACCCAGAGGGCTCCAATCTAGCATCTCCTTCCCAGCAAATGGAATTCCTATCTTCACCCCGTTCAAAGCATTAAGCACCCAATGATTCCAATCTCAAACCAACAGCAATTCTTTGCAATAACAAAATTCCAGCCTCTAGATCTCATGGAGGAGAGATCCATATATAGATGTTTGGAGAGAGGATGAGTCAGCTTGAGATCTGACTAGTGTCCTCTCCCTCTGTCAGTTCTTGATTCCACTTGGTGGTTCTTGCTTCCACTTGGAGATTTGGAACCTCTTACTCATCACCAGTCGAATTCCCTGAGGCAAGTGTCATTTTGGAAGCTTCCTGGGTTTTGACACCTTGAGAAATGAACTTGCCACATGTCCAATCTCGCTCAGCGTAGGTAGCCAGTGTTGCCTTTGACATTCAGCATAGGTAGCCAGTGTTGGCTTTGACATTCAGCGCAAACAGCTAGTGGAGCCACTGAAATGATCCTAAATTGACTTGTTTTTGAGCAGTTTCTGGTGGAGAACTTCTGTGAATTGCTGTGGTTTGTTAGCCTTGTTCCTCTAGGGGTAGGAACAACATGTTTAGGGACTTTGGATCCCTTAGATTATGGACATTTCATGCTCAATGCTGTAAGGCACAAAAATGTCTATAACACTCCACAATCTCCCTTATGAAATTCATCAATTACTTTATCAGCTTCTTCTTCAATGAGGCAATTTAACAATATCCCTCCTACATCTTTCCAAAACAAATTTTGGTCATACACAAAATATCTTAGAGATTTCATCTTGACAAACCGGGCTTTGGATTTTGAAAGATTAGCAAGGGCTCTATTATGCTGCAAAACAAATGCTACACCTTGTACCATTCTGAAACCAAGAATTTTTCATTTATTTGGACCAATTCCTCTTCATTTTCAGCAATTTCTGAGATCTCTGTACTCAAGTTAATATCAAGACAGTCCAAATTTGATTGTGTTAGCAGCTTCGCTAAGCCTTGACCCTTTACCAACTTTGTGGGTTTAATCTCAATGTCATACTCTAACAATTTTGCTATCCACTTGCCCCTTTTTCCATCTGGATCAGCCTGTGTTAAAATATCCTTTATAACAACATTTGGAATGTAGGCAACAATGTGAGAATGCAAAACATAAATTCTGAAATCCTTTATTGCTTTCACCAAGGCATAGGCTTGCTTCTATAGGATGTTATATTTCATTTCAGCATTTGCTAATGTCTTGCTAAAGAAAGAAATAGGTTGTTCAGTACCTTGACTTCCCTTTTGCAATAGAACTACAACAATTGTGTCCTCAGAAGCAAATGTAAAAATAATGAATTCCTTGGTAAAATCAGGGCTGATAAGTACAAGTGCTTGTGTGAGTGCCTTCTTGATCTCCTCAAATGATTTCTTTGCTTCAGCTATCCACTTAAATTCCACTCTCTTTTTCAACATCTTTGTTATGCTCTTGACAACTTCAGCAAAGTTAGGAATGAATCGTCTAACAATGTTAACTTTTCCAAGGAATGATTGAATCTCTTTCCTACTTCTTTGCAAATCTAGCTTTTGAATTGCACTAACTCTATTAGGATCAATCCTAATTCCTTCTTCAGAAATAATATGACCAAGAAGTTTGCCAGAGGTTAAAGCAAAAATGCTTTTGGTTGGATTAAGAGAAATCCCAAACCTTCTACATTTCAGCATAACTCTTTCAAGGTGCTTCAAATGATCTTCTTCTTTGTTTGAAAAAACTGTGATGTCATCAAGATAAACCACCACTGATTTGTCCTTTTCTTCAGCAAAAGCACTATCCATTGCTCTCTGGAAGGTGGCTCCTACATTCATGAGACCAAAAGGCATCTTGGCGTACATGAATGTTCCCCATGGCGTTGTGAAGGATGTTTTCTCTTGATCATCTGGATGAACAAGAATCTGATTGTACCCTGAGAAACCATCAAGAATAGACATCCTTTGTGAACCAAAAATGTTTTGTAGAATCAAATCCATCTTGGGAAGAGGATAATTATCTTTCAATGAAGATTTATTCAGATTTATGAAGTCTATACAAATCCTGATCTCTCCATTCTTTTTCCTGACTGGGACCAAATTAGCAAGCCAATTTGAGAATCTGATTGGAACAATAATCTTAGCATCAAAAAGTTTTTTCACTTCCTTTTCAATCAATGGCATAAGAAGAGGATTAATTCTTCTTAACTTCTGCTTGAAAGGCTTTTCATTCTCCTTAATAGGAATGGTATGCTGTATAATTTAGGAATGATATTGTTTCAAGTCAGCATAACTCCATGCAAAAACATCAATGAACCTTTTCATCATCTCAACATATTTAGTCTTCATATCAGCTGAAAGAAATTTTGAAATCTTGACCATCTTAGGCACAAGCGAGTCTCCTAAATTGCAGCTTTCCACCTCTTCTTCATCAACTTGTAATTTTGGTGCTTTGAATACATTGTTTTGATCAAACAATTTCTCAAGGGGAATGAGACCCTTTGGAATCAAGTTGTTTTTTAATTGTAAGACTTTAGGCTTTTCCTTTGATTCCACAAACATATTTTGCTAATCCATTTGAGTGCTCTGAAATTCTTCCTTTAACTCAATGAAATTCCTCACCTATTGATCATCCTCAAAGACTTGCCAATTAATGATGTTATCTGGTATAACTGGTCTGTGACGAAATTCCACCTCATATTTTTCATAAGAGTGTGTAGGAATAATAAAAAGGCTGGCAGAAACAGCAAGAGAGTCTGCAATAGAGTTTTGGTCTCTGGTTTGATACTGAAAGTATGAGCCTGAAACCTTTCCAACATATCCAACACTAAGTTTCTATATGCCCTCATCCTTACATCCTTAGTTTAGTAAGCACCTTCTACTTGTTTTATTACCAATTCAGAATCTCCACAAACAACAATATTTCTAGCTTTCAATTTTAACAAAGCTTCTAATCCCAAAATTAGAGATTCATACTCGGCCATATTGTTAGTGCAATCAAAATTCAGCTTGTAGGAGAGAAACTTACTTTCTTTGTTAGGACTTGTGATCCAAATCCTAGCTCCTAGCCCCTCTCTTCCTACTGATCCATCAAAATATAATGACCACCAACCTGTTGTCTCATGTTCATCTTTTTGTTGATCCCCTTGGCACTGGTTTTCTGAAATCTTATCCTCTGATTTCTCTTCAGCTGACTCATTGAAAAGAATGGTTGATCCGAGACCAGTGTCACATGAATAGATTCAAAAGTTTTGAGGTTTATCTTTTCTGCTTACCATATAAGCCATTCTGGTCTCCCGATACAACCTCCTTTTCTCACCAAAAATAGGGATGGTAGCATAGGTAAGGTCCATCTGCATTGTGCCCTTGATTTTTGCTGCCACAATCTTGAAATAAGCATTCCAAACTTGGGTGGAATGTAAACCACACCAATGTCCATGACAATTTTTTTTGCTGGAATTTGTATGAGACCCACAACAACATCTTTAATCAAACCAATGCATTGAACTCTTTTTGAATCAAAGGAAAATAAATTCTTATATGGTCTAGTTACCTCTAATCCCAGTCTTTCCATGATCACCTTGGGCATAAGATTATGAGATGCCCCTGAATCTAACATAGCATTATGTAAAGTCATGTCCTGAATGCTAATGCTTATGTAGAAAGGAGGAAACTCTTCATTCTGTTCATCTTCAAGTCATGGACCTAAGCAAATAATAGGATTATCTTCTTGTACATTTAGGATATTAGCTACTCCCAGTTGTGAATTGAGCATTTCAACAATCTTACTTCTGTATTTTTCTACCTTGAGGATTTCAATAAAGGGGACTGATATTTTGATTTTTGCAATCTCATTCTCAAGGTTAAAAACAGAAATAGTCTTCTCAATTTCTTTAGTAGGTGATGGAGCTTGAATAACCTTTTTGTAAGGTGGAGATACATTCTTACCTTCAGAAACCTTTGAGTTGTCCTTCTTATCTTCAACTGCCTTTGAGGTATCCTTCTTGGGCTATGCTTTGCTTGCTGTAATGGGCACATTTCTATTCCTAAGATTGTACTGCTTTTGCATCTCAAAGATAGCATGCTGATAGCCCTTTAAATAGTCTGAAGGCTCTTCTCCAGGCATGGTCATACCGGACTCATCATGTTCTTCCTTAGTCAAGAAAATACCTGACACTTCTTCATCAAGACAATAGATGGACTCGTCAGGAATTTCAGGTTCATCTTCTTCATCCACCAAATTTTGTTGGAAAGGGGGTCTTACTGGAGGATCTGGCTATTGATTTCTATTCTCTCTTGGCCTTTGCTAATTTTGAGGTCTTCTGAACTGAGGATTCCTAAATTGAGGGGAGCAGAGGTATTCCCAAGAGCCAACGGATCCATTAATTTTTCCATGGTCTTCATCATTGTTTCAAACTTATCTTCTGGAGCTGAAGTGGAAGGTTTCTCTTCTTCTTTTAGCTTAGCTTTTGCCATCTTTGATTTCTTAGCAGCAATCATGTTTACTTCCACTTTAATTCCATCATTTTTCATATCAGCAAGAGTAGCAGAATTCCTTTCTCTGAGTAACAGGGATAAATCAGAATCAAATGCTTCAGCATATCTCAATTGTGCCAAGGCACCAGGAGGTTTCAAATGGGCTGGGATGGAATTGTGTATTTTATTAAACCTCTTGGAGAAGTTTTGGACAGTTTCATCAGGAGCTCTTCTAAGATTGTAGTATTCAGTAAGAGCGTGGACAGGGTTAGTTCTATTTCCCCATTTCCTTAAGAAACTATCTTCAAACTCTGCCCAACTGTGAATGCTTCCAGCTCTAAGAGCTTTAAACCATTTTCTAACCTCTCCAATGAAATTTTGAGAAAACAATCTTAGCTTCACATCCTCATCATCAACTTCCTCTCTGTCAGCAAAATCGTTGAATCTGTCTACATGTTCTTCTGCTGTAATTTCTTCATCTCCACCCCACGTTGGAATTCTAGCAGCATATTTGTTGGGAAGGTCATGTAAAACGGCAGGGAGGGTTAGTGGAGCATACCTAGCAGGTACGACCATAATGAATGGAGGAGCAGTGATGACAGGTATTGTATGAATAGTGGAAACAGAACTGATATGAAGTGGATTTCCTAGTGTTTGAGAACTACTAGGACTAGCAGAGGCAGAGGATAAACTGCTGATACAAAAAGGACTATTTGGACTTTGCAAACCACTGACAAAGGTGCTCCAATTTGGAAGGGGTAGACCAGTTTTAGATTTGAGTAAGACTTCAAAAGGATCAAGCTCTTTGAGTTTATTTAAGTCTTCCTCTTCTAACAACAATTCAAAAGTAATAACCCCCCAAAATTCCTCCTTATCTTTTTGTGACAATAAGGATGAAGTATCAATGCCTCTTTTTTGTAAATCTAAAATAATTCCAATAAGTTATTCTTCATTTTCAGACCTCAACAATACCTCATGAATCTTATCATCAACAATTTTGTCCTCAGAACTTCTTGAAAATTCAGAGACCAAAGATTTTGAAAACGATGGAGTACCTGGTGTTTCAATAAATCTTTGTCTACTCCTTGAAATGGTGTTTGGATTGTCCATAGGAGTAGGTGGATCTGGGTCAGGATTTCTCTGTGTATATCTCCCTCTCGAAGCCACCTTTTAAACTTTGAAATTGTATGGAGTCACCAAGGTAGAACGCAGCCTCGAAAAGTCTTCTAAGCTCCTGCGACCTTCAGAAGTTCAGTCTCTTGTTTTCGGGAATGAATAATCTTCAGGCTCTCGGCAGATGCACCAAAATGTTATCTCAAAATCAAGCCCTGGAAGGCTGCACACCAGGAAGACTTCAAGTAACTCTTTCAAACCAATATTTTATCTAAGGCTTAGCCTCCTTAGCCTAAGAGGGCTCTCTCAAAGGATTAAAGATTTTGTGATTATGATTAAGATGGCTAACTCTTTGTGAAACAAATAGGAATGAGGCTGGTGAAATCAAAATTAACGAGCATCCATTGGGCTTATGGAGTCATATTTCATTTATCATTAACAGTGGAATTGGCTTTGCAATAAAATCAAGGCATTCAAATTTCAATATAAACAGAGTACACCAAACACAAAAGGACAGTCTATGAGTATATGAAGGAAATTAGAACACTGCAAGTGATTTCTAGGTAATCAAATACTCATAATACTGTAGACAACATGAAAAGACAACAAGAGGAATTCATACATTGAAGTCTCTATGATTCTTGAGCAGCAGAAGCTAGTACTGTATTACCAAAAGAAACAGAGCCTTTACATAAGCTTAACAACATAGCTCTTTTTACATAAACTTCCAACCCCTATTACATTTCCCTTTGTCCTATTTATAGAGTTCTTCTACCTGACTGAGATTCCTCCTCAAACCTAAGGGGAACTAGAAATCTATTTCTAATGACACCTGTTCAACTTTTAACTACCTATTAAATGTAGCAAACTATAACTAGACTTTCTAGAGATCTAAATCAAGTAGGAATCTAACTCCTTATTCTGCTAATAATAGCCTTGATTACAATCATTCTCATTCTTTGACATCTGGTCCCTTTTTAGTTTGGTTGTGGTGAATGTTCAAAGCTCCATGATGGTCTTCAATGTCACATCTTCTCCATTGCCCTGAAACATAGGAAACTACCCCTGTTTATCAGCCTTTGGTTTGCCTCAAAATGTTCGAATCCAAAGAACCATGCCCTTTATCTTTGATTATCCAAAATATAACAAATTGCCACGTCTTTGATGTGCTCTCAACCCCTTTTATGTGTAAAGGCAAAAGCTCTTCCATGTTGTCTGACATATCTTGGACTGTAGTAAATGTGCTCACTTTATGAAAAAAAGTTTATATTTTGGATTCGAATACATGTTTCCTCGACCTGTCTTGACCTTGTTGAGAGCTGATAGCTTCAGATGATCTCTTGTAGATATTCCCTTTTCAAAATTCCTGCTTGTATTACAAAATCGGTTGATTGATATTAGATTGTTTAGCTTCAACAATTTCGTAGCGCGCTACGAAACTGCTGAGCTTTAGTCATCACCTTCAGCAATTTCGTAGCGCGCTATGAAACTGCTGAGTTGTTCCAAAAATCACAGTTTCAACCGAAATTTTTTCTATTTGAGCCTTTTTTTGTTTAAACATTCTTTCAACTGCTCCAAGGCCTTCCAAGACTGAATGGAAATGTAGGATTCTTCAAGAAATATTATACGAAGCAAAATCATCAAAATTTGAAGCATAACCTTACATGAAGTGGGATTTCTTTAAGGAGATTCCTTCAGCTCGCTTAACTGTATTTTTAAATCTTCAATTTGTTTCTTCATGACCTTGATTCCAGATCTGAGGTTTGTATTAACCTTTCTGATAAATTGAGCTTCCTTTATTGCAGGAGTAGTCCAGCTACGGAATTGAACACTAAAATCAACCACCTTGGGAATTTGAAATGTTTGGTCCTCCCACCGAGCTTGCATTTGGTTAAAATAAGCCTCCTTAATTGCAAATTTTTTGGTAGCTTTCTTCAATCTAGCAATTTCAAAGTTGGCCGATTCCAATCTCTTTTTCAAGTCTTCCACACTACCTTCTTCTTCAGTGGCAACTGTTTTTCGTTTATCCTTTCTTTCATGAGGCCGTGTCACCTCCCCTGTTTCATCTGATCTTGGCAGTACCTCCTGTACTTGTTTGAACTTCCTCGTTATGGGTCTCCTAGGCTTAAAAACAAATTGATCAACCTGATCATCAAACTTGAGTTTCTTTGAGGCTTTGACCCTCTTAGCCTTCTCTTTTCCTGACTGTATCAAATCAACTTGAAGTAGTGGGGAATCTTCAATGTCAATTGCTTGCAATAAATCATTTAAGTCTCCCTTTGAAACAGGGCTTTCTTCAATACTCACTGACTTACCTTTTTCTTTAGCCACTTGGCACCTAGTCCTTCTTCTTTGAACTCCTTCGCCTGTGCTTGATTCATGTGCAGTTTCTTTGACCTGAGTTTTCTCTTTAATGGACTGCTGGGGTGTATCCTGAATAGTCAGTGGCCTGGTAGATTCTCTTACTTGTTTCCTTGCCTTTAACTTTGAAAACCTCTTGGATCTTGTTTTTGCCTGAGGACAGGTTGTTGTTGAAAGATCTTTTGTAGCTTGAGGGCTGAGATCGGTCTTGCTCTTGAAACCAGACATGAATATGAATGTGTCCCAATCTCTGCCTACCCTTTGGAGTTCATGCAGAACAATCAACTTAATCAAGCCATGGTGGAACAATGAAGTCTCACATGCTTCTTTTCTTAGTTGCACCTTGTCACACATTTTACTTAAGCTGTGGAATAAGTAAAAAGGTAGATCAATAGATGTCTTTCTGTGTGAAATGCAACAAAAGTTTAAAATGGTATGAATACACCTTGTTATATCTCCCTTCACAAGTCAGGTACTTCTGTATACAGGTAAGAAAATGGGCATATGATTCTTTGACATAACTTCTAGGAACAGACTTGCTTAAATCTGAGTTAATGAACTCTTGCTTTAGAAATTCTTTGCATGGGTTCATATCAAATTTGAAATTCTTGAACCAAATTTCTTGCCCTCTTGGAATCTCCGTAACTGTGGATATCATGTTTGGTGAGACCTGCAATTCCAACATACCAACCTTTGAGTTTAGTCCTGTGAAATTCAGGGCAAATTCCTTAGTAACTTGTGCATGACCTCCCTAGAGCTTCTTGCAAAAACTCCAACATCCAGCTTGTTTAAATGCATGCTCAACTTCTCTATTCTTCAAGGTTATGTCTAAACCTTCAGGCTCGTTTCTCAAACATTTTCCTGATTTGTGATCTTTCCTTTCTACCGATCCCTCCGTGAAGATTTAGTGTAATGGAGGCTAGAAATGCTAGCGCTGCTCAAACTCCAATCTCTGCCTCACTTGAATGGCTGCCTCGCTTGATAGATGCCTCGCTTGATGAAAATGTTTTCAAATTGAAATCTTGTAGACTTGTTTCTCATGCAAGGCATACAATCATCATTAAGACTGTGCATACCTAGCTTTTCTTGGAACTTGTAATCCGTGTGTATCAACATACCTAGTGGTTTTAATAATGGAGATAAGTGGTTGGACATGATAGGTGGAGTGCATAAACTGACAATGAATGACGCAACCATAGATTAACTTGACAGATTTGACAGTTGGGAAAGATTCGCTACGGAATGCACGAATCTTCGATTTCGCAGCGCGGTCAGTGTAAATTTTGAATTATGCGCTGCGAAATCACCTAAAACGCATCGCGCTGCAAAATCACCTAAAGGACTTTTGCGCTGCGAAAACACTTCAAAATGGTTATGTGTGCTACGAAATCACCTAAAAGGCTTTATGGCACATAGTAATTTTTAAACCAAACTGACACATGGCTATGAGACCAATGATGAATGAGAATGACTAGTGATGAATGAGAATGCATACTTGACTCAAGACCCCCTAAGACTGAGACTCTAAGGAAAAACGAAATCAAACTTAGACTGGCACCGACCTTTATCATCAAGCTAGTATGAGAAATTTTAGCATTAGAACTCTTATGTGATAACAGCTTGTTTGTTCGGAATTGCGAAAATATTCATTTAAAGTGCTTCATGTGAAAGATTCATTTTTCATTTTATGAAAAGGAGAACATCATTCTAGTTTACTTAAGTGAAAATATTGTATTAGTAGCATCATTGAGAAGCTAGAATTACATCATAATAAGCATTGGAAATGAAATGAAACTTCTTATGTTGTTATAGGAAGATTAAGTGCATTTACGATATTTATTAGAGAAATATTTCATTCTTTGATTTTTGCATTGATTTTGTGTTCCCTATCTCTGAATTAGTGTTAATTTTCATCGAAGAAAGATCTCTTCTCTCATATAGCTGCATGTAGGAGTTTTGTCAGATGATAGCGGTAGGGCCTTGTAATTGAAACCTAGTTCGAGATCAACCATTAAAATTTATCAAATTAACCTAAGGAATCATTGAAACTTAACGTTCACATTTAGTGGTCTAGGCTAGAGATGTGTTCCGATGTCTTTAAACCTAGCAGTTGTCGTTCTCTTCGGCACTAGACTGCGCTAGTATGGATTTGTGCTCCCATAACATCAAGTATATAACTGGAGACCCCTCTAAGCTGCAATCTTGTATCCATAGGAAGACGAGCCAGTTGCCTTGCAAATGTGATACACCAAACACAACATTCGGGGAGATTGCCTGCCTGTACTTCTCGGTTCGCCGGGAGGTATTCTGCAGTTCACAGTTTCCTAGTAATCCTTTTTACCTAGATCATATAGAGCAATCATTTTTTATCTTTACTGACTCTTTAAATTTGAAAAGATCATTTGAGCCCTTGTCCTTTTGTTATCGGGAAATCTAGTGTCTATGCAAAATTGCTAGTCCCACTAAGGCCGGTAGCTACCTTAGAAACAAACAAACTAAAACTACTTTCATTTTCCTTTATGAGAAATAGATAAGAGGGGAATAAAGGAGACCAACCTCTATCTTACGCTTGGTTCCTTGCTTGATTCCTCTCCCTTTTGGTAGATCTTTGCCACTCGCTTCCTCGTCTACCCAGCTTCAAAGAGCACCTGTAGAATCAAAGCAGCATAACACTATCCAAGAACATAGATCTATTATCATAAGCAATATAGGACCAGATATATATTGACCACACAAATGCATATATCATCAATCATACAAGAATGTGGAGGAAAACTTGAATAGATTTATTAATTATCAAGAATAGCAAAGAGGATTACAACAAATTGTTCTTACCCAGCATCATCCTCTCAGCAAGAAAGACCTTATTCACCTCATGAAAAGCTTAGATCACCCAACAATATGATGTTGCACCAAGAAACTAGCATCACTTCCTTACAAGATACAAAACTCCAGCCCATGGATCTCTGGGATGAGGGATCCATATATAGATGTTTTCAAGGGGGGTGAGTCAGCTTTTGAGATTTGATTAGTGTCCTCTCTCTGATAGATATTGATTCCACTTGGAGATTGATGATCTCTTACTCATCCCTGGGTGAATGCAGAGAGGCAAGTGTCACAAGAGAAGTTTCTGGAAGATTCCATGATCCTCCACCTTGCAGATTGACCTTGCCATTTGTCCACTCTCACCCATCGCACCCCATAGAAGGGCTTTTCAAGATGAATCACACCTCTCATGTGTATTTAGGTGGGATGCAGTGCACTTTAACCATGGAGAAGGTGAGATGGTCCAGCTTTGACTAGTTCTAAGTAGTTTTTCATCGAGAACTTCTGGGAGAAGATGTAATCAGTTTACCTTGTTCTTTTAGAGGTTGGAACAACACTTTTAGGGACTTAAGAGCCCTTGGTTTATGGACATTTATGATTGGGGTTGCAGTGCCCAAAAATTTCTATAAAAGTTGCCCCCTAAAGCATGAGGTTGTTAATCTGTTGATGTCGGGTGAAATGCTTTATCATGAGGATCTGAAGTTTTTTCAAGCTTGAAGGTGACCTGTAATAAGATACAATACAATACATTATCTTCATAATATTTTCATGATCTAGCTGAGGCGGGCATTCCCATGCTTAGATTTATAAATTCATTTTCATGTACATAAGATAGACAATCATCTGAGTGTAGGCTGATGATTATGGTAGAGCCATCATCCCTTAGGTTGGATGATTATTTGTGCAGTAATGATGTACATTTGATGTCTTTATTTTCCTGAATATATATTGCAGCCCGGATGAATGAAACTAGATCTGGGGTCTTCAATCTCGTTCGATCTTCACTCAAAGTACAAGTTGATCCATGTGAGAGATGTTCTGGAGTCGAACATGGAAAGACATCGCCTGATTACAAGCCAATGATGTAAGCTGTTAATAGGCACGAGAGGAATCACCGATAATGATGATGACCCTCAAGGTACTACAGTACAATTCACATGGTGTGAATAAGGGACTTGGCGTTGAGCACCACGCAAAATCTTTCGGTCGGAGGCCTTTGATGTAAACCTGTCGCTGGAAGTGAGAAACTTGCCATTGAGGCATGCAAGTTTCAAAGTACTGAAAGGGTTGTTCCTAGATCAACTTCTTGGATAATGAGCTGATGTCGACAAGAAGCGATCCATCATAGGAGGGCCTTAGTGAATCCCACATTAATGACACGGAACGGAGCAAATGATTTTAATGGAGGTGAAAACGATCTGGTGATATAAGGTTTAGGGTGGCGGTAATGAACGAATGGAGCATAAATGTATTGCAGTGGGTGAGACGCAGGTGAATTCTATGAGCGACTTCTCTTGAACATATCGGTGAGACTAACATGATGGATTGGTAGCATTAACCCCAAATATGGATGGTGTGATGGACCCATGGTGATATGACCAGTGAATGGAAAAACCCAACCTGACTCGGATGCAGAGTGAAATTGTCATGTTCAAGAGCGACTTGCTACCAATAAAGTTTTTTCAAGTTTCCTTCCCAATTTTTCCCCAGTCATTGCTGACCAGTACCTCTTTATTTTTGTCAAGATTGAGGAGGATAACATATGCTTGTTCTATAATTTGCCCTTTGGGAAAACCCATCGCTATGTTTTAACGAGCCTAGCGATAGTGAAACTCGTTCTCATCTGTATGGACAAGTTTTTCGCTATTCGGTTTTAACGAGTTTAACAATAAGGATAACTCGGTCCTTTTCAATTTTATAGAGTCTGAAAAAGGGACGTAAAGAAAACTCCAATAATCCTTTTTCGTCATGTAATCCCTTGAGTCCGAAAAAGTATAAAACAATACAAAAGGGATGAATTTTCGGTACTTTTAACGAGCCGAACAAAACAAGTGCTCGATCTTTTTGTGTAATGATCCCTCAAGTCCAAAAAGATTAAAATCTAAAGGAGGGATAGCGCTTCCGGTCCCTTTAACGAGCTGGAGAGGCCAATTGCTCGACAATATTTTCATATTTTACGAGTCAGTTGAAAAGAGCTTAAAGGAGACTCATTTTTTGAGGAACGAGTGATAAATTCGGGTAGCAGCTGATTCCAAGTAAGGTTTGGAATTTTCCAATCATGGCAGTGTCACAAGGATGGCTATCAGGATCACTCTTCGCAGCTGTTCCTCAAAAAGGGTAAATAATCAAATGGAGGTGAATGATCGGCCAATACAAAGTGGAGGTGATGATGAGAACACGACCAAGGCTTCAAAGGCTGATGATAGTACATTCATGAAGGTTATTTACCAGAAAATGGTTCATTTTTTTAAGAGCTTAAATTCTGGGGGAACATTTGCTCATTTCTTATGTTTATTTTTTAACGAGCTTGAATTCCATGTTAAAACTGCTCGATCCAGTCGTATAATAAGGATATCTCATATAAAATTGGCATCTTTCTAAAGCTTTGCCCCACATCCTTTCTTTATGCAAGTTAGGAAACAACCAATCCTACGAGTTTAAAGGGTTAGAGGATCTACAAATTTAAAAAAATAAATGGTCGCTCTTCGCTTGCATGCCAAAAGGTTTGCATGCCCCTATGTATAATGAAGTAGAGTTTTGAGGTTACCCCTCAATTTGTAGACAAAACATTTGTTTTATCGGTAAAGGCCTACCTTTGACAGAGGTATCTTATTCCCGTCTAACCCCATTTTCCTAAATGGACAGGTGTGTCAACTAGTCATATATCCTTCGCAGAAACCTACCTTATACCCAAGGTTATCCTGGCGAAACAGGACAGGGTGCATGCCCCCTGGGTTTAAGTCATATCCTCTGAATCACTCACGCTCATCAAGAGGATGGACTGGGGATTGATGAGACATTCCTTGTGTGAAAAGACCATTCAGGGTTGTTGTATGACTATTTGCTATGTGTGAACCGGGGAATGAAAGCTGGTCTACGAGCTTGACCACTCTTCCTTCATGCGAAAAACACATTACTCTAAAGAGTGAGGAGACAGTGGCTCCCATGCAATAAATATAGTCACGTCCAAGGAGTAGATTATAATCCAGGGGTCTTTGGACTACCATTATGTTCATGTGAACGGTTTTCCTTCTCAATGTTATCAGCACATTAGGAAGGATCCCTAACGGTCGACTAGGTCCTTTGTCAAATCCTATTAGATTTCTCATTTCAGGCAAAAGCGATGGCGAACCAAGTGCTTTCCAAGCAGTCGAGGAAAGGATACTCACAGAAGCCCCTTCATCTATGATGGTACCAGTCATGACCATTCTGTATATTTGAGCAATGATTCGAAATGGTACACCAGCTGGTAAGCGGGGTCTGCCTAGTAGATTCCAATCGAAGGAAACAACTAGGTTGCTTGGAGGTGGGACCGAATAGACGGCCAGATATGACTCTGACGAACTTCCTTCCTATGGTAAAGGAACAGGTAGACTACCCCCATGTTCATCGGAGTCTGTGCTTACGAAGAGAATTTGAACTGTGTCGTTCTTGTTCTCTTCGGTGACTGTATCATCTAAAGATGGATCCTCTGAAGGCAAGACCTGGTCAACTGCCGCCTCAACCTTTTGACTTTCGTCTGGTGTGGATTCAGATGGTTTATCTTCAATGATAGACGCTTCGGTCGACCACAAGGGCGTGTCAGCCAGATTTTCAACTAGTAACGGACTCGGCAAGAGCTTCTTATATCCAGGAGGAATTCGTAACGGTGAAACCGGACGGTCATCCAAAACTCTTTTAGCCTCATCTAAGAAGGGACAATGGTGGACGGCGTGATCGCCTTCACACAGTTTACAAGGAAATTTACATCTTCCTATTTGTGAGGGCCTTCACTTTCACTAGTTGACGGTGTATTTTCAACATGACCATCAGAGGTTGATGACACTGGATTGTGCAAACGAGGAGACCAGTCCCTTAAGATCTGAGGGATGCAAGGACAATCTCGATGATAGTGGTCTCCTTTGCAAATGACACATGGCGATTTAGGTCTGGATGGTGCAGTGTGTGGATTTTCACTAGACGATGCCTGGTCACCCCTTTCGCCTTTGGTTCCTTCTTCTTCTTCTCCTTCTTCTTCTCAGTTACTTGATTTTTGGCTTTACCATCTTCATCAAGCGAAGAGGAAGGAGGAGAGGAAGAATTGGATGAAGTAGAGGGTTGGGGGGTAACTTTGGTATCATTTAGTTGCTTACTTGATTGTTCAGGAATCACGGTGTTCTGAACGATAGAAGTTGAGAAGAGCCATACGGGCAAGCCGATTGTCAATCCTGGAAGCGACAATGTGGCCATATGGGGTGCACCAACATCTCCCCAAGAGGAGAAGGGACTAGGATTTCCCCCAAGGGGAACTCCTTGGTTGGTGGACTCCATTTTTCTCAACCTAAGACCAATGTAGGAAAGGTGATATTTATTCCGATTAAAATAAATTTTAGACGCTTTGACACAACTTGCTTTTTCAATTTTTAAGATTCGAGAAAAAACAAAAGATGACTCTAGTCGCCTTCGATTTTTAATGAGCCTGAAGTGACATGTGCTCAGATGGACCTTTTCCTTTAAGGAGTCTGAAAAGGAATGAAAGAGACTGCTCTAGAAATCTAGACAGAGGGATTACCAAACCAATCGCAAAACTACAGAACGGCAGTCAATCTTCCCGAATGCTGTGTTCAGTGCATTACGATCGATAGGGCGGCAGACACAGCTTCCTATGGATAAAGGATAAAGCCTATTGTGGTCTCCCAATATATACTTGACGGTACATGGGAGCACAAGTCCATACTGGCACTTATCATCTCAAAGTGGAGGAATCACCCAACCATCAATGAAAACAACAGTTACCAGGCTTTATGACGCCGGAATACGTCTCTAGCCTAGACTTCTAAATATTGTGCGTTAGGTTCCAAAGCATTTTTAGATTCATTAAATTTATTTTACAGTTGATCTTGCTTAAGAAATTTGCCTTTTAGGTTCATCGCGTGATGTAGATGTACAATTCCTAAATTGCAATCTATGATGATAAACAATCATTTAATCTTCTTTTTTCAATGAAAATCCTAGCTACTAAGGAAAGAGAGATGATATTATTTCAACATAGAGTAGAGAGCACACACTATATGCATTGTCCTAAATCAAACCAACAAATAGTCTAAATTCAAATGCAAATGCACATGCATGTATTTGTTTTCAGCCTTCTTAATGTGTGAATGATAAAAAGAAAGCTAAGCGCAAATCTGAATTATTTTTCAAAGAGACATTACTAGCAAGTTTCTTTTCAAGACAAAATGAGGACAATGACGACACTTTGCGATTTGGAATTGAAAACTTGCTTTCGACACTTGAAAAACTACTAATTCAAATCAAATACAAGAGTAACAGTGTAATCGACTATCAAGAACAATCAGATTCTCTTCTATGACTAAAACCGACACTTGCAACACTTTCAAAGCAAGAAATGACAGTTCAACTACGCTACTTCTTTGTAAAAGAGAATTGAAAATGGCTCAAAATACATAAAAACATTTACATTTTTTTGCACAATGAAGGCAGAATAATGGAAAGGAAGGGGGTTTCAATAGAGGTGTACTGACTACAGGCAGGAAAACTCCTGAATAGAGCTGAAAAGAGTGAACACAGAAACCAAAATCTGAGAGCAGAAGAGGCCTTGCCTGATCAACGCACCTATAACACAGGGAAAAAGAGATTCAGTGCACCTACTACACTCGAGAAGTGCGATGCATCCAGAATCCAAAGAAGAGACAATGCGATGGTCCAGGGACGAGACTTCAACTGGGTTCTGGGTCATAGTTTGCAGTTCAGTTCAGGGATTTAGACCGAGCAAGTGGTAATCAGTAAATCAATCACGGGGGTAGATCTAAAGAGGTTACTAGAGCCACCCGGAGTTAGACTGAAGCAACATTGATCTACTTTGCACTTGCATAGCAAATGCAGTTCGAAGGTTAGTTGGCTTGACTTTAAGCTCCGTCTATAAGTTTATAAAGCAAAAAAATGTAGACAAACAAACAATCTATTCGCTCCCCAGTGGAGTCGCCATTTTGTTATCAGGAAATCTAGTGTCTATGCAGAGCTGCTAGTCCCACTAAGGCTGGTAGCTACCTTAGAAACAAACAAACTAAAACTACTTTCGTTTTCCTTTATGAGAAATAGATAAGAGGGGAATAAAGGAGACCAACCTTTGTCTTGCGCTTGGTTCCTTGCTTGATTCCTCTCCCTTCTGATAGATCTTTGCCACTCGCTTCCTCGTCTCCCCAGCTTCAAAGAGCACATGTAGAATCAAAGCAGCATAACACTATCTAAGAAAATAGATCTATTATCATAAGCAATATAGGACCAGATATATATTGACCACACAAATGCATATATCATCAATCATACAAGAATGTGGAGGAAAACTTGAATAGCTTTATTAATAATCAAGAATAGCAAAGAGGATTACAACCAATTTTTTTGACCCAGCATCATCCTCTCAGCAAGAAAGCCCTTCTTCACCTCATGAAAAGCTTAGATCACCCAACACTATGATGTTGCGCCAAGAAACCAGCAGCACTTCCTTACAAGATACAAAATTCCAGCCCATGGATCTCTGGGATGAGGGATCCATATATAGATGTTTGCAAGGGGGGTGAGTTAGCTTTTGAGATTTGATTAGTTTCCTCTCTCTGATAGTTCTTGATTCCACTTGGAGATTGATGATCTCTTACTCATCCCTGGGCAAATGTAGAGAGGCAAGTGTCACAGGAGAAGTTTCTGGAAGATTCCATGATCCTCCACCTTGCAGATTGACCTTGCCATTTGTCCACCTGTCTAAGAATTCAAAACAAGAATCTCATAAGCATAAAGAAAGATTATTTCGGGAACAAAGACGTGTTTCTTTATTTATAAAGGCAAATAAAGTACATATAACGGAAAGATATCACCTGAACACCTTCAGCAGGCTCCAAGCAAAGCTTCCTCCCGGATTCGTTCCAGCCTCAAGCCTCCAACAAGAGCTCCTTCCAAGTCTTACTCAATGATGATATCAAGGATGAATGATCACCAATACACATGGAAACAAGGGTTTCCTATGCAAAATGGGGGAAGTGCAGAAAGCACCAAGGACTTCAGACCTGGTCTAAGGGAAAAATCTCAGCATAATAATCTTGCTCTCTTCTCTCTCTCTTGGCCTTCCCTTTGATGTCTTTTATACCCTCTTCAAAGTAGTTTTTTAGTTAGGAGTTGGTTGGGAACAGTTGGGCCATGGGCACTAACAGGTGATCCAGCAGGTAAAACCCGCGATCTCCGCCCGAAAAAGAGGAATTTATTATTTTTTTAAGTGTTTTAATAGATACATGCGGGTTGGGTATAACAGACCCGCGTGTACACGCGTTTAACTCAGGGCAATGTCGCGTATAGGGAATAAAACACCGTTTTTTAAATTTTTGGACCAGGTCTGGAAGGAGGGGTTGCCCTAGGCCATGAGTGCAGCATCACAAACCATAAGAGTGAGATTTGGAGCTATAACAGATGCCCCCTAATGTATGAGGTCAGAAGGGGAACATGATGGCCGAAATATATTAAGTAAGTACAAGGAAAGGAACTCTGCCGAAAAACCGAGGAGGACTTCACCAGAATTCTGCCTGCCAAGCCACCGAAAGGAGATCAGAAAGAAACACTGTCTGAGGCGGGCATACCCATGCTCAGGAAAAGTAAAGCATGTCCGCATATCAAGTACAAGCGGATCCACTAAGTATACAAGTATAAATGACTGGAAAATACATAATGGATCATCTGATCATAATGAGTAAGTACATGTCTGAATATCACATATAAGACTGTCAATGATGCTGAAAGATGCAACGGATCACTGAAATCAAAGACTGATCCCATAAGGTACCAACTAAACATGATGGAATAGGATGGTACTACACTGCAAACTCAGGTGCCAGCATATAGAATGTCGCCATGACTGACTGCAACATATAAAGTGGAGTGGTATCAACTAGCAGTAACAGGAGCAACTGTCAAGTGAACCAATGAATGCTGATACAACCTGAGGTCTTCACCGACCGCCGTGGTACATTTCTACACCATGGGAATAAATGATCTGAAGTCGACCATGTGAGAAATCGTTTGATTACCGGTCATTGATGTATACCGTTAACAAACGCGAGACTACTCACCGATAATGATAATGAGCGTCAAGGTACCTAGTACAATCTAACAAGTGTGAATAGATGAGCTGAAGTCGAACACCTGTAAGAATCTATCAATCAGGAGACAATGATGGTTTCCCACTATCGATAGCGAGGAATCTGCCACTAATGACTGCAAACCCCAAGGTACTGCCAAATGGACTCTAGATCTTTGCCCCAGAGCAATGAGTCGGAGTCGATAGGGAAAGATCTGCTAGAAGGAAGGCATTAAGGCATCCTCCATCAATCTAGCGCGAGTGTAACCCGTAGGCCAATAATGTGGAAGGAATCGGATGAAAAAGATGTAATAACCCAACCGAAGTACGTTTCCGGCGTACACAAGATGTGGCTAGCGCACGGCAGAAACCCTCTGAACCAACCAATAATGAAAGCCGACACAGAGGCGAGGTATCCACCAATAGGGTCAAATGGAAACCAAGGTACTGCACGAATCCCAATGTGTGATAATGTATGCTGATGTCGAACACAAGGGAAACCACTCAGTCAAAGACCCATGATACTGATCGATGCTGAGCACAAGGTGACCTATCAATAATGAAAATAGGGCCAGGGTGCGGCTCTAGGCCTGTCCTCAGAGCAAGGTGTCGTCGTCGATAAGGACAAGACCCGCCAACAAGAAGTTAATGGGGACCTTCTCAAACCGGCACGAGTAAAGGACCAATATAACTGATGTGATGATAGACATGACACTGACAACCAGGGATGGCCGACTGAAAAATGAGTCAAGAGACACCGCAGAAAGGCCGACTCAGGCTAACTTCCCTTGAACAAAAGCACGACTCAATGTGACTATGTGGTAGCATATGATGAATCTGTATAAGTTCGTCATGTAGGAGGCACGAATGAACCCTCCATATGATTGGAAGAGATAACCAATCAGGGGAGAACTGACTCGATAACAAGGTTATGGCGTACCTAAGTCAAACTAAATCCCACCCATGCGGAGGAGACTTTGTTTTGAGTGCTTTGTTCAAGGGCGACACGACTGACTCTAGCTGCCAACAATAAATGGAAATAATGTCCCTGTTCCCGCTCTTTTTTGGAATATTTAATTTTTTTGTCTTTTTCTGATAAGCCGGAAAAAGAATAAAAGAATGCTATGGTACAGTGGAAAGAATGAGTGTCGGTGAAACAGATGATCTAGTTCCTGGGAAAGGAACGTTCCTATGCTCAATGCAGGGAGGTGAAAAACTGGTCAGTGACACTCAAAGGTAAGTTCCTTCCACGGATCTGTGTATGTCAAGCTGCAGAAGTCAAGGGTACGCAAGGTTGATTTTGCAGACGTCATGGTCAAAAGTTGGCTTAAACACGAGTCCAAGTGAAGCCGGCTATAGGCCAAAAGGTGCAAATGGTCAACATGCAATGCAGAAGTACAACTCAACACAGATAGGAGCCTCTAGGGTATAAGGCCAGAACGAAGCGAAGAAGCAAAGAGGAATGAGTCTTCAACGCATAAGTCATGGCGGGACTATAGAGGACTCCCGAGCCTACTCAAAACGAAGCAGCATGGGCAACAAATGTCAGTGAGGTGCTAACTAGGATGCCCATGTAAAAGGATGGCTCTACCATCATGTCATGATTTAAAGAATCGGCGAGTGAAAATGGCTTACAAACCATAACATGATGGGGTCGATCCTACGGCAGATGTATCGGTCAAATGGAGGATAGTATGCATAAGGCAACGGAAAAATGGTGTCCCTAACCTATATGCCAGTGAGAACACGATACCTGCCATGACGGGTCAACAGTCATGGAACCGTCTCGAACCGTCGAAAAATGTCCAAAATGTCCTGAAAAACAACCCAATCTCGACATTCCAAGCTCCCAAGTTAAAAGTGACATGAAACCAAACAAAATAAAATTTTGAAAAAATTTGCATTTTCAAAACTTATAAAAAGAAATTTTGGACTTACCATTTTCACCGTTTGACTTGGAGAGCAAAAATTGTGGAGCAAAAGGAGCAAACTTCCCCGTGACTTATTCAACCGTTCAAACTTGCCGAAAACTTCCAGGTAAGCACTAAACTTGTCTTACAATTAATTGTGATAGTTTTTAGGAAGTTTAATTAATGTTTCACCGTTAGACTTTTGCAAAAAATTGCTCTGCGGCGTACACGCGGGTTGGCTGTATAGAACTCGCGTATACGATGGCCATACACGCAGCTGTATACAAGGGAACCCGCGTGTGCGCAGCAAACTAATTTTATATACAAAACTAACGGATGAAAGTGATTTTTTCTTCCAGGATGACTCTCACATGGCGTGAAAGAGAGCACTCAGCTGTAGATAATGAAGTTATGAACAATGATGAGGCATTAGACGCCCTACGGGGATGCGGATTGTTAAAATTCTTCAAGTTGCCAAATATGAAAGCAAACGTGCGTCTGCTCGAGAGACTCATTGATTATTGGGATGTCGAGGAGGAAGCTTTTGTGATTGATCAGATGCCACTCAGGGTAGAAGTGGAAGATATATATTTTATCACGGGCCTTTCCCGAAGGGGAGAGGTAGTACACTCCCGGGGCAGGACCCGGAATAGTCTCAGTGTAGACGACTATGTTCAAATTTACTGCCCAGGTCATCGGAAGGTCGGGAGCCAGATCTCTATCCCACACGTGGCGAGTTTGTCACTGCGGATAATCTTGTTCACCATAGCTCGAGTGAACGGATCATCCTCACTACATCAGGCATCACGGGTAAACATGAGCGTAGCAGTGGAATGTCTCACCATGGTGTTTGACTGGTGTACTCCTCTACTTGCCAACATGAAGGAACAGCTTGCTTCTATCAGGAGGGGACAGACCAAGAACTTTGGGTATGGAACCATTTTATGCACTTTCTTCTTCGAGAAGGTTCCCGCACTCCGCCCCAGGGTAGCAGTTCCCATCAGTAGTCCACGTGATCCACGTATGGGCCGGTGGGCTGACTTGATGAAACGTCTGGGGGGTGGGGAAGTACCTAGGAATGCATTCGATGATGACTTTTTTGCTTGGTGGGAGCAACAGATCATCACCATAGATGACTACCCCTATGCTGGGCTAGATTTCCGAGGAGATCCTGATCTAGTGTTACCACCGAATGCAGCATGGGGCGAGATTGGTAAGATTTTTGATTTTTATGATTATATGATTTTTTGGATTTTTCAAATATAATGATAAATTTTGAAAAATATTTTTTGATGAGATTCAAATGACTAATATGATGATCATGTTCCAGACATTGGGCCCGTGCGACCAGATGGATTCCCGCGGCATGGACGGCGTGGCCGAGGAGCCGAAGAGGCAGCTGCGGATGCGGAAAGGACCCTCAACAACGTCCAGCGACACTTGGCGAGACTGAGCTGCCAAGTACCGATGGCCGAGATAGAGGACCTTCCTCTAGATATGCAGCGTCATGTGGTTGGGATGCCACGTGACTGGGTTTGCGTCTTTCGGCGCGTGGCCAATGCTATAGTTACTTATTTAGCTGCTCATCCAGAGCCGAGGCATTAGATATGCCTGACATGATTCTGGGCATTTGAGTCCCAATTTTGTATATTTTTGGACACACATATGTACACTCGAGATGCTTTGCGATATATATATATATATATATATATATATATATATATATATATATATATATATATATATACTTTTTGATGCATGATTTTATGATGATGAATGATTGATATGCCAGTCTAATGCTTGATTAGCGATAGAATCAGCTAACCAATTTTGAGATCTTGGAATGTGAAAATAATTAATGTAAATAAATGATCTTTGCAACAACCTCACCCTTAAATATTGGCGATATAATAATGGATCTCTAACATGATAAATGTTATTTAACTGAGACACTATCAATTGAGAATCAAGATATACTACCAACGAGTCGATCCCATAAGAGATTGCCTCGGATAATAAATTGATAACAGCTGTATACTCGGCCATATTGTTTGAAGGAGGACCGATACACACGCCTCTCGATATCATCAACTGACCAGTTGGGTAATAAAGTACCCAAGCTGCGGAAGCAAGATTCCGAGTGTGCCGACTAGCACCATCGGCGAACCCAAAATAAACCAAATCATCCATCAACACCTGCCAAGGCAGACCAAAAAGTGCTGATATCAGAAAACGCTCGATAATATATGTACAAATACACATAAAATACAAAGAAGCCATTGCCTGGTAAAACTAAGCAAAATACTTCTTTAAATAGAGCCCATTTCGGGGCTCCGCCAGCTTGTTTCCTTCGAAATCAATTAACTCATATGATCCTTTTTCTAAGACTCGTTTGATAATGAAAGGACCGTACCACATAGGCTTGAATTTGCCTGCCCCCAAGGCGTCCTTATCTTGGTCATAGACCAAGACAAGGTCACCTTTAGAAAAGACACGAGGATGGACAGACTTATCATACTGAGTTTTGACCCTTTTCTTATGGGCTTCATTCATCGTGGTGGCATCTCGACGCTGCTCATTGAGATGTTCCAGGTGAACTAGGCGCTCCTCGAGACTCGAAGTCTCAGGAAGAAGCTCGACAGCCAATTTTAGAGATGGAATTTCACATTCGACCGGAAAGATAGATTCCATCCCGTAAACCAACTGAAAAGGAGTAAAACCAGTAGCCGTTTTGACGGAGGTTCGGTATGCCCAAAGAGCCGGATACAACATAATGTGCCAATTGGACCGATTTTTATCGATTGTCCGTTGGAGTATCATCTTAAGAGTTTTATTGACTGCCTCGACCTATCCATTGGCCTGAGGATAGTAAGGAGACGAATGCTCCTGACGGAAACCTAATTTAAAAGCCAATTCGGACATTAGCTGATTTTGGAAATGACTGCCATGGTCAGTGACAATCTCTCTTGGTATACCGAATCTTGAGATAACCTGATTGAAAAGAAACAAAGCTGCCGTGTCACTGTCGTTCTTATAAGTAGGCATGGCCTTAGCCCACTTCGTGAAGTAGTCTACAGCCACGATAATGTACTTGTGATTCGCCGCTGAAGGCGGATTACAAGTCGTAAAATCAATACCCCACTTAGTGAAGGGACCGACGGTGACAACGGGAAAAAGGGGAGCTGGATGCGCGCGCATCTTGCGAGTAAAAATTTGACACGGGTGACAGCGTTTGACCGCTTCCACACAGTCCTTAAAGAGTGAAGGCCAAAAGTAGCCGGCACGTAAGATGCGCTGGGCTGTAGCAAGCCCGGATAGATGACCACCACAAGCTCCACTGTGGCAATCATTAAGCACAGACTCTGCTTCCTCTAAGGTTAAACAACGTCGAAGAATTGAATCAACCCCTCGACGATATAATGTGTCACCAATGATAACATAGTTTTTAGCCAGGTGACGTAACTTGCGACGTTCATCCTTGGAGAAAGTAGAGGGAAACTTCGAAGTCTGGAGATAAACAATGATATCTCCATACCAAGGGTCTTGTGAAGAGATGAGGAATATATGTTCGTCGGGTAAACTTTCCTCATAAACAATATCCTCTCCACAAGGAAGCTCAGAAATTAGCTCCGCGAAGACCATAGATTTCTTAGACTTGGCGGACAAGAACTCGAGGTCGAATTCTTGTAAAATGACTATCCATCTATTATATTTGCCCCCAATCACTCGCCTACTGAGGACAAATTGGAATGGATTGACCGCCGCTAGGACAAAAGTTTTGCGTAGCAAAATATAATGACGGAGCCTCTAGACAGCATGGACAGCTGCCAAGGCCATCTTCTCAACCGGAGAATAGCGGAGTTCAGGGCCTATTAAGCCTCGGTTCAAATAATAAATCACGTGCTTGACAAGAGCATCGTCTTCCTGAACTAGAACCATACCAATGGTAGATTCTGCTGCAGCGAGATATAAAAGGAAGTCTCTACCATAATCCGGTGGACTCAAAAGCGGGGCAGAGACTAATGCCTTTTTCAAAGCATCAAACGACCGCTGCGCAAAGTCATCCCACACAAATGGAACTCCTTTCCGTAGCAAACGCATGAACCCTTTAGTGATCTCGGCGTAGTTTGCTATAAACCGTCTCAAGAAATTGGCCTTCCCTTGAAGACTTTGAAGTTGACGGATTGAGGACGGGGGAGGCAACTGAACTATTGCCTCAACCTTGAAGGGATCAACCCGAATCCCTTCATTGGACACTATAAACCCTAACAACCGACCGGATGTAACCGCGAAAACGCACTTATTGGGATTCAACCGGATTTTATAGAAACGACATCGCTCAAAGACTAATCGAAGATGACTAGGGTGATCTGTTCTCTTTCGAGAACGAGCAGCGAGATCATCTAAGTATGCTTCGATGACATGTTTGATGTCGTGGAAAGCGTATGACATGGCCCGCTGAAACGTAGCTCCAGCGTTTCTAAGACCAAAGGGCATCTTTCGATATGCAAAGGTACCCCAGGGACATATGAAGGCAGTCTTATGCTGATCCTCAGGACGAATAGAGATTTGATTATAACCTGAGAAACCATCCATAAAGGAGAAAATCTCATTACCCGCACACTCGTCGATAATCTGATCAATGAATGGCGTGGGGTAATTGTCTTTTGGACAAGCCTTGTTTAAGTCCCTAAAATCGATGCATACGCGGATTTTTCCTTGCTTTTTGTCCACTGGGACTGGATTCGAAACCCAATCCGTAAGAGGAACAGGGTATATAAAACCCGCCCTTAGCAGCTTCTCAACCTCAGCTTTGATAGTCGCTGCTTTCCTAGGGTTAACCGGCCGAAGCCTTTGACGAATCGGTTTTGCGTTTTCGTACGTCTTGATCTCATGTTGGACTATAGAAGGATCAATGCCGGGCATTTCCTCATAAGACCAAGCAAATACATCACGATATTCCTTGAATAGGTCGGTGTAAATTTTAATTTCTTCAGGGGAACACTCAATTCCGATGAAGATATTCTCAATGATGTTAGGATCCTTAGAGATGTTTATAGGTATCGTCTTTGAAATTACCGACATATTACCTTCGGCACGTGTGTGTGTTGGAGCCAAAGGGTTCGACACCGTACAAACATCACTACCAACGAGCTCGGAGAATCTAGATTCTACTTCCTGCAATGGAGGAAGAAAATATGAGCGATGGTGTAAGTCTTCCCAAGGTCGATCTATACCCATCATTACTTCAAGGATTGCTTCTTCAGAAGGTAGAACCGAATCTAAGCAGTCCAAGGCAGAGGTAGAATCAAAGCTCCAAGCGGGGGCCACATGACCATCTAACTCCTCTTCGGAAAAAGGAGTAGAATGGTTATCTGCAGAGTCTACGATGGACTGATATCTAAGCTCAGCTGCAGATATAGGAAACGCCATTCCATTAACTTGTCCTTCAACTAATGTGGTCGTAGGTGAAGGCAAGGTCCAAGGGTCAGAAAAATAATGAGTTCGAAAGAACTCTTCTCGAGAAGACTCCTTGGATGATGAAATAGCATTGATTCTTGCAAAAGGAGAGGGAAGATCAAACGTACCCATCAATGAGGAATACATCCCTACTCCTAAATTCTCAGTCGGCGGGCGATGGTTATCCACCAAAGGAACAGTAGAGTCGGAGGTTGCTTGAGGATCGATTGGAGAATAGTCCAATTGATCAACCTTAATGATTTTCCCCTCATGAGGAAAGCAAATGACACGAAACAGAGTCGATACAACGGCTTCCATCTCGTACACCCAGTTCCTTCCTAATAGGAGATTATAGTCTAGGTTAGCATCTACGACTTCAACTTCGATATTAACGACCTTCCCTCCAACACATATAGGAAAGGCCGGGATAATCCCATGCGGCTTGTGAGAATGGCCATCAAATGCAGTTAAGACGGTTGGTGAAGGAACGGCCGAAGGTGAACCAATAGCCTTCCAACATGACATGGACATGACGCATGTGGAAGCTCCTTCATCTATAACGGTGTGAAAAATATTGATTTTCCGGTATGTTGACTTTACCTGAAAAGCCATATGATGAGGGAGTCTCTTTTTGACATTTGACATGTCAAAAGAGAGCACTAAAGAGTTAGCTGGATCGACTGCTCCAATGGCGGAGAGTAAAGCACTTCTCTGAGACGGACACGATTGGAGAACTTCCAAAGCGGACATAGCACACGGGCTTTGAGCCAAATCCTCCACAATGGAGTAATTTTGGGCGGCCCTAGCATTAGGGTTAATCATCATGCGTTTGGCGGAACATTTCGGTATCCTAGGTATAGTCTCAACAAGCGGTCGCTCAATATGAAGGTCATTACTTCCGGGAACCGTTTTATCCTTAGATGTTTCGGCTTCACCATAATCACGTGACCGAGTAGTCACGTTAACGTTTGAACCCATCATAAAAACATTTGATGCTTTTTCCCCTTCCTGGTTGCCCCCTGAGGAGGTCCCAGGATTCGAATTCGCGCCAGCAAGAAGTTGTTGCCCTTGGGGAAACGGGTTAGTTAACACAGCTTGCGAAGTAGAAGTCCCTTGCTATCCTAACAAGCGCTGCGCGTCTTCAATTCTAGGGCAAAGATGAGTTAGATGGTCCCCACTGCATAACTTGCAAGGGAACTTAACTTTCTTTCTCGACTCACTTTTACCACCACCAGCGTTGTTGCCGGATTTATTTGCATCGGGCTTCCCATCCGAGTTCTTCTTCTTACCACGTCCTTTCTTTTTCCCATTGGAATTTTGATTTCCTTTGGGGTTATCGGATTGGATGGCGTTAATGGAAGAATTTTGGGAGGCTTGAG
Source organism: Pinus tabuliformis (assembly GCA_031772625.1). Taxonomy (NCBI): domain Eukaryota; kingdom Viridiplantae; phylum Streptophyta; class Pinopsida; order Pinales; family Pinaceae; genus Pinus; species Pinus tabuliformis. The sequence goes on along the minus strand of CM062804.1, from coordinate 1,540,207,664 downwards.
GATTAGACATTGTGACTTGGTTGTTAGGAGCAGTTTGTAATGACAACTGCTGCAATTGATTCAACAAGTTCACTGTAGTCGAGTCTACTGACCCCACAATACCATCCGCGTACGGACCTGGCTTTGGCTTAGCTAAATCAACCTTAGATCCAGGAGCATCTGGCAAGTACTTTTGGAGGATCCCAGACTGAGAGTAAATCGGTTCTAACTGCTGGTCCCTGAAAATGGCTTGCTCCTCAGAATAGACCCCAGACATGGAGACATCCTTGGAGATCTCGGGTTGCAAAGACTTCAAAAACCACTCTAGACGGTACTCCGGAGGGATTTCGGCTTTAATGAGCCTTTTTCTCCGTCTCCATTCCTGAATGTGATCAGAAATGTGGGTTGCCTTATCCTGACGAAAGGTAGCCAGAAGTTCAGTTCCGGCATCATAGCGGACAGGCAACTGGAAGTGATTCAAGAAGATATTGGCTAAGTCTGCGAACGATGTAAAGCTGCCCCCTGGCAACTCTATATACCATTTAGCCGCATTACCAGTCAAGGTGCGCTGAAAGAGTCTTAACCTAACCGAATCTTCGATGAGGGAGTTGGATGAGCACCACAAATGGAATCTGGTTACATGATCGCCCGGATCTTCACCACTCTTCCCTTCGAATTTTGGAATGTTCGAAGGGAGTTTGGTTGGGACCGGAGGCTAGGCCGGATTGTATCTGATAGGGTCGTTCGTTAGCTTAGTGAGATCTGGCAAGTTTAACGTTGCCAGAAACGGAAGCCTAGGAGGACCTACGGGATTCCACCCAGACTGGGCAGAACTCCCAAAGTTCTGAAAAGATTGTCTTGGGATTTGGGAGGCACCAGGCTGCCCGAAGTGACCAGTAGAACCAGCTGAACCAAAAGGCAAGCCTTGTGGTCCAGCAAAATTCGGAGTTTGACCAACTCCTGCCGTATAACTTCCATAGCCTGCAAAGTTTCCTCCTAAAGAATGGTAAGGAGTTGATAACCCCTGATATGGGTTCCAAGCCGAAGCAAGGGGAGGAATGCTTTGAAACATGCTAACCGTGGAATACGGCCTACTTCCTTGTTGTCCGATAAATGGATTCGCAGTTCCTGCAGTACTAACCCCAGGGTTATTCCAACCTTGGAAAGGATTGCTGCTTTGTCCTATTGAAGAAAAAGGCATGGATCCTACTGTCAGGTTGGAATGTGGTATATGACCACTTCCGAAAGGAAAACCCTGGAATGAAGCCGATCCGCCCATCATGGACGTAGCGGCACTGAACGGAACCGATGGAATACCCTGTGATTGGGTGCCAAAAAGGAAGGAACCAGTACTAAAAGCATTGGTTTGGGCATTTCCACTCGTGGACGGAATGGAGGTAGACCCAATTAAAGACGTGCTAGCAAAAGATCCGAACAAGGAAGCGGAGGGGATGGAAATGGTTCCTCCCCCTTGCACCGATGTTGGGGTTTGCATAGTCGCAGCACTCGTAGAAGCCATGCTTCCAGTAGTGATCATAAATGGTAAGCGCGTAGCGTAACCTGGACTCGCTGGTCTATGTGACGGAGTCCCAACGTATTGCAATACGTCTGGATAACTAGATGGTAGTGGAGAATTTGGAATCACTAGTGATTCTGAAAGTTCTTCTACCTCTACGTTATTCTCCGCTTGAAAGCGAACTCGAGAAAGGACTAGAGTGTCCCTCTCTTGCTCAGAAGTGCCAGGCCTTGCTTGGCCGCTAATATCCCCGAGAGGAGGATCAATCCCCGATGCGTCAACCGGCGTGGGACGGGCCCCACCGGTAGTATCCCCTCTGCGCCTTCTAGGAGAAGGCTCTAAACTAGGTGGCGAGAGACCACGAAGTCTTCGAGACCGTCTTGGAGACCGGTCAGCCACTTTGAATTTTTTGTTATGATCTAACTAAAGACTCAAAAAATTAAAAGCTAAGCCGACTAGGAGCACAGAGCACACACTATAAAGTTCCTAAAGATACAGCCAGTCAAACAACTTCCAAGTATTTCCGCTCCGGGTGATTAGGACTGGACACCAAAATATGAGAAAGTGAATCAAAGGGCCTTCCGAAGATAGTCTGGGATGATGAGGGCCCAGTCCTATCAGAGAAGGTATCAGAGGAAGTTACGCTGACCTCCTAACAACAGCCTGCGCCGGTGCAAGCCCCCAAGCTTCGCAAGGGTGCCCTCCAGTAGTACTGTCGAGAGTGATACAACGTCGACCTCAGGTGCCACGGGATTCCCCTCCGCAGCCACCTATGCAGATCCCTAGGAGAGGCAACTATGGGTACCAACTCGTCGCAAAAGCCAGGCGGAACAGTCGTGAGGTAAGTTCGGACAAGTAGGAGAGGGGGTATCTCTCTTCCCTGTCTTCACAGACCCTCGTGCTTAACTCCCAGATCCGGAGCTTTCCTGGTCTTCCTAACGCTATTGGATTTACTCTCGTTAATCAGACTCATATGTTTGACGTTTTATGTGGCCTTGGAGAGTTAACTCTCCACTCGCCTAATCCAAGGCCCTAAAATCCTAGACTTGTTGGTGTAATAACTAAAACAAAAAAGTTCTAGTGGATTTTAATTAAGCGCTTGATTTTATTAGGTTGTTCTTTAAGTCACAAGGTAATGGAGGTGAAACTTGTGGTGTTTTTATGGACGCAAAAGAAATTAATAAAACTTAGCTACATGCACATGCACTTTTGTTTTCGATGAAGAGCAATTTCTATGAGGTTCAGAGGTACTTGTAATATAAACAAATTTTCTTTTTCTTTTCAGACTCCACACTCACAAAAACTAACAAAACTAAATATGCCTAAAAAGAGATGCAAATCCTACCCTAATGCAAGAACTATATGTGGATGCAAGATTCAAATACTACTCTAAAAACAAAGAAGGAAAGTTGCTGCTTTACCAAATTTTGTCTTGCCACTAAAATGCTTAGATAGAAGATGATGTGTTACCAATCATTTCGTCCAAACAATAAAAACAAGTTCTAAGATAAAAACAAAGCACTTTCACTTCGCAAAAAAGGAAATCAAATGAGAAGCAAGTTTAAGAAAGCGAAACTCAAAAACTTTCAAAAGATTTTCTTTCAATCAAACCAAAAAGTCTTTTTCAAAGGAAAGCTCTCAAAAAATACTGACACCAATGATTGATAAATGGGCAACCAAACACTTTTGTGAATCGACACCTTTCAAATGATGAAAACTCAACAAAAATAAATGTGTTTGAAATCGCTTTTGACAATCAAAAACAACAATGAAAGTCCAAAAGATCAAAAGACAAGTTTCAAGAAAATGGTAACAAACAACTTTCTCGAAACGAAGGAGCAAGTGGTCACAAAAATGATTTCGTTAAGCAAACAAAAAGTGTCATGAAAGCAAAAATGGACACAAAGATTGAACCCAATCTTCCTACTCTGCCGAAACAGAGCAATCAAGATTCTTAAACAAAAATCTTGTGTGTCAAAAATCAATGACGCTTGCAATCAACGAAAACAAGACTAATACTCCTTATGACTAGAGAGAGTTCAGAACAAGATGCCCCCTGTGAAACAGAGAACTGTTACTGGAAAAGTGACTGCTTGACACTGACCCAAACCACCAGACAAACATTCAGCAAAAAGAAAATTTATAAATCTTGAAATTTATGTAATATACGCGCCTGCAATTAAGTACAGAATGCGTGTACACGCGACTGTAACTAAGGAAACCTGCGTATACGCGGGTTCACTTAGTGCAACTTGCATATATACGCTTCTGTAATCCAGGAAAAGAGCGTATCTGAAGTCTTTCAAGAAAAATAAAAAAACACAGACTGAAAAACTGGAAAAGCTTGGAGTTCAAGAAAAGATCAGACAGTCAGAGCCAACAAACAGAGGGGCTGAGCCTTGATTGGCTTGAAGACTACCCAAACTAGGAACAACAAGAGTGTTGTCCCCAGTGGAGTCGCCAATTCTGGTTGAAGGGAAAGTACCCCTAGGGTTCTTTGGGCTAAGACTCTACCAGACTGAAAATTGCTTATTCAAAGAAACACACACACACAGCCATCATTTTTACTTTTAAGCAAATTCTAATGTTTAGGGTACGTACCTAAGGTCCTACATTCGAGAAAGCCTTTAGGGTCCAAACCCTTCTTGGAGTTCCCTTCCTCTTCCTTCGACCTGCAAGACAAACAAATCAAAGAACACAACAGTACATGTACAGATACTTATGTATAAACCATCTTTATGCTATAAAGTTAGTTATAAAAATCTTTAAGTAACCACTTGCATAAGAATTCAAAACAAGAATCTCATAAGCATAAAGAAAGATTATTTCGGGAACAAAGACGTGTTTCTTTATATATAAAGGCAAATAAAGTACATATAACGGAAAGATATCACCTGAACACCTTCAGCAAGCTCCAAGCAAAGCTTCCTCCCGGATTCGTTCCAGCCTCAAGCCTCCAACAAGAGCTCCTTCCAAGTCTTACTCAATGATGATATCAAGGATGAATGATCACCAATACACATGGAAACAAGGGTTTCCTATGCAAAATGGGGGAAGTGCAGAAAGCACCAAGGACTTCAGACCTGGTCTAAGGGAAAAATCTCAGCATAATAATCTTGCTCTCTTCTCTCTCTCTTGGCCTTCCCTTTGATGTGTTTTATACCCTCTCCAAAGTAGTTTTTTAGTTAGGAGTTGGTTGGGAACAGTTGGGCCACGGGCACTAACAGGTGATCCAGCAGGTAAAACCCGCGATCTCCACCCGAAAAAGAGGAATTTATTATTTTTTTAAGTGTTTTAATAGATACACGCGGGTTGGGTATAACAGACCCGCGTGTACATGCGTTTAACTCAGGGCAATGTCGCGTATAGGGAATAAAACACTGTTTTTCAAATTTTTGGACCAGGTCTGGAAGGAGGGGTTGCCCTAGGCCATGAGTGCAGCATCACAAACCATAAGAGTGAGATTTGGAGCTATAACACCCATTGCACCCCATAGAAGGGATTTTCAAGATGCATTGCACCTCTCGTGTGTATTTAGGTGGGATGCATCGCACTTTGACCATGGAGCAGGTGAGATGGTCCATCTTTGACGAGTTCTGAGTAGTTTTTCAGGGAGAACTTCTGGGAGAAGATGTAATCAGTTGATCTTGTTCTTTTAGAGGTTGGAACAACACTTTTAAGGACTTAAGAGCCCTTGGTTTATGGACATTTATGATTGGGGTTGCAGAGCCCAAAAATGTCTATAACACCTTTCGAGGTTGTTTCCAATCGAAAGTGATAGAGTCACCTGTCGTCCTTTTCTTGACTCTTAAAATATGAAGAGGGAAAATTTTGTCTCAGTGTCTTAAAATTAAATACCCATGAAATATTCGTGGTAAAAGTTATCTTCCTTAGTAATTCTTTAGGGTCGATTCCAATGGCAACATTCCTAGAGTCTACCAGTCAAGGGTTCCCCTTGGATGGGAATCCTCATCCTTTTCCTTCTTTTGAAAATGTTGGTGCTCCTTATATGGCAATGTTGTCCCTCCCTGGGTTAACCATTGGTTTGCTTGTGTAGTTATTTTCAACATCGGTGGTCCTGAGTGTCCCAACTCCTGCCCCGCCATCTCCTTCATTTGAACCACATCTCGATTGTTGGGAATGGGATTCCCTGCAACATGTTTTGGGGCTCAAAGCCCAAATTTTGTTCAATTTTATTGTAAGACTCCGTGAATTGCACGCATGGAGCGCGAGGTCTGGGATGAGTCATAGGGTTGTTCGCCCTAAAATATTGTAAGTTGATGTAAAGTTGTTTTATCCTACCCATGGTCCACAAACCATGGGATTGTATAAATAGAGTGAGGCTCTAAGTGTAAAGATAGCTTAGTAGATGAAAAAGAGTAGCGAAGGCATGGTTCAAGGTGAAAAGTGAGATTTGAAGTGTACTGGGTCATAGCAATAGGAATATGCTCTGCAGCTGAGTGCGCAGAGGCCTAGTAGAGTCTGCAGCTGAGTGCACAGACCCCTGTAGCTGAGTGCATAGGGTGGAGTTGAGTTTGTACTTCGAATTGAAAGTTAATAAAGAGAAGCTTACTATGTGCATATGTTTTCCTGTCTTTTGATGTTATGCATTACTTTTAATCTGTTTATTTACTGCACGCACTTGATGAATACTCGTACGAATGCTTATATGTGAATTTAAACTAAGTAATCAACCAACAAAGACTAATTAAGGAAGGGTAAATAACATGGGTCATGCTACGGCTAGACCTACGTGAAGACAGTATCACAAGGCGCAGGGTGCCTATAGGTGCGCGTAGCGCAGTAAGTGCAAAGGTTGGACCGTGTACCAATCACCTCATAGTGGAAACCTAGTTCTAGAACCCTCCCATACTACTTCGGGTGAGACCTCAGTTCGTGCTCTGCGTACTACTGCCAAAAGGGCCAGTAGTACCAATATTTGCTTGGATAAATCACTTCTGAACCTAAGTCAAGCCCCACTAAGCAAACAAATGGTTTCGTTGCCAAAACTAGGATTTGCATAAGGGATGTCTGATGTCGTGCCACTGCAACCCAACAAGAAGGAAATTGAAGAGTGGTTGGACAAGAAGATTAACGAGTTCGCGACACAGGAAAATAGAACTCCGTAGGTATCTAAGGAAAAGTGGTTGGAGCACTACGTGCATACAGAAATCCATGAGATTTTCTTTTCATCCTTTGCTTTCGAGCTGTATGAGTGGATCATGAAGTTAGCTGACAGCCAGGGAAGGTGTAGGCTCGAAAAACTAATAGTGTGGAGTCCAAAATTGGTGCACAAACTAGAAGCATCAGAAGATAAGATCACGTAAGCTATGGACCATTGGTTTGACCGAATAATAGGGGTATTTATCACTGAGTTTGCAGTAGACACCGCCATGAGCTACAGCGAAGAAGAACGATGCTTTCTTAAAGGACCATGAGGTAAGTATATTAATTCTTTGAATACTTGGATTAAGATGCTATTGTGTGAAAAAAGGGTCATGTGAATACATTAATGTTAGGGACTACGCAGAGTGGAAAGATCTACAAAAGCAGTGAATAATTAGAAAAACAGCCCCTTAATTTCACCCTCGCGAGAGAGCGAGGAAGAGCTTACGAAGGTCTCTCTAAGAAGCACGATCATTTTGATAAGGCAACGCATTCCACGGTTACCACTTCCACCCACACTGCCACCCGCTTCACCTCCCTCACCTCCATTGCCACCCACTCCACCTCCACCACCTCCATAGTTCAGTATGGACAGTGCGATAAAACTACCAGTATTTAGAGGAGTAGGGAATGAAGATCCAGACCAATTCTAGTTCATGCTAAGAGTAGTATGGGAAGCCCAAGGTGTCACAGATGACAATATTAAGAAGGCTACATTGGTGAGCACGCTGCAAGATCACTCATTGACATGGTGTATCAAGCATTCTAACGACCACCCAAACGCAAGGATAGTAGAGATCCAGAATGTGCTGAGCATAGAATTTAGTAGACCAAAGTTAGAAACACAATCAATCATCGGGTTTAAAGAGATCGCGATGCTCCTAGGTGAGACTCCCTGGGATCTGGATCAATGGATGAATGGTACAATCCGTGAAGCCAATATGACGTTGACAGATGGACAACATCGCGCCTAGTTTGTAGCATCTCTGACACTGCACTTGAGGACGAAAATGTCATAGCAGAAACGTTCTACCGAGGCCGAAGCATTGGAAATGGAAATGAGATTACATGAGACCCCAATACAAGACCCTAGGTTGGGAGTTCAACAAATCCATGTGCAACTACAGAATCTATGTTTGTGAATGAAAAGTTTGAAGCAAGATAGGGCACCGCGGCCAGAGACACGCAAGGAAGTATGGTGCATAAAATGCAAAGGCCAGGGCCATGACAAGGACCACCGTCTAGTGTTCACGAACTATTTGGGAGGAGGAGGGCCAATGCCATTGAGACCAGAGGCACAGGAAGACCGAAGCACGACACCCACTTTATGGTGCGTGATTTGTCAGATGGGAGGGAAACACATGACGAATAATTATCATTTGTTGCAGAGGTATACACAAACACCCCAACAATTGGTTTGTAATTTCTGTAGGTCGGTAGGCCATGATGAGTGCACTTGCCACAATTATGAGCTAATGATGGATCAGACCCCTACCTACAGGATGAAAATTGAAACGCGAGCCCTTGACCCAGGTGTGGGGATTGTGCACACTAGATTTCATGGGCGAGGTTGAGGATGAGGTGGAATGGGACCAGGAAGGGGCCGCAAATAGTTAATTTGTTACAATTGCAGAGGACCAAGGCACTATGCCCATGATTGTACCAACTCGATGAGGATATCCTGTTCGTATTGTTCTCAGTTTGATCATGAAACAATAGACTTTCCTACGTTGATCACAAATATGCGTGAAAAAGGGGTATTCCAGCCTCCCCTGACTCAGAATATACAAATGATGAGGTCTAAGCCACACGAAGAGGACCCGAATGTAAACATGATGCTCAGAAGTGGTACAGCTACGGGAGAGGATACCGGGAAGAAAGCAAAGGAAAGAACATGTGTTTGCAAGGCTCCTGCAAAGGAACCTGAGTTTGACTTAGAACGTGAAAAGGAGACATTCATGGAAGCTAAAAAGAGCTTTGAGGAGGCCTCCACTTTAGGTAGTAAGGATCAACCAGAGCCGAGAATGGATCCTTCCATTCTCACTACCATTCTGGAGACATGCATGAAACTTCTATGCGACAACAAGGCAGTTAAAGGACTACAGGAGCTGATCACCAGGTGCACGAGGTTAGGAGAACCATGCATAGTCAAGAAATTGGGAAAGCATGCATTACGCACTAGAAGGGAAATGAGGTTGACTGCACAAATTGGTGAGTATGAAATGGATCAGGTAATTCTAGATCTAGGTTTAGACGCGAATTTATTACCAAAGCATACATGGGAACGCATGGCTAGGCCCATGTTACAATGGTCCCCTATTCAATTACAAATGGTGAACCAACAAAAGATTTTTCCCATGGGGAGGTTGTAAGGGGTAACAATTGATATTGAAGGTGCGAGCACGCAGGTGGACTTTGAAGTAATAGACATTTTCAATGACAACAATCCCTATCTCGCGCTGTTAGGAATAGACTGGGCCATCGATATGAATGGAGTCATCAACCTGAAGAAGTGAAAAATGATCTTCGAGGAAAAGTCATTATGCGTAGTAGTCCCACTGGACCTAGCCGAAGGAGTGCGCTACACTGAACTAGTGCGCGATGATGATAGCGACGATGATCTCGATTTTATTTACAAGATAATTTCACGAGACCAGGATTGGGTGAATCCGACTGTAGATGGGAGGATCTTGTGGGAGCGCAAAAGCTCCTACACTTCGGATTCAGACAAAGAAGTAGAGATCTAGCAAAATTGGTTGCACAAAGTGATAATGCTAAATTGCAACATGATGGTTAGATCACTGCGTTGCATGAAAACAAAGGAAAGAGAGCTACGAACACATGATGGATTGATAATAGTGGATGAATTCCTGAGAAAATTTGAAAGCATAGTACCGGAACAGCAACAGTTCGATGCATTGAAATGGGCATTACGTGCAACACCCACGCAATGGTGGGGTACACATAGAGGAAGATTTGAGGACTGGCGCGGATGTAGAAGGATGATGTGCCTATGGTTTGGAAGCCCCCAGCTTCAAACGAGAGTCGGGCAGGAAGGACAGAGCAACTTGCACACCCACCTGTGTTGATGGGTATAGACGTGTGCTGCGCAGCCCACTCAAGCACACCCCAAACTAAGGATAAAAAATTGGAACAAGATGCAGCAGTAGGAAAGCTGACATGCACCACAAACATTCCACATGGGAGAATTCAATAAGGTATGTAGAGTTCTGAATAAGGTTTACCTGACGAGACAAATGGATTGGGACTTGTGCATGACAATGATTCAATGGGCCTATAAGGCCATGTGTAAAAACCTGAGCATGGATACGATTCCAAAGTTGAGGAGTAGAGTCGAGACCATAGTTTTGGAGGAAACGAATCCTCACGCAATAGCTCCCACAATTGCGATAGTACGCGAGGATTAGGATGAAGGAATTATGCAGCTACACGACGACAAACATATGTAGATTCAAGAAGCCGTTCAGCGAGGGAACCTTAAAATTCGAAAACTCAAAGAATATCGGGTACGACTGAGGAATAAAAGCATGTTAATGGATATGGAGATAAAAATACTAGAAAATGAAATCACGCAAGCATGTCACATCGATAAACTAAGAATGATAGGACAAGATATGGGCAGCCATACTACTGTATTAGAAGATTTTAACCGAGCATTTGCGACTCTACTACCATGGCTACAACCTCACCTTACAAGATAAAGTAACCAGGGGAGTGCACCGCATAAGGAAGAATGCTCGGTGGTGATTGTCACGAGGGTAATTGAGGAGTGCCCGTGAACTAGGCTGGAAGGTGAATTGAAGCCTCACACAGGTGGTGCGACCACCTGACTATCCGTAGGGAGCACAATCTCAGTGCTCTAAGCAGTTGAAAGAGACCGTGGGACTATAAAAGAGTTTGTGAGGGAGCTACATGATAAGGAGGTTGCGCACAGGATCAGTATGTCACAAGGGTCGGCCCCATGTAGAGGGGGCTGCACTACTGCGCGGGTAGGCTGGGAAGTGACCGTTGGTGTCACTGTTCATGACAAGATATCCAATTTAAGACAAAGAGTAGCAGGTAGCAGGCAATTAAGACATGAATTAAGAGCTAGATTTGGGATGATCTGCCGCCAAGAAGGAATTAATGACTCATAAGTGGGGGGGATGGTTGACTTGAAATTCAAAAGATTCTATAAAACCCTAGGGGCTAGCCACGAGACAACACTTGGTTGTTTGAGATTTGAGCAGTTACAAAGCATTGAGCATCGAGCACTCTTACCACCTTTGAGTCCACAACTAAATAGATCCCATGAAAACATGATGACTGCTACCAGACCAGGAGTGTGACTCACCGAAGATACCACTGGTGAGGCTGCAGAGCCCCATATGGCCCATGAGGATCTTGGAGATATGGTGGTTGCTCCAAATGTTCCAAAATCACCACGGACGCCGCAGCTGGAGAAAGATAAGTAGACTATGGGACTGGTTTGCGTATCCCCAAGAAACCCACAGTTCAGAAAATTGTCAATGGAAGAGAAAGGCAAAGTCGTCACCATTGAATCAGATGCAGAGGAGGAAGAATTATAGGCTCTAATTGATCAAATAGAGGCACAAGATGATGTTGAGGAGGATGTCCCACCAATTCCTTCCACAACAAAGTTACCCACGTACATCCCTCCATGGAAAGGGAAAGTTAAGGTGGCCAAAGACCTGGAGGCCATGAAGAGTGTGCTCCAAACCTTGCTCAACCTCGACGAAATTAATTTTGAAGGTCTGCCCCTCAGCCGGGGGCCTACTGTGAAGTTCAAAGATTGGTACCTCACAGACCACGAGAAGTTCCTACACTTGATGACGGAAAGATTGATGAAACAGAAGTTGGAAGGGCCAGTGATCACGTTAGAACTGCGAAAATGGTTGCACGGTGTGGAGAAGGCTAGGTTACTTCATCTATGATGGATACCCCACTTTCACCACGCGCCGATCACCATTTTCGTCATCAGGCAGTTGTTGTGCCTGGTGCATGATGGGTATTTATGGCTGGAGGAGCCAATTCCCATCACAGTGGAACTGATTCATAGAATTTCTTGGCTTCCTTGTAAGGGAAGGGACCCCAAAAAAATAGTTGGTAGAAGAAGCGATTTGGCTCTCACGGAAGCCATGAAAACCAAGTACAAGCTGGAGAAGAAGAAGCGTGGCTATGCAAATTCAAGATCAAGGATAAAGTCGTGCACATAGCCACCCAGCTCCTAGCTGGAAAATTAATGTGGAAGTGTTGTGTCGATGAAGTTCTTGCGCCTGTGGTTGCGCTGGCCAAGCAATGCATGGAGAGGGTCCAGTTCAACTGGGTTGAGTTCATCTGTGAGGAATTTTTGATAAATTGCAAGGAGGTCCAAGAGTAGGGTAAGACCTTCCACTATGCGTGGTTGCTCTTATCCATTGTACTGGTAGCAGGTGAACTACCAGTAGATAGCTAGTTCCCACCTATCAAGTAGGACCTTCCTGAGGCCACGAAGTACGCTTCACTCTGGGCCACAAAGGATGCAAAGCGGATTCACATAATCAAGGTGTTTTGGGTGGTGATGGAGGCGAGCATTCGAATATGGATCAATAGAAGGCCACGATTGTCTCCCACAGTGTATGCCACTTTTTGGAGCTTTTCAAAGTTTAAAGCAGACAACACAACATTCATGTTTGGGCATAGAAGGATCTAGCGAAGGAATGGACAAAGCTTCCATTTATTGGTATAGATGACACCATCTTTACAACATTAGAAACATGGCCTTCAAAGCGGCACACCCCAGACTTGGTAGGAATGGAGAAGGCCGCAGCCCAACAAAGGAAGAAGGACACCAAGCTATGCATCATGCAACTGACCAAAAAGAGGTGCCAAGAACAAGAAGTAGCCGCACAACAGAAGACGACTAATGCATCAGCAGCGGCGCAGATGCCAGAAACCACAATGCGGCCAATAAAAGAGACAGGGGGGGCTAGGAAATGTCCACGGGGGAGGAGGCTGAGGACATTGACTTGGATGGAAAGTGCGTGGGTCCAGAAAATAGCAAAAATTGAAATGGCCACGCGTCCCTAAGAAACTGGTCCCCAAAAAGAGGACGAAAGCATCTAAGATGTCCATTGACCCAATCACACTTATAGAAGGTGATCTGTTTGACATTGGTGAGATGGTTCACAGTAAGGACATGCTCCAAGAAGTAAGGATGGAGCAGAACACTATGTTGGGGGCACTACAAACACAATCATAGGGACTACGGGTGTAGCCCTTGCAAACAGGAACGATAGCCCCATATGTCACAGTAGGTACATCAGCGATGGAATAGATATTGCACACTCGCGTGACCAAAACTTTCATGTTCCCCGAGGGCGCATTAGTGGTAGCAAAAAAAGTTGACCAAGCTGCGGTGGGTAGGATTAAGGGATTGAGCGTAAAATTGGCTACCCTTCTACAAGAAACCATGTACCAGTTACACGATGTGGTCATAGCCGAGCTTTGCGCTAGAGAAGTCCATGCGCTATAGGTAATGAGTGAGAAAAATATCAATATGGAATAGCTCAATTGGCTGCGTGATGAACTCGTGGCACAAACTCAAGGACTGGCACAGGCGGTGGACGATGCTTATATAACTGTCCCGGAATTGGCTGCCCCGGTGGATCTTCAAGTAGGAGAGTGAATTCACAGACTGGCCAGTGGATTTTGCAAGGCAAAGGAAGAAGCAACGAGGATATAGCTGGACCTCAACCTTCAGATTATCGAACTATGATTGAAGCCTTTAGTCATCCACACCCCCGAAAGTTTGGGAACATTGCACTAACGCTATCCAAAAAGGGCTAGAGGAAATAGGATAGGCAGTGCAGACTTGTACGAGTATGTTGGAATAATACTTCGTAGTCCTCACTTCCTTATAGGAGGGCCCCACCAAATAGAGCCTGCAAATAGAGACATGGGAGCTTCAAGTGCAGTATGATAGTGCACATAGAACAGTGTAGACAGTTGTCCTGAAACAGCGGCTGGTGAAGCTACAACAGGTGAAGGCATTAAAGGAACAGGTGGATGTCACATGAAAGAAAGAGGTTGTACGTAAAGCGCGCATCCAGCCTTGGATTGATGAGGCCTTCCTCATCACTACCAATATTGAAGGAAAGCTCGCAAAGATGAAGGTGATGCATGTCGTAAGTCAGGGATTTGCCCCTGACAAGGAGCATTCAACAGAAACAGTAGAGCAGATCCAGCAGATGGAAGAACAGTGCGTTGCAGACCTTCGCGCAGCACAGGCACAGTTGGAGGGCCTCTGTGCCAAGATCGCCGCATGAGTAGAGTGACTCAAGACGAGTCACAATTATTGTGTTGGGGGCCTATTGGGCACGGGATCCCCCGCAACATGTTTTGGGGCTAAAAGCCCAAGTTTTTGTTAATTGTATTGTAAGACTTTGTGAATTGTGGGCACGGAGTGCAAGGTCTAGGATGATTCATATGGTTGTCTATGCTAAAATATTGTAAATTGATGTAAATTTGTGTCGGCCTACCCATGGTCCACGTACCTTGGGGTTATATAAATAGAGTGAGGCTCTAAGTGTAAAGATAGCTTAGTAGATGAAAAAGAGTAGCGAATGCTTGGTTCAAGGTGAAGAGTGAGATCTAAAGTGTACTTGGTCATAGTAGTAGGAAGAGGCTCTGCAGCTGAGTGCGTAGAGGCCTAGTAGAGTCTGTAGCTGAGTGCGCAGGGTAGAGTCGGGTCTGTACTTGGAATTGAAAGTTAATAAAGAGAAGCTTACTCTGTTCATCTATTTTTTTGTCTTTTGATGTTATGCATTACTTTTACTCTATTTATTTACCATGCGCACTTGATGAATACTCGTACAAATGCTTATATGTGAATTTAATCTAAGTAATCAGCTAACAGAGACTAATTAAGGAAGACTTGGGTAAATAACACGGGTCGCGTTGCAGCTAGACCTACGTGAAGATAGTATCACAGGGCGCAGGGTGCCCGTAGGTGCTCGTAGCGCAGTAATTGCGAAGGTTGGGCCACGTACCAATCACCTCATATCAGACATCCCTAGGGTGCATAAACCTAGTTCTAGCACCCTCCCATACTACTTCGGGTGAGACCTCAGTCCTCACTTCACAGACTGTTGTCAAAAGGGCCAGTACTACCAAGATTTGCTTGGTTAAATCACTTTTGAACCTGGGTCAAGCCCCACTAAGCCAACAACGATGATTATAAAGTTGACCTCTCACCTTCTTCCCCTATTTCTTCACCTTCCTCTTCTACTTCGCCTGTGAAAGTTTCAAATCTAGTAACTAGGAGGCTAAGAAGAAGAAGAAGAAGAAGTCAGATAAGTGAGAGGCCAACCGTGCAGCTATTACTCAAAATGCACCCCCATTTGAAAAAGCATCTAATCCTTCACGAAAGGTAAAATTCCATTGCAGGCTATTTAAAGGTGACCCTCTCCTTCGAGACTATCCTGGCATTCCCAGAGTCTTAGAGGTATTGTCTCAAAACTTGAACTAACCATCCCCGTCGACCTCTAGCGATCATGTCGATGTTATGCCTTCAACTAATGATGGTAAGAAGAAGGGAAATATTATATTCCCCTATAGGTTATGTGAGGGAGTGGTACAGGGAAAAGTGTTTACTCAGAACTGCTTATCCCACTAAGGTGTGACAGCTTCCTTAGAAACAAACAGAGTAAAGCTACTTTCCTTTTTCCTTTATGAATTATAGATAGAGAGGAACAAAAAGACCAACCTCTGTCTTGTGCTAATCTCCTGGTTTGATTCCTCTCTTCCTTGATAGTCTTTCGCTACTTGTTCCCTTGCATGCCCAGCTTCACAGAGGAAAGACATGGATCTATAATCATAAACAATCTAGGATCAGATGTAAATTGACCATACAAATGCAGCAAACATGAATGACACAAAAGTATGGAGGAAAACTTGAATAGCTTTTTATTGATAAACAAGAAAGAGCCAAGAGGAGTTACAACCAGTTGTTCTGACCCAGCATCAACCTCTCAGCAAGGAAGCCCCTCTTCACCTCATACAAAGCTTAGATCACCCAATGATCTGATGTTTGTCTCAAGAAACCAACATCAATTCCTTACAATATGCAAAATTCCGGCCTCTGGATCTCTGGGATGAGGGATCCATATATAGATATCTGTAAGGGGGATGAGTCAGCTTGTGATTTTATTAGTGTCCTCTCTCTAATAGTTCTTGCTTCCACTTGGAGATTGATGATCTCTTACTCATCCTTGGTCAAATTTATAGAGGCAAGTGTCACAAGAGAAGTTTTTGGAAGCTTCCATTGCCTCTCCACCTCATGGAATGACACGGCCATTTGTCATTTCTCACCCATCGTACCCCATAGAAGGGCTTTTTGAAATGCAACACACCCACACAGTGTATTTAGGTGAGATGCAACGCACTTGGCCTGTGTAGTAGCTGAAATGATCCTGTTTTGACCAATTCTGAGCAGTTTTTCATGGAGAACTTCTGGGAGAAGCTGTAATCTGTTGACCTTGTTCCTTTAGGGGTTAGAACAACACTTTTAGGGACTTAGGAGCCCTTGGTTTATGTACATTTCATGCTTGGGGTTGTAGGGCCCAAAAATGTCTATAACAGTTGCCCCCTAAAGCATGAGGTCGTTAATCTTTTGATGTTGGGTGAAATGCTTTATTATGAGGATCCAAAGTTCTTTCAAGCTGAGAGGAGACCTGTAATAAGATACAATGCAATACATTATCTTCATAATATTTTCATGATCTAGCTGAGGCAGGAATTCCCATGCTCAGCTTTATAAATTCATTTTCATGTACATAAGACAGACAATCGTCTGAGTGTAGACTGATGATTCTAATAGAGCTATCATCCCTTTGATTGGATGATTATCTGTGCAGCAATGATGTACATTTGATGTCTTTATTTTACTGAATATATATCACAGCCCGGATGGATGAAACTAGATCTGGGGTCTTCAATCTCGTTCGATCTTCACTCGAAGTACAAGTTTATCCATGTGAGAGATGTTCTGAAGTCGAACATGGAAGGACATCGCTTGATTACTAGCCAATAATATAAGCTGTTAACGAGCGCGAGAGGAATCATCGGTAATGATAATGACCCTCAAGGTACTGCAGTACAATTCACGTGATGTGAATAAAGGACTTGGCGTCAAACACCACCCAAAATATTTCGGTCGAAGGTCATTGATGTAAACCTGTCGCCAGAAGTGAGAAACTTGCCATTGAGGCATGCAAGCTTCAAAGTAATGAATGGGGTGTTCCTAGATCAAGTTCTTGGATAATGAGATGATGTCGACAAGAAGTGATCCGTCACAGGAGGGCTTTAATGAATCCCACATCAATGACACGGAACAGAGAAAATTATTTTAATGGAGGTGAAAACGATCTGGTGATATAAGGTTCAGGGTGGCGGTCATGAAAGAATGGAGTATAAAAGTATTGTAGTGGGTGAGACACAGGTGAATTCTCTGAATGACTTCTCTTGAACATATCGGCGACACTGACGTGATGGATTGGTAGCATTAACCCCCAAATGTGGATGGTATGATGGGACCATGGTGATGTGACCGGTGAATGAAACAACCCAACCCGACTTGGATGCGAAGTGAAAGTGTCATGTTCAAGAGTGACTTGCTACCAACAAAGTTTCTTCAAGTTTTCTTCCCAATTTTTCCCTAGTCATTGCTGACCAGTACCTCTTTATTTTTATCAAGCTTGAGGAGGATAACATATGCTTGTTCTATAATTTTCCCTTCGGGCAAACCCATCGCTATGTTTTAATGAGCCTAGCGATAGTGAAACTCGTTCTCATCTATAGACAAGTTTGTCACTATTAAAATTTTAACGAGTTTAATGACAAAGATAACTCGGTCCTTTTCAATTTTAGAGAGTCTGAAAAGGAACGTAAAGGTAACTCCAAAATTCCTTTTTCGTCATCTAATCCCTTAAGTCCAAAAAATTATAAAACAATACAGAAGGGATGAATTTTCAATACTTCTAATGAGCCAAACAAAACAAGCGCTCGATCTTTTTGTGTAATAATCCCTCAGGTCCAAAAAGATTAAAATTTAGAGGAGGGATAGCACTTCCGGTCCCTTTAACGAGCTGGAGAGGCCAATGGCTCGGAAATATTTTCATATTTTATGAGTCAATTGAAAAGAGCTTAAAGGAGACTCGTCTTTTGAGGAACGAGTGATAAAATGGGTAGCAATTGATTCCAGGTAAGGTTTGGAATTTTCCAATCACAGCAGTGTTACAAGGATGGCTAGTGAGATCACTCTTCACAGTTGTTCCTCAAAATGGGTAAACAATCAAACGGAGGTGAATGATCGGCCAATGCAATAGTGGAGGTGACGGTGCAAACACGACCAAGGCTTTAAAGGCTGAAGTATTACATTCATGATGGTTATTTACCGGAAATTGGTTCATTTTTTAATGAGCTTAAACTCTGGGGGGAACATGTGTTCATTGCTTATGTTTATTTTTTAACGAGCATGAAGTTTGCGCTAAAACTGCTCGATTAATCCATTCGCAGTATATTGCACTCAATTTACCTTCACCAACTGAACCACGTATGCAGAGATGGGTTGACCATATGTCTAGGCATGCTGATCAGTCTCATATTTCATTTTCTGATACCTTCTTCGGGTGGTTTGATCGTCAGGAGATGGCTTATTCCGAGTATCCATATGCTGGCATGGACTTCCGGGGTGACCCAGATTTAGTACTCCCGGCTGGCAAACAGTGGGGTGCCATTGGTAAATTCTTTGGCCATATCCCTGTTTATCATTTTTCTCTTATAATGTCCTTGTGCTTTATTCTATCAAGACTTAATCAAACTCATGTGTTCATGCAGATGTTGGTCCTGTTGGGCCAGTAGTACGCTTGAGAGTGCCAGCTGCCGCCCCAGCAGGAAAGGCTGTTGGAAGGGCTATCCTTCGCGACCTCGATGTGGCCAAGACTCTTACAACATTACAGGAGCAGGTTAAGGGCCTCACTCTTGGTATTCCAGATGTGAGGACTGACGAGCTGCCCTTGAGGTTGCAGAGGCATACTACTGGTGTGCCAAGACGATGGACTCGACTCTTACGCATGATCGCACAGGCTGTGACTTGCTATCACGAGCATCATTAGACTAGGGTGCCTCCTAGCGTTTTGAGTTTTTTGGTCATTTGACCAATTTTGTCTTGGTTACAGAACATTATGTGTAAACCATAAACAGTTATATATATTTTTGATTTTCATAGTTTTATTTTGGTTAAGTTACATGATCCAAATGCAAACATTGATGGTATGCTTCTTTTTATAAATGTTGCAAATGTCTATCTAACACATAATTTTCCAATGAGTCAGTTAATGTGTTTAAGTTTCTGGAAATATGTTGATATTGAATAAAATCAAATTGCCTTTCCAAAATCTTGACCCTTAGGAACATGCGATAAATAGCTGGATTTCAGACAGAGTAGATACCAGTGAGTTGTAATATGACGAGTTGTGAGTCTAGCCTGACAATCAGTCGCCGTATACCACGTGTGATGGCATCAGAGAGGAGTTCTATCAATGCATTATATTCAGCGATGTTATTCGTTGATCGACCAATACATACTCCTCTGAAACTTACTAACTCGCCGCTTGGATCAAAAATGGCCCAGGCCGCGGAAGATAGGTTCTGCGAGCTACGACTCACTCCATCGGCATATCCAACGCTGACTCTAATAGGTTTGACATCTGCAATAAATGTAAAAAGTGGATTACTTGACAAAAATAAACACTTTAGTGAAAACAAAAGCATACAGGTTACCATACTGAATTACACATAGTAACGCTTGAGGTACAACCCGTTACGAGGTTGTGCCAGTGGAATTCCGTCATAATCCATTAACTCGTAGGCTCCTTTTGCTAACACTCGCTTAACAATATAGGGGCCCATCCATAAAGACTTAAATTTACCTGCTCCCAATTTATCGGATTCTTTGTCATAAAGCAAGACCAAGTCACCTTCTGAGAAGACACGGGGTTTGACATTTTTGTCGAACTGCGCTTTGACTCATTTCTTATGGGCTTCATTAGCCAAAGCGGCATCACGATGGGTTTCGTCCAATTGGATTAGTTCCAAGAAATGAGCTTCTTCTTCTAAAGTTCTGGGGAGGAGATCAATTGCGAGTTTGAGGGACGAGATTTCGCACTGGATTGGTAAGACTGCTTCCAGGCCATATACCAGTTGGAAAGGTGTAAACCCGGTTGCATTCCTTACCGATGTTCAGTAATCCCACAAAGCTAAGTACAGGATTAGGTGCCATCTTCTTTTGTGAACTCCAATCATCCTTTGCAGCATACACTTTAGGACCTTGTTGATTGCTTCAACTTGTCCGTTGGCTTGCGGATAGTATGGAGTAGAGCTGTCGTGAGACAACCCTAGTTTGGCAGCTAGTTCGACCATCATGTGATTGCAAAAATGCGGTCCATGATCTGTGACTATATCTTGTGGTACGCCAAATTTGGCGACTACATGATTGAAAAAGAAGAGGGCAGCTGTTTCACCAGTATTATCTAATGTAGGCATCACCTCGGCCCATTTGGTAAAATAGTCAACTGCAACTATGATATACCCATGCCCCCCGGTCGAGGTGGGGTTACATGTCATGAAATCGATGCCCCATTTGGCGAATGGCCCGACAACAACTATTGGCTGTAGAGGTGCGGGTGGTCTTCTGGTTTTTCTATCGTCAATTTGACAAGCATGGAAACTTCTGACTGCATTTATGCAATCTTTAAACATTGTTGGCCAGAAGTATCTTGCTCATAAGATTTTTTGCGTTGTAGCATAACCGGATTGATGCCCCCCACATGCGCCTGAATGGCAATCATTCAGGACTTTTTCGGCCTCCTCATGCGTGAGGCACCTTCTCAGAACTGTATAGATACCACGACGGTAAAGTGTATCACCGACGATCATGTAGTCTTTTGCTTGGTATCGAATACGTTTTTGTTCGGAGCGAGAGGTATTTGGCCTATATTTTTGGGTTTGGAGATAAATTATTATATCCCCATACCACTCATTGCTTGAAGATATCAGAAACATGTTGGCATTATGATACATATGTTGTACTTGATGGCAACCCACTCATCTCAGATAATAAATTATAGTGTAGAGAAAAGTTCACGCACTTATATGCAGAGAAAAGTTTATTTCATGTAGAGAAAAGTTCACGCACTTTTATGCAGAGAAAAGTTTATTTCATGTAGAGAAAAGTTCACACACTTTTATGCAGAGAAAAGTTTATTTCATGTAGAGAAAAAGTTCACGCACTTTCATGCAAGGAAAAGCGCGTATATGTTGGAGAACTTACCTTTGGTCCATGGTAGTTAGTCCTTGGTATTTGAACCTATGAGGAAAAGTGTGTATATGTTGGAGAACTTACCTTTGGTCGATGGTAGTTAGTCCTTGGTATTTGAACCTATGAGGAAAAGCGCGTATATGTTGGATAACTTACCTTTGGTCCATGGTAGTTAGTCCTTGGTATTTGAACCTATGGTTTTGGACCATGGTACGCACTTTCATGCAAGGAAAAGCACGTATATGTTGGAGAACTTACCTTTGGTCCTGTTGATGCCTCGAAAATCGCTGCAACAACATAGGGGAAACCACCCGGTCCGGACCTTAGTACAGCTCCTTTTCCGTTTGGAATAGTGGCTCCGACTGGGGATAATGGGACCAGTTTCCCAAAAATAGATAAAATGGGATGGATGAGTGACTTATAGATTATGCTAGTGATAAACAAACAACTAAAACTATCGGCATGAATATAATAACTATAATCTACTCCGGGGTTTTATCGATCTCTAAAGTGTAGTGTTTGATGATCTGAGCTTTTAGACAGGCATATAGATGACTCTGTCTTCAAACATAGATATTAAATTGTTCAAGATTGTTGTGCATAAATAGTTATACAAAGCGATAACAGTGAAATTACAACACTTTATCATTTATATCATTGTTACATGCATGATTAAAGGAAAATGAAAATCGTAAAACATCCAATAGTGGGCTGAAATAGAGATTTGTTGTTACAGCGCATACATGTATTCAACAATAGCAAAAATATATAGCATAACAATTCATATAAAAGGAATGACTTCAGACGTAGATAAAAGTACCATATGAGCTGCGGCACATTCCCAAATATCAATCGCTATTAGCAGTTCTTCCTTCAACACAGAAATCGTCCTCAACAAAGGCAATAGTGCACAATTGCAGTAAAAAATTTGATGTCAAATTCAGAACAACTGGTCCAATTTCATAAAAGAATAGTGACTGAAGCACAATAGTGCAAACTTCAACCTATTAAGTCTGTTACAAAATTTTACGACCCTTTCCAAAACAATGAAAGGTTCTATAAATACTAATCTAATTTAAATATCTACTAAACAGAAATCCTACTAAGCTGGTATCAATAACTCTTGATCCTGTTTTGGTTGGCAATCTGGCAAGTGGGAGGGTGACTCATTAAGTCGGCTGCTTTCCTTTGAATCTGAGCTGATTAATTGCAAGCATTGGCTCAACTTCCGGAGGTTTGTTGAGGCGCGAACTGAGCTGTGCAGCGTAGGTGGCATCTTGGATATCGGGAATTATACACCCGATTGCGTCTGTAAGGCACTTTAGGGCAGATCTCTGTGTATGTGGCTTGATTAAAAAGAGCCAATATGAATCTAAGGATAAGCTTTTAACTCCAGCGATTAATCTTCCTTTTTCCTCTAATTCAGGGTAGCATGTTTGCTCTAATGTATTTGTAGTTGTTATCTTTCCCGGTGTACATTGAGAAATCATATTGGCCAGGTAAAGAGTGTTATTAACTAGATCCACTAGATTGCTGGCGGTTGATTTACATCTTGAAGCCGCCCTTTCTGCTTTCATCACTTGAGTGTGCCATTCTGTGGAAAGTATATCTTTCTGTGTTTCATTAATCCTGGGAAATTTTGCTGCTTTTCCCAAATCAGTATCTTGCCAGTCAAGATGTGTAGTAATGGCCTTGTCCGCTTGATCTAGTTCAGTCCTGGCCTTTTCTACCTGCTGATTTACTGCTGTAGTTAGCTCACATAGGGACTCAGCCTGAGCGATCTGTTGACACAAGAGTCTAACCTGTGCTATCAATGCATTGTTTATCAATAATGCCTCTGATTTAAACTCTTTTACCTGCGATGTGCCCTTCATCTTTTCCAGCTGCGATGCCATTTGAGCAATTTGCTCATCTTTGGTCTTTATCATTTGCTCATTCGCCGCTCTCAAATTTTCCAATGCCTCCGACAATTCTTTTTGTTTCTGGATCGCATCCTGATCGATCCTTTGCCTTTCCGCTTGCAATTGCTGAGTCAGCTGATTGTTCTCTTGCTATTGTGCCAGCAACTGTTCTTCTGCTTGTGTTGCCCTTTTCCTTGTTTCAACCAATTTTGCCTGTAACGCAAAGATTTCTTGGTCCTTATTCTTTAATAGAAGGCTCACCTCCGATGCTTTGTCAATTGTTGCCGCCGAATAAGTGCCTGCATACTGTGATAGCTTTGTTAAGTCATCAGAGGGATCCAATTCCTCCTTCCATACTACATTACCCGTGACCATTTGTTCGGGGAAGATAGAAGGTTGATCAATCCTTCGTCTCTTCCTTGACCGTTTTACAACTGCCCTGTGTCTTGGGCTGTAGAAAACATCCAATGGCGGAATATCTTCTATCTGTAGAATAATCTGGTCAGAGGGGTCTTTTGGAATAACTTCAACTTTTTTAGAACTTGGTGGGCCGCTGGTTCCACTTGGAACCTGAGGAGAGGTAACATCCTGAGTATCATTTGTCTTAGAAGTATCCCCATCTTTTGAACATTCCAGTCCACTGATGATGGAGTGAAATTGCTGCCATTCTTGTAATAATTTGGGTTCTATGGTAGTGTCTACATTGACATCGGTGGTTTGCTCCTGCTGCTCTTTCTCCTGCTCTTTCCTCTGCTGCTCCTCTTTTTCTCTCCTCTGTTGTTCCTCTTGTTCCCTTTTTTGCCTATCTGCCAGTTCTTTTTTCTGTTTCTCTTCTTGTTCTCTCTTCTGCTTCTCCTCCTGTTCTTTTCTTTGTCTTTCTGCCTGTTGCTTCTTCTGCCTCTCCTCCTGTTCCTTGGACTGTTCCTAAACAGGTCCGCTTGATGATGTCGCTGGGGTTGTTGTCAATAATTCCAAAGGCAGAGTTTGCAACCTCTGTTCTCTGAGTTTATTGAACTCAGTTAATCCCTCATCATTATATTGCATCCTAGCAAGTTCTTTAGCATGTCCTATTGATTCGGAGACAACGAACAGGTCATCAAACATATCTTCCTGATGCTCAAACCTTGTTAATTTGGCCTGTTCTAATGCAGTGTAAGCAGTCTTTTTTGGGTCGTATGGTCTGTTTGGGATCGTGGCCAGAGTTAAAGACTGAAGCTTTGTGGCTTCCTTTTCTGCATGTTTAAGATCATGCAGAGTATAAACACCACATCTGAAAGGAAACGATGGCCATCCCTTCTTCTTTTCTCTTTTGAGAGTCTGTGTAGTACTCTCAGCCATGATTTGATATGCAATTTCCCTTACTAGCAGCTTGTCTGGAACATATAGAGGAAGAACATGTGGGTCGGCTTCACTGCTGAAAACTCTGATATAGGTGAAATTTCTTCTCCAAACCAACTTGCTACTGCTGGTAAATCAAAGGAAGCTTGATAGGAAATTTTTGAAATGGGTCTATCAAAAATGGAATAATAAATGGGCACCATAAAACCATTACAGATTTGGTACAGGTGGTCTTTATAAGAAGACTTCCACAATTTTTGATGATATATATGAATGGGTGAAGGGTCCTGTGCAGTCCACCTCCACCCGAGAATAGGAAATTCAGAATTGAAACAAAGAGTGTCTAAGATATATGCACTATAGTAGAACGGGGGCATTTTCCTTTCTGAAACAACAGTCTGAGATCTAAAATTACGAACAGCTACTGCTAATTTATCCTAAAGAATAGTAGCCCAATCCATAATCCAACTGTTTACTGCTGCCTCCATTAAAGGAACCATTTCAATGTTAAAATTGGCAGAATCATGCAATCCCCATAGCCTACACATCATAATCCCCGCATAACAATAAGGAGAAGCCAAAGAATCGACCGAGTACTTACCGAAGGATTCGTGCTTGTGCTTGTTGGGATTTTGCCTCCAATCCTTGATAGGTTCAGATTCGATCTCATTCTCGCTTGCGAACTTCTCCAAGAAGGCCTTGTTATATATTTTCTCTGGCTCAGGCAAATGATACATTTGCCTTAGGTCATCTGGCTTGAATGATCCGAAAATCCTTCCATCTCTGGTATTAAAAGTTCTGTCCAAAATTGGGATTTCTTCAATCGCCCATCGCACAACGTCTGTATAGGGAAGAATCTGTTCTCTGGCCGCTATCCTGTGAAGGAAAGAGTCGGCCAAATCTTTGAGAGTTGCATCAGACTTCTTGAGTAAGTCCACACTGGCTTCTGTCACCACCTTTTCTGGTTGCTCAGCTTCAATTAGGTTATAAGTGCCCTGCTAAGTAACTCTGGTGAGCCCTGTGCATGTGGTATCGGATATTAGTCTCTTCTTCTTATTTGAGGCCGCTTGTCCTGCAGTTGGTGTTGCGGAAGCACCTGCAGTCTTCTTGGACTTCTTTCCCATCTTCTCAGGCCTAGCTTCTGTGAATGAATTCTGCACAAAGGGGCAATTGGGTGTAATACATAGAGATAGCGATGAAAAACTCTTAAGTGATACAACACATATGAATAGATGCATAACTGAAGGATTTGGTTTTTAAAATGGGCGCGGATACAATCCGTGAAAAGATTTTAGGACATGATCTTATTAATTAGCCGTTTTCAATCCGTCATTCCTTAAATGCCCATTATATCGTTATTTGGGTGAACGATTCACTTAAACATGCAATGGACGTTTTGGCGGTTGAGCATAGATGAAGGATTGTGTGAGAGATCAAGCTTTTATTACAAATAAATTGTGCCATCCCATCACTTAACGGCTCTTCGTTGAAAACCGCGTTTTATCGGATCGCAATCGGGGATATAATTAGTGCGCTTTAATGGTGTGTATTGGATATCACCGATTGCCGAATGCGATATCGCATCGGCGAAAAGCTTTGAGCGCAATAAGAGTTGGGTGAGATTGCCGCCGATATCCGATTCTAGATTGCGCATTGCATCAGGACAAGCCTTTGGGAACATCACAACTGTTGTAGTGTGTCGCCGATCGCTGAATTTGCCGAATGCGCATCGCGTCGGGACTATTGGCATGGGGTATTATAACATGTACATGGAATATCGTCGATCGCCGAATGCGCCGAATGCACATCGGCGGAAAGCTTTGGGGTGCTTAATTATAATTCATATGTCATTGCGATATGCGATCTTGCGATCGCTTTATCGCAATAACAAATTATTACATGATTTCTTTTGTCCAAAAAGTTTTATAAAGTGCATTTATTCATTTATTAGACTTTTTTGGATTACAATAGCATTGATACCAAATTAAATTCTAAAGGGACCCATTTCATACATTAATATTTATAAGTAAAGATGATATGAAATGGGGGGTTGTTGTAGAGCACAACAATTGGCGATTCGCTGGAAGAACCAGTTATCTCTTTCAAAAATAGAAACATTTAAGCTTTTTCAGAAAATAGAGTTTCAATCAATGGGGAAATTTCTAATATAACTAGATTTCAATATATTCTGAGAAAAATGAAACTATTTTGTTGACTTCCTCTTTTTTAAGAAAATAAAAACATTCTAAGCTTTGAAATAGGTCTTTATTGGTTTGTAATGATAAAATAGAATACCTTTCCGAGTCAGCCTTTATAGTAAACTCATCTGTCATAGGTAGAGCCTCTGCTGCCAGCAAACATCTATAGTTTCGACAGGGATACCTTTTAACCATGTGATTGTCCATTGTCCCATCCAATTAAGAGTGTGATTAACAGAATGAATTCAAAATATTTTTTCATATTTTGTATTTCATTTCCTTTTTCTTCTTTGTCATTGATAAGATAAAAAAGCCATTGTCCTAGTTTGGTGGCCAACTGTTTGACAATGCCACTCACTGATAGTAGTTTAACTGAACAAGCTGGCTCGTGATGAGACCCCTTGTCTTGTAATTTCAAGCTATTACCCTGTTTTGGTTTGCAGTATTGGTAATGTCAGATAAACTATTTCTCTATGAACGTGGTAAGCAGGCTTGTAATAAGACCTCTTATCTTAAATATCTTATATTTTAGAATTACACTCTGAAAAATCATAAACTTTAGTGAATGGGGTGAACAATCTTCTTCTTAAGAGTAATGGATGACAGAGTAAGAGTTGAAGATGCTGAGATTGGATTGATTCCTATCTTAGTATAGATAACCTTTAAAGACCAATTTGAAAAACAGAAAATGGTTTACAATATTTCTATGCTTTGAGAGGAGTTGACAAAATTTGAATTGTGATTTCAGAATACAAAGATATCTAGTTTCCTAGAAATTATCCTTTTTGGTTAAAAATTCTATCATTTTAAAAGAAAATGTTCATATTCATTTTATGGGACAACTTTTTTAAATACAGCAAAAGGTCAATGGGAGACATCTCACAACCTTATTTCCTAAAATCCTACAAACTATTAAAATCCTACTGAAATGAAAAGAGAAGGGGTTACCTCCTCAGTGAAAGAATTTCTTCAAGACAAGGTCATTAACAGGGAGAGAATCTCTCAAACCTGATAAATCTTGCAATATAAAGGTTGAATGGTCTATCTTCTCACAGATCTGAAATGGTCCAAGCCACAACTTCTGGAACATGGAGTGTTTACCCTTGTCTTCATGGGCTTTGTCCCATTTCAGAACTAAATCACCGACTTGGAATTGTTTTGAACCGGATGAGACTGAATCAAAAGCTGCTTTGATGACTTGCTGATGTTTGGCATGGGTAACCTTGGCTTTTTCTCTTTCCTCTTCTAATTTTAGAATCTGGTCACGTCTAAACTGAATAGAAGAGGAAGGAGTTTCCTCAATGAACTGCACTAGGGTTAAAGAAGGAAGAATAAGATTCGTGGGTAAGATTGCTTCTTTTCCATAGATAAGATTAAATGGAGAAGTTCCAATAGAAGATTTCTGTGTTATCCTATCAGCCCATAATGCGAACAGTAAGGATTTGTGCCAATTCCTCTGATTTTGTTTGATAGTTCGCTTAATGATTTTAATCAGATTCTTATTAGTAGATTCTGCTAAACCATTTCCTTGGGGATAATAATTAGCAGAATATTTTAACTTAAATCCTCTTTTAATAGCGAAATCAAACATCGCGTTGCCTGAAAAGTAAGATGCATTATCGAAAAAAAGAGCATTTGGGACACCAAACCTGGTAATGATGAATTGGTCTATGAATTCAATAATTGATTCAGAGTTTGCTGTCTTTAAAGGGATTGCTTCAACCCACTTTGTAAAGTAATTGGTAGCGGTATGGATATACTTATGCTGTTTGGAAGATGCTGGAGTAATCTCCCGAATGATGTCCAATCCCCATTGCTCAAATGGCTGTTCAATGTTGATTGGTTGCAGGGGGAAGGCTGATTTACGTTGTCTTCCGCTAGCAGTTTGACAATTTAGACATTTCCTTACGTACTCGTGAGCATCTTTAAATAAAGTAGGCCAATAGTAACCAGCATGAATAATTTTGTGAGCTGTTGTGTCAGCTCCGAAATGTCCTCCTGCTGGTCCGTCATGTAGCTCTTGCAAAACCTTTTGGGCTTCAGGTTTTTCAAGGCATCTCAACAAGATAGAATCATAATTCTATCTAAAAAGCACGTCATCAATGATTGTAAAATTCCTCGCTTTTAATCTAATGGCCCTTTTGTTTTTGTAAGACAAATTCGGAGGTGCATAACCATTCTTTAGATAAAAGATTAAATCTGCATATTGAGATCCCGAATCAGTAACACTTATCTGATTAATTTCTTGAGTTTGATCTGTATCGCTTGATTCTGGAATGTTGGATGCTCCTACCAATATCCTGCTAAAACCTTGGCCCCTAACAATCTTTGCTGGCTTAATTTCTAGGTCATACTCTTGAAGCGCTGTGACCCAATTTGCCCTTTTTTCACCCAGCTCTTTCTGGATTAATAGTTTCCTAACTGCCGGGAAAGGAACTATTATTTTTGTATGGGTTTTTAAAAGAAAGGGTCGATAATGTTTGACCGCCTTAAATACAGCAAAGGCTTGTTTTTCTACATTGGAGTAATTTAATTCGGCACCCTGAAGATTTGAACTGAAGAATGATATGGGTGCCTCTAAATTGTGAACATTTGGCTGCGTGAGAACTGCAGCATAAGATACATCGGACACAATGGTATACAATGTAAAATGATTAGAAAAATTTGGAGTATTCAAGGCCGGGGCATTGATTATTGATTGCTTGATAACATCAAAAGCTTGCTTTTCTTCTGATCCCCACTTGAAGACTGAATTCTTCTTAATCATTCTCTGAAGTGGTAATACAATTTGAGAAAAATCTGGAACAAATCGTTTAACAAAATTAATCTGGCCTAAAAATGACTGCATCGACTTTTTATTGTGTGGGAAAGGGATTTCAGAAATTTCTTTGATCCGATCAGGATCAATATAAATGCCATCCTTGGATACAATAAAGCCTAAGAGTTTTCCTTGATCAAGAGCAAAGAAAGACTTCTTTGGGTTCAGAGAAATACCATATCTTTTGCATCGCTGAAAGATTTGATTTAAGCCATGCAAATGATTATATCTCTTTTTTGAATATACAGTAATATCGTCTAGATAGACGACTACTGTTCGATTAATCAAGCCTCTAAAGGCTATATCCATAGCTCTCTGAAATGTCGCTCCTGCATTTATGAGTCCAAAAGGCATTTTCTGATATGCATATGTTCCCCATTTTGTTCTGAATGTGGTTTTAAGTTGGTCATCAGGATGAACCAGAACTTGGTTATATCCTGAGAATCCATCAAGAAAGGACATCAATTCAGAGCCTGCTACTGATTGGAGGATTTGCTCCATAGTAGGTAATGGGAAGTTGTCTTTTAAGCTCACTTTGTTCAGGTTCCTGTAATCAATACAGATTCGAATGTCGCCATTTTTCTTCCTGACTGGCACCATATTAGAGACCCAGTTTGAATGTCGGACCGGAAAAATAATCTTGGCTTTTAAGAGCTTGTTAAGCTCCGACTTTATCTGGCTCTCCAAATTTGGATGTATTTTTCTTAACTTTTGCTGAATCGGTTTCTGATCAGGAAGCATAGGAATGGTATGCTGGATAATAGATGTGTCATATGTCCTTAAATCATCATACTTCCAAGCAAAGACTTGTTTGTTTTTTCTTAACAATTTAATAAATGCTTCCTTTTCTTCCGAGGTAAGTCCTAATCCTAAATTGATGTTTTGAGGAGCATGGTCAGTACCTAAATTTATCAATTCAAACCTAAGGGTAGAACTTTGAAGCTTTGCATTAATTACAGGTTTAAATCTGTCTTTGATATCATAAAGGTCTTTGAGCTTTACCACTAGTTTAGGAATTGAATTTTCTTGAGGTGTTTCTTTCATTTGTAGATCATGATCATTTTCCTCAATAACTTGATTGTCATAGGACTTTTCAGAAGTTAGAAACTGCAAGATATCTTCGTCATGGTTAAATACTCTCCAATTAGTGACATTGTCAGGAATTGAAGGCCTAAAAAGTAATTCTACAGAAAATCTATCAAGGCTGTAGTCTTCAGAAGGTAGAAGCTTAGAAGCTACATTGGCTAGTAGGTCGGCTGCCGAGTTTTGTGACCTAGGAATGGAAGAAATGTTAAATGCTGAAAAATGTGAGGTAAGATCCTGTACTAGCGATTGATAATGCTTGAGGTTGCTTGATAGACAATGAATTGCATTCCTCACCTGTTTGACAATGATTTCCGAATCACCGAATACTTTTAGATATTGCACTTCGAGGCCGATTGCTTTATATAATCCCTGGACTAAAGCTTCATATTCGACTGTGTTATTAGTGCATTCAAATTCTAACCTACAAGACAGCATTGTCTTTTCTCCTTGTGGACTAACCAAAATGCAACCTGCTCCTGAGCCCTCGCTGGACTTAGAGCCATCAAAATATAAAGACCAAAATAAAGGAGTATTAACAAAAATATTTACATTTTCCTCAGCATCATTAAAACATCTGGACTTATCAGTTTGTGAAAAATTTTCAATCTGAGATGTAAAATGATTGACTGAAAAAGGAGATGGTTGGGCAACAAAGTTGCCAAAGAATGACTCTGACGAATAGTTCCCCAAAATGTTGTTGTTGAATGCAACAGGTTGATTTTCTTGCTCAAATTCAGTAACTGTGTGGGTCATATGCTTCTCTCGATCGATCCTTATTTGATTTGGTTTTCCCTTGTAGGGAAGCCACATATGTGACCAATCTGTGGAAATGTACCCATGCAGTTTTTCGGACCAATCTCTGCTCAAAATTAAACCGTAGAATTCAGGTATGTCAGCAATTAAGATATCTATCCTCTGTACAATCCTGGGATCGGCAGACAACCTGATGGTTACGGAATTAATTTCTCCCACAACCTGCACTTTGGTCCTGTCCAACTGTACAATATGAATAGCAGACTTCTGGGGTTCAATATTCAGTTTAGAACAAACTGAAGCTGGCATTATATTAGATGATGCCCCTGAATCAATTAAACAGTTGTGCAGGTTTCTATTATAAATCTCATAGGTCAGCAGGAAGGGTGGAGTATGAGAATTTGATCTATCTCCGATTAGAACTGAATCGGTAGCTTCAACCATACCTGAAGGAGGTTGGCCTGAATCGTTGGCAGCTCTTACACTGGGAAGGGGAGTAGAGGGAACAGCATTCAATTCTTTAAGAAGTAATTTTTGCTGATGTTTTAATTTACTAAGCTCAAACATAGTTATGTTTGCCTTAGTTTTCTTCATGTCATCAACAATATTATATTCCATTGAATCGGATACCACTAATGTTTTGGATGTAGAAGGAGAATTAGAAGTTGAAGGCTGGTTTTGCGGAATAACTACAGGCGACTTCTTTGGGGGAACTTTTTCCTTTGTCATGGTTGCACCTGCGCTCCTTTTCTTTGAAGTTGCCTGGGCAGGTTCAGAAGTACTTTTACTTCTTGTAGTAACTGGAAAGGCTTCTTCTTCATTCTCGGTATCAGAGTTTGGGAGTATAAAATCCCACATTCCGTGGCATTCAGCTACTTCTTCCTCATCATCGGTTTGTGAGGTTGTTTCCTCTTCCTCTTCATCTTGCTTTGAATCTGCGTTTGATATGACATTTGGCGGCTTTGTTTCAGTTTTCTTATAAGTTCTAAATGGTCTTTTGTTTGAGGTTTCGGCCACCTGCTTCTTTATTTCGACCATTTCATTAGACAATGTTTTCAGGACTTTTTGTAAACCTTCCATGTCGTACGGGTCCTTTGGGGTTTTCTTCTTGGAATCCTCTTTAAATGAGACTTTTTTAGCTTTTCTATCTTCCAAAGCAGCTTTCTTCTCTAGAGTGTTAATGCGCTTTTCAACAGCAAGTGCTTCTCTCATGTTTTCAGCTAAGGTAGGCTTCCCAGCCCTGTCTACAAAAATAGCTATGTTGGCAGGCAGGGCGGTAATATACCATTCGCTTCGAATTTGTTCACTTGGTTTAGAAGCTGTAGGGATTTTATTCAAGAGTTTATTAAATCTGGCATTAAACTCCTTTATTGGTTCCCTATGATCTATTCTCAGATTGGAGAGGTCGTTTATTAAAGTAGCTAAGGACCTATCATCTCCATATTTGGTAAGAAACTGCTCTTGGCATGTGTTCCAACTGGTAATTGAACCAGAGGGTAAGGAAAAATACCAGGATCCTGCTGATCCTTGTAAGGTGTAGGGGAAGAGTCTCACAACAACATCTTGCTCTGTCACTCCTTTTAAGTTAACTGCTAACATAAAATTATTAATGTGTTCTTCATCCTGAGTCCCGTCATCTGGGCTAAATTTAGGCAGCCATTTTTCGGGAGCATCTGGTAGATCATGCAATGGTGCAGGCATGTTGACTGCACCTGGCCTAGTCCATGGGTCTGCCATTATAATAGCGAAAGTGGTTGACACTACTGTTGGAATTCTAGATGTATGGGAAGGGATCAAAGATGAGGAGTGAACAGGTTGGGATATTGAGGCTTCTAATCCCTGGTGAACGACAATTTGTAATGGGGGAGTGGATGGTTGACCTCGCAGGGGGGAAAATGCAATGGAGGACGTGGATGAGAGCTCTTCACTTTCAGATCCTTCAGTAATTTTCTTCGCCTTTTTCCTTTTGGGTAAAGGGAACTCAGTGGGTTCAATACCGAGTTTTTCGCTCTGAAGTCTGGTGAGAGGATGAGTGAGATTGAACTGCGAAGTCGCACTGCTTTCTGATACCTCAGATTTCTGTGGTGAAATCGAGAAGCTCTGAAGTTTATGGATTAGAGACTGGACTTCAGGTGATTCAAGACTTAATTGTTCTGGGGTATGATGGGTTTGAGCAGTGGTAGTTGATTCCCCTTCTCCTTGTTTGGATACCGACGAACCAGTGTGCAAATGGGAAGGTCGAGGGGATTCGGAGGGAGAATTACTCTTGGAATGGCTTATAGGTTTGGACTTATGTGCCATTCACGGAGGTTCAAGCCCTCCTTCTAGCGCCAATTGTGTTGATGCCTCGAAAATCGCTGCAACAACATAGGGGAAACCACCCGGTCCGGACCTTAGTACAGCTCCTTTTCCGTTTGGAATAGTGGCTCCGACTGGGGATAATGGGACCAGTTTCCCAAAAATAGATAAAATGGGATGGATGAGTGACTTATAGATTATGCTAGTGATAAACAAACAACTAAAACTATCGGCATGAATATAATAACTATAATCTACCCCGGGGTTTTATCGATCTCTAAAGTGTAGCGTTTGATGATCTGAGCTTTTAGACAGGCATATAGATGACTCTGTCTTCAAACATAGATATTAAATTGTTCAAGATTGTTGTGCATAAATAGTTATACAAAGCGATAACAGCGAAATTACAACACTTTATCATTTATATCATTGTTACATGCATGATTAAAGGAAAATGCAAATCGCAAAACATCCAATAGTGGGCTGAAATAGAGATTTGTTGTTACAACGCATACATGTATTCAACAATAGCAAGAATATATAGCATAACAATTCATAGAAAAGGAATGACTTCAGACGTAGATAAAAGTACCATATGAGCTGCGGCACATTCCCAAATATCAATCGCTATTAGCAGTTCTTCCTTCAACACAGAAATCGTCCTCAACAAAGGCAATAGTGCACAATTGCATTAAAAAATTTGATGTCAAATTCAGAACAACTGGTCCAATTTCATAAAAGAATAGTGACTGAAGCACAATAGTGCAAACTTCAGCCTATTAAGTTTGTTACAAAATTTTACGACCCTTTCCAAAACAATGAAAGGGTCTATAAATACTAATCTAATTTAAATATCTACTAAACAGAAATCCTACTAAGCTGGTATCAATAACTCTTGATCCTGTTTTGGTTGGCGATCTGGCAAGTGGGAGGGTGACTCATTAAGTCGGCTGCTTTCCTTTGAATCTGAGCTGATTAATTGCAAGCATTGGCTCAACTTTCGGAGGTTTGTTGAGGCGTGAACTGAGCTGTGCAACGTAGGTGGCATCTTGGATATCGGGAATTATACACCCGATTGCATCTGTAAGGCACTTTAGGGCAGATCTCTGTGTATGTGGTTTGATTAAAAAGAGCCAATATGCATCTAAGGATAAGCTTTTAACTCCAGCGATTAATCTTCCTTTTTCCTCTAATTCAGGGTAGCATGTTTGCTGTAATGTATTTGTAGTTGTTATCTTTCTCGGTGTACATTAAGAAATAATATTGGCCAGGTAAAGAGTGTTATTAACTAGATCCAATAGATTACTGGCGGTTGATTTACATCTTGAAGCCGCCCTTTCTGCTTTCATCACTTGAGTGTGCCATTCTGTGAAAAGTATATCTTTCTGTGTTTCATTAATCCTGGGCAATTTTGCTGCTTTTCCCAAATCAGTATCTTGCCAGTCAAGATGTGCAGTAATGGCCTCGTCCGCTTGATCTAGTTCAGTCCTGGCCTTTTCTACCTGCTGATTTACTGCTGTAGTTAGCTCACATAGGGACTCAGCTTGAGCGATCTGTTGACACAAGAGTCTGACCTGAGCTATCAATGCATTGTTTATCAATAATGCCTCTGATTTAAACTCTTTTACCTGCGATGCGCCCTTCATCTTTTCCAGCTGCGATGACATTTGAGCAATTTGCTCATCTTTGGTCTTTATCATTTGCTCATTCACCGCTCTCAAATTTTCCAATGCCTCCGACAATTATTTTTGTTTCTGGATCGCATCCTGATCGATCCTTTGCCTTTCCGCTTGCAATTGCTGAGTCAGCTGATTGTTCTCTTGCTGTTGTGCCAGCAACTGTTCTTCTGCTTGTGTTGCCCTTTGCCTTGTTTCAACCAATTCTGCCTGTAACGCAAAGATTTCTTGGTCCTTATTCTTCAATAGAAGGCTCACCTCCGATGCTTTGTCAATTGTTGCCGCCGAATAAGCGCCTGCATACTGTGATAGCTTTGTTAAGTCATCGGAGGGATCCAATTCCTCCTTCCATACTACATTACCCGTGACCGTTTGTTCGGGGAAGATAGAAGGTTGATCAATCCTTCGTCTCTTCCTTGACCGTTTTACAACTGCCCTGTGTCTTGGGCTGTAGAAAACATCCAATGGCGGAATATCTTCTATCTGTAGAATAATCTGGTCAGAGGGGTCTTTTGGAATAACTTCAACTTCTTTAGAACTTGGTGGGCCGCTGGTTCCACTTGGAACCTGAGGAGAGGTAACATCCTGAGTATCATTTGTCTTAGAAGTATCCCCATCTTTTGAACATTCCAATCCACTGATGATGGAGTGAAATTGCTGCCATTCTTGTAATAATTTGGGGTCTATGGTAGTGTCTACATTGACATCGGTGGTTTGCTCCTGCTGCTCTTTCTCCTGCTCTTTCCTCTGCTGCTCCTCTTTTTCTCTCCTCTGTTGTTCCTCTTGTTCCCTTTTCTGCCTATCTGCCAGTTATTTTTTCTGTTTCTCTTCTTGTTCTCTCTTCTGCTTCTCCTCCTGTTCTTTTCTTTGTCTTTCTGCCTGTTGCTTCTTCTGCCTCTCCTCCTGTTCCTTGGACTGTTCCTGAACAGGTCCGCTTGATGATGTCGCTGGGGTTGTTGTCAATAATTCCAAAGGCAGAGTTTGCAACCTCTGTTCTCTGAGTTTATTGAACTCAGTTAATCCCTCATCATTATATTGCATCCTAGCGAGTTCTTTAGCATGTCCTATTGATTCGGAGGCAACGAACAGGTCATCAAACATATCTTCCTGATGCTCAAACCTTGTTAATTTGGCCTGTTCTAATGCAGTGTAAGTAGTCTTTTTTGGGTCGTATGGTCTGTTTGGGATCGTGGCCAGAGTTAAAGACTGAAGCTTTGTGGCTTCCTTTTCTGCATGTTTAAGATCATGCAGAGTATAAACACCACATCTGAAAGGAAACGATGGCCATCCCTTCTTCTTTTCTCTTTTGAGAGTCTGTGTAGTACTCTCAGCCATGATTTGATATGCAATTTCCCTTGCTAGCAGCTTGTCTGGAACATATAGAGGAAGAACATGTGGGTCGGCTTGACTGCCGAAAACTCTGATATAGGTGAAATTTTCTTCTCCAAACCAACTTGCTACTGCTGGTAAATCAAAGGAAGCTTGATAGGAAATTTTTGAAATGGGTCTATCAAAAATGGAATAATAAATGGGCACCATAAAACCATTACAGATTTGGTACAGGTGGTCTTTATAAGAAGACTTCCACAATTTTTGATGATATATATGAATGGGTGAAGGGTCCTGTGCAGTCCACCTCCACCCGAGAACAGGAAATTCGGAATTGAAACAAAGAGTGTCTAAGATATATGCACTATAGTAGAACGGGGGCATTTTCCTTTCTGAAACAACAGTCTGAGATCTAAAATTACGAACAACTACTGCTAATTTATCCGAAAGAATAGTAGCCCAATCCATAATCCAACTGTTTACTGCTGCCTCCATTAAAGGAACCATTTCAATGGTAAAATTGGCAGAATCATGCAATCCCCACAGCCTACACATCATAATCCCCGCATAACAATAAGGAGAAGCCAAAGAATCGACCGAGTACTGACCGGAGGATTCGTGCTTGTGCTTGTTGGGATTTTGCCTCCAATCCTTGATAGGTTCAAATTCGATCTCATTCTCGCTTGCGAACTTCTCCAAGAAGGCCTTGTTATATATTTTCTCTGGCTCAGGCAAATGATACATTTGCCTTAGGTCATCTGGCTTGAATGATCCGAAAATCCTTGCATCTCTGGTATTAAAAGTTCTGTCCAAAATGGGGATTTCTTCAATCGCCCATCGCACAACGTCTGTATAGGGAAGAATCTGTTCTCTGGCC
Source organism: Pinus tabuliformis (assembly GCA_031772625.1). NCBI lineage: Eukaryota > Viridiplantae > Streptophyta > Pinopsida > Pinales > Pinaceae > Pinus > Pinus tabuliformis. The sequence goes on along the minus strand of CM062804.1, from coordinate 1,540,170,349 downwards.
GCTATCCTGTGAAGGAAAGAGTCGGCCAAATCTTTGAGAGTTGCATCAGACTTCTTGAGTAAGTCCACACTGGCTTCTGTCACCACCTTTTCTAGTTGCTCAGCTTCAATTAGGTTATAAGTGCCCTGCCAAGTAACTTTGGTGAGCCCTGTGCATGTGGTATCGGATATTAGTCCCTTATTCTTATTTGAGGCCGCTTGTCCTGCAGTTGGTGTTGCGGAAGCACCTGCAGTCTTCTTGGACTTCTTTCCCATCTTCTCAGGCCTAGCTTCTGTGAATGAATTCTGCACAAAGAGGCAATTGGGCGTAATACACAGAGATAGCGATGAAAAACTCTTAAGTGATACAACACATATGAATAGATGCATAACTGAAGGATTTGGTTTTTAAAATGGGCGTGGATACAATCCGTGAAAAGATTTTAGGACATGATCTTATTAATTAGCCGTTTTCAATCCGTCATTCCTTAAATGCCCATTATATCATTATTTGGGTGAACGATTCACTTAAGCATGCAATGGACGTTTTGGCGGTTGAGCATAGATGAAGGATTGCGTGAGAGATCAAGCTTTTATTACAAATAAATTGTGCCATCCCATCACTTAACGGCTCTTCGTTGAAAACCGCGCTTTATCGGATCGCAATCGGGGATATAATTAGTGCGCTTTAATGGTGTGTATTGGATATCACCGATCGCCGAATGCGATGTCGCATCGGCGAAAAGCTTTGAGCGCAATAAGAGTTGGGTGAGATTGCCACCGATATCCGATTCTAGATTGCGCATTGCATCGGGACAAGCCTTTGGGAACGTCACAACTGTTGTAGTGTGTCGCCGATCGCTGAATTTTCCGAATGCGCATCGCGTCGGGACTATTGGCATGGGGCATTATAACATGTACATGGAATATCGCCGATCGCCGAATGCGCCGAATGCGCATCGGCAGAAAGCTTTGGGGTGCTTAATTATAATTCATATGTCATTGCGATATGCGATCTTGCGATCGCTTTATCGCAATAACAAATTATTACATGATTCCTTTTGTCCAAAAAGTTTTATAAAGTGCATTTATTCATTTATTAGACTTTTTTGGATTACAATAGCATTGATACCAAATTAAATTCTAAAGGGACCCATTTCATACATTAATATTTATAAGTAAAGATGATATGAAATGGGGGGTTGTTGTAGAGCACAACAGGTCCATGGTAGTTAGTCCTTGGTATCTGAACATATGGTTTTGGACCATGGTACCTTGTCAAAAGTGTTGATCTCACGCAATTTCATGGTTGGTTCATGGTATTAGTCCGACAGTTTTTGATCCTATGGTTTTGGCCCGTGGTATTGCATCCAAAAGTGTTGATCTCACGTACTTTCATGGTTGGTTCATGCTATTAGTCCAACAGTTTTTTGATCCTATGGTTTTGGCCCGTGGTATTGTCAAAGGCCTATGACTATAAAAGAGGAAGGAGATCATTTGGCAAAGCATCTTCTGAATTATCGAATATCTGATAAAGTGCTAGATCTGGAATATTGTGATTGGGTTTTGTTGCAGATCTGGATCTGAATGAAGAAGAAACCTGAGCGTAAGGAGAAGGATAAGTTCTATTGATGGGTCAAAATCTTAAGGTTGGAATAGTGGTATCTCTATATGATTTTGATCTGTGATATGTGGCATACGCTTGATCTATAAATCTAATAATCTGGGTCTGAATTATTGATGCATGTTTTATTTTACACATGTTATGATCTGGGTATGTCTGATGTAACAACTGAAAAGTTATAAGGAAATATTTGCAGATCTATATGCGGGTTGGCTTTGGTGAAATCAGAGATTGATGATGCAAGTGTAGTTGATGGGTTTTTGATGTTCTTGGATCCAGTTTGAAAATTTATGAGAAGTGGTCCTTGAAAGAAAAGAAGTAGGGGGTTGTAGCTCCCTTCCAGGAGAGACTAGAAAACGAGAGAGAGTTGTAGCTCTCTGCAAGTTGCAGCTTGCGTACTGGTAAAGGACTGCACCAGTACAAAACCATTGTAAAAGGAGTTTCTAATTTGAAAGAAGATAGAGACATATTGCAGCAGGTTGTTTTCACCCACATTGGGTTTCCACCTTACATCTTGTGTTCTTTGATGTGACTATCTGTTTTCCTTGTTCATGCTCATTATTTTATGGTACTGACATGCAAAAATAATTCAAAGAATAAATAAGGAAGATTTATTAAAAGAACTTGATAATACTGATTCACCCCCCCTCTCAGTATTATTTCCAACAATTGGTATAAGAGCAGGTCCTTCAGAGAAGCTTGATCGCTTGAAGGAAGATCATTCGTCATGAGCAACTACGAGAGGGAAGCATCAATCAGGCCACCAATTTTTGATGGGACAAACTTCAATTATTGGAAGGTAAGAGTTACTGCCTATCTTCAATCTCTTGGTACAGAAGTTTGGGATATCATAGATACAGGCTACACTTTTCCTTCAGCTACTCCTACAGATACGACCGAAAAGAAGAAATATGAAACAAATGCTAAAGCAGTCAATACTCTACTAGGATGCTTATCTCAAACAGAATTTGTGAAGGTTATGCAATATAAATCCGCAAAAGAAATATGGGACAAGATTTTCTTGAGCTACGAAGGAGATGAATAGGTAAAGCGTGCTAAACTTCAAACCCTCAGGATTCAGTATGAGAATCTCAGAATGTATAATGATGAAAGTGTGGCTAACTATTTCCTTCGGGTAGATGAGATTGTTAATTGCATGAAAAATTTGTGTGAAGAAATAAAAGAGGCTATTGTGGTTGAAAAAGTTCTAAGATAATTGTCCCCCAAGTTTGAATCTAAAGTGTCTGCGATAGAAGAAAAGGAAAATATACGAATTCTTACTATGTCTCAGCTACACGAAATTCTAACTGCTTATGAAATGAGAAAGGGAGGTCCATCAGACAGAAGAGAAGCTGCTTTCAAGGCTTCAGGCAAAGGAGACTATTATGAAGCAAGTCACGTGCCAGAAGAAGAAGAAGAAGAATCAAATTTTTTCAGAAATCTTCAAAGGGGAACTGGAAGGTTCAGAGGTAAGTTACCTTTTAAATGCTTTGCTTGTGGAAGAGTAGGTCATTATGCTGCAAAATGTCCTCATAAGGATAAAGGAAAGGAACCTGCTAGATGGAACAAGAAACAGATTGCAAATAAGAAAAGCTACTACACTCATGAAGATAGTGATGGTCTATCAAATAGTGACGAAGATGAACGAGGTAATGACTATAAACTCTTAATGGCATTTGAAGATGATGATTACATGGATGCTATAGATATGGATAGTTTTTGTGAAGAAATTTCTAGACTCAAGACATGTATAGAAGAAAAGAATAGGATCATTGACACTCTACAACTTCAAATTGATGAAAAAGAAAAATATATTGAAAAGTTAGAAGGCGAAATTGTTGGTCTTAGAAAAGAGATTGAGAAAACAAAGGCTATTAATCTTAAGTTTGTCAAAGGATCTGAAACTCTGGATGAGATCATCAATGTACAACGCTCTCCTCTAAACAAGACAGGTCTGGGCTATAATGGAGAAACTTCTCAAGCATCCACCTCAAAGAGTTATCTTGATGTAGCAAGAAGGAATGAGCAAAATCACAATGGAGATCACCAAGTAAAGCAGGGACCAATTACAAACAAAGACTATCAGGCAAATCAGGGGCAATCTGTCTTAAGGATGAACAAAAGCTACAACCAGCCACAGGTAAAATCCTCTCAATTTGCTTCAAGAATGAATGACAATAGAAATTACAATCGTTTGGCCGGAAGATTTGATAACCGAAGAAATTTCTTCAATGGACAATGCTTTTCTTGCCATAACTTTGGTCACAAAGCAGCTCAATGTGTTGCATATAAAACGATCATGACTAGAGAAGCTCAAAAACAAAGAAGTATGACCGGGATTACAAAAAGGACCTATAACAACTTTTCGGTTCTTGAAAATGAAGTTGAATGTTCTATTTGCAATAACTTTGGTCATGAAGATTCTGAATGCAGGAGCAGGTTTCAGTAGACAAAGGAACAAGCCTCAAGCACCAAAACATGGAGAATAAAGGAACCACAAACAGAAAGATGTGGGATAGCATTTTATGCAGAGGGACAGGAAAATCTATGGTACATTGACAGTGGATGTTCGAAGCATATGACAGGTGATAAAGAAAAACTTGAATCATATTCTGCTCTAGAAAAAGGAAAGAAAGTTTTTTTTGGAAATGATACTCCTGCAACTATAAAAGTAAAAGGCACTGCTCAGTTAAAAGAAAAGGTCAAAGCTGGAAATGTTTTGTATGTTGATAAATTGAAACATAATCTTCTAAGTGTGAGCCAGATGTGTGATCAAAGAACCGAGGTGATATTCAGATCAAATGGATGTCTTGTTCGTGATCTTGATACAGGTAAAACAGTGATCAAAGGTAAAAGAACTCCAAATAATCTATACATATTTGAAGAAGGACAACAACAATGCTATCTGAGCAAGGATGATGAGCACTGGTTATGGCACTGGAGGTTGGGGCATCTAAGCTTTTCACAAATAAGGAAAGCATGCAAATATCAGGCAGTTCGTGGTCTTCCAGATATCAAAGTTCCAGACAACACCATATGCAAATCATGTCAGTTTGGAAAGCAAACCAGAACTACCTTTCCAGAAAAGAAAGGATTAGCTAGCATGCCTCTTGAGCTAGTACATATAGATACATGTGGTCCATTCAGGAAAAGGACACCTCGAGGAGAAGAATACTTGATATTATTTATTGACTATTTCTCCAGGTTTGTCTGGTTAGGACTTATGAAGCACAAAGATGAAGCATTTGAAAAATTCAAATCCTTTAAAGCCTTGGTTGAAAATGAATCAGGATACAAAATTAAGTGTCTTAGATCCGACAGAGGTGGGGAGTTTACCTCAAATGAATTTTTCGATTTCTGTGAAGAACATGGGATAAGAAGAGAATTCTCTACAGCTAGAACTCCTCAGCAAAATGGAGTGGTGGAAAGAATGAACAGAACTGTCCAACAAATGGCTCGTGCTATGCTTGATGAATCTGGAACTCCTGCAACTTTCTGGGGTGAAGCAGCACATGCTGCGGTTATTATTCTCAACAAAACAAATGTCCGAGTTAACAACACTCAAACCCCTCATGAGCTCTGGTATGGTGAGACTCCTTCGGTAAAGCACTTCAAAATCTTTGGGAGCAAATGCTATATTAAAAATACTGATGAGCAACTTGGAAAACTTGAACCTAGAGCAGATGAAGGCATCCTTCTTGGTTATTCTCCACACAGCAAAGCATACAAGTGCTATAATAAAAGACTTGGAAGAATTGTTGACAGCATTGATGTAGTGGTTGATGAGAAGGGATACATTCCTAGGCAAGTAAATCATGAAGATATCGAAGAAGATGAAGGCCATCCTCAAAGACAGAATGATGAAGAAGAAGAACCTCAAGAAGAACCAGAGGAGCAGATAAGGATAGAAGAGAAGACTCCATCCAGATATGTTCAAACGAATCATCTAGAATCTCAGATTTTGGGACAGAAAGAAGCAGGTGTACAAACAAGAAGAACAATTGCAGAAGCTTCAAGCTATTTGGCATTACTCTCTTCCACTGAACCACAAAATGTGAAAGGGCATGAAAAGATGAATGTTGGGTCAAAGCAATGGATGAAGAACTTGAGCAAATCGAAAATAACAACACTTGGGAGCTGGTTCCTAGACCAAAGGGTAAGAATGTTATAGGAACAAAATGTGTCTTCAAAAATAAATTGAATGAAAATGGAGAAGTAATTAGAAACAAGGCCAGACTTGTTTGTAAAGGGTATGCGCAGCAAGAAGGAATAGATTTTGAAGAAACTTTTGCTCCTGTTGCAAGACTTGAGGCCATCCGAATGTTCCTTGCTCTCTCAAGCTTTCAAAACTTCAAAGTATTTCAAATGGACATGAAATCAGCCTCTCTGAATGGAGACTTGGAAGAAGAAGTATACATTGAGCAGCCAGATGGTTTCATTCTTGGAAATGATCCAAATCTTGTATGCAGATTGAAAAAGTCTCTCTATGGCCTCAAACAAGCTCCAAGGGCTTGGTACTATCGTTTGGACAAATATCTTCATCAACAAGGTTTTTCAAAAGGATCAGCAGACAACAATCTTTATATAAAAGTTGAAAATGACAAATTGCTGATACTTGTTGTGTATGTAGATGACATTATCTTTGGCAGCAATGAAGAAGCTATGAGTCAAAGCTTTGCCTTGGTGATGCAGAAAGAATTCAAAATGTCCTTGCTGGGAGAACTAGCATATTTTCTTGGTTTGCAAATCCAACAAAATGAATGAGGGATCTTCTTGTCTCAAACCAAGTATCTCAAGCAGATTTTGAAGAAATATGGTATGGAAGAAGCAAAACCAGTATGTACGCCCATCGTCACAGGATGTAACCTCAGTGCAAATGATGAATCAGCAGCAGTGCATCAACCAACTTACAGATCTATGATTGGAAGTCTACTTTATTTGACAGGTACCCGACCAGACATCATGCATGCAGTGGGAATAGTTGGAAGATTTCAGGCAAATCCAAAGGAAACTCATCTTCAGGCAGTAAAGAGAATCTTCAAATATCTTCAAGGGACTCAAAACTATGGCTTATGGTATCCTAGAGATACAGATCTCACACTTCATGCTTATACAGATGCAGATTGGGCCGGAAGCGTGGATGATAGGAAAAGCACAAGTGGTGGTGCATTCTTTATGGGTTCCAGATTAGTATCTTAGTTCAGCAAGAAACAGAGTTCGATTTCCTTGTCTACAGATGAAGCAGAATATGTTGCTGCTGCATCTTGCTGCACTCAACTCCTTTGGATGATGCAGACCTTGCAGGATTTTCAAATCACTTGTACACCACCCATCTCCATCTTATGTGATAATACAAGTGCAATCAGCATTTCAAAGAACCCAGTCATGCATTCAAAATCCAAGCACATACCAATCAAGTATCACTTTCTCCAGGAACAAGTGCTTGAACAAAAGGTCAAGTTGGAGTATGTTCCTTCTAAGGAATAGGTTGCTGATATACTCACCAAACCATTGCCCAGGGAGACCTTTGAATACCTCAGGCAAAAGCTGGGGGTTGTTGATGCATCATCTTGTTGTTGAATCTCTTCTGATTGTTGGTTGTACGCAAGGTTCATCTGAAGTATATGCGTACATTTGCTGGGTTGCAGATTGGTCAAAGATCGAATGGCACAGGTTCAGGGGGAGCATATCATGCATTGTTGGGATTATGGAGGAAGTACAGAAGGAGATCATGGATGCTGGTCTGAATATTGCTGCAATACGTCTCTATCTCTTTCATGGTCATGGATTATGGTTCTTCTTTGCAGATCTAGTTTATAGTCAGGGGGAGCATGTTCTTAGGGGGAGCATAACCCTTTGCCCTTGATGTCAAAGGGGGAGAGTGATTGGTTGTTGTTGCCATCAAGTCCAAAGGGGGAGATTGTTGGCATTATGATACATATGTTGTACTTGATGGCAACCCACTCATCTCAGATAATAAATTATAGTGTAGAGAAAAGTTCACGCACTTATATGCAGAGAAAAGTTTATTTCATGTAGAGAAAAGTTCACGCACTTTTATGCAGAGAAAAGTTTATTTGATGTAGAGAAAAGTTCACGCACTTTATGCAGAGAAAAGTTTATTTCATGTAGAGAAAAGTTCACGCACTTTCATGCAAGGAAAAGCGCGTATATGTTGGAGAACTTACCTTTGGTCCATGGTAGTTAGTCCTTGGTATTTGAACCTGTGAGGAAAAGCGCGTATATGTTGGAGAACTTACCTTTGGTCCATGGTAATTAGTCCTTGGTATTTGAACCTATGAGGAAAAGCACGTATATGTTGGAGAACTTACCTTTGGTCCATGGTAGTTAGTCCTTGGTATTTGAACCTATGAGGAAAAGCATGTATATGTTGGAGAACTTACCTTTGGTCCATGGTAGTTAGTCCTTGGTATTTGAACCTATGGTTTTGGACCATGGTACGCACTTTCATGCAAGGAAAAGTGCGTATATGTTGGAGAACTTACCTTTGGTCCATGGTAGTTAGTCCTTGGTATCTGAACCTATGGTTTTGGACCATGGTACCTCATCAAAAGTGTTGATCTCACGCAATTTCATGGTTGATTCATGGTATTAGTCCGACAGTTTTTGATCCTATGGTTTTGGCCCGTGGTATTGCATCCAAAAGTGTTGATCTCACGTACTTTCATGGTTGATTCATGGTATTAGTCCAACAGTTTTTTGATCCTATGGTTTTGGCCCGTGGTATTGTCAAAGGCCTAAGACTATAAAAGAGGAAGGAGATCATTTGGCAAAGCATCTTCTGAATTATCAAATATCTGATAAAGTGCTAGATCTGGAATATTGTGATTGGGTTTTGGTGCAGATCTGGATCTGAATGAAGAAGGAACCTGAGCGTAAGGAGAAGGATAAGTTCTATTGATGGGTCAAAATATTAAGGCTGGAATAGTGGTATCTCTATATGATTTTGATCTGTGATATGTGGCATACGCTTGATCTATAAATCTAATAATCTGGGTCTGAATTATTGATGCATGTTTTATTTTACACATGTTATGATCTGGGTATGTCTGATGTAACAACTGCAAAGTTATAAGGAAATATTTGCAGATATGTATGCGGGTTGGCTTTGGTGAAATCAGAGATTGATGATGCAAGTGTAGTTGATGGGTTTTTGATGTTCTTGGATCCAGTTTGAAAATTTATGAGAAGTGGTCCTTGAAAGAAAAGAAGTAGGGGGTTGTAGCTCCCTTCCAGGAGAGACTGGAAAACGAGAGAGAGTTGTAGCTCTCTGCAAGTTGCAACCTGCGTACTAGTAAAGGACTGCACCAGTACAAAAACATTGTAAAAGGAGTTTCTAATTTGAAAGAAGATAGAGACATATTGCAGCAGGTGGTTTTCACCCACATTGGGTTTCCACCTTACATCTTGTGTTCTTTGATGTGACTATCTGTTTTCTTTGTTCATGCTCATGATTTTATGGTACTGACATGCAAAAATAATTCAAAGAATAAATAAGGAAGATTTATTAAAAGAACTTGATAATACTGATTCACCCCCCCTCTCAGTATTATTTCCAACAAAACAAACTTTCGTCCACGATCGTTTCTTCGGATGTTTCATTGTTGGACGACGATGGGAGATCGCATAATAATTTTGCGAAAACCAGAGCTTTCTTTGACTTGGATTTTGCAAATTCCAAATCAAACTCTTATAGGATTGCTATCCATTTTGGATATTTTCCCCCCAGCAACTGTCACGACAATATATAAGTCATGGGGTTGCAATCTGACATAATGGTAGTTTTTCGAAAGAGGACATAGTGTCAAAATCTCTGTATCGCTTGAATAGCTGCGAGCACTAGCTTTTCAACATAAGAATATTTTATTTCTGTATCATTTAAGTTTTTACTTAAATAATATATAGGATGTTTGATTCCATCGTCTTCTTGAACTAAAACCATTGCGATGGTCGTATCAGCTGCAGCCAGATACAGGTTAAAGTCTTTTTGATAATTAGGAGCGTACATTAATGATGCTTTCATTAGGGATTCTTTTAAAGCATCAAAGGAAGCTTGCGCAACCTGATCCCAGACAAAGGGTACTTCCTTTTTCAAAAGACGCGTATAACCTTTAGCAAGTTCAGCATAATTTGGAATGAACCTCCTCAGAAAGTTTGCTTTCCCTTGGAGTTTCTGAATCCGAAGCAAATTTGAAGGTGGAGGCAAATTTATGATTGCCTGAACCTTACATGGGTTGAGATGAATCCTGTCCTTTGAGACTACAAAGCCATGTAAATGACTAGAACTGACGCAAAATACACATTTGTGTGGATTGAGTCGTATCTTGTATTGTCGGCAACGTAGAAATATCGCTCTTAAATGCTGCGGATGATCAGTCCGCTTTCGCGAATGAGCCGGAAGGTCGTCGAGGTATGGTTGAATGATGTTTTTGATGTCATGGAAGGCATAATTCATTGCCCTCTGAAACGTCGCCCCTGCGTTCTTTAAACCAAAGGGTAATTTTCGATATGCGAATGTTCCCCATGGACAAATAAATGCAGTCTTTGACTGGTCCTGTGGGCGGATATTTATTTGATTATACCTGGAGAATCCATCCATGAATGAAAAGATTTCGCATCCAGCACATTCATCAATTATCTGGTCGATGAAGGGTGTAGGGTAGTTGTCTTTTGGACAAGCTTGATTTACATCCCTATAATCAACGCACACTCTAATTGTTCCTTGTTTTTTCATAACATGGACAATATTCGATACCCAATCGGTTAGAGGAACCGGGTAAATGAAACCAGCATGGAGAAGTTTCTCAACTTCTGCCTTAATGGCAGTGGCTTTCTTGGGGTGCACCTGCCATAGCCGTTGTCGTACTAGTTTGACATCTGGATACATCTTAATTTCGTGCTCAAAGATACTCGAGTCAATGCCTGGCATTTCACTATATGACCAAGCAAAGACATCTCTGAATTCGCGAAAAAGAGCGTTATATATTTCTAGTTCTGAAGGAGAACAATATTTGCCAACATAAATATTCTCTACAACATCTGTTTTGGTCGAGATATTTATGGCGATAGTCTCTTCAATGTTGGACAAGTTTCGCTCGGAATCCACCGTGTTTACAATATTTGATAGAAAATAAAAAACTGAAGGATGATAAAGGTCATCAGGAGTATCTTCTTCACAATCCGGAAGAAGGGAACGATGGTGGTAATCATCCCATGGTGCCCCTTCAATTACCATTGATTGAACAATTCCTTCGTCGATGTCATGCATTCTCGACCAAGGATCTGAAGGGGTGCCATATTCCTTAGACCTATCTATCCAAACACTCGATAAGTGTTGATTTGGGTTTGCCATCCAGGCTAGGAACATTGATTTCTACAATATTTCTGTTGGGCTCGGAGGCAAAACCATCGCATGATCCATGTCGATATTGTTTTCTGAGATCTTTTTAGAAGATATCATATTGCAGGTTCCTACCAATGCTACTTCCGCCAGATTGATTGGAGGTGGAAGGGCGAAAGTTTCCATTAATATAGGATCTTTTAGTAGGCCTACTCTGATATTTTGAAGCGAATGGGGGCTTCCATGGATCATAGGAATGCTTCCTGTAACTTGAGAACCATTGGGGAGGAAGTTTTGTTGATCGACGATTGTAATCCCTCCTTGAAAGGGAAATACAATCTTCCTAAAATAGGTCGACACAACGGCAGCCATAGCATATATCCATGGTCTTCCTAGTAGGATGTTGTAATCGAGATTTCCATCGATTACTTCAACATCTATTTCTACTGTTTTCCCTCCTAGTTCAACCTTCAAGTTACTTAGAATACCATATGGGGTATATGTTCTTCCGTCGAATGCTTTTAATGTCGTCGAATATTGCGACAAGGTTGGAGATCCTAAAGTTTTCCGACAACTCATCGACATAATGCATGTAGATGCCCCCTCATCAATAATTGTTCGATGAACAGTTTTGTTGAGGGTTTTCACTTGAACAAGGAAAGCTAGTTGAGATGGTAATTGAGGATCATATCCTTTATGATCGAATGATACAAGATTGGAATCCTTTGGGTCTATCCCACCAATGGTCGATAATAAAGCCTGCTTTTGGGATGGGCAATTTTGTAGTACTTCAAGAGTCGACATAGCGGATGGCGATTGGGCCAAATCTTCCACTATATTATAATGCGATGCTGCTCTAGCACGAGGATTAAATGTTGATTTGTGTACTACTCCCTTTGGAGGTTTTATTGTCAGTTCAGGAATGATGGGCGGTGCAACTTCTGTCGAAGTTGTTGTCGAACTACTAGGTTGATCTTTATCCTTGTTGTTCGACAGCTGTGGATTTCCATAATCTTTGTTCCTTGTCGATATCAAAGCATCATTTTGCTGTTTTGAAACTGACAACATTAGCACTTGACACCAGGAAACATCTTCACTGTCAACCAGATTTGTTCCTGGATTTGGAAACGGATCAGTTAACACTGCGGAGGTTTTTGAATTCTTGAAGAATTTTCTAAGCTCAGCTCTGTGTGGACAATCTGCAGTCCAATGACCCTCATTGCATATAAAGCATGGATTTTTTGGTTTCCTATTCCCAGGAGGGTTTACAGAAGATTTTTCAGGTGATGATTCTTCCTGTTTCTTCTTCTTCCCTTTGCCTTTCTTCTTTCCCCCTGGTTGCTTGGTTTCTTTGCCTTTATCTGTCGATACAACATTTACTTCCGAGGCAAGAAGTTCATCTTTCGCATTTTGACATGAAATCTTATGGGCCTTTTTGGATGTAGCCTTTGTCGATTTCGTGTCTATTGCGCCAATCACGCCATCTCCAGCATGAGAGTCATTGTTTGATTTAGGAGGAGGAGGAACTGAGAATTTTGGTCTAGGGGCGTCAGGTAATTTATCGTAGAGCGTGCCACACTGAGTGTAAATCAAGTCCAAATATTGCGCACGAGCGATAACTTGCTCTTTTGTTACGACCCCCCCCCTTTGCCACATCTTCCATGATGGAAGGTAGTAATGACTTGATAAACCATTCAGCTAAGAGTTGATCGAGAACATACGTTTTTACCATTCTACGACGACATCGCCACTCATGTATATGATCAGATATGTGAGTGGCCGTCGTCTGTTTGAAGTTGGTAAGGAGTTCCGTTCCCGTTTCGTACCTTATTGGTAATTGAAAATGGGTTAAAAAGGTTGTGGCTAAGGTACTGAAGTTGTCGAATGAAGCTCTAGGCAATTCGATGTACCATTTTGCGGCTGGACCAATCAACGTCCTCTGAAAAAGGCGAAGCCTAATCAAATCATCGTTTAGGGTGTTTGATGAACACCACAGATGAAATGTCATCACATGATTCGATGGATCTTCACCCAGATTTCCATTAAATTTAGGAATATTTGATGGAAGTTTATGCAGAATCGCTGGCCACCAAGGGGTGTAAGCGATTGGATCATTTGTTAACCGATTTAAATCAAGTAACTCTAAAGCTACCACGAAGGGTAACTATTGATTCAAGTTAGGTGAAGCATACCCAGGATAAGATGGGATTGCCTGAGCAGTTGGTCTTTGCATACCGGCATAATGCATTTGATGCTGGTAACTTTGGTAAGGTTGGTGGGCATGACCATTGTAAAATGGTTGATTTTGACCGTTTTGAATAAACGCTGCCCACTATTTGCAAAGATTTGTTGCTCAGAACCTTGGTATACTCGTTGGAATTGCGGTTGTTGGTATTGTACTAGCCATGGTTGTGAAGCCATGTTCTGTTGCCTGATACTAACTGTTTGACCAAGATGAGGGGTAATTGTACCCGTCTGAACCTATGTCATTCCACTAGTTGGCGATTGTGGTTGAGTCGCAGGGTCAAGTGGCTGTTGCATTACAACCTAAGAAACCTGAGATTGGCATACAACAGGCAATGCTTGAACTTGCGACACCGTCACAATAGCTGGCGTAGTTGGTATTTTTGACAGAGGTAAGCATTGTTGCATCGAATATACAACTCTTGGTTGTTGAGGTAGTATCGGTACCCAATCGCTTGAAGTAATTCTAGCATAACCCGAATTTTGTTGTGAACTCCCGTATGGTTGTCCCCCCGAAGGGGATAATGAAAGGGTATACTGCCCCCCATATGGTGGTAATCCAGAACTCAATGGAATAGTTTGCCCTTGAGGGTTAAACTGCCCAAAATGACCTCCAAATGGATCAATTTGTTGAGACTCAACATAAGAGTTTCCGGATATTAATCCAGATGAATAAACAGGAACAGACCATACTGTCGAAATGGCCCCTGAGTGGGCTCCTTCTAGCGATTGAGAGCTAGTTGGGATAGATGGTATACCGACGAACATTGTTGGAGTGATAGCAGGGGTTTTTGCCGTCGCTGTGTCAGATGACACAGTCCTAGATGTTGACGGTTGTTCAGACATTTGTAGTCTATCCAAAAGATTGCCTAGCGATTCTACAGGAGCTTCCACTGGCGGTAGACTAACTTCTGACGAAGAAGGATACAGAGTGATCCCGACTCCAAATTGTGATGGAGTACTAGTTGGAGGATCTTCCACAATCTCTTCTATGGCAATCAGACCAGGTGGAAGGGGTAGACCGTCAGGTCCGTAGAATATTTCTGGTTCCGAAGAAGGTATGGAATTAGCAGCGACAGATGTTTGAGGAGCAAGACTCTCCGAACCGGTTGTAAATGGAACTGGTTCGGTAACACAAGTGTTTACTCTCAGACTAGGATCAGTACTACTGTCCTTCTGTGGCTGCTGAACTTCTTCTATAGAGGCAGGGATTCCAGAAATGTTTGGAGTAACCGGAGTCTCTGATGTTGTTGGAACACTTGCTCTAACTTTAATAGGAGATTTGGAACTGGTTAAACGAGTTCGCTTTGTCCGTACTAGCTTCGATTCCGGAGACAAAGACGGTTGACTCGTAAGCCTCCGCGAACGACGGGGTTTCAATTGAATTTCTTCCACGATTGCGGATTACTCGATCAAATAAAAATAAAGGGGAAGTATGTTTCCGAATTAAATGAATTTTAGACGCTTTGACATAACTTGTTTTTTCAATTTTTAAGAGTTGAGAAAAAACAAAAGATGACTCTAGTCTCCTTTGATTTTTAATGAGCCTGAAGTGATAAGTGCTCAGATGGACCTTTTCTGTTAAAGAGTCTGAAAAGGAACAAAAGGGACTGCTCTGGAAATCTAGGTAGAGGGATTACCAAACCAATCTCAAAACTGCAGAATACTTTTTACGGTACGGCAGTCAATCTTCCTGAATGCTGTGTTCAGTGCATTACGATCGATAGGGTGGCAGACACGGCTTCCTATGGATAAAGGATTAAGCCTATTGGGGTCTCCCAAAATATACTTGATGGTACGTGGGAGCACAAGTCCGTACTGGCACTTATCGTCTCAAAGTGGAGGAATCACCCAACCATCAGTGAGAACAACAGTTACCAGGCTTTACGACGCTGGAATATGTCTCTAGCCTAGACTTCTAAATGTTGTGCGTTAAGTTCCAAAGCGTTGTTAGATTCATTGAATTTATTTTATAGTTGATCTTGTTTATGAAGTTTGCCTTTCAGGATCACCGCGAGATGTAGATGTAATTCCTAAAATGCAATCTAAGATGATAAACAATCTTTTTATCTTCTTTGTGCAATGAAAATCCTAGCTACTAAGGAAAGAAAGACAGAATCCTTTCACAAAGAGCAAAGGGCACACTCTAAATGCACTTTTCTAAATCAAACCAATTAGACTGTCTAGATGCAAATGCACATGCATGTATTTGTTTTTGACTTTCTTAGTATATGAATGATAAGAAGAAAGTTGATGCACAAATCTGAATTTTTTTTCAAGTGACAAATATCAACAAGTTTCTTTTCGAAATAAAAAATGGAGACGATCACAACACCTTACAATTTTGAAATGAATACTTGTTTTGACACTAGAAAAATTACAAATTCAGACCAAAAACAATAGTAACAGGATAATCGACTATCAACAGCAATCAAACCCTTTCCTACGATTGAAATCGACACTTGCGACAGTTTCAAATAAAAGGACGACAGTACGATTACGCTACTTTTGCAAAGGAGAACTGAAAATGACTCAACAAACACACAAAAACATTTACAGTTCGTTTGTACAAAGGAGGCGGAATAACAGCAAGGAAAAGGAGTTTCAAATAGACATATACTGATCACAGGCAGTAAAATTCAGGATTAGAACTGGAAAGAATGAATCACAGAAACCAAAATTGCACAAAGCCTAGCCTGATCAGCGCACTTGCAACACAGGGAATTTGAAATGCAGCACAACTTCTACACTTGGGAAGTGCGCTGAATTTCAGATTCTCAGAACAGTACCTGCACTGGGCCAGAAACGAGACTCTATTTGGGTTCCGGGTCACAGTTTGCAGTTCAGTTCATGGGTTTTGGCTGAGCAAAAGGTAATCAGTAACTCAACAATCAGGGGTAGATCTAAGGAGGATCTAAGAGCTATCACAAGGGCAATCAGAGAGTTTGTGAATCAGTAGTTTAAATCATAAATAGATCCGTAGATGGACTGAAGTAGCATTTATCTACTTTGCATTTGCTATGGAAAATGCAGTTCGAATGCTACCTGTAAGTTTATGAAATAGACAACAAGGAAGATAAACAAACAAACTAATTCCTCCCCAACGGAGTCACCATTTTGTTACATGGAAAAGTGTCTACTCAGAACTGCTTATCCCACTAAGGTGTGACAGCTGCCTTAGAAACAAATAGAGTAAAGCTACTTTCGTTTTTCATTTATGAATTATAGATAAAGAGGAACAAAAAGACCAACCTCTGTTTTGCGCTAATCTCCTGGTTTGATTCCTCTCTTCCTTGATAGTCTTTTGCTACTTGTTCCCTTGCATGCCCAGCTTCACAGAGTACCTGTAAGATCACAGTAGCATAGCACTATACAAAGACATGGATCTATAATCATAAACAATCTAGGATCAGATGTAAATTGACCATACAAATGCAGCAAACATGAATGACACAAAAGTATGGAGGAAAACTTGAATAGCTTTTTATTGATAAACAAGAAAGAGCCAAGAGGAGTTACAACCAGTTGTTCTGACCCAACATCAACCTCTTAGCAAGGAAGCCCCTCTTCACCTCATACAAAGCTTAGATCACCCAACGATCTGATGTTTGTCTCAAGAAACCAACAACAATTCCTTACAATAGGCAAAATTCCAACCTCTGGATCTCTGGGATGAGGGATCCATATATAGATATCTATAAGGGAGATGAGTCAGCTTGTGATTTGATTAGTGTCTTCTCTCTGATAGTTCTTGCTTCCACTTGGAGATTGATGATCTCTTACTCATCCTTGGTCGAATTGAGAGAGGCAAGTGTCACAAGAGAAGTTTCTGGAAGCTTCCATTACCTCTCCACCTCGCGGAATGACATGGCCATTTGTCATTTCTCGCCCATCGCACCCCATAGAACGGATTTTTGAAATGCAACGCACCCACACAGTGTATTTAGGTGAGATGCAACACACTTGGCCTGTGGAGTAGCTAAAATGATCCTGTTTTGACCAATTCTGAGCAGTTTTTCATGGAGAACTTCTGGGAGAAGCTGTAATCTGTTGACCTTGTTCCTTTAGGGCTTAGAACAACACTTTTAGGGACTTAGGAGCCCTTGGTTTATGGACATTTCATGCTTGGGGTTGTAGGGCCCAAAAATGTCTATAACAGGGAGAGCATCTTCTTCACCTTTGTCCTCTTATGGATAAAGCTTCCAAAGTTTTGGAAAACCTTGCAGCTCCTCAACCCCAACTTCCTATTGGTTATCATAGGTTTTCTTCTAACCCTCTCCCAATTGGTAAAGAGATTGAATTGGACTCATCTTTTGTGCATCCTGCTCTTCCTAAGAGAAACTCTCTTGTGTCTGTTCCTAACCAACCAATGGTCGAAAAGAGTGTCAGCTTGGCTCCACCTTCACTTGCTCACTTTGTTCCCAATGAGAATAATGATCATACTACTCATGTTCTTCTTGTCTCCTAAGATTCTCATGAATCGAAGAGTGACCCTTCCATCCCAGTTTTTCAGGAGAGTCCTTCTCCTATTCATGTACATCATGGGGGAAATCATATGATACCCCTACCAGGTAGTTCTGTCGTGTCTTTCGATTGGGGTCCATTGACGGCTTTCCGCCTTCCATCTTATGTGCCTTTCCATATCATAGTACAAGCCTATAATATGGTAGTACCTAAAACTATATTAGATGAAGGCACGTTGGTTAGCATCATGTCTTCTACTACTTGTCAAGCTTTGGGCTCCCCACAGCTTGTGCCTGTCACTCAGAATCCATTGGCTTTCAACAAAGGAGCTAATCAACCCTTGGGGGTCCTTACCAAATTCCGTATTACTTTGGGAGGAAAGACTGTCTATATAGACGTGATGGTAGTCCAAGGTCCTTTAGATTTCAATCTTTTCCTTGGATGCAACTATGTTTATGTCATGGGAGCTCTTGTTTCTTCACTTTTCTGTGTGGTTTGTTTTTCGCATGAAGGGATAATAGTGACCATTGATCAATTGTCATTCATTATTCACTAGGCACCTCCTTTACAACCATGATCCCCTATCAGCTCTTGTTTGCAAGCAGTACCTTCCCCACCACAGGTCAATTATGTGGCTACTCGTTTTGCCTCCACATCTGCTGATGATCACACAGATGGTATAGTATAGTATGTACTAGGGGCATTGGAACCCGATTTGTCATTTGTACTAGTTGACATGTGTTCCTACCAAAGTGTGGTTCTTCTGTTTAGTGAGGACCTCTTGGGAGCCATGTTATCATGTGGTCCATGATCAGATGAATGAGGATAGTTCTCGGTCTTCTGTCAACCTCGTTAAAAAATTAAATAAATGGTGTGAGCATAGTTCCTTGTCTTGTGACAAGTTCATTCAAAAATGAAACAAGGGTTTTGAGGATGTTTCTTTTACTATGTCAACCTTGTTAAAAAAAATGAAACAAATCCCTTTTCCAAATCGAGTCTTTAATTAAGATCTTATAAAATCCTAGTCGAGTCTTTCCAAGATCTCAAAAGTGAACATTAATTCCATCCACCTGGTTGATTGAAATGAAGCTTGGGGGACATGTACCTTGAATTGAGTTATTATGCTAGGGACATGCAAACTTATAGCAAGAATAGTTTTTTGTTTCAAGCTTGTGTAAACATGAAACCGAATCCAAGCATAGTTCCCCATGGTTCAAGCTTTTGTAAAAATGAACCCATGCCCAATTTACATCTCGTGATTGCCGTTTTATCAGATAATTTCTACTAGATGAGCCTTGGTTGTTTCATTCCATCGCCAACATATCTTTGGTCGATCATATGCTTTCACTTGGTTGTTTTTCCTTTCTTTAGGGACTGCAACGATGAGTGGTTTTTATTAGCCAGCCTCTTGACCATTACATGTTTTGAGAATTTCCACTATTTCCAGAACCCGTTGCTACCCTTTATACCACGTGTTCCTCCATGACGAGTCACCTTTAATCTCTTTTCTGATTCATAAAAAAAATGAAAATATTTCCGAGTATTTTTCCCTTTTTGACTCGTTAAAGAGAATAAAAATGGGGGGTTTGCTTTCATCTCTTTTTTGACCCTTTAAAAGCAAAAAGATGGTTGGGCCCTTATCGTTTCGAACATGTTAATGGATGTGAAACGTTGTGTGCCCTGTATAAGTTTACCCCTTTTTCGAGCTGGGAGGTACTATTTACGAAAAAGTTACTCCTTGACTGAAATGGTCAAGCAGTTCTCTCAAGTATTGTTTTCTATGTTTTCGGGCTCAAGAGACACAAATGTATGAAAAGGGGCCATGTGGAGTTTTCTTTTACGTGTCCTTTTCAAACTCTCTAAACATGAAAAGGATACCAGGTTACACCTTTGTCAGACTCGTCAAACTATCAAATGACATTGTATTCGTCACCATGACAAACATGAGCTTCTCCTTCCTAGGGCTTGTTAAACTTACTAGGTTGTATTCGTTCGAAGGAGGAACTTACAGTGTAAGCATATTCTATCCCCTTCAAGCTTGCAATTAAAAAATAATTGGGGTACCTACCAGAAATGGTGGGGGAAAATTTTGAAATCTATCAGTTGTGTCAGAAGCTCACTCTTGAACATGACACTCTTTGCTTCGTGTCGGGTTGGGACATCCTCCTTGTGTAGTTGACCTTCCTAGGTTTGGGCCATTTATTTTTGCCTTCCTTTTGATCTCTGCCACGTCATCATGACCATCAATCCCATAGATCCAAAAGCTTCCAAACTTCCAGTTGTGTCGCTAATATGTTCAAGAGTTGTCCTTCTACAGTTACACTTACACCTGGTTTTCTATATCATCCAAAATCATTTTGCATTCTCTTGTCTTGCATCAATGATGTGGGATTCATTATGGCCCTCCTTCGACATGGTCGCTTTCTGTCGACTTCAACTAATTATCCAGGAAGTTGAGCGAGAGACTCCCTTCTAGTACCTTAGAGCTTGCATGCCCTAATGGAAAGTTCTTTGCACTCAACTACAAGTTCACATCATTGGCTTTCGATCGAGTGATTTCAAGGGTGTTCAACTTCAATCCCTGTATTCACATTCTGTTAACTGTGCTACTAGTACCTTGAGGACCATTATCATTATTGGTGGCTTCTCTCATGCTTGTTAACAGTTTACATCATTGACTAGTAATCAAGCGACTTTCTAGCATATTCAACATCAACACATCTAATCGCATGCTAGGATCTATACTTTGATCGGGTCGTGTTGGAGCTCAAGACCCTAGACTTAGATCACACATGTCCAGGTTGCGAAGTGGTGTGACATTTTATGATGATATGCATGTATTTTTAGATGGCTGGCTACAACCAGAAGATGAGTTATCATATGTGATCCTTCTCATTATTCGATGGTTGCGACCATACCTTAGTTTCATTATGATCCTCTTTGATGGATGGCAGTGCCCATACCTGGATCCATTTACATGATCATTCTCTGGATGGTTGCTTCCATGCCATAATTCATGTATCATTTGATAGATATCTCAGTTTATGTATATGTATTTGTACTTTCTTGTAGGTTTTCCGATGGCAGACTGGTTCCCTGCTGTTACACAACAATTTGTCACCGTTTGTCACCATCCCTGTTACCCCTCACCCGCACACTGGAGGACTCATTCCGGGACCTGTGAAAAGTGACATGACCTAAAACCACTTGCACCATATTCCTCTAAGTATGAGCTTCATATGCCCTGAAGACATCTCCTATAAAATACTCATGAAAACATCTCTTTTTGCATTAGCGCGGGTCCACAGTGTACTGCCCGCGCCAATGGGGGAAATCCTCTAAAGAGGGCGCGCTATTGGCGCTCTGTCTCAGAGTCGCACTCGTGCCAACCGAATTGAGTAAGGTTTTTAACCAACAAGCTTCCAAAGGTTCTCCTTAACCTATTCACCAACTGAATATGTTGAGCTAGGATGGTTTGGCTACGAATCTCCATAGAAGGGAAGTGGTTTGACACCTTTCATGGAAGTTTATAAGTGATAAAGCAAATCCCATGAATAATGTGGTTGATCTTATCTCTTCCCTCTCTATCTATAAAATCTTGTCTCTATGCCTTGAGCAAGCTAGTTACAGTAGTTCTACTCAGTAATTCCAGCATAGTGATAGAGAGTTTGAAGCTGCAAGAGCCTTCTTTGCACCCATAAGGCCAAATCTAAGTAAGGAGATTCTTGTCACCCAAAGAGAGAGAGGCTTGTTCCCCATCCCAACAAGCTTTGCAAGACTTGTGTAGCTGACTACCCAGCCAAAGGAGGATTTGACGTCAGAACAATGGTTGTATTCTTCTTTGTTATTTATTAATAATAGATGACTATCATTATGGTTCCACTCTCATTGTCTTATGTTTGATGTTGAGTTATATCTTTTCTGACTGATATATAATTGCATCTACTAGATTTTATGCTTGTATTCGTGTTGTTCTTTGCATGTGAAGGTGTCCAATCACGGAGATCATGGGGATCGTGACCAGCCAAGGCAAAGGAATGAGGGCGACATCTCTTCTACGAACACTAGCGTTGGAATCCAAGTAGGTTCTCACCATCTACTTTTTATTTGCAATTAGGAACTTGCGTGATAGCATTGTGTGATTGTTGCTAGACCCGGTCTGGGCTAGTAGGGATCATCTCTGTTCGCAGAGAGGATTTACCTCCACAACAATTTGGCGACTCCGCTGGGGAGACCTTGTTGTTTGATTTGTAAACTTTAGACGGAGCCTGAAGTACGGCCAGGTAGCCTTCGAAACGCTATTGCTTTGCATTAGCGAAGTAGATCAATGCCACTTCAGTCAATCTTCGGTTTGGTTTACGGACTAAACAACTTGGACTTTGTCTTGTCTCTTTGGTTTCTCTTGTTCTGATTGCTTAGATAGCTTTCTGGGTTGGATTTCTTGCTGTCTCTTGCTTCCTGGTTTGCCTAGATAATGTTTTCAAGCCCTGGGTTGCTTGTTTTTGTTTTCGACTTAGCCAACTTGATTAGTGTGCTTTTTAGCCTAACAGTCATGCCAATTGGCGCAAGTTGCTCAAAGACAACCCGCGCCAATCCCATAAAAGCGCGAGTTGTAGCCTGACAGTCGCGCCAGGGCTGTCAAATTTTCCAGTTCGCTTGTCTTCAAGCCCTCTGAGCTTGGATTTGTATCTTGCCACGTATTTTTCGATTACTGGAGTGTGTTTGATCCTTGTTTGACTAGTTTTAGACCTCCATCCTTTGGGTGTTTTCCTTTTTCTATCGATTTCACATTTTAGCCCTAGGGCATCTAGTGGCTTTATGCATCGAGCTTTCCGTAGGAGTCTTGGGTTCTTTGATCGTCCAGTCGACTTTGTGATTACCTTTTTGCGCTTGATCAGTAGTTGTCAAAGCCTTTTATTGATATTCGTGATTTTCTCCTTTTCCGCTTGGATTTCGCTTGACTTCGTTTGGTCTTAGATTACATAGCTCGTAGAGGTCTTTGTGTTTTCTTCTTGGTTTGAAGGACTGTTTTGGTGTTTTGGGGATTCGATTGTGTTCTCATTGAGTGAAAATGGTCTTTTTGCTCGGTGTTACTATCTCTCAAAATTTGTTTAGTGAACTTTGCCATTGAAAGGAAAGCGAACAATCTCTTTTGCGTTGAATTAGTTAATTGAAATTAGAAGCTTTTCATTGATTAGTGATTTAAAAAAAAAAAGTTTTGCTTATTTGTCATTAGCTGCATTAGAGTGGTTCTTGATTGTTTGTGGTCATTTTGTTTGAAAAATTCTCAACTCTCTCGTAGTTAGTATTCATTGAACGAAATGATATTCTTTGGCATATAGTTTGCATTTAGGGAATTGTGAGAGATTACATACGGTAGGACCTGGAAATTGAAACTTAACTAAAGATCAACCATATAATGAACTAAATGAACTTAAAAAATGCATTGGAACATAATGCTCACTGATTAGAGGTCTAGGCTAGAGACGTGCTCCGGCGTCGTTAAACCTAGTCACTGTTGTTTCACACTACGGTTGGGTGATTCCTCCTTTTGTGACTCGATAGTGGTCTAGCATGGACTTGAGCTCCCACGTACCGTCACGTATATAGGGGAGACCCCACTAGGTTATCATTCTTTATCCACAGGAAGCCGTGTCTGCTGCCTTACAAGCCGTAATGCACCGAACACAACATTCAGGAAGATTGACTACTGTACGGGAAGTCATTGGTTTTCATATGACTGCCAAGGTGTATATGGAGTTTTACGGATTTGTTTGGTAAACCCTTTGCCTAGTCTCTCCAGAGTAGTCACTTTTGATCCTTTTCAGACTCCTTAAAAGAAAAGGCTCACTTGAGCACTTGTCACTTCGGGCTCACAAAACATTCGAAGGCGACTAGAGTCATCTTTTTGTCCTTTTCTCGACTCTTAAAACATGAAAAGGTCAAGTTGTGTCCTTGCATCTTAAAATTTATTTGGCTGCGTTCACATTTACCCGGTTAGATCTTGTTGGTGTTAGCTTGAGTAGGTTTCTTTTCGTTCTCGATGGCAACTTTTCCGGGGTTCACCAACCCAGGGACCCCCTCTGACGGGAACCCTGGTCATTTCGCTCCTTTTGGAAATGTTGGTGCTCCTTATATGGCAACGTTGTCCCTCCCAGGGTTAACTGTTGGGTTGCCGGTTTGGTTGTTCTCAACCTCTTTGGTCCCTGCCATCTCACCATCTGATCAATCAGTCCCTCCACCTGAACAACATCATGTTGATTCTAAGGTGGACCTCTCCCCTTCTATGCCTACTTCTACGTCCTCATCTTCTACTTCGCCTGGTGAAAGTCTCGATTCGAGTAACCCGGTGGCTAAGAAGAAGAAGAAGAAGACGAAGAAGAAGAAGGTTCCCAAGGGAGAGGCTAGAAGTATAGCTCTTACTCCGAGTACACCTGAAGTTGGGCCACCTTCTGCTCCTCCGCGGAAGGTCAAATTTCCTTGTCGATTATGCAAGAAGGACCATCTTCTTCACGATTGTCCTGGCATTCCCAGGGTACTAGACGTATGGTCTCGCGATCCGGCCCACCCCTCATCATCCTCTAAAGCTCACGGTGATGCTACCTTATCAGTTGAGAATGGTAAGGGAAAGGGGAAGATTCGAATCCCCTGTAGACTTTGTGAAGGCAATCATCCCCTTCACCTTTGTCTACTCATGGATAAAGCCTCCGTTGTTTTGGAAAGTCTTACAGCTCCTTCACCCCAACTTCCCGTTGGTTATCAACGTCTCTCTGTAGCCACAGATCATTCCCTTGTTGACAAAGAGATTGATTTATATTTTTCTCTTGTCCAGCCTCCTCTTCCCGAACCTGGCTGTGCCCAGCCTATTCTAGACCAACCATTGGTCAGAAAGAGTGTCGATTCGAGTTCACCACCCGTCGATCACTCTGTTTCAGAAGAGCATCATGCCCATGTTCTTCTCGTCTCTTCAGATTCTCCTGAGTCCCGAAATGACTCTCCTAACCCAGCTGCTCCCAAAGGTTCTCCTTTGGTTCCTTTAGCACATGGGGGCAATCATATGATTCCCCCACCAAGTAGTCTGGTCACTTCCTTTGATTGGAATCACCTGATCGCCGGTCGCCTTCCATCCCATATGCCTTTCCAGATCATAGTACATGCCTGTGCTAAGGCAGTACCTGGCACTGTTTTGGATGAAGGGGCGTCTGTCAGTCTTATTCCGTACACTACTTGGCAAGCTTTAGGTTCCCCGCAGCTTGGGGCAGTCAAGCAGAATCTATTGGCCTTCGATAGAGGAGCCTGTCCATCTTTAGGAGTTCTCCCGAAGTTCCCTATTACTTTGGGAGGCAAAACCATCTATATAGACATCTTGGTTACCCAAGGTATTTTAGACTTTAGTCTTCTTCTTGGTTGCGACTATGTTTATGCCATGGGAGCCCTCGTTTCTTCGCTTTTCTGTGTGGTTTGCTTTCTGCATGATGGAAGAATTGTGACTATCGATCAAGTGTCATTCATTAGTCCCCCGATGCCTCCTGCGCCGTTGTCGTCCCCTCCTAGTTTTCATCCACCAGTTGCATCTACCCCACCACAGATCAACTACGTGGCCACCTATCCCATGCCTGGATCCAGTGATGCCGCCATCGTGCATAGTGTCCTAGTGGCATTGGGCCCTGACTTCCAAGATGTTTCCCTTCCACCCGGAGTGGAAATCTTGGAAGCCCCGAATTTCTATTCATTATGATGAAGTTCGGTTGGAGCATAGTTCCTTTCCAGTGTCAAACTCCTTAAAAAATGAAACTAGGTTTGTTGGAGCATAGTTCCTTTCCGGTGTCAAGCTCCTTAAAAAATGAAACTAGGTTTGTTGGAGCATAGTTCGTTTCCCTATGTCAAGCTCCTTAAACAATGAAACTAGGTGTCGGAGCACAGTTCCTTGTCTTGTGTCAAGCTCGTTAAAAAATGAAACAAAGAGTCTGGAGCACAGTTCCTTGTCTTGTGTCAAGCTCGTTAAAAAATGAAACGAAGAGTCCCGAGCATAGTTCTTGATCTTGTGTCAATCTCGTTAAAAAATGAAACAATTCCCCCTTCCCAATCGCGTCTTTCAATTAAGATCTCGTAAAGCTTCATTCCATCCACTTTGTTGAATGCAATGAAGCTTGGGGGGCATGTACCTCATCCTGTGCCATTGCACTGGGGGCATGCGCATTTCCAACAAGCAGAGTCCTTCCTAGTTCAAGCTTGTGTAATAATGAACCCATACCCGATTTACATCTCGTGATTGCCACCTATCCGCTAAATTTTGTTAGATGAGCCTTGGTTGTTTTATTCCATCGCCACCATCTCTTTGGCCGATCATATGCTTTCACTTGGTTGTTTTTCCTTTCCTGAGGAACCGCAGCGATGAGTGGTTTTATTAGCTAGCCTCTTGACCATTACATGTTTTGAGCAGTTCCACCATTTCTGGAACCAGTTGCTACCCTTTATACCACTCGTTCCTCTAGGATGAGTCACCTTTAAGCTCTTTTCTGACTCGTAAAATATGAAAAGGTTGTCTAGTATTTTTCCTTTTTGACTCGTTAAAGAGAATAAAAATGGAGGTCTACTTTTAGCTCTTTTCTGACCGTCTAAATATGAAAAGATTGCCGAGTTATTCCTCTTGACTCGTTAAACGTAAATAAGAGGCGGTCGTCTTTAAACCCTTTTCTGACCGTGTAAAGACGAAAAGATCGTCGGACCCTTGTCATTTCAGGTTCGTTAACGGTTACGAATCGACGTGGTTTCGATCGCTTTTTTACTTATTCAGGTCAGAATCACTACTCATGAAAAGTACTCCTCAATCGTAATGATCGGGCGGTTCTTTTGAGCATTGTTTTATACTTTTTCGGGCTCGAGAGACACAACTTTACGAAAAAGGACACCCTTAGAGTTTTCTTTTCTACTGTCTTTTCAAACTCTCTAAACATGAAAAGACGCTGAGTTCTTACTCTGTCAGACTCGTTAAAACTTGATGACATTGGAGTCCGTCGAGATGACGCCTTACAAGCATATGCTATCCCCATCAAGCTTGTCATCAAAAAATAATCGGGGTACTCGCCAGAAATGGTGGGGAAAATGGACCCATAATTATTGTCGTGTCGGCAGTATGTCGCTCTTGAACATGGCACTTGTTTGCATTCATGTTTGGGTGGGGACATCTCATCTTGTTTTACACTAGCCTCCGTGGGTTTGGGTTATCCTGTTTGACCTCTCATCTGCTCATTGCCTTGTCACCATGACCTCTGCTCATTTGGTGTCAAATACTGCTAAGTCCACTGTCGTGCCGCTGATATGTTCAAGAGAAGTTGACCTCTGCAGAATTACAACCTCCCTCTGATACCTCACATAATTTTGATTCACCACAACATTCTTCCTCTTTCTCGTGTCACTGGTGTGGGAAACACTATGGCCCACCTTTGATCAAGGTCACTTCCTGTCGACTTTAGCTCATTATCCAGGAAGCTGATCTAGAGACTCCCTTCCAGTGCCTTGGAGCCTGCATGCCTCAATGGCAGGTTCTTCGTGGTCGACGAGAGGTTTTCATCATTGGCCTCTGATCGAATGATTCTACGGGTGTTCTACGCCAGCTCACTTATTCGCACGCCGTAGATTGTACCTATAGTACCTTGAGGACCATCGTCATTATTGGTGGTACCTCTCGCGTCTGTTAACAACTTTCACTATTGGCTGGTAATCAGACGATGTTCATGCATGTTTGACTTCAACTCCTGTATTCACATGCTTGGACTTGTACTCTGTTCGGGTCGAGATGGAGCGCAAGACCCTGGATTTTGTCTGTTGGAATCCAGGCTGCGATTTGTGGATTATTATGATCATTACATGACTCATTCACTGGATGGCTGCGACCATGCCTGAGTCTATTTATCGATCCTCTCTGGATGGTTGCGTCCATGCCTTGGATCTAGATTATTATGTACTCTGTTATGGATGGCTGCGCCCATACCACATATATCATGTACTTGAGATATCAGTTGTACTTCTTTTCGCAGGTTCTCCAGCGGCCATGTTTTCAGTCACGCATGTTCTTGTAAAGCATTTCACCCCTCTCTCTCTCGGGCCTCATGCTTTAGGGGGCATCTGTTACACAGCAATTTGTCACCGTTTGTCACCATCCCTGTTACCCCTCACCCGCACACTTGAGGACTCATTCCGGGACCTGTGAGAAGTGACATGACCTGAAACCACTTGCACCATATTCCTCTAAGTATGAGCTTCATATGCCCTGAAGACATCTCTTGCAGAATACTCATGAAAACAGCTCTTGTTGCATTAGCGTGGGTCCACAGTGTACTGCCCGCGCCAATGGGGGAAATCCTCTAAAGAGGGCGTTTTATTGGCGCTCTGTCTCAGAGTCGCACTCGCACCAACCGAATTGAGTAAATTTTTTAACCAACAAGCTTCCGAAGGTTCTCCTTAACCCATTCACCAACTGAATCTATGTTGAGCTAGGATGGTTTGGCTTCGAATCTCCATAAAAGGGAAGTGGTTTGCCACCTTTCATGGAAGTTTCTAAGTGATAAAGCCAATCCCATGAATAATGTGGTTGATCTTATCTCTTCCCTCTCTATCTATAAAAGCTTGTCTCTATGCCTTGAGCAAGCTAGTTACAGTAGTTCTAGTCAGTAATTCCAGCATAGTGATAGAGAGTTTGAAGCTGCAAGAGCCTTCTTTGCACCCATAAGGCCAAATCTAAGTAAGGAGATTCTTGTCACCCAAAGAGAGAGAGGCTTGTTCCCCATCCCAACAAGCTTTGCAAGACTTGTGTAGCTGACTACCTAGCCAAAGGAGGATTTGCTGTCAGAACAATGGTTGTATTCTTCTTTGTTATTTATTAATAATAGATGACTATCATTATGGTTCCACTCTCATTGTCTTATGTTTGATGTTGAGTTATATCTTTTCTGACTGATATATAATTGCATCTACTAGATTTTATGCTTGTATTCGTGTTGTTCTTTGCATGTGCAGGTGTCCAATCACGGAGATCGTGGAGATCGTGACCGATCGAGGCAATGGAACGAGGGCGACATCTCTTCTACGAACACTAGCGTTGGAATCTAAGTAGGTTCTCACCATCTACTTTTTATTTGCAATTAGGAACTTGCGTGATAGCATTGTGTGATTGTTGCTAGACCCGGTCTGGGCTAGTAGGGATCATCTCTGTCCGCAGAGAGGATTTACCTCCACAACACCTGCGTTGATTTATAAAGCATTTCATCCCTCAGTCCAGCTCGGCCTTCACGCTTTATGGGGCATCTGTTACGCAACATTTTGTCATTGTCCCTGTACTCCCCATTCCTTGATCCTGGCGGACCTCCACAGTGAACCCCGCATGCTTTTCCTTCGTGAAGAAACTCCCATTATGTCGCTTTTCATGATCTGATCATTTCCCTTTTACACCATTTCCCCTCAAACTTCTGTTTTTCCTAGTTTACAAGATCGACGCTAATGGCCTTTGTCTCCCCCACACTGATGTGTAGAGATTAGCACTACTCCTCACGTTGACCAGAGTGATTGAGCTGTGTTTCAGTCATGCCGGTCCTGTTATGGAAAGTTTTTTAAATTAAAGCCGAAGCTTCCAGCTCTAGAAGCTTCGTAACGGAAAGTCTGGTAAACGGTTCGACTGGATGGGGTTGAGGATGACAGTTTGGGCCCCTTTCCCCTATAATGATGGAACTACCTCAAGCGATAAGTCCTTTCCCATGAGAAAAAGATCCATCTCCCATCCATATTTCCTATATAAACCTCCCTTCTTCCCCAACACAAACTAGTCACAGTTGATAGTTTTGGCAATGTTATTGTTTTGAGTGTTGATACTATTTTGGAGTAGACAAGCAAGCTATTACTAGTTGTAGCTATCTAGTTGTGTTAAGGGACAAATGTGTTTTGGTTTGGAGTGAAGCCTAAAAGGAAGAGCCTTTAAACTATTGTTGTTTGAATCCATCATGGAATGCTAGCAGATGTGTGTGGGAACCTGGTCTTGTTAGAGGAAGACTGCAACGTCAAGACGAATGGTTGTAATCTCTCTTTGATATTAATATATGCAACTATCAATTGATTTCCTACATTTTTATATTACATATCCATGTCTTAATTCTTATTAACTCATTAAGTAGGTTGAATTGCAATTTGTCTTTATTATTTTTGTGTGTTGTTGTTGTTCACTTGTTTTAGGAACTTGGAGAAGGAAGTGAGAGATTGCTGCAGCGAGCAAGTGAGAGCATCATCAAGTAGGATAAGCGACCAAGAGGTAGGCCCTCTTGATTGATTCTAACCTAAGGAAATTCCATAGAATGTATTTGTTGTGGCTAGACACATTATAAAGCTAGAGGAATTCATTCGCATCCACACTTATAATTTTACTTCACCACAATGTGGATATGCTCAGGAGCGTCTAGAAGGATCTGTGCGAGCTGCAGATCCCAACCAAAAGGATTCAGGGGGGTGTTGGGCCAGTGAGCAGAGCACAAGCAAGCCTGACGTAGGGGAGTAGCACATTGTGGGGATGGGTTCCGCTAGGTTCAATTTTGGGGCAAAATCCCAAGTTTTGGGGCAAAAGCCCAAGTTTTGTTGTATAAAATGTAAAGTCTCCACAAGTTTTGGTCGTAGAGTGTGTATATAGTTAAAGTGTCATAAAGGGTTTTACCCTTCTTTTATGTAGGTTGAGTTGGTTTTTGAGGATCTACCTATGGTCTGCGAACCATGGGATTGTGTAAATAGGTTTGTCTTAGGATTTCTAAGGCAAGAAAGAGAGATGAAGATGAATGTAATGGGTTAGTGAGAAGAAGAGCAAAGAAGCCTTAGAGTAGAAGGAAGGCTCTTCAGCTGTGTGCATAGAAGCCTAGAGTAGAATCCACATTTGTGTGCGCAGGCCCCTACAACTGAGTGCGTGGGGAAGTCTTGAGTCTGTAAGCAGAACTAAGTATTAATAAGGAATATTGTTGCAGAAATACTTGTGTTATTTCTTTACTTCTATTTATATGACTGTGCGTTATGTTATAATGGGTTTATGAAATAATGATGTATTGGTGCGCGACTTTACATGACTTATAATATTATATTAACGTAATTATTGTTAACTGTTTACGTGAAGATTATCTTGTTATATGTTGAAATTATTGAACACTTAAGCTAATCAGAGTAATTGTTGGGTTATATGTAATATTTTATATGTTAAAATAATGGATTCACCTATTCAAGGTCAACGAAAGACGATCTTAAATGTTTGTGGAGGTTTAAAAGCTGATTAAGGGTAGTTATATCGATAAGCCCTAAAGTCTTATCGATTTACACGAAGACAGATCTAGGGCATAAATGTGATCGCACTCATCTCTCGGTGCGGAAACTTGGTTCCAGCATCCCCCCATACTGCTTCGAGTGAGAGTTCATGTTGAGAACGGGTCCCCTCGGGTCAATTTTGGGGTTAAAATCCCAACTTTTGGGGCTAAAGGCCCAAGTTTTGTATAAAGAATGTAAAGTCTCCACATTTTGTAGTCACAGAGTGTGAAGATATAAACAGTTAAAAAGGGTTTCTGCCCTTAGTTTAGATAGTTTTTGTCGGCTTGATGAGATCCTCCCTTGGTCTGCAGGCCATAGGAATGTATAAAAAGAGAGTCTTAGAAGAGTCTAAGGAAAGTAGGAAGTAGAGTTCTAAGGAAGTTTGGGGCAATTGAAAGCTAAGAGCGAAGAGTTTTAGCATAGGAAGAGGCTCTGTAGTTGAGTGCACAGAGGCCTAGGGTAAAAGTCCGCAGCTGAGTGCGTGGACCCCTAAAGTTGTATGTGCAAGGTAGTCAGAGTCTGTAATAGAAATATGGATTATCAATAAAAATAAGTATTAACAAGGTAAACTTTGAAACAGGAACTGATACTGTTACCCATTTTGTAGAGATAGTAAAAAGTGACCCAATTTCGAAAAGGGGTGATGCAGAACACACATATTCTTTTTAGAGCATAGTTTTTGGCACTTTAAATAACCGATACGATTACTCGTTACATAGGGGTAGTAAAAACGTGACCTGATTTTGAAAAGTGGTGATGCAAAATATACTTGTTTCTTTTCGGAGCATATGTTTTACACTTTAAATTTTCTTATGTATCAAATATAAATATTTGTTTTTAAATGTTAGTGATTTTCATGCTAATTTTAAAACGTGTTGATGCAATGTGTTGATGCAGCATACCCTTTTTTTAGAGGACTTAGGTTTCACACTTTAAAATTTATTATGTCCATTTTTTTTGAAATTATGATTACTTAATGAATTTTCAAGCTGTTTTATTTTTCTTTTTTAAATGTTGATTACTTAAAAAAACAAATATAAAACTATATAGAAAAAAAGACAAAAAAAAAAGGTAAAAATAAAATTAAAAAAAAAAAAAATTTATCTCATAAACTATAAAATAATTTGAAAAAAGAAAAAACAAAATTAAAAAAATATATATAAAATTAAGTAAGTAAAAATAGAAAAAAAAAAAAAACATTAACAAAAACTAAAAAAAAATTAAAATTAAAAACAAACTAGATTAAAGAAAAATAGAAAATTAACTAAAAATAATTTAAAAAATTGTTAAAATTAATATTAAAAACATTTAAAAAAACAAAAAAAACTAAAATAAACACAAATTATAAAATAAAGAAACAAAAAACTATGAAATTTTTAAAAATATATGTATTTTTCAAGTTAAAAAAATAAAAATAAAAATAAAAATAAAGTTTAAGAATATATATATATATATATATATATACACACACACACACAAAAATTAAGCCTTATCTCTTTAATTTAAAAAAAAAAAATAAAATTAAATTTTAAAATTTAAAACTATTTTTGTAAACCATTTTTTTTATTTCAAAAAGAAAAATTAACAATGTTTTTTTAAACAAATTTTATTTTTATTTAAAAAAAAAAATACATTATTTTTTTAAACGAAATTTTTTTATTTTATATAAAAAATAAAAATAAAAATTTGCAACCCCCAGCCCATGGACACATCACCATGCGCGGCTGGGGGCAGATTTTTTTTTTATTTTTTATTTTTTATTTTATTTTTTAAATAAAAAAAATTGTTGAAAAAAATAATATAATAATTTTTTTAAATAAAAATAAAAATTTGTTTAAAAACATTTTTTTTTAATAGGAAAAATGGTTTAAAAAACAGTTTAAAATTTTAAAATTTTAAATTTTTTTTTTTTTTCAAATTAAAGAGATAGGGATATATATATATATATATATATATATATATATATATATATATATATATATCTTGAAAAATACATATTTTCTTAAACTTTAATTTTTTTATTTTTTAACTTGAAAATATACATATATTTTTAAAAATTTCCTTTTTTTGTTTTATAATTTGTGATTATTTTTGCTTTTTTAGTTTTTTTTTTCATGTTTTTAATATTAATTTTACTAGTTTTTTAAATTATTTTTTGTTAATTTTCTTCTTTTCTTTTTTTAATCTAGTTTGTTTTGTTTTTTGTTTTTTTTTGTTTTTTTTTTTTCTAGTTTTTGTTAATTTTTTTTAAATTTTTTTTTTTTTTTTAATTTCATATTTTTTTTAAATTTTGTTTTTTTTTTTATAATTATTTTATTGTTTATGAGATTTTTTTTTTGTCTTTTTTTATATATAGTTTTATATTTGTTTTCTAAAGTAATCAACATTTAAAAAAACAAAAATAAAACAACTTGTTTTTTTTTTTTATTGTTTACAAATGATGTCTCATGTGATCTACGCCGAAAAATCTTTTGTAAACTTGATATGGATCAGAGAAGCCTAAACTCTATTACTATTTACTTGTTTATAATTTTTAAGTTTTTTTTTAGTTTTTTAATTCTTATGTTTTATAGGTTAATTTTGTTTTTTTCTAACAATTTTATGATATATATATATATATATATATATATATATATATATATATATATATATATATAATGTCTGATTTTTTTTTGTCTTTTTCTTATATGTTGGATTTTTTTTATTTTATGTTTTGTTTTCAGTATATATTTTAATTTATGTTTTGTTATTTTTTCAACTTTTTTCTGTTTTGTGTCTTTTAATTTTTTAAGTTTATTTTATTTTATTTTATGTTTTCATTATTCCTTGAAATTTTAATGTTTTTCGGGGTCATGATAAGATCTTTTACCCCATTATTTCAAATTAAAGAGATAGGGCTATATATATATATATATATATATATATATATATATCTTGAAAAATACATATTTTCTTAAACTTTAATTTTTTTATTTTTTAACTTGAAAATATACATATATTTTTAAAAATTTCCTTTTTTTGTTTTATAATTTGTGATTATTTTTGCTTTTTTAGTTTTTTTTTTCATGTTTTTAATATTAATTTTACTAGTTTTTTAAATTATTTTTTGTTAATTTTCTTCTTTTCTTTTTTTAATCTAGTTTGTTTTGTTTTTTGTTTTTTTTGTTTTTTTTTTTTCTAGTTTTTGTTAATTTTTTTTAAATTTTTCTTTTTTTTTTAATTTCATATTTTTTTTAAATTTTGTTTTTTTTTTTATAATTATTTTATTGTTTATGAGATTTTTTTTTTGTCTTTTTTTATATATAGTTTTATATTTGTTTTCTAAAGTAATCAACATTTAAAAAAACAAAAATAAAACAACCTGTTTTTTTTTTTTATTGTTTACAAATGATGTCTCATGTGATCTACGCCGAAAAATCTTTTGTAAACTTGATATGGATCAGAGAAGCCTAAACTCTATTACTATTTACTTGTTTATAATTTTTAAGTTTTTTTTTAGTTTTTTAATTCTTATGTTTTATAGGTTAATTTTGTTTTTTTCTAACAATTTTATGATATATATATATATATATATATATATATATATATATATATATATATATATATATATATATATATATATAATGTCTGATTTTTTTTTGTCTTTTTCTTATATGTTGGATTTTTTTTATTTTATGTTTTGTTTTCAGTATATATTTTAATTTATGTTTTGTTATTTTTTCAACTTTTTTCTGTTTTGTGTCTTTTAATTTTTTAAGTTTATTTTATTTTATTTTATGTTTTCATTATTCCTTGAAATTTTAATGTTTTTCGGGGTCATGATAAGATCTTTTACCCCATTATTTCGAAATGTTGAAATTTTACCTTTGAAAAAAAAGTGTTATCCCAACGTCAATACTTATCGTTTTCACGGTGTTTTTTGCACAAAATTTACCATTGAAAAAAAAAGTGTTATTCAAACATCAACACTTTCCATTTTGAGGGTGTGTTTTGGACATTTTTTGCACAAAAAATTGGTTTTCATTGCCATTTTTAAAACATGTTGAAAATTGACCCTAGAAAAAAAAAGTGTTATTCTAACATCAACACTTTTCATTTTTAGTATCACTTTTACCCTTTTTGTGGCAAAGAAGTTTTATAAAAATAAATGGAGTTGGAAAGTTTACTCTTAAATTTACAAAATCATCAAAAATTAGGTGGTGGTAAAAGAAGACAAAACATGTCAATTTAAATTCAATTTCATGTCATATTTTTTATAAAAGTTAATATATATTTTTATCTAATTTATTCATTTTCTTTAAAGGATATCATTAATATTTTACATAAATTTTTAAGTAGTGACAAAACTGCGACCCCCCATTTCTCTATTGATTTATGTTTTTCAATTCCAATTTCTTTAAGAGATGTGTTGTAAACATTCTAAAGATTGCTAAACAAATTTAAAAATAAAAAGTAAGCATATTTTTTAATTATTATTAAAATACTAGTAAAAATGATCATCTTTTCGTATATATAAAACCGCGACCCACGAAACTACCCTTTCAAGCTTATAAAATCAATTTTTTTTAATAGAAATTTGAAAATAACATATAACAAAATGTTAAAATTATATTTTGAAAATTTTTATAATATATTTTAAATTTTTTATAATAAATTTTTTAATTATCATTATAATAACATATTTTATATTATTCAAAATATAATATATAAAATTATTTGTTTAGAAATTCTAATTCTATTTTTATATATATTTTTAAAGAGTTTTAGCATTTCATTTAACTTTACATAAAGTTATTTATATTTTGTGAGTGATTAACCATAGTTTTTACCAATATTTACTATCAATTGACTTATTTGCAAATTTAGTATTTACTTTTTATAAGATTATTTATATTTTCTAAACCCATTAAATAGGTTCACCATATCTTTTACTAAAATTTATTGTGAGTTAGCTTTGTTACAAATTTAGCATTTATTTTTTTATAATTAACAAGTATGAAACTCAACTCATTTAATTGATATTTTTATATTATTTTTTTTATATCTTTTTTCATTTGAGTACTTTTTTGCTTTTGCCATATAATGAGACACATTAGCATGCTTTTACCTAGCATAGTTTTTGATGTTTTTATGGGGTTTTTTTTTGCTAGAGTTCCCATTTTGAGTTTATAGTTCCCGTTTCAAAGTTTAAACTGTTTATTCTAGAATTACCTATGTATTTTACTTATGTTAATTGCATGCAATTATGTTACGTTGAACACTAGGTTTATGTTTTAGTGCTATTCTGATGCACAAATCTATATGTTTCTCTTTGTTATATGAACGCAAGCAAAGATATATGTTTACGCGAAGATAATCATAATTACATGTTAAGACATTACAAAACTAAGATAATCTGAGTAAATACAAAAGTAAGAGAAATTAAAGAGGCACGTAAGTGCCTAATCTATCTATTTAAGGTACGTGAAGGACATTCATAGACCTTCGCGAAGGATTACAGGACGATTAGAAAGGTGTATCGATAAGTCCTAAAGGGCTTATCGATCTATGTGAAGGCAGAGTGAAGGTCTAAAATCAACATTGCTACCATCTCAGGGTGGGAAAACTTGGTTCCTGCATCCCTCCATACTGCTTCAGGTGGGACTTCAGTCCGCACTCCGCGGATTGATGCCGAAACGTCCAGTAGTGTAGGGATTTGCTTGGTTGACTAACGTTGAACCTGGGTCAGGGCCCATCAAGCCAAAAAATGGTTCCATTTCCAGGACAGGGATCTGCATGAGAGATGTGTGATGTCGCATCAGTGGAATCCAACTAAGAAAGAGATCTAAGACTGGTTGGATAGAAAGATCCATGAATTCACGGCTTAAGAAAATAGGAATTCGCGATTGATGAAAGAACAATGGTTGGATAGATACCTGTACATAGGAATACATGAGATCTTCTTTTGTTCCTTCCCGGTTGAGTTGTACGAGTAGATCATGAAATTGGTAGACAACTAAGGAAGGTGGAGGCTTGACGATCCAATAGTCTGGACCCCGGAGTTAGTGCGGAGATTAGAAACCTCTAAAGATAAGATCGCATGCACTATCGATCATTGGCTCGATCGTATCATAGGAGGGTTCGTGACCGAGTTCGCGGTCGACACTTTAGTCAGTTACAATGAAGTAGAGCTTCGCTTCTTCAAGGGGTCGCGAGGTAAGTATTTAAAATCGTTAAATACTTGGATCAAGATGCTCTTGTGTGAAAATAGGTTTATTGATGCGGGAGCATTATGCCCAAAGGGGAAATTATTGTAAATAATAGACATAGGGGTCATGCATTAGGCTTTTAATTAGATATTTTCAAAATAAATAAATAAAACTAGGAGAGCTTTTAGGGATAAAGGAATGGATGTGGATCATAAGGAAGCTTTTCTATTTTAGAATAGGAAAAAGACAAAATAAAGCTGAAAATATGCTTTTCCATGTGTATGCATTGCATGTAGAGTTAGAGCTTTTAGTTGAGTGATTTTGGGATTTTTTATCATGCTAAGTTAATAAATTAAGAAGCCCCAAAGGCATTGTGGAAGAAGGGGAGAGTGAGGGAGTGAGTGTGAGAAGTTCTCCTTGGGAGCCTTCGGGCAGTTGTAAAAGGGCCATAGATTTGCATATCTGGCCATGAATGTAAAGCTCTTGTGAATATTTGTTTTATGTGAATATAAGTATGATTTGCATGGACATGGTTGTGGTTAGTGAATTCTGAGGTATGGCATCATCGAATTTCCTTTGATATATAATTAACTCTGTGGGCGGACAGAGCATTCTAAATACTGTGTATTCATGGTTATTTTGCTTTGGCTTTTAATTCACTGTGGTATATATATATATTCTTGGTATAAGCAAGAACTCGCGTAATTTTCATTAAGTGGCGCAGCGGAAACGCTGAACTGTAGCGGTCGAGTCTATATCGGCGGTGAGAACTTCTAACGAAACGAAAGGGTATGTGTATGTCGTATGCTATGTGGTGGACAGCGTAACAAGGACCGGGCGATTCAATCGTTGGTTGTGCAATTACCGACTGTTATGTGTATCAATTGAAACCAGTATAGGGCGGATGTATATAGCCACCAGTCCATAAGACTGGGCCTTTGCCATGGGAAAAACCAGGGAATAATCATCGCCGGTGGAAAAGGAGGTAAGGAATTTCCGTGGTTATACATATGTTGCGTAGCAATTATAACATATCAAATCCATTCATCACTTTGAGTCTTATCAGTCCCGGGTTTGAACGCATGTATTTACAATGATATTTACATAAGTCCCTTCCGCATAAGTCCCGGGTTTTAGGATTTACAAAGTCGTCGATGTGTGAGTCTTTGTTTATGGTGATTTCCATTATGTATTGCGTGGGTATATATGGCGTTTATGTAATCCATCTCAAAGAAAAGATATCGCTTTTAATCCGCCAAGTGGATACAAACATTGTGTGTGTAAGACCGCCAAGTGGACACCGCCTTTAAGCTTTCACACCAAAGAGGATGTCGTAGATATATATAACGGAGCATATATATGTATATTATGTTGTGTAAGGCCGTCAATTGAATAACGTTTTGTTTTGACTTCACCGAAAGCCTCAGTTTGTAATAAGACTTGAATTTGAAAGGTGAGGGCACACTCCAGCCTATATATATTGAGATTGTTACTAATGAGTTGTGGATTAGATTTGATGCCAACCATTTGTTTTATAGCCATGAATCAAGCTTTATATGCATGATGGGAGAAAGATCCTGGTAGTAGTGGCTTGGGAGTGGCCTGGGCTGCATCAGGTGGTATCAGAGCTAGAATAGTTCTGGTTGAAGATTCAAGTTTTTTTTAGTTAAGTTAATTGCATGTGATGAATGAATGTCGGATTTTGGAACTGATGAATATTGCAGCACAGAGATGCAGTGCGGATGAGGAAGTGAAACAAGATCAACAGGATCTTGAAAGGTGAGCTGACAGGTATTAATTGTCTCTGGTTTAAAGGTTATGCTTGATAATTTGATTTACAGGCATAGTGAAGAAATCTCAGCAGGAAGAAGCAGATCATAGCTGGAGTGCAGTGATAAAGGAGTCCAGCAAGGGATTCTAAGTGAATGTGGCAGAACCTAAAGATTCAACAGAGGTTGAATAAAGTTGCAGATGAGAGAAGCTTATAGGAGCAGTAGAGGATGCTTGAAAGGTTCCAGCAGAGGACCAATGACTACCAAAAGACCAGATCCGGAGGGAAGGATTGGTGAGGTAAGTGGCAGCAAGAGAGTTTGTCGTGGTAGAAGCTTCATGCAACTCATAGGTGAGGAACTTATGGCGAAGGAGATGACTACTGAAGGTCATAAAGGAGAAAGCAGAGGTTTAGAAAGAGGCCACAGTAAAAAAGAGAAGAAATATGCCAAGGCGAATGGCATAAGACAACAGTTGACTCAGGAAGAGTATGAGAAAGAGAAAGCTGAGATAGAAGTTCATCTTGAGCTATTGATGGAGTTATTACGGGAAAATGTGAAAGACCAGAGAAATGGTTTCCTGATGAGGAAGAGAGTGAAGTGGCAGAGGCTACAGCAAAGAAGAGATTTATAGATAAGCATGTAGTTAACAGAGGAGAAGATCATTGATGATTTCTTGAGTTATTGGGAAAATCTAGATCACATGGATAATGTAAAACCATGTATTTTTGTAGCTGACAATTGTGGTGTGATGACAGGTTTTACTGAGGAGGATGTGCAACCTTGTGCGACTACTACAGTACAAGAGGAAGCTCGTATGGATGCAGAAGAAGTGGATTAGTCTATAGCACGGATAAGTGAAGCAACAGTTGAGTCTGTTAAAACTAGAAGTTTATGTATGAATGCAGGTGATGATGATATGCTTCAGCAATGCTACAGAGAAATTGCATTGTTGGAATATTGGTTGGAGAATCCAAAGTATGACAAGGAGATTGCAGCAGATGAAAGAGTTCAGTACAGTGAACGAGAGTAGAAAGACATCCTGGAGATAGATGATAAGAAGGTGAGACTAGCTGACAGCCTCATGGTGAATACGAATCAGCATACTGATGTGCTGACAGAGAAGATGGGAAGAAACTTAGAGCAGCATATTGAAGTGTTGCCAGCGAAAGCTAAGGGAAAAAGTTGCAGATGAAATTGCAGATGAAATCGCAGGTGACAAGCAAACGAATGTTGCAGGGGGACAGGAAGTTTGGGAGGTAGCAACATTCATAGTGACAGCTAGAGCAACATGTGGGGCGACATTTATTATGGCAGCTGAGATGACACTAGCAGCAAAAGAGGCACTGATGCCTTATATTTTTTATTCTAACAATTGTTTTGTGAGTACAGGTCTTACTGAAGAAGCTGGAAAAAATCTGCTAGACAAAGGAATTGAAATGATGAGGCGGATGATGATGAAGGAATTCCAGAAGAGACCAGCAGCAGTGAAACAAAAGAGAAGCAGCAAGAGGAAGACAACAGAAGATTGCAAGAGTACAGCTAGTGGAGCAAAGCAGCATAAAGTGTGGAGACCTGGAGAAGAACAACAGACAAAAGCAGCGGTGTTGTGGGTAGTTGGCCTTATTCCTCTAGGGGTAGGAACAACATGTTTAGGGACTTTGGATCCCTTAGATTATGGACATTTCATGCTCGAGGCTGTAAGGCACAAAAATGTCTATAACAGTTGCCCCCTAAAGTATGAGGTTGTTTATCGGGTGAAATGCTTTATCCAGGAGGGTCCGAAGTTCATCCATCTGCTGGGAGGAGACCTGTAATAAAATACAATACAATACATTATGATTCATACTGCTTTCATGATCTAGCTGAGGCGGGCATTCCCATGCTCAGCTTTATAAATTCATTTTTGTACATAGAACAGACGATCGTCTGATGGTAGACTGATAATTTTGGCTAAATTATCATCCTTTGAGTAGGATGATCATCTGCTGCAATGATGTACATGTCAAATGTCTTTATCTTTCCTGAATATATATCGCAGCCCGGATGGATGAAACTAGATCCGGGGTTTCAAATTCGTTCGATCTTCACTCTAAGTACAAGTCGATCCATGTGAGAATTGCGTTGAAGTCGAACATGGAAAGACATCGCTTGATTACCGGTCAATGATGTAAACCGTTAACAAGCGCGAGAGGAATCACCGATAATGATGATGACCCTCAAGGTACTGCAGTACAATTCATGTGGTGTGAATAAAGGACTTGGCGTCGAACACCACACAAAATCTTCTGGTCGAAGGTCATTGATGTATACCTGTCGCCAGAAGTGAGAAACTTTCCATTGAGGCATGCAAGCTTCAAAGTACTGAAGGGGTTGTTCCTAGATCAACTTCTTGGATAATGAGCTGACGTCGACAAGAAGCGATCCGTCAAAGGAGGGCCTTGATGAATCCCACATCAGTGACACGGAACGGAGCTAATGATTTTAATGGAGGTGAAAACAATCTGTGACATATGATTCAGGGTGGCGGTCATGGATGGATGAAGGATAATGTATGGCAATGGATGGGACCCGGTTGACTCTTTCTGAACGACTTCTCTTGAACATATGGCGACACTGATGCGATGGATCGGTAGCATTACCCCAAATATGGATGGTATGGCGATACCATGGTGATGTGACCGGTGAATGAAACAACCCAACCCGATTATGATACGGAGGAAAAGTGTCATGTTCAAG
This sequence comes from Pinus tabuliformis, assembly GCA_031772625.1. Lineage (NCBI taxonomy): Eukaryota > Viridiplantae > Streptophyta > Pinopsida > Pinales > Pinaceae > Pinus > Pinus tabuliformis. The sequence goes on along the minus strand of CM062804.1, from coordinate 1,540,128,653 downwards.
AGCGAACTGCTACCATCAAAGTTTTCTTGATTTTCTCACAATTTTTCCCCAGTCATTGCTGACCAGTACCTCTTTATTTTTGTCAAGCTTGAGGAGGATAACATATGCTTGTTCTATAACCTGCCCTTCGGGCAAGCCCATCGCTATGTTTTAACGAGCTTAGCGATAGTGAAACTCGTTCTCGTCTAAAGACAAGTTTGTCGCTATTTAATAATTTTAACGAGTCTAACGACAAGGATAACTCGGTCCTTTTCATTTTTAGAGAGTCTGAAAAGGTACATAAAGTTAACTCCAAAATTCCTTTTTCGTCATCTAATCCCTTAAGTTCGAAAAAGTATAAAACAATACAGAAGGGATGAGTTTTCGATAATTTTAACGAGCCGAATAAAACAAGCGCTCGACCTTTTTGTGCAATAATCCCTCAAGTCCAAAAAGATTAAAATCTAGAGGAGGGGTAGCTCTTCCTGTCACTTTAACGAGCTGGAAGGCCAAAACTCGGCAATCTTTTCATATTTTACGAGTCAATTGAAAAGAGCTTAAAGAAGACTCATCTTTTGAGGAACGAGTGATAAACAGGGATAGCAACTGATTCCAGGTACAGGTTGGAATTTTCCAATCACGGCAGTGTCACAAGTATGGCTAGGTGAAATCACTCTTCGCAGCTGTTCCTCAAAATGGGTAAACAATCATATGGGGGTGAACGATTGGCCAAATGAAAAGTGGAGGTGGCAGGTGCAAACACGACCAAGGCTTTAACGGCTGATAAAATTACATTCACAGTGGTTATTTACCCGATAGGTTCATTTTTTAGTTAAAAATGAGCTTAAACACTGGAGGAAACTTTGCTCTCTGCTTATATTTATTTTTTAACGAGCATGAAGACCGCGTTAAAACTGCTCGGATCTTGCGTTTATTTTTTAACGAGCATGAACTTTATGCTAAAACTGCTCGATTACCCAGTCATTTGATAAGAGTGTCTCATGAAAGATCCCATTTTTTATAGAGCTTGCGCCTTACCAAAGCTATGCTCCCTCTCCTTTCTTTATGCAAGTTTGGAAATGACTAATCCTACGAGTTTAAAGGGTTAGACCTACAGGTTTAAAGGGAGGACCTAAAAATTTAAAAAATAAATAGTCGCCCCTTGCTTGCACTCCAAAAGGTTTGCATGCCCCCAGGTATAAAACAGAGTTTCAAGGTTACCTCTACTTACCCTCCGCCAAAACATTTGTTTTAATCGAGAGAGGCTTACCTCTTTCAGGTTACCCAAAGATTGTCTCGTTAATCTTTCAAACAAAACACTTCCTTGGCAATGTCTACCGAAATAGACAGAGGTGAGTGACGACCCCCGCCTCCTCACATAACTTTGACAAAAGAATCTTATTCCAGAACAACCCCTCTTCCAAATAACGGACGGGGTACGGACTAGTCATATTCTCCCGCGGAAACCTACCCTATACCCAAAGTTCTCCTGCCGAAGCAGGCCAGGACGCATGCCCCCTGGGTTCCAGTCATATCCTCCCGGATTACTCGCACTCATCAGGAGGACAGACCGTGGGTTGAGACACTTCTTGCATGAATAGACCATTTAGGGATGGTACATGACTATTTGCGATGTGTGATCCGGGAAACGAAAGTTGGTCTACGAGCTTGACCATTCTTCCTTCATGCGGAAAACACATTACTCTAAAGAGTGAGGAGACTACAGCTCCCATGCAATATATATAGTCTCGTCCAAGGAGTAGGTTATAATCCAAGGGTCCTTGAACGACCATCACGTTCATTTGAACGATCTTCCCTTTCAATGTTACAGGCACATTGGGGAGGATCCCTAAAGGTTGACTGGTTCCTTTATCAAAACCTGATAGATTTCTCATCTCAGGTAAAAGCGCTAGCGAACTAAGCGCTTTCCAAGCAATAGAGGAAAGGATACTCACAGATGCCCCATCATCAATGATAGTGCCAGCCATTACCATTCTGTATATTTGACAAATAATTCTGAATGGTATACTGGCTGGCAACCGGGGTCTGCCTAGTTGGTTCCAATCAAAGGACACAACTAGGTTGCCTGGTGGTGGGACCGAATATACGGCCGGATAGCGCTCTGATGAACTTCCTTCCTGCGATAAAGGAATGGTGGCATTGCCCCCTTGATCATCAGAGTGAGTGCTGATGAAGAGAATCTGGACGGTGTCGTCTTTATTCTCCTCTGTGGTGGTGTCATTCGAAGATAGAGCCTCTGAAGGCAAAAACGGGTCAATTGCCGTATCAACCTTTTGACTTTTGTCAGGCATGGATCCAGACAGTTCATCTTCAATGACAGGTGCTTCGGCTGACCACCTAAGTGGCTCAGCCGGATTCTCAACTAGTGAGGGACTTGGCAGGAGTCTTTGATATCCAGGAGGGAGATGCGCTCGTAAAATCGGGCGATCTTCCAGAACTCTTTTTGCCTCGTCTAAGAAGGGACAACAGTGGATGGCATGATCGCCTTCACACAGTTTGCAGGGAAATTTAGCTCTCCCGCTCTGTCCTGGAGCTTCACTCCCACTAGTTGACGGTGAGCAGTTGACATGGCTATCAGAGGTCGATGCTACCGAATTGTGCAAACGGGGGGGACCAGTCTCTTAGTATCCACGGGATACAGGGACAATCTCTATGGAAGTGGTATCCCTCGCATATGACGCATTGCGATTTAGGCCTTACGAGTGCGGTGTGTGGATTTTTGTTAGATGACAATTGTTTGCCCCCAGTCGCCTCAGGCTCCTTCTTCTTCTTCTCTTTCTTCTTCTTCTCCATCTTCTCCTTAGGAACCTGGTTTTTAATTCCACCAGTTCTGTCAAGCGAAGAGGAAGGAGGGGAGGAAGATGAAGTTGAAGGCTGGGAGGCAACTCTTGTCTGATCTAACTGTTGACTCGACTGTTCAGGAATGGTGGTATTCTGAACGACATTGGTTGAAAAGAGCCAAACTGGTAGGCCAATTGTCAGTCCTGGAAGCGACAATGTGGCCATGTGGGGCGCACCAACATCTCCCCAAGTGGAGAAGGGACTGGGATTTCCACCCAAGGGAACTCCTTGGTTGGTGTGCTCCATCTTTTCAACCTAAAGATCAACGTAGGATTAAAGGGTGATTATTTCGTTTAAAATAAATTGTTAACGACGCTTTAGACACAACTTGCTTTTTCAGTTTTAAAGAGTCGAGAAAAAGCTAAAGATGACTCTAGTCTCCTTCGATGTTTTAACGAGCCCGAAGTGACAAATGCTCGGATGGACTTTTTCTGTTATAGAGTCTGAGAAAGGCCAAAAGAAACTGATCTGGAGATCTAGGCAGAGGGTGTGCCAATATTTTCGCAAAACCACATAATACTTTTTACGGTATGGGTGGTCGATCTTTGTGAATGCTGTGTTCACTGCATTGCGATCAGTAGGGCGGCCGACACGGCTTCCTAAGGATAAAGGACATATGCCTATAGGGGTCTCCCAATATATACACGACGGTACGTGGGAGCACAAATCCGTACTAGCGCTACCGTCTCTCAAGAGGAATCACCCACCTTCTTCGAGATCGACAGTCACTAGGCTTAACGATGCCGGAACACGTCTCTAGCCTAGACCTCTATGTTGTGCGTTATGTTACAAAGCGTTGTTAGGTTCATTCAGTTTATTTTAGGTTGATCTTTTTAAAGTTTTCCTTTCAAGGTTCACCACGAGATGTATGATACAAATTCCTAAATGCAGTCTAAGATGATAAGCAAGCTTTATTATCTTTCAACTTTGAAAATCCTAGCTACTAAGGGAAAAGAAAAACACTGTCTTTTCTTAAAGAGCAATCAGCACACTCTAATGCACTTTCCCTAAATCCAACATGCAAACTATCAAATGCAAAATGCACAATGCAGGTGTTTATTTCCAACTTTCTTAGTATAAATGCCTACAAAGAAAGCTTTTGCACAACTTTGAATTCGCTTTTAAAATGATCAATACAAACAAGCTCACTCTTTCGAAAATAACAAGGGTAGAAGAGATTACAATCACTTTGCTACTTTCGAAATAAAGACTTGTTTTGACACTTAAAAGAGACAAATTCAAACTACTAAGCAAAAGTAAATCTATAATCAATCTGAAAACAACCAATGAACTCTCTTCTAAGATCACAATCAATCAGATCTGAATCAAAGGCTACAGGATGACTACTTTACTCATGCAAAGGAAGACTGTAAATGACGCCACAAACACATAAAAACATTCACAATCTTTTTGTACAAAAGGAGGTGGAATCTAAGCAAAGAAAAAGGTTTATCAGACTGGTACCTATGCTGGTTAAAGGCTGCAAAAAACAGAGAGCAAAACAGGGCAACAGAGGACAAAGAACCCCAACTGCACAAAGCCACACTGGTTCAGCGCAACCTCAACACTGAGGACTTGACATTCAGCGTAGGTAGCCCCTTCGGGACCTGCGTTGAAATGCAGACTGCCTTCACAGTAGTTGCACTGAAAGAGAAACTCTCGTTTCCCTTGGGTTCTGGGTCATAAAATGCTCAAAAATCAACTGTTTCAGGCCAAATCAGAAACACAAGCAAGGTATAAACAGAGGGATGCTTTGAGAGGGTACTAAAGACTATCACAAGGATCATCAAATCATCTGTGGATCTAGTTTAAATCATAGACAAGTCCAACAACTGGATCAAAGCAGCAACTTTCTACTTTGCATCCGGGAAGGATGCAGTTCAATAGTTGCTGTCAAGTCTATGAAGTAAACAAATGACCGAAACACAAATGAAATGAATAAACAAGTTCCTCCCCAGTGGAGTCGCCAATTTGTTGTGGGTAGTTGGCCTTGTTCCTCTAGGGGTAGGAACAACATGTTTAGGGACTTTGGATCCCTTAGATTATGGACATTTCATGCTCGAGGCTGTAAGGAAAAAAAATGTCTATAACAAGCGGCAAATGCAAAGTTACAGTACAAGATATGGGATCCAGGCAAACATAGATCTGAACACATGATCAGGAGATCATGAATTTTTCTACCTTAGGAGTATGATGCGGGAGCATTATGCCCAAAGGGGAAATTATTGTAAATAATAGACATAGGGGTCATGCATTAGGCTTTTAATTAGATATTTTCAAAATAAATAAATAAAACTAGGAGAGCTTTTAGGCATAAAGGAATGGATGTGGATCGTAAGGAAGCTTTTCTATTTTAGAATAGGAAAAAGACAGAATAAAGCTGAAAAGATGCTTTTCCATGTGTATGCATTGCATGTAGAGTTAGAGCTTTTAGTTGAGTGATTTTGGGATTTTTTATCATGCTAAGTTAATAAATTAAGAAGCCCCAAAGGCATTGTGGAAGAAGGGGAGAGTGAGGGAGTGAGTGTGAGAAGTTCTCCTTGGGAGCCTTCGGGCAGTTGTAAAAGGGCCATAGATTTGTATATCTGGCCATGAATGTAAAGCTCTTGTGAATATTTGTTTTATGTGAATATAAGTATGATTTGCATGGACATGGTTGTGGTTAGTGAATTCTGAGATATGGCATCATCGAATTTCCTTTGATATATAATTAACTCTGTGGGCAGACAACGCATTCTAAATACTGTGTATTCATGGTTATTTTGCTTTGGCTTTTAATTCACTGTGATATATATATATATATATATATATCTTGGTATAAGAAAGAACTCGCGTAATTTTCATTAAGTGGCGCAGCGGAAACGCTGAACTATAGCGGTCGAGTCTATATCGGCGGTGAGAACTTCTAACGAAATGAAAGGGTATGTGTATGTTGTATGCTATGTGGTGGACAACGTAACAAGGACCGGGTGATTCAATCGTTGGTTGTGCAATTACCGACTGTTATGTGTATCAATTGAAACCAGTATAGGGCGGATGTATATAGCCACCAGTCCATAAGACTGGGCCTTTGCCATGGGAAAAACCAGGGAATAATCATCGCCGGTGGAAAAGGAGGTAAGGAATTTCCGTGGTTATACATATGTTGCGTAGCAATTATAACATATCGAATCCATTCATCACTTTGAGTCTTATCAGTCCCGGGTTTGAACGCATGTATTTACAATGATATTTACATAAGTCCCTTCCGCATAAGTCTCGGGTTTTAGGATTTACAAAGTCGTCGATGTGTGAGTCTTTGTTTATGGTGATTTCCATTATGTATTGCGTGGGTATATATGGTGTTTATGTAATCCATATCAAAGAAAAGATATCGCTTTTAATCTGCCAAGTGGATACAAACATTGTGTGTGTAAGACCGCCAAGTGGACACCGCCTTTATGTAGGAATTTACAGGGTAAGTTCCTCAGAAAGAACACCAAAAGGACACCGCTCACAACTAGATCACAGATCAATACACCAGTATTTTTGACGTGGTTAAAACCCTCAAAGAGGGAAACAGTCCACGGCCTGCGCCAACGTGGCTACTACAGGCAATTTATTAATCAAAGAATGAAAATTTACATAAGCTTCTCTCATGCACGGATTACCCGAACAATGACCCTCCATGCGCTTTAAATAGAACTCATGGACCAATCAGGTGTCAAGCCACGGATCAAGTGTCGGTAATACCGAGGAGAGAGTGAACCGTCGGATCACTACATATCGTGACCGTCAGATTGTAAGTTACAAAATGTACAACGGTAAAGAAACACACTTTACCTAACTCTATACCTAACTCTATACTAGACCAAGTTGAACTTAACTATTTCCTATGTGTCGGAATATCCTAACATCCCCCCTTAAGAACAACTTGGGATAGGATTGAAGGATTTACAAATATGACACAATAGGAGAAGGAAGGAGGCACTAGAGCCTATCCCCCCTTAGTGACAACTTCCTGAACTCCAAGCATATATCGAAGTTTAGTGAACTTCGCCTCTGTGAGAGCCTTTATGAAGATGTCTGCAACCTGATCATCTGTTGAACAATATTGCACTTCAAGAACATGGTCATGAATGAGCTTTCTGATGAAGTGCATGTGTAGTTCAATGTGTTTGCTGCGCTGATGCTGGACTGGATCTTTGCATAGCTGAATGGCACTTTGATTATCACACCAAAGTGTGGTTGGATGCTGCTGCTCAAAGCCAAACTCTGATAGGATCTGACGAAGCCACAAGGCTTCCTTACTGGCTTCCACGGCACCACGATACTCTGCTTCTGCTGACAAAAGAGAAATGGCAGCCTGTTTCTTACAAGCCCATGTAATAGGTCCTGAACCAAGAGTGAAGACATAACCGGCAGTAGACTTCCGATCATCAGGGTCACCAGCCCAATCAGAATCAGTGAAACCAACTAATAGAGGAGCTGCTTTGGCACTGTAATGAATCCAAAACTATACTGTACCTCGAACATAACGAAGTATTCTTTTAGCTGCTTTCCAATGACTTTCACGGGGGTTTTGCATAAAACGAGCAACAAGGCCAACAGCAAAGGAAAGGTCACGACGAGTATGGGTTAAATACAAGAGTTTTCCTACAAGTTGACGGTATAAGGTAGCATCAACTTCAGGAGAAGTACAAGAGACTGAAAGTTTGACTCCAGACTGAAAGGGAGAAGGGGTTGGCTTACAGTCTTCCATGTGAAAATGACGAAGAATATAACAAGCATACTTGGACTGGGAAAGGGAAATACCCTCCTTGGATTGCAAGACTTGAAGACCGAGAAAATAGTGTAAGTGTCCTAAGTCTGTCATTTCAAATTTCTTTTTAAGGCTGGACTTCACATGGTTTATAAGGTTGGGATCACTACCAGTAAGAATAATATCATCAACATAAAGAACAAGGATGATAAGAGAGTTGCCCACTTTCTTGGTGTAGACAGTATTGTCAGAATAACACCTAGAAAAGCCAGATTCTAAAAGAAAGCTATCCATTTTGGCATACCAAGCCCAAGGAGCTTGCTTGAGACCATAAAGAGATTTCTTAAGTTGACATACAAGGCTGGAGTCTGTTTGGATGAAGCCAATGGGTTGTTCCATATAGATTTCTTCATGCAAGTCCCCATGCAAGAAGGCAGATTTAACATCCATCTGATGGACTTCCCATTTTAAAGAGGCAGCAAGGGAAAGAACAAGGCGGATAGAGTTCATTTTGGCAACAGGGGAGAAGGTTTCAGTGTAGTCAATGCCTTCAACCTGTGAAAAGCCCTTAGCAACAAGACGAGCTTTATGTTTATCAACTTTCCCATGTGGTCCATACTTGGTTCTGTAAACCCATTTACATCTAACAAGTTTGCGTCCCTTTGGTAGAGGAACAAGATCCCATGTATCATTTGTCAAAAATGAATGATATTCTTCATTCATAGCTGCTTCCCAATGTGGATGGCCTGAAGCTTCTGCAAAAGTGTCAGGATCATGATTTACTGGAGCTTGAGCCAGTAAAGAAGAGGCTCTTTCAAACTGAGAACGTGTACGTTGCTGATCTGTAGGATCACCGTCAAGATCACCTGCTGCATCCCGAGTAGCACGGACCCATCTTGGAAGTTGAGGATCCTGAGAAGGTGGGGGAGGATTGTCATCCTCACTTTCATCATCTGAAGAAGAAATGTTTTCAAAAGTAGAAGAGATAGGAAGAGGTGGCACATCCGCCGGACTAGGCTCGCAGGCCGATTTATTTTCATCAAATTTTACATCTCTTCTAATGATAACATTTTTGGACTTAAATGGAATAAGTCTATAACCTTTTACATCTTCAGAATATCCAACAAAAGTACATTTCTCACTCTTAGGTTCTAAAGCTTTATGCTTTTCATCTGGAATATGGGCCCATGCCTCACTTCCAAAAACACGAAAGTGACTTACATCTGGTTTAATGGAACTCCAAGCTTCTTCTGGAGTGAGATTCTTTAGAACCTTAGTAGGAGTGCGATTTATTATATAATTTGCACAATTAATTTCTTCGGCCCAAAAACTAATACTGAGTCCTTTAGATTGCAGCATACAATTAGCCATTTCCTTTAAGGTGCGATTTTTCCTTTCAGCTACACCATTTTGTTGTGGAGTGTATGGAACAGTATGTTGCATTTGAATTCCATTTTCAGTGCAAAAGTTGATGAATGTGTTTTTAACATATTCTCCACCATTATCAGTTCTTAGCTTAAGAATTTGATGTCCAGATTGTTTTTCAACAAAGGCTTTGAAGGCCAAAAATGTGTTAAATACTTCGCTCTTGAGTTTTAAGAAGTATACCCAAGTGCGTCTGGAGAAATCATCAATGAAAGTTAAGAAATACTTGCAGCCAGAGAATGAAGCAACAAGAAGTGGACCACATAAATCACTGTGCACAAGCTATAAAGGGGCTGAGGCATGCCAAGAGGCACGTTTTTCAAAACTGTCCCGATGATGTTTTCCGAGTACACATCCGGAACAAACACCATCTCTGCAAGATACCATAGGAAGACCTGTCACCATATTTTCTTTACATAGATGCTAAAGGGAGCGATAGTTTAAGTGACCAAATCGCTCATGCCAAAGTTTGCTCACTTCATCATTATGAGCAACAAATACCGAGGGAAGATTTGATGACCCAAAGTTGTGAAACTTATACAACCTTGTGGAATCATCAGCAATACCAGTAGCTAGAATCTGTTTAGGATCTCTTAGATCCTTGATTACAACATCATGAGGTGAAAATTCAACAATTTTACCTTCACCTGAATGAGTTATCTGATATACAGATAGAAGGTTGCAGGATAAGGTTGGAACACATAATACATCATTAAACTGACCATTGTCTAGATGAACAATTCCAGTCCCTACAACATTAAGAGATCTATCATCACCAACATATATATTTTTGGTGTTACAATCATTTAAAGAAGAAAACATGGCTTTGTTTTTGGCCATGTGATAAGAGGCTCCAGAATCAATGAGCCACTCATGAGAATGAGAAGAAGAAGATACATTTAATGCATAACCAGACTGAGATGATTGACAACGACATGCAGAAAGTGCCATTCCTGAAGATGAAGTTGAAGTTAAAGTTGAAGAATGCTCCACATGGATGTTATGTTTCTTCATTGCGGCTTCCAAGGCTTCCATCTTCTTAAAGCATTTAGATTCTATGTGGCCATCTCGATTACAAAAGTTACAATGTCTATCAGTCTTCTTCCATTTGTTTTTATTGGTCTTATCATTTTGCTGAAATGATCTTTCATTTTGAGGCTGAGTTTGCTTAGGACCCTTGTTTGGTTTAGGACCATTCTTTTTGGGATATGACTTCTTAGGATTCTTTGAATTTGGTTGCTGCTGGGCCGCTAACGTTTTCTTGGAAGAGTTTCCAAGATTAAGAAGACCAAGGTGTAAGAGTTTTTCTTGTTCTCTTATTAAAGAATCACAAAAAGAGTCAAAGGAAGGGTCTTGTAGTCTTTTCCTTGACAAATGAAAGTTTCCCTTGTAGAATGGAAGGTGGAAACAAATACAGAGTAGGCTGGTCCCAACTTAGTAAGGATGGAATAAATAAGGTTACTATCTTCTTTCTTAACCTTAACACCTTCCAAGAGATATCTAAGGGTCTTGAATTTGGACAAGAAATTTTCAATGAAAGAAAAATTATTAGGATCCAATGTAAGCAACTCATTTTCAAGTTGATGGGCTCTAATTTCATTTTTAATCCCAAAAACTTTAGTGAGTTGTTCCAATGCTTCATGAGGAGTCTCAAGTTCTGCAATATGGAATCTAAGATCAGGAGAAATAGACATCCCTATCAAACCACGTGCTTGATCTTGTCTACTTTCCCATTTTGCAGCCTTGTCTTCATCTTTTGGTTTCTTCTCTTGGTCTGTGGCTATTCTGTAGAGACCTTTACTTCTAAGTAAATCTTCTATGTAGGCTATCCATTGGAAGTAGTTAGTGCTGTCAAGAATGACTTGGCATGGACTTTCCATTTTTTTTTAAAAAAGCTGAAGCTGAATATGCTAAAAGTAAGTGTTCCAATGGATAGATCTCGAAAAATTAGGCGGTTTAAAAAAAAACGGCTCTGAAAAAGGCTTCCAGATGAAGAAGTTATGGCTTTTTGAAAAAAAAATTGTTGAAGTTGCCGGCAAAGTGCGCGAATGTGCGGAAATGAAAAAATCCGCCCCCACAAAATGGACACTTGAACCCAAGACCTCTACTCTCTTAAAATATCTTTGAACCAATTGATCTATACAAAAAATTTGAGAGAGAGAGAGAGAGAGAGCGGGGGGGGGGGGCCTTGGTTTGCGTGCTTCCCTTGAGAAAGCTCTTTTTCCCTACAAAACACAAAACACAAAACCCAACACGGACATGCAAAGAAAACGAACCTTATGGCTTGAAGTTAGCTTTAGCCAAAAAACTAGATATTTTAAAAAAATGAACCTTGCGGCTCAAAGTTAGCTTTAGCCGAAAAACTAAATATTTTTCTCAATGTTTCTGATTTTCCGAGATCACACTACGGTGCAGGGAAAAGAGCATACGCATGAGAAAAATCCTTCCTTTCTGTTTCTGATTTGCCCAGATCGCATAGAGTCGCAGGGCAAAGAGCATACGCAGAAATGAAAGGTATAGATCTGGTTAAAAAAAAGCTAAATAAACCGAAACCGAAATAAGCAGAGAGAAAATAACAGTAAACTGCAAATAAAGACTGTATACCTCCAGATCTTAAAAATGACGCAGCTAGGGCTACCGGAAACCTTTTCGCGTGAAACGAAAGGGGTTCCTCACTGGAACAGATGCTTTGAACACAACAGAGCAGTCCCCTCGGCCCGAAAGCAGTCAGAAACAACAGATCTAGGAAACGGCAGTCGGATGCAGTTCTACCGGCTTTAGATTTGGATCACCAACGGACGCGGCCCTCAAATAGCTCTGATACCATGTAGGAATTTACAGGGTAAGTTCCTCAGAAAGAACACCAAAAGGACACCGCTCACAACCAGATCACAGATCAATACACCAGTATTTTTGACGTGGTTAAAACCTCAAAGAGGGAAACAGTCCACGGCCTGCGCCAACGTGGCTACTACAGGCAATTTATTAATCACAGAATGAAATTTTACATAAGCTTCTCTCATGCACGGATTACCTGAACAATGACCCTCCATGCGCTTTAAATAGAAATCATGGACCAATAGGGTGTCAAGCCACAGACCAAGTGTCGGTAATACCGAGGAGAGAGTGAACCGTCGGATCACTACATATCGTGACCGTCGGATTGTAAGTTACAAAATGTAAAACGGTAAAGAAACACACTTTACCTAACTCTATACCTAACTCTATACTAGACCAAGTTGAACTTAACTATTTCCTATGTGTCGGAATATCCTAACATCCCCCCTTAAGAACAACTTGGGATAGGATTGAAGGATTTACAAATATGACACAATAGGAGAAGGAAGGAGGCACTAGAGCCTATACTTTAAGCCTTCACACCAAAGAGGATGTCGTAGATATATATAACGGAGCATATATATGTATATTATGTTGTGTAAGGCCGTCAATTGAATAACGTTTTGTTTTGACTTCACCGAAAGCCTCGGTTTGTAATAAGACTTGAAGGTTAAAGGTGAGGGCGCACTCCAGCCTATATATATTGAGATTGTTACTAATGAGTTGTGGATTAGATTTGATGCCAACCATTTGTTTTATAGCCATGAATCAAGCTTTATATGCATGATATGAGAAAGATCCTGGTAGTAGTGGCCTGGGAGTGGCCTGGGCTGCATCATTTATGTAGCTACCTTGATGTTTAGGGCTACGCGAAGTGGAAGGACATTCAGGATCAAGGGAAGAATAGGCCCTGAATATAGCCCGCTAATTGAACCCCCTTTGACTGACGATGAGGAAGCAGCACAAAAATCTCCACAAAGTGTTGTTTAGTTGATAAAACAAGGGTTCCCGCAAATACCTCATCCACACACACCACCTCCATCTTCACCTCCTCCGCATAAGCCTTCGCCTACAGCACATCCACCTCTTCCACCATTCAATATGGCGAATGTAGAAATTTTGAATAATATGACACATATTCACAGAGATTATCCTAATTATACACTTATAAGTGGAACATGCATAATACATAACCTCCTCTACGTTGATCATCAATTTACAGAAGCAGAAACATTCACAGGTGCACATAGAAGCATCAATCAAACTCATTAACACAGTATGTATCCCGGGGAAAGCATCTCGCTAAAAACCCCAACTATCTGTATATTATATTGATTGAATCATGTAACATTAAAAAGTACAATGCTTATCACAAGCAATCCAGTACCAGCTCCACCTGTTACACACAATATAGCTCAGATCTGATCTCCAAATCTATTCCACTGCTTGCCTGCCTCTCCAGCTTAATACCTGCTCAAGAACTGATGAGAATGGCTTACCAAACTCGTATTTGACCTGCAAATAATCACTCACACTCTGTTGGACGTGAGCACAAGCTACAATTCTTGATATTGGCCAATTCATTGGCATACTCAATCCCTCTGATTGTGCAAATCATCATGCACAACTATAGTCACAACTGATAGCAATATGATCCTCTAACACCTGTCCTTGCTGAACTGAACATGCACTGACATGCAACTGAGTTAACTGATGTATTCTATAGTTGCATTATGAGTTAATAAATTTTGAATTAATTAATAACTAATTCACCCAACTCATCTCTAGTCTATTTTCCAGTTAGACTAAATACAACCAGTTTAACAAAGCTAAACTGAACACAACTCCATCAACTGCACCTCCAGTCCACTAAACTCAACTCACTTGAGCTCTAACTGAAGTCCTGCATGCAAATATTAGTCATCCCATAGGTAGTCGTGTATTTCACTTTGGGATATGCATGTACCACATCCGTAGCTCATCCTGAAGTGCTCCAAGAGAATAAGATCAAGTTTATAGTCCAAATATTATTATGAGACAATAATATTTGACTTTTCTATTTTTGACAGCCAGTCTAAAAATAGACTTTGATCACTCACACTGTGATCACTCACACTATGGTCACCCAAACTGTGGTCACCCACACTGTGATCACTCATACTGTCATCACCCACACTGTCATCATCCACACTGTGATAAAAAATAGAACTTGCTCCATAATTTGTCTACGGGCCCACTTAGTGAAGGCGACTCTTTTCACTAAGCTCCATCAACTTGTTGCATTCTCAACAAGCATTTCTTGTTGCACACTTTTCAACACTCCCTCTCAACAAGAAAGGCTTCCTCTCAAACCCGATCCTGTAACTCTGGAATGTTCTCCATGCAACACATCTGGCTGGTCCACTTGCTATGTCATCAAAGTCTTTGACTGTTATTGCCTCTGTCGACTGAAAACTCTGCATCTCTGTGCTCTTCAGTATCTGACTACTCTAGCCTCTGTCACTTTGATCTCTGACTGCATCCGTGCTACTGCTAGTTCTATCCCCCAGCATTGCATCCGCACTGCACCTCCCAACTGACCTCCCTGTTGGACTAGAAACATCCTCTGATGCTGAAGCTCTACCTGCTGCTGACAAGTGCTCCCTCTTTGACATCTGCGCTACTGCAACGTCTCCATGCATCTCGCACCATTGCACACCTCTCTATGCCACCTAGCACTGTGCAAAACACTTGTGCCTCTCGCATTGCTGCAGCCTGCTAGCTATGCGCTGTCCTGGGATTCCCTCAACTGTCGCTCTCTCTGCCGCTCCATCCACATCTATCTCTACCCAATCAGTCAGTTCCTGCTACTACACATCTGGGGCTCCCGTAGCAAGGTCTCATCCAAGAGGTTGGGTACCTCAAGGATCCTGTCCCTCCTCCTTGAGACAATCAATCCACATCACCCCACCTCCTACGTGGAGGTATGGCTGCATGCGATCCCTGAGCCCGCCTGGCTCGAAGTTTCCCCCTACTAGAGGTCTCTACACGAGTAGATGTCTCTACTCAAACTCCTCGCAGCTTCCCCTGTTGTGGCTCCTCCACAACCTCCTGAAGCTGCTGCACCAATCGTGGTTCCTCCACAATCGTCTAAGACTTCTTCTGGCTCTGCATGTTGAGAGGTAATATACACTCCCTCTCAACCACCAAGTCTCCATCAGTTTCCTTGCTACTCAAGGCTTTGCATGCATCTTGAACCTCAAGAGAATACAGGTTCTTGACCCGTGAACCAATCTGCTTCACCTGTCTGGTGATGATGTGTCTAAGGAAAACCTTTCCCTTACTGAAGACTACATCATAGCATTTGTCTTCCAGCATCGCGATTGACACCAAGTTTCTCTTCAGTCCTCGTACATACTTGACATCGGTCAAGGTAAAGCAAGCTCCATGCTCCCTCTGAAAAATAACCGTGCCTACACCTGAGACACTATACTTCTCATAATTACCCATCACTATGAGTATCTGGAGATCTTTCTCCTCCAAAGTACTAAACAAACTCTTGTCACCGGTCATTTGGAAAGAAGCTCCACTGTCAAGAAACCAACCACTTCCCACCATGGATGAAACCATGCATGCAAAGAGTGTGAAATCCAGCTCAAACTGTGAAGCAAGTGCCTCACCTTCAGATCCTTCCCCGGATCCCTTCTTGGACTTCTTCTTTGGGCAATTAGTAGCATAATGACCCAACTCATGACAATGAAAGCATCTCACCTTCGCCTTGTTAACCTTCTTCCCATCATTGGAAGAATTGGATTCGGAAAGAGAAACCTTCCCCTTCCCCTTCTTTGCCTTACACGCTAAGGCACAGTTCTCCTCATCCTGCATGGATGAAGAACCATCTCTGGTGCTCCGCCTGATCTCCTCCTGCACAAGATCTGACCATAGTCTTTCCCATCCTGGCAATTTCTCCTGACCATTAACAGAGTCCTGATAGGAATGCCAACTCTTCGGAAGACCAAGGAGAGCCAAGCTCACCAAGTCCTCATCATCGACAGTAACCCCCACACTTCCCAGCTCATCTCGACACTGAGTGAACTTCGTGAGATACTTGGGGCATACTATCTCCATTCTCACACTGGATGTTCCTGAGTTTCGCTCTTGCTTTGGAATTAAATTCGAATTCCACCAGCTCAAAAACTCAACCACTTCCGATGTAGAATTCGTGAGAACAAAGTATTTCTTGTACAGAGATCGACTGTATGGGCATTCACCAGATATCTCACCTTCCAAAAGAAGGATGAATCCAGAGGCTACCTGGCCCAATCATTGACTCTGCCTGAAGAAATAAAATGTAAACACTTTCTGAATAATAGATCCGATGATCAATCATCGCTTGATATCCTGTAAAAATCTCTTCTACAAATCAAGCAGCTCCGATACCATGTAGAACTTCTACAAATCAACTCGCTCTGATACCATGTAGAAATTTTGAATAATATGACACATATTCACTGAGATGATCCTGATTATACACTTATAAGTAGAACATGCATAATACATAACCTCCTCTACGTTGATCATCAATTTACAGAAGCAGAAACATTCACAGGTGCACATAGAAGCATCAATCAAACTCATTAACACAGTATGTATCCCGGGGAAAGCATCTCGCTAAAAACCCCAACTATCTATATATTATATTGATTGAATCATGTAACATTACAAAGTAAAATGCTTATCACAAGCAATCCAGTACCATCTCCACCTGTTACACACAATACAGTTCAGATATGATCTCCAAATCTATTCCACTGCTTGCCTACCTCTCCAGCTCAATACCTGCTCAAGAACTGATGAGAATGGCTTACCAAACTCGTATTTGACTTGCAAATAATCACTCACACTCTGTTGGACGTGAGCACAAGCTACAATTCTTGATATTGGCCAATTCATTGGCATACTCAATCCCTCTGATTGTGCAAATCATCATGCACAGCTATAGTCACAACTGATAGCAATCTAATCCTCTAACACCTGTCCCTGATGAACTAAACATGCACTGACATGCAACTGAGTTAACTAATGTATTATATAGTTGCATTATGAGTTAATAAATTTTGAATTAATTAATAACTAATTCACCCAACTCATCTCTAGTCTATTTTCCAGTTAGACTAAATACAACCAGTTTAACAAAATTAAATTGAACACAACTCCATCAACTGCACCTCCAGTCCACTAAACTCAACTCACTTGAGTTCTAACTGAAGTCCTGCATGCAAATATTAGTCATCCCATAGGTAACCACGTATTTCCCTCTGGGATCTGCATGTACCACATCCGTAGCTCATCCTGAAGTGCTCCAAGAGAATAAGATCAAGTTTATAGTCCAAATATTATTATGAGACAATAATATTTGACTTTTCTATTTTTGACAGCCAGTCCAAAAATAGACTTTGATCACTCACACTGTGATCACTCACACTGTGGTCACCCACACTGTGGTCACCCACACTGTGATCACTCATACTGTGATCACCCACACTGTGATCATCCACACTGTGATCATCCACACTGTGATAAAAAATAGAACTTGCGCCATAATTTGCCTGTGGGCCCACTTAGTGAAGGCGACTCTTTTCACTAAGCTCCATCATCTTGTTGCATTCTCAACAAGCATTTCTTGTTGCACACTTTTCAACAGCGAACTCCATAAAGCTACTTGTGTTCAAGGGTGTGGGAAATGAAGATCTGGACCAATTTTGGTTCGTCGCGAAGGTTGTATGGGAAGCTCAGGGTATCATTGATGATAAAATGAAGAAAAAAATGTTGGATAGTGCTTTGCAGGACCGTTCACTAATGTGGTACATTAAGTACCGCATTGATCACTCAATGTCTGCATTGGCAGATATCCAAACTACGCTGAATAAGGAATTTAGTAGACCTAAGTCTAAATTGCAATCAATTGTGGGTCAAAGAGATCATGATGCAGACTGGTGAGACATCCTAGTATTTGGATCAGAGATTGAAGTGTATGATACGTGAGGCTAACATGAATCTGACTAATGGGCAGCACCGCAAATTGTTTGTGGCCTCGCTCCTACCTCATCTAAGGGTTTTGCTATCACAACAGAAGATTAGGACCCAGGCAGAAGCTCTAGAAATAACGATGAGATTGCATGAGACACCAATGCAAGATGCTAATCTGGGGGCTCATCAGATTCATGCGCAGTTGCAGAACCTTTGCCTAGAAATGTAGACTTTGAAGAAAGATAGAATAGCTTGGTGTTGGGCATAGGATTCCCCAAGGGAAGTTTTGGGGCTTAAAGCCCAGATTTTGACTAAATCCAATATAAAGACTCCACGTTTTGTAGGTGTGGAGAGCGAACTTTTAAATGAGTCATACGGTTGTCCACCCTCATTTTTGTAATGTAATGTCAGCTTTAGAGATCTACCCATGGTCCGTGGACCATGGCATTGTATAAATAGAGCAAGGCTTTAAGTTGTAAGAGAATAAGAAGAGTGATTAATGAAGGATGAATAATTGAGTCTTATCTAAGGGTAGAGTCGAGTTTTCGGTCGTAGAGTAGGAGAAGGCTCTGCAGCTCAGTGTGCAGAGGCCTAGTATTTTGCAGCTGAGTGCGCCGACCCCTATAGCTGAGTGTGTAGGGCGAGTCGAGTCTGTAATCGATGGAGAAGTAATATAGATAAGTTTCATATCATTTCTGTGTATCGTTTTCCTATTTTGCGCATTGAATGTATCAGATATAAATTGCAATTTCACTGCTTATATGATGCGTGGACTTATAAGATTATGTTGATTAAGTGAATATAAGAGAAAGTACCTATTTACGTGAAGTTAACTAACAGTTATAAGAATATAAGTAAGATGTATGGTGTAACTTGGGGAAATAGCGTGGATCGTTGCTTTGGCAGTGCGAAAGCACCTCAGCCCCTGGTTAGGGCTATGCGAAGGAAATTATAGAGATCGTGAATGCTTCACAGGTGAGCATAGTGCGCGAAGTGACCTGTGTGAAGGTATTCACAGTAGGACTCAATCGAACCCTCAGACATCTCCACGGTGCGGAAACGTGGTTCCAACATCTCTCCATACTGCTTCGGGTGAGACTTCAGTCCACACACCATGAGATGTTTCTGAAAGGGTCAGTAGTGTAGGGATTTGTTTGGCTAATTAACTCCAAACCTAGGTCAGACCCCCTCAAGCAAAAAAATGGTTCTGTTGGCGGGACTGGAATCTGCATAGAGATGTCTGATGTCGTATCATTGGAATCCAACTAAGAAGGAAATTGAAGGTTGGTTGGACAGGAGGTTTCATGAGTTCGCGACATAGGAGAATAGGAATCCGTGATTAACAAAAGAAGAGTGGTCAGACTACTACGTGTACATAGAGATCCATGAAATCTTCTTCGCATCTTTCCCTACTAAGTTGTATGAGTGGATCATGAAGCTAGCAGATAGCCAATGAAGGTGGAAACTTGACAATCCTATTGTGTGGACCCTAGAGTTGGTGCGCAGATTGGAAGGATCAAAGGATAAGATCGCATGCGCTATTGATCACTAGCTCGATCGGACTATAGGAGGATTCATTACTGAGTTCGTGGTAGACACTTCTGTTAGCTACAATGAGGTAGAGTGATGCTTTCTCAAAGGACCGTGAGGTAAGTACGTAGGGTCTCTGAATACTTGGATTAAAATTCTATTATGTGAAAAGAGGGTTATGCAATTACCTTGATGTTTAGAGCTATGCGAAGAAAAAAACCTATAGAAACGAAGGAAGTAAGGGACCAGAGAATAGCCCTTTGATTTCACCTCCTCGAGGGGATGAGGAAGAGCTCATGAAATTCTCTCCGCGAAGTGAAATCCATTTAATAAGGCAGAGGATTCTGTGCATACCACCCCCACCCACACTGCCACTAGCTTCACCACCATCACCTCCATCTTCACCCATACCACCTTCGCCACCACCGCTAGTCAATATGGCAAGCACGATAAAGTTGCCTATGTTCAAGGGAGTAGGAAGTGAAGATCTAGACCAGTTTTGGTTCGTGATACCCTTGAATTTGTATGCACAAGGTAGTCAAAGTCTGTACTGGAAATATGGATTATGAATAAAAATAAGTATTCTATAATTACCTGTGTATTTTACATCTATTAATTGCATGCGATTATGTTACGTTGAACACTAGGTTTATGTTTTAATGCTATTCTAATGCGTGAATCTATATGTTTCTCTTTGTTATATGAACACAAGAAAAGATATATGTTTACGCGAATATAATCATAATTACATGTTAAGATAGTACAAAACTAAGATAATCTGAGTAAATACAAAAGTAAGAGTAATTAAAGAGGCACATAAGTGCCTGATCTATCTAGTTAGGGTATGCGAACGACATTCATAGACCTTCATGGAGGATTACAAGATGATTAAGGAAGGTGTATCGATAAGTCCTAAAGGGCTTATCGATCTATGTGAAGGCAGAGTGAAGGTCTAAAAGTGACATTTCTACCATCTTAGGGTGCAAAAACTTGGTTCCTGCATCCCCCCATATTGATTCAGGTGAGACTTTAGTCTGCACCCTGCGAATTGATGCCGAAACATCCAATACTATAGGGATTTGCTTGGCTGACTAATGTTGAACCTGGGTTAAGGCCCCTCAAGCCAACAAATGGTTCCATTTCTGAGACAAGGATCTACATGAGAGATGTGTGATGTCGCATCGTTGGAATCCAACTAAGAAAGAGATCAAAGACTGGTTGGATAGAAAGATCCACGAACTCACGGCACAAGAAAATAGGAATCCATGATTTACAAAATAATAGTGGTTGGACAGATACCTGTGCACATAAATATATGAGATCTTCTTTTGTTCCTTCCCAGTTGAGTTGTATGAGTGGATCACGAAATTGGTAGACAACCAAGGAAGGTGGAGGCTTGACAGTCCAATATTCTGGACCCCAGAGTTAGTGTGGAGATTAGAAACCTCTAAAGATAAGATCACACACACTGTTGATCATTGGCTCGATCGTATCATAGGAGGGTTTGTGACCGAGTTCACGGTAGATACCTCGGTCAGTTACAACGAAGCAGAGTGCCGCTTCTTCATGGGGCCGTGAGGTAAGTATTTAAAATCATTAAATACTTGGATAAAGATGCTCTTGTGTGAAAATAGGGTTATGTAGCTACCTTGATGTTTAGGGCTACGTGAAGTGGAAGGACATTCAGGATCAAGGGAAGAATAGGCCCTGAATATAGCCCTCTAATTGAACCCCCTTTGACTAAGGATGAGGAAGCAGCACATAAATCTACAAAAAGTGTTTTCCGTAGATAAAACAAGGGTTCCCACAAATACCTCATCCACCCACACCACCTCCATCTTCACCTCCTTCGTGTACGCCTTCATCTACACCAGCACCACCTCTACCACCGTTCAATATGGTGAACTCCGTAAAGCTACTTGTGTTCAAAGGAGTGGGAAATGAAGATCTGGACCAGTTTTGGTTCATTGTGAGGTTGTATGGGAAGCTCAGGGTATCACTAATGATCAAATGAAAAAGACAATGTTGGTTAGTGCTTTGCAGGACCATTCACTGACGTGGTACATTAAGTACTGCACTGATAACCTGATGTCCATGTTGGCAGATATCCAAACTACGCTGAATAGGGAATTCAGTAGACCTAAGTCTGAAGTGTAATCAATTGTGGGATTCAAAGAGATCATGATGAAGCCTGGTGAGACACCCTAGGATTTGGATCAGAGATTGAAGTGTATGATCCACGAGGCTAACATGAATCTGACTGATGGGAAACACCGCAGATGGTTTGTGGCCTCACTCCTACCTCATCTAAGGGTTGCGATATCACAACAGAATATTGGGACCCAAGCAGAAGCTCTGGAAATCACGATGAGATTGCATGAGACACCAATGCAAGATGCTAATCTAGGGGTTCAACAGATTCATGCACAGTTGCAAAACCTTTGCCTAGAAATGTAGACTATGAAGAAAGATAGAACAACTCGGTGTTGGGCACGAGATCCCCCAAGGGAAGTTTTGTGGCTTAAAGCCCAGATTTTGACTAAATCTGATGTAAAGACTCCACATTTTGTAGCCGTGGAGCACAAATTTGTAAATGAGTCATAGGTTTTCCACCCTCATTTTCGTAATGTAATGTCGGATTTAGAGATCTACCCATGGTCTGCGAGCCATTTGATTGTATAAATAGAGCAAGGCTCTAAGTTGTAAGAGAATAAGAAGAGTAATAAATGAAGGATGAAGAATTGAGTCTAATCTAAGGGTAGAGTCGAGTCTTGGGTCGTAGAATAGGAGAAGGCTCTACAACTGAGTGCGTAGAGGCCTAGTAGTACGTAGCTAAGTACGTAGGCCCCTGCAGCTGAGTGTGTAGGGCGAGTCGAGTCTGTAACTGATGGAGAAGTAATAAAGAGAAGTTTCATATCATTTATGTGTATCGTTTTCCTGTTTTGTGCATTGAATGTATCAGGTATAAATTGCAATTTCATTGATTATATGATGCGCGAACTTATATGATTGTGTTGATTAGGTGAATATAAGAGAAAGTACCTGTTTACATGAAGTTAACTAACAATTATAAGAAGATAAGTAATATTTGTGGTGTAACTTGGGGAAATAGTGTGGATGGCTGCTTTGGTAGTGCGAAAGCACCTCAACCCCTGGTTAGGGATGCGTGAAGGAAATTATAGAGATCACGAATGCCTCGTAGGTGAGGGCAGTGCACGAGGCAACCTGCATGAAGGTATTCACAGTTGGACTAAATCAACCCCTCAGACATCTCTAGGGTGCGAAAAAGTGGTTCCAACATCTCCCCATACTGCTTCAGGTGAGACTTTAGTCCATGCACTGCAGGTTGTTTCCGAAAGGGCCAGTAATGTAGGGATTTGTTTGGCTAATTAACTCCAAACCTAGGTCGGACCCCCTGAAGCCAAAAAATGGTTCCGTTTTCGGGACCAGAATCTACATAGAGATGTCTGATGTTGTATCATTAGAATCCAACTAAGAAGGAAATTGAAGGTTAGTTGGACAGGAGGATTCACGAGTTCGTGGCGTAGGAGAACAAGAAGCTATGAGTAATAAAAGAAGAGTGGTTAGACTGCTACCTATACATAGAGATCCATGAAATCTTCTTCGCATCTTTCCCTACTAAGTTGTACGAGTAGATCACGAAGCTAGAAGATAGCCAATGAAGGTGGAAGCTTAACAATCCTATTGTGTGGACCCTAGATTTGGTGTACAAATTGGAAGCATTGGAGGATAAGATCGCGTGTGTTGTTGATCACTGGCTCGATTGGATTATAGGAGGATTCATTACTGAGTTCGCAGTAGAAACTTCAGTTATCTATAATGAGGTAGAGTGACGCTTTCTCAAAGGACCGTGAGGTAAGTACATAAGGTCTATAAATATTTGGATCAAAATTATATTGTGTGAAAAGAGGGTTATGCAATTACCTTGATGTTTAGAGCTATGTGAAGCAGAAAAACCTATAGAAATGAAGGAAGTAAGGGACCAAAGAATAGCCCTTTGATTTCACCTCATCGAGGGGATGAGCAATAGCTTGTGAAATTCTCTCTATGAAGTGCAATCCACCAACACTGCCACCAGCTTCACAACCATCACCTCCATCTTCACTCGTACCACCTTCGCCACCACCCCTAGTCAATATGGCAAGCATGATAAAGTTACCTGTGTTCAAGGGAGTAGGAAGGGAAGATCCAGACTAGTTTTGGTTCGCGATATGAGTCATATGGGAAGCGCAGGGAGTTACAAATGAAAATATAAAGAAAGTGACACTAGTTAGCACCCTGTAGGACCATGCACTGACCTGGTATTATAAGCATTCTAATGAAAATCCAAGTACGAGAATCATGGATATCCAAGCAATGCTAAACAGAGAATTTAGCAAGCTGAAGTGAGAAGCGCAGTCGATCATTGCATTCAAGGAGATCACAATGCTGCGAGGTGAGGCTCCTTGGGAGTCGGATCAGAGGTTGAAGTGTATAATTCATGAAGCTAATATGAATATGACTGATGTACAACATTGTGAATGGATTGTAGCATTGTTAACGCCACATTTAAGGAGCACACTCTCACAACATAAGTTAATGACTCAGGCAGAGGCCTTAGAGATCACGATGAGGCTGCATGAGACACCGATGTAGGATCCTAACTTGGGAGTTCAGTAGATCCACGTGCAGTTGAAAACCTTAAGCCTTGAGATGCAGAGTCTGAAAGAGGACAGGACAATTCGCTCGGAAGTGGACAAGGAGGTGTGGTGCATAAAATGCAAGGGTCAGGGTCGTGACAAGGACCACTGCCTAGTGTTTGTAAATTACCTCATGAGAGGAGGACCAATGCCTTTAAGACCAGAGGCACAAGCAATACCTAGCACAATGCCTGCTTTGTGGTGTGCGATTTGTCAAATAGGAGCGAAACACACTTCGGACAAATACCATTTGTTACAGAAATATACACAAAATTCACAGAAAGTGTTATGTAACTTTTGTAGATCAGTGGGACATGATGAGCGCACTTGTAGAAGCTATGAGATAATGATGGATAGAACTCCCACCTACAGAGTTCAGGTCGAATCATGGCTCCTCGCCCAGAATGCAGGAGTGGCATGAACCAGATTTCAGGGGTGCGGAGGAGGCTAAGGTGGAGGAGGACTTGGAATAGGTCGCATACCTCTGATATGCTACAATTGCGGAAGTCCAGGACATTATTCCCATGATTTTACAAATCCAACACGTCCATCATGTCTGTATTGTACCTTGTTTGATCATGACACAGAAGATTGTCCTACGATGATAGCTAGGATACGCGACAAGGGAGCGCTACCACCTCCCCCAACTCAGAACCTGCAGATGATGAGGTTTGAGCTGTGAAAGGAAGATCCAAATGTGAACATTGTGCTCTGAAGTGGAATTACGATGGGAGATGATAAAGGCAAACAATGAAAAAGATAGTACTTGGGTTCGTAAGGCTCCAATGAAAGAAGCAAAGTTTGATTTGGAGTGCACTAAGGAAACCTTCATGGGAGCTAAAAAGAGCTTCACTGATGCCTCCACTTCAAGGAGAAAATATAGACCAACACCAGAAGTGGACCCATCTATGCTTACGATGTTCCTAGAGACATGCATGAAGTTACTGTGTGATAGTAAAGCTATAAAAGGCTATAGGAACTCATTAACAGATGCACTGGTGTTGGGCGTGGAATCCCCCCCAAGGCATGTTTTGGGGCTTAAAGCCCAAGTTTTGACTATGTCCATTATAAAGACTCCACGAATTGTGGGTGTGGAGCGCGAAGTCGCAAAAGAGTCATAGGGTTGTTTGCCCCTGTTTTTGTAATGTAATGTCGGTTTGAAAGATCTACCCATGGTCTGCAGACCATGGAATTGTATAAATAGAGCAAGGCTCTAAGCGTAGAAGGAATCTAATCGAAGCTAATAATGGATGAATCAAAGGAATTAATGAAGGATTGAATTGAAGTGTAGATTTGTGTCTTTGGGTCATAAAGTAGGAGAAGGTTTTGTAGCTAAGTGCACAGAAGCCTAGTAGTCTGCAACTGAGTGCACAGGACAAGTCGAGTATATAAGTGTTGGAAGAATTAATAAAAGAGAAGTTTTACCATATTTCTATGTATCTTTTCTTATTTTAATCATTGAAGTATATTGGTTATGAATTATGAGTTTACTGTTTATTTTTTGCGTGAACTCATATGAATGTGTTGAATAAATAATATAATATAAGGCATCTGCTTACGCGAAGATAACTAACTGTTATAAGAAGATAAGTAAGATATCGGGTGTGACTTGGGGAAATAGGGCAAATCACTGCTCCAATAGTGCAAAATCCCCACAGACCCTTGTTAGGGCTGCACGAAGGTGAACATATTAGGGCACGAAGGGCAAAGAAGGGTGCGAAGTAACTTGTGTGAAGGGATTCGTAGTTGGACCAAATCAACCCCTCAAACATCTCAAGGGTGCAAAAACCTGGTTCCAGCACCCCCCATACTACTTCGAGTGAGACCTCAGTCCACACTCTGCGAATTGTTGCCGAAAGGGCCAATAGTACAAGGATTTGTTTGGATAATTAACTCTGAACCCGGGTCAGGCCCCAACAAGCTAACAAATGGTTTTGCTACCGGGACGAGGATTTGAATAGAGATGTCTGATGTCATATCACTAGAATCCAACTAAGAAAGAAATTGAAGATTGGTTGGATAGGAGAATTCACAAGTTCGCGGCGAAGGAGAACATGAATCCGTGACTATTAAAAGAGGAGTGGT
The DNA here is from genome assembly GCA_031772625.1 of Pinus tabuliformis. Taxonomy (NCBI): domain Eukaryota; kingdom Viridiplantae; phylum Streptophyta; class Pinopsida; order Pinales; family Pinaceae; genus Pinus; species Pinus tabuliformis. The sequence continues at coordinate 1,540,102,484 of CM062804.1, read as the reverse complement.
TAGACTACTACTTGTACACAGAGATCCACAAAATTTTCTTCACATCTTTCCCTACTAAGCTATACAAGTGGATCGTGAAGCTAGTAGATAGCCAAGGAAGGTGCAAGCTTGATAGCCCTATTGTGTGGACTCCAGAGTTGGTGCATAGATTGGAAGCATCGGAGGATAAGATCTTGTGCACTGTTGATAAGTACATTAAGTCTCTAAACACTTGGATTAAAATGATGTTGTGTGAAAAGCGGATTATGCGAATAGATTGATGTTTGGGGCTACGCGAAGTGGGAGAATTTACAGAAACGAAGGTAGTGCAGAACTAGAAACTAGCCCCTTGATTTCACCTCCGCGAGGGGTTGAGGAAGAGCTCGTGAAGGTCTCACCAAGAAGTGAGATCAATTTGATAAGGCAGAGGATTCCACACATACCACCCCCACCCACACCACCAACAATATCATCACATTAACTCCCATCTTCGCCTGTATGGCCTCCACTGCGATCGCGAGTCAATATGGTGAGCACAATAAAGTTGCCAGTGTTCAAGAGAGTAGGAAATGAAGATCCGGACCAGTTTTGGTTTGTGATAAATGCTGTATGGGAAGTGCAAGGAGTTATGGATGACAATATAAAGAAATCAACATTGGTTAGCACTCTATAGGATCATGCGCTGACCTAATACATTAAGCATTCTAATGACAATCCGAATGTAGGGATTGCAGACATCCAAACTGCTTTGAATAGAGAATTTAGTAGGTCGAAGTCAAAGGCATAGTTGATCATTGGGTTCAAGGAGATCATGATGCTACCAGGTGAGACCCCCTGGGAATTAGATCAGAGACTGGGGTGCACAATTCACAAAGCTAATATGATTTTGACGGATGGAAAACACCGCGAATGGTTTGTAGCATCGCTAACACTACCTTTAAGAAATGTGTTGTCACAACAGAGGCTAAAAACTCAGGTAGAGGCCTTGGAGATCGTGATGAGGCTGCATGGAACCCTAATATAGGATCCTAACCTCAGAATTCAACAGATCCATGCACAGTGGAAAAAACTGTGCCTTGAGATGCAAAGTTTGAAACAAGAGAGGACAGCTCACCCGAAAGTTCGCAAGGAGGTATGGTGTGTTAAATGTAAGGGTCAGGGTCATGACAAGGACGAATGCCCAATTTTCATGAATTACCTTGTGGGAGGAGGACTAATGTTGTTAAGACCGGACGCCTAAGTAGGACCTAGCATGGTGCCTATGTTGTGGTGCGTGATTTTTCAAATATTAGGAAAGCATGCTACAGACAACTACCATTTGTTGCAGAAGTACACATAGAATTTGAAATAGTTGTTCTGTAATTTCTGTAGGTTAGTATGACATGATGAGCACACCTATAGAAGTTATGAGCTAATTATGGATAGGACTCCCACCTACAGAGTTCAGGCCGAAACACGGCCTCTTGACCAAAACGTAGGAATGGCGTGACTAGATTTCAAGGGCACAAACGAGGCCGAGGTGGAGGGGGAGGATTTGGAAGAGGTCGCAAACAACTAATATGCTACAATTTCGGAGGGCCAGGACATTATGCTCGTGGTTGTATGAATCTAACACGTCCATCATGTCTGTATTATACCTTGTTTAATCATGATATGGAGGATTGTCCCACACTGATAGCTAGGTTGTGCGATAAAGGAGCGCTCCAGCTTCCCCCGACTCAGAACCTGCAAATGATGAGGTTTGAGCCGCATGAGGAAGACCCCAACATAAACATTGTGCTCCAAAGTGAAATTACAACAGGAGATGATAAAGACAAGCAGCTTAAAGATAGTACTTGGGTTCGCAAGGCTCAGATGAAAGAACCAGAGTTTGATTTGGAGCGCGCTAAGGAAACCTTCATGGAAGCTAGGAAGAGCTTCACAGATGCCTCCACCTCAGGAAGCAAGTAAATCCCACTGCAGATGGACTAATCTCATTGGAGTGTGAAATATCCTGTACATCAGATTCAGATGAAGAGATAGGGTGATGGAAAAACTGGTTACATGAGGTAACCACACTAAACTGCAACATGATGACAAGATCATTGCACTGTCTATCAACGAAAGTAAGGGATCTGCGTACTTATGATGGGTTAAGTGAGGTAGATGCTTTCTTGAACATATTTGAAAGGGAGGTGCTAGAAAAACAACGTTTCGAGGCTTTGAAATGCATATTTTGCGCTATGCCCCCAAGGTGGTGGGGTGTGCACCAAAGAAGCTTTGAGGACTAGCGCAAATGTAGGAGAATGATGCGCATGCATTTTGGGAAGCCTCAGAAGCGTCTAAAAGAAAAGTATGATGGATGGGATGATTTGCGCATGCACCTCATCAAGTGGACAAAGGTCTATGGGAAGAGCCACAACCTAATTGGGTACACCTGTTATGTCATATGCTAGATGTTATACCCATGAATTGGCATATAGAGACGGAGCTCTACTATGGGATGAGTGAATGGGATATCTTGCACGAAGGGTTCCTATTAACCTTCACGTTTGAGGATTGTTGGTGGGACACTGTTGATGACATGCTACAAGAAGTAAAAGCAGCTATCTTTAAGATAGCCCAGGAGCCAATAGACTTGATTCAGCTTGAATGGGCTACTCAACTGAACTGCGCGCTAGAGTGTTATAACGTAAAAATTGAAGAAAACGATGAAGATTAGTGAAAAGTTAACATTCTAGAAACGGAAGGCTATCGTGAGGTTCAAGGGCCACTGATTGAAGACCCTGACATAACCATCCCAATAAAGAAAAAGTAGGTGAACATTGGTACAAAAGATGAGCCTAAGTAAGCTGAACATTGGTACTGGGATGATGCGATGGTGGATAAGGTTGCCGAGTTACTCCGCGAATACTAGGACCTATTCCCAACCAAGATCACAGACTTAAAAGGAATCATCAGAGATTTAGGAATGATGTGGATCACGTTAAAGCTCGACATGAATCCAGTTCAGAAGAGACCTTACCGCTTGAATCCAAAGTACAAGGAGAAGGTCCACATAGAACTAGACAATATGCGCGCAGCTAGAATCATTGAGCCAGTTGAAGAATCCCATTGGGTAATCCCTATGGTAGTGCAGTAAAATAAGTAGAAGGGTGAGATAAGAATATGCATGGACCTTAGAAAACTGAATGATGCATGCGTGCATGACCCATTCCCAACTCTGCTCACAAATGAAGTATTGGAAAATGTCGGTGGGCAGGAAGCATAGTCTTTCACTGATGGGTTCTTAGGATACCACTAGATCAAAATCACGCTGGAAGATAGGAGTAAGACAACCTTCACAACTAAATGGGGTTGCTTTCAGTACACAGTTATGCCATTTGGGTTGAATAACGCGTTGGCAATCTTTTCGCGCATAGTTGTTGTAGCATTCAAGGAATATATCCCCAAGTTCCTGGAGGTTTATCTGGATGATTGGACTGTATTTGGATTGGTTAAGCACCATGTAGTGAGCTTACACTTGATGCTGGATACCTACCGATGACACCAAATCATGCTAAACCTCAAGAAGTGTACGTTCCTCACTCCCTTTGGGAACCTGTTGGGACATGTGGTTTGCAAACAGGGACTAATGGTAGACCCCATGAAGATTGTGGTAATTATGAATTTGGAAGCACTGCAAAGTGTTGAACAGTTGCACGCTACCCTAGGACATACAAGGTATTACAGGAAGTTCATCAAAAGCTATGCCTAGATCACCACACCACTGGAGAATTTGTTGAAAAAGGATGTCACATTCTGCTGGAATGATGATTGCATGAAGAGCCTAGATGTACTAAAAGAAAAATTGGCCTCTGCACCGATCCTAGTGTTCCATAAATGGCACGAGGAGTTTCATGTCCATGTTGACACGTCGTGTATAGCACTGGGAGAAGTACTAACATAGGAGGGTGGAGAGGGCTTGGATCACCCTATTGCATTCGTGAGTCAGAGTTTGTCTAAAGCAGAAAAGAACTATTCCACAACTAAATGCAAGGGATTGGCTATGGTGTACGTGCTCCAAACATATCAGCACTATTTTCTAAGGGGACACTTCAAGATGTATACAGATCACTCCGTGCTAAAATACTTGGTGAATAAGCCTGTGTTGGGGGGGCGCATATGTAGGTGGCTCTTATTATTCAAAGAACATGATTTTGAGGTCGTTGTGAATCTTGGATGCCTAAACACAGGATCAGATCACTTGTCACGCATTGAGATGGGAGAGGAACCTACTTGTTTGGAGGAAGGATTACCTGACACACAGCTCTTTGTTGTGTGAATAACGGATGGACACTTTGAAGATATAATCCACTTTCTAACGATAAGGACTGCACTGAAAGAATACTTCGTCTAGTAGAATAAGGAACTGGTCGTGTGCACGACAGATTTTTCTATTATTGCGGGGCACCTATATAAGATGAGTAATGATGAAATACTGCAAAGGTATGTACCTGAATTTGAATGAAGCTAGATCCTTGTGTACGCACATGAGGGTGATGAGGGAGGACACTATGTAAAGAGACCAACCGCGCAGAAGATCCACTGCGTAGGGTTGTGGTGGCCAACCCTTCATCAAGTTCAAAAACCCATTACAAGGCCTGTGATGTATGTTAAAGAACAGGTAAGCCATTGTGAAGGGATGAGATCCCTTTGAATCCACAAATGACGTTGCAGCCCATTGAAAAGTGGGAGATTGACTTCGTAGGACCTATCAAACCTCAGGAAGAGACAGGCGTGAGATACACTATCACTGCGACAGAGTACCTGAATCGTTGGGCAAAGGCGCAGTTGGTAAAAGATTACACAGCTGCCATGGTCTTGAAGTTTCTATTTGAACACGTATTGACATGATTTGGATGTCTGAAGATCCTGATGAGTGATTACGGTACACATTTCCTAAACAAAACAATCAGTGCACTGACAGAAGAGTTTCATGTGTATCCTTAGAAAAGCACACTATATCACCCCCAAGCCAATGGGACGGTAGAAGTATTTAACAAAATACTAGAGACTACATTGACCAAAGTATGCAATGCGCAGTGGAGTGATTGGGACCTGTGCATACCTGTAGTACTATGGGCTTATAGGACAACATGCAAGAAATTGATAGGACAGACACCTTTTTGGTTGGTCTATGGTGTGGAAGCTATCATGCCAATGGAGTATATTGTGCCTAGTCTGCGCATAGTAGTGCTCACAGGTATGATGGACCACAGAGCCCTAGAGGAGAGGCTCGTGCAATTGGAGGAACTTGAAGAGGAACGGTTTTTGTCTGGCTTCCATCAGCAGGTACAAAAGAAGTGCGAAAAGGCCTAGCGATATTGACATATTAAGTTGCGCACCTTCAAGGTAAGCAAATTAGTGTTACTGTATGACAGTAGGTTTGATAAATTCTCAGGAAAGTTCAAAATGCATTGGCTGGGACCATATGTTGTTAAGGAGGTCACAGTGTAGCTGGTCAAGCTAAATGGAGAACCTTTCCTAGAAAAAGTGAATGGTAGTCGATTGAAGCCATACACGGGTGGCCCGACCATTAGACTAGCCAATAGAAGCACAGTCTTCAGGCTCCAAATAGTCAGAAGAAGGTGCAGGACTATAAACAAATGAAAGGGACGTAGGAACAGATGTAGGGGAATAGTTTTGACATTGTGGTCTCGTAACAATGAGTACAGGAGATCCAACAAGTAGTCGTTCAGTGCGCTACCGACCTTACAGCCATCCGAGCACAATTGGAGGGTCTCCATGCAAATATCTCCACACCGACAGAGTGACTCAAGGGTGGGTCACAATGTTTGTGTTGGGGGCCTGTTGGGTGCCTAATCCCTCCTAAGGCATGTTTTGGGGCTTAAAGCCCAAGTTTTGACTAAGTCCATTGTAAAGAATCTTTGAATTCTGGGCGCGAAGCGTGAAGTTGTAATAGAGTCATAGGGTTTTCCGCCCTTGTTTTTTTAATGAAATGCCAGTTTGAAAGATCTACTCATGGTTTGCGGACCATGGAATTGTATAAATAGAGCAAGGCTCTAAGTGTAGAAGGAATCTAATCAAAGCTAATAATGGATGAACCTAAGGAATTAATGAAGCATTGAGTCGAAGTGTAGAGTTGTGTCTTTGGGTCGTAGAGTAGGAGAAGGCTCTATAGTTGAGTGCGCAGGACAGGTTTAGTCTATAATCGTTGGAAGAATTAATAAAAGAGAAGTTTTACCATATTTCTGTGTATATTTTCCTATTTTATTCATTAAAGTATATTGGATCTGAATTACGAGTTTACTGTTCATTTTCTGTGCGAACTCATATGAATATGTTGAATAAATAATATAATATAAGGCATTTGTTTATGCAAAAATAACTAACTATTATAAGAAGATAAGTAAGAACTTGGGTGTGACTTCGAGAAATAGGGAAGATCTCTGCTCCAGTGACACGAAAGCCCCATAGACCCTAGTTAGGGCTGCGTGAAGGTGAACATATTAGGGCGTGAAGGCCAGAGAAGGGTGCGAGGTAACCTGCATGAAGGGATTCACATTTGGACCAAATCAACCCCTCAGACATCTCAAGGGTACGGAAACCTAGTTCTAGCACCCCCCATACTACTTCGGGTGAGACCTCGGTCCACGCTCCATGGATTGTTTCTGAAAGGGCTAGTAGTATAGGGATTTGTTTGGCTAATTAACTTTGAACCTGGGTCAGGCCCCAACAAGCCAACAACTGACACCGCGCCAGGAGAACTGTGCATAGTCTGGAAGATTGGAAAGCATAAGACGAGGATGGGAAGAGAAATGAGGTTAACCTTGTAGAATGGAGAATATGAGGTGGACCATGTAATTCTTGATTTAGGATCAGATGCGAACGTTCTGTCGAAGCAGACATGGGAACACATGGGGATACCTATGCTACAATGGTCTCCTATTCAAATGCAAATGGTGAACCAACATAAAATAATACCTATGGGGCAATTGTAGGGAATCACTGTGGATATTGAGGGAGTGAGCACGCTAGCAGACTTTGAAGTAATAAAGATTGTTGATGACAGCAATCCCTACCTCGCACTCTTAGGAATTGATTGGGCCATTGACATGAATGGGGTGATTAATCTAAAGAAGTGCAAGATGATTTTTGAGAAGAAGTCTCTCTGCATAGTTATATCTTTGGACCCTGTAGTAGGATCACGCTATACAGAGCTGGTGCACAACTATGAAAGCGACGATGATTTGGACTGCATCTACAAAATAACCACACGAGAGCAAGATTGGGTAAATCCCACCATGGATGGACGAGTTTGATGGCAACCTGAAAGCTCCTGTATTTTTGATTCAGATGAGGAGATAGAGCAATGGCAGAACTAGTTATACGAGGTAACCACGCTGAACTGTAATATTATGACAAGATCATTGCATTGCATATTGACGAAAGTGAGGGATTTGACTAATCATGATGGGTTAAGTGAAGTAGATACTTTCCTAAATAAGTTTGAAAGGGAGGTGCTAGAAAAGCAATGTTTCCAGGCCTTGAATTGGGTATTGTGTGCTATGCCTGCGAGGTGGTGGGGTACAAACAAGGGAAGCTTCAAATACTGACGTGCATGTAGGAAGATTATGGGCACACAGTTTGGGAAGCCTGAAGTAGGATTGGCTGATAAATACAACGGATGGGATGGTCTATGTGCGCATCTGTCCAGGTGGATACATGCATATGGCAAAGAACCTACACGGATGCACATGAACTTCGTGTTGGGATATAGAGTTAATAAGCATGTGTTCAGGGAGAAAATACACCAATAGCTCCTCAAGTTGGAACGACAAAATGTGGAGAGAACGATCACATAGAAGGTTATCTTCTCGGAAGCATTTAATGAGGCATGTGAAGCACTAAACAAGGTATGTAATGCAAAACGAAGTGGTTAGGACCTGTGCGTACCAGTAGTTTTATGGGCTTACAGGACAACGTGCAAGAAATTGACAAGATAGATGCCTTCTAGGCTGGCCTATGGAGCGAACATCGTAGTGCCAATAGAGTATATCATGCCTAGTCTGCGCATAGTAGTGCTCACAGGTATGATGGACCGCGGAGCCCTAGAGGAGAGGCTTCCGTAGTTGGAGGAACTTGAGGAAGAACGATTTTTCACTGGCTTTCACCAACAGGTACAAAAGCAACATGAAAAGGCCTAGCACAATTGACATATTAAGTTGTGCACCTTCAAGGTGAATGATTTGGTGTTACTATTTCATAGTAAGTTTGATAAATTCCCAGGAAAATTCAGAATGCATTGGCTAGGACCGTATGTTATTAAGGAGGTTACAGATGGAGGCGCGGTGCTTTTGTTAAAGTTAAATGGTGAACCTTTCCCAGGAAAAGTGAATGGCAGTTGGTTGAATCCATATATAGGTGGCCCGACTATCTGACTATCCAACAAAAGCATAGTCTTCGCACTCCAAGTAGCTGAAAGAAGGTGCAAGACTATGAATAGGTGCAGGGCAGTAGTTCAGCTACAACAATCTCTGAACAGTGCATCCAGGATGTACAACAGGTAGTCGCTCAGTGCATTACCAACCTTGCGGCAGTCCGGGCAGAGATGGGAGGTCTCCACGTGAAGATCTTCGCACCAACAAAGTGACTTGATGGTGAGTCACGATGTTTGTGTTGGGGCTTGTTGGGCGCGGGATTCCCGAAGGGAAGTTTTTGGGCTTAAAGACCAGATTTTGACTAAATTCGATGTAAATACTCTGTGTTTTGTGGGCACAGAGCACGAAATTGTAAATGAGTCATAGGGTTGTCTGCCCTCATTTTTGTAATGTAATTTCAGCTTTAGAGATCTACTCATGGTCCACGGGCCATGTGATTATATAGATAGAGTGAGGCTCTAAGTTTTAAGAGAAGAAGAAGAGTAATGAATGAAGGATGAAGAATTGAGTCTTATCTAAGTGTAGAGTCAATTCTTGGGTTGTAGAGTAGGAGAAGGCCTTACAACTGAGTGCGCAGACCCTTATAGCTGAGTGCATAGGGCGAGTCGAGTCTGTAACCATTGGAGAAGTAATAAAGAGAAGTTTCATATCATTTCTATGTATCTTTTCCTGTTTTGTGCATTGAATGTATCGGGTATAAATTGTAATTTCACTACTTATATGGTGTGCGAACTTATATGATTGTGTTGATTAGGTGAATATAAGATAAAGTATCTGTTTACATGAATTTAACTAACAATTATAAGAAGATAAGTAAGATCCATGGTGTAACTTGGGGAAATAGCACAAATCACAGTGTGAAAGCACCTCAGCCCCTGGTTATGGCTGTGCAAAGGCAATTATAGATATTGCAAAGGCCTCACAGGTCAAGGTAGCATGCGAATTGACCTGTGTGAAGGTATTCACAGTTGGACAAATTCGACCCCTCAAACATCTCCAGGGTGCGGAAACTTGGTTCCAACATCCCCCCATACTGGTTCGGGTGAGACTTCAGTCTGCACACCACGGGCTATTGCCAAAAGGGCCAGTAGTGTAGGGATTCATTTGGGTAATTAACTCCAAACCTAGGTCAGGCCCCCTCAAGCCAACACTCGACCCGAGGTGCATGAAGAAGTTTGTTGCTTGAAGTGAAAAAGTCAAGGGCACAACAAAGATCATTGTCTGGTTTTGACAAATTATGTTGTCGTAGAGGGATCAATGCCTCTGATGTCAGAAGCTCCAGCAGGGACAAGTATAAGGCCCACGCTATGGTGTGCTATCTTTCAGGTAGCTGGAAAACACATGACAAATAATTTCCATTTGATGCAAAAATTCATACAGACACCGCAACAACTCTTTTGCAACTTCTGTCAATCAGTGGGTCATGATGAGCTCAATTACCGTAGTTATGAATTAATGATTGATAGAACACCAGCATACAGGGTGTAGGTAGAAACGCAACCTTCAGACCAAGGTGTTGGAGGAGTGTGAGGTGAGTATCAAGTGTGCGGACGAGGCCGAGGTGGAGGAGGACCTGGTAGAGATCGAGGGAAGGTTATTTGTTACAATTGTGGGGGACTAGGACACTATGCGTGAGACTGCCAGAATTTGACATGTCTGTCATGTCGCTATTGTACTTAGTTTGACCATGCAATGGAGGATTTCCCTATATTGTTGGCTAAGATATGCAAGAAGGGGGCACAACCTCAGCAGCCAACTCAGAACCTATAGATGATGAGGGTTGAGCCTTGCGAGGAGGATCCTAAGGGAAATTTTGTGCTGTGGAGGGGAGCAATGACTGGTGAAGGTAAGGGGAAGCAGCTTGAAGAAGGTGAGTGGGTTCGTAAAGCACCAAAAAAGGAGACCGGGTTTGATCTAGAAGGCACAAAAGAAATATTTATGGAAGTGAAGAAAAGCTTCACTAAGGCCTATACCTCAGGGAGTCAGGAGAAGCAAACTAAAGAAATGGACCTGTCCATGATTACCACGTTTTTTTAGACCTGCATGAAACTGCTAGGCGATAACAAGGCTGTGAAGGGACTAAAGGAGATGATCAATAGGTGTGCTGGGAAGGAAAATGCTACTGACAAACAACGTGTAGTCAGAAATATTGGCAGGCATCAGACAAGAACGGGGTGTGAGATGAGGCTTACTTTGTAGATAAGCAAATATGAGATGGGATCAAGTTATTTTAGATTTGTTGTTTGACATGAACGTTTTGCCAAAACAGACATGGGAGAGAATGGGGAGAACTATGCTACAGTGGTCTCCGATTTAGTTAAAGATGGTGAATCAGTAGAAAATTATCCCAATGGGGAGGTTGCAGGGGGTAATAGTTGATATTGAAGGCGCAAGTGCACGAGCTAATTTTGAAGAGATACAGAATGTGGATGACAACAATCCCTACCTCACGCTCCTTGGGATTGATTGGGCCACTGACATGAATGGGGTAATCAATGTAAAGAAGCAGAAGATGATATTTGAGAAGAAATTGCTCCATGTAGTGGTGCCCCTGGACCCTGCAGAAGGACCGCGCTACATTAAACCCATCCACGATTATGAAAGTGATGATGATTTGGACCAGATTTATAAGATAACAATGCGAGATCAGGACTGGGTGAATCCAACAGTAGATGGACATATTGTATGGGACCATGAAAGTTCCTACACATTAGATTCAGATGAAGAACTGGAGCATTGGAAGAATCGACTGCATGAAGTATCTACACTATGCTATAATATGATGACCAAGTCGTTGTGTTGTGTATCATAAGAGGTAAGAAATGTACCTTACTATGATGGTTTAACTAATGTTGATCACTTTTTGGATGCATTTGAGAGAGAAGTGCCAGAGAAATATCGCTTCCAGGCCTTGGACTAGGCATTGTGTGCTATGCCTGCAAGATGGTGGGGAACACACAAGGACAATTTTGATGATTGGTGTGTATACAGAAAAATGATGAGAGTGCAGTTTGGTCACCCACAAGTACAACTAACATAAAAGTATGATGGGAGGAATGATTCGCGCGACCATTTGGCCAAATGGACTGAAGCGTATGAAGTGAAACCTCAGTCAAAGTGGGTCCATCTATTTTGTCATACCTTGGATGTTATACCAATGAATTGGTACTTGGAGGTAGAACTCCGCCATGGCACTGAAGAATGAGATGTTTTGCGCCAATGATTTTTGATGACATTCAGCTTTGACGATGGGTTTGATTATATCGATGAAGCATTTCAGGAGGTTAAGGCAGCAATCTTCAGGACACTGCAAGATCCTCTAGATTTCATTCAACCTGATAGGACTACCCAGCTGAGCCATGCGTTGGAGAGCTACAATGTAACAACGAAAGAAGAAGACAAAGACCCAAGGAAGATTAATATTCCAAAGACTGAAGGTCACTGCGAAGTTGAGGAATGGAAATTAGAGAACCCAGACATAACCGAGCTACTCAAAACTAGATAGGTGAACATTGGCACGGAGGTAGAGCCAAATTTTGCAAATATTGGGGACTACTGGGATGATGCGAGAGTTGATAAGGTCACCAAACTACTTAGCAAATATCAGAATTTGTTCCCCACGAAGTTTTCAGACCTGAAAGGGATAACAAGGGACTTTGGTGTCATGAAGATCACCCTAAAACTAGACGCGAACCCTGTGAAGCAAAAACCTTACTGCCTCAATCTGAAGTATAAAGAAAAGGTCTGATTAGAGTTGGATAAAATGCTTGTAGCAGGTATTATTGAACCAGTGGAAGAATCTAATTAGGCGAGCCCAATAGTAGTTCAGGAAAAGAAGCAAAAAGATGAAATAAGGATATGCAGATCTTAGGAAGTTGAATGATGCCTGCATGCATGATCCCTTCCCAATTCCATTCACCAATGAGGTGCTAGATAATGTTGGCAGCCAAGAAGCATATTCCTTTGTTGATGGGTTCTCAGGGTAACATTAGATGAAGATTGCGCTAGAGGATATAGGTAAGATGACCTTCACGACCATGTGGGGATGCTTTCAGTACACTGTAATTCCTTTTGGGATGAAGAATGCATTGGCGATTTTTTTCACGCGTAGTCATCGCGATGTTTAAGGACATCATTGATAAATTTCTGGAGGTTCACTTTGATGATTAGACAGTGTTTGGATTGGTAAATCTCCATGTGGCAAGTATGTGCTTGATTCTAGATACATGCCAGAGGTACCAGATTGTGCTCAATCTGAATAAATGTTTGTTCTGTGTCCCTTTTGGGATCTTGCAGGGTCACGTGGTATGCAGAAAAAGGCTTGATGGTAGACCCTATGAATATCGCGGTTATAATCAATTTGGAGGCACCATGAAGTTTGAAACAGTTGCGCGCAACGTTGGGGCATACAGGGTACTATAGGAAATTCATAAAGAGTTATGCCCAGATCACTGCACCAATGGAAAAAAATGTTAAAGAAGGATGTTACATTCTGTTGGAATGAAGAATGTCGAAAGAGCTTGGATGTGCTAAAGGAGAAAATGGTCACCGCACCGATCCTAGTGTTGTGGAGGTAAATCCTCTCTGGGGACAGAGACAATCCCTACTAGCCATGACCGCGTCTAGCAACAATCAAACAATGCTATCACGCAAGTTCCTAATTGCAAATTAAAGGTGGATGATGAGAATCTACTTGGATTCCAACGCTAATATTCGTAGAAGAGATGTCGCTCTCGTTCCTTTGCTCCGGCCGGTCACGATCCCCACGATCTATGTGATTGGACACTTGCACATGCAAAGAACAACACAAATACAAGCATAAAATCCAATAGATGCAATTATATATCAGTCAGAAAAGATATAACTCAACATCAATCATTACAAAGGACAATGAGAGTGGAACCATAATGATAGTCATCTATTATTGATAAATAACAAAGAAGAATACAACCATAGTTCTAACGTCAAATCCTCCTTTGGCTGGGTGATCAGCTACACAAGTCTTGCAAAGCTTGTTGGGATGGGAAACAAGCCTCTCTCTCCTTGGTGACAAGAATCTCCTCACTTAGATTTGGCTTTATGGATGCAAAGAAGGCTCTTGCAACTTCAATCTCTTGAACTCCTGGAATTCTTAGTATCACTAGCACTATGCTGGAACTAGCTTGCTCAAGACAAAAGAACAAGATTTTATAGATAGAGGGGAAGGAGATAGGATCAACCACAATATTCATGGGATTGGCTTTATCACTAAGAAGCTTCCATGAAAGGTGGAAAACCACTTCCCTTCTATGGAGATTCGAAGCAAAACCATCCTAGCTCAACATAGATTCAGTTCATGAATGGGTTAGGGAGAACCTTCGGAAGTTTGTTTGTTAAAAAATTTACCCAACTGGGTTGGCGCGAGTGCGACTCTGAGACAGAGCACCAACTGGCACGCCCTCTTTAGAGGATTTCCCCCATTGGCGCGGGAGGTACACTGTGGACCCACGCTAATGCAAAAAGGGCTATTTTTATGGGTATACTGCAGGAGTTGTCTTCAGGGCATATGAAGCTCACACTTAGAGGAATATAATGCAAGTGGTTTCAGGTTATGTCACTTCTCACAAGTCCCGGAATGAGTCCTCCAATGTACGGGAGAGGGGAAATAGGGACGGTGATAAACAGTGACAAATTACTGTGTAACAGATGCCCCCTAAAGCATAAGGCTTGAGGGAGAGAGAGGAGTGAAATGATTTGACAATAACATGCGTAACTAAAAACACTACCACCGGAGAACCTGCGTAAAGAAGTACAACTGATATCTCAAGTACATGATATATGTGGTATGGGCGCAGCCATCCATAATAGAGCACACAAGAATCTAGATCCAAGGTATGGGCACATCCATCCAGTGAGGATCGATAAATAGACTCAGGCATGGTCACAGCCATCCAGTGAATGAGTCATGTAATGATCATAATAAGCCACAAATCGCAGCCTGGATTCCAAGAAACAAAATCCAGGGTCTTGCACTCCTTCGCGACCCGAAAAAAGTACAAGTTCAAGCATGTGAATATGAGGGTTGAAGTCGAACATGCAAGAACATCGTTTGATTACCAGTCAATGATGAAAACTATTAACAGACGCGAGAGGTACCACCAATAATGACAATGGTCCTCAAGGTACTATAGGTACAATCTACAGCGTGTGAATCAATGAGCTGGCGTCGAACACCCGTAGAATCATTCAATCGGAGGCCAATGATGAAAACCTCACGTCGAACACGAAGAACCTACCATTGAGGCATGCAGGCTCCAAGGCACCGGAAGGGAGTCTCTAGATCAGCTTCCTGGATAATGAGCTGAAGTCAACAGGAAGTGACCTTGATCAAAGGTGGGCCATAGTGTTTCCCACATCATTGACATGAGACAGAGGAAGAATGTTGTGGTGAATCAGAATTATGTGAGGTATCAGAGGGAGGTTGTAATTCTGTAGAGGTCAACTTCTCTTGAACATATCGGCGACACGACAGTGGACTTGGCAGTATTCGACATTAAATGATCAAGGGTCATGGTGACGAAGCAATGAGTAGATGAGAGGTCAAACAAGATAACCCAAACCCACGGAGGCCAGTGTAAAACAAGATGAGAGGTTCCCACCCAGACACGAATGCAGACAAGTGCCATGTTCAAGAGCGACATACTGCCGACACGACAATAATTATGGGTCCATTTTCCCTACCATTCATGGCGAGTATCCCAGTTATTTTTAACAAGCTTGACAGGGATAGCGTATGCTTGTAAGACATCATTCTGACGGGATCTGATGTGATCAGGTTTTAACGAGCCTGAAAAAGGAAGAACTCGGCGTCTTTTCATATTTGGAGAGTTTGAAAAGACAACAGAAAAGTGAACTCTAGGGGGGGGTCCTTTTTCGTAAAGTTTTGTCTCGTGAGCCCGAAAAAGTATAAAACAATGCTCGAAAGAACCGCTTGATCATTATGATCAAGGAGTACCTTTCATATGTAGTGACATCAACCTGAAAAAGTAAAAAAGCGATTGATATCACGTCATTTCGTAACCATGAACAAGCCTGAAACGACAAAGACCCGACAATCTTTTTGTTTTTTACACAGTCGAAAAAGAGTTTAAAGACGACCGCCTCTTATTTCCATTTAACGAGTCAAGAGGGAACTTGGCAATCTTTTCATCTTTAAACGGTCAGAAAAGAGCTGAAAGCAGACCTCCATTTTTATTCTATTTAACGAGTCAAAAAGGGAAAATACTCAGCAATCTTTTCATATTTTACGAGTCAGAAAAGAGCTTAAAGGAGACTCGTCCTAGAGGAACGAGTGGTATAAAGGGTAGCAACTGGTTCCGGTAATGGTGGAACTGCTCAAAACATGTAATGGTCAAGAGGCTGGCTAATAAAACCACTCATCGCTGCAGCTCCTCAGGAAAGGAAAAACCACCAAGTGAGAGCATATGATCGGCCAAAGAGATGGTAGCAATAGAATGAAACAACTAAGGCTAATTTAGCAAAATTTAGCGGATAAATACAGTAATCACGAGATGTAAAATGGGTATGGGTTCATTTTTACACAAGCTTGAACCATGGAGAACTTTGATTGGATTCGGTTTCATGTTTACATAAGCTTGAAACGAAAAACTATGCTTGTTATGAGTTCGCATGCCCCCAGCATAATGACGCAAAACGAGGTACATGCCCCCCAAGCTTCATTACATTCAACAAAGTGGATGGAATGAAGGTTCACTTTCGAGATCTTGGAAAGTCTCGACTGGTATTTTACGAGATCTTAATTAAAGACTCGACTTGGAAAGGAGGAGATGTTTCATTTTTTAATGAGGTTGACACAGTAAAAGAACTATCCTCATAACCCTTGTTTCATTTTTTTTTAACGAGCTTGACACAAGATCAGGAACTATGCTCGACCACCTTGTTTCGTTTTTTAACGAGGTCACCACAAGATCAAAACTATCCTCGGGACACATTGTTTCGTTTTTTAACGAGGTCGCCACAAGATCAAAACTATGCTCGGGACACAAGCTTGAACCAAGAAGGACTCTGCTTGTTGGAAATGCGCATGCCCCCAGTGCAATGGCGTAGGATGAGGTACATGCCCCCCAAGCTTCACTGCATTCAACAAAGTGGATGGAATGAAGCTTTATGAGATCTTAATTGAAAGACGCGATTGGAAAGGGGGAATTGTTTCATTTTTTAACGAGCTTGACACAAGATCAAGAACTATGCTCGGATGGAACTTCACTATAATGAATAGAAGTTGAGGCTCCCAAGAGTTTCACTCCTGATGGAAGGCCAACATCTTGGAAGTCAGGGCCCAATGCCTCCAGGACACTATGCACGACGGTGGCATCACTGGATCTAGGCACAGGATAGGTGCCCACGTAGTTGATTTGTGATGGGGCAGATGCAACTGGTGGATGAAAACCAGGAGGGGATGACAACTGTGCAGGAGGCACTCGGGGATGGACGAAAGATAATTGATCTATCGTCACTATTCTTCCATCGTGTGGAAAGCAAACCACCCGGAAAAGTGAAGAGACCAGGGCCCCCATGGCATAAACATAGTCACGGCCAAGGAGAAGACTGAAGTCTAAATCACCTTGGGTAACCGATATGTCTATATAGATGGTCTTGCCTCCCAAAGTAACAGGGAACTGTGGAAGGATCCCTAATGGTTGACTAGTTCCTCCGTCAAAAGTCATCAGATTCGGTGCGGCTGGCACTGTTATAGACATTTTTGTGCCTTACAGCATTGAGCATGGAATGTCCATAATCCAAGGGATCCAAAGTCCCTAAACATGTTGTTCCTACCCCTAGAGGAACAAGGCTAACAAATCACAGCAATTCACAGAAGTTCTCCACCAGAAACTGCTCAAAAACAAGTCAATTCAGGATCATTTCAGTGGCTCCACTAGCTATTTGCGCTGCATGTCAAAGCCAACACTGGCTACCTGCGCTGAATGTCAAAGGCAACACTGGCTACCTGCACTGAGCGAGAGTGGACATGTGGCAAGTTCATTTCTCAAGGTGTCAAAACCCAGGAAGCTTCGAAAATGACACTTGCCTCAGGGAATTCGACTGGTGATGAGTAAGAGGTTTCAAATCTCCAAGTGGAAGCAAGAACCTCCAAGTGGAATCAAGAACTGACAGAGGGAGAGGACACTAGTCAGATCTCAAGCTGACTCATCCTCTCTCCAAACATCTATATATGGATCTCTCCTCCATGAGATCTAGAGGCTGGAATTTTGTTATTGCAAAGGATTGTTGTTGGTTTGAGATTTGAATCATTGGGTGCTTAATGCTTTGAAGGGGGTGAAGATAGGAATTCCATTTACTGGGAAGGAGATGCTGGATTGGAGCCCTCTGGGTTGTATCTCTTCCTGAACCTTGTTATTCATCAATAAAGCTATCTTGGTTTCTCCTATATACTGATGTATCTTTGATGTATGATTGCATTAGTATGTTTAGTTTATTTCTAATCCTGAACTAGTTATGAATATGAATCCATGTCTTGTGTAGTGTTCTCTTCTTGTGATCTTGCAGAAACCTCTTGAAGCTGGGCGAGCGAGAAGGCAAGTAGCTGAGAACTCTCCAAGAGAAGAGAAACCGGATCGAGGGACAAATGGAAGACACTGGTTAGTCCATCCATCTCTCTTCATTCTTAATTCATAAAGGAAGAATACTAGAATAGTTGTCTCTGTTTGTTGCTAAGGCACTGTCACACCTTAGGTGGATAGGATCATCCTGCATAGGAATTTTTCCCCACAACAAATTGGCAACTCCACTGGGGAGATCTGTTTAGTCATTTTATTCGTGTTTCTATCATTGTTTGTTTCATAGACTTGACAGCATCAAAGTAGACAGTTGCTGCTTTGATCCAATCACTGGACTTGTCTATGATCTGAACAATGGACTCACAAATGATTTGATGATCCTTTGTGATAGATCTTAGTACTCCCTCAAAGCATCCCTTTGATTGTACCTTGCTTGTTGCTTTTAATTGGCCTGAAACAGTAGATTAAATAGCAATCTGTGACCCAGAACCCAGTGAGAAACTCTCGTTTCTCCTTCAGCGCGACAGCTGTGAAGAGGTTCTGCATTTCAACACAGGTCCCGTGAAGGCTACCTGCGCTGAATGTCAAAACCCCTATGTTGAGGTTGCGCTGAACCAGTTTGACCTTGTGCAGCTGGGGTTCTCTGCTCTGTTTTGCCTTGTTTTGATCTCTGATTTTTGCAGCCTGTAACCAGCATAGGTACCAGTCTGATAACTCCTTTTCTCTGCTCAGATTCCGCCTCTTTTTGTACAAAAATACTGTGAGTGTTTTTATGTGTTTGTGGCATCATTTGCAGTTTTCCTTTGCATGAGTGAAATAATCATCCTGTAGCCCTTGATTCAGATCTGTTGATTGTGATCTTAGGAGAGAGTTCATTGGCTGTTTGCAGTTGATTATACATTTACCTTTGCATTTGGTTTGAGTTTGTCTCTTTTAAGTGTCGAAACAAGTATTCATTTCGAAAATCGTTAAGTGTTGTAATCTCTTCTACCCTCTCTGATTTCGGAAAAGTAAACTTGTTTGTATTTGTCATTTAAAAGCACATTCAAAGTTGTACAAAAAGATTTCTTTGTAGGCATCAATACTAAGAAAGCAGAAAACAAATACCTGCATTGTGCATTTGCATTTTGATAGTTTGCATGATTGATTTAGGAAAAGTGCATTAGAGTGTGCTGATTGCTCTTTGAGAAAAGATGGTGTCTTTCTTTTCCCTTAGTAGCTAGGATTTTCAAAGTTGAAAAGATATAAAGCTTGCTTATCATCTTTAGACTGCATTTAGGAATTGTATCATACATCTCGTGGTGAACCTTGAAAGGAAAACTTCTAAAAAGATCAACCTAAAATAAATTGAATGAACTTAACAAAGCTTTGCAACATAACGCACAACATAGAGGTCTAGGCTAGAGACGTGTTCCGGCGTCGTAAAGCCTGGTGACTGTCGATCTCGTTGATGGTGGGTGATTCCTCCTGAGGGATGATAGCGCCAGTACGGATTGTGCTCCCACGTACCGTCACGTATATATTGGGAGACCCCTATAGGCATAAAACCTTTATCCTTAGGAAGCCGTGTCGGCCGCCCTACTGATCGCAATGCACTGAACACAGCATTCAGGAAGATCGACCGCCCGTACCCTAAAAGGTATTCTGCGGTTTTGCGAAAATTTTGGCACACCCTCTACCTAGAACTCCAGAGCAGTTCCTTTTGGCCTTTTTCAGACTCTATAACAGAAAATGTCCATCCGAGCATTTGTCACTTCGGGCTCGTTAAAACATCGAAGGAGACTAGAGTCATCTTTAGCTTTTTCTCGACTCTTTAAAATTGAAAAAGCAAGTTGTGTCTAAGCGTCGTTAAAAATTTATTTTAAACGGAACAATCACCCTTTATTCCTGCGTTGATCTTTAGGTTGAAAAAATGGAGCACACCAACCAAGGAATTCCCCTTGGTGGAAATCCTAGTCCCTTCTCCTCTTGGGGAGATGTTGGTGCGCCCCATATGGCCACATTGTCGCTTCCAGGACTGACAATTGGCTTGCCGGTCTGGCTCTTTTCAACCAATGTCGTTCAGAACACCACTATTCCTGAACAGTCGAGTCAACAGTTAGACCAGACCAGAGTTGCCCACCAGCCTTCTACTTCATCTAATTCTTCCTCTCCTCCTTCCTCTTCGCTTGACGGAACTGGTAGAACAAAAAACCAAGTTCCTAAGGAGAAGAAGGAAAAGAAGAAGAAAGAGAAGAAGAAGAAGGAACCAAAAGCGACTGGGGGCAAACAAGTGTCGTCTGAAAAAAATCCACACACAGCACTGACCAGGCCTAAATCGCCATGTGTCATATGCAAGGGAGACCACTTCCACAAAGATTGTCCCTGCATCCCTCGGATACTAAGGGACTGGTCTCCCCGTTTGCACAATTCGGTAGCGTCAACCTCTGATAGCCATGTTGACTGCTCACCGTCAACTAGTGAAAGTGAAGCCATAGGACAGAGAGGGAAAGCTAGATTTCCCTGCAAATTGTGTGAAGGCGATCACGCCATCCACTGTTGTCCCTTCTTAGACGAGGCTAAAAGAGTTTTGGAAGATCGCCCGATCTTACGAGCACAACTTCCTCCTGGATATCAAAAACTCCTGCCAAGTCCTTCACTAGTTGAGAACCCGGCTGGCCCGCCCAGGTGGTCAGCCAAAGCACCTATCATTGAAGATGAACCGTCTGAATCCATACCTGACGAAAGTCTAAAGGTTGAGACGGCAGTTGACCCGGTTTTGCCTTCAGAGGCTCTATCTTCGAATGATGCCATCACAGAGGAGAATAAAGACGACACCATCCAAATTCTCTTCATCAACACAGACTCTGACGAACAAGGGGGCAATTTGCCCATTCCTTTATCGCAGGAAGGAAATTCGTCAGAGTCATATCCGGCCGTCTATTCGGTCCCACCACCAAGCAACCTAGTTGTCTCGTTCGACTGGAACCAACTAGGCAGACCCCGGTTGCCAGCAAGCATACCATTCAGAATTATCGTTCAAATATATAGAATGGTAATGACTGGCACTATCATTGATGAGGGGGCATATGTGGGTATCCTTTCCTCTATTGCTTGGAAAGTGCTTGGTTCACCAGCGCTTTTGCCTGAAATGAGAAATCTATCAGGCTTTGATAAAGGAACCAGTCGACCTTTAGGGATCCTCCCTAATGTGCCCATAACATTGAAAGGGAAGACCATTCAAATGAACGTGATGGTCGTTCAAGGACCCTTGGATTATAACCTACTCCTTGGACGAGACTATATATATTGCATGGGAGCCATCGTCTCCTCACTCTTTAGAGTAATGTGTTTTCCGCATGAAGGAAGAGTGGTCAAGCTCGTGGACCAACTTTCATTTCCCGGATCACGCATCGCAAATAGTCATATACCATCCCTAAATGGTCTCTTCACGCAAGAAGTGTCTCAACCCACGGTCCGTCCTCCTGATGAGTGCGAGTAATCCGGGAGGATATGACTGGAACCCAGGGGGCATGCGTCCTGGTCTGCTTCGGCAGGGAAACTTTGGGTATAGAGTAGGTTTCCGCGGGAGAATATGACTAGTCTGTACCCCGTCCATCTAGGAAGAGGGTTATTCTAGAATAAGATTCTTTTGTCAAAGTTAAGTGAGTTGGCGGGCTACGTCGCTCACCTTTGTCTATTTCGGTAGGCATAGCCGAGGAAGTGTTTTGTTTGAAAGATTAACGAGACAATCTTTGGGTAACCTGAAAGAGGTAGGCCTCTCTCGGTGAAACGAATGTTTTGACGGAAATGAAGTAGAGGTAACCTTGAAATCGTACTTTATACCTGGGGGCATGCAAACCTTTTGGAGTGCAAGCAAGGGGCGACTATTTATTTTTTAAATTTTTAGGTCCTCCCTTTAAACCTGTAGGTCTAACCCTTTAAACTCATAGGATTAGTCGTTTCCGAACTTGCATAACGAAAGGATGCGGGGCAAAGCTTCGTGAGATGAAGCTCCATAAAAAATAGAATCTCAATGAGACACCCTTATCATATGACTGGTATATTCGAGCAGTTTTAGCACACAGTTCATGCTCGTTAAAAAATAAACGCAAGATCCGAGCAGTTTTAACGCGGACTTCATGCTTGTTAAAAAATAAACATAAGCAATGAGCAAGTGTTTCCCCCAGTGTTTAAGCTCATTTTAAAATAAAAAATGAACTACTACCCGGTAAATAACCACTGTGAATGTAACCTTATCAGCCATTAAAGCCTTGGTCGTGTTTGCACCGTCACCTCCACTTTTCATTGGCCGATCATTCACCTCCATATGTTTGTTTACCCATTTTGAGGAACAGCTGCGAAGAGTGATTTCACTAGCCATCTTTGTGACACTGCTGTGATTGGAAAATTCCAACCTGTACCTGGAATCAGCTGCTAACCCTGTTTATCACTCGTTCCTCAAAAGACGAGTCTTCTTTAAGATCTTTTCACCTGATTCGTAAAATATGAAAAGATTGCTGAGTCCTTGGCCTTCCAGCTCGTTAAAGGGACAGGAAGTGCTATCCCTCCTCTAGATTTTATCTTTTTGGACCTGAGGGATTATTGCACAAAAAGATCGAGCGCTTGTTTTATTCGGCTCGTTAAAACTATCGAAAACTCATCCCTTCTGTATTGTTTTATACTTTTTCGGGCGAAAGGGATTAGATGACGAAAAAGGAATTTTGGAGTTAACTTTATGTACCTTTTCAGACTCTCTAAAAATGAAAAGGACCGAGTTATCCTTGTCGTTAGACTCGTTAAAATCATTAAATAGCGACAAACTTGTCTTTAGACGAGAACGAGTTTCACTATCGCTAGGCTCGTTAAAACATAGCGACAGGCTTGCCCGAAGGGCAGGTTATAGAACAAGCATATGTTATCCTCCTCAAGCTTGACAAAAATAAAGAGGTACTGGTCAGCAATGACTGGGGAAAAATTGGGAGAAACTCAAGAAAACTTTGATGGTAGCAACTCGCTCTTGAACATGACACTTTTCTTCCGTACCACAATCAGGTTGGGTTGTTTCATTCACCGGTCACATCCATGGTCTCGCCATATCATCCATATTTGGGGTAATGCTACCAATCCATCGCATCAGTGTCGCCATATGTTCAAGAGAAGTCGTTCAGAAAAGTCAACCGTGTCCCATCCACTGCCATACATTATCCTTCATCCTTTCATGACCGCCACCCTGAATCATATGTCACAGATCGTTTTCACCTCCATTAAAATCATTAGCTCCGTTCCATGTCACTGATGTGGGATTCATTAAGGCCCTCCTTTGACGGATCGCTTCTTGTCGACATCAGCTCATTATCCAAGAAGTTGATCTAGGAACAACCCCTTTAGTACTTTGAAGCTTGCATGCCTCAATGGCAAGTTTCTCACTTCCGGCGACAGGTATACATCAATGACCTTCAACCGAAAGATTTTGCGTGGTGTTCGACGCCAAGTCCTTTATTCACACCACGTGAATTGTACTGCAGTACCTTGAGGGTCATTATCATTATCGGTGATTCCTCTCGCGCTTGTTAACGGTTTACATCATTGACCGGTAATCAAGCGATGTCTTTCCATGTTCGACTTCAGAACATTTCTCACATGGATCGACTTGTACTTAGAGTGAAGATCGAATGAGTTTGAAGACCCCGGATCTAGTTTCATCCATCCGGGCTGCGATATATATTCAGGAAAGATAAAGACATTGACATGTACATCATTGCAGCAGATAATCATCCTACTCAAAGGATGATAATATTATCAAAATTATCAGTCTACCATCAGACGATTGTCTGTTCTATGTACAGAAAGATGAATTTATAAAGCTGAGCATGGGAATGCCCGCCTCAGCTAGATCATGAAAGCAGTATGAAAAATAATGTATTGTATTGTATCTTATTACAGGTCTCCTCCCAGCATTGGATGAACTTCGGATCCTCCTGATAAAGCATTTCACCCGATAAATAGCCTCATACTTTAGGGGGCAACTGTTATAGACATTTTTGTGCCTTACAGCATTGAGCATGAAATGTCCATAATCCAAGGGATCCAAAGTCCCTAAACATGTTGTTCCTACCCCTAGAGGAACAAGGCTAACAAATCACAGCAATTCACAGAAGTTCTCCACCAGAAACTGCTCAAAAACAAGTCAATTCAGGATCATTTCAGTGGCTCCACTAGCTGTTTGCGCTGAATGTCAAAGCCAACACTGGCTACCTGCGCTGAATGTCAAAGGCAACACTGGCTACCTGCGCTGAGTGAGAGTAGACATGTGGCAAGTTCATTTCTCAAGGTGTCAAAACCCAGGAAGCTTCCAAAATGACACTTGCCTCAAGGAATTCGACTGGTGATGAGTAAGAGGTTCCAAATCTCCAAGTGGAAGCAAGAACCTCCAAGTGGAATCAAGAACTGACAGAGGGAGAGGACACTAGTCAGATCTCAAGCTGACTCATCCTCTCTCCAAACATCTATATATGGATCTCTCCTCCATGAGATCTAGAGGCTGGAATTTTGTTATTGCAAAGGATTGTTGTTGGTTTGAGATTTGAATCATTGGGTGCTTAATGCTTTGAAGGGGGTGAAGATAGGAATTCCATTTGCTGGGAAGGAGATGCTGGATTGGAGCCCTCTGGGTTGTATGTCTTCCTGAACCTTGTTATTCATCAATAAAGCTATCTTGGTTTCTCCTATATACTGATGTATCTTTGATGTATGATTGCATTAGTATGTTTAGTTTATTTCTAATCCTGAACTAGTTATGAATATGAATCCATGTCTTGTGTAGTGTTCTCTTCTTGTGATCTTGCAGAAACCTCTTGAAGCTGGGCGAGCGAGAAGGCAAGTAGCTGAGAACTCTCCAAGAGAAGAGAAATCGGATCGAGGGACAAACGGAAGACACTGGTTAGTCCATCCATCTCTCTTCATTCTTAATTCATAAAGGTGTTAACACCCAGGTTGTTCCCTATGACTCCCAAGGGAATACGGCCGGGGTAACCACTAACCAATCTTTGGATCACAGTTTCTAGCCAAACTGTGATCAGAGAGGGCTCTCTCTTTATGATTTGTCTCTGTTATGATGGTGTTTTTAGGCTAGCTATTATGCTCAGGTTTTGGTTTATGCTTTGGTTGAAGGATTTCTTTCAGGTCTTATGATATAGTGTTTAGATAGTGAAATACCATTGGGCAATGGAGTCTGGAGTTGTGAAATGATTTGATACGCTGGATTGGTGGTGTTCAAACTGCAGGGCCTATTGGGTATTTTAGACAAACAAAATTAGCTTAAATGGTGATGTATGTCAACCAACAGAAAGCAATTAAGAATTTTCTATTAAGTTGGTGAGGTGAAGGTGAACACACTGCACAGGAGCAAAACTTGAATTCCTGTGACAAAGGCCACTGTGAAAGGTGTATTCTGAAAGTGCAGCAATTAAGAATTACACTTATCTAGATTACAGCTGAAGAAAACATTCATAAACAACACAGATTGAACTCAGGGTACTCAGTGAATAAATCTTGAAAGTTATTCTTTTTCCTTGTTGCTTAGTATTGAAAATCAGATAACATATATGGATTTTAACAAAACAACTAATTGACAGAGAGAGTTACAGAGACTTATTGTATGGTGAAATACACAGGAATCCAGCAGTTATCAACAGACACCAGAACGCATTCAACACTTCAGAAATCCGAGAAATTCCATCACTTTCTTTATTAAACTTCTGAAAGGATTACAGCATAAGAATTTCTTTTGGAGAAATCAACAACAACCCTTTGGAAGCTTAGGCGAAGGGGACTTTATAGCAATGCTTATACAAAATATCTCAGGTATTGAGTCATCCGAGAGAGAAAATATCTTCATAAATGCGTACAGAAAGTAGGAAAAGAAGTTATTGCAACTTTGAATGCAGCATAAATGCTCTTTATGTCTGTCAGAGGGTAATTTGACCTTTGGAGGTCATTGAGTCGGTTGAGCCGTTTTGCTTTAACGTTGAATAATGCGTCTTTATTTCTTGCTGCGCTGTATTTTCTCGGCCCTGCCACCTGTAGTCTTCTATTTCTGCTTTGTTGGCCGATCCATCTGCTGAGTTGGCTCAGCTTTAATCCGCCGTGCATGCTGATTTTGTTAAACTTTGCTTTGCATGACAACTGATATTTTTAAGAAACAAAATTGTTAAGTGACTCCCTGTTTACAAAATCTTCTGTATTGCGTTTGTCCACCATTCTTGCGTAGGGAGTTGATGCCTGAGAATAGCATCCATTGTCTCCTCTGCCTCTGTGTACTTGAAGAAATTGGGAGCCACCCCAAACAGGTGATTGATCTCATTCATTATAAAAAACAGATTCTCGACTCTGTTGTAAAGAGACTGTCCTGTGGCTGGCCCTGTTTCCTCTGAGGTGCTGGGCTTATCACTGATCTGGCTAGTGGCAAATGTATTGACCCTTTTAGCATACTGGTCATGTGTGAACAATCTCCCTGCGCTGTTCAGTAAGCCAGGGAGTCCTCTGCTTTCTAACACTTGAAACTTTTCTAAAAACTTGTTCACCTCAGTCTGCATATCCTGGGTTCTTCTCTCCAAGGTCTGCACAAAGTTTCTCAGTGTGAGAACCCTTTTGACCATTTGGATAGTGTCAGTTCTGTTTGTAATTCCCATGGCAGCTAACTGAGAACTTGTTCTGTGGTTAAGTACATTGATCATTCTAGTGGCCACTTCAGGCATATTGCTCAATTGAGCTCTTGATCTGTGAATCTCCCTCTGTGCCTTTGGGATGAGCTCTAGTTGCTCATGGATAGTTTCAATATATGGCCACTGCTCATTGATAGATTGACCAATGTTAGCCCATAGCACTATTTTCAGTTCGGCCACCACTTTATCTAACTTGAGCTCATTCTCTAGCTCTTTTATTTTGTTTTTGAGGGCTTTCACCTCCCTGTCCTTCTCTGCCATAGTTTGTTTGGATTTATCATATCTATCATTGATTTTAGCCAAAGATTCTTTGGCTGAATTGAGCTCCACCATTTGAGCTTCCAGGACTTGGATTTCGTTCTTCAGCTTTTGCATATCTAGGCTTTGGGCCTGCTCTGTAGTTGTTGGCGCTGCTGAAGTAGATGTTGCTGTTTGTTCGGTCTGTTGAGGAGGAGGGGCAGTGATAGGAGCAGTTTCCTCAAGATTGATGATCTGAGGAGGAGGCTGAGAAGTCTGCCCTTCTTCTCTTTGTTTCAGAGATGCCTGTAATGCTGCCTTTGCAGCCTCTGATTCTCCCAACTTCTCTTGTGCTTGAACCAGGTGTTTATAAATGGAGATCAACAAATCTGTGGTGTCCTTCTCATGCCTTTGTTGGGCTACCTCATCTGTCTGAGGGTGAATGGTAGCTGGGATCTTGATTTTCTTTCTCATGGCAGCCATGTCAGCATCCCTCAACTTCAAGATTTCCTGTATCCATGAAATATCTTTGGGATCATGCCCAATTTCAATGATTATGTCTTCCAGGGACCTTATTCTGTTGTCCTTTGCCTGGGATGATGCCTTCTCCAATTCCAGTTGAGAGGCTGTGGCATTGAGGCTGCTCTTTAGCTTATAATTTTCCAATGTTTCATCTGCTAAGGAGGCATACACCATCTCACCAGTTTGTTTGTGCAGTTCAATTTTGTCCATTGCGTGTATGTCTTTGGCCATGACCTCCAGGTTGGTCCTGAGGTAATCTGAGGCAGATTGGGGCTGCAGTGCTGTGGGCAAAAAATGGCTCATAATCATTTTGCCTTCACCTACATCAAAGGCAGACATAAGTCTCTGCTGATTAGTAGGAGCCATGTTTAGCAGATGATTGTACAGCTGTATTTTGATAGGCTCATTCCTCCTTTTGATGTCTATGAATTGCTGTTTGATGCTTACTTTTCCTTCTTTTTGCTGGCTGGAGGAGCTGACCTCCCCTCCCATAGTCCTGTCCTGTTCCTGCTGGAAGGAACTTGCTGAAGCTTCTCTGCTGGGTGGGCCCATGCCCAATGCCTGTCTTATTGCTATGTCCTCCTCTGAAAAATCATTTAATCTTTGTCTCTTTTCTCCCTGGTTGATAGATGAAGTGAGGGGAGTTTCTCTATCCCTTTTTCTGCTTAAGTCCTCCTTTTGAGGAGTTTGGAGGACCGAGGCATCGGTGGTGACTTCTGGCCTAGGAGGCACTATGTTCTGAGCCTGTTGCTCAGTGGAAGTTGGAGTATCAATTACTCTCTCCTGCTGTAAGGGCTGCTGTCTGTCATGTTGCCCTTCTTCTTGCTGCAGATCTTGTTCCTGTTGTTGCTCTGCCTGCTACTGCTCTTCTTTATCTGTCTGCTCTGTCTCCATTTCCTTTTCTTTGCCTCTGCTGGATATATTCTCAGTGGCCTTGGTAGTTTGCTGCTTGGCAGTTGAGGAGGATTCAGCTGCTCCCGTTTGTGTGCTTGGAAGTGTGAATACCTGTGAACAAAGCTCAAGGTCAGCCAACTTCTTTAGATTCCTTAGTGCCCTCTTGTTCAGCTCTTCTTGTGACAAGGGCTCTTCTAAGGTCCCTCTCCTCCATTTGTCTTGGTTTGCATATTTTTCAATGTGAGGGATGCTATGGTGATCATAGGTAGATAACTTATATTTGAGCCTCCTCATGGATATGAAATGATTAGGGTCATAGGGTACCCATATGAAACTGGTTTGCAGGCCAAGGGCCTCAAGCATTCTCTCTGCTTCCCTCCATCCTTGCTCCCTCTCATTATAGATAAAATGGCCAAGTTGGCTTTTGACCTTCAACTGTGCCTTTTTGCCTTTTCCTGAAAAATGAAGCACATCAACTCTGCCAAATTGCCTAAAGTACTCTAGGGCAAATAGCCTCATAGGCACATACTTGGGTAATTTGAAAGGAGGTAGATCACACCCATATATCCTGATGACAGTGTGGTTTTGGTAGAAGTACCAATCCCCAATGCTATAAGTTTTGGACAGCTGAAGAATTCTCTGCATGTCATCAGTGAGTCTCGGAGGAGGTGAGCTCATCAGCATTGCCATAGTTGGATGGATGAACAGATCCATGAATTCACAGTAAGTGTATGGAGACTCAGGTCTAATGTGGAAGACAGATGACCAGTAGACCACTGATCTGGGATTGCCTTGGGCATCCATTCTTTTGATTGAAAAGTGAAACTTCTCATGTTGATGGTACAAGATCAAATGGTAAATGTAGGAGGTGTATCTGAACATCCTATCTCTCCTTAAATTCATCAATTGCTCATGAATCTTGTCTGATATGTAGGTGGCGTAGTCATAGCAGATTGGTGACTTGCCAGGAGCAAACATAAGCATCAATACCAGCACAGTTGCATCAATTTGCTCAATTGAACTATATCCCAAGATGGGAGAAATCATATCTGCAAGGTCTCTGCCCAGCTCATTGAGGTATACATGAAGAATTGGAGGGCCCATTACAATGTTAGTTTTGATGTATAATTGATTAAATTTGACAATTTGAGCATCTGTGAGTTTATCCCCTTGTTTTATCAGGTTTACCAGTGATAAAGGAACCAACTTCTTCTGAGGGTTGAAGCAAAGCATGTCTCTGATAGCTTGAGGGGTAACATAGAAAAGTACTGAACCAGATGGGTCAACAACAGCTCTCTGAGAAACATCATATTGTTCAGCACAGAGGTGGATTAGTTCAGGGAACTGGTTGACCTGAGGGAGCTTAAAAATAGGGAGGAAAGAGTCCCATAAGCCCAATATATCTGTCCCATTTTCATGCTTGGCTTTCAACTCATTCAACAGATGAATGTGGAATTTGCTGCTCATAAGCTTCTCTTCTGTAATTTGGTAATCCATATCTGCCAAGGTTTGCCATTTCAAGTTCTTTTGAGGGGCATTCAGAGGTTGAACTTTTAGTACTACAGGTGTCTCCATTGCACGAGAGGATTTTGAATCAAGTGCAAAGTGATTTTGATTGAGCAGGACAGTACAGAGGAATGCCTCTGTACCAGGGAGGTGAGATTATCAGGAACAGAGAGTGGTTCTAGGAAATAGCAGTTGAAATACTATTTATAGTGCAACTAGGACCAATGTTTGGCCTTTCCTTGTCTCTCTCAGTGGTTAAATTTGGTTTGAATGAGTCTGCCGCGATTGCGCAGACAGAACTTAGTTTTTCAATAAAATGTAGGTAAAACAAGGCTTGGCTAGTAGTTTCCGAGGTGGTAGTTGAAAATTAGAGGCTCTGTAGAGGAATTCACCGGTGAATTTATAAGTTTTATCGTCTTTTAAGCTTTTTGAGTGATTTATAGAGAATTCCAGGCGTACAGAGGATAAATGATGAAAAATACCTGGTAAAACAGCGAGCAGAGGTTGTGTGAGCAGGCAGGATTGGTGCTCTGGAGGTCTCCTGGTTGATTTAGCAGGTTGGCGGTAAGTCGGACGTGAACAGCACGCAGCAGAGAGAATAAAAATGAGCGAAAAGAACGTAAAAACATGTTTTTCGGCCATAATATAGACTTTTTGACAATTTGGCGCCTTTTCTGTGATGACGTCAGCATGACGTCATTGGTGGGGTTAGGGCCGGCTGACGTCATAGGTGAGGTGGCGGGCTCTGATTGGTCCACGGGGATGGTGAAGTGGCATGCTAGGTCGGCAAGTGGTCGGGCGCAAGGGTTGACGTGGAGGTGACGTAGCATAGGCAGAAAAAGCCAAAACCGGAAACAGCCAGCGGTTTCATATCGCACCGCTTATGGTACGGGGGGGAATCTGTCAGACGTACCTCCGACGAGCTGTGGCGAGGACGCGTGGCAGCCGAGTGACGTAACCATTTTACGGATATCGGACGATATCTGTCGGACGTGAGACCCGCTCTGATATCGATGCTGACCGTCGGATCTGGAGGGCTCGATCCAACGGCCATCGGGGAAGTGACGTGATCGGTATATACGGCGGGTAAACGGCGGACGTCGGAGCCGCTCCGATGTGATAAGAGCCGTTGGATGCTCTGGATCAGATCGGGCGGCTGTCGGGGCGATGACGTGATAGGTGGATAAGGCAGCGGGCGGAGGCATAAATACATATTTTTAATGTTTTTTCAATATATTTCGAAAATCGAATATATGCGCAAACTTTGGTTAGGCAACAGAAAGTGGGTTTTTTCGGGATTTTTGGTAGTTTCAAAGGGTTTTCATGGGTAAAGGGGTTTTATAAGGTTTTTCTTGGCAAATAGCAGTTTAGTGAGTGGAATGACTTGAGGAAAGGGAGGGTAGATGAGGTGTAGGTTCATCCAAGTGGCCAGATGTCACTTTGATCCCTGATAGAGAACTTATTGGCTATAATGCCAAAAGGAGGGATATTTATACAAATTTTGGGGTTTATACACCATGGTGTTTAATACTAGTAGGGGAAAGGTGATATAGGGATTTACATAGTAAAGTTAAAGTCAATATGGATGGGGGTAAATGAAGGGGGAAAACACTGAATTTGTTTGCAAAACACTTGGTTTAAAGAGTAGATCAAAATGAAAAGATTTTTACACAAGAAATGTGGCTTTTGAATGAACAGGAACCACCATGAAACCATGATCTTCTTCCATGGATCTTAGCTGAAGAGGGGATGTTAGCAATGAAATGAAGGGGGAGAGGGAGGTTAGTCATGCTCCTTGCTGTAACTTGATGAAGATGAACACCTTGTCCATTGATAGATTTTGCCTTGGAAAACACAGTTCACACATCTGTAATGGTAAAGATAACCTTTCTGCAACCCCCAACTACTTACCCCAGTATTTGCCTAACATTTTTTATTTCTTCTTGGAGGGTGCACTTGGACTTGCAGACCCTTACTTGCCTTTTCTTTTCTTTGGCTTTTCCTTTGTTATTTCTATCTACTTCTACCCTTATCTCTTCCAAGGTCCCAGATTAAGCTGTTGGGAGCCTTTTCTTCTCTACCTGAACTACTTGTCTGCCAAGATTAAACAGTTTGGACAGACTTTCTTCTCTAATCTATAACTGCAAATTTAAACCATGGAATGATCCAGATTAGACTGTTGGACCATCCATCAAAATCTTAAGTCCATACCAAGCTATATACATAGATTGGATTCTCTTGGAAATATGTGATCTTTGAGTTATCAAAGCAGAGCATATTTGGTTCTTTCATAGCCAATCATGAAATATGAAACCTATTGGTATAGGTAGCTAACAGTGGCTCCACATGGGGATGGTTTTTCATTTGAAATACCAAGAACAGCAGGTCAGAATGCCTTGGCCTTTTACTGCTTATCCATCTTGTAGTTTTGCTGCCTTGAAGTGCCCAAATTGTGTGCTTTTCTCCTTGGTAAACCTCTGATTCTTTTCTCCTTTTGCTGACCAACTAATAACACTTGAGAAACTGCATTTTACAATTTTAAACAGAAAGTAATATATACATTTGGGTATGTAAAATGGAAGCTCATGCTGCACTTAGGGGTGGTATTCAAAATAGTGCTTCAGCATCCTGCCATTCACAGGACCTTCATCCAAGTCAGTTTCACTAAGACCTTTGAGGAAGTAAGTATTGTTTCCTTGCACTGCTTGGACAGCAAATGATCCTCTCCATAAGGAATCAAACTTTCCATGTTTTCCTTTGTCTTCTCTCCTTGCATCCCACTTGAGGACTTTATCACCAACATTAAAATCTTCTGCTTTGGTTCTTCTGTCAAAGGCTTTCTTTAGTTTTTCTTGTAATACCTGAACTCTGCTGAAAACTTGATCTCTGGTTTGATGCAGACATATGATTTGATTTATTCTTCTTTGCATATTATTTGGTTCAGCTTGGCTTTCTTGAAGAAGCTTCATAACAGGCACTCCTAGTGATGAGGGGAATTTGGCCTCTAATCCATAAACCAATTCATATGGGCTGGTCCCAATTGATCTCTTGGTTGTTAGTCTATCTGCCCATAAGGCATTGACTAGTTTCTTGTGCCAGTTCTTTTTGTTCTCTTCAAGTACCTTCTTTATAATGTTTACAAGGCTTTTGTTTGATGATTCAGCAAGGCCATTTCCTTGGGGATAGTATGCAGTAGAATGGCCCAAAGTAATATGAAATTTGTGACAAAAATTCACCATTTTCTTGGATCTGAAAGCAGCAGCATTGTCTGTTATAATTTTGTCAGGACAGCCAAATCTAGCCAGTATGTTGTTCTCCAAGAACTGAATGATTACTGAATCATTTGCTTGTCTGCATGGGGCAGCTTCAATCCACTTAGTGAAGTAGTCTGTGGCTGTTAAGATCCATCTATGTTGGCCTGAAGATGAGGGATGAATTTCCCCAATGAAGTCCAATCCCCATTGTTGAAAAGGTCTCTCTGTTGCAATAGGCCTTAAAGGAAGTGGCAGCAGTTGTCTCTTTCCCTCAAACACTTGGCATTTATGACATGATGTGATAAATTTCTTGACATCAGAGAACATGGTGGGCCAGTAGTATCCAGCCCTTAGTATTTTATCCACAGTGGACTTCCAGTACAAGTGTCCACCACAGTCTCCTGCATGAAACTCTTGCATGATATTGTTAGTTTCATTTTCAATTAAACAGTGCAGCAATATCCCTTCATGGTTTTTCCAAAGTAAATTGCCATCCATCACACAAAATCTTGATGTTTTCATTTTTAGGAACCTACACTTAGTTTTGGACAGTCCTGGGGGAGCACACAGGTTTTGTAACACATAACAGATATCAGAGTACCAGGGGGATTGTTCAAAGGCTACATTGATCTTTGGAGTCGCCAGCTCTGTTTCACTGTCCAGCTGATTGATGTCTAAGGCTTGAAAATTTGTTTCTGTCATTAATTTGGCCAAGCCTTGCCCTTTTATTAGTTTTGTAGGTTTTATCTCAATGTCAAATTCCAAGATGCTGGCAATCCATTTTCCTCTTCTGCCTTCTAAATTTTCTTGGGTGAGAATGTCTTTGACAATAGGACTTGGCACATATGCTTTGACATGGGAATAAAGGATATAAATCCTAAAGTCTTTGATTGCTTTGACTAAAGCATAAGCTTGTTTTTCCATGATTTGATACTTCAAAGGTGCATCTCTGAGAGCTTTGCTAAAGAAAGCAATTGGCTTCTCATTTCCTTAGTCATCCTTTTGTAATAAAACAGCAGCAATAGTATGTTGGGAAGCAAAAGAGAAAATGATAAATTCTCTGTCAAACTGAGGATTGGTCAAGACTGGGGTCTGGGTAAGGGCCAATTTTATACCTTCAAATGCTTGATTGGCTTCAACAGTCCACTTTACTTTTGAATCCTTTTTCAGCATGTTATTTAATAATCTGGTTAGCTCTGCTAGGTTTGGGATAAACCTTCTCAAGAAATTGATTTTTCCCAAGAATCCTTGTAATTCTTTGACATTCCTTGGGTGAGGCATTTGTAGGATAGCTTGTATCCTATCTGGGTCAATTCTAATGCCATCTTTTGAGATGATGTGTCCTAAGAGCTTGCCTTCTTCTAAACCAAAGAGGGACTTCTTCGGATTCAAGGAGATTCCATATTTTCTGCATTTTAGGAAGATCTGTCTCAAATGTTTTATGTGTTCTTGGTCTGATTTTGAGAAAGGCGTTAGCTCATCTAGATAAATGACTAAAAAGTCATGAATTTCCTTGGCAAAGGCAATATCCATTGCTCTTTGAAATGTTGCCCCTGCATTCTTCAATCCAAAAGGCATCTTTACATATTTGAAAGTTCCCCATGGGGTTGTAAATGCTGTTTTGTCCTGATCATCAGGGTGAACTAAGATCTGGTTAAAACCTGAAAATCCATCCAGTAATGAGATCCTTGAGGCCCCCACCACCCTTTGAAGAATGTGATCCATCTTGGGTAAGGGGTAGTTGTCCTTTAAGGATACTTGGTTTAGATTCCTTAAGTCCACACACAGCCTGATCTCACCAGTCTTCTTTCTTGTAGGGACTAAGTTGGAAATCCATTCAGAGAATCTGATTGGTGCTATGATGCCTGCTCTGAACATTTTATGTACCTCTTGTTCCATTGCTGGGAGAAGCATAGGATTGATTCTCCTCAGTTTTTGTTTAAAGGGCTTTTGATCAGGTTTGAGAGGGATGGTGTGTTGGATTACAGAGGTGTCATAGGACTTTAGGTCCTCATAGCTCCATGCAAAAACATCCTGGAACTCTTTGAAGATGTCAATGTATTTTGGCTTTTGGTCAGGAGGTAAGGAAGCAGATAACTTAATTATCTTGGGTTTGTCAATTGTACCTATGTTGCACTCTTCAATGGCTGCATTCAGGGGCTGCATTTTTGGTTTTCTGGGAATATCATTTGAATCAAAAATGTCTTCTAGTGGGGTTAGGCCTGTTGGTAAAAAATTGTCTTTTAGCTCAATGATTTCAGTTTCAGCATTGGACACTCCCTCTTCCCAGTCAACTTGTTGAATTTGCTGGATGTTTTCTATATTGAAAATAGTTGGATTCAGCATTTGCTTTGCAGTCCTAGGTGATATTGGCTGAGCAGTCTGTTGAAACTGTATTTGTGATGGACTTGCTCCATTAAGTATTTGTGATTGACTTGCTGTCTCAAGTATTTGTGATTGACTTGCTGTCTCATTGTCAATATTTAATCCTGCAAATTCTTGCTGCAGAGTTAAAAACTGGTTTATTTGCTTGTCATCCTCAAATACTTGCCAATCATTGATGTTGTTTGGAATAGAGGGTCTGTGTTTTACTTCAGCTGTGAAACAATGGTGGGGCTCAAAGGGCAACTTGCAGGTACTTGCAAAGGTGGCTAAACTATGAGCATGTAGATTTTGGGTTCTGGGAATTTTCGTAATTTGGAATTCAGAGAAAAAGTTTAGTATCTCAGCAACAGCAGACCTATAAGTCCTTAGTCTTTTGTCATTGGTGATAAATTTTCCTTTCACTTGTTGGATAACTAAATCTGAATCTCCCATGATTGAAACCCTGGCAGCTTGTAAGAATTTTGCCAACTTGAGTCCTAGTAAAAGAGCTTCATATTCTGCCATGTTATTAGTACATCTGAAATTCAATCTATAGGCTCTGCCTTCTGCATGACTATTTTCTTTATTGTGTACCCAAACTCCAGCTCCTGCCCCTAATTTGTTGACCGAGCCATCAAATTCAAGGAACCATAGAATATCTTGTTGGGGAGGAGGTTTTATGATCTGTTCATGGGCTGGTAATGTAAGTAGCAATTGTGGTTTTTTCTCTAGCTTGTCTTCTAGGACAGTCTCATCATTTAATTGGATGTTCTTGACAATTAAGGCAGCAGCACTATCAAATGTTTGATTGACTGTTGTTTCGTGAGTGATACTACTCTCATTTGCATCTTCCTCCTGTATGAATATCTTGGTTTCAACTTCACCTTTTGAGGGAGTGGTTGTATCATTGAAGAGAATGTATGAGTCTATGTCTGAATGGACAGCATATATAGGAAAATTTTGAGGTTTTTCTTCGCTGCTGACCATGTACTTCATTAGTGTTTCTCTATACAGTCTTTTTGGTTGCCCAAACACAGAGATGGTGGCATATGACATGTCTAATTGTAGGGAACCTTGGAGTTTGGCTCCCCATGATCTTGATAACAGCATTCCATACTTAGGTGGGATATCAGCAACTACCACATCCATTAGGATTGTCTTGTTTGGGTATTGAAATAGAGAGACACATAAGTCTTTTATGAGACCTAGACACTTGACTTGGTTGGAGTCAAAGGA
This sequence comes from Pinus tabuliformis, assembly GCA_031772625.1. Taxonomy (NCBI): domain Eukaryota; kingdom Viridiplantae; phylum Streptophyta; class Pinopsida; order Pinales; family Pinaceae; genus Pinus; species Pinus tabuliformis. Next base: position 1,540,065,786 of record CM062804.1, on the reverse strand, counting down.
AAACAGATCCTTGTATGGTCTTGTTATGTCTAAATTCAATCTCTCCATGACTGCTTTTGGCATAAGATTGTGAGAGGCACCTGAGTCAAACATTGCATTATGTAGTATTTTGTCATGAATATGTAAACTGACATAAAAAGGCAGTACCCCTGTGACTACTGTTTTTCCATCCACTTCTGGGGCAAACAGGAGTTCTGGGGTGTCATCCAGTACATTGACATCATCTTTTTTGCTAGTGAGTTGAAGGGACCTTTTGATTTGCAATTTATAGCTGTCATGCTTGGCTAATTCCAAGAGAGGAATAGCTATTTTTATTTTGCCAATTTCTGTTTCAAGATCAAAAGGTTTCTCAGATTGGGTCTTGGGGTTATAGATGACAGTTCTTTCCTTGTTCATTAAGTCTCCTTCTAGATTTTTATCTTGACTTTGAGATTTATCCTTTTTACTCATCTCTTGAGGAGTAACATTTAAATTAGGATGAGAAGATGAAGTGTCCAGAGACTGCTGTCTTAAGGACAGTGGCTCAGTGATTTCTTCAACAATCACTTCTTCTGTAGGTGAATTTAGTTTGTCACTAGGTTGTGTGACTATAACTCTTTCAGGCTGCTGATTATCCTTTTTCTTTTCAGGCTGGTTGACATTCACGGTTCTGCTCCTTAGCTTGTACTGTTTATGGACTTCATAAACAGCATTGTCATAGCCTTGTTTAAAGTCAAAGGATTCCCCTGATTTAGTGTGGAACAGTTTGATTTCCTCATCCTCATGATCTTCTTGTGTTAAGAAAACTTGACTTTCACCATCCAGCCCTATTAAATTAATCTCAGGATCTTCATTGGGCTCGGCTGAAGTGGAGGTTTCAGCATAATTTTCTTGGAAAGGGGGTCTTATATCTGGATCAGGGTTGGCCCTGCCAACATTCGGGTTTGGATTTCTCCTAAAATTTGGATTCCTAGGAGGATTGTTTTGTGGTGCTTCCCATGATGCTTTTCTTTCAACTGACTCCACCCTATCACCCAATCTTTTCATGCTATTGAGTATGGCATCGAGCTTTTGATCAAAGGCTGTGGGTTCTTCTTTGTATATGCTTCTCTTTTCTAACCTTGCCCTGTTTCTTTTGGCAATCAGGTTTGCTTCTACTGTGACAGCAGCCTTCTGGGCGTCTTCAAGGGTTTCAGGTTCTCTTTCCTTCAACTGATATGCCATGTCAGAATCAAATCCATCAGGGAACTTGTACAAGGCCAAATCAGGAGGAGGTCTTAGGTTTTGTGGTATTGCATTGTACACATTGTTGAATCTAGCACAATACTCCAGAACGGTCTCTTGAGGACCTCTCTTGATTGTTTCATATTCACCAAGTATGTGCAGGGGATCTTTCTTCTTCTCCCATCTGGTAGTAAAGGCCTGATAAAGCTCATCAGGGGTCGTGATAGTATTTGCAGCAATTGACCTGAACCAGGTTCTAACATCACCTGTCAGGCTTTGGACAAAAATTCTCATCCTCACACTGTCATCATCTATCTCATAGTTTTCAAAGTGATCTTGCATCCTCTTAGCATGTTGAATAGCAGAGTAAGGGCCAGTGGAGTCAAAATATGAGATTTTGGTTTGGTAATCCTGGGGTAGAGCTGCAGGATTAGCAGGTAGCTGCAAGGGTGCATATCTATTTGCCATATTTGGAGGGTTGGGTGTATTAATAGGTGCTGCTGGGATAATAGGAACAGTGGGTACCACAGGGGTAACAGGTGAAGCTGAACCTAAAGTGTGGTTCAAGGGGATATGTGCAGTGGATGAAGATGTGAGAGGGGGACTTTGAGATGTGGATGGTGAACTAGGGGAACTAGGGGTAGACCTGAAAAGGACCTTGCATGGAGTAGGTATAAGGCTAGGATGATCTGGCTCTGAAGTCAAATCAGCAGGTTGCTCCTGCTTTTGCTGCCTTCTAATGTTTCTTGGGATTGTATTTGGATTATCAACAATGGTGGGTGGATTTGGGTCAGGATTTGCCCTAGTATGCCGAGGATTTTTCTTAGGAGCCAGTTTCTAACTGTTTTTTAGGATTTTGTGGGAAATTTTTATATCCAAAGGGACTGGATGAAGATTTTTGGAATGGTTATATATTCTCAGAGCTAAGATGAAGATTCCCATAACAAGCTCCTCCCTAAAACTGCTAATGTGATACAGAAACAGATTAAAGGCCTCTTGACTTATTTCAGGCTTGATAGTAGCTATATGGAAGATATATAGTAAAAAATCTCAAGCACTCCCCAGTGGAGTCGCCAATTATGTTAACACCCAGGTTGTTCCCTATGACTCCCAAGGGAATACGGCCGGGGTAACCACTAACCAATCTTTGGATCACAGTTTCTAGCCAAACTGTGATCAGAGAGGGCTCTCTCTTTATGATTTGTCTCTGTTATGATGGTGTTTTTAGGCTAGCTATTATGCTCAGGTTTTGGTTTATGCTTTGGTTGAAGGATTTCTTTCAGGTCTTATGATATAGTGTTTAGATAGTGAAATACCATTGGGCAATGGAGTCTGGAGTTGTGAAATGATTTGATACGCTGGATTGGTGGTGTTCAAATTGCAGGGCCTATTGCGTATTTTAGACAAACAAAATTAGCTTAAATGGTGATGTATGTCAACCAACAGAAAGCAATTAAGAATTTTCTATTAAGTTGGTGAGGTGAAGGTGAACACACTGCACAAGAGCAAAACTTGAATTCCTGTGACAAAGGCCACTGTGAAAGGTGTATTCTGAAAGTGCAGCAATTAAGAATTACACTTATCTAGATTACAGCTGAAGAAAACATTCATAAACAACACAGATTGAACTCAGGGTACTCAGTGAATAAATCCTGAAAGTTATTCTTTTTCCTTGTTGCTTAGTATTGAAAATCAGATAACATATATGGATTTTAACAAAACAACTAATTGACAGAGAGAGTTACAGAGACTTATTGTATGGTGAAATACACAGGAATCCAACAGTTATCAACAGACACGAGAAAGCATTCAACACCTCAGAAATCCGAGAAATTCCATCACTTTCTTTATTAAACTTCTGAAAGGATTACAGCATAAGAATTTCTTTAGGAGAAATCAACAACAACCCTTTGCAAGCTCAGGCGAAGGGGACTTTATAGCAATGCTTATACAAAATATCTCAGGTATTGAGTCATCCGAGAGAGAAAATATCTTCATAAATGCGTACAGAAAGTAGGAAAAGAAGTTATTGCAACTTTGAATGCAGCATAAATGCTCTTTATGTCTGTCAGAGGGTAATTTGACCTTTGGAGGTCATTGAGTCGGTTGAGCCGTTTTGCTTTAACGCTGAATAATGCGTCTTTATTTCTTGTTGCGCTGTATTTTCTCGGCCCTGCCACCTGTAGTCTTCTATTTCTGCTTTGTTGGCCGATCCATCTGCTGAGTTGACTCAGCTTTAATCCGTCGTGCATGCTGATTTTGTTAAACTTTGCTTTGCATGACAACTGATATTTTTAAGAAACAAAATTGTTAAGTGACTCCCTGTTTACAAAATCTTCTGTATTGCGTTTGTCCACCATTCTTGCGTAGGGAGTTGATGCCTGAGAATAGCATCCATTGTCTCCTCTGCCTCTGTGTACTTGAAGAAATTGGGAGCCACCCCAAACAGGTGATTGATCTCATTCATTATAAAAAACAGATTCTCGACTCTGTTGTAAAGAGACTGTCCTGTGGCTGGCCCTGTTTCCTCTGAGGTGCTGGGCTTATCACTGATCTGGCTAGTGGCAAATGTATTGACCCTTTTAGCATACTGGTCATGTGTGAACAATCTCCCTGCGCTGTTCAGTAAGCCAGGGAGTCCTCTGCTTTCTAACACTTGAAACTTTTCTAAAAACTTGTTCACCTCAGTCTGCATATCCTGGGTTCTTCTCTCCAAGGTCTGCACAAAGTTTCTCAGTGTGAGAACCCTTTTGACCATTTGGATAGTGTCAGTTCTGTTTGTAATTCCCATGGCAGCTAACTGAGAACTTGTTCTGTGGTTAAGTACATTGATCATTCTAGTGGCCACTTCAGGCATATTGCTCAATTGAGCTCTTGATCTGTGAATCTCCCTCTGTGCCTTTGGGATGAGCTCTAGTTTCTCATGGATAGTTTCAATATATGGCCACTGCTCATTGATAGATTGACTAATGTTAGCCCATAGCACTATTTTCAGTTCGGCCACCACTTTATCTAACTTGAGCTCATTCTCTAGCTCTTTTATTTTGTTTTTGAGGGCTTTCACCTCCCTGTCCTTCTCTGCCACAGTTTGTTTGGATTTATCATATCTATCATTGATTTTAGCCAAAGATTCTTTGGTTGAATTGAGCTCCACCATTTGAGCTTCCAGGACTTGGATTTCGTTCTTCAGCTTTTGCATATCTAGGCTTTGGGCCTGCTCTGTAGTTGTTGGCGCTGCTGAAGTAGATGTTGCTGTTTGTTCGGTCTGTTGAGGAGGAGGGGCAGTGATAGGAGCAGTTTCCTCAAGATTGATGGTCTGAGGAGGAGGCTGAGAAGTCTGCCCTTCTTCTCTTTGTTTCAGAGATGCCTGTAATGCTGCCTTTGCAGCCTCTGATTCTCCCAACTTCTCTTGTGCTTGAACCAGCTGTTTATAAATGGAGATCAACAAATCTGTGGTGTCCTTCTCATGCCTTTGTTGGGCTACCTCATCTGTCTGAGGGTGAATGGTAGCTGGGATCTTGATTTTCTTTCTCATGGCAGCCATGTCAGCATCCCTCAACTTCAAGATTTCCTGTATCCCTGAAATATCTTTGGGATCATGCCCAATTTCAATGATTATGTCTTCCAGGGACCTTATTCTGTTGTCCTTTGCCTGGGATGATGCCTTCTCCAATTCTAGTTGAGAGGCTGTGACATTGAGGCTGCTCTTTAGCTTATAATTTTCCAATGTTTCATCTGCTAAGGAGGCATACACCATCTCACCAGTTTGTTTGTGCAGTTCAATTTTGTCCATTGGGTGTATGTCTTTGGCCATGACCTCCAGGTTGGTCCTGAGGTAATCTGAGGCAGATTGGGGCTATAGTGCTGTGGGCAAAAAATGGCTCATAATCATTTTGCCTTCACCTACATCAAAGGAAGACATAAGTCTCTGCTGATTAGTAGGAGCCATGTTTAGCAGATGATTGTACAGCTGTATTTTGATAGGCTCATTCCTCCTTTTGATGTCTATGAATTGCTGTTTGATGCTTACTTGTCCTTCTTTTTGCTGGCTGGAGGAGCTGACCTCCCCTCCCATAGTCCTGTCCTGTTCCTGCTGGAAGGAACTTGCTGAAGCTTCTCTACTGGGTGGGCCCATGCCCAATGCTTGTCTTATTGCTATGTCCTCCTCTGAAAAATCATTTAATCTTTGTCTCTTTTCTCCCTGGTTGATAGATGAAGTGAGGGGAGTTTCTCTATCCCTTTTTCTGCTTAAGTCCTCCTTTTGAGGAGTTTGGAGGACCGAGGTATCGGTGGTGACTTCTGGCCTAGGAGGCACTATGTTCTGAGCCTGTTGCTCAGTGGAAGTTGGAGTATCAATTACTCTCTCCTGCTATAAGGGCTGCTGTCTGTCATGTTGCCCTTCTTCTTGCTGCAGATCTTGTTGCTGTTGTTGCTCTGCCTGCTGCTGCTCTTCTTTATCTGTCTGCTCTGTCTCCATTTCCTTTTCTTTGCCTCTGCTGGATATATTCTCAGTGGCCTTGGTAGTTTGCTGCTTGGCAGTTGAGGAGGATTCAGCTGCTCTCGTTTGTGTGCTTGGAAGTGTGAATACCTGTGAACAAAGCTCAAGGTCAGCCAACTTCTTTAGATTCCTTAGTGCCCTCTTGTTCAGCTCTTCTTGTGACAAGGGCTCTTCTAAGGTCCCTCTCCTCCATTTGTCTTGGTTTGCATATTTTTCAATGTGAGGGATGCTATGGTGATCATAGGCAGATAACTTATATTTGAGCCTCCTCATGGATATGAAATGATTAGGGTCATAGGGTACCCATATGAAACTGGTTTGCAGGCCAAGGGCCTCAAGCATTCTCTCTGCTTCCCTCCATCCTTGCTCCCTCTCATTATAGATAAAATGGCCAAGTTGGCTTTTGACCTTCAACTGTGCCTTTTTGCCTTTTCCTGAAAAATGAAGCACATCAACTCTGCCAAATTGCCTAAAGTACTCTAGGGCAAATAGCCTCATAGGCACATACTTGGGTAATTTGAAAGGAGGTAGATCACACCCATATATCCTGATGACAGTGTGATTTTGGTAGAAGTACCAATCCCCAATGCTATAAGCTTTGGACAACTGAAGAATTCTCTGCATGTCATCAGTGAGTCTCGGAGGAGGTGAGCTCATCAGCATTGCCATAGTTGGATGGATGAACAGATCCATGAATTCACAGTAAGTGTATGGAGACTCAGGTCTAATGTGGAAGACAGATGACCAGTAGACCACTGATTTCGGATTGCCTTGGGCATCCATTCTTTTGATTGAAAAGTGAAACTTCTCATGTTGATGGTACAAGATCAAATGGTAAATGTAGGAGGTGTATCTGAACATCCTATCTCTCCTTAAATTCATCAATTGTTCATGAATCTTGTCTGATATGTAGGTGGCGTAGTCATAGCAGATTGGTGACTTGCCAGGAGAAAACATAAGCATCAATACCAGCACAGTTGCATCAATATGCTCAATTGAACTATATCCCAAGATGGGAGAAATCATATCTGCAAGGTCTCTGCCCAGCTCATTGAGGTATACATGAAGAATTGGAGGGCCCATTACAATGTTAGTTTTGATGTATAATTGATTAAATTTGACAATTTGAGCATCTGTGAGTTTATCCCCTTGTTTTATCAGGTTTACCAGTGATAAAGGAACCAACTTCTTCTGAGGGTTGAAGCAAAGCATGTCTCTGATAGCTTGAGGGGTAACATAGAAAAGTACTGAACCAGATGGGTCAACAACAGCTCTCTGAGAAACATCATATTGTTCAGCACAGAGGTGGATTAGTTCAGGGAACTGGTTGACCTGAGGGAGCTTAAAAATAGGGAGGAAAGAGTCCCATAAGCCCAATATATCTGTCCCATTTTCATGCTTGGCTTTCAACTCATTCAACAGATGAATGTGGAATTTGCTGCTCATAAGCTTCTCTTCTGTAATTTGGTAATCCATATCTGCCAAGGTTTGCCATTTCAAGTTCTTTTGAGGGGCATTCAGAGGTTGAACATTTAGTACTACAGGTGTCTCCATTGCACGAGAGGATTTTGAATCAAGTGCAAAGTGATTTTGATTGAGCAGGACAGTACAGAGGAATGCCTCTGTACCAGGGAGGTGAGATTATCAGGAACAGAGAGTGGTTCTAGGAAATAGCAGTTGAAATACTATTTATAGTGCAACTAGGACCAATGTTTGGCCTTTCCTTGTCTCTCTCAGTGGTTAAATTTGGTTTGAATGAGTCTGCCGCGATTGCGTAGACAGAACTTAGTTTTTCAATAAAATGTAGGTAAAACAAGGCTTGGCTAGTAGTTTTCGAGGTGGTAGTTGAAAATTAGAGGCTCTGTAGAGGAATTCACCGGTGAATTTATAAGTTTTATCGTCTTTTAAGCTTTTTGAGTGATTTATAGAGAATTCCAGGCGTACAGAGGATAAATGATGAAAAATACCTGGTAAAACAGCGAGCAGAGGTTGTGTGAGCAGGCAGGATTGGTGCTCTGGAGGTCTCCTGGTTGATTTAGCAGGTTGGCGGTAAGTCGGACGTGAACAGCACGCAGCAGAGAGAATAAAAATGAGCGAAAAGAACGTAAAAACATGTTTTTCGGCCATAATATAGACTTTTTGACAATTTGGCGCCTTTTCTGTGATGACGTCAGCATGACGTCATTGGTGGGGTCAGGGCCGGCTGACGTCATAGGTGAGGTGGCGGGCTCTGATTGGTCCACGGGGATGGTGAAGTGGCATGCCAGGTCGGCAGGTGGTCGGGCGCAAGGGTTGACGTGGAGGTGACGTAGCATAGGCGGAAAAAGCCGAAACCGGAAACAGCCAGCGGTTTCATATCGCACCGCTTATGGTACGGGGGGGAATCTGTCAGACGTACCTCCGACGAGCTGTGGCGAGGACGCGTGGCAGCCGAGTGATGTAACCATTTTACGGATATCGGACGATATCCGTCGGACGTGAGACCCGCTCCGATATCGATGCTGACCGTCGGATCTGGAGGGCTCGATCCAACGGCCATCGGGGAAGTGACGTGACCGGTATATACGGCGGGTAAACGGCGGACGTCGAAGCCGCTCCAATGTGATAAGAGCCGTCGGATGCTCTGGATCAGATCGGGCGGCTGTCGGGGCGATGACGTGATAGGTGGATAAGGCAGCGGGCGGAGGCATAAATACATATTTTTAATGTTTTTTCAATATATTTCGAAAATCGAATATATGCGCAAACTTTGGTTAGGCAACAGAAAGTGGGTTTTTTCGGGATTTTTGGTAGTTTCAAAGGGTTTTCATGGGTAAAGGGGTTTTATAAGGTTTTTCTTGGCAAATAGCAGTTTAGTGAGTGGAATGACTTGAGGAAAGGGAGGGTAGATGAGGTGTAGGTTCATCCAAGTGGCCAGATGTCACTTTGATCCCTGATAGAGAACTTATTGGCTATAATGCCAAAAGGAGGGATATTTATACAAATTTTGGGGTTTATACACCATGGTGTTTAATACTAGTAGGGGAAAGGTGATATAGGGATTTACATAGTAAAGTTAAAGTCAATATGGATGGGGGTAAATGAAGGGGGAAAACACTGAATTTGTTTGCAAAACACTTGGTTTAAAGAGTAGATCAAAATGAAAAGATTTTTACACAAGAAATGTGGCTTTTGAATGAACAAGAACCACCATGAAACCATGATCTTCTTCCATGGATCTTAGCTGAAGAGGGGATGTTAGCAATGAAATGAAGGGGGAGAGGGAGGTTAGTCATGCTCCTTGCTGTAACTTGATGAAGATGAACACCTTGTCCATTGATAGATTTTGCCTTGGAAAACACAGTTCACACATCTGTAATGGTAAAGATAACCTTTCTGCAACCCCCAACTACTTACCCCAGTATTTGCCTAACATTTTTTATTTCTTCTTGGAGGGTGCACTTGGACTTGCAGACCCTTACTTGCCTTTTCTTTTCTTTGGCTTTTCCTTTGTTATTTCTATCTACTTCTACCCTTATCTCTTCCAAGGTCCCAGATTAAGCTGTTGGGAGCCTTTTCTTCTCTACCTGAACTACTTGTCTGCCAAGATTAAACAGTTTGGACAGACTTTCTTCTCTAATCTATAACTGCAAATTTAAACCATGGAATGATCCAGATTAGACTGTTGGACCATCCATCAAAATCTTAAGTCCATACCAAGCTATAACATAGATTGGATTCTCTTGGAAATATGTGATCTTTGAGTTATCAAAGCAGAGCATATTTGGTCCTTTCATAGCCAATCATGAAATATGAAACCTATTGGTATAGGTAGCTAACAGTGGCTCCACATGGGGATGGTTTTTCATTTGAAATACCAAGAACAGCAGGTCAGAATGCCTTGGCCTTTTACTGCTTATCCATCTTGTAGTTTTGCTGCCTTGAAGTGCCCAAATTGTGTGCTTTTCTCCTTGGTAAACCTCTGATTCTTTTCTCCTTTTGCTGACCAACTAATAACACTTGAGAAACTGCATTTTACAATTTTAAACAGAAAGTAATATATACATTTGGGTATGTAAAATGGAAGCTCATGCTGCACTTAGGGGTGGTATTCAAAATAGTGCTTCAGCATCCTGCCATTCACAGGACCTTCATCCAAGTCAGTTTCACTAAGACCTTTGAGGAAGTAAGTATTGTTTCCTTGCACTGCTTGGACAGCAAATGATCCTCTCCATAAGGAATCAAACTTTCCATGTTTTCCTTTGTCTTCTCTCCTTGCATCCCACTTGAGGACTTTATCACCAACATTAAAATCTTCTGCTTTGGTTCTTCTGTCAAAGGCTTTCTTTAGTTTTTCTTGTAATACCTGAACTCTGCTGAAAACTTGATCTCTGGTTTGATGCAGACATATGATTTGATTTATTCTTCTTTGCATATTATTTGGTTCAGCTTGGCTTTCTTGAAGAAGCTTCATAACAGGCACTCCTAGTGATGAGGGGAATTTGGCCTCTAATCCATAAACCAATTCATATGGGCTGGTCCCAATTGATCTCTTGGTTGTTAGTCTATCTGCCCATAAGGCATTGACTAGTTTCTTGTGCCAGTTCTTTTTGTTCTCTTCAAGTACCTTCTTTATAATGTTTACAAGGCTTTTGTTTGATGATTCAGCAAGGCCATTTCCTTGGGGATAGTATGCAGTAGAATGGCCCAAAGTAATATGAAATTTGTGACAAAAATTCACCATTTTCTTGGATCTGAAAGCAGCAGCATTGTCTGTTATAATTTTGTCAGGACAGCCAAATCTAGCCAGTATGTTGTTCTCCAAGAACTGAATGATTACTGAATCATTTGCTTGTCTGCATGGGGCAGCTTCAATCCACTTAGTGAAGTAGTCTGTGGCTGTTAAGATCCATCTATGTTGGCCTGAAGATGAGGGATGAATTTCCCCAATGAAGTCCAATCCCCATTGTTGAAAAGGTCTCTCTGTTGCAATAGGCCTTAAAGGAAGTGGCAGCAGTTGTCTCTTTCCCTCAAACACTTGGCATTTATGACATGATGTGATAAATTTCTTGACATCAGAGAACATGGTGGGCCAGTAGTATCCAGCCCTTAGTATTTTATCCACAGTGGACTTCCAGTACAAGTGTCCACCACAGTCTCCTGCATGAAACTCTTGCATGATATTGTTAGTTTCATTTTCAATTAAACAGTGCAGCAATATCCCTTCATGGTTTTTCCAAAGTAAATTGCCATCCATCACACAAAATCTTGATGTTTTCATTTTTAGGAACCTACACTTAGTTTTGGACAGTCCTGGGGGAGCACACAGGTTTTGTAACACATAACAGATATCAGAGTACCAGGGGGATTGTTCAAAGGCTACATTGATCTTTGGAGTCGCCAGCTCTGTTTCACTGTCCAGCTGATTGATGTCTAAGGCTTGAAAATTTGTTTCTGTCATTAATTTGGCCAAGCCTTGCCCTTTTATTAGTTTTGTAGGTTTTATCTCAATGTCAAATTCCAAGATGCTGGCAATCCATTTTCCTCTTCTGCCTTCTAAATTTTCTTGGGTGAGAATGTCTTTGACAATAGGACTTGGCACATATGCTTTGACATAGGGGCACATAAATGGAATATATAATCCTAAAGTCTTTGATTGCTTTGACTAAAGCATAAGCTTGTTTTTCCATGATTTGATACTTCAAAGGTGCATCTCTGAGAGCTTTGCTAAAGAAAGCAATTGGCTTCTCATTTCCTTAGTCATCCTTTTGTAATAAAACAACAGCAATAGTATGTTGGGAAGCAAAAGAGAAAATGATAAATTCTCTGTCAAACTGAGGATTGGTCAAGACTGGGGTCTGGGTAAGGGCCAATTTTATACCTTCAAATGCTTGATTGGCTTCAACAGTCCACTTTACTTTTGAATCCTTTTTCAGCATGTTATTTAATAATCTGGTTAGTTCTGCTAGGTTTGGGATAAACCTTCTCAAGAAATTGATTTTTCCCAAGAATCCTTGTAATTCTTTGACATTCCTTGGGTGAGGCATTTGTAGGATAGCTTGTATCCTATCTGGGTCAATTCTAATGCCATCTTTTGAGATGATGTGTCCTAAGAGCTTGCCTTCTTCTAAACCAAAGAGGGACTTCTTCGGATTCAAGGAGATTCCATATTTTCTGCATTTTAGGAAGATCTGTCTCAAATGTTTTATGTGTTCTTGGTCTGATTTTGAGAAAGGCGTTAGCTCATCTAGATAAATGACTAAAAAGTCATGAATTTCCTTGGCAAAGGCAATATCCATTGCTCTTTGAAATGTTGCCCCTGCATTCTTCAATCCAAAAGGCATCTTTACATATTTGAAAGTTCCCCATGGGGTTGTAAATGCTGTTTTGTCCTGATCATCAGGGTGAACTAAGATCTGGTTAAAACCTGAAAATCCATCCAGTAATGAGATCCTTGAGGCCCCCACCACCCTTTGAAGAATGTGATCCATCTTGGGTAAGGGGTAGTTGTCCTTTAAGGATACTTGGTTTAGATTCCTTAAGTCCACACACAGCCTGATCTCACCAGTCTTCTTTCTTGTAGGGACTAAGTTGGAAATCCATTCAGAGAATCTGATTGGTGCTATGATGCCTGCTCTGAACATTTTATGTACCTCTTGTTCCATTGCTGGGAGAAGCATAGGATTGATTCTCCTCAGTTTTTGTTTAAAGGGCTTTTGATCAGGTTTGAGAGGGATGGTGTGTTGGATTACAGAGGTGTCATAGGACTTTAGGTCCTCATAGCACCATGCAAAAACATCCTGGAACTCTTTGAAGATGTCAATGTATTTTGGCTTTTGGTCAGGAGGTAAGGAAGCAGATAACTTAATTATCTTGGGTTTGTCAATTGTACCTATGTTGCACTCTTCAATGGCTGCATTCAGGGGCTGCATTTTTGGTTTTCTGGGAATATCATTTGAATCAAAAATGTCTTCTAGGAGAATCTGAGGAGACAAGAATAACATGGGAGTGATGCTCTTCCGAAACAGAGTGATCGACTGGTGGTGAACTCGAGTCGACACTCTTTCCAACCAATGGTTGGTCTGGAATAGGCTGGGCATAGCCAGGTTCGGGAAGAGGAGGCTGGACAAAAGAAGAATATGAATCAATCTCTTTGTCAGCAGGGGAACGATCTGCGGTTACAGAGAGATGTTAATAACCAACGGGAAGTTGGGGTGAAGGAGCTGTAAGACTTTCCAAAACAGCGGAGGCTTTATACATGAGTGGACAAAGGTGAAGGGGATTATTTCCTTCAAAAAGTCTACAGGGGATTCTAATCTTCCCTTTTCCCTTACCATTCCCGACTGATAAGGTAGCATCACCGTGAGCTTCAGAGGACGATGAGGGGCGGGCTGGATCGCGAGACCATACTTCTAGTACCCTGGGAATGCCAGGACAATCGCGAAGAAGATGGTCCTCCTTACATGATCGACAAGGAAACTTGACCTTCATCGGAGGAGCGGAAGCGGGCCCGACTTCAGGTGTACTCGAGGGGGTAGCTGCACTTGTAACCTCTCCCTTAGGAGCCTTCTTCTTCTTCGTCTTCTTCTTCTTCTTCTTAGCCACCTGGTTACTCAAATCTAGAATTTCACCAGGTGAAGTAGAAGATGAGGACGTAGAAGTGGGCGTAGAAGGGCAGAGATCCACCTTAGAATCAACATGATGTTGTTCAGGTGGAGGGACATATGGACTAGACGGTGAGACGGCAGGGACCAAAGAGGTTGAGAACAACCAGACTGGAAACCCAACAGTTAACCCTGGGAGGGACAACGTTGCCATATAAGGAGCACCAACATTTCCAGAAGGAGCGAAATGACCAGGGTTCCCGTCAGAGGGGATCCCTGGGTTGGTGAACCCCGGAAAAGTTTCCATCGCGAATGAAAAGAAGCCTACTCAAGCTAACGCAAACGAGATCTAACCGGGTAATGTCAATCGTGGCCAAATAAATTTTAAGACGCAAGGACACAACTTGACCTTTTCATGTTTTAAGAGTTGAGAAAAGGACAAAAAGATGACTCTAGTCTCCTTCGAATGTTTAGTGAGCCCAAAGTGACAAATGCTCAGATGAGCCTTTTCATTTAAGGAGTCTGAAAAGGATCAAAAGTTACTACTCTAGAGAACTAGGCAAAAAGGTTTACCAAACAAATCCGTAAAACTGCATATACACCTTGGTAGTCATATGAAAACCAAGGACTTCCCGTACGGTAGTCAATGTTCCCGAATGCTGTGTTCGGTGCGTTACGGCTTGTAAGGTGGCAGACACGGCTTCCTGTGGATAAAGGATGATAACCTAGTGGGGTCTCCCCATATACTCGACGGTACATGGGAGCTAAAGTCCGTGCTAGACCACTTGTTGTGTCACGGAAGGAGGAATCAGCCAACCTTAAGTGAAACAAAAGTGACTAGGTTTAACGACGCCGGAGCACGTCTCTAGCCTAGACCTCTAAACAGTGAGCGTTATGTTCCAATGCATTTTTAAGTTCATTTAGTTCATTTTACGGTTGATCTTGAATTAGATTTCGGTTTTCAGGTCCTACCGTATGAAATCTCTCACAATTCCCTAAATGCAAGCTACATGCCAAAAAGTATCATTTCGTTCGATGAACACTAACTACGAGAGAGTTGAGAACTTTTCAATCAAACAAAATGACGATAAAGAATCAAGAACCACTCTAATGTAGCTAATGGCAATTAACGAAACTTTTCTTTGAAGTCACTAATCAATGAAAAGCTCTAATTTTCATTAACTAATTCAACGCAAAAGAGACTGTTCGTTTTCTTTTCAATGGCAAAGTGCACTAAACAAATTTTGAGAGATAATAACACCGAGTAAAAGAGACAAACCTCACTCAATGAGAACGCAATCAAGTCCCCAAAACACCAAGGCAGTCCTTCAAACCAAAAAGAAGATCTCAAAGACCTCAATGGGCCATGTAATCTAAGCCCAAAACGAAGCCAAGCGAAATCCAAGCGAAAAGAAGAGAATCACTCGAATAACGCAATAAAAAGTTTAACAATCACTGAACTAGTGCAAGAGAGTAACCAAAAAGTTGACTGGACCAACAGAAGACCAAAACTCCTAAGGAAGGCTCGATGCACAAAGCCACTAGATGCCCTAGGGCTAAAATGTGAAATCGGTGGAAAATGGCAAACACCCAAAGTATGCAAATGTAATCTATGCACACTTTTCATTCATATCCTGAAAATGAGAATTCTAATTATGCAAGTGTGATCTATGCAAGAGAATTCTCAAACACATGATGATTCTAATGTAATCTAAGAACCAATCAAGTGCAAATCAAGAAAAACAGGTGTGAGTTCCAAAGATCATAAACTAAAAACACTCAAAGGCGATTAACACTCATACACAATTTAGCCCCCCTCGGCGAATGAGGGGGAAATGTTTTTGCAAAAACAAAAGCAAAAAGATGCAAAATTGTGAAAAGACTGAGACAAACCTCCAAGTAATGATCAAAGGAAATCTTTAGGGCATATGAAGCTCACACTTAGAGGAATATAATGCAAGTGGTTTCAGGTTATGTCACTTCCCACAAGTCCCGGAATGAGTCCTCCAATGTATGAGAGAGGGAAACAGGCACATTGATAAACGGTGACAAATTACTGTGTAACACCTAGTCTTCCCAAATAGGAAGAAGGAATTTCATGTGCATGTGGATGCAATATTGACATAGGCTAGTGAAGGGACTTGGATCATCCTATAGTGTTCACAAGTAGGAAGCTATCCAAAGCTGAGAAAAGATATTGCACAACAAAGTGCAAAGGATTAGCTATGGTGTACGCACTCCAGAAATTTAGGCATTATCTGTTGGGTGGACATTTTAATATGTATACAGACCATTCTACATTGAAATACCTGGTCAACAAGCCTGTGTGGTGGGGGAAGATATGCAAGTGGTTGTTGTTGTTCCAGGAATATGGTTTTGAATTCATTATGAAGCTAGGACATTTGAATGCACGAATAGATCATTTGTCGCGCATTAAAACTGGAGAAGAACCTACTAATTTAAAGAAAGGACTTCTTGAAACATAAATATTTGTGATGTGTGTCCCAAACAATCACTTTGAAGATATTATACACTACCTGATGATAGGAATGGCTCTAGAAGGATATACAAGTCAACAAAAGAAGGAACTAATGGTGTGTGCGAGAAAAAATTCTCTCATTGTAGGGAACTTGTACAAAATGAGATTAGATGAAATCCTATGACGTTATGTGCCAGAATTTGAATGAAACAAAATATTTGCTGAGGCTCATGGAGTATCCGTGGAGGACATTATGCAGGCAAGGCATTCTACGCACTGGGTTGTGGTGGTTGACACTGTATAAGGATTCAAAAGTGTATTGTAGGGTATGCGATGCATGCCAAAGGACTAGAAGGTCCTCGAGGAGGGTGATCTACCACTGAATCCAAAGATATCATTATAGCCCTTTGAGAAGTGGGGCGATTGACTTTGTGGGACCAATTTAGCCTCCAGGAAAAAAGACGAGTGTGCGGCACATCATCACCGTGACTGAGTATTTAACCAGATGGGCAAAGGCAAAACCTATGAAGGACTATTGTTATATATAAAAATGACCCCTAATCAGCTCAGAGGGGAAAGACATGATAGCTAAAGAAAAGACCAAGATCACAAACCTTGTTTCCATACTAACGCTGGCTAAACACTAACAACATGCTTTATAAAGCTTCTCTGTAAGCCTAAGGGAGCAATAGTGACCCTACTAAATCTACTTGTTGGTTCGGGGACAACTTTAGTGGATCCTAATGAGAATCTAGAGGTCAAAGGAGTGAACTCACTCATAAATATCTCTATATTCCCTCCTAAATCTACTCAGAAAAGCAAGGAAACATCTAAAGTTCGACCTATTTGTGGGATTTCTAAATCCTAATGGAGGAAAATGGGAAAGAGCTGGAAAGCATGGAAACATCATTTATTTTACCTTAAGAGACTCATGGAGGAACTTGGCAACCCTAACTCAATTGGTACATAAGAAAATCTAGGGCTATGGTGAAGTAGGTCAAATCATTTGAAAGGATAGCTTACTTGATTGTCGAGCATAGTCTCAAATCTAAGCATAAGAAGTTGGTAAGAAGGGAGAGAGTGAGAGGAGATGGAGGGGTAAGGGAAGGTTGATGCAACAAATTGTTGTAATCACTCTTCCGACATTAATATAGAACTGCAGTTGTAGTGTCTACTCCATGGTGTTGGTACTGTCATTCATTTACTTGTTTGTCCAATACCTTTTAGCATGAGTAGCTTAGTTATGTGTAACTAAATGTCTTCTTTATATTCATGTATTAGTTATGAAGGTTATATGATGTCATTATTCTTGTCTCTTCTATGTGCAGGAATTGATCTGGAGCCGGCTTGGGGGATTTCTACCTAGCTGCATTGTGCTCTCCAACAAATCTACATGGAGGCTTGAGGTAATCAATCTGTCTTGCTTTGATAGTTAGTTATTGTTTATGGACATGCATGTAAATTTGTGACAGTTGCAGATGATCTTACAGTTTCCCAAAGGTCCCAGGAAGACCTTTGAGGATATCTCCATTCTCCATACACTTTGCATTTTATCCTATAGCTGAATTATTGACTCCACTAGGGACTATACATTTAATTCCTGGTTCACCCAGACAATTCTTAGTTTCCTCATCCTTCTGGACCTCCCCATACTTTTGCATTCCCTTTCTGGCCCATTAAGGCCTTGCTACATTCTTCCCTCATAGATTTAGCCTTGGATCTAATCCATAAAGCCATATTTTGAACCATTTTCCCATGCTAACGTAGGTTAGAAGAGAAAACAGAGCTTTATAAAGCTTTGTGTCTGCACAAATAGTGCGTTAGTGGACTAGTGACTCTCTGTGGACTTTGCTACAGAACATTAGTCACCCAAATTTTGACATGCATCTGTGTCTGTAAACTTAAAGGGATGTGAAACCTCCTCATGGACTGAGAAAGGATCTGTAGCTGTAGTTTGTTAGCAAGATCTGTGTCTTAAAAGAATTTTTTTTTTTTAGGAAATAATTTTTTTCTTCTTTCTTAAAAAGTTTTTATAAAAGTAAAATAAACATTTTTTTTTTTTATTCATTCTTCTACATAGCTGGTTAAAATCTGCTTTATTTTAGTTTCAAATAGTTGCTAGAAAGCACTGGAAAGATTTCTGTTTGTTATGCATGTGTTATAGTGACTAGGATGCATGGAACAAATTTGAATGTATTAAAGACTTTCACTTGTACAATACAACTTATTCCATCGAATTGAATATTTCCAACTATTGTATTTTGCATGATTTTTGAGTCAAAGTCCCACCACATATCATACGCTAACACCCCTACTAAAGACAGTAAAAAAGTACACATAAAATTTACCTAAAATCAACTAGTAACTCTTTATAGAGAAAACAAACATTAGTTCAGGCTAGGATCTTGGGATAGGTAGTGTGAGTAAACTGCCCAAGATCAAAAACCAAAACTAGCATCATTAAAAGAGAGAAAATTCCTTCTGCACTCATATTACTGGGACCACTCCAGTCAAAGTAGAGCTAAATACGAGACAACATCAAACTGTAAGTGAACATAGTCCGCCTTTGCTTACAACTCCTTTGGGTATTTTGTGTATTAGGGATCCCTTCAGGGATTTCAGAGCTGAGTCAAGGACTCAGGTATCCTACCCACATAATGTACTATCTGTGACAATGTCCCCCCTGGTAGTGTCTATGATCTGAGGTATCCTTAGTGGCCATACTTTTAGGGACTTACACAAGGTGAGTAGGGCGGACTGCCCTGGTACCTAACACAGATGGACCTACTGTGTCTTCAGTTTTTGGGAGGGTGCTCGACTTCACGAGAGTACTTGACCCCTCAATCTAAGGTTTGGGTGAAGCTCTAGAGTAACCATAACTGTACATTTGACCAGCCCTCTCTGTTATTCATTGTGATACTGGGTTTCATCTCCAACGATCGGTGCTTATCAGATAGGGTCATTTCCCTCTATTTGATAATTGTTCCACTTAGTGTATTTTTTTATTTTTTTAGGCACCTGAGTGTTATCATTGAGACTTAAAAAAATATCATGATAAAATTGATTAATAAAAATTAACGGTCACTGTGGCTACATCCGACCCTCGTCGTCGATCTAGACAATTGTTAGGACTTCCTTCACTCATTATGGAAGATCTGCTGAGCTCCAGTGAACTAGATTCCCCATCTTTGGGAAATCAGTCTCCAAGATCTCACACAAATTCTGTTTGGACAACCCGCAATTCAAGATTAATGGAGGATTTCTTCACTCAAAGATTTCTTCCTCCCTATAACCCTCCGATCACGAATCCGTTGGACCCACTCTTGGGCACCTGTATCCCCTTTGTCTTCAGTTGGAACATTTCCCTCCATCCCATCGACGACTAATAGGTTGTGGAACTTTTTGGACACTTTTGTTCCCCCACTGCTTCCCCAGTCAACAGTCACCACCCGTTGGGTAGCGGAGGCCCTGTGTAATGGTTTTGGGACCCAAAGTCCACAATTTTGAGAAAAGGTATGGTAAAAGACTCCATGAAGTGCACAAAGCATGAATTGTAATGAGTCAAGTCAAAGGGTTGTCCGCTCGCGAATAATGTAAAATAATAGGAAGTGAGTCGGCCTGCCCATGGTCTGTGGACCATGGGAATGTATAAATAGAGCAAGGCTCTATGGCTAGAAGTCAGTTTTTGAGAAGTTTTTGTTTGGGATCTTGGTATTATGGGTTTGTGAAGACAGTATCATCTACGACTGTAATTCCAAGTCAAGGGTGTTGGTAGATAGATAGAGGCTCTGCAGCTGTGTGTGCAGAGGCTGGGTAGAGTCCGCAGTTGTGTGCGTTTACCCTTGCAGCTGAGTGCATAGGGCGGATCAGGTTGTATTAACGGAAGATTTTAATAAAGATAAGTGGTATCTGAAGTATCGCGGATCTGTTGTGTTCTGGTTTATGCATATATTATATGAGTTTATATCTTTGTATAATTGCATGCACTAGGTTTTATTGTTAAATGTTTACTTAAAGACTGTAACAAGAAGATCAGATCTATAATATCATTAATAAGAAAGTACACCCACGTAGATCTACGTGGAAGCCCGATAATAGTCTAGAGTGGCACAAGGCAACATAATGGTTTGTGACCCCTCCAGATCACATCAAGGCATCCCAAGGGTATGAAAACCTAGTTCCAACACCCTCCGCTGCAACCTCGAGTGAGACCTCACTTTGCGCTCTATGGGTTGTTTCCGAAAGGGCTAGTAGCCGCAGGATTTGTTTGGCTAACAACTCTTCCAAACCTGGGCCAGGGCCCAATAAGCCAACAAATGGTTCCATTGCCAGGACTAGGATTTGCCTAAGGGATGTATGATGTCGGAACACTAGAACCCTACGAAGAAAGAACTTGAAGATTGGTTGGATCAGAAGCTTCACGAATTCATGGTACAAGAAAACAGAAACTCATGGATATCTGAGGAAGGGTGGCTGGATTGCTACATATACACAAAAATCGACGAGATCTTCTTTGCTTCTTTCTCAACAGAGTTGTATGAGTGGATCATGCAGTTAGCTGACAGTCAGGGAAGGTGCAGACTGGATCAGCCCATCATGTGGACTCCAGAGTTGGTGCGTAGGCTGGAAGCATCTGAAGACAAAATCACATGGGTCGTAGATCACTAGTTGGATTGAGTAATAGGAGGGTTTATAACTGAGTTTGCAATAGACACAACTGTGAGTTACAGCGAGATAGAAAGGTGCTTCCTCCAAGGGCTGCAGGGTAAGTACATGAAATCATTAAATACTTAGATTAAAATGTTGCTATGTGAAAAATGGGTTATGCGCATCCATTGATTTCTAGGGTAATGAGGAACGAAAGAGGCTACCAAGGGACCAAAGGATTAGAAAATAGTCCTCTGATTTCACTCTCATGAGAAAGCGAGGAGGAGCTCGCGGGGTTCTTGCCGAGAAGTACAGTTCGATTGATAAAGCAACGCATTCCACTAATACCACCACTATCCATGCCATCACCTACTTCACCTGCATCCAACCCATCTTCACCTACCCCACTACTGCCACCACCAAGGGTTGGGATGGCAGGTGCAATCAAGTTTCTAGTACTTCGAGGCATAGGAAATGAGGAACCCGACTAGTTCTGGTTTGTGGTAAAGGCTGTATGGGAAGGCCAAGGCATAACAGATGAAAACATCAAGAAGGCTTCTCTAGTTAGCACGCTACAGGACCATGCATTGACTTGGTATATAAATTACTTTAGCGATCACCCGAATGTGGGAATAGTGGCGATTAGGATGCACTAAACAAAATTAGAAATGTAGTCGATCATCAGGTTCAAGGAGATCACGATGATCCCTAGTGAAACCCCATGGGATCTGGATCAAAGATTGAAAAGTACAATCCATGAGGTTAACATGACACTGACGGATGCGTAGCACTGTGCATGGTTTGTGGCATCATTGACACCACGTCTGAGGATGGCGATATCACAATAAAATATCTCAATCCAAGCTGAAGCATTGGAGACAGCAATGAGGTTGCTTGAAACTCCAATACAGGATCCGGTAGGGGTAATTTTAGGGGCGAATGTTCACCCTTTGGCGAAATTAAGGGGTTTTAAATTTTTAGTGGGCGAATATTTTGTATCATAGTACATTTTTACAAATCACCTCAAATAGCCCACCTTATTTTAAGGGAGAGGGTAAAAAAGGTAAATTTAGCCCTTGAAATTAGGAGTTACAACCTTCCATTCACCCATTTTCAAGAATAGGTTTTATTTAAGTGAATCCATTCGCCCATTTTCAAGAATAGGTTTTATTTAAGTGAATCCCATGGGCCAAAGGCCCAAATACCATATTTATAAAAGAGGTATGGTAAATTAATAAAAATATAAATAAATGAGAGGTATGGTAAATAAATAAAGCATTTTTTATATTTACTCCATAAGTCACCTTATATATATGCAAGGGTGTAAACAAATAAAAATATAAGTGAAGTGGAGGTATGGTAAATAAATAAAACGTCTTTTTATACTTACTCAAAAGGTATGGTAAATAAATAAAAATATAAATAAACTAGACGCATGGGAAATAAATAAAACCTCTTTTTATATTTAGTCCATAACCCTCATTCTATTTATGAAGGCTCAAGAAAGAGGTTTTATTTAAGTGAATCCTATGGGCCAAATACCATATTTGTAAAAGAGGTATGGTAAATTAATAAAAATATAAATAAACGAGAGGTATGGTAAACAAATAAAACATTTTTTTATATTTACTCCATAAGTCACCTTATATTTATACTGTGGGACAAATACCATGGACTAGATTGTTATTAATACCATGCAAAAAAACATTATTAACCCTAATATTAGTATTAATAAAAATAAAAATGGCACATGGTATTGACCCATGGTTTTCACCAAAATGGCACATGGTATTGACCCATGGTATTCACTTGGAATGTAGCCTATTTAAATGGGGGAATTAAACCAGCATAGATCCATCTTTACTCTGGATCTACTAACCCCCGAGAGGTATCAAATATCGTGATATGCAAACTAGCATAGAGTGAAAAAATATTTGATCCGATCAAGAGTAAAAATGGATGTTGTAATTTAATGTATGTTAAACATTTTAACTTGGTTAAAATAAAAGTAAAATAAAAATCAACTATTAATTTTATTAATTTTTATAAATTACTAATAGTAATTTTTAAGCTCCACATTTATGATAACCCATGGTATTGACCCATGGTATTCATGTGAGCATAGACTATTTAAAGGGGAAATTCTATCTTAGATCCATCTTAATTCTGGGTCTACCAAGTGCTCAGAGGGATAAATAGATTTCATCCCCCTAAGAGTGGTAGATGCGGAGTTGATGGATATAGGTTGGTTTTTATGATAATGAAGATATTAAATAGACTTAGGAAATTATATTGTAAAAACATCTTAAGGTGAATGGTTAATCCATAGACATTGGAAAAGTATATTTGTATACTTCTGTTTTAAATTGAAACAAATCCAGGGCTAAAAGGAATGGATTGATTGCACTAGTCATCCTTCTATAACTTTCCAACATATACTAGAGTAAACAGATTGTAATTTGGGTAATTTTTCTAATTGCAAACGGGAACATACTTGTGTATTGGCAGGGTGGTTACGAGGTCCCTAGAAGTGGAGTAAACAGATTGTAATTTGGGTAATTTTTCTAATTGCAAACAGGAACATACTTTTGTATTGGCAGGGTGGTTACGAGGTCCCTAGAAGTGATGAATTTGATTTTTTCTTGGTTTTATATATATATATTAGGTTTTTTCTCATGCTTTCTGTGAATGGCACGGGTGAATTTTATCCTACACCCACTAGGTTATCGATATGTAATTTCGGTAATTTTGATTTCAAAATATATTTTAAAGAAATGCAATGATTTCATTTGTGTATTCAATAAACACAAGATTTTATAATTGAGTAAAATATTCGCCATTCCTGGTGAGAGATTCACCAAAAAATTATATATACATATCATATTATTGATAAAATTGCCTTCCATTTTTCCTATATACCATGGAGATTCGCCCATTTATTATACATGTAAATTTAGGGGGGGTTCTTAAAATTTTCCCTGGGATCCGGGGTTGGGAGTTCAACAAATCCACGTGCAACTACAAAACCTATGCTTGGAAATACAAGGTTTGAAACAAGATTAAGCACCATGATCAGAAGCATGCGCAGAGTTATGGTGCATAAAATGTAAAGGCCAGGGTCATGATAAGGATCATTGTCTGATATTCGCAAACTATCAGGTAGAAGGGGGACTAGTACCATTACGACCAGAGGCACAAGTCGGGCCAAGTGCAGCACCCTCAGTCTGGTGTGCAATCTGCCAGGTGGGAGGAAAGCACAACATAGACAACTGTCATCTATTGCCGAAACTAATACAACCCCATCAACAACTATTTTGCATTTTTTGTAGATCGATGGGCCATGACAAGCGCAATTGCCAAAGTTATGAGTTGTTGATGGAACAGACTATGATGCAGGAAAGTGTTCCCTCTGTGGACAGAGGCAACCCCTCTAGCCTTAGAGTGGGTCTAGTCACAACAAGGAAAAAACAACAATTAATTCCCTTAAATAGTCATTGTTGGAGGCCTACCTCATGTTGTGGGGAAAAATGCCTATGCAGGATGATCCTATCCACCTAAGGTGTGACAGTGCCTTAGCAACAAACAGAGACAGCTATTCTAGTATTCTTCCTTTATGAATTAAGAATGAAGAGAGATGGATGGACTAACCGGTGTCTTCCGTTTGTCCCTCGATCCGGTTTCTCTTCTCTTGGAGAGTTCCCAGCTACTTGCCTTCTCGCTCGCCCAGCTTCAAGAGGTTTCTGCAAGATCACAAGAAGAGAACACTACACAAGACATTGATTCATATTCATAACTAGTTCAAGATTAGAAATAAACTAAACATACTAATGCAATCATACATCAAAGATACATCAGTATATAGGAGAAACCAAGATAGCTTTATTGATGAATAACAAGGTTCAGGAAGAGATACAACCCAGAGGGCTCCAATCCAGCATCTCCTTCCCAGCAAATGGAATTCCTATCTTCACCCCCTTCAAAGCATTAAGCACCCAATGATTCCAATCTCAAACCAACAGCAATTCTTTGCAATAACAAAATTCCAGCCTCCAGATCTCATGGAGGAGAGATCCATATATAGATGTTTGGAGAGAGGATGAGTCAGCTTGAGATCTGACTAGTGTCCTCTCCCTCTGTCAGTTCTTGATTCCACTTGGAGGTTCTTGCTTCCACTTGGAGATTTGGAACCTCTTACTCATCATAGTCGAATTCCCTGAGGCAAGTGTCATTTTGGAAGCTTCCTGGGTTTTGACACCTTGTGGAATGAACTTGCCACATGTCCACTCTCGCTCAGTGCAGGTAGCCAGTGTTGGCTTTGACATTCAGCGCAGGCAGCCAGTGTTGGCTTTGACATTCAACGCAGAAAGCTAGTGGAGCCACTGACATGATCCTAAATTGACTTGTTTTTGAGCAGTTTCTGGTGGAGAACTCCTGTGAATTGTTGTGGTTTGTTAGCCTTGTTCCTCTAGGGGTAGGAACAACATGTTTAGGGACTTTGGATCCCTTAGATTATGGACATTTCATGCTTAATGATGTAAGGCACAAAAATGTCTATAACAGTTGCCCCCTAAAGTATGAGGCCGTTTATCGGGTGAAATGCTTTATCAGGGGGATCCGAAGTTCATCCAATGCTGGGAGGAGACCTGTAATAAGATACAATACAATACATTATTTTTCATACTGCTTTCATTATCTAGCTGAGGCAGGCATTCCCATGCTCAGCTTTATAAATTCATTTTTCTGTACATAGAACAGACAATCGTCTGGTGGTAGACTGATAATTTTGATGAAATTATCATCCTTTGGGGTAGGATGATTATCTGCTGCAATGATGTACATGTCAATGTCTTTATCTTTCCTGAATATATATCGCAGCCCGGATGGATGAAACTAGATCCAGGGTCTTCAAACTCGTTCGATCTTCACTCTAAGTACAAGTCGATCCATGTGAGAAATGATCTGAGGTCGAACATGGAAAGACATCGCTTGATTACCGGTCAATGAGGTAAACCGTTAACAAGCGCGAGAGGAATCACCGATAATGATAATGACCCTCAAGGTACGGCAGTACAATTCACGTGGTGTGAATAAAGGACTTGGCGTCGAACACCACGCAAAATCTTTCGGTCGAAGGTCATTGATATATACCTATCGCCGGAAGTGAGAAACTTGCCATTGAGGTATGCAAGCTTCAAAGTACTGAAGGGGTTGTTCCTAGATCAACTTCTTGGATAATGAGCTGATGTCGACAAGAAGCGATCCGTCAAAGGAGGGCCTTAATGAATCCCACATCAATGACACGGAATGGAGCTAATGATTTTGATGGAGGTGAAAACGATCTGTGACATATGATTCAGGGTGGCGGTCATGAAAGGATGAAAGATAATGTACGGCAGTGGATGGGACACGGTTGACTTTTCTGAACGACTTCTCTTGAACATATGGCGACACTGATGCGATGGATCGGTAGCATTACCCCAAATATGGATGGTATGGCGAGACCATGGATGTGACCGGTGAATGAAACAACCCAACCCGATTGTGGTACGGAGGAAAAGTGTCATGTTCAAGAGCGACTTGCTACCATCAAAGCTTTCTTGAGTTTCTCCCAATTTTTCCCCAGTCATTGCTGACCAGTACCTCTTTATTTTTGTCAAGCTTGAGGAGGATAACATATGCTTGTTGTATAACCTGCCCTTCGGGCAAGCCCATCGCTATGTTTTAACGAGCCTAGCGATAGTGAAACTCGTTCTCGTCTAAAGACAAGTTTGTCGCTATTTAATGATTTTAACGAGTCTAACGACAAGGATAACTCGGTCCTTTTCATTTTTAGAGAGTCTGAAAAGGTACATAAAGTTAACTCCAAAAGTCCTTTTTCGTCATCTAATCCCTTAAGTCCGAAAAAGTATAAAACAATACAGAAGGGATGAGTTTTCGATAGTTTTAACGAGCCGAATAAAACAAGCGCTCAATCTTTTTGTGCAATAATCCCTCAGGTCCAAAAAGATTAAAATCTAGAGGAGGGATAACACTTCCTGTCCCTTTAACGAGCTGGAAGGCCAAGGACTCGGCAATCTTTTCATATTTTACGAGTCAGATGAAAAGAGCTTAAAGAAGACTCGTCTTTTGAGGAACGAGTGATAAACGGGGTTAGCTGCTGATTGCAGGTACAGGTTGGAATTTTCCAATCACGGCAGTGTCACAAGGATGGCTAGGTGAAATCACTCTTCATAGCTGTTCCTCAAAATGGGTAAACAAACATATGGAGGTGAACGATCGGCCAATGGAAAAGTGGAGGTGACGGTGCAAACACGACCAAGGCTTTAATGGCTGATGATATTAAATTCACAGTGGTTATTTACCGGGATAGTTCATTTTTTAACGAGCTTAAATGTGGGTGGAAACATTTGCTCGATCTTATGTTTATTTTTTAACGAGCATGAACTATGTGCTAAAACTGCTCGGATCTTGCGTTTATTTTTTAACGAGCATGAACTGTGTGCTAAAACTACTCGATAACCCAGTCATATGATAAGAGTGTCTCATCAAGATTCTATTTTTTATGGAGCTTCATCTCACTAAGCTTTGCTCCGGATCCTTTCGTTATGCAAGTTCGGAAACGACTAATCCTACGAGTTTAAAGGGTTAGACCTACAGGTTTAAAGGGAGGACCTAAAAATTTAAAAAATAAATAGTCGCCCCTTGCTTACACTCCAAAAGTTTTGCATGCCCCTAGGCATAAAGTACGATTTCAAGGTTACCCCTTCTTATGTCCAATAAAACATTTGTTTTATCGGGAGAGGCCTACCTCTTTCAGGCTACCCAAAGATTGTTCTGTTATTCTTTCAACAAAACATTTCTTCGGCGGTGTCTACCGAGAAAAACAAAGGTGAGTGACGACGCCCGCCCTCTCACATAAATTTGACAAAAGAATCTTATTCTAGAACAACCCCTCTTCCAACCACGGACGGGGTACAGACTAGTCATATTCTCCCGCGGAAACCTACCCTATACCCAAAGTTTTCCTGCCGAAGCAGACCAGGACGCATGCCCCCTGGGGTCCAGTCATATCCTCCCGGATTACTCATGCTCATCAGGAGGACGGACCGTGGGTTGAGACACTTCTTGCGTGAAGAGACCATTTAGGGATGGTATGTGACTATTTGCGATGTGTGATTCGGGAAATGAAAGTTGGTCCACGAGCTTGACCACTCTTCCTTCATGCGGAAAACACATTACTCTAAAGAGTGAGGAGATGATGGCTCCCATGCAATATATATAGTCTCGTCCAAGGAGTAGGTTATAATCCAAGGGTCCTTGAACGACCATCATGTTCATTTGAACGGTCTTCCCTTTCAATGTTATGGGCACATTGGGGAGGATCCCTAAAGGTCGACTGGTTCCTTTATCAAAGCCTGATAGATTTCGCATTTCAGGCAAAAGCGCTGGCGAACCAAGCGCTTTCCAAGCAATAGAGGAAAGGATACTCACAGATGCCCCCTCATCAATGATAGTGCCAGCCATTACCATTCTGTATATTTGCACGATAATTCTGAATGGTATGCTTGCTGGCAACCGGGGTCTGCCTAGTTGGTTCCAGTCGAACGAGACAACTAGGTTGCTTGGTGGTGGGACCGAATAGACGGCCGGGTACGACTCTGACGAAGTTCCTTCCTGCGACAAAGGAATGGGCAAATTGCCCCCTTGTTCGTCGGAGTCTGTGTTGATGAAGAGAATTTGGACGGTGTCGTCTTTACTCTCCTCTGTGATGGTATCATTCGAAGATAGAGCCTCTGAAGGAAAAACCGGGTCAACTGCCGTCTCAACCTTTAGACTTTCGTCAGGTATGGATTCAGACGGTTCATCTTCAACGATAGGTGCTTCGGCTGACCACCTGGGCGGGCCAGCCGGATTCTCAACTAGTGAAGGACTTGGCAGGAGTTTTTGATATCCAGGAGGAAGTTGCGCTCTTAAAGTCGGGCGATCTTCCAAAACTCTTTTAGCCTCGTCTAAGAAGGGACAACGGTGGATGGCATGGTCGCCTTCACACAGTTTGCAGGGAACTCTAGCTTTCCCTCTCCGTCCTGTGGCTTCACTTTCACTAGTTGACGGTGAGCAGTCAGCATGGCTATCAGAGGTTGACGCCACCGAATTGTGCAAACGGGGAGACCAATCCCTTAGTATCCGAGGGATGCAGGGACAATCTCTGTGGAAGTGGTCTCCCTTGCATATGACACATGGCGATTTAGGCCTAGTCAGTGTTGTGTGTGGATTTTTGTCAGACGACACTTGTTTGCCCCCAGTCGCTTTTGGCTTCTTCTTCTTCTTCTCTTTCTTCTTCTTCTCCTTCTTCTCCTTAGGAACTTGGTTTTTTGTTTTACCAGTTCCGTCAAGCGAAGAGGAAGGAGGAGAGGAAGAATTAGATGAAGTAGAAGGTTGGTGGGCAACTCTGGTCTGGTCTAACTGTTGACTCGACTATTCAGGAATGGTGGTTTTCTGAACGACATTGGTTGAAAAGAGCCAGACCCGCAGGCCAATCTTCAGTCCTGGAAGCGACAATGTGGCCATATGGGGCGCACCAACATCTCCCCAAGAGGAGAAGGGACTAGGATTTCCACCAAGGGGAATTCCTTGGTTGGTGTGCTCCATTTTCTCAACCTAAAGATCAACGTAGGAATAAAGGGTGATTGTTCCGTTTAAAATAAATTTTAACGACGCTTTAGACACAACTTGCTTTTTCACTTTTAAAGAGTCGAGAAAAAGCTAAAGATGACTCTAGTCTCCTTCGATGTTTTAACGAGCCCGAAGTGACAAATGCTCGGATGGACTTTTTCTGTTATAGAGTCTGAAAAAGGCCAAAAGAAACTGCTCTTGAGTTCTAGGAAGAGGGTGTGCCAAACTTTTCGCAAAACCGCAGAATACGTTTTAGGGTAGGGGCGGTCGATCTTCCTGAATGCTGTGTTCAGTGCATTGCGATTAGTAGGGCGGCCGACACGTCTTCCTAAGGATAAAGGTTTTTTGCCTATAGGGGTCTCCCAATATATACGCGACGGTACGTGGGAGCACAATCCGTACTGGCGCTATCGTCCCTCAGGAGGAATCACCCACCATCAATGAGATCGACAGTCACCAGGCTTTACGACGCCGGAACACGTCTCTAGCCTAGACCTCTATGTTGTGTGTTATGTTGCAAAGCGTTGTTAAGTTCATTCAATTTATTTTAGGTTGATCTTTTTAGAAGTTTGCCTTTTGAGGTTCACCACGAGATGTATGATACAATTCCTAAATGCAGTCTAAAGATGATAAGCAAGCTTTATATCTTTTCAACTTTGAAAATCCTAGCTACTAAGGGAAAAGAAAGACACCATCTTTTCTCAAAGAGCAATCAGCACACTCTAATGCACTTTTCCTAAATCAGACATGCAAACTATCAAAATGCAAATGCACAATGCAGGTGTTTGTTTTCCGCTTTCTTAGTATTGATGCCTACAAAGAAAGCTTTTTGTACAACTTTGAATTCGCTTTTAAATGACAAATACAAACAAGTTTACTTTTTCGAAATCAGAGAGGGTAGAAGAGATTACAAAACTTAATGATTTTTGAAATGAATACTTGTTTCGACACTTAAAAGAGACAAACTCAAACCAGTAAGCAAAAGCAAATGTATAATCAACTGCAAACAGCCAATGAACTCTCTCCTAAGATCACAATCAACAGATCTGAATCAAGGGCTATAGGATGACTATTTCACTCTTGCAAAGGAAAACTGTAAATGATGCCACAAACACATAAAAACAGTCACAGTCTTTTTGTACAAAAGGAGGTGGAATTTAAGCAGAGAAAAGGAGTTATCAGACTGGTACCTATGCTAGTTACAGGTTGCAAAAATCAGAGATCAAAACAAGGCAAAACAGAGCAGAGAACCCCAGCTGCACAAGGCCAAACTGGATCAGCGCAACCTCAACACAGAGGTTTTGACATTCAGCGTAGGTAGCCTTCACGGGACCTGCGTTGAAATGCAGAATCCCTTCACAGGGTTTGCGCTGAAGGAGAAACTCTCGTTTCTCACTGGGTTCTGGGTCACAGATTGCTATTTAATCTACTGTTTTAGGCCAAATAAAAGCAACAAGAAAGGTGCAATCAAAGGGATTCTTTGAGGGGGTACTAAGATCTATCACAAAGGATCATCAAATCATTTGTGAGTCCATTGTTTAGATCATAGACAAGTCCAGTGATTGGAAAAAAGCAGCAACTGTCTACTTTGCATCTGGGAGTAGCAGATGCAGTTCGATTGTTGCTGTCAAGTCTATGAAACAAACAATGATAGAAACACAAATAAAATGACTAAACATATGTCCCCAGCGGAGTCTCCAATTTGTTGTGGGGAAAAATGCCTATGCAGGACGATCCTATCCACCTAAGGTGTGACAGTGCCTTAGCAACAAACAGAGACAACTATTTTAGTATTCTTCCTTTATGAATTAAGAATGAAGAGAGATGGATGGAATAACCGGTGTCTTCCGTTTGTCCCTCGATCCGGTTTCTCTTCTCTTGGAGAGTTCCCAGCTACTTTCCTTCTCGCTCGCCCAGCTTCAAGAGGTTTCTGCAAGATCACAAGAAGAGAACACTACACAAGACATTGATTCATATTCATAACTAGTTCAGGATTAGAAATAAACTAAACATACTAATGCAATCATACATCAAAGATACATCAGTATATAGGAGAAACCAAGATAGCTTTATTGATGAATAACAAGGTTCAGGAAGAGATACAACCTAGAGGGCTCCAATCCAGCATCTCCTTCCCAGCAAATGGAATTCCTATCTTCACCCCCTTCAAAGCATTAAGCACCCAATGATTCCAATCTCAAACCAACAACAATTCTTTGCAATAACAAAATTCTAGCCTCCAGATCTCATGGAGGAGAGATCCATATATAGATGTTTGGAGAGAGGATGAGTCAGCTTGAGATCTAACTAGTGTCCTCTCCCTCTGTCAGTTCTTGATTCCACTTGGAGGTTCTTGCTTCCACTTGGAGATTTGGAACCTCTTACTCATCATAGTCGAATTCCCTGAGGCAAGTGTCATTTTGGAAGCTTCCTGGGTTTTGACACCTTGTGGAATGAACTTTCCACATGTCCACTCTCGCTCAGCGCAGGTAGCCAGTGTTGGCTTTGACATTCAGCGCAGGCAGCCAGTGTTGGCTTTGACATTCAGCGCAGAAAGCTAGTGGAGCCACTGACATGATCCTGAATTGACTTGTTTTTGAGCAGTTTCTGGTGGAGAACTTCTGTGAATTGCTGTGGTTTGTTAGCCTTGTTCCTCTAGGGGTAGGAACAACATGTTTAGGGACTTTGGATCCCTTAGATTATGGACATTTCATGCTCAATGATGTAAGGCACAAAAATGTCTATAACACCTCAAACCGGTGGTTGATGAAGTTCTGTTGCGTTGCTCCAACTTCCATTTCCTTCTCCTTAATGAGCGATCAACCTGAAACACCACAAAGAAATAATAGAGCACGTAATCGAGGAACAATAATGATCTATTTACTCACAAAGTCAAGAAGTCATGAGCTATTAAGTAAATTTCATACAAGACATAAGAAATCAGCATTGATTGTATTAATAATAAATCAAGAGAAAAGCTTACAACTGAGTCTTGACGTCGCAATCCTTCTCAGAGGGTCCAACCAGCGTGTTTCTTCAAGCATTCACTCTCAAAGATAGGTCTCGCAAATAGCAATATATCTCTCTTTCTTATTCACAAGCTTTAACACAAGGTTAAGGGAACTCCACACCTTCTTGCAAACTATAAAGCAATCCCACACTTGTCAAACTCACACCAAAACTATCTACCAAACTCAAAAGCAACAGTAGTACTGTACAACCAAAAGAACTAGCAGATGATAGCAATGGTGACTGATTTTATAGGAGAACGAGTCTCCATGAAATGAGGGAGAGGGGTCTTATCCTTAGGACAAGTAGCACAAAATACGGAACTACCATGCCAGAGGTGGAAGGGCGACCCAAACTGACCCAACAACTAGGTCTAGAGACATCTAGAAGGCCGACTGTTGGAACAAATTCGCCCAATTTGGATTGTCGGCGATCGTTAACTAAGCTTTAGCACTGACATAGCTAGGAATTAATGTATGTAGACTGATCGTCACTAAATATAGCTAATAGCCTCATGTTGTGGCATGAAATCTGACCATCACTAGAAACAGGTGTACTCCCGCGACAGGGTCGCAACAAGACTATTTATGACAAGGTTCGTCGCGTATATTAAGTGTATTATCGTGACAAGGCCGAAAACTAAGGAAAAAAGGGTCAATTGGCAACATAAGAGAGAATTTGTTTAATATGAGCATGTTTCACTATACACATGACACAGTAGAAGGACTGGGGCGAAGGTAGTGACAAATTACTGTGTAATAGATTCCCCCTAAAGTATGAAGCCTGAGAGAGTGGGAGGGGTGAAATGCTTTACAAAACTGTCTGAACTAGAACACCACCTGGAAGAACCTATAGGTACAAGTACAACTGATATCTCTGATATTGAAATACATGAAATCGAGGCATGGGCGCAGCCATCAAAAAGACATATGAACTTGGTCTGTGGTATGGACACAACCATCCAACTAGTAAGACCATGATAATGATAAAGGTATGGTTGCAGACATCCATGAAGACTTAGCTATGGTCGTAGCCATCCATCAAAGAGTCATGTATGTGATCATGAACCAATCCACATAGCGTGAACATGCGTGATCTTAGTCCGGGGTCTTGAAAGCCAACCGTTCATAGTACAAATTCTAACATGTGAATAGATGTGCTGAGGTCGAGCATGATAGAAAATCACTTGATTACTGGTCAATGATGAAAACTGTTAACAAGCATGAGAGAAACCACCAATAATTCTAATGGCTCTCAAGGTAATATCTAGTACAATCCACGAAGTGTGAAGAATGAGCTGAAGTCGAACACTCATGGAATCACCCAATCGATGATCAATGATGAAAGTCTATCATCAAGCATAAAGAACTTGCCATTGAGGCATGCAAGCTCCAAGGTACCAAAGGGGATCTCTAGATTAGTCTCCTGGATAATGAGCTGGCATAGACAAGAGATGATCCATCACAGGAGGGCCATAATGTTTCCCCCATCAATGACATGAGATGAGGAACAAGTGGTAGATGGTGAAGCATAGTATCAAAGGAGGAGGTGAGGATGTGAACTGCAGAAGGATTATAGTCTTGAACATGTCGGAGACATGACTTCAGAGGGTGGAATCATTTAGGTACCAAGGGATCAGAGGCTTGATGTAGATAGCATGGATCATATGGAATGAGGCTAAATGGCAACTCAAAACCCTGGAAGGCCAAATGACGATGTATGGATATCCCAACTTGATAAGAAGCAAAAGTGTCAATATTCAAGAGTGACTAGCTGTTGCAAGTAATCAATGAAAAATTCCAAATTTTCCACCACCATTGCTGGCGAGTACCCCAATTATTTTTGAAAACAAACTTGAAGGGGATAGCATATGCTTGTAATATAAGTTTGACCTTCGGTCGAACCCAACCTATTAATAGTTTAACGAGCCCTAGGGAGGAGAAGCTCAAGTCTCGTCATGGTGACGAGTTCGATTTCGTCAGGGTTTAACGAGTCTGACATAGGTAAAACTCAGAGTTTTTTTCATGTTTAGAGAGCTTGAAAAAGAAACGGAAAAGAAAACTCCAGGGGGGTCATTTTTCATAGATTTGTGTCTCTCGAGCCCAAAAAAGTATAAAATAATACTCAAGAGAACCACTTGGCCATTACGATCAAGGAGTAATTTTCGTCATTAGTGACCTCGAGCCAAAAGATTAGAAAAGTGATCGAAGACACGTCATTTCGTAACCAATATCGAACCCCAAATGACAAAAGTCCGACAATCTTTTTGTGTTTATACAGTTGGAAAAGAGCTCAAAGCAGACTGCCTTTTTAATTCTATTTAATGAGTCAAAAAGGAAAAACTCGGCAACCTTTTCATATTTTACGAGTCAGAAAAGAGCTTAAAGGTGACTCGTCCTAGAGGAATGAGTGGTATAAAGGGTAGCAACTGGTTCCGACAATGGTGGAACTGCTCAAAACATGTAATGGTCAAGAGGCTGGCTAATAAAACCACTCATCGCTACGGTTCCTTAGGAAAGGAAAAACAACCAAGTGAAAGCATATGATTGACCAAAGAGATGGTGGTGATGAAATGAAGCAACCAAGGCTCATCCAGCAGAATTTAGCAGATAAATGACAATCACGAGATGTAAATCAGGTATGGGTTCATTTTTACACAAGCTTGAAATGAAAAACTATGCTTGTTTTGAGTTTGTATACCCCCAGGCATAACGATGCAAATCGAGGTACATGCCCCCCAAGCTTCATTGCATTCAACGAGGTGGATGGAATGAAGGTTCACTTTCGAGATCTTGGAAAGACTCGACTTGGATTTTAAGAGATCTTAATCAAAGACTCGATTCGGAAAAGGTAGTTGTTTCATTTTTTACTTTTTTTAAATGAGGTTGACACAATGAAAGAACTATCCTCATAACCCTTGTTTCATTTTTTAACGACGTTGACACAAGCTGAAGAACTTTCCTCAAGACTCCTTGTTTTATTTTTTAACGAGCTTGACACAAGGTCAGGAACTATGCTCATCACCCCTATTTTCATTTTGTAATGACGTTAACATAGGAACAGACTATCCTCATCACTCCTTGGTTCATTTTTTAATGAGGCTGACACAGGAACAAACTATCCTCGTAACCCCTTGATTCATTGGCCATATGAGAACATGGCTCCCAAGAGGTCTTCGCAGGATGGAAGATACACACTCTGGGAGGAATGCATGTCATGGGGCACTAATGACAAATTGGGTTCCAATGCCTCCAGTACATGATGTATGAGACCATCTACATGATCAGCAGTGAAGGTGGCGACAGAATGGGTATCCACATAATTGACATGTAGCAAGGAAGGTACTGCTTGCGGATGAGAACCAATGGGGGATGATGGTGGTACAAAAGGCACTGGGTGACTAAAGAATGACAATTGATCAATAGTCACCATTCTTCCATTGTGTGGAAAACAAACCACACGGAAAAGTGAAGAAACAATAGCTCCCATGGCATAAACATAGTCATGGCCAAGGAGAAGACTGAAATCTAAAGAACCTTGGACAACCATGATGTCGATATAGACAGTTTTACCTCCCAAAGTAACAGGAAGCTTCGGGAGGATCCCTAAAGTTTGACTGGTTCCTCCGTCAAATGCCAACAGATTCTGCATGACCGGTACAAGCTGTGGGGAGCCCAAAGCTTGCCAAGTAGTGAAAGGCATGATGCTAACCAACACACCCTCATCTAGGATAGTGCCAAGTACTTCCTTATCATAGGCATGTATTGTAATCTAGAAAGGCATGTAGGATGGAAGGCGGAAAGTAGTGAAGTGACTTTAGTTGAAGGAAACGACTGAACTACTTGGTGGGGTAATCGTATGATTGTCCCCTGCTCTACAGGAACCGAAAAAGGACCCTCTAAATCAACGGGAATAGGAGGGTCATTTTCAGACTCAGGAGAATCTGAGAAGACGAGAAGAACATGGGCATGATGCTCTTCTGAAACAGAGTGATTAATGGGTGGTGAACCCAAGTCGACACTCTCTTCAACCAATGTTTGGTCTAGGGCAAGCTTAGCACAATCAGGTTCAGGAAGAGGAGGATGGACAAGAGAAGAATCCATATCGATCTCTTTGTCAGTGGGGAGAGAGTCTGAAGAGAGCCTCTGATAGCCAAGGGGAAGTTGGGGTGAAGAAGCTGTAAGACTTTCCAAAATGGCGGAAGCTTTACACATGAGCGGACAAAGGTGAAGGGGATGGTTACCTTCACATAGCCTACAGGAGAATCAAATCTTCCCTTTCTTCTTACCATTGCCAGTTGATAGGGTAGCATCGCCATGAGCTTTAGAGGACAACGAGGGATGAGCCAGATTGTGAGACCATACTTCTAAGATACTAGGAATACCAGGACAATCACGAAGAAGATGGTCACCCTTTGTTATAGACATTTTTGGGCACTACAACCCCAAGCATGAAATGTCCATAAACCAAGGGCTCCTAAGTCCCTAAAAGTGTTGTTCTAACCCCTAAAGGAGAAAGGTCAACTGATTACAGCTTCTCCCAGAAGTTCTCCATGAAAAACTGCTCAAAATTGGTCAAAACAAGATCATTTCAGCTGCTCCATAGGCAAAGTGCATTGCATCTCACTGTCACACGGAATCTATCAAGGGTGCGGACATGACTGACCTTCCTAGAAGTCTAAGACATTCTAATGACAAACAAGACAAAATGGAGTGATCTTTCTCTAAATACACCTTTTACAACATGAAAACTACAAGTGTTTAGGCTTACCTTAAAAATGCTGTTGTTGAAGTCCGTTCTTGACGATCCGGATGAGCTCCTCCTTCAAGTCAATTCCTGCAACCACAAACAATCAAACAATTACCAAGCACTTGTATTTCATATAATAAAACATATATTCAACATGCAGACCAAGGAACACATGAAATAACTCATTAACACAAGCTATTGAGAAAAATAAACCAGTTTGTATTAATAACAAACAAAGAAACTCTTACAACCTGGCCTTGGTGTTGTGCAAGTTCCTCCCAGGGTCCATCAAGGGTTTTCCTCTACTTTGACAAAGCTCACCCTCTCCCAAGTAGAATCAAGTGAAGACAATCTCTCCTCACAAAGGCTCTAATGGAAGACCTAAATCCTGCAGCATTTACCCAAAAAAATGTATAGCTCCAACCTCCTCTCCTTTTGGCTCAATGCCTTTATTTATAGTGCTGTAAAGAGGTTATTCAGGTCCACTATCAATGGGATCATATGGGTGGGATAGCTCCCTTATTGATGGGATAAGTTCAATAGAGATACATGAACCAACTGGAGGCATCCATTTCATCAAACCGACCTCTAGAATGTTCTAGAAGTAACCACAAGTAACTTTTTCAAGATAAAACTCGCGCATTTTGCCTTTTACAGAGGGACGCACCTGTCCCTTAACATACAGAGCGTCCATGGACGCAGATTTTGTGAACATGGTCAGCGTCCCCGCAGGTAAGGCTAGAGAGAACCTGCGACCCCAGAGATAAACATGATTTTTACAAGACTTTCTCTCTTCTTTGAGTTTGAGATGGATAACAGAGGCATGAGACTTGCCTAAGAGGGTAGCATGACTGTTGATTTGAGCCATACTAACTGTAAGTAGTCAAGGTGACATTTTTTAGTGTAACACTCACCTAAACACACACTGTGTGGGTACGTTGCATTTCAAAAATCCCTTCTATGGGGTGCGATGGGCGAGAAGTGACAAATGGAAGTGTCATTCCGCGAGGTGGAGAGGCATGGAAACTTCCAGGAACTTCTCCTGTGACACTTGCCTCTCTGGATTCGACCAAGGATGAGTAATAGATCATCAATCTCCAAGTGGAAGCAAGAACTATCAGAGGGAAGACACTAATCAAATCACAAGCTGACTCATCTCCCTTACAGATATCTATATATGGATCCCTCATCCCAGAGATCCGGAGGCTGGAATTTAGCATATTGTAAGGAATTGCTGTTGGTTTCTTGAGACAACATCAGATTTTTGGGTGATCTAAGCTTTGTATGAGGTGAAGAGGGGCTTCCTTTCTGAGAGGATGATGCTGGGTCAGAACAACTGGTTGTAACTCCCCTTGGCTCTTTCTTGTTTATCAATAAAAGCTATTCAAGTTTTCCTCCATACTCTTGTGTCATTTATGTTTGCTGCATTTGTATGGTCAATTTACATCTGATCCTAGATTGTTTATGATTATAGATCCATGTTCTTGTATAGCGCTATGCTACTGTGATCTTACAGGTACTCTGTGAAGCTGGGCGTGCAAGGGAGCAAGTAGCGAAAGACTATCAAGAGAGAGATGAATCGAATCAGGAGATTAGCGTAAGACAGAGGTTGGTCTTCTTTGTTCTTCTCTCATCTATACTTCATAAAG
Source organism: Pinus tabuliformis (assembly GCA_031772625.1). Lineage (NCBI taxonomy): Eukaryota > Viridiplantae > Streptophyta > Pinopsida > Pinales > Pinaceae > Pinus > Pinus tabuliformis. Next base: position 1,540,027,296 of record CM062804.1, on the reverse strand, counting down.
GAAAAATGAAAGTAGCTTTGCTTTGTTTGTTTCTAAGGTAGCTATCACACCTTAGTGGGATAAGCAGTTCTGTGTAGACATTTTTCCCTGTAACAAAATGGTGACTCCGCTGGGGACGAATTAGTTTGTTTGTTTATCTTCCTTGTTGTCTATTTTATAAGCTTACAGACGGAGCCTGAAGTCGAGCCAGGTAGCTTTCGAATTGCATTTGTTATGCAAATGCAAAGTACATAAATGCCATTTCAGTCAATCTCCGGGATTTTTTTATAAATTAAACAACTGATTTACGAACTCTCTGATTGCCCTTTGTGATAGCTCTTAGATCCTCCTTAGATCTACCCCTGATTGTTGCATTACTGATTACCATTTACTCGGCCAAAACCCATGAACTGAACTGCAAACTATGACCTAGAACCCAAGTAAAGTCTCATCTCTGGCCCAGCGTAGGTATTGTTCTGAGAATCTGAAATTCAGCGCACTTCCCGAGTGTAGTAGGTGCGCTGCATTTCAAATTCCCCGTGTCACAGGTGCGTTGATCAGACTAGGCATTGTTCAATTTTGGTTTCTATAGATCATTCTTTCCAGTTCTATTCATGAATTTTGCTGCCTGTGATCAGTATATCTCTGTTTGAAACCCTTTTTCTTTGTTGTTATTCTGCCTCCTTTGTACAAAAGAACTGTAAATGTTTTTGTGTGTTTGTTGGGTCATTTTCAGTTCTCCTTTACAAAAATAACGCAATCGTACTGTCGTCCTTTGATTTGAAAGCGTCGCAAGTGTCATTTTTAGGCATAGGAAAGAGTTTGATTGCTGTAGATAGTCGATTATCCTGTTACTATTGTATTTGGTCTGAATTTGTAATTTTTCTAGTGTCGAAAACAAGTATTCATTTCCAAATCGTAAGGTGTTGTGATTGCCTCCATTTTTGATTTCGAAAATAAACTTGTTGATAACTGTCGCTTGAAAAGTAATTCAGATTTGTGCATCAACTTTCTTTTTATCATTTACATACTAAGAAAGTCGAAAACAAATATATGCATGTGCATTTGCATTTAGATTTTCTGTTTGGTTTGATTTAGGAAAGTGCATTTAGAGTGTGCTCTTTGCTCTTTGTGAAAGAATACTGTCTCTCTTTCCTTAGTAGCTAGGATTTTCATTGCACAAAGAAGATAAAAGACTGTTTATCATCTTAGATTGCATTTTAGGAATTACACATCTACATCTCGCGGTGAACCTGAAAGGCAAACTTCATAAACAAGATCAACTATAAAATAAATTCAATGAATCTAACAATGCTTTGGAACCTAATGCACAACATTTAGAAGTCTAGGCTAGAGACATATTCCGGCATCGTAAAGCCTGGCAACTGTTGTTCTCGCTGATGGTTGGGTGATTCCTCCACTTTGAGACAATAAGTGCCAGTACGGACTTGTGCTCCCACGTACCGTCGAGTATATTTTGGGAGACGACAATAGGCTTAATCCTTTATCCATAGGAAGCCGTGTCTGCTGCCCTATCGATCGCAACGCACTGAACACAGCATTCAGGAAGATTGACTGCCGTACCGTAAAAAGTATTCTGTAGTTTTGCGATTGGTTTAGTAATCCCTCTACCTAGATTTCCAGAGCAGTCTCTCTCATTCCTTTTCAGACTCCTTAACAGAAAAGGTCCATCTGAGCACTTGTCACTTCAGGCTCATTAAAAGTCGAAGGCGACTAGAGTCATCTTTTGTTTTTTCTCGACTCTTAAAAATTGAAAAAGCAAGTTGTGTCAAAGCGTCTAAAATTTATTTTAAATGGAATAATCATCACCCTTTCCTACATTGATCTTAGGTTGAAGAAAATGGAGTCCACCAACCAAGGAGTTCCCCTTGGAGGAAATCCTAGTCCCTTATCCTCTTGGGGAGATGTTGGTGCACCCCATATGGCCACATTGTCACTTCCAGGACTGACAATCGGCTTGCCCTTATGGCTCTTCTCAACCTCTGTTGTTCAGAACACCGCAATTCCTGAACAGTCAAGTCAGCAACTAGACGAATCCAAAGTTACCCGCCAACCTTCTACTTCCTCCATTCTTCCTATCCTCCTTCTTCTTCGCTTGATGAGGTTGGTAAAGCCAAAAATCAAGTACCTGAGAAGAAGAAGGAAAAGAAGAAGAAAGAGAAGAAGAAGAAGGAGCCAAAAGCGAAAGGGGGCAACCAAGCATCGTCTAGTGAAAATCCACACATTGCACCGACCAGGCCTAAATCGCCATGTGTCATTTGCAAAGGAGACCACTATCATAGAGATTGTCATTGCATCCCTCGGATCTTAAAGGACTAGTCTCCTCATTTGCACAACCTAGTGTTTTCAACCTCTGATGATCGTGTTGAAAACACACCGTCGACTAGTGAAAGTGAAGCCCCAGTAAAAAAAGGAAAATATGGATTTCCTTGTAAATTGTGCGAAGGTGACCATGCCGTCCACCATTTTCCCTTCTTAGACGAGGCGAAAAGATTTTTGGACGATCATCTGGTTTCACCGTTACGACTTCCTCCTGGATATAAAAAACTCTTGTCGAGTCTGTCGCTAGTCGAAAAACTGGCTAACCCGCCCAGATGGTCGGCTGAAGCATCTATCATTGAAGAAAAACCATCTGAACCCATACCAGAAGAAAGTCAAAAGGTCGAGGCAGCAGTTGACCCGGTCTTGCCTTCAGAGGTTTTGTCTTCAGATGATATAATCACAGAAGAGAATTAGGATGACACCGTCCAAATTCTTTTCGTAAGCACAGACTCCGATGAACATGGGGGCAATTTACCCATTCCTTTACCGCAGGAAGGAAGTTCATTAGAGTCATACCCAGCCGTCTATTCGGTCCCTCCTCCAATCAACCTAGTTGTCTCCTTCGACTGGAATCAGCTAGGCAGACCCCGTTTACCAGCTAGTGTACCATTCCGGATTATTGCTCAAGTATATAGAATGGTTATGGCTGGTACCATCATAGATGAAGGGGCTTCTATGAATATCCTTTCCTCGACTGCTTGGAAAGCGCTTGGTTCGACATCGCTTTTTCCTGAGATGAGAAATCTAACAGGCTTTGACAAAGGAACCAGTCGACCGTTATGGATCCTTCCCAATGTGCCCATAACACTGAGAGGGAAAACCATTCACATGAGCGTAATGGTAGTTCAAGGACCCTTGGATTATAATCTACTCCTTGGACGAGACTATATTTATTGCATGGGAGCCATTGTCTCATCACTCTTTAGAGTGATGTGTTTTCTGCACGAAGGAAGAGTGGTCAAGCTCGTAGACCAACTTTCATTTCCCGGATCACACAGAGCAAATAGTCATATACCACCCCTGAATGGTCTTTTCACACAAGGAATGTCCCATCAATCTCCAGTCCATCCACCTGATGACCGCGAGTGTTTCGGGAGACATGACTGAAACCCAGGGGGCATGCACCCTGGTCTGCTTCAGCAGGAAAACTTTGGGTATAGGGTAGGTTTCCGCGAGAGATATATGACTGGTCTGTACTCCCGTCCGTGATTGGAAGAGGGAGTTATTCTGGAACAAGATTCTCTTGTCAAAGTTACGTGTTTGGAGTAGCCTCCTCCACTCACCTTTGTCTATTTTGGTAGACATCGCCGAAGAAATGTTTTGTTTGTGCCGCGAATAGAACAATCTTTGGTAACCTGAAAGAGGATTACCTTTCCTGATAAAACAAATGTTTTGTCAGTTTGAACAAAAGGTGGCCTTGAAACTTTATTTTATACCTGGGGGCATGCAAACCTTTTGGCATGCAAGCGAAGAGCGACTATTTATTTTTTTAAATTTGTAGGTCCTCTAACCCTTTAAACTCGTAGGATTGATCGTTTCCTAACTTGCATAAAGAAAGGATGTGGGGCAAAACTCTAAAATTGGCATTTTTAAATGGGACATTCTTATTATACAACTGGATTAATCAAGTAGTTTTAGCGCATAGTTCAAGCTCGTTAAAAAATAAAGATAAGCCATGAGCAAATGTTTCCTCCCACGTTTAAGCTCATTAAAAAATGAACTATTCCTCGGTAAATAACCATCATGAATGTAGTACTTCAGCCTTTAAAAGACTTGGTCGCGTTCTCACCATCACCTCCACTCTGTATTGGCCGATCATTCACCTCCATTTGATTGTTTACCCATTTTGAGGAACAACTGCGAAGAGTGATCTCACTAGCCATCCTTGTAACACTGCCATGATTGGAACATTCCAAACCTTACCTGGAATCAACTGCTACCCATTTTTATCACTCGTTCCTCAAAAGACGAGTCTCCTTTAAGCTCTTTTCAACTGACTTGTAAAATATGAAAATATTGCTGAGCCATTGGCCTCTCCAGCTTGTTAATGGGACCGGAAGCGCTATCCCTCCTTTAGATTTTAATCTTTTTGGACCTGGGGGATTATTACACAAAAAGATCGAGCGCTTGTTTTGTTCAGCTCATTAAAAGTATCGAAAATTCATCCCTTATATATTGTTTTATACTTTTTCAGACTTAAGGGATTAGATGACGAAAAAGGAATTTTGGAGTTTCCTTTACATTCCTTTTTAGACTCTCTAAAATTGAAAAGGACCGAGTTATCTTTGTCGCTAAACTCGTTAAAAATTAATAGTGACAAACTTGTCTATAGACGAGAACGAGTTTCACTATCGCTAGGCTCGTTAAAACATAGCGATGGGTTTGCCTGAAGGGAAAATTATAGAACAAGCATATGTTATCCTCCTCAAGCTTGACAAAAATAAAGAGGTACTGGTCAGCAATGACTGGGGAAAAATTGAGAAGAAAACTTGAAGAAACTTTGTTGGTAGCAAGTCGCTCTTGAACATGACACTTTCACTCCGCATCCAAGTCGGGTTGGGTTGTTTCATTCACCGATCACATCACCATGGTCCCATCACACCATCCACATTTGGGGTCAATGCTACCAATCCATCACGTCAGTGTCGCTGATATGTTCAAGAGAAGTCATTCAGAGAATTCACCTGTGTCTCACCCGCTACAATACATTTACGCTCCATTCTTTCATGACCGCCACCCTAAACCTTATATCACCAGATCGTTTTCACCTCAATTAAAATCATTTGCTCCGTTCCGTGTCATTGATGTGGGATTCATTAAGGCCCTCCTATGATGGATTGCTTCTTGTCGACATCAGCTAATTATCCAAGAAGTCGATCTAGGAACACCCCATTCAGTACTTTAAAGCTTGCATGCCTCAAATGCAAGTTTCTCACTTCCGGCGACAGGTTTACATCAATGACCTTCGACCGAAAGATTTTGCGTGGTGTTCGACGCCAAGTCCTTTATTCACACCACGTGAATTGTACTGCAGTACCTTGAGGGTCATTATCATTATCGGTGATTCCTCTCACGCCTGTTAACAACTTACATCATTGGCTGGTAATCAGGTGATGTCTTTACATGTTCGACTCCAGAACATCTCTCACATGGATCGACTTGTACTTCGAGTGAAGATCGAACGAGATTGAAGATCCCGGATCTAGTTTCATCCATTTGGGCTACGATATATATTCAGGGAAATAAAGACATCAAATGTACATCATTGCTGCACAGATAATCATCCAATCAAAGGGATGACGGCTCTATCAGAATCATCAGTCTACACTCAGACGATTGTCTGTCCTATGTACATGAAAATGAATTTATAAAGCTGAGCATGGGAATGCTCGCCTCAGCTAGATCATCAAAATATTATGAAGATAATGTATTGTATTGTATCTTATTACAGGTCTCCTCCCAGCTTGAAAGAACTTTGGATCCTCATAATAAAGCATTTCACCTGACATCAAAAGATTAACGACCTCATGCTTTAGGGGGCAACTATTATAGACATTTTTTGGCACTACAACCCCAAGCATGAAATGTCCATAAACCAAGGGCTCCTAAGTCCCTAAAAGTGTTGTTCTAACCCCTAAAGGAACAAGGTCAACTGATTACAGCTTCTCCCAGAAGTTCTCCATGAAAAACTGCTCAGAATTGGTCAAAACAGGATCATTTCAGCTGCTCCATAGGCAAAGTGTGTTGCATCTCACCTAAACACACTGTGTGGGTGTGTTGCATTTCAAAAATCCCTTCTATGGGGTGCGATGGGCGAGAAGTGACAAATGGCAGTGTCATTCCGCGAGGTGGAGAGGCATGGAAACTTCCAGAAACTTCTCCTGTGACACTTGCCTCTCTGAATTCGACCAAGGATGAGTAAGAGATCATCAATCTCCAAGTGGAAGCAAGAACTATCAGAGGGAAGACACTAATCAAATCACAAGTTGACTCATCTCCCTTACAGATATCTATATATGGATCCCTCATCCCAAAGATCCGGAGGCTGGAATTTAGCATATGGTAAGGAATTGTTGCTAGTTTCTTGAGACAACATCAGATTGTTGGGTGATCTAAGCTTTGTATGAGGTGAAGAGGGGCTTCCTTGCTGAGAGGATGATACTGGGTCAGAACAACTGGTTATAACTCCCCTTGGCTCTTTCTTGTTTATCAATAAAAGATATTCAAGTTTTCCTCCATACTCTTGTGTCATTTATGTTTGCTGCATTTGTATGGTCAATTTACATCTGATCCTAGATTGTTTATGATTATAGATCCGTGTTCTTTTATAGTGCTATGCTACTGTGATCTTACAGGTACTCTGTGAAGCTGGGCGTGCAAGGGAGCAAGTAGCGAAAGACTATCAAGAGAGAGAGGAATCGAATCAGAAGATTAGCGCAAGACAGAGGTTGGTCTTCTTTGTTCTTCTCTCATCTATACTTCATAAAGGAAAAATGAAAGTAGCTTTACTTTGTTTGTTTCTAAGGTAGCTATCACACCTTAGTGGGATAAGCAGTTCTGTGTAGACACTTTTCCCTATAACACCCTTGCACAATTTACAACAAAACTTAACCTTCCGCGGAGGAGCAGAAGGTGGTCCGACCTGAGATGTACTCAGAGAAATAGCTGCACAAGTGGCCTCATGTTTATCGAACTTCCTCTTCTTCTTCATCTTCTTATTCTTCTTATTAGTCTCCTGGTTACTAGATGTGGAACTTTCACCAGGCGAAGGAGGAGAGGAGGAGGAAGAAACAGGGGAATAAGGCATAGGCTCAACCTTGGAATCATCATGTCATGTTTTGGATGAAGGAGACAGTGGAATAGGAGTCATGACACTCAAGACCACTGAGGTTGAAAACAACCAAACATGCAAACCGATGGTTAACGCAGGCAAGGAAAATGTTGCCATATATGGAGCACTTATATTTCTAAAAGGAGGAAAGGGACCAGGATTTCCATCTGGGGGAAGACCTTGACCAATAGACATGGGGACTATTTCCATCGAGAACAAGCCTAAGAAACACTCTTATCACAAGTAAGAACTTGAGTTGTTACCAGGAATATTTCGTGGGTAGTAAATTTTATGACACAAGAACAAAACTTGACCTTTTCATGTTTCAAGAGTCGAGAAAAGGACGAAAAGGTGACTCTATCTCTTTCGAGGTTTAATGAGCCTAAAAGGACAAGTGTGTTATAGACATTTTTGTGCCTTACAGCTCTAAGCATAAAATGTCCATAAACCAAGGGATCCTAAGTCCCTAAAAGTGTTGTTCCTACCCCTAGAGGAACAAGGTCAACCAATTACAGCTTCTCCTAGAAGTTCTCCACCAGAAACTGCTCAGAATCAGTCAAATCAGGATCATTTCAGCTGCTCCACTAGCTAGCTGCGTTGCATAGCACCCCAATACACTAGCTAGGTGCGTTGCAACGCACCTAAATGCACTACCAAGGTGTGCTGAGCGGGAAATGAAAAATGGCAGTGTCATTCTGCGAGGTGGACAGATAATGGAAGCTTCCAGAATCTTCCCCAATGACACTTGCCTCACTGAGTTCGACCAAGGATGAGTAAGAGGCTCTCAGTCTCCAAGTGGAAGCAAGAACTGACAGAGAGAAGCCACAAGTCAAATCATAAGCTGACTCATCCTCTTTGCATACATCTATATATGGATCCCTCATCCCATAGATCCAGAGGCTGGAATTTTGTACTTTGCAGAGAATTACTGTTGATTTTGAGATAGAGATCAGTGCATTGGGTGATTTATGCTTTGTTAGAGGTGAAGAGGGGATTCCTTTGCTGGGGGGTTGATGCTGGATCAGGAATCATCGGTTGTAACTCCTCCTGGACCTTCTTGTTATATCAATAAAACTATTTGAGTTTCTCCTACATGCTTGTGTATCAATGATGTTTTGTTATATTTGCATGTTTAGCTTAAATCTGATCATAAGCTATTTATGAATGTAAATCGATGTCTTTGTGTAGTTTTCCTCTTCTGTGATCTTGCAGGAACTTGGTGAAGCTAGGCAAGTAAGGGAGCAGGTAGCTGGAAGCTGTCAAAGAGGAGAGAGATTGGATCAAAGGACTAGCGCAAGACACAGGTTGGTTCATCCTATTCCTCTTCGTTTACAGTTCATAAAGAAGAATACGAAAATAGTTTTCCTTGTTTGTTGCTAAGGTACTGTCACACCTTAGTGGGATAGGGGCGTTCTGAGTAGACACTTTTCTCGTCAACAAAATGGCGACTCCGCTGGGGATCATGTCTAGTTAGTTTGTTTGTGTTTCTCTTGTTGTTTGTTTCATAAACACATAAGTAGCAATCGAACTGCATTTGCCATTATCAAATGCAAAGTAGACACCTGCTATTTCAATCCACTCACTAGATTTGTTTATGATTTGAACAGAGGATTCACAAATGATCTGATTACCCTTTGTGATAGCTCTTAGACCTCTTTTAAATCCACCCTCTGATTGTGCATTACTGATTGCTTTTACTTGGCCAAAATCCATAGATTAAACTGTAAACTGTGACCCAGAACCTGGATAGAAGTCTCGTTTCTGCCCCAGCGCAAGCACTGTGAAGAGACTCTGCATTTCAACGCAGTTCCTGAGAGGGCTACCCGCGCTGCAATTTAGTTTCTCTGTGTAACAGGTGCGCTGATCAGCCTTTCCCTGTGTAGCTGAGGTTCTTTGCTTCATTTTTCAGTTTTGTCTCTGATTTTGCAGCCTTTGATCAGTGTGTGTCGGTTTTAAAACCCCTTTCCTTTGCCTTAATTCCGCCTCCTTTGTACAAAAAGGCTGTAGATGTCCTTTGTGTGTTTGTTACATCATTTACAGTTTTCCATTGAAAAAGTAGAATAGTCATACTGTCGTCCTTGGATTTAGATCTATCGTAAGTGTCGATTTTGATCTTAGGAGAAAGTTTATTTGTTGTTGACAGTTGATTATACTTTTACTTTTACCTTTGGTTTGAATTTGTCACTTTCTAGTGTCGAAATGAGTGTTTATTTCAAAATCATAAAGTGTCGTAATCTTCTCTACCTTTTGATTTCGAAAAGAAGCTTGTTTGTGTTTTTCACTTGAAAGCAAATTCAGATTGGTACATCAACTTTATTTTTAGGCATCAATATTAAGAAAGTGAAAACAAATACATGCATATGTGCATTTACATATTGATAGTCTGTTTGGCTTGATTTAGGAAAAGTGCATCTACAGTGTGCTCTTTGCTCTTTGAGAAAAGATTGTGTCTTTCTTTTCCCCTTGTAGCTAAGATTTTCATTGTTGAAAAGAGATAAAAGCTTGCTTATCATCTTTAGATTGCATTTTAGGAATTACATCTACATCTCGTGGTGATCCCAAAAGGCAAACTTCTAAGAAAGATCAACTTAAAATAAACTGAATGAATCTAACAACGCTTTGGAACTTAACGCACAACATTTAGAGGTCTAGGCTAGAGACGTATTCCGGCGTCGTAAAGCCTGGTAACTGTTGTCCTCACTGATGGTTGGGTGATTCCTCCACTTTGAGACGATAAGTGCCAGTACGGACTTGTGCTCCCACATACTGTCGAGTATATATTGGGAGACCCCTATAGGCTTAAAACCTTTTATCCATAGGAAGCCGTGTTGGCCGCCCTACTGATCGCAATGCACCAAACACAACATTCGGGAAGATTGACTGCCGTACCGTAAAAAGTATTCTGCAGTTTTGCGATTGGTTTGGTACTCCCTCTACCTAGATCTCCAGAGCAGTCCCTTTCATTCCTTTTCAGACTCCTTAACGGAAAAGGTCCATCTGAGCACTTGTCACTTCAGGCTCATTAAGAATCGAAGGAGACTAGAGTCATCTTTTGTTTTTTCTCGACTCTTTAAAACTGAAAAAACAAGTTGTGTCAAAAGCGTCTAAAATTCATTTAATTCGGAAACATAATTCCCCTTTTTATTTTAGTTGATCGAGTAATCCGCAATTGTGGAAGAAAGTCAATTGAAACCCCGTTGTTCGCGGAGGCTTACGAGTCAACCGTCTTTGTCTCCGGAATCGAAACCAGTACGGACAAAGAGAACTCATTTAACCGGTTCGAAATCTCCTATTAAAGTTAGAACAAGTGTTCCAACAACATCCGAGATTCCGGTTACTCCAAACATTTCTGGAAACCCTGCCTCTACAGAAGAAGTTCAACAGCCACAAAGGGACAGTGATACTGATCCTAGCCTAAGAGTAAACACTTGTGTTACTGAACCAGTTCCATCTACAACATGTTCGGAGAGTCTTGCTCTTCAAACATCTGTCGCTGTCAATTCCACCCCTTCTTCGGCACCAGAAATATTTTACGGACCTGACGGTCTTCCCCTTCCACCTGGTTTGATTGCGATTGAAGAAATTGTAGAAGATCCTCAAACAAGTACTCCAACGCACTTTGGAGTCAGGGTCACTCTATATCCTTCTTCATCAGAAGTTAGTCTACCACCAGTGGAAGTTCCTGTAGAATCGCTAGGTAATCTTTTGGATAGACTCCAAATGTCTGAACAACCGTCAACATCTAGGACTGTGTCGACTGACACAGCGACAGCAGAACTCCCTGCCGTCACTCCGACAATGTTTGTCGGCATACCGTCTGTCCCAACTAGCTCTCAACCGCTAGAAGGAGCCCACTCAGGGGCTATTTCGACAGTCTGGTCCGTTCCTGTTTGTTCAACCGGAATAATATCTGGAAACTCTTGTGTTGAGTCTCAACAAATTGATCCATTTGGAGGTCAATTTGGGCAGTCTGGTCCCCAAGGGAAAACAATCCCCTTGAGTTCTGGATTACCACCATATGGGGGGCAGTATGCCCTATCATTATCCCCTCCGGGAGGATATCCATACGGGAGTTCACAGCAATATTCAGGTTATACTGGAATTACCTCAAGTGGTTGGGTACCTATACTACCTCAACAACCAAGGGTTGTGTATTCGATGCAACAATGTGTACCTATGTCGAATATCCTGACTACACCAGCTATTGTGACAGTGTCACAAGTTCAAACGCTGCCTGTTGTATGTCAACCTCAGATTGCTCAGGTTGTAATGCAACAGCCCCTTGACCCTGTGACTCAACCACAATCGCCAACTAGTGGGGTGACACAGGTCCAGACGAGTACAATTACCCCACACCTTGGTCCAACGGTTAGTATAGCGCAACAACACATGGCTTCTCAACCATGGATGGTGCAATACCAACAACCACAATTCCAACAAGTATACCAAGGTTCTGAGCAGCAAATCTTTGCGAACAGTGGATAGCCGTACATTCAAAACGGTCAAAATCAACCATTTTACAATGGTCATGTCCACCAACCGTATCAGTCATACCAGCATCAAATGCATTATGTTGGCATGCAAAGACCAAATGCTCAGGCAATCCCATCTTACCCTAGGTATGCTTCACCTAATCTGAATCAGCAGTTACCATTCGTGGCAACTTTAGAGTTACCTGATTTAAACCGGTTAACAAATGATACAATTGCTTACGCCCCTTGGTGGCCAGCGATTCCTCATAAACTTCCATCAGATATTCCTAAATTTAATGGAAATTTGGGCAAAGATCCATCGAATCACGTGATGACATTTCATCTATGGTGTTCATCAAACACCCTAAACGATGATTCGATAAGGCTTGGCCTCTTCCAGAGGACGTTAACAGGTCCAGCGGCAAAATGGTACATTGAATTTCCTAGAGCTTCGTTTGAAAACTTCAGTACCTTAGCCACAACCTTTTTAACCCATTTTCAATTACCAATAAGGTATGAAACGGGAACAGAACTCCTTACCAACTTCAAACAGACAACGGCCACTCACATATCTGATCATATACATGAGTGGCGACGTCGTCGTAGGATGGTAAAAACGTACATTCCCGATCAGCTATTAGCTGAATGGTTTATCAAGTCATTACTACCTTCCATTATGGAAGATGTGGCAAATGGGGGAGTCGTAACGGAAGAACAAGTTATCGCTTGTGCGCAATATCTGGACTTGATCTATACTCAGTCCGGCATGCTCTACGACAAAATACCTGACGCCCCTAGACCGGAATTCTCAATTCCTCCTCCTCCTAAATCGAACAATGACTCTCACGCCAGCGATGGCGTGATTGGCACAACAGACATGAAATCGACAAAGGCTACATCTAATAAGGCCCGTAAGATTTCAGATCAAAATGCAAAAGACGAACTTCTTGCTTCGGAAGTAAATGCCGTATCGACGGATAAGGGCAAAGAAACCAAACAACCAGGAAGCAAGAAGAAAATCAAAGGGAAGAAGAAGAAATAGGATGAATCATCACCTGAAAAATCTTCTTCAAACCCTCCTGGAAATAGGAAACCAAAAAACCCATGCTATATATGTGATGGAGATCATTGGACCGCAGATTGTCCACACATAGCTGAGCTTAAAAAATTCTTTAAGAGTTCGAAAACTTCAGCAGTGTTAACTGATCCGTTTCCAAATCCAGGAGAAAATCTGGTTGAAAGTGGAAATGCTTCCCCGTCTCAAGTGCTAATGTTGTCGATTTCGAGACAGCAGAATGATGCTTTGATTTTGACAGGGAACAAAGATTACGAGAATCCGCAGCTGTCGAATAACAAGGATAAAGATCAACCAAGTAGTTCGACCACAACTTCGACCGAAGTTGTACCACCCATCATTCCCGAATTAACAATAAAACCGCTGAAGGGAGTAGTACACAAGTCGACATTTAATCCCCGTGCTAGAGCGGCACAACATTATAACATAGTGGAAGATTTGGCCCAATCGCCATCCGCTATGTCGACTCTTGAAGTACTACAAAATTTCCCATCCCAAAGGCAGGCTTTGTTATCGGCGATTGGTGGGATTGACCCAAAGGATTCCAATATTGTATCCTTCGACCACAAAGGATACGATCCTCGGTTGCCGGCTCAACTAGCTTTCCTTGTTCAAGTGAAAGCCCTCAACAAAACTGTTCATCGAACAATTATTGATGAGGGGGCATCTACATGTATTATGTCGATGAGTTGCAGGAAAACTTTAGGATCTCCAACCTTGTCGCGATCCTCGACAACGTTAAAAGCATTCGACGGAAGGACATATAACCCATATGGTATCCTAAATAACTTGAAAGTTGAGCTAGGGGGGAAAACGGTAGAAATAGATGTTGAAGTCATCGATGGGAATCTTGATTACAACATCCTACTAGGAAGACCATGGATATATGCCATGGCAGCTGTTGTGTCGACCTATTTTAGAAAGATTGCATTTCCCTTTCAAGGAGGGATTACAATCGTCGATCAACAAAACTTCCTCCCCAATGGTTCTCAAGTTACAGGAAGCATTCCCATGATCCATGGAAGCCCCCATTCGCTTCAGAATATCGGAGTAGGCCTACAAAAAGATCCTATACTAATGGGAACTTTCGCTCTTCCACCTCCAATCAATCTAGCGAAAGTAGCGTCGATAGGAACCTGCAATATGATATCTTCCACAAAGATCTCAGAAAACGATATCAACATGGATCATGCAATGGTTTTGCCCCCAAGCCCAATAGAAATATTATAGCAATCAATGTTTCTAGCATGGGAGGCAAACCCAAATCAACGCTCATCAAGCGTTTGGATAGATAGGTCTAGAGAATATGGCACCCCTTCAGATCCTTGGTCGCAAGTGCATGTCACCGACGAAGGAATTCTCCAAGCTATGGTAGTTGAAGGAGCACCATGGAATGATTCCCACCATCGTTCCCTTCTTCCGGATTGTGAAGAAGAGACTCAACATGACCTTTATCATCCATCAGTATTTGATTTCCTTTCAAATACTGTAAATACGGTGGATTCCGAGCGAAACTTATCCAACATTGAAGAGACTATAGCCATAAATATCTCGACTAAAACAGATGTTGTAGAGAATATTTATGTTGGCAAATGTTGTTCTCCTTCAGAACTGGAAATATATAACGCTCTTTTTCGCGAATTCAGAGATGTCTTTGCTTGGTCATACAGTGAAATGCCAGGCATCGACTCGAGTATCGTTGAACACGAAATTAAGATGTATCCAGATGTCAAACCGGTACGACAACGGCTCAGGCAGGTGCACCCCAAGAAAGCCGCTGCCATTAAGGCAGAAGTTGAAAAACTTCTCCATGCTGGTTTTATCTACCCGGTTCCTTTGACCGATTGGGTATCCAATATTGTCCCTGTTATGAAGAAACAAGGGACAATTAGAGTGTGTGTCGATTATAGGGATGTAAATCAAGCTTGTCCAAAAGACAACTACCCTACACCCTTCATCGACCAAATAATTGAGGAATGCGCCGGATGCGCAATTTTTTCATTCATGGATGGATTTTCCAGGTATAATCAAATAAATATCCGCCCACAGGACCAGTCAAAGACTACATTCATTTCTCCGTGGGGCACATTCGCATATCGAAAATTACCCTTTGGTTTAGAGAACACGGGAGCGACGTTTCAGAGGGCAATGAATTATGCCTTCCATGACATCAAAAACATCGTTCAACCATACCTCGATGACCTTCCATCTCATTCGTGAAAGCGGACTGATCATCCGCAGCATTTAAGAGCGATATTTCTACATTGCCGACACTACAAGATACGACTCAATCCACACAAATGTGTATTTTGCGTCAGTTCTGGTCGTTTACTTGGCTTTGTAGTCTCCAAGGATGGGATTCGTCTCGACCTGTGCAAGGTCCAAGCAAGCATAAATTTGCCTCCACCTTCAAATTTGCTTCAGATTCAGAAACTCCAAGGGA
Organism: Pinus tabuliformis; assembly: GCA_031772625.1. Classification (NCBI taxonomy): domain Eukaryota; kingdom Viridiplantae; phylum Streptophyta; class Pinopsida; order Pinales; family Pinaceae; genus Pinus; species Pinus tabuliformis. The sequence continues at coordinate 1,540,012,153 of CM062804.1, read as the reverse complement.
AAGCAAACTTTCTGAGGAGGTTCATTCTAAATTACGCCGAACTTACTAAAGGTTATACATGTCTTTTGAAAAAGGAGGTACCCTTTTTCTGGGATCAGGTCGCACAAGCTTCCTTTGATGCTTTAAAAGATTCCCTAATGAAAGCATCTTTAATGTACGCCCCCGATTATCAAAGAGATTTTAACCTGTATCTGGCTGCAGCAGATACAACCATCGCAATGGTTTTAGTCTAAGAAGTCAATGGAATTGAACATCCTATACATTATTTAAGTAAGAACTTAAATGATACAGAAAGAAAATATTCTTACGTTGAAAAACTAGCACTTGCGGCTGTTCAAGCGATACAAAGATTTCGACACTATGTCCTCTTTCGGAAAAACTACCATTCTGTCCGATTGCAACCCCATGACTTATATATTGTCGCGACAGTTGTTGGGGGGCAAATATTCGAAATGGATAGCGATCCTTCAAGAGTTTGATCTGGAATTCGTAAAATCCAAATCAAAGAAAGCTCTAGTTTTTACAGAATTATTATGTGATCTCCCATCGTCGTCCAACGATGAAACATTCGAAGAATCAATCGTGGATGAAAATTTGTTTCTGATATCTACAAGCAATGAGTGGTATGGAGATATAATAATTTATCTCCAAACCCAAAAGTTTAGGCCTAACACCTCACACTCTGAACAAAAACGTATTCGATACCAAGCAAAAGACTACATGATCGTCGGTGATACACTTTACCGTCGTGGTATTGATACATTTCTGAGAAGGTGCCTCACCCATGAGGAGGCCGAAAAAGCCCTGAATGAGTGTCATTCAGGGGCCTGTGGGGGGCATCAATCTGGACATGCTACAACACAAAAAATCTTACGAGCTGGATACTTCTGGCCAACAATGTTCAAAGATTGCATAACCGCAGTCAGAAGTTGCCATGCTTGTCAAATTTTTGATAGCAAAACCAGAAGACCACCCACACCTCTACAGCCAATAGTTGCTGTTGGGCCGTTCGCCAAATGGGGCATCGATTTCATGACATGTAACCCCACCTCGACCGGGGGGCATGGGTATATCATAGTCGCAGTTGACTATTTTACCAAATGGGCTGAGGCGATGCCTACATTAGATAATACCGGTGAAACAGCTGCCCTTCTCTTTTTCAATCATGTAGTCACCAGATTCGGCGTACCACAGGCTATAGTCACAGATCATGGATCGCATTTTCGCAATCACATGATGCTCGAATTAGCTGCCAAACTAGGATTGTCTCACGACAGCTCTACTCCATATTATCCGCAAGCCAACGGACAAGTTGAAGTGATCAACAAGGTCCTGAAGCGCATGTTGCAAAGGATGATCGGAGTTCACAAAAGAAGGTGGCACCTAATCCTGTACTCAGCCTTGTGGGCTTACCGAACATTGGTAAGGAATGCAACCGGGTTCACACCCTTCCAACTGGTATATGGCCTGGAAGCAGTCTTACCAGTCCAGTGCGAAATCTCGTCTCTTAAACTCGCAGTTGATCTCCTCCCTGGAACTTCAGAAGAAGAGGCTTGTTTCTTGGAATTAATCCAATTGGATGAAACCCGTCGTGATGCCACTTAGGCTAACGAAGCCCATAAGAAACGAGTCAAGGTGCAGTTCAACAAAAATGTCAAACCCCGTGTCTTCTCAGAAGGTGACTTGGTCTTGCTTTATGACCAAGAATCCGATAAATTGGGAGCAGGTAAATTTAAGTCTTTATGGATGGGCCCCTATATTTTTAAACGGGTGTTAGCAAAAGGAGCCTACTAGTTAATGGATTATGACGGAATTCCACTGGCGCAACCTCGTAATGGGTTGTACCTCAAGCGTTACTATGCTTAAATAGTAACCAATATGCTTTTGTTGTATTTTGTTTTCGCTAAAGTGTTCGTTTTGGTCGAGTAATCCACCTTTTTACATTTATTGCAGATGTCAAACCTTTTGGAGACATGTGTTGGATATGCCGACGGAGTGAGTCGTAGTTCGCGGAACCTGTCCTCCGCAGCCTGGGCCATTTTTGATCCAAGCGGCGAGTTAGTAAGTTTCAGAGGTGTATGTATTGGTCAATCAACGAATAACATCGCTGAGTATAGCGCGTTGATAGAACTTCTCTCTGATGCCATCACCCATGGTATACGCCGACTAATTGTCAGGCTAGATTCACAACTCGTAATACTACAACTCAATGGTATATATTCCGTCTGAAACCCAGCTATTTATCGCATGTTCCTAAGGGTTAAGATTTTGGAAAGACAATTTGATCTTATTCAATACCAACATATTTCCAGAAACTTAAACACATTAACCGACTCATTAGCAAACTATGTGTTAGATAGACATTTGCAACATTTATAAAAAGAAACACATCATCAATGTTTTACATGTGGATCATATAGCTCAACCAGAATAAAACCCCAAAAATCAAAATATATATATAGCTGTTTATGGTTTACATATAATGTTCTGTAACCAAGACAAAATCGGTCACATGACCCAAAAACTCAAAATGCTAGGGGGCACCCTAGTCTAATGATGCTCGTGATAGCAAGTCACAGCTTGTGCGATCATGCGTAAGAGACGAGTCCATCGTCTAGGCACACCAGTAGTATGCCGCTGTAATTGCAAAGGTAGCTCGTCGATCCTCACATCTAGAATATCGAGAGTAAGGCTCTCAACCTGCTCCTGCACAGCTGTGAGATTCTCGGCCACATCAAGGTCACGAAGAATAACCCTCCCGGCGGCCTCTCCTACTGGGGCAACGGCTGGCACTCTCAGGCGAACTACTGGACGAACAGGACCAACATTTGCATGTACACATGAGTTTGATTAAAGTCTTGATAGAATAAAGCACAAGGACATTATAAGTAAAAAACAGTAAACAGTGATATGGTCAAAGATTTTACCAATAGCGCCCCACTACTTGCCATCCGGCAGTACTAAATCTGGATCACCCCGGAAGTCCATGCCAGCATATGGATACTCGGCATAAACCATCTCCTGACAATCAAACCACCTGAAGAAGGTATCAGAAAACGAAATCTGAGACTAGCCAGCATGCCTAGACATATGGTCAACCCATCTCTGCATACGTGGTTCAGTAGGAGAAGGTAAGTCAAGTGCAATGTACTGCGGCTGCATCAGTGGTATCTTCTCCAAGGCAAAGGCGGTCAAAATAGAACTGAACCCAAAGTTCTTCAACCTCCCGTGCTTTATCTTGGTCAACTGATTTTTCATCACAAGAAGTACTGCATCGCACCAGTTGGAGGCATTCCAAGGCATGCTGCATATAGGATCTGTTGGCTACATGAAGAGACGCACTACCGGCCATCCTACCAAAAGTAAACAGGATAGACCTAAGGGACTTGTCAGTGACATCACGGATGATGATCTTACTGTCTTTACTCGGCTGAGATCCTTCCCTGCAATACTGGCGGACATAATCTCTCACAGAGTCACTTCCTCGGGCCGAACCTGACAAAGAGATGGGGGCACCCCGCCTCGACAAACCAGTCAAGAAGTAAATGTCTACTGCAGTCAAGGGGATAGATTTGCCTCTAATCTGGAAAACTTGATTGATAGGATCCAAAGCATCGAGCAAATACTGCAGTAGGTTGATCTGCTGTCTCATGCTAGAGATGCGGAAGAACTTCAGCAAGCCATAGTTCCGCAGCGCATTCACTGTAACCGGATCATGTAGGGCAATCATGTTCTCTTCTTCATGTTCTCGTTCTCGCCATGTAAGGGTCATCTTGCTCCAAGATCTCTGAAAAACAAACAAGAGAGGAGTTAGATCCTGATTTTGATGAGAAACAGACAAAAAATTTCATCAAAAACTGTGCAACAAATTCCTTTTCTGCGCCCAACGCACCTGCAGCAGTGTTCCACCTGTGTTGAATGTCAAACTGCCTTCATACTGGCCAACATTCAGCGCAGGTTTCGATGTACCTAGGGTGCGTTGATGGCAGAACGAACCCATCAAACCCCAGGGGCTCAGAAAAGTAGAGAATGAAGCACAGAATGCAAAAAGGAAACCATGAAATGAAAGAGCTCGGGTTTAGCTCCTACCTGGTCCAGACGGCGCCGAGAATCGTCCACAGAATCTCCCGAAATCAGCTGATGAAAATCAAGGGGGAAAAGGCACCTCCAAAGCTCCAACAAACCAAGTTCAAATGAAATGGTAAAATGAGAGGTAAAAACACTTTTTAATTGCTTTTTACGTAGTTCAAAGTAAAATATTAGCGTTTTAATCTCATTTTCAAGCAAATGTTGTTCATTTCTAACTAGTTTGATGAAGCAGTACTATCTTTGGAAAGACGAAGCTATTTATGGTAAAAAATCAAAACAAGACCATCTAATCGAGCAGTTTTAGGACATAGTTCAAGCTCGTTAAAAAATAAACATAAGACATGAGCAAGTGTTTCCACCCGCATTTAAGCTCATTAAAAAATGAACTATCCCCCGGTAAATAACTACCGTGCATGAATATTTCAGCCATTAAAGCCTTGGTCATGCTTGCACCGTCACCTCCACTTTTCCATTGGCTGATAATTCACCTCCATTTGATTTTTTACCCATTTTTAGGAATAGCTGCGAAGAGTGATTTCACTAGCCATCCTTGTGACACTCCCGTGATTGGAAAATTCCAACCCTTACCTGGAATTAGCTGCTACCCATTTTATCACTCGTTCCTCAAAAGACGAGTCTTCTTTAAGCTCTTTTCAACTGACTCGTAAAATATGAAAAGATTGCCGAGTTTTGGCCTTCCAGCTCGTTAAAGCGACCGGAAGTGCTATCCCTCCTCTAGATTTTAATCTTTTTGGACCTGAGGGATTATTACACAAAAAGATCGAGCGCTTGTGTTGTTCGGCTCGTTAAAACTATCTAAAATTCATCCCTTCTGTATTGTTTTATGCTTTTTCGAACTTAAGGGATTAGATGACGAAAAAGGAATTTTGGAGTTACCTTTACGTACCTTTTCAGACTCTCTAAAAATGAAAAGGACCGAGTTATCTTTATCGTTAAACTCGTTAAAACATAGCGATAGGTTTTCCCGAAGGGAAAATTATAGAACAAGCATATGTTATCCTCCTCAAGCTTGACAAAAATAAAGAGGTACTGGTCAGCAATGACTGGGGAAAAATTGGGAAGAAACTCAAAGAATCTTTATTGGTAGCAACTCGCTCTTGAACATGACACTTCCACTCCGTGCCTGAGTCGGGTTGGGTTGTTTCATTCACCAGTCACATCACCATGGTCATGCCATACCATCCACATTTGGGGTAAATGCTACCAATCCATCACATAAGTGTCGCCGACATGTTCAAGAGAAGTCATCCAGAGAAGTCACCCGTGTTCCATCCACTACCATACATTATACTTCATTCCTTCATGACCGCCATCCTGAACCATATATCATCAGATCGTTTTCACCTCCATCAAAATCATTTTCTCCGTTCCGTGTCATTGATGTGGGATTCATCAAGGCCCTCCTTTGATGGGTCGCTTCTTGTCGACACCAGCTCATTATCCAAGAAGTTGATCTAGGAACACCCCATTCAGTACTTTGAAGCTTGCATGCCTCAATGGCAAGTTTCTCACTTTCGGCGACAGGTATACATCAATGACCTTCGACCGAAAGATTTTGCGTGGTGTTTAACGCCAAGTCCTTTATTCACACCACGTGAATTGTACTGCAGTACCTTGAGGGTCATCATCATTATCGGTGATTCCTCTCGCGCTTGTTAATAGTTTACATCATCGACTGGTAATCAATCGATGTCTTTCCATGTTCGACTTCAAAACATTTCTCACATGGATCGACTTGTACTTCGAGTGAAGATCGGACGAGATTGAAGACCCCGGATCTAGTTTCATCCATCCGGGCTGCGATATATATTTAGGAAAAATAAAGACATTGACATGTACAGCATTGCAGCACAGATAATCATCCTACCAAAAGGATGATGACTTCATCAAAATCATCAGTCTACCATCAGAAGATTGTCTGTCCTCTGTACATAAAAATGAATTTATAAAGCTGAGCATGGGAATGGCCGCCTCAGCTAGATCATGAAAATAGTATGAAGATAATGTATTGTATTGTATCTTATTACAGGTCTCCTCCCAGCATTGAAAGAACTTCGGATCCTCCTAATAAATCATTTCACCCGATAAACGGCCTCATACTTTAGGGGGCAACTGTTATAGACATTTTTGTGCCTTACAGCTCTAAGCATTAAATTTCCATAAACCAAGGGATCCTAAGTCCCTAAAAGTGTTGTTCCTACCCCTAGAGGAACAAGGTCAACCAATTACAGCTTCTCCCAGAAGTTCTCCACCAGAAACTACTCAGAATCAGTCAAATCAGGATCATTTCAGCTGCTCCACTAGCTAGCTGCGTTGCATAGCACCCCAGTACACTAGCTAGGTGCGTTGCAACGCACCTAAATGCACTACCAGGGTGCGCTGAGCGGGAAATGACAAATGGCAGTGTCATTCGGCGAGGTGGACAGATAATGGAAGCTTCCATAATCTTCCCCAATGACACTTGCCTCACTGAGTTCGACCAAGGATGAGTAAGAGGCTCTCAGTCTCCAAGTGGAAGCAAGAACTGACAGAGAGAAGCCACAAGTCAAATCATAAGCTGACTCATCCTCTTTCCATACATCTATATATGGATCCCTCATCTCAGAGATCCAGAGGCTGGAATTTTTTACTTTGCAGAGAATTGTTGTTGATTTTGAGATAGAGATCAGTGCATTGGGTGATTTATGCTTTGTTAGAGGTGAAGAGGGGATTCCTTTGCTGGGGGGTTGATGCTGGATCAGGAATCATCGGTTGTAACTCCTCCTGGACCTTCTTGTTATATCAATAAAACTATTTGAGTTTCTCCTACATGCTTGTGTATCAATGATGTTTTGTTATATTTGCATGTTTAGCTTAAATCTGATCCTAAGCTATTTATGAATGTAAATCTATGTCTTTGTGTAGTTTTCCTCTTCTGTGATCTTGCAGGAACTTGGTGAAGCTAGGCAAGTAAGGGAGCAGGTAGCTGGAAGCTGTCAAAGAGGAGAGAGATTGGATCAAAGGACTAGCGCAAGACACAGGTTGGTTCATCCTATTCCTCTTCGTTTACAGTTCATAAAGAAGAATACGAAAATAGTTTTCCTTGTTTGTTGCTAGGGTACTGTCACATCTTAGTGGGATAGGGGCGTTCTGAGTAGACACTTTTCCCGTCAAAAAAGTGCTTAGATGGACTTTTTCTTTTAGGGAGTTCGAAAAGGAATGAAAGTGACTACTCTGGAGAACCTAGGCAAAGGGTTTACCAAACAACCCATAAAATTGTATATACACCTTTGCAATCATATGAAAACCAAGGACTTTCCGTATGGAAGCCAATCTTCCCGAATGCTATGATTGGTGCATTAGGGTTTTCAAGGTGGTAGACAAGGCTTCCTAGGGATATAGGATGATAACCTAGTGGGGTCTCCCAACATATACTCAACAGTACTGGGAGCACAATTCCGTACTAGATCGCTATTGAGTCACAGAATCACCCAACCTTAAGTGAAAACAATAATGACTAGGTTTAACGACGCCGGAGCACGTATGTAGCCTTGACCTCTAAATAATTTGTGTTATGTTCCAATGCGTTTTTAAGTTCATTCATTTCTTTTTAGAGTTGATCTTGGATTATGTTTCATTTCCCAGGCCTTACTGTATGTATACAACAACCTAGGATGTAGCTAGAATGAGTAAAGCATCTTTCATTTCGATGAACACCTACTTACAGAAAGGTAGAGAGTTCATTCCCAAACCAAGAAAAGTGAATGCAAACACTAAGAAACACAATGCATCAATACACTAATCTCACGATGTATCGATACTACTAAGAAAGATTTAAAATTCTCTTTCCAATTTCTCAAACATGAAATTTTTTAATGCAAATGTACTTTCACTTTCGTATGCTAAATGAATGCAAACTTTTGATTTTTTTTTTTTTTTGAATTTAAAGATACAAATGAGCGAGTGTGAACTAATCGATCCAAATAATTGTGATCTATGCTTGGTAGTTAAGAAATCGAAGCAATATCAAAAATTGGTTTAATAACCGACACTAAAAATCAATCAGCAAGGAAAAAGCCTTAAGCAAATCAATAATATGGTTGCGGATGAACCTTGGATAGACAAAAAATGCAAGAAAATGGTTTGAAATTCTTGAGAGAGCAAGTCACAGGGTCTAAAAACATAATATTCACTCAAATGAAATCAACGAGATAGTACCTTAACAAAAAGCAATCAAAATAAGCTAATGAGAGACAAGAAACAACAGGGGATAAACAAGATTGATGGATTCAGGAGGTAAAGTTGTAAAAAAAACTTTACAGGAATCGTCGTAGGAATAACACCAGCAACTAGGGATGATCAGCCACTAGCTGTAGCAACAGAGCGATGTCGTCATGAGAGTACATGTCTCTTCCGCAATGGGTCAATTTTAGGAGTCGTCGTGACTGTACGACGGGATTCAGTGATGCACAAAACTTTGCAACAGAGAAAAAGCGACGTCGGTGCAACTGTTAAACTATTTTCAGTGACGATCTTAAAAACAATGACATATGAAAAAGAAACTCCCAAACAAAAACCAGTCAATCCTACATACAATAGAGGGATTTCCCAGATTGACCGAGGTAACCCAAAAGACTGATAGTTTATCCCCAAAATTCAAGAGACACTAAATCAAAACCAAAACAAGAGAAAACAAGAGAAGAAACATACAAAGGACTCCCCAGTGGAGTCACCAACTTTTGATGCAAGAAAGTATTCCCTCCGCGGACAGAGGCAACCCCTCTAGCCCTAAAGTGGGTCTAGTCACAGCAAGGACAAAACAACAATTAATTCCCTTAAATAGTCATCGTTGGAAGCCTACCTCAAACGGATGGTTGATGAAGTTCTGTTGTGCTACTCCAGCGTCCATTTCCTTCTCCTTAACGAGTGATCAACCTAAAACACCACAAAGAAACAACAGAGCACATAACCAAGGAACAATAATGATATATTTACTCACAAAGTCAAGAAGTCATGAGCTATCAAGTAAATTGCATACAAGACATAGGAAATCATCATTGATTGTATTAATAATAAATCAAGAGCAAAGCTTACAACCGAGTCTTGGCATCGCAAGCCTTCTTAGAGGGTCCAACCAGTGTGTTTCTTCAAGCATTCACTCTCGAAGATGGGTCTCCCAAATAGCAATATATCTCTCTCTCTTATTCACAAGATTTAGCACAAGGTTAAGGGCACTCCAAACCTTCTTGCAAAATATAAAGCAATCCCACACTTGTCACACTCACACCAAAACTATCTACCAAACTCAAAAGTAGCAACAGTACTATACAACCAAAAGAACTAGCAGATGATAGCAATGGTGAGTGATTTTATAGGAGAAGGAGTCCCCATGAAATGAGGGAAAGGGAGCTTATCCTCAGGACAAGCAGCACAAAAAATGAAACTACCATGCCAGAGGGGGAAGGGCGACCCAAACTGACCTAAAAACCAAGTCTAGAGACATCTAGAAGGCCAACTGTTGGAACGAATTTTCCCAATCTAGATTGTCGCTGGTCGTTAACTAAGCTTTAGCATTGACATCGATAGGAATCAATGTATGCAGACCGATCGTCACTAAAGATAGCTAATAGCCTCACGCTGGGGCATGAAATATGACCGTCGCTAGAAACAGGTGTACTCCCGTGATGGGGTCACGAAAAGACTGTTTATGATAGGGGTCCGTCACGTATATTAAGTGTATTATCGTGACGAGGCCGAAAACTTAGGAAAAGAGGGTCAATTGACAACATAAGAGAGCATTTGTTTAATATGAGCATGTTTCACTAGATACATGACATAGTAGAAGGACTGGGGTGAAGGTAGTGACAAATTACTGTGTAACACAAACACCTACTTATAGGATGCAGATTGAGGCACGAGGTCAAGATCCAGCTACAGTGATAGCACGAGGCAGATTTCAGGGATGCGGACAGCGACGAGGAGGAATGGGACTTTGACGAGGCCGGGGAAAATTAGTTTGCTACAATTATGGAGGACCTGGGCACTACGCACGGGATTGCATGAACCCAACCAGAACATGCTGCCCGTACTATTACCAATTCGGTCATGACACAGTAGATTGCCCCACACTAATTGCACAAATGTGGGAAAATGGGGTGCTCCAGGCTACTCCCACTTAGAATGTCTAGACGATGAAGGTGGAACCATGTGAGGAGGATCCTAATGTGAACATGATGCTCAGAAGTGGTGCAACTACAAGAGAAGATAAAGGGAAGCAACGTGAGGAGGATGCATGGGTTCACAAGGCCCCTACAAGGCAACCTAAATTTGATTTGGAACGCACAAAGGAAACATTTATGGAAGCTAAGAAGAGCTTCACGGAGCCTTCTACTTCGGGTAGCAAGGATCAGACTGAGACAGAGTTGGATACTTCTATGTTAACTACCTTTCTGGAGACATGCATGAAGCCATTACAGGACACTAGAGCGATGAACAGATTGCAATAATTGATAACTAGATGCACAGGGTCCGGTGAACTGCGCATGATCAGGAAGCTAGGCAAGCATGCTCTATTCACAGGGTGGGAGATGTGGTTGACTTCCCAAATTGGCGATTATGAGATGGATCAAGTCATTCTAGACTTGGGGTCAGATGTGAATGTCCTACCTAAACAAACATGGGAATTCATGGGTAGGACCACATTACAATGGTCTCCTATTCAATTATGGATGGTGAACTAGCAAAAGATCTTACCCATGGGGAGACTACAAGGAGTCACAGCAGATATAGAAGGTGAAAGAACATAGAGAGACTTCGAGGTAATAGAAATTATGGATGACAGTAACCCTTACCTAGCACTATTAGGGATATATTGGGCCACAGACATGAATGGAGTCATTAATTTAAAAGACCGAAAGATGATATTTGAGAAAAAGTCTCTATGCGTAGTCATTCTGCTGGATCCGGGTAAAGGAGTGTGCTACACTGAACCCGTACGTGATGAGGAGAGTGATGAGGAATTGGATCATATCTACCAGATCACAGCAAAAGATCAGGATTGGGTGAATTCCACAGTGGATAGGAGAATCTCATGGGAACGCTACAATTCTTGTACATCGGACTTCGATGAAGAGATTTAGCAATGGAAGAACCGATTGCATGAGGTAACAATGATAAATTGTAATATGATGACTAGATCACTATGCCATGTAACGATAGAAGCAAGGGAGTGGCCGACCAATGAGGGTGCAATGAAAATGGAGGAACCAGTAGACCACTGTGAAACGGTGAGTTTGGAAGAAAAGAAAGGTACATAAAGGAGGTCGTTGTGTGCAACAACTGCATAAGGGTGGAGTATACACCAAAAGACGAGGGGAAAGTGGCATGAATTTAGGAGATGGGCACGTAGTTAGGTTGGAGGACAAAAGGGGATGAGAATCCATTGACAATGTAGGGTGCGGGTGTCTGGTGTGCTAACGCCTAACCGCATATGAAGCAAAAATCAAAATTCACCATAGCGATGTAGCCCGCCAACTGTTCGTGACAAAACCAGTAGGACAGCAGGAGGGTGCACGAACAACATAATATGATCCACTAGGACTCTGCAAATACTAGAGAGTCGATGGACCTATCACAGGAGGGAGGCGAAGGTGTGCTTCTTAATAGTAAGACAAGATGGAACCCAGAATGAGCAAGGTAGTATTAGGCTTCGTGAAATCAATGAAAAATGGGCGTAGCGGAGAAGGAGAAGCGCGATGTTAGGGAAAGGAATCAGCAAAGTAAAATAGGGTGTCACACGAGTGGGCTGCGCGAATCTACACATAAGGGGACCCAGTCTGGCTAGGTCTACCTTGGCAATAGGATGAGCTGCAACCCAACTATCATGGCTGTGACCACACCAATGGAGGAGTGTACCCCATACAACAACACCTAAGGAGCTAACGGATACGAAGGCACTCAAAAGGTGCCCATAGCCCGGGCTAGTAGGGATGCTGAGACATCACACTTGGGGTGTGACCACCTAACTAGCTATGGAAAGCATAGTCTCAGTGCCCCCTACAGTTGAAAGAAGGCGCAAGACTATAAACGAGTCTGCGGAAAGTCGGCACGGAAAGAAGGTTCTGTGTTGGGCCATTTGGAAAGCATGATCATGGCTATGTCAAAGGGGCTGCGTTGCCATGTGGAATGGTTGGCAGGTGACCATTAATGCCACTATTCCTGATAAGAAGTTCCAGTTACGGCAGAGAGGAGCGGGTGGTAGGTCATTAAGACAGGAGTTCCGAGATAGATACGAAAAGATACACCTCCTAGAGGATATTAATGGACTAGAAGTGGAGGGAAGGGATATATTCAAATTTACACACTCCTATAACACCCTTTGGACAACACTAGGATATGTGAGATCTAAACTAGTGAAGACCAGAAAACACCCTACTACTAGGTATTCCATGAGTACCATGGAAAGAACCCAAGCACAGTTTGCGGAAGAACTGCATCCAACCCAAGAGGAGCTAGATGAAGTGGCTGTGGCCCTGAGGTTCCAAAGTCCCCATGCACACTGCGGCCCGTGAAAGATAAGCAGATGATGGGGCCAATCACGGTATCCCAGAGATTCAGTAAAGTGTCAGTAGCCAAAAATGGCAAAGAAATCACCACCGAACCCGATGAAGACGAAGAATATTTGCAAGACATAATCACTCAGAATGAAGCACAAGATGAGGACGAAGAAGATGCATTCCAAATACCTTCATTACCCCCATATGTCTCTCCATGGAATGGGATGGCCAAGATACCAAAGGACCTGGATGTTGCGAAGAGTACTCTCCAGATCCCGCTTCTTCTGGATGAGATAAGGTTTGATGGTTTGCCGCTAGGCGAAGTACCGGGTATCAAGTTCGAAGATTTGGATCTCGTGGACAGTGAAAAGTTCCCCCAACTGGTTGCAGACAAATTACTATCGTGGAAATGGTTACTGGGTGTGGAAAAGGAGGGCTTACTTAATCTGAGGTGGATACCCCACTACCACTGCGCGACCATCACCATTTTTGTGATCCGAAAGTTACTCTGTCTGGTACATGATGGGTATCTCTGGTTGGAAGAGCTGATTCTGATCATAGCTGATTTAGTGCACCGGATTACTCACCTGCCGATTAAAGGGAATGACCTTGTGACACAGTAATTTGTCACTATCTTCACTCCAGTCTTCCTACTGTGTCATGTGTCCAAAGTTGTTCATGCTCATGTTAAACAAATACTCTTTGATGTTGCCAAATGACCCACTTCTCCAAAGTTTTCTGCCTCATCACGTCTGTTGGCTAAATAAACGTGCTGATGGGCGCTCCAAAATAGTCCAAAAGCACTTCCATCGCGGAAGTTACACGTGATTCCCGCGATGGTTGAATTTTATGTGCCAACGCAACTATCACTTATAGTCTTTAGTGATGACATGACTATATACGTTATTCAATAGCGATGTCAGTGCCGAAGACCAGTTATGTGCCCATGATGATCCAGATTGGGCGAATTTGTTCCAACAATTGGCCTTTTAGATGACTCCGAACTTGGTTGTTGGCCTAGTTTATGTCACCCTCCTTTCTCTGGTGTGGTTGTTCTGTCATTTGTGCTACCTTCCTTGGAGATAAAATAATCCTCCCACCTTTCATGGAGACTCCTTCTCTTATTTAAACTCTCACCATTGCTATGTGCTGCGAGCTTTTTGGAGTTCTTATTCTTTCGAGTGGTTGCTGATAGTGCTGTTAGTACTTGTGAGCTTGTTAGATAGCTGGTGTGAGTGTGACAAGTGTGGGATTGTTGATAGCTTGAGGAAGGTTGTGAAGTACCTTTGATCTTGTGTAAAACTTGTGAGTGAGAGAGACTTGTGTATTGGAATATCCATCTTCTAGTGTGAATGCTTGAGGAACATGCTGGCTGGATCCCTCTAAGCAGGCTTGTGACATCAAGACTTTGGTTGTAAGCTTACTCTTATTTCATAATTAATGCAATCAATGATGTTTTCATATGTATTGTATGTAATGTACTTGATAGCTCATGACTTCTTGACTTTGTGAGTAAATAGATCATTGTTGTTCTGGTTACATGCTTTGGTGTATTTCCTTTGCATTGTTTTAGGTTGATTACTCATTAGGAGAAGGAAGCGAAAGCTGGAGCAGCGCAACGGAACTCCATCGACCACCGGTTGAGGTAGGCCTCCAACTATGAATGTTTAAGGAAAGCTATTTTTGATCTGTCCTTGTTTGTGACTAGACCCACTCTAGGGCTAGAGGGGTTGCCTCTGTCCGCAGAGGGAACACTTTCCTGCATCACAAATTGGTGACTCCACTGGGGAGGCCTTTGTTCTTTTCTTGTTTACTCTTGTCTCGACTTTTGGTTTGGTCTCTTTTGAGGTTTTGGGGATTATTTATCGGTCTTCTGAGTTTCCTGGCCTGATCTGGGAAATGTCCTTATTTGATTAAAGATTGATTGTCTTTGGTTTGGGAGTTTTTGGTTTGCTTGTTACTGTTTTGAACATCATTGCGGCTTTTAATTTAACAGTCGCGCTATCATCGCGTCACCCCTTTTGTAGTATCTTGTTCATTGCATAATTACGCCTAACAGTCGCGACGGTTTTGTAAATCAGACCATCGCGGAAAAGTCGTGTACTTCCGCACTGACATCGCTTGGTTGTTGCTGTGTGCTCTTTATCAGTGCTTGTTGCTTGCGTATCACCCGTGTTGATTGCTGTAGAATTGATTTTTTCAATTCTGCCTCCTGAATCTGTCAGTCTTACTAGTCCCTTGTTGTTCTCACTTGTTTGATGACTTTTTTTTCACTGTTTAGAGGTTGAGGCACTCTCTTGTGAGCTTTGTTGAATGAATCTTTTCCTTTTGCTTTGTGACCTAGTTTCATTGTTTCAAGTCTTTTGGATCAGTTTCCCTTGGTTTCTTGTTTCCAAGGATTCATTTGTTGCTTGCTGTTGGTTTGATTGAGCCTTCCCCTTTGCTTACTTTTGGTTGATTGTTTAGTGATTGTTATTGGACCAATCTCGACATTGATTCAATTTCTCTTCACTACCCGGACATAGATTGAAATTGTTTGGATCAACCGTTTTTCCACATTTGTTTGTTGCTTATTGGTTTCTTTTAGATTTAAGAGACATCAAAATCAAAAGAAATTCATTTCATTTAGCATGCGAAAGTGAAAGTGAATTTGCATTTCAAGTTTCATATTGAAAAGTGAATGGTTAAATCTCTCATTAGTAGTATTTGTGAACTTTAGCGATTGGTGTCTGTTTGCATTGAGTGACTGTTTGTTGCCTTGGTTTTTTGGGTTTGGGAATGATCTCTCTACCCTCCCATAGGTAGGTGTTCATCGAAGAAAAAGGATATTTCATTCATTCTAGCTGCATCCTAGGTTCTATTATATACATACGGTAAGGCCTGAAAACTGAAACATAATTCAAGATCAACTCTAGAATGAATTGAATAAATCTAACAACGCATTGGAAAATAACGCACACATTTAGAGGTCTAGGCTAGAGATGTGCTCCGACATCGTTAAACCTAGTCACTTTTGTTTCCACTCAAGGTTGGGTGATTCCTCCTTCTGTGACTCAATAGTGGTCTTGTACGGAATTGTGCTCCCACGTACCATCGAGTATATGGGGAGACCCCACTAGGTTATCATCCTTTATCCATAAAAAGCCATGTATGCCGCCTTACAAGCCGTAATGTACCGAACACAACATTTGGGAAGATTTACTACCATACGGAAAGTCCTTGGTTTTCATATGACTGCCAAGGTGTATATGCAGTTTTATGATTTGTCTGGTAAACCTTTTGCCTAGTTCTCCAGAGTAGTCACTTTCATTCCTTTTCGGACTCCCTAAAAGAAGAGGTCCATCTGAGCACTTATCACTTCAGGCTATTAAATATTCGAAGGCGACTAGAGTCATCTTTTGTCCTTTTCTCAACTCTTTAAAAATGAAAAGGTCAAGTTTTTTTCCTGTGACTTAAAATTTATTCGGCCACGATTCACATTTACCCAGTTAGATCTTGTTTGTGTTAGCTTGAGTAGGGTCCTTTCTCGTTAGTTTTCTTGGGATCTTTTGAAGTCATCATCCTGGCGAAATCACCAATCCCGTCTCCCGTCCCAAGTGACCAAGGGTCTCCTTCTTCTGTTGCCCCTGAGGTACCGGTTGTGAGTGATACTCTCCCTGTTATTCTGAGTATCCAACCGATTAAATCTCGTGCTTTAGAGGACGAGACTTACGAGATTCACTGGAACCCCATTTGGGAGCTTTCTAAAGAAGATATTCCTGGTACTCCTCCTATTGTTTCAGTCCCAATGTCTTCTTCTGATATGGAGGACACATCCCCTGTCACAAGTGAAGAGTCCGTTGCGATGAGCGGTGAAATTCCCACCTCAATGGAAACTCCACCTTTTCGTATCACCCCTCTTGGAGTTACGTTTCCTTTGCGCTATAAGGCGTTGAGGGATGTTATGTCTTCTAGGACTCCCCCTACGAGTTATAAGTGGTCGCACACCATCAGTTTGACCTCGGAGTCCTTTATTCCTCAAATTCACAATGTGCCTGTCACTTCAGTCCAGACTATTCCATCTGTCTGTGTGGCTTCTTCAACCCCCATTGTCGGTGTCGTTACTACATCTTCAGTTGTGACTGCGGCTGCTAGACCTTCTTCAAGCTCAGCTAACAGTGGCCCATCAGCATTTGTACCTGGAATTGTTGACCCTATGCTAGGTGCCCCACCTTCTTCTGGTTCTATTCCAACAGTGGGGGCATACGATCAATATTTGCATGCTGTTCAGAATGCGGATCCTCAAAATCCATTTCATTATTATGATTCTAGAGGGGCTCATATCTATTACTGTGGACCTCTGCCACCTCAGCCTATGGTTGAGGTCACGGTCCCATTATCCGTTGCTTGGACCCCCACTGGTTATGGCGGTGGCCAAGTATCGCCTGCACATCTTCAAGGACCACCTCATCAAGGCCAACTGTCTTACATGCAAACCTCTTATGGGCAGCAATATTACGGGCAGTCTTATCTAGGGCAACCTGGAGGCCCACAAGGACAACCCTTTCAGGGACAACCTTCGGCCTTTCGTGGTCCATCTTTTACCTATTTTGGGCAACCTTCTGGTAATCTGGGACTACCTTACATGCAACAAGGCCAACCTGGTGTCTAGCAAGGCTATCCTTCTGGGCAAGTTGGTCAACCTTACGGTCAGCAAGGCCAATCCACTGTCTAGTATGGTCAAACATCTGGACAAGTCGGTCAGCCTCAAATCTAATCAGGTCAACCAACAGTCCAATTCTCTTAGCCATCCGGTCTATCAGGACAACCCTTAGTTGTGCAAGGACATCCCAACACCCAGCAAGCTCAACCTTCTGGGTAGATGGGTCAACTTCAACCTCAACTGGGTCAACCTTCTAGCCAGATGGCTCAGCCCCAGTTCTCTCAAGGACATCCTTCTAGGCCTTCTCAACTGGGCACTCAAATGATTGTTGCTTCTCAAGCTC
Source organism: Pinus tabuliformis (assembly GCA_031772625.1). Taxonomy (NCBI): domain Eukaryota; kingdom Viridiplantae; phylum Streptophyta; class Pinopsida; order Pinales; family Pinaceae; genus Pinus; species Pinus tabuliformis. Next base: position 1,539,994,524 of record CM062804.1, on the reverse strand, counting down.
AACCTGGTTTTCAGCCCCAGGCCGAGCTCCATACCCAATCCGGTCTTCAAATGCAGGTTGGACCTCAATCCCAACCGGCTTATCAAATGCAGCCTACCTCTCAAGCTCAGTTTGGAGCCCAGCCGCCATATGGTCTCCAACAATCCCAAGGGAAAACTCAATTTGCCCCGTATCAAAATTATCAACAACTGCAGGTGAGTCCTTATCAGAATTACCAACAACCTTATGTTGCTCTTACAGGCCAAGTTGGTAATCAGTGGAATGCTGGGGGGCAAATCCAGGGTTAGCCATCCTATAACACCTATGGACAAAATCCCTACAGAAAAAACCTTCCTGGGCCAAATCCGTCTGGACAAAATCAATGGGGGCAACCAGCAACTGGCTGGAACTCTGGTACCACCTCTTACCCCCAACCTCAGATATCCTTTAACCCTCAATTACCCTTTTTAGCAACGTTGAAATTACCAGATGTGTCCAAACTGACCAATGATCCTATTCTTCATAATCTGTATTGGCCCCCGGTTCCAACTAAGATTCTCGGTGATTGTCCCAAATTCGATGGTAAAGTTGGAGAAGATCCCAAAGCTCACATCATGACTTATCATCTATGGTGTTCATCTAATTTGTGGCTTGATGATTCAATCCGGCTTCACCTTTTTCAAAGGACTCTCACTGGCTCTGCTACTAAATGGTATAGTGAGTTATCTCGTGGATATTTTCAGGATTTTAACTCATTGGATATGGCATTTTTAACTCATTTTCAGTTGCCCATTCGATATGAAATGGGCACACACCTCCTGACATCCTTAAAACAGACAACGGCTACGCATATCTATGATCATATCCATGAATGGAGATGGCATCGTCGTTTGATTAAGTTTTGGATTCTCGATCAGCTTCTTACCGACTGGTTTATGACCTCATTCGTCGGTCTGATAGCACGGGACATTGCTATGGGGGCATGTGTAACTGAAGAGCAGGCTATTTCGCATTCTCAGTACCTTGACTTGGTTTACTCCCAGTCCGGTATGCTATATGATTATTTTCCTGATGCCTCGAGACCTGGAACTTCCAAAGCTCCGCCAACACCATCTGTTGATGGTATCATCGGTTCTGTTAATCTGCCTTCAAAGAAAACTTCCGCAAACCCTGGGAAGAAAAAGTCGAATGCTCTGAATGAAAATACTTCTCAGGCTATATCCAATTCTGGTAGTACTTCCAAGGTTAACGCCGTCCAGTCCACCATGGCGGACAAAGCCTCGAAAGGAAAGAAGAAGGGAAAAGGAAAGAATAAAGCAGATCAACCTAAGCAGGATTCCCCTAAACCTCCACCTAAGGAAGGCACCAAATTCAATCCCAAGTAGCCTTGTCTTATCTGTGACGAGGATCACTATACCAAAGACTGCCCAAGGCGGTGTGAAATTAATCGTTTGTTGAAAGGTGCTCCGGGGACTCCTACTGTGCTCAAAGAACCTTTTCCCTCACAGCAAACATAAATGGTGGTTGATCCATCCCAATCCTCTTCTCCCTTTGGTTCTCAAATATTTATGGTTGGGACGATTCCCGTCCACATCAGTACTTGGGCAAAAGAGTATCTGTCGCCTACCAGGAAAGAGCCTAAGCTCCCCTCTAACGCTCCTCTGTCCAGTTCTAGTTCGCTCCATATCAAGAGACCTAGCATTGAGACACCCATTCGACCCCCTCCAAAAGGTGTACTTTGGAAATATTCTTACAACCCTAATGCTCATGCTACCCAGCACTACAACATCGTTGAGGACTTAGCCCAGGCTCCATCAGCTATGTCCGCTTTAGAAATACTCCAGAGCTGCCCCTCTCAGAGGAAGTCCTTGCTATCGGCCATCGGTGGCATAGACCCGGATGACTCAGATCTGATTACTTTCGACCTAGAAAGCCATATACGGAGACTGCCTCACCAAATTGCCTTCCTCATACAGGTCATCATCAATTCCAAAGCGATTCATCAAACAGTCATTGATGAAGGCGCTTCAACTTGCATCATGTTTGTTTCCTGTTGGAAGGCTATTGGTTCTCCAACTCTGAGCCAGTCTCCTATGACCTTGGAAGCCTTTGATGGGAGAGAGTCTTGCCCTTATGGTATAGTCCAACATTTTCCCTTTACTTTGGAAGGGAAGTCAGTCGAAGTGGAAGTTGAAGTTGTTGATGCTAATCTTACCTACAACCTTCGTCTAGGACGTAGCTGGACATACGCCATGCGATCCATGGCTTCATCTCTATTTCATGTTATTCACTTCCCTCATCAGGGGAAGATCGTCACCGTAGACCAGCTGTCCTTCTTTGTCTCCTCTTCCGAAGGCAATGTGCTCTTTGTGGAGCATACCTCCATCGCATATGAGAGTGTGGGAGCTGGACTTTTTAAAGATCCTGCTCTGATGGGTGTTTTTTGACTCCCACCTTCTAATGTTGCTCCTATCAATATGATTTCCGTCCACTCTGATCCATGGGTTATTCCCCCCGCTGATCAGGTAGAATCTTGGGGCGATGAGATTTCGTTGAGTCCCGCTAAGCTCAAATACGTCGAAATTGTTTCTACATCAGCTCCACCTTCTGAACCTGCTCCTTCGAGCAGGGCTCCCAATTCGTACACTCATTCCCCTTGGCCTGGAGATGACACTTCTTCAGATCTATTAAACGAAACATTTCCTTCTGATGAGGCCATTATCGAGACCATGTCTCTCGAGGAACCCCCTTGGTATGATCATCACCATCATTCCTCGTTTCTCCCTACCCACCGGGAAATGCTTATCTGTCTCAAGCTGTTTGCTCCTTGTCTCCCATCCCAACCCCTTCAGACACCCATTCAAGTTTATCAAGTGTCTTCTGAAGGAAATATGGGAAACATCACGCAGACCCAGCCCATCGACATCTCTATGAAACCAGGGATTGTCAAGCATATCTATGTCGGAGTCACTTGTACTCCAAAGGAAATTCAGCTCTATACTGATCTTTTTCACGAATTTCGTGATGTCATTGCTTGGTCCTACAAAGAAATGCTCGGAATTGATCCTAGTATAGTGGTGCATGAGATACCTACGTATCTAGGTGCTAAGCCTGTTCGTCAACGTCTACACCTCGTGCACCCCCGAAAGGCTGCGGCTATTAAAGCGGACGTTGAAAAGCTTCTTAAGGCTGGTTTTATTTATCCCATCCCACTCACAGATTGGGTTTCCAATATCGTCCCTGTGACTAAAAAATAGGGTACCATTCGAGTCTGTGTTGATTATCATGATATTAACCGGGCCTATCCCAAAGATAAGTTCCCCACACCCTTCATTGACCAGCTCAACGATGAGTGTGCTGGGAGCGAAATGTATTCATTCATGGACAGTTTTCCTGGGTATAACCAGATCAATATTGCGCCCGCAGATCAGCATAAGACTGCCTTTATCTGTCCGTGGGGCACTTTCGCCCTACAAAAAGCTCCCTTTCGGTTTGAAGAACGCCGGTGCTACCTTCCAACGTGAAATGTCCTATGCATTCCATGACATTCGTCACATTGTACATCCATACCTGGATGATCTACCAGCTCATTTAGAAAAATTCCAGGACTATCCTGCTCATCTTCGCGAAATCTTTCTCCGCTGTCGACACTACTGCATCAGGCTTAATCCTCATAAGTGTGTCTTCTACGTTAAGTCAGGAAAACTGCTCGGATTTATCATCTCCCGAGAGGGCATCCATTTGGATCCCCTTAAAGTTGAGGCTATTCTGAATCTTCCTCCCCCTGATTCTCTACAACAACTGCAGAGCTTGCAGGGCAAAGAAATTTTTTTAAGACGATTCATTACGAACTATGCCAAAGTGGCTAAAGTTTTCACACGGTTATTGAAGCGAGACACCCCTTTTCATTGGGATGCCGCTGCTCAAGAGTCCTTCGAGCATCTCAAGGGTCTCCTTGTTTCCACTCCATTGTTGCGTCCTCTGAATTATCATCGTGACTATACTCTGTATTTGGCCGCTGTCGATACCACTATTGGCATGGTTCTCGTTCAAGATGATGATGATGACACTGAGCATGTCATATATTATCTCAGCCCCAATCTTCTAGATACAGAAACTCAATACACTTACGTCGAGAAGTTGGCACTGGCCGCTGTTTGTGCCGTCCAACGTTTCCGCCATTATATCTTGTTGCACACTACGCCTGTGGTTTCTGATTGCAACCTGATGACATACATTCCGTCACGTCAGTTGCTAGGGGGCAAGTACCTGAAGTGGATCGTCATCCTCCAAGAGTTCAACTTGGAATTCACCACTGCCAAGTCTAAGAAATCCCTTATCTTTGCTGAGTTACTTTGCTCTTTGCCATCTCCTACCATGCCCTCTCGGCCAGAGGACCATATCCTAGACGAAACTATGTTCCTAATTAGCACCCTCGATCCTTGGTAGGGGGATATCATTGTATATCTGCAGACATCCTCTTTTCGTCCCGATGTGTCTAAGGATGCTCGACGATGGATTCGTCATCAGTCTCAGCCCTATCATATTATTGGGGACACCCTGTACCATCTCGGCTGATCCGGATTTAAATAGGAACGCAATAAAATATAGAGATAACCATAAAGACAAATATGCAACGGAAATAATACTTCATTTCATTACTGTAAAATACTGAAATATGCTTACAAATAGAAATGGAAATAACCCAGGTAGGGCGATGGTAGCTTATCTCTGAGAAGATATGTGTCGGCTACATGCCTCTGAACTGTTCTCCAAAAAAACTGTGTTACAATGAGGCTCGAGGGCCTATTTATTGTTGAGAAACAATGGAAAACCCTTCACATTATAAAACCTAACCCTAGAAGATGAAACGCCAAATTGCGGGCCTCATTTTTTTGTGTAAGTTGGTACATCAACTTCCCGAGGTCGCGAATTGGTCGTACTATCTCCGTTTGACATGCATGATAGCCCATTGGAAAGATCTCTCCTAGGAATACAACGAAAAAGACGATTTTTAGGCAGAAAAATCGCTGGCGGTGGATTTCCCAAAAAACGTCGTTTAGGGCCTCAAAACAGCTCTGGAAGTTTAGGACCCGAAAAACTGCTAAAAATATTAAACTGTGCTATAATTAAGGAAACAGAAAAACTGAAAGAGACAGTTGTGGGGGTCCAAATGGGATAGGTGGGTGGCCACCAACATCCACCTAGATCATTCCTCCCCCCTTAGGAAGCAATGGTCCCCATTGCGTTGAGTTCCTCCCTGAGATGAGGAAGCTTCTGCTGAGCTGGGTCTCTGGTGAGCTGTTCAGCAATCTCTGATGTGTCCAGAAATGGTGGGGAGCATGGTTGGTGACGGTCCACATTGAACACTCGGTGCAAGCGAAGGAATGGAGGAATGCTGTGCTTCAAAGCATTGTTTCCCGTAGCCTTGTTACTGGTGTAAGGACCATGTCGAAGTGGTCTGAGTTTCTGATGGGTTCTGGTAAGGTGCTCCCTCTGCAAATGTAACCAAACTTTGTCACCCACTTGAAACTTGTGTCGTACCCCTCCAGGTAAGGAGAAGTTGTTCTTGTGTTTTGCACGACTGTATCCCTCTGTTGCTGCTGCTGTGTGGAGGAACCCTTCGCGGGGGTCATGGATGTAGCAACGATCTTCCCCTTACTTTGGGAGTGAACTAGATAGAAAATAAATTTCCTAGTCTGTGAGATGAGCTTGCTGCCTTTCTTAGCAGTGATCAAAGAGGTGGCAGTAGGTGGGGCTACCTCCGGTATCTTGTATAATGAATTATCCAAAGAAATGATGACAGTGCGAGGCCTTGACTCATACACAGCATGTCACCTCCACAAGTATTGTTGGCCTAATAGTACATCACAAACATCCAGAGGTGTGACATCACACAATACCTCATCTGTGAAGGGCTTGATGCTGTAGGGAAGGCGGCACTGCTGGCAAACTTTGAGATCTCATCCTTCGTGAAGCCAACCGATACTGTACGGCTGTGGGTGTGGTGTAGTTGGTAGGCCCAACCGCTTCATGACCTCTGCTGAAATGAGGTTCTTTTGGCTGCCACTGTCGACAATGAATTGCAGTGGCAAACCCTTCACCCACATCTGTGAGTGGAAAAGACGTTCCCCCTCCTCTAGATCTTCGGGCTCATTTTTTTGGATCTTGGCAGTAGCAATAGTGGCGTTGGGATCCACATCAATGATCTGCTTCCCTTTGTCATTCCCCTTGTCGGGTTCTGAATCAGATTCGGAAGCCTTCAACTCGGCCACCAGTGACTGCTTGGTCCGACACTCACTTGTGTTATGAGTGGGACTCTTGTGGAACTCACACCACTTTCCTATGTCCTTCTTCGGCTTCGTGGTGTTGTTCTTTTCTTGTGGCTTCGACGAGTTGTCTTGGGTCACCCCGCCTTGGCTTTTTCCTTTGGGCTTTGGATTTGCAGATCCAAAGTCTCGCTTCTTCTGTTTGAACTTTTGCTCAATTTTGACAGCGTATCGGTATGTTGTGCTGAGTGAGGAGATGTTCAAGAACTCCATCTCTTCCTGGATGTATCTGTGTAGGCAGCCTCAGTATTTGAGTACCAAATGTAGCTCAAAATCTTTTATACCCAATTGTGTGCGAAGGGTATGAAAAATGTTTGTGAACTCCGGCACATCTTGGTCTCATCCCTGCCACAGTGTGGTCCATTTGATGTATTTGTCCTCATAGCTTTTGACAGGGTAGTACTGCTCCTTGATGGCATCCCGGAAGTCATTCCAAGTGGGTGCAGTTGAAAACAGTGAGCCTGTACTTTCATCCTTCTGTTCGCAATAGGTTTCCCACCAGTCCTTGACATGGGGGGCTGCTTTGAGAAGAGCGAAAATAATCTTTTCCCAACTGGGAAAATCATGAAGAGAAAAATAACCCTCTAGAACATTTAACCATTTATCGACGGCATCTGTGTCTATCTGACCCTCGAATATGGGGATTTCAAAATTAACTTGTACCTTAAATGGTGTGGCGTTTCCAGAGTTGCTGTTGGAAGCCGATGCATCGCCCCTGGGTAGCTGCTGAAGGATTTGGGCAAAGTTGTCCATCATTTCGTTCCTTTGTCGCTCAAGGGCTTCTTCGAGCAAGATTTTGATAGGATCTCTTGCCCCCTCGTTTTTCTTCTCATCTACCATGGGAGGTCGTCGAGATTTGTGAGGCTGGTCTTGCAAAGGTTTGACCAGTTCCAGACCTAACTCCTTATATCCCGACCTCGTTGGGGACATGCAAAGAAAAACAGAGAAAAAGCAGACCGCTCTAATACCACTAATCTGGATTTAAACAGGAACGCAATAAAATACAGAGATAACCATAAAGACAAATATGTAGTGGAAATAATACTTCATTTCATTACTATAAAATACTGAAATATGCTTACAAATAGAAATGGAAATAACCCAACTAGGGCGATGGTAGCTTATCTCTGAGAAGAGATGTGTCGGCTACATGCCTCTGAACTGTTCTCCAAAAAAATTATGTTACAATGAGGCTTGAGGGCCTATTTATTATTGAGAAACAATGGAAAACCCTTCACATTCCAAAACCTAACCCTAGAAGATGAAACGCCAAATTGTGGGCCTCGTTTTTTTGGGTAATTTGGTACATCAACTTCCCGGGGTCGTGAATTGGTCGTACTATCTCCGTTTGACGCGCATGATAGCCCGTTGGAAAGATCTCTCCGAGGACTATGACGGAAAAGATGATTTTTATGCAGAGAAATTGCTGGCGGTGGATTTCCCAAAAAACATCGTTTAGGGCCTCAAAACGGCTTTGCAGGTTTAGGACCCGAAAAACTTCTAAAAATAGTAAACTGTGCTATAATTAAGGAAACAGAAATATTGAAAGAGACAGTTGTGAGGGTCCAAATGGGATAGGTGGGTGGCCACCAACATCCACCTAGATCATCAGCACTGACTCCATTCTCCGCTGATGTATAACATTTGAGGAAGCTAAGTGAGTTTTGAATGACTGCCATTCTGGCGCCTATGGTGGTCACATGTCTGGATATGCTACTGCTCAAAAGATCCTTCGCGCCGGTTATTTCTGGACCTCCATCTTTAAGGATTTCATTCTTGTTTTTTGCTCCTGTCACGAGTGCCAGATATACTAGTGGAAGATGCGTGCGCCTGCCACTCCATTGCACCCTCTTGTTACCGTTGGCCCTTTTGCAAAATGGGGCATTGATTATATGACCTGTAACCCTTGCTCGGCCGGGGGGCATGGGTATATTATATTTTCCGTCGATTACTTCACAAAATGGGCCAAGGTAATGCCCACATTATCTGAAGATGGTCACATAGCGGCGCAATTTTTGTTTAATCATGTTATTTCATGGTTTGGCGTCCCTCTGGCTATTGTCACTGATCACGGGAAGCATTTCCATAATCACATGATGACCGAGTTAACAACCCAGCTAGGCTTATGGCATGATAGTTTGACTCCATACTATCCTCAGGCCAATGGCCAAGTAGAATCCGTCAACAAGGTTCTAGTTACGATGCTTCAATGTACCGTTGGCATGCGCAAGTCTAACTGGCACTTGATGTTGTTCTCCGCCTTCTGGGCCTACCGAACCTCTATGAAGGATGCCACCGGTTTCACTCCATTTCAATTAGTTTACGGACTGGAGGCTACCCTTCTCATCGAGTGCAAGATCCCTTCTTTGAAGTTGGCCGTTGAAATACTTCCCGACACTACTCCAGTAGAAGAACGCCTTCTTTACCTAGAATGGCTGGATGAGACCCGTCGGCTAGCATCTCTAGCTATTGAAGCATAGAAGAAGAGAGTGAAAACTAACTTTGATTATACTGTCCATCCTCGTTCTTTTGTTGAGGGAGATTTAGTCCTGCTCTATGATCAAGCGAATGATAAGCTAGGGGCAGGCAAACGCGAGCCCGTTGTTATAGACATTTTTGTGCCTTACAACATTGAGCATGAAATGTCCATAATTCAAGGGATCCAAAGTCCCTAAAGATGTTGTTACAGCTCCTAAAGGAACAAGGTCAACCAATGACAGCTTCTCCCAAAAGTTCTCCACCAAAAACCACTCAGAAACAGTCAATTCAGGATCAATTCAGAGGCTCCACTAGCTGTCTGCGCTGAAAGCCAGAGATTACACTGGCTAGGTGCACTGCAACGCAGGTAGAAGCACTACCAGGGTGCGTTGAGTGGGAAATGAAAAATGGAAAGTTCATTCAACGAGGCGGAAAGACCTTGGAAGCTTCCAGAATCTTCCTCAATGACACTTGCCTCAATGAATTCGACTAGTGATGAGTAAGAGGTTCTCAACCTCCAAGTGGAAGCAAGAACTGACAGAGAGAAGCCATAAGTCAAAACATGAGCTGACTCATCCTCTCTGCTCACATCTATATATGGATCTCTCACCCAGAGGTTCAGGAGGCTGGAATTTTGTACTTTGCAGAGAATTGTTGTTGGTTTGAGATTGAGATTAGTACATTGGATGATTTATGCTTTGTTGGAGGAGAGGAAGGGATTCTTTTGCTGGGAGGTAGATGCTGGATCGGGCCTCACTTGGTTGTATCTCCTCTTGGACTTTATTACTCTATCAATAAACTATTTGAGTTTCTCCTACATGCTGTATACCAATGATGTATTGTTATGCTTACATGTTTAGCTTAATCTGATCTTGAGCTTTTTATGAATGTATATCTGTATCTCTGTGTAGTTTCTCTCTCTTGTGATCTTGTAGGAATTCGGTGAAGCTGGGCCGGTGAAGGAGCAAGAAGCTGGGAGCTACTGAAGAGAGGAGTGATTTGGGTCGAAAAACTAGCAGAAGATATAGGTTAGTTAGATCCTTCTTCCTCACTTACATCTCATAAAGGAGAATATTCAAATGAGTTTACCTGTTTGTTGATAAGGCACTATCACCTCTTAGAGTGGGATAGGGGTATTCCGAATTGGATACTTTCCCAACAATAAATTGGCGACTCCGCTAGGGATCGTATCTTGTTGGTTTATTTGTGTTTTTGGTCTTGTTCTTCTCATAAACTCAGGAGTGCCGAATCGAAATGCATTTGCCATTTTCAAAGTGCAAAGTAGAGATCTGCCACTCTAGTCCAATCACTGGGCCTGTTTTTATGATCTGAACAAACTGATCCACAAGTGCTCTAACAGCCCTTTGTGATAGATCTTAGTCCTCCTTTAAATCATCCTCCTAATTGTACCTAATTGATAGCTTTGATCTGGCCAAAAACTGTTGATTTAACTGCAAACCGTAACCCAGAACCCAGAAACAACTCTCGTTTCTGCTTCAGCGCAGACTCTGTGAAGAGGTTCTGCATTTCAACGCAGGTCCCGTGAAGGCTACTTGCGCTGAATGTCAAAACCTCTGTGTTGGGAGTGCGCTGATCAGTCTTTGCCTTGTGCAGCTGTGGTTCCCTGATTTATTTTGCTCAATTTCATCTCTGTTTTTTGAAGCCTGTTATCAGTCAGTGTACCTATCTGAAACCCCTTTTCTTTGCCCCAATTCCGCCTCAGTTGTATAAAGAAACTGTATTTGTTCTTTGTGTATTTGTTACATCATTTGCAGTTTCCCATTACAAAAGTAAACTAGTCATATTGTCGCCCTTAGATCTAGACCTGTCGTAAGTGTCGTTTTGATCTTAGGAGTGATTTTGTTTGCTGTTCACAGTTGATTGAGCTTTTACTTTTGTCGTTTGGTTTGAATTTATGCATTTCTAGTGTCGAAACAAGTAAATCATAAGGTGTCGTAATCGTCTTTTTAATTTTGAAAAAGGAACTTGTTTATGTTTTCACTTGAAATCGAATTCAAATTTGTACAACAACTTTCTTTTTAGGCATCAATATTAAGGAAGCAAAAACAAATACATGCATTTGTGCATTTGCATTTTGATAGTTTGCATGCTTTGATTTAGGGAAAAGTGCATTACAGTGTGCTTTATGCTCTTTGGAAAACGTTGTATCTTCCTTTTCCCTTTGCAGCTAGGATTTTCATTGTTGAAAAGATATAAAAGCTTGCTTATCATCTTTAGACTGCATTTAGGAATTGTATCATACATCTTGTGGTGATCCAAAAAGGCAAACTTCTAAGAAAGATCAACCTTAAATAAATTGAATGAACTTAACAATGCTTTGTAACATAACGCACAACATAGAGGTCTAGGTTAGAGACGTGTTTCGGTGTCGTAAAACCTGGTGACTGTCGATCTCGCTGATGGTTGGGTGATTCCTCTTAAGGGACGATAGTGCCAGTACAGATTGTGCTCCCACGTATCGTCGAGTATATATTGGGAGACCCCTATAGGAATAAAACCTTTATCCTTAGGAAGCCGTGTCATCCACCCTACTGATCGCAATGCACTGAACACAGCATTCAGGAAGATTGACCGCCCGTACCTTAAAAAGTATTCTCCGGTTTTGCGAAAAGTTTGGCACACCCTCTACCTAGAACTCCAGAGCAGTTCCTTTTGGCCTTTTTCAGACTCTATAACAGAAAAAGTCCATCCGAGCATTTGTCACTTCGGGCTCGTTAAAACATCGAAGGAGACTAGAGTCATCTTTAGCTTTTTCTCGACTCTTTAAAAGTGAAAAAGCAAGTTGTGTCTAAAGCGTCTAAAAATTCATTTAATTCGGAAAAACACTTTCCCCTTTTGTATTTTGGTTGATCGAGTAATCCGCAATCATGGAAGAAATTCAATTGAAACCCCGTCGTTCGCGGAGACTTACGAGTCAACCGTCTTTTTCTCCGGAATCGAAAATAGTACGGACAAAGTGAACTCGTTTAACCGGTTCGAAATCTCCTATCAAAGTTAGATCAAGTGTTCCAACAACATCTGAGATTCTGGTTACTCCAAACATTTCTGGAAACCCTGCCTCTACAGAAGAAGTTCAACAACCACAGAGGGACAATGACACTGATCCTAGTCTGAGAGCAAACACTTGTGTTACTGAACCAGTTCCATCTGTAACCGATTCAGAGAGTCTTGTTCCTCAAACATCTGTCGCTGTTGATTCAACCCCTTCTTCGGCACTAGAAATATTTTACGGACCTGACGGTCTTCCCCTTCCACCTGGTTTGATTGCGATAGAGGAAATTGTAGAAGATCTGCAATCAAGTACTCCAACACATTTTGGGGTCGGGATCACTCTATTTCCTTCGACATCAGAAGTTAGTCTACCACCAGTGGAAGTTCCTGTAGAATTGCTAGGTAATCTTTTGGATAGACTCAAAATGTCTGAACAACCGTCAACATCTAGGACTGTGTCAAATGACACAGCGATGGCAGAACTCCCTGCCGTCACTCCGACAATGTTTGCCAGCATACCATCTGTCCCGACTAGCTCACAACTGCTAGAAGGAGTCCACCCAGGGACTATTTCGACAGTATGGTCCGTTCCTGTTTGTTCCTCCGGAATAATATCCGGCAACTCTTATGTTGAGACTCGCCAAATTGATCCATTTGGAGGTCAATTTGGGCAATCCAGTCCCCAAGGACAGACAATCCCCTTGAGTTCCGGATTGCCACCGTATGGGGGGCAGTATGCCCTTTCATTACCCCCTCCGGGAGGATATCCATACGGGAGTTCACAACAGTATTCAGGTTATACTGGAGTTACATCAAGTGGTTGGGTACCTATTCTACCCCGACAACCAAGGGTTGTGTATTCTATGCAACAATGTGTACCTATGTCGAACATTCCTACAACACCAGCTATTGTAACAGTGTCACAAGTTCAAACGTTGCCTGTTGTATGTCAACCTCAGATTTCTCAGGTTGTAATGCAACAGCCCCTTGACCCTGTGACTCAACCACAATCGCTAACTGGTGGGGCGACACAGGTCCAAACGGGCACAATTACCCCACACCTTGGTCCAACGGTTAGTATAGCGCAACAGAGCATGGCTTCACAACCGTGGCTGGTGCAATACCAACAACCACAATTCCAACAAGTGTACCAAGGTTCTGAGTAGCAGATCTTTGCGAAAAGTGGACAACCGTACATTCAAAACGGTCAAAATCAACCACTTTATAGTGGTCAAGTCCACCAACCGTATCAGTCATACCACCATCAATTACATTATGCTGGTATGCAAAGGCCAACTGCTCAGGCAATTCCATCGTATCCTGGGTATGCTTCACCTAACCTGAATCAACAGTTACCATTCGTGGCAACTTTAGAGTTACCCAATTTACACTGGTTGACAAATGATCCAATTGCTTACGCCCCTTGGTGGCCAGCGATTCCTCACAAACTTCCTTCAGATATTCCTAAATTTAATGGAAATCCAGGTGAAGACCCATCGAATCACGTGATGACGTTTCATCTATGGTGTTCATCAAACACCCTAAACGATGATTCGATAAGGCTTTGCCTTTTTCAGAGGACGTTAACAGGTCCAGCATCAAAATGGTATATTGAATTGCCTAGAGCTCATCGTATCCTGGGTATGCTTCACCTAACCTGAATCAACAGTTACCATTCGTGGCAACTTTAGAGTTACCCAATTTACACTGGTTGACAAACGATCCAATTGCTTACGCCCCTTGGTGGCCAGCGATTCCTCACAAACTTCCTTCAGACATTCCTAAATTTAATGGAAATCCAGGTGAAGACCCATCGAATCACGTGATGACGTTTCATCTATGGTGTTCATCAAACACCCTAAACGATGATTCGATAAGGCTTCGCCTTTTTCAGAGGACGTTAACAGGTCCAGCAGCAAAATGGTATATTGAATTGCCTAGAGCTTCGTTCGACAATTTCAGTACCTTAGCCACGACTTTCTTAACCCATTTTCAATTACCAATAAGGTATGAAACAGGAACGGAGATCTTAACCAACTTCAAACAGACAACGGCCACTCACACATCTGATCATATACATGAGTGGCGACGTCGTCGTAGGATGGTAAAAATGTACGTTCCCGATCAGCTATTAGCTGAATGGTTTATCAAGTCGTTACTTCCTGCTATAACAGAAGATGTGGCAAAGGGGGTAGTCGTAACGGAAGAGCAAGTTATCGCTCGTGCGCAATATCTAGACTTGGTCTATACTCAATCTGGCACGCTCTACGACAAAATACCTGACGCCCCTAGACCGGAATTCTCAATTCCTCCTCCTCATAAATCAAACAATGACTCTCATGCCGGTGATGGCGTGATTTGTACGACAAACGCGAAGTCGACAAAGGCCAACTCCAAGAAGGCCGGTAAGACTTCAGATCAAAATGCAAAAGACGAAATTCTTGCTTCGGAAGTAAATTCCGTATCAGCAGATAAGGGAAAAGAAACCAAACAACCAGGAAGCAAGAAAAAGAAAAGCAAAGGGAAGAAGAAGAAACAGGGTGAGTCATCTCCTGAAAAAACTTCTTCAAACCATCCTGGAGATAGGAAACCCCCCTTCGGGTGTCAGATATGTGATGAGAATCACTGGATGAGAGAATGTCCATACAAAGCTGAGCTTAAAAAATTCTTTAAGAGTTCGCAAACCTCAGCTGTGTTAGCTGACCCGTTTCTAAATCCAGGCACAAATCTGGTTGATAGTGGAAATGCTTCCCCGTCGCAAGTGCTTATGTTGTTGATTTCCAAGCAAAAAAATGATGCTTTGATTTCGACAAGGAACAAAGATTACGGGAATCCGCAGCAGTCGAACGGCAAGGAAAAGGACCAACCAAGCAGTTCGACAACAACTTCGACAGAAGTTGTACCACCCATCATTCCTGACTTAACAATAAAACCGCCAAAGGGAGTAGTACAGAAGTCAAAATTTAATCCTCGCGCCAGAGCAGCGCAACATTATAACATAGTGGAAGATTTGGCCCAATCGCCATCTGCCATGTCGACTCTTGAAGTACTACAAAATTGCCCATCCCAACGGCAAGCTTTGTTATCAGCCATTGGTGGGGTTTTATCCTAAGGATTCCAATCTTGTATCCTTTGACCACAAAGGATACGATCCTCAGTTACCAGCTCAACTAGCTTTCCTTATCCAAGTGAAAGCCCTCAACAAAACTGTTCACCAAACAATTATTGATGAGGGGACATCTACATGTATTATGTCGATGAGTTGCTGGAAAACTTTAGGATCTCCAACCTTGTCGTGATCCTCGACAACATTAAAAGCATTCGACGGAAGGACATATACCCCGTATGGTATCCTAAATAACTTGAAGGTTGAATTAGGGGGAAAAACAGTAGAAATAGATGTTGAAGTCATCGATGGGAATCTTGATTACAACATCCTACTGGGAAGACCATGGATATATGCCATGGCAGCTGTTGTGTCGACCTATTTTAGAAAGATTTCATTCCCCTTTCAAGGGGGAATTACGATCGTCGACCAACAAAACTTCCTCCCCAATGGTTCACAAGTTACAGGAAGCATTCCCATGATCCATGGAAGCCCCCATTCGCTTCAGAATATCGGAGTAGGCCTACTGAAGGATCCTATACTAATGGGAACTTTCGCTCTTCCACCTCCAATTGATTTGGCGGAAGTAGCGTCGATAGGTACCTGCAATATGATATCTTCAACGAAGATCTCAGAAGACGATATCAACATGGATCATGCAATGGTTTTACCCCCAAGCCCAATAGAAATATTGTAGCAATCAATGTTTCTGGCATGGGAGGCGAACCCAAATCAATGCTCATCAAGCGTTTAGGTGGATAGGTCTAGAGAATATGGTACCCCGTTAGATCCTTGGTCGTGAGTGCATGGAACCGACGAAGGAATTCTACAATCAATGTTGATTGAGGGGGCACCATGGAATGATTGCCACCATCATTCCCCTCTTCCAGATTATGAAGAAGATACTCAAGATGACCTTTATCACCCTACAGTTTTTGAATTCCTATCAAATACTGTAAATACGGTGGATTCCGAGCGAAACTTATCCAATATTGAAGAGACTATAGCTATAAATATCTTGACTAAAACAAACGTTGTAGAGAATATTTATGTCGGCAAAGGTTGTTCTCCTTCAGAACTGGAAATATATAACGCTCTTTTTCGCGAGTTCAGAGATGTCTTTGCTTGGTCATATGATGAGATGCCAGGCATTGACTCGAGTATCATTGAACACGAAATTAAGATGTATCTAGATGTCAAACCTGTAAGACAACGGCTCAGGCAGGTGCACCCCAAGAAAGCCGCTGCCATTAAGGCAGAAGTTGAAAAACTTCTCCATGCTAGTTTCATCTACCCGGTTCCTCTAATCAATTGGGTATTGAATATTGTCCCTGTTATGAAAAAACAAGGGACAATTAGAGTGTGTGTCGATGATAGGGATGTAAACCAAGCTTGTCCAAAAGACAACTACCCTACACCCTTCATCGGCCATATAATTGATGAATGCGCCGGATGTGAAATCTTTTCATTCATGGATGGATTTTCTGGGTATAATCAAATAAATATCCGCCCGCAGGACCAGTCAAAGACTGCATTCATTTGTCCATGGGGCACATTCGCATATCAAAAATTACCTTTTGGTTTAAAGAACGCAGGGGCGACGTTTCAGAGGGCAATGAATTACGCCTTCCATGACATCAAGAACATCGTTCAACCATACCTTGACGACCTTCCGGCCCATTCACAAAAGCGGACTGATCATCCGCAACATTTAAGAGCGATATTTGTACGTTGCCGACACTACAAGATATGACTCAATCCACACAAATGTGTATTTTGCGTCAATTCTGGTCGTTTACTTGGATTTGTAGTCTCCAAGGATGGGATTCGTCTCGACCCTTGCAAGGTCCAGGCAATCATCAATTTGCCTCCACCTTCAAATTTGCTTTAGATTCAGAAACTCCAAGGGAAAGCAAACTTTCTGAGGAGGTTCATTCCAAATTACGCCGAACTTGCTAAAGGTTATACACGTCTTTTGAAAAAGGAGGTACCCTTCGTCTGGGATCAGGTTGCGCAAGCTTCCTTTGATGCTTTAAAGGATTCCTTAATAAAAGCATCATTAATGTACGCACCCGATTATCAAAGAGACTTTAACCTGTATCTGGCTACAGCAGATACAACCATCGCAATGGTTTTAGTTCAAGAAGTCGATGGAATCAAACACCCTATATATTATTTAAGTAGAAACTTAAATGATACAGAAAGTAAATATTCTTATGTTGAAAAACTAGCGCTTGCAGCTGTTCAAGCGATACAAAGGTTTCGACACTATGTCCTCTTTCGGAAGACTACCATTTTGTCTGATTGCAACCCCATGACTTATATATTGTCGCGACAGTTGCTGGGGGGAAAATATTCAAAATGGATAGCAATCCTTCAAGAGTTTGATCTGGAATTTGTAAAATCCAAATCAAATAAAGCTCTAGTTTTCGCAGAATTATTGTGCGATCTCTCATCGTCGTCCAACGATGAAACATCCGAAGAATCAATCTTGGACGAGAATTTGTTTCTGATATCTACAAGAAATGAGTGGTATGGAGATATAATAATTTATCTCCAAACCCAAAATTTCAGGCCTAACACCTCTCACTCAGAACAGAAACGTATACGATACCAAGCAAAAGACTACATGATCGTCGGTGATACGCTTTACCGTCGTGGTATCGATACAGTTCTGAGAAGGTGCCTCACCCATGAGGAGGCCGAAAAAGCCCTGAATGAGTGTCATTCAGGCGCGTGTCGGGGGCATCAATCTGGATATGCTACAACAAAAAAAATCTTACGAGCAGGATACTTCTGGCCAACCATGTTCAAAGATTGCATAACCGCAGTTAGAAGTTTCCATGCTTGTCAAATTTTTGATAGCAAAACCAGAAGATCACCTGCACCTTTACAGCCAATAGTTGCTGTTGGGCCTTTCGCCAAATGGGGCATCGATTTCATGACATGTAACCCCACCTCGACCGGGGGGCATGGGTGTATTATAGTCGACGTTGACTATTTTACCAAATGGGCCGAGGCGATGCCTACATTAGATAACACTGGTGAAACAGCTGCCCTTTTCTTTTTCAATCATGTAGTCGCCAGATTCGGCGTACCACAGGCTATAGTTACGGATCATGGATCGCATTTTCACAATCACATGATGGTTGAATTAGCTGCCAAGCTAGGGCTATCTCATGACAGCTCTACCCCGTATTATCCGCAAGCCAATGGGCAGGTTGAAGCGATCAACAAAGTCCTGAAGCGTATGTTGCAAAGGATGATCGGGGTTCACAAAAGAAGGTGGCACCTAATCCTGTACTCAGCCTTGTGGGCCTACCGAACATCGGTAAGGAATGCGACCGGGTTCACACCTTTCCAACTGGTATATGGCCTGGAAGCAGTCTTACCAGTCCAGTGTGAAATCTCGTCTCTTAAACTCGCAATTGATCTCCTCCCCGGGACCTCAGAAGAAGAGGCCCGTTTCTTGGAATTAATCCAATTGGATGAAACCCATTGTGATGTCGCGTTGGCTAACGAAGCCCATAAGAAACGAGTCAAGGCGCAGTTCGACAAAAATGTCAAACCCCGTGTCTTCTCAGAAGGTGACTTGGTCTTGCTTTACGACCAAGAATCCGATAAATTGGGAGTAGGTAAATTTAATTCTTTATGGATGGGCCCCTACATTGTTAAACGACTGTTAGCAAAAGGAGCCTACGAGTTAATGTATTATGACGGAATTCCACTGGCGCAACCCCGTAATGGGTTGTACCTCAAGCGTTACTATGCTTAAATAGTAACCAGTATGCTTTTGTTGTATTTTGTTTTCGCTAAAGTGTTTTTTTTGGTCGAGTAATCCACCTTTTTACATTTATTGCAGATGTCAAACCTTTTGGAGACATGTGTTGGATATGCCGACGGAGCGAGTCGTAATTCGCGGAACCTGTCCTCTGCAGCCTGGGCCATTTTTGATCCAAGCGACGAGTTAGTAAGTTTCAGAGGTGTATGTATTGGGCAATCAACGAATAACATCGCTGAGTATAGCGCGTTGATAGAATTGCTCTCTGATGCCATCACCCATGGTATACGCCAACTAATTGTCAGGCTAGACTCACAACTCGTAATACTTCAACTCAATGGTATATATTCCGTCCGCAACCCAGCTATTTATCGCATGTTCCTAAGGGTTAAGATTTTGGAAAGACAATTTGATTTAATTCAATACCAACATATTTCCAGAAACTTAAACACATTAACCGACTCATTAGCAAACTATGTGTTAGATAGACATTTGCGACATTTATAAAAATAAACACATCATCAATGTTGTACATATGGATCACATAACTCAACCAGAATAAAACCCCGAAAATCAAAATATATATATATATATATATATAATTTGTTTATGGTTTACATATAATGTTCTGTAACCAAGACAAAATCGGTCACATGACCCAAAAACTCAAAATGCTAGGGGGCACCCTAGTCTAGTGATGCTCATGATAGCACGTCACGGCCTGTGCGATCATGCGTAAGAGATGAGTCCATCGTCTAGGCACACCTGTAGTATGCCGCTACAACTGTAAAGGTAACTCGTCGATCCTCACATCTGGAATACCAAGAGTAAGGCTCTCAACCTACTCCTGCACAGCTGTAAGGGTCTCACCCACATCAAGGTCACGAAGAATAACCCTCCCGGCAGCCTCTCCTGCTGGGGCAGCGGCTGGCGCTCTCGGGCGAACTGCTGGACGAACTGGACCAACATCTGCATGCACACATGAGTTTGATTAAAGTCTTGATAGAATAAAGCACAAGGACATTATAAATAAAAGCAGTAAACAGTTATATGGTCGAAGATTTTACCAATAGCGCCCTACTGCTCGCCATCCGGCAGTACCAAATCCGGATCACCCCGGAAGTCCATGCCAACATATGGATACTCGGAATAGACCATCTCCTGACGCTCGAACCACCTGAAGAAGGTATCAGAGAAAGAAATCTGAGATTGACCGGCATGCCTAGACATGTGATCAACCCATCTCTGCATGCTTGGTTCAGTAGGAGAAGGCAAGTCGAGTGCAATGTACTATGGCTGCATCAGTGGTATCTTCTCCAAAGCGAAGGCGGTCAAAATAGAACCAAATCCAAAGTTCTTCAGCTTCCCGCCCTTTACCTTGGTCAACTGAATTTTCATCTGAAGAAGTACTACATCACACCAGTTGAATATTTTCAGTTGGAGGCACTCCAAGGCATGCTGCACATAGGATCTGTTGGCTACGTGAAGAGATGCACTACCGGCCATCCTACCAATAGTATATAGAATGGACCTGAGCGACCTGTCAGCAACCTCACGGATAATGATATTGCCATCTTTACTCGGCTGAGATCCCTCCCTGCAATACTGGCGGACATAATCTCTGACAGAGTCACTCCCTCGGGCCGAACCTGACAAAGAAACGGGGGCACCCCTCCTCGACAAGCCAGTCAAGAAGTAAATGTCTACTGCGGTCAAGGGGATAGATTTGCCCCTAATCTAGAATACTTGGTTGATAGGATCCCAAGCATCGAGCAAATACTGCAGTAAGGAAATCTGCTGCCTCATGCTAGAGATGCGGAAGAACTTCAGCAGGCCACAGTTCCATAGCGCGTTCACCGTGACAGGATCATGTAGGGCAATCATGTCCTCTTCTTCATGTTCTCGTTCTCACCATGTAAGGGTCATTTTGCTCCAATATCTTTGAAAAACAAACATGAGATGAGTTAGATCCTGGATTTGATGAGAAACTGGCAAAATTTCATCAAAAACTGTGCAACAAAACTCTTTTTCTGCGCCCAGCACACCTACCCAGTGTTCCACCTGCGTTCAAGGTCAAACTGCCTTCATACAGCTTGACATTCAGCGCAGGTTTCGAGTGAACTGGGTGCGCTGATGTCAGAGTGACCCCATCAAACCCCAGGGGCTCAGGAAAACAGGAAATCAAGCACAAAATGCAGAAAGGAAACCATAAAATTAAAGAGCTCAAGTTTAGCTCCTACCTGGTCCAGACGGCGCCGAGAATCGTCCACAGAATCTCCCGAAATCAGCTGATGAAAATCAAGGGGGAAGAGGCACCTCCAAAGCTCCAACAAACCAAGTTCAAATGAAATGGTAAAATGAGAGGTAAAAACACTTTTTAATTGCTTTTTACGTAGTTCAAAGCAAAATATTAGGGTTTTAATCTCATTTTCAAGCAAATGTTATTCATTTCTAACTAGTTTGATGCAACAATTGAAGTTACAGTACTATCTTTGAAAAGGGCAAAGCTAGTTATGGTAAAAAATCAAAATTAGACCATGTTATCGAGCAGTTTTAGCGCATATTCCATGCTCGTTAAAAAATAAACATAAGATCGAGCAGTTTTAGCGCATAGTTCATGCTCGTTAAAAAATAAACATAAGATCGAGCAGTGTTTTTCCGCGTTTAAGCTCGTTAAAAAATGAACTACCCTCCGGTAAATAACCACCGTGAATGTAACATTATCAGCGATTAAAGCCTTGGTCGTGTTTGCACCGTCACCTCCACTTTTCCATTGGCCGATCGTTCACCTCCATATGATTGTTTACCCATTTTGAGGAACAGCTGCGAAGAGTGATTTCACTAGCCATCCTTGTGACACTGCCGTGCTTGGAAAATTCCAACCCTTACCTGGAATCAGCTGCTAACCCGTTTCATCACTCGTTGCTCAAAAGATGAGTCTTCTTTAAGCTCTTTTCATCTGACTCGTAAAATATGAAAAGATTGCCGAGTTTTGGCCTTCCAGCTCGTTAAAGCGACCGGAAGTGCTATCCCTCCTCTAGATTTTAATCTTTTTGGACCTGAGGGATTATTGCACAAAAAGATCGAGCGCTTGTTTTGTTCGGCTCGTTAAAACTATCGAAAACTCATCCCTTCTGTATTGTTTTATACTTTTTCGGACATAAGGGATTAGATGACGAAAAAGGACTTTCGGAGTTGACTTTATGTACCTTTTTAGACTCTCTAAAAATGAAAAGGACCGAGTTATCTTTGTCGTTAGACTCATTAAAAACATTAAATAGCGACAAACTTGTCTTTAGACGAGAACGAGTTTCACTATCGCTAGGCTCGTTAAAACATAGCGATGGGTTTGCCCGAAGGGAAAATTATAGAACAAGCATATGTTATCCTCCTCAAGCTTGACAAAAATAAAGAGGTACTGGTCAGAAATGACTGGGGAAAAATTGGGAAGAAACTCAAAGAACTTTTATTGGTAGCAAGTCGCTCTTGAACATGACACTTCCACTCCGTGCCTGAGTCGGGTTGGGTTGTTTCATTCACCGGTCACATCACCATGGTCTTGCCAATACCATCCATCTTTGGGGTAAATGCTACCAATCCATCACACAAGTGTCGCCAATATGTTCAAGAGAAGTCATCCAGAGAAGTCAACCGTGTCCCATCCACTACCATACATTATCCTTCATCCTTTCATGACCGCCACCCTGAACCATATATCATCAGATCGTTTTCACCTCCATCAAAATCATTTGCTCCGTTCCATGTCACTGATGTGGGATACATCAAGGCCCTCCTTTGATGGATCGCTTCTTGTCGACATCAGCTCATTATCCAAGAAGTTGATCTAGGAACAACCCCCTCAGTACTTTGAAGCTTGCATGCCTCAATGGCAAGTTTCTCACTTCCGGCGATAGGTATACATCAATGACCTTCGACCGAAAGATTTTGCGTGGTGTTCGACGCCAAGTCCTTTACTCACACCACATGAATTGTACTGTAGTACCTTGAGGGTCATTATCATTATCGGTGATTCCTCTCGCGCTTGTTAACAGTTTACATCATTGACTGGTAATCAAGCGATGTCTTTCCATGTTCGACTTTAGAACATTTCTCACATGGATCGACTTGTACTTAGAGTGAAGATCGGACGAGATTGAAGACCCCGGATCTAGTTTCATCCATCCGGGTTGCGATATATATTCAGGGAAAATAAAGACATTGACATGTACAGCATTACAGCAGATAATCATCCTACCAAAAGGATGATGATTTCATCAAAATCATCAGTCTACCATGAGACGATTGTCTGTTCTATGTACAGAAAAATGAATTTATAAAGCTAAGCATGGGAATGCCCGCCTCAGCTAGATCATGAAAGCAGTATGAAAAATAATGTATTGTATTGTATCTTATTACAGGTCTCCTCCCAGCATTGGAAGAACTTCGGATCCTCCTAATAAAGCATTTCACCCGATAAATGGCCTCATACTTTAGGGGGCAACTGTTATAGACATTTTTGTGCCTTACAGCATTGAGCATGAAATGTCCACAATTCAAGGGATCCAAAGTCCCTAAATATGTTGTTACAACTCCTAAAGGAACAAGGTCAACCAATGATAGCTTCTCCCAGAAGTTCTCCACCAAAAACCACTCAGAAACAGTCAATTCAAGATCAATTCAGAGGCTCCACTAGCTGTCTGCGCTGAAATGCAGAGATTACACTGGCTAGGTGCACTGCAACGTAGGTAGAAGCACTACCAGGGTGCGCTGAGCGGGAAATGACAAATGGCAAGTTCATTCAACGAGGTGGAAAGACCCTGGAAGCTTCCAGAATCTTCCTCAATGACACTTGCCTCAATGAATTCGACTAGTGATGAGTAAGAGGTTCTCAACCTCCAAGTGGAAGCAAGAACTGACAGAGAGAAGCCACAAGTCAAAACATGAGCTGACTCATCCTCTCTGCTCACATCTATATATGGATCTCTCACCCAGAGGTTCAGGAGGCTGGAATTTTGTACTTTGTAGAGAATTGTTGTTGGTTTGAGATTGAGATTAGTACATTGGGTGATTTATGCTTTGTTGGAGGAGAGGAAGGGATTCTTTTGCTGGGAGGTAGATGCTGGATCGGGCCTCACTTGGTTGTATGTCCTCTTGGACTTTATTACTCTATCAATAAACTATTTGAGTTTCTCCTACATGCTGTATACCAATGATGTATTGTTATTATTACATGTTTAGCTTAATCTGATCTTGAGCTTTTTATGAATGTATATCTGTATCTTTGTGTAGTTTCTCTCTCTTGTGATCTTGCAGGAATTCGGTTAAGCTGGGCCGGTGAAGGAGCAAGAAGCTGGGAGCTACTGAAGAGAGGAGTGATTTGGGTCGACAAACTAGCGGAAGATACAGGTTAGTTAGATCCTTATTCCTCACTTACATCTCATAAAGGAGAATATTCAAATGAGTTTACCTATTTGTTGCTAAGGCACTATCACCTCTTAGAGTGGGATAGGGGCATTCCGAATTGGATACTTTTCCCAACAACACCCATGTGGCTTGGGCCTTATATTGTAAAGAGATTTTTATAGAAATGGGCCTATGAGCTAATTGATTATGAAGGGAATCCTCTCGATAAGCCCCTAAATGGGCTTTACTTGTAAAAGTACTATGTGTGAATTCCATGCACTTTGGTTTGTACATACGTGTGTTTTAGCAGGTGTGTTATGTGTGTGTTTTCATGTTTTTGGCTTGGTGTGAAGGCGTGATTCCTGCTTATTGTGTCTCTTGCTTCTTGTGCAGATGTCTGGTAGACCTTACGTTGGTTTCACCGATGGTGCCTACCGCAGTACCCGCAACTTGTCCTCTGTGGCATGGGTGATATACGATCCTCATTGTGAGTTGATAGACCTTCAAGGTGTTTGTTTAGGTTGTACCACAAACAATGTCGCTGAATATAGTGTTGTGATTGAGTTACTAGCCGAGGTGATTAATCTCGGTATTCATGCATTGGTTGTGAACCTAGACTCTCAACTTGTCATCCACTAGCTCAATGGGTGATATTTCGTGAGAGACCATCGCATTTTAAGTTTGTATTTACGTGTTAAATTGTTAGAGAGGAATTTTGATTTCATTACATATCAACATATTCCACGATAATTAAACACGTTAACTGATGCATTGGCTAATCATGTATTAGATAGACATTTGCGTAACATGTAATCAAAACATCATACAAAAAAGCATGTAGAGCACAATCATAGACCATAGGAATATGTATGTATGTATATATATATATATATATATATATATATATATATATATATATATATATATATATATATATATATATATATATATATATATATATATATATATATATATATATATATATATATATATAAGACCTATGGATTGAACGCGGGTATGCACTTCTTTCGGCCATGGAGTTGAGAAAGGGGACTCCTATCACATGGATGGACTGTGTTTGGAGGAGCTAGGGTGGGTGCACCTCAAGCTGGACCTGCCTGGTTGTTAACCTCGCTCTTTTCCCGAGGTATGGGTAAGTTCTCCTCTATAGCGATGATGGGTAAGTAAGTTCTTTTCCTATCGGCCATTGTTGATGTGGGCCCTGCCTCCTTCCCACTCGGATATGGCAAACGGGGGATATGGTAACGGGATATGTTTTAAGGGGTTCTCCATCCAATGGGGGCCTTCTCTCTTTACTTATATATATATATATATATATATATATATATATATATATATCGTGTGGCACACCAAGGCACTCAAAAATAAGTGTACATGTCCAAATAGAGTTTGTGTTCTCTGTACATCTGAGACACATGTTTCTCAAAAAATCACCAACAGGAAATAAAAACCTAGGTGTCTACTATGGTGGGTTGTGCTCCCTATAGTACACCGCCGCTCATGTCACCCGCCTCAACAAGCGGTGCATCCTGGGTTCCACTCCTACTATGTGGATCTGGGATGCTCTGGGGACCTCCTCAATCCCCATATAATCTGTAATCCCTGCTAGTAGGCCCTCAAGGTTCTGGATCAGTGTCTCCATCATATCATCTTCTAGAGGAGCTAGGGCTAGTGCTGCTATGCCCTATGCATCCCTCCACGCCTCTAGAGCTAGCCCGATGGGTCTCACTAGTCCTACATCTGCATACCATAGCGTTCGTCATTAAGTCATGTACATAAAAAAATAAAAAAAAATCATAAAAAATCAAAATCAAAATTTATGATCAAGTGTCTTACCACCGTCATCCCACTGCTCTCCACCGAGTAGCTGCATGTCAGGATCTCCGCGGAAGTCCATACCAGCATATGGCCAATCCTCCACAAAGATTGTTTGTCGCTCTAGCCACTCTCGGAAAAATCTCCCCCACGCCACTGGTCGTCTGCCACCTCCTCGCAACATGATGTGAGCCCATCACGTGGCCCTCATTCCACGTGGCCTGGGTAAGTCCAATTCCATGTCTTGTAACTGCAGTGCCGGAACCCGCTCCAGCATGAGTGGGACTAAGATGGATCCATAACCAAACTACTTCATCTCTCCTCGACGGCAGTTGGTGAGTTGCCTCTTTATGTTCACCGTCATCATCTCTGCCCAGTTAAACATGGTGGGATTGAGACACTTGAGAGCTAGCCAGAGCTAGGTCTTAGAAGCCTCATGTTGGGCTTGGGAGCCCGCTACCTATGTCACCATGGAAAGCATAGCATGAAGGACTACGTCGTCCACTGTTGGGATTTCCACCTTCCCACTCCTTATCTTGCGTGCCCATGGGAACACTTGAGCTATCAGCATATCTAAGGAATCACCCCCAGGTCACTACCCCTCTAGAATGGGCCTTTCACCTTGACGAGATAGCCCAATAAAAAAATATACATCTGTAGATTCAAACCCGATATCCCGGCTTCGAATGATGTCTCATCTGTGGGATTCCAATCCCTGATCAGTAGCTCCAACAAGTCATGTTGTGACTGCAGGTGTGGAGTTAGGAAGAATTTGAGCAATCCACATGCCTGTAATGCGTTTCAGCACCCCACATCGATAAAAGCTTCTATATCATTGTTATCATGCATTCATTCTTGCCAGACGAATGCCATTATAGCCTGCAGGACGAGAAAAGTCGGATTAGCACTTCATTTGGGAATTTCAACGCGGAATTTGCATGAAAACATAAGTTCACGGCATCATAGCGTCTGTTTTAAAAACATACGCGATGGAATGAGGTCACTAGTTCAGATTTTTCACGATCATCGCGGAAGTACACCAATTTTTTGTGATGATCGGAGTGTGCCTTGTGTAAAAATTTTCAGCCATCGCGGACCCAATATGGTAAACCCGCGATGACCAAGCGGCAGAGCCCGGTTTGAAAATCTACCTAAACTAGCACATGGAACAATCAAAACGCATGAAAAAAGAATTAATTTGAAGCGCAGGGCAGCGTGTGTCTACCTAGAACCAGTTTCAGGGCAAATGATGCACGGATGGGGCCGAATTTCGCTCACCAAATTCAGTGCTCCAAGTTGCTCCACGGTGAATTGAACAGTACTACGGTAAAAATGAATGGGTTAATCCTTTTTTATAGTGATTTTTGCAAACTTGAAAATTACACTTTGTAAATTTGGTTTTTTCTCATTGTTTTGCCACATGGATAGTCAAGATATGGTTTTTACCTATGATTTTATGTGTATTGTTCATATTATCTCGAACGGGTTTACGTATGACGTGTTTTTTGTGCAGAACTTTAGGTAGTGGAATTACGACTGTTTCATATACACTTGATCCCAAAAAGTCATCTTTAAGCTCTTTTCCAACTTGAAAAATGAAAAGATGGCCAAGTTTTCATCTTGACTCGTTAAAAGAAACGAGAGGCGGTCACCTTTAAGCTCTTTTTCCAACCATTTCAGGCTTGTTACTGGTTGCGAAACGATGTGCTTCTGATTGCGTTTCTACTTTTTTGGGTCGAAGTCACTACCTATGAAAAGTACTCCTCGATCATAATGGTCGGGTGGTTCTTTCGAGTATCGTTTTATACTTTTTTGGGCTCGAGAGACACAAATCTATGAAAAAGGACCCCCCCTGGAGTTTTCTTTTAAGTTTTTTTTCAAACTCTCTAAACATGAAAAAGACTCCGATTTTTACCTATGTCGGACTCATTAAACCCTGACGACATTGGACTCATCACCATGACGAGACTCGAGCTTCTCCTTCCTAGGGCTCGTTAAACTATTACTAGGTTGGACTCAACAACAGGTTTATCATTGATTGTCTATGGTATCTAGTCACTCTTGAACATCAAAACTTTTGCTTCTTGTCAGGTTAGGACATCTATACATCGTCATTTGGCCTTCTGCAGGTTTGGGTCATCATTCTAGCCTCATTCCATCTGATCCATGCCATCTCCTTCGAGCCTCCAATCCCTTGGTGCCTGACTGCTGCCACCCCCCTTTGGAGTCGTGTCGCCGACATGTTCAAGAGTATAATCCTTCTGCAGTTTACACCTTCGTCTTCTCCTCTGATGCTCTATTTCGCCATCTGTCTCTTGTTCCTTATCTCGTGTCGTTGATGGGGGAAACATTATGGCCCTCCTACAACGGGTCGTCTCCTGTCGACTTTAGCTCATTATACAAGAGATTGATCTAGAGATCCCCTTTGGTACCTTAGAGCTTGCATGCCTCAATGGCAAGTTCTTCGCACCTGACGGTCGACTTTCATCATTGGTCGTCGATTGGGTGATTCCACGAGTGTTCGACTTCAGCTCCTTCTTCACACTTCGTGGATTGTGCTAGACAGTACCTCGAGATCCATTGGCATTATTGGTGGTTTCTCTTGTGCTTGTTAATGGTTTTCATCATTGACCAGTAATCAAGCGATTTTCTATCATGCTCGACCTCAACACATCTATTTGCATGTTAGAATTTGTACTATGATTGGATGGGTTCAAGACCCTGAACTCAGATTACACATGTTCAGGCTACGTGGATTGGTTTATGGTTACATGACACATTGATGGATGGCTGCAACCATGCCTAAGTCTTCATGGATGGTTGCGACCATACCTTTATCATCATCATGGTCTCATTAGCTGGATCGTTGCATCCATACCACAAACCTATTTCGTATGTCTTTTGGATGGCTCTGCCCATGCCTAGACTACATGTAATTCATTATCAGAGATATCAATTGTACTTGCGTGCAAGTTCTTCCAGATGGTGTTCCAGCTCAGCCCGTTTCGTAAAGCATTTCACCCCTCCCTCTCTCTCGGGCTTCATACTTTAGGGGGCATCTATTACACAGTAATTTGTCACTGTCTTCACTCCAGTCTTCCTACTATGTCATGTGTCCAAAGTTGTTCATGCTCATGTTAGACAAATGCTCTCTGATGTTGCCAAATGACCCACTTCTCCAAAGGTTTCTACCTCATCGCGTCTGTTGGCTAAATAAACGCGCTGATGGGTGCTCCAA
The DNA here is from genome assembly GCA_031772625.1 of Pinus tabuliformis. Lineage (NCBI taxonomy): Eukaryota > Viridiplantae > Streptophyta > Pinopsida > Pinales > Pinaceae > Pinus > Pinus tabuliformis. The sequence goes on along the minus strand of CM062804.1, from coordinate 1,539,965,362 downwards.
AATAGTCCAAAGGAACTACCATCGTGGAAGTACACATGATTCCCGCGATGGTCGAATTTTATGTGCTAGCGCAACTATCGCTTGTAGTCTCTAACAATGACATGACTAGATACGTTATTCAATAGTGATGTCAGTGCGGAAGACCAGTTATGTGCCCGTGATGATCCAGATTGGGCAAATTTGTTCCGACAGTTGACCTTAGAGATGACTCCAGACCTGGTTGTTGGCCTAGTTTATGTCGCCCTCCTTTCTCTGGTGTGGTTGTTCTGTCATTTGTGCTACCTTCGTTGGAGATAAGCTCATGCTCCCACCTTTCATGGAGACTCCTCCTATTTAAACTCTCACTACTTCTATGTGCTACGAGTTTTTTAGAGTTCTTAGTCTTTGGAGTGGTTGTTGATAGTGCTGTTAGTACTTGTGAGCTTGTTAGATAGCTGGTGTGAGTGTGACAAGTGTGGGATTGTTGATAGCTTGAGGAAGGTTGTGAAGTAGCTTTGATCTTGTGTAAAACTTTTGAGTGAGAGAGACTTGTGTATTGGGAGATCCATCTTCTAGAGTGAATGCTTGAGGAACATGCTGGCTGGATCCCTCTGAGCAGGCTTGTGACGTCAAGACTTTGGTTGTAAGATTACTTTTATTTCATAATTAATGTAATCAATGATGTTTTCCTATGTCTTGTATGTAATGTACTTGATAGCTCATGACTTGACTTTGTGAGTAAATAGATCATTGTTGTTTCAGTTACGTGTTTTGTTGTATTTCCTTTGCATTGTTTCATGTTGATTACTCATTAGGAGAAGGAAGCGGAAGCTGGAGTAGTGCAATGGAAATCCATCGACCACCGGTTGAGGTAGGCCTCCAACTATCACTATTTAAGGAAAGCTATTGTTGATCTGTCCTTTTTTTTAACTAGACCCACTCTAGGGCTAGAGGGGTTGCCTCTGTCCGCAGAGGGAACACTTTCCTGCATCATAGACCCCACAGACATAGTTGGAACAAGTAACGATTTGGGTCTTGCAAAAATAATGAAGGCTAAATATAAGCTGGAAAAAGGAAAGCATGGGTATGTAATAGCGAGCATCAAAGACCGAGGGGTGCGAGTCGCCACCTATCTACTAGCTAGTAAACTCATGAGGAAATGCCACATAGATGAGGTGCCAACCCCTGTCATTGCACTTACGAGGTAGTGTGCAGAAGGAGTCTAGTTCCACTGGGCACAGTTCTTATGCGATGAATTTTTGACAAATTGTAAGGAAGCACAGGAAAAAGGTAAGACTTTCCATTATGCATCATTGTTACTATCAATCCTTCTGGTTTCAAGAGAATTGCTGCAAGGTAGCCAGTTTCCTAGCATTGAGCACAACCGACCTAAAGCAGTGTGATTTACCTCGCTCTGGGCTACAAAGGATGCCATGAGGGTCCGAGAGATCAAGGTATTTTTGATATTCATGGAAGTGAGTATTCGGACATGGATTACTCGCAGACTATGGATGTCCCCAATAGTCTACAACAATTTGCAAAGCACGGTTGAGTTCAAAGCAGACATGCACAACCTATATATCCGGGCATGGAAGGATCCAAAGCGAACATGGGTCAAGCTCCCGTTCATTGCAACAGATGATGCAACTTACGAAGTATTGGCAGCATGGCCTCTAAAATGGCGCGCCGCAAACAAGGCTGCATTAAAAAGGATGGCGGCACAGCAGCGAAAGAAGGAAATCCAACTGTGACTCACTAAATTTGTAGAAAGGACACGTCAGGGACAAAAGGCCACTTTGCTATAGGAGGCGACCCAGGAAGTAATTGCCGAAGAGACCATGGAAGATCAGGAAATGTCCTCAGAACTGGACAGGCAGAAGGAATTAGAGACACAGGAATGCACTGACTTTACCACAAAATCAACCCAAGGAAAGAGGCCACGTAGCAAGGAATCGCCACATGCACGTAAGAAGTCCAAAATAGCTAAGACTTTGGAGAAATAATTTCTTGACAATAGCAAACCAGCGCGCAATTTCGCTACCGGTGCATTAGAGGAGCTGATGCTAGAGAAGACAACTATTTCGGGGGAGCTCAGAGCACAGTTGCAGGCATTACATGTGGTACTCTCGGGAGGGATGATACCAAACCTAGCAAATGATACATCCGTAGCCGAGCAGATGGTGTGTAGTCACATAATGAGCAGTTTAGTGTTGCCAGAAGGCGCTGTCTTAACTGAAGTTGAGGGTGACATGTGAAGTTGGGAGTTGAATTTGACTGCTCTGCCTCAAGAAACCCTCTACCAACTACAGGATGGAGTAACCACTGAGCTACGTGCTAGGGAAGGCCGCGCACTCCAAGTCTTAATGGAGGATAAGGAAAATCTGGAGCAAGTCAGCCTACAACGTGATGACTTTATCACTCACAACTAGGAAGTGGAACAGGCCATGGTGGCAGCTTGTAGCAAGGTACCAAAGTTGGTTGTCTCAGCAGAAATTTTAAGGACAAGATCCATTACATGGGCGCTGGATTCTGTACAGCCCAAGAGGAGGCCGAAAAAGCTCAGTGGGAATGAAATTTGAAAATTATGGAGCTAAGATTGAAGGCGCAACGACCCACACCCTCAGAAGTTTGAGAGCAGTACCACGGTGAAATTTATGTAGGGTTGGAAATAATAAAGCGCGCGATCCATGATTGCTCGAGATTGTTGGATCAATCCCTCCTCACGCTCACATCCTATAGGATGACCCAATGCTATAGCAGGTAGAAACAGAAGTACAGGAGTTACAACACGCATATGACAAAGTCTAAGGGACTATACAAGAGGTTGCCATCACACAACGACTGGACAAAATGAGGGAGGCCCAAGCTCTCAAGGCACAGGTTGACACGGCTCAGTAGAAGGAAGTAGTGCTTAAAGAACGCATCCAACCTTGGCTTGATGAGGCATTCACGGTCTCTTCCAACATCGAGGGCAAGGGAAATTTTAGGGGCTAATATTCACACATGAGCTAATTTTCCATGCTTTTTCCAAAAAAAAAGATTCACTAATTCCCATTTTTTCCTAAAATTGATTCGCCCAAATTTTATAAGAAAAAATTATTTCACCTTAAAAATCACCAAAATTTTATAGATACTATATTAAGTCATTATAAGTTTGAATATTTTTGCTAAAATATCACCATGCATTTTATAACTTGCATATTATGCACTAGTAATATTTGCCAAGGTTTCTAATCTTCAAGATAAATTTCCATCCTTAAATTTTTTTCTAATCAAGGGATAGTTAGCAAACATGTAAGTAGCATCTGAACCCAGGCAAGTAATGGAATTAGATATTGATACATTAGTGACTCGTGTAGAATGGGTAAAGTAGATGGCGGATGATTTTGTTGCGAGAGTAAGTGAAGCACAGAAGTTGCTAAATGACCTTCACACAAAGATTGCTGCACTAGCCGAGTGACTCGGGACGAGTCACATTGATTGTGTTGGGGGCCTGTTGGGTAGCAGAGGCCCCGCGTAATGGTCTTGGGACCGAAAGTCCACAATTTTGGGGAAAAGTATGGTAAAAGACTCTGCAAAGTGTGCAGAGCACGAATTGTAATGATTCAAGTCAAAGGGTTGTACGCCCACAAATAATGTAAAATAATAGGAAGTGATTCGGCTTGCACATGATCCGCGGACCATGGGAATGTATAAATAGAGCAAGGCTCTATGGCTAGAAGTCAGTTTATGGGAAGTTTTTGTTTGGGATCTTAGTGTTATGGGTTTGTGAAGATAGTCTCATCTGTGTTTGTAAGCCCATGTCAAGGGTGTTGGATATGTGCAGAGGCCTGGTAGAGTCCACAATTATGTGTGTAGAGGCCTGGTAGAGTCTGTAGCTATGTGCTTAGAGGCTTGGTAGAGTCCGTAGCTATGTGTGCGGACCCCTGCAGCTGAGTGCGCAAGGCGAATCAGGTTGTATTGACGGAAATTTTTAATAAAGATAAGTGGTTTCTGAAGTATCACAGATCTATTGTGTTCTACTTTATGAATCTGTTATATGAGTTAATATCTTTGTATAATTTCACGCACTGGGTTTTATTGTTAAATGTTTTCTTAAACACTATAACAAGAAGATCAGATCTATAATCGCATTAATAAGAAAGTACACCCGCACGAATCTACACAGAGGCCCGATAATAGTCTAGAGTAGCGTGAGGCCACAGAATGGTTTGTGACCCCTCTAGACCACATCAAGGCATCCCAAGGGTGTGAAAACCTGGTTCTAGCACCCTCCCTTGCTACCTCGGGTGAGACCTCGGTCCGCGGTCCACGGGCTATTGTCGAAAGGGCCAGTAGCTGTGGGATTTGTTTAGCTAACAACTCTTCCAAACCTGGATGAGGGCCCAATAAGCCAACACCACCACACCATTGATGGTGAACCCTACTATCCCATTTTTACCAAGTACAACACTCACATTACACCCTCCATGAGTGGAACCCAGCCTATGCCAGGCTCCACCCCCTTAGTTTCAAACTCTATACCTTCGAAAAGTTCTACATACAATGCTCCTTATAACGCTCAATATAACACAGTTAGTGCGGGTCCCTTCAACCAAAAATATGGTTAGCATCCATTGTATAGTTCTAACCCCTAGATTCAAATATCCAGGGCCACTCCCAATATGCATATACCGGTCAGGAGCGTAACAGTTCCCCCTCCATTTTCAGGCATGCATGGTCAGTCACTGATTGACATGAGCACTCCTTATGTCAGTCAAGGACATATGGTTAGTTTTGTGGTGGCCGGGAATCCTCAAGGAGGTCCCAACCAATCCATGGGGTCACCCTACTCACAACCTCAAATGAGTCAAGGGGGCACCGCTTATCCTAGGGTTAATGCTATCACAATCCCCATGGAAATCTATTGGGCAAGGAATCCCCCGAAGGCATGTTTGGGGCTCAAAGCCCAATTTTTGACTGAATGGTGTTGTAAAGCTGCATGAATTGCAGGCGCAGAAGTATGTTAGAGTCACAGGGTTGTCCGCCCTAGTTTTTTAATGTAATGTCGGCCTACCCATGGTTCGCAGACCATGGGATTGTATAAATAGAGTGAGGCTCTAAGTGTAAAAACAATCGAAGGAGAAGTAGGAGAGTAAAAGAAAGAGTCTAAGTATCTAAGTGTGTCTTTGGCTCATAGGGTAGGAGAAGGCTCTACCGCTGAGTGCATAGAGGCCTAGTAGTCCATAGCTAAGTGTGTGGACCCTTTGTTGTGGGGAAAAATGCCTATGCAGGACGATCCTATCCACCTAAGGTGTGACAGCGCCTTAGCAACAAACGAATACAACTATTATGATTTCTTCCTTTATGAAATGTGAAAGAGGGGAGATCGACAGACTTACTGTTGTCTTCTGGTTGTCCCTTGATCTAGATCCTCTTCTCTTTGTGTGTCCACAGCTACTTGCCTCCTCGCTTGCTCAAGAGAACAGCTACTTGAATCCCACGAGATCACAAGAGAACAGCTACCTGTGACAAGAGAACAACTACTTGCGACAAGAGAAGAACACAACACAAAGGAAAATATACATATTCATAAATGATTCAGGATTAGAAACAAATCAAATACACTAATGCAATCATATAAAATACACTAGCATATAGGAAAGAATCAAGATAGCTTTATTGATTGATAACAAGGTTCAGGAAGAGATACAACCCATAGGGCTCCAATCCAGCATGTCCTTCCCAGCAGAATGGAATTCCTTCTTCAGCTCCCTTCAAAGCATTAAGCACCCAATATTCCCAGCCACAAACCAACAGCAATTCTTTGCAATAACAAAATTCCCGCCTCTAGATCTCATGGAGGAGAGATCCATATATAGATGTTTGGAGAGAGGATGAGTCAGCTTGAGATCTAACTAGTGTCCTCTCCCTCTATCAGTTCTTGATTCCACTTGGAGGTTTCTTGCTTCCACTTGGAGATTTGGAACCTCTTGATGCAAGTGTCATTTTGGAAGCTTCCCGGGCATTGACACCTTGAGGAATGACTCTGCCACATGTCCAAACTCGATCAGCGCAGGTAGCCTTTGTTGGAGTTGACATTCAACGCAGGTAGACAGTGGAGCAGTTGACATTCAGCGCAGATGCTCAGTGGAGCAGTTGACATGATCCAGAATTGGCTTGTTTTTGAGTGTTTTCAGGTGGAGAACTTCTGTGAATTGCTGTGGTTGGTTTGCCTTGTTCCTCTAGGGGTAGGAACAACATGTTTAGGGACTTTGGATCCCTTAGATTATGGACATTTCATGCTCAATGCTGTAAGGCACAAAAATGTCTATAACAGTTGCCCCCTAAAGTATGAGGCCGTTTATCGGGTGAAATGCTTTATCCAGGAGGGTCCGAAGTTCATCCATCTGCTGGGAGGAGACCTGTAATAAAATACAATACAATACATTATGATTCATACTGCTTTCATGATCTAGCTGAGGTGGGTATTCCCATGCTCAGCTTTATAAATTCATTTTTGTACATAGAACAGACGATCGTCTGATGGTAGACTGATAATTTTTGGCGAAATTATCATCCTTTGAGTAGGATGATCATCTGCTGCAATGATGTACATGTCAAATGTCTTTATTTTTCCTGAATATATATCGCAGCCCGGATGGATGAAACTAGATCCGGGGTCTTCAAACTCGTTCGATCTTCACTTTAAGTACAAGTCGATCCATGTGAGAATTGCGCTGAAGTCGAACATGGAAAGACATCGCTTGATTACCGGTCAATGATGTAAACTGTTAGCAAGCGCGAGAGGAATCACCGATAATGATAATGACCCTCAAGGTACTGCAGTACAATTCACGTGGTGTGAATAAAGGACTTGGTGTCGAACACCATGCAAAATCTTCTGGTCGAAGGTCATTGATGTATACCTATCGCCGGAAGTGAGAAACTTGCCATTGAGGCATGCAAGCTTCAAAGTACTGAAGGGGGTGTTCCTAGATCAACTTCTTGGATAATGAGCTGATGTCGACAAGAAGCGATCCGTCAAAGGAGGGCCTTGATGAATCCCACATCAGTGACACGGAACGGAGCTAATGATTTTAATGGAGGTGAAAACGATCTGTGACATATGATTCAGGGTGGCGGTCATGAATGGATGAAGGATAATGTATGGCAGTGGATGGGACCCGATTGACTCTTTCTGAACGACTTCTCTTGAACATATGGCGACACTGATGCGATGGATCGGTAGCATTACCCCAAATATGGATGGTATGGCGAGACCATGGTGATGTGACCGGTGAATGAAACAACCCAACCCGATTGTGATACGGAGGAAAAGTGTCATGTTCAAGAGCGACCTGCTACCATCAAAGTTTTCTTGATTTTTTCCCAATTTTTCCCGAGTCATTGCTGACCAGTACCTCTTTATTTTTTTCAAGCTTGAGGAGGATAACATATGCTTGTTCTATAACCTGCCCTTCGGGCAAGCCCATCGCTATGTTTTAACGAGCTTAGCGATAGTGAAACTCGTTCTCGTCTAAAGACAAGTTTGTCGCTATTTAACAATTTTAACGAGTCTAACGACAAGGATAACTCGGTCCTTTTCATTTTTAGAGAGTCTGAAAAGGTACATAAAGTTAACTCCAAAATTCCTTTTTCGTCATCTAATCCCTTAAGTCCGAAAAAGTATAAAACAATACAGAAGGGATGAGTTTTCGATAATTTTAACGAGCCGAATAAAACAAGCGCTCGACCTTTTTGTGCAATAATCCCTCAGGTCCAAAAAGATTAAAATCTAGAGGAGGGATAGCTCTTCCTGTCCTTTAACGAGCTGGAAGGCCAAAACTCGGCAATCTTTTCATATTTTACGAGTCAATTGAAAAGAGCTTAAAGAAGACTCGTCTTTTGAGGAACGAGTGATAAACAGGGATAGCAACTGATTCCAGGTACAGGTTGGAATTTTCCAATCACGGCAGTGTCACAAGGATGGCTAGGTGAAATCACTCTTCGCAGCTGTTCCTCAAAATGGGTAAACACTCATACGGAGGTGAACGATCGGCCAAATGAAAAGTGGAGGTGGCAGGTGCAAACACGACCAAGGCTTTAACGGCTGATAAATTTACGATCACAGTGGTTATTTACCGGGATAGGTTCATTTTTTAGTTAAAAATGAGCTTAAACACTGGAGGAAACTCTGCTCACTGCTTATATTTATTTTTTAACGAGCATGAAGACCGCGTTAAAACTGCTCAGATCTTGCGTTTATTTTTTAATGAGCATGAACTTTATGCTAAAACTGCTCGATGATAAGCTTGCATGCCCCCAGCATAACAACACAAATCGAGGTGTATGCCCCCCAAGCTTCATTGCATTCAACTTGGTGGTTGGAATGAAGGTTTACCTTTGAGATTTGGAAAGGGGATTGTTTCATTTTTTAATGAGGTTGAGATAGTAAAAGAACTATCCTCATGACTCCCTGTTTCATTTTTTAACGAGGTTGACACGAGATAAGAACCGTCCTCAGAGTCCAAATCCATTAGATGTAGAAGGTTTCATATTCCACTGTGGCCACTTCCGCCAGATTACTTGGAGGCGGTAGGGCAAAAGTACCCATTAAAGCAGGGTCTTTTAGGAGACCTACTCTGATATTTTGGAGCGAATGATTGCTTCCGTGGATCATTGGAATGCTTCTCGTAACTTGTGAAATGTTGGGGAGAAAAGTTTGTTGGTCGATGATTGTAATTCCTTCTTGGAAGGGAAATGCAATCTTCCTGGAGTAGGTCGACACAACTGCGGCCATGGCATAGATCCACGGTCTTCCTAGTAGGATGTTGTAATCAAGATTCCCATCGATGACTTCAACATCTATTTGTACTGTTTTCCCTCCTAGTTCAACTTTCAAGTTATTTAGGATACCATATGGGGTATATGTCCTTCCATCAAATGCTTTTAACGTCGTCGCAGACCGCGACAAGGTTGGAGATCCTAAAGTTTTCCAGCAACTCATCGACATAATACATGTAGATGCCCCCTCATCAATAATTGTTCGATGAACAGTTTTGTTGAGGGCTTTCACTTGGATAAGGAAAGCTAGTTGAGCTGGTAACTGAGGGTCATATCCTTTATGATTAAAGGCCACAAGATTGGAATCCATTGGGTCAATCCCACCTATTGTTGATAATAAAGCTTGCTCTTGGGAGAGGCAATTTTGTGGTACCTCAAGCGTCGAAATAGCGGACGGCGATTGGGCCTGGTCCTCTATTATATTATAATTCTGTGCTATTTTTGCACGAGGATTAAATGTCGACTTGTGTACTACTCCCTTTGGCGACTTTATCATTTGTTCAGGAATGATGGGTGGCACAGCTTTGGTCAAAGTTGTTGTCGAACTACTAGGTTGTTTATTAGCCTTGTTATTCGACACCTGTGGATTCCCGTAATCTTTATTCCTTGTCAAAGCATCATTTTGCTACTTTGAGATATACAACATAAGCACTTGGGATCGGGAAGCATTTTGATTAGCAACCAGTTTGGTTCCAGGGTTTGGAAACGGATCAGTCAATACTGCTGAGGTTTTTGAACTCTTAAAGAGTTTCTTAACTTCAGCTATATGTGGACAATCTCTCGTCCAATGATCCTCATCGCATATATGACACCCCGCAGGGGGTTTCCTTTTTCTCCCTTTCTTTTTCTTCTTTCCCCCTGGTTGCTTCAGTTGTTCGCCCTTGTCGGTCGACACGGCATTTACTTCCGAGGCAAGAATTTCATCTTTTGCATTTTGATCTGAAATCTTACGGGCTTTCTTGGACGTAGCCTTTGTCGATTTCGTGTTTGTCGTGCCAATCACGCCATCGCCGGCGTGAGAGTCATTGTTTGATTTAGGAGGAGGAGGAATTGAGAATTCCGGTCTAGGGGCGTCAGGTATTTTGTCGTAGAGCGTGCCAGACTGAGTATAGACCAAGTCCAGATATTGCGCATGAGCGATGACTTGCTCTTCCGTTACGACTCCCCCCTTTGCCACATCTTCCGTGATTGTAGGAAGTAAAGACTTGATAAACCATTCAGCTAATAGATGATCGGGAATGTACGTTTTTACCATCCTGCAACGACGTCGCCACTCATGTATATGATCATATATGTGAGTGGTCGTTGTCTATTTGAAGTTGGTTAGGAGTTCCGTTCCCGTTTCATACCTTATTGGTAATTGAAAATGGGTTAAGAAAGTCGTGGCTAAGGTACTGAAATTGTCGAACGAAGCTCTAGGCAATTCAATATACCATTTTTCCGCTGGACCCGTTAACGTCCTCTGAAAAAGGCGAAGTCTTATCGAATCATCATTCGGGGTGTTTGATGAACACCACAGATGAAATGTCATCACATGATTCGACGGATCTTCACCCGGATTTCCATTAAATTTAGGAATATCTGACGGAAGTTTATGTGGAATCGCTGGCCACCAAGGGGCATAAGCAATTGGATCATTCGTCAGCCGGTTTAGATCTGGTAATTCTAGAGTTGCTACAAAGGGCAACTGTTGATTCAGGTTAGGCAAAGCATATCCAGGATAAGATGGAATCGCCTGAGCAGTGGGTCTTTGCATACCAGCATAATGTATTTGATGCTGGCAACTTTGACAAGGTTGATGGGCATAACCATTATAATATGGTTGTTGATTACCGCTTTGGAAATGCGATTGCCCATTACTTACAAATACTTGTTGCTCAGGTCCTTGATATGATTGCTGGAATGGGGGTTGATGAGTTTGAACCAGCTCTAGTTGTTGGACCAGTTGTTGTTGTCCAATACTGGATGATTGACCAAGATGAGGAGTCACAGTACTTGTTTGAGCCTGAGTCGCTCCAGATAAGGAGGCACTAACCAGAGGTTGTGATTGAGTTGTCGAGACAAGAGGCTGTTGTATGGCAACCTGAGAAACTTGGGGTTGACATACAACAGGTAGCGCTTGTACTTGCGACACAATCACCATACCAGGTATAGTGGCAACTTTCGACACAGGGTGGACTTGTTGCATTGAATATGCAACCCTTGGTTGCTGAGGCAGTATCGGTACCCATCCGCTGGATGTAATTCCAGTTTGACCTGAACTTTGTTGTAAACTCCCATATGGTTGTTCTCTGGGGGGGAACAATGAAAAGGCATACTTCCCTCCATATGGTGGCAATCCGGTACTTAAAGGGTAGATTGGCCTTTGAAGACACATTGGATCAATTTGCTGAGTTTCAACATAAGAAATACCAGATGATAATCCGGATGAAGAAATAGGAACTAACCATGTCGTCGAAACAGTCTCTGATTGGATTCCAGCTTGTTGTTGACAATTTGCCGGGACAGATGGTATACCAGCGAACATCGTTGGAGTAGCGGCAGGAGGCTCTACCGCTGCTGTGTCGGATGACACAGTCCTGGATGTCGACGGTTGTTCAGACATATCTAGTCTATCCAAAAGATTTTCTAGCGATTCTACAAGAAATTTCTGATGAAGGTAGACTAACTTCGAAGATCAACGAGGGAATGGTGATGATTATTCCATTTAAAATAAATTTTAACGACGCTTGGACACAACTTGCTTTTTCAATTTTAAAGAGTCGAGAAAAAGCTAAAGATGACTCTAGTCTCCTTCGATGTTTTAACGAGCCCGAAGTGACAAATGCTCAGATGGACTTTTTCTGTTATAGAGACTGAAAAAGGCCAAAAGGAACTGTTCTGGAGTTCTAGGCAGAGGGTGTGCCAAACTTTTCGCAAAACCGCAGAATACTTTTTAGGGTATGGGCGGTCGATCTTCCTGAATGCTGTGTTCAGTGCATTGCGATCAGTAGGGCGGCCGACACGGCTTCCTAAGGATAAAGGTTTTATGCCTATAGGGGTCTCCCAATATATACGCGACGGTACGTGGGAGCACAATCCGTACTGGCGCTATCGTCCCTCAGGAGGAACCACCCACCTTCCACGAGATTGACAGCCACCAGGCTTAACAACGCCGGAACACGTCTCTAGCCTAGACCTATATGTTGTGCGTTATGTTACAAAGCGTTGTTAGGTTCATTCAGTTTATTTTAGGTTGATCTTTTTAAAGTTTGCCTTTCAAGGTTCACCACGAGATGTATGATACAAATTCCTAAATGCAGTCTAAAGATGATAAGCAAGCTTTATATCTTTTCAACTTTGAAAATCCTAGCTACTAAGGGAAAAGAAAGACACCATCTTTTCTCAAAGAGCAATCAGCACAGTCTAATGCACTTTTCCTAAATCCAACATGCAAACTATCAAATGCAAAATGCACAATGCAGGTGTTTGTTTTCCGCTTTCTTAGTATTGATGCCTATAAAGAAAGCTTTTTGTACAACTTTGAATTTGCTTTTAAAATGATCAATACAAACAAGTTCACTTTTTCAAAATCAGAGAAGATAGAAGAGATTACAACACTTAACGATTTTCGAAATAAAGACTTTTTTTGACACTTAAAAGAGACAAATTCAAACCAATAAGCAAAAGTGAATGTATAATCAATCTGCACACAGCCAATGAACTCTCTTCTAAGATCACAATCAATCAGATCTGAATCAAAGGCAACAGGATGACTATTTTACTTATGCAAAGGAAAACTGTAAATGATGCCACAAACACATAAAAACACTCACAGATTTTTTGTACAAAAGGAGGCGGAATCTAAGCAAAGAAAAGGAGTTATCTGACTGGTACCTATGCTGGTTAAAGGCTGCAAAAACAGAGATCAAAACAGGGCAACAGAGAGCAAAGAACCCCAGCTGCACAAGGCCAAACTGGTTCAGCGCAACCTCAACACTGAGGATTTGACATTCAGCGCAGGTAGCCTTCACGGGACCTGCGTTGAAATGCAGACTGCCTTCACAGCAGTTGCGCTGAAGGAGAAACTCTCGTTTCTCCTGGGTTCTGGGTCACAAATTGCTCAAAAATCAACAGTTTCAGGCCAAATCAGTAACACAAGCAAGGTATAATCAAAGGGATGCTTTGAAAGCTACTAAGATCTATCACAAGGATCATCAAATCATTTGTGGATCCATTGTTTAGATCATAGACAAGTCCAGCAATTGGATCAAAGCAGCAACTTTCTATTTTGCATCCAGGAAAGATGCAGTTCGATTGTTGTTGTCCAGTCTATGAAGTAAACAAATGACGGAAACACAAATGAAATGAATAAACAAGTTCCTCCCCAGTGGAGTCGCCAATTTGTTGTGGGGAAAAATGCCTATGCAGGACGATCCTATCCACCTAAAGTGTGACAGCACCTTAGCAACAAACAAATACAACTATTATGATTTCTTCCTTTATGAAATGTGAAAGAGGGGAGATCGGCAGACTTACCGTTGTCTTCCGGTTGTCCCTCGATCTAGATCCTCTTCTCTTTGTGTGTCCACAACTACTTGCCTCCTCGCTTGCTCAAGAGAACAGCTACTTGAATCCCACGAGATCACAAGAGAACAGCTACCTGTGACAAGAGAACAACTACTTGCGACAAGAGAAGAACACAACACAAAGGAAAATATACATATTCATAAATGATTCAGGATTAGAAACAAATCAAATACACTAATGCAATCATATAAAATACACCAGCATATAGGAAAGAATCAAGATAGCTTTATTGATTGATAACAAGGTTTAGGAAGAGATACAACCCATAGGGCTCCAATCCAGCATCTCCTTCCCAGCAGAATGGAATTCCTTCTTCAGCTCCCTTCAAAGCATTAAGCACCCAATATTCCCAGCCACAAACCAACAGCAATTCTTTGCAATAACAAAATTCCCGCCTCTAGTTCTCATGGAGGAGAGATCCATATATAGATGTTTAGAGAGAGGATGAGTCAGCTTGAGATCTAACTAGTGTCCTCTCCCTCTATCAGTTCTTGATTCCACTTGGAGGTTTCTTGCTTCCACTTGGAGATTTGGAACCTCTTACTCATCACCAGTCAAATTCCTTGATGCAAGTGTCATTTTGGAAGCTTCCTGGGCATTGACACCTTGAGGAATGACTCTGCCACATGTCCAAACTCGCTCAGCGCAGGTAGCCTTTGTTGGAGTTGACATTCAACGCAGGTAGACAGTGGAGTAGTTGACATTCAGCGCAGATTCTCAGTGGAGCATTTGACATGATCCAGAATTGGCTTGTTTTTGAGTGTTTTCAGGTGGAGAACTTCTGTGAATTGCTGTGGTTGGTTTGCCTTGTTCCTCTAGGGGTAGGAACAACATGTTTAGGGACTTTGGATCCCTTAGATTATGGACATTTCATGCTCAATGCTGTAAGGCACAAAAATGTCTATAACACCCTTGCAACAGAGTGCGCAGGGCAGAGTCGAGTATGTAATCGAGGAAGAAATTAATAAAGAGAAGTTTGTTATCAAGTTGTGTATTTGCTCTTGTGTTAATGCATGTTTGATATAATTTTCGAATATATTGTTTCTTTATTGCGTGCACCTGTATGAATGGTTTGTATTGTTAAGTATAACTTAAAGCATGCAAGTGGGCTAAGATAATCAACTAGCATTGGATTACTAGTAAGGACTAGGGTAATAACAGTGTTTGGCCCTTGAGTAAGGCTGCGCGAAGGCAACATCTCAGGTTGCGAAGAACAGGAAGGTGTGCGTAATGATGTGCGCATAGGGTCGAATGATAAACCACTTGAACTCATCAAACATCTCCAAGGTGTGGAAACCTAGTTCTAGCACCCTCCCATACTACTTTGTGTCAGACCTCTATCCGCACTCTGTGGAATATTGCCGAAAGGTCCAATAGTACCTAGATTTGTTTGGCTAAAGCAACTCTGAACCTAGGTCAAGCCCCAATAAGCCAACAAATGGTTCCGTTGCTGGGACTGGGATCTACATAATGGATGTCTGATTTCATGTCACTGGAAACTGACAAAGAAATAAATTTAAGAGTGGTTGGATAGAAAGATTCATGAGTTCACGGAGCAAGAAAACAGGAATCTGTGAGCATCGAAGGAAGAGTGGTTAAAGCGCTACTTATATATGGAAATCCACGAAATTTTCTTTGCATCCTTCCCCTCTAAGTTGTACGAGTGGATCTCGAAGCTAGCGGACAATTAGGGAAGGTGTAGGCTAGACAAACCTATTGTGTGGATTTTAGAGTTAGTCCGCAGACTAGAAGCATTAGAAGATAAGATCGTGCGTGCTGTGGACCATTGGCTTGATCGAATTATAGGATGGTTTATCTCTGATTTCATGGTAGATACTTCAGTTAGCTACAGTGAGGCGGAACGATGCTTCCTCAAAGGACAACGAGGTAAGTATGTTAAATATTTGAACACTTGTATTAAGATGCTACTGTGTGAAAAGGAGGTTATGTGAATAAATTGATGTTTGGGGCTATGTGAAGTGGGAAGATCTACAGAAACAAAGGTAGCACAGAGATAGAAACTGGCCCCTTGATCTCGCCTCTACGAGAAAGAGAGTAAGAGCTCACGAAATTCTCACCAAGAAGTGTGATTAGTCTGATAAGACAGTGAATTCCGCGCATACCACCTCACCTACACCACCACTAGTTTCACCATATTCACCCCCATATTCACCCACACCACCTCCGCCACCACCACAGTTCAATATGGCAAGTGCAATAAAATTGCTGGTGTTCAAAGGAGTAGGGAATGAAGATTCGGACTAATTTTGGTTCATGGTAAAGGCTATATGGGAAGCACAAGGAGTCACAGATGACAATATAAAGAAGGCAATGCTGGTAAGCGCGTTGCAGGATCTCACACTGACGTGGTACATTAAGCATTCCAATGACAATCCAAATGCATGGATCACGGATATCCAAGCTATGCTAAACAGGGAATTTAACATGCCAAAATCAAAGACACAGTCGATTATTGGATTTAAAGAGATCGCGATACTTCTAGGTGAGACCCCACAGGAGCTAGATCAGAGACTGAAGGGTATGATTCATGAAGCCAACATGACCTTGATGGATGGGTAACACTGCGCATGGTTTGTAGCTTCGTTAACACCACATCTAAGGACTGTGCTGTCACAACAAAAGCTTTCCACTCAAGCCGAAGCCTTGGAGATTGCAATGAGACTACATGAAACACCGATACAAGATCCTAACCTGGGAATCTAACAAATCCACGTGTAGTTGAAAAACCTGTCTTGAGATGCAGAGCTTGAAACAAGACAGGACAACTTGCCCAGAAGTGCGCGAGGAGGTATGGTGCATAAAGTGCAAAGCCTAGGGACATGACAAGGACCATTGTGTAGTCTTCACAAACCAACTAGTGGGAGGAGGGCCAATGCCATTGAGACCATAGGCACAAGCAGGACCGAGCGCGACACCTACATTATGATGCATGATTTGTTAGATAGGAGGGAACCATGCTACAGATAACTGCCATCTATTACAGAAGTATACGCGGATGTCCCAGCAATTGTTCTGTAATTTCTACAGATCAGTAGGCCATGATAAGTGCACCTGTAGAAGTTATGAAATGATGATGGATTAGAGTCCTACCTATAGAGTTCAGATCAAAACGCGAGCCCTCGATCAAAATGTAGGGATGGTGCACACTGGATTTCAGGGGCGTGAACGTGGTTGAGGTGGAATGGGACCAGGAAGGGGTCACAGACAACTGATTGTTATGATTGTAGAGGGCCAGGGTTATGCCCACGATTGTACAAATCCAATGAGAGCATCATGTTTATATTGTACTGTTGTGGGGAAAAATGCCTATGCAGGACGATCCTATCCACCTAAGGTGTGACAGTGCCTTAGCAACAAACAGAGACATCTATTCTAGTATTCTTCCTTTATGAATTAAGAATGAAGAGAGAGATGGATGGACTAACCGGTGTCTTCCGTTTGTCCCTCGATCCGGCTTCTCTTCTCTTGGAGAGTTCCCAGCTACTTGCCTTCTCGCTTGCCCAGCTTCAAGAGGTTTCTGCAAGATCACAAGAAGAGAACACTACACAAGACATGGATTCATATTCATAACTAGTTCAGGATTAGAAATAAACTAAACATACTAATGCAATCATACATCAAAAATACATCAGTATATAGGAGAAACCAAGATAGCTTTATTGATGAATAACAAGGTTCAGGAAGAGATACAACCCAAAGGGCTCCAATCTAGCATCTCCTTCCCAGCAAATGGAATTCCTATCTTCACCCCCTTCAAAGCATTAAGCACCCAATGATTCCAATCTCAAACCAACAACAATTCTTTGCAATAACAAAATTCCAGCCTCTAGATCTCATGGAGGAGAGATCCATATATAGATGTTTGGAGAGAGGATGAGTCAGCTTGAGATCTGACTAGTGTCCTCTCCCTCTGTCAGTTCTTGATTCCACTTGGAGGTTCTTGCTTCCACTTGGAGATTTGGAACCTCTTACTCATCACCAGTCGAATTCCCTGAGGCAAGTGTCATTTTGGAAGCTTCCTGGGTTTTGACACCTTGAGAAATGAACTTGCCACATGTCCCATCTCGCTCAGCGTAGGTAGCCAGTGTTGCCTTTGACATTCAACGCAGGTAGCCAGTGTTGGCTTTGACATTCAGCGCAAACAGCTAGTGGAGCCACTAAAATGATCCTGAATTGAATTGTTTTTGAGCAGTTTCTGGTGGAGAACTTCTGTGAATTGATGTGGTTTGTTAGCCTTGTTCCTCTAGGGGTAGGAACAACATGTTTAGGGACTTTGGATCCCTTAGATTATGGACATTTCATGCTCAATGTTGTAAGGAACAAAAATTTCTATAACAGTTGCCCCCTAAAGTATGAGGCTGTTTATCAGGTGAAATGCTTTATCAGGGGGATCCGAAGTTCATCCAATGCTGGGAGGAGACCTGTAATAAGATACAATACAATACATTATTTTTCATACTGTTTTCATGATCTAGCTGAGGCGGGCATTCCCATGCTCAGCTTTATAAATTCATTTTTCTGTACATAGAACAGACAATCGTCTGATGGTAGACTGATAATTTTGATGAAATTATCATCCTTTGAGTAAGATGACTATCTGCTGAAATGATGTACATGTCAATGTCTTTATCTTTCCTGAATATATATCGCAGCCCGGATGGATGAAACTAAATCCAGGGTCTTCAAACTCGTTCGATCTTCACTCTAAGTACAAGTCGATCCATGTGAGAAATGTTCTGAAGTCGAACATGGAAAGACATCGCTTGATTACCGGTCAATGATGTAAACCGTTAACAAGCGCGAGAGGAATAACCGATAATGATAATGACCCTCAACGTACTGCAGTACAATTCACATGGTGTGAATAAAGGACTTGGCGTCGAACACCACGCAAAATCTTTCGGTCGAAGTTCATTGATGTATACCTGTCGCCGGAAGTGAGAAACTTGCCATTGAGGCATGCAAGCTTCAAAGTACTGAAGGGGTTGTTCCTAGATCAACTTCTTGGATAATGAGTTGATGTCGACAAGAAGCGATCTGTCAAAGGAGGGCCTTAATGAATCCCACATCAATGACACGAAACGGAGCTAATGATTTTGATGGAGGTGAAAACGATCTGTGACATATCATTCAGGGTGGCGGTCATGAAAGGATGAAGGATAATGTATGGCAGTGGATGGGACACGGTTGACTTTTCTGAATGACTTCTCTTGAACATATGGCGACACTGATGCGATGGATCGGTAGCATTACCCCAAATATGGATGGTATGGCGAGACCATGGATGTGACCGGTGAATGAAACAACCCAACCCGATTGTGGTACGGAGGAAAAGTGTCATGTTCAAGAGCGACTTGCTACCATCAAAGTTTTCTTGAGTTTCTCCCAATTTTTCCCCAGTCATTGCTGACTAGTACCTCTTTATTTTTGTCAAGCTTGAGGAGGATAACATATGCTTGTTCTATAACCTGCCCTTCGGGCAAGCCCATCGCTATGTTTTAACGAGCTTAGCGATAGTGAAACTCGTTCTCGTCTAAAGACAAGTTTGTCGCTATTTAATGATTTTAACGAGTCTAACGACAAGGATAACTCGGTCCTTTTCATTTTTAGAGAGTATGAAAAGGTACATAAAGTTAACTCCAAAAGTCCTTTTTCGTCATCTAATCCCTTAACTCCGAAAAAGTATAAAACAATACAGAAGGGATGAGTTTTCGATAGTTTTAACGAGCCGAATAAAACAAGCGCTCGATCTTTTTGTGCAATAATCCCTCAGGTCCAAAAAGATTAAAATCTAGAGGAGGGATCGCACTTCCTGTCCCTTTAACGAGCTGGAAGGCCAAGGACTCGGCAATCTTTTCATATTTTACGAGTCAGATGAAAAGATCTTAAAGAAGACTCGTCTTTTGAGGAACGAGTGATGAAACAGGTTAGAAGCTGATTCCAGGTACAGGTTGGAATTTTCCAATCACGGCAGTGTCACAAGGATGGCTAGTGAAATCACTCTTCGCAACTGTTCCTCAAAATGGGTAAACAAACATATGGAGGTGAACGATCGGGCAATGGAAAAGTGGAGGTGATGGGCAAACACGACCAAGGCTTTAATGGCTGATGATATTACATTCACAGTGGTTATTTACCAGGATAGTTCATTTTTTAACGAGCTTAAACACGGGTGGAAACATTTGCTCAATCTTATGTTTATTTTTTAATGAGCATGAACTATGTGCTAAAACTGTTCGGATCTTGCGTTTATTTTTTAATGAGCATGAACTGTGTGCTAAAACTGCTCGATTATACCAGTCATATGATAAGGGTGTCTCATTGAGATTCTATTTTTTATGGAGCTTCATCTCACGAAGCTTTTCCCCGCATCCTTTCGTTATGCAAGTTCGGAAACGACTAATCCTATGAGTTTAAAGGGTTAGAGGTCCTAAAAATTTAAAAAATAAATAGCCGCCCCTTGCTTGCACTCCAAAAGGTTTGCATGCCCCCAGTTATAAAACAGAGTTTCAAGGTTACCTCTACTTCACTTCCGCCAAAACATTTGTTTTAACGAGAGAGGCTTACCTCTTTCAGGTTACCCAAAGATTGTCTCGTTAATCTTTCAAACAAAACACTTCCTCAGCAATGTCTACCGAAATAGACAAAGGTGAGTGACGTAGCCCGCCAACTCACATAACTTTGACAAAAGAATCTTATTCTAGAATATCCCTCTTCCTAGACGGACGGGGTATAGACTAGTCATATTCTCCCGCGGAAACCTACTCTATACCCAAAGTTTCCCTGCCGAAGCAGACCAGGACGCATGCCCCCTGGGTTCCAGTCATATCCTCCCGGATTACTCGCGCTCATCAGGAGGACGGACCGTGGGTTGAGACACTTCTTGCGTGAAGAGGCCATTTAGGGGTGGTATATGACTATTTGCGATGCGTGATCCGGGAAATGAAAGTTGGTCCACGAGCTTGACCATTCTTCCTTTGTGCAGAAAACACATTACTCTAAAGAGTGAGGAGACGAGGGCCCCCATGCAATATATATAGTCTCGTCCAAGGAGTAGGTTATAATCCAAGGGTCCTTGAACGACCATCACGTTCATTTGAACGGTCTTCCCTTTCAATGTGATAGGCACATTGGGGAGGATCCCTAAAGGTCGACTGGTTCCTTTATCAAAGCCTGATAGATTTCTCATTTCAGGCAAAAGTGCTAGCGAACCAAGCGCTTTCCAAGAAATAGAGGAAAGGATACTCACAGATGCCCCCTCATCAATGATAGTGCCAGCCATTACCATTCTGTATATTTGAACGATAATTCGGAATGGTATGTTTGCTGGCAACTGGGGTCTGCCTAGTTGGTTCCAGTCAAACGAGACAACTAGGTTGCTTGGTGGTGGGACCGAGTAGACGGCCGGGTATGACTCTGACGAAGTTCCTTCCTGCGATAAAGGAATGGGCAAATTGCCCCCTTGTTCGTCGGAGTCTCTGTTGATGAAGAGAATTTGGACGGTGTCGTCTTTATTCTCCTCTGTGATGGTATCATTCGAAGATAGAGCCTCTGAAGGCAAAACCGGGTCAACGGCCGCCTCAACCTTTTGACTTTCGTCAGGCATGGATCCAGACGGTTCATCTTCAATGATAGGTGCTTCGGCTGACCACCTGGGCGGGCCAGCCGGGTTCTCAACTAGTGAAGGACTAGGCAGGAGTTTTTGATATCTAAGAGGAAGTTGCGCTCGTAAGATCGGGCGATCTTCCAAAACTCTTTTAGCCTCGTCTAAGAAGGGACAATGGTGGATGGCATGTTCGCCTTCACACAGTTTGAAGGGAAATCTAGCTTTCCCTCTCTGTCCTGTGGTTTCACTTTCACTAGTCGACGGTGAGCCGTCAACATGGCTATCAGAGGTCGACGCTACCGAATTGTGCAAACGGGGAGACCAGTCGCTTAGTATCTAAGGGATGTAGGGACAATCTCTGTGGAAGTGGTCTCCCTTGCATATGACACATGGCGATTTAGGCCTGGTCAGTGCTGTGTGTGGATTTTTGTCAGACGACACTTGTTTGCCCCCAGTCGCTTTTGGCTCCTTCTTCTTCTTCTCTTTCTTCTTCTTTTCCTTCTTCTCCTTAGGAACTCGTTTTTTTGTTTTACCAGTTCCGTCAAGTGAAGAGGAAGGAGGAGAGGGAGAATTAGATGAAGTAGAAGGCTGGTGGGCAACTCTGGTCTGGTCTAACTGTTGACTCGACTGTTCAGGAATAGTGGTGTTCTGAACGACATTGGTTGAAAAGAGCCAGACCGGCAAGCCAATTGTCAGTCCTGGAAGTGACAATGTGGCCATATGGGGCACACCAACATCTCCCCAAGAGGAGAAGGGACTAGGATTTCCACCAAGGGGAATTCCTTGGTTGGTGTGCTCCATTTTTTCAACCTAAAGATCAACGCAGGAATAAAGGGTGATTGTTCCGTTTAAAATAATTTTTTAACGACGCTTAGACACAACTTGCTTTTTCAATTTTAAAGAGTCGAGAAAAAGCTAAAGATGACTCTAGTCTCCTTCGATGTTTTAATGAGCCCGAAGTGACAAATGCTCGGATGGACGTTTTCCGTTATAGAGTCTGAAAAAGGCCAAAAGGAACTGCTCTGGAGTTCTAGGTAGAGGGTGTGCCAAACTTTTCGCAAAACCGCAGAATACTTTTTAGGGTACAGGCGGTCGATCTTCCTGAATGATGTGTTCAGTGCATTGCGATTAGTAGGGCGGCCGACACGGCTTCCTAAGGATAAAGGTTTTATGCCTATAGGGGTCTCCCAATATATACGCGACGGTACGTGGGAGCACAATCCGTACTGGCGCTATCGTCCCTCAGGAGGAATCACCCACCATCCACGAGATCGACAGTCACCAGGCTTTACGACGTCGGAACACGTCTCTAGCCTAGACCTCTATGTTGTGTGTTATGTTGCAAAGCGTTGTTAAGTTCATTCAATTTATTTTAGGTTGATCTTTTTAGAAGTTTGCCTTTCAAGGTTCACCACGAGATGTATGATACAATTCCTAAATGCAGTCTAAAGATGATAAGCAAGCTTTATATCTTTTCAACTTTGAAAATCCTAGCTACTAAGGGAAAAGAAAGACACCATATTTTCTCAAAGAGCAATCAGCACACTCTAATGCACTTTTCCTAAATCAAACATGCAAACTATCAAAAATGCAAATGCACAATGCAAGTGTTTGTTTTCCGCTTTCTTAGTATTGATGCCTACAAAAGAAAGCTTTTTGTACAACTTTTGAATTTGCTTTTAAATGACAAATACAAACAAGTTTACTTTTCCGAAATCAGAGAGGGTAGAAGAGATTACAACACTTAACGATTTCCGAAATGAACACTTGTTTCGACACTTAAAAGAGACAAACTCAAACCAATAAGCAAAAGTAAATGTATAATCAACTGCAAACAGCCAATGAACTCTCTTCTAAGATCACAATCAACAGATCTGAATCAAGGGCTACAGGATGATTATTTCACTCATGCAAAGGAAAACTGCGAATGACGCCACAAACACATAAAAACACTCACAGTCTTTTTGTACAAAAGGAGGCAGAATCTGAGCAGAGAAAAGGAGTTATCAGACTGGTACCTATGCTGGTTACAGGCTGCAAAAATCAGAGATCAGAACAAGGCAAAACAGAGCAGAGAACCCCAGCTGCACAAGGCCAAACTGGTTCAGCGCAACCTCAACACAGGGGTTTTGACATTCAGCGCAGGTAGCCTTCACGGGACCTGCGTTGAAATGCAAAACCTCTTCACAACTGTCGCGCTGAAGGAGAAACTATCGTTTCTCACTGGGTTCTGGGTCACAGATTGCTATTTAATCGACTGTTTCAGGCCAAATAAAAGCAACAAGCAAGGTACAATCAAAGGGATGCTTTGAGGGAGTACTAAGATCTATCACAAAGGATCATCAAATCATTTGTGAGTCCATCGTTCAGATCATAGACAAGTCCAGTGATTGGATCAAAGTAGCAACTGTCTACTTTGCATCTGGGAATAGCAGATGCAGTTTGATTGTTGCTGTCAAGTCTATGAAACAAACAATGATAGAAACACAAATAAAATGACTAAACAGATCTCCCCAGCAGAGTCGCCAATTTGTTGTGGGGAAAAATGCCTATGCAGGACGATCCTATCCACCTAAGGTGTGACAGTGCCTTAACAACAAACAGAGACAGCTATTCTAGTATTCTTCCTTTATGAATTAAGAATGAAGAGAGAGATGGATTGACTAACCGGTGTCTTCCGTTTGTCCCTCGATCCGGCTTCTCTTCTCTTGGAGAGTTCCCAGCTACTTGCCTTCTCGCTCGCCCAACTTCAAGAGGTTTCTGCAAGATCACAAGAAGAGAACACTACATAAGACATGGATTCATATTCATAACTAGTTCAGGCTTAGAAATAAACTAAACATACTAATGCAATCATACATAAAAAATACATCAATATATAGGAGAAACCAAGATAGCTTTATTGATGAATAACAAGGTTCAGGAAGAGATACAACCTAGAGGGCTCCAATTGAGCATCTCCTTCCCAGCAAATGGAATTCCTATCTTCACCCCCTTCAAAGCATTAAGCACCCAATGATTCCAATCTCAAACCAACAGCAATTCTTTGCAATAACAAAATTCCAGCCTCTAGATCTCATGGAGGAGAGATCCATAAATAGATGTTTGGAGAGAGGATGAGTCAGCTTGACATCTGACTAGTGTCCTCTCCCTCTGTCAGTTCTTGATTCCACTCGGAGGTTCTTGCTTCCACTTGGAGATTTGGAACCTCTTACTCATCACCAGTCGAATTCCCTGAGGCAAGTGTCATTTTGGAAGCTTCCTGGGTTTTGACACCTTGAGAAATGAACTTGCCACATGTCCCATCTCGCTCAGCGCAGGTAGCCAGTGTTGCCTTTGAAATTCAGCGCAGGTAGCCAGTGTTGGCTTTGACATTCAGTGCAAACAGCTAGTGGATCCACTGAAATGATCCTGAATTGACTTGTTTTCGAGTAGTTTCTGGTGGAGAACTTCTGTGAATTGCTGTGGTTTGTTAGCCTTGTTCCTTTAGGGGTAGGAACAACATGTTTAGGGACTTTGGATCCCTTAGATTATGGAAATTTCATGCTCAATGTTGTAAGGCACAAAAATGTCTATAACATGTACCCAGCTTGATCATGAGATAGAGGATTGTCCCACACTGATAGCAAGCTTGCGCGATAAAGGAGCACTCCAACCTCCCCTGACTCAGAACTTGCAAATGATGAGGTCTAAGCCGTGCGAGGAGGACCCAAATGTAAACATCATGCTCTGAAGTGGTATCACGAGAGGAGATAACAAGGGAAAATAGCCCAAAGAGAGTTCTTGGGTTCGCAAGGCTCCAAAAAAGGAACCAGAATTTGATTTGGAGCACGTAACGAGACATTCGTGGAAGCTAAGAAGAGCTTCACGGAGGGCTCCACTTTAGGTAGTAAATACAAACTAGAACTGAAAATGCACCCATCAATTCTTACTACCTTTCCGGAGACATGCATGAAGCTTTTACCCAACAGCAAAGTGGTGAAGGGACTACAAGAACTCATCACTACATGTGTTGGACGAATAGAACCATGCGTAGTCCAGAAGCTTGGAAAGCAACACAACGCAAACAGGAAGGGAGATGAGATTGACTGCATAGATCGGGGAATATGAAATGGATCAAGTGATTTGGATCTAGGATCAGATGAAAATGTCATGCCAAAGCAGACATGGGAGTGCATGGGCAGGTCCACATTGCAATGGTCTCCTATTCAATTGCGAATGAGGAACCAACAAAAGATCCTACAAATGGGAAGATTGCAGGGAATAATGGTGGATATCAAAGGTGTGAGTGCGCTTGCAGATTTCGAAGTGATAGAGATTGTTGATGACAACAATCCCTAACACATGCTACTAGGAATAGATTGGGCCACTGCCATGAATGGAGTGATAAATCTAAAGAAGCACAAGATGATTTTGAAGAAAAAGTTACTACACGTAGTGGTACCTTTAGACCTTGTAGAAGGATCGTGCTACACAGAGCCGGTGTGTGACTGTGACATTGAAAATGATCTAGACTGTATCTACAAGATAAGTACATGGGAGCAGGATTGGGTGAATCTAACAGTGGATGGAAAGATTTCATGGCAACACGAAAGCTCCTACATCTCAGATTTAGAAGAAGAGATAGAACGGTGGCAGAACCGGTTACATGAGGTAACCACACTCAATTACAACATGATGATAATGTCACTACACTATGTAGTAACGGAAGCAAGAGATCTGCCTATGTATGATGGGTTGAACGAGGTGGATGATTTCCTGAACAAATTTGAAAAATAAGTACCAGAATAGTAGCGTTTCGACTATTTGAAATGGGCACTATGTGCTACACCCACAAGATGGTGGGGTACACATCAAAGAAGTTTTGAGAATTGGCATGATTGCAGAAGAATGATGCACATACTATTTTGAAAGTCTCAGATGCAAATGAAAGTTGAGTATGATAGACAAAACAACCTGTGGACCCACCTCTCCAAATGGGTATAGGCATATGGTACACAACCTACACAAACGCACAATGTCCTTGCTATAAGAAACAAGACCAACAAGCAAGAGCGAGCAAGACAATGGCGCGAATGACAAAGTATGACAAGGGTAAGTGCGCCAACAATTATCCACATGGAAGCCTTTGACAAAGTGTGCGAAGTACTGAATGCGGTCCACCATGTGAGACGCACTGACTGGGACCTGCGTGTACCAGTGGTTTTATGGGCTTATAGGACCATGTGCAAAACCTTGATCGTGCGGGCACTTCCGAAGTTGAAGTATGAAGCAGAGGCTGTAATCGCTATGGAGCATGCAAAGCCTAGACCGCTCATAGTAGCAACCAGAGATACGATGGTTCGTGAACCTCGAAAAGGACGGATCACACAGCCACAAGAAACAAAATGCATGGGACTTGAGGAAGAAATCCAACAAGGAAACCTTGGATTCCGCGAACTTGAAAAATAAAGGGTACGGTTAAGGAAGAAAAGAACTTTGATGGATGTAGAGGTCAAAAAGTTGGAAGATGAGATAAAGGAAGATTTTCTTGCTGAAAAAACTAGGATGGTAAGATAAGGTGCGTACAGTCATATTGATAGGTTTAAGAACTATTGTCATGAATTGGTTAGTCTGATGGCTTGGCTTGGACCACATATTTCCAGGCGAAGTGACTAGGGGAGCACGTTGCAAATGGTGAAGTGCGCGATGCCGACCACAACAATAGAAGGTGTGGATTCTACGAGTACTGTAATGAAGGACAGGATGGTGCCCTATATGACTGGTGCAACCACCTGAATAGCTAAGGGAATGACAGTCTTAACACTCCAGGAAGTTGGAAGGGAGTGGGGGACTATAAACTATTCTTCCCAGGAGCTGAGCGATATTGGAGATGTCCGTAGAAGTAGAGAGTCATGAGGTCACTATTCATGATGGGATGCTTGACTTGAGGACAAATGGAGCGGGCAGCAGGAATTTAAGATGCGATTTATGAGCAAGATTTGGGAAAATCTATCGCCAAGAAAGCATTAATGAACTGGAATTAGGGGGAATGATCGAATTCAAATTTAAAAAGCACTATAAAACACACAGGGCTACCCAACAAAAAAACACTTGGTCATTTGAGAATTGAGAGTCGAGCATTGATTGAGCCCCTGAATTCACGAGTGCTAGATTACAACCTAGATATGTTGACAACAACTAAGGATGATTTGGGAATAGAAGAGGTAACCGCCGGCGAGGCTTCATAGGCCCTAATTATGGTGTATGTTCTAGAAGGTGCCGAGGTGGTGGCTAAGATCCCCAAATCACTGTGTACACCATGTCCCAAGAAGGATAAACAAGCAATGGCTCCTGTATGTGTGTTCTCGAGGAACTTGTTGTGTAGAAAAATATCAATGGAAGAGAATGGGAAAGTTGTCATGATAGAAACAGATGAGGAAGAAGAAGATTTGTAGGCCCTTATCATCACAGAGGAAGAATATAAAGGCATGGTGTGTTATAGCTCCAAATCTCACTCTTATGGTTTGTGATGCTACACTCATGGCCTAGGGTAACCCCTCCTTCTAGACCTGATCCTAAAATTTAAAAAATAGTGTTTTATCCCTTATACGCGACATTTCCTTGACTTAAACGCGTGTATACACGAGTCTATGTATACCCAACCCACGTATATGTATTAAAACACTTAAAAGAATAAAAAACTCCTTATTTTCGGGCGGAGATCGCAGGTTTTACCTGCTGATCACCTGTTAGTGCCCGTGGCCCAACTGTTCCCAACCAACTCCCAACTAAAAAAAAATACTTTGGGAGAGGTATAAAAAGACCTCAAAGGGAAGGCCTAAGGGAGGAGAGAAGAGAGAGAAAGGTTATTATGTTGAGATTTTTACCCTGACCAGGTCTGAAGTCCCTTGTGCCTTCTGCACTTCCCCCATTTGTACAAGAAACCCTTGTTTCCTTGTGTGTTGATCTTCATCCACCATTTATGACATCATGGAGTGAGTCATGGAAGGAGATTGTTAAAGGCTTGAGGTTGGAATAGATCCAGAAGGAAGCTTTGCTTGGAGCCTGCTGAAGGTGACTTAGGTGAAATTATTCCTTTTTATGTACTTTATTTGTCTATAATAAAAGAAACACATGTCTTGGTTCCCGATATAAATCTTCTTTATGTTTATGATATTCATGTTTAGAATTCATATGTAAATAGTTGTTTGGATTTCATAACTAACTACATTTATTTATAACATGAAGATGGTTTCTTTATAAGGTTTTGTCCATATACTACTGTGTTCTTTGGAATTGGTTGTTTGGCAGGACAAAAAAGAAGGGAACTCCAAGAAGGGTTTGGACCCTAAGGGCCTTCTCAAACGTAGGACCTAAGGTACGTACCCTTTACAATAGAATTTGCTTATAATAGCATAATGGCTGTGTGAATGTGTGTTTCTTTGAATAGATAACTTTCAGTTTGCTAGGGTTTCAACCCAGAAAGCCCTAGGGGAAGATTTCCCTCCAACAGAATTGGCGACTCCACTGGGGACAACACTCTTGTTGTTCCTAGTTTGGGTGTTTCCAAGCCAATCAGGGCTCAGCTACCTGTCTGCTTGATGTTGCTGTCTGGTCTGTTTTTGAAATTTAAGTTTTGCCAGTTTCTTCAGTTTGTTTTTTTATTTTTCTTGAAACCTTTTATATACGCTGTTTTTCTTAGTTACAGAGGCATATGTATGCATGTTTCTTTAAGTGAACCCGCGTATATTCAAGTTTCCTTAGTTACAGTCGCATATACATGCAATTTGTACATAAGTATAGTCGCGTATATATTGTAATTTTCAAGATTGGTAAATCTTTTTGTCTTTGAAGGTTTGTCTGGTAGTTTGAGTTAGTCTGAAACAGTCATTTTCCAGTATCAATTGTTCTTTTTACAACGATCATCTTGTTCCGAATTCTCTCTGATTATAAGGAGTATTGGTCTCATTTTTTTTTATTGCAAGCGTCATCTTTTCTTGTTCAAGCACGCAAGATTTCTTGTTTGGAATCTTGGCTGCTCTAATTCATCAGGGTAGGGAGATTGATCTCAATCTTTGTGTCAAATCTTTCTTTTGGTGACTTTTTGTTTGCTTGACAAAACCGCTTTTGTGACCATCCGCTTCTTTGTTTCATGAAAGTTGTTGATTGACACTTTCTTGAAATTTGTCTTTTTGATCTTTTCGGTTTTTTTTACCAAAGCTTTCATTACTGCTTTTGATTGTGAAGAGCACCTTTTAAACACACTTATTTTTGTTGAGTTTTCATCCATTGAGTGGTGTCAATTTGCAAAAGTGTTTGTTGCCTATTCTTCAATCACAAAGTTTCAGCCTTGTTGAAAGCATTTTTGAAAAGACCTTTTTGTTGTCACGTTTGAAGAAAATCTTTTTGAAAAACTTAGTTTTGCTTTCTTGAACTTGGTTTTCATTTGGTTTCCTTTTAGTGAATGAAAGTGCTTTATGTTTGTCTTAGAACTTGTTTTTAGTGTTTAGACGAAATGAATGGTAGCATCTCATACTCCATCTAGACATTTTAAGTGGCAAGACAAAGATTGATAAGCAAGCAACTTTCATTTTTTGTTTTAGAGTAGTTTTGAATCTTGCATCGGCATATATTTGTTGCATTAGGATAGATTTGCATACCTTTTTAGGCATACATAGATTTGTTAGCTTTTGTGAGTATGAAGCGTGAATTAACGAAAAGAAAAGAAAAATTTGTTTTATTAGAAGTTCCTCTGAACCCTATAGAAATTGCTTTTCATCGAAAAACGAAAAAAGTGCATGTGCATGTAGTTAAGTTTTTATTAATTTCTTTTGCGTCAAAAAACACCACTATTTTCACTTCCGTTATCCCGTGACTTAAAGAACAGCCTATTTTAAAATCAAGCGCTAACTAAAATTCACTAAAACTTTTTTGTTTAAATCAGTTACACCAACAAGTTTAGGATTTTAGGGCCTTGGATTAGGCGAGTCGAAAGTTAACTCTCCAAGGCCATATAAACGTCAAAAATGGGAGTTTGAATAGCGAGAGAAAATCCAATAGCGTTAGGAAGACTAGGAAAGCTCCGGATCTAGGAGTTAAGCACGAGGGTCTGTGAAGACAGGGAAGAGAGATACCCCCTCTCCTACTTGTCCGAACTTACCTCACGACTATTCCGCCTGGCTTCTGCGACGAGTTGGTATCCATAGTTGCTACTCCTAGGGATCTACACAGGTGGCTGTGGAGGGGAATACCATGGCACCTGAGGTCGACGTTGCATCACTCTCGATAGTACCACTGGAGGGCACCCTTGCGAAGCTTGGGGGCTTGCACCTGCATAGGGTGTTGTTAGGAGGTCAGCATAACTTCCTCTGATACCTTCGTTGATAGGACTGGGCCCTCATCATCCCAGACTATCTTCGGAAGGCCCCTTAATTCATTTTCTTGTATTTTGGTGTCCGGTCCTAATCACTCGGAGCGGAAATACGTGGAAGTTGTTTGACTAGCTGTTATCTTTAGGGACTTTATAGTGTGTGCTCTGTGCTCTTAGTTGGCCTAGCTTTCAATTTTTTGAGTATTTAGTTAGATCATAACAAAAAATTCAAATTGGCTGACCGATCTCCCAGACGGTCTCGAAGACATCGTGGTCTTTCACCACCAAGTTTAGAGCATTCTCCTAGAAGGCACAGAGGTAATACTACTGGTGGGTTTCATCCCACGGCAGTTGATGCATCGGGGATTGATCCTCCTCTCGGGGGCATTAGTGTTCAAGCAAGGCCTAGAAATTTTGAACAAGAGAGGGACACTCCAGTCCTTTCTTGAGTTCTCTTTCAAGCGGAGAATTACATAGAGGTGGAAGAACTCTCAGAGTCATTAGCGGCTTTGAATTCTCCACTACCATCTAGTCATCCAGACGTATTACAATACGTTGGGACTCCAATGCATAGACCGTCAAGTCCTGGTTATGCTACGCGCTTACCATCGATGACCACTACTGGAAGCATGGCTTCTACAAGTGCTAGACTATGCAAACTCCTGCATCGGTGCAAGGGGGAGGAACGGTTTCCATCTCCTCTGCTCCCTTGCTTGGATCTTTTGCTAGCACATCTTTAGTTGGGTCTACCTCCATTCCGTCCACGAGTGGAAATGCCCAAACCAATTCTTTTGGTACTAGATTATTCCCATTTGGCACCCACTCACACGGTATTCCATCGGTTCCGTTTAGTGCCGCTACGTCCATGATGGGAGGATCAACTTCATTCTAGGGTTTTCCTTTCGGAAGTGGTCATATACCACATTCCAACCCGACAATAGGATCCATGCCTTTTTCTTCTGTAGGACAAACCAGTAATCCTTTCCAAGGTTGGACTAACCCTAGATTTAGTGGCGCGGGAACTGCGAATCCGTTTATCGGCCAACAAGGGAATAGGCCGTACTCCACGGTTAGTTCGTTTCAAAATATTCCTCCCTTAGCTTCGGCTTGGAATCCATATCAGGGGTTATCAACTCCTTATAATCCTTTAGGAGGAAACTTTGCTGGTTATGGAGGCTTTGCGGCCGGAGTTGGTCAAACTCCGAATTTTGCTGGATCACAAGGCTTGCCTTTTGGTTCAGCCGGTTCTACTGGTCACTTCGGGCAGCCTGGTGCCTTCCAAAATCTAGGCCAATCTTTTCAGAACTTTGGGAGTTCTACCCAGTCTGGGTGGAATCCCCAAGGTCCTCTTAGGTTTCCGTTTCTGGCAACGTTGAACTTGCCAGATCTCACTAAGTTAACAAATGATCCAATCAAGTACAATCTGGCCTAGCCTCCGGTCCCAACCAAACTCCCTTCGGAAATTCCAAAATTCGAAGGGAAGAGTGGTGAGGACCCAGGCGACCATGTAACCACATTCCATTTGTGGTGCTCATCTAACTCCCTTATCGATGACTCGATCAAGTTGAGACTTTTTCAATGCACCTTGATTGGTAATGCAGCCAAATGGTATATAGAGTTGGAAGGGGGCAGCTTTACATCTTTCGCTAACTTAGCCAATATTTTCTTAAATCATTTCCAGTTGCCTGTTCGTTATGATGTCGGAACTGAACTTCTGGCCACTTTTCGTTAGGATAAGGAAACTCACATTTTTGAACATATTCAGGAATGGAGATGGAGAAAAAGGCCCATTAAAGCTGAAATCCCTCTGGAGTACCGTCTCGAATGGTTTTTGAAATATTTACAACCTGAGATCTCCAAAGATGTCTCCATGTCTGGAGTCTATTCTGAAGAGCAAGCCATTTTTAGGGCCCAGCAATTAGAATTGATCTACTCTCAGTCTGTGATCCTACAAAAATACTTGCCAGATGCTCCTGGGTCTAAGGTTGACATAGCTAAGTTGAAGCCAGGTCCACATGCAGATGGTATCACTGGGTCGGTAGACACAACTACTGTTAACTTGTTGAATCAATTGCAGCAGTTGTCTTTACAAACTGCGTCTAACAACCAAGTCACATCGTCTAATCTCCCGACTTCCCAAATTTCTTCAATTAATTTCATCCAATTTGATAACCCCAAAGGAAATCAAAATTCCAATTGGAAAAAGAAAGGACGAGGTAAGAAAAAGAATCAGGATGGGAAGCCTGATGCAAATAAATTCAGCAACAATGCTGGTGGTGGTAGAAATGAGTCTAGAAAGAAAGTCAAGTTTCCATGCAAATTATGCAGTGGAAACCATTTAACTCATCTCTGCCCTCAGATTGAAGACACTCAGCACTTGTTAGGACAGCAAGGGACTTCTAGTTCTCAGGCTATGTTAACCAACCCTTTTCCCCAAGGGCAGCAACTTCTTGCTGGCGCAAGTTCCAATCCTAGTACTTCCGCAGGGGGAAACCAGGAAGGGGAAAATTCATCGAATGTTTTCATGATCAGTTATAACGTCCATGTGGCTACTCAGTCACATGATTACGGTGAAGCTGAAACTTCCAAGGACAAGACTGTTCTCGGAAGTACTGACCTTCATATTGAGCGACCCCCTGTCGAGACTATACCACGGATACTGAAAGGTTCCGCTAAACGTGCGACTATTAATCCTAATGCTAGGGCCGTCCAGAATTACTCCATTGTTGAGGATCTGGCTTAGAGTCCGTGTGCCATGTCCGCTTTAGAGGTTCTCCAGTCGTGTCCAGCTGAGCGAAGTGCTTTATTTTCCGCAATTGGAGCAGTCGATCCAACTAACTCTTTAGTGCTCACTTTTGACATGTTAAATGTCAAAAAGCGACTCCCTCATCATATGGCTTTCCAAATAAAGTCTACATACCGGAAAATCAACATTTTTCATATCGTTATCAATGAAGGAGCTTCCACGTGCATCATGTCGATGTCATGCTGGAAGGCTATTGGATTGCCTTCGGCTGTTCCTTCACCCACCGTCTTGACTGCATTCGATGGTCATTCTCATAAGCCGCATGGGATTATCCTAGCCTTCCCTATATGTGTTGGGGGAAAGGTCATCAATATTGAAGTAGAAGTCATAGATGTTAACCTAAACTATAATCTCCTATTAGGAAGGAACTGGGTATATGAAATGGATGTCATCATTTCGACTCTGTTTCGTGTCATTTTCTTTCCTCATGAGGGGAAAATCATTAAGGTTGATCAAATGGATTATTGTCCAGTCAATCCTCAAGCAAGCTCTGACTCTACTGTTCCTTTAGTGGATAACCCTCGCCCGCCTAATGAGAATTTAGGAGTGGGAATGTATTCATCATTGATGGGTACCTTTGATCTTCCCTCTCCTTTCACTAAAATCAATGTCATTTCATCATCTAAGGAGTCTCCTCGAGAAGAGTTCTTCCGAACTCGTTTTTTTCAGACCCTTGGACCTTGCCTTCACCTATGACCACATTAGTTGAAGGACAAGTAAATGGAATGGCATTCCCTATATCTGCAGTTGAGCTTAGATATCAGTCTATCATAAATTCTGTAGACGACCACTCGACTCCTTTTCCGAAGAGGAGTTAGATGGTGATGTGGCCCCGGCTTGGAGCCTTGATTCTACCTCTACCTTGGACTGCTTAGATTCAGTTTTACCTTCTGAAGAAGCAATCCTCGAAGCAATGATGGGTATAGATCAACCTTGGGAAGACTTACACCATCATTCATACCTTCTTCCTCTATTGCAGGAAGTAGAATCTAGATTCTCCGCGCTCTTTACTAGTGATGTTTGTACGGTGTCAAATCGTTTGGCTCCAGCACACGTTCGTGCTGAAGGTAATATGTCGGTGATTTCAAAAAAGATACCTATAAACATCTTTAGGGACCCTAATGTGATCGAGAATCTCTTCATCGGAATTAAATGTTCCCCTGAAGAAATTCAAATTTACACCGACCTATTTAAGGAATTTCGAGATGTATTTGCTTGGTCTTATGAGGAAATGCCTGGCATTGATCCTTCTATAGTTCAACATGAGATCAAGACGTATGAGAACGCCAAACCGGTTCGTCAAAGGCTTCAACCAGTTAACCCTAGGAAAGCAGCAACTATCAAAGCTGAAGTTGAGAAGCTGCTAAAGGCGGGTTTCATATACCCTGTTCCTCTTACGGATTGGGTTTCTAATCCAGTCCCTGTGGATAAAAAGTAAGGAACAATCCAAGTATGCATCTATTTTAGGGACTTAAACAAGGCTTGTCTGAAAGATAATTACCCCACGCCATTCATTGATTAGATTATCGATGAGTGTGAGAGTAATGAGATTTTTTCCTTCATGGATGGTTTTTCGGGTTTTCCCTGGGGTACCTTTGCATATAGAAAGATGCCTTTTGGTCTTGAAAATGCTAGAGCCACTTTTCAGCGGTCCATTTCATATGCTTTCCACGACATCAAACATGTCATTGAAGCATACTTGGACGATCTCGCTGCTCGTTCTCGAAAGAGAACTGATCACCCTAGTCATCTTCAGATGGTTTTTGAGTGATGTCGTTTTTATAAAATCCGGTTGAATCCCAACAAGTGCGTCTTCACGGTTACGTTCGGTTGGTTATTAGGGTTCATTGTGTCAAATGAAGGGATTCGGGTTGATCCCTTCAAGGTTGAGGCAATAGTTCAGTTGCCTCCCCCGTCCTCAATTCGACAACTTCAAAGTCTTCAAGGGAAGGCTAATTTCTTAAGACGGTTTATAGCAAACTATGCCGAGATCACTAAAGGGTTCATGTGTTTGCTACGGAAAGGAATTCCATTCGTATGGGACGACTTTGCGCAGTGATTGTTTGATGCTTTGAAAAGGCATTAGTCTCTGCCTCGCTTTTGAGTCCACCGGATTATGGTAAAGACTTCCTTTTATATCTCGCTACAGCAGAATCAACCATTGGTATGGTTCTCGTTCAGGAGGACGATGCTCTCACCGAGCATGTGATTTATTATTTGAGTCGAGGTTTAATAGGTCCTGAACTTCGCTATTCTCCAGTTGAGAAGTTGGCCTTGGCAACTGTCCATGCTGTCCAGCGGCTCTATCATTATATCCTGCTACGCAAAACTTTTGTCTTAGTGGAAGTCAATCCATTTCAATTGGTCCTCAGTAGGCGAGTGATTGGGGGCAAATATAATCGATGGATAGTCATTTTGTAAGAATTTGATCTCGAGTTCTTGTCTGCAAAGTCTAAGAAATCCATGGTTTTCGCAGAGATAATTTCTGAGCTACCTTGTGGAGAGGATACTGTTTATGAGGAAAGTTTTCCCGACAAACATTTATTCCTCATCTCTTCACTTGACCCTTGGTATGGAGATATCATTGTCTATCTCCAGACTTCGAAGTTTCCCTCTACTTTCTCCAAGGATGAACGTCGAAAATCACGTCACCTGGCTAAAAACTATGTTATCATTGGTGACACATTATACCATCGAGGGGTTGATTCAATCCTTTGACGGTGTTTAACCTTAGAGGAAGCAGAGTCAGTGCTCAATGACTGCCACAGTGGAGCTTATGGTGGTCATCTATCAGGGCTTGCTACAGCCCAGCGCATCTTATGTGCCAGCTATTTTTGGCCTTCACTCTTTAAATATTGTGTGGAAGCGGTCAAACGCTATCACCCTTGTCAAATTTTTACTCGGAACATTCATGCGCATCCAGCTCCTCTTTTTCCCGTTGTCACCGTCGGTTTCTTTACTAAGTGGGGTATTGATTTTACGATTTGTAATCCACCTTCAGCGGTGAATCACAGGTACATTATCGTGGCTGTAGACTACTTTACGAAGTGGGCTGAGGCCATGCCTACTTATAAGAACGATAGTGACACGGCAGCATTGTTTCTTTTCAATCAGGTTATCTCAAGATTAGGTATCCTGAGAGAGATTGTCACTGATCATGGCAGTCATTTCTAGAATCAACTGATGTTTGAATTGGCTCTCAAATTAGGCTTTCGGCAGGAGCATTTATCTCCTTATTATCCTCAGGCCAATGGACAGGTCGAGGTAGTCAATAAAACTCTTAAGACAATCCTCCAATGGACAATCGACAAAAATCGATCCAATTGGCACGTTATTTTATATTTGGCTCTTTGGGCATACCGAACCTCCGTGAAAACGACTACTGGTTTTACACCTTTTCAGTTGGTTTATGGGATGGAATCTATCTTTCTGATTGAATGTGAAATTCCATCTCTTAAATTAGCTGTTGAGCTCCTTCCAGAGACTTCGAGTCTCGAAGAGCACCTACTTCACTTGGAACATCTTGATGAGCAGCGTCAAGATGCCGCCACGGTGAATGAGGCTCATAAGAAAAGGGTTAAAACGCAGTATGATAAATCTATCCATCCTCTAGTATTTTCTAAAGGTGACCTTATTGTTGGAAATAATACTGCGAGGGGGGGTGAATCAGTATTATCAAATTCTTTTCAATATATCTTCCTTATTTATACTTTGAATAATTCTTCAAATATTGATCATTACTTTGTATGTCAGTATCATAAAATAATGAGCAGGAACAAGAAAATCAAATAGTCACACAAAAGAACACCAGATATAAGGTGGAAACCCAATGTGGGTGAAAACCACCTGCTGCAATATGTCTCTATCTTCTTTTAATAAGAAACTCCTTTTACAATGATTTTGTACTGGTGCAGTCCTTTACCAGTACGCAGGCTACAACCTGCAGAGAGCTACAACCCTCTTAGCTCTTGTACTAGCCAAGATACTAGTACGTAGGTGCTGGCCTACTGAAGGCTACAACCTTCTCTTTCTTCCAGGGACCACGTTTCATAAATTTTCAGACTGGATCCATGAACATCAATCAATCATCAAGTATATCTGCATCAAACAATCTCCTTTTCCCAATTAGCACTGAATCAAGTAAACACTTCTCTGACAGCTGTACCCAGAACACAGTAACAGTAACCACACACCAAATTCTGAACCCAGAATACTGCAGCAATAGACAGAGGCAGATAGATCATAATTTAAAGATATACGCTACTTCAACAACCTGAAACCTGTGTGCAGATCTATAAAGGATAATTCCTTCTTTCAAATATTCAAACACTAATTAACCCAGATTGTCAGATTTATAGATCAAGCATGTGCCTCATATAACAGATCAAAATCATGCAAAGATACTATCATTCAAGCATAAATATTATGACCCATCAAAAGAACTTATCCTCCTTTATGCGCTAAGGTTCCTCCTTCATTCAGATCCAGATCTGCACCATAACCCAATCACGAATATTTCAGATCTATCACTTATTAGATATTCAATTCATTCGATGATGCTTTGCCAAATGATCTCCTTCCTCTTTTATAGTCTTAGGGCTTCCACAATACCACGGTCCAAAACCATAGGATCAAAAAAACTGTTGGACTAATACCATGAACCAACCATGAAAGTGTGTGAGATCAACACTTTTGGATGCAATACCACGGGCCAAAACCATAGGATCAAAAATTGTCGAACTAATACCATGAACCAACCATGAAAGTACATGAGATCAATACTTCTGACGAGGTACCGTGGACCAAAACCATAGGTTCAAATACCAAGGACTAACTACCATGGACCAAAGGTAAGTTCTCCAACATATACATGCTTTTCCTTGCATGAAAGTGCGTGAACTTTTTCTCTACATGCAATACCACGGGCCAAAACCATAATAAACCAATACCACGAACCCAATACTTGGGATCAACACTTCTGACGAGGTACCATGGTCCAAAACCATAGGTTCAAATACCAAGGACTAACTACCATGGACCAAAGGTAAGTTCTCCAACATATACGTGCTTTTCCTTGCATGAAAGTGCGTGAACTTTTTCTCTACATGAAATAAACTTTTCTCTACATAAAAGTGCGTGAACGTTTCTCTCCATGAAATAAACTTTTCTCTGCATAAAATGTGTGAACTTTTCTCTACATGAAATAAACTTTTCTCTACATAAAAGTGCGTGAACTTTTCTCTACATGAAATAAACTTTTCTCTGCATAAAAGTGCGTGAACTTTTCTCTACATGAAATAAACTTTTCTCTGCATAAAAGTGCGTGAACTTTTCTCTACATGAAATAAACTTTTATCTTCATGAAAGTGCGTGAACTTTGCTGCACTATAATTTATCATCTGAGATGAGTGGGTTGCCATCAAGTACAACATATGTATCATAATGCCAACAATCTCCCCCTTTGGACTTGATGGAAACAACAACCAATCACTCTCCCCCTTTGACATCAAGGGCAAAGGGTTATGCTCCCCCTAAGAACATGCTCCCCCTGACTATAAACCAGATCTGCAAAGAAGAACCATAATACATGACCATGAAAGAGATAGAGACGTATTGCAGCAATATTCAGACCAGCATCCATGATCTCCTTCTGTACTTCCTCCATAATGCCAACAATGCATGATATGCTCCCCCTGAACCTGTGCCATTCAATCTTTGACCAATCCGCAACCCAACACATGTACGCATATACTTCAGATGAACTTTGCGTACAACCAACAATCAGAAGAGATTGAACAACAAGATGATGCATCAACAACCCCCAGCTTTTGCCTGAGGTATTCAAAGGTCTCCCTAGGCAATGGTTTGGTGAGTATATCAGCAACCTGTTCCTTAGAAGGAACATACTCCAACTTGACCTTTTGTTCAAGCACTTGTTCCCGGAGAAAGTGATACTTGATTGGTATGTGCTTGGTTTTTGAATGCATGACTGGGTTCTTTGAAATGTTGATTGCACTTGTATTATCACATAAGATGGAGATGGGTGGTGTACAAGTGATTTGAAAATCCTGCATCATCCAAAGGAGTTGAGTGCAGCAAGATGCAACAACAACATATTCTGCTTCAGCTGTAGACAAGGCAATCGAACTCTGTTTCTTGCTGAACCAAGATACTAATCTGGAACCCATAAAGAATGCACCACCACTTGTGCTCTTCCTGTCATCCACGCTTCCGGCCCAATCTGCATCTGTATAAGCATGAAGTGTGAGATCTGTATCTCTAGGATACCATAAGCCCTAGTTTTGAGTCCCTTGAAGATATTTGAAGATTCTCTTCACTGCCTGAAGATGAGAGTCCTTTGGATTTGCCTGAAATCTTCCAACTATTCCCACTGCATGCATGATGTCTGGTCGGGTACCTGTCAAATAAGGTAGACTTCCAATCATAGATCTGTAAGTTGGTTGATGCACTGCTGCTGATTCATCATTTGCACTGAGGTTACATCCTGTGACCATGGGTGTACATACTGGTTTTGCTTCTTCCATACCATATTTCTTCAAAATTTGCTTGAGATACTTGGTTTGAGACAAGAAGATCCCTCCTTCATTTTGTTGGATTTGCAAACCAAGAAAATATGTCAATTCTCCAAGCAAGGACATTTCGAATTCTTTCTGCATCACCAAGGCAAAGCTTTGACTCATAGATTCTTCATTGCTGCCAAAGATAATGTCATCTACATACACAATAAGTATTAGCAATTTGTCATTTTCAATTTTTATATAAAGATTGCTATCTGTTGATCCTTTTGAAAAACCTTGTTGATGAAGATATTTGTCCAAACGATAGTACCAAGCCCTTGGAGCTTGTTTAAGACCATAGAGAGCCTTTTTCAATTTGCATACAAGATTTGGATCATTTCCAAGAATGAAACCATCTGGCTGCTCAATGTATACTTCTTCCTCTAAGTCTCCATTCAGAAAGGCTGATTTCACGTCCATTTGAAATACTTTGAACTTTTGAAAGCTTGAGAGAGCAAGGAACATTCGGATGGCCTCAAGTCTTGCAACAGGAGCAAAAGTTTCCTCAAAATCTATTCCTTCTTGCTGCGCATACCCTTTACAGACAAGTCTTGCCTTGTTTCTAATTACTTCCCCATTTTCATTCAACTTATTTTTGAAGACCCATTTTGTCCCTATAACATTCTTATCCTTTGGTCTAGGAACCAACTCCCAAGTGTTGTTCTTTTCAATTTGCTCAAGTTCTTCATCCATTGCTTTGACCCAACATTCATCTTTGCATGCCTCTTTTACATTTTGTGGTTCAGTGGAGGAGAGTAATGCCAAATAGCTTGAAGCTTCTGCAATTGTTCTTCTTGTTCGTACACCTGCTTCTTTCTACCCCAAAATCTGAGATTCTGGATGATTCTTCTGAACGTACCGGGATGGAGTCTTCTCTTCTATTCTTATTTGTTCCTCTGGTGCTCCTTGAGGTTCTTCTTCTTCATCATTCTGTCTTTGAGGGTAGTCTTCATCTTCTTCGATATTTTCATGATTTACTTGCCTAGGAATGTATCCCTTTTCATCAACCAGTACATCAATGTTGTCAACAATTCTTCCAAGTCTTTTATTGTAGCACTTATATGCTTTGCTGTGTGGAGAATAACCAAGAAGAATTCCTTCATCTGCTCTAGGTTCAAGTTTTCCAAGTTGCTCATCAGTATTCTTAATATAGCATTTGCTCCCAAAGATTTTGAAGTGCTTTACCGAAGGAGTCTCACCATACCAGAGCTCATGAGGAGTTTGAGTGTTGTTCACTAGGACATTTGTTTTGTTGAGAATAACAACCGTAGCATATGCAGCTTCACCCCAGAAAGTTGCGGGAGTTCCAGACTCATCAAGCATAGCACGAGCCATTTGTTGGACTGTTCTGTTCATCCTTTCCACCACTCCATTTTGCTGAGGAGTTCTAGCTGTAGAGAATTCCCTTCTTATCCCATGTTCTTCACAGAAATCGAAAAATTCATTTGAGGTAAACTCCCCACCTCTGTCAGACCTGAGGCACTTAATTTTGTAACCTGATTCATTTTCAACCAAGGCTTTGAAGGATTTGAATTTCTCGAATGCTTCGTCTTTGTGCTTCATAATTCCTAACCAAACAAACCTGGAGAAATCGTCAATGAATAATATCAAGTATTCTTCTCCTCGAGGTGTCCTTTTCCTAAATGGACCACATACATCTGTATGGACTAGCTCAAGAGGCATGCTAGCTGATCCTTCCTTCTCTGGAAAGTTAGTTCTGGTTTGCTTTCCAAACTGACATGATTTGCATATGGTGTTGTCTGGAATTTTGATATCTGGAAGACCACGAACAGCCAGATATTTGCATGCTTTCCTTATTTGTGAAAAGCTTAGATGCCCCAACCTCTGGTGCCATAACCAGTGTTCGTCATCCTTGCTCAAATAGCATTTTTGTTATCCTTCTTCAAATATGTATAGATTATTTGGAGTTCTTCTACCTTTGATCACTATTTCACCTGTATCAAGATCACGAACACGACATCCGTTTGATCTAAATATCACCTCGGTTCCTTGATCACACATCTGGCTGACACTTAGAAGATTATGCTTCAATCCATCAACATACAAAACATTTCCAGCTTTGACCTTTTCTTTTAACTGAGCAGTGCCTTTTCCTTTTATAGTTGCAGGGGTATCATTTCCAAAAGAAACTTTCTTTCCCTTTTCTAAAGCAGAATATGATTCAAGTTTTTCTTTATCACCTGTCATATGTTTCGAACATCCACTGTCAATGTACCATAGATTTTCTTGTCCTTCTGCATAAAATGCTATCCCACATCTTTCTGTTTGTGGTTCCTTTATTATCCATGTTCTGGTGCTTGAGGCTTGTTCCTTTGTCTGCTGAAACCTGCTCCTGCATTCAGAATCTTCATGACCAAAGTTAGTGCAAATAGAACATTCAACTTCATTTTCAAGAGCCGAAAAGTTGTTATAGGTCCTTTTTGTAATCCCGATCATACTTCTTTGTTTTTGAGCTTCTCTAGTCATGATTGTTTTATATGCAACACATTGAGCTGCTTTGTGACCAAAGTTATGGCAAGAGAAACATTTCCCATTGAAGAAACTTCTGCGATTATCAAATCTACTGGCCAAATGATTGTAATTTCTATTGTCATCCATTCTTGAAGCAAATTGAGAAGATTTTACCTGTGGCTGGTTGTAGCTTTTGTTCATCCTTAAGACAGATTGCCCCTGGTTTACCTGATAGTCTTTGTTCGTTCTTGATGTAATTCGTCCCTGCTTTACCTGGTGATCTCCATTGTGCTTTTGCTCATTCCTTCTTGCTGCATCAAGATAACTCTTTGAGGTGGATGCTTGAGATGTTTCTCCATTATACCCCAGACCTGTCTTGTTTAGCGGAGAACGTTGTACATTGATGATCTCGTCCAGAGTTTCAGATCCTTTGACAAACTTAAGATTAATAGCCTTTGTTTTCTAAATTTCTTTTCTAAGGCCAACAATTTCACCTTCTAACTTTTCAAGATATTTTTCTTTTTCATCAATTTGAAATTGTAGAGTATCAATGATCATATTCTTTTCTTCTATACATGTCTTAAGTCTAGAAATCTCATCATAAAAAACTATCCACATCTATAGCATCCATGTAATCATCATCTTCAAATTGCATTAAAAGTTTATAGTCATTACCTCGTTCATCTTCATCACTATTTGATAGACCATCACTGTCTTCATGAGTGTAGTAGCTTTTCTTATTTGCATTTTGTTTCTTGTTCCATCTAGCAGGTTCCTTTCTTTTGTCAATCTTATCCTTATGAGGACATTTGGCAGCATAATGACCTACTCTTCCACAAGCAAAACATTTAAAAGGTAGCTTACCTCTGAACCTTCCAGTACCCCGTTGAAGATTTCTGACAAAATTTGATTCTTCTTCTTCTTCTGGCACGTGACTTGATTCATAGTAGTCTCCTTTGCCTGAAGCCTTAAAAGCAGCTTCTCTCCTGTCCGATGGACCTCCTTTTCTCATTTCATAAGCAGTTAGAATTCCGTGTAGCTGAGACATAGTAAGAGTTCGTAGATTTTCCTTTTCTTCTATTGCAGATACTTTAGATTTAAACTTGGGGGACAATGATCTTAGGACTTTTTCAACCACAACAGCCTCTTTTATTTCTTCACCCAAGTTTTTCATACAATTAACAATCTCATCTACCCGAAGGAAATAGTTAGCCACACTTTCATCATTATACATTCTGAGATTCTCATACTGAATCCTGAGGGTTTGAAGTTTTGCACGTTTTACCTGTTCATCTCCTTCGTAGCTCAAAACAATCTTGTCCCATATTTCTTTTGCGGATTTATATTGCATAACCTTCACGAATTCAGATTGAGATAGACATCCTAGAAGAGTATTAACCGCCTTTGCATTTGTTTCATATTTCTTATTCTCAGCTGAATCTGTAGGAGTAGCTGATGGAAAAGTATACCCTCTTTCTATAATGTCCCATACTTCTGTACCCAAAGATTGAAGATAGGCAGTAACTCTTACCTTTGAATATACGAAGTTTGTCCCATCAAAAATCGGTGGCCTGATTGATGCTTCCCTCTTGTAGTTGCTCATGATGTTAGATCTTCCTTCAAGCGATTAAGATTCTTCAGAAGGACCTGCTCTGATACCAATTGTTGGAAATAATACTGAGAGGGGGGGTGAATCAGTATTATCAAATTCTTTTCAATATATCTTCCTTATTTATACTTTGAATAATTCTTCAAATATTGATCATTACTTTGTATGTCAGTATCATAAAATAATGAGCAGGAACAAGAAAAGCAAATAGTCACACAAAAGAACACCAGATATAAGGTGGAAACCCAATGTGGGTGTTGGAGAGGTAAATCCCCTCTACGGATAGAGGCGATCCCTACTAGCCCAAAATGGGTCTAGCAACAATCAATCAATGCTACTGTGCAAGTTCCTAATTGCAAATCAAAGAGAGGCAATGAACACCTACTTGGATTCCAACGCTATTGTTTGATGAAGAGATGCTGCTCTCGCTCCTTCGCTCTGGCCGGTCACGATCTTCCACGATCTCCGCAAATAGATACCTGCACACACGAAGGGAAAGACAAACACAAGCGTGAAATCTAATAAAAGCAATTATAAATTAGTCAGAAAGGATGTAATTCACATTAACCATTACAAAGACAAATGAGAATGGAACCATAACAGTAGTCATCTATTATTAAATCAATAACAGAGAAAGGTACAACCAAAGTTCTGACGCTGAGTCCTTCTCTAGAGGGTCCAACCAGCAAGTCTCTTAAGCATTCACCCTTGGAGGTAGATTCTCCCAACACAAAAGCTCTCTCTCACACAAGCAATACTCACAACCTTCCTTAAGCTTCCTCTAGCAAAT
This sequence comes from Pinus tabuliformis, assembly GCA_031772625.1. Classification (NCBI taxonomy): domain Eukaryota; kingdom Viridiplantae; phylum Streptophyta; class Pinopsida; order Pinales; family Pinaceae; genus Pinus; species Pinus tabuliformis. Next base: position 1,539,920,754 of record CM062804.1, on the reverse strand, counting down.
CCACACTTGTCACACCAACTACCTACTAGTAGCAGCAATCCAATCACTATGAATTCCACACTATCCAAACTAGCTGCTCATGGTAATGGTGGAGGTTTAAATAGGAGAAGGAGTCTCCATGAATGGTGGGAAGATGAGCTTATCTTCAAGGAAGGTGGTTCCAGATGACAAACAGACATGCACTAGAAGGGAGGGCGATACTCATAAGGCTAAAAACCAGTTCTGGAGTTATCTGGAAGGCTGGCTGTTGGAACAAATTGGCCCAAACTGGATCAGCGTGGGTGTAACACTGAACTGGAGCGCTGACAGCGCATCGTATTAACGGGGCAGGCTGTGTCAGCACGGCTTAATACTTTCATGGGATGCACTGGCTCATGAAATTCGACCAGCGCGGAAAACCCGTGTGCTTCCGCACTGGCAGCGCATCAGTTACACTATCAGCTGCCAGTCAGCGCGGTTATTTTAATAACAGTCGCGCTGATGAAATAAACTTTGGCAAAGTGGGTCATTTGGCCAGTTTAGAGAGCATGAGCATGGTGCATTTGATTTCATGACACAAGAGGGAGACTGACAAGGAGACAGTGACAATTTACTGCGTAACAGATGCCCCCTAAAGCATGAAGCCCAAGAGAGTGGGAGGGGTGAAATGCTTTACAACACTGCTGAACTGGAACACCACCAGGAAGGACCTGCACGCCTGTACAACTGATATCTCGATTACATGTAGTCTAGGCATGGGCGCAGCCACCCAAAAGACATATGAAGAAGGTCTGTTGTATGGACGCAGCCACCCAGCTGAGGAGACCATGATGATAAGAGGGTATGGTCGCAACCATCCCAAAGACTCAGGTATGGACGCAGCCATCCAACAATGAGCCATGTAATAACAATCCACAAAATCGTAGCCTGGTCTTGCGCTCCATCCTAACCCAAACAAAGTACAAGTCCAAGCACGTGAATACATGAGCTGAAGTCGAACATGCATGAACATCGTCTGATTACCAGTCAATGATGAAAACTGTTAACAGACGCGAGAGGTACCACCAATAATGACAATGGTCCTCAAGGTACTTACAGGTACAATCCGCGGTGTGTGAATCAATGAGCTGTTGTCAAACACCCCAGAATCATCCGATCGGAGGCCAATGATGAAAACCTCACGCCGAACACGAAGAACCTGCCATTGAGGCATGCAGGCTCTAAGGCACCTGAAGGGAGTCTCTAGGTCACTTTCCTGGATAATGAGCTAAAGTCGACAGGAAGTAACCTTGATCGAAGGTGGGCCATAATGTTTCCCACATCATCGACACGAGACAGAGAAGGATAAAATATTTTGTGTGAGACATCAGAGGGAGGTGGTAAGCTTGCAGAGGCCAACTTCTCTTGAACATATCGGCGGCACGACAGCGGATTTGGCAGTATCTGACATCAAATGAGCAGAGGTCATGGTGAAAAGGCAATGAGCAGATGAGAGTTCAAATAGGATAACCCAAACCCACGGAGGCTAGTGTAAAACAAGATGAGAAATCCCCACCCAGACACGAATGCAGAAGAGTGCCATGTTCAAGAGCGACATACTGCCGACACAACCATTATTACAGTTTCATTTTCCCCACCATTTCCGGCAGGTACCCCGATTATTCTTGGAGGACAAGCTTGACGGGGATAGCATATGCTTGGAAAGGCGTCATTTTGACGATGTCCAATGTCATTAAGTTTTAACGAGCCTGACAAAGGAAGAACTCGGCATCTTTTCCTGTTTAGAGAGTCTGAAAAGACAGCGGAAAAGGAAACTCCAGGGGGGTCCTTTTTCGTAAAGTTGTGTCTCTCGAGCCCGAAAAGGTATAAAACAATGCTCGAAAGAACCGCCCGACCAGTATGATCGAGGAGTACTTTTCGTGAATAGTGACTTCGACCTGAAAAGGTAAAAAAGCGGTCGGAAGCATGTCGTTTTAGAGCCAATAACGAGTGTGAAACGACAAACACCCGGCAATCTTTTTAAGTTAAACGGTCGAAAAAAAGGAGCTTTAAAAGCGACCGCCTCTCGTTCCGTTTAACGAGTCGAGAGGGAACTCGGCCATCTTTTTCTTGGTTTATGTCGGAAAAGAGCTTAAAGACGACATTTTTTGGGACCAAGTGTACATAGAATCGTTATGACCACGCCGGTTACTAGAACCTGCACAAGAACACCACCCGCGTAAACCTGTTCGACATGTTTAAAAACATAGTAAAACATGCATAAAAGCATAATATAGCGACATTAGTGCTAAATCCATGGTAAAAATATGACAAAAACCCACATTGATAAGAAACTATAGTTAATTATGAATTTTTTACCATAAATAGGGGGGTAAAAGTCATTTTTTACCATTGTTACCATTTTGAGTTGTGAAGAACGTTGTGGAGCTGCAAGGTTGACGGAGCGATTTCCAGCCCGTGTGGACACCATTCATCCGGCAGCTTGTTCCAGGTAGGTTCTCCTCCCCCTGCGCTTTAATTTGAGTCTTTTTGAGAGCAATTCCACAGTGGGAAGTGGCCCTTTGGGCAAATTTTTTGAGCGTTGGTGCGCTCTCGGTCAGCGTGGATTTCCCGCTCGGGTCCGCGCTGATCGATTAAATTTACACACACCACCTCTCGGGTCAGCGCGGAAAACACGTGTGCTTCCGCGCTGACCCAAGGAAAAAACAACGGGGCGCCATGATCAGCGCGACTGTTTTAAAAACAGCTGCATTGACGCCGTAAAAATTTGTTTTTAAGAAAATGAATGTACAAACTCCAACGGTTAGCGCTCTAATATTTTTTCATGGTCTTGCAGGGCATAATGTCTTTTGTTTGGCAAGAGAGAGCTCACGATGATGAGGATATAGCCGCTTATGCCATTGCGGAATGCCGAAATGCAATGCGGGCATGCGGGTTCTTAAAATTCTTCCTCACTCCGCGCGTGAGGGCGCAACCTGATCTCCTCGAGCTCTTAATCAGAGCTTGGAACCCAGTTGATGGAAAATTCACAATCCGTGGCCGGGACATTGAGTTTGATTCCACGGATATCTATTTTTTGACTGGATTGTCATGTCGGGGCCAGATGCCCATCCTGGAGGGGTAACGGCCCAGCGGTGAGACCCTTGACCAGCTTATGGCTCGAGTGTGCCCACGGGCTATAAAAACACGGAGTGGGAAGGTGGGTATTCCGACGGTGGACGACATGGTTCTTCGCACCATACTCTTTATGGTGACACGGGTAGCGGGCTCTTTGGCCAATCATGAGGCCTCAAAGGCCCATCTACTACTAGCTCTTGAGTGCTTACAGCCCACCATTTTTAACTGGGCAGCAGCAGTGACGACCAGCATGAAGAGGCAACTGAGCAACTGTCGACGCGGAGAGTCGAAGCTGTTTGCTTATGGGTCGCTCTTACTTCCGCTCATGCTGGAGCGGGTGCCGGCCCTACAGCTACAGAACATGGCCGTGGATCCACCCAGAGGTCCCCGGGAGACGAGGGCCAATCAATGGGGCCGTGTCATGCCGCGCGGAGGTGGCGGCTGCCCAGTGGCTTGAGGGGTATATTTTCGAGAGTGGCTGGATCGGCAGGTCATTTTCGTAGAGGACTGGCCATATGCCGGTATGGACTTCCGCAGTGATCCTGACATGCCGCTGCCCGTGGGAGAGCATTGGGATGATGGAGGTATGACACTTGATCTCTTTTTAATATATTTTTAATGTTTTTGATTTTTCATGTACATGTCTTGATAAATGTCATGGTGTGCAGATGTGGGACCCGTGAGACCCATTGGCCTAGCCCCAGAGGCACGGAGAGAGGGGCAAGGTGCGGGAGTCCTGGCCCTGGCTCCTCCAGGGGTTGACACGACGGAGACTATAGCTCGCAACCTTGAGGGTTTACTGGAGGGGGTGCCAGATTACCACGGGGTCGAGGAGGTCCCCATAGCTTCTCAGATCCACACAGTGGGGGTGGAACCCAGGATGCACCGCCTTTTAAGGTGGGTGGCACGGGCAGCTGTATGCTACAGAAAGCATAACCCAGCTCAGTAGTCATCTATGTTTTATTTCCACTGATGTTTTTTGAGAGACATATGTCTCAGATGTACTGAGGACACCGGCTTTACTTTTGAAAATATACACTTATTTTTGAGCGCCTTAGTGCGCCACACGATATATATATATATACTGTTTTTGGATGGATCTTTTTCACATGTGATGATGTTTTTTATATGCTATGCAAATGTCTAATACAAATGTGATCTAATGTATCAGTTTGCACAACACACGACCCATGTATTTTCATTTTTTATGCAAGCTTAAAAGCACACATGCAAACACACGTGCAAACTATGCTTGGAAAATAAATTATTTACACATGCTTATTCTATGGTCTTATTATATTTTCTATGTCTTCTTGTATGATGTTTATCTATTACGCAAATGTCTGTCCAACACATGGTTTGCCAATGCATCAGTTAACGTATTTAATCGTATCGGAATGTGTTGATATGTGATGTAATCAAAATTCCTTTCTAACAATCTCACACGTAAATACACCTTAGAATGCATTGGTCTCTGAAGGAATATCGCCCGTTGAGTTGATGGACGACAAGTTGAGAGTCTAGGTTTACCACCAATGCACGGATGCCGAGATCAACTGCTTCGGCTAGTAATTCAATTACAGCACTATATTCAGCAACATTGTTGGTGGTACGGCCCAAGCACACGCCTTGAAGATCTAGCAACTCGCTGTGAGGATCGTAGATCGCCCACGCCGCAGAAGACAAATTGCAAGTACTACGGCAGGCGCCATCGGCGAAACCAACATAAGGTGTACTAGACATCTGCACAAGAAGCAAAAAAACAAAATAAGAGGCAAAGACGCCTTCACACCAAAGCAAAACTAGAAATCATGCACACATAACACACTTGCTAAGAACACACGTATGTACAAACTAGGTGCACGAAATCATGCATAGTATTTTTTCAAATAGAGCCCGTTGCGGGGCTTGTCGAGAGGATTTCCTTCGTAGTCGATCAGCTCATATGCCCCCTTTTGCAAAACTCTCTTCAGGATATAGGGGCCTAGCCACATGGATTCGAGTTTACCTGCCCCGAGCTTATCCTTAGCTTGATCATAGAGCAATACTAGATCTCCCTCAACAAAGGAACGAGGTTGAATGGTATTGTCGAAGTGAGCCTTATCCCTCTTCTTCTGCGCTTCAATAGCTAGAGAGGCTAAGCGACGAGTCTCGTCTAGCCATTCTAAATAAAGAAGTCGTTCCTCCACCGGAGTGGTGTTGGGAAGCAACTCGACAGCTAACTTTAACGAAGGAATCTCACACTCAACAGGAAGGGTGGCCTCCAGTCCATAAACAAGCTGAAAAGGAGTGAAACCGGTGGCGACCTTCACGGAGGTCCGATAGGCCCACAAGGCGGGGAACAGCATCAGATGCCAGTTAGACTTGTGCGTATTCATGGTACGTTGGAGCATTGTGATAAAAACTTTGTTCACAGCTTCAACTTGGTAGTCGGATTGAGGATAATACGGCGTCGAGCTATCTTGACGCAAGCCTAGCTGGGTCGTTAGTTCTGTCATCATGTGATTACAGAAATGTTTTCCGTGATCCGTGACGATAGCTTGGGGGACTCCGAACCGAGTAATGACATTATTAAATAGAAACTGTGCCGCTGTGTAACCGTCTTCGTTCAATGTAGGCATCGCTTCGGCCCATTTGGTGAAATAATCCATGGAAACGATGATATACCCATGCCCCCATGCCGAACGAGGGTTACAGGACGTATAATCGATGCCCCATTTGGCAAATGGACCTACGGTAACAACAGGGTACAGTGGTGCAGGAGGTGCACGCATCTTCCGGTGGTAGACCTGACATTCATGACATGCACGGACGACAAGGATGCAATCCTTGAAGATAGAAGGCCAGAAATAACCAACACGGAGGATTTTCTGGGCGGTGGCATATCCGGACATGTGGCTGCCACAAGCATCGGAGTGGCAGTCATTCAATACCCGCTCAGCCTCCTCGAGAGTCAAACATCGGCGGAGAACAGAATCAACGCCAAGGCGGTACAGGGTATCGCCAATAATGCGATAGGGTTGAGATTGGTGACGAATCCTCCGTCGAGCGTCTTTCAATACATTAGGACGGAAGGAAGACGTCTGCAAATATACTATGATGTCCCCATACCAAGGGTCGAGGGTGTTGATTAGAAACAACGTTTCATCCGGGATATGCTCTTCCGAACGAGATGGTACAGAAGGGGATGGCAAAGAACAGAGCAATTCTGCAAAGACCAGAGATTTCTTAGACTTGGCAGCAGTAAATTCCAAGTCAAACTCTTGTAGGATGACAATCCATTTCGAGTACTTGCCCCCCAGCAGCTGACGCGACAAGATGTAGGTCATTGGGTTGCAGTCGAAAATCACGGTCGTAGTGCGCAACAGGATATAGTGTCGGAATCGTTGGACGGCGCAGACAGCTGCCAATGCCAACTTCTCGACATAAGCGTAGCGAGTTTCCGTATCCAAGAGATTGCAACTAAGGTAATAGATAATGTGCTCATTGCCATCATCATCATCTTGCACCAGAACCATGCCGATGGTGGTGTCAGCGACAGCTAGATAGAGAGAATAATCACGGTGATAGTTCGGAGGTCTTAAGAGTGGAGCCGAGACAAGGAGGTCCTTGAGTCGCTCGAAAGACTCCTGGGCGATGGCATCCCAACGAAAGGGTGTGTCTCGTTTTAATAACCGTGTGAAACCCTTAGCCACCTCGGCATAATTCGGAATGAATCGTCTAAGGAAATTCGCTTTGCCCTGCAAGCTCTGCAATTGCTGCAAAGAGGCAGGGGGAGTAAGATTCAGGATGGCCTCAACTTTGAGGGGATCCAGATGGATGCCTTCTCGGGAGACGATGAACCCGAGCAGTCGGCCTAATTCTACGCAGAAGACACACTTATGAGGATTAAGCCTTATGCGGTAGTGTCGACAGTGGAGAAAGATCTCGCGAAGATGAGAGGGATGATCCTGACGCTTAGCTGAATGAGCTGGAAGGTCATCCAGCTAAGGTTGTACAATGTGATGAATATCGTGAAAGGCATAAGACATTGCACACTGAAATGTAGCGCCGGCATTCTTTAGACCGAAAGGAAGCTTCTTATAGGAAAAGGTGCCCCAAGGACAAATAAAAGCCATCTTATGCTGGTCTGTGGGTGCAATGTTGATATAGTTATAGCCAGAGAAGCCGTCCATAAACGAGTAAATTTCACTTCCAGCGCACTCATCAATAAGCTGATCAATGAATGGCGTAGGGAAGTTATCCTTCGGACAGGCATGATTGATATCACGATAATCAACACAGACCCGGATAGTGCCCTGCTTTTTATTCATAGGGACTATATTAGACACCCAATCCGTAAGGGGAATGGGGTAAATGAAACCAGCTTTAAGAAGCTTTTCGACTTCGGCCTTGATGGCTGCAGCCTTTCGGGGGTGCACCGGGCGTAAGCGCTGACAAACAGGCTTAGCACCTGGGTATGTAGGTATTTCATGCACCACTATACTAGGATCGATGCCGGGCATTTCCTCATAGGACCATGCAAAGACATCACAGAATTCGCGAAATAAAGCAATATAGAGTTGAACTTCCTTTGGAGTGCAAGTGACTCCAATATGAATGTGCTCGACGATCCCTGGTTTGAAAGAGATGTCGATCGGTTGGGTTTGCGTGATATTTCCCATATTGCCCTCTGAAGACACTTGATAAAGCTGAATGGCTGTTTGGAGGGGTGGGGATGGGACACACGAAGCAAACCGCTCGAGACATGCGGTCATTTCCGGATGGGGAGGGAGAAATGAAGAGCGGTGGTGGTGATCTGACCAAGGGGGCTCTTCGAGAGACATTGTCTCTATGATGGCTTCGTCGGAAGGAAATATTTCCTTCAATGGATCCGAAGTAGCCTCATCTCCTAGCCAAGGGAAATGATCATATGAATCGGGAACACTGCTCAAGAGAGCAGGTTCATCAAGGCGAGCCGATGCAGCGATAATCTCGATGTAGTTGAGTTTGGTAGGACTCAACGGCATCATATCACCCCAAGAGTCTTCCTGATTAGTAGGAGGAAGAACCCACGGATCAGAGCGTACAGAGATCATGTTGATAGGGGCGAGATTCGGAGGTGGGAGGGGAAAAACTCCCATTAAAGTGGGATCTTTGAAAAGTCCGGCACCCACGCTCTCGAGTGACTTAGAGGTATGCTCCACGAATGGCACATTACCTTCAGAAGAAGAGGCGAAGAAGGAGAGCTGGTCCACCGTGACAATCTTCCCCTGGTGAGGGAAACGAATGACACGGAACAGGGAGGAAGCCACGGCCTGCATGGTGTATGTCCAGCTCCGTCTGAGGAGGAGGTTGTAGGTAAGATTGGCATCAACAACTTCGACCTCTACTTCTACGGTCTTTCCTTCCAAAGAGATAGGTAAGCGTTGGAGGATATCGTAAGGATGGGACTCTCTTCCATCGAAAGCTTCTAACGTGGTAGGGGACTGACTCAAAGCAGGGGAACCAATCGCTTTCCAGCAAGCAACAGACATGATGCAGGTTGAGGCACCTTCATCAATAACCATACGATGAATCGTTCCGCTATTGATGATGACCTGTATAAGGAAAGCGACTTGGTGAGGCAGTGTCTGTGTAAAACCCTCGAGATCGAAAGAAATCAAATCTGAATCTGCCGAGTCGATGCCACCAATTGCTGATAGCAGGGACTTCCTCTGGGAGGGGCAACTCTTGAGGACTTCTAGAGCGGACATAGCAGACGGAGCCTGAGCTAAGTCCTCAACAATGCTATAGTGCTGGGTAGCACGAGCATTAGGGTTGTAAGATGACTTCCTGAGTACACCTTTTGGAGGGGGTCGGGGGATCATCTCAGTGTTGGGCCTTTCGATGTGGAGAGGACCAGAACTAGACGGAGGAGCGCTGGAGGGAACCTCCGGCTCTTTCCTGGCACGAGATGGATAGTCTTTCGCTCGAGTTGAGACATGGATGGGAATCGTTCCAGCCATGAACACTTGAGAACCGAACGAGGAAGAGGGTTGAGACGGGTCTGCCACCATTTGGGTCTGCTGGGAAGGGAAAGGCTCTTTAAGCACAGCAGGAGTCCCAGGAGCTCCTTTCAATAACCGACTAACTTCAGACCACCTTGGGCAGTCCTTAGTGTAGTGATCCTCATCATAGATGAGACAAGGATACTTAGGTTTTCGTTTAGCTCCTTCCTCGGGTGGAGGCTTAGGGGCATCCTGTTTGGGCTGTCCAGTTTTATCTTTAGCTTTCCCTTTCTTTTTCCCTTTTGAGGATTTATCCTCCGCGGTGGACTGGACGGCGTTTACCTCGGAGGTACTTCCAGGATTAGATTGGCCCTGAGGATCATTTCCGTTAGAAGCGTTATGTTTTTGCTTCCCAGGGTTCGCGGCCGATTTCATCGATGACGAATTAACAGAGCCAATGACTCCATCGACAGATGGTTTGGGCGAAGCCTTGGGCTATCCAGGCCTTGGGGAGTCTGGCAAATAATCATATAGAGTACCCGACTGAGAGTATACTAAGTCTAGGTACTGGGCTCACGCGATCGCTTGCTCTTCAGTTACACAAGCTCCCATAGCTATGTCTCGCGCAATTGCAGGGACAAAGGAAGTTGTGAACCAGTCAGTCAGGAGTTGATCAGGAATCCAGAATTTGATCAAGCGACGACGCCTTCTCCACTCATGTATATGATCAGATATATGGGTCGCCGTGTCCTGTTTGAGAGACGTGAGGAGATGTGTCCCCGTCTCGTACCGAATGGGTAACTGAAAATGAGTTAAGAACGCCATAGCCAGCGAGTTGAAATCTTGAAACATGCCGCGATTTAGCTCAATGTACCACTTAGTGGCTGAGCCGGTGAGGGTTCTTTGAAAGAGGTGGAGCCGGATAGAGTCATCAAGCCATGAGTTCGATGAACACCAGAGGTGATAGGTCATGACATGGGCTTGAGGATCTTCACCAGCTTTGCCATCAAATTTTGGACAATCACCGGGTATTTTAGTTGGAACTGGTGGCCAGTATGGATTGTGCAGAATGGGGTCGTTTGTCAATTTGGGCACATCTGGAAGTTCCAACGTCGCTAAGAATGGCAACTGAGGGTTAAAGGACATTTGTGGCTATGGGTTCGAGGCAGTATTAGGGTTCCAACCAGATGGCGGTTGCCCCCACGGACCCTGTCCAGATGGACTCGACCCGAAAGGGCCTGGCGCATAAGGACCTTGTCCAGATGGGCCTGGCCCAAAAGGGCCTGGTGCATAGGGACCTTGTCCGTAGGGGTTCTGCCCATACAGATTTTGTCCATATGCAGACAGATGTCCCTGGGTCTGCCCCCCAGCTCCCCATGTATTAACAACTTGACCCGCAGGTGCAGCATACTGATAATTTTGGTAAGGAGTGACCTGCATCTGTTGAGAATTCTGATAAGGGGTAAACTAAGTTCTCCCCTGGGGTTGCTGGTAGCCATACATTTGCTGGGCTCCATACTGAGCCTGATGAGCAGGCTGCGCTTGGTAGGAAGGTTGGGGCCGTGGCCCGCCTTGCATTTGATAACCCATTTGAGTTTGGGGCCCAGAATAATGTCCTTGAACCAGCTGGGCTTGGATCATCTGGCCAGAAGGTTGGCCTGGTTGAATTTGGGATGGACCTGTTTGCCCAGAAGGACGTACTTGCTGGGTGCCAGGTTGTCCTTGAGCAACCAAGGGTTGTCCTTGCGGAACAGATGGCCGAGCAGGTTGGATGGCAGGTTGACCTTGTGGTTGGCTAGCCTGTCCAGATGGGTGACTAGGGCGGACAATGGGTTGGCCTTGCTGCACAGAAGGCTGGCCCGTTTGTCCAGAGGGTTGTACTGGCTGAGCGGTGGGTTGGCCCTGCTGTACGTAGGGCTGCCCCCCTTGCCTAGGAGGTTGCACGGGCTGAGCAGTGGGTTGGCCCTGCTGTACGTAGGGTTGCCCCCCTTGCCCAGAAGGATACCCCTGTTGGACTGCTGGTTGACCTTGAGGAATGTAATTTTGCCCAGCTTGTCTAGCGGGATAACCTTGCCGAAAACCAGGTTGGCCTTGTTGGATGTAAGGCTGTCGTGGTTGCCCAGTCGGGTAGCCTTGTTGGGTACCCGGTTGCCCTGGATAACCAGAAGGTTGACTCTGATAGGAAAAAGATGGACCACCAATGGCCGAAGGTTGTCCCGAGTAGGGTTGTCCTTGTGGGCCCCCAGATTGTCCTGGGTAAGACTGGCCATAAAGTGGTTGCCCTTGGGGGGCTTGCACATAAGGTGGCTGGCCTAGATTAGGTGGTCCTTGAGGCTGTCCAGGAATTGCCTGGCCCCCATGAAAAGAATGAGTACCGGGATCATAAGTAATGGATAATGGTACCGAGACTTCAACGAAAGTTTGAAGAGGCGCGGATTGAGTGAACTGGAGGTACTGACCGGTAGAATCATAATAAAAGAGTGGACCTTGGTAGTTCGGGTCCACAATGGGTTGCCCATGGGCATCATACGGCCCCCCTCCTGGGACAGGACCAGAAGAGGGTTGAGCACTTTGTGCAGGATCGATGACTCTAGACGAAAGTCCCGGCTGGCGATTACTCACTTGACCTTGAGAGGGACCAACCCCAGGGTTCGTAGATGAAGATGTTGTCACAGCACTGACGACTGGAGTTGAGTACGCTACATAAACAGTTGGAATCATGGGAACTAAAGTAACAGGTGTATTAGGGGGTTGCGAAAGAAAAGGCTCTGTGGTGGCAATGACACTAGGATCCCATATAGTCGTAGAAGGCATTCTAGCAGCTATTCTATCCCTCATCGACTGATATCGTGGGGGGAGTGGAGAAGTAGCCGGAATGGGAGATTCAATATTTGACACCACGGGTGTCTCACCTGCGCTGGGAGATGTCTCGTCCATGTGGGAAGTGGACATCGAAAACGACATACCGGGAGGGGCAACAGGAATATCGTCCTCGTCAGGCTCCCAGATAGGGTTCCAATCTTCTTCGTAATCCTCGTCGCCCGGGGCACGTACGTTAATAGGCTGGATACTCGGGATAACAAGAAGAGTATCGCTTACAACTGGTACCTCAGGAGCAACAGAAGATGGAGAACCTTGATCACTTGGACCGGGAGTTGACGAGTCAGCCAGGATGACAAACCCCACACAAAACCCTAAAGGGAACTAATGATAAAGACCCTACTCAAACTAACGCACACAAAATCTAACCAGGTAATGTTATCGTGGCCGAATAAATTTTTAAGACACAAGAACCAAACTTGACCTTTTCATGTTTCAAGAGTCGAGAAAAGGACGAAAAGATGACTCTAGTCTCTTTCGAATGTTTAATGAGCACGAAGTGACAAGAAACTCACTGGCACCTTTTCATTTAGGGAGTCCGAAAAGGATCAAAAGTGACTGCTCTGGATATTCTAGGCAAAGGGTTTACCAAGCAATCCGTAAAACTGCTTATACACCTTGGCAATCGTATGAGAACCAAGGACTTTCCGTACTGCAGTCAATCTTCCCGAATGCTGTGTTCGGTGCGTTACGGTTCGCAGGGCGGCAGACTCGGCTTCCTATGGATCAAGGGTAAAAGCCTAGTGGGGTCTCCCTATATACACGACAGTACGTGGGAGCACAGTCCGTGTTAGACCACTATCGAGTCACAGAAGGAGGAATCACCCAACCTTAATGTGAAACAATAGTGACTATGTTTAAAGACACCGGAACACGTCTCTAACCTAGACCTCTAGATGTTTGCGTTAAGTTCCAATGCGTTTTTAGGTTTATTCAGTTTATTTTATGGTTGATCTTGAATTAAGTTTCGGTTTCAGGCCTTATCGTGTGATCGCTCACAATTACCTAGATGCAAACTACATGCCAAAGAATACCATTTTGTTCGATGAATTCTAACTATGAGAGGGTTGAGAGTTTTCAATCAAACAAAATGAACTCAATCAATCAAACAATCTAATGCAGCTAATGACAAAGAAATGAAAATTTCCTTTTGAGAACACAAATCAATGAAATGATCTTCTTTTCATTAGCTATTGAATGCAAAAGACATTAGCTTGATTTCTTTTTCAATGGCACTGTGCACTTTAAAATGAATTTTGAGAGACAGCAAAACCGAGCAAAAAGAAGTAAAATCACTCAATGACAAACACAACAAGCGTGAAAAGAGCTGATTGAACCCTAGCAACTGTGATCTGTGTCCAGGTAGTGAAACAATCCGAGGATCGGTTCAATGACAATCACCTCAAACAACCAAGCAAAGAAAGCAAAATGAGGAAGGTTTCGCAATAGTAAAGACGAGCAGCAACGAATTCTTTGTGAACGAGTGATGAAACAAGGTTAATCCAATGACAACGGAATGATGGCACTAGGTCACAGGACACAAAAACGAAATTCGTCCGACAAGACTTTGCAAGCAAGTGTTTCACAATTCAAACAATAAATACCAAGTCATAAACCAAGTAGAAAGAGCTGGAGATAGTCAAACCAACAGGCCCAGGAGGCAAAATTGAAACAAATTCAATTTTACAGGATCAGCGCGGGTAGCGCTCAGCAACAATGCGCTGACAAGAAGTCACGCGTAGCAACAAGGCGCTATCAGCGCGGAAGGACACGACTTAAGCGCGCTGGTTCGATTTCAGAACCGTCCCGACTGTTTTACGTACAAGCGCGATGACAACGGGGTCAAAGAGACAGCTATGCACTGTCAGTGCGACTGTTTTGATATAAACCGCGCTGAGGCTAAAAAAAAGGTAGAATCAAGCCAAAAACTCCCAAACCAAGGCCAGAATTCTTTAAACAATTAAGACACTTCCCAGATTGAACCAGGAAGTCTAAAAGCAGAGAACTAATCCCCAATTCCGAAAAGATAGTAACAATCAAACTCAAACACAAGAATGAACAAAAAGAGACAAAGGCCAGCTCCCCAGCGGAGTCACCAAATTGTTGGAGAGGTAAATCCCCTCTACTGATAGAGGCGATCCCTACTAGCCCAGAATGGGTCTAGCAACAATCAATCAATGCTACTGTGCAAGTTCCTAATTGCAAATCAAAGAGAGGCAATGAACACCTACTTGGATTCCAACGCTATTGTTTGATGAAGAGATGCCGCTCTCGCTCCTTCGCTCTGGCTAGTCACGATCCTCCACGATCTCCGCGAATAGATACCTACACACACGAAGGGAAAGAAAAACACAAGCGTGAAATCTAATAAAAGCAATTATACATTAGTCAGAAAGGATGTAATTCACATTAACCATTACAAAGACAAATGAGAATGGAACCATAACAGTAGTCATCTATTATTAAATCAATAATAGAGAAAGGTACAACCAAAGTTCTGACGCTGAGTCCTTCTCTAGAGGGTCCAGCCAGCAAGTCTCTTAAGCATTCACCCTTGGAGGTAGATTCTCCCAACACAAAAGCTCTCTCTCACACAAGCAATACTCACAACCTTCCTTAAGCTTCCTCTAGCAAATCCACACTTGTCACACCAACTACCTACTAGTAGCAGCAATCCAATCACTATGAATTCCACACTATCCAAACTAGCTGCTCATGGTAATGGTGGAGGTTTAAATAGGAGAAGGAGTCTCCATGAATGGTGGGAAGATGAGCTTATCTTCAAGGAATGTGGTTCCAGATGACGAACAGACATGCCATAGAAGGGAGGGCGATACTCACAAGGCTAACAAACAGTTCTGGAGTTATCTGGAAGGTTGGCTGTTGGAACAAATTCGCCCAAACTGGATCAACGCGGGTATAACACTGAACTGGAGCGCTGACAGCGCATTGTATTAACGGGGCAGGCTGTGTCAGCGCGGCTTAATAGTTTCATGGGATGCGCTGGCTCATGAAATACGATCAGCGCGGAAAACCCGTGTGCTTCCGTGCTGGCAGCACATCAGTTACACTATCAACTGCCAGTCAGCACGGTTATTTTAATAACAGTCGCGCTGATGAAATTAAATTTGGCAAAGTGAGTCATTTGGCCAGTTTAGAGAGCATGAGCATGGTGCATTTGATTTCATGACACAGTAGGGAGACTGACAAGGAGACAGTGACAATTTACTGCGTAACAGTGGGTGAAAACCACCTGCTGCAATATGTCTCTATCTTCTTTTAATAAGAAATTCCTTTTACAATGATTTTGTACTGGTGCAGTCATTTACCAGTACGCAGGCTACAACCTGCAGAGAGCTACAACCCTCTTAGCTCTTGTACTAGCCAAGATACTAGTACGTAGGTGCTGGCCTACTGAAGGCTACAACCTTCTCTTTCTTCCAGGGACCACGTTTCATAAATTTTCAGACTGGATCCATGAACATCAATCAATCATCAAGTATATTTGCATCAAACAATCTCCTTTTTCCAATTAGCACTAAATCAAGTAAACACTTCTCTGACAGCTATACCCAGAACACAGTAACAGTAACCACACACCAAATTCTAAACCTAGAATACTACAGCAATAGACAGAGGCAGCTAGATCATAATTTAAAGATATACGCTACTTTAACAACCTAAAACCTGCGTGCAGATCTATAAAGGATAATTCCTTCTTTCAAATATTTAGACACTAATTAACCCAGATTGTCAGATTTATAGATCAAGCATGTGCCTCATATAACAGATCAAAATCATGCAAAGATACTATTATTCAAGCATAAAGATTATGACCCATCAAAAGAACTTATCCTCCTTTATGCGCTAAGGTTCCTCCTTCATTCAAATCCAGATCTGCACCATAACCCAATCACGAATATTTCAGATCTAGCACTTATTAGATACTCAATTCATTCGATGACGCTTTGCCAAATGATCTCCTTCCTCTTTTATAGTCTTAGGCCTTCCACAATTTCACGGTCCAAAACCATAGGATCAAAAAAACTGTTGGACTAATACCATGAACCAACCATGAAAGTGCGTGAGATCAACACTTTTGGATGCAATACCACAGGCCAAAACCATAGGATCAAAAACTGTCGAACTAATACCATGAACCAACCATGAAAGTGCGTGAGATCAATACTTCTGACGAGGTACCATGGTCCAAAACCATAGGTTCAAATACCAAGGACTAACTACCATGGACCAAAGGTACGTTCTCCAACATATACATGCTTTTCCTTGCATGAAAGTGCATGAACTTTTTCTCTACATGCAATACCATGGACCAAAACCATAATAAACCAATACCACGAACCCAATACTTGGGATCAACACTTTTGATGAGGTACCATGGTCCAAAACCATAGGTTCAAATACCAAGGACTAACTACCATGGACCAAAGGTAAGTTCTCCAACATATACGCGCTTTTCCTTGCATGAAAGTGCGTGAACTTTTTCTCTACATGAAATAAACTTTTCTCTACATAAAAGTGCGTGAACTTTTCTCTCCATGAAATAAACTGTTCTCTGCATAAAAGTGCATGAACTTTTCTCTACATGAAATAAACTTTTCTCTGCATAAAAGTGCGTGAACTTTTCTCTACATGAAATAAACTTTTCTCTGCATAAAAGTGCGTGAACGTTTCTCTACATGAAATAAACTTTTCTCTGCATAAAAGTGCGTGAACTTTTCTCTACATGAAATAAACTTTTATCTTCATGAAAGTGTGTGAACTTTCCTGCACTATAATTTATCATCTGAGATGAGTGGGTTGCCATCAAGTACAACATATGTATCATAATGCCAACACTTGTCCTGGTCTATGACCAAGATAAAGACACCTTGGGGGCAGGCAAGTTTAAGCCTATGTGGTATGGTCCTTTCATTATTAAACGAGTTTTAGAAAAAGGGTCGTATGAGTTAATCGATTTTGGGGGAAACAAGCTGGTGGAGCCCCGAAACGGGCTCTACTTAAAGAAGTACTTTGCTTAGTTTTTGCCAGGCAATGGCTTCTTTGTACTTTATGTATATTTGTACATATATCATCAAGAGTTTTTTGGTATCAACACTTTTTGGTCTGCTCTGGCAGGTGTTGATGGATGACTTGGTCTATTTTGGGTTCGCCGATGGTGCTAGTCGGCACACTCGGAATCTTGCTTTCGCAGCTTGGGTAATCTATTATCCAACTGGTCAATTGATGGTATCAAGAGGTGTATGCATCGGTCCTGCTTCAAACAATATGGTTGAGCATACTGCGTTATCAATTTATTATCTGAGGCAATCTCTCATGGGATCGACTCATTGGTAGTGTATCTTGATTCTCAATTGATAGTGTCTAAATTAAATAACATTTATCGGGTAAGGGATCCATCTTTATATCGCCATTATTTAAGGGTGAGGTTGTTGCAAAGATCATTTACTTATTTTAATTATTTTCACATTCCAAGATCTCATAATTGGTTAGCTGATTCTATCGCTAATCAAGCATTAGACTGGCACATCAATCATTCATCACAATAAAATCAAGCATCAAAAAGTCGAACTGTATATATATATATATATATATATATATATATATATATATATATATATATATATATATATATATATATATATATATATATATATATATATATATATATATCATAAAGCGTCTCGAGTGTACATATGTGTGTCCAAAAATATACAAAATTGGGACTCAAATGACCATAATCATGTCCGGCATATCTAATGCCTCGGCTCAAGATGAGCGGCCAAGTAGGTAACTATCAAATTGGCCACACGCCGAAAAGTACGAACCCAGTCACGTGGCATGCCAACCACATGACGCTGCATATCCTCAGGAAGGTCCTCTACGGCATCCATCAGTACTCGGCAGCTCAGTCTCACCAAGTGTCGTTGGACGTTGTTTAGAGTCCGTTCTGTATCAACAGCCACCTCTTCGGCTCCTCGGCCATGCCGTCCATGCCGCGGGAACCCATCTGGTCGTACCAGCCCAATGTCTGGAACATGATCATCATATCAGTCATTTGAATCTCATCAAAAATAGTTTTCAAAATTCATCATTATATTTGAAAAATCCAAAAAATCATAAAATTAAAAAATTCTTACCAATCTCACCCCATGCTGCGTTCGGTGGTAACGCTAGATCAGGATCTCCTTGGAAATCCAGCCCAGCATAAGGGTAGTCATCCACGGCGATGATCTGCTGATCCCACCAGGTGAAGAAGTCATCGTCGAAGGCAGTCCTTGGGACCTCCCCACCCCCCAGACGTTTCATCAAATCAGCCCACCAGCCCATGCGTGGATCGCGTGGGGTGCTAATGGAAACTGCTACCCTGGGGCGGAGTGCGGGAACCTTCTCGAAAAAGAAAGTGCACAGGATAGTCCCATATCCAAAGTTTTTGGTCTGTCCCCTCCTGATAGAAGTGAGCTAGCTCTTCATGTTGGCCAGAAGAGGAGTACACTAGTCGAACACAGTAGTGAGACACTCAACTGCCACGCTCATGGTCAGCCATGATGCCTGATGCAGAGAGGATGATCCATTCACTCGAGCTATGGTGAGCAGGATTATCCTCAGCGATAAACTCGCCACATGTGTGATGGAAATCTGGCTCCTAACCTTCTTGGGATGTCCCAAGCAATATATCTATACATAGTCCTCTATCGTGAGACTACTCCGTGTCCTGCCCCGGGAATGTACTACCTCTCCCCTTCGGGAAAGGCCCATGATGAAATAGATATCCTCCACTTCTACCCTAAGTGGCATTTGATCAATCATAAAGGCTTCCTCCTTGACATCCCAATAATCAATGAGCATCTCAAGCAGACGTGTGTTTTCTTTCATATTCGGAAATTTGAAGAATTTAAGCAAACCACATCCCTGTAGGGCATCTAAAGCTTCTGGACTGTTCATAACTTCATTATCCACCGCTGCATGCTCTCTTTCACGCCACATGATAGGCATTCTGAGAAAAAAAATGAATTGTAACCGTTAGTTTTTGTTTAAAAATTCTTCGCAGCGTATATGCGGGTCCCTGTGCACACAGTCGTGTATAGGGCCTGCGTGTACGCGGGTTTCATATTACCAACCTGCGTATACGCCGCGAAGAAATTTTGGGCAAAAAATTCAACGGTGAAACATTAATCAAAAATCTTAAAACCAATCACAATCAATTGTAAGCTAAGTATAAGAGTTACCTGGAGGTTTTTGACGAATTTGAACGGTTGAATCTGGTTATGGGAAGTTTGCTCCTTTTGCTCCAAATCCTTTGCTCTCAAACTCGAATGGTAAAAATGGTGAGTCCAAAATCTCTTTTATAAGTTTTGAAAATGAAAAAAAAATTCAAAATTTTATTTTTTTTGGCCTCATGTGACTTTTAACTTGGGAGCTTGGAATGTCGAGATTGGTTTGTTTTTCAGGACATTTTGGACGTTTTTCAGTTTTGAGACGGTTCCATGACTGCTGACCCATCATGGCAGGTATCATTTTCTCACTGGCATACAGGTTAGGGACACCATTTTTCTGTTGCATTATGCATACTAGCCTCCATTTGCCGATACATCTGCCACAGGGTCGACCCCATCGTGTTATGGTTCGTAAGCCATATTCACTCGCCGATTCTTTAAATCATGACATGATGGTAGAACCATCCTTTACATGGGCATCATAGTTAGCACCTCATTGACATTTTTTGCCCATGCTGCTGCGATTTGAGTAGGCTCGGGAGTCCTCTGTAGTCCCGCCATGACTTATGCATTGAAGACTCATTCCTCTTTGCTTCTTCACTTCTTTCTGACCTTATACCCTAAAGGCTCCTTTGTGTTGAGTTGTACTACTGCATTGCATGTTGACCACTTGTAGCTTTTGGCCTAGACCCAGCTTCACTTGGACTCATGTTTAAGCCAACTTTTGACCATGACGACTGCAAAATCAACCTTGCATACCTTTGACTTCTGCAACTTGACACACCTTGACTCATGGAAGGAACACACCTTTGAGTGTCACTGACCAGTTTTCACCTCCCTGCATTGAGTATAGGAACGTTCTAGTCCCAGGAACTAGATCATCTGTTTCACCGACACTCGTTCTTTCCACTATACCATAGCATTCTTTTATTCTTTTTCAAGATTAACAGATAAAGACAAAAAAATTAAATATTCCAAAAAAGAGCGGGAACGAGACACTATTTCGATTTATTGTTGGCAACTAGAGTCAGTCGTGTCGCCCTTGAACAAAGCACTCAAAACAAAGTCTCCTCCATTTGGGCGGGATTTATTTTGACTTAGGTACGCCTTAACCTTGTTATTGAGTCAGTTCTCCTCTGATTGGTTATCTCTTCCAATCATATGGAGGGTTCGTTCGTGCCTCCTGCATGACGAACTTATACAGAGTCATCATATGTTGCCACATAGTCACATTTAGTCATGATTTTGTTCAAGGGAAGTTAGCCTGAGTCGGCCTTTTTGCGGTGTCCCTTGACTCATTTTTCAGTTGGCCATCCCTGTTTTTCAGTATCATGTCTATCATCACATCAGTTATATTGGTCCTTTACTCGTGCCGGTTTGAGAAGGTCCCCATTGAATTCTTGCTGGCCGGTCTTGTCCTCATCAACGACGACACCTTGCTCTGAGGACAGGCCTAAAGCTGCACCCTGGCCCTATTTTCATTATTGATAGGTCACCTTGTGCTCAGCATCAATCAGTATCATGGGTCTTTGACTGAGTGGTTTCCCTTGTGTTCGACATCAGCTTACATTATCACACATTGGGATTCGTTCAGTACCTTGGTTTCCATTTGACCCTATTGGTGGATACCTCGCCTCCATGTCAACTTTCATTATTGGTTGGTTCAGAGGGTTTTTGTCGTGCGCTAGCCACTTCTTGTGTACGCTGGAAACATACTTCGGTTCGGTTACTACATCTCTTTCGTCCGATTCCTTCCACATTATTGGCCTATCGGTTACACTCGCGCTAGATTGATGAAGGATGCCTTAATGCCTTCCTTCTAGCGGATCTTTCCCTATCAACTCCGACTCATTGCTCTGGGGCAAATATCTAGAGTCCATTTGGCAGTACCTTGGGGTTTTCAGTCATTAGTGGAAAATCCTTCGCTATTGACAGTGGGAAACCATCATTGTCTCCTGATCGATAGATTCTTACAGATGTTCAACTCCAGCTCATCTATTCACACTTGTTAGATTGTACTGGGTACCTTGACGCTCATTATCATTATCGGTGAGTAGTCTCGCGTTTGTTAACGGTGTACATCAATGACCGGTAATCAAACAATTTCTCACATGGTCGACTTCAAATCAATTTTTCCCATGGTGTAGAAATGTACCACAGCGGTCGGTGAAGACCTCAGGTTGTATCAACATTCATTGGTTCACTTGACAGTTGCTTCTGTTGCTGCTAGTTGATACCACTCCACCTTATATGTTGCAGTCAGTCATGGCGACATTCTATATGCTGGCACCTGAGTTTGCAGTGTAGTACCATCCTATTCCATCATGTTCAATTGGTACCTTTTGGGATCCGTCTTTGATATCAGTGATCCGTTGCATCTTTCAGCATCATTGACAATCTTATATGGGATATTTAGACATGTACTTGTTCATCATGATCAGACGAACCATTATGTATTTTCCAGTCATTTATACTTGTATACTTAGTGGACCCGCTTGTACTTGATATGTGGACATGCTTTACTTTTTCTGAGCATGGGTATGCCCAACTCACACAGTGTTTCTTTCTGATCTCCTTTGGTGGCTTGGCAGGCTGAATTCTGGTGAAGTCCTCCTCAGTTTTTGACAGATTTCCTTTCCATGTACTTGCATAATACATTTCGGCCATAATGTACCCCTTCTGACCTCATATATTAGGGGGCCTCTGTTATAGCTCCAAATCTCACTCTTATGGTTTGTGATGCTGCACTCATGGCCTAGGGCAACCCCTCCTTCCAGACCTGATCCTAAAATTTAAAAAACCGTGTTTTATCCCTTATACGCGACATTGCCCTGAGTTAAACACGTGTATACGCGGGTCTATGTATACCCAACCCACGTATATGTATTAAAAAACTTAAAAAAATACAAAACTCCTTATTTTCGGGCGGAGATCGCGGGTTTTACCTGCTGGTCACCTGTTAGTGCCCGTGGCCCAACTGTTCCTAACCTACTCCCAACTAAAAAAGAATACTTTGGGAGAGGTATAAAAAGACCTCAAAGGGAAGACCTAAGGGAGGAGAGAAGAGAGAGAAAGGTTATTATGCTGAGATTTTTCCCCTGACCAGGTCTGAAGTCCCTTGTGCCTTCTGCACTTCCCCCATTTGTGCAGGAAACCCTTGTTTCCTTGTGTGTTGATCTTCATACACCATTTATGAGATCATGGAGTGAGTCATGGAAGGAGATTGTTAAAGGCTTGAGGCTGGAATGGATCCGGAAGGAAGCTTTGCTTGGAGCCTGCTGAAGGTGACTCAGGTGAAATTATTCCTTTTTATGTACTTTATTTGTCTATAATAAAAGAAACACATGTCTTGGTTCCCGATATAAATCTTCTTTATGTTTATGATATTCATGTTTAGAATTGATATGTAAATGGTTGTTTGGATTTCATAACTAACTACCTTTATTTATAACATGAAGATGGTTTCTTTATAAGGTTTTGTCCATATACTATTGTGTTCTTTGGAATTGGTTGTTTTGCAAGACAAAAAAGAAGAAGGGAACTCCAAGAAGGGTTTGGACCCTAAGGGCCTTCTCAAACGTAGGACCTAAGGTACGTACCCTTTACAATAGAATTTACTTATAATAGCATAATGGTTTTGTGAATGTGTGTTTCTTTGAATAGATAACTTTTAGTCTGCTAGGGTTTCAACCCAAAAATCCCTAGGAGAACATTTCCCTCCAACATGGTGGTGGATATTCAACCTACACACTATGCGACAAAACTGCCCGCATATGCCCCCCCAGGAAAAGGGAAGGCCAAAGTGCCCAAGGACCTGGAAAAAACCAAGAGTTCACTCCAGACCCCGCTCCTCCCAGATGGCATTATGTTTGAAGGCACACACCTGGGTCACATGCCAACCATTAAATTCGAAGATTGGGATCTCGCTAACCATGAGAGGTTCCCTCAACTAGAAACTGGGAACCTCATGAAGAAAAACACCGCAGGGGTGGTGACAATGTTAGAGCAGTGGAAGTGGCTGTGTGGAGTGGAAAAGGCTGGGCTACTGAACCTACTATGGGTGCCGCATTTCCACTACACCCTAATAGCCATTTTCATTATTAGGAAGCTGCTCTACCTGGTGCATGATGGGTATCTATGGTTTAAGGAGCTCATCCCCATCACAAAAAACCTAATTCATCACATTTCCCTGCTACCATACAAAGGAAAGGACCTCGCGATGATATCAAAAGGAAAGGGTAGTGATTTGGCCCTTGCAGAGGCCATGAAGACAAAGTACCAGATGGAGAAGAAGAAGAGGGGCTACGCCATCTCCAGAATCAAGGACAAAGTAGTACGTGTAGCAACGCAAATCCTGGTAGACAAAGTTATGTGAAAGTGTTGTGTAGATGAGGTACCTGCATCGGTCATCACACTAGACAAGCAGTGCATTGAGGGGGTCCAGCTTAACTGGGTTGAATTCCTCTACATGAAATTCTTGAAGAATTGTTGCGAAGCCTAGGAGCAGGGTAAAACCTTCCACTATGCATGGTTGTTGTTGTCCATGGTGCTCGTAGCAGGGGAATTGTCAGAGGATAGTCAATTCCCCATAATTGACAGAGATTTACTAGAGGCCGCAAAGTACGCTTTGCTCTAGGCCACGAAGGATGCATAAAGGATATGCAACATCAAGATCTTTTGGGTGCTCATGGAGATGAAAATCCAAATGTGGATCAACTGGAAGCTGCACTTATCACCCACATTATACAAAAGTCTGTAGAGTTTTGCAGAATTTAAGGAAAATATGCACAACATCTTTATCAAGGCACGAAAGGATTTGACGAAGTAGTGGCCAAAGCTACCCTTTGTAGCCACTGACAATGCCATTTTCACTATCCTGAAGGCATGGCCTCCATAATGGCGTGCCCCAACCTTGCAAAACTCAAGAGCACGACAACGTAGAAGAAGAAGGACAATGCCAAGTTGTGCATCGCACAGTTGGCCGAGAAAGGGTAGAAGGAAATAGTAGCAGCTGAGGTATGGACAGCATGGGAAGTGGCACAAAAAGCCGCTGAGTAGGAAAATTCCACATCAATAGTAGCAGCACAGGAAGCAACCGCGAAGGCAAGCAAGGGCCAACCAATGCCTTCGTAAGAGCAGGAAGTAGAGGAAGTCAAAACAGAAGAAGGAGGCGCGGACACATGGACCACATCCACACAGTTTAAGTGCCAACACCTACCAAAGAAAGGAGGGCCGAGGAAGAAGGTCAAGACCTCAAAATTAGCCATTGACCCGATCACCCTAACCGAGGGTGATCTGCATGACATCGGCGAGATGGTGTGCGATGTCACAAATGAGGCTCTTTAAAATTTCATGATGGAGAACTAGACTATGTTGGGGGCCCTCCAAGCATAGTTGCAGGAGTTACAGGTGCACCCCCTAGGTTGGTACCCTTTCAACCCACCTCGCAGCAGGATCCTCGACAGCAGAGTAGATGTTGCGCGCACGGATGGAAAACACAATAGTGTTTCCGGAAGGGGCTCTAGTGACATCGAATGAGGCCGATATATTTTTGGTTAGCATGATGAAAGGCCTTGGCCTTAATCTGGTTGCCCTCCCACATGAGACACTATATCTGTTGCAGGATTGGATAATGGCCGAGTTGCACGCCAGGGAGAGCCATGCACTCCAAGTCCTTAAGGAGCAAGAGATAAATATGGAGCAACTTAGCTGAAAGCATGATGAATTGGTGTCATAAAATCAACAACTCGTACAAGTGGTAGGTGACGCTTGATGAAGTGTCTCGGAGCTGGCCATCCCAACAGATCTACCAACGGAGTTGTGGATCCAAAGGCTAGTAGCAGTAGTCTGCAAGGCCAGGGAAGAAACAAAAAAGGTACAGTTGGAGCTGTATCTTCATATCAGCAAGCTATGGTTAAAGGCGCAATGATTCACTCCCCCAGAATTCAGAGAATAGAGCGCCAGCACTATCACAACAGGATTGGAGGAAGCCGGAGGTGCAGTGCGATACTGGACTAGTATGTTGGAAGAATCACTTGAGGTCCTCACAACTCTGTAAGAGGACCCCAACATCCAACAATTAGAGACAGAGGTAGGCGAACTCCAACAGCAGCATGATAGTGTCTGAGGAATCACGCAGATAGTGGTCCTCACCCAGAGGCTTGCAACGATGCAGCAGGCTAAGGCACTAAAGAGACAAGTGGACACGGTACAACATAAGGAGGCAGTTCTAAAAGCATGTGTCCAGCCTTGGATTGACGAGGCCTTCACCATCATGACAAACATCAAAGGAAAGCTTGAAAACATATAGGGGATGCACACATTGATGTAGAGAAGCACCCCTAACATAGAGGTCTCAGAACAATGGATCCATCAGATCCAGTAAGAAGCATATCAGTGCATTACGGACCTCAGCATAGTTTGAGAATAGTTGGAGGGACTCTGTGCCAAGATCGCCATCCCAATAGAGTGACTCGAGGGCAAGTCACGATGTTTTTGTTAGGGACCTCTTGGGCATGGAATCCCCCCAAGGCATGTTTTGGGGCTCAAAGACCAAGTTTTGACCGAATGGTGCTGTAAAGCTCCGCGAATTGTAGGCATGGAAGTATGTTAGACTCACAGGGTTGTTCACCCTAGTTTTATAGTGTAATGTCAGCCTACCCATGGTCCACAAACCATGAGATTGTACAAATAGAGTGAGGATCTAAGTGTAAAATCAAGCATAGGAAAAGTAGGAGAGTAAAAGAAAGATTCTAAGTATCTAAGTGTGTCTTTGGGTTGTAGGGTAGGATAAGGCTTTGCAGCTGAGTGTGTAGAGGTCTAGTAGTTCGCAGCTGAGTCCGCAAACCCCTGTAGCTAAGTGCGTGGGGTGGAGTCGAGTATGTAACTGAGGAAGAAATTAATAAATAGAAGTTTGTTATCAAGTTGTGTATTTTTTCTTGGGTTAATGCATGTTTGATATAATTTGTGAATATATTGTTTCTTTATTGTGCACACCTGTATGAATGGTTTATATTGTTAAGTATAACTTAAAGCATGCAAGTGGGCTAAGATAATCAGCTAACATTGGATTACTAGTAAGGACTTGGGTAATAACAGCGTTCGACCCTCGAGTAAGGCTGCACGAAGGCAACATCTTAGGCTCTGAAGTACAGGAAAGTGCGCGTAGTAACATGCGTGCAAGGTCGAACCGCGGACCACTTGAACTCATCAGACATCTCCAAGGTGAAAAATCCTAGTTCTAGCACCCTCCCATACTACTTCAGGTGAGACCTTAGTCCGCTCTCCGTGGACTGTTGCCAAAAGGGTGAGTACTACTGGCATTTGTTTGGCTAAACCAAATATGAACCTGGGTCAGGCCCTAATAAGCCAACAAAATCCACATTACAATGCCATACCCCAAGGCAACTACTATACAACATAACCTATCTTTAATATTGGAACTCAAACGATGGGAGGACCACAAGGATCCTTAAGTCAGATGTCATCACCTTGGTCCGAGTCGGGGGCATCGTACACTCTACCTTTTTTGGCAACGTTGGATATCCCTGAGTTGTACAACTTACAAATGACCCCATCTATCATAACTTACTCTAGCCACCAATCCAACATAAAATACTGACAGACATCCCCAAGTTCGAAGGGAAACAAGGGGAGGATCCAGGTACCCATATCACTACATATCATCTTTGGTTTGTTTCTAACTCCATGGTGGATGATAGTATTCGGTTATGTCTTTTTCCCTGCACCCTTACTAGCAATGTAGCCAAGTGGTACATCGAGTTACCATGCACATCAATAAATACCTTTGATGCTCTAGCGATGGAAGTCGTAAATGACTTCCAGCTACCCATCCGTTATGAGACTGGGACAGTACTCCTCATTTCATTACGTCAGGATACTGCCACCCACATCTTTGATTATATACATGAATGGAGATGTAGGCGAAGGTTAGTGAAATCTCCCCTCATAGACTATCTCTTAGCCGACTGGTTCTGCAAGTCCCTCCTCCCCCAAATTGCTAAAGATGTCACCTTAGGTGGTGCGGTCACAAAAGACCAATCCATACGTCGTGCCTAGATTTTAGATCTGATATATTCACAGTTTGGCACTCTTTATGACGTAATCCCCAATGCCCCTCGCAACTCCAATGCTTCTGCTACTCAGCAACCTAGAGCGCATGTCGATGGGATTATGGGCGCAACCTTCGGGGCTGCTGTAAAACAACTTAGCGGTCACATTGCCTAGATGTTAGTGGACCCCTCTACCAAATCGACTACTCTTCCTACCACTACGATAAAATTTGTGTAGTCTACACAAAAACCCAGTGGTAGGAACAAGAAGAATAAGAAAAAGACCACTCCTTCTGAGGAGCACTCAAAAAAGTAGCAAAACCCAAAGCAGAAGGATGCTACACCTCCTAATGATGGAAAGGATAAACCTGCCAGATTCCCTTGCAAAATTTGTGCTGAAGACCACATGACCCATCACTGCCCATGTCTTCAAGAATGCACATATTTCATTGCTAAAAAGGATACTGGTAGGACCCCCATTGTCCTTAATAATCCTTTCCCCACTCAACAACAATAACACCTCATTGCAAACCAACCCCAATCCCTGCAAGAGGGAAACGGTAGTTCACAACATCCTTCAACTAGTGAAGTACCCTCTACCATTTACACCTTTGAAGTGGTAGATCTATAAACAAGAGCCAAATCCTATGGAGCTCATGCAGAGGAACCTTCCTCAAGTCAAAACCCACCACCACCCAATGATTTGAATATTGAAAGGCCAGTTGATGACCTTGGGATTCGCCCCCCTAAAGGGGAACTTTGATGCACAATGCACAATACATCTACACGTGCCGCTCAAAACTACGACATTGTAGAAGACTTGGTGCAAGCACCGTCGGCTATGTCGGTGCTTGAAGTATTACAAACATGTCTGACACAAACGAAAGCTTTGCTTTCGGCTATTGGTGGTATCAACCCATAGGATTCCATGGTTGAAATTTTCGACATGGAAAAATGTAAACCTCCCCTTTCCCAACAACTTGCATTTCAGGTGCAAATCTTTTCGAAAGGTAAAAGTATACATAGAACTGTCATAGACGAAGGTGCTTCTACCTGTGTCATGTCGGCTTCATGTTGGCTTTTTGTGGGTTCTCCAACCCTATCCCCACTGTCAAATTCCCTTAAAGCTTTCAACGGCCACACTTTCATCCCAAAAGGGTACCTAGCTAGCTACCCCATCACCTTGTATGGGAAAATGGTAATGGTGGACATAGAAATCGTAGATAAAAAGCTCAAATATAATCTCTTGTTGGGTCGCAGTTGGACGTATGCCGTGACGGCCATTGTGTCTATTGTCTTTCACATCATACTATTTCCTTTGGATGGAAAGGTAGTCATAGTAGACCAACTATCCTTTTCCAAGTGGATCTGTACCCCTAGTAGGTGGTGTACCTATTTTGGGAATTTTTAGTGTCTACGGATAAACGGTTAAACCCCTAGACTATTAGCTAAGTCTAGAACAACAGTGAAAAAAATTCTCTATCTTTTCTATAACCAATAGATTAAATAAGACAATATAGATGCCTTCCTGTACCTTTCACTTACTCCTTATCTCCCTTGACCAATTCTATCGCTCCTTTCCATACTTAATCTGCTTGAAAAGTACCTACACACAGATAGAAGACAAAAAATGATCAAAGCATATGATAATGATCTATTGATTAAACATATAATGGAATCAAGTTCATAATACACATATGAAAGAATCAATGGACAATACAAACATATGGAAAAATCTTTGAACACTTTATTAGTAAAAGGAAGAGTTACAACCAGTGTTCCATGGGGACGTGTCCCCCAGGGTCGGGTGCGCGCACCCCTCGCACCCCATGCACCCGGGACGGGGAGTCTCTTGGGGGTGCGTTTCCCCATGCACCCTTTTTGGGGAGTCTCGGGGAGACGCAAGGGGGTGCGTTTCCCTAGTGTGGGAGTCTAGACTCCCCACGACTCCCCGAAAAGGGTGCTTTTGGGCGTCCCCCTTCAGTGTGGGAGTCTAGACTCCCCAGAAAGGGTGCACTTGGGCATCCCCCCTTTAGATTTGTCTGATAAGACTTAAAAATTAAAAATCAAAAATCAAAACCATTAAATTTTTTTTTAAATTAAAATTAAAACTAAAATCTAAAGCTAAAAGTCATGTCATGAAAGGCAAAACGCTCATTTGATTAGTGGCCTTGCATTGCTCCAGCGTCGACTTTGCCTGAACTCTGAAACTCTCAACTGAGGGATAGACCATGGTGAGCAGAGTCATTGTTGTTCAGTGTTGAGAGAGCTTGTTGCGTCCCTTTGCAAGTTTGTTGTTGGCAGTTGCTCCAGCGGCTTTAAAAGTTCGACCACGGCTTTCAAGTTTGAGCCACAGCGCAGCATCCTCGGAGCTCCAGTGTTTACTATTTTGCGTCAAGTTTCAAGTTCAACACTCTGTCCCGACTCCCTACGTTGTGCGGCTCCACCTCCAGGTAGACGTTAAAACCTGCAAGGATAAAAAATTTTAATTTCCGTTTTGCTATCAGTCTCGTCCATCGTCGTTTATGTGGCTCTTTTCTTGGCAGAAACCTTATCCAAATCTTGTATGTGTATTCTACAGCATTTTTGTTGACCCTCATAATTCGTAAGAGCCAGTTCAATGAATAATTTGAGTATCCAAACTCTGTGAGAAAGAAAATGTAACAATCAGTGTGTATGCATTCAATCATTAACGACAGATGTATCCTCGGCATTGATTTCTACCTCGAGTTCTTATATATTTCCCTTAACTATGAAGGAAACATGTTAGGTTAGTAGACAGACTTCTCAGCATTAAAATTTAAGTGTCAAATTTCAATTCATACTTCCTCGCATACTCTTTGTTAAAAAAAATTGACTCCGAGAGTGATGCGGCTTGTCATCTCTCTTTGGGTGATTTTAATTTCCCATGAGAAAAACAACCTGTTTCATCACAGAACTCTGAGCTTGGGAGTGGATATATATAACCTGTCAGATGAGATTTTCAGATATATGAAACTTTTTAAGTTTTTTCCCCAAATGAGCAGATTCGCAGAATCATTGAGCTGACCCATTTCTTCTCGTCAAAGTTTTTTTTTTTCGTTAAATCAATATGTAGAGACTTTAGTTTTATCTTAGAGGGTTGTACTATAACTTGAAATTATTTTTGTAAAGAGCTCAGAAGAAACTTCTTCAACTGTTTGTTAAAACTTAAACGCAGCAGACTTGTCAAGGTGCACAGCATGCCCTGCATCCTTAAACAAGACAAGCTCTGCTCCATCACCAGATGCCTGCCAGACTCGACCAGCGTTAAGAAGATGAAACAAAATGAAAATAACTAACATTCTGAAGACATGTAACAGTCGAAGTGTGTAAACCTCTTCAGCATATTTCCCAACTCAAGTGGAAAATTGAAAGATCTGATCATGCTCACCCCATATTATCAGTGTTTTCTACATGGAAAGCAGGGGAACACATTCTTTTATGTGAAAGGGAAATATAAAGAAATAAAAAGTTCAGGTATTCATAACAATACATCATGTTTTCAGGATACATATTTTAAGTCTATAAGTTCATAAGTCGACCCATTGAGGCTACTCCAGCCAGTACTTCAATCGCTACCTCCAAAGAGGGTTCTCCAGTTCCACAGGCTGAGGCTTCCCAAAATTTTTAAATTACTTCAGGTCTGCTTCATGTTTTTAACCTTGTCGCATAAGCCACATATCTGAATTGTCCTTTGGCCATAGGTCTTCAATTATGTCTTCAAAATAATTTAAATTTTAATACCAAATGTGTGGACAGTGGACTCTAAAGACAATAGCTAAAGACAGTGGACAGTGGACAGTCACTCAAATTTAATTTTTATTTTTTGTTTATGTTTTTGTTTTTAAATTTTAATAACTTATATTTAATTCTACTATATTTGCATTGTAAATTTTAATTTACATGATGAATTTTTTATTTTTTTTAACTCTTTCTGCAGGGCAGAAAAACAAAAAAATATTTGCAAAATAAAGTAAAACAGTGACACAACAAGCTGCAAGCCTGCAAGTGTAAATACTAAAATCGTTGATTACAACATGAGCAGGCACAGTGACACTGATCGTGATACTGATAGTGATTATGATGTTCAAACAGAAAGTCCTCTTGGATCTGAAATCCCATCAACAATGAATGAAACCCATGGCAGCAGTGCAGCGAGTGTTTCTCCCAGTGCAACTGCAACTGCAACCCCGTCAAAGGTATTGGCTGAATATGCAAAAGGGACATTTAATCCACTCAAACCTCTTTTTTTATATGTTGCCAAAATGGCTGACTCTTCAACTCAACCAAAACCCGGAAAACAAAGAGGTGGGACACGCCATTGGAAATGCAATGTTTGTGGTCATTCTTGGGTTGGGAGTTATAGTCGGATCAAGATGCATCTTTTGGGTGTAGGTGGCAAAGGGGTTCATATATGTTTAAAATTAACCATATTGCAAAAATCAGAGCTCTTGAGGATGCAAATGGCAGCAGATGCAAAGGGCAACTTCTCAAGTAAAAATGCCATGGCCCAAGCTCACCAAAATGAAAATATTGATGAAGCCACAAGCTCCAAAAAAAAAATTTGAAAAATATGCCTCCATCAGGTTCTTGTTCTTGTGCAGTGGGACCAACTCTTATAGGAATGTATGCTAAGTTGAACCG
Organism: Pinus tabuliformis; assembly: GCA_031772625.1. NCBI lineage: Eukaryota > Viridiplantae > Streptophyta > Pinopsida > Pinales > Pinaceae > Pinus > Pinus tabuliformis. The sequence continues at coordinate 1,539,888,834 of CM062804.1, read as the reverse complement.
TAATGATACAGATGATGCCATTGGAAAATTTATTTTTGCCAATGGCATTCCTTTCCATGTTAGTCATCCTCTTTACTATAAGGATATGGTGAAGGCAATTGCAGCAGCAGGACCCTCATATGTGCCCCCAGGTGAACATAAGTTGAGGACAGTGATATTAGAAAGGCAAGTGGCCAATATTAATGTGCAAAAGGAAATATTAGGCAGACATGGGTGAGGGAAGGTTGTTCTATCATTACGGATGGGTGGACAGACATTGCCAAACGTCCACTTATCAACATCATAGTTACTTGCCGAGAGGGGCCTTTCTTTCTTAGAGCTATTGATTGTTCTGGAAAGCGCAAAGATGCAACTTTCCAATTTGAGCTTCTTCGTGATGCTATAGAGGAGGTTGGATCTACAAATGTTGTACAGGTTGTAACAGATGCAGTAGCAGTGTGTAGATCAACAGGATTAATGATTCAAAGTAAATACAGGCATATTTTCTGGACCCCTTGTTGTGTGCATGCGCTCAATAATACATTGAAAGACATTGGCAAAATTGAGTGGGTATCTAACTTGGTGATAGATGCAAGAAATGTGCAAATGTTTATTTGCAATCACCATACCTCTTTAGCCATGTACAGGTCTCATGCGAGGAAGGAATTCCTCAAGCCTACTGACACCAGATATGATAGTTATTTTCTTTTATTAGAGAGGATGTTGGAGGTGCAGTCAACATTGCAAGCCATGGTTGTAACTCCAGATTGGAACAGATGGGCAGAATCCAAGATAGAGGAAGGAAAGAAAATCAGGATTCAGATATTGGATAATGATTGGTGGACAGATTGTGGTTATTTGGTATCACTTTTACATCCTGTAGTTGAGGTCATTCGCTACACTGACACAGATTCTCCTACTCTTGGAGAAATATATGAGACTTTTGATACTATGTTGGATCAAGTAAGGGTGGCCATTCGTGAGAAAGATCCTTCGTTAGAGTTCTATACGACCCAAATTTGACCCATTATATAGCGTAGGTGGGATCGAATGAATACACCTTTGCACATGGCAGCATATGCACTCAACCCAAAATGGGATGTGGCAAGGACTGGTAGAATTCTTCCCACTGAAGATCCAGAGGTCAAAAAGGGATTTCGAGCTGCCATTACAAAGATGTATAGTTCAGAAGAAGGGAGAACAATTAGGAGACAGTGGATGCAATTTGCAAGTCTCAATGGTCCCTTCAACAAGCATGATGCAAGGGAAGATCGCAATGATTTAGGCCAGACTGACCCCATTGGTTAGTGGACCATGCATGGGGATGATGCTCCAGAGATCCAACACCTTGTTATTCGCTTATTGTCTCAGATTGCTAGTTCCTCTGCAGCAGAGAGGAATTGGTCCACATATAGCTTCATCCACTCTATCAAGAGGAATAGAATTTCCTCTAGGAGAGCAGAGAAGCTAGTTGCAGTGCACAGTTCTCTACGTCTTGCACATAGGAAGACACCAGAGTATCGAAAGGGACCGACAACACGATGGGATGTGGATCCAGAGGATAGTGCACAGATAGATGATGAGGATGGACCAGATGAGCTGCGACATGGTTTGGTTGGAGTTTCATTGGTTATTGAATAGAGTGACTCTGACTCGGATATTGACATTCCCATTGATGGTCCTGATGACTTCATGCAGCAGATAGATGTAAAGGACCAATCATTGAGATTGAGTCCTTGATGTTGATTTATCATTTTATTTTCAGTGCTTACTATGCATTTTTCATTTTTGAGTTGCGACACTAGATATTGATGACTTGACTCTTCACTCTTAACTATTTTTGAGTTTGAACTTTGAAACTTTGAAGTTTGAGTTATATAAATTTAGTGTTCAAACTTTGAAAATATAGTATATACTAGTATGTTTGCTTTCAATTTAGATTCTAGAATGATGAATGATGAATTTAGTTTTTAAATCAATGTAGATTACTAGATTTTAGAATGATGAACCATTGAATCAATGAATGATGAGGATGGATCAATGATTCAAATTTCAATTGTCTATTTAATATTTTAATTTTTTATGCTTTCATTATTGAACAGTGAACAATGAATATGAACTTGAATTATAACTATATATATATATATATATATATATATATATATATATATATATATATATATATATATATATATACCTCGACGACTCCCCGCACCCCCGAAATTTCCCTAAAATTTGAGGGTACTCCCACACGTCCCCCCTATGCGTCTCCCCGCACCCGCGTCTGCCCACACCGGAGTCTTGGTGGAACATTGGTTACAACCCAATTTGATTGATTCAATATCACTCCTCTAGTTCAATCCCATCCTGTCCTCATAACAAGAAAGACATTTTGACATCATTACAATACTTGAAAGCAACTCAAGTCTCATAATAATAACATCTCCCTATAATTCAATGATTTCCAACCCTTGATCACTTAGATGAGTGGTCTTTTTATAGGTGAATGAAGTTATGCCATGAATGGTGATAATGAATGCCCTCCCAAACTTAGGATTTAGTTCCATGGAGGAAGGGATAAAGGGATCGATGTTCCTTAACTCCTCCCTCATCTAATTTGGAGCCCAAAGGAGTAGGTAAACTTGGGAAGCTTCTAGATGCATCCAATGGATAAGAATATTCCCAAACCCCAATAAAATTTCACTCAAAATATCCCAGCGTACCCCGGTAGTGTACTAGGCTACACTACAGTGCACCCTGGTAGTGTATCTACCTGTGCTGATCCTCTTAGAGACAGTTTTTGGATGACTTTAGTGATAGAACTTCCTAGGAAGCTAGGCATTCTGATGGTTGACTTCCTTAGGGCATGTAACAATTGAATTACAGTTTTATGGGCCCTAAAGCACTGATCTATAGGATGGGAGTGATGTGCCCAAATGGATCTGTAGAAGTTTCCCCCTAAAGCATGAAGTTGAAAATATATATGTTGAGTGAAATGCTTTACTATGTGGGGAGGAGGTTTCAATGTAGAAGGTGACCTGGATCAATTACAATACATATATCATGATAATTTGATTTTTTCTCATGAACTTACTGAGGGAAGGAATACCCATGCTCAACATATAAACTCTCATTACATGTACATAAATTAGATAGTTGTCTACAGATATAGACTCATGTTTCTACAGATATAGACCCATGATTAGGATGACCATCTATGTAAGGCCATTATACATTTGATTTAGTACTCCTAAAAATATCATAGCTCGGATGGATGAAACTAGATTCAGGGTCTTCATTCTCATTCAATCTTTTGCTCAAGTACAAGTCTAACCATGTGAATAGATGATCTGAAGTCGAACATTGGAAGACATCGTCTGATTACCAGCCAATGATGTAAGCCATTAATAGATGTGAGAGGAACCACCAATAATGATAATGACCCTCAAGTTGCTATAGTTCATTTCACATGGTGTGAATAAATGATTTTATTTCAAACACCATACAAATTCTTTCGGTCGAAGGCCAGTGATGTCAACCTATCCCTGGAAGTGAGAAACCTGCCATTGATGTATGCAAGCCTCAAGGTACTGAAGGGGTGTTTCTAAGTCAACCTCTTGGATAATGTGCTGATGTCGACAAGAAGCGACTCATTGTAGGAGGGCCTTGATGTATCCCACATCAATGACACGAAACAAGGTAAATGATTTTGGAGATGAAAAATCGATTGATGGTAGAAGGTTCAGGAATGGCGGTCATGAAAATGAAGGTTTACGATATTGCAAAGGATGAAGTTTGAACTGAATGACTTCTCTTGAACATTTCGGTGACACTAAGATGAATTGGTAGCTGTTATCGGGAAATCTAGTGTCTATGCAGAGCTGCTAGTCCCACTAAGGCTGGTAGCTACCTTAGAAACAAACAAACTAAAACCACTTTTGTTTTCCTTTATGAGAAGTAGATAAGAGGGGAATAAAGGAGACCAACCTCTGTATTGCGCTTGGTTCCTTGCTTGATTCCTCTCCCTTTTGATAGATCTTTGCCACTCGCTTCCTCATCTACTCAGCTTCAAAGAGCACCTCTGGAATCAAAGCAGCATAATACTGTCCAAGAACAGAGATCTACTATCATAAACAATATAGGACCAGATATATATTGACCACACAAATGCATATATCATCAATCATACAAGAATGTGGAGGAAAACTTGAATAGCTTTATTAATAATCAAGAATAGAAAAGAGGATTACAACCAATTGTTCTGACCCAGCGCCATCCTCTCAGCAAGAAAGCCCTTCTTCACCTCATGAAAAGCTTAGATCACCCAACACTATGATGTTGCACCAAGAAACCAGCAGCGCTTCCTTACAAGATACAAAATTCCAGCCTCCGGATCTCTGGGATGAGGGATCCATATATAGATGTTTGCAAGGGGGGTGTTTCAACTTCTGAGATTTGATTAGTGTCCTCTCCCTTATAATTATTGATTCCACTTGGAGATTGATGATCTCTTACTCATCCCTGGGCGAATGCAGAGAGGCAAGTGTCACAGGAGAAGTTTCTGGAAGATTCCATGATCCTCCACCTTGCAGATTGACCCTGCCATTTGTCGACTCTCACCCATCGCACCCTATAGAAGGGATTTTTAGTATGCATCGCACCTCCTGTGTGCATGTAGGTGGGATGCAGCGCACTTTGACCATGGAGCAGGTGAGATGGTCCAGTTTTGACCAGTTCTGAGTAGTTTTCATGGAGAACTTCTGGGAGATGATGTAATCAGCTGACCTTGTTCTTTTATGGGTTGGAACAACACATTTAGGGACTTAAGAGCCCTTGGTTTATGGAAATTTATGATTGGGGGTGCAGTGCCAAAAAATGTCTATAACAGATGCCCCCTAAAGCATGAGGTCGTTAATCTTTAGATGTTAGGTGAAATGCTTTATCATGAGGATCTGAATTTTTTTCGAGCTGGAAGGCAACCTGTAATAAGATACAATACAACAAATTATATTCATAACATTTTCATGATCTAGCTGAGGCAGGCATTCCCATGCTCATATTTATAAATTCCTTTTCATGTACATAAGACAGACAATTGTCTGTGTGCAGACTGATGATTCTGGTAGAGCCATCATCCCTTGGATTGGACGATTATCTGTGCAGCAATGATGTACATTTGATGTCTTTATTTTCCTGAATATATATCGCAGCTCGGATGGATGAAACTAGAACCGGGCTTTTCAATCTCGTTTGATCTTCACTCAAAGTACAAGTCGATCCATGTGAGAAATGTTCTGGAGTCGAACATGGAAAGACATCGCCTGATTACCAGCCAATGATGTAAGCTGTTAACAGGCGCGAGAGGAATCACCGATAATGATGATGACCCTCAAGGTACTATAGTACAATTCATGTGGTGTGAATAAGGGACTTGGCGTCGAACACCACGCAAAATCTTTCGGTCAAAGGCCATTGATGTAAACCTATCGTCGGAAGTGAGAAACTTGCCATTGAGGCATGCAAGCTTCAAAGTACTGAAAGGGTTGTTCCTAGATCGTCTTCCTAGATAATGAGATGATGTCGACAGGAGGTGATCCATCATAGGAGGGCCTTAGTGAATCCCACATCAATGACACGTAACAGAGCAAATGATTTTAATGGAGGTGAAAACTATCAGATGATATAAGGTTCAGGGTGGCGGTCATGAAAGAATGGAGCATAAATGTATTGCAGTGGATGAGACATAGGTGAATTCTCTGAGCGACTTCTCTTGAACATACCGGCGACACTGACATGATGGATTGGTAGCATTAACCCCAAATATGGATGGTGTGATGGACTAATGGTGATATGACCAGTGAACGAAAAAACCCAACCCAACTCAGATGCGGAGTGAAAGTGTCATGTTCAAGAGCGACTTGCTACCAATAAAGTTTCTTCAAGTTTTCTTCCCAATTTTTCCCCAGTCATTGCTGACCAGTACCTCTTTATTTTTGTCAAGCTTGAGGAGGATAACATATGCTTGTTCTATAATTTTCCCTTCGGGCAAACCCATCGCTATGTTTTAACGAGCCTAGCGATAGTGAAACTCGTTCTTGTCTGTATGGACAAGTTTGTCGCTATTCAGTTTTAACGAGTTTAACGACAAAGATAACTCAGTCCTTTTCAATTTTAGAGAGTCTGAAAAGGGATGTAAGGAAAACTCCAATAATCCTTTTTCGTCATATAATCCCTCGAGTTCGAAAAAGTATAAAATAATACAAAAGGGATGAAGTTTTGATAATTTTAATGAGCCGAACAAAAAAAGCACTCGATATTTTTGTGCAATAATCCCTCAGGTCCAAAAATATTAAAATCTAAAGGAGGGATAGCACTTCTGGTCACATTAACGAGCTGGAGAGGCCAATTGCTCGGAAATCTTTTCATATTTTATGAGTCAGATGAAAAGAGCTTAAAGGAGACTCATTTTTCGAGGAATGAGTGATAAATTCGGGTAGTAGCTAATTCCAGGTAAGGTTTGGAATTTTCCAATCATGGCAGTGTCACAAGGATGGCTAACAGGATCACTCTTCGCAGTTGTTCCTCAAAAAGGGTAAACAATCAAATGGAGGTGAATGATCGGCCAATACAGAGTGGAGGTGATGATGAGAACACAACCAAGGCTTCAAAGTCTGATGATAATGCATTCACGATGGTTATTTACCAGAAATTGGTTCATTTTTTAATGAGCTTAAACTCTGGGAGAACTTTCGCTCATTACTTATGTTTATTTTTTAACGAGCTTGAATTCCACGTTAAAACTGCTTGATCCAGTCGTATAATAAAGATGTCTCATTTAAAATGGCATTTTTTCAAAGCTTTGCCCTGCATCCTTTCTTTATGCAAGTTAGGAAATGACCAATCCTACGCATTTAAAGGGTTAGAGGACCTACAAATTTAAAAAATAAATGGTCTTTCTTCGCTTGCACGCTAAAAGGTTTGCATGCCCCTGGGTATAGCGAAAAATTTCCAAGTTACCAAAGATTGTTCTATCTGTACTGCGGACAAAACACTTCCTCGGCGATGTCTACCAAAATAAACAAAGGTGAGTGGCGCAATTGGCTCCACTCACATAACTTTGACGAAGGAATCTTATTCCAGTCTAATCTCATAAACTAGTCATATATCCTTCGCGGAAACCTACCTTATACCCAAGGTTTTCCTGCCGAAACAGACCAGGGTGCATGCCCCCTGGGTTTTAGTCATGTCCTATGAATCACTCGCGCTCATCAGGTGGACAGACTGGGGATTGATGAGACATTCCTTGCGTGAAAATACCATTTAGGGATGGTATTCGACTATGTGTGAACCGGGGAATGAACGCTGGTCTACGAGCTTGACCATTCTTCCTTCATGCGGAAAACACATTACTATAAAGAGTGAGGAGGTAATGGCTCCCATGCAATAAATATAGTTGTGTCCAAGGAGTAGATTATAATCTAGGGGTCCATTACGTTCATGTGAACAATTTTCCTTCTCAATGTTATCGGCACATTGGGAAGGATCCCTAACGGTCGACTGGTTCCTTTGTCAAAGCCTGTTAGATTTCTCATTTCGGGCAAAAGCGATGGCAAACCAAGCGTTTTCCAAGTAGTTGAGGAAAGGATACTCACATAAGCCCCTTCATCTATGATGGTACTAGCCATGACCATTCTATATATTTGAGCAATGATTCGAAATGGTACACTGGCCAGTAAATGGGGTCTGCCTAGTAGATTCCAATTGAAGGAAACAACTAGGTTGCTTGGAGGTGGGACCGAATAGACGGCCGGATATGACTCTGAAAAAATTCCTTCCTGCGGTAAAGGAACGGGTAGACTGCCCCCATGTTCATCAGAGTTTGTGCTTATGAAGAGAATTTGAACAGTGTCGTTCTTGTTCTCTCTGGTGACTGTATCATCTGAAGATGGACCTTCTGAAGGCAAGACCAGGTCAACTGCCGCCTCGACATTTCGACTTTCATCTGGTGTGGATTCAGAGGGTTCATCTTCAATGATAGACGCTTCGGCCGACCACAATGGTGTGTCAGCCGGATTTTCAACTAGTGACGGACTCGGCAAGAGTTTCTTATATCTTGGAGGAATCCATAACGGTGAAACCAGACGGTCGTCCAAAACTCTTTTAGCCTCGTCTAAGAAGGGAAAACGGTGGATGGCGTGATCGCCTTCACACAGTTTACAAGGAAATTTACATTTTCCTTTTTTTCCAGGCGCTTCACTTCCACTAGTTGATGGTGTATTCTGAACATGATCATCAGAGGTTGATGACACCGGATTGTGCAAATGAGGAGACCAGTCCCTTAAGATCCGAGGGATGCAAGGAAAATCTCGATGATAGTGGTCTCCTTTGCAAATGACACATGGCAATTTAGGCTTGGATGGTGCCGTGTGTGGATTTTCGCTAGACGATGCCTGGTTGCCCCCTTTCGCCTTTGGCTCCTTCTTCTTCTTCTCTTTCTTCTTCTTCTCCTTCTTCTTCTCCTTCTTCTTCTCAGTTACTTGATTTTTGGCTTTACCAGCTTCATCAAGCGAAGAGGAAGGAGGAGAGGGAGAATTGGATGAAGTAGAAGGTTGGGGGGTAACCTTGGTATCGTTTAGTTGCTGACTTGATTGTTTAGGAATCACGGTGTTCTGAACGACAGAGGTCGAGAAGAGCCATATGGGCAAGCCGATTTTCAATCCTGGAAGCGACAATGTGGCCATATGGGGTCCACCAACATCTCCCCAAGAGGAGAAAGGACTAGGATTTCCTCCAAGGGGAAATCCTTGGTTGGTGGACTCCATTTTTCTCAACCTAAGACCAATGTAGGAAAGGTGATGTTTATTCCGATTAAAATAAATTTTAGATGCTTTGACACAACTTGTTTTTTCAATTTTTAAGAGTCGAGAAAAACAAAAGATGACTCTAGTCGCCTTTGATTTTTAATGATCTTGAAGTGAAAAGTTCTCAGATGGACCTTTTCCTTTAAGGAGTTTGAAAAGGAATGAAAGAGACTACTTTGGAAATCTAGACAGAGGGATTACCAAACCAATCACAAAACTGCAGAATACTTTTTACGGTACGACAGTCAATCTTCCCGAATGTTGTGTTCAATGCATTGCGATCGATAGGACGGAGACACGGCTTCCTATGGATAAAGGATAAAGCCTATTGTGGTCTCCCAATATATACAAGATGGTACGTGGGAGCACAAGTCCGTACTGGCACTTATCATCTCAAAGTGGAGAAATCACCCAACCAGCAATGAGAACAACAGTTACCAGGCTTTACGACGCTGGAATATGTCTCTAGCCTAGACTTCTAAATGTTGTGCGTTAGGTTCCAAAGCATTTTTAGATTCATTAAATTTATTTTACAGTTGATCTTGCTTAAGAAATTTTCCTTTCAGGTTCACCACGTGATGTAGATATACAATTCCCAAAATGCAATCTAAGATGATAAACAATCATTTAATCTTCTTTTAGCAATGAAAATCCTAGCTACTAAGGAAAGAGAGACGATATTCTTTCAACATAGAGCAGAGATCACACACTATATGAACTGTCCTAAATCAAACCAACAAACAGTATAAATGAAAATGCACATGCATGTATTTGTTTTCAGCCTTCTTAATGTGTGAATGATAGAAAGAAAGCTAAGCGCAAATCTGAATTATTTTTCAAAGCGACATTACTAACAAGTTCCTTTTCAAGAAAAAATGAAGACAATGATGACACTTTGTTATTTGGAATTGAACACTTGCTTTCGACACTTGAAAAACTATTAATTCAGATCAAATACAAGAGTAACCGTGTAATCGACTATCAAGAACAATCAGATTCTCTTCTATGACTGAAAACGACACTTGCGACACTTTCAAATCAAGAAAGGACAGTTCAATTACGCTACTTCTTTGTAAAAGAGAACTGAAAATGGCTCACAATACATAAAAAAATTTACAGTTCTTTGCACAAAGGAGGCGGAATAATGGCAAGGAAGGGGGTTTCCAACAGAGGTATACCGACTACAGACAACAAAACTACTGAATAGAGCTGAAAAGAGTGAAAAACCAATGTCTGGAGGAAAAATTAGCCCTTTCTGATCAGTGCACCTGTTACACAGGGATTCCAGTATGCATCCCACCTACAACACATGGGAAGTGCGATGCATACTGATATCCTTGAAGAGAGGGTGTGATGGTAAAGTGTGAGACTTTTGATCCAGTTCTTGATCACAGTTTGCATCACAGTTCAGGGATTTTGGTCGAGCAAGTGATAATCAGTAATTAAATCACAGGGGTAGATCTAAGGATGTTGCTAGAGCCACCACAAGGGCAATTAGAGAGTTTGTAAATCGATTGTTCAGTTCATAAACAATACCCGGAGATAGACTGAAGCGACATTGATCTACTTTGCACTTGCATAGCGAATGCAGTTCGAAGGCTAGCTGGCTTGACTTCAGGCTCCGTCTGTAAGTTTATAAAGTAAACAAATATAGACAAACAAACAATCTATTCGGTCCTCAGTGGAGTCGCCATTTTGTTATCGGGAAATCTAGTGTCTATGCAGAGCTGCTAGTCCCACCAAGGTTGGTAGCTACCTTAGAAACAAACAAACTAAAACCACTTTTGTTTTCCTTTATGAGAAGTAGATAAGAGGGGAATAAAGGAGACCAACCTCTGTCTTGCACTTGGTTCCTTGCTTGATTCCTCTCCCTTTTGATATATCTTTGCCACTCGCTTCCTTATCTACCCAACTTCAAAGAGCACCTGTGGAATCAAAGCAGCATAATACTATCCAAGAACAGAGATCTACTATCATAAACAATATAGGACCAGATATATATTGACCACACAAATGCATATATCATCAATCATACAAGAATGTGGAGGAAAACTTGAATAGCTTTATTAATAATCAAGAATAGCAAAGAGGATTACAACCAATTATTCTGACCCAGCGTCATCCTCTCAGCAAGAAAGCCCTTCTTCACCTCATGAAAAGCTTAAATCACCCAACACTATGATGTTGCACCAAGAAACCAGCAGCACTTCCTTACAAGATACAAAATTCCAGCCTCCGGATCTCTGGGATGAGGGATCCATATATAGATGTTTGCAAGGGGGGTGAGTCAGCTTCTAAGATTTGATTAGTGTCCTCTCTCTGATAGTTCTTGATTCCACTTGGAGATTGATGATCTCTTACTCATCCCTGGGCAAATGCAGAGAGGCAAGTGTCACAGGAGAAGTTTCTGGAAGATTCTATGATCCTCCACCTTGCAGATTGACCCTGCCATTTGTCCACTCTCACCCATCGCACCCCATAGAAGGGCTTTTCAGTATGTATCACACCTCCTGTGTGCATTTAGGTGGGATGTAGCGCACTTTGACCATGGAGAAGGTGAGATGGTCCAGTTTTGACCAGTTCTGAGTAGTTTTTCATGGAGAACTTCTGGGAGATGATGTAATCAGCTGACCTTGTTATTTTAGGGGTTGGAACAACACTTTTAGGGACTTAAGAGCCCTTGGTTTATGGACATTTATGATTGGGGTTGCAGTGCCCAAAAATGTCTATAATAGTAGCATTGACCCACAACAAAGTAATGGATGGTATGATAGACCAATAGTGTGATAACCATCAAGCTGAATGACCTAACCCACATAGTCATGGTGATGAGGTGAAAGTGTCATGTTCAAGAGTGACTTGTTACCATAAAGTATTTTCCCATTTTTCCAATTTTCCCTAGACATTTCTCACCAGTACATCTTTATTTTTAATCAAGCTTGAGGAGGATAATGTATTCTTGTTGTATAATTTCACCCTTCAGGTGAATCCATCACTATTTGATGCTTTAATGAGTCTAGCGAAGGTGAACCTCGGTCTTGTCAATATGGACAAGTTTGTCACTATTTGATGTTTCTAACGTGTTTAACGACAATGATAACTCGGTCCTTTTCATGTTTAGAGAGTTTGAAAAGGGTAGAAAAGAAAAATCCACAAGTTCTTTTTCATAAATTAATCTCTCAAGTCCGAAAAGCATAAAATAATACAAGAGAGATATCGTTTCCAATCCTTTAATGAGCTAGAAAGTACAATCAGTCGACAATATTTTCATGTTTATAGAGTCTGAAAAGAGCTTAAAGAGGACGCCATTTTGAGGAATGAGTGGTGCCTATGGTAGCAACTGGTTCTAGTGATGTTGGAACTTCTCAAAACATGTTGATTTATGTGAAGAGGCTGGCTAATAAGACCACTCATTGCAACTGTTCCTCAAAAAGGGTAAAAGAACCAAGTGAAAGAATATGATCAACCAAAAGGATGGTGGCGATGGGATGAAAAAAACCAAGGCTCATCTGATGAAAAGGCTGATAGAATGGCAATCACAAGGGTTAAAATGGAAATGGGTTCATTTTTACACAAGGTTGAACCAGAGGGAACTATGCTTGGATTCAGTTTCATGTTTAAACAAGCTTGAAACAAAAAACTATGCTTGAGATTGGTTTAAATGCCCCCAGCATGAAGAAAGGGAGAGTCCCCTGTAACCAAATGGAAGTTGTTGCGGTGAAGCAGGATGGTTATCCAACACATTTTTGGCTTTGTCCAGATAGGGACAAAGGTGAATGGGGTGGTACCCTTCACATAACCTACAGGGAAACTTAACTTTACCACTAGGTGCATGCCCCCCAAGCTTCATTGCATTCACCTAAGTAGACTACTCGTGGCTACCAGGTGGATGGAATGAAGGTTAATTTAAGAGATCTAGTGAAAGAATTGACTTGGAACTTGGGACCTTGTTTCATTTTTTAATGAACTTGACACAAGACAAGGAACTCTACTCAGATTCCTTATTTCATTTTTTAATGAGGTTGACACAAGACCAAGAACTAGCCTCATACTCCTTGTTTCATTTTTTAACGAGGTTGACACAAGGCAAAGAACTATCCTCATATCCTTGGTTTCATTTTTTAATGAGGTTGACACAAGACAAGGAACTATCCTCATGGGCCTGTTTCATTTTTTAATGAGGTTGACACAGTTAAAGAACTATCCTCATATTCCTTGGTTTCATTTTTTAATGAGGTTGACACAAGACAAATAACTATCCTCATGGACCTGTTTCATTTTTTAACAAGGTTGACACAATAAAAGAACTATCATCATACCCTTGGTTTCATTTTTTAACAAGGTTGACACAAGACATGGAACTATCCTCATGGGCTTTTTTCATTTTTTAATGAGCTTGATGTTAGTTCCAGTCTTTGCAGCCTATCACCAGGGATCAAAATGGGTTCTTACTATGTCTGGTTTTTAGAGATGTGTTGCACATGATCTTCAATGAAAATCATATCCTAAGTATTTCCATAAGAAGAAGCTCGAAAATAGTTTTCCAACAGTATATCACACTCCCATAACCAGTCTCTGGATCAGAAGATATGATTGAAATGAATGAGTGATTCTTGGTTATGCATGTTTTGAGGTCAGTTGCTGCACACAATGAAAAGTTTACAAAAAAATCATTTTTTGAAGCAATGGTAACGAATTTTTCAAAAGTGAAAGAGGTTTTTGTCCATCACATACCAAATAACAAACAACTCCTTTAGTTTATGCACAGGTGGTACTATGTGGGAGATATGCAGTGATATTTGGAGCCTGCATTAAAACAAAGCAAAATTTTCATTTATTTTACTATTTTAGTCATTTTAGTGCGATGCCATTTTACAACAGATGGAAAGTAATTTTGAAAAACCTAAGGAGTTTTTTGTTAACCACGAGCCATATAACAAAAATATATTTCATTTTATTAACAGGTGTCATGAATTTGAATATGTTACTAGATCTTTAAAGCTCATTTTGACAGATTTAAGTTTTTAATGATTTTTTGTTTTAGAGATTATTTTGTGGCACAGATTCCGAGCAACTAGAAAGGAATTTTTTCGAATTTGAGAGAGGTTTTTCTCTAGCATGACCTTATCTACAAAAATGTTTTTCAGTTTTGTAACAGGTGCTATGGTTTAGGAGATACGAGTTCATCTTCAACACCTATTTTCAGAAATTCGGTCCAAGTTTAATGTAACTAATTCTATTTTGAAGAAGATGGTTGAGCTCAATTCCTTTAATACAAGGATGAGCTAAATGTATAAATTTTATGAATTTCATAGTGTAGATGTTCGATTTTTGCAGCAGAGAGGCTGTCTTGGCTTTTTGTAATTTTTTTTCCTGAATATCATTTTAATAAAGCAATCTTTTTCCCTTTGGATCTAGGATTCATCATGGTGCTGATGTTTAGTATGTTTTTCCTATAATTCATTTACACATTATTTTTTTTCTACCTTGTTACAACATTATCTAAGTGATATGTTAGGAATTCATCTGTAATGATGCTCCTTTCACAATGATTTTGCTATTAGTTGTAATGGTTGTCTTATCAGAATTCATCCTTGGCTAGATGCTCTGTTGAGCAACCTCGTGATTCTCTTTCATCTAAAGTTGTTGTTGCAGATTCATCCTTTGTCTGATGCCTGTAGGGCAGCGGGAATTCTCCCTCATACTTCTCACATTGATAATCTTCATTTGGCTGAACATGGCACTTAATTTTCCCCAGGTTTGCCGGCAGAAACTGACATTGATTCCATAGTCCAAATCATCCTTTCTCTTACTATTTCGACCCAAAAAAAAATCAACCGAAAACCATGAGATACTATACCTAGCCTAAAATCCATATTTGATTCAGTCATATTGATTGAAATTCACAAGGAGAGAGCCATCTCCTGACCTGGTAGGATTAGCTACCAGGTTAGGCATGGTATGATGTTACCCTAGACCTGCCTTCCTTCAGCCTGAGGTAGATCCAGGCTCTAACATAGTGGCGACCATACTGGGGAAGAGCTGAAAGATCTTCTTCTAGAAAGATCATTCAAGTTGCAAATCTGATTGCTGATGGTGGGCAACAGTCAGACACAGATGAAGGTTGAAATCATCTACCTGATGACTTCAATGTTCAAGATCCTAAGCTTTGACTTCATTGCCAAAGAATCCAGTTTTCAGAATGTTGATGGTAATCACTGATGACAGGGTATGTGGAAAATCTGTTATCTAGTGAAATGTTATTGATTTTAAGGGATGAGATAGAAAAATTTCAGATTGATCAGAGTTTTTTAACATCATTGTTTCTTAGCTTGAAATCCAGCCGACTCACACCTGAGAATAAATATTGTTTTCTTGGCTTAGTGGTTGAAAGATTGGAAAATGAAATTGAATTATTGGATGTTCAAATTAAATCACATGAATTCCAGGACCCAAAACAGTTCTTGGAAACTCTCCCTCCTCCCAAAGAAGAAAAGGAAAGGCTGCCCTTATATGGTTGGATGGAAGGATGTTATGATTTACAGTGAGGATGTTACAATCTCCAACCAAAAGCATATGCTAATGAGTTGGGGCAGCAAATAGAATCTAGTTTCTATGATCCCATAGTAGCATATATGGAATATATTTTTAAGTTGAAAGAAAAAACAGGCTGCCTTTTACAGAGCCAGAGGTACTATGGGTATATCTTGCTAGAAGAATTTCCAGTTGTGTTCTGGTTCAAGCATTTCCAAGGAGAATCTTTGACACATTTACCTAAATAGTTGATATGGCATTACAACATCACTTGATCCATTGATTTTGCAGCAAAGTAGGGTAGGTTTGTGTAAATAAATAAGCTGCCAAAGGCAACATTTCAGTTTCCGGTATTTGTTATGTACAGGTTGTAGTATGTGTATGTTTGGATTGGTATGAGTTGTTTTAAGTTTGCAGTTGTTTGACCATATTGCTCAATGGATGAGGCACTTGGTCTATGGTGTTCTTAACACCTCCAAGGAGCTTCCATCCCCAATAAGGCCGATGTTAATTCCAGTCTTCAGAGCCTGTCACCAGGGATCAAAATGGGCTCTTACTATGTCTGGTTTTTAGAGATGTTTTGCACATGACCTTCAGTGCAAATCATATCTTAAGTATTTCCATCAAAAGAAGCTCAGGAAAATATTTCCAACTTTATATCACACTCCCATAACCAGTTTATAGGTCAGAAGATATGATCGAAATGAATGAGTGATTCTTGGTTATGCATGTTTTGAGGTCAGTTGCTGCACACAACAACAAGTTTAGTACAAGATCCGTTTCTGAAATAATGGTAAGGAATTTTTCAAAAGTGAAAGAGATTTTTTTCCATCACATATCAAATAATAAAAACCTCCTTCAGTTTATGCACAGGTGCTATTATGTGGGAGATATGCAATGATATTTGGAGCCTACATTAAAATAAAGCAAAATTTTCATTTATTTTATTGTTTTAGTCATTTTAGTGTGGTGCCATTGTACAACAGATGGAAAATAATTTTGAAAAACACAAGGAGGGTTTTGTTAAACATGAGCCATATAACAAAAACCTTATTCATTTTATTCACAGGTGTCGTGAATTTGGATACGTGACTAGATCTTTACAACTCATTTTCACATATTTAAATTTTTAATGATTTTCTATTTTAGAGATGATTCTGTGGCATCGATTCCAAGCAACTGGAAACGAATTTAAAATATTTTAGAGATTTTTTTTTATCCAAAATGACCTTATCTACAAAAACCTCTTTCATTTTTGTAACAGGGGCTATGGTTTAGGCGAAACGGGTTCATCTTCAACACCTATTTTCAGAAATTCAGTCCAAGTTTAATATAACTAATTCTATTTTGAAGAAGATGGTTGAGATCAATTCCATTAATACATGGATGAGATAAATGTATATATTTTATGAATTTCATAGCGTAGAGGTTGGACTCTTGTGGATGCATTGAGCTACTTTGTAAATCACTTGTGCAGTTTGGCAAGGAAATGAACCAGAGTTTTGCGGCATTTTGTGGGATTCTTATGGCAAGGTGAATTAACATTGTTTTCTCCTTTGTTATTTAGTGTTCTCTTATGTGTATATGTGCCATCATCTATATTTTTTGCATAACTAAATGAATCAAGATTAAAGGGTGGAATCCATTGGTGTTTCAGTGCTCTGCCTTTGGGTTTATTTAGTTTTAAATGTTTTCTGTTGTTTGAAGAGGACTCATGAAACTTGCATGCCCTCTCCAACTCCTCACCAATATTTAAACTCACCATCACATTCATTTCAAAATGTTAAAACACTTGTCTAACTCACCCCATATAAACCTCTGCAAATTTGAGTTGATTTCCTGGACTCAAAGCTGCCTTCCTCATCTGATCCAGCAACCAAACATCAAAGTCAAACAAAATCCTTTGAGCATATACTTAGCCTAAAATTAGTTTTCATATTAGTTATCTCAAGCATTACTTTCCATATTTTCTTTGAGATTGACAAGGAGAGAGCCCTCTCCCGACCTGGTAGGGCTAGATACCAGGTTAAGCGTGGTTTGATGTTACCCTACACCTGCGTTTCTCAGCCTGAGCTAGATTTAGGCTATAACATGGGGTTCCTCTTCTTCCAATTAAATGTTCTATTCTTCTTCATGGATTTCCTTCTCAAATTCCTCTTTCTGTTCCTTCTCTTCACTTCCAAATGGACTAAGGTCATCAGTGAGAGTTTTTATATCATCTTCTTTAGTCATGTTCCTGAAAATCTCCCAGGCTATGGGGATTGTATAAGTGTGGAGGGCATCCTCCACCAACAATTTAATTAGCCCATGGTGGGACAATTGGTTTGGAACCCCTACCTTCAGTTTGGTGCTAGAATCTATTAAGGATTGGAGGAGAAAATATGAAAGACTGAGTTTTCTGGATGTAGGAAGGTCCATGCCATATCTTAGTTCATGTAACAGTTTGAAATGATACCCATAGACTATGTTGTATCTTCCTTCACAGGAGATATACTTCATGATTTGATAGCTGACCTCACCCCATGGATAATGTATACTTGTCCTCCTAATGCCATTCTTATCCTCCACGGGATATTCATTAGGCTGGAAAAAGGTCTTCTTAGCAACTTGTCCTAGAAGTTTTTCTTCTTTGCTCCAAGGGAGCCCAAGTGGGAGACTTGTAATCTTGCTAATGAACTCCAGTGTAAGTTCTATGGTTAGACCCCTGAAACTGACTGTGGCATGGGTTTTTGAGTGAGGTTTTAAAGACAATAAAAATTCCTCGGTGACTTCCTCATCATACCCATGAAACTTCTCAAACAGAGGCATCCAATTTTCCTAGTGAAGAGGGCTACCACTTCTAGATGTTCATGTAGTTTAGTTGAATTTAGAGTTTCCTTCCTTATAAAACCCCTTATCATGATGTTTAGAGATTGCTGGAAATTCTCAGGTGAGGAGGAATGCAGCAAATTTCAAACCCGAAAAAAGAGGAACAACTGAGGGTTTTTTCTGGAACCAGAGAGAGAGATTTTTGTGTTCTTCATTTTTAACAAAAATTAATTTCAACTTTCTTTCCCTTCAAACTCTGTTCTCAAACTTAATTTACTTCTCAGGTTGTTTGAGGGAAACAATATCTTGAAAAAAATAGAGAGTATATGGGACAGTGTTTTTTCCTTTCACAAAATAAGCAGACTACCCAATGCAAATTCACTTTGTTTTATAGGCTTAATTTTCTATGGTTGCATCATTTCTTTACACAGGAGAATACCACGGAGGTGAAAGAGACAGTTTTTCAACACAGAGAGCAAATGGAGAAACTGTATATTTTTTTAAACACAGGCAGACTCTGTTCTCACTTTTCCTTTCTTTTCAACTCAATACTTCACTTCAAATCCCACCACCTTTTGTATATATATATTGAAATGCAGAGTGGGTTTTACTAAACCTACCTTTTTGAGCTCGAATTTGCCACAAAATCCCAAATTTTCCTCTGCGAGACTACTCACTGGCCCTCCTATGGAAGGTCTCTTGTAGGACTGTGTTTCCACTCCTGTAGAGTGTGATAATGCTCCTACAGACCCCGATAAGCGGAAGGGTTTTGAAACTGGCAGAAAACGACTGTTTCGAGGTTTTGAAGGTGGTAGGTAGGTTGCTACAGCTGAGAACTCGTCGATGCAAATGAAAACAAAGGTGGTGAAGGCGGTCGACTACAACATACTTAAGCTTATGGGCGTGTTCTGCAGTGATAAGGTGAGGTGGCAGGAAGGGTACATTATCCCCATCCGAACCGTTGGTCCCTACTTCAGTGCCATTATGAATCTTCATGCTACCTGCATGCAATCACTTCAATCATTCTGATTATACACCACCACCACTACCTGTTTTGAGTTTTCTTTCCCGAGTTGATTTAACACACGTGCCGATGGCACCCACTGAGCGTTGTTTGAACTGGACGAGGCACTATTCGAACTGGACGAGGGGTGCTGTTTGAACTGGACGAGGGTGGCCAATTAGCTAACCACCAATCTCGTTTAATCACAACCATATCACTTGTCCATGCAGTTTCTAAATTATACTCATGCAATAGAGGAACAGGTTTAGTCACTTACCTATTAGTCACTAACGTGTTGTTGCATGCTCAGACCGTGGCATTCTGTTCATGGATTGTTGTTGCTGGTGCCCGTGGCTTCTGAATTGGTGGCTCGGCTACCTCATGCTAGTGATATTTAATCAAGACTGGTTCCTTGTGCATTTTATACACATGTGGCTGCACTGACCTTGCCTCTAGAGCTCGATTTTTAAGGGGATCAGCTGTTACAGGAATCTTGTAGGATTTCCTATAACTACTTCTCCCTCTAAAACTTATCACTAAGGCTTGAGTAGGGCCTAGAGAGATAGTTGCAGAAGACTCTGAAGGAAAAGGAAAAATAGTTGGTATGCACAAGGTAAGAGATAAGTTAAGAGTGCTTATGTTTTATTCTTCATTTTTTTTGAAAAACAAAAGAAACAGGATTCTGTATTTTTTGTGCAAGGAGGAAAGAAGTGAGTGGAAATGCAGGGGTGTAGGTATGGAACGCAGTGTTAGGAGGATGAATAGTGGAAGGGAGGTCCACAGGTCTCCTAGACAAGTTTTTGACCCTCTGATCCTTTTCTGGACTTGATTTCGAGCTCTCTGTGATTTCTACAGGAGCCTCTTGTAGAATGCACAGAGCTTCCTGTAGGATGCATAATTTCCAGAACAAGTGAGACCAGGGACTGGGGAAAGAAAATGGTTATGGAGAAATGATCTATCAGAGGTGTATTTAGCTTGGCCATGCCCCTTTTTCTTTTGTGGCCCTCTTGCAACCTGCACAGTATTCAAAATGAGTTATATTTTATGTTCCTATGTTTTTTTTCTCTGTTTTTTTTTTTTAGACAGTTGGGGCGCCTCCAAGAGGTTTTCACCCTCACTGTATGCCCTGGGCACCTCCAAGGGGAGGTTTTTACCTAGGGATCTTCTATTCTCTTTTTTTTGTTTGTTTGTTAGATTAGGGTGTGGGTGGAGTGGAGTCAGAGACTTGCTCCACTACCAACACTGTTTTACTTAGATTCTCAATGAATTCTTGCTTGGAGAGGGGCTTCCTGTAGATTTTCAACCTATGACCATTGACAAGCATGGGGATGGCTTCTTCATCGATGATCTAGATCAGAACTGAACCATTGTAATTTCACCTTTCTACTGTGTATGGTCCCAGTCATCTTGTCCTCTGTTTGCCCTTGAAATCTTCATATCTTGAATCATACAACAACGCTCAATCTCCTTCCTAGAATTGTTTCTCCTTGAGGTGTCTTTCATGCCATATTTTCCTTTGAAGCTAGGCTACCTCTAAGTTTAGAAGGGCCTAAAATATCTTTTCATCCAATCCATTTAGCTGAAGTAACCTTTCCTTTTGTGCATGGCTGAGATCTAGGTCCAGCTGAGTTGCCATCCTTAGTGTGTTATATTCAAATTCTATTGACAACAAAGCCTTCTTTCCATAGACCAGCTCATATGGTGTGAATCCTGTGGTGGTCTTCCAAGTGGTGTTATAGGCCCAGGTGGCCTCAACCAATCGATCTGCCAAATCTTTCCTGCTGCTGCTCACTACCTTGGTCAAAATTCCTTCCAAAGATCTGTTAGTGACTTCCACCTGTGCATTTGCTTGTGGATGAAAAGGGGTGGAAGTTCTGTGCTTAATTTCATGATGAGTGAGCAGGTCTTCAATCAAATTGGAGGTAAACTGACTCCCTTGATCTATGAATAATTCTCTTGGATATCCAAACTTGTAGAATATATTCTCTCTCAAAAACTCAGCTACTTTTTCTTCTGATGCTGCCTTGATCACCTTTGTTTCTGCCCATTTTTTCAGATAATTAGTGCACACGATGATGTAAGATTTCTACTTTGAAGGAGGGTTGACAGGACCCACAAAGTCCATGCCCCACTTCCAAATGGCTCGAACATCACTTGAGGTTGCACGGGCATATCATCCCTTGGAGTAGGTTTCCCCATCCTTTGACATCAGTCACATTGGCTGATATATCTCCTTACATCTTGATGAAGATTGGGCCAATAGTAGCCCGCTTGTAGGATTTTGAAGGCAGTCCTCTTTGCTGCAAAATGGCCCCCATAGAGCCCATCATGATAGGTTAGGAGAATGTCAAAAACTTCCTCCTCCCTGACACATCTCCTCAAAACCTGATCTGGGCCAAGTTTGAAGAGATTTCCCTCAATCCAAGTGAATGGGGCACTTTTCCTCACGATCTTGCTCTTCTCTTTTGAGGACAGGTGTGGAGGGAATTGTGCTAAAACCAAGTAATTTGCTATATCAGCAAACCATGGAAATAGTGCTGAGATAGCAAATAGATGTTCATCTGGTATTTGATCATCCACCAATCCTTCTTCACCTGCAGGCAGATCTATTCTAGACAAAAAATAAACAACAACATTTTCCTTACCCGGCTTATTAATAATGGTTAAATCAAATTGTTGCAATAAAAGCAACCATCTAATAATACGGGCATTTACATCTAGTTTGTTCATTAAATACCTAATTGTAGCATGATTAGTGTGTACAAATGTTTGATAACCGGTGATGTAGTGTCTAAACTTATTTAGGAAATGGGCTACAACTAGGGGCTCCTTTTCAGTTACAGTGTAGTTTAATTCTGCCTTTTACAAGTTTTTCCTTACAAAATATATGGCATAAGGCAACCTCTCATCAAATTTCCCTAAGGCTACTCCTATTGCTTTGTTCAAGGCATCTTTATGAATGTGGAAAGGTAGGCCCCAGTTTGGACCTCTCAAAATTGGGGCAGTCACTAGTTTACTTTTCAAGGTATCCAGAGCCTCTTGACAGTTGTCATTCCATATGAACTTAGCATATTTTCCCAAAAGACCAAACAATGGAGAGGCTAGCTTACTGAAATCCTTAATGAATCTTCTATAATACCCTACTAAACCTAGGAAACTTTGAACATCTCTTACCTTTTGAGGAGGTGGGACCCTTTGGATGATGGTAATTTTGTTGGAGTCCACCTGTAATCCTTGCTGAGAGATTGCATGACCTAGCACGGTCCCTTAAGTCATCAAGAATACACATTTTTCAGGACTGAGGGACAGGTTCGTTTCAATACACTTGTCCAAAACATTTCCCAGGTTAGATAAAGCTTCCTAGAAGTTAGAACCATAAGGGGTAAAGTCATCCATATAGATTTCCACTGCGTCATGAATGAATTTAGAAAATATACTCAATATCGCTCTCTGGAAAGTGGCGGGAGCATTGCACAATCCAAAAGGAAGGACCTGGTATGAATAGGTACCCCAAGGACAAGTGAAAGTGGTCTTATCTTGGCCTTCTAGGCTGATTTGGATCTGGTTGTACCCTTGAAACCCATCTAGGAAGGAGAAGAACTTCTTCCCTACAAGGCCATCTAACACTTGATCTATGAAAGGCAAAGGAAAATGGTCCTTCTTGGTGGCCTTGTTTAGTTCCCGATAATTGACATAGATTCTCCACTTCCTATTTTTATCTGGTACTAGCACCAAAGGAGAGACCCATTCGTTGTCAGAGATAGGGTAGATGAATCCTACATCTAGTAACTTTTGCAGTTCTTCTTTGACAATGTCTTTAAGGGCTAGATTCATCCTCCTTTGAGGCTACCTAAGTAGTTTGCAATCTTCCTTAATGTAAATGTGATGAGTACAGACTGAAGGGTGCACTCCCTTCATCTCCTTATAGCTCCGATCAAAAGCATCCAAGTGGTTTCTCAATAAGCTACACAGTTCTTTCACCTGAGAGGTGGATAGGGATAAGTTGATCTTCAAGGTCCTTTCTGGGCCGAATTCCACATTCTTAACTCGAAGAGAGGTCAGATTAGCCACACAGAGATCAACTAAAGGATTGTCTTTGATTTCATCCACCAGCTCTTGTAATGGCAACACACTGGGGGGTGGATTCTAAATCAACTTTTCAATAAGATCATCCTCAGTTTGTGTCCCCCCCCATGGTAGCTTCCATTGCACACAGTGGTGCGGAATAGACTTCATCCTCATCTTCCTCCTCCAACCAAAGAGGTAATCAGGTTCAAACAAAGGTTGGGCAGGAGGATATAGGACTAGCTGCTTGGGCATATGCCCATTCTTTATTGTCATGTTCCCAGCTCGACAACTGATGTAGGCATCTGCAGTAGCCAACCAAGGTCTTCCCAGGATGAGAGGATACCCAGTGAGCTTTTCCTTTGGTTGGAGAACCAGGAAGTCAGCAGGGTACTCCCACGAATCGATGGAGACCATTACACCTTCCACAATCCCCTCAGGGGTCACGGTGGAGTGGTCTGCTAATTGTACAACTATTGTGGTCTTTCTTAGGGAGCCCTAAAGGTTGAGCTTAAGCATAGTGTCTGTGGTCATCACATTAATGGCAGCACCTAGATCAATCAGGGTATGAGGGATTATGGTGCCATTGATGTGGACATCGACTACATGACTTCCAGGGTCTAGGTATTTCAGACAAATTACCCACCCCAACATCAGGTCAGACAATTGTCCTATGACATTGATAGTTGGAGCATCTCTCTTGCGCCTACCTGGGTGCCTAAAGCACTTCTCCTTAATCATCTTGTTGTATATGGGCACATCCTTCATGGCTTGGAGAAGTGGTATCTTTACACATAATTGTTTCAATTCTCCTAGAAGTTTAGTTTCTTCTCGGGTAGGCTGTGTTGTTCCAGTTAATCTCTTAGGAAAGGGTGGAGTGGCTTTTGGTTCACTTTCCTCTTTTTCTTCCTCATCCTTCTTAGGGGGAGGTTGGTTATCTGGGAGAACCTTCCTAGACTGTAGGTTAATCTCCTAAATCTCCACAGCATAGGTCGGGCATGATGTTTCTTCATTATATACCTATTGGGCCTGTCTGTTATTTGGGTTTGGGTTCAGTTGAGCAGGTATTTTGGGTTTCCTTAGTGGAGGAGGAGGTAATGGTTATGGTTGATTAGGTCGTGGAGGCAAAAGAGCGGGAGGAGAGTTGTATTGGAGCCTCCACCCCTGATGAGCTACATTCCACTGAGGTTATGGCTGAGCATAAGAGTGAAATGAATGACTAGCTGGTTGAGCGTGGTATTGAGATGGATGTGACCAAGGAGGGGGTGTGGACTAGGAAGGATGAGCAGGGGGACCCCAATAAGGCATGGAAGTGGCTTGATTAGGGTTGTACTATGTTTGGGATGTCCCTTGCATTCCCTGTTGGTAAGGTCTAGGCCCATGTGGCCTTCTTTGGTTCATGAAATAGAGTGGTTCAATAGCTCATTTGGCCCCTTAGTATGCAGCTTTAAGTCCGATCAAGGAAGGGAACTAATTCGTAGAATGGTCTTCTTCACAGACTAAACACACTTCTATAGAGTTCAATGGACATTCGTTCCTAGGATGCCTTCTAGTGCACCTAGGACAAAAAATGGCCAAAGCCCTCTCTGCTTCCTCTTGTTTTCTTTTGATATGCAAGGTATCCATTTGCATGGCAAGAGTCTACCTCATCTCACTCTTGAAATCACCCAGCAGATTTTTAAATTCACCTTTAAGGGATGAACTAGATGAGGATGTACCAGCTAAGGGTTGACTTCCCCTACCTCTCTTTCTGGCTACCCTAGAATGGTTTCTAAACACAATGTTTATGTCATCAGAAGGTAATTGGTAGATGTCCCCCCCTAGCCAGCAAATGGAGGGTATCTAGAAGGTCTTCTAGGACTCCTCTAAGCAGGACCAACTTCAGAGATTCAGGGTCAAGTGTGCACCTAGCCCTTTTATAACTAAACTGAAACCTCTCTTCATAGTCTTCCAAGGATTCATCACTTCCCATGGTCATTTGGAAAATTTCTTCCTTGATATCCTTTGACCTACAATAGTCCTGGTATTTGTTGTTAAAGGCTTGCTACATCTGAGCTCAAGTTGTGATATTGTTGCCAGGTAACCGCATGAACCAACGTAATGCTGCATCCTTGAGGGTAGAAGGAAACACTTTCAACTTCTGCCCGTCTTCTCCATAGTCATAGGTTCGACAGATAACAACAAATTCAAACAGGAAGGTATTAGGATCTTCAGTATTCAACCCATGGAAGTGAGGTAAGGCTGAAGGACTTATGTTTCTCATTTTAGTTTCCCTATTGGTCTCTCAGATGGGAAAGGTACCCTCTACTCTTTCCCTATTTCCTCTAACGTTTCTGTTTTCAACCACGGTCTCAGGAGGAATGGTTTCTTGCTCTTCTTCTACTATAGGATCTTTGTATATCTCTGGGTGTTCACCTATAGGTTCTTCTAGATCACTGCCACTGAAGAAGAGAGAAGGGTGACTTAGTGATGTGGTGCGGGTGTTGGGTAGGAATTTTCCTGAATTATCTCTATTCCTACGAGGCATGAAAGAAAATCTCGTTTTAGGTGATTTTTGCTTCTTCTTTTCTTTTTTCTGCTTGTACCTGCAAAACTGAAATGGATTGAACAATAAATTGCAACTAACTGAAATGAACTTTCTGAAATGAAATTGTAGAATTGAAATGAAAGCAAGGAAATGGCTAATCGACTTTTGCTGAAATGGAAATTGCAGAATTGAAATGAAAGCGGTAAATGCCTAATCTAAGTTTGCTAAAATGGAAATTGCAGAATTGAAATGAAAGCAGGAAATTCCTAATCTACGTTTGCTGAAATGGAAATTATAGAATTGAAATGAAAGTAGGAAATGCCTAATCTACATTTGCTGAAATGGAAATTGCAGAATTGAAATGAAACAGCTACTCTACTTTTGCTGGAATAAACTACTTAGCAGAATGTTGCAGTAGAAAATAGAAGAAAAGCGATAATCACAAAATATTTTGATGCTTCCCCAGCAACGATGCCAAAAATATGGTAAGCACCAGTATTGCAGCAATAATGCTGCAACTCCTGGGGATCGCTACTTTACTTTTATCAACCCGATATTTCGTAACAAACTTGGAAGCTATGGTGTTGTATGCACAAGTAATAGCTCATACTACAAGCTGTCAGTTGGTCAGCTGGCACAAGATCACTAGGAGCTCAAGTCAACTTCTATGAGTTCTCGAATGAAGCTTTTAATTGTGATGAAAGAAATCTAACTCTACAGAGGCTATTCTATTTGCAGAAAGAGAAGGAAAACTGAAATGTAATGCAAACCCTAGCAAACCCTAATTTACCTATTAACCCTACTTTTGCAAGAAAAGAGATAAAAACTGATGAAATGAGGGCCATTGACTACTAAAAAGGTAAATTGCATTTATTCAAGCTACTTCTGAAAAGAAATGAGACGAAAACATATTTTTTTTCTTTTGAGTTTTTTTATGTGAAGTTATTATGCCTGTGATTTATCTGGTTGCGATTGTGCAGAGGTTTGGTGGCGAAGGAAGACGGAGTTGGCTTTTTCAGAGGTGTAGGAAGGTGTGGAGAGGTCCTAAGAAGCCCCTAGTACCCTTCTAAAGAATTCCATGGTGATTGAACTTTAAAAAATCACTCGTAGGAAATTCTATAGGAGGCTGTAGAGGATCTATAGGAGGATCTATAGGAGGTTGCAGGGGATCTACAGGAGGATCTACAGGAGGAGGCCAAGAGCTATTTTTGGAGGTTTGAAGGTGGATAAATGATGGAAAGGGTAATTAAAGGCTACATGAAGGTGTTGAGGGGTCTGGAACTTGTCAAGGAAGATCAAGAAAGAACAGGATGGTTGGATTTGTTCAAATGGCAAGAGGGCAGTTTATGAGAAAACGCAGAAAATAGGGAAAATTGGCAAAATGTTGCGAATGACTTGGGAAATCTATGAGAGGTGAGCTAGTGCTAGCTGTCTTATGGATGTATGGTGAGATGAGGTGTTCTGCAAAAGATCTACACATCTACTTACGTAAACTGATTGAAGAAAGGACTAACTATGCCATGAAAACGAAATGTTTTCCTAGCTTGACCTAATTTCTGACCTACAAACAAAAAATGATGAACAGTAACATGTGAATAGAAAAACATGTAGAGAGATCTATGGTAAAAGAACAGGAAATTATCTAAGCAACTGAATCTGAACCAATATATCAATCTTTCCAAATCAAGTTATCACACTAGTAGTTGCATGGAAGAGAAAAAATTGTGTTTTTGGTGGCAGCAGAAGTGCGTTGACCTCAAATCATAGTCCCAGAAAGGGAGAAAGGAGATCAGGGCCTATTTTTGGCCTTTTTAAATCTTATTTTGTCACTGCAATAATATACTTAAGCAACTGAAACACAAAGCAGCTATGCAAACCATCTAAAGCAACCTAATCTAACGAAGTAAAATGAATCTATGTAATAGAAATTAACTCATGAACTGAAGCAAAAACATATAATTAAAAAGCAAGAGGTGCTGGGTAGCTTGGGTTGGGCCCTAAACCAAGATCATCAGTCCTCTAAAATAGATCAATGTTGGCTCAAAAACTGTTTCATCTTCATTACCAAAAATAATAGTCACATTACATGAACTGTTCTCAAAAGGAACTCGAAAATAAGCTGAACAATGTGCTGCACAAAAGTGCGAAAATTATACTAATGACTGGCTAAACTACTGAGGCTCTAAGCCCCCTTATTTATACAAATGGAGACCTCCAACAGTCCTCCTAAAATCAAGGAGCTCGGCTTCCTAGAACTGGAGATAAACAACAGTCCTTCTTTACTTGCTCGGCTGCCCCTTGGAATCATCAATGTGGACCTTTGTGCTCTGAGTTTCTGATGGAGGATTCAAGGAAAGGGGTCATAAATGAAGGAGACACCCCTTACAAGTCCTCTTCCTTGTTTTCCTCTAGTTTTGGCTACCATTTTCTCATAAATCCCTTGACTTTGTCCAAAATTGACCAAAAAATTTTCATAAAACACACATTAGACTACATGGCCAGATGGCTAACCCAATTCACTCTATTAGCATAAATATATTCAAAAACATGCAATAAACTAATGAGAATGATGGATTAAGTTGAATTAAGAGGAAAAATGAGCCCATATAATTACCCATTTCTGGGGCTCATCAATATAGGTTAGGGAAAACCATTTTTTCCATTGCATCTTGCATACTACCCTCCATTCAATGATACATTAGCCATAGGGTCGACCCCATCGTATCTTGGTTAGGAAACCATTTTCGCTCACTGATTTTTAAATCATGATGTGATGGTAGATCCATACTTTACATGGGCATCTTAGTTAGAACCTCGCTGACATTGGTTTCCCATGCTGCTATATTGAGTAGGCTCGGGAGTCCTCTTTAGTCCCGCCATGACTTGTGTGTTGAAGACACATTCTCTTTCTTCTATGCTGATTTTTGGACTTATACCCTAGAGTCTCCTTTGTGTTGAGTTGTACTGTTGCATTGCATTTTGACTATTTGCACCTTTTGGCCTTGAGGCGGCTTTACTTGGACTCATGCTTAAGCCACTTATTTGACCATGTCTTCTACAATATCAACCATGCAATCACTGAGCTTCTACAACTTGATGCATCCTTTGACCCATGGAAAGAACATCCCTTTGAGTGTCCTTGACCAGTTTCGCCAAACTGCATGGAGCATAGGAATGCTCCCATCCCAGGAACTAGATCATCCATTTCTCCGACACTCATTCTTTCCACTATACTATAGCATTATTTTATTCTTTTTCCAGCTTAAAGAAAAAGACAAAAAAATTATATATTTCAAAAGGAGTAGGAACGGGACAAAATTTCCATATTTTGTTGGCAGATAGAGTCAATCGTGTCACCCTTGAACAAAGCACTCAAAAGAAAGTCTCTCCTCCATTTTCGATGGGATTTAGTTTGACTTAGGTATGCCTTAACCTTGTTATTGAGTCAGTACTCCTTTAGTTGGCTACCTCTTCCAATCATATGGAGAGTTTGCTTGTGTCTCCTACATGAAAAACTTATAGAGAGTTATCATATGCTGCCATATAGTCATCATTGAGTCGTGCTTTTGTTTAAGGGAAGTAAGCCTGAATCGACCTCTCTGTGGTGTCTCTTGACCTATTTTTTAGTCGGCCATCCCTGGTTGTCAGTGTCATGTTTGTCATCACATCAGTTATATTGGTCCTTTTCTCAAGCCGATTTAGGAAGGTCTTCATTTACTTCTTGCTAGTAGGTCTTGTCATTATCGATGACGACATATTGCTCTGAGGGCAAGCCTAGAGTCACACCTTGGCCCTATTTTCATTATTGATAGGTCACCTTGTGCTCAACATCGATCAGTATCATGGGTCTTTGACTGAGTCGTTTCCCTTGTGTTTGAAATCGGCTTTCATTATCACACATTGGGATTCATGCAATGCCTTGGTTTCCATTTGACCCTATTGGTGGATTCCTTGCCTCTGTGTCAGCTTTCATTATTGGTTGGTTCAAAGGGTTTCTATCGTGTGGTAGCTACATCTTGTGTATGTCAGAAACATGCTTTAGTTGGGTTGCTACATCTTTTTTGTCTGATTCCTTTCACATTATTGGCCTATGGGTTACACTCGCGCTAGATTGATGAAGGATGCCTTAATGCCTTCCTTCTAGCGCATCTTTTCCTATTGACTATAGCTCATTTGCTCTGGGACAAAGATCTAGAGTCCATTTGGTAGTACCTTGGGGTTTGCAATCATCAATGGCTGATTCCTTCACTATCAACAGTGAGAAACCATCATTGTCCCCTAATTGATAAATTCTTCCAAGTGTTCAACTTTAGCTCATTTATTCGCACTTGTTAGATTGTATTGGGTACCTTGACTCTCATTTTCATTATCAGTGAGTAGTCTCGCATTTGTTAACAGTATACATCAATGACCGGTAATCAAATGATTTCTAACATGGTCAACCTCAGATCATTTATTCCCATTGTGTAGAAATGTACAACGGTGGTTAGTGAAGACCTTGGGTTGCATCAGCATGTCTTGGTTCACTTGTCAGTTGCTCCTGTTGCTGCTAGTTGACACCGTCCACTGCCTATGTTGTAGTTCTTCACAGCAACATCTTATATGCTAACATCCTAGCTGTGATGTAGTATCATTTTATTCCATCATGTTCATTTGGTACTATTGGGATAGGTTTTTGACATCAGTGATTAGCTTCATTGATCATCTTCTTACATGTGATATTCAGACATGTACTTTTTCGATCACGATCAGATGATCCATTAAGTATTTTCAGTTCTTTGTACTTGTATACATATTGGATCCGCTTGTACATGATATGTGGACATGCTTTACTTTCTCTAAGCATGGGTATGCCCACCTTAGAAAACATTTTCTTTCCGATCTCTTTTGATGGCTTGGAAGTGTGACACAGGAAAGTTCCCTTCACGGACAGAGGCAACCCCTCTAGCCCTAGAGTGTGTCTAGTCATTGTACAGACAATACCAAAGCAAATTTCCTTAGAAAGTTGGTGTTATGAAGACCTACCTTCAATCCGACGGTCGATGGATTCCTCATCATGTTGTTGTAGCTCTTTGTTCTTCTAGTCGTTCATACCTAAAAACAACATGTAGAGAATGCCACAAACACAATAGAAAATGACCAAACAATCTACTTGAAGTGTCAAGGAACCTCAAGCTACCGACATAAAATTTAACGCATGATATAGGAAGCAAGCTATTGATTTTGCTAGAAAAATTGTATATATGACAGAGAAATGCAAGACATATAATATGCGGAAAAACACAAACACATAAAACCAGAGAGACACAGATATACGTGGTTCACCTAGTTTGGGCTACGTCCACTCTGAACAACTAGTCCTTCATTTCTATTATCCAGTAAAATGAAGAGACACAACCTATAACAGATTCGCTGTAATATCCTCTGTTTTCTCTCACAATCTCATCACTCTATTTCTCGCTTGGAGAATACACATCTATTACATAGTGTCAATACAATTCCCTCATACAAAGAGAGGGGTTGCCTTCTAGGGAAAAAAACCCTAAACTAAACATAAATTCTATCGTCAGATCATTTGTCTAATGAACGACCCAGATTGACTAGAAATTATTATACTTTTACAAGGAAATTTTACATCTGTTTTTAGCTTTAGGGGTTTTGCCCCTGAAACCCCCACACCCCCATGTTGAGGGGTGTATAATCTCCCTAGGGTATACATTCAGCTAAAACAAAGAACTCTAAATTAGGATGATAATCATGCTCCACACCCAACAATCTCCCACTTGGAGAATGATTGTAGCAACTCCATCGTTGCTTCATTTTGCTGGACAATGACTCCCCTTTCGACCTGGATGTTTCTCATCTTCATCGTAATCCTTGAAGACCAATTGAAACTAAGCATATTCTCAATTTCTCCCTGGTTACAACTTTTGTTAGCATATTTGTAGGATTTCGGCTAGTGTGTATCTTTTCTACCTTCAACTGTCCATCTTCCAACACTGATCATATGAAATAGTACTTGCGCTGTATGTGTTTAGTCCTGGAATGAAAATCTAAGTTCTTTGCAAGATGAATGGAACTTTGGTTATCACTTTATAATCTGCCCATATCATGATTCTGACCCAATTCATCCATAAACCTTTGTAACCAAATCATTTCTTTACTAGCCTCTATAGCAGAAACATACTCTGCTTCTATTGTTGAAAGTGCAACAACACTTTGGATTTTTGAAACCCAACTGATAGTTGTTTGACCTACAGTAAATACATATCCTCTAGTGCTCCTCCTATTATCTCTATCATTTTCCATATCCGCATCAACATATCCCTGTAAAGAAATGTTTGAACCACCAAAGCATAATGCTTGATTTGTGGTACCTCTCAAATATTTGAGAATCCATTTCACTGCTATCCAATGTTCTTTTCCTGGATTGTTCATGTACTTGCTTACAACTCCCAATGCATGTGAAATATCAAGCATTGTACAGATCATTGCATACATTAAGCTTCCAACTACTGATGCATATGGAACTTTAGACATATAATCCATGTCTTCTTGGGTCTTTGGACACATCTCCTTACAAAGTTTGAAATGGCTAGCAAAAGTTGTACTAACTAGTTTTGCATTGTGCATATTAAATATTTTCAACACCTTTTGTATGTACTCATTCTGAGACAATGTTAATTTGCAATTTTTCCTGTCTCTAGTTATTCTCATACCAAGGATTTATTTTGCAGCTCCCAAATCCTTCATTGAAAATGAATTTTCCAATTTTCTTTTGAGCACATTTATTTCCTGCATGTTAGACCCTACAACAAGCATGTCATCTACATACAATAACAATATAATATAGCTGCCATCATTTTGCTTTTTTAGATAAACACAATGATTAGAGTGACATCTAGTATAACCTTGTTCAGACATAAACATGTCAAATTTTAGGTACCACTGTCGTGGAGCCTGTTTTAAGCCATACAAGCTCTTCTTCAACCTACAAACTAGTTTCTCCTTCCCTTTTACCTCATATCCTTGTGGCTACTACATATATATCTCTTCCTCCAAATCCCCATGGAGAAAGGTTGTCTTTACATCTAACTGCTCAAGATGTAAATCTTCAACTACTACTAGACTTAAACTAGTTTTGATTGAAGTCATTTTAACAACAGGAGAAAATATTTCATCAAAATCAATACCTTTCTTCTGTGCAAACCCATTCACCACAAGTCTAGCTTTGTACCTCTGTTTTCCTCCATCTTCTTCCTTCAGCCTATAAACCCATTTATTTTGCAATGTATTTTTACCTGCAGACAACCTAACTAAGTCCCAAGTCTGGTTATGCATTAAGGAGTCCATCTCTTCTTCTTGATCTGAATTGGATCCATAGAAAGATTGTCGAGAACCATGACTAAATCGGGTAGAAAAAATCTCTAAAGAAATCCAAAACAGTATCAAAAACACCCTGAACCAGTGGCCATGGTAGCCGACGTGGAACGACGAGGACCTCAGTCAAAGCATGCTGATTGAGGCCCATGGAGACTGCGTAGGAGGCCAAAGTAGCCCCTGGGAGCCCCGAAATGGGAAAAGGATGAGGTTTTTGATGTGCAATTAGTGCACCACTAGGTGAACAGGGCCCTAAAGGGGAAGCCTGAGCACTCGGTCACATTGGGAGCCAGGAAACAGCGAGCGGAAAAAGTGAAAAATAATAATGTATGAAGGCGGGACCTGCACACTGGAAAACGAGCGATATTTATCGGGGCGCCCTTGAACGGTAAGGGGTTTTGGATAGGAGCAGATAAATTCCATACACTGATCGACGCATGGTAGGCAGATGTGAGAGAAAACTGTCGTTGATCACGCACTATCAGTTGAGCAAGTCAACTGCATGAAAAGTTTGTATGGCATCGGATCTAGACGGCCCAGATCAGACGGCTGAGATTGCACTCGATGGAAAGAAGCGGAATCGATAGGGAATTAAGCTGCGTTCTAAAGGGATTTGGAATCCATTTGACTGCCACGGTGGAGGAAGAATGCATCGACAGCGTAACTGAAGAAAGAAACTGACGAAGCATGCTGCCATCATTTAGAGGAGGACAAGCAGCTACTCCCTGAGTGTTCATGATGATGTCAAACGCAGGGAACTCCATGCGCAGCTACAGAAGGTGAATAGCATAGGCAAAAGAGGAACCAAATAGGCATAGGGATCAAATGGCTAAAGCCATGAGCAGAGACAGTTGAATCGGTGGGAGTTGGAGTCAGAGTTGAGAAGAGTCCAAGTGACCAAGAGAGACAGTGAACAGTGAACCCTGAAAGGAGGACTAAACACATAGAACAGTAAAGCTAAGTAGAAGAGAGAAAGGGTCGAGTTGACCATAGGTGGCATCGAACACCAAAGAGCTTGAGGAATCCAGCCTTCCCATAGAGGAATCTGTCCAGACTGAGCATCACATTTGGCTCTTTCCACTATAGACCAAAATGTCACAGAGATGGTAGGAATAAAAAGAGTCTATGCACTCCAAGTGGCTTGGGAAATCCAAGAACCACCCTGCCAAGAAAAATCTGCTTCAGGAGGACTGACATTGAGTCCCTATTTTATAACTTCTCTACTTAAAGACATAATAAAATAAGGCCACCACTGAAGCTGGACTGGAGACGTAGCCTTGGAGAATAGGGTGAGCTATTTATTAAAATTGCTTATGTCTTTATGATTTCTTACTTAATTTCTCTGTTGTCTTTCCATTTTATTTGTCTATGTATTGGCAATTTGATCAATCCATTGTTTCAATAACACAGGACACACACAACAGATGAGTCTGTAATACCTTAGTGTAATAAATCTTCAACTAATGTCACTCCTGGGGTGAATATCAGATCAAGTGGTATCAGAGCTCAAGGTTGTAAGGTTAGAAAAGCTTGTGTTTGTATAGCTGTGAATGCTCACAAGATCAAAGCTCAAATTAGGAGAAGGAGAGTTGATGGAAACTAATCCTGAAATTGGAGAGTCTATCCTCGAAATACCATGTGAAAAGAAAGTTCTATGAGGCTAGACCCTCAATTCATAGAGAGTTTCCTAGCTATAAATACTATGGTTGTAGAAATGTACAGAGACTTTAGAAAGCAAAAGGTGGAAGATGCATCGGGCTCTAAGCAAGAGAAAGAAGAAGATGAGTCTCACTTCCATGACAACTCCAAAGGAAAGGGGAAAGAGGAAAACTTTCTCACACCTCCTAACAGCCATGTACATAATAAGAAAGCATCTTTGATTAAGTTAAATGTTAAATTTGATTTGCCTATATATGATGGAGAGCTAAATGCTGAAAAATTGGACAATTGGATTAGACAAATTGATGTGTATTGCAGGGTACAAAACATAAACTCAGACAAGAGTAAGATTCAGCTGGCAAGCCTACGTCTAGGAGGCACTGCCTTGGTTTAGTGGGAAGGTAGAACCCAAGCTAATATGAAAAGACATGGTACGACCATCTCTATCTGGAGTGACTTTGTTTCTGCAATCAAAAAATAGTTCTATCCATTGGCCTACATGCAAAAAGCCATGATGAGTTCGCAAACTCTTCGTTAGTTGAAAGGGAAAAGTGTGCAAGAGTATACTCAAGAGTTCAGAAAGAGAGCATTGACATTGGGTATCTCACTAGACTCACCAGAGACTCTTTTGAGTACAATGGTGGTATACACAGATACATGAGGCATACCATCCTCATGTTTAATCCCACTAGTATAGATGAGGTATCTGTACAAGCTACTCATCTAGAGGCTAGAGGAATGAATGAAATCCAGAAGTTGGGGGACCATCCCAACACGCTGTAAGCAAGAGAAAGGAGAAAAGAAAACGGAAGTGGAAAGCAAGGAAGGCTAACACTACACAGAAAGCCAAAGCTTCATCCACTCATTGTAAAAAGGAGGGGCATGATGATGAGCATTGTTGGATTCTGCATACAGAGCTGAGACCTATGAAGTCTGAGGGCAAGAAGAAGAAGACAACTACAACTATTCAGAGAGATTTGGGGTCAGACTCGGGAGATGAAATAACTGTAGCAGCCATAGTTATAAGAGGTAAGAATTCTGAAGCATCTACTAGTAATTCTACTCAATCTGTTATTAATGAAGAAAATGAGAGAAAAAGGCATGAGCTTTTCCATATTCGAGTTATTTCCAAAAATCAAAAGATTTATACTTTGTTTGATAGTGGCTCTCAAGTAAATTTGATTTCTGAAGCAATTGTAAAGAAATTGGGATTAGCAACTACATATCACAAGAAACCATACCCATTAGGATGGTTGAATGATAAAGGACAACTACAAGTGACTAAATAGTGCAAACTCAAGTTTTCTTTTGGGTCAGCATTTGTAGATAAGGTTGAGTTAGATATATTCCTTTGGATATATGTGGAATTGTTTTAGGAAGTCCTTACTTGTATGATAGAAAGACTATTTTATATAGAGCTGAGAACAAGTATCTATTGGTTAAAGATGGAATAGAATACTTTGTAAGAGCTCATAAGCTCAAGAATAATTATACGCTCATAAACTCAGGACAAATGAAAAGAAAGATTAATTCATGCAAACAATTCTTACTGATGGTTCTAAAGGAAAAGAAACCTGATAAAACCAATGTATTTGAGGGTTGTAATGCTGATCAACAAGTTGATATAGAAAAGGTTGTTTCAGAGTATGATATCTTGTTTCAAGAACCTAAAGGTCTGCCACCCAAAAAGGGAATAGTAAATGATATTATGTTGCAACAAGATGTTCCATTGCCTAACATTGGGATGTACAAGTTGTCTGCTTTAGAGAATGCTGAAATCAAGAAGCAGGTGTAGGAGTTGCTCGAGAAGGGCTTCATTAGGCCTAGAACATCACCTGTGGGTCACCAATCGTTTTGGTGAGAAAGAAAGATGGCTCTTGGAGAATGTGCATTGACTATCGAGCACTGAATAAGATAACAATCAAGAATCGTTATTCCCTTCCTCGCATAGATGATATTTTAGATCAATTGAAAGAAGTTGTTTATTTCACCAAACTAGATTTGCACAGTGGATACCATCAGGTCAGAGTTGTAGAGCAAGATGCATGGAAGGCTACTTTCAAAACAAAGCAGGATTGTATGAATGGATGTTTATGCCTTTTGGCTTAACTAATGCTCATACTACTTTCATGAGATTAATTAATGATGTACTTAGACCTTTTATTGATGACTTTGTTATTGTGTATCTAGATGACATTCTGGTTTTTAGTATAACGTGAGAAGAACATTTAAAGCATGTTAAGAAAACATTAGATGTTTTGAAAAGAGAAAAACTTTATGTTAAAATCTCAAAATGTGAATTTCGCAAAACATCTCTAAACTACTTGGGTCATATAGTAGGGGGAGGTGAATTGAAAATAGATCCCTCAAAGCTGGCAGTGATTTTGAACTGGCCTAAACCCAGGTCTGCTACAGAAGTAAGAAGTTTCTTAGGAGAAGCACAATATTGGAGAAAGTTCATTTCTAACTTCTCCTCAATTGTAGCTCCCTTACATGCTTTAACAGGATTGAATAAGGTGTTTTAGTGGGGAGGCAAACATCAGAAAGCCTTCGACACCTTGAAAGAGAAAATAAGTATGACACTTGTACTAGCACTGCCAGATTTACAAAGACCATTTGAGATCCAAACTGATGCTAGTGACTATGCCACGGGAGCAGTGTTGACACAGCACGACAAACCCATATGTTATCATTCTGAGACTTTTAATCCTGCAGTAGTTAATTATTATACATATGATAAAGAATGGTATGCATTAGTTCAGAGTGTGAAAAAGTGGAAACATTATTTAATGGGCAAAGAGACAGTAATACATACTGATCATCAACCACTTCAGTAGCTACACTCCCAAACTAAGTTGCAACAATCAAGACACTACAGATGGATGGGTTTTCTACAACAGTTTCACTTAGTCATCAGATATAAAAAGGGCAGACATAACAAGGTTGCAGACATGTTATCTAGACCCATTATAAATGCATCTACCATACTTAAGCATAATTTTGTGCTACATGAAAGCTACCTAGAACAATATGCTTAGGATATGGATTTTAAAGATGTATATGCAACTTTAAGTCAAGGCAAAAGAGTAGAAGAATTGGACTATCATATAAGGGACTGACTCTTATATCATTGTGGGAAACTCTGCATTCCACAAATTGAGAGGATAAAGATAATTAGGGAAGCACATACTTCTCTGATATCAGGTCACTTTGGGGTAAGAAAAACAGTTGCACAACTGCAAAGATTCTGCTACTGGCCGAAAATGAATGAGACAGTTTCTAGATATGTAAGAGGGTGTGCCATGTGTGCTAAAAGCAAGCCCAGCAATAGAAAACTAGGCTTGTACACTCCATTACCAGTTCCTTCTCACCCTTAGGAAAGTGTTTCCATGGATTTTGTTGGAGGACTGCCTAAATCTAGGAAAGGTCATGGTTATCTATATGTTGTTGTGGATAGGTTCAACAAAATGTGTATTTTGATACCTTGTAGTAAACAGATCATAGCTGAACAAACTGCAAAATTGTTCTTTGAACATGTATGGGTTCATTTTGGATTACCCACTTCCATTGTATTTGATAGAGACACCCGATTTGTGGGGAAGTTTTGGTCTAGTCTGTGGGAACTAATGGACACCAAGTAAAAGAAAAGCATAGCTTTTCATCAACAAACAGATGGCCAGACAGAAGTAGTAAACAAGACTGTGATCCAGTTGCTGAGAAGTTATTGCAGTAAACATCCTAAGCTTTGGGATGAACACTTATGTTATCTGTAGCATGCTTACAACAGAGCCAAAAACTCTTCTACACAGAGATCTCATTTTGAGACCTACTTTGGTTTCACACCATGGTCTCCTTTGGATTTTGTCTTTGGTAAAGATACCATGGTTGATGGACACAGTGATGTGGACAAGGAAACTAGGTTCATTGAGCAGATCTAGGAGATCCACCAGGCAATACAGGAACAGGTGGAAAAGAGCTAGGCCAAGTATAAGGCTAGGCATGATAAGCATTGGATGGAGGATAGTTTTCAAGTTGGAGACCAAGTTTGGCTGTATATCAGCAAGGACTGGATGCAAGGTGAAGGTAAAAAGCTAAAGCCTATTAGGTATGGACCTTTTAGGATTGTTATGGGGAAAACTAGTGTCTATGCAGAGCTACTAGTCCCACTAAGGCTGATAGCTACCTTAGAAAAAAACAAACTAAAACTACTTTCATTTTCCTTTATGGGAAATAGAAAAGAGGGGAATAAGGAGACTAGCCTCTGTCTTGCACTTGGCTCCTTGCTCGATTCCTCTCCCTTCTTATAGATATTTGCTACTTGCTTCCTTGTCTAGCCAGCTTCACAGAGCACCTGTAGAATCAAAGCAGCATAACACTATCCATGAACATAGATCTATTATCATAAACAATATAGGACCAGATGTATATTGACCACACAAATGAATATAACATCAATCATACAAGAATGTGGAGGAAAACTTGAATAGATTTATTGATAATCAAGAAAGAGCAAAGAGGATTACAACCAATTATTCTGACCCAACATCGTCCTCTCAGCAAGAAAGCCCTTCTTCACGTCATGAAAATCTTAGATCACCCAACACTATCATATTGCACCAAGAAACCAACAACACGTCCTTACAAGATACAAAATTCCAGCCTCTGGATCTCTGGGATGAGGGATCCATATATAGATGTTTGCAAGGGAGGTGAGTCAGCTTTTGAGATTTGATTAGTGTCCTCTCTCTGATAGTTCTTGATTCCACTTGGAGATTGATGATCTCTTACTCATCCCTGGGTGAATGCAGAGAGGCAAGTGTCACAGGAGAAGTTTCTGGAAGATTCCATGATCCTCCACCTTGCGGATTGACTCGGCCATTTGTCCACTCTCGCCCATCGCACCCCATAGAAGAGATTTTAAACATGCATCACACCTACTGTGTGTATTCAGGTGGGATGCAATGCACTTTGACCATGGAGCAGGTGAAATGGTCCAATTTTGACCAGTTCTGAGTAGTTTTTTCATGTTGAACTTCTGGGAGATGCTGTAATCAATTGACCTTATTCTTTTAGGGGTTGGAACAACACTTTTAGGGACTTAGGAGCCCTTGGTTTATGGACATTTATGATTGGGGTTGCAGTGCCCAAAAATGTCTATAACAGTTGCCCCCTAAAGCATGAGGTCGTTAATCTTTTGATGTCGGGTGAAATGCTTTATCATGAGGATCTGAAGTTTTTTTTCAAGCTGGAAGGTGACCTGTAATAAGATACAATACAATACATTACCTTCATAATATTTTCATGATCTAGCTGAGGCGGGCATTTCCCATGCTCAGCTTTATAAATTCGTTTTCGTGTACATAGGACAGACAATCGTCTGAGTGTAGACTGATGATTCTGGTAGAGCCATCATCCCTTAGATTGGATGATTATCTGTGCAGCAATGATGTACATTTGATGTCTTTATTTTCCTGAATATATATCGCAGCCCGAATGGATGAAACTAGATCCGGGGTCTTCAATCTCATTCGATCTTCACTTAAAGTACAAGTCGATCCATGTGAGAGATGTTCTGGTGTCGAACATGGAAAGACATCGTCTGATTACCAGCCAATGATGTAAGCTGTTAAGAGGCGCGAGAGAAATCACCGATAATGATGATTACTCTCAAGGTACTACAGTACAATTCACGTGGTGTGAATAAGGCACTTGGCGTTGAACACCACGCAAAATCTTTCTGTTGAAGGCAATTGATGTAAACCTATCGCCGGAAGTGAGAAAATTGCCATTGAGGCATGCAAGCTTCAAAGTACTAAAAGGGTTGTTCCTAGATCGACTTCTTGGATAATGAGCTGATGTCGACAAGAAGTGATCCGTCATAGGTGGGCCTTAGTGAATCCCACATCAATGACACGAAATGGAGCAAATGATTTTAATGGAGGTGAAAATGATCTGGTGATATAAGGTTCAAGGTGGCGGTCATGAAAGAATGGAGCATGAATGTATTGCAGTGGGTGAGACACAGGTGAAATCTCTGAGTGACTTCTCTTGAACATATCGGTGACACTGACATTATGGATTGGTAGCATTAACCCGAAATGTGGCTGGTGTGACGGAACCATGGTGATGTGACTAGTGAATGGAACAACCCAACCCAACTCAGATGTGGAGTGAAAGTGTCATGTTCAAGAGCGACTTGCTACCAACAAAGTTTCTTCAAGTTTTCTTCCCAATTTTTCCATAGTCATTGCTGACCAGTACCTCTTAATTTTTGTCAAGATTGTGGAGGATAACGTATGCTTGTTCTATAATTTTCCCTTCAGGAAAACCCATCGCTATGTTTTAATGAGCCTAGCGATAATGAAACTCATTCTTGTCTGTTATGGACAAGTTTGTCGCTATTCAGTTTTAATGAGTTTAACGACAAAGATAACTCGCTCCTTTTCAATTTTAGAGAGTCTGAAAAGGGACGTAAAGGAAACTCCAAAAATCCTTTTTCGTCACATAATCCCTTGAGTCCGAAAAAG
Organism: Pinus tabuliformis; assembly: GCA_031772625.1. Classification (NCBI taxonomy): domain Eukaryota; kingdom Viridiplantae; phylum Streptophyta; class Pinopsida; order Pinales; family Pinaceae; genus Pinus; species Pinus tabuliformis. The sequence goes on along the minus strand of CM062804.1, from coordinate 1,539,847,491 downwards.
TATAAAACAATACAAAAGGGATGGATTTCGGTATTTTTAATGAGCCAAACAAAACAAGAGGGATAGCACTTCTGGCCACTTTAACGAGCTGGAGAGGCCAATGGCTTGGAAATATTTTCATATTTTACGAGTTAGTTGAAAAGAGCTTAAAGGAGACTCGTTTTTTGAGCAACGAGTGATAGATTCGGGTAGTAGCTGATTCCACGTAAGGTTTGTAATTTTCCAATCACGCCAATGTCACAAGGATGGCTAACAGGATCACTCTTTGCAGTTGTTCCTCAAAAGGGTAAACAATCAAGTGGAGGTGAATGATCGGCCAATACAGAGTGGAGGTGATGATGAGAACACAACCAAGGCTTCAAATGCTGATGATAATACATTCACGATGGTTATTTATAGGAAATTGGTTCATTTTTTAATGAGCTTAAACTCTGGAGGAACACTTGCTCATTTCTTATGTTTATCTTTTAACGAGCTTGAATTCCGCGTTAAAACTGCTCGATCCAATCGTATAATAAGGATGTCTCATCTAAGATGCCATTTTTTATGGAGCTTGCACCTTACAAAGCTTTGCCCCGGATCCTTTCTTTATGCAAGTTAGGAAATGACCAATCCTACGAGTTTAAAGGGTTAGAGGACCTATAAATTTAAAAAATAAATGGTTGCTCTTCGCTTGCACGCCAAAAGGCTTGCATGCCCCCAGGTATAGCAAAGTAGAGTTTCCAGGTTACCCCTCAATTTGCAAACAAAAAATTTGTTTTATCTAGAAAGGCCTACCTTTTCAGGTTACCCCTCAATTTGCAGACAAAACATTTGTTTTATCGGGAAAGGCCTACCTTAATAGAGGTATCTTATTCCGGTCTAATCCCATTTTCCAAAATGGACGGGTGTGTCAGGCCAGTCATATACTTTCCACGGAAACCCACCCTATACCCAAGGTTTTCCTGTTGAAACAGGCCAGGGTGCATTCCCCTCTGGTTTCAGTCATATCCTTCGAAGCATCATGCTCATCAGAAGGACGGACTAGGGATTGATGAGACATTCCTTGCGTGAAAAGACCATTCAGAGATGGTATATGACTATTTGCTATGTGTGAACCAGGGAATGAAAGCTGGTCTACGAGCTTGACCACCCTTCCTTCGTGCAGAAAACACATTACTCTAAAGAGTGAGGAGACAATGGCTCCCATGCAATAAATATAGTCTCATCCAAGGAGTAGATTATAATCCATGGGTCCTTGGACTACCATTATGTTCATGTGAACGGTTTTCCTTCTCAATGTTATCGGCACATTGAGAATGATCCCTAACAGTCGACTGGTTCCTTTGTCAAAGCCTATTAGATTTCTCATCTCAGGCAAAAGCAATGGTGAACCAAGCGCTTTCCAAGCAATTAAGGAAAGGATACTCACAGAAGCCCCTTCATCTATGATGGTACCGGCCATGACCATTCTATATTTTTTAGCAATGATTTGAAATCGTACACTGGCCGGTAAACGGGGTCTGGCTAGTAGATTCCAGTCAAAGGAAACAACCAGGTTGCTTGGAGGTGGGACTAAATAGACGGCCAGATATGACTCTGACGAACTTCCTTCCTGCGGTAAAGGAACGGGTAGATTGCCCCCATGTTCATCGGAGTTTGTGCTTATGAAGAGAATTTGAACGGTGTTGTTCTTGTTCTCTTCGGTGAATATATCATCTGAAGATTGATCCTCTGAAGGCAAGACCGGGTCAACTGCCACCTTGACCTTTTGACTTTCGTCTGGTGTGGATTTAGATGATTTATCTTCAATGATAGACGCTTCGGTCGACCACGAGGGCGTGTCAGCCGGATTTTCAACTAGATATGGACTCAGCAAGAGTTTCTTATATCCAATATGAAGCCGTAACGGTGAAACCAGATGGTCGTTCAAAACTCTTTTAGCTTCGTCTAAGAAGGGACAACGGTGGACGGTGTGATCACCTTCACACAATTTACAAGGAAATTTATATTTTCCTTTTTGTCCAGGGGCTTCACTTTCACTAGTTGACGATCTACTTCCAACATGATCATCAGAGGTTGATGACACCGGATTGTGCAAATGAGGAGACCAGTCCCTTAAGATCTGAGGGATGCAAGGACAATCTCGATGATAGTGGTCTCCTTTGCAAATGACACATGGTGATTTAGGCCTGGATGGTGTAGTGTGTGTATTTTCTCTAGACGATGCCTAGTCGCCCCTTTTCACCTTTGGCTCCTTCTTCTTCTTCTCCTTCTTCTTCTCGGTTACTTGATTTTTGGCTTTACCAGCTTCATCAAGCGAAGAGGAAGGAGGAGAGGAAGAATTGGATGAAGTAGAGGGTTGGCGGGTGACTCTGGTATCGTTTAGTTGCTGACTTGATTGTTCAAGAATCACGGTGTTCTGAACGACAAAAGTTGAGAAGAGCCATACGGGCAAGTCGATTGTCAATCCTGGAAGAGACAATGTGGCCATATAGGGTGCACCAACATCTCCCCAAGAGGAGAAGGGACTAGGATTTCCTCCAAGGGGAACTCCTTGGTTGGTGGACTCCATTTTTCTCAACCTAAGACCAATGTAGGAAAGGTGATGTTTATTCCGATTAAAATAAATTTTAGATGCTTTGACACAACTTGTTTTTTCAATTTTAAAGAGTCGAGAAAAAACAAAAGATGACTCTAGTCGCCTTCGATTTTTAATGATCTTGAAGTGACAAGTGCTCAGATGGACATTTTCTGTTAAGGAGTCTAAAAAGGAACGAAAGGGACTGCTCTGGAAATCTAGGGAGAGGGATTACTAAACCAATCACAAAACTGCAGAATACTTTTTATGGTACAGCAGCCAATCTTCTTGAATGCTGTGTTCAGTGCATTGCGATCGATAGGGCAGCAGACATGGCTTCCTATGGATAAAGGATAAAACCTATTGTGGTCTCCCAATATATACTCGATGGTACGTGGGAGCAAAAATCCGTACTGGCACTTATCGTCTCAAAGCGGAGGAATCACCCAACCAATAGTGAGAACAACAGTTGCTAGGCTTTAGGACGCCGGAATACGTCTCTAGCCTAGACTTCTAGATGTTGTGCGTTAGGTTCCAAAGAATTTTTAGATTCATTAAGTTTATTTTACAGTTGATATTTCTTAAGAAATTTTCCTTTCAGGTTCACTGCGTGATGTAGATGTACAATTCCTAAAATGCAATCTAAGATGATAAACAATCGTTTAATCTTATTTTTGCAATGAAAATCCTAGCTACTAAGGAAAGAGAGATGATGTTCTTTCAACAAAGAGCAGAGAGCACACACTATATGCACTGTCCTAAATCAAATCAATAGTCTAAATGCAAATGCACATGCATGTATTTGTTTTCAGCCTTCTTAATGTGTGAATGATAAAAAGAAAGCTAAGCGCAAATCTGAATTATTTTTCAAAGCGACATTAATAACAAGTTTCTTTTCAAGACAAAATGAGGACAATGAGGACACTTTGCTGTTAGGAATTGAAAACTTGCTTTTGACACTTGAAAAACTACTAATTCAAATCAAATACAAGAGTAACAGTGTAATCAACTATCAAGAACAATCAGATTCTCTTCTATGACAGAAAACGACACTTGCGACACTTTCAAATCAAGAAACGACAGTATAATTATGCTACCTCTTTGTAAAGGAGAACTGAAAATGACTCAAATACATAAAAACATTTATAGTTCTTTGCATAATGGAGGCGGAATAACAGCAAGGAAAGGGGGTTTCCAACAGAGGTGTACTGACTACAGGCAACAAAACTCTTGAATAGAGCTGAAAAGAGTGAACACAGTAGTCAAAATCTAAGAGTAGAAGAGGTCTGATCAGTGCACCTATAGCACAGGGAAACTGAAATGCAACGCACCTACTACACTCAGGAAGTGCAATGCATTCAGGTTTCAAAGAAGAGACAGTGCAATGGACTAGGGATGAGACTTTAGCTGTGTTCCGGGTCACAGTTTGCAGCTCAGTTCAGGGATTTAGGCCGAGAAAGTGGTAATCAGTAAATCAATCACAGGGGTAGATCTAAGGAGGTTACTAGAGCCACCATAAGGGCAATTAGAGAGCTTGTAAATCAATTGTTTAATTCATAAAAAAAACCCGGAGATAGACTGAAGCAACATTGATCTACTTTGCACTTGCATAGAAAATGCAGTTCGAAGGCTAGCTGGCTTGACTTCAGGCTCCATCTATAAGTCTATAAAGTAAACAAATGTAGATAAACAAACAATCTATTCGCTCCCCAGTGGAGTCGCCATTTTTTTATCGGGAAAACTAGTGTCTATGCAGAGCTGCTAGTCCCACTAAGGCTGGTAGCTACCTTAGAAACAAACAAACTAAAACTACTTTCATTTTCCTTTATGACAAATAGATAAGAGGGGAATAGATCTTTGCTACTTGCTTCCTTGTCTAGCCAGCTTCATAGAGCACCTGTAGAATCAAAGCAACATAACACTATCTAAGAACATAGATCTATTATCATAAACAATATAGGACCAGATGTATATTGACCACACAAATGCATATAACATCAATCATACAAGAATGTGGAGGAAAACTTGAATAACTTTATTGATAATCAAGAAAGAGAAAAGAGGATTACAACCAATTGTTTTGACCCAACATCATCCTCTCAGCAAGAAATTCCTTCTTCACCTCATGAAAAGCTTAGATCACCCAACACTATGATATTGCACCAAGAAACCAACAGCACTTCCTTACAAGATACAAAATTCCAGCCTCTGGATCTCTGGGATGGGGGATCCATATATAGATGTTTGCAAGGGAGGTGAGTCAGCTTTTGAGATTTGATTAGTTTCCTCTCTCTGATAGTTCTTGATTCCACTTGGAGATTGATGATCTCTTACTCATCCCTGGGCGAATGCAAAGAGGCAAGTGTCACAGGAGAAGTTTCTGGAAGATTCCATGATCCTCCACCTTGCGGATTGACCCTGCCATTTGTCTACTCTCGCCCATCACGCCCCATAGAAGGGATTTTCAACATGCATCGCACCTACTGTGTGTATTCAGGTGGGATGCAACGCACTTTGACCACGGAGCAGGTGAAATGGTCCAGTTTTGACCAGTTCTGAGTAATTTTTTCATGGAGAACTTCTGGGAGATGCTGTAATCAGTTGAGCTTGTCCTTTTAGGGGTTGGAACAACACTTTTAGGGACTTAGGATCCCCTGGTTTATGGACATTTATTATTGGGGTTGAATTGCACAAAAATGTCTATAACAAGGATACTTGAGAAAATTGGTGAAAATGCTTTTCACCTTGATCTACCAGCTTACATGCACATCTACTCAATCATAAATGCAGATTGTTTGAGATTGTTTGAACCTTCAATGATTGAGGACTCTGAAGAGAAATGTCAATTGCCTTCTATTAATGACCTGCTACCTGAATATCTCAATGAGTTGCAGGAAGAGATAGTGCTAGACAGGAAGGTGAGGACAACACGCAGGGGAGAAGTTGAGTACCTCAGGATTGGGCTCAAAGTTTCAAAGCTAAGCAGTGCAAAGTGGATTGAGATTGGACAAGTGAAGAAACAATATCCTCACTCAGTGAATGCTTGGAAACCAACTTTTGGTGGTCCAAAAGCTTTCTCAGTGGGGACACCATGATCCGAATTGGATCCATAGAAAGACTGTCAAGAACCATGACTGAATCGGGTCGAACAAATCTCTAAAGAAATCCAAAACAATATCAAAAACATCCTGAACCAGTGGCCATGGTAGCCAACATGGAATGACGATGACCTTGCTCAAAGTGCGTTGATTGAGGCCCATGGAGACTGCGCAAGAGGCCAAAGTAGCCCCTAGGAGCCCTGGAATGGGAAAAGGATGAGGTTTTTGATGTGCAATTAGTGATAATCGTGCATCGCTAGGCAACCTGAAGGGGAAGCTTGAGCACTCGGTCACATCGGGAGCTAGGAAGCCATGGGAATAAAAAGAGAAAAATGCTAACATACAAAGGCGGGACCTGCGCACTAGAAATTGACAGTATTGATCGGGGTGCCCTTGAATGATAAGAGGTTTTGGAGAGGAGTGGAGCGATTCCATACACTGATCGATGCATGGTAGCCGGAGGTGAGAGAAAACCATCGTTGATCGTGCCCTGTTAGTCAAGCAAGTCAACTGCGTGAAACTTGCGTATGGCATCATATCTGGAGGGCCCAGATCGGACGGCTGAGATTGCACCCGATGAAATGAAGTGGAATCGATAGGGAATTAAGCTGTTTTCTAAAGGGATTTGGAATCCGTTTGACTGCCATGGTGGAGGAAGAATGCATCCATAGCGTAACTAAAGAAATGAACTGACAAAGCATGCTGGCACCATTTAGAGGAGGAATAGTGGCCACTCCTTGAGTGTTCATGATGACGCCGAACGCAGGGAGATCCAAGTGCAGCTGCAGAATGTGAATTGGCATAGGTGGAAGAGGAACTGAACAGGCATAGGGGTCGAATGGCTAAGGCCATGAACAGAGACAGTCGAATTGGTGGGAGTTGGAGTTAGAGTTGAGAAGAGTCCAAGCGACCAAGAGAGACAGTGAACAATGGACCCTGAGAGAAGGACTGAACACAGAGAATAGTAAAGATAAGCAGAAGAGATAGAGGGATGAGCTGACCATAGGTGGCATCGAGCACCAGAGAGCTTGAGGAATCAAGCCTTCCCATAGAGGAATCTGTTTGGATTGAGCATCACATTTGGCTCTTTCCACTGTAGACCAAAAGGTCATAGAGCTGGTAGGAAGAAAAAGAGTGTGTGCATGCCAAGTGGCTTGGGGAATCCAAGAACCACCCTGCGAAGAAAAATCTGCTTCAGGAGAACTCACATTGAGTCCCTGTATTGTAACTTCTCTGCTTAAATACACAATAAAATAAGGCCACCACTGAAGTTGGACTGGATACGTAGCCCTGGAGAATAGGGTGAACTCGTTATTAAAATTGCTTGTGTCTTTATGATTGCTTACTGTATTTCTCTGTTGTCTTTCCATTTTATTTGTCTGTGTATTGGCAATCTGATCGATCCATTGTTTCAATAACACAGAACTCACACCAGCACATGAGTCTGTAATACCTTAGTTTAATAAATCTTCCACTGATGTCACTCCTAGGGTGAATATCAGATCACTTCCATGGCTAACTCCCACTTCTTCCTGCTTTCGACCTGTGTTGCTTCTTCATAACATTCGGGTTCACCAGAATCAGTCAACAATAAATAATATAATGAAGGAGAGTATCGTTTAGGGGGTATACTTATCCTAGAAGATCTTCTAACACGACTTTCAGGTGTTTGGGGTGCCTTTTACTGTTGTTGTGGTTGTTGATTATTATTTTTTTCAGCCACCTTTACTTTTTCAGTGATCTCATGAAGAACTGTGTATTCCTTGTTTTCTTTTTCCTGTTTCTTTTCCTGCAATTGATTCTTATACAAGACCTTTTCATTGCATATTATATCTTTTCTCCTAATGATTTTGTGATTTTCATAATCATATAAGCGGTAACCAAAATCATAAACACCATATCCAATAAAGGTACATTTATTTGATTTTACCTCAATATTTGTATTATTTTCTTTATTAATATGGACAAAGGCCTCATAACCAAAAAGCTTTAAAAAAGAGTAGTTTACCTTTTTACCTGTCCATGATTTTTCTGGAACACCACCATCCAAGGAACTTGAAGGCCCTCTATTTATCAACAGTATCTACAGCATCTGCCCAAAATTGTAAAGGCAATCATGCATGCAATCTCATGCACTTTGCACGCTCCATGATTGTTCTATTCATCCTTTCTGACACACCATTTTCTTTTGGTGTTCTTGGAACTGTCTTCTCTCTACGAATTCCATGCTCGAAACAATACCTATCAAACTCTTTGCTGCAATATTCACCTCCATTGTCTGATTTGGGACACTTCAATTTCTTTCCTATCTCAATCTCAACCAAAGAGTTCCATTTCTTGAAAGTATCAAATACATCAGATTTATTCTGAATACAATAAAATCCAAGTTTTTCTAGTTGCATCATCAATAAAGGTAACATAATAATGAGAGTCACCAAGAGATGATACCCGAGCAGGTCCCCATACATCTGTATGCACAAGCTGTAATTTTCCACTCTTCTTTTCTTTCCCAACTCTGAGAAATCTAACTCTCTTTTGTTTTCCATAAATGCAATTCTCATAGAAGTCCAAATCAACATTCTTCAAATCGGGCAACAAATTCCTTGAGTGAAGAATCTTCATCCCCTTCTCACTCATGTGTCTGAGCCTATGATGCCATAATGCTACATCTACTCCTTTGGAAGTTAAAGCATTAATAGAGTTATAAATACCATTGCATAAATACAATGTACCAACCTTTTCACCTTTTGCTATTACCAGGTGTTACACAGTAATTTGTCACTGTCTTCATTCCAGTCTTCCTACTATGTCATGTGTCCAAGTCATACATGCTCATGTTAGAAAAATGCTCTCTGATGTTGCCAAGTGACCCACTTTTCCAAAGGTTTCTGCCTCATCACGTCTGTTGCTAAATAAATGCGCTGAAGGGTGCTCCAAAATAGCCCAGAAGCGCTACCATCGCAGAAGTGCACCCGATTCCCCCGACGGTCGGATTTCATGTGTCAGCGCGACTATCTCTTGTAAAGTTCAGTGATGACCTCACTAGCTACGTTATTCAATAACGATGTCAGCGCGAAAGGACAATTATGTTCCCACGATGATCCAGATTGGGTGAATTTGTTCCAAAAGTCAGCCTTCCAGATGACTCCAGACCTGGTTGTTGGCCTAGTTTATGTCGCCCTCCTTTCTCTGGCATGGCTATTCCATCATTTGTGCTACCTTCCTTGGAGATAATCTCATCCTCCCACCTTTCATGGAGACTTCTTCTCCTATTTAAACTCCCACCATTTCTATGTGCTGCTAGTTTTGGAGTTCTTAGTCTTTGGAATGGTTGTTGATAGTGCTGTTAGTATTTGTGAGTTTTCTAGATAGCTAGTGTGAGTGTGACAAATGTGGGATTGTTGATCGCTTGAGGAAGGTTGTGAAGTGCCCTTAATCTTGTGTAAAACTTGTGAGTGAGAGAGACATTCATGTTGGGAGATCCATCTTCAAGAGTGAATGCATGAGGAACATGCTGGCTGGATCCCTTCTGAGAAGGCTTGTGACGTCAAGAATTTGGTTGTAAGCTTACTCTTATTTCATTATTAATGCAATCAATGATGTTTTCCTATGTCTTGTATGTAATGTACTTGATAGCTCATGACTTCTTGACTTTGTGAGTAAATAGATCATTGTTGTTTCGGTTACATGCTTTGTTGTATTTCCTTTACATTGTTTCAGGTTGATTACTCATTAGGTGAAGGAAGCAGAAGCCGGAGCAGTACAACGGAACTCCATCGACCACCGGTTGAGGTAGGCCTCCAACTATGACTGTTTAAGGAAAGCTATTGTTGATCTGTCCTTTTTTGTGACTAGACCCACTCTAGGGCTAGAGGGGTTGCCTCTGTCCGCAGAGGGAACACTTTCCTGCATCACACCAGGGCTCCTTTGGTGACCTTACAAGCTTTATGTATGAAAGTTGTCATACAACCTTCACCGTCTAACTACCCTATTGAAATTAGATTTTTTTTTAAATCTGGAACATGCCTTACCTCCTTTAGTATCCATTGGTTTCCATTCTTTTTTTTTACAAGAACCTTACACATTCCAACAATTTTATAGGGTTTATCATCACCCAAATGAACTTGTCCAAAATCTCCTTGAACATAGTCATGAAAATATTTCTTATCAGGTGTGGCATGGAATGAGGCCCCTGAATCTACCATGCAGGAATTAGCAATATTTTTGAAAGAAAGAATCAAAGCATCTTGTAACACCTCACCTATCACATTTGCTTCATGATTGTTTTCTTGTTGTGCATCTCCTTCTTTTCCCTTCCGAGATATATGATCTTTCTTTAGGTGTCCTTTCTTTCTGCATTTCTAGCACAGTATCCCCGATCTGGACTTGGATTTGCCTTTCCTTGATTTACTGCAATATCCTGAGCTCTTTCCTCTTTCCATTCTTCTTCCTATAGACTCTACACTCAAAGCATTACCCGATGTCTCACGGGAGCTTTTCCGTCGCATTTCCTCGCTAAGGATAGCGCCAACAAAATCATCAAACTTTAAAGTACTAGATCCAAAACAGAGTTACTAATGGCCATTACTAAACCATTCCAACTTTCTGGAAATGAGCACCAGAATAAGAGAGCTTTAACTTCATCATCAAAGTTTACCCCTATAGAACTTAACTGACTTATAACTATATTAAAATAATTTAAATGGTCTGCAACAGATCCACCTTCTGACATCTTCATATTAAATAACCATTTCATAAGAAATACCTTGTTTGAGGCCCAAGGTTTTTCATATAGTTTCACCAATGCCTAAATCAAACCCTCTGTCATTGTTTCCTTCGAAATGTTGATTATCTTAAAATTAGACCCTGGAAGGCTACTTACCAGGAAGACCTTAAGTAACTATTTCAAACCTACTTTAGGCTGAGGCTTAGCCTCCCCAACCTGAGAGGGCTCTCTCAAAGGATTAATGATTTTTTATTATGATTAAGATGGCTAACTCTTGTGAAACAAAGATAGAAAAATGAGAGTGGTGGAAACACAATTAGAAAATATCCATTGGGCTTACGGAGTCAGATATGCTTCAGTATTAACAGTAAGGTTAGCTCTGCATAGAAGTCAAGGCATTCAGAATCCAACATATGTAGAACACACCAAACACATAGAAGGCCAGTATAGTTTACGAATATATGAAGGAAATTAGAGCACTGTTAGTGATTTCTAAGTAATCAGATATTCATAACACTATAGATAATAGGAAAAGAAAACACAAGACATTCATCACATTGAATTCTTTATGATTCTTAAGAAGCAAAGCCAGTACTGTATTACTAAAAACAAAGTCTTTTACATAAAGCCAAATATTAGAGCTTTTTTCAATAAATTTCCAACCCTTAGTACATTGCTCTTTCTCCTATATATAGAATTCTTTACAAAGTTGAGATTCCTCCTCCAGCATGAGGGGAACTTGAATTCTTCTTGCTATGTCACCTATTCACACTTCAACTAACTATTAAATACCACAACTACTAACTGGAAGTTTTTAGAAACCTAAGACAATTAGGAGTCTAACTCCACATCATGTTGTTAATAGCATTTATTACAATCAAAATTCTTTCCTTGACAAGTGGTTCCCTTCTATTTAACTTTGATGGATGTTTAAAACTCCTTGCTGGCCCTTAATGTCTTATCTCCTTTACTGCTCCTGCAAAGTAGGAAACTGCCCCTATTTTCCTGCTTTTGGTTTCCTCAAGGATATTTGAGACCAATTATCCATGATGTTTTTCTTTGATTACACAAAAGTGTATTGGAGTGCCATGTTCCTGATGTGCTGTAGACCCTTCCCATATAATCGTATGGAGACAAAACTTCTTCAAAGCCATTTGAAATGTTGTGGACAAAACTAGCGGTGATTATTTGTATGAAAAAACTTATAGTTCATATATCTTTTCCTCCACTTGTTTTACCTTTGCCAGTTGCTTGCACATTGTAAATGATCCTTTTTGACACTCCCCTTTCAAAAAACTTTGATTACTCAAAATTGGTCGACTGAGTTTAATTATGTAGCTTCAACAATTTCGTAGCGTGCTACAAAACTGCTGTGCATTATGCGTCATTTTCAGCAGTTTCGTAGTGCGCTACAAAACTGCTGTGTAATCACGAAACACAGTTTAACACCAAAATATGACTGTCTTGAGCCTCTTTTATCTTGACATATCCCTTTCAACTACCTTGAAGCTATCAAAACTGAGTATAGATGTATTATTCTTCAAGAAACTGTAACAAGGTAAATCATCAAAATTTTGAATATAACCTTACTTACTATGTGGTTTCCTTAAGGAGATCTTTCCCACTAGCCTAGCTATAGCTTCAACTCCTCAATTTGTCTCTTCATAACCCTGATCCCAGCTCTATGTTTCATATTAACTCTTCTGATAAATTTTGCTTCTTTTATTGCAGGAACTGAACATGTGTAGTATTGAGCATTACAGTCGACCACCTCAGGTATTTGAATTGTTTTGTCCTCCCACAGAGCCTCCATTTTGTCAAAATGAGATTCCTTAATTGCATGTTTCCTTGAGGCTTTCTTCAATCTAGCAATTTCCAGGTTTGCTAATTTCAACTTCTTTTTTAACTCTTGAACACTATATTCTTCTTGAGGGATAACTGCCTTACCTTTATCTTTTCCTTCATAAGGTTTTGCTATTTCCCTTGTTTCACTTGCTTCGAGTAGTGTCTCTTGTACCTGTCTTGAATGCCTCGTTACTGGTCTTCTTGGCTTAAAGACAAATTTAGCAACCGGGTCATCAAACTTGAGCTTTTTCGAGGCTTTGATCTTTTTGGTCTTATCCTTTCTTGATTTTATCAAATCTGCTTGAACTAAGGGAGATTCTTCAATATCAATAGCTTGTAGTATGTCATTAAGACTTCCCTTTGAAGCTGGGCTTTCTTCAGTAACCATTGTTTTTCCTTTTTCTTTGGCTAACTGGCTCCTTGGCATTCTTCTCTGAACTACTTCACCTCTAGATGATTCATGTACACCCTCTCTGATCTGAGTTTTCTCTTTCTGGGACTGTTGGGGTGTGTCTTGGATTATCAGTGGTTTGGTAGGTTCTTTTACCTGCTTCCTAGCCTTCAATTTTACAAATCTCCTGGATCTTGTTTCCCCATGATGGCCAGTTGCTGTTGGAGATTCTTTTGCAGCTTGAGGACTGAGACCAGTCTCGTTCTTGAAACCAGACATAAACATGAACATGGACCATTCTTTATTTATCTTCTGGAGCTCATGAAAAATTATCAACTTAACTAAGCCGTGATGAAACAACGAGGTCTCACAGGCTTCTTTCTTTAACTGGACCTTATCACACATTTTTCCCAGGCTACGAAACAAATAGAAGGGTAAATCAATAGAGATCTTTCCAGTGAAATGAAGAAGTAGCTTGAAGTGATAAGGATACACCTTATGATACCTCCCTTCGCAGGTGAAGTACCTCTGTATGCAGGTAAGCAAATTAGCGTATGAATCTTTGATAGAACTTCTGGGCATGGACTTGTTTAAGTCTGAATTGATGAACTCCAGTTTCAGAAATTCCTTATAGGGGGCCATGTCAAACTTGAAGTTTTTAAACCATTTTTCCTATCCCCTTAGAATCTCAGTGACTGTCGATATAACTTCTGGAAAGATTGGCAACTCAAGTACCCCAACCTTTGAATTCAATCCTGTGAAATTTAAAGCGAACGCCTTAGTTACTTGTATATGGACTCCTTGAAGTTTTTCGCAAAACCTCCAACAACCAACCTATTTGAAGGCTTGTGCAACTTCATCATTCTTTAGGATGTTGTCTAAACCCTCAGGTTCATTCCTAAAACATCTGTCTGACCTATGCTCTTTTTTCTCTGCAGATCGCTCCATGAAACTCCAGCAGTATGAAAATTTGAAAGATTGGCACTGTCTCACACTTTGATCACTGCCTCTCTTGAAAAATGCCTTGCCTGATAGCTGGCTCACCTAATTTCCAAGGAATTCAAATTGAACGCTTGACAATTTATTCCTTACATATGAATCTAACCACAAATCATGACCATGACTGCTTGGCTTTTCTTGAAACTTGAAATCTGAGTGTACCAAGGTACCTAACGACTCTAATGATGAAGATAAGTGGTTGGACATGATAGGCGAAGTGTAAAAACTGACAATTGATGATGTAAACATAACGAACCTTGATGGATATGACAGCTGAGCAGGATTTGATATGGATCCACACGAATCCCCAATTTCGTAGTGCAACCAGTGTAAAACCTGGGTTTTGCGCTACGAAAATGTCTAAACTCGTTTCCGCGCTACGAAAACACCTAAACTGCTTTATAACACATTAGAACCCTAAAACAAACTTGATACAAGGAATCTATGTGGATTGTGGGACCAGTGATGAATGAGAACAGATTATTTACCTTTATGTAACCATACCACAAAGATTCTAAAGACCTAGACACTACATTGAACATGGAAAAACTGAACTTGGACTAACACCTAACCTTCACAAACAAACTGATGTGAACAATTTGGTAATCGCTTCTTAAGTGATAACATGACCGACACTGCGAAGCATAACTGTACTGTTCTGAGTGCCTTTTCTATCAAGAATTTTCCATTCTACATCTGTCATAGTCATCAGCTTCTTTGCTTTTCCGCTCTATGGTAGGTACAGATCTTTCTAATACAGATAATATTCCATCTACATCTTCCACAGTGGGAAGTTTTGACTATTAAATTTATCAACCCTGAACTTACCTTCTTCTGCCATTTCTCCCACTCAAATGAGGAACCCTTCTTTCCTGTGAGTTTATCAGCCAAATAGACCTTCGACTTTGATACCAGTTGTTAGAAAAATTATAAAATGACAGAGAAATGAAAGACATATAATATGTGGAAAAACACAAACACATAAAACTAGAGAGGCACAGATATACGGGGTTCACCTAGTTTGGGCTACGTCCACCCCGAATAGCCAGTCCTTCCTTTCTATTATCCAACAAAATGAAGAGACACAACCTACAACAGATCCGCTGTAATATCCTCTGTTTTCTCTCACAGTCTCACCACTCTATTTATCGCTCGGAGAATACACATCTATTACACGACCTCAATACAATGCCCTCATACAAATAGAGGGGTTTCCTTCTAGGTCAAAAAACCCTAAACTAAACATAAATTATATCGTCAGATCATCCATCTAATGAACAACCAAGATTGACTAGAAATTACTATACTTTTACAATGCAATTTTACGTCTGTTTTTATCTTCGAGGGCACTACCCCTGAAACCCCTGCACCCCCCATGCTAAGGGGTGTACAATCTTCCTCAAGTATGCATCTGGCTGAAACAAAGACCTCTGAATTAGGATGATAATCATGCTCCACACCCAACAGATTTGTATTAATATAAATCAAAGTAAAACTTACAAACTGAGACTTGACGCCATAAACCTCCTTGAAGGGTCCTGTCGGTATGTCTTCGTAAGCATTTACTTGTGAACCATCTCCCAAGGGAGCATATGACTCTCTCTTCTATCCAAAAGGGTTGATACTAGAAAGCTTTCAAGCCAACTCTACTCAAGCATCTCTCAAATCAAAATACAAATGAGGCTACTTCCACACTCCAATAAAACTCTCTACCTCTACTCCTCTCTTAGAAACTTGAAACTATCAAATTACATCTAGCTATTATCCAGTTACATCCAAGCTAGCTGATGTTATTCATGGAGGAGATATTTATAGGAGGGAGAGGTCCCATGAGAGCAGGAAGGAAGGGCTTATCTCTTAGGGAGGTTGCACAAAAGGTGGAACAACTATCCCAGAGGAGAAAGGCGAGCTCGATTGACCCAAAAACTAGCCCTAGGACTGCCCATGAAGCAATTTCATCTCGAAGTTCCGATGATTTTTTGAAGAACTTGCCAAATCTGGCTCATCATGGGTGCAACATAGGGACAGAACAAAGACTTCAGTAGGGCTAGTGTTAACTTGACCATCTTTGTGATGGGGATAACTTCTGACTCACAACGACCCAGAAACTTAGGTAAAAAGGGTCTTCTTCAGGGATAATGAAATGAGGCACTCTTCCTGAGATTGCAAGGAAGGTAATGACACATAATTGGCAACATGAAACAACATAGATGTCAGTAAGATGGAATGGTAGTATCCGGAATCAGGGAATGTAGGGTCAGTGACAAATTACTATGTAACAGATGCCCCCTAAAGCATGAAGGCCGAGAGAGTGGGAGGGGTGAAATTCTTTATGAATCCATAACTGAAATAGAATATCCTCACGGAGAACTTGTAGACGCAAGTACAACTGATATCTCTGATACATGAGTACATAGTGAAAGGAAATACATGTGCATAAGGCATGGGCATAGCCATCCAGAAGATAAATATAAATGGTCTATGGTATGGGCATAGCCATCCAATCAGAAAGAACACAAAAAATGACTCAGGTATGGTCACAGCCATCCAATCAAAAGAGTCATGTATAAATCAATCCATGCAACTTGGACTTGTGTAATCTGATCCCAGGGTCTTGAATCCCAACCTGTCCATGGTACAATTTCTAATATGTGAATAGATGTGTTGAAGTCGAGCACACTAGAAAATCACTTGATTACTAGCCAATGATGTGAACAGTTAACAAGCGTGAGAGAGACCACCAGTAATGTCAATGGTTCTCAAGGTACTCCTACTACAATCCACAAAGTGTGAAAAAATGATCTAGAGCTGAACACTTGTGAAATCACGCGATCGAAGACCAATGATGCAAGTCTGTCGTCGAGTGCAAAGGACTTGCCATTGAGGCATGCAAGCTCCAAGATACTAGAAGAGAGTCTCTAGGTCAACTTCTCAGATAATGAGCTGAAGTCGATAGGAAGCGATCGATCAAAGGAGGGCCATAATGTTTCCCACATCATTGACGCGAGACAAAGGAAAAAGATGATTGTGAATGAGACAGAGAATCTAAGGAAGGTGTGTAAGGTTACAAACTACAGAAGGATTAAGCTCTTGAACATATCGGCGACACGACCCTAGAATTTGGTAGCATTTTGGTACCAAGGGATCAAAGGTCATGACGATGTAGTAGGGATCAGATGAGATGAGGCAAAATGAATAACCTAAAGCCTAGAAGGCAAATGATATAATGAGGATATCCCAACTCAAAATGAAGAAGAAAGAATGTCGATGTCCAAGAGTGACAAGCTACTGTAATAACTAATGAGATCAATAGAATGTTTCCAAATTTTCCCCCACCATTTCTGGCGAGTACCCCAATTATTATTGAAATACAATCTTGAAGGGGATGGCATATGCTTGTAAGTTCATCCTTCGGACGAATCCAACCTAGTGAGTTTTAACGAGCCCTAGGAAGGAGAAACTCGATCTCGTCATGATGACAAGTCCAATGTCGTCAGGGTTTAACGAGTCTGACATAGGTAAAACTCAAAGTCTTTTTCATGTTTAGAGAGATTGAAAAAGACATGGAAAAGAAAACTCCAAAGGTTCCTTTTCGTAAATTTGTCTCTCGAACCCGAAAAGGTAGAAAATAATATCCAAGGGAACCTATTGACCATGAAAGATCAACATATACCTTTTTCGTAAATAATCTATCCCAACCCCAAAAAGGGGTAAACGTATACTAGGTAGATGACGCTTCGCAGCCTTTAAGAAGTTTAAAGCGACAGGAGCTCGATGATATTTTCATATTTCGAGAGTTAGAAAAGAGCTTAAAGATGAATCCAAGAGGGACTTTTTTGTGTTTTTACTAAGTCCAAAAAAGTATAAAATATAACTCACAGGGTAGTCACCAGGGTTCACGAAACCTGTTGCTACACAAAAACAAGCGTAAGATCCATTTTTGATAAAAATACATGAAATAGTAAAAAACCCTAATTTACAAACCCTAATTCGACCAAAAAGGCTTATAAAAGATTCATTTGGTCAAAAAAAAATTCTTTTCACCATTTTACCTCAAAGTGAAAAATTTACCCTCGTGCATTCGAAATTTCAATGGTCGACTGGAGAAAGAACAACAACCTGTTAGCAAATTCATCTGGGCCAGGTAAGCTCTAATCATTTTCTTGCATTTTTACATAGACAATACTTCATTTTTGATGGTTTGACCCACCTCCAAGGAAGGATTTAGGGCCAGCATATGCGCAGCAGTTGTCACGAGTTGCCAGCTCGGGACTGCGATGACCCAAAATCTTCCATAGGAAGAAAAGGGGGTCTCCGCAATTGTACACGGAAAAGTCGCGAAGATCCCAATTTTTCCTAACAGGTGATTTTGGCTCGGTACACCTGTTTGAAAAACAAACACGCCAAGCATCGATTCTTAACATTTCTCAAAATTGAATCCATTTCTTTGGATTTTAAATGCAAGCAAAGTATTTATAATGTGTAGGAAGAAAAGTGGTGATTGAGTGGAGAGAATGAGAGCATACTAGCGATTATGAACTAGCCACGAGAGACCAAGACTTTTTGGATGTGCTCCGGAACTATAGTCTGCTGAAATTTTTCATGGTGCCTAGTTTAAGGGTACATCTAGACCATAGAAAATTTTAGGGGAGAATGTTCACCCTGTTGGATACCTATACCAATAGGTTTCATATTTCATCATTGGCAAGAGAAAGTCCAAATATGCTCTGCTTTGAGTTCACAAAGATCCCATATTTCCTAAAGAGAAAGAAGGTGTGTAAAGTGTTTCAAATGTTGATGACCTTATTTCAAATTTTGATGGATGATCCAACAGTCTAATCTGGATCATGCCATGTGTTCAATTTTGTGTTGTAGACTAGAGAAAGAAGTCTGTCCAAACTGTTTAATCTTGGCAGACAACTAGTTTAGGTAGAGAAGAAAAGGATCCCAACAGCCTAATCTGGGACCTTGGAAGAGATAAGGGCAGAAGTAGATAGAAAAGAATAAAGAAAAAGCCAAAGAAAAGAAAAGGCAAGTAAGGGTTTGCAAGTCCAAGTGCACCCTCCAATGGAGAAACAAAAAATGCTAGGAAAATAGCTGGGTAAGTAGTTGTGGTTGCAGAAAGGGCATTTTCACCATTGCACATATGTCAAAATATGTATTGCCAAGGCAAAATCTATCAATGGACAAAGTGGTCAATTCCATCAAATTGCAGCAAGGAGCATGACTAACCTCCCTTTCCCCCTTCACTCCATTATTAACATTCCCTGTTCAGCTGAGATTCATGGGAAAGATCATGGTTTTATGGTGGTTCTTGTTCATACAAAGGCCACATTTCTTGTCTAAGATCTTTTCATTTTGATCTACTCTCAAAACTAAATCAATTTCAGATAAACTCAGTGAGATCCCCTTCATTTGCTCCCTCATTCATATTAACCTCTAATTCTACTATATAGCTCCCCTATCTTACCCTTCCCCTAATAATATTAACACTATGGTGTATAAAGCCCCAAATTCTATAAATACTCCTCCTCTTGGCATTATAGCCATATGTTCTTCAAAAGGAACCAAAGTGACCTCTGGTCACCTTGGTGAACCTATCACGTCCCATTCCCCCTTTGCTACAAGCCAACTTGCTCCTCAAACCGCCATTTGCATTGAAAAAACCCTTATAAACCCTCTTTTACCCTTAAATCCTTGCAAAAATTACCCAAAGTCTAAAAAGCCCGCCTCTGGCACATTTCCAAAGGGTTAGCGCGCAGTTTGTTTAAATGGAAAAACATTGAAAAACCATTAAAAAACCCACAACCCAAAGTTTTCCGCCCGCGCATATACTCCGAGCACGTTGTTGCTCCGCCTACCGTCGGATCAGGTCCCGAGGATCCGACGATCCACAGTAATATCGGAGCAGCCCCCGCAGCCGACCGTTAACGCCCGAGAAGGTGACGTTGCGTCACGTCAGGGCCACTCCACGCGTCGCGCGATGAAGGCTCTCGGAGCCGGGTCTGACAGTTCTGAGACCGTACCTAAACCGCCCCGAGAGACCGTAGCGGCTAGCCTTAACTGTAACCGCTACGGTCCTAACCGCCAACTGTTTTCCACCAATACATCGCCACGTCATGTCTGCTTGTCCTCACCCCTGTTATTCGTCCACCTGGCCGCTGACATGGCTGCCACCGCACCATCCCCCATGGACCAACAGTGTACTGACACGTCACCCGATGACGTCAGCTGACGTCACTTGACCTTGACCCACCAATGACGTCATGCTGACGTCATCACTAAAAAGCGCCAAAATCATAAAAAGCCCATATTAAGCCAAAAAACGTCTATTTTTCCATTGTTTGCACATTTCTCTACTGTTTTCTCTGCATGAGCGTTTACGTCCTAAAAACTCTGCCAACCTGCTCAATTGACCAAGACGACCTCCACAGCATCAACCGTGCGCGCCCATGCGACCTCTGTTCGTCAATTAACAGGTATTTACCGCTTGCTGCCCTCCATACGCCTGTTATTGAAATTAAAGTCACTCAGAGGGCTAAGGAGACCTTAAAAGTTATATTTTCACCGGCCATTTCCCTCTGCACATCCACATTTGCAACTGTGAAGTCCAAAAACATCGGCCGAGCCTTAATACCTGTAATTTCGCTCAAAAACATCATTCACTGCGTATTCCCGGCAAATTTCTGGTTAAACTCAATTCACCCGCTAAAAGAGGACATAGTGAGACCATAGAGAAGCCCTGCTCCTGAAACAAACAGTATTTCAACTGCTGTTGTGTAAATTCCTCCTCTGGTATCTGAGATACAAACTGCTTTTACAGAAAATCACTTCTATTCTGTGTTGCTTCCATTAAACCATCCACCTACAATTGTTGAACTCTGAAGAAGATCATGGAGACTCACATTGCTCTCAACATCAAGCCCCTCAATGCCCCTCACCAGGAATTGGAGTGGAAAGCCCTGGGAGATATGGATTACCAAATGCTAGACTGGTTTCTTATGGGCTCCAAATACAATATCCAGATGCTGAATGAGTTGAAAGCCCAGCACCTGAGTGGAGCAGACATCTTGGGGATTTGGGACTCAAACCTGCCAATCTACAACCTCCCCCAGGTAAATCCTATGCCAGAGTTGATATACAGCTGCCAGGAATGCTATGACCCAAATCAAAGAGCTGTCATCAGCCCCACAGGCTCAGTCCTGTTCCAGATCACCCCAGAGAGTATTAATGAGATGCTGCACTTCCATACTGCCAAGCAATTGACCCCCCTCAATATGCAGAATTTGATAAAGAAAGGGAGCAAGCTGTCAATTGACCAAATCATTAAAATCAATCAGTTGTTTGTAAAACCAGGCTCTGAATCAGTCAGAACTCCTCCTATTGGATATCAGTACTTGAATGAATTGGGCAGGATGTTAGTGGATTTGATCAGCTATGCCCTAGGATTCAAAGGAATGGAGGATGTGGATGAAACCATAATAGCAATCCTGTCTCTATTCTCTCCTGGTAAGCCCCCAGCTGTGCATTATGATTATGCTACATACATTGCAGATAAAATCCATGACCAGTTTATGAACTTAAAGAGAGAAAGATTATTCAGGTATACCTCATACATATACCACCTCTTCTTGTTTTATCAACCAGCTACCTTCTCTTTTCCTTTGAAGCAACTCAATGCCCAAGGAAATCCAAGATCAGTGGTGTTCTGGACCTCTGTCTTCCACTATACATCTGTGTCACCTTACACATACAATGAGTTCATTGACTTATTCATTTATCCAGCCTTGACAGTATTGCATGGTATTCCTCCTCCAAGGCTAACTGATGACATGAAGAGAGTTCTTCACCTAAACAAAACCTATAGCATTGGTAATTGGTACTTCTACCAAAACCACACAGTCATCAGAATATATGGCTGTGAGTTGACACCTTTTAGATTGCCAAGGTATGTCCCCATGAGGCTTTTTGCCTTGGAATATTTCAGACAGTTTGGCAACTCAGACTACCTGCATTTTCAGAGCAAGAACAAGAAGTCACAGCTAAAGGTGAGGAGCCAGCTGGGTCCTTTCCTATATAACAGAAAAGAGGAGGGATGGAAAGAGGCAAACACTATCCTGGAAGGCCTCAGACTGCAAACTAGTTTTGAATGGATACCCTATGACCCCAATCATTTTGTCTCCCTCAGGAGGATAAAATACAAATTGGGTGGCTATGCACACAAGAGACAACCTGAGATTGAACAGTATGCCAATGCATTAAGCTGGGAAGAGGGTACCTTAGAAGAAGAAATAACTGCTGAAGAGCTTCTAGAAAGAGAAGCTAGAAATATACAAAAGCAAGCTGACTTGGAAAATTGTGGACAGGTTCCTCATTCATACAGAAGACAGCTTGGAGCAGCTACTACATCATCAACAACACAGCAGCAAACTGCCGAGAAGGCACCGCAGACAGCAAGCAAAGATAAAGGGAAGCAGGTGGAACGGCCACCTCCATTAACAGAAGAACAAGTGGAGACATTGCTACAACAGCAAGAAGAGATGGAACAGCAGGAACAAGGGCAGCAGCAAGAAGAAATGCCACTTAAGGAACAGCAACCCTTGCAGCAAGAAAGGGTGATTGACACTCCTAGTTCCACTGAGCAACAGGCTCAGAATATAGTGCCTCCTAGGGCAGAAACTACCTTTGATACATCGGTCCTCCAAACCCCACAAAAGGAGGACTTAACCAGGAAAAGAGATAGAGAGACTCCCCTGACTTCATCCATCGATCAGGGAGAGAAAAGGCAAAGGTTGAATGACTTCCCAGAAGATGATGAGGCAATAAGACAAGCATCGGGCATGGGCCCACCCAGCCGAGAAGTATCAGCCAGTTCTTTCCAGCATGAACATGATAGAGCTATGGGAGGGGAGGTCAGCTCCTCCAGCCAGCACAAAGAAGGACAGGTAAGCATCAAACAGCAGTTTATCGACATTAAAAGGAGGAGTGATCCTATTAAAGTACAGCTGTACAATCATTTGCTGAACCTGGCTCCCACCAATCAGCAAAGACTCATGTCTGCCTTTGATGTAAGTGAAGGCAAAATGATCATGAGTCACTTCATGCCCACAACTCTGCATCCCCAATCTACCTCGGATTACCTACGGACCAACATGGAGGTACTGGCCAAAGATATACACCCTATGGATAAAATCGAACTGCATAAACAAACTGGTGAAATGGTGTATGCCTCCTTGGCAGATGAAACATTGGAAAACTACAAATTGAAGAGCAGCCTTGATAATACAGCCTCTCAGCTGGAATTGGAGAGAGCATCATCACAAGCCAAGGACAACAGAATCAAGTCCTTGGAGGAGGTAATTATAGAAATAGGACATGATCCTAAAGATGTTAAAGGTATCCAAGAACTGTTGAAGATAAGGGATCAAGACATGGCTGCCTTAAGGAAGAAAATCAAGCTCCCAGCCACCATCCATCCTCAAACAGATGAAGTTGCTCAGCAAAGGCTAGAAAAGGATGCTACGGATTTGATGATATCCTTATACAAGGAGCTGGTTCGGATTCAAGACCAGCTAGGACAATCAGAAGCTGCAAAGGCAGCATTACAGACAGCATTAAAACAGAGAGAAGAGGGCCAAACTTCCCAGCCCCCTCCGGAAGTAATCAATCTTGAAGAAGCTCCTCCAACTACTACTCTTCCTCCTCAGCAGACAGGAACTACAGCACCATCTACAGCAACAAATACGCCAACAACAGAGCAGACTCCTAGTCTGGATATGCAGAAGCTGCAAGCTGAGATCCGAGTTCTTGAATCCCAAATGAAAGAGCTTGATGAAGTCAAAAGGTCTTTGACTAAGGTAAATGAAAGATTTGATAAGAGCAAGCAGAGTGAGGCTGCAAAGGAAAGGGAAATAAAAGCTCTAAAAAAGAGAATAGCTGAACTAGAAAAAGAGCTTGCACTAGAAAAGGTAACAGCAGAATTAAAAGCAGTCCTCTGGGGCAACATTGGTCGATCCATCACCAATCAGTGGCAGTATATTGAGACTATGGATGAGCAAATAGTACTCATCACAAAGGCAAACAAGGAAATACACAGAGCAAGAGCAAGCCTTGGCCACATGCCAGATGCTGCCAGCAGAATGATCAATATTTTAAATAACAAGACAAGCTCTCAACTGGCCACCATGGGAATTACTAACAGGACTGAAACAATCTCAGTAGTTAAAAGAGTCCTGACACTAAGAAGCCTAGTTGGAACACTGGAGAGGAGAACACAGGACATGCAGACCGAAATCAACAAATTCCTGGACAGATTCCTGGCATTACAAAACAGAGGCCTCCCCAGCATTTTAAGCAGTGTAGGAAGACTGCTTACCCTGGAAAATTACATCAAAAGGGTGGATGCCCATGCTGCAGCCCAAATTGCAAAACAGCCCAGTACCTCAGCAGAAGCAGGGCCAGCATCAGGACAGAATTTGTATGATAGGGTGGATAACCTGTTTTTTATCATGAATGAAATTGATCACCTGTTTGATACACCACCAAATTTCTTTAAGTATACAGAAGCAGATGAGACTATGGGGGCAATCATAAATCATCAATTGCCCACACAGGAAGTATGGAGGAATTTGACACAGATAATCTTATCAAGCCAGAACCTGTAGCGCTAATTTCCTCCAGTTTATGAACAGTCATGAACAGGCAGAATTTTGGTGGATAACTCCACAAGGAAAAGACAGATGCTGAGCCAGCTCGGCAGAGCTATTTACTCACCACAGCAGCAATCACAATCACAGGTGGCAGACCCAAAATACAGCGCACGAGCCATAAAGTCGGGTTCTCCAGCATTTGATCAAAGTATCCCAACCGACTTAGCAGCTCCCAAAGGCCAAAATATCTTCTGACAGAACATCAAGACGCCTTTATTTTGTATTCAATGCTGTAATAAATTTCTGATAATAATATCTCAAAAGTGGGTGAGAACATTAAGTCTGAGATAACTTAGAACTCAGATATTTTTGTAAAATCGTATGTATATATTCGCCCCTCACTGAAGCTCGGGGGGTTGTTGTTATTTTCATTTTGGGAGATCTCACTTGCTGTAAAATTCTCAGAGAAATAATACAAAGGGTGAATGGAATTTCCAAGACTTGGCGTACCTTGATGCATTGTGACGAATGGTGAATGTTGCAGGATTCCAGAGTGTTTCATAAAACAATAAGTCTTTCTTAAATCTCTGTGTTACATGTTTTTCGAGTCTTTTGTTCTCTTTTATTGTTTAAATGTTTTACACTTAATAGCAAAGTAGAAGAATAGTTCCAGGATTTAATCACTGATTACCCTGAACTCAATCTGAGCTATTATCTATGTTTTCCTCAGATACAGTGAATGAAGTGTAATTCTTAATTGCTGCACTTTAAAACTATATCTTTTACAGTGATAGACATTCCCAGGGATTCAAGTTTGCTCCTGAGACATCTATCCGTTTCTCATATCTAGTTTGGTGGAAATACTTAAATACTTTAGTGAAAATTCTTAATTGCTTTCACTGGTTTTTTCACCTGTTTGTGTTATAAATCAAAAATTTTGTTGTATGAAGTATCCAAATGGCCCTGTAAGTTTCACCAATTCACCTCAAGGTTTCTAGACACCTACAGCCATAGACTCCATTGCCCAATGATATTTGACTCTTTGGACATTATATCACAAGACCTGAAAGAAAATCTTCAACCAAAACATAAACAAAACCTGTGCGTAATACCTAGCCTAAAACACTATCATAACAGATACAAATCATAAAGAGAGAGCCCTCTCTGATCACAGTTTGGCTAGAAGCAGTGATCAAAAGATTGGTTAGTGGTTACCCCGGCCGTATTCCCTTGGGAGTCATAGGGAACAACCTGGGTGTTAACATAATTGGCGACTCCGCTGGGGATTTCTTAAGATTTTTCAATTACTATCTATCTTCCAGAGCTACCATCAAGCCTGAAACTAGCCAAGAGGCCTTAGAACTGTTTCTGTAATACAGGGACAGCTTTAGGGAAGAGCTAGTTAGGGAATCTTCATCCCAGCTTTGGAACATATATAGCCATTCCAAAATTCGCATCTAGTCCTTGCATATATAAACTTCTTGTACAAATTCAAAAGAAATTAGAAGCTGGCTCCCAAAAGAAACCCAAGGCACACTAGGGAAAACCCTGACCCTAATCAACCTATCATTGTTGATAATCCAAATATCATTCCAAAGAACATTAGGAGACAGCAAAAGCAGGAGAAGCCTGCTGAGTCAGATATAATTTCAGATCAGCCTATCTGCATTCCCACACCCTGCAAAGTTCTTTTCCGGTCCACTCCAAGTTCCCCTAGTTCATCATCAACACCTCAAAGTTCTCCTCTTACATCTTCACCCACTGCACATACTCTTTCAACCAGTTCCCCATTTGTTACCCATCCCATTAACCCTGTTACACCAGTAATCCCTGCTGTCCCATTTATTCATGTCAACCCTGTAAATCCCATAAACATGGCCAACAGGTATGCACCTCTGCAGATACCAGCTAATGCTCCAGCTCTACCCCAAGACTACCAAACCAAAATCTCATTTTTTGACTCCCATGGCCCTTTGACAGCTGTCCAGCATGCTAAGAAGATGCAAGACCACTTTGAGACCTATGAAATAGATGATAACAGTGTCAGGATGAGAATTTTTGTTCAAAGCTTAACTGGGGATGTTAGAACTTGGTTCAGATCCCTCAATGCAAACTCCATTGCAACACCTGATCAGCTTTACGAAGCCTTTACTGAGAGATGGGAGAAGAAGAAAGATCCTCTCCACATACTTGGTGAATATAACACTATTAAAAGAGGTCCCCAAGAAACAGTTTTGGAATATTGTGCTAGGTTTAACAATGTATATAATGCTATCCCACAGAACTTAAGGCCCCCTCCTGATTTGGCCCTGTATAACTTCCCTGACGGTTTTGATTCTGATATGGCCTATCAATTGAAAGAAAGAGACCCCCCCACCCTTGCAGAAGCTCAAAGGGTTGCAGTCACTGTAGAGGCTAACCTAATTGCCAAAAGAAACAGGGCAAAGTTGGAAAAGAAGACTGGCTTCAGAGAAGAACCCTCAGGTTTTGATCAAAAGCTGGATGCAATACTAAACAGCATGAAAAGATTGGGTGAAAGAGTGGAATCAGTTGAAAGAAAATCATCATGGGAGGCATCACAAAGCAACCCTCCTAGAAACCCGAATTTTAGGAGACCTCAGAACCCAAACATAGGAAAGACAAGTGCTGACCAAGACATTAGACCCCCTTTTCAAGAAAACTATGCAGAAACTTCCACAGCCAATCAGCTCAATGAAGATCCTGAAATCAACTTAATGGGTCTGGATGGTAAAAGCCATGTTTTCCTAACACAAGAAGACCATGAGGAGGATGAAAGCAAAACATTCCAAACTAAATCAGGAGAATCCTTTGACTTTAAACAAGGATATGATACTGCTGTCTATGAAGTCCATAAACAGTATAAACTGAGGAGTAGGACTGTGAATGTAAACCAGCCCGACAAGATAAAGGATAAACAGAGGTCTAAAGAAACCATGATCACAGAACCCGATGACAAAATAAACCTTCCTGCAGAAGAAATTGTAGTTGAGGAGGTTACTGAACTGCTGTCCCCACTACAACAGCCCATGGCAACTTCGCCCTCTCACCCTGATTCAAATCTTACCCCTCAAGACATGAGTAAAAGGGGCAGGTCTCAAAATCAAGATGAAATCCAACAAGAAGATTTAACGAACAAAGAAAAGACTGGTATCCGTGACTCTAAAACCCAAGTTGACAAACCTTTTGACCTAGGCACAGAGATTGGCAAGCTAAAAATAGCAATTCCTCTCTCAGAGCTAGCCAAGCATGACATATACAAACAACAGATCAAAAAATCCCTTCAACTCACTACTAGCAAAGATGATGTAAATGTGCTAGATGACACTCCAGAATTACTGTTTGGCCCAGAGGTAGATGGAAAAACAATAGTCACAGGGGTCTTACCTTTTTATGTCAGCCTGCATGTTCATGATAAAATACTGCATAATGCAATGTTCGACTCAGGCGCCTCTCACAACCTTATGCCAAAAGCAGTCATGGAAAGATTGAACTTGGATATAACAAGACCATACAAAGACCTGTTTTCTTTTGATTCTAGCCAAGTCAAATGTTTAGGCCTAATAAAAGATTTATGTGTGTCTCTGGTTCAATATCCCAACAAAACCATTCTAATGGATGTTGTAGTCGCTGATATCCCACCCAAATATGGGATGCTGTTATCAAGATCATGGGGAGCCAAGCTCCAAGGCTCCCTGCAATTAGATATGTCATATGCCACTATCTCTGTCTTTGGGCAACCAAAAAGACTGTACAGGGAAACACTCATGAAGTATATGGTCAGCAGTGAAGAAAAGCCTCAAAACTTTCCAATATATGCTGTCCATTCGGACGTAGACTCCTTCATCCTCTTTAATGACAGCACAAGCCTCTCAAACAATGACATTAGGACCGAAACACTCATACAAGAACAAAACATTGATCAAACAAGTATCACCTGCCAAACATCAATCAGCCCAACAATACACAGTATCCCTCCTCTAGTTGTCAAAGATTGTCAAAAAAGTGATGAAATTGTCCTAGAAAACAAATGGGAAAAGAAACCCCAACTCATGCTCACATTGCCACCCCATGAACAGAATTTTAAATCTCCTGTTCAGCAAGACATCCTGTGGGTCCTAGAATTTGATGGCTCAGTTAACAAGTTAGGGGCAGGAGCTGGAGTGTGGATACATAACAAAGAGAAAGACTATGCAGAAGGCAGGGCTTATAGATTGAATTTTAGATGCACTAACAATATGGCAGAATACGAAGCTCTGTTGCTGGGCCTAAAGCTAGCAAAATCACTACAAACTCCTAAACTCTCCATCATGGGAGACTCTGATCTAGTAATTCAACAAGTAAAAGGAAATTTTGTCACCAATGACAAAAGATTGAGGTCCTACAGGTCTGCTGTAATTGAAATATTGGAGACTTTCTCTGAGTTCTTTATCACAAAAATTTCAAGGGGCCACAATCTCCACGCACACAGTTTGGCAACATTTGCCAGCACCTTCAGATTCCCACTAGAACCCAATAACTGTTTCACAGCCGAGGTCAAATACAGACCCTCTATTCCAAACAATGTCAAAGAATGGCAAGTATTTGAGGATGACATGCAAATAAACAATTTTTTAACCTTGCAACAAGAGTTCACAGGATTAAATATTGATATTGATGGAGCAAGTCAATCACAAATACTTGAGTCAGCAAGTCAATCACAAATACTTGATGGAGCAAGTCCATCACAAATACAGTTTCAACAGTCTGCTCACCCAATGTCACCTAGAACAGCAAAACAATTACTGACTCCAACCATTTTCAGCAATGAAAACATTCAGCAAATTCACCAAATTGACTGTGAAGAGATGAGCAACGCCGAAGCTGAAATCATACAACTCAAAGACAATTTCCTTCCAGTAGGCCTTACCCCATTAGAAGACATTTTTGATTCAAATGATGTCCCCAGGAAACCAAAAATGCAGCCATTAGATGCAGCAATTGAAGAATGCAACATTGGTACCACTGACAAGCCTAAAATAATAAAGCTATCTGCCTCTTTGCCCCCTGATCAAAAGCCCAAATACATTGATCTCTTTAAAGAATTTCAAGATGTTTTTGCTTGGGGATATGAGGATCTAAAGTCTTATGATACCTCTGTCATCCAGCACACCATTCCCCTCAAGCCTAATCAAAAACCATTCAAACAGAAATTGAGAAGGATCAATCCTGTGCTCCTTCCTTCCATTGAAAAAGAATTACAGAAAATGTTCAAAGCCGGTATCATAGCACCAATCAGGTTCTCTGAGTGGATTTCAAATTTGGTCCCTACAAGAAAGAAAACTGGTGAGATTAGACTTTGTGTAGACTTAAGGAATTTGAATCAAGTATCACTCAAAGATAACTACCCTTTACCCAAAATGGATCACATTCTTCAAAGAGTAGTAGGGGCTTCAAGGATATCATTGCTTGATGGATTCTCAGGCTTCAATCAAATCCTAGTGCATCCTGATGATCAAGACAAAACTGCATTTACAACCCCATGGGGAACTTTCAAGTATGTGAAAATGCCCTTTGGATTGAAAAACGCAGGGGCAACGTTTCAAAGAGCAATGGACATTGCTTTTGCAAAAGAGATTCATGACTTCTTGGTCATTTACTTAGATGATCTTACACCCTTTTCAAAATCTGACCAAGAACACTTGAAACATTTGAGACAGATTTTCATAACATGCAGGAAATATGGTATTTCCTTAAACCCCAAGAAGTCATTATTTGGCTTGGAAGAAGGGAAACTCTTAGGGCACATTATTTCAAAAGATGGCATAAGAATTGATCCGGACAGGATACAAGCTATCCTACAAATGCCTCACCCAAGGAATGTCAAGGAGTTGCAAGGATTCTTAGGGAAAATAAACTTTTTAAGAAGGTTTATCCCTAATTTAGTAGAATTAATCAGATTACTAAACAATATGCTAAAGAAAGATTCAAAGGTCAAATGGACTGTTGAAGCAAAACAAGCCTTTGAAAGTATAAAATTGGCCTTGACTCAAACCCCAGTGTTAACCAATCCTCAGTTTGACAAAGACTTTATCATTTTCTCCTTTGCCTCCCAACATACTATTGCTGCTGTTTTATTACAGAAAGATGACCAAGGGAGTGAGAAGCCTATTGCCTTTTTCAGCAGAGCTCTCAGAGATGCCCCTCTAAAGTACCAAATAATGGAGAAACAAGCCTATGCTTTGATCAAAGCTATTAAAGACTTTAGGATTTACATCCTTTACTCCCATGTTGTGGCTTATGTACCAAGTCCTATTGTCAAAGACATTCTTACCCAAGAAAACTTAGAGGGTAGGAGAGGAAAATGGATTGCCAATATACTAGAATTTGACATTGAAATAAAACCTACTAAGCTGATAAAAGGGCAAGGTTTGGCCAAATTAATGACAGAAGCAAATTTCCAAGCCTTAGATATCAACCAACTGGACAGTGAAACAGAGCTGGCGACTCCAAAGATCAATGTAGCCTTTGAACAATCTCCTTGGTACTCTAATATCTGCTATGTGTTACAAAACCTGTGTGCTCCCCCAGGACTGTCCAGAACTAAGTGTAGGTTCCTAAAAATGAAAACATCTAGATTTTGTGTGATAGATGGAAATTTACTTTGGAAAAACCATGAAGGAATATTGCTGCACTGTCTAATGGAGAATGAAACTAACAATATCATGCAAGATTTCCATGCTGGAGACTGTGGTGGACATTTGTACTGGAAGTCCACTGTGGACAAGATATTGAGAGCTGGTTATTACTGGCCCACCATGTTCTCTGATGTTAAGAAATTTACAACCTCATGCTACAAATGCCAACTGTTTGAAGGCAAAAGACAGCTGCTGCCGCTTCCTTTGAAGCCCATTGCAACAGAAAGACCTTTCCAACAGTGGGGCTTGGATTTCATTGGAGAAATTCATCCCTCATCTTCAGGACAACACAGATGGATTTTAACAGCAACAGACTACTTCACCAAGTGGATTGAAGCTGCCCCATGCAGACAAGCAAATGATTCAGTAATCATTCAGTTTTTGGAAAACAATATACTGGCTAGATTTGGCTGTCCGGACAAGATAATAACAGACAATGCTGCTGCCTTCAGATCCAAGAAAATGGTGAACTTCTGCCACAAATTTCACATTACTTTGGGTCATTCTACTGCTTACTATCCTCAAGGAAATGGCCTCGCTGAATCATCAAACAAAAGTTTAATAAATATCATAAAGAAGGTGCTAGAAGAGAACAAAAAGAACTGGCATAAGAAACTAGTCAATGCTTTATGGGCAGACAGACTAACAACAAAAAGATCAATTGGGACCAGCCCATATGAGTTAGTCTATGGATTAGAAGCCAGATTTCCTTCATCACTAGGAGTACCGGTTATGAAGCTTCTGCAAGAAAGTCAAGCAGAGCCAAATGATATGCAAAGGAGGATCAATCAGATAATCTGTTTACAGCAAACTAGAGAACAAGTTTTCAGCAGAGTGCAGATATTACAAGAAAAATTGAAAAAGGCCTTTGATAGGAGAACCAAAGCAGAAGATTTCAATGTGGGGGACAAAGTCTTAAAGTGGGATGCAAGAAGAGAAGAGAAAGGAAAACATGGAAAATTTGATTCTTTATGGAGAGGACCATTTGCTGTCCAAGCAGTGCAAGGTAACAACACTTACTTCCTCAAGAGTCTGACTGAAACTGACTTGGATGAAGGTCCTGTCAATGGCAGGATGCTGAAGCATTATTTTGATTATTTCCCATGATTGCAACATCAGGTTCCCTTGTATATATGCAGATGTACATATTATTTCTATTTTAGATTGTAAAAATGCAGTTTCCTAAGTGATTCACCAAACAGCAAGAGGCAAATAGAATCAGAGGTCTTCCAAGAAAGAAGCACACAATTTTAACACATTAATGCAGTAAAGTTCAAAGATTTGGTATGGGCAGCTAAAGAGCAAGGCAATCTGACCTGCTGTTCTTGGTCTTTCAAAAGAAAAACCATCCCCATGTGGAGCCACTGTTGGATACCTATACCAATAGGTTTCATATTTCATGATTGGCAAGAGAAAGTCCAAATATGCTCTGCTTTGAGTTCACAAAGATCCCATATTTCCTAAAGAGAAAGAAGGTGTGTAAAGTGTTTCAAATGTTGATGACCTTATTTCAAATTTTGATGGATGATCCAACAGTCTAATCTGGATCATGCCATGTGTTCAATTTTGTGTTGTAGACTAGAGAAAGAAGTCTGTCCAAACTGTTTAATCTTGGCAGACAACTAGTTTAGGTAGAGAAGAAAAGGATCCCAACAGCCTAATCTGGGACCTTGGAAGAGATAAGGGCAGAAGTAGATAGAAAAGAATAAAGAAAAAGCCAAAGAAAAGAAAAGGCAAGTAAGGGTTTGCAAGTCCAAGTGCACCCTCCAATGGAGAAACAAAAAATGCTAGGAAAATAGCTGGGTAAGTAGTTGTGGTTGCAGAAAGGGCATTTTCACCATTGCACATATGTCAAAAGATGTATTGCCAAGGCAAAATCTATCAATGGACAAAGTGGTCAATTCCATCAAATTGCAGCAAGGAGCATGACTAACCTCCCTTTCCCCCTTCACTCCATTATTAACATTCCCTGTTCAGCTGAGATTCATGGGGAAGATCATGGTTTTATGGTGGTTCTCGTTCATACAAAGGCCACATTTCTTGTCTAAGATCTTTTCATTTTGATCTACTCTCAAAACTAAATCAATTTCAGATAAACTCAGTGAGATCCCCTTCATTTGCTCCCTCATTCATATTAACCTCTAATTCTACTATATAGCTCCCCTATCTTACCCTTCCCCTAATAATATTAACACTATGGTGTATAAAGCCCCAAATTCTATAAATACTCCTCCTCTTGGCATTATAG
The DNA here is from genome assembly GCA_031772625.1 of Pinus tabuliformis. NCBI lineage: Eukaryota > Viridiplantae > Streptophyta > Pinopsida > Pinales > Pinaceae > Pinus > Pinus tabuliformis. Next base: position 1,539,814,280 of record CM062804.1, on the reverse strand, counting down.
CCATATGTTCTTCAAAAGGAACCAAAGTGACCTCTGGTCACCTTGGTGAACCTATCACGTCCCATTCCCCCTTTGCTACAAGCCAACTTGCTCCTCAAACCGCCATTTGCATTGAAAAAACCCTTATAAACCCTCTTTTACCCTTAAATCCTTGCAAAAATTACCCAAAGTCTAAAAAGCCCGCCTCTGGCACATTTCCAAAGGGTTAGCGCGCAGTTTGTTTAAATGGAAAAACATTGAAAAACCATTAAAAAACCCACAACCCAAAGTTTTCCGCCCGCGCATATACTCCGAGCACGTTGTTGCTCCGCCTACCGTCGGATCAGGTCCCGAGGATCCGACGATCCACAGTAATATCGGAGCAGCCCCCGCAGCCGACCGTTAACGCCCGAGAAGGTGACGTTGCGTCACGTCAGGGCCACTCCACGCGTCGCGCGATGAAGGCTCTCGGAGCCGGGTCTGACAGTTCTGAGACCGTACCTAAACCGCCCCGAGAGACCGTAGCGGCTAGCCTTAACTGTAACCGCTACGGTCCTAACCGCCAACTGTTTTCCACCAATACATCACCACGTCATGTCTGCTTGTCCTCACCCCTGTTATTCGTCCACCTGGCCGCTGACATGGCTGCCACTGCACCATCCCCCATGGACCAACAGTGTACTGACACGTCACCCGATGACGTCAGCTGACGTCACTTGACCTTGACCCACCAATGACGTCATGCTGACGTCATCACTAAAAAGCGCCAAAATCATAAAAAGCCCATATTAAGCCAAAAAACGTCTATTTTTCCATTGTTTGCACATTTCTCTACTGTTTTCTCTGCATGAGCGTTTACGTCCTAAAAACTCTGCCAACCTGCTCAATTGACCAAGGCGACCTCCACAGCATCAACCGTGCGCGCCCATGCGACCTCTGTTCGTCAATTAACAGGTATTTACCGCTTGCTGCCCTCCATACGCCTGTTATTGAAATTAAAGTCACTCAGAGGGCTAAGGAGACCTTAAAAGTTATATTTTCACCGGCCATTTCCCTCTGCACATCCACATTTGCAACTGTGAAGTCCAAAAACATCGGCCGAGCCTTAATACCTGTAATTTCGCTCAAAAACATCATTCACTGCGTATTCCCGGCAAATTTCTGGTTAAACTCAATTCACCCGCTAAAAGAGGACATAGTGAGACCATAGAGAAGCCCTGCTCCTGAAACAAACAGTATTTCAACTGCTGTTGTGTAAATTCCTCCTCTGGTATCTGAGATACAAACTGCTTTTACAGAAAATCACTTCTATTCTGTGTTGCTTCCATTAAACCATCCACCTACAATTGTTGAACTCTGAAGAAGATCATGGAGACTCACATTGCTCTCAACATCAAGCCCCTCAATGCCCCTCACCAGGAATTGGAGTGGAAAGCCCTGGGAGATATGGATTACCAAATGCTAGACTGGTTTCTTATGGGCTCCAAATACAATATCCAGATGCTGAATGAGTTGAAAGCCCAGCACCTGAGTGGAGCAGACATCTTGGGGATTTGGGACTCAAACCTGCCAATCTACAACCTCCCCCAGGTAAATCCTATGCCAGAGTTGATATACAGCTGCCAGGAATGCTATGACCCAAATCAAAGAGCTGTCATCAGCCCCACAGGCTCAGTCCTGTTCCAGATCACCCCAGAGAGTATTAATGAGATGCTGCACTTCCATACTGCCAAGCAATTGACCCCCCTCAATATGCAGAATTTGATAAAGAAAGGGAGCAAGCTGTCAATTGACCAAATCATTAAAATCAATCAGTTGTTTGTAAAACCAGGCTCTGAATCAGTCAGAACTCCTCCTATTGGATATCAGTACTTGAATGAATTGGGCAGGATGTTAGTGGATTTGATCAGCTATGCCCTAGGATTCAAAGGAATGGAGGATGTGGATGAAACCATAATAGCAATCCTATCTCTATTCTCTCCTGGTAAGCCCCCAGCTGTGCATTATGATTATGCTACATACATTGCAGATAAAATCCATGACCAGTTTATGAACTTAAAGAGAGAAAGATTATTCAGGTATACCTCATACATATACCACCTCTTCTTGTTTTATCAACCAGCTACCTTCTCTTTTCCTTTGAAGCAACTCAATGCCCAAGGAAATCCAAAATCAGTGGTGTTCTGGACCTCTGTCTTCCACTATACATCTGTGTCACCTTACACATACAATGAGTTCATTGACTTATTCATTTATCCAGCCTTGACAGTATTGCATGGTATTCCTCCTCCAAGGCTAACTGATGACATGAAGAGAGTTCTTCACCTAAACAAAACCTATAGCATTGGTAATTGGTGCTTCTACCAAAACCACACAGTCATCAGAATATATGGCTGTGAGTTGACACCTTTTAGATTGCCAAGGTATGTCCCCATGAGGCTTTTTGCCTTGGAATATTTCAGACAGTTTGGCAACTCAGACTACCTGCATTTTCAGAGCAAGAACAAGAAGTCACAGCTAAAGGTGAGGAGCCAGCTGGGTCCTTTCCTATATAACAGAAAAGAGGAGGGATGGAAAGAGGCAAACACTATCCTGGAAGGCCTCAGACTTCAAACTAGTTTTGAATGGATACCCTATGACCCCAATCATTGTGTCTCCCTCAGGAGGATAAAATACAAATTGGGTGGCTATGCACACAAGAGACAACCTGAGATTGAACAGTATGCCAATGCATTAAGCTGGGAAGAGGGTACCTTAGAAGAAGAAATAACTGCTGAAGAGCTTCTAGAAAGAGAAGCTAGAAATATACAAAAGCAAGCTGACTTGGAAAATTGTGGACAGGTTCCTCATTCATACAGAAGACAGCTTGGAGCAGCTACTACATCATCAACAACACAGCAGCAAACTGCCGAGAAGGCACCGCAGACAGCAAGCAAAGATAAAGGGAAGCAGGTGGAACGGCCACCTCCATTAACAGAAGAACAAGTGGAGACATTGCTACAACAGCAAGAAGAGATGGAACAGCAGGAACAAGGGCAGCAGCAAGAAGAAATGCCACTTAAGGAACAGCAACCCTTGCAGCAAGAAAGGGTGATTGACACTCCTAGTTCCACTGAGCAACAGGCTCAGAATATAGTGCCTCCTAGGGCAGAAACTACCTTTGATACATCGGTCCTCCAAACCCCACAAAAGGAGGACTTAACTAGGAAAAGAGATAGAGAGACTCCCCTGACTTCATCCATCGATCAGGGAGAGAAAAGGCAAAGGTTGAATGACTTCCCAGAAGATGATGAGGCAATAAGACAAGCATCGGGCATGGGCCCACCCAGCCGAGAAGTATCAGCCAGTTCTTTCCAGCATGAACATGATAGAGCTATGGGAGGGGAGGTCAGCTCCTCCAGCCAGCACAAAGAAGGACAGGTAAGCATCAAACATCTGTTTATCGACATTAAAAGGAGGAGTGATCCTATTAAAGTACAGCTGTACAATCATTTGCTGAACCTGGCTCCCACCAATCAGCAAAGACTCATGTCTGCCTTTGATGTAAGTGAAGGCAAAATGATCATGAGTCACTTCATGCCCACAACTCTGCATCCCCAATCTACCTCGGATTACCTACGGACCAACATGGAGGTACTGGCCAAAGATATACACCCTATGGATAAAATCGAACTGCATAAACAAACTGGTGAAATGGTGTATGCCTCCTTGGCAGATGAAACATTGGAAAACTACAAATTGAAGAGCAGCCTTGATAATACAGCCTCTCAGCTGGAATTGGAGAGAGCATCATCACAAGCCAAGGACAACAGAATCAAGTCCTTGGAGGAGGTAATTATAGAAATAGGACATGATCCTAAAGATGTTAAAGGTATCCAAGAACTGTTGAAGATAAGGGATCCAGACATGGCTGCCTTAAGGAAGAAAATCAAGCTCCCAGCCACCATCCATCCTCAAACAGATGAAGTTGCTCAGCAAAGGCTAGAAAAGGATGCTACGGATTTGATGATATCCTTATACAAGGAGCTGGTTCGGATTCAAGACCAGCTAGGACAATCAGAAGCTGCAAAGGCAGCATTACAGACAGCATTAAAACAGAGAGAAGAGGGCCAAACTTCCCAGCCCCCTCCGGAAGTAATCAATCTTGAAGAAGCTCCTCCAACTACTACTCTTCCTCCTCAGCAGACAGGAACTACAGCACCATCTACAGCAACAAATACGCCAACAACAGAGCAGACTCCTAGTCTGGATATGCAGAAGCTGCAAGCTGAGATCCGAGTTCTTGAATCCCAAATGAAAGAGCTTGATGAAGTCAAAAGGTCTTTGACTAAGGTAAATGAAAGATTTGATAAGAGCAAGCAAAGTGAGGCTGCAAAGGAAAGGGAAATAAAAGCTCTAAAAAAGAGAATAGCTGAACTAGAAAAAGAGCTTGCACTAGAAAAGGTAACAGCAGAATTAAAAGCAGTCCTCTGGGGCAACATTGGTCGATCCATCACCAATCAGTGGCAGTATATTGAGACTATGGATGAGCAAATAGTACTCATCACAAAGGCAAACAAGGAAATACACAGAGCAAGAGCAAGCCTTGGCCACATGCCAGATGCTGCCAGCAGAATGATCAATATTTTAAATAACAAGACAAGCTCTCAGCTGGCCACCATGGGAATTACTAACAGGACTGAAACAATCTCAGTAGTTAAAAGAGTCCTGACACTAAGAAGCCTAGTTGGAACACTGGAGAGGAGAACACAGGACATGCAGACCGAAATCAACAAATTCCTGGACAGATTCCTGGCATTACAAAACAGAGGCCTCCCCAGCATTTTAAGCAGTGTAGGAAGACTGCTTACCCTGGAAAATTACATCAAAAGGGTGGATGCCCATGCTGCAGCCCAAATTGCAAAACAGCCCAGTACCTCAGCAGAAGCAGGGCCAGCATCAGGACAGAATTTGTATGATAGGGTGGATAACCTGTTTTTTATCATGAATGAAATTGATCACCTGTTTGATACACCACCAAATTTCTTTAAGTATACAGAAGCAGATGAGACTATGGGGGCAATCATAAATCATCAATTGCCCACACAGGAAGTATGGAGGAATTTGACACAGATAATCTTATCAAGCCAGAACCTGTAGCGCTAATTTCCTCCAGTTTATGAACAGTCATGAACAGGCAGAATTTTGGTGGATAACTCCACAAGGAAAAGACAGATGCTGAGCCAGCTCGGCAGAGCTATTTACTCACCACAGCAGCAATCACAATCACAGGTGGCAGACCCAAAATACAGCGCACGAGCCATAAAGTCGGGTTCTCCAGCATTTGATCAAAGTATCCCAACCGACTTAGCAGCTCCCAAAGGCCAAAATATCTTCTGACAGAACATCAAGACGCCTTTATTTTGTATTCAATGCTGTAATAAATTTCTGATAATAATATCTCAAAAGTGGGTGAGAACATTAAGTCTGAGATAACTTAGAACTCAGATATTTTTGTAAAATCGTATGTATATATTCGCCCCTCACTGAAGCTCGGGGGGTTGTTGTTATTTTCATTTTGGGAGATCTCACTTGCTGTAAAATTCTCAGAGAAATAATACAAAGGGTGAATGGAATTTCCAAGACTTGGCGTACCTTGATGCATTGTGACGAATGGTGAATGTTGCAGGATTCCACAGTGTTTCATAAAACAATAAGTCTTTCTTAAATCTCTGTGTTACATGTTTTTCGAGTCTTTTGTTCTCTTTTATTGTTTAAATGTTTTACACTTAATAGCAAAGTAGAAGAATAGTTCCAGGATTTAATCACTGATTACCCTGAACTCAATCTGAGCTATTATCTATGTTTTCCTCAGATACAGTGAATGAAGTGTAATTCTTAATTGCTGCACTTTAAAACTATATCTTTTACAGTGATAGACATTCCCAGGGATTCAAGTTTGCTCCTGAGACATCTATCCGTTTCTCATATCTAGTTTGGTGGAAATACTTAGATACTTTAGTGAAAATTCTTAATTGCTTTCACTGGTTTTTTCACCTGTTTGTGTTATAAATCAAAAATTTTGTTGTATGAAGTATCCAAATGGCCCTGTAAGTTTCACCAATTCACCTCAAGGTTTCTAGACACCTACAGCCATAGACTCCATTGCCCAATGATATTTGACTCTTTGGACATTATATCACAAGACCTGAAAGAAAATCTTCAACCAAAACATAAACAAAACCTGTGCGTAATACCTAGCCTAAAACACTATCATAACAGATACAAATCATAAAGAGAGAGCCCTCTCTGATCACAGTTTGGCTAGAAGCAGTGATCAAAAGATTGGTTAGTGGTTACCCCGGCCGTATTCCCTTGGGAGTCATAGGGAACAACCTGGGTGTTAACATAATTGGCGACTCCGCTGGGGATTTCTTAAGATTTTTCAATTACTATCTATCTTCCAGAGCTACCATCAAGCCTGAAACTAGCCAAGAGGCCTTAGAACTGTTTCTGTAATACAGGGACAGCTTTAGGGAAGAGCTAGTTAGGGAATCTTCATCCCAACTTTGGAACATATATAGCCATTCCAAAATTCGCATCTAGTCCTTGCATATATAAACTTCTTGTACAAATTCAAAAGAAATTAGAAGCTGGCTCCCAAAAGAAACCCAAGGCACACTAGGGAAAACCCTGACCCTAATCAACCTATCATTGTTGATAATCCAAATATCATTCCAAAGAACATTAGGAGACAGCAAAAGCAGGAGAAGCCTGCTGAGTCAGATATAATTTCAGATCAGCCTATCTGCATTCCCACACCCTGCAAAGTTCTTTTCCGGTCCACTCCAAGTTCCCCTAGTTCATCATCAACACCTCAAAGTTCTCCTCTTACATCTTCACCCACTGCACATACTCTTTCAACCAGTTCCCCATTTGTTACCCATCCCATTAACCCTGTTACACCAGTAATCCCTGCTGTCCCATTTATTCCTGTCAACCCTGTAAATCCCATAAACATGGCCAACAGGTATGCACCTCTGCAGATACCAGCTAATGCTCCAGCTCTACCCCAAGATTACCAAACCAAAATCTCATTTTTTGACTCCCATGGCCCTTTGACAGCTGTCCAGCATGCTAAGAAGATGCAAGACCACTTTGAGACCTATGAAATAGATGATAACAGTGTCAGGATGAGAATTTTTGTTCAAAGCTTAACTGGGGATGTTAGAACTTGGTTCAGATCCCTCAATGCAAACTCCATTGCAACACCTGATCAGCTTTACGAAGCCTTTACTGAGAGATGGGAGAAGAAGAAAGATCCTCTCCACATACTTGGTGAATATAACACTATTAAAAGAGGTCCCCAAGAAATAGTTTTGGAATATTGTGCTAGGTTTAACAATGTATATAATGCTATCCCACAGAACTTAAGGCCCCCTCCTGATTTGGCCCTGTATAACTTCCCTGACGGTTTTGATTCTGCTATGGCCTATCAATTGAAAGAAAGAGACCCCCCCACCCTTGCAGAAGCTCAAAGGGTTGCAGTCACTGTAGAGGCTAACCTAATTGCCAAAAGAAACAGGGCAAAGTTGGAAAAGAAGACTGGCTTCAGAGAAGAACCCTCAGGTTTTGATCAAAAGCTGGATGCAATACTAAACAGCATGAAAAGATTGGGTGAAAGAGTGGAATCAGTTGAAAGAAAATCATCATGGGAGGCATCACAAAGCAACCCTCCTAGAAACCCGAATTTTAGGAGACCTCAGAACCCAAACATAGGAAAGACAAGTGCTGACCAAGACATTAGACCCCCTTTTCAAGAAAACTATGCAGAAACTTCCACAGCCAATCAGCTCAATGAAGATCCTGAAATCAACTTAATGGGTCTGGATGGTAAAAGCCATGTTTTCCTAACACAAGAAGACCATGAGGAGGATGAAAGCAAAACATTCCAAACTAAATCAGGAGAATCCTTTGACTTTAAACAAGGATATGATACTGCTGTCTATGAAGTCCATAAACAGTATAAACTGAGGAGTAGGACTGTGAATGTAAACCAGCCCGACAAGATAAAGGATAAACAGAGGTCTAAAGAAACCATGATCACAGAACCCGATGACAAAATAAACCTTCCTGCAGAAGAAATTGTAGTTGAGGAGGTTACTGAACTGCTGTCCCCACTACAACAGCCCATGGCAACTTCGCCCTCTCACCCTGATTCAAATCTTACCCCTCAAGACATGAGTAAAAGGGGCAGGTCTCAAAATCAAGATGAAATCCAACAAGAAGATTTAACGAACAAAGAAAAGACTGGTATCCGTGACTCTAAAACCCAAGTTGACAAACCTTTTGACCTAGGCACAGAGATTGGCAAGCTAAAAATAGCAATTCCTCTCTCAGAGCTAGCCAAGCATGACATATACAAACAACAGATCAAAAAATCCCTTCAACTCACTACTAGCAAAGATGATGTAAATGTGCTAGATGACACTCCAGAATTACTGTTTGGCCCAGAGGTAGATGGAAAAACAATAGTCACAGGGGTCTTACCTTTTTATGTCAGCCTGCATGTTCATGATAAAATACTGCATAATGCAATGTTCGACTCAGGCGCCTCTCACAACCTTATGCCAAAAGCAGTCATGGAAAGATTGAACTTGGATATAACAAGACCATACAAAGACCTGTTTTCTTTTGATTCTAGCCAAGTCAAATGTTTAGGCCTAATAAAAGATTTATGTGTGTCTCTGGTTCAATATCCCAACAAAACCATTCTAATGGATGTTGTAGTCGCTGATATCCCACCCAAATATGGGATGCTGTTATCAAGATCATGGGGAGCCAAGCTCCAAGGCTCCCTGCAATTAGATATGTCATATGCCACTATCTCTGTCTTTGGGCAACCAAAAAGACTGTACAGGGAAACACTCATGAAGTATATGGTCAGCAGTGAAGAAAAGCCTCAAAACTTTCCAATATATGCTGTCCATTCGGACGTAGACTCCTTCATCCTCTTTAATGACAGCACAAGCCTCTCAAACAATGACATTAGGACCGAAACACTCATACAAGAACAAAACATTGATCAAACAAGTATCACCTGCCAAACATCAATCAGCCCAACAATACACAGTATCCCTCCTCTAGTTGTCAAAGATTGTCAAAAAAGTGATGAAATTGTCCTAGAAAACAAATGGGAAAAGAAACCCCAACTCATGCTCACATTGCCACCCCATGAACAGAATTTTAAATCTCCTGTTCAGCAAGACATCCTGTGGGTCCTAGAATTTGATGGCTTAGTTAACAAGTTAGGGGCAGGAGCTGGAGTGTGGATACATAACAAAGAGAAAGACTATGCAGAAGGCAGGGCTTATAGATTGAATTTTAGATGCACTAACAATATGGCAGAATACGAAGCTCTGTTGCTGGGCCTAAAGCTAGCAAAATCACTACAAACTCCTAAACTCTCCATCATGGGAGACTCTGATCTAGTAATTCAACAAGTAAAAGGAAATTTTGTCACCAATGACAAAAGATTGAGGTCCTACAGGTCTGCTGTAATTGAAATATTGGAGACTTTCTCTGAGTTCTTTATCACAAAAATTTCAAGGGGCCACAATCTCCACGCACACAGTTTGGCAACATTTGCCAGCACCTTCAGATTCCCACTAGAACCCAATAACTGTTTCACAGCCGAGGTCAAATACAGACCCTCTATTCCAAACAATGTCAAAGAATGGCAAGTATTTGAGGATGACATGCAAATAAACAATTTTTTAACCTTGCAACAAGAGTTCACAGGATTAAATATTGATATTGATGGAGCAAGTCAATCACAAATACTTGAGTCAGCAAGTCAATCACAAATACTTGATGGAGCAAGTCCATCACAAATACAGTTTCAACAGTCTACTCACCCAATGTCACCTAGAACAGCAAAACAATTACTGACTCCAACCATTTTCAGCAATGAAAACATTCAGCAAATTCACCAAATTGACTGTGAAGAGATGAGCAACGCCGAAGCTGAAATCATACAACTCAAAGACAATTTCCTTCCAGTAGGCCTTACCCCATTAGAAGACATTTTTGATTCAAATGATGTCCCCAGGAAACCAAAAATGCAGCCATTAGATGCAGCAATTGAAGAATGCAACATTGGTACCACTGACAAGCCTAAAATAATAAAGCTATCTGCCTCTTTGCCCCCTAATCAAAAGCCCAAATACATTGATCTCTTTAAAGAATTTCAAGATGTTTTTGCTTGGGGATATGAGGATCTAAAGTCTTATGATACCTCTGTCATCCAGCACACCATTCCCCTCAAGCCTAATCAAAAACCATTCAAACAGAAATTGAGAAGGATCAATCCTGTGCTCCTTCCTTCCATTGAAAAAGAATTACAGAAAATGTTCAAAGCCGGTATCATAGCACCAATCAGGTTCTCTGAGTGGATTTCAAATTTGGTCCCTACAAGAAAGAAAACTGGTGAGATTAGACTTTGTGTAGACTTAAGGAATTTGAATAAATAATTCGCTCTGAGTCTGTAAGTCCAAGTCTTGGGTTTAGTAGTAGGAAGAGGCTCTGCAGCTGTGTGCGCAAAGGCCTGGTAGAGTCTGCAGCTATGTTCACAGACCCCTGCAGCTGATTGCATAGGGTGAGTTGGGATTGTACTGAAACAGAGGTTTAATAAAGATAAGTTGATTCTGAAATAGTGTTCATCTACTCATAGATCTGCGTGTTTATGCTTATATTATTTTTTTATGCATCTCTTTACACTTTATGATTGCGCACACTGGTTATAACTGTTAAATGATTAATAAGAACAACGAGCCTACATAATTAAATTAATATCTATAATAAGTCATAGTAAGGATAAAGGATCTAGATAGCATCTCTTTGTGCCCTTTACAGACCTACGCAGAACAATTGCTTAAGGTGTGAGGGAAAGACGACTGTGCAGACCAACAAGAGAGTGCGGGATTGGTTCGCGACCTTCACATACTTCATCAAGACATCTGTACGGTATGGAAACTTGGTTACCGCACCCTCCCATACTACCTCGAGTGAGATCTCAGTCAGCACATCGTGGACTGTTGCTGAATGTTGGGTTGTGTTATATTCTCTCCATGACAAGCCCACGTAGTTAACTGGGGGGTTAGAAGGGGGGCAGAGCCTCCACTTCATTGCATCGATTATGTAGTGGGGGCGGCATCACAGGGGGTTTGAGGCGTACCCGGAACCCCACTTTATGGGGTCCAAGGCAGCGCCATGGAAAATTTTTGTTTTGGACCCTATGTTAGGTTGAGCGAACCCACCTATGGTTTTGTGCATGATTTTTGCACATTTTTTTAGACGCGATGGTTTTCGGTCCATGGTATTAGATGCTTTGGCATGTATAAATATGTATTGTAACATTGAAAGGAATATAATGAAAAATCAAGCTGGCAGTACTGGCTTTGGGATCCAGGGAAAATCTTTGTGTATATGTGTTTTATGTGTTATGCTCTCGCATTGTTTATTTTTTGTGTTTTAGAATGTGTTTGTAGATAATTTATGTACAGGGTTAAAATCTACATTTGGTATCAGAGCTATTTTGGCTTCAAGGGGATGCCTTTGTTGCTAAGGGGTTTCGCTCGAGCCTGTGGTAGACCCTCTTAAGTGGGAGATCTGTGAGATCGATTTTGGTGGTGAAAGAAGATGGCGAGTAGTGGAAAGATAGAGATCGAGAAATTTAATGATTAGAGCTTTGAGTTGTGGAAACTCAAGATGGAGGATCTGTTGGTGGATAAAGATCAGTGGATCGCGGTAGATTTGGGTACTAAACCAACGGGAGTGTCTGATGAAGAATGGAAGAAGTTGGATCAGAGGGTAAAAAGCACAATACGATTGTGTGTCTCAGATTCAATATTGCTAAATGTATAGGGGAAGCTACGGTGAAGAATTTGTTAGACAAGTTAGGGACTTTGTACCAATATATGTCTCTGGTGAATAAACTGTTCTTGTGGAAAAAGGTGTATAACCTGAGGATGAAAGATGGAGACTTGGTGACAGAGCATCTGAATGCATTTAATACTGTTGTTATAGACATTTTTGTGCCTTACAGCATTGAGCATGAAATGTCCATAATCCAAGGGATCCAAAGTCCCTAAATGAGTTGTTCCTACCCCTAAAGGAACAAGGTCAACCAAAGACAGCTTCTCCCAGAAGTTCTCCACCAAAAACCACTCAAAAACAGTCAATTCAGGATCAATTCAGAGGCTCCACTAGCTGTCTGCACTGAAATGCAGAGGTTACACTGGCTAGGTGCACTGCAACGCAGGTAGAAGCACTACCAGGGTGCGCTGAGCGGGAAATGACAAATGGCAAGTTCATTCAACGAGGTGGAAAGACCATGGAAGCTTCCAGAATCTTCCTCAATGACACTTGCCTCAATGAATTCGACTAGTGATGAGTAAGAGGTTCTCAACCTCCAAGTGGAAGAAAGAACTGACAGAGAGAAGCCACAAGTCAAAACATGAGCTGACTCATCCTCTCTACTCACATCTATATATGGATCTCTCACCCAGAGGTTCAGGAGGCTGGAATTTTGTACTTTGCAGAGAATTGCTATTGGTTTGAGATTGAGATTAACACATTGGGTGATTTATGCTTTGTTGGAGGAGAGGAAGGGATTCCTTTACTGGGAGGTAGATGCTGGATCGAAACTCACTTGGTTGTATCTCCTCTTGGACTTTATTATCATATCAATAAACTATTTGAGTTTCTCCTACATGTTGTATACCAATGATGTATTATTATGCTTACATGTTTAGCTTAATCTGATCTTGAGCTTTTTATAAATGTATATCTGTATCTTTGTGTAGTTTCTCTCTCTTGTGATCTTGCAGGAATTCGGTGAAGCTGAGCCGGTGAAGGAGCAAGAAGCTGAGAGCTACTGAAGAGAGGAGTGATTTGGATCGACAAACTAGCGAAAGATACAGGTTAGTTAGATCCTTCTTCCTCACTTGCATTTCATAAAGAAGAATACTCGAATAAGTTTACCTGTTTGTTGCTAAGGCACTATCACCTCTTAGAGTGGGATAGGGCCATTCCGAATTGGATACTTTTCCCAACAACAAATTGGCGACTCTGCTGGGGAAAGTATCTTGTTGGTTTATTTGTGTTTCTGGTCTTGTTCTTCTCATAAACTCAGGAGTGCCGAATCGAAATGCATTTGCCATTTTCAAGTGCAAAGTAGAGCTCTCCCTCTCTAGTCCACTCATTGGGCCTGTTTTTATGATCTGAACAAACTGATCCACAAGTGCTCTAACAGCCCTTTGTGATAGATCTTAGTCCTCCTATAAATCATCCTCCTAATTGTACCTAATTGATAGCTTTGATTTGGCCAAAAACTGTTGATTTAACTGCAAACCGTAACCCAGAACCCAGAAACAACTCTCGTTTCTACTTCAGTGCAGACTCTGTGAAGAGGTTCTGCATTTCAACACAGGTCCCGTGAAGGCTACCTACGCTGAATGTAAAAACCTCTGTGTTGGGAGTGTGCTGATCAGTCTTTGCCTTGTGCAGCTGTGGTTCCCTGCTTCCTTTTGCTCAGTTTGATCTCTGTTTTTTGCAGCCTGTTATCAGTCAGTGTACCTATCTGAAACCCCTTTTCTTTGCCTCAATTCCACCTCGGTTGTATAAAGAAATTGTATTTGTTCTTTGTGTATTTGTTACATCATTTGTAGTTTCCCATTACAAAAGTAAACTAGTCATATTGTCGCCCTTATTCATCAAGCATAGCACGAGCCATTTGTCGCCCTTTACAAACAAGTCTGGCTTTGTTTCTAATTACTTCTCCATTTTCATTCAATTTATTTTTGAAGACCCATTTTGTTCCGATTACATTCTTATCCTTTGGTCTAGGAACCAGCTCCCAAGTGTTGTTCTTTTCGATTTGCTCAAGTTCTTCATCCATTGCTTTCACCCAACATTCATCTTTGCATGCTTCTTTCACATTTTGTGGTTCAGTAGAGGAGAGTAATGCCAAATAGCTTGAGGCTTCTGCAACGGTTCTTCTTGTTTGTACACCTGCTTCTTTCTGCCCCACAATCTGAGATTCTGGATGATTCTTCTGAACATATCTGGATGGAGTTTTCTCTTCTATTCTTGTCTGCTCCTCTGGTTCTTCTTGAGGTTCTCCTTGGGGTTCTTCTTCTTCATTATTCTGTCTTTGAGGGTAGCCTTCATCTTCTTCTATATCTTCATGATGTATTTGCCTAGGAATATATCCCTTCTCATCAACCACTACATCAATGCTGTCAACAATTCTGCCAAGCCTTTTATTGTAGCATTTGTATGCTTTGCTATGTGGAGAATAGCCAAGAAGAATGCCTTCATCTGCTCTAGGTTCAAGTTTGCCAAGCTGCTCATCAGTATTCTTGATATAGCATTTGCTCCCGAAGATTTTGAAGTGCTTTACCGAAGGAGTTTTACCACTCCAGAGCTCATGAGGAGTTTGAGTGTTGTTCACCCGGACATTTGTCTTGTTGAGAATAATAACCGCAGCATGTGCAGCTTCACCCCAGAAAGTTGCGGGAGTTCCTGATTCATCAAGCATAGCACGAGCCATTTGTTGGATTGTTCTGTTCATTCTTTCAACAACTCCATTTTGCTGAGGAGTTCTAGCTGTAGAGAATTCTCTCCTTATCCCATGTTCATCACAGAAATCGAAAAATTCATTTGAAGTAAATTCCCCACCTCTGTCGGATCTGAGGCACTTAATTTTGTGACCTGATTCATTTTCAACCAAGGCTTTGAAGGTCTTGAATTTTTCGAATGCTTCATCTTTGTGCTTCATAAGTCCTAACCAGACAAACCTGGAGAAATCGTCAATAAATAATATCAAGTATTCCTCTCCTCTAGGTGTTCTTTTCCTGAATGGGCCACATGTATCTGTATGTACTAGCTCAAGAGGCATGCTAGCTGATCCCTCTTTCTCTGGAAAGTTAGTCCTGGTTTGTTTTCCAAACTGACATGATCTGCATATGGTGTTGTCAGGAATTTTGATATCTGGAAGATCGCGAACTGCCTGATATTTGCATGCTTTCCTTATTTGTGAGAAGCTTAGATGTCCCAACCTTCGATGCCATAACCAGTGCTCTTCATCCTTGCTAAGATAGCATTGTTGTTGTCCTTCTTCAAATATGTACAGATTATTTGGAGTTCTTTTGCCTTTGAGTACTGTTTTACCTGTATCAAGATCACGAACAAGACATCCATTCGATCTGAAAATAACCTCGGTTTTTTGATCACACATCTGGCTGACACTTAGTAGATTATGCTTCAATCCATCAACATACAAAACATTTCCAGCCTTGACCTTTTCTTTCAAAGGAGCAATACCTTTTCCTTTTATAGTTGCAGGAGTATCATTTCCAAAAGAAACTTTCTTTCCCTTTTCTAAAGTAGAATAAGATTCAAGTTTTTCTTTATCACCTGTCATATGTTTCGAACATCCACTGTCAATGTACCATAGATTTTCCTGTCCTTCTGCATAAAATGCTATCCCACATCTTTATGTTTGAGGTTCCTTTATTCTCCATGTTTTGGTGCTTGTGGCTTGTTCCTTTTTCTCCTGAAACCTGCTCCTGCATTCAAAGTCTTCATGACCAAAATTATTGCAAATAGAACATTCAACTTCATTTTCAAGAGCCGAAAAGTTGTTATAGGTCCTTTTTGTAATCCCTGTCATACTTCTTTGTTTTTGAGCTTCCCTAGTCATGATTGTTTTATATGCAACACATTGAGCTGCTTTGTGACCAAAGTTATGGCAAGAAAAGCATTGTCCATTGAAGAAGCTTTTGCGGTTATTGAATCTACCAGCCAACTGATTGTAATTTCTATTTTCATCTATTCTTGAACCAAACTGAGAAGATTTTACCTGTGGCTGGTTGTAGCTTTTGTTCACCCTTAAGATGGATTGTCCCTGATAGTTTCTGTTTGTAATTCGTCCCTGCTTTACCTGATTATCTTCATTGTTCTTCTGCTCATTTCTTATTGCTGCATCAAGATAACTTTTTGAGGTGGATGCTTGAGAGGTTTCTCCATTATAGCCCAAACCTGTCTTGTTTAGAGGAGACCACTGCACATTGATAATCTCATCCAAAGTTTCAGATCCTTTGACAAACTTAAGATTAATAGCTTTTGTTTTCTCAATTTCTTTTCTGAGACCAACAATTTCACCTTCTATTTTTTCAAGATGTTTTTCCTTTTCATCAATTTGAAATTGCAAAGTATCAATGATCACATTCTTTTCTTCTATGCATCTCTTGAGTCTAGTAATTTCATCATAGAGATTATCCACATCTACAGCATCCTCATAATCATCATCTTCAAATGCCATTAACAGCTTATATTTATTACCTTGTTCATCTTCATCACTGTTTGATAAGCCATCACTATCTTCATGGGTGTAGTAGCTTTTCTTATTTGCACTTTGTTTCTTGTTCCACTTAGCAGGTTCTTTTCCTTTATCCTTATAAGGACATTTTGCAGCATAATGACCTACTCTTCCACAAGCAAAGCATTTGAAAGGTAGCTTACCTCTGAATCTTCCAGAACCCCTTTGAAGATTTCTGACAAAATTTGATTCTTCTTCCTCTTCTTCTGGAACATGGCTTGCTTCGTAGTAATCTTCTTTTCCTGATGCCTTAAAAGCAACTTCCCTTCTGTCTGATGGACCTCCCTTTCTCATTTCATAAGCAGTTAGAATTCCATGTAGCTGAGACATAGTGAGAACACGGAGATTTTCCTTTTCTTCTATTGCAGATACTTTAGATTCAAACTTGGGGGATAATGATCTTAGAATCTTTTGAACTACTATAGTCTCTTTTATTTCTTCACCCAAATTTTTCATACAATTAACAATCTCATCTACCCAAAGAAAATAATTAGCCACACTTTCATCATTATACATCTTGAGAGTCTCATATTGAATCCTGAGAGTTTGAAGTTTAGCTTGTTTTACCTGTTCATCTCCTTCATAGCTAGTGATCATTTTGTCCCATATCTCTTTTGCTGATTTGAAGTGCATGACCTTCATGAATTCTGTTTGGGATATACTTCCTAATAGAGTACTGACTGCTTTTGCATTTGTTTCATACTGCTTTTTCTCAGCTGGATCTGTAGGAGTAGCTGAAGGAAAAGCATAGCCTGTTTCTACAATGTTCCAAACTTCTGTACCAAGAGATTGAAGATATGCAGTAACTCTTACCTTCCAATAATTGAAATTTGTCCCATCAAAAATAGGTGGCCTGATTGATGCTTCTTTCTCGTAGTTGCTCATGATGAACGATCTACCTTCAAGCGATCAAGCTTCTCTGAAGGACCTGCTCTGATACCAACTGTTGGAAATAATACTGAGAGGGGGGGTGAATCAGTATTATCAAGCAGTTTAATAAATCTTCCTTATTTGATCTTTGAATTATTTTTGCATATCAGTACCATAAAATAATGAGCATGAAAAATCAGATAGTCACACCAAAGAACACAAGATGTAAGGTGGAAACCCAATGTGGGTGAAAACCACCTGCTACAATATGTCTCTATCTTCTTTCAAATTAGAAACTTCTTTTACAATGATTTTGTACTGGTGCAGTCCTTTACCAGTACGCAGGCTACAACCTGCGGAGAGCTACAACTCTCTCTCTTTCTCGTTTTCCAGTCTACTGCTGGAAGGGAGCTACAACCCCCTACTTCTTTTTATAAAGCATCAGATGATCAACAAATACATAACAGATATAGACCATTACAGATATCAGATCAGCAATAACAGAACTAACCCAGAACACCTTATCAACAGAGAAATTCAATCAACAGAACATCTTAAAACAGAGACGCAGTTTTTCTTTCAATGGCCTGCGACCAGACGTCGTTAACCTTCTGCTACTCTGCGTCCACACGCAGATATCCTTCTGCTCCGCTGCGTGCCCACGCACTGTTCCTGTGACTGCTCTGCGTTCTGTTGCTTCAGGGACGCACCCAAAGATACTATCGCGCCGCGTCTTTCGCTACAGAGACGCACCTGAAAACATTATCGCGCCGCGTCTTTCTGCTTCAGAGATGCACCTGAACCTTGATCTCCCTGCGTCCCCACGCAGGTCTCTCTCTACTGTACTGCGTCTCGGCGCACTTGCCCTTTACAGTATCTGCGTCCCGGCGCACTTTCCCTTTACTGAACCTGCGACCCTTCAGATGTAAATGATATGAAGACTTCAGAACAGACCCAAACAGTCAGATCTACAGATCTGATCATGCGCCATAGAGATCACAGTCCATTAGAAGATTCGCCCTCTTAGATCTGGACTAGATCTCACAAAATAAGATATTCAACCCAAGACAATTGCTCAATCCAAATGAACACCTTTGCTTTATATAGGCAAGCTCCTCCCCAAAACATGGAACAATACCACGAGCCGACACCATAGAAACACAAAACCGTCGGCTAGATACCACACAAGAAACCCCCACATGCCTTGAAATGTGTGCACTGGGTAGACGCACCCCCTGAACGGTTGGCCGGCGTCTCTGGACGCGGGTTTTGCATGGTATACCTGCGGGGACGCACTTTCTGAACCGATTGTCTGCGTCCTTCTTAATTTTCAACAAACTGAGAGCCTTACCACTGGAGTTGCCATCAAGTACAACATCTGTAACATACAGTCATACCAGAAAACATAATGCCAACAGGATTTTCATTGTTGAAAAGATATAAAAGCTTGCTTATCATCTTTAGACTGCATTTAGGAATTGTATCATACATCTCGTGGTGATCCAAAAAGGCAAACTTCTAAGAAAGATCAACCTAAAATAAATTGAATGAACTTAACAACGCTTTGTAACTTAACGCACAACATAGAGGTCTAGGTTAGAGACGTGTTCCGGCGTCGTAAAGCCTGGTGACTGTCGATCTCGCTGATGGTGGGTGATTCCTCCTGAGGGACGATAGCGCCAGTACGGATTGTGCTCCCACGTACCGTCGAGTATATATTCGGAGACCCCTATAGGAATAAAACCTTTATCCTTAGCAAGACGTGTCGGCCGCCCTACTGATTGCAATGCACTGAACACAGCATTCGGGAAGATTGATCGCCCGTACCTTAAAAATTATTCTGCGGTTTTGCGAAAAGTTTGGCACACCCTCTACCTAGAACTCCAGAGCAGTTTCTTTTGGCCTTTTTCAGACTCTATAATGGAAAAATTCCATCCTAGCATTTGTCACTTCGGGCTCGTTAAAACATCGAAGGAGACTAGAGTCATCTTTAGCTTTTCTCGACTCTTTAAAATTGAAAAAGCAAGTTGTGTCTAAAGCGTCTAAAAATTCATTTAATTCGGAAACACACTTTCCCCTTTTTGTATTTTGGTTGATCGAGTAATCCGCAATAGTGGAAGAAAGTCAATTGAAACCCCGTCGTTCGCGGAGACTTACGAGTCAACCGTCTTTGTCTCCGGAATCGAAAACAGTACGGACAAAGCGAACTCGTTTAACCGGTTCGAAATCTCCTATCAAGGTTAGAACAAGTGTTCCAACAACATCTGAGATTCCGATTACTCCAAACATTTATGGAAACCCTGCCTCTACAGAAGAAGTTCAACAACCACAGAGGGACAGTGACATTGATCCTAGTCTGAGAACAAACACTTGTGTTACTGAACTAGTTCCATCTGTAACCGGTTCAGAGAGTCTTGTTCCTCAAACATCTGTCACTGTTGATTCAACCCCTTCTTCGACACCAGAAATATTTTACGGACCTGACGTTCTTCCCCTTCCACCTGGTTTGATTGCGATAGAGGAAATTGTAGAAGATCCGCAAGCAAGTACTCCAACACAATTTGGAGTCGGGGTCACTCTATTTCCTTCGACATCAGAAGTTAGTCTACCACCAGAGGAAGTTCCTGTAGAATCACTAGGCAATCTATTGGATAGACTCAAAATGTCTGAACAACCGTCAACATCTAGGACTGTGTCAAATGACACCGCGACAGCGGAACTCCCTGCCCTCACTCCTACAATGTTTGCCGGCATACCATCTGTTCCGACTAGCTCACAACCGCTAGAAGGAGTCCAACCAGGGACTATTTTGACAGTGTGGTCTGTTCCTGTTTGTTCCTCCGGAATAATATCCGAGAACTCTTATGTTGAGACTCACCAAATTGATCCATTTGGAGGTCAATTTGGGAAATCCAGTCCCCAAGGATAGACAATCCCCTTGAGTTCCGGATTGCCACCGTATGGGGGGCAGTATGCCCTTTCATTACCCCCTCCAGGAGGATATCCATACGGGAGTTCACAACAGAATTCAGGTTATACTGGAATTACATCAAGTGATTGGGTACCTATACTACCCCAACAACCAAGGGTTGTGTATTCTATGCAACAATGTGTACCTATGTCGAACATTCCTACAACACCAGCTATTGTAACAGTGTCACAAGTTCAAACGTTGCCTGTTGTATGTCAACCTCAGATTTCTCAAGTTGTAATGCAACAACCCCTTGACCCTGTGACTCAACCACAATCGCCAACTGGTGGGGCAACACAGGTACAATTACCCCACATCTTGGTCCAACGGTTAGTATAGCGCAACATAGCATAGCTTCACAACCATGGCTGGTGCAATACCAACAACCACAATTCCAACAAGTGTACCAAGGTTATGAGTAGTAGATCTTTGTGAACAGTGGACAACCGTACATTCAAAACGGTCAAAATCAACCACTTTATAGTGGTCATGTCCACCAATCGTATCAGTCATACCAGCATCAATTACATTATGCTGGTATGCAAAGGCCAACTGCTCAGGCAATTCCATCATATCCTGGGTATGCTTCACCTAACCTGAATCAACAGTTACCATTCGTGGCAACTTTAGAGTTACCCGATTTACACCGGTTAACAAACGATCTAATTGCTTACGCTCCTTGGTGGCCAGCGATTCCTCACAAACTTCCTTAAGATATTCCTAAATTCAATGGAAATCCAGGTGAGGACCCTTCGAATCACGTGATGACATTTCATCTATGGTGTTCATCAAACACCCTAAACGATGATTCGATAAGGCTTCGCCTTTTTCAGAGGACGTTGACAGGTCTAGCGGCAAAATGGTATATTGAATTGCCTAGAGCTTCGTTCGACAATTTCAGCACCTTAGCCATGACTTTCTTAACCCATTTTCAATTACCGATAAGGTATGAAACGGGAACGGAAATCTTAACCAACTTCAAATAGACAACGGCCACTCACATATCTGATCATATACATGAGTGGCGACGTCGTCGTAGGATGGTAAAAACGTACGTTCCCGATCAGCTGTTAGCTGAATGGTTTATCAAGTCGTTACTTCCTGCCATTACGGAAGATGTGGCGAAGGGGGGAGTCGTAACGGAAGAGAAAGTTATCGCTCGTGCGCAATATCTAGACTTGCTCTATACTCAGTCTGGCACGCTCTATGACAAAATACCTGACGGCCCTAGACCGGAATTTTCAATTCCTCCTCCTCCTAAATCAAACAATGACTCTCATGGCGGTGACGGTGTGATTGGCACGACAAACGCAAAATCGACAAAAGCCAACTCCAATAAAGCTCGTAAGATTTCATATCAAAATGCAAAAGACGAAATTCTTGCTTCAGAATTAAATGCCGTATCAGCAGATAAAGGCAAAGAAACCAAACAACCAGGAAGCAAGAAGAAGCAAGACAAAGGGAAGAAGAAGAAACAAGGAGAGTCATCTCCTGAAAAAACTTCTTCAAACCCTCCTGGAAATAGGAAACCAAAAAATCCATGTCATATATGCGATGAGGATCATTGGACTGCAGATTGTGCATACAAAGCTGAGCTTAAAAGATTCTTTAAGAGTTCGCAAACCTCAGCTGTGTTAACTGACCCGTTTCCAAATCCAGGACAAAATCTGGTTGGTAGTGGAAATTCTTCCCCGTCGCAAGTGCTAATGTTGTCGATTTCAAAGCAACAAAATGATGCTTTGATTTCAACAAGGAACAAAGATTACGGGAATCCGTAGCTGTCGAATGGCAAGGAAAAAGATCAACCAAACAGTTCGACAACAACTTCGACAGAAGTTGTACCACCCATCATTCCTGAATTAACAATAAAACCGCCAAAGGGAGTAGTACACAAGTCGACATTTAATCCTCGCGCCAGAGCAGCGCAGCATTATAACATAGTGGAAGATTTGGCACAATCGCCATCCGTTATGTCGACTCTTGAAGTACTACAAAATTGCCTATCCCAAAGGCAGGCTTTGTTATTAGCCATTGGTGGGGTTGATCCTAAGGATTCCAATCTTGTATCCTTTGACCACAAAGGATACGATCCTCAGTTACCAGCTCAACTAGCTTTCCTTATCCAAGTGAAAGCCCTCAACAAAACTGTTCACCGAACAATTATTGATGAGGGGGCATCTACATGTATTATGTTGATGAGTTGCTGGAAAACTTTAGGATCTCCAACCTTGTCGCGATCCTTGACAACATTAAAAGCGTTCGACAGAAGGACATATACCCCGTATGGTATCCTAAATAACTTGAAGGTTGAATTAGGGGGAAAACCAGTAGAAATAGATGTTGAAGTCATCGATGGGAATCTTGATTACAACATCCTACTGGGAAGACCATGGATATATGCCATGGCAGCTGTTGTGTCGACCTATTTTAGAAAGATTGCATTCCCCTTTCAAGGGGGAATTACGATCGTCGACCAACAAAACTTCCTCCCCAATGGTTCACAAGTTACAGGAAGCATTCCCATGATCCATGGAAGCCCCCATTCACTTCAGAATATCGGAGTAGGCCTACTGAAAGATCCTATACTAATGGGAACTTTCGCTCTTCCACCTCCAATTGATTTGGCGGAAGTAGCATCGATAGGTACTTGCAATATGATATCTTCAACGAAGATCTCAGAAGACGATATCAACATGGATCATGCAATGGTTTTACCCCCAAGCCCAATAGAAATATTGTAGCAATCAATGTTTCTGGCATGGGAGGCGAAACCAAATCAACGCTCATCAAGCGTTTGGGTGGATAGGTCTAGAGAATATGGTACCCCGTTAGATCCTTGGTCGCGAGTGCATGGAACCAACGAAGGAATTCTACAATCAATGTTGATTGAGGGGGCACCATGGAATGATTGCCACCATCGTTCCCCTCTTCCAGATTATGAAGAAGATACTCAAGATGACCTTTATCACCATACAGTTTTTGAATTCCTTTCAAATACTATAAATGCGGTGGATTCCGAGCGAAACTTATCCAATATTGAAGAGACTATAGCCATAAATATCTCGACTAAAACAAATGTTGTAGAGAATATTTATGTCAGCAAAGGTTGTTCTCCATCAGAATTGGAAATATATAACGCTCTTTTTCGCGAGTTCAGAGATGTCTTTGCTTGGTCATATGATGAGATGCCAGGCATTGACTCGAGTATCGTTGAACACGAAATTAAGATGTATCCAGATGTCAAACCGGTAAGACAACGGCTCAGGCAAGTGCACCCCAAGAAAGCCGTTGCCATTAAGGCAGAAGTTGAAAAACGTCTCCATGCTGGTTTCATCTACCCGGTTCCTCTAACCGATTGGGTATCAAATATTGTCCCTGTTATGAAGAAACAAGGGACAATTAGAGTGTGTGTCGATTATAGGGATGTAAACCAAGCTTGTCCAAAGGACAACTACCCTACACCCTTCATCGACCAGATAATTGATGAATGCGCCGGATGTGAAATCTTTTCATTCATGGATGGATTTTCGGGGTATAATCAAATAAATATCCGCCCACAGGACCAGTCAAAGACTGCATTCATTTGTCTGTGGGGCACATTCCCGTATCGAAAATTACCCTTTGGTTTAAAGAACGCAGGGGCGACGTTTCAGAGGGCAATGAATTATGCCTTCCATGACATCAAGAACATCGTTCAACCATACCTCGACGACCTTCCATCTCATTCGCGAAAGCGGACTGATCATCCGCAGCATTTAAGAGCGATATTTCTACATTGCCGACACTACAAGATACGACTCAATCCACACAAATGTGTATTTTGCGTCAGTTCTGGTCGTTTACTTGGCTTTGTAGTCTCAAAGGATGGGATTCGTCTCGACCCTTGCAAGGTCCAGGCAATCATCAATTTGCCTCCACCTTCAAATTTGCTTCAGATTCAGAAACTCCAAGGGAAAGCAAACTTTCCGAGGAGGTTCATTCCGAATTACGCAGAACTTGCTAAAGGTTATACACGTCTTTTGAAAAAGGAGGTACCCTTCATCTGGGATCAGGTTGCGCAAGCTTCCTTTGATGCTTTAAAGGATTCATTAATAAAAGCATCATTAATGTACGCACCCGATTATCAAAGAGACTTTAACCTGTATCTGGCTGCAGCAGATACAACAATCGCAACGGTTTTAGTTCAAGAAGTCGATGGAATCGAACACCCTATATATTATTTAAGTAGAAACCTAAATGATACAGAAAGTAAATACTCTTATGTGGAAAAACTAGCTCTTGCAGTTGTTCAAGCGATACAAAGGTTTTGACACTATGTCCTCTTTCGGAAAACTACCATTTTGTCTGATTTCGACCCCATGACTTATATATTGTCGTGACTGTTGTTGGGGGGAAAATATTCAAAATGGATAGCAATTCTTCAAGAGTTTGATCTGGAATTTGTAAAATCCAAATCAAAGAAAGCTCTAGTTTTCGCAAAATTATTGTGCGATCTCCCATCGTCGTCCAACGATGGAACATCCGAAGAATCAATCGTGGACGAGAATTTGTTTCTGATATCTACAAGCAATGAGTGGTATGGAGATATAATAATTTATCTCCAAACCCAAAAGTTTAGGCCTAACACCTCTCACTCAGAACAGAAACGTATATGATACCAAGCAAAAGACTACATGATCGTCGGTGATATGCTTTACCGTCGTGGTATCGATACAGTTCTGAGAAGGTGCCTCACTCATGAGGAGGCCGAAAAAGCCTTGAATGAGTGTCATTTAGGCGCGTGTGGGGGGCATCAATCTGGATATGCTACAGCACAAAAAATCTTACGAGCAGGATACTCCTGGCCAACCATGTTCAAAGATTGCATAACCGCAGTCAGAAGTTTCCATGCTTGTCAAATTTTTGATAGCAAAACCAGAAGACCACCCGCACCTTTACAGCCAATAGTTGTTGTTGGGCCTTTCGCCAAATGGGGAATCGATTTCATGACATGTAACCCCACCTCGACCGGGGGGCATGGGTATATTATAGTCGCCGTTGACTATTTTACCAAATGGGCCGAGGCGATGCCTACATTAGATAACACCGGTGAAACAGCTGCCCTTTTCTTTTTTAATCATGTAGTCGCCAGATTTGGCGTACCACAGGCTATAGTTACGGATCATGGATCGCATTTTCGCAATCACATGATGGTTGAATTAGCTGCCAAGCTAGGGCTATCTCACGACAGCTCTACCCCGTATTATCCGCAAGCCAACGGACAAGTTGAAGCGATCAACAAAGTCCTGAAGCGTATGTTGCAAAGGATGATCAGAGTTCACAAAAGAAGGTGGCACCTAATCCTATACTCAGCCTTGTGGGCTTACCGAACATCGGTAAGGAATGCGACCGGGTTCACACCTTTCCAACTAGTGTATGGCCTGGAAGCAGTCTTGCTAGTCCAGTGTGAAATCTCGTCTCTTAAACTCGCAATTGATCTCCTCCCCGGAACTTCAGAAGAAGAGGCCCGTTTCTTGGAATTAATCCAATTGGATGAAACCCGTCGTGATGCCGCTTTGGCTAATGAAGCCCATAAGAAACGAGTCAAGGCACAGTTCGACAAAAATGTCAAACCCCGTGTCTTCTCAGAAGGTGACTTGGTCTTGCTTTACGACCAAGAATCCGATAAATTGGGAGCAGGTAAATTTAATTCTTTATGGATGGGCCCCTATATTGTTAAACGAGTGTTAGCAAAAGGAGCCTACGAGTTAATGGATTATGATGGAATTCCACTGGCGCAACCCCGTAACGGGTTATACCTCAAGCGTTACTATGCTTAAATAGTAACCGGTATGCTTTTGTTGTATTTTGTTTTCGCTGAAGTGTTTGTTTTGGTCGAGTAATCTACCTTTTTACATTTATTGCAGATGTCAAACCTTTTGGAGACATGTGTTGGATATGTCGACGGAGCGAGTCGTAGTTCGCGGAACCTGTCCTCCGCGGCCTGGGCCATTTTTGATCCAAGCAGCGAGTTAGTAAGTTTCAGAGGTGTATGTATTGGGCAATCAACGAATAACATCGCTGAGTATAGTGCATTGATAGAACTACTCTCTGATGCCATCACCCATGGTATATGCTGACTAATCGTCAGGCTAGACTCACAACTCGTAATACTACAACTCAATGGTATGTATTCCGTCCACAACCCAGATATTTATCGCATGTTCCTAAGAGTTAAGATTTTGGAAAGACAGTTTGATTTAATTCAATACCAACATATTTCCAGAAAATTAAACACATTAACCGACTCATTAGCAAACTATGTGTTAGATAGACATTTGCGACATTTATAAAAAGAAACACATCATCAATGTTGTACATATGGATCAAATAACTCAACCAGAATAAAACCCCGAAAATCAAAATATATATATATATATATAAGCTGTTTATGGTTTACATATAATGTTCTGTAACCAAGACAAAATCGGTCACATGACCCAAAAACTCAAAAAGCTAGAGGGCACCCTAGTCTAGTGATGCTCCTGATAGCACGTCACGGCCTGTGTGATCATGCGTAAGAGACGAGTCCATCGTCTAGGTACACCAGTAGTATGTCGCTGCAACTGTAAAGGTAACTTGTCGATCCTCACATCTGGAATATCAAGAGTAAGGCTCTCAACCTGCTCCTGCACAGCTGTAAGGGTCTTGGCCACATCAAGGTCACGAAGAATAACCCTCTCGGCAGCCTCTCCTGCTGGGGCAGCGGCTGGCGCTCTCGGGCGAACTGCTGGGTGAACAGGACCAACACCTGCATGCACACATGAGTTTGATTAAAGTCTTGATAGAATAAAGCACAAGGACATTATGAATAAAAACAGTAAACAGTGATATGGTCGAAGATTTTACCAATAGCGCCCCACTGCTCGCTATCCGGCAGTACCAAATCCGGATCACCCCGGAAGTCCATGCCAACATATGGATACTCAGAATAGACCATCTCCTGATGCTCAAACCACCTGAAGAAGGTATCAGTGAAAGAAATCTGAGATTGACCGGCATGCCTAGACATGTGATCAACCCATCTCTGCATGCGTGGTTCAGTAGGAGAAGGAAAGTCGCGTGCAATGTACTGTGGCTGCATCAGTGGTATCTTCTCCAAAGCAAAGGCGGTCAAAATAGAACCAAACCCAAAGTTCTTCAGCTTCCCGTCCTTTACCTTGGTTAACTGACTTTTCATCTGAAGAAGTACTGCATCACACCAGTTGAATACTTTCGGTTGGAGACACTCCAAGGCATGCTGCACATAAGATCTGTTGGCCACATGAAGAGACGCACTACCGGCCATCCTACCAATAGTATACAGGATAGACCTAAGGGACCTGTCAGCAACCTCACAGATAACGATCTTGCCATCTTTACTCGGCTGAGATCCTTCCCTGCAATACTACCGGACATAGTCTCTGACAGAGTCACTCCCTTGGGCCGAACCTGACAAAGAAACAGGGGCACCCCTCCTCGACAAGCCAGTCAAGAAGTAAATGTCTACTGCGGTCAAGGGGATAGATTTGCCCCTAATCTGGAATACTTGGTTGATAGGATCCCAAGCATCGAGCAAATACTGCAGTAAGGAAATCTGCTGCCTCATGCTAGAGATGCGGAAGAACTTCAGCAGGCCACAGTTCCCTAGTGCGTTCACCGTGACAGGATCATGTAGGGCAATCATGTACTCTTTCTCATGTTCTCGTTCTCGCCATGTAAGGGTCATTTTGCTCCAATATCTCTGAAAAAACAAACATGAGATGAGTTAGATCCTGGATTTGATGAGAAACTGGTAAAATTTTCATCAAAAACTGTGCAACAAAACTCTTTTTCTGCGCCTAGCGCAACTGCCCAGTGTTCCACCTGCGTTGAAGGTCAAACTGCCTTCATACAACTTGACATTCAGCGCAGGTTTCGAATGAGTTGGTTGCGCTGATGGCAGAGCGACCCCATCAAACCCCAGGGGCTCAGAAAAACAGGAAAACAAGCACAGAATGCAAAATGGAAACCATGAAAAGAAAGAGCTCAGGTTTAGCTCCTACCTGGTCCAGACGGCACCGAGAATCGTCCACAGAATCTCCCGAAATCAGCTGATGAAAATCAAGGGGGAAGAGGCACCTCCAAAGCTCCAACAAACCAAGTTCAAATGAAATGATAAAATGAGAGGTAAAAACACTTTTTAACAGCTTTTTACGTAGTTCAAAGTGAAATATTAATGTTTTAATCTCATTTTCAAGCAAATGTTATTCATTTCTAACTAGTCTGATGCAGCAATTGAGGGTACAGTACTATCTTTGAGAAGAGAAAAGCTATTTATGGTAAAAAATCAAAACTAGACCATGATATTCAAGCAGTTTTAGCGCATAGTTCATGCTCGTTAAAAAATAAACATAAGATCGAGCAGTTTTAGCGCATAGTTCATGCTCGTTAAAAAATAAACATAAGATCGAGCAGTTTTAGCACATAGTTCATGCTCGTTAAAAAATAAACATAAGATCGAGCAGTTTTAGCACATAGTTCATGCTCGTTAAAAAATAAACATAAGACCGAGCAGTGTTTTTCCGCGTTTAAGCTCGTTAAAAAATGAACTATCCCCCGGTAAATAACAACCGTGAATGTAACATTATCAGCCATTAAAGCCTTGGTCGTGTTTGCAATGTCACCTCCACTTTTCCATTGGCCGATCATTCACCTCCATATGATTGTTTACCCATTTTGAGGAACAGCTGCGAAGAGTGATTTCACTAGCCATCCTTGTGACACTGTCGTGATTGGAAAATTCCAACCCTTACCTGGAATCAGCTGCTAACCCGTTTTATCACTCGTTCCTCAAAAGACGAGTCTTCTTTAAGCTCTTTTCATCTGACTCGTAAAATATGAAAAGATTGCCGAGTTTTGGCCTTCCAGCTCATTAAAGCGACCGGAAGTGTTATCCCTCCTCTAGATTTTAATCTTTTTGGACCTGAGGGATTATTGCACAAAAAGATCGAGCGCTTGTTTTGTTTGGCTCGTTAAAACTATCGAAAACTCATCCCTTCTGTATTGTTTTATACTTTTTCAGACTTAAGGGATTAGATGACGAAAAAGGACTTTCGGAGTTGACTTTACGTACCTTTTCAGAATCTCTAAAAATGAAAAGGACTGAGTTATCTTTGTCGTTAGACTCGTTAAAAAAATTAAATAGCGACAAACTTGTCTTTAGACGAGAACGAGTTTCACTATCGCTAGGCTCGTTAAAACATAGCGATGGGTTTTCCCAAAGGTCAAATTATAGAACAAGCATATGTTATCCTCCTCAAGCTTGACAAAAATAAAGAGGTACTGGTCAGCAATGACTGGGGAAAAATTGGGAAGAAACTCAAAGAACTTTATTAGTAGCAGGTCGCTCTTGAACATGACACTTCCACTCCATGCCTGAGTCGGGTTGGGTTGTTTCATTCACCGATGACATCACCATGGTCTCGCCATACCATCCACCTTTGGGGTAAATGCTACCAATCCATCACACAAGTGTTGCCGATATGTTCAAGAGAAGTCAACCGTGTCCCATCCACTACCATACATTATTCTTCATCCTTTCATGACCGCCACCCTGAACCATATATCATCAGATCGTTTTCACCTCCATCAAAATCATTTCCTCCGTTCCATGTCACTGATGTGGGATACATTAAGGCCCTCCTTTGACAGATCGCTTCTTGTCGACATCAACTCATTATCCAAGAATTTGATCTAGGAACAACCCCTTCAGTACTTTGAAGCTTGCATGCCCCAATGGCAAGTTTCTCACTTCCGGCGACAGGTATACATCAATGACCTTCGACCGAAATATTTTGCATGGTGTTTGACGCCAAGTCCTTTATTCACACCACGTGAATTGTACTGCAGTACCTTGAGGGTCATTATCATTATCGGTGATTCCTCTCGCGCTTGTTAACGGTTTACCTCATTGACCGGTAATCAAGCGATGTCTTTCCATGTTCGACTTCAGAACATTTCTCACATGGATCGACTTGTACTTAGAGTGAAGATCGAACGAGATTGAAGACCCCGGATCTAGTTTCGTCCATCCGGGCTGCGATATATACTCAGGAAAAATTAAAGACATTGACATGTACAACATTGCAGCAGATAATCATCCTACCAAAAGGATGATGGTTTCATCAAAATCATCAATCTACCATCAGACGATTGTTTGTTCTATGTACAGAAAAATGAATTTATAAAGCTGAGCATGGGAATGCCCGCCTCAGCTAGATCATGAAAGCAGTATGAAAAATAATGTATTGTATTGTATATTATTACAGGTCTCCTCCCATCATTGGAAGAACTTCGGATCGTCCTAATAAAGCATTTCACCCGATAAACGGCCTCATACTTTAGGGGGCAACTGTTATAGACATTTTTTTGCCTTACAGCATTGAGCATGAAATGTCCATAATCCAAGGGATCCAAAGTCCCTCAATGAGTTGTTCCTACCCCTAAAGGAACAAGGTCAACCAAAGACAGCTTCTCCCAGAAGTTCTCCACCAAAACCACTCAAAAACAGTCAATTCAGGATCAATTCAGAGGCTCCACTAGCTGTCTACGCTGAAATGCAGAGGTTACACTGGCTAGGTCCACTGCAACGTAGGTAGAAGCACTACCAGGGTGCGCTGAGTGGGAAATGACAAATGGCAAGTTCATTCAACGAGGTGGAAAGACCATGGAAGCTTCCAGAATCTTCCTCAATGGCACTTGCCTCAATGAATTCGACTAGTGATGAGTAAGAGGTTCTCAACCTCCAAGTGGAAGCAAGAACTGACAGAGAGAAGCCACAAGTCAAAACATGAGCTGACTCATCCTCTCTGCTCACATCTATATATGGATCTCTCACCCAGAGGTTCAGGAGGCTGGAATTTTGTACTTTGCAGAGAATTGCTGTTGGTTTGAGATTGAGATTAGCACATTGGGTGATTTATGCTTTGTTGGAGGAGAGGAAGGGATTCCTTTACTGGGAGGTAGATGCTGGATCGGAACTCACTTGGTTGTATCTCCTCTTGGACTTTATTATCATATCAATAAACTATTTGAGTTTCTCCTACATGTTGTATACCAATGATGTATTGTTATGCTTACATGTTCAGCTTAATCTGATCTTGAGCTTTTTATGAATGTATATCTGTATCTTTGTGTAGTTTCTCTCTCTTGTGATCTTGCAGGAATTCGGTGAAGCTGAGCCGGTGAAGGAGCAAGAAGCTGGGAGCTACTGAAGAGAGGATTGATTTGGATCGACAAACTAGTGGAAGATACAGGTTAGTTAGATCCTTCTTCCTCACTTGCATTTCATAAAGAAGAATACTCGAATAAGTTTACCTGTTTGTTGCTAAGGCACTATCACCTCTTAGAGTGGGATAGGGGCATTCCGAATTGGATACTTTTCCCAACAACAACTGTGGTAAGTCAGCTAGCATCTATTGATATTAAAATTTCAGATGAAGATAAGTGCATCAGTTTGTTGTGTTCTCTACCATATTCATGGGATAGTCTGGTTATTGCAATAGGTAGCAATGCAACTGCCTTGCAGTTTGATGAAATAATCTCAACCTTGCTGATGGAGTAGATGAGACGGAAAAATATGGAGGGCCAGAATGGTGATGCCTTGTCTGTACGAGGATGGTCCCAGAATAGAAACAAAAATAAGTCATCAAGTGGGAGATCTAAATCTAGAGGGAGATCTAAAGCTCAAGGATAACCTGTAAAGGTGGTGTGCTAGAAATGTGGAAAAGAAGGGCACTTCAAAAGGGACTGTAAATATAAAGCTCCTGATAAAGGAAAGGGATCTGATGATGCTCCTTCTCTAGCGGCGAAAACCACCTCAAATGAAGGTGGGTATGTGTACTTGGCTTCTTCAAGTACACATGTAGATCATGAGGCATTGTTGATTGACTCAAGTGCATCCTTTCACTTCACTCCCCATAGAGAGTGGCTCTACGAGTATGAGAAATATGATGGTGGTGATGTCTTCTTGGGGGATGATAGGAAGGCTAGAATTGTTGGTCATGCAAAAGTAAAGTTGAAGTTTCAAGGTGGAAGGGTTAGAACACTTCCGGGTGTTCTACATGTTCCTAAATTGGCTAGAAATATGATTTCTTTAAGCAAGCCAGATGATGCAGGTGTAAAGATAGTGTTCGAGAAAGATACCTACAAGATTTTTCAGGGAGAACTGGTATTGATGTGGGGAGTTTGGATTGGAACTCTGTACAAGCTACAAGGTAGCATTGTTTTCTATGGGTGCAATAGTTCTGTGGTTCCTAAAAGTGGAGCTGAAAATCTAGTGGTCTCTGGAGAGAAGACCATGCTGTGGCATCAAAGGCTTGGACATATTGGAGAGAAGGGCCTTCGAATACTTCATGGTAAAGGTATGGTAGAAGGTATGAGTAATAGTTCTCTGGATTTTTATTTTTGTGAAAATTGTGTATACGAGAAGTAGAATCGTGTGAGTTTCCCCTCTGGTGGTAAGAGGGCGAAACAAATATTAGAGATTGTGCACAGTGATGTGTTTGGACCTGTGAAGGTTCCATCATTGGGTAAGTATATGTACTATGTATCATTTATAGATGACTTCTCAAGGAATACATGGATATATATCCTTAAGAAGAAATCTGAAGTCTTTGACTGGTTTAAAGAATTTAAGGCTCTGGTGGAAAACTAGACAGAGAAGAAGATAAAGGTGTTGAGGACAGATAACGATGGAGAGTTTTGTTGTAAGGAATTTGAAGAATTCTGTAAGAAGTGTGGTATAGCATGGCAAAAGAATACTCCATATACACCTCAAAAAAATGGAGTTGCAGAAAGAATGAAGAAGACGTTGATGGAAAGGGCAAGAAGCATGCTCAGTGGTGCCGGTTTAGGACAGGAATTCTGGGTAGAGGTAGTGGAGACAACATGTTACCTAGTCAATAGATCACGGTCATCACTGTTGGAGGATAGGACTCCACAAGAGGTATGGACTGGTAAGAAACCCTCTCTTTCACATCTGAGGGAATTTGGATATGATGCATATGTACATGTTCCAAATGTAAACGAACCACGTTGGATAGTAAATCTGAAAAGTTCATCTTTATTGGGTATAAGGATGGTTTAAACAGTTATAAGCTTTGGAACCCAACAACAAGGAAGGTTGTGTACATCCAAGATGTGGTGTTCAGAGAGGTGAAAGATGTTTTTAAACATGAAGTCCAATGAAAGGAACCTGAGAAGATAGAGTTTGAGCTAAAGGAGGAAGAATCAGACTCTATAGTAGAGGAGGAATCTGAAGATGAAGAGCCACAAACTCTAAGTGTAAGAAGATCGGTTCGAGAAAGAAGGCAACTAGAAAGGTATAGACCATCTGCTTTCTGTTCAAATTTTTCTTTATCTATTACTGATGATGATCCTAGAACTGTGAAGGAATCAGTAGATCCAGAGGATGGAAAACTTTGGAAAGAGGCCACGGTTGATGAAATGGCTTCTTTGCACAAAAATGAGGCTTTGGATCTGGTGGAGTTTCCAGCTGGAAGGAAACCCATTGGTAGCAAATGGGTGTTCAAGAAGAAGATAAATGTAGAAGGAAAGGTGGAGAAATACAAAACTCAGTTGGTAGCAAAAGGTTATTCCCAGGTGCCGGGAATTGATTTTGGTGATATTTTTTCTCCTGTTGCCAAGGTAACTTCTATTAGGTTACTTTTATCTGTTGCTGCTTCTTTTGATTTTGAGGTAGAACAGATGGATGTGAAGACAACATTTCTTCACGGGGATCTGGAAGAGGAGATCTACATGAAGCAACCTGAAGGATTTGTGGTGAAGCGTAAGAAAGAACTGGTATGCAAGTTAAAGAAGTCTTTGTATGGGTTAAAACAGTCACCAAGGATGTGGTAGTAGAAATTTGATACATTTATATGGGGACTTGGCTTCACCAGAAGCAAAGCAGATCACTGTGTGTATTTTAAATTAATTGGTGACCATGTTATTTATTTGGTCTTGTATGTGGATGAATGTTGCTGGTTGGAAATGACAAAGATATTATCCAAGATGTGAAGAACCAATTGGCCTCCAAATTCGACATGAAAGATATTGGTGCTGCAAACTATATTTTGGGGATGGAAATTAAAAGAGATTGGGCAAAGAGGAAGCTCTGGTTAAACCAGTGGAAGGATGTCGAGACAATACTGTAGAGGTTTAATATGCAGGTTAGTAAATCGGTGAAGGTTCCTATTCCTGTAGGTGTAAAGTTATCTACTAAACAGTGTCCCAAGACACAAGTAGAGGAAAAGGATATGTCCCATGTTCCATATGCAAGTGTAGTCGGTAGCCTAATGTATGCAATGGTATATACTAGACCAGACATTGTACATGCAGTGGGAGTATTGAGCACGTTTATGTCAAAACCAGGGAAGGAGCATTGGACAGTAGTGAAGCAGGTTTTCAAGTATTTGCGTGGTACTAGTGATTATGGTTTGTGCTACCAAGGAAGACCAAGATTGGATGGAGTTTTGGATATCCATGGCTTTGTTGATGCAGACTGGGCTGGAGATTTGGATCAGAGAAGATCTACAAGTGGGTATGTGTTTCACCTATTTGGAGGTGCAGTCAGTTGGATGAGTAAGAAATAGTCTATAGTGGCACTATCAACTATAGAGGCAGAATACATGGCAGCCACTCATGCAAGAAAGGAAGAAGTTTGGGTGCAGAGATTGTGTTCAAGTATGTGGTTAGTACAAGATGCTATAAGGATAGACTATGATAGCCAAAGTGAAATTTTCTTAGCAAATAACCCTACATATCATTCAAAGACAAATCCAATTGATGTTCAGTATCACTTTGTGAGGGATATGATAGAAGACAAAATGGTGTTGCTAGTAAAGGTGGACACTTTGAAGAATACTACAGATGCATTGACAAAATCTGTGAGCTCTGAGAAGTTCTCTTGGTGTAGAGAGACAATGGGCATTTCAAGGTTGGAAAAATGACTAAGCTCTCTTGTGGTGCCCTATGGAAAGGAAAAAACAGGCGGGAGAATGTTGGGTTGTGTTATATTCTTTCCACGACTATACCACGTAGTTAATTGAGGGGTTAGAGGGGGGCTAGAGCCCTCCCTTCGTTGCGCCAATTGTGTAGTGAGGGGGGGCTCACAGTGGGTTTGAGGCATACCCGTAGGCAAAATTTATGGGGTCCAGGGCAGCGCCACGGAAAATTTTGGTTTTGGACACTATGTTAGGTTAAGCGGACCCACCTATGGTTTTGTGCATGATTTTTGCACATTTTTTTTGGACACGATGGTTTTCGGTCCATGGTTTTGGACACGATGGTTTTTGATCCATGGTATTGGATGCTTCAGCATTTATAAATATGTATTGTAACATTGAAAGGAATATAATGAAAAATCAAGCTGGTAGTCTCGGTTTTGGGATCCAGGGAAAATCTCTGTGTATATGTGTTTTATGTGTTATGCTCTCGATTTTTTATTTTCTGTGTTTTAGAATTTGTATGCAGGTAATTTCTGTACAGGTTTAAAACCTACACTAAAAGGGTTGGTAGTACCGAGATTTTCTGAGCTAAACTCATTGTCGAACTTGGGTCATGCCTCAGGTAGCCAAAAAATGGTTCTGTTGCCAAGACTGGGATCTGCCTAAGGGATGTCTGATGCTGGAACACTGGAAACCCACAATGAAGGAAATTGAAGAGTGGTTGGATCAAAAGCTTCACGAGTTCATGACACATGAAAACAGAAAGCCACAGATATTCAAGAAGAGGTGGCTGGATCGTTACGTATATATGGAAATCCATGAGATCTTCTTCATGTCCTTCTCTTCAGAGCTATATGATTGGATCATGAGGTTAGCTGACAGCTAGAGAAGGTACAAGCTTGATCAACCAATAATGTGAACTCCAGAGTTAGTGCACAGACTAGAGGCATCAAAAGATAAGATCGCGCGAGTTGTGGATGATTGGCTTGACTGAATTATAGGGGGATTTATCATTGAGTTCGCAGTAGACACGATCATGAGCTATAGAGAAGCAGAACGGTGTTTTCTCATGGGACCGCGAGGTAGGTACATAAAATCCTTGAATACCTGGATTAAGATGTCGTTATGTGAAAAGTGGGTTATGCGAATACATTGATTTTTGGAATGACGCGGAGCAGAAAGATCTACAAAGGTATCGAAGGATTAGGAAACAGTCCCTTAATTTCACCTTCATGAGAGAGCAAGGAAGAGTGCTCTTGGGTTTCTCCGAGGAGTGCGGTCAGATTGATAAGGCAACGCATTCTGTAGTTATCACCTCCACTTACGCCATCACCTGCTTCACCTACTTCACCTCCATCTTCACCCACCCCACCTCCACCACCCCCACGGTTCAGCATGGCAAGCGCGATCAAGCAACTCGTATTCAGAGGAGTAGGGAATGAGGATCCAGATCAGTTTTGGTTCATGGTGAGAGTAGTGTGGGAACCACAAGGGGTCATAGACGACAACATTAAGAAGGCCACATTGGTGAGCGCACTGTAGGATCGCGCGCTGACATGGTATATGAAGCACTCGAATGATCACCCAAATTCAGGAATATTGAAGATCTAGAATGTGCTAAATGGAAAATTTAGCCAGCCAAAATCAGAGACACAGTCAATAATCAGATATAAAGAGATCGTGATGCTTCTAGGTGAGACCCCTTGGGATCTGGATCAGAAGATGAAGAGTATGATCCGTGAGGCCAATATGACGCTAATGGATGCGCAACACCACACATGGTTTGTGGCATCTTTGACACCACAACTGAGGATGGCGCTGTCACAGTAGAAGCTTTCAACCCAGGCCGAAGCATTGGAAACGACGATGAAGTTGCATGAAACACCGATATAGGATCTAGGATTAGGAGTCCAACAAATCCATGCACAACTGTTGTAGGGAAAAGTATCCGACTCAGATGACCCTAACCCACTCTAAGGGTGACAGTTCCTTAGCAACAACTGTAAAACAAACTACTGAAGGTTTACTTCTTTATGAAAGCAAAAAAGGATGGAGAAAGCACTAACCGTTGCCTTGCGCTTAATGTCGAATCCAAACTCTCCTCTTTGGCCGCTTGTTCCTAGCTCTTTGTCCTTCTACTCGCCCAGCTACAATGAGATCCTGCACAATGACAAAGAAGGAAACTACAAGAGGCATGCAATCATAACTGGTTCATGGATTAGTGTAAACCAAACATGCAATCATCACAATATGTAACTGAAACAAGAGCACATAGAAGAACCTCAATAGCTTTTATTAATGAAGAAATAAAGGTTCTGAGAGGATTACAACCATTGCAGGCTCCAACCCAGCAACACCTCCCAGCAGAAAGAATTGCTATTCTTCACCTCTCTCAAACAATCACTGAATAACTCAAGAATGAAACCAACAGCATATCATTACTTTGCACCAAATTCCAGCCTCCTGAGCTCATAGGAGAGAGCTCAATATATAGATGAATTGAGAAAGGATGAGTCAGCTTGCAACTGATGTGTAGCTACCTTGTGTCCTCTCTCTCTTCAGTTAATCTTCAGTTGATCTTCAGTTCTTGAGTCCACTTGGTGAACCTTGCTTCCACTTGGAGAAACAAAGCCTCTGACTCATCACAAGGTGAAATACCTGACCCAAGTGTCATTTTTGGAAGATTCCAAAGCAATGACTCACTGTGTCACATGTCCAAACTCGCCCAACGCAGGTGGGCTTTGTTCTACCTGCTTTGCAACGCAGGTACACCATGGAGCAGTTGTGTTTCAGCACAGAAGCCTAGTGGAGCACCTACTTTGATTTCAAGATTGCTTGTTTTTGAGTGTTTTCAGGTGGAGAACTGATCTGAGAGCTGTTGGTTTGCTGACCTTGTTCCTCTAGGGGTAGGAACATCATGTTTAGGGAACTTTGGATCCCTTGGATTATTGACAATTCATGCTTATTGCTGTAAGGCACAAAATTGTCTATAACAGATGCCCCCTAAAGTATGAGGTCGTTTATCGGGCGAAATGCTTTATTGAGAGGATCCGAAGTTCATTCAATCTGCTGAGAAGTGTCCTGTAATAAGATACAATACAATACATTATTTTTCATACATTTTTCATGATCTAGCTGAGGCGGACATTCCCATGCTCAGCTTTATAAATACATTTTGGTACATAGAACAGACGATCGTCTGATGTAGACTGATATTCCTCTGCCGAAATTATCATCCTTTGAAAAGGATGATCATCTGTTGCAATGATGTACATATCAAATGTCTTTATGTCCTGAATATATATCGCAGCCCGGATGGATGAAACTAGATCCGGGGTCTTCAGTCTCTTCCGATCTTCACTCGATGTACAAGTCGATCCATGTGAGAATTTCTTGAAGTCGAACATGGAAAGACATCGCTTGATTACCGATCAATGATGTAAACCGTTAACAAGCGCGAGAGGAATCACCGATAAGGATGATGACCCTCAAGGTACGGCAGTACAATCTACATGGTGGGAATAAAGGACTTGGCGTCGACCACCATGCAAAATCTTCTGGTCGAAGGTCATTGATGTATACCTGTCGCCGGAAGTGAGAAACTTGCCATTGAGGCATGCAGGCTTCAAAGTACTGAGGGGGGTGTTCCTAGATCAACTCCTTGGATAATGAGCTGATGTCGACAAGGAGCGATCCGTCAAAGGAGGGCCTTAATGAATCCCACATCAGTGACACGGAACGGAGCTAGTGATTATGATGAGGTGAAAACAAACTGTGATGTATGATTCAAGGTGGCGGTCATGAAGTGGATGAAGGATAA
Organism: Pinus tabuliformis; assembly: GCA_031772625.1. Taxonomy (NCBI): domain Eukaryota; kingdom Viridiplantae; phylum Streptophyta; class Pinopsida; order Pinales; family Pinaceae; genus Pinus; species Pinus tabuliformis. The sequence goes on along the minus strand of CM062804.1, from coordinate 1,539,775,209 downwards.
TGTATGGCAGTGGGTGGAACACGGTTGACTCTTTACAGAACCACATCTCTTGAACATATAACGACACTGATGTGATGGATTGGTAGCATTACCCCAATTGTGGACGGTGTGGCGAGGACCATGGTTCTGCGACCGGTGAATGAAACAACCCAACCCGATGCGGTACGGAGGACAAAGTGTCATGTTCAAGAGCGACTTGCTACCATTAATACTGTGAGGTTCTCCCAATTTTTCCCCAGTCATTGCTGACCAGTACCTCTTTATTTTTGTCAAGCTTGAGGAGGATAACATATGCTTGTTCTATAACCTGCCCTTCGAGCAAGCCCATCGCTATGTTTTAACGAGCCTAGCGATAGGGAAACTCGTTCTCGTCTAAAGACAAGTTTGTCGCTATTTAATCATTTTAACGAGTCTAACGACAAGGAAAACTCGGTCCTTTTCATTTTTAGAGAGTCTGAAAAGGTACGAAAAATTAACTCCAAAATTCCCTTTTCGTCATCTAATCCCTTAAGTCCGAAAAAGTTTAAAACAATACAGAAGGGATGAATTTTCGGTTGCTTTAACGAGCCGAACAAACAAGCGCTCGATCTTTTTGTGCAATAATCCCTCAGGTCCAAAAAGATTAAAATCTAGAGGAGGGATAGCTTTCCGGTCGCTTTAACGAGCTGGAAGGCCAAAACTCAGCAAACTTTTCATATTTTACGAGTCAGTGAAAAGAGCTCAAAGAAGACTCGTCTTTTGAGGAACGAGTGATGAACAGGGATAGCAGTAGATTCCAGGTACAGGTTGGAATTCTCCAATCACGGCAGTGTCACAAGGATGGCTAAGTGAAATCACTCTTCGCAGCTGTTCCTCAAAATGGGTAAACAAACATATGGAGGTGAACGATTGGCCAAATGAACAGATGGAGGTGATGGCATATAAACACGACCAAGGGCTTTTAATATGGCTTCCAAAGGTTACATTTCTAGAGGTTGTTTACCGGTTCATTTTTCTGGATGAGCTTGAACTGCTAGGGAAAGATTGCTCACAATTTACGTTTATTTTTTAACGAGCATGAACTTCTGCACAAAAACTGCTCGATGATTGCTTTTATTTTTTAACGAGCATGAACATTGCTAAAACTGCTCGATTATACCAGTCTTAATACAAGGAATGCTTTAGGTGAGGTAATCTTATTTAAGGAGCGATACCTCACTAATTACTCCAAATTGGCAGGTTTTAACTTTTGCCCTTCATCCTTTCTTTATGCAAGCTAGAAACGGCTAATCCTACGAGTTTAACGGGTTAGACCTATAGGTTTAAAGGGAGGACCTAAAAATTTAAAAAATAAATAGTCGTCCCGTGCTTGCACTCCAAAAGGTTTGCATGCCCCCAGGTATAAAGTATAATTTCGAGATTCTGCCATCTCTTACTTATTATCCGAAAAATGGTTTTGTTTGCTGCCGCAAACTAAACTCTCTTTTTGGCGATGTCTATCATTAGGTTGCTAAGGATGGTGACTACTTGTTGCAGCAATTTCATCTCTTTCTTTGAAGACTGCCCCTACTTATCCTTCAAAACAGCTTGTTTTAATGGGTGAGGCTTGACATTCAAAGATGGTGGCTTCTTGCTGCCACAAATAGACCCCCTCCTTAGGAGAGCCCACTTCTTTAGACAAAGGGAGCGATTGCTTCGCTCACATAACTTTGACAAAAGAATTTTATCCTAGAACAAGCCTCTCTTCCTCTGCCGGATGGGGTACGGACTAGTCCATCCTTCTGCGGAAATTAACTTTATACCTAAGGTTTTCTCTGCCCGAGGCAGGCCAGGGTGCATGCCCCCTGGGTCCCAGTTCTTTCTTTCCGAATTACTCGCATTCATCGGGAAGTAGAACCGGGGGCGGTGGCATTCCTTGAGCGAATAAACCGTTAAGGGATGGTATTTGACTATTTGCAATGCGTGATCCTGGAAATGAAAGTTGGTCTACTAGCTGGACCATTCTTCCTTCGTGCGGAAAACACATGACTCTAAAGAGTGAGGACACTATTGCCTCCATGCAATATATATAGTCTCGTCCAAGGAGTAAGTTATATGCCAAGGGTCCCTGGACGACCATGATGTTCATGCGAACTATCTTCCCTTTCAATGTAACCGGAACATTGGGGAGAATCCCTAACGGGTGACTGGTTCCTTTATCAAAACCTAATAGATTTCTCATCTCAGGTAAAAGCGCCGGGCAACCCAGTGCTTTCCAAGCATAGAGGAAAGGATACTCACAGATGCCCCTTCATCAATGATAGTTCCAGCCATCACCATTCTGTAGATTTGGACTATGATTCTGAATGGGATACTGGCTGGTAACCGGGGTCTGCCTAGTTGATTCCAATCAAAGGATACAACTAGGTTGCTTGGTGGTGGGACCGAATATACGGCCGGATACGACCCTGACGATGTTCCTTCCTGCGATAAAGGAATGGGCGCATTGCCCTGATGCTCATCAGAGTCTGTGTTGATGAAAAGAATATGGACGGTGTCATCCTTATCCTCTTCAGTGAGGGTGTCATTTGAAGATGGGTCTTCAATGACGGAGTCATTGGACGATGAAACCTCTGAAGGAAGAACTGGGTCAACTGCCGTTTCGACCTTTAGACTTTCGTCTGGTCTGGATTCAGTAGGTTCATTCTCAATGACCGACACTTCAGCTAACCACTTGGGTGGGTCAGCTGGATTTTCAACTATCGAGGGATTAGGCGCGAGTTTTTGGTATCCAGGAGGAAGTCGTAACGGCGAAACCAGACGATCTTCCAAAACTCTTTTTGCCTCATCTAAGAATGGACATCTGTGGATGGCATGCTCGCCTTCACACAATATACAGGGTGATCTTGGTCTCCCTCTTCGTCCTTCACTCTCGCTAGTTGACGGACTGCAATCAACATGACTGCCAGAGGTTGATGCTACCGGATTGTGCAATCTTGGGGACCAGTCCCTTAGTATCCGGGGAATACAAGGACAATCACGATGGAAGCGGGCCCCTTCGCAAATGACACACGGCGATTTAGGCCCCGTCGGTGCAGTGTGTGGGTTTTTGTCGGCTGTCTTTTGCTTGCCCCCAGTCGCCTTCGCCATAGGCTCCTTCTGCTTCTTTTCTCTCTTCTTCCTTTCCTTCTTTTCCTTGGGAGGCTGACTTTTGCCAGCTCTACCTTGCGAAGATGAAGGATCAGAGGAAGTATTGTAAGAAGTGGAAGGCTGGTGGGTAGTCCTAGACTGGTTTGACTATTGATTCGACTGCTCAGGATTAGTGGCGATCTGGACTTCATTAGTTGAAAAGAGCCATACAGGTAGGCCAATTGTCAATCCTGGAAGTGACAATGTTGCCATATGAGGCGCACCAACATCTCCCCAAGAGGAGAAGGGATTTGGACTTCCGCCAAGGTTGCCTCCTTGGTTGGTGGGCTCCATACTTTTCAACTGAAAGATCAACGTGGGAATAACAGGTGATTTTGTTCCGCTTAAAATAAATTTTATTAATGACGCTTTTAGACACAAACTTGCTTTTTCATGTTTTAAGAGTCGAGAAAAAGCTAAAGATGACTCTAGTCGCCTTCGATGTTTTAACGAGCCCGAAGTGACAAATGCTCGGATGGACTTTTTCAGTTATAGAGTTTGAAAAAGGCCAAAAGAAACTGCTCTGGAGTTCTAGGCAGAGGGTGTGCCAAACTTTTCGCGAAACCACAGAATACGTTTTACGGTACGGGTGGTCGATCTTCGTGAATGCTGTGTTCACTGCATCGCGATCAGTAGGGCGGTCGACACGGCTTCCTATGGATAAAGGATAATTGCCTATAGGGGTCTCCCAATATATACGCGACGGTACGTGGGAGCACAAGTCCGTATTAGTGCCACCGACTCTCAGGAGGAATCACCCACCTTCGTAGAGATCGACAGTCACTATGTTTAATGACGCCGGAACACGTCTCTACCTAGACCTCTATGTGTTTGCGTTATGTTACAAAGCGTTGTTATGTAAATTGGATTTATTTTAATGTTGATCTTGCTTATCAGTTTGCCTTTAAGGATCACCACGAGATGTATATAACAAATTCCTGAATGCAGTCTAAGATGAGAAGCAAACTTTTCAATCTTTCAACTTTGAAAACCTTAACTACTGAGGGAAAAGAAAGGCAAATCTTTTCACACAGATCATAGATCACACACTAAAATGCAAATTTTTCTAAATCGTCAAGCACACAGTCAAATGCAAAATGCACAATGCATGTATTTTCTTTTCCCTTTCTTAATGTGGATGGATACAAAAAGAAAGTGGTTATATAACTTTGATTTCGATTTAAAGCGAAAGTAAACAAGCTTGTCCAAAATCAAAAGACACCTTAAGATTCACTTGCTTAATCACTGGAAATACATGAAATCAAACCATACGAACGAAAGTAAAACGACTAACCAGCTATGGACAGCAAACAAGCTAACTCTTTAGACCAGCAAGACGCCTAACACAGGTTCAGATCTAAGAGGCCTAAAGCATGACTAGTTTACTTTTCGTTATGGGAAATTGTAAATGAGTAAGAAATACAAAGAACAAGTACAATTTCGTTATATAACAGAGGCGGAATGATGGCAAGTAATATTGGTTTCAAAACAGGTACAAGACTGACACCTAGCAGCAAAACTAAGTGAAAACAGGCAAGAGAAAGGAGGAAACCCCAAATGCACTAAGCAAATTTGGGTCAACGCAGGCTCTGCACATTCAAATTGGCTCTCAGCGCAGGTAGCTAGTTCGGGACCTGCGTTGCAAAGCAGGTAGCCTGTGTACTACTTGCTTTGGAAAACGAGAGGTGCGTTTTCACAGTTTCCGGGTCATAATTTTCTCAAAAATGCACTGTTTTTGCTCAAATCAGAAGCATTCAGTCAAGCATACTCAAAGGGATGATTTAGAAGGTACAAAGCTATCACTAAGAGCTTACAAGGATCTTTGTAGATCAGCTCTTCAAATCATGAATCTGCTCAGAAAATGAGCAAGAGTAGCTGCCCTCTACTTCGCTTTTGATATAGTCAAAAGCTTTTCGATTTGGTACTCTTTTCTTCAGGAAATGAATAGCAAAGATACTACAAACACAATCAAATGGATACGGTCCCCAGTATGGTCTCCAGTTTGTTGTAGGGAAAAGTATCCGACTCAGATGACCCTAACCCACTCTAAGGGTGACAGTTCCTTAGCAACAACTGTAAAACAAACTACTGAAGGTTTACTTCTTTATGAAAGCAAAAAAGGATGGAGAAAGCACTAACCGTTGCCTTGTGCTTAATGTCGAATCCAAACTCTCCTCTTTGGCCGCTTGTTCCTAGCTCTTTGTCCTTCTGCTCGCCCAGCTACAATGAGATCCTGCACAATGACAAAGAAGGAAACTACAAGAGGCATGCAATCATAACTGGTTCATGGATTAGTGTAAACCAAACATGCAATCATCACAATATGTAACTGAAACAAGAGCACATAGAAGAACCTCAATAGCTTTTATTAATGAAGAAATAAAGGTTCTGAGAGGATTACAACCATTGCAGGCTCCAACCCAGCAACACCTCCCAGCAGAAAGAATTGCTCTTCTTCACCTCTCTCAAACAATCACCCAATAACTCAAGAATGAAACCAACAGCATATCATTACTTTGCACCAAATTCCAGCCTCCTGAGCTCATAGGAGAGAGCTCAATATATAGATGAATTGAGAAAGGATGAGTCAGCTTGCAACTGATGTGTAGCTGCCTTGTGTCCTCTCTCTCTTCAGTTAATCTTCAGTTGATCTTCAGTTCTTGAGTCCACTTGGTGAACCTTGCTTCCACTTGGAGAAACAAAGCCTCTGACTCATCACAAGGTGAAATACCTGACCCAAGTGTCATTTTTGGAAGATTCCAAAGCAATGACTCACTGTGTCACATGTCCAAACTCACCCAACGCAGGTGGGCTTTGTTCTACCTGCTTTGCAACGCATGTACACCATGGAGCAGTTGTGTTTCAGTGCAGAAGCCTAGTGGAGCACCTGCTTTGATTTCAGGATTGCTTGTTTTTGAGTGTTTTCAGGTGGAGAACTGATCTGAGAGCTGTTGGTTTGCTGACCTTGTTCCTCTAGGGGTAGGAACATCATGTTTAGGGAACTTTGGATCCCTTGGATTATTGACAATTCATGCTTATTGCTGTAAGGCACAAAATTGTCTATAACAACAACTACAAAATCTATGCTTGGAGATGCAAATTTTGAAGCAGGATAGGGCGCCACAGCTGGAGGCACGTGAAGAGGTGTGGTGCATAAAATGAAAAGGCCAAGGCCACGAAAAAGACCACTATCTAGTATTCGTAAACTACTTGGCAAGAGGGGGGCCAATGTCATTGAGACCAGAGGCACAGACAGGGCCAAGTACGACACCTATGTTATGGTAAGCGATCTGTCAAATAGGAGGAAAGCATACAATGGACAATTGTCACCTATTGCAGAGGTATACACAAACTCCGCAGCAGCTATTTTGTAATTTCTATAGGTCGGTGGGCCATGACGAGCATAGTTGTCGCAGCTACGAGTTGGTGATGGAGTAGACACCAACATATAGAATGTAGATGGAAACACGAGGCCTTGACCCAGCCGCGGGGATGACGTGCATTGGATTTGAAGGGTGAGGTTGAGGACAAGGAGGAATGGGGCCAGGAAGGGGCCGCAGATAGTTAATCTGTTACAATTACAGAGGACCAGGGCACTATTCTCATGATTGTAGCAACCCAATGAGAATATCTTGTTCGTACTATTCTCAGTTTTATCATGAAATGATAGATTGTCCTATTTTGATCACACATATGCTCGAGAAAGGGGTACTACAACCTACTTTGACTCAAAATATCCAAATGATGAGGTCTAAACCGCACGAAGAAGACACTAACGTGAACATGATGCTTAGAAGTGGCACAACCACAGGGGTGGATAAGCGGAAGCAGCCTAAGGAAGATGCATGGGTTGACAAGGCTCCTATAGAGGAACCTGAATTTGACTTGGAACATGCAAAGGAGACATTTATGGAAGCTAAGAAGAGCTTCACGGAGGCCTCTACTTCAAGTAGTAAGGATCAACCAGAGACAGGGATGGATCCTTCTATGCTAACTACCTTTTAGAGACATGCATGAAGTTGTTGCGCGATAATAGGGAAGTTAAGGGACTACAAGAGCTGATCACTAGGTGCGCAAGGTCAGGGGAACTATGCGTAGTCCAAAAACTGGGAAACCATACATTACGCACGGGAAGGGAAATGAGGTTAACAGCACATATTGGCGAATATGAAATGGATCAGGTAATACTAGACCTAGGTTCAGATGCGAATGTGTTACCAAAGTTGACATGGGAACACATGGGCAGGCACACGTTACAGTGGTCCCCTATTCAGCTACGGTTGGCGAACCAACAAAAGATCTTTCCCATGGGGAAGTTTCAAGGGGTAATAGTTGATATCGAAGGCGCGAGCATGCAGACGGACTTCGAGGTGATAGAGATTGTTGATGATAGCAACCCTTACCTCACATTGCTAGGAACATACTAGGCCACTGACATGAATGGAGTCATCAACCTGAAGAAGCAGAATATGATATTCGAGAAAAAGTCTCTACGCGTGGTAGTTCCATTAGATCTAGCCGAAGGAGTGCACTACATTGAACCTATATGCGATGATGACAGTGATGATGAGCTATATTGCATTTACTAGATAACGGTGAAAGACCAGGATCAAGTGAACCCGACTGCAGATGGGAGAATCTCATGGGAGCATGACAGTTCCGATACTTTGGATTCATATGAAGAAATAGAACACTGGAAAAACCGGTTGCACGATGTGACAACACTGAATTGCAACATGATGATTATGTCACTGTGATGTGTGATGACCAAAGCAAGGGACCTATCAACATATGATGAGGTAATAGGATTGGATGAATTCTTAGATAGTTTTGAGAATGCAGTACCAGAATAGCAGTGGCACAATGCGCTGGGATGGGCATTCCGGGCGATGCTCACATGATGGTGGAGTACACATTAGAAGACTACTGGAAACTGGTGTGAATGTAGAAGGTGGATGTGCTGGCAGTTTGGAAGTCTCCAGCGACGAACACGGGTTGGGTAGCCAGGACGAAGCAATTTGCGCACCCACTTGTGTAAATGGTTATAGACTCGTGTTGTGCAAGCACCTCCCAGACTAAGGATCGAAAATCAGAACTCGACGCGACAACAGGAAAGGTGAAAAAAATTCCACGTTGGAGCCTTCACAAAACTATGCGGAATCATGAACATAGTTTACTAGACGGGACGAATAGATTGGGACCTGCATGTGCTGATGGTCCGATCAGCCTATAGGGCCATGTGCAAAGACCTGAGCGTGGAAATGGTTTCGAAGTTGATGAGAAAAGTCAAGGCTGTAGCTTTGGGAAAGAACCCTCATGCAACAAATACGACAACATGCGAGGACCAGAGTGAAAAGATTATGCAACTGTGTGAGGATGAACATATGTAGATTCAAGAAGCCATTCAGTGAGCGAACCTTGACCTTTGGGAACTAGAAGAATATTGGGTACGAATGAAGGAGAAACGAATATTAATGGATGAGGATATCTGAAAACTAGAAACCAAAAACTTGGAAGCATTAAACGTCGACAAAAGGATGGGGCCAAGTATGGGCAACCCTACCTCCACACTAGAAGATTCTCACCAAGAGTTTTTGGCTATACTACCATGGCTGCAACCGCACCTTATCAGGAAAAGCAACCAAGGAAGCACTTTACATAAGGAAGAACACGAGGCTCTGGCTAGCACAAGGGTAACTAAGGAAGGCACACAGACCAGGCCGAAAGGAGACTTGAAGCCTCACACTAGTAGTGCGACCACCGACTATCCGTAGGAAGCACAATCTTAGCACTCCAAGCAGTTGAAAGAGAGCGTGGGACTATAAAAGAGTTTGTATGGGAGCTGCACGACCCGGAATTTGCACGCGAGATCAGTATGACGCATAGATCGTGTTCACGCACAAGGGACTACGCTGCCGCATGGATAGGTTGGAAAGTGACTGTTGGTGTCACTATTCATGACAAGAAGTCTAATTTAACGCAATGAGGAGTGGGCAACGGGAAAGTAAGACACGGAGTCAGAACTAGATCTGAAACGATCTGCCGCCAATATAACATTAATGAGCCAAAAAAGGGGGGAACAGTCGCATTTGAATTCCGGCAGGTCTAGAAATCCCAGATGGTCATCTACTGAACAACCCTTGGCATCTTGAGAATTTAGTTATTGCGTATGGACTTTACCGCTTTAGAGGCTCTGAAAGTAAGTTCAGTGTTTGAAGCATTACTGCAAGAGACGTAGGACCTTCTGAGCAGAGCAATGTCGACTGCCAAGGAAGCTGCACCATGCCCTATGTCACCAGTGGGGGATGCGCTAGAAATTCTAAAATTGGCCCGAACGTTGAGGTCTAGAAAAGATCCACAGGCAGCAGGACCAGTACGTATGTCTCCGTGAAATTCGCAATTCGACAAATTGTCGATGGAAGAAAAAGGAAAATAGTTCATATTGAGAGTGATGATGAGGAGGAGGATCCTCAGACCTTTGTAGAAGAGATGGAGGAAGACATCTAGCTAGTATGTGCCACAGCAAAATTTCCCAAGTATGTCCCTCCGTGGAAAGGGAGGGTAAAGGTACCTAAATATTTGGATGTCGTTAAAAGCATGCTCAACACCCCATTCCTTCCCACGTGAGTTCTGTTTAAAGGTTTAGTTGTGGGATGCATACCCACTATCAAATTTGAATATTGGGACTTTGCAGATAGTGAGAAGTTCCTTCATTTGGAAACTAGCCAGCTGATGGAACAAAGCACGAAGGGGCAGTTACAACACTGCATCCATGGAAACAGCTATGCGAAGTGGAGGAGGCTGGGCTACTCCACCTCCTATCAATTCCAAATTTTCATTGGGCCCCAATCACGATATTTGTCATCAGGAAACTACTTTTCCTGGTGCACGATGGCTACTTGTAGCTGGAGGAGCCCATTCCCATCACGACAGAGCTCATTCATAGGATTTCTTAGCCTCCCTGTATGGGAAGTGAACCGGCGAAAATAGCTAGCACAAGTGGAGACTTGGCGATTGCAGAGACCATGAAAAAGAAATATAAGTTGGAGAAAAAGAAGAGGGGTTATGTTATTACTAGAATTCAGAACAAAGAGGTCCACATCGCTACCTAGTTATTTGCAGGAAAGGTGATGAGAAAATGCCAAGGCAATGAGGTACCAACAACAGTCATCACGCTAGCCGAGCAATGTAGAGAAGGGGTACGGTTTAACTGGGTGCAATTACTCTGTGAGGAGTTCTTGACGAACTGAAGGGAGGACCAGGATTAGGGTAAGACCTTCCACTATGCGTGGTTTCTTTTATCCATCTTTTTTGTTACAGGAGAATTGCCTGAGGATAGTCAGTTTCCTCCCCTTGACTAGGATTGGCTAGAGGCAACACAATATTCATCGCTATGGGTGACAAATGATGTAACACGAATATGAGAAACCAAGATCTTCTGGGTATTGATGGAGGTGAGCATACAACTATGGATCAACAAACAGCTCCGCCTATCCCCCTCGGTATATGACAGTCTGAGGAAATTTTCAGAATTTAAAGTAGATATGCACAATGTGTATAGCAGGGTGTGGAAGGACCCGGAGTAGAAGTGGACCACACTCCATTTCATCAAAATAGATGACACTGTTTTCGTGGTGCTCGACACATGGCCACCAGAATTTCACACACCAGATTTGGTGGTACGCGATGAGATGGAGATTCAAAGACAGAAGGCTACCACTAAGCTGCTAGCACAACAGAATCAAAATGAAAAGCTAGCTGAAGAAGTACGGGCATCTTGGGAGGCAGAGAAGGTCGCCACAGAAAAGGAAGACACAGTAGGGGGCGCTCCAACATAGGAAGAAGGAGACTTGGACTTAACCACAGGGCATGGGATAGATGATAAGACAGAAGGCGCAGACCAAAGCACCACCTCTTCACAATTGAAATGGTCACACAGGACAGAATGAACAGGGACACGAAAGAAGACAAAGGCTTCCAAGTTCGATGGGGAGCCTATTACACTGATCGAGGGTGGCCTATATGACATTGGCGACACAATTCATGAACTCACCAAGGAGGCACTCCAGGAGGTAATGATGGAGCAAAAGAATGTGTTGGGGATGCTCAGGGTGCAACTCCAGGAACTTCAAGTGTAGGCCCCAGAGTAGGGAACAATAGCCATCTATGGGGCTATGGGTACATAAAAAACCAAGCAATTTCTGTGGGCCAAAATGGAAAATACCGTTGCGCTATCGGAAGGAGCACTGATAGCAGACAATACGGAGGATAGAGCTGCAGTAGGCTGGCTCAAGGGACTTTGCCTAAACTTGGCTGCCCTTCCGTGAGAGATATTATACTAGCTACAAGATGGAGTGACAAAAGATCTCCGCGCTAGGGAAGGACACACAATACATATGCTCAGTGAACATTGAATCAACATCGAGCAGCTAAGCCTCCAATGTGACGAAGCGATAGCTGAAACTCAATAGGTGGAGAAAATCATCGCGGAAGCATACCACCGCGTCCCTGAGCTAGAGATAGCAGCCGACTTACCAGTTGGTATACTGATCCACAAACTAGCCAGTGGATTCTGCGAGGAAAAGGAGGAAGTAATAAGGATCCAACTAGACCTCAACCTGCAAATCGCGGAGCTATGGTTGAAGGCGCAGCTGTCTACACCACCAGAAGTTCGAGAGAAGTGGCAACGTGCCATTCAATCGAGATTGGAAGCAATAGAGCACGCCATATAGGAATGCATAGGCTTGTTATATCAGTCACTCTTCACCCTCACTTCACTGTAGGAGGACCCAACGCTACAGTGGTTAGAGATAGAAGCATGGGAGTTACAGCAGGCCTATGACAATGTCCGGGGGACCACGCAAATGGTTGCCCTTACTCACCAACTGGCCAAGATGAGGGAGGCCCGGGCTCTAAAGGAACAGGTGGATGTTGTGCGTTAGAAAGAAGTAGTGCTTAAAGAATGCATCTAGCCTTGGCTCGAGGAAGCATTCATGGTCACCACTAAGATCGAGGGAAAGTGGCATAGATGCAGGACGTATATGCACTTAGGCAAGGGATTGCACCTAACAATGAAGCATCGGAGATACATGCACAATGGGTACATCGGATAGAGGAAGAATGTGCTACTGACGTAAGTGAAGTGCAGAGGTTGTTGGATGAACTTCGCACGAAGATCACTCCACCGGCCCGGTGACTTGGGACAAGTCACGATGATTGTGTTGGGGGCTTGTTGGGTAGCGGATCCCCCTATAGCAGGTTTCTGGGGCTTGTAGCCCGAATTTTGGTCAAATGTAATGTAAGACCCTGTGAAATGTGGACATCGAGCGTGAGAGTCTATGGTTTTCCACCCTAGAATATTGTAACTTAATAGTGAATGTTTCAGCCTACACATGGTCCGTGGACCATGGGAATGTATAAATAGAGTGAGGCTCTAAGGGTAGAAGATAGGTTTTGCTAGTCATAATCTTAAGTGTTATGGGTTTTTGAATAAAGAATTCACTCTGAGTTTGTAAGTCTAAGTCTTGGGTGGTAGTAGTAGGAAGAGGCTCTGCAACTGTGTGCATGGACCCCTGCAGCTGAGTGCATAGGGCGAAGTTGGGATTGTACTGAAACAGAGGTTTAATAAAATATAAGTTGATTCTGAAATAGTGTGCATCTGCTCATGGATCTGCGTGTTTATGCTTCTGTTATATTTTTATGCATCTCTTTACAGTTTATGATTGCGCGCATTGGTTATAACTGTTAAATGATTAATTAGAACATCGGGCCCACATAATTAAGTTAAGATCTATAGTAAGGCACAGTAACGATAAAGGATCTAGACAACATCTCTTCATGCCCTTTATAGAGCTACACAGAACAATTACATAAGGCGTGAGGGAAAGACAGCTTTGCAGAGCAACGTGAGAGCACATGATCAGTTCACGACCTTCACATACTTCATCAAGACATTCCTAGGGTGTGGAAACTGTTGGTCACTTTAATTGTTTATTAATTAAACAGTCGCGTGCCACATAAATTATCAACCTAGGAAAGTCTGATTATTCCAAAGGTGACTACGTACTATATGTACTCGATTTTAATAGTATTAAAAGTTGTAGTATAAATAGTTCATTCTCTGTTAAACCCCTACTCTATGTTACAGTAGTTATAGTCTATTGCAAGAATGGAATAAGAACAGATAATTAATTAAAGAAAATAAATCTACAAAAGAAAGTGATGGCTGTCCTGTAACAAAGGATCAGGACCCTATCCCCAGAGTAAGGACATTCAACACCTGCCTCTATTATCTAGTTCGCCAATACACTCTGTAAATCCTAGTTACCGGTGAGGCACTCATATACACCATCAATCAGTTAAAAGGAAAACAAAGTCTCAGCAAAAGTAAAATATCATTAGAAGCAATACTCGTGCATAAGGTATAAACAGAAATCACACACAACACACAAAAGAAAGAACATGGGTGAATCTTGTGATGAAGGTGGGCCCTGTCCTTCTCACAATATTCCCCAAGACACAGAAGCTAAGATGAAATACTCAGAACAAAACTTTATTCATCTGTCAATAAACCATATTACAAGAAAGATTCAGTCTCGTCATTCCACTACAATTCCTCTGTTACAGCTTGTTCACCCTCTCTCCATACCATCCCTCTAATGTAGATGTCTTCTCCTTATAGAGGAGACATCTGTTACAAAAGATTTTCATTATACATTCTAATTGGACCCTTTGTACCAAAAATAGGGAAATCAGTTCTTGTTAACGGAATGTTGTTACAGTAATATGGATCATGATCATTACGACGAATGTAATAATCGATCGGATTCCTTTGCTGTTGCAAATCTGATATGAAAATCTCAACTGTCTCCTCGAGGTTCGCATGCTATCCTTGCTGTTTCAGCTTCGAGGTTCATGTTTTTCTTGCTATTTCAGCTTCACGGTTCGTGCTGTTTCCGCTGTTTCAGCAACTGCAAAATATGGTCCTGCCAGCTTAAGGCAGTTTCAACAATTGTTCAGCAACTTAGTCAACTTCAAGGATCAATTATAAAGATAGCATGATTATGTGTTGAATAATTAAACATATAGCAATGAGGAGAGTTACTGTATACCTTTGGAATGATTAAGTCAAAACACTAGCAAAGGCTTTCAACTAAAGGTTGAAGAGGGTAATATAATGACAAAATATAAGGTCAAAAATAGACAAGATGGGATCCTAACATCCCCCCAACTGAAAATGTTGCATGTCCGCATGCAACGTCTACTCTGAATTTGAGTCGAAATACTGGGATGAACAGTGTAAATTGCTTATGCAGTAACTGTACAAGGTGCTGTCAACCATGTCTCTAAACCCATGGACACTTTGAAGTTTCTTCCATGCTGCCAACTCTTCCTGCTTGGTCAATTTAAATTGAGCCTTATATTGTTCTCCAGGAAGCCATAAGAGAGGGAAATGAAAGTGGTAACCAATCCATCATTCAACACACTATCTAATGCATTTAACATAATCAGGTATGCGTGAGATTGACGCCTGAAGATTGAGAGGATTGTAAGGATGATATTCTCGTCTTTCTTTAGGACAATGTTCCCAGAATAGATTATTTTCTTTTATAGCCAGAGATCCTTTAGTTTTCACATAATGTTGGCAGTCTTCCAAGATTGCTGCTTGCAGTTTCCTGATATGATCAGTCATCCCTGGTTCTCGTAGAATTCGTTGATTTTCTGGAATGAAGATAGCTGCATTCTGTGGTTTAGAACGAATCTAGAGAAGACAGTTCTCCTCATTGTGTGCTGCAAACATAAAAGCATTCTACCAAGTAAGCTGATTGGCCAAGAAGGAAATAAAGGCTCTTATTTGGATATTGCCAACAAGAGGAAGTAAACTAATCTTTCTATCTTCAGGCATAGCCTCATTGTGAAGATAGAGTTCACACAACAAGTTCTGATTACTATTTGGTGCTTCTGCAAAAGTCTCAATAAATTGATGCGGTGTAGAGACCTGGTGGGGTCTTCCATCCTTGATTGCTTTTAATTGGAGGAACGCTAAGCGTTCTCTCAAAAATAAAGAATAGTTAAAAGAGGGCTTCCCTGTAGCGAGTAACCGCTGGACCAAGTCAAAGATGAGGGACAGTCTCACTTTTAATTTCTTATTCTCCTTATGTTGTGCACGAGACTGTTCAAGCACTTCCCAATTTCTGTATGCATAGTTGAGCCATAATGACTTCTGTTGCTGAAATTACTTTCCTTGTGAGAGCTCATATTTTGTCTTCCATGTGTCACTTAGTTCTTGAAAAATGGAAGTCTGTGCGTAAGCATTGCTGACACAGGATGGTTCAGTCTATGTATACATAGTTGTAAAAGACTTTGGTACTGGTTTCTGTTCTGTAACAACTTGGGTAAGCCGGGTGGTTTTGTTTCTTCCTCTAAAATTCTTGAAGACCCTGTTGGTTCTTGTGTAACAGCAGGGTGTTCCTTTTTTACTATAACAGGACTGGCTCCAGTCAACGGAAGTGCAACTATCTTATATCCTGCTCGAGTATAGATATCACCACATTCACTGCACATGTATTCACTGTATTGATCCTTTTCTGCACTCTTTTCAGCTGCAGATGCTACCTGAGCTAACATGTACAGATTGAGTTCCTTTTTGTAGGTTTCCCTAGCCATTGTTAACTCTTGCTGATAAGCCTTAATTTTTGATTTCAAAAACTCATTTTCTTCCTGCAGGGAGGCTAAAGTAACCGGGGCTTCTGTAGTTGCAGGTTCCAATGGAGGAGAGAATTGTTGTTCAGCATCAACTTCATCATTTGCGTCCACAACAGGTGGTTCTTGTGTATCACCTGTTGGGTCAGTTGCTGGTTCTTGGGTATCAGCCACATCTAGGACATATTCTTTTTGATCTCCAATAGGTGGTTCTTGTGTATCACTTGTTGGGTCAGTGGCTGGTTTTTGTGTATCAGCCACATCTAGGTCATCTTCTTTTTGTTCTCCAACAGGTGGTTCTTGTGTGGCACCTGTTGGGTCAGTGGCTGGTTCTTCTGTAATAGCCACATACCCTATACCGTCTTGGGTGTCTACTTTAGATGTATCGGCAGCTAGTTCTTGTGGAGCAGCTGCCTCTGTTGAAAAAAATGATGTCACAAAATTGTGAACACTTTGCATTTCGGCACCTGAGGGTGAGGAAGGTGAAGGTTCAGGGCTAGGTGGGATACGAGGATTTAGAATGATAGGTGGGGCATTTGGGATAATGGCCTCAGTTGCTGTAGATGACCTTGTTCGTTGTCGTGGTAAATAATCAAGAGAAACAATAGTTTTTCTCTTACGAGCACTTTTCCTCAGGGTAGGGGAATTATTAGAAATAGTGGCTTCCTTAACTGAGGCCCTGGTTCTTCTTTTTAGTGGGGTTGTAGCTTTCTGTTGTTTTTTCCTCTTAAGGAAAGTGATGAGGGTATTATCATCCGAATCATTGGTGGGGATATGGACTATGGGAGTGGATGGTTCGGCTTTATTAAGGGGTGGGGTCTGCTGCAGATTTTTAGTGCTCAATTGGGTTGTTTTTGCTGCTGGTTGCTGATTTTCGGCAGCTTGCCGGGAGTTTTCCCTGGATAGCTGGGAATTTTCTTCGTCCTGCTGAGGATTTTCCTTAGCTTGCTGAGGGTGGTTATTGAGGGAAGGTGGATTGTGTAGGGCAAAGCCTTTATTTATTAAGATCTGGACCAAACGATGGTGCGTGAAGCAGAGGAGTTGGTGTTTTGCATTCATGGTATAGTGTGCCATATTTTTTAGACAGCCAAGCATATAATAGGGCATATTTATTAGACGACCATGCCGCAAATGATTTAATAAAACAAATTTATGTTGGTAGACTACCTGATAACAACCCTCGCAGGTGAAATAATGCTTAACAAATTCTGTAACCTTTGGCCATGGTGGTGGTAGTGATCGAAGTGCAACACCCCTGCCTTTGGTTTCAACGTGCTCCCCTGGTAACAGAAAATCTTGTTGTGCATTGAGAATGAGGTGTTTCCTGCTGAACCAATGAGTACCATTGGTTGGAAGTCTTGAAACTTGCGCTATGTCCTCCTCTATTACTGGAATTCGCACCCCTTGGACAGTGGAGTATCCTTCCCTCAAATTGCATGCAAATTGCAGAACCTGCTGTGAATCAAAATCTAGAAGTCTTCTGAAGTAATCCACCCATCCTGCTTGTAGAAAGATTTGGTATGCCTCCTGGTAGAGTTCCAGTAATTCCATCGAGCCAGGTTCATGTCTAACAGCATCTCCTCCCATAGTTATTGGTTCAGACAAAATACAAAGTGTAGAGCCGAGTTGCCGAGGTCGAAACAGAGCAGAACGTTACAAATGAAATTATGACATGATAAGGTACAAACGAGGTGGCTTAGATACTACCGCGAGAAATAGAGATGGCGGTGATTGGTGTGTAATGTAATGATTACAATATTTCAGTAATCCCCCCAACTACGGCTGAATGATATGGTTGGTGGTACGACGCTTTCGGAAGTTGTATCAATATCTCCTCATTAACTACAATTTAATATTCACACTAAAACACACATACCTTTATATTTACCTTTGGTTGTTGCGCCGAAAAGTATTATCTCATCCTTAATAGGTCGATGATAAGTATAAAAAGGGTCTCTAAAGTATGAGGGTTTTTATACACAAGGTTTTCATTATTCACGGGAAGTAGAGATGAAGGAACATAATTAACAAGATGAATGGTTGATTCCTTTAATAAAGAATGATATGTTTCTATTGGAGTAATAGTTCATTCTCGGGAACAAAAATGAGGAAATTGGTGCTTTTTAGGAAAAATGGAAAAGATTGGTGTTTAAGCACTGGGATTTGGTGTTTCAGCAATGGGAAATGGTGTTTCAGCAACGGGAAATGGTGTTTCAGCAACGGGGAATGGTGGAGAAAAATGTAATATAGAATGAATTATGATGGCAATGCTTCCCAAGCCACAAATTAGTTCTTTCTATATTAGAATGTTTCTTATCAGCCACCCTCCGAAGCTAAGATCTGCAAAATACTTAATTGTAACATGGCAACCCTTAACAGGGATTATTAGTTAAGAAATCTAATCTAGAAATAAATATATAAACAGAAAATTAAGTGCATTGAGGGATAGCAGGTTCCCCCAAAAAGGCATAGTGTATGTCTGTCATGCAAGTAGCTTTGAAATCCTCTTTAGAAATAGGTTGTTGATACAAACGAATTCGATACCCATTCACTAATAATGGTGTTCTAGAATCATAAATCGTTAGGAGTCTGATTGTTCCATTTGGAAAAACAATATCTACTTCATAAGGTCCTAGCCACCTTGTTCTTAATTTACCTTGAAATTTTTCAAAACAAGAGTCATACAGTAGAGCCCAATTTCCTTTTTGGAACTGCTTATGCTTAATAGTTTTGTCATGCCACCTAGTTCTTTGTTGTTGTATCATGGTTGTTTGATGGATGGCATCCAACCTCTTTTCATCCAATCCTGAAGCTGCTGCAACCTAGCTGTCTGTGCATCAGTCAAGTCAAGGTTAACAGCTAAAGCAGTCCTTAAGGTTTTGTTTTCAAATTCCATAGGAAAGACAACACTTTTACCATAAACTAATTTATAAGGTGAAAAACCCGTAGTATTCCTCCAAGTATTTCTGTAAGCCCATTATGCTTCAGGCAACCTTTGAAACTAGTCCCTTCTATTTTCCTTTACTGTTTTTGTTAAAATGGCTTCTATGACTTTATTCGTACTTTCCACCTGCCCATTTTCCTGGGGGTGATAAGGTGTAGTCATTTTATGCTTAATGTGATATTCTTGGAGTGTATCTTTGAAGCCATGAGAGTTAAAAGGAGGTCCTCCATCTGTGACTAGCTCTTTAGGCAAACCAAACCTAACAAAGTTTTCTTCAAATAAAAAGGTTAACACTGATTCTTCATTAGCTTTGAGGAGTGCCTTAGCTTCTACCCACTTAGTCATATAATCTATGCAAACCAGTATATAGACTCTTTGATTGGATGGAGGATTGATGGGACCTATAAAATCTAGTGCCCATCTTTCAAAAGGTTCAAGTATTACCTAGGGGTTGAGTGGAATTTCATCCCTGTGATTAGGCTGGCCCATTCTCTGATAGCTATCATAGGCCCTAACATATTTCTTTGCGTCTTTGAAAAGTGAGGGCCAATAATAACCCATTCTAAGAACTTTGTGTGTTGTTCTTTTATCCGCAAAATGCCCTCCACAAGGGCCATCGTGACAAGCCTTCAATATATCATAAACTTCATCTTCTCTGATGCATCTCTGAATTTCCTGATCAAGTCCTGTGTGAAAAAGACACCCGCTTATCCAGCTATACCTAGCACTTTGCTGAACGATCTTTCTTTTCTCTCTGTGCGATAGTTGTGATGGTAGTTTCCCTGCAACTAAGTAATTGGCAATGTCTGCATACCAAGGTGAGTGAGTAGATACTGCAAATAAATATTTGTCAGGAAAAGAATCATCTACTGGAATATTTTCATCAGTTTCTAACCGAGAAAGGAAATCAGCAACTACATTTTTTTTACCTGGTCGATCTACAATTGTGATATCAAATTCTTGTAATAATAATAACCATATGGTAACTGGAGCATTTGTAACTGATTTGTTCATTAAATATTTAATGGCTGAGTGATCAGTATGAACAAAAGTAGTGTAACCGGTAATATAATGTCGAAACTTATTAATAACATAAATGACTGCTAAGAATTCTTTCTTGGTAACTGTATAATTAAGTTCAGCAGGGGTCATATTTTTACTAATAAAATAGATAGCATAGGGAAGATTGTTTTCTTTTTGACCCAAGACAGCTCCAATTGCAGTATCTGAAGCATCAAAGGATATATGAAAGGGGAGTGCCCAGTCAGGTCCTCTTAAAATGGGAGCTGCAGACAATTGATGTTTAAGTTCATTAAATGTTTTTTGACAACCATTAGTCCACTTAAATTCAGCATTTTTCATAAGTAACACAAACAAAGGAGAAGCTATTTTAGAAAACTCCTTGATAAATCTTCTATAATATCCAGCAAGTCCTAAAAAACTTCTTACATTAGTTTGTGTTTTAGGGATAGGAAGAGTCTGAATTACTTGTACTTTAGCCGGATCAACTTGAATTCCTAGGAATGAGATGAAGTGTCCCAATACAATACCTTGATTCATCATCATATGACATTTTTCAGTACTTAAGGCAAGATGTGCTTCTATACATCGTTTAAGTACTTTTTCAAGGTTCTGTAATGCGTCTTCAAAAGTCACACCATAAGGAGTAAAGTCATCCATAAATATCTCTAAGGAATCATTAAGCATATAAAAAAAAATCCCTATCACTGCTCTTTGAAATGTTGCTGGGGCATTACATAGTCCAAATGGAAGAACTCTATAGGCAAAATTCCCCCATGGACTAGTAAAAGTGGTCTTGTCCTGATCTTGGGGTGCAATCTTGATCTGATTATATCCACTAAATCCATCCAAAAAGGAAAAGAACCTCTTACCTGCCAAATTGTCTAGTACCTGATCAATAAATGGTAAGGGGAAATGGTCTTTCTGAGTGGCCTTATTTAGAGCTCTATAATCTACACACACTCTCCATTTCCCATTTTTCTTGGGTACAATTACTAATGGTGAAACCCATTCACTATCAAATATAGGATATATAAATCCTGCGTTCAAAAAATTTTGAAGTTCTTCCTTCACAATTTCCCTTAAATTGGGATTCATTCGTCGTTGGGGTTGACAGACTGGACGAGATCCTTCTTTAATATAAATACGATGAGTACATAATTCAGGAGAGATTCCCTTCATATATTTGTAATCCCATGCCAATGCTTCTTTATTCTCACAGAGTAGCTTCATTAATTGTTGTGTTTCACCATCTGTTAGGTTAGGGTTTATATTTAATGTTTTTCCAGGCTCGATTTCTACTACTATACTTTTAGAGGAGATACCAGCTGATGTCTGAGATAAATCTTCAGTTCTAAGGTTTTGCTTGGATTCAGATTCCAAGATTGTAGTCAAGTGATCATGTATTTCAGAGTTAACCGAAGAACGTTCAGAAATAAAGTTGCTAATTAATTCATCTTCGGTTGAATCTTTAAAAGTTAAAACTTGTCTAACAGTAAAGATGGGTTGGGTCTCATCATCCTCATAATCGAACCATACATAGTTATCATTATTAATCATAGGTGTAGCATGAGGGTAAAGAGTAAGCCGTTTGGTTTCAAATCCATTAGAAATTGTCATTGAACCTGATCTACAGCTGATGAAGGCATCTGCTGTAGCCAGCCAAGGTCTCCCTAAAATCAATGGATGACCCCCCAACTTTGTTTTGGTCTGTAATACAACAAAATCAGCTGGGTAGTTCCAAGATTCGACTGAAATTATCAGGTCTTCAATGACTCCTTTAGGTTTGATTGTGGAGTGGTCAGCTAGCTCTAGAATGGTTGGGGTTTCCCTAATTACATTCTTTAACTATAGTAATTGTGTGGTTTCAAGTGTCATGATGTTTATTGCAGCACCCAGATCTACTAGAACTCTAGAAAAAAAAGTTTTTCCAACCTGCACTGTGACCGTAGGATGACCAGGGTCACCATATTTCACAGGAGGGTTTTTTTCTGACATTAGAGCATCTAGATCACCCATCACATGAACTGTGAGAGGATATTTAGCTTTTCTTCTAGGTTTCTTAATACAAATATCTCTGACAGTTCTAGCATAAATTGGTACACCTCTCAGTGCTTGTAAGAGTGGAATTTTAACATATAAATGCTTCAGTTCTCCTAAAAGATTAAAAGCAGGTGGCTCAAGTGTTTTGGTAAGAGCCACACGTTCAGGGAATGATGGATCTACTGCTTCAGAAGTCTTATTAGAAGATGATTCAACTGTTTCAGCATTCCCATTAGAGGATGATTCAACTGTTTCAACATTGTTATTAGATGACTTTTCTTTTCCAGTTTCTTCTTTATCAGAATTGGAAGAAGTAATGTCATCAATAACGGGTTCAACTATTCTCCCAGAGCGTAAATGAATATCATTACATTGCATAGGGAAAATAGGTTGGTTTTGAATATCAATTACCTGCAAAGCTTTATTGTTATTTGGGTTGGGGTTAGGTTGTACAGGAAGCTGGGGTCTCATTGTCTGATTATTTGGTGGAGCATTTGATGGTAAGGAGAGAGATTGCTGATACTGAGGAAATTGGTTTGGAAATGGGATCTGTTGAGCTGTCCAATTTGGGTTCCATTGATTAAAATAGGATTGCTGTGGATTCCATATTGTAGGATCAACAAAAGGATGATTTGGTTGTTGCATGGGTGGGAAATTCATTTGATTAAAGGGTGGGTACTGCATTTGATTGAAGGTCGGGTAATTTGCTTGAAAAGGAGGATGATTATTCCAACGATTAAATGGCATGTTATAATTCGTACCTTGTCCTTGTGGTTGCCATTGCCTCCTCTGTGTCAGCAGGTACACTGCTTCAGCTTCTTCTTCAGTTGGTTGCAGTGCTGCTTTTATTCCTGACAAAGAAGGGCATTGTTGAGTCTCATGGTCCTTTTCACAGATAGTGAAAATTGGTACCTTGTACAGTGGGCATTCCCTTAGTGGGTGTTTTTCTCTACATTTAGAGCAGAAAATAGCCAGAGTAGCTTCTGTTTCTGCTTGCTTCTTTTTAACCTGTAAGGTATCAATTTGTGAAGCAAAAGAGCTTAACATTTCAGTTTTAAATTCTTCAAGTAAGTTACCTATTTTGGCCCGTGTTGCTCCTCAACTTGTGGATTTCTAGACTCTTGAGTATGTACTATCTTTGCTTTTTGGTCTGGTTGCTGCTCCTCTTGAACATATTTTACAAAGGTTGACAATCTCATCATATGATTCCTTAGATATGTCCCCTTTTCCAAGCATATTCAACATATCTAAACAATAATCTCGTACCCCTTTTAGCAGTATTGACTTAAGAATATCCTTACTCATATCAGGATGACCAGATCATTGCAAATTATACTCTAGTCTTTCCACGAAGTCCTCCAGACTTTCGTCCTCCTTCAGAGTCATCTTAAATAATTCCTCCTTCCTTTCTCTTGTTCGGCAATAATCTTGGTATTTGGCCAGAAATTTCTCCTTCATCTGGTCCCATGTCGTAATCACATGAGCTTCCAAGCTCATAAACCATCTTAGTGCGTTCCCTTTTAATGTAGCTAGAAACAACTTCAATTTCTGAGCAGCATTCACATAGTCATAGCTTCTACACAATATATCAAATTCAAAAATAAATTCATCAAGATCTTCAGAGGATAAACCATGGAAATTGGGTAATGCTGAAAGTGGGATATTCTTCATAGGAGTTTCTCCTCTGGGGAGTTCCCCAATAGGGAATTCCAGGGTGGAGAGAGAATTCTCTCCCCTTCCTTCTACTCTACGACCTCCACCAAAAAGTCCTTCATTGTTATCCTCCATTGGTTGTTTTCCTGAGGCGCTTGCCCGGTCTTCGGAGTTTTCTGTTGGACTTTCAATATCCTGCATTGGTTCCTCCACTTTAATCTCCTCTATTGGCTCCTCTACTGGTCCTTCGACTTCTTCCACCGGTTCCTCACTATATTCTGATGGTTCTATAACCCTCTCCGGTCCCACTACTTCCTTTGTATGATAGTCTGTTTGGAAAGAGTGTTGGGTCTGTGGCCTTCGAGAGCTTAACCTCTGGGATGTCTTAGCTTTTGAAATAATATCATCAATGGAAGTTTTTCTTCCTCCTCCTTTGCCCTTGCTGCCTGTAAGGTTAGCCTTCCTGCATCCTCTCATGCATCCTGCATCTCTAAAAGAAAATCGTTAATACTTTTAAAATCTTCAGTCGCCTTCCCCGGCAACGGCGCCAAAATGTTGGTCACTTTAATTGTTTATTAATTAAACAGTCGAGTGCCACATAAATTATCAACCCAGGAAAGTCTGATTATTCCAAAGGTGACTACATATTGTATGTACTCAATTTTAATAGTATTAAAAATTGTAGTATAAACAGTTCATTCTCTGTTAAGCCCCTACTCTGTGTTACAGTAGTTATAGTCTATTGCAAGAATGGAATAAGAACATATAATTAATTAAAGAAAATAAATTGGCAAAAGAAAGTGATGGTTGTCCTGTAACAAAGGATTAGGACCCTATCCCCAGAGTAAGGACATTCAGCACCTACCTTTGTTGTCTAGTTTTCCAATACACTCTGTAAATCCTAGCCACCGGTGAGGCACTCATATACAACATCAATCAGTTAAAAGGAAAATTGAGTCTCAGCAAAAGTAAAATATCATTAGAAGCAGTACTCGTGAGTAAGGTATAAATAGAAATCACAAACAACACACAACAGAAAGAAGATGGGTGAATCTTGTGATGAAGGTGGGCCCTGTCCTTCTCACAAGATTCCCCAGGACACGGGAGCTAGGATGAAATAATTAGAACAAAACTTTATTCATCTGTCAATATACCATATTACAAGAAATATTCAGTCTCGTCCTTCCACTACAATTCCTCTGTTACAACTTGTTCACCCTCTCTCCATACCATCCCTCTAATGTAGATGTCTCCTCTTTATAGAGGAGACATCTATTACAAAAGATTTTCATTATACATTCTAGTTCGACCCTTTGTACCAAAAATAGGGAAATTAGTTCCTGTTAACAGAATGTTGTTACAGTAATATGGATCATGATCGTTACGACCAATGTAGTAATCAATTGGATTCCTTTGCTGTTGCAGATCTGATACGCAAATCTC
This sequence comes from Pinus tabuliformis, assembly GCA_031772625.1. Lineage (NCBI taxonomy): Eukaryota > Viridiplantae > Streptophyta > Pinopsida > Pinales > Pinaceae > Pinus > Pinus tabuliformis. The sequence continues at coordinate 1,539,750,257 of CM062804.1, read as the reverse complement.
AACTGTCTCCTCAAGGTTCGCATGCTGTCCTTGTTGTTTCAGCTTCGAGGTTCGTGCTGTTCTTGCTGTTTCAGCTTCATGGTTCGTGCTGTTTCCGCTGTTTCAGCAACTGCAAAATATGGTCCTGCCAGCTTAAGGCAGTTTCAACAATTGTTTAGCAACGTAGTCAACTTCAAGGATCAATTATAAAGATAGCTTGATTATGTGTTGAATAATTAAACATATAGCAATGAGGAGAGTTACTGTATACCTTTGGAATGATTAAGTCAAAACACTAGCAAATGCTTTCAACTAAAGGTTGAAGAGGGTAATATAATGACAAAATATAAGGTCAAAAATAGACAATATGGGATCCTAACAGAAACCTAGTTCCAGCACCCTCCCACACTACCTTGGATGAGACCTCAGTCCACGCACTACAAACTGTTGCCGAAAGGGCTGGTAGTACCGAGATTTGCTTGGCTAAACTCATTACTAAACCTAGGTTAGGCCCCAAGTGGCCAATAGTCTTCAACTGGGCTGAGGCCATGGCTGAATACATGAAATGACAATTAACAAAGTACCAACGAGGGGATGTAAAATAGTTCGGGTATGGGTCCATCCTGGTATCATTCATCCTTGAGTGCATTCCTATCTTTCAGAGATAGGAAGCAGTTATAGCATGGTCAACTCTGCGGGAACCACAGATGACTCGGTGGGAACTATTGATGCCCAGAGGAGGCAGGGGTGAACATATGTCATGGAGACTCGAGTTTTTCCAATGGTTGAACTGCTAGCTTGTCATTATCAAGGATTGGGCATATGCTGGGCTAGATTTCAGGGGTGATCCAGAGTTAGAACTTCCCCCGGGGAACACTAGGACCACAGAGGTAACAAATTTTGATTTTTTTAAAGATTTTGTAATTTTTATCATTTGATACATATGTATGTATATATATGTATGTATATATCATTTGATATATAGTGATTAGAACATATATATATATGTATGTATATGTACATATATATATATATATACATATATGTACATATACATACATAGATATATATATATATATATGTTCTAATCACTATGTTTCAATCTGGTAGATGTTGGGTTGGAAAGGCCTGTAGGTTTGTCTCTGATTGCTTGGAGAGTTGAGTGGGAGTTTGAGATTCCTCCTCCTGGTGGAGATGTAGAGGACGAGATCACTCGAGACCTGGAGGGATTGATGGAGGGAATCCCTGACTACACGAGATTCGAGGATGTCCCTCGATAGTACCAATGACACACAACAGGGGTGTCAGGCAGGATTCACCGACTTCTCAGACGTGTGGTCCGAGCAGTCGTGTGCTATAGAGAGCACCACACAGATTAGACTCCTAGGTTTAATTTCTGCCATTTTTGAAAGACATGTTGTCTTGTGATGTAACCGAACACATATTTTTTGAGCACTGTGATGTGCAACACTGATATACATATATATATACCTATGTTTTTTGCTATATGACTTATTATGTCTTTAATGATTTACTTTCATAAATGTCGCAAATGTCTATCTAATACATGATTTTCCAATGCATCAGTTAATGTATTTAGTCTTCTAGGAATGTGTCGATATGTAATATAATCAAAATTCCTTTCCAGTAAATGAACACGTAAATACAACCTTAAAATTTGAGGATTTCTGACGGAATAGTGCCCGTTGAGTTGAAGAACAACAAGCTAGTAGTCTAGATTCACAATCAATTCACGAATATTGAAGACAACAGCCTCAGCTAGTAATTTAATGACTGCACTATATTAAACGACATTTTTTGTGGTACATCCTAGACAAACACCTTGAAGATCCACCAACTCACCATGAGGATCATAGATAACCCATGTCGTGGAGGAAAGATTCCAGGTACTCCGACAAGCACCATTAGCGAAATCGACATAAGGTGCAGCAGACATCTGTATAAGAAGCAAAAAGGACACAATAAGTGGCAAATGCTTACACACCAAGCCAAACACATATAAAATGAAAAACACACTTATGTACACAACAATGCACGAAATACTCATGCATAGTATTTCTTAAGATAAAGCCCATTCCGGGGCTTATCTAAAGGGTTTCCTTCGTAATCAATTAGCTCATAAGCCCCTTTTTGTAACACACGTTTGAAAATATAGGGCCCATGCCACATGGCTTCAAATTTTCCTTCCCCCAACTTGTCAATAGCTTGATTATATAGCAGGACAAATCTCCCTCTATGAAGGAACATGGGTTTACTGTCTGATCGAAGTGAGTTTTGACTCTCTTCTTTCGTACTTCAATGACTAAAGAAGTAAGTCGACGAGTCTTGTCAAGCCGTTCTAGATAAATAATGTGTTCTTCCACCAGAGTAGTATTCGGGAGCAATTCGACAACTAATTTGAGAGAAGATATTTCACATTCAATCGAAAGGGTAGCTTCCAGACCATAAACATGTTGATTGGTGTGAGTCTGGTCACATCCTTAACCAAGTTACGGTAGGCCCGTATGGTGGAAAACAACATCAAATTCCAGTTGGAATTGTGCATTCTAATGGTACGTTGAAGCATGGTAACCAATACTTTGTTTATTGCTTCGACTTGGATATTGGCCTAAGGATAATAAGGCATCAAACTATCGTGATACAAGCCTAATTGGATTGTTAACTCAGTCATCATATAACCATGGAAATGGGAACCATGATCAGTGACTATAGCCTAAGGGACTCCAAACCAGGTAATCACATGATTGAATAGGAATTGCGTAGTTGTCTTACCATCGTTAGACAATGTAGTCATTGCTTTGGCCCATTTCATAAAATAATCGATGGCAACGATGATATATCCATGCCTCCCGATCGAGTGAGGGTTATAGGTCATAAAATTAATGCCCCATTTAGCAAAAGGGCCTACGGTAATGACAGGATGCAAAATGGCTGGTGGTGCATGCATCGTCCACTAGTAAATTTGACATGCATGACAGGAAGGGACATCTAGAATGAAATCTTTGAAAATAGAGGGCCAAAAGTAACTAGCACGAAGAATATTTTGGGTAGTAGCATAGCTAGACATATGACGACCACATGTACTAGAGTGGTAGTCATTTAAGACCTTTTCAGCCTCCTCAAAAGTCAGACAACGATGGAGAACTGAATCAATGCCGAAACGGTAAAAATTTTCTCCAACAACACGATAGGGCTAAGAATGGTGGCAAATCCATCGCTGAGAATCCTTAGAAAAATCAGGTTGGAATGAAGATGTCTGGAGGTAAACAATAATGTCACCATACCAAAGATCAAGGGTACTGATCAAGAAAAGTGTGTCGTCTGGAATGCGGTCCTCTATCCGAGAGGGAGCGGAAGTAGATGGTAATGAGAAAATCAACTTAGAAAAGACAAGTGACTTCTTAGACTTGGTAGTGGTAAAATCCAAATCAAACTCCTAAAGGATAACAATCCATTTTGAGTATTCCCCCAAGCAATTGACATGATAGAATGTATGTCATCGGGTTGCAATCTGAAATCACGGCTGTCGTGCACAACAAAATATGATGGAAAAAGTGTTGGAAAACTTGTACAGCTGCCAAGGCGAGCTTCTTGACATAATCATAACAAGTCTTGGTGTCAAGAAGGTTGTAGCTAAGATAATAGATAACGTGCTCAGAACCATCGTCATTGTCTTGAAACAAAACCATACCAATAGTACTATCAGCAGCATCTACATAAAGCAAATAATCACGATGATAGTCTGGTGGATGCAATAAGGGAGCAAAAACAATAAGTGTACTGAGTTGTTTGAATGACCTTTGGGTGACGTCATCCCAAATAAATGGAGTGTCACACTTAAGGAGACACATATAACCTTTAGAAATCTCAGCATAGTTAGGGATAGAACGACGCACGAAATTGGCCTTCCCCTACAAACTCTTCAACTGATGCAAAGAAGCAGGAGGTGGGATATTCATAATAGCTTTGACCTTTAGGGGATCGAGATGAATACCCTCCTTAGAAATGACAAACCCAAGAAGTCTTCTGGATTCGACATAGAAGACACACTTATGCAGATTGAGACAAATACGGTAATGTCTACAACGAAGAAAAAATTGGTGGAGGTGGTTCGGATGGTTAGTGCATTTAGCTGAAAGAGTCGAAAGATCATCCAGATAAGGCTGAACAATGTGTTGGATTTCATGAAAAGAATAGGACATTGCTCACTGGAAAGTTGTAATGGAATTATTCAAGCTGAAAGGGAGCTTTTTGTAAGAAAAATTACCCCATGAACAGATGAAGGCAGTTTTGTGCTGATTGATAGGTGAAATATTGGTCTGGTTGTAACCAGAAAATCCATCCATAAAAGAGAAAATATCACTCCTAGCACAATCGTCGATAAGCTGGTCAATAAAGGGAGTAGGATAGTTAACTTTTAGACATGCACGATTGATGTCACGATAATCAACACAAACCTTAATAGTGCCTTGCTTTTTGGTCACAAGGACAATGTTAGGTACCCAGTCTGTCAGTGGGATAGGGTAAATAAACCCTACCTTGAGAAGTTTTTCAACTTCTCCTTTAATGGCCACAGCCTTTCTCAGGTAAACGAGATGTTAACGTTAACAAACTGGCTTTACACCAGGGTACATAGGTATCTCATGTACCACAATAGTTCGATCAATACCGGGCATCTCTTCATATGACCAAGCGAACATGTCGTGAAATTATCTGAAAAGGTCGATGTAAAGCTGGATCTCGTCAGGAGAACAAGTAAATCCAATGTGAATATTTTCAACAATCCCTGGTTTAATAGAGATGTCAATGGGCATGGTTTGTGTAATGTTCCCCATATTCCCCTCAGGAAAAACCTCATGAGTCAAGATGGGCATCTGAAACGGTTGAGAAGGAACACAGGAAGCAAACTTACCTAGACAGGTAGTTGTTAACACTCAGCTTGTCCCTTGGCTCCTTAAGGGATACGGCCGAGGTAACCACTAACCAATCTTTGGACTGCAGGTCCTAGCCTACCTACAATCAGAGAGGGCTCTCTCTTTATGATTTAGCTTTATTGATCATGATTTTAGGCTAGTTATTGAGTTCAAGGGGTTTTGTTTAAGTTTTGGTGGGAAGGATGATGTTTCCAAATAGAGAGGTAGGTATAATATGAGAGTTTCAAACCATTGGGCATGGAGTCAAGGAGTAGGACTTCTAGCACATTTTCTTGGTCACAAGAGGAAAAGGGAGCAAGATAGCTACATATGAAACAAATTTCAAGCTAAATGAAGATGAATTGAAGGCTAAGGAATGAGAGGAAATTAAGAATCTCTCTTTTAGCTTAACAGAGGGAAGGTGAATGAGCTCTATCTAGGGGCAGAAAAGAATCCCTAGATAACTGTCAAACATGGCTGAATTTAGGGGAAATATGAGCCAAAGGGAATTCATATTCATTACCAATTCAGAGGAAAACATAAAGAAATAGCAGGAATTGAGAATAGAGTGCAATTAAACAAAGTCTAAGCTATTCATTTTTTTTGCTATTTTAGATGGTGACATATGTATGATATGAGCATATATCAATGGAAAACAGAGGTAGAAAACACTTATTGAGTCATGTTGCAGCACAAGAATTCCACATTCACTCTTCAAACATTAAACAAACAGTAAACAATCCATCCTCCAAGCTTTTCAGCAATCTTTGATTAAGAAAAATATCAAGTATACAGAGCGAGTCTCTAGTGGAGCGAATCAACCAACCAACCCTCTAAATAGTAAATTAGGGTGGTTTTTATAAGAAAAATATCTACAAGAATCGAATCTGAGACAGATCTAATGAAATAAGTGTCTTGAACCTAACATATGCTTGAAATAAATGCCAAAATATCTATCTAATGCTGCGCTGGGCGCAGCTGCCTCAAAAAATGAGTAACTATGATGTCCTTAGAGCCCTGTGCTGACATTTGGCCATAACTGTGCTTTGATTTCTGTAGCACCACCCTTAGGTGGCCTTATGCATTAACTTTGATCTGGTGAGCTTTGATGGCCCGACACTACTTTATTGACTTTGATGGGGGCCTCTTAATGTTTGCCTGCTTTGGAAATACAGATTTCCACCAAAAACACCGACTGATAGTCTTTGCTGCTTCCTCTTATACACTTTCACTGAACCTCGGCTCCTTGTTGTCGTCTGAATGCTTTAAATTGTCCCATTGACATTTTATGGCTGTTGTCTAGCCCTATGTTGCCTTAAGAACTGTTTTCGCCCCTTTTCTGAATCCTTCATGAAGAAATTCCTGTCAATTTGCGATTTACGGGACTGCTGGTAGCCGAGCCATGAGAGGGCTTCAATTTTGGCCTATTTTTCTTAGTGATGCGTGATTAGTGCTAATCGCGCATGAAAAATTGCCTCGGTTTTTCATTCTGGGCATCCTTCGCTGCAAATTTCGCGCTTCATGCCATTTTCGGTGATGACGTCAGCATGACATCAGCAAGGGTCCCAGTACGGTGGTGACGTGGCAGGGTGACGTTAGTAGGGTTATGTGGTAGTATGACAGGGTGATGACGTGGCAGTACGGTGGTAGCGACGTGGCAGTGACGTGGCACAGGACACGGTGGCAAGAGGCCGACGCAGGTTGATGACTTGATGAAGACGTGGCGCTGACATCATTCGGCGGAGGCGGTATCTGGTTTTCTCTCGCACGCTTTTCCGCGTAGGTGGTATTGGGGGAGGGGCCTCCAAACACACCGGGAGGTTAACACGTGGTGGGGGTATGGTAGGGAAACTGCCCATCCCCCATACGTTAACCTCCGACGGATCAGTATATGAAAACACCTGCCCACCATTGATCTGGGGTGCTGGCCATCGGACGGCTGGTTGGGTAGGTGAGGTAGCGGGAGGTTAGGGACGGGACCCGCCCATTTTATTTAAACAAAAATGCACGACGGGGGTTGAAAACCTTAGGTTAATGCGGAGTTTGGGGGTTTTATGTGTGCGAAAGGTAGGATAGTGAGGTTTTAAGGGTAAAGGGGTGGATATAGGTTATTGGCCTAACTAGAGGTTTAGACCAATCCCAGAGTTATGACACAGATGGGTTCATAATAGTCCCAAGTGGACTATTATTTCCCAGAACTGTATGTACATAGCTATAGTGCTATAGGGTGGGATATGTAATATTTTTTGGGATTTTATATAGTTTTTTGTATAATAGGGGATAAGGAAATGATCTAGGGAGCTAGATAGTAGAGTTAGGAGTTAATATGATTTTGTGAGGTGAAGTGTAGGGGAGATGCTAAATTTGTGAGCTGAAACTTAGACTTAGGAAGTGAATGGACTGTGGAGACATGATTTTTACACGAGAAATGTGGCTTCTTTTCACTGAAGAGAGTCAAAGCTTGACTTGGTTTTTTACAAAGATGAAGTGATAACAAGACTGGTTGGGCAGATCCCAAGGTCCTCAAGGGGATGTTAGTGAGTGATTTCGAGATTTAGAAGAAAGGGGAATTAGACAAGCCTCGCTTGAGCTCCTCCAAATGGAAATTGCCTTATACTTGTGATCTGAATAGTTATAACATTAAAATACATGAAATGGATCACATAGCTTGATTCTGCAACCACAAAACTACTTACCCAGCCTACTTACCTAGCATTTTTTTCTTCTTTTTGCATGGGTGCACTTGGACTTGCAGACCCTGATTATCCTCTTTTCTTTTGACTGCCTTCCTATCTAAACGTACCCTTATATCATCCAGGGGCTCAGACTAATCTGTTGAGCACCCTTGTTTCTCTACCTATCTACAAATCTGCCAAGATTAAGCTGTTTGGACAGATATTCATTCTCTATATTCTACAACAAGAAATTGAAACCTAGGGAAGCCAAGATTAAGCTGTTTGGACTTCCCTTAACTGAAAAACTCATCAAAATGGATTAACTCATCAAAATTTGGAATACATCAGTGGCATTTAGACTGGCACACTTTCATGGCCTCTTCTTTGGCCTCTTTCTGGAAATATGGAACCTTGCAGCATGAAAAGATGACATATTTGGCACTTTCAACTGTCAATCATGAAATATGAACACCTATTGCGATAGGAGGCTAACAGTGGCTCCACTTGGGGATGGCTTTTCCTTGGGAAAAGCTAAGAACAGCAGGTCAGACTGCCTTGATCTTCTATTGTTGTTGTAGACTGAAACTTCCCTTGTGCTGGCTGTCAAATGATTGAAAATTTGAAACCTGAACACAACATTCTCATAAACTAAATTTTTATACAATAGCAGCACTGCCTGCTTTTTTCTGCGTGCTCTATCATTACATGCACCTGTGCTTGAGAACCTACCTTTAAAGAACTTTGTTGCACTGTTCCATTATTCGGCCTGCTAAAAAAACAAAGTGCTGAAAATACCAGTATTTATGTACAAATATAATACAGCTACATTGTGTTCAACAACAGGGATCATAATAATGCTTTAGCATTCGGCCATTGATAGGGCCTTCTTCAGTTATGCCGCCCTCTACAGATTTGAGGAAATATGTGTTATTGCCCTGCACAACGCTGATAACAAATGGACCTTTCCATAAAAAATCAAATTTTGCATGTTTGTCCTTGTCTTCTCTTCTGAGTCCCACCTTAGAACTTTGTTGCCAACACAGAAATCCTCAGCCTTAGCTCTCTTATCAAACATCCTTCTGAGCTTCTCTTGCAAAATTTGAGCTCTTTCATAGACTTGCTCTCTTGTTTGCTGAAGATGAATGGTCTGGTTGATTCTTCGTTGAACATCATTTGGTTCAGCTTGGATCTCTTGTAATAGCTTGATGATAGGAATGCCCAAGGAAGATGGAAATCTGGCCTCCATGCCATACACCAGCTCATAAGGGCTCATCCCAATGGATTTCTTTGTTGAAAGTCTGTCTGCCCATAGGGCATTTGTGAGCTTTCTATGCTAGTTCTTCTTGTTTTCTTCTAGCACTTTCTTTATGATGTTGATGAGGCTTTTGTTGGATGATTAGGCCAAGCCATTACCTTGAGGGTAATAGGCTGTGGAGTGGCCCAAGGTAATGTGAAATTTATGGAAAGAATTGATCATCTTTTTGGATTTGAAGGCAGTGGCGTTGTCAGTAATGATCTTCTCAGGGCAACCAAATCTAGAAAGGATGTTGGTCTCAAGGAATTGGATAATGATGGAGTCATTGGCTTGTCTACATGGGATAGCTTCAATCCATTTAGTAAAATAATCTGTGGCTGTTAGAATCCACTTATGTTGGCCTGAGGAAGAGGGGTGGATTTCTCCAATGAAGTCAAGACCTCATTGTTGAAAAGGCTTCTCGATTGAGATGGGCTTAAGAGGCAAAGGCAACAACTTTCTTTTGCCCTCAAAGATTTGGCATTTATGACATGAGATAGCAAACTTCTTTACATATGCAAACAAATAGGGCCAATAGAAACCAGCCCTTAAAATTTTATCAGCAGTGGACATCCAATATAGATGTCCTCCACAGTCCCCTGCATGGAATTATTTCATGAAATTGTTAGTTTCATTCATGGTTAAACAATTAAGCAATATGCCTTCATGATTTTTCCAAAATAATGCACCATCTAAGATACAAAACTTGGAAGCTTTCATATTTAAAAATCTTTTCTTGGTTCTGGACAATCCTGGGGGAGCAAACAGGTTTAACAAAACAAAGCATATATCAGCATACCATGGGGATTGCAAAAAGGTTTCACTAATCTGTGGAGTCGCGAGCTCCTATTCATTGTCCAATTGGTTAATGTCTAAGGCTTGAAAGTTTGTTTCGGACATCAGTTTGGCTAAACCTTGTCCCTTAATGAGCTTGGTTGGTTTTATTTCTATGTCATACTCAAGGATGTTAGCAATCCACTTGCCTCTTTTGCCTTCTAACCCCTCTTGAGTTAATATATTTTTTACAACAGCATTTGGCACATAAGCAATCACATGTGAATATAAAATGTAAACTCTGAAGTCTTTGATTGCTTTAACAAGGGCATAGGCCTGCTTCTCCATGATTTGGTACTTCAAAGGGGCATCTCTTAAGGCTCGGCTGAAAAATGCAATTGGCTTTTCATTTCCTTGGTCATCTTTTTGTAAAAGGACAACAGCTATGGTGTGTTCATATGCAAATGAAAAAATGATGAAATCCTTATCAAATTGAGGACTTGTGAGGACTGGGGCTTGGGTTAAGGTAGTTTTGATACTCTCAAAGGCTTGCTTGGTTTCAAGAGACCATTTTACCTTGTCATCCTTTTTTAACATGTTGCTTAATAGTCTTATCAGCTCGGCTAGATTTGGGATAAATCTCCTTAGGAAATTGATCTTTCCCAGGAATTCTTGCAACTCTTTTATGTTTCTTGGAAATGGGATTTGAAGGATGGTTTGAATTCTTTCAGGATCAATTCTAATCCCATATTTTGAGATGATATGGCCTAGTAATTTACCTTCTTCAAGGCCAAAGTGAGACTTCTTGGGGTTCAAGGAAATGCCGTATTTCCTACATGTCATGAATATTTGCCTTCGGTGTTTGAGGTGCTCTTGATCAGATTTGGAGAGAGGGGTAAGGTCATCAAGATAGACAACCAAGAAATTATGGATTTCCTTGGCAAATGCAATGTCCATGGCCCTTTGAAAGGTAGCACCAGTGTTTTTAAGTCCAAAAGGCATCTTCACATATTTAAATGTTCCCCACGGTGTGGTAAAGGCTATCTTGTCTTGATCATTCGGGTGAACCAGTATTTGATTAAAACCTGAAAAGCCATCTAGCAAAGAGATCCTAGATGACCCCACTACTCTTTGTAGGATGTGGTCCATTTTTGGCAATGGGTAGTTGTCTTTTAGGGAGACTTGGTTTAAATTTCTTAGATCTACACATAGCCTAATCTCACCTGTCTTCTTTCTTGTGGGAACAAGATTGGATACCCATTCAGAAAATCTGATGGGTGCTATGATACCTGCTTCAAACATTCTTTTCACTTCCTTTTCAATCAAATGGAGAAGCACAGGATTGATTCTCCTTTGTTTCTGTTTGAAGGGCTTTTGATTTGGTTTTAAGGGAAAGGTGTGTTGGATCACTGAGGTGCCATAGGACATCAAGTCCTCATAACTCCAAGCAAATACATCTTGGAATTCTTTAAACAAATCAACATATTTGGGCTTTTGATCGGGTAGCAAAGATTGAGATAGTTTGATCATTTTGGGCTTCTCTGCTGTCCCAATGTTGTGTTATTCTATAGCAGCGTTTAAGGGCTGCATTTTTGGCTTTTTGGGAACATCATTTGCATCAAACATATCTTCTAACGAAGTGAGGCCAGCAGGGAGAAAGTTATCTTTTATATCAACAATCTCGGCCCCTGTTTTGGCTATTTCCTCCAGATGCATCTGTTTCAGCTCTTCTATGTTTGCATTGTCAAAAACAGTTGGGTTTAGCATTTGTTTGGCTGTTACAGCCTGCTAATTTTCATTTGTTTGTTGTTGTTCATCCGTCATAGCATCCATGTCAATGTTAATATTTTAAAACTTATACTCAAGAGTGAGGAAATTGTTAATCTGGGCATCATTTTCGGACACTTGCCAATCTTTAACATTATTTGGGACAACAGGCCTATGTTTTATCTTAGCAGTGAAATGGTGATTTGGCTCAAAGGGAAGCTTGCATGTACTAGCAAAAGTGGCTAGGCTGTGTGCATGAATGTTATGATTTCTTGAAATCTTGGCAAGCTTGGATTCAGTGAATGCATTGAGTGTATTAGTGGAAGCAGTCCTATAGGCCCTCATTCTATTGTCATTAGTAACAAAGTTGCCTTTTATTTGCTGTATGACTAAATCGGAGTCACCTAGGATGGATACTTTTGCAGCTCCTGGAGCTTTGAATGGTCTAAGGCCTACAAGAAGAGCCTCATACTCTGCCATGTTGTTGGTACATTTGAAGTTTAGTCTGTAGGCATGGCCTTCTGCATGATTGTTGTGTGTATTGTGAATCCATACACCCGCCCACGCTCCTAACTTGTTAACAGAGCCATCAAACTCTAAATACCATGTGATTTCTTGCTTATGGTTAGTATTAAGAGTTTCAGTCATTCTTGCAGTGGGCAGATTTGAATTTTCTATTTGGGGAGGTTCTTCTTGTATGCTGGTTTCCTTGATTGTTTTGACAGTTTCATCAGTATGGGCAACCGATTCTTCATTTATTTGTGTGTCCAGTTCTAAAGCCGACGACTTGTCATTAGTGGGAGGACTTGTTTCATCATTAAATAAAATAAAATAATCCATATCAGAATGGATTGAATAGATAGGGAGGTTTTGGGGCTTTTCCTCTCTACTTACCACATACTTCATCAGTGTTTCTCTATATAGTCTCTTTGGTTGCCCAAAGACAGATATAGTGGCATAGGAGAGGTCTAGTTGGAGAGATCCTTGGAGTTTTGCTCCCCAAGATCTTGACAATAGCATGCCTACTTTGGTGGAATGTCAGCAACCACCACATCCATGAGGATTGTCTTGTTTGGGTATTGGACTAAGGAGACACGTAAGTCTTTGACTAAGCCTAAACACTTGACTCGACTTGAGTCAAAGGAGAATAAGTCTTTGTAGGGTCTTATAACATCAAGGTTTAGCTTCTCCATTACAACTTTGGGCATAAGGTTGTGTGAGGCACCTGAGTCAAACATAGCATTATGCAATACTTTATCATGAATGTGCAAACTGACATAGAATGGTAACACAACTCCATGTCCTAATTTACCATTAACTTCAGGACCGAAAAGGAGCTCAGGTTGATCATCTAATACATTCACATGATCCCTATTTTCTGGCATTTGCAGCGATCTTTTGATTTGCTGCCTATAGATATCATGTTTGGCAAGTTCAGATAAAGGGATGGATATCTTCATTTTACCTATTTCTGCCTCTAAATCAAAAGGTTTTTCTGACTGTGATTTAGTATTGTGGCTGGCAGATTTTCCCTTTTCAATTGCACTTTCAGCGGTTTTCTCTTGTTCTTCATTGATTTCTTGAACTATTTCTTATTTGGAAAGGTTTTTAGGAGAGCTGTTCAAATCTTCTTTTGAGGAAGAAAGTGGCAGAGGGTGATCATTAGAGGGTTGCATGTCTGTGACATCCTCTATGGTGACATCCTTTGGATTTGGGACTATTTTATCAGCAGTTTCTATGAGGGCAGCCTTTTCTTTGATCTTCTTAGGCTGTTTGTTATCACTTGGTTTAACCTTTTCAGGCACATCTATGTTTCTTGTCCTCAGCTTATACTGTTTGTGGACCTCATAAACAACTAAATCATAACCTTGCTTAAAATCAAAAGACTCTCCTGACTTAGTCCGAAATTGATTTATCTCATGGTCATCTTGGTCTTCTTGGGTTAGGAAAATTTGTTGCTCACCCTTTAGATCCATCAAATTCATGTGAGTGTCTTCTGTCTGCTCACTAGATGTGGATGCTTCTGTGTAGTTCTCTTGGAAAGGAGGCCTTATATCATGGTCTGGGCTAGACCTACCAGCATTTGTGTTCTAAGTTTTCCTGAAATTTGGGTTCCTTATGGTATTGGGCTGTTGTCCTTCCCATGTAGATTTCCTTTCAATGCTTTCCACTCTATCTCCCAGCCTGTGCATGCCACTGATAATAGCATCCAGCTTTTGGTCTAAGGCTGAGGGTTCTTCCTTAAAGGTGGTTCTTCTCTCAGTTCTAGCTCTATTTCTTTTGGAAATCAGATTTGCCTCTACGCTGACAGCAACATCTTGCATGTCTTCTAGGCTTTGAGGGGCTCTTTCCCTTAATTGATAAGCCATGTCAGTATCAAAACCATCAGGGAATTTATACAAAGCAAGATCAGTTGGAGGTCTTAAGTTCTGTGGTATTGCATTATAAACATTATTAAATCTCGCACAATAGTCTAAGATAGACTCTTGAAGGCCTCTTTTGATGGTGTCGTATTCAGATAATATGTGCAAGGGATCTTTCTTTTTCTCCCATCTGTTAAGAAATGTTTGGTAAAGGGCCTTTGGGTTAGCTATGGAATTTGCAGCAAGGCTTCTAAACCAGGGCCTTACATCTCCTGTTAAGCTTTGGACAAAAATATTCATTCTCACGCTATCATCATCTATCTCGTAGTTCTCAAAATAGTCTTGCATTTTCTTGGTATGCTGAAGGGATGTGCAAGAACCAATACCATCAAAGTATGTGATTTTAGTTTGGTAATCCTGAGGCATAGCCCTTGTATTAGCAGGCAATTGTAACGGAGCATATCTATTCGCCATATTCACAGGGATAAGTGGAACAACAGGGATAAATGGAACGACTGGAACAGCGGTAATAATAGTGGTAATGGGAGTATGTGTAGGGAATGGAGGTGTGGAAGGAGTGCTTTGAGAGGTGGATGATGAACTAGGGGAAGTAGGGGTTGAACGAAATAAAACTTTGACAGGGGTTGGAACACAGCTTAGTTGGACTGTTTCAGGAATAGAATCAGCAAAATCTTCTCTTCACTCTAGTTTCCTGAGGTTCCTTGGGATTAAATTGGGATTTTCAAAAGCAGCTGGGGAATTTGGGTCTGCATTTGACCTTGTATAATGTGATTTCCTTTTGGGAGCTAGATTCTGAACCTGTTTTGGTATTTTTTGTGAATGTTTTTAGAATTAACAAGGAACTGATCAAATTTTGGAATAACTATCTACAACTTAAAACTAGCATGAAGATTGACTGAAGCAGCTTTTATTTACTCCTGTAAATGCAAAGAAAGAATAGTTTCAAAGGCTCCCTGGCTGACATTCAGGCTTCATCTGTAGTTTTAAGGAATATACAACAATTAGAAAATTCATTGGTCCCCAGTGGAGTCACCATTATGTTAACACTTAGGTTGTCCCTTGGCTCCTTAAGGGATACGGCCGAGGTAACCACTAACCAATCTTTGGAGTGCAGGTCCTAGCCTACCTGCAATCAGAGAGGGCTCTCTCTTTATGATTTAGCTTTGTTGATGATGATTTTAGGCTAGTTATTGAGTTCAAGGGGTTTTGTTTAAGTTTTGGTGGGAAGGATGATGTTTCCAAATAGAGAGGTAGGTATAATATGAGAGTTTCAAACCATTGGGCATGGAGTCAAGGAGTAGGACTGCTAGTGCATTTTCTTGGTCACAAGAGGAAAATGGAGCAAGATAGCTACATATGAAACAAATTTCAAGCTAAATGAAGATGGATTGAAGGCTAAGGAATGAGAGGCAATTAAGAATCTCTCTTTCAGCTTAACAGAGGGAAGGTGAATGAGCTCTATTTAGGGGCAGAAAAGAATCCCTAGATAACTGTCAAACATGGGTGAATTAGGGGAAATATGAGCGAAAGGGAATTCATATTCATTACCAATTCAGAGGAAAACATAAAGAAACAATAGGAATTGAGCATAGAGTGCAATTAAACAAAGTCCAAGCTATTCATATTTTTCTGCTATTTTAGATGGTGACATATGTATGATATGAGCATATATCAATGGAAAATAGAGGTAGAAAACACTTATTCAGTAATGTTGCAGCACAAGAATTCCACATTCACTCTTCAAACATTAAACAAACAGTAAACAGTCCATCCTCCAAGCTTTTCAGCAGTCTTTGATTAAGAAAAATATCAAGTATACAGAGCGAGTCTCTAATGGAGCGAATCAACCAACCAACCCTCTAAACAGTAAATTAGGGTGGTTTTTAAAAGCAAAATATCTACAAGAATCGGATCTGAGACAGATCTGATATAATAAGTGTCTTGAATCTAACATATGCTTGAAATAAATGCCAAAATATCTATCTAATGCTGTGATGGGGGCAGCTGCCTCAAAAAATGAGTAACTATGATGTCCTTAGAGCCCTGTGCTGGAATTTGGCCATAACTGTGCTTTGATTTCTGCAGCGCCGCCCTTAGGTGGCCTTATGCATTAACTTTGATCTAGTGAGATTTGATGGCCCAACACTGCTTTATTGACTTTGATGGGGGCCTCTTAATGTTTGCCTGCTTTGGAAATATGGATTTCCACCAAAAACACTGACTGATAGTCTTTGCCGCTTCCTCTGATACACTTTCACTGAACCTGGGCTCCTTGTTGTCATCTGAATGCTTTAAACTGTCCCATCAACATTTTATGGCTGCTGTCTGGCCCTCTGTTGCCTTAAGAACTATTTTCGCCCCTTTTCTGAATCCTGTGTGAAGAAATTCCTGTCAATTTGCGATTTTCGGGCCTGCTGGTAGCCGAGCCATGAGAGGGCTTCCATTTTGGCCTATTTTTCTTAGCGATGTGTGATTAGCGCTAATCGCGCATCAAAAACTGCCTCGGTTTTTCATTCCGGGCATCCTTCGCTGCAAATTTTGTGCTTCGCGCCCTTTTCGGTGATGACGTCAGCATGACGTTAGCAGGGGTCCCAGTACGGCGGTGACGTGGCAGGGTGACATCAGTAGGGTGACATGGCAGTATGGCAGGGTGATGATGTGGTAGTACGGTGGCAACGACGTGGTAGTGACATGGCACAGGACACGGTGGCAGGAGGCCAACGCAGGTTGATGACGTGATGAAGACGTGGCGCTGATATCATTCGGCAGAGGCGGTATCTGGTTTTCTCCCGCATCGCTTTTCCGCATAGGTGGTATTGGGGGAGGGGCCTCCGAACACACCGGGAGGCTGACACGTGGCGGGGGTACGGCATGGAAACCGCCCATCCCCCGGACATTAACCTCTGACGGATTGGTATATGAAATCACCTGCCCACCGTTGATCTGGGGTGCTGGCCCTCGGATGGCTGGCGGGGTAGGCGAGGTAGCGGGAGGTTAGGGACGGGACCCACCCGTTTTATTTAAACAAAAATGCGTGACGGGGGTTGAAAACCTTAGGTTAATGCGGAGTTCGGGGGTTTTATGTGTGTGAAAGGTACGATAGTGAGGTTTTAAGGGTAAAGGGGTGGATATAGGTTATTGGCCTAACCAGAGGTTTAGACCAATCCCAGAGTTATGACACGGATGGGTTCATAATAGTCCCAGGTGGACTATTATTTCCCAGAACTGTATGTACATAGCTATAGTTCTATAGGGTGGGATATGTAATATTTTTTGGGATTTTATATAGTTTTTTGTATAATAGGGGATAAGGAAATGATCTAGGGAGCTAGATAGTAGAGTTAGGAGTTAATATGATTTTGTGAGCTGAAGTGTAGGGGAGAGGCTAAGTTTGTGAGCTGAAACTTAGACTTAGGAAGTGAATGGACTGTGGAGACATGATTTTTACACGAGAAATGTGGCTTCTTTTCATTGAAGAGAGTCAAAGCTTGACTTGGTTTTTTACAAAGATGAATTGATAACACGACTGGTTGGGCAGATCCCAAGGTCCTCAAGGGGATGTTAGTGAATGATTTGGAGATTTAGAAGAAAGGGGAATTAGACATGCCTCGCTTGAGCTCCTCCAAATGGAAATTTCCTTATACTTCTGATCTGAATAGTTATAACATTAAAAAACATGAAATGGATCACATAGCTTGATTCTGCAACCACAAAACTACTTACCCAGCCTACTTATCTAGCATTTTTTTCTTCTTTTTGCATGGGTGCACTTGGAATTGCAGACCCTGATTATCCTTTTTTCTTTTGACTGCCCTCCTATCTAAACGTACCCTTTTATCATCTAGGGGCTCAGATTAAGCTGTTGACCACCCTTGTTTCTCTACCTATCTACAAATCTGCCAAGATTAAGCTGTTTGGACAGATATTCATTCTCTATATTCTACAACAAGAAATTGAGACCTAGGGAAGCCAAGATTAAGCTGTTTGGACTTCCCTTAACTGAAAAACTCATCAAAATGGATTAACTCATCAAAATTTGGAATACAGCAGTGGCATTTGGACTGGCACACTTTCATGGCCCCTTCTTTGGCCTCTTTCTGGAAATATGGAACCTTGCAGCATGAAAAGATGACATATTTGGCACTTTCAACTGTCAATCATGAAATATGAACACCTATTGCAATAGGAGGCTAATAGTAGTCATGGCCCATGGCTTGGGAGAAATGAGGAATGGTGGTGATTATCGAGCCAAGGAGGATCCTAAAAAGACATAGTCTCAAAAATTGCCTCATCAAAAGCAAATGTCTCTTGTAACAGATTTAGAGAAACAATATCTCCAATCCAAGGGGATTGCACATAAGTGTTGAGAGATATACTCGAAGGAGCAGAATCAGAATATGGAACCGTAGCCAAAACAATTTCAACATATTTGAGCTTTGTAAGGCTCAACGGCATAACCTCACCCCATAAATCCACCTGATCGATGGGGGGAATCACCCAGGGATCAGGATTGATAGAGATCATATTAACTGAGGTGACATTAGGAGGTGGGAGTGAAAAAACACCCGTAAGGGCAGGATCTTTAAAGAGTCCATCACCCACACTCTCATAGGGAATACTGGTATGCTCCACAAATGGAACATTGCCATCTAAGGAAGAGGAAGTGAAGAAGGACAGTTGATCGACCGTGGTAATCTTCCCTTGATGAGGAAAATGAAGTACATGAAATAATGATGAAGCCACGACATGCATAGCGTACGTCCAGATTCGCCCCAACACAAGGTTGTAAGTGAGATTAGCGTTAACAACTTTGACTTCAACGTTGACTATCTTCCCTTCCAGGGTGATAAACAAGTGCGGGAGAATACCAAACAGACAAGAATCTCTTCCATCAAAGGCTTCCAAGGTATTAGGAGATTGACTCAAAGACGGGGAACCTATGGCCTTCCAACAAGCAACAAACATGATGCAAGTTGAGGCACCCTCATCAATAATAGTACAATGAATACTCTTCGAGTTAATGATGAATTGAATGAGAAAAGTGATTTGATGAGGCAATCATGGCACATGGTTTTCAAGATAGAATGTAATTAACTCTGAATCAGCTGGATCAATGCCAACAATGGAGGATAGGAGAGACTTCTATTGGGGGGAACAACTCTGGAGAACTTCCCAGGCGAACATAGCCGAAGGAGCTTTGGGCTAAGTCTTCAACAATAATATAGTTCTGTGTGGCATGAGCATTGGGGTTATAGGAAAATTTCTGGAGAACTCCCTGTTGAAAATTGGCAACAAGAAATTGCTAAAAATAGAAGTGCTAAAAATAAAAGTTTGGGCATCAGTGCTGGATTGGGCAATAAGGAATGAAAAATGGAAGTGCTAAAATAAAAGTTCTATTTTTAGTAGTGCAATGTGGATTCTTATTTTAGTCAGTTCCTTGACTAGAAATAGTAAGTAAAAGTCAAATTTGGTCTTACCAGCAGTTTGAATATTAATTAATTAATTTAGTTGAGTTAATTAGTTAAGGAAAATCAAAATTGAAGTCTTTGTGAGAACATGCAATAATTTCTCCACTGATTGGGGAATGTATCCTTGATTTTCTCCACTGATGGAGGAATTAAGGATGAGTTATATATTGAGAGGATCGGTTGAATTAGTTTAACTTAGTCAAGTCCAGTTAGATTAATTTAACAAGTTAAATTAATGAGATTCAATTTGTTGATGCTTGCATGCATGTGACAACTAGTATTTTCAGATAATTGAGTATTCACTCATGGATAACTGATGCATGGTAGTTCAGAAAGAGACCCAGTTGAGATTTGATGAGGGATAGTCTACTATCAGTTTCTGGGATATTCCTAGTGAATATTCCTTGCATGAGGAAGGAATATTATTCCTTCTAGTACTGCGTAGTTGGACCTGAGGTGACAGCAGGTATGATTTGGCCAATTCACACATGTTATTTAATTGGACCCCAATCAAAACTGCTCAAGGAAATAAGGGTTTGGAGGACTTGTGGAGCCTATATATATAGGCCTAGATAGTCCATGAGCTACATCATCAGAGTACAGAGAGAGTAGGATAGATTTTGAGATGATTCTTTTTGTATGTTGTTGAGGATTTCCACTTGATTGATAATACAGAGATGGGGTTTTAGGCTGGTCCTTTTCCTGGATAAATTATTCTTTGTTATATATTCCTTATTATAAGTTATATGTGTTCATGCTTGATGTTGCTCATAGTTGATTAGCTTCCGCAAAGTTTATGGTAGATGTAGATCTAGTATTATGCTTTAGTACATTGCATATATCAATTTGATTTGCAAGTGAAATTTCTACATGATATCAGTGAGCCAGCTGATTTGTAGAGAAAATTATACATGGTATCAGAGCACAAGTGATCAAGGAAGAATAGTATACAAGAAGGAAATAGTTTGTGGTTTCTGAATATTGAATTGAGTTCTTATCACATCTATTTCACCGATGGTGTTCTATGGTTTGAGACTTGAATATGCCCTTGATGGTAGTTCAAATTATATAGCCTGGAAGGATCACATGGAGGTAGTATTAGAAGATAACAGTCTGAAGGACTTCATTGATCAAGAAGTCTAGATGTTGACTGATGCTACTCAACTGGTGGAATGGAAGAAGTGTGTGGTTAGAGCTAGGAGAATCACCCTAGAGGGAGTTTAAGATCACATATTCTCGAGCCTCCATGGGAAGGGGACTCTGTTTTTGATGTGGAAAACGTTGAAAGATCTTTATCAGAATAGCAGTGATTAGAGGAAGTTGGCACTGAAGGACAAGCTTCAAAAGATCAAGTGTGAAAAGGATGACATGATCTCTATGCATCTGAACAAGCTCACCTCATGCAGGGATGAGCTTGCAAGTGTAGGGATCATGACAAATGATGATGACATGGTGAGTCTTGCACTCCTCATTCTTCCTAAGAGCTAGCACAACTACCAGGGCTCGGTTAATGGAAGAGAGAAATTGCCAGATTGGGAACTACTTTTGTCAGATTTGATTTAGGAGGAGATAAGAAGAAGCACCAGAGATGATTCTTCATCCATGGACAATGAATAAAACTGTGCCTTAGTGGGTAAGGTGAAGAAGGGGAAGGAGAAGGTTTCTCTTTTTGAGTCCAGTTCTTCCCATGGTGGGAAGATGTTTGACAAATCGAATGTTCGATGCTTTCGTTGCCATGAGGTGGGCCATTTTGCTACAAATTTTCCACTAAGGAAATCCAAGAAGGTATCTGTGGAAGGATCTGAAGGTGAGGCATTGGCCTCACAGTTCGAGTTGGATTTCACACTGTTCACATGCATGGTTCATCCATGGTGGGAAGTGGTTGGTTTCTTGACAGTGGAGCTTCTTTCCACATGACCGGCGACAAGAGTTTGTTCAATACTTTGGAGGAGAAAGATATCTAGATAATCATAGCGATGGGTAATGATGAAAAGTATAGTGTCTCAGGTGTAGGCATGGTTATTTTTCAGAGGGAGCATGGAGCTCGCCTTACGTTGACCGATGTCAAGTATGTATTAGGACTAAAGAGAAACTTGGTGTCGATCGTGATGCTGGAAGATAGAGGCTATGATGTTGTCTTCAGTAAGGGAAAGGTTTTCCTTAGACACATCATCACTAGATAGGTGAAGCAGATCAGTTCATGAGTCAAGAAACTGTATGCTCTTGAGGTTCAAGATGCATGCAAAGCCTTGAGTAGCAAGGAAGTTGATGGAGACTTGGTGGTTGAGAGGGAGCGTATATTACCTCTCAACATGTCATGCCAGAAGAACTCTCAGACGATTGTGGAGGAGCCATGATTGGTGCTGCAGCTTCAGGAGGTTGTGGAGCAACCACAACTAGAGAAGCTGAGAGGAGATTGTGGAGCTATAAAAAGGGTCTCTTTCACCTCTAATTACCTAACATTAGTTGTCAATCTAGGAACGTTTTGTTATTTCAAAGAGTGTCTCAGTCTGAGGCTATCATTTTCCAGAGTAATGCTAGTAGTATAGTGTTCATAGATACAAGAGTAAATGGATGCTTGTTTACAGCAAACTACTTCAAAAGATTAAACTACACATTCAAAAAACTAAGCAAGTTATCAGTCAAGGGTTCAGTAACAGTAACTCATCCCTTTGTAAACTGATGGAACTAAGGTAAATCAGAGAACAAATCATGGATCTAGGAGCGAGGAAGAAAATGTCAGTGCTCAATACAGCCCTGGATCGTTCTTCACACCAAAATAACAAAGGACAGGAGATGGAACGACAGATAAGAAATGGAACAGCGAAATAAGAAATAGAACAGCAAATCTGAAATGGAACAACAAATATGAAATAGAACAGCAAACAAGAAACTGTAACAGCAACTAAGTCTAGCAAACAGTAACACCGTAGTCTACAATATCAAATGCACGAATCATGACCTACAGGAATCAAATGGCAATCCTTCACTCTTAAGGACGAATCGAACAACACACCAAAATGGAACAACACTGATTAATGATGAATTATAGAATAGCACTTCAAAACCATATATGCACACGTCACACCTTAATAGTAACCTGATCTCAGTAAACCAGTTATCACTCTCAGTTACAAAAGATTATGACTGTGTTTCAAAATGGAACAACAATGTCTATAGATCCAACAATCACAAAGAACATAATTGTTAAGATGAATTCTGTAATTTCAATGAATAAGTGCACAACACAGAGGCTCTGTAATTGAACAGCAACAATATTCTGTAAAGACTAATAGTATTATATCAACACTTAGAAGAATAGTGATACGTTGCAGAGTCAATGCAATAGTTCGGTCTCAGTAAAGTAAACATAACAGAGCATGTGATGTAAACTAACAAAACACATCAAATTACCAAATAACGCTTATAAGCAAACCACACATAAACCAAATGTAATAATACAGGAGCAAGTGTCCTCCAGGGCCAGGCCCTTAGCCTCTAGGGGTACACTGCTTGAAGTTATTCCAAACTAAGCGATGAAATAGCAACCAAGTTTGTATTAATGCATAAAATGGAATTACAGTAGACCAGTTCTCAATGAGACTCGATGATCAAAGTTTCAATCTTCAAAGAAATTACATAAAACATAAGGATTCGACCCCCTCGAGCTAATAGTTCTGCCCCTTTTATAATGATGAAGGCAGACATGTCTAGGTGCAAAAGTAGTTAAAGCAGTGATCCCTCAGGATCAAAGGATCCTGAGGGATTCGCCGAACCGTTAGTTCTCAGTTATCCCTTTTCCTTCTTGTGCCGAGCCGACATCTCCACTTCCTTTCCAGGGCTGATTCTCTTTGATCTATTTTTCCTTGTTTGCATACGGATCCCCGTCAAAGGGACAATGGTTAACCTGGCCTTGTTCTTTCCTTCAACACGACAGTCTTTTGTTTTCCCTTCTTTCTGCTTAAGAAAATGACAATCGTCAGTTTTTTCGCTTTGCACATTAATCTCATAGGTTTTATTACAATTCCTTATCATTTTCCTAGTTCATGATGCAAAAGGTTTGTAAGTTTTAATGAAAAGATGTTGAAATAATTACCAAAAACATACCTTCTTTAGTACTCCATAGAGATCAAGTAGAGACATCTACTCATGAAGAGACCCAAGGAATGATTGTCCCAAGGAGGAGGGGCAGGATCCTTGAGGTACCCAACCTCTTTGATTCAAATTTGCTACGAGAGCCCCAATGTGGAGTAGCAAGATCTGATTGATTGGGTAGAGATAGATACAGATGCAGTGACAGAGAGAGCTATAGTGCAGGGAATCCCAGGACAGCGTAGAGCGTGTAGGCTGCAATAATGCGAGAGGCACAAGTGTGTTGCACAGTGCAGGGTAGCATAGAGAAGGGTGCAATGGTGCAAGATGCATGGAGATGTTGTAGTAGTGCAAAGGCCAGAGGGGGAGCACTTGTCAGCAGCAAGTAGAGCTTCATGATCAGATCATGTTTCTAGCACAACAAAGAGGTCAGTTGGGAGTTTTTTTTGTTCCGAGAGTTGCTGGAGAAACCACACTTGGTAGATGTGTTGCATGCAGAACATTCCATAGGTACAGGATCGGGTTTGAGAGGAAGCCTTTCTTGTTGAGATGGAGTGGTTAGAATTGGCAACAAGAAATTGCTAAAAATAGCAGTTTGGGCATCAGTGATGGATTGGGAAACAGGGAATGAAAAGTGGAAGTGCTAAAAATAGAAGTTCTATTTTTAGCAGTGCAGTGTGGATTCCTATTTTAGTCAGTCCCTGGACTAGAAATAGGAAGTAAAATTCAGATTTGGTCTTACCAGCAGTTTGAATATTAATTAATTAATTTAGTTGAGTTAATTAGTTAAGGAAAATCAAACATGAAGTCTTTGTGAGAACATGCAATAATTTCTCCACGGATTAAGGAGTTAAGGATGAGTTCTATATTGAGAGGACCAGTTGACTTAGTTTAACTTAGTCAAGTCTAGTTAGATTAATTTAACAAGTTGTTAAATTAATGAGATTTAGTGTGTTGATGCTTGCATGCATGTGACAAGTGGTATTTTCAGATAACTGAGTATTCACTCATGGATAACTGATGCATGGAAATTCAGATAGAGATCCAGTTGGGATTAGATGAGGGAAAGTGTACTATCAGTTGCTAGGATATTCCTAGTGAATATTCCTTGCATGAGGAAGGAATATTATTCCTTCTAGTACTACGTAATTGGACTTGAGGTGACAGCAGGTATGATTTGGCCAATTCACACATGTTATTTAATTGGACCCCAATCAAAACTGCACAAGAAAATAGGGGCTTGGAGGACTTGTGGAGCCTATATATACAGCCCTGAAAAGTCCATGAGCTACATCATCGGAGTACAGAGAGAGGAGGATAGCTTTGAGCTGATTCTTTTTGTATGTTGTTGAGGATTTCCACTTGATTGATAATACAGAGACAGGGTTTTACGCTGGTGCTTTTCCCGGATAAATTCTTCTGTGTTAAGTATTCCTTCTTATTAGTTATATGTGTTCATACTTGATGTTACTCATGGTTGATTAGCTTCCGCAAAGTTTATGGTAGATGTAGATCTAGTATTATGCTTTAGTACATTGATTATATCAGTTTGATCTGCAGGTGAAATTTCTACATGATATCAGTGAGCCAGCTGATTTGTAGAGAAAATTCTACACTCCCTTAGTAGGAGGTCTAGTGACAGACTCGGTGCTGGGTTTTTCAATATGAAGAGGGCCATAACTGGACAAAGGAATGTTAGAAGGTACTTTAGGTTCCTTCTCGACAGGTGGAGCATATTCTTTCAATCGAGTACTCACATGAATAGGGATAGTCCTAGCCATAAAAACTTGGGAGCTAAAAGTGGAAGAGGACTGAGGTTGATTAACCACCATTTGAGTTTGCTAGGAGGGAAAAGGCTCTTAATGTACAATAGGAGTTCCCAAAGACCCCTTAAGAAAACGACTAACCTTAGACCATCTAGGACAATATTTAGTGTAGTGATCCTTGTCACAGATAAGACAAAGATACTTAGGTTTTAATTTAGAACCATCATTGGCAGGGGTCTTAGGAGGATCTTGCTTTGGTGGATCAACCTTATTTTTGCCTTTCCCCTTCTTCTTACATTTCAAAGTTTTCATTGCTGCATGGACTGAATGGCATTGACTTCGGAGTTTTTCCCAGTATTAGATGTGGACTGAGAAGCATTTTCACTAAGAGCAGTAGGCTTTTGCTTCGTAGGAGTCATGGAAAGCTTTCGGGAAGATTGAGCAATGGAACCAATGCCACCATCAACAGAAGGTGTCGACGAGGCTTTAGAAGTTCCAGGTTACGAAGCATCAGGTAAGACATCATAAAGCGTGCCAAATTGGGAATAAACCAAATCAAGATACTGAGCATGTGCGATATATTGCTCTTTAGTAACACATGCCCCCTTAGCAATATCTCGGGCAATCAGATTGACAAAAGAGGTAGTAAACCAGTCAGTTAGAAGGTGATTAGGGATCCAGAGCTTAATCAAATGGTGCCACCTTCTCCATTCATAAATATTATCGGAGATGTGGGTAGTTGTGTCCTGTTTCAAAGAAGGAGATGTGTTCTTGTTTCATAATGAATCGATACCTAAAATGGGTAAGAAATGCCATCGCAACTGAATTGAAGTCTTGGAAGTTCAATTAGTGAGTTCAATATACCATTTCATAGCGAAACCAGTAAGAGTCCTTTGAAAAAGACGGAGGCAGATAGAATCATCAAGCCATGAGTTAGATGAGCACCAAAGGTGATAATTCATAACATGTGCTTGGGGATCCTCTCCAGATTTATCGTCGAATTTAGGACAATCACCGGGAATCTTGGTTGGAACTAGTGGCCAATATGGATTATGAAGGATAGGGTCGTTTCTTAGCTTGGACACATCGGGTAGTTCCAAGGTCGCAAGAAAAGGTAATTGAGGGTTAAAGGACATCATGGGCCTTTGATAAGGGCCAGCATTAGGGTTCCAACCAGAGCCTTGTTGCCCCCATGGATTTTGTCCATAAGGGTTATAGTTGGGCGGATTAATGCCATAACTTGGTTGTTGACCCAGATTTTGACTGCCAGCAAACCATTGGTTACAAGCTTGACCAATAGGGGTAGCATATGGTTGCTGAAAATTCTGATAAGGATTAACCTGATGTTGCTAATAATTCTAATACAGAGTACCCTGAGGTTGCCCTTGGGGTTGCTGAGGTACTTAGAGACTGTATTGCGGCTGAGGTCCAAACTGTGCTTGGGACCCAGGTTGCATTTGATAAATAGGTTGGGCTTGGAATCCAACTTGAGTTTGGGGACCGGGTTGAGCTTGGGGTCCATTCTGAGCCTAGAAACCGAGTGGAGCTTGGGAACCAGCTGGCATTTGAGTACCCGGTTGACGAAGAGTTGGATTGATTTGACCAGAATAATGTCCTTTTTGGAACTGGCACTGACCTAACTGGACAGAAGGTTGGCCTTGTTGGAACTAAAGTTGACCTATCTGTCCAGAAGGTTGACCTTGCTGAAACTGAGGCTATCCCACTTGAGTAGAGGGTTGTCCTTGCTGAAATTGAGGTTGACCTAGTTGACCATAAGCTTGACCTTGCTAGGCAATAGGTTGGCCTAGCTGGAATTGAGGATGACTTGGTTGACCAAAAGGTTTCCCTAAATAAACAAAAGAGGAACCTGTGGAGGCCGAAGGTTATCCTTGAAAGGGTTGTCTTTGTAGGCATGAAGGTTGTCCTTAAAAAGGTTTCCCTTGCAAACCTGAAGGTTGCCCTTGTAAAGGTTGTCCTTGCGGGCCATGATAGGTAGTATGATTCTAGGAAATCGAAAGTGAAATGTAATTCTCAACTGGGACCCCCAAGGAAGCAACTTAGTGTAATAAATATGAGCTCCACAGTGATCATGGTAGTGCAAAGGGTTATGCGGAACTGACAGCGGTTGATAACCTAAAGGGGTATGAGTCAGATTTCGAAGAGAAAATAGGTACTGCTCATATGACAATCCCGTCATAATGGAATTCGAAGAGATTGGTACACTACCCGTAGGTTGACCGACTCAAAAAACCAAAGGTGAAGGACTGGTGCCAATAGGTCTAGACGATATCCCAGTAACAGTAGTAATTACCGAAGATGCGGTAATAGCACTAACAGAAGGAGCTGTGGATGCCACACACACGGTGGGCATTGTTGGAATGAACGTAACTTATGTAACTTGCGTTTGAGGTATGGAAGTCAGGGCTGATTGAGCCAAAATGAAAGGTCTGAAAGACGGAACGATAGTACGAGACCACATAGAAATCTAATGCAGAGATGTAGAATGAAGTATGTCAGCCAAAGCATGATAGCAAAGTAGTAATGACACATTTGGAGCAGTTTGGAAAGGAAAACCTTCCAGGAGAAACTATTGTTCCCCGGTCGACACAACGCTCTCTTGACTGCTAATGGGACTTGACTCATCCATGTCGAATGTGGCCTTCGGAATCGAAGCACCAGGAGGAGTAGATGGGAGTTCCACATCTAAAAATTCCCAAACATTTGGAGGAGTCCAATCAAAATGATCCTCACCCAGAGCTCGAGATTCAAGAGGCTGAACACTTGGGACAATAGGAAGAGTACCAGTAACAGATGATACCTCAGAAGATACAAGAGAAAGGGGCTCTTCATCACCTGGTAGGGACAATGGATTTGGTGAGTCCAGCAAGATGACCTAACTCAAAAGTCTAGGAGAAAAGATGTAATCGATAGGGTTGCAAAAAAATCTTCCAAGATGTGAGCACAAGGTGGCCAAGATATATAGGTAAAATGTTATCGCAGACAAATAAATTTTATGACACTGGAATGAAACATTTCCTTTTCATGTTTAAAGAGTCGAGAGAACAGACTATAGATGACTCTAATTGCCTTTGAAGTTTAATGAGCCTGAAAGGACAACTGCTCAGATGATCCTTTTACTTTTAAAGAGTCGAAAAGGAATGAAAGTGACTGCTCTAGAATTCTAGGCAAGAGGTTTACCAGACAAATCGTAAAACTGCATATACACCTTGGTAATAAAATGAAAGATAAATGACCAAGGACTTCCCATACAGCAATCAATCTTCCCAAATGCTATGTTCGGTGTGTTATGACTCGTAAGGTGGTAGACTCAGATTCCTATGTATAATAGGATGATAACCTAGTGGGGTCTCCCAATATATATGCGATGGTACAGGGAGCACAAATCTGTACTAGTCGCTATTGTATCACAAAAGGAGGAATCACCCAACCTTACTGAAAACAATAAGGACTAGGTTTAATGACCTTGGAACACGTCTCTAGCCTAGACCTCTAGATATGCAAGCATTAGGTTCCAATGTATTTTTAAGTTCATTCAATAAATTTTAACAGTTAATCTTGAATTAAGTCTCGATTTCAAGGCCCTATCAAATGTATCTTTAACACTCCTAGAATGCAACTAAATGAGCAAAAAGACCATTTTCGTTGGATGAAAAACTAGTTAAGGAAGAGTGAGAGGTTCAATTCATAACAAATGAATGGAAATTGAGCAAACCAATCAAAGAAAAAGGACACTTCTACCATCTACTCAAACTTGCAAGAAATCCGAACAAGAAAGAATGAGAAACACACATTTTGCTTTTCAATGTCTTAATCTAAAGAATCTACTAATGCAAAAATCATCTTTCAAACCTTAATACAAGATGAATGCACTTTTTTATTTTCTTGAATAAATGATAAGAAGCTACATGCACAAATGAATCAAAGACTCAAAACTAAATAAATAAACCTTTTTACAAAACTAGAAAACTATCTCATTAACTGGGAAGCAAAGCGATTTATGCCAAGCGAAAGAAAGATATTGAACGAAAAAAACAAGGAAGTTCAGTGGCAAAACATACACACCAATCAAGAGGATGAAAAATAGAAAAAAAGAAGAAGCCTCAAATAATGAGAGAGATTTTACCAAGCAGAGTCTAAAGATCTCAATGAATGAGTGACCCAAGCAAACCAAGCAATGGAGAAACCCTAGGGTATTTAGGTCACATGGTTCAATAGAGAGGATTTCAAAAGACTTGAACACCGAAATCAAAAATCTTAACAACCAACACTTTTAGCAAAACAAGCTCTTAGGACAAAACACACTTGCCGATCAACCAAACAAACCTCAAAATTTGAAACTTACAGGAATCGTCGCAAGTAAAACACTAGCAACATGCGTTGACAACAAATAGTTGCACCTCCCTAACCAAGCACTTTGTGACGTTGCCGTAAAGGTACATCAGTTAGCTACGCCAAGCTGATTTCAAGCCTTGTCACAACTATTAGACAATTTATCCGCGCCATATAGTAAAAGGTGCAACCCAAAAGACAGTGCAGATGTGACTACTTCACGACTGTTAGGAAATAAATAGCGATGACACAAAATCAAAAGTGAAAATGAAAGTTTGACTGGAGCAAGGCCAAGTCTATCACTTAGAAGGGTGGGAAGGCTATAGAAGTAGCCCAACAGCTTCTAGAATGAAGTATGCTACCCAAACAATAAGGAAGACAATAAACCAACAAAGCCAATCAACGCAAAAGACAAAATACAAGTCCCCATTATGGTCACCAACTTGTGACATAGGTAAGTTCCCTCTGCAGACAGAGGCAACACATCTAGCCCTAGAGTGGGTCTAGTCACTGCATAGACAATACCAAAGCAAATTTCCTTAGAAAGTTGGTGTTATGAATACCTACCTTCAATATGACATTCGATGAAGTCCTCGTCATGTTCCTTCAACTCTTTGTTCTTCTAGTCATTCATACCTAAAAACAATATGTAGAGAAACACCAAAAACACAATAGAAAATGACCAAACAATCTACTTGAAGAGTTAAGGAACCTCAAGCTATCGACATACAATTTAACGCATGATATAGGAAACAAGCTATTAATTTGTATTAATATAAATCAAAGTAAAACTTACAACCGAGCCTTGATGTCATATGCCTCCTTGAAGGGTCTTGTCAGTATGTCTCCATAATCATTTACTTGTGAACCATCTCCCAAGGGAACATATGACTCTCTCTTTTGTCCAAAAGGGTTGATACTAGAAAGCTCTCAAGCCAACTATACTCAAGCATCTCTCTAATCAAAATACAAATGAAGCTACTTCCACACTCCAATAGCACTCTCTACCTCTACTCCTTTCTTAGAAACTTGAAACTATCAAATTACATCTAGCTATCATCCAGTTACATCCAACCTAGCTGATGTTATTCATGGAGGAGATATTTATAGGAGGGAGAGGTCCCATGAGAGAAGGAAGGAAGGGCTTATCTCTTAGGGAGGTTGCGGAAAAGGTGGAACAACTATCCTAGAGGAGAAAGGTGAGCTCAACTGACCCAACAACTAGCCCTAGGACCGCCCATGAAGCAAATTCATATTGAAGTTCTGACGAGTTATTGAAAAACTTGCCAAATTTGGCTCGTCATGGGTGCAACATAGGGACAGAGTGAAGACTTCGCTAGGGCTAGTGTTAGATTGACCATCTTCGTGAGGGGGATAACTTCTGACTTGTGATGACCTAGAAATTTAGGTAAAAAGGGTCTTCTTCAGGGATAATGAAATGAGGCACTCTTCCTAAGATTGCCAGGAAGGTAATGAAAAATAATTGGAAACATGACACAACATAGATGTCAGTAACATGGATTGGCAGTACCCGGGATCAGGGAATGTAGAGTCGGTGACAAATTACTGTGTAACAGCAGGCTAAATTCTGGTAAAGTCCTTCTCAGTTTCGACAAGATTCTTTCCATACACTTAATACATTTCGGCCATCATGTACCCCTTCTGACCTCATATATTAGGGGGCATCTATTATAGCACCATTTATAACCCTTGGTATTTGTGATGCTTGGTTTATGGTCCAGGGAAACCCCTCCTTCTAGACTTGATCCAAATATTTTAAAAATGGCGTTTTATTCCCTGTATGCTACTTTTCCCTGAGATAAAAGTGTGTACACGCGGGTTAGTCAATACCCAACTCGTGCATATGTGTTAAAAAACTTTAAAAAAATAAATTTCCTTAATTATGTGTGGGTTTCATGGTTTTTACCTGTTGATTACCTCCTATTTCCCGTGGCCCAAATTTTTCCCAACTAAAAAACTAATTGGGAGATGTATAAATACACTTCTATGGGAAGGCCTTAAGGAGGAGAAGGGGTACAATTATTATACTGAAATTATCCCTGACTGAGTCTGATGAATCCCTTTGCCTCATGCACTTCCCAAGCTTCAGGAAACCCTTGTTTTCTTGATTATAGATATTCTCCCTCTTGCTTGAGATATCATGGTGTTTTTTATGGAAGAAGATTGTTGAAGGCTGGGATAGGACGAATCTAAAGGATGGTTCCACTTAGAGCCGGAAGAATAAGACTCAGGTGAATTCTCTCCATGTTATTTATAGCTTATTGCAATAAAATAAATGTTGTCTTGTTTTCGAAAATAACTTTGTTTATGCATCAAATCGTGTTCTAATTCATGTATGAATGTTATTTTGATGTATAACTGATCATTAGTTTATATGATATAAAGTTAAATTTCATGAATATGTTTTACCTCTATACTGCTATGTATGTTCAAATTGAATGATTTTCAGGTCTGAAGAACATCGAGAGTTGCAGAGGGTCTAAACCCTGTGGGACCTACTCGAACGAAGGAAATATGGGTACAGTTTCTTTTGCATAGTTTGTTTATATAAGAATTTTTCTTGAGTTGTATGAGTGTTTCTTGTTGTAGTCTGCTTCTTCTCTATTGGGGTTCTAACCTAAATCCCTAGGGTACTTATTCCTGTAAAAATTAGTTCATGATCTTTTAGTTTCATAGGATAAGCTGCAATTTGCATTTCTGGTCTCTTACATTTTTCACTTATTTCATCTCGCTTTTTTATTGTTTTCAAGCACTCCCATCCATGAACTTAGCAAGTAAATATTGATAATTCTATTTTCTTCTATTTTCAATAAACCCTTCTTGCTTTTGATGAATTTATGTATAAATGCCAAGAATGTTGTGTGTTATTATAGGAGCTTCTAAATTGCAGGGAGATCTCATTTGATCAGCCTTAGCCAAGCCATATCCACTTGATTTCCAAAACACACTAAGGTCTCAATTTGAATTCTTGTTTTATGAGGAAAAATTGCATTTCCGTTGAGCAAATCCAACCATCTTAAATATTTGGCTCGGGTTCTGAGTAAGTGCCTACCACTTCCATGGCTTATTCCCACCTCATTCACCTTTTCCAAGTCCCATCCCACCTTTTAGACCACTCCCTAAGCTTTCATCCTGTTCCTGTAGTAAAACAAGGGATCTTGTAGGTGAAGTAGTACTTCTTGTAGACAACTTATAGGAAAACCTGTAGTAGTCTGTTTTGAGCCCGAATTGAGAAAAATCATCACTAAAGCTAGGATTAGGCCCCCACTTTCCCTCCAAGACATCTAAACCATTGTACTCCTCTTCCTCCACACCTGTCTCCCCTACCAAAGAACCAAGAAAGGTTAGTGTTTACATTTTTCAAGCAAAAAGATAAAAAGGAAAAAGTTCTTTTATATTTATTCATGTACATAGCAGTTAGTGCTCTCTAGATCAGATTTCATGCTTAGATTAGTTAAAACCTCACATGTGTTAAAGTAGGGTTTTTTGCAAGAAAATTATGTTAGCAAGTAGATAGAGGATTTCATGTTGTTTTGCAAGAATTTATTTCAGCCTTTCATTCTTGCAATAGGCTGCATTTTTTTTCTCCCAATTAGGGTAAATTTCCCCTCTCAACATTGGTAATCAGACTTCTTCTAGTCAATATAAGGTTGGTTTGAGAAACCCTAGTGGTCTATCACCCTAGCTTAGCAATGAAAAAGAGTATACCAATTACATCTATTTGTGTATATAGCAATGTCACCTCCAAATTTGTATGAACCCCTCGTTGATAAAGTAAAGGCAGCAGCCCCAGGAGTTGCAACATCCTTGCTACAATATTGTTGCTCATCACCTTTTGGCGCCATTGCAAGGGAGTTTTCTGAGTAGATGTGATTTCTTCTTTCTTTCTTCCTTTTCTTATGTATTTCATTCTGCAATTAGTTCCATAGAACAAATAGTTTCAATTTAGTTATGTTTTATTTTAATTCTGCAAGTAGTTCAAAACTCAAGAAAAAATAAAAAACACTCATTTCATGCCTCGTAGGAATAGGTATCACTTAAGAAATTTTTTTCCAAATACCCACACCACTTCAAATAGCCAACCTTCCCTCTTCTTCGGTGGTTGTGAGCTAGAGGACCCATTAGGTGAACAACCAAAGATTTTTGAAGAGCCTATAGGGGAAGAAGAAGAAATCATTCCACCAACTGACACAATGGATAAAAATAGAAATGAAAGCGGAGATAGGGAAAGAGTTCAGGGTTCTTTTCCCACTAGACACATTAATGGGGATGTTAAGATGAAAAACATTATCCCCTCTGCTCTTACTCACTTACATGGCCTGGCCTCAGAAGATCCAAATTATTATTTTTTTGAATTTGATGTCATATTGTTGGCTTGTTGGGGCCTGACCCAGGTGGTGGGCTCCAGTATTGTAGCAATAATGCTACAACTCCTGGAGCTTCCTATCTCTAATTTTATCAACCCGGTAGTTCGTACAAACTTGGAAGCGACGGTGCTGTATGCACAAGTACTAGCTCTTGTCGCAGCTGTCACTTGGTCAGCTGGCACAAGTCCGCTAGGGCTCAAGCCAACTTCTATATGCTCACAGAAGAAGCTTTATGAATGATGGACGAAAGCTATCTTGAAGAAAGCTAACCTACTTTGCAAAAAGGAAACTGAAAGCCAACAAAGCATGAAAACCCTAATAAACCCTAATTTGACTAGCTTGACCCTTACAATGCAAAAATGTGAATGAAACTTCTACCAATGATGCCATTACTTGCAGTGAGTTGAAATACATGAATCTAAGCTACTTGCATCTGAAAAGACATGTTTTTGTATTTTTTCATTAAGTGGTTGGATTTATTGTGATGATGCTTTCGATTAGGGTTTGGTTGTGCAGGAGCGGTTCGAATGGAAAGAAAGCATGGGAAAGGTCAGGATGGCTAGGGGAGGTCCCAGAGGGTCTCTAGCATCAGTCCACAAAAGTCTACCACGTTTGGATGCTCAACAACCGAGTTTGCAGGCTTCTACAGGAAGTCTGCAGGGGATCCTACAGGAAACTCAGGGATTCTACAGGAAGTCTGTGAAATTCTACAGGATGTTCGACCGTGGGAGTTTTGGGAGATGGTGAAGTGTTGGAGTGGTGTGGGAGGATAGGTGAGATGGAGATGGAATTGGTGATGGCTCAGGAGCAGAGAAGTCAGATGGAGAAAGAGTGCATGCAGTGGGTTGATGGCTGGAAGGATGGGATCAACGAAAGGTTAAGTAAATGGAGCTATGTGAGTAATGGGAGAGCTGGAAGGTGAACGAGCTGAACAGAGGTCAAGGATGTGGCTTTAGGCGTGGTCAAGACGAAGAAGAAGGAAATGGAATGATGTGTAGCAGTGTAGATGAAACAAATTGTCTATGGATGTCACCAAAAATGAGAACTATTTAACCTATGTTAACTGTGCCATTAAACCTATGAACAGCAATGGAAAACCAAGAAAAGAAACTCGTGCATGGAAGTGGAATGTAGAAGTATGGTTCAATATCAAAAGTGCATGGATGGATCTTCAACGAAAATCACTATGTTGCAGCTTGCATGGAAGTGAGAGGAACTGCGTTTCTTTTTGGTGGTTGATATGGACTGCACCCCAATCCCTAAGCAGAGATGGCAGTGAGCTATAACAACCTTTTTCTGGAGCTCCAATGAATTATAACTATCCTCTTCTAACCTAAACAACTGGAAGCAAATTCACCATGAACTAATCCTATTCAATCTCATAAAAACTAAATCAGCAGACTGTAAATTCGAATTGCATGTCAAAGTAAGGAAACGAAGTGTTGGAACGAAATGAAAATAACATTACAACACCGAGGAGATCTATTGCTCTCAGGTTGGGCCTTAACCTGAGAGCTATAGCTCCCTTAGAAACTCAAAATGAGATCAAAATCTGCCTGCCTTTATTCATAACCAAAAATCTGATGTCATGCCAAAACTGGCTTACAAAAAGAGCCAACACCGAGCTGTAGCTCGTACTTCCAAATTACAAGCGTAATGCAAAAGTTCAAAAAGCCCCTATCAAAGGCTACGGCCTCAGTATTTATGCAAAATGATAGTCCAACAGGTCTCCTTGATTTGTGGAGCTCGGCTGTCCAACTGAAGGTTAAACTGCTGATCCTGTAGAACAGTTGTAACTGCTGTTCCTGTAGAACAGTTGGCTGCCTCTAAGCTCGGTGGGGAGATTGGTTGGAGCTCGGAGCTATGGTGGGAATCACAAGGAAGGTCCCCAAGACTGTGGACATCCTCTCCTAAAAACCAGCAGTGCCACCTCACTGTCTCCTTGACTCCTTTCTCGTGGTCTTTGATCCCTTTTAATGCCAAAACCTGAAATCATCATGTATTAGTCACGTAGATAGAATGCCTACCCTTCTTCCTACAAACAACACGAATAAACCAAGAAATGAATGCATAAGCAATAAAAAATGACTGGTTTGAGCAAAGAAAGTAGGCCAAATGAGCCCAAATTGTACCAAAAATTGGGGCTCATCATCACCCCCCAGCTAAACTATTTGCTCATCCTTGAGCAACTTTGCTCTGGCTCCTCGTCTTTGGCCGAGAACTAGAGCCCGAAGCATGCTTTTCCTTTCCTGTTTTTGGCGGCCCTGCCTTTTCCGCCGAGGGTGGCACTTCTTCCTTTCCTGTTTTTGGTGGCCCTGCCTTTGCTGCCCCTGGTGGTGACGAGGGTGGTGCTTCTTCCCCCTTTCCTATTTTCTTGAATCGGGCTTCGGAAGGCAATTGGCCTATTTTTCGTGTCCAGGAAGTTATTTTTGGGCTTCCCTTCTCGGGGGTGGCTGATGTTTTAGAGGGGGTTCTTGCACTGGGTGAAGTAGGGACATCCCCTAAAATGGTTTAGCTGTTGGGTGGAGGCTGTGGCTTGCCCGTGGTTATCCTCTTGCTTCTCCTGGCTTCAGATGGCAGAGGGGTCTCCCTCTCTCTCTTCTCTTTCGGCTTTGGAGGTGTACTGAGGGTGGCCAGCGCCACTGCTGCCTCCTTTTCGAGAGTACCAGCCTTCTCTTTCTTGCATTTTGCTTTCTCAGAGCTCCTCGTAGAGGGCCCCTTCTTTTCAGTTTTCGGGCTTCCTGTAGAAGACCCTGCTTTGCCCACTTCCGGGCTTCCTGTAGAAGCCCCTGCTTTGGTAATCTTCGAGCTTCCTGTAGAAGACCCTTTCTCTGTCTTCAGGCTTCCTGTAGGAGCCTGTTTCTCAATGACTTTTGGGCTTCCTGTAGAAGCCCTTTTTTCCAATTTCGGGCTTCCTGTAGAAGCCCTTGTCTCTGTCTTTGGGCTTCCTGTAGAAGCCTATTTCTGCAATTTCGGGCTTCCTGTAGAAGCCTTTGTCTCTGTTTTTGGGCTTCCTGTAGAAGCCTGTTTCTCAGTGATTTTCGGGCTTCCTGTAGAAGCCTATTTCTCAGTGATTTTCGGGCTTCCTGTAGAAGCCTTTGTCTTTGTTTTTGGGCTTCCTGTAGAATCCTGTTTCTCAATGATTCTCGGTCTTCCTGTAGAAGCCTTTGTTTTTGTTTTTGGGCTTCCTGTAGAAGCCTATTTCTGCTTTCCTGTAGACACAGGTGTCTCCACCTCTGCTTGCTTGCCTGCCTGAGTTTTGCTTTTTGATTTGGCTGCAGGTGCTGTTGAGGTACTTGGGCTGACGTGGACCACCTCAGCTTTGTCCATTCTGCTCTTCATCCTCTTTTCTCTTGCTAACAGGATAGGTGTGCCACCTTTTTCTTTGTCCTCCTTTTCCTCATGCTTCTTCCTTTGTTCTTTCTTCTGTACTGTGGTCGGGGTCTTCTGGCCTTCTTCTCTTTGTCCCTCGGCCACTGCTTCTTGTTCCTCACTGCTGGAGGAACCCGTTTCTTCGATCAACATCTTAATGTCCCCATCTTTTGTCAAATTCCGGAAGGATTCCCATGAGAGGGGAACCTTATATGAATGCAGCGCATCCTCCACAAGAAGCTTGATCAACCCATGGTGGGCTATCTGATCTGGCGTAACCCTGCAGCTTATCACAAAAAGACATCCATTATGCTCTGGTGAAGAGCTCTACCACTGCCGGGTTTTCCCTTAATTTGGTTGAATCAGTGGGTTCCTGTCTTATAAATCCACCCGGCATGATGAACACTGTTGTTTTAACTAAAGGGGGCAAATGCGAAAGAGATTTGGTCTATTAAGACAGAGCATGCACATAATCCACAAAATTCAACACAGTCTACTTATACTGACATCCTGTAGAATGACAGCATAGGCACAGAAAACAACAATTTCACCGATATCTTTATGACCAGACTGTGGACGATGGTCTTGCCACTCTTACTAACCAGTTGCATGAAGAGTTTAGGGTTACCTCTTTAATTGGCCACCTTTTTTCGTGAGGCACCCGCTTCCCTGTAGAAGACTGCGTTCCTGTAGAGACTGCGTTCCTGTAGAAACTGTGTTCCTGTAGGAGCAGTGCGCAAATTTCGGGGAGGACTGTAGTTGGCCTGCGCTCGAGGTGTGCTTCATCAGTGTTCTGGTAGCCAACAGCTCGGCGTATCAAAGTGCAGAGGAGATCAGAATAGCCACCCGAGTTTGAAGTGGTGGTTGATAAATGCATGCGCATGATCTAGCCGATTAGATTTTGAATCGGCGCAATCCGTGGCGCGGGGGGTGAGCTGTCCCCGCCAGACCGTTGGGCGACGTCATCCATCATTCGCCTGCGTATTCACTTGCTGCCGCATCCATTCCCACAGATCTACCACCGCCTTTTTCTGTTAAACTCATTGCTCTGACGGGAGTGTTCTCACGTGCGTGCTGTTCATTCCCTTTGTCGTGGCCGCCACCCAATCATCCAATTACACCATAACTAGCCGACGTGGCCAGTCGACTGGCCATACGGCCGCTCAACCATTCACTTTTACGCCATGCAAACAATTTCAAAGTAAAATTCATGCGATTTGATGGAAGGAAGGGTCGAGACACTTACCTGCGTGGCTGCACACGATTTTTCCAGTTTTTGGACGATGGTGAGTGGATCTACCTGCTACACGCGAACTTACACAGACCCGGAGGCTCGTGGTTACAGGCTGCCGACAATGGAGTGGATGCTTTGGTTGTATGCGCCCGCGTTTCATTGCAGATGGTGGTGCTGTGAATGGTATCCACTCTAGCAGGTTTAACTATTACAGGATCCCCACGGGGTGTCTCGTAACAGTTCTTCCTCCTTGGGTGCACGCTGCACGACGGAGGATCTCGCCTTTCAATCACGTTCCCGGAGCTTCTGATGCCTGTGGTATGAGATCTCAGCACTTGTTTATCTTCGAAAATGGCTTTTCCCTCGAGAACTCATCGATCTGCTTTGTTGGTGTAGGGAACTTGGTTGCATGTCGACAAGGATGGTGGAGCAAGGTAACGGCAATGCGCAAGGGTGCCAACAGAGGCTTGCATGCGTCCAAACCAATTTGTAGTCGCTAAATCTCCTTTTAAGATGAATTCTGGCCGTCCCAAACTTCTACAGTAAGTTTCCTGTAGAACACAGAGCTTCCTGTGGAAAGTTCGGGCTTCCTATAGAAAGTCTGCACTTTCCTGTAGAAAATCCACGTCTTCCTGTAGAAAGACTGCATCTTCCTGTAGAAAGACTGCATCTTCCTGTAGAGGACTCAAACCATGATAAAATTGCACATACCTTGAAAAAACATGGGTACCCTTGGAGGAGGTGCTGGTGAGGTCTCTTGACAGCATGATAAGGACCCTTGGCTTTGAGTTGAAGGGCTTCCTCTCCTCCATAGAACATCTGCAACCTGCATGCAATTTTACCATATTTTGCTTATTGTTTTTTTTTTCTTTTTCTTTTTTTTCTCTTTTTTTTTTCTGAAAGATAACAGGGGCGCCTCAAAGAGGTTTTCACCCGTGCCATCTGCCCTGAGCGCCTCAAAGAGGTTTTCACTCAAGGATCTTTTTCAAACTTTTTTTTTTTTTTTTTTTGAAAGACAATAGGGGTGCCTCAATGAGGTTTTCACCCCTACCACCTGCCTTGGGCGCCTCAGAGAGGTTTTCACCCAAGGATCTTTATTATTTTTTCTTCTTTTTTTTTTTTTTTTTTTTTTTTTTTTATATATCCCTCAGGGTATGCCAAAAGCAGAGGCAGAACCCCTCTCTAGGACCAATACAGATTTCTCCATAGTTTTGATGAACTCTTGTCTTGAGAGAGGTCTCCTGTAGATCTTCAATCGATGCCCATTGACAAGCATGGGAATGGCTTCCTCATCAATGGTTCGGATGAGGACAGATCCATTGTCATGGCATTTTTCCACTGCATATGGTCCTAGCCATCTGGTTCTCAGCTTCCCCTTGAAATCTTTGTATCTGGAGTCATACAACAAAGCCCAATCTCCCGGCTGAAATTGCTTGTCATGGAGATGTTGGTCATGCCACACCTTTCTCTGAAGTTGAACCACTTCTGAGTGAAGGAGGGCCTGCATTCGGTGCTCATCCAGGCCATTCAGCTGCAATAGCCTTTCTTGTTGTGCATAGCTGAGATCTAGGTCCAGCTGAGCTGCCATCCTCAAAGTGTTGTATTCAAACTCAATGGACAGCAAAGCTTTCTTCCCATAGACCAGCTCATACGGTGTGAAGCCGGTGGTGGTCTTCCAAGTGGTGTTGTAAGCCCAGGTGGCTTCAACCAGGCGATCTGCCCAGTCCTTTCTGCTGCTGCTCACCACCTTAGTCAAGATCCCTTCTAATGCTCTATTGGTGACTTCCACCTGCCCATTTGCTTGAGGGTGATAAGGGGTGGAAGTCCTATGCTTGATCTTGTGATGAGCTAGTAGATCTTCAACCAAGTTGGAGGTGAACTGGCTCCCTTGATCGGTGACCATCTCTCTTGGATAGCCAAACTTATAGAAGATGTTTTCTCTTAGGAACTCGGCCACCTTTTCTTCTGTTGCTGCTTTGATTGCTTTGGTCTCTGCCCACTTTGTCAAATAGTCAGTACACACAATGATGTAAGTCCTTTGCCTCGAAGAGGGGTTGATTGGGCCCACAAAGTCCATGCCCCACTTATCAAATGGCTCAAGAGTCACTTGAGGTTGGAGAGGCATCTCATCCCTTTGGGTCGGTTTCCCCATTCTTTGGCATTGGTCACACTGGCTGACATATCTTCTGACATCTTGATGAAGTGTGGGCCAATAGTAGCTTGCCTGCAGGATTTTGAAGGCAGTTCTCTTTGCTGCAAAATGTCCTCCACAAGGCCCATCATGACAAGTGAGGAGGATATCAAAGACTTCCTCCTCCCTTACACAACGCCTTAAGATCTGATCGGGGCCAAGCTTGAACAGATTGCCCTCGATCCAAGTAAATGAGGCACTTTTTCTGATGATTCTGCTCTTCTCTCTGGAAGATAGGTGTGGAGGGAACTGTGCTGAAACAAGATAGTTTGCTATATCAGCAAACCATGGAGAGAGTACTGAAATAGCAAACAGATGTTCATCGGGCATCTGGTCATCCACTGTTCCATCCTCATCTGCAGACAAATCCAATCTAGATAAAAAGTCAGCAACAACATTCTCTCTACCTGGTTTGTCAACAATGGTCAAATCAAACTGCTGCAATAAAAGTAACCATCTAATAATACGAGCATTCACATCCGGTTTATTCATTAAATATCTAATTGCAGCATGGTCAGTATGTACAAAGGTCTGGTAACCAGTAATATAATGTCAGAACTTGTTCAGTGCATGGACCACAGCCAAGAATTCTTTCTCGGTTACAGTGTAATTCAGCTCAGCGTTGGACAAGTTTTTGCTAACAAAGTAAATGGCATATGGAAGTTTTTGCTCA
The DNA here is from genome assembly GCA_031772625.1 of Pinus tabuliformis. Taxonomy (NCBI): domain Eukaryota; kingdom Viridiplantae; phylum Streptophyta; class Pinopsida; order Pinales; family Pinaceae; genus Pinus; species Pinus tabuliformis. The sequence goes on along the minus strand of CM062804.1, from coordinate 1,539,708,916 downwards.
ACTTGTCCTAAAGCTGCACCTATGGCTTTGTTCGAGGCATCAGTGTGGATGTGGAAAGGTAGGGCCCAGTTTGGACCTCTCAGGATTGGGGTTGACACCAACTTGTCCTTCAATTCATTTAAAGCCCTCTGACAATCGTCAGTCCAATTAAACTCCACATCTTTTGCCAACAGGCCAAACAATGGCGAGGCTAGCTTGCTGAAATCTTTAATGAATCTACGGTAGTATCCTGCTAATCCCAAGAAACTCCGAACATCCCTTACCTTTTGAGGAGGTGGAACCCTCTTGATGAGAGCAATTTTGTTAGGATCCACCTGCAACCCTTGGCAAGAAATGGTATGGCCTAGCACGGTCCCTTCAGTCATTAGGAATTCACATTTTTCAGGACTAAGGGACAAGTTCATCTCGGTGCATTTGGTTAGGACTTTTCCCAGGTTGGACAATGCTTCCTGGAAGTTGGCCCCATAAGGAGTAAAGTCATCCATATAGATTTCTACCGCATCATGGACCAGCTCCGAGAAGATGCTCAAGACAGCTCTCTGGAAGGTAGCAGGAGCATTGCATAGCCCAAAGGGAAGGACTCGGTAGGCAAAGGTACCCCAAGGACAAGTGAAGGTGGTCTTATCTTGGTCTTCCGGGCTGATTTGGATTTGGTTGTACCCGTTAAACCCATCCAGGAAAGAGAAGAACTTCTTTCCTGCCAGTCCATCCAAAACTTGATCTATGAAAGGTAGAGGGAAATGGTCCTTCTTGGTAGCTTTGTTCAGTTCTCGGTAGTCCACACAGATTCTCCATTTCCCATTTTTCTTAGGAACCAACACTAGAGGGGACACCCATTCACTATCTGAGATGGGGTAGATGAACCCGGCATCCAACAGTTTTTGCAATTCTTCCTTGACAATGTCCTTAAGGGCTGGATTCATTCTCCTCTGAGGTTGCCTAACCGGTTTACAATCCTCTTTGATGTATATATGATGGGTACAGACCGAAGGATGGACTCCTTTCATTTCCTTATAGCTCCAAGCAAAAGCATCTAAGTGGTTGGCCAACAGACTACACAGCTCCTTTTCCTGGGAAGGAGATAGGGAGGAGCTGATCTTCAATGCTTTCTCAGGGCCGAACTCCACATTCTTGACTCTGGGAGTAACAGGGTTGGTTGCACAAAGATCCACTAAGGTGCTGGCTTGGGCATCCTCCACCAACTTCTCTAAGGGTAGTGCACTGGAAGGTGGATTCTGGATCAAGGTCTCGATCAAGTCATCCTCGGTTGGGGGGTCTCTTCTAGTGGTATCTAAGGTGCACAGAGGTGCTGAGTACACCTCGTCTTCTTCTCCTTCTTCCAACCAGAGTGGTAAGTCATGCTCTAAGGAAGGTTGGGCAGGAGGGTATAGGACTAGCTGCTTGGACATGGGACCATTTTTGATGGTCATGTTTCCTGCACGACAACTTATGTAAGCATCTGCAGCAGCTAACCAAGGCCTTCCCAAAATGAGAGGATATCCAGTAAGCTTTGCCTTTGGTTGCAGAACCAGGAAGTCTGCAGGGTATTCTCAAGAGTCAATAGAGACCAAGACATCCTCCACAATCCCTTCGGGAGTCACGGTGGAGCGATCTGCTAATTGCAGTACTGTCGAGGTCTTCCTCAAGGAACCCTGGAGATTAAGTTTAAGCATGGTATCCCTGGTCATCACATTAATGGCAACCCCCAGATCAATCAAGGTGTGAGGTATAATGGTGCCATTGATGTGAACATCTACTACAGGACTTCCAGGATCTAGGTACTTTGGGCAGATGACTTGTCCTAACATAAGGTCAGACAGTTGTCCTATGACATTGATAGTTGAAGCATCTTTCTTCCGTCTGCCTGGGTGTTTGAAACACTTCTCCTTGACCAGTTTGTTGTATATTGGCACATCCTTGATGGCTTGGAGAAGTGGTATTTTTACACACAACTGCTTGAGCTCACCCAGAAGCTCATCCTCCTCTGGGTTGGGTTGTGTGGTGGCTGTTAGTCTCTCAGGAAAGGGTGGAATAACCTTCGGTTCACTTTCTTGTTTATCTTCCTCATCCTCTGGGGGAGGAGGTTGGCGATCTGGTAGAGTCTTTCCAGATCGAAGATTGATCTCCTGGATCTCCACAGCATAGGTAGGGCATGAGGTCTCCCCAGTGTATACCTGCTGGGCCTGTCTATTATTGGGGTTCGGGTTCAGTTGAGCAGGCATTTGAGGTTGCCTTGGAGGAGCAGGAGGTAATGGCTGAGGTTGAACTGGTGGTGGAGGCAAGATGGCAGGAGGAGTGTTGTATTGGGGCCTCCACCCCGACTGAGGCGCATTCCATTGAGGCTGCGGCTGGGCATGTGAGTGATATGAATGAGAAGTAGGTTGAGTGGGGTATTGAGGTGGATAAGACCATGGAGGAGGCATGGACCATGAAGGATGAGCAGGGGGACCCCAGGAAGGCATAGGAGTTGATTGGTTGGGGCTGTAATAAGCTTGAGATGCCCCTTGCATCCCCTACTGATAAGGTCTAGATCCTTGTGGCCTCCTTTGGTTGAGGTAATAGAGAGGTTCAGTGGGAGCTTCTGTCCCTTGGTACATGGCTTTAAACCCAGGTAAGGTTGGACACTGATTTGTGGGATGGTCCTCCTCACAAACGAAACACACTTCAACCGAATGCAATGGACATTCGTTCTTATGGTGTCTCCTTGTGCACCTAGGGCAGAAGACAGCCAAGGCTCTCTCAGCTTCTTCTTTCTTTTGCTGAATCCTGAATGTGTCAAGCTGCATGGCAATGGTCTGTCTCACCTCACTCTTAAGATCTTCTAATTGATTTGCAAGCTCATGTTTGGAGAAAGGGACACTAGTTGAGAGGAGGTTTCCTCTACCTCGTTTCCGAGCTGCCCTGGAGTTGTTTCTAAACACAGTCTTGATGTCCGCATAAGGCAGTTGGTAAATGTCCCCCCCCAGCTAACATGTGAAGGGTATCTAAGAGGTCTTCAGGGACTCCTCGGAGAAGGACCAACTTGAGGGATTCAGGGTCAAGTGTGCACCTGGCCCGCTTATAGCTTAGTTGGAACCTCTCCTCATAATCCTCTAAGGACTCATCATTTCCCATGCTCATCCGAAAGATTTCCCCCTTTGTTTCCTTGGACCTACAGTAATCCCGGTACTTGGTATTGAAAGCTTGCTGCATCTGAGCCCAAGTGGTGATACTATTCCCAGGTAAGCCCATGAACCAGCGTAATACTACATCCTTAAGAGTGGAAGGGAAAAGTTTCAGCTTCTTCTCATCTTCAGTATAGTCATAGGTTCTACAAAGGACAGCAAACTCAAACAAGAAGGTATCCGGATCTTCAGTGGTCAGCCCATGGAAGTGAGGTAAGGCGGAGGGGCTAATGTTCTTCATTTTCATCTCTCCATTGGTCTCTTGGATGGGGAAGGCACCTTCTATTCTCTCATCTTCTCTTCTATTGTCATCCATAGCTTCAGATGGAGTGGTTTCTAACTCTTCTTCTACTATAGGATCTTTGTATATCTCAGGATGTTCACCTATAGGTTCTTCTGGGTCACTGTCACCAAAGAAGAGAGAAGGGTGACTCAGTGATGTGGTGGGGGTGTGTGGTAGGAATTTGCCTGATCTATCTCGGTTCCTACGAGGCATGAAATGGAAAAGACTTTCTTTTTCTTTTGATTGCTTTTGCTTTGCTTTTCTTTTGGTACCTGCAAAACTGAAACAGATTGATCTACAACTAACTATGAAAGATGCAGAATTAAACTGAAAGCAGGAAAGAACTAATCTACTTTGCTCAAATGAAATTGCAAGAATGGAAATGCTAGTCTACGCTTGCAGAAAGGAAATGCTAATCTATGAAAGCAGGAAATGCTAATGTATGAAAGCAGGAAATGCTAATCTATGAAAGCAGGAAATGCTAATCTAGGAAAGCAGGAAATGTCTATGCTACTTTTGCAGAATGGAAATGAAGTAAACTACTTAGCAGAAGGCAAGAGTAAGAAAGTAGAAGAAAAGCAACAATTACTAATACTCTGACGCTTCCCCGGCAACGGCGCCAAAAAGATGGTGGGCTCCAGTATTGTAGCAATAATGCTACAACTCTTGGAGCTTCCTATCTCTAATTTTATCAACCCGGTAGTTCGTACAAACTTGGAAGCGACGGTGCTGTATGCACAAGTACTAGCTCTTGTCGCAACTGTCACTTGGTCAGCTGGCACAAGTCCGCTAGGGCTCAAGCCAACTTCTATATGCTCACAGAAGAAGCTTTATGAATGATGGACGAAAGCTATCTTGAAGAAAGCTAACCTACTTTGCAAAAAGGAAACTGAAAGCCAACAAAGCATGAAAACCCTAATAAACCCTAATTTGACTAGCTTGACCCTTACAATGCAAAAATGTGAATGAAACTTCTACCAATGATGCCATTACTTGCAGTGACTTGAAATACATGAATCTAAGCTACTTGCATCTGAAAAGACATGTTTTTGTATTTTTTCATTAAGTGGTTGGATTTATTGTGATGATGCTTTTGATTAGGGTTTGGTTGTGCAGGAGCGGTTCGAATGGAAAGAAAGCATGGGAAAGGTCAGGATGGCTAGGGGAGGTCCCAGAGGGTCTCTAGCATCAGTCCACAGAATTCTACCACGTTCAGATGCTCAGCAACCGAGTTTGCAGGCTTCTACAGGAAGTCTGCAGGGGATCCTACAGGAAACTCAGGGATTCTACAGGAATTCTGTGCAATTCTACAGGATGTTCGACCATGGGAGTTTTGGGAGATGGTGAAGTGTTGGAGTGGTGTAGGAGGATAGGTGAGATGGAGATGGAATTGGTGATGGCTCAAGAGCAGAGAAGTCAGATGGAGAAAGAGTGCATGCAGTGGGTTGATGGCTGGAAGGATGGGATCAACAAAAGGTTAAGTAAATGGAGCTATGTGAGTAATGGGAGAGCTGGAAGTTGAACGAGCTGAAAAGAGGTCCAGGATGTGGATTTAGGCGTGGTCAAGACAAAGAAGAAGGAAATGGAATGATGTGGAGCAGTGTAGATGAAACAAATTGTCTATGGATGTCACCAAAAACGAGAACTATTTAACCTATGTTAACTGTGCCATTAAACCTATGAACGGCAATGGAAAACCAAGAAAAGAAACTCGTGCATGGAAGTGGAATGTAGAAGTATGGTTCAATATCAAAAGTGCATGGATGGATCTTCAACGAAAATCACTATGTTGCAGCTTGCATGGAAGTGAGAGGAACTGCGTTTCTTTTTGGTGGTTGATATGGACTGCACCCCAATCCCTAAGCAGAGATGGCAGTGAGCTCTAACAACCTTTTTCTGGAGCTCCAATGAATTATAACTATCCTCTTCTAACCTCAACAACTGGAAGCAAATTCACCATGAACTAATCCTATTCAATCTCATAAAAACTAAATCAGCAGACTGTAAATTCGAATTGCATGTCAAAGTAAGGAAACGAAGTGCTGGAACGAAATGCAAATAACATTACAACACCGAGGAGATCTATTGCTCTCAGGTTGGGCCCTAACCTGAGAGCTATAGCTCCCTTAGAAACTCAAAATGAGATCAAAATCTGCCTGGCTTTTCTCATAACAAAAAATCTGATGTCATGCCAAAACTGGCTTACAAAAAGAACCAACACCGAGCTGTAGCTCGTACTTCCAAATTACAAGCGTAATGCAAAAGTTCAAAAATCCCCTATCAAAGGCTACAGCCTCAGTATTTATGCAAAATGATAGTCCAACAGGTCTCCTTGATTTGTGGAGCTCGGCTGTCCAACTGAAGGTTAAACTGCTGATCCTGTAGAACAGTTGTAACTGCTGTTCCTGTAGAACAGTTGGCTGCCTCTAAGCTCGGTGGGGAGATTGGTTGGAGCTTGGAGCTATGGTGGGAATCACGAGGAAGGTCCCCAAGACTGTGGACATCCTCTCCTAAAAACCAGCAGTGCCACCTCACTGTCTCCTTGTCTCCTTTCTCGTGGTCTTTGCTCCCTTTTAATGCCAAAACCTGAAATCATCATGTATTAGTCACGTAGATAGAATGCCTACCCTTCTTCCTACAAACAACATGAATAAACCAAGAAATGAATGCATAAGCAATAAAAAATGAATGGTTTGAGCAAAGCAAGTAGGCCAAATGAGCCCAAATTGTACCAAAAATTGGGGCTCATCACCAGGTTTGGAGTTAATTAGCCAAACAAATCCTGGTACTACTAGCCCTTCCGGCAATAGTCTGCAGAGCGCGAACTGAGGTCTCTCCTGAAGTAGTATGGGAGGGTGCTAGAACCAGGTTTCCGCACCCTAGAGATGTTTGATGAGTTCACCCAGTATGCGGTTTGTCCCTACGCACAGGTTGCTTCACACACTTTCTCGTTCCTCGCGGCCTAATATATTGCCTTTGCGCAGCCCTACCCAGGGTTTGTGCATCGTGCCCTACATTATTACCCAAAACCTTGCTTATATTCCAATATTAGTTATTTATCTTTGCCTACTTGAGTGCTTTAAGCTACCCTTAACAACCTAGGACCTTCATACAGGTGCGTGCAATAAATAAATAGTATATTTGCAAATTATATCAATCATTCATTAACCCAAGAACAAATACACAAAATTATAACAAAGCTTCTCTTTATTGATTCTTTCCCTGGTTACAGAATCGACTCACCCTGCACACTCAGCTGCAGGGATCTGCACACTCAGCTGCGGACTACTAGGCCTCTACACACTTAGCTGTAGGGATCTGCGCACTCAGCTATGGACTACTAGGGGCACAGACACACTCTACGACCCACAGACACACTCTACACTTTGACTCCACCACTTATACTTCTCATTCTTCCTTCATTATTTGTTAGTCAGTTTAGTCTTCTTTTACACTTAGAGCCTTGCTCTATTTATATAATCCCATTGTCCACAGACCATGGGTAGGTCTATCTAGCCGACATTACATTACAAAACTAGGGCGGACAACCTTGTGACTCTATCATACTTTCACACCCCGTGCCCACAATTCTCAGAGCTTTGCAACAAGATTCACTCAAAACTTGGGCTTTAAGCCCCAAAGCATGCCTTAGGGGTATTCCATGCTCAACAGGCCCCCAACACAAACAAAATGACTCGCCCTCACGTCACTCTATTACCACGGCTATATTTGCACGGAGTCCCTCCAACTGTTCTTGAACTACTGCAAGGTCAACAACACATTGAGCTACTCCTTGCTGGATCTATTGCATACGCTCTTCAGAGACCTCCGTGTCAGGAGTGCTTCTTTGCATCAGGACGTGCAGCCCCTACATGTGTGCGAGCTTACCTTCGATTTCTGCCATGATGGTGAAGGCCTTGTCAATCCAAGGCTGAACGTGTGCCTTCAGAACTACTTCCTTCAGGATTTGGCCTCAAGTCGAGCATCCCATCGTGAATAGTGACTTCAACGGTCACTTTCTAGTCAACTTGTGTGGGAGCACAGCCCTCGTGTGTGGCCGCGGACCTTGTGACTCTCTGCTTCTACATGCAGCTCCAACATTGCACAGCTCCTAGGCAGAATAGTTTATAGTCCCGTGCTCCCTTTCAATTTCTTGGTGCACTAAGACTGTTCCTCCCTCGGCTAGTCAGGTGGTTGTGCCACCTATGTGTGGTTTCCTTTGGTCATCCAACATTCTTCCTAGGAAATACCTACCTTTTATTGTTATTGGCGGTGTCGCACACCTTATTATCTACAACGCATCACCCTTGTTAATTATCTTAGTAATATGCAGTCCAAGCCAAGCCATCAGACTGATCAATTCATTTCGATAGTGCTCAAACTTTTGAGCATGATCGTGCACACCCTATTTTATCACCGTCATCTTCTTATCAAGAGAATCATCCCTTATCTCTCTTCCAGCTTCTTGAATTCTGCTTTTACCGAAGCACTTTTCTTCCTTAATGACACCCTTTCTTTTTCAAGTTCTTGGAGCCTAAAATTTCCTTGTTGGATTTCTGCTTTTAGGTGTTACAGGGAAAAGTGTCTATATAGAACTGCTCTATCCCACTAAGGTGTGACAGCTGCCTTAGAAACAAACAGAGAAAAGCTACTTTCGTTTTTCCTTTATGAATTATAGATAGATAGGAATAGAAAGACCAACCTCTGTCTTGCGCTAATCTCCTGATTTGGTCCCTCTCTTCTTTGATAGTCTTCAGCTACCTACTCCATTGCACGCCCAGCTTCACAAAGTACCTGTCAGATCACAGAAGCATAGCACTATACAAAGACATGGATCTATAATCATAAACAATCTAGGATCATATGTAAATTGACCATACAAATGTAGCAAGCATCAATGACAAAAAAGCATGGAGGAAAACTTGAATAGCTTTTATTGATAAACAAGAAAAGAGCCAAGAGAAGTTACAACCAGTTGTTCTGACCCAACATCAACCTCCCAGCAAAGAAGCCCCTCTTCACCTCAAACAAAGCTTAGATCACCCAACAATCTGATGTTTGTCTCAAAAAACCAACAACAATTCCTTACAATATGCAAAATTCTAGCCTCTGGATCTCTGGGATGAGGGATCCATATATAGATATCTGTAATGGAGATGAGTCAGCTCAAGATTTGATTAGTGTCTTCCCTCTTATAGTTCTTGCTTCCACTTGGAGATTGATGGTCTCTTACTCATCCTTGGTCGAATTCAGTGAGGCAAGTGTCACAGGAGAAGATTCTAGAAGCTTCCATTGCCTCTCCACCTCGCGGAATGACACTGCCATTTGTCATTTCTCGCCCATCACACCCCACAGAAGGGATTTTTGAAATGCAACGCACCGACACAGTGTATTTAGGTGAGATGCAATGCACCTAGCCAGTGGAGCAGCTGAAATGATCCTGTTTTGACCAATTTTGAGCAATTTTTCATGGAGAACCTCTGGGAGAAGTTGTAATCTGTTGACCTTGTTCCTTTAGGGGTTAGAACAACATTTTTAGGGACTTAGGAGCCCTTGGTTTATGGAAATTTCATGCTTGGGGTTGTAGGGCCCAAAAATGTCTATAACATTAGGGTCCCGTGAACCGTCATAGCTATTGGTGCATTCATGTGCAGTCTAAGTTCTCCAAGTACTATAGGGCTTACTTCAGTTGCTGCATACTACAACCTTAGCGGTGCCTCCATTGTCAGGGTTTTACAGATGGTCCTATATGCCCAGAGAACCGCTGGTACATGCAAGTCCCAGTCAGCCTGCTTCACTTGGTGGACTGTGTTCAGTGCTTTGCGTACTTTGTCAAAAGCTTCTACGTGAATATTATTCTATGTGCTTGGTCTTACCATACTTCCTAGTCCCAAAAAGAGGGGTCATTCCTGCCATTGTCTTGCCCGCCCCTGTTTCTTAATCATGTCTCCTACCACGAATACTGTGTGTATCCCTGCAAGTTTCATACCATATGCTCATACCCACCTAGAAAGGTGGGTGTGCGGGCCATTTCTTCCATCATACTTATCTTTTAACCACATCTAAGGATTCCTAAATCGTATGCGGATCATCCTTTATCAGTCGTGCCAGTCCTCAAAACTCTTCTGGTGCGTAACCCACCACCTTGCAGGTGTTGTGCATAGTACCCATTTCAAAGCACCTAAATGATGTTGCTCCAACACTTTTTCAAATTTTTTCAGGATATCGTCCACCTTGCCCAACCCATCATACATAGGCAAGTCTCTTACCTCTATTGCTATGCAGTGTAGCAACCTTGTCATCATGTTATAGTGAGTGTAGTTACCTCGTGTAATTGATTCTACCATTGTTCTATCTCCTCATTAGAATCTGAGGTGCAGGAGATTTCACGCTCCCAAGAGATTCGGCCATCCATGGTTGGATTTACCCAATCTTGCTCCTATATAATTATCTTGTAGATGCAGTCCAAATCGTTGTCGCTATCATTGTCATGCACTGGTTCTATGTAGCGCGATCCTTCTGCAGGGTCTAAAGGTACCACTACATGCAATGACTTTTTCTCAAAGATCATCTTGTGATTCTTTAGATTTATTACTCCATTCATGTAAGTGGCCCAACTTATTCCCAATAACACGGGATAGGGATTTTTGTCATCCACAATTGCTATCAGCTCAAAATTTGTTAGCGTGCTCGCTCCTTCAATGTTTACTGTGATTCACTGCAATCTCCCCATAGGCAGGATCTTTTGTTGGTTTGCCATTCACAGTTGGATAGGAGATCATTGCATCGCAAGCCTACCCATGTGCTCACATGTATGCTTTGGTAGGATGTTCATGTCTGATCCTAGATCCATAATCACTTGATCCATCTCATATTCCCCGATCTGTGCGGTCAATCTCATCTCCCTTCCTGTTCACGTCGTGTGCTTCCCAAGCTTCAGGACTACGCATGATTCTCCTCGCACGGTCCCAGTGCATCTAGTTATGAGTTCTTGTAGCCCCTTTATAGCCTTGCTGTCATGCAGCAACTTCATGCATGTCTCCAAGAACATAGTGAGCATCGTTGGGTCCATTTCTGGCTCCAGTTTGTCTTTACATCCTGAAGTGGAGGCATCCGCGAAGCTCCTCCTAGCTTCCATGAATGTCTCCTTAGCACACTCCAAGTCAAATTATGGTTCCTTTGTTGGAGCCTTGTGAACCTAGGTACATTCTTCGGGCTCCTTTCCTTTATCCTCCCCTATCATAATACCACTTCAGAGCACGATATTTACATTTGGGTCTTCCTCGCGTGGCATTTGCAGGTTCTGAGTTGGGGGAGGCTGGAGTGATCCTTTATTGCGCAACCTTATTATCAGTGTGGGATAGTCCATAAGCATGATGGTGTCGTTGGATTTGTACAATCGCGGGCATAATGCCCCGGCCCTCTGCAATTGTAACATATTAGCTGTCTGCAACCTCTTCCTGGTCCCATTCCACCTCGACCTCATCCGTGCCCATGAAATCCAATTCGTGCCATCCCTGTGTTCTGGTCAAGGCACCATGTTTCAGCTTGAACTCTATAGGTAGGATTCTGATCCATCATTAGCTCATAACTTCTGCAGGTGTGCTCATCATGGCCTACTGATCTACAAAAATTCTAGAACAACTACTGTGAATTCTGCGTATACTTTCGTAATACATGGAAATTATTTGTAGCATGTTTTCCTCCTATCTGACAAATTGCACACCATAATGTAGGTGCCGCTTTGGTCCTACTTGTGCTTCTGGTCTCAATGGCATTGCTCCTCTTCCCTCGAGGTAATTTGCAAACACCAGGTAGTGGTCCTTGTCGTGCCCCTCACCCTTGCACTTTACGCACCATACCTTGTCGCTCACTTCTAGATGAGTCGTGCTGTCTTGTTTCAAACTTTGCATCTCGAGGCACAAAATTTTCAACTGCACATGAATCTGTTGGACTCCCAAGTTATGATCTTGTATAGAAGTCTCATGCAATCTCATCGCGACCTCCAAAGACTCAGCCTGAGTGGTTAGCCTTTGTTGTGATAGCATGTTCGGTAGATGCGGTGTTAATGAGGCTACAAACCATTCACAGTGTTGCCTGTTTGTGAAGGTCATGTTCGCTTCACGAATTGTGCACTTCAGTCTTTGATCTAACTCCCATGTGGTTTCACCTGGTAGAATTGATATTTCCTTGAATCCAATGATCGACTGTGCCTCTGAATTTGGCTTGCTAAATTCCTTGTTTAGTGCAGTTTGGATATCTTCTATCCCCGCATTGAGATTGTCATTGGAATTCTTAATGTACCAAGCCAACACGTTATCCTCCAGAGTGCTAACCAACAATTCCTTCCTTGTATTGTCATCCGTCACACCCTTTGCTTCCCATACAGCTTTTATCACAAACCAAAACTGGTCCAGATCTTCATTCCCTAGTCCATTGAACACTGGTAGCTTTATCACACTAGCCATACTGCTTCGTGGTGGTGGCAGAGGTGGTATGGGTGAAGACGGGGGTTAAGATGGTGGAACTGGTGGTGGTGTGGGTGGTATGTGTGGAATTCTCTGACTTATTAGGTTGATCACACTTCTTGGTGAAACCTTCATGAGCTCTTCCTCACCCTCTCATGGAGATCATATCAAGGGGCTAGTTTCTAGTTCTGTGCTACATTCGTTTCTATATATTTTCCCACTTTGCGTAGCCCCAAAAATGAATTTATTTGCATAACCTGCTTTTCACACAGTAGCATTTCAATCCAAGTGTTCAAAGATTTAATGTACTTACCTCACGGTCCCTTGAGAAAGCGCGGTTATTCCTCGCAATAGCTGACAGAAGTATCTACCACGAATTCGGTGATGAATCTTCATATGATTCGATCTAGCCAGTGATCAACACCATGCATGTTCTTATCTTTAGATTCTTCCAGTCTATGCACCAATTATGGAGTCCACACAATAGGTTTGTCAAGTTTACACCTTCCTTGGCTATCTACTAGCTTCACGATCCACTCGTACAACTCAGTAGGGAAGGATGCAAAGAAAATTTCGTGGATTTCCATATATAAGTAGCAATCTAACCACTTTTCCTTCGATAATCACAGATTCCTATTTTCTTGTGCCGTGAACTCGTGAATGTTTTTGTCCAACCACTCTTCAATTCCTTTCTTTATCAGATTCTAGTGATATGACATCAGACATCTCTATGCAGATCCCGGTCCTGGAAACATAACTGTTTGTTGCCTTGTTGGGGCTTGACCCAGGTTCAAAGTTAATTAGCCAAAATAATCCGAGTACTACTGGCCCTTTCGCAACAGTCTGTGGAGTGCGGACTGAGGTCTCACTCGAAGTAGTATGTGAGGGTGCTAGAACTAGGTTTCCTCACCTTGGAGATGTCTGATGAGTTTTCCTGGTCCATGGTTTGTCCTTGCGTGTAGGCTACTTCGCACACTTTCCCATTCCTCACGGCCTGATATATTGCCTTCACGCAGCCCTACCCAGGGGATGTGCACTATGCCCTCCGTTATTACCCAAAACCTTACTTATATTCCAATATTAGTTATTTATCTTTGCCTACTTGAGTGCTTTAAGTTATACTTAACAACATAGGACCTTCATACAGGTGCACGCAGTAAATAAACAGTATATTTGCAAATTATATCAATCATGCATTAACCCAAGAACAGATACACATAATTATAGCAAAGCTTCTCTTTATTGATTCTTTCCCCAGTTACAAACTTGACTCACCCTACACACTCAGTTGCGGACTACTAGGACTCTGCGCACTCAGCTGCAGAGCCTTCTCCTACTCTACGACCCGCAGACACACTCTACACTTTGACTCCACCATTTAGACTTCTCATTCTTCCTTCATTATTCGTTAGTCAGTTTAGTCTTCTTTTACACATAGAACCTCGCTCTATTTATATAATCCCATGGTCCATGGACCATGGGTAGGTCTATCCAGCTGACATTACGTTACAAAACTAAGGTGGACAACCCTGTGACTCTATCATACTTTCATGCCCTGCGCCCATAATTCGTGGAGCTTTACAACAAGATTCAGTCAAAACATGGGCTTTAAACCCAAAAACATGACTTGGGGGGATTCCATGCCCAACACATATGCAGAACTTATGATTACACCTCCGATGATCAGAAGTTGAAATTATTCCCATCCGCTCTCAAGGATGCAACCCTGCGCTAGTTTATGGGTTTACCTGGTGATAGTATCACCACTTGGGATCAAATGGAACAAGATTTCAACAACAAGTATAGGGACTACTGCAAGTCTAAAGATACCAAAGAGGAAATTTTTAGAATTACCTTGGGACACGATGAGTCCTTAGAGGATTATGAGGAAATATTCCAACTCAACTACAAAAGGGACATGTGCACACTTGATCCTCAGTCACTTAAGTTAGTCCTTCTCAGGGGGATCAGGGAATACCTCCTAGAAACCATAAACCTATCGTCAGGAGGGGACATCTACCAGTTACCCTATGATGATATCAAGACAATTTTCAAGAATCATTTTAGGGCAGCTAGAAATAAGGGTAGGGCTAGTCAAGTGGTGGCCCATTCATCCTCTTCCAATACATCTAGAAAAGGTGAAATTGGGAAGATGTTGCAAGAATTTAAGAGTGAAATTCTACAAACCCTAGCTCTGCAAATAGACACTATGAAAATCAAAAGGAATCAAGAGGAAGCAGAGAGATAATTAGCCATCTTGTGCCCTAGATGCACAAGGAGGCACCCTAGGAATGAATGTCCATTGAACCTGATAGAAATTTGATAGGTCTGTGAGGAAAACCACTCCATAGACAAGTGCCCTTCTTCCTTGATTAAAAGTTGTGTATGAGGGAACTGAAGGGGTGACTAAACAACTCTTCTGCATAAACCAAAGGAGGCCTCATGAACCTTGACCATACCAATAAGGCATGTAAGGGTCATATTATTCATATTAAAACCATAATCAAAATACATCCATTCCCCCTTGGTACTCCCTTGTTTTCGGGAAAAGTGTCTATTCAGAACGACCCTATCCCACTGGGTTGTGACAGAGACCTCAGAAAAAACAGGGAAAACTACTCTTGTATTCTCCTTTATAAACTATAAACGAAGATGATTAAGATGAACCGACCTGTGTCTTGTGCTGGTTGTTCGATCCAATCTCTCTTCTCTTTTCCAACTTCCAACGATCTACTCCCTCACTTGCCCAGTGTCACCAAGTTCCTGCAAGTTCACAGAAGAGAGAAACTACACAAAGACATGGATTTATGTTCATAAAAAGCTTAGGATCAGATTTAAGCTAAACATACAAATATAACACACATCAGATATCCAAGCATGTAGGATAAACTCAAGTAGTTTTATTGATAAAACAAGAAGATCCAGGAGGAGTTACAATCGATGATTCCTGATCCAGCATCAACCTCCCAGCATAGAATCCCTTCTTCACCTCCAGCAAAGCATAAATCACCCAATACTCTGATATCTATCACAAAACCAACAGCAATTCTCTGCAATGTACAAAATTCCAGCCTCCCTGGATCTCTTGGTGAGGGATCCATATATAGATGTATGCAAAGAGGATGAGTCAGCTCATGAATTGATTAGTGGCTTCTCTCTGTCAGTTCTTGCTTCCACTTGGAGACTGAGAGCCTCTCACTCATCACTGGTTGAATTCAGTGAGGCAAGTGTCATTGGAGAAGATTCTGGAAGCTTCCATTGTCTCTCCACCTCGTACAATGACTCTGCCACTTGTCATTTCCCGCTCAACGCACCCTGGTAGTGCATTCAAGTGCGTTGCAACGCACCTAGCCAGTGTATTTGGGTGCTTTGCAATGCAGCCAGCTAGTGGAGCACTTGAAATGATCCTGTTTTGACTAGTTTTGAGCAGTTTCTGGTGGAGAACTTCTGGGAGAAGCTGTAATTTGTTGACCTTGTTTCTTTAGGAGCTGGAACAACACTTTTAGGGACTTAGGATCCCTTGGTTTATGGACATTTCATGCTTATAGCTGTAAGGCACAAAAATTTCTATAACAATTGCCCCCTAAAGTATGAGGCCGTTTATCGGGTGAAATGCTTTATTAGGAGGATCCGAAGTTCTTCTGATGCTGGGGAGGAGACTTGTAATAAGATACAATACAATACATTATTTTCATACTGTTTTCATGATCTAGCTGGGGCGGGCATTCCCATGCTCAGCTTTATAAATTCATTTTCATGTACATAGGACAGACAATCGTCTGATGGTAGACTGATGATTCTGGTGAAGTCATCATCCCTTTTGGTAGGATGGCTGGTAGTGCGTCTCTTCATGTAGCCAACAGATCCTATATGCAGCATGCCTTGGAATGCCTCCAACCGAAGGTGTTCAACTGGTGCGAAGCAGTACTTCTTGTTATGAAAGAGCAGTTGACCAAGATAAAGAACGGGAAGTTGAAGAACTTTGGGTTTGGTTCCATTTTGACCGCCTTTGCCTTGGAGAAGATACCACTGATGCAGCCGCAGTACATTGCGCTCGACTTACCTTCTCCTACTAAACCACGCATGCAGATATGGGTTGACCATATGTCTAGGCATGCTGGTCAATCTCAGATTTCTTTCTCTGATACCTTCTTCAGGTGGTTTGATCGTCAGGAGATGGTCTATTCCGAGTATCCATATGCCGGCATGGACTTCCGGGGTGATCCAGATTTGGTACTGCCGGATGGCGAGCAGTGGGGTGCTATTGGTAAAATATCTGACCATATTGTTGTTTACTGTTTTTGTTTATAATGTCCTTGTGCTTTGTTCTATCAAGACTCTAATCAAACTCATGTGTACATGCAGATGTCGGTCCTGTTCGTCCAGTAGTTAGCGTGAGAGTACCAACTGTTGTCCCAGCAAGAGAGGCCGCTGGAAGGGTTATTCTTCGCGACCTCGATGTGGTCGAGACTCTTACAGTTGTGCAGGAGCAGGTTGAGAGCCTTACTCTCAGTATTCCAGATGTGAGGATCGACGAGCTACCTTTGCAGCTACAGCGGCATACTACTGGTGTGCCCAGACGATGGACTCGTCTCTTACGCATGATCACACAGGCTGTGACTTGTTATCACGAGCATCATTAGACTAGGGTGCCCCCTAGCACTTTGAGTTTTTGGGTCGTGTGACCGATTTTGTCTTGGTTACAGAACATTATATGTAAACCATAAACAACTATATATGTATTTTTTATTTTCGGAGTTTCATTCTGGTTGAGTTATGTGATCCACATGTAGAACATTGATGATGTGTTTCTTTTTATAAATGTTGCAAATGTCTATCTAACACATAGTTTGCTAATGAGTCGGTTAATGTGTTTAAGTTTCTGGAAATATGCTGGTATTGAATAAGATCAAATTGCCTTTCCAAAATCTTAACCCTTAGGAACATGCGATAAATAGCTGGGTTTCAGACGGAATATATACCATTAAGTTGTAGTATTACGAGCTGTGAGTCTAGCCTGACGATTAGTCGGCGTATACCATGAGTGATGCCATCAGAGAGAAGTTCTATCAACGCACTGTATTCAGCGATATTGTTTGTTGATCGACCAATACATACACCTCTGAAACTTACTAACTCGCCGCTTGGATCAAAAATGGCCCAGGCTGCGGAGGACAGGTTCCGCGAACTACGACTTGCTCCGTCGGCATATCCAACACATGGTTCCAATAGGTTTGACATCTGCAATAAATGTAAAAAGGTGGATTACTTGACCAAAACAAACACTCTTAGCGAAAACAAAAATATAACAAAAGCATATTGGTTACTACTAGGCGTAGTAACGCTTGAGGTACAACCCATTACGAGGTTGCACCAGTGGAATCCCGTCGTAATCCCTCAACTCGTAGGCTCCTTTTGCTAACACCCGCTTAACAATGTAGGGGCCCATCCATAAAGAGTTAAATTTACCTACTCCCAATTTATCGGATTCTTGGTCGTAAAGCAGGACCAAGTCACCTTCCGAGAAGACACGGGGTTTGACATTTTTGTCGAACTGCGACTTGACTCGTTTCTTATGGGCTTCGTTAGCCAACGCGGTGTCACAACGGGTTTCATCCAATTGGATTAATTCCAAGAAACGAGCTTCTTCTTCTGAAGTTCCAGGGAGGAGATCGATTGCGAGTTTGACAGACGAGATTTCACACTGGACTGGTAAGACTGCTTCTAGGCCGTATACCAGTTGGAAGGGTTTGAACCCAGTCGCATTCCTTACCGATGTTTGGTAAGCCCACAAAGCTGAGTACAGGGTTAGGTGCCATCTTCTTTTTTGAACTCCGATCATCCTTTGCAGCATGTGCTTCAGGACCTTGTTGATCGCTTCAACTTGTCCGTTGGCCTATGGATAATATGGAGTAGAGCTGTCGTGAGATAGCCCTAGTTTGGCAGCTAATTCAACCATCATGTGATTGCGAAAATGCGATCCATGATCTGTGACTATAGCCTGTGGTACGCCGAATCTGGCGACTACATGATTGAAAAAGAAAAGGGCAGCTATTTCACCAGTATTATCTAATGTAGGCATCGCCTCGGCCCATTTGGTAAAATAGTCCACTGCGACTATAATATACCCATGCCCCCCGGTCGAGGTGGGGTTACATGTCATGAAATCGATGCCCCATTTGGCGAATGGCCCAACAACAACTATTGGCTGTAAAGGTGCGGGTGGTCTTCTGGTTTTGCTATCAAAAATTTGACAAGCATGGCAACTTCTGACTGCGGTTATGTAATCTTTGAACATGGTTGGCCAGAAGTATCCTGCTCGTAAGATTTTTTGTGTTGTAGCATATCCAGATTGATGCCCCCCACACGCGCCTAAATGACACTCATTCAGGGCTTTTTTGGATTCCTCATGTGTGAGGCACCTCCTAAGAACTGTATCAATACCACGACAGTAAAGTGTATCACCGACGATCATGTAGTCTTTTGATTGGTATCAAATACGTTTTTGTTCTGAGTGAGAGGTATTTGGCCTGAATTTTTAGGCCTGGAGATAAATGATTATATCTCCATACCACTCATTGCTTGCGGATATCAGAAACAAATTTTCATCCACGATTGATTCTTCAGATGTTTCATCGTTGGACGACGATGGGAGATCGCATAATAATTCTGCGAAAACTAGAGCTTTCTTTGACTTGGATTTTACAAATTCCAGATCAAACTCTTGAAGGATTGCTATCCATTTTGAATATTTGCCCCCCAGCAACTGTCGTGACAATATATAAGTCATGGGGTTGCAACCTGACAGAATGGTAGCTTTCCGAAAGAGGACATAGTGTCGAAATCTTTGCATCGCTTGAACCGCTGCAAGCGCTAGTTTTTCAACATAAGAATATTTGCTTTCTGTATCATTTAAGTTCTTACTTAAATAATAAATAGGATGTTCTATTCCATCGACTTCTTGAACTAAAACCATTGCGATGGTCGTATCTGTTACAGCCAGATACAGGTTAAAGTCTCTTTGATAATCAGGAGCATACATTAATGATGCTTTCATTAGGGAATCTTTTAAAGCATCAAAGGAAGCTTGCGCGACCTGATCCCAGTTAAAGGGTACCCCTTTTTTCAAAATACGTGTATAACCTTTAGCAAGTTCGGCATAATTTGGAATGAACCTCCTTAGAAAGTTTGCTTTCCCTTGGAGTTTCTGAATCTGAAGCAAATTCGAAGGTGGAGGCAAATTTATGATTGCCTGGACCTTACAAGGGTCGAGACGAATCCCATCCTTGGAGACTACAAAGCCAAGTAAATGACCAGAATTGACGCAAAATACACATTTGTGCGGATTGAGTCGTATCTTGTAGTGTCGGCAACGTAGAAATATCGCTCTTAAATGCTGCGGATGATCAGTCCGCTTTTGCGAATGAGCCGGAAGGTCGTCGAGATAAGGTTGAATGATGTTTTTGATGTCATGGAAGGCATAATTCATTGCCCTCTGAAACGTCACCCCTGCGTTCTTTAAACCAAAGGGTAATTTTCGATATGCGAATGTGCCCCACGGACAAATGAATGCAGTCTTTGACTGGTCATGTGGGCGGATATTTATTTGATTATACCCGGAAAATCCATCCATGAATTTTGAGTATCATGGATGGTAGAGGATGGTAGAGGTCATTTTGAGTATCTTCTTCGTAATTTGGAAGAAGAGAACGATGGTGGGAATCATTCCATGGCACTCCTTCAACTACCATAGCTTGGAGAATTCCTGCATCGATGTCATGCACCTGCGACCAAGGATCTGAAGGAGTACCATATTCTCTAGACCTATCCATCCAAACGCTTGATGAGCGTTGATTTGGGTTTGCCTTCCATGCCAGAAACATTGATTGCTATAATATTTCTATTGGGTTTGGGGGAAAAACCATTGCATGATCCATGTGGATATCGTTTTCTGAGATCTTTGCGGAAGATATCATATTGCAGGTTCCTATCGACGCTACTTCCGCCAAATCAATTGGAGGTGGAAGAGCGAAAGTTCCCATTAGTATAGGATCTTTTAGTAGGCCTACTCCGATATTCTGAAGCGAATTGGGGCTTCCATGGATCATGGGAATGCTTCCTGTAACTTGTGAACCATTGGGGAGGAAGTTTTGTTGGTCGACAATTGTAATCCTTCCCTGAAAGGGAAATGCAATCTTCCTAAAATAGGTCGACACAACAGCTACCATGGCATATATCCACAGTCTTCCTAGTAGGATGTTGTAATCAAGATTCCCATCGATGACTTCAACATCTATTTCTACTGTTTTCCCTCCTAGTTCAACTTTCAAGTTATTTAGGATACCGTATGGGGTATACGTCCTTCCGTCGAATGCTTTTAATGTTGTCGCAGATCGCGACAAGGTTGGAGATCCTAAAGTTTTCCAGCAGCTCATCGACATGATACATGTAGATGCCCCCTCATCAATAATCGTTCGGTGAACAGTTTTGTTGAGGGCTTTCACTTGAACAAGGAAAGCTAATTGAGCTGGTAACTGAGGATCGTACCCTTTGTGGTCAAAGGATACAAGATTGGAATCCTTTGGATCAATCCCACCAATGGCTGATAACAAAGCCTGCCTTTGGGATGGGCAGTTTTGTAGTACTTCAAGAGTCGACATAGCGGATGGCGATTGGGCCAAATCTTCCACTATGTTATAATGCTGCGCCGCTCTAGCGCGAGGATTAAATGTCGACTTTTGTACTACTCCCTTTGGTGGTTTTATTGTCAATTCAGGGATGTTGGGTGGTACAACTTCTGTCGAAGTTGTTGTCGAACTACTTGGCTGATCTTTATCCTTGTTGTTCGACAGCTGCAGATTCCCGTAATCTTTGTTCCTTGTCGAAATCAAAGCATCATTCTGCTGTTTTGAAATCGACAACATTAGCACTTGAGACGGGGAAGCATTTCCACTTTCAACTAGATGTGTTCCTGGATTCGGAAACGGATCGGTTAACACTGTTGAGGTTTTCGAACTTTTAAAGAATCTCTTAAGGTCAGCTTTGTATGGACATTCTCTCGTCTAATGATCCTCGTCGCATATCATGCACCCTGAAGTGGGTTTCCTATTTCCAGGAGGGTTTGAAGAAGGTTTTTCGGGTGATTGCTCATCCCGTTTCTTCTTCTTCCCTTTTCCTTTCTTGTTGCTTCCTGGTTGTTTGGTTTCTTTGCCTTTATCTGTTGATACGGCATTTACTTCCGAAGCAAGAAGTTCGTCTTTTGCATTTTGACCTGAAACCTTACGGGCCTTTTTGGATGTGGCCCTTGTCGATTTCGTGTCTGTCGTGCCAATCATGCCATCGCCGGCATGAGAGTCATTGTTTGATTTAGGAGGAGGAGGAATCGAGGATTCCGGTCTAGGGGCGTCAGGTATTTTGTCGTAGAGCGTGCCGGACTGAGTGTAAATCAAATTTAGATATTGTGCACGAGCGATCACTTGCTCTTCTGTTACGACTCCACCCTTTGCCACATCTTCCGTGATGGAAGGCAGTAATGACTTGATAAACCATTCAACTAATAGCTGATCGGGAACATACGTTTTTACCATCCTACGACGACGTCGCCACTCATGTATATGATCAGATATGTGAGTGGCTGTTGTTTGTTTAAAGTTGGTAAGTAGTTCCGTTCCCGTTTCATACCTTAACGGTAATTGAAAATGGGTTAAAAAGGTTGTGGCTAAGGTGCTGAAGTTGTCGAACGAAGCTCTAGGCAATTCAATGTACCATTTTGCCGCTGGACCTGTTAATGTCCTCTGAAAAAGGCGAAGCCTTATCGAATCATCATTTAAAGTGTTTGATGAACACCATAGATGAAATGTCATCACGTGATTCGATGGATCTTCACCCGGATTTCCATTAAATTTAGGAATATCTGATGGAAGTTTGTGTGGAATCGCTGGCCACCAAGGGGCATAAGCAATTGGATCGTTTGTTAGCCGGTTTAAATCAGGTAACTCTAAAGTTGCCACGAATGGTAACTGTTGATTTAGGTTAGGTGAAGCATACCCAGGATATGATGGAATCGCCTGAGCAATTGGTCTTTGCATACCGGCATAATGCATTTGATGCTGGTATGTTTGGTAAGGTTGGTGGACTTGACCATTATAAAATGGTTGATTTTGACCGTTTTGAATGTACGGCTGTCCACTGTTTACAAAGATCTGTTGCTCAGCACCTTGGTATACTTGTTGGAATTGTGGTTGTTGGTATTGCACCAGCCATGGTTGTGAAGCCATGTTCTGTTTCCCGATACTAACCGTTTGACCAAGGTGAGGGGTAATTGTACTCGTTTGGGCATGTGTCGCCCCACTAGTTGGCAATTGTGGTTGAGTCGCAGGGTCAATGGACTGTTGCATTACAACCTGAGTAACTTGAGGTTGACACACAACAGGCAGCGCTTGAACTTGCGACACAGTCACAATAGCTGGCGTAGTGGGAATGTTCGACACAGGTACACATTGTTGCATCGAATATACAACCCTTGGTTGTTGAGGTAGTATAGGTACCCAACCACTTGAGGTAATTCCAGTATAACCTGAATGCTGTTGTGAACTCCCGTATGGATATCCTCTTGAAGGTGGCAATGAAAGGGCGTACTGCCCCCCATACGGTGGTAATCTAGAACTCAAGGGAATTGTTTTCCCTTGGGGACCGGACTGCCCAAATTGACCTCCAAACGGATGAATTTATTGAGACTCAACATAAGAGTTTCTGGATATAATTCCGGATGAACAAACAGGAACGGACCAGACTATCGAAATAGCCCCTGGATGGGCTCCTTCTAGCAGTTGTGAGCTAGTCGGGACAGATGGTATGCCAGCGAACATTGTCGGAGTGACAGCAGGGAGTTCTGTCATCGCTGTGTCAGAAGACACAGTCCTAGATGTTGACGGTTGTTCAGAAATTTGTAGTCTATCCAAAATACTACCTAGCGATTCTACAGGAACTTCCGCTGGTGGTGGACTAACTTCTGATGTCGAAGGAAGTAGAGTGATCTCGACTCCAAAATGTGTTGGAGTACTTCCTTGCGGATCTTCTACAATTTCCTCTATCGCAATCAGACTAGGTGGAAGGGGAAGACCATCAGGTCCGTAAAATATTTCTGGTGCCGAAGAGGCAGTGACAGATGTTTGAAAAGTAAGACTTTCTGAACCGGTTATGGGGGGAACTGGTTCAGTAACACAAGCGCTTGTTCTCAAACTAGGATCAGTATCACTGTCCTTCTATGGCTGTTGAACTTCTTCTGTTGAGGCAGGGATTCCAGAAATGTTTGGAGTAACCGGAGTCTCTAATGTCATTGGAACAGTTGTCCTAACATTGATAGGAGACTTGGATCCAGCTAAACGAGTTCGCTTTTTCCGTACTGGTTTCGCTTCCGGAGACAAAGACGGTTGACTCGTAAGCCTCCGCGAACGACGGGGTTTCAATTGACTTTCTTCCACGATTGCGGATTACTCGATCAACTAAAATAAAAGGGAAAGTATGTTTCCGTGTTAAATGAATTTTAGACGCTTTTGACACAACTTGCTTTTTTAGTTTTAAAGAGTCGAGAAAAAACAAAAGATGACTCTAGTCTCCTTCGATTTTTAATGAGCCTAAAGTGACACGTGCTCAGATGGACCTTTTTCGTTAAGGAGTCTGAAAAGGAATGAAAGGGACTGCTCTGGAGGTCTAGGTAGAGGGAGTGCCAAACCAATCACAAAACCGCAGAATACCTTTTAGGGTACGACATTCAATCTTCCCGAATGTTGTGTTCGGTGCATTGGGATCAGTAGGGCGGCCGACACGGCTTCCTATGGATAAAGGTTTTATGCCTATAGGGGTCTCCCAATATATACTCGATGATACGTGGGAGCACAAGTCCGTACTGGCACTTATCATCTCAAAGTGGAGGAATCACCCAACCATCAATGAGGACAACAGTTACCAGGCTTTACGACGCCGGAATACATCTCTAGCCTAGACCTCTAGATGTTGTGCATTAAGTTACAAAGCGTTGTTAAGTTCATTGAATTTATTTTAGGTTGATCTTTCTTATGAAGTTTTCCTTTTGGGTTCACCACGAGATGTAGATGTAACTCCTAAAATGCAATCTAAAGATGATAAGCAAGCGTTTATCTCTTTTCAGCAATGAAAATCCTAGCTACAAGGGGAAAAGAAAGACACAATCTTTTCTCAAAGAGCAAAGAGCACACTGTAAATGCACTTTTCCTAAATCAAGCCATACAAACTGTCAATATGCAAATGCACTTGTGCATGTATTTGTTTTTCACTTTCTTAATATTGATGCCTAAAAAGAAAGTTGTTGTACAAATTTGAATTCGATTTCAAGTGAAAAACACAAACAATCTTCTTTTCGAAATCAAAAGGTAGAGACGATTACGACACTTTATGATTTTGAAGTAAACACTTGTTTCGACACTAGAAATTCACAAATTCAAGCCAAAGGCAAAAGTAAAAGCGTAATCAACTGTCAACAGCAAATAAACTTTCTCCTAAGATCAAAAATGACACTTATGACAGATCTAGAGCTAAGGGCGACAGTATGGCCAGTTTACTTTTGCAATGGGAAACTGTAGATGACATAACAAATACACAAAAACAAAACAGTTTCTTTTATACAACTGAGGTGGAATTAAGGCAAAGAAAAGGGGCTTTTAAATAGATAAACACATTGATCACAGGCTGCAAAAATCAGAGGCAAAACTGGAAAAAGTCAGCAAAGAACCTCAGCTAGGCAGGACTAGGCTGATCAACGCACTTGCTACACAGAGAAACTGAATTGCAACGCAGGTAACCCTCTCGGGAACTGTGCTGAAATGCAGAGTCTCTTCACAGAGCCTGCGCTGAAGCAGAAACGAGAGTTCTCTCTGGGTTCTGGGTCACGGTTTGCAGTTTAATCTATGGTTTTTGGCCGGGTAAAAGCAATCAATTGTGTACAATCAGAGGGTTGATTTACAAGAGGTTTAAGAGCTATCACAAAGGGTAATCAGATCATTTGTGAGTCAACTATTCAGATCATAAATAGGCCCAGTGAATGGACTAGAGTAGGAGATGTCTACTTTGCATTTGTAAATGGAAAATGCAGTTTGATTCGCTACTCCTAAGTTTATGAGATGAACAACAATAGAAACACAAATAAACTAACTAGACACGTTCCCCAGCAGAGTCACCATTTTTTTTTCGGGAAAAGTGTCTATTCAGAACGACCCTATCCCACTGGGTTGTGACAGAGACCTCAGAAACAAACAGGGAAAACTACTCTTGTATTCTCCTTTATAAACTATAAACGAAGATGATTAAGATGAACTGACCTATGTCTTGTGCTGGTTGTTCGATCCAATCTCTCTTCTCTTTGCCAGCTTCCAACGATCTGCTCCCTCACTTGCCCAGCGTCACCAAGTTCCTGCAAGTTCACAAAAGAGAGAAACTACACAAAGACATGGATTTATGTTCATAAAAAGCTTAGGATCAGATTTAAGCTAAACATACAAATATAACACACATCAGATATACAAGCATGTAGGAGAAACTCAAGTAGTTTTATTGACAAAAAAAGAAGATCCAGGAGGAGTTACAACCGATGATTCCTGATCCAGCATCAACCTCCCAACATAGAATCCCTTCTTCACCTCCAGCAAAGCGTAAATCACCCAATACTCTGATATCTATCACAAAACCAACAGCAATTCTCTGCAATGTACAAAATTCCAGCCTCCCTGGATCTCTTGGTGAGGGATCCATATATAGATGTATGCAAAGAGGATGAGTCAGCTCATGAATTGATTAGTGGCTTCTCTCTATCAGTTCTTTCTTCCACTTGGAGACTGAGAGCCTCTTACTCATCACTGGTCAAATTCAGTGAGGCAAGTGTCATTGGAGAAGATTCTGGAAGCTTCCATTGTCTCTCCACCTCGTACAATGACTCTTCCACTTGTCATTTCCTGCTCAATGCACCCTGGTAGTGCATTCAAGTGCGTTGCAACGCACCTAGCCAGTGTATTTGGGTGCTTTGCAATGCAGCCAGCTAGTGGAGCACTTGAAATGATCCTGTTTTGACTAGTTTTGAGCAGTTTCTGGTGGAGAACTTCTGGGAGAAGCTGTAATTTGTTGACCTTGTTTCTTTAGGAGCTGGAACAACACTTTTAGGGACTTAGGATCCCTTGGTTTATGGACATTTCATGCTTATAGCTGTAACGCACAAAAATGTCTATAACATCCCTGCTCATCCTTCCTAGTCTACACCTTCTCGCTGGTCTTTTACACCTCAACCATTCCCAATCAGCCAACCAACCATTTCAGCCATATACTCCTCTACAACCTTAGTGGAGTGCACCACCCCAGGGGTGGAGGCCCCCATACAACCAAGCTCCAGCTTTATTTCCTTCACCACCATCTCAACCACAACTCCTACACCCTGCTCCACCTAAACAACCTCAGATATCATCCCAACCAATCCCAAACTCGAACAACAGATAGGAACAACAAGTCTAGAATGGAGAAACATCCTACCCTACCTATGCTCTGGAAATTCATGAAATTAGCTTTAGGTTTGGAAGAGTGAGAAGTCAAGAGAGGAAGGTGTGCCTAGAGTGAATCCACCCTCCTTTCATGTAAGGTTAACCCATCCAGTCCATCACACCCCAGAAGAGACTCAACTTTTGGGTGAGTTGAAAATTTTGTGTTTCAAAATCCTGCTTCTCCAAGCGACCAAAGATGTCCCCATCTATAACAATATTATAAAAGAGAAGTGTTTCAAACATCTAGTTAGGTGAAAGAAATACTCCCCTACCATTAATGTCATTGGACAACTGTCTGACTTAATGTTGGAGTAGGTAATTTACACAAAGTATCTAGATCCTATGAGTCCTATAGTAGATGTACACATCGATGGCACCATTTTTCCCCATACCTTGATTGATCTTGGGGCTGCCATATATGTGATGACTAAGGACACTATGCTCAAGCTGAATCTCAAAGGATCATTAAGGAAGACCACGACAGTCTTGCAGCTTGCAGACCGATCCACAGTAGCTCCAGAGGGGATTGTTGAGAATGTGATATTATCCATTGATTCCTGGGAATACCTTTCTGACTTCTTAGTTCTCCAGCCTAAGACCAAATTCAATTGTTATCCTCTCATCCTTGGGAGGCCTTGGTTAGCCACTATCGATGCCTACATAAGCTACAGGGCTGGAAATATGACCATCAAAAATGGGCATTTGTCTAAACAATTTACACTCCTCCTCAACTAACCCTAGAGCATGACTTACCTTTACGGCTAGAAGAGGGGTAAGAATATTAAGTCTACTCCTCGCAAATCTATACCCTAGAAACTGCCATAGGAGCAGGAAAACTTGATGAAGATGATTTTATTGAACACATCCTCCAAAATAAAACTCCCAACACCATGTCTCTGGAGGAAGTAGTGAAGGAAGCAAAGGAAAACTATTGGATTGATCAATTCTCAGCTGATTCAAACCCTACTCATGTCAAGACAATAGAATTTGGCCTTGAAAGAGCATTGAAAATCAACCCCTGTCTTTACACCAAGAAGAAGATTTATGTAACATGCTAAGAGAGAATTTTGATGCCTTTGCTTGGAATTACAAAGAAATGGAGGGAGTGCACCCTTTGGTGTGTACTCGCCACATTTACATCAAGGAAGGTTGTAAGTCAATCTACCAACCCCAAGGGAGAATGAATCCAGCCATCAAGGATATAGTTAAAGAGGAACTATAGAAGTTGTTGGATGAAGGTTCATTTACCCCATCTCGGACAATGAGTGGGTGTATCCTCTAGTGTTGGTTCCAAAGAAAAATGGAAAGTGAAGGATATGTGTGGATTACTGAGAGCTAAACAACCACAAAGAAGGACCATTTTCCTCTACCTTTCATTGACCAAGTATTAGATGGTCCGGGAGGAAATAAGTTCTTCTCTTTCCTAGATGGATTCAATGGGTACAATCAAATATAGATAAGCCTAGAGGACGAGGATAAAACTACCTACCTATCCTTGGGGTACTTCCACTTATAGGGTCCTTCCTTCTGGTTTAGGCAAAGCCCTTGCTACTTTCCAGAGAGCAGTCTTGAGCATCTTTGCAAAGCTAGTCCATGATGTAGTAGAAATTTATATGGATAATTTCACACCCTATGGGGTGATTTCGAGGAGGCTCTCTATAACTTGGGAAAGGTGTTAAAAAAATGCATTGAAATGAACTTATCCCTTAGTCCTGAAAAATTTGAATTCTTTATGACTACAAGGATTGTTCTAAGTCACTCAATATCCGAGGAAGGACTGCAAGTAGACCCAAATAAGATAGCCATCATGAAAAGGGTCCCTAATCCATAGAAGCAGAGGGATGTAAGAAGTTTCTTAGGATTAGCTAGACTACTATAGGATATTTATAAAAGGTTTTAGCAAGTTATCTTCTCCCTTATTTGGATTATTAGCCAAAGACTCTGAATTTTTATGGTCAAAAAGTTGCCAAGAGGCCCTGGAAACCCTAAAGGACAAGTTGACTACTGCACCTATTCTTTGAGCCCCAAATTGGACTCTTCCTTTTCACATTCATGCCGACGCCTCTCACAAATCTATAGGAGAAGCTCTAGACCAGATAGATGACAAGCTAGCTTATGCCATTTGCTTCATCAGCAAGAATATATCGAAAGTTGGATTAAACTACACAGTAATTGAAAAATAGATCCTAGTTGTTGTCCACTCATTGAATAAATTTAGGAATTACAATGCTGGTTACCAAACATTTGTACATACCAACCATGCTGCAATTAAATATTTGATGAACAAATCTGATGTAAATGCCTGGATTATTAGATGGTTACTTTTGTTCCAACAATTTGATCTAACTATTATTCATAAGCCTGGAAAAGTGAATGTAGTTGCATATTTTTTATCCTTTGCCTATAGGGAAGGAAGGAATGCTTGATGATCAGCTACTAGATGAAAATTTATTCAACATTTCATTTCTGCCTCCATGGTTTCTTGACATTGAAAACTACTTGGTATCTACACAGTTCCCTCCAAATTTTTCCTGTAAGGAAAAGAGCAGAATGATAAGAAAAAGCACCCCATTCACTTGGATTAGGGGTAATGTCTTCAAGCTAGGTCCAGATCAAATTCTAAGAAGATGTTTCAGGGAGGAGGATGTTTTTGACATCCTTCTGGCCTATCATGATGGACCTTGTGGAGGTCACTTTGCATCCAAAAGAACAACATTCAAGGTACTAAAAACTCGATATTTCTCCCACTCTCCACCAAGATGTAAAAAGCTATACCAGCCAGTGTGATTGGTGCCAAAAAATGGGGAAGCCTACCCATAGGGATGAAATGCCTCTGCAACCTCAAGTGATTTTTGAGCCATTTGACAAGTGGTGCATGGATTTCATCGGGCCCATTGACCCCCCATCTAGATAGAAGAAGTACATCATTGTGTGCACCAACTACTAAAAAAAATGGGCTGAAGTTGAAGTTATCAAGGTAGAAATAGAAGAAAAGTTGGTTGAATTCTTGAGGGAGAATGTGTTTTATAAGTTTGGATACCCTAGAGAGTTGGTCACTGATCAAGGCAGTCAATTTACATCTGACCTGATTGAAAATATGTTAAGACAACATAGGCTCAAGCACAAAAAGTCCACTCCTTACCACCCACGAGCTAATGGGCAAGTGGAAGTCACTAACCGAGCATTGGAATACATGCTGACCAAGGTTATTAGTAGCAGAAAAAACGATTGGGAAGACATATTGGTGGAGGCCACTTGAGCCTACAATACTACTTGGAAGACCACCACTGGCTTCACTCGTTATGAGATGGCCTATGGGAAGAAAGCCTTGTTGTCCATTGAATTTCAATACAACACCTTAAGGATGGAAGCACAACTAGATCTAGATATCACAAGGGAAAAATAAGAAATATTGCTCCAGCTGAATGGGTTAGATGAATTTAGGATGCAGGCCCTCATGCACATAGAAGTGACTCAATTACAAATGAAAATTTGGCATGATATAAAATCAAGGAAAAATTGTTTCAAGAAGACAATTGGGCCTTGTTGTATGACTCCCAGTACAAAGATTTGAAAGTCAATTTAATGAACAAATGGTTGGGGCCATATGCGATAGAAAAGTATCATTACAATGGTGTTGTTCATATAAGAACCATCGATGTAGAAGGTATCCCTTTTCTTGTAAATGGGTAGAGGTTAAAGGTCTACAAAAAGCCCTTATCAAAGTAGGAATTCATCAGTAGCATGAAAAAGGCAGTGATGGTGATTGAAGAAGCCTCAGCTTCCACCTCATTGAGTTCTTATAAAAAAAATAGAAAAAAGAAAAAAAAATATCTTTGGGTGAAAACCTCTTTTGAGGCACCCAGGGCAGACAACAAGGATGAAAACCTCCTTCGAGGTAGCCTAGTTGTTTTTTTTCAAAAAAAAAACATACAAAAATAACAATTATGTTTTTGTAGGTTTGCAAGAAGATGATGAGCACTGGGTATAGAAGATAGTAGGCCCTACCACAAACTATGTTTTCCTTCATCCATCTTATTTCCTCCATAATCCCCATGATCTTCCATCCATACTCAACTCTAGATTCCAATTCCAAGCAATTTTTTGTTTTCTACAGGATTCCCTATAATACAACAGGAGTTTCCTATAGGTATTACAGGAGGCCCTGAAAAAGTACAGGAAAGGAATTCTAGCGGAAAAATGGTGACACAAGCCTGTTTTGTGATATGAAAAGAGCCATTCATCGCACCACACCTTATCCAACACCCTTCATGACCATGTCACCCCTATATCCATCAGAAAAAAACAAGTTAGAAAAAAAAATGGGCATGCGAAGAGTAGCATACCTCATCTGCCACTCGATAACTAGATCTTCCACTCATTCCAATACCCATTCAACTTCAGAGTAGAGAAGAGATGTAAAATTTCAAGAAAAAGGTAGCTATAGGACATCCTTTATACATCTTGTAGGAATTCCTGTAGCAACCTCTTCCACAAAAAAGGCCATAGCAACTCCAACCCACCTTCAGCACAAGGACTACAAGAATGAGGAAGCTCCTCTAGAGCTCACCAGTAACAAGAAGCCCAATAGAAAAAAATCCAACACCTTTACATCATCAAAGTAACAAGTCATCAACAAAAGAGGAATAAAAAAACACAGTTGAAGAATATGCAGCTAGGTCAAAGAACAACGAATTGACACCACTCTCTAGCATGCATCAACAAAGCAAAGGACCAACAGGTATGCCATCTCACCAATACTCCCTCATAGGTACAAATATGATTAAAACTATAGCAATAATGCAGGAATTTGATTTTAAAAGTGAGGTTGGGAAGTCAACATGGCCGCCCTCATTCAGATAATGAGAAGAAGAAGGTTTATTCAACTACAGATGTGGCAAGGTCACATAAAAAAAGGGGATTGAATCAAAATAATGGTTAAGTTACAAAGAATAAAAGTGGGAGATGATTACGAGGAATGGTGATATGATGAGCTTGTAGTGGGACCAATGTCCAAAAGGAGGTATCCATACTCGGATAGCCAGCACATCACCAAATGAAATCATCCACAAATAGAAATAATCACTGACTCCCATGCGAATTATTAGTTATTTCGAAAATATGAAGGCAGAGGCAACTTTAAGGAGTCATTGAAGGAAATATTACTCTAGGAATCCTTGTAGTGACAACCTACAGGAAATAATCAACACCTATAGCAAACAAGAGCACCTACAAGAAACTACAGTAAAGCTACAAGATACAGGGAGAATTATCACACAGAGTTGTAAGTGGACACCAAGGGAAATCAATTCTAGAGTTTTCATCACCAGAGAATAGCAAAGGGAGGTAGGCGCCATACCTTTTGTATTTCTCATTTAAAAAGAAAAAATCCTCATTTCTTTTGAGTATTTAGAGTATGCATAAAAATATAAATATTTTTGTGAAGGTCAATGAAGGATAAACTCCAAAACCTCATCACCTACCAAAATTATTAAACTATAGCCACCCAAATCACACTCAGACAAGAATTGTTAGAAACATATGATAGGAGGTTTCAACAAAATATAGCCCACCAACACAACTAGAATACACCAACATCTTCCTGTGGTAGAAATCTTTACAAGGCATTAATGGATGGGGTTCTTTGAGCTACTAAGGGGATGCGATGATGATGTGGCTAGAGAATTTGCAATGTCACTCATACCTCTCACTAGAGTCAGTGTCGTTGTTGTAGTGAAGGGTTTGTTGGTAGCAATTACCCTTGAGAGTATTAGTAGGATGACTACACTCCTCCTAGGGTTGCAATTCAGAAAAGAGGACAAAACTAACAACACTCTTGCATAGAATGGTTTTTTTCTTGGAAGGAGAAGAACCAATTGAAGACAAAAATGGGGTTAGAAGAGAAATCATTCCATATACTTGGAATGACGTAAGTTACCACATCATCAAGTATATTTCTTGTGAAGGCAGATACATTATAGTGTATGGGTACCATTTTAGACTCCACCATGAGCTAAGGTTTGGAGAGGAGACACCTCCTCATAACAGGCTTATTGTACCTTATGTTATATTACAACCAATAATAGACATGGGCATCAAGGTATATGAAGGGAAACATCAGTAGCTAGCACATCATGGATTGATCAAACTCATCCTAGAAGATGCTCTAAACAATTTAAGAATCCATATTTCATGGTCAACCTTTGCATACATGAAGGAAGAAGGAGAAATTCGAGCCATTCAGTATGATAGAAACCCTACTTCTAGTGAGGGAGAGGAAGAAAAAGAAGATGAAAAAGAGAAAGAAACAAAGGATGAAAAAGTGGAAGAAACAAAGGATGGAAAAGAAGAAGAAACAAAGGATGAAAAAGAAGAAGAAAAAGAGGATGAAGAATAAGATGAAAGAGAGGATGAAAAAGAGGATGAAGAATAGAAGGATGAAAAAATCTGACAAATAGAGCAGGGAAGAAGAAGAATCACCAAGGGTGTCTCCGGAGCCTACAGAGAAGGAGGCAATAGCTTCTCTAACTGCCCTAAGTAGACCTATCAAATCAAAAGGAAAGAGATAGAGGTAAAATCCACTTTACTTAAGGACAAGGAAGAGAACCCAGATTAAACAAGGGAGACCTAAAACCCAACCAGGACTCTAATTATCATAGAGGAATCACCAAAACAATAAGAGAAAGTAGTCCCTCTAGGGAAGAAGGAAGAAGAAGAAACATCAAAACAAGCTTCTCCTAAGTCACCAATTACCTATGTTAGGATACCTATCACCAAGTTAGCCTCAAAAAAAGGGAAAGGTCTCGTACAGAAAACACAGTCAGAACTACAGGAAGTAGAAACAGTCCTATAGGAAACCCTATCAAAGCTACATGAAACATAGAAAAATGATCACGAAAGGTTGTAAGGGAAAAGGGAAGGAAAAGAGCCAGGAATTACTCAAGAAAAAAAATAAAGGAAGAGGCCCAAGACTTGAAGGAGCCTAGCCCATAGCCAAAATGCAACTCCTACTACAGATTAATTGAAGGAGGTAGGGTGATACAACAAAAATTTTCCATTCCTCTATTCTTTTAACTTCAAAAAGAGAGAGCAAGGACACATCGGTGGATGCAAATTTCTAAATCAAAAGGGGTGGAGGATGTAGGCCACATGGAAGATAAGTTGCAAGAAATGGGTAGAGGATTAAGTAACATAAGAGATAGGGAAACAATGATGAATCTTAATTAGAGGCTGAGAACACATGGGTAAGAAAGCAGCTATAGGAAAATGAAGGGCAACTGGAAACTATGGAAAGTTTATCCATGGAGACAATTCAATGTAGGATGCTAGCAAAGTCATATGCCTTATTCCTCAAATAACAATGGTTGCAATTTCAGATAAAAACCCTAACACAAATAGGAACTATGCCTTTCCAAGACTACAGGGAGTTCACTGACCTTTGTGATGAAAGCACCCTGGAGGATAGAAAAAAGATATCTGAGTTCTACCTACACAATTTAGCTCTGACATATTTGAATGTGTGGGACCCCAATCCAAAGCTAGGGTACTTACAACTAATTGCCTTGGCATCTTGGATGAGTCATGAGGAAGCCAAAGCTACAGAAATGAAAATAGTATTGGAAAGAGAAGAAGCAGAACACATTTTCATTAAAGAAGAACAATCTAACTTAATGGTTATCATTAGCACTCACAACCTCGTTGCAAATGATCCCAATCTTGCACCATGATACCTTGTTGTACAAGAACAAGGAGTCACTCATTGTAAAGACATGGTAATATTTCTAGGAGATGAGGTCCAGCAAGCCTGCCAAAGGAGATGGAATGCCTTACCCTACAACCTAAATATCAAAGAATATCATTATCCTGATAGAATGAGGGATGCACTAGAGAGTGTCCCAATGTATAAGAAAACATTACAGAGACTCAAAGTCAATTGGATTGGATTGAAACTCATCCCACCATTACTTTTAGGTATATTGGAGGGGAGAAAGGAAGAAGAAGAAAGAAAGTAGTGGGACGAGATAGAGAGGAATGCAGGGTTTTATCCACAAGAGGTGGAGACTACAACATAAGCTTTGAATGTCATGGAGGCCACCAAAGCAATGAAATACATGGACATATATTGAGTCTCTCAGAGGATGAGCAACATTTTCAGTAAGGGGGTGATGATTAGGCTCATCAATGGGTAAATTATATGGACCTTAATGCACCTCCAGCTTACTAAAATAAACTTTTATCATCATTCTATATTGGGAGCCAGTCCTCCCTAAATTTAAGGAAGTTATTGGTAGCTTCAGTTGTATAAATCAAGAGGCCTAGTCCCTCATTAGGATTTAGATTTTTTGTTCAAGATAGCTAAGCATTTTTCGAGTTGAAGCATTGTAACCAGGCACTCTTGTGTATTTCTGATATTTTTAATGAAAATGAGTAGCATTCCATTGATCCAGAATTGAGTTGACTTAGAGGGCTGAAGCTCTTGGGCTAGGCTTGGGCCCTAACCCAAGAGGTTCAGCCCTCTGAGTCAACTCAGCGCTGGATCAAGAGAATGCTGCTCATTTTCATTTAAAATATCATATATATGCAAGAGTTCTTGGTTACAATGCTTCAACTCAAAAAATACTTAGCTATCTTAAACAAAAAATATGAATCCTAATGAGGCTCTAGGCCTCTTGATTTATAGAACTTAAGTTACCAAAAACTTCCTTAAATTTAGGGAGGCTTGGATCCCAATCTCGAGATCAACTCGTCTTCAACTATCATTGGCTTGGCTTCTAATGAACCTCATGACTGGCTTCTTGCAACTCTGAGTTGATGAGATTTGATTGAGGAATCTTCGAGTGAGTGAGGAGTTAAGGAGGGAGATCATATATCATATAATCCCTCTTGCTTGTCTTCAATCGAGTTCCTACACTTTAATTAGCCAAAATTTGCTCCAAAACCTGAAATCCATGCACATTAGACCACTAGACATGACATCTCATTTTTACTCGCCTCATTAAGTAAAACATAATTAAAACATGTGAAGAATGATGAGAAAAGTTTCTTTTAGTAAGTTGGAGGTGCATTAAGGTCCATATAATTTACCCATTGATGAGCCTCATCATCACCCCCTACTGAAAATGTTGCTCATCCTCTAAGCAAATCAATCTATGTCCATGTCTTTCATTGCTTTTGTGGCATCCCTGACATTCCAGGCTTCTGTTGTAGTCTCCTCCTCTTGTGGATAAAACCCGGCATTCCTCTATATCTCTTCCCACTACTCTCTTTTTAGTTTTTACTTTCTCCACTCTAACATATATAAAAGCAATGGTGGGATGAGTTTCAATCAAATCTAGTCGACTTTGAGTCTCTATAATTTTTTCTTATACATTGGGACTCTCTCTACTGCATCCCTCATTCTATCAGGAGAATGATATTCTTTGATCTTTAGGCTATAGGGTAAGGTGTTCCATCTCCTTTGGAAGGATTTCTCGCTCTCATATCCTAGCAATATCAGCATGTCTTCAAAATGAGTGACTACTTGTTCTTGTACATCAAGGTATCGTGGTGCAAGCTTGGGATCATTTTCAATGAGGTTGTGTGTGCAGATGATATCCATTGAGTTAAATTGTTCTGCTCTGATGAAAAGGGGTTCTTCTACTTCTTTTGCCAATACCCTTTTCATTTCTGTAGCTTTACCTTCCTCATGACTCATCTAAGGTGCCAAGTCCATTAGTTGTAAATCCCTTAGCTTTAGATTGGGGTCCCACACATTTAAATTTATCAAAGCTAAATTGTGTAGGTAGAACTCAGATATGTTATCTCTATCCTCCACACCTGTCTCCCCTACCAAAGAACCAAGAAAGATTAGCATTTACATTTTTCAAGAAAAAAGATAGAAAGGAAAAAGTTCTTTTATATTTATTCATGCACACAGGAGTTAGTACTCTCTAGATCAGATTTCATGCTTAGATTAGTTAAGACCTCACATGTGCTAAAGTATGGTTCTTTTGCAAGCAAAGTATGTTAGCAAGTAGATAGAGTATTTCATGTTATTTTGCAAGAATTTCTTTCAGTCTTTTATTCTTGCAATAGGAAGTATTTATTTTCTCCCAATTATGTTAAATTTCCCCTCTCCAAGTTGGTAATCAGACTTCTTCTAGTCAATAGAAGGCTAGTTTGAGAAACCCTAGTGGTCTATCGCCCCATCTTAGCAGTGACAAAGAGTAGACCAATTACATCTACGTCTGTATACAACACTGTCACCTCCAAGTTTGTATGAACCTCGGGTTGATGAAGTAAGGTCGATAGCGCCAGGAGTTGCAACATCCATGTTGCAATATTGGTGCTCATCTGCACGGGCAGGAAGTGGAGCAAAACACATTGTTGCCAAAAACTAGGTTTTTAGGCAACCTTCTCTTGAATGGATTCAAGGTTGTTTTCCTATAATTCTCCAAGAAGGTTTTGGTTTGTATATCATGATGGATATGATGCACAGTAGTTAATATTTTAGCACATCAAGATTTGGCATAGGAAGTGAATAGGAGATATGAAAAAATACTTTGTAACAAATATATCTAGCCAAAAACATCCAACTCGATGTTCTCGAAGTTTCTAGCATGTGAAGCTTCTCCTCCATTTTGGGAAAACTTGCCAAAAGAGGCTACATGGGATTTCATATCAAAACTCACGTTCACAGTGCTAGGTCAAAGAAATGCAACCTTTTATCAGCATAGGAAAGTAGTGGAGCAAAGGGCGTTGGTCCTGAAATTTAGTGTTTCAGTCAACCTTCTCCAGAATTGATTCAGGTCAGTTTTTCTTCCATTCTTCAGGGATGTTTTAGTATGTTTTTTGTTGTTCCTTAAGAAACCAATTTCCTGGTTGTAGGGAAATTATGCTTAAGACTTAATAAATATTATTTATTGTCACTTATTGTTTATTATATTCCCAAATGAAGGACTTGGCAAACTTGACCTTAGACTCTTAATACATGTATGACCAGAACATCTTAGAATGCCATTTGTTGCTAAATATAAATGATGAATGAGGAGAGTTTGAAGGGGAAGTTAAAGAGAATATGCTGATCTCTCATAGGAACTATTATCTGTAACTTAGAGGAATTAATAAGAAATAAATCATAGATAATATGCTAGTCTTTCACAAAAAGTACTATATATAACTTGGAAAGGAAGTGAGGACTTTAAGTATAGGAGCGCTCTTTAATGGATTTTACCCTGCATCTTCATTACTACACTTAAAAAGAAGAAAACATTGCATGACACATGATAGAAAAACTTACAAATTATATGTAACAACTCCTGGAAACTTCTGGTTATGTCATTAATCAATGATGTCATTAGGAATACAGTGGCCTGGTTGTCCAAAATTCCAACCCTTTCTTAGTAAAATTTCCACTTCTTATACATTGTAGAACAGTTGTTGATCTCTGCAACTGCCCAAATTATTTAACTGTTTCTCTAACTATATGAATTAAAACTATTACAAAACTTTTACAGAGGTCTAAAAACACCTCAAAGAGCATAAAACAAAAAACAACTGAACAATAACAATAACTGTCGGCCTTTTGACTCTGTTAATCTACTACCGAACTCCTCTAAATGTGCCTCAATGATAATTAATCTGCTTTAATCATACAAACCGTGTTTAACTTTTGTATAATCTAGCTTACGCATGTATCAGGTGCATTTCAATTGGCTAGAACAACAAGAAATTTGACCAACTAATCGCTTCTTTAAATCTGTCTTTAACACTGATTTTTCTGTTTACACGGAAAAATCAACGGAAAACAGGTAAAACAGAACTAAAAAGGAATTTACCCTATTTAATAAACCCATCGGATCCACCTTTTTAGTGCTGCATTAACTTCCCCTTATAAATCACAATCAGCGCTTATAAACGGTGTAATAGCCCAAATATTGATGACCTGCGATATGGCGGACCTGACGGAAGAGTTAACCAAAATGAATGTAATATCGAGTCTAGCCATTGCAAATTGCAATCGTCATTTATCAACATATATGTATAAAGGCGGACACGTTGGACTTTAAAATATGATATATATACATTCGGGTCCAGCCCTTATCGCATATCGCGATCAGTGCTCTCATATATATATATATATATATATATATATGTTGTCATACGGACCCGCTGCAACTAAGAAACAATAATGTATGTATTTCGGGTCCAACCCGCGATCGCAAATCGCAATCAACAGTGTTCAATGTTCATCATTCAGCAGTGCAGTGGACCCGCCGCTTTATAAAGCACAGTGTATAAATTTTAGGTCCGGTGTTAATGTTTAACACTTTTTTCCCTTTGTAAAACCCGATATTTTCTTCATTTCTCTTACATTTTGATTTCCGATATACTTATATATATATATATATATATATGTTGTTGGGAAAAGTATCCAATACGGAATGCCCCTATCCCACTCTAAGAGGTGATAGTGCCTTAGCAACAAACAGGTAAACTTATTTGAATATTCTTCTTTATGAGATGTAAGTGAGGAAGAAGGATCTAACTAACCTGTATCTTTCGCTAGTTTGCCGATCCAAATCACTCCTCTCTTCAGTAGCTCCCAGCTTCTTGCTCCTTCACCGGCCTAGCTTCACCAAATTCCTGCAAGATCACAAGAGAGAGAAACTACACAAAGATACAAATATACATTCATAAAAAGCCCAAGATCGGATTAAGCTAAACATGTAAGCATAACAAAACGTCATTGGTATACAACATGCAGGAGAAACTCAAATAGTTTATTGATAGAGTAAATAAAGTCCAAGAGGAGATACAACCAAGTGAGGCCCGATCCAGCATCTACCTCCCAGCAATGGAATCCCTTCCTCTCCTCCAACAAAGCATAAATCACCCAATGTACTAATCTCAATCTCAAACCAACAGCAATTCTCTGCAAAGTACAAAATTCCAGCCTCCTGAACCTCTGGGTGAGAGATCCATATATAGATGTGAGCAGAGAGGATGAGTCAGCTCATGTTTTGACTTGTGGCTTCTCTCTGTCAGTTCTTGCTTCCACTTGGAGGTTGAGAACCTCTTACTCATCACTAGTCGAATTCATTGAGGCAAGTGTCATTGAGGAAGATTCTGGAAGCTTCCAGGGTCTTTCCACCTCATTGAATGAACTTTCCATTTGTCATTTCCCGCTCAGCGCACCCTGGTAGTGCTTCTACCTGCATTGCAGTGCACCTAGCCAGTGTAATCTCTGCATTTCAGCACAGACAGCTAGTGGAGCCTCTGAATTGATCCTAAATTGACTGTTTCTGAGTGGTTTTTGGTGGAGAACTTCTGGGAGAAGCTGTCTTTGGTTGACCTTGTTCCTATAGGGGTAGGAACAATTCATTTAGGGACTTTGGATCCCTTGGATTATGGAAATTTCATGCTCAATGCTGTAAGGCACAAAAATGTCTATAACAGTTGCCCCCTAAAGTATGAGGCCGTTTATTGGGTGAAATGCTTTATTAGGAGGATCCGAAGTTCTTCCAATGCTGGGAGGATACCTGTAATAAGATACAATACAATACATTATTTTTCATACTGCTTTCATGATCTAGCTGAGGTGGGCATTCCCATGCTCAGCTTTATAAATTCATTTTTCTGTACATAGAACAGACAATCATCTGATGGCAGACTGATGATTTTGATGAAATCATCATCCTTTTGGTAGGATGATTATCTGCTGTAATGTTGTACATGTCAATGTCTTTATTTTTCCTGAATATATATCGCAGCCCGGATGGATGAAACTAGATCCGGGGTCTTCAATCTCGTCCGATCTTCACTCTAAGTACAAGTCGATCCATGTGAGAAATGTTCTGAATTCGAACATGGAAAGACATCACTTGATTACCGGTCAATGAGGTAAACCGTTAACAAGCGCGAGAGAAATCACCGATAATGATAACGACCCTCAAGGTACTGTAGCACAATTCACGTGGTGTGAATAAAGGACTTGGCGTTGAACACCACACAAAATCTTTCGGTCGAAGGTCATTGATGTATACCTGTCACCGGAAGTGAGAAACTTGCCATTGAGGCATGCAAGCTTCAAAGTACTGAAGGGGTTGTTCCTAGATAAACTTCTTGGATAATGAGATGATGTCGACAAGAAGCAATCCGTCAAAGGAGGGCCTTAATGTATCCCACATCAGTGACACGGAATGGAGCAAATGATTTTGATGGAGGTGAAAACGATCTGATGATATATGATTCAGGGTGGCGGTCATGAAAGGATGAAGGATAATGTATGGTAGTGGATGGGACACGGTTGACTTCTCTGGATTGCTTCTCTTGAACATATTGGCGACACTTGTGTGATGGATTGGTAGCATTTACCCCAAAGATGGATGGTATTGGCAAGACCATGGTGATGTGACCGGTGAATGAAACAACCCAACCCGACTCAGGCATGGAGTGGAAGTGTCATGTTCAAGAGCGACTTGCTACCAATAAAGTTCTTTGAGTTTCTTCCCAATTTTTCCCCAGTCATTGCTGACCAGTACCTCTTTATTTTTGTCAAGCTTGAGGAGGATAACATATGCTTGTTCTATAATTTGCCCTTCGGGCAAACCCATCGCTATGTTTTAACGAGCCTAGCGATAGTGAAATTCGTTCTCGTCTAAAGACAAGTTTGTCGCTATTTAATGTTTTTAACGAGTCTAACGACAAAGATAACTCGGTCCTTTTCATTTTTAGAGAGTCTGAGAAGGTACGTAAAGTAAACTCTGAAAGTCCTTTTTCGTCATCTAATCCCTTAAGTCTGAAAAAGTATAAAACAATACAAAAGGGATGAGTTTTCGATAGTTTTAACGAGCCGAACAAAACAAGCGCTCGATCTTTTTGTGCAATAATCCCTCAAGTCCAAAAAGATTAAAATCTAGAGGAGGGATAGCACTTCCGGTCGCTTTAATGAGCTGGAAGGCCAAAACTCGGCAATCTTTTCATATTTTACAAGTCAGATGAAAAGAGCTTAAAGAAGACTCATCTTTTGAGGAACGAGTGATGAAACGGGTTAGCAGCTGATTCCAGGTAA
Organism: Pinus tabuliformis; assembly: GCA_031772625.1. NCBI lineage: Eukaryota > Viridiplantae > Streptophyta > Pinopsida > Pinales > Pinaceae > Pinus > Pinus tabuliformis. Next base: position 1,539,667,388 of record CM062804.1, on the reverse strand, counting down.
GGGTTGGAATTTTCCAATCACGGCAGTGTCACAAGGAAGGCTAGTGAAATCACTCTTCGCAGCTGTTCCTCAAAATGGGTAAACAATCAAATGGAAGTGAATGATCGGCCAAATGAAAAGTGGAGGTGACGGTGCAAACACGACCAAGGCTTTAATGGTTGATAATGTTACATTCACGGTGGTTATTTACCGGAGGGTAGTTCATTTTTTAACGAGATTAAACGCGAAAAAACATTGCTCGATCTTATGTTTATTTTTTAACGAGCATGAACTATGCGCTAAAACTGCTCGGTGATAAGTTTGCATGCCCCCAGCAAAATAACGCAAATCGAGATGCATGCCCCCCAAGCTTCATTGCATTCAACTCGGTGGTTGGAATGAAGGTTTACATTTGAGATTTGAAAAGGGGGTTTGTTTCATTTTTTAATGAGGTTGACACAGTAAAAGAACTATCCTCATGACTCCTTGTTTCATTTTTTAACGAGGTTGACACGAGATAAGAACCGTGCTCGGAGTCCAAATCCATTAGATATAGAAGGTTTCATATTCCACTGTGGCCACTTCCGCCAGATTACTTGGAGGCGGTAGGGCAAAAGTACCCATTAAGGCAAGGTCTTTTAGGAGACCTACTCCGATATTTTGGAGCGAATGATTGCTTCCATGGATCACTGGAATGCTTCCCATAACTTGTGAACTGTTGGGGAGAAATGTTTGTTGGTCGACGATTGTAATTCCTCCTTGGAAGGGAAATGCAATCTTCCTGAAGTAGGTCGACACAACTGCGGCCATGGCATATATCCAAGGTCTTCCCAATAGGATGTTGTAATCAAGGTTTCCGTCGATTACTTCAACATCAATTTCTATTGTTTTCCCTCCTAGTTCAACTTTCAAGTTACTTAGGATACCATATGGTGTATATGTCCTTCCGTCGAATGCTTTTAATGTCGTCGAAGATCGCGACAAGGTTGGAGATCCTAAAGTTTTCCAGCAACTCATCGACATAATGCATGTAGATGCCCCCTCATCAATAATTGTTTGATGAACAGTTTTGTTGAGGGCTTTCACTTGAATAAGGAAAGCTAGTTGAGCTGGTAACTGAGGGTCATATCCTTTATGATCAAAGGCCACAAGATTGGAATCCATTGGGTCAATCCCACCTATCGCTGATAATAAATCTTGCTCTTGGGAGAGGCAATTTTGCGGTACCTCAAGTGTCGACATAGTGGACGGTGATTGGGCCAGGTCCTCTATTATATTATAATTTTGTGCTATTCTTGCACGAGGATTAAATGTCGATTTTTGCACTACTCCCTTTGGCGACTTTATCATTTGTTCAGGAATGATGGGTGGTACAACTTTGGTCAAAGTTGTTGTCGAACTAATAGGTTGTTCATTAGCCTTGTTATTCGACACCTGTGGATTCCCGTAATCTTTATTCCTTGCCAAAGCATCATTTTGCTGCTTTGAGATAGACAACATAAGAACTTGGGATCGGGAAGCATTTTGATTAGCAACTAGTTTGGTTCTCAGGCTTGGAAACGGATCTGTCAATACTGCTGAGGTTTTTGAACTCTTAAAGAGTTTCTTAACTTCAGCTATATGTGGACAATCTCTCGTCCAATGATCCTCATCGCATATATGACACCCCGCAGGGGATTTCCTTTTTCTCCCTTTCTTTTTCTTCTTGCCCCCTGGTTGCTTCAGTTGTTTGCCCTTGTCAGTCGACACGGCATTTACTTCTGAGGCAAGAAGTTCGTATTTCGCATTTTGATCTTAAATCATACGGGCTTTCTTGGAGGCAGCCTTTGTCGATTTCGCGTTTGTCGTGCCAATCACGCCATCACCGGCGTGAGAGTCATTGTTCGATTTAGGAGGAGGAGGAATTGAGAATTCCGGTCTAGGGGCATCAGGTATTTTGTCGTAGAGCATGCCAGACTGAGTATAGACCAAGTCTAGATATTGCGCACGAGCGATAACTTGCTCTTCCGTTACGACTCCCCCCTTTGCCACATCTTCCGTTATGGGAGGAAGTAACGACTTGATAAACCATTCAGCTAATAGCTGATCGGGAACGTACGTTTTTACCATCCTACGACGACGTCGCCACTCATGTATATGATCAGATATGTGAGTGGTCGTTGTCTGTTTGAAGTTGGTTAAGATTTCCGTTCCCGTTTCATACCTTATCGGTAATTGAAAATGGGTTAAGAAAGTCGTGGCTAAGGTACTAAAATTGTCGAACGAAGCTCTAGGCAATTCAATATACCATTTCGCCGCTGGACCCGTTAACGTCCTCTGAAAAAGGTGAAGCCTTATCGAATCATCGTTTAGGGTGTTTGATGAACACCATAGATGAAATGTGATCACGTGATTCGATGGATCTTCACCTGGATTTCCATTAAATTTAGGAATATCTGACGGAAGTTTACGCGGAATCGCTGGCCACCAAGGGGTATAAGCAATTGGATCATTTGTCAGCCGGTTTAGATCTGGTAATTCTAGAGTTGCTACAAAGGGAAACTGTTGATTTAGGTTAGGTGAAGCATACCCAGGATAAGATGGAATTGCCTGAGCAGTGGGTCTTTGCATACTAGCATAATGCTGGCAACTTTTACAAGGTTGATGGGCATAACCACTATAATATGGTTGCCCATTACTTACAAAGACTTGTTGCTCAGGTCCTTGATATGATTGTTGGAATGGCGGTTGTTGAGATTGAACCAGCCCTGGTTGTTGGACCATTTGCTGTTGTCCAATACTGGATGATTGACCAAGATGAGGAGTCATAGTACTTGTTTGAGCCTGAGTCGCTCCAGAGAAGGAGTCACTAACCTGAGGTTGTGATTGAGTCGTTGAGACAAGAGGCTGTTGTATTGCAACCTGAGAAACTTGGGGTTGACATACAATAGGTAGCGCTTGTACTTGCGACGCAGTCACCATAGTAGGTATAGTGGGAATATTCAACACAGGGTGGACAGGTTGCATTGAATATACAACCCTTGGTTGCTGAGGCAGTATTGGTACCCAACCGCTGGATGTAATTCCAGTTTGACCTGAACTTTGTTGTAAACTCTCATATGGTTGTTCTCTGGGAGGGAACAATGAAAAGGCATACTGCCCTCCATATGGTGGCAATCCAGTACTTAAAGGGTAGATTGGCCTTTGAAGACACATTGGATCAATTTGTTGAGTTTCAACATAAGAAATACCATATGATAATCCAGATGAAGAAATAGGAACTAACCATGTCGTCGTCCCTGATTGGACTCCGGTTTGCTGTTGATAACTTGCCGGGACAGATGGTATACCGGCGAACATCGTTGGAGTAGCAACAAGAGGTTCTGCTACTGCTATGTCGGATGACACAGTCCTAGATGTCGACGGTTGTTCAGACATATCTCGTCTATCCAAAAGATTTCTTAGCGATTCTACAAGAACTTGTGATGAAGGAAGACTAACTTCAAAGATCAACGAGGGAAAGGTGATGATTATTCCGTTTAAAATAAATTTTAACGACGCTTAGACACAACTTGCTTTTTCAATTTTAAAGAGTCGAGAAAAAGCTAAAGATGACTCTAGTCTCCTTCGATGTTTTAACGAGCCCAAAGTGACAAATGCTCGGATGGAATTTTTCCATTATAGAGTCTGAAAAAGGCCAAAAGGAACTGCTCTAGAGTTCTAGGTAGAGGGTGTGCCAAACTTTTCGCAAAACCACAGAATACTTTTTAAGGTACGGGCGGTCAATCTTCCCGAATGCTGTGTTCAGTGCATTGCGATCAGTAGGGCGGCCGACATGGCTTCCTAAGGATAAAGGTTTTATGCCTATAGGGGTCTCCCAATATATACTCGACGGTACGTGGGAGCACAATCCGTACTGGCGCTATCATCCCTTAGGAGGAATCACCCAACCATTAGCGAGATCGCCAGTCACCAGGTTTTACGACGCCGAAACACGTCTCTAGACTAGACCTCTATGGTGCGTTAAGTTACAAAGCATTGTTAAGTTCATTCAATTTATTTTAGGTTGATCTTTCTTAGAAGTTTGCCTTTTTGGATCACCACGAGATGTATGATACAATTCCTAAATGCAGTCTAAAGATGATAAGCAAGCTTTTATATCTTTTCAACAATGAAAATCCTAGCTACAAGGGGAAAAGAAAGACACAATCTTTTCTCAAAGAGCATAGAGCACACTGTAAATGAACGTTTCCTGAATCAAAGCATGCAAACTATCAAAATGCAAATGCACATATGCATGTATTTGTTTTCGCTTTCTTAATATTGATGCCTAAAAAGAAAGCTGTTGTACAAATTTGAATTCGATTTCAAGTGAAAACATAAACAAGTTCCTTTTTCAAAATAAAAAAGACGATTACAACACTTTATGATTTACTTGTTTCAACACTAGAAATGCATAAATTCAAACCAAACGACAAAAGTAAAAGCTCAATCAACTGTGAACAGCAAACAAACTCACTCCTAAGATCAAAACGACACTTATGATAGGTCTAGATCTAAGGGCGACAGTATGACTAGTTTACTTTTATAATGGGAAACTGCAAATGATGTAACAAATACACAAAGAACAAATACAGTTTCTTTATACAACTGAGGCGGAATTGAGGCAAAGAAAAGGGGTTTCAGATAGGTACACTGACTGATAACAGGCTGCAAAAAAAAGAGATAAAACTGAGCAAAAGGAAGCAGGGAACTACAGCTACACAAGGCAAAGACTGATCAGCGCACTCTCAACATAGAGGTTTTGACATTCAGCGCAGGTAGCCTTCACGGGACCTGCGTTGAAATGCAGAACCTCTTCACAAAGTCTGCGTTGAAGCAGAAACGAGAGTTGTTTCTGGGTTCTGGGTTACGGTTTGCAGTTAAATCAACAGTTTTTGGCCAAATCCAAGCTATCAATTAGGTACAATTAGGAGGATGATTTATAGGAGGACTAAGATCTATCACAAAGGGTTGTTAGAGCACTTGTGTATCAGTTTGTTCAGATCATAAAAACACGCCCAGTGATTGGACTAGAGAGGCAGATCTCTACTTTGCGCTTAAAAATGGCAAGTGCATTTCGATTCGACACTCCTGAGTTTATGAGAAGAACAAGACCAAAAACACAAATAAACTAACAAGATACTCTCCCCAGCGGAGTCGCCAATTTGTTGTTGGGAAAAGTATCCAATACGGAATGCCCCTATCCCACTCTAAGAGGTGATAGTGCCTTAGCAACAAACAGGTAAACTTATTTGAATATTCTTCTTTATGAGATGTAAGTGAGGAAGAAGGATCTAACTAACCTGTATCTTCCACTAGTTTGCCGATCCAAATCACTCCTCTCTTCAGTAGCTCCCAGCTTCTTGCTCCTTCACCGGCCCAGCTTCACCGAATTCCTGCAAGATCACAAGAGAGAGAAACTACACAAAGATACAGATATACATTCATAAAAAGCCCAAGATCAGATTAAGCTAAACATGTAAGCATAACAAAACATCATTGGTATACAACATGTAGGAGAAACTCAAATAGTTTATTGATAGAGTAAATAAAGTCCAAGAGGAGATACAACCAAGTGAGGCCCGATCCAGCATCTACCTCCCAGTAATGGAATCCCTTCCTCTCCTCCAACAAAGCATAAATCACCCAATGTACTAATCTCAATCTCAAACCAACAACAATTCTCTGCAAAGTACAAAATTCCAGCCTCCTGAACCTCTGGGTGAGAGATCCATATATAGATGTGAGCAGAGAGGATGAGTCAACTCATGTTTTGACTTGTTACTTCTCTCTGTCAGTTCTTGCTTCCACTTGGAGGTTGAGAACCTCTTACTCATCACTAGTCGAATTCATTGAGGCAAGTGTCATTGAGGAAGATTCTGGAAGCTTCCAGGGTCTTTCCACCTCGTTGAATGAACTTGCCATTTGTCATTTCCCGCTCAGCGCACCCTGGTAGTGCTTCTACCTGCGTTGCAGTGCACCTAGCCAGTGTAATCTCTGCATTTCAGCGTAGACAGCTAGTGGAGCCTCTGAATTGATCCTGAATTGACTGTTTCTGAGTGGTTTTTGGTGGAGAACTTCTGGGAGAAGCTGTCTTTGGTTGACCTTGTTCCTTTAGGGGTAGGAACAACTCATTTAGGGACTTTGGATCCCTTGGATTATGGACATTTCATGCTCAATGCTGTAAGGCACAAAAATGTCTATAACGATATATATATATATATATATATATATATATATATATATATATATATATATATATATATGCATATATATATGCTCCATATAACCTTTTATATCTAATTCTTTTGCTTTTATCCCTTTAGCAATGCCGATATATAACAAATAAAATATTTTATTTCTTTTAGACTTTTTCACTTTTTTGGTAAGGGTAAAGGATATAAAGGAGTTTTATGACTCCCGATGCTGATATAACTGATAAATAAACCTCAAGCACAATAGAAGCTACAACATTTGGCTCCAACAGGGGATAGTGCTTTTTCCACAGAAGCACTAAGAACCATAGATCAGTGCCTTATCCATTAGGCATGGAGTCATATATTGCTTCTTTGAACTCTTAACTGTGTGAAGATCTATACAGTGAATGAACACCAATATCTGTAGTGATTAGATGCTAGTGCTCTGATTAACAAAGTATTGAGAATCATAGATCAGAAGCCTTAGTTGGGCATGGAGTCCAAAATTGTAAAAAACCCTGAAATCTGGCAACTAAAAACTTGACAATATTGAAGTTTGACACATCTGCAAACCCGTTTCAAACTAGGAAAGCCACCCTTATTCATCCACTCATGTTTAATTGAAGAACTGCAACTTGAAACCAAATTCTCAACACATAAGCTTATTTATGTACAAGTTCCTATCTATGTACATGACTGACCTTAATCAGGCGAAGTCAATCTTCCAATGATACCGGATTAGCATTTGAGTGCTTAATCCAGAACCATTCTACTAGCTAACATTGAAAAAATAATTCATTCTGAATTTCTCTTGAGTTCCAACGTTGTGATCTTGAATGTGTTCATCCTATGAAAACTTCCCTAAGTCAATAGCCACATCATTGGGGTTAGAAAGCCTTTCAAGAGGAATAAGTCCCTTTGGCAAAATATTATCCTTCAATTGAAAAATCTTCAGATTAGCTATTGAATCTTTTGAACCACTGATTTCTGCAACTTCTACTATTTCTTATTTATCCTGATTAATTTCTATGCCCTGAAACTCCTCAGCTATAGTAAAAAATGATTTAATCTGCTGATCATCTTCAAAATCTTGCCAATTTTTAACATTATCAGGAACAGAGGGTCTATGTCTTGTCCCTACCTCATATCTTAGTCTTGGATTAATAGAATGCTTGAAAATACTAGCAGACATAGCTAATGAATCAGCTAATCTATTCTCATCTCTTGGAATGAATTGAATGTTAAAAGCTTCAAAAAATTTCTCAATCAAAACCCATACCTCATTTTTGTATGCCCTAAGCCTAGGGTGCTTTGTTTGGTAGTGATCTTTTATTTTCTTAATGATCAGCTCTGAATCTCCAAAATCAGAAATTGACTTAACTCCCATCTGTTTCGTTTTTTGTAGAGTAATAATCAAGGACTCATATTCGGCTACAATGTTTGTTTCCTCGAACTCTAATTTGAAAGAAAAAGGGAACATATTCCCTACAGGCACAATTAGAAGAAAAATGGCACCTGTTCCTTCCTTGGAATAAGATCCATGAAAGAAGCATTTCCACACTCCTTTAGTCTACAGCTCTGTAAGTACATTGGCTGAAGCAAGTTGCTTCTGATTATCTTCAACCAGCTCTACATTATCATACAGTGTGAAGCAAGCAAATTCATCCTTCTCTTGAGTATATATAGGTGAATTACTTGCTCCATTTATTGTATTTGTTTTTACAAATCTAGTTTCTCTGTACAATCTCTTCTCTTTCCCACCAAAATTGGTATAACAGCATATGTAAAATCCAATTGCAAAGCACTACCCAATTTATTCCCCCCAGGACCTAGATAGAAGCATTCCAAATCTATTAGGTAGATTTGCTACTACTACATCCATGACCAAGCTTCTCGCTGGAATTTGGGCTAGTGACACTGCCAGATCCTTAATAACCCCCAGGCTCCTAACTTTTCTCGAATCAAAAGAATACAAATCCCTATAGGGTTTGGTAACTTGTAGATCTAGTTGCTTCATTACTAACAAAGGCATAAGATTGTGTGAAGCTCCCGAATCAAACATTAAATTATATAAGAGGAAGTCATGGACCAATAAGGAAATATAAAAAGGAGGTATTGAAGGATCTACTTCATCCACATGTGGACCAAAAACCACTACTGGTTTGTCTTCGTTTTCCAACTCCTTAGTAAGACTATTAACATTCCTTTCGTTCTCATCTTCACCTTTCTTCATGACTGGAAGTAATTGAGGAATTGAAACAAGTTTCTCCAAAGGAATTTTTCCAGTTTGATCTTGAGAAGACTCACCTTGAAGTATCTGCGTCTTGCCATTTGCATTCTGTTGCTACTTTCCTTTATTCACTTGTTTTGCAGACTATAATTCCTATGGAGTCACCTTTGGTGAGGAAGTTGAAACTTGTCGCTCACTTTCATTTTCTTGATTTCTTGATCTCTTCCTCGACCTTAAATCATACTTCTTATGTAGTTCATCTTTCATAAAATCAGAGAATTGCTTGCAATATTCATCAATTTTATCATGAATGGCATATGCTTCATCATATTCATACTCTTCTTCTTCGATACCAAGTTCATCTTCATCTATTGCATATAATGTAAAAATTTGACCTTCAGGATGCTCTTCTCTTTCAACAAGACCTGCCTCTATATATATAATAGTGCTTGAATTTGATCCTGATCTTTTCTTTCCTTTTGCAAAATTTGCAAAGGTTGTCTTCTGAATTAGGGATTAAAGTTCTTATTAAATTGTGTTTGTCTCTGAGAGTTCTTATTTTATAACTCTAACATATTTAACTTATCTAACATGGTTTTAATTATATTACACATATCCTCCAATGATTGACTTTGAGAGGACTCTATCTTTTCCTTTCCCTTGTCTTTGGAAAGCTGTGTTTCTCGTGCTTTTCTTGCAGCCAACAGATTTTCTTCTATCTCTAAAGCATCTATTTGGATTTGTTCAAGGAAAGGAGGTAAATCCAAAGTTTGATTCAAAAGCCCCTGCAAAAGTTATTTTCGCACCAGTAGGAGGAGGCTTAATCTCTGTTCGGAGACTATTATACAATTTGTTAAGTCTTTTGACAAATTTAGCCACAGTTTCATCAGACTTCTTCTTTATGGCATTAAATTATGTTAATGAATATCCATGATCTCTTTTTTCTCCCCATCTATGAATAAACACACATTCCATATCTTCGCAAGAAGAAATGGTATTATTGGGAAGTCCTTTGAATAATTTTATTACTTCTCCATCCAGGGACTGAACAAAAAGTCTTAGAACAACATCTAAATGTTCAACATTTAGGCATTCTGCAAAATTACAAAATACTACTACATGATTCTCTATTGTTTGTTCATATTCCCCTGAAAAATGAGGAATAATTTTCAGGTAATCCTCTGGCATTTGATTGTAAGGTTATGGCAACTAAAGAGGTGCATACCTATTCACTAGGAATGCAGGGGCTACCATGTTTACTGAACTTTGATTACCAACAAAAGTGGAACTTGATTGAGTGTGAAAAGGAGTTAATGTGGTTATTGGTTGAGGTTGAATAATTACAGCAGGTATGTTGTTGGGAAAAGTATCTACTCAGAACGCCCCTATCCCACTCTAAGGTGTGACAGTGCCTTAGCAACAAACAAGGAAAACTACTTTCGTATTCTTCTTTATGAAATGTAAACGAAGAGGAAGGATGTAACTAACCTGTGTCTTGCGCTAGTTTGTTGATCCAATCGCTCTCCTCTTTGTTCGCTTCCCGTTGCCTGCTCCCTTACTTGCCTAGCTTCACCAAGTTCCTGCAAGATCACAGAAGAGGAAAACTACACAAAAGACATAGATTTACATTCATAAATAGCTTAGGATCAGATTTAAGCTAAACATGCAAATATAACAAAACATCATTGATACACAAGCATGTAGGAGAAACTCAAATAGTTTTATTGATATAATAAGAAGATCCAAGAGGAGATACAACCAAGTGAGTCCCGATCCAGCATCTACCTCCCAGCAAAGGAATCCCTTCCTCACCTCCAACAAAGCATAAATCACCCAAAGCACTAATCTCAATCTCAAAACCAACAGCAATTCTCTGCAAAGTACAAAATTCCAACCTCTGGATCTCTGGGATGAGGGATCCATATATAGATGTATGCAAAGAGGATGAGTCAGCTTATTTTTTGACTTGTGGCTTCTCTCTGTCAGTTCTTGCTTCCACTTGGAGACTGAGAGCCTCTTACTCATCACTGGTCGAATTCAGTGAGGCAAGTGTCATTGGAGAAGATTCTGGAAGCTTCCATTGTCTTTCCACCTCGTTGAATGACTTTTCCATTTGTCATTTCCCGCTCAACGCACCCTGGTAGTGCATTCACCTGCGTTGCAATGCACCTAGCCAGTGTATTTGGGTGCTTTGCAACGCAGGCAGCTAGTGGAGCATCTGAATTGATCCTGATTTGACTAGTTTTGAGCAGTTTCTGGTGGAGAACTTCTGGGAGAAGCTGTAATTTGTTGACCTTGTTTCTTTAGGAGCTGGAACAACATTTTTGACGAGTTTAACGACAAAGATAAATCGGTCCTTTTCATTTTTAGAGAGTCTGAAAAGATACGTAAAGGTAACTCCAAAGTTCCTTTTTCGTCATCTAATCCCTTAAGTCCGAAAAAGTATAAAACAATACAGAAGGGATGAGTTTTCGATTAGCTTTAACGAGCCGGACAAAACAAGCGCTCGATCTTTTTGTGCAATAATCCCTCAGGTCCAAAAAGATTAAAATCTAGAGGAGGGATAGCACTTCCTGTCGCTTTAACGAGCTGGAAGGCCAAAACTCGGCAATCTTTTCATATTTTACGAGTCAGTTGAAAAGAGCTTAAAGAAGACTCCTCTTTTGAGGAACGAGTGATAAAATGGGTAGCAGCTGATTCCAGGTAAGGTTTGGAATTTTCCAATCACGGCAGTGTCACAAGGATGGCTAGTGAAATCACTCTTCGCAGCTGTTCCTCAAAATGGGTAAACAATCAAATGGAGGTGAATGATCGGCCAATGGAAAAGTGGAGGTGACGGTGCAAACACGACCAAGGCTTTAATGGCTGAAGTACTACATTCACGGTGGTTATTTACCAGGGGATAGTTCATTTTTTAATGATCTTAAACACTGGTGGAAACATTTTCTCGGTGCGGGTTTATTTTTTAACGAGCTTGAACCTTGCGGTAACACTGCTCGATGATAAGTTTGCATGCCTCCAGCATAATAATGCAAATCGAGGTGCATGCCCCCCCAAGCTTCATTGCATTTAATTCGGTGGTTGGAATGAAGGTTTACCTTTGAGATTTGAAAAGGGGATTTGTTTCATTTTTTAATGAGGTTGACATGGTAAAAGAACTATCCTCATGACTCCTTGTTTCATTTTTTAACGAGGTTGACACGAGATAAGAACCGTCCTCAGAGTCCAAATCCATTAGATATAGAAGGTTTCATATTCCACTGTGGCCACTTCCACCAGATTACTCGGAGGCGGTAGGGCAAAAGTACCCATTAAGGCAGGGTCTTTTAGGAGACCCACTCCTATATTTTGGAGCGAATGATTGCTTCCATGGATCATTGGAATGCTTCCAGTAACTTGAGAACCATTGGGGAGGAAGTTTTGCTGATCGACGATTGTAATCCCTCCTTGAAAGGGAAATGCAATCTTTCTGAAATAGGTCGACACAACAACTGCCATGGCATATATCCATGGTCTTCCTAGTAGGATGTTGTAATCAAGATTCCCATCTATGACTTCAACATCAATTTCTATTGTTTTCCCTCCTAGTTCAACTTTCAAGTTATTTAGGATACCATATGGGGTATATGTCCTTCTGTCGAATGCTTTTAATGTCGTCGAAGATCGCGACAAGGTTGGAGATCCTAAAGTTTTCCAGCAACTCATCGACATAATGCATGTAGATGCCCCCTCATCCATAATTGTTCGATGAACAGTTTTGTTGAGGGCTTTCACTTGAATAAGGAAAGCTAGTTGAGCTGGTAACTGAGGGTCATATCCTTTATGATCAAAGGCCACAAGATTGGAATTCATTGGGTCAACCCCACCTATTGCTAATAATAAAGCTTGCTCTTGGGAGAGGCAATTTTGCGGTACCTCAAGTGTCGACATAGCGGACGACGATTGGGCCAGGTCCTCTATTATATTATAATTCTGTGCTATTTTTGCACGAGGATTAAATGTCGATTTGTGCACTACTCCTTTTGGCGACTTTATCATTTATTCAGGAATGATGGGTGGCACAACTTTGGTCAAAGTTGTTGTCGAACTACTAGGTTGTTCATTAACCTTGTTATTCGACACCTGTGGATTCCCGTAATCTTTATTCCTTGCCAAAGCATCATTTTGCTGCTTTGAGATAGACAACATAAGCACTTGGGATCGGGAAGCATTTTGATTAGCAACCAGTTTGGTTCCCGGGCTTGGAAACGGATCAATCAATACTGCTGAGGCTTTTGAACTCTTAAAGAGTTTCTTAATTCAGCTATATGTGGACAATCTCTCGTCCAATGATCCTCATCGCATATATTACACCCCGCAGGGGGTTTCCTTTTTCTCCCTTTCTTTTTCTTCTTTCCACCTGGTTGCTTCAGTTGTTTGCCCTTGTCGGTCGACACGGCATTTACTTCCGAGGCAAGAAGTTCCTCATTTGCATTTTGACTGGAAATCTTACGGGCCTTTTTAGATGTAGCCTTTGTCAATTTCGTGTCTGTCGTGCCAATCACGCCATCAATGGCATGAGATTCATTGTTTGATTTAGGAGGAGGAACTGAGAATTCGGGTCTAAGGGCGTCAGGTATTTTATCGTAGAGCATGTCGGACTGAGTGTAAATCAAGTCCAAATATTGCGCACGGGCGATAACTTGCTCTTCTGTGACGACTCCCCCTTTTGCCACATCTTCCGTGATGGAAGGTAGTAATGACTTGATAAACCATTCAGCTAAAAGCTGATCAGGAACATACGTTTTTACCATTCTACGACGACATCGCCACTCATGTATATGATCAGATATGTGAGTGGTCGTCGTTTGTTTGAAGTTGGTAAGGAGTTCCATTCCCGTTTCATACCTAATCAGTAATTGAAAATGGGTTAAAAAGGTTTTGGCTAGGGTACTGAAGTTGTCGAATGAAGCTCTAGGCAATTCGATATACCATTTTGCTGCCGGACGAGTTAACGTCCTCTGAAAAAGGCGAAGCCTAATCGAATCATCGTTTAGGGTGTTTGATGAACACCACAAATGAAAGGTCATCACATGATTCGATGGATCTTCCCCCAGATTTCCATTAAATTTAGGAATATCTAATGGAAGTTTATGCGGAATCGCTGGCCACCAAGCGGCATAAGCAATTGGATCATTTGTCAGCCGATTTAGATCTGGTAATTCTAGAGTTGCTACAAAGGGCAACTGTTGATTCAGGCTAGGCGAAGCATACCCAGGATAAGATGGAATCGCCTGAGCAGTGGGTCTTTGCATACCAGCATAATGTATTTGATGCTGGCAACTTTGACAAGGTTGATGGGCATAACCATTATAGTATGGTTGTTGATAACCGCTTTGGAAATGTAGTTGCCCATTACTTACAAAGACTTGTTGCTCAGGTCCTTGATATGATTGCTGGAATTGCGGTTGTTGAGATTGAACCAGGCCTGGTTGTTGGACCATTTGCTGTTGTCCAATACTGGATGATTGACCAAGATGAGGAGTCATAGTACTTGTTTGAGCCTGAGTCTCTCCAGATAAGGAGGCACTAACCTGAGGTTGTGATTGAGTTGTCGAGACAAGAGGTTGTTGTATTGCAACCTGAGAAACTTGGGGTTGACATACAACAGGTAGCGCTTGTACTTGCGACGCAATCACCATACCAGGTATAGTGGGAATATTCGACACAGGGTGGACTGGTTGCATTGAATATGCAACCCTTGGTTGCTGAGGCAGTATTGGTACCCAACTGCTGGATGTAATTCCAGTTTGACCTGAACTTTGTTGTAAACTCCCATATGGTTGTTCTCCGGGAGGGAACAATGAAAAGGCATACTGCCCTCCATATGGTGGAAATCTAGTACTTAAAGGGTATATTGGCCTTTGAAGACACATTGGATCAATTTGTTGAGTTTCAACATAAGAAATACCAGATGATAATCTGGATGAAGAAATAGGAACTGACCATGTCGTCAGAACAGTCTCTGATTGGACTCCGGCTTGTTGTTGATAACTTGCCAGGACAGATGATATACCATCGAACATCGTTGGAGTAGCAGCAGGAGGCTCTGCCGCTGCTGCGTCGGATGACACAGTCCTGGAATTCGACGGTTGTTCAGACATATCTAGTCTATCCAAAAGATTTTCTAGCGATTCTACAAGAACTTGCGATGAAAAGAGACTAACTTCGAAGACCAATGAGGGAATGGTGACGATTATTCCGTTTAAAATAAATTTTAGACGCTTTGACACAACTTGTTTTTTCAATTTTTAAGAGTCGAGAAAAAACAAAATATGACTCTAGTCTCCTTCGATTTTTAATGAGCCTGAAGTGACAAGTGCTTAGATGGACCTTTTCTGTTAAGGAGTCTGAAAAGGAACGAAAGGGACTGCTCTGGAGATCTAGGTAGAGGGTTTGCCAAACCAATCGCAAAACTGTAGAATACTTTTTAAGGTACGGGCGGTCAATCTTCCTGAATGCTGTGTTCAGTGCATTGCGATCAGTAGGGCGGCCAACACGGCTTCCTATGGATAAAGGTTTTATGCCTATAGGGGTCTCCCAATATATACTCGACGGTATGTGGGAGCACAATCCGTACTGGCACTTATCGTCTCACAGTGGAGGAATCACCCAACCAACAGTGAGGACAACAGTTACCAGGCTTTACGACGCCGAAACACGTCTCTAGCCTAGACCTCTATGTTGTGCGTTAAGTTACAAAGCGTTGTTAAGTTCATTCAATTTATTTTAGGTTGATCTTTCTTAGAAGTTTGCCTTTTTGGATCACCACGAGATGTAGATGTAATTCCTAAATGCAGTCTAAAGATGATAAGCAAGCTTTTATCTCTTTTCAACAATGAAAATCCTAGCTACAAGGGGAAAAGAAAGACACAATCTTTTCTCAAAGAGCAAAGAGCACACTCTAAATGCACTTTTCCTAAATCAAGCCATACAAACTGTCAATATGAAAATGCACTTGTGCATGTATTTGTTTTTCACTTTCTTAATATTGATGCCTAAAAAGAAATTTTTTGTACAAATTTGAATTCGATTTCAAGTGAAAAACACAAACAAGCTTCTTTTCGAAATCAAAAAGGTAGAGATGATTACGACACTTTATGATTTTGAAGTAAACACTTGTTTCGACACTAGAAATTCACAAATTCAAACCAAAAGGCAAAAGTAAAAGCACAATCAACTGTCAACAGCAAATAAACTTTCTCCTAAGATCAAAACTACACTTACGATAGATCTAAATCTAAGGGCGACAATATGATCAGTTTACTTTTGCAATGGGAAACTGTAAATGACGTAACAAATACACAAAAAAAAATACAGTTTCTTTTATACAACTGAGGCGGAATTAAGGAAAAGAAAAGGGGTTTTCAGATAGGTACACACACTGATAACAGGCTGCAAAAAACAGAGGCAAAACTGGAAAAAGTGAGCAAAGAACGTCAGCTAGGCAGGGCTAGGCTGATCAACGCACTTGCTACACAGAGAAACTGAATTGCAGCGCAGGTAGCCCTCTCGAGACCTACGTTGAAATGCAGAGTCTCTTCACAGAGCTTGCGCTGAAGCAGAAACGAGAATTTTCTCTAGGTTCTGGGTCACGGTTTGCAGTTTAATCTATGGTTTTTGGCCGGATAAAAGCTATCAGTAAGGTACAATCAGAGGGATGATTTAAAACAGGACTAAGAGCTATCACAAAGGGCAATTAGAGCATTTGTGGATCAATTGTTCAGATCATAAATAGGCCCAGTGAATGGACTAGAGTAGCAGATCTCTACTTTGCATTTGTAAATGGCAAATGCAGTTCAATTCGCCACTCCTGAGTTTATGAGATGAACAACAATAGAAACACAAATAAACTAACTAGAAACGATCCCCAGTGGAGTCGCCATTTTGTTGTTGGGAAAAGTATCTACTTAGAACGCCCCTATCCCACTCTAAGGTGTGACAGTGCCTTAGCAACAAACAAGGAAAGCTACTTTCATATTCTTCTTTATGAAATGTAAACGAAGAGGAAGGATGTAACTAACCTATGTCTTGCGCTAGTTTGTTGATCCAATCGCTCTCCTCTTTGTTTGCTTCCCACTGCCTGCTACCTTACTTGCCGAGCTTCACCAAGTTCCTGCAAGATCACAGAAGAGGAAAACTACACAAAAGACATAGATTTACATTCATAAATAGCTTAGGATCAGATTTAAGCTAAACATGCAAATATAACAAAACATCATTGATACACAAGCATGTAGGAGAAACTCAAATAGTTTTATTGATATAATAAGAAGATCCAAGAGGAGATACAACCAAGTGAGTCTCGATCCAGCATCTACCTCCTAGCAAAGGAATCCCTTCCTCACCGCCAACAAAGCATAAATCACCCAAAGCACTAATCTCAATCTCAAAACCAACAACAATTCTCTGCAAAGTACAAAATTCCAGCCTTTGGATCTCTGGGATGAGGGATCCATATATAGATGTATGCAAAGAGGATGATTCAGCTTATGTTTGACTTGTGGCTTCTCTCTGTCAGTTCGTGCTTCCACTTGGAGACTGAGAGCCTCTTACTCATCACTGGTCGAATTCAGTGAGGCAATTGTCATTGGAGAAGATTCTGGAAGCTTCCATTGTCTCTCCACCTCGTTGAATGACTTTGCCATTTGTCATTTCCCGCTCAACGCACCCTGGTAGTGCATTCACCTGCGTTGCAACGCACCTAGCCAGTGTATTTGGGTGCTTTGCAATGCAAGCAGCTAGTGGAGCATCTGAATTGATCCTGATTTGACTAGTTTTGAGCAGTTTCTGGTGGAGAACTTCTAGGAGAAGCTGTAATTTGTTGACCTTGTTTCTTTAGGAGCTGGAACAACATATTTAGGGACTTAGGATCCCTTGGTTTATGGACATTTCATGCTTATAGTTGTAAGGCACAAAAATGTCTATAACAAGGTAAATGAAAAGTGACAGACTCAAAAGATTGTTCTTAACATCTAGGTTCCTGAAATTAAGATGATGAAAAAGATGATTCTTCACCAGATGAATGTTCAAGTGAATTGTTGCCTGATGTAAACAATGTAGGAATGGGTGTAATTGGAATCTTAGACCTTTCAACCCTCTTAGAAAATAGCCTTTCAGGATCTGAAAGAGCTTGAACTTTCATTTGTGAAGTGCCTGATCTTGTATGTGGCCTTCCTGAAGCTAGAATTATTACTTTGATTCAAAACAGCCAAATATTTCCTCCTCACTGAACAATAAGAGGAAAATATTGAAACCCAGGGAAAAATATTCTTATCTTCTCTCCCCAGCGGCGATGCCAATTAATGTTGTTCCTTAAGAAACAAATTTCCTAGCTGTTAGCTACCTATACCAATAGGTTTCATGTTTCATGATTAGCAGGGGAAGTGCCAATATGATCTGCTTTGATGATGCAAAGATCTCATATTCTTGTGGAAGACACATATCTACAGTTGGTTGATGCTGCCCCACTTCTGAATGGGTGATCCAACAGTCTAAGCTGGGTCATGCCATGTTTCAATTTTCTGTTGTAGATTAGAGAAAGAAATCTGTCCAAACAGTTCAATCTTGGCAGATAAAGTAGTTAGGTAGAGAATGAAGGTTCCCAACTGTTTAATCTCGAGCCTTGGAAGAAATAAGGCTAGCCTTAGATAGAAAATCAAGAGAAAAATCCAAAGGAAAGGAAAAGGCACATAAGGGTTTGCAAGTCTAAGTGCACCCTCCTTGGAGTAACAAAAAATGCTAGGCAATAGAGTGGGTAGGTAGATGGGGTTGCAGAAGCATGATTTCTTTTATGTCACTGGCCCAAGCAAAGGAAAAACATGGTGCCAGTGCAGGTCTCTTATTCAGCAGTTTTGCAGCAATACAATGAAGCATGTCTAACTCCCTGATTATCCCCCATTACATTCATTACTAACATCCCAATACTACCTATGTTCATGGAAGAAGTCAAAGTCTTTTGTTGGTTCTTGTTTCTTTAAGAGCCACATTTCTTGTGTAAAATTCTTTTCATTTTGATCTACTTCCTAACTAAGTTTGTTTCCTTAAAACTTAGTATCTATCACTTCCCATTCCTATTCCCCTACAAAACTAGCTACTAACACTATCTATACTTAATTCCCTATGTTTCCCTTTCCCTATTACTATAACACCATGGTGTATAAAACCCCCAAAAATGTATATTCCCTCCCCTTTGGCATTATAGCCATATGTCCAAATATTGGACAACCATGCTGAGTCCAAGTCTGAAACCGGATGCTTTGTTCGAAGTCAGGAATTAAATTGATCTCTGGTCAGTCTAATAACCTAAACCCTACCCCTTTTCCCTCTACAACCCTCTGAAATGATTTACCCACTTTATTTTGCAAGCAGCCTTGTAAAAACCCACTATTACTCCTAACTCGCGCTATTTGCAAAATACACTAAAAAACCCATTTTTCTGCTTTATCCAAAGTTTTGGTGCAATGCGCGTTTGAATGCAAGACCCTTGTAAAAACCCACAAATCTGCCAAAGTTCCAAAGTCCCCGCTGGGCGCGCACTTCAAGAAAAACAATAAAATATTCCCGCCCCGCTGGCGTATTGTCCTTGCTTTTTATCGACCCGTCGACCGTTGGATTTGGGCTTTCCCATCCAACGGCCCACATCCATATCGGGTCGCCCCCGATGACCGGACGTTACCTCCCGAGAAAGTGTCAGAGGGTGACGTCAGGCCTCTGCCACGCGTCGCTCCCAAATCTTATCGGGAGGCCGCCTGCCAATACCACCACCGTACCATAAGCGGTCCGATGGAACCGCTTACCACCCTTTGTATACCACTTGCCCACGTCACCGCTACGTCATCCCCACGTCATGCCACTCAGCGCTGCGTCAGCACCCGACCCGCCACTGCTCCGACCTGTCTGCCACCTCACCAGTCCCCGTGGACCACTCGCAGGCTGCCACATCACCTTTCCGTACCCAACCCCACCCGATGATGTCATGCTGACGTCATCCAAAAAAAACGCCAATAACCCAAAAAGTCCATATTTTCGCCAAAATTCGTGTTTTTTGTCACTTTTACCTAAAAGAACTATTGCTTCTCTCTGCATGCAAATTACGACCATTCTGTCGCCAACCTGCAGAAATCGATCCAAAGACCGTGGGCACTTCCAATCCACCTGCATTTGTAACCATTGCCGGCAATTTACCAGGTATTTATTCAAATCATTCCCTCTGCGCCTGGTTTTGTCCATAATTCCCCGAAGCTAGCTTAAAAAGAGTGAAAAACAGTGTATTTACCAGCAAATCCTCGATGACCAGCATTCATTTTCAGTTGTAGGTTCGAAATTCACCTGTACAGTCCACATTTAGCCAAGTTTTCATAAACCTTACAGTCAGTCCGCGCATTCGTGGACTTAAAACCTGAGCTGCACTAATTCACCGGGAAAACAGTGTTACTAGTCCCAGCATTTGCTCACTCAACTGTCTTTGGAGCATTTCAATTTCTCTCACCACAATTTACCCCGTTTTCCCCTGCAATTTGCCTTACTCTTGCAAAAAATACCCCTTTGTGTTGCTCTGTCTAGTAACACAAGTTCTAGTACAAATCAGAGTTCTAATTAGCCATGGAAACACCAGTAGCATTAAATGTTCCACCTCTGAATGCCCCACACAGAGAGCTAGAGTGGAAACCCCTGGGTGATAAAGATTATCAGATGACAGAGACATTCTCAATAAATTCCAAGTTTAACATTCATATGCTAAATGAGTTGAAGGCCCAGCACCTCAGTGGAGCTGATATTTTAGGGATTTGGGACTCCAATTTGCCCATTTTCAACCTTCCTCAAGTCAATGTCCTTCCAGACTTGATCCATAAATGCTGTGAAAACTATGATCCATGTCAAAGAGCTAATCTCAGCCCCTCAGGATCAGTTCTGTTCCATATAACCCCTGAGGCCATAAATGAGATGCTGCACTTTCACACTACAAAGCCACTAACTCCTCTTTCCATGATGGAGTTGTTAAAGAAAGGGGGCAAGCTGTCCAGTGCCCAGATCATCAAGATTAATCAATTATTTGTTTAGCCAAGCTCTGAAGCTGTGAGAACACCTCCTATTGGAAATCCATATCTCAATGACTTGGGCAAAATGCTTGTGGACTTGATCAGTTATGTCCTGGGGTATCGGGGATGTGAGGATGTTGATGACACCATTATGGCCATGTTGTCCATTTTTTCCCCTGGAATGCCTCCTGCTATGCACTATGATTATGCTGCATACATTGCCAATAATATTCATGAGCAATTGATGAATCTAGAAAGGGAAAAGGTGTTTAGATACACTTCATACATCTATCACTTGTTCTTATTGTATCAGCCTGACAGTTTCCCTATTCCTCTCAAGAAGCTTGATGCTCAGGGAAACCCAAGGTCTGTGGTATTTTGGACTTCAGTTTTTCATCACACCTCTTGTTCACCATACACCTACTGTGAATTCATAGACCTTTTTATCCATCCAGCTATGACCTTGTTATTGGGTGTCCCTCCTCCAAGATTGACCGATGAGATGCAAAGGATTCTCCAACTCTCAAAGGCCTACAGCATTGGGGATTGGTACTTTTACCAACACCACACAGTAATCAAAATATATGGCTGTGAGTTGGCCCCATATAGGCTGCCAAGATATGTCCCTATGAGACTCTTTGCCTTAGAATACTTCAGGCAGTTTGGAAATGCAGACCATGTCCATTTCCATAGCAAAAACAAAAAGGTGCAACTTAAAGTCAGGAACCAGCTAGGCCCATTTCTTTACAACAAAAGGGAAGAAGGATGGAAGGAAGCAGATAGCATCCTATAGCACCTCCAATTGCAAACCAGTTTCTGCTGGGTACCTTATGACCCTAATCATTTCATTTCTGTTAGGAGGGTAAAATATAAATTGGGTAGCTATGATCACATTAGATTGTCTCATATTGAGAAATATGCCAATATGTTAAGTTGGAAAGAGGGCACTCTAGAAGAGGCAATTACTAGAGAGAAAATGCTACAAAGATAGGCAAAGAATCTTGAGAAAGAAGCTGACTTGGAAACTTGTGGACAGGTTTCCTCTTCTCATCGAAGGCAACTTGGAGCGGCTGCCTCATCCTCTATAGTCCACCAACAAGCAGCTAAAACTGCTCATCAGGTATCAAGCAAGGGTAAAGAAAAGTAGATGGAGCAGGAACAACCACCCCCTACAGCAGAACAACAAAAAGAGCAGCCAATGCAGCAAGAAGAAACAGCTGAGGCCCCAAAATCCAAAGAGCAGCAGGCTCAAGAAATTGTGCCTCCTAGGCAAGAAACGACAGTGGAGTCCTCGGTGCTCCAAACCCCACAAAATGAGGAAAAAAGTAGGAAGAGGGATAGAGAGCAGGAGACTCCCCTAACAACATCCACAAATCAAGGGGAGAAAAGACAGAGAATAAATCCCCTTTCAGAAGAAGAGATGCCTATTGGGCAATCCTTGGTCATGGGCCCACCAAGCATGGAGGCATCTGCCAGTTCCTTTCAGCAGGAACAAGAAAGAACCCTTGGAGGAGAGGTCATCTCCTCAATTCAGCAAAGGAGAGCTGAAACAGGCATCAAGCAACAATTCATTGACATCAAAAAGAGAAATGAGCCACTCAGGCTCCAACTCTATAATCAATTGCTTAAAATGGCCCCTACAAACCAGCAGAGGCTTATGTCAGCTTATGACATAACAGAGGGGAAAATGACCATGAGTCATTTCATGCCAACCATGCTGCAGCCACAGTCAACTGCAGACTATATAAGGACCAACCTTGAAGTTCTTGCAAAAGACATCCACCCTATGGATCAAATAGAACTTCACAAGCAAATGGGTGAGATGGTGTATTCGACACTTGCAGATAAGACCTTCTTGGCACATAGGTTGGAAAATAGCCTGAAAAATACAACTGCCCAACTTGAGTTGGAGAAGGCATCCTCTCAGGCCAAAGACAACAGGATCAGGTCTTTGGAGGATATAATCATAGAGCTTGGGCATGACCCAAAGGACCCCAAAGCTATACAAGCATGCTTAAAGAAACATATGCAGATATTGCAGCCTTAAGAAAGATGGTAAAGCTCCCAGCAACCCTTCACCCTCAAATAGAAGAGGTTTCCCAGCAAAGGCAGGACCAAGATGTAGCAGCCATGCTAATATCACTCCATAAGCAACTGGTACAGACAGAGGGAAAATTGGTAGAAACAGAGGCTGCATTACAGGCAGCCCTACAACAGAAAGAAGGAGGACAAACATCTCATCCCCCTCAGCAAGTAATCAACCTTGAGGAACCCCCTCAAAGTGTCACTCCTCCCACAGGGCAGACAATGGAGACAGCTCCATCAACATCGGCACTAGCACCAACATCAGAGCAAGCTCCAAGCCTTGACATGCAGAAGTTGATGAATGAGATTCAAGTCCTAGAAGCCCAAATGACAGAGCTGAATGAAGCCAAGGAAAAGCTAGCTACTCTTAATGAAAAATATGACAAATCCAAACAAAGTGTAGCTGAAAAAGGAAGAGAAATAAAAGCTCTTAAGGAGAAGATAAAGGAGCTAGAGAAAGAGCTCACTGTTGACAAGGTGGTGGCTGAGGTCAAGAACGTTTTATGGGCCAATATTGGCCAATGAATAACAGATCAATGGGAGTACATAGAGACTATTCACGAGCAGATGGATCTCATCAACAGGGCTCACAAGGAAATTCAAAAGGCAAGGGCATCTCTTGGAAACATGCCTGAGATAGCCAACAGGATGATCAACGTCCTCAACAACCGTACAGGCTCTCAGCTGACAGCCATGGGTATCTCTGGTAGAACTGACACCATATTATTGATAAAAAGAGTGCTCACTTTGAGAAGCCTGGTGCAAACATTGGATAGAAGATGCCAGGAAATGCAAACAGAAGTAAATAAATTTGTGGAAAAATTCACAGTATTGCATAACAGAGGCCTTCCCAGCTTACTGAACAGCGTAGGGAGGCTACTATCACATGAGAACTATGCAAAAAGGGTAAATGCATTTGCCACCAATCAGATCACTGCAGGATCAAGCACTCCAGAGGAAGTAGGGCTTGCATCTGGGCAGAGCCTTTATGAAAAAGTGGAGAATTTGTTTTTTATTATGAATGAAATCAGGCATTTGTTCGAGGTGCCTCCAAATTTCTACAAATATACAGAGGCAAATGAAACCTTAGGTGCAATTTTGAGACATCAATTGCCTACACAGGAATGATGGACCAGCATGATACAGTTATTACTATAAACAATAGGCTTTGATCAAGTTTTTTCATCAAAATGCAAGTCATCATGTTCAGAAAATTTGATGCATTCAGTATGACTGGAAAAGACTGGGCTGAGCCAACTCAGCAAACAGATTCAGCCACCACAGCAACACTGACAGCTACAGGTGACAAGGCCGAGAACTCTACAGTATGACAGAGCCATAAAGACACATCATTCAGCATTAATGCAGAACGCTCAACCGACTCAGTGGCCTCCAAAGGTCAAAAAGACTTCTGACAGAATTAAAGAGCATTCGTTTTGTATTTAGAGCAGCAATAACTTCCTTATCTGCTATTTTGAAAGTTGTTGAACGTATTTATTAATCAAATGACTCAGCGGTTTAGATATTTTTGTAAAAACCGATTGTATATATTCCCCCTCACACAAGCTTGATGGGGTTGTTGATTTTCTCTTCAAGAGATCCTAGGCTGCGAATGTTCAGAGTTTTAATACAAAAAGCTGATGGAATTTCCAAAGTTCTGTGTTGTCTGATGCGTTATGGTGTGTTTGCTGAATGCTACAAGATTCCTGCATATTTCATGGAACAATAAGTTTTCTTTAACCTCTTCGTTATGTTTGTTATTTCCTTCATAATCCATTCATGTTCTATGTTTCACAGTTTAATGGCAAAGAAAAAGAATAGTTTCAGGATTTATTCATAGAATACCCTGGACTCAATCTATGTTGTTATGAATGTTTTCCTCAGTTATAGTTATAAGAGTGTGATTCTTAATTGCCGCACCTTCATACTGTACCTTTCACAGTGATTATTGTTCAGGAATTCAAACCTGCTCCTGGGCAATACATCTCTTTCTCACACTACCAGCTTAGTGGAAAATTCTTAATTGCCTTCCACTGGTTAAACATACTTCATCACCTCAATTTCAAGTTTGTTTCATGAAATATTTAAACGGCCCTGCAGTTTCAACAATCCCACTTAAACATCTCAAACAGCCTGTAACCACAGAATCCATTGCCCAATGCACTAAAACTATCTGAAGATATCATCTTAGGTACTGAAAGACATCATTCAACCGAAATATAAAACAAAAACCCCCACCTCATAGCTAGCCTAAGATCCCCAACAACATAGTGAAAAATCATAAGAGAGAGCCCTCTCTGATTACAGGTTGGCTAGAACCTGTAATCCAAAGCTTGGTTAGTGGTTACCCTGGCCGTATTCCCTCAGGAGTCAAAGGGAACAACCTGGGTGTTAACATAAATGGCGACTCCACTGGGGACTGAATAAACTTTATAACCCCCTGTCTGATTCTTAATACTGTAGATAAAGCCTGAGTGACAGCCAGACAGCCTTAGAAACTGCCTCTGCTTTCCAGTTGCAGGAGTACATAAAAGCTGCCTCAGTCAATCTTTATTTAGTCTTAAGTTCCATATAGATGTGCTATGCCTGATCAGTCCTTGTCAAATATCACTATCTCCGAGAAAACTCTCCTAAAGAAAATCACAGAAACTGGCTCCTAAGAAGAAAACCCGATATACTAGGTCAAACCCAGACCCTGATCCATCACCTGAATTTCAAAATCCAAACTTGATTTCAAGAAACCTCAAGAGACACAAATCAAAAGGGACTCTTTCAGAATCTAGCTCTGAAGCGGGTATTCAAACTGACATTCCAACCCCTGCTAAGGCTTCTCTTCATCCTCATACCACTGGTCCACAATCTACTAGTTCATCATCCACTTCACAAGGTATTCTTCCAACCCGTCCATCAACTACACATACCCCTTTCACCCCCTTTCCCCCACTTGTCCCATTCAACCCTGTTATTCATATTGTCCCTCCAAACATGGCTAATAGATATGCTCCACTGCAGTTACCGGCCAATCCAGCTCCTGTGCCTCAAGAGTACCAAAGCAAGATCTCATACTTTGATGGTATTGGCTCTTATCCAGCCCTTCAACATACTAAGAAAATGCAGGACTACTTTGAAAACTACGAAATAGATGACGATGGGGTTAGAATGAAAATTTTTGTGCAAAGCCTAACAGGAGATGTGAGAACATGGTTTAGGTCGCTTACAACAAACTCAATAGCTGACTCTGAAGCCCTGTATCAAACTTTTATCAATAGATGGGAGAAGAAAAAGGATCCACTTCATATTTTATCCGAATACAATACAATCAAAAGAGGTCCACAAGAAACTGTCCTAGACTACTGTGCTTGGTTTAACAATGTCTACAATGTTGTTCCCCAAAATCTTAGACCCCCACCGGATCTGGCCCTATATACCTTTCCTGATGGGTTTGATTCAGATATGGCATATCAATTAAGGGAAAGGGCTCCCCGAACTTTAGCTGAAATGCAAGATATAGCAATGAGTGTAGAAGCCAACCTGATAGCCAAGAGAAATAGGACAAGAACTAAGAGAAAGACTACATTCAAAGAAGAGCCTTCAGGCTGGGATCAAAAACTGGATGCAATCATCACTGGTATGCAGAGATTAGGTGACAGAGTAGAATCAGTTGAGAGGAAGTCATCATGGGAAGCACCACAAAATAACCCTATTAGGAATCCCAATTTTAGGAGAAGTCAAAACCCTAACATTGGCAAGGCCAGTTCTGAACCAGAGATTAGACCTCCGTTCCAAGAAAATTATACAGAAGCATCCACTTCAAATGAGCAGATAGATGACACCCACATTAACCTAATGGGCCTGAACGATGATCAACAAATTTTTCTAA
The DNA here is from genome assembly GCA_031772625.1 of Pinus tabuliformis. Lineage (NCBI taxonomy): Eukaryota > Viridiplantae > Streptophyta > Pinopsida > Pinales > Pinaceae > Pinus > Pinus tabuliformis. The sequence goes on along the minus strand of CM062804.1, from coordinate 1,539,640,916 downwards.
GTCAAGAAGATCATAAGGATGATGACATTAAGCAGTTCCAAACCAAATCAGGTGAGTCATTTGATTTTAAACAAGGCTATGATGTTGAGATTGCAACAAGATGATGGAGATAGTGAAAAGAGTCGCCTTCACTAAGTGGGCCTGCAGGCTATTTTTGGCGCAAGTCTATTTTTAGACATATGGATCATGTCTATGTTTATGGATGATTGATCAAGTTGGGAAAATAGATGGACTTCTATTTTTGATGAAAGTGTGAGTGATCAAGTCTATTTTTAGACTGGCTGTCAAAAATAGAAAAGTCAAATATTATTATCTCACAATAATATTTGGACTATAAACTTAATCTTATTCTCTTGGAGCACTTCAGTTTGAGCTACGGAAGTGGCACATGCAGCTGTCAGAAGGAAATTCGTTTTTCTTATGAGTCAGTTGAGTTGTTGCATGCATGACTTCAGTTAGAACTCAAGTGAGTTGAGTTTAGTGGACTGGAGGTACAGTTGATGGAGTTGTGTTCAGATTAACTTAGTTAAACTGGTTGTAGTTAGTCTAACTGCAGATAGACTAATGATGAGTTGTTAAACTAATTATTAACTCATAATACAACTAAAGAATACATCAGTTAACTCAGTTGCATGTCAGTGCATGTTCAGTTCAACAGGGACAGGTGGTAGAGAATCAGATTGCTATCAGTTGTGACTATAGTTGTGCACCAGATCTTGCACAATCAAAGGATTGAGTATGCCAATGAGTTTGCTCACGTATTTGGCCCGTATTTTAGCCTTTGCTCACGTCCACAAAGAGTGAGTGACTATTTTGCAGGTGAAAATCGAGTTTGGGAAGCAATTCTCATCAGTTTTAAGAGCAGGTATTGAGCAGTGGAGGCAGGCAAGCAGTGGAAGAGATTTGGAGATCAGATCTGAGCTGTATTGTGTGGAACAGAGGTGGAGATACTTGTGAGAAGTATTATGCTGTGTAATGTTACATGACTCAATCATTAATATACAGATAGTGTGGGGTTTTTAGCGAGATGCTTTCCCCGTGATACATACTGTGTTAATGTGTGAATGCTCTTGATGTTTTATTGTTATTGATGCTGCTATATTCTTGATCAACGTAGAGGAGCTTATGTATTGTGTACGTTTTCCGCATTAGTACATGATCAGGATAATCTCCATTGAATATGTGTTAAATTATTCAAAATTTCTACATGGTATCAGAGCTAGATAATTGTAGAAAAAGTTTCTACATGGTATCGGAGCAGCTTGATTTGTAGAAGAGATTTTTACAGGATATCAAGCGAGGGTTGATCGGAAGCAGTTGAGTTGGTTGCTGGTGGAATTCGAATTTGCAGCAGTGTTTTCTTGGTGACAACGCAGCAATGTCTTTCAATGGATTGCGATTGGAGTATGCTCTTGAGGGCAGCTCAAACTATATTGCATGGAAGGACAGGATGGAGGCAGTATTGGATGATAACGGGCTGAAGGAATTCATAGATACGGATATCCCAAAGCCTACTGATGCTACTCAAGCTGATGCTTGGCAAAAGAAGATCGCAAAATGTCGAAGAATTCTGTTGGAGGGCGTGAAGGATCACATTGTGTCTAGCCTCCATGGAAAGGCTACTCCATATTTGATGTCGAAATCATTAACAGAATTATTCCAAAGCAAGAGCGATCAGAGGAAGCTAGCGCTCAAAGATAAACTCAGAAACATCAAATGCGAGAAGGGAGACAGTATTCCCAAGTATCTCACGAAGTTCACTCAGTGTCGAGATGAGCTGGGAAGTGTGGGGGTTACTGTCGATGATGAGGACTTGGTGAGCTTGGCTCTCCTTGGTCTTCCGAAGAGTTGGCATTCCTATCAGGACTCTGTCAATGGTCGGGAGAAGTTGCCAGGATGGGAAAGACTATGGTCAGATCTTGTGCAGGAGGAGATCAGGCGGAGTACCAGGGACGGATCTTCGTCAAAGGGAGCTGATGAAGAGAATTGTGCTTTGGCTGCCAAAGCAAAGAAAGGGAAGAGCAAGAAAGCTTCTCAGTCTGGTGCGAAAGGCAAGAAGCAGGATATGTCCAAGGTGAAGTGTTTTCACTGTCACCAGCATGGACACTATGCCACAAATTGTCCGCAGAAGAAGAAGAACAAGCAAGCTGCTGGATCTACAGGGGGAGAGGCTTTAGCTTCTCAGTTTGAGCTTGATTTTTCATTGATCGCATGCTTGGTTTCAAGTGTGATGGGATCAGTGTGGTTCTTGGACAGTGGTGCGTCTTTTCACATGACGGGAGATAGAGATTTGTTCTCTGATCTGGAGTACAAAGATCTTGGAGTGCACATCGAGATGGGCGATGATGGTAGATACAGTGCGACCGGTATCGGTACCATTTCCTTTGAGAGGGAGTCTGGTAAACCCTTTGTATTGAAGGAAGTCATGCATGTTCCAGGATTGAAGAAGAATCTCATCTCAGTGGCGATGTTAGAAGACAAGGGTATGATGTTGTTTTCAGCGAGGGAAAGGCCTTCCTGCGCAGCAAGACAACTGGTGAGACCCGGAAGATAGGGGTTCGAGTGAGGAACCTTTATCAGTTGCATGTAGATGGATGCGCAGCAATGGCAGGCAAGGCAGAAGGATTGGTGAGCCGGGATGATGGCGAGTTGTGGCACAGGAGATTGGGTCACCTTCACCATGGAGCCTTGAAGATACTGCAGCAGATCACTACAGGGCTTCCTAAAGGCACACTTGCGCAGTCAGATCAGTGCAAGGGGTGTACTTTGGGGAATTTTTTGAAAGCCACCTTTCACGAGAAGGATAGTCGCGCCACGACGATCCTTGAGAGAATTCACACAGACGTGTGTGGACCTTTCTCAGTTGCTTCGACAGCAAAACACAGGTATTATGTGATTTTTGTTGATGATTTCTCTCGTAAGTGCTGGATCTTCTTCATGCAGAAGAAGAGCGAGACATATTCAAAGTTCTGTGAATTCAAAGCACTGGTCGAGAAGGAGTCGGGGAAGAAGGTGAAGGCTCTTAGGAGCGATAATGGTGGTGAATACATCTTGGACGAGTTCAAGGATTTCTACAAGGCAGAAGGGATTCGTAGAGAGCTCATAGCTCCCCATAACCCACAGCAAAACGGGGTAGCTGAGCGGAAGAACAGAATGATTGTGGGTGCTGCACGGGAAATGTTGCATGATTAGGGCCTACCCCTTCACTTGTGGGCGGAAGCATGCAATACAGCAGTTTATGTGCAGAACCGTTGTCCTCATAGGATACTTGGCATGAGTACACCCGAGGAGGCTTATTCTGGTAAGAAGCCTGATCTTTCTCATTTGAGGATTTTTGGTGCTAACGTTTACATGCATGTGACGAAGGATGCCAGAAAGAAGTTGGAGCCGAATGCAGAGGTTGGGATATTTGTGGGGTACACTGATACGCCCCACAACTATCGTGTGTATTTTCCAGACAGTGGTAAAACTGTTGTGCGACGGGATATAAAATTTCAGGAGGAGAAAGCCATGAAGTGTTCGCTTGAGAGGGAGCTACACTTGCATGCAGATGAGGAGCTATTAGTTCCTAAGGATGAGCTTCAGGACATGGATCAGCCACAGGACGAGGTTCATGGAGTGGAAGAGACCACTCATGCAGCGCCAACCATCAGAGGGCGAAAGCGCTTGACAGAAGCTGAGCGACTGGCTCAAGATGCAGAGAAAGTTGTAGGACCACCTACTGTTACACTAAAAAATGTCACCATGACTACTTACAGTTAGTATGGCTCAAATCAACAGTCATACTACCCTCTTAGGCAAGTCTTATGCCTCTGCTATCCATCTCAAACTCAAAGAAGAGAGAAAGTCTTGTAAAAAATGTGTTTATCTCTGGGGTCGCAGGTTCTCTCTAGCCTTACCTGCGGGGACGCTCACAATGTTCACAAAAGTTGCGTCCATGGACGCTCTGTATGTTAAGGGACAGGTGCGTCCTTCTGTAAAAGGCAAAATGCGCGAGTTTCATCTTAAAAAAGTTACTTGTGGTTACTTCTAGAACTTTCTAGAGGTCGGTTTGATGAAATGGATGCGCCTCCAGTTGGTTCATGTATCCCTATTAAGGAGGAACTTATCCCATCAATAAGGGAGCTATCCCACCCAAAGAGGGGGATTATCCCATTGATGGTGGACCTGAATAACCTCTTTACAGCACTATAAATAAAGGCATTGAGCCAGAGGGAGGGGAGGTTGGAGCTATACATTTTCTTTGGGTAAATGCTGCAGGAATTAGGACTCCCATTTAGAACCTTGTGAGGAGAGATTGTCTTTGCTTGATTCTACTTGGAAGTGGGTGAGCTTTGTCAAAGTAGAGGAAAACCCTTGATGGACCCTGGGAGGAACTTGCACAACACCAAGGCCAGGTTGTAAGAGTTTCTTTGTTTCGTTATTAATACAAACTGGTTTATTTTTCTCAATAGCTTGTGTTAATGAGTTATTTCATGTGTTCCTTGGTCTGCATGTTGAATATATGTTTTATTATATGAAATGCAAGTGCTTGGTAATTGTTTGATTGTTTGTGGTTGCAGGAATTGACATGAAGGAGGAGCTCATCCGGATCGGCAAGGACGGACTACAACAACAGCGTTTTGGAATAAGGTAAGCCTAAACACTTGTAGTTTTCATGTTTTAAAAGGTATATTTAGAGAAAGATCACTCCATTTTGTCTTGTTTGTCGCTAGAGAGTTTAGACTCCTAGGGAGGTCAGTTGTGTCCGCACAAACGACTTTTTCCGCCACGACAAATTGGCGACTCCGCTGGGGAATCCATTAATGAGAAAGTCTTTTCCTTTGTGTGAACTTTGCTCTGAGAAAATCATTTTTATTTTCTGGTTTTTGACTGTGAGAATTAGTATTTGGGTGGCTTAGCTTTAGATTTAGTTAGATTTGGTTTTTCTTAACTTTTCCAGAAGGACGCACCCTCTGAGTACTGCACAGTGCGTCTTTGGACGCGCTGTTGCCGTTTGCACAGAGCGGGCCCGCACCTGTTATAACGGGTTGCCTGCGTCTTCCTGTAAAATTTAGGAAAATTCCATTTTTTGCTTTAATTGCTTTTAGATTTTGATTTTTCTTAGTGTTTTCTGCCCAGATCCTTTAGTACCCTGTCAAAAATTTTCACCTGAACTTGTTTTGTGAGCTTTGAGTGTTTTAGTGGATTTCAACGAAGTTTAGGCCTAGGGTTTGATTTTTGGATAGGTCCTGTAGTGACTTTGACGGTAGAAAGTTGTCCAGCCTTAGATCTCTCTGGTTAGTCAGCCTTCTTAGAAGTCGGGCCTGTCGTAAAGTCTCCTTGTGTGAGCAGCTTGCCATTTAAGTTGTTTTGGGTCAAATTTCGAATTACTTGTTTATAAAGTGTTGATTTCCATTTTACAAAAGAACAAAAAGATTAGAGTTTTGTTTTGACTAGTTTTTGGTTCTGCAATAAGCTAGTCCTTGATTTGATTGTGATCAAGTAAAACACCTTAGAATAATCATTGTTGGTTTTGGCCTCGTTAAGATTGCTTAGAGTAAATTTACCTTTTAGTTTGCTTATGAGTGAATTTTCGTAGATTTTAATAGTTGTTAAGATTGATTTTTGGTTATATTAGATTTATTTGCTTTATTAAAAGAAAAATACAAAAACATCTTCTTTAAAAGTCTTGTTTCAAGTAGCTTTTTGTTTTTGAAAGAGGAAAAGAGTTTTTTCGTGCATGTAAAGAGCGGTCATGTTTTTATGCTTGGAAAAGACAAACGAATTGTTTCTTTGATTGTCTTCAATTAAGAAGTTGCTTTTATAAAGATTGCATTCTCTCAACTTTTTAGTTAAGCAATTCATCGAAAAAGTAAAGTAGTGGGTAAATCATCCTAGGTGCATTTTGTAGTGGTTTCGAGTCGAGTCAACACACCACTGGTTTCACTTCCATCACCTTTTGACTTAAGAAACAACCTTAAAAGTAACGCTTAAATTAAAATCAATCTAGTAATTTTTATTTTTCTAGGGCTCTGAAACACCAACATAGCTTAGGCTAGGGTCTTGGAGTAGGTGAGTACTTAACTCTCCAAGACTACAAAACCAAACAGATAGTTTATCTTGAGTAGATTAAATCCAATTGTTTCAGTTACACTCTGGGAAAGCTCCTCTTAAAGGAGAAGCACGAGCTCGTGTCCGAACCAGTGAGGGGATCATTCCCCCCTCGTTGGGAACGACGCCAGACAGTACGTATTACAAACGGTAAAACTCGGATTAACCATTGTCGAGGAGCCAGGGGTCACTTATCGGTAAACCTTGGATTATTGTCAAGGAGCCGGTAAGGGGATTGAGCTTGTTACTCTGCCCTTGCGTGCTGTCGGAGTTTAGACTGTTCCCCCAGGTGTAATTGTTGTGATTGGTAACTTTAGTGACCATAATCTTTAGGGTTCTACCGAGGTGACGGTGGAGGGAAGGTCCCACTGTACCTGGAGCAGACGTCGGTTATACTCACTTGGATTTTCCGGGGGGTTCACTTCACTTCGAGACGGTTAAAGTGGAGGAACTTGTGCCGGTCTATTCATTAAGCAGGTTGCCGGGGTAACTGTTCCCCCAGGTGTAATTGTTGTGATTGGTAACTTTAGTGACCATAATCTTTAGGGTTCTACCGAGGTGACGGTGGAGGGAAGGTCCCAATGTACCTGGAGCAGACGTCGGTTATACTCACTTGGATTTTCCGGGGGGTTCACTTCACTTCGAGACGGTTAAAGTGGAGGAACTTGTGCCGGTCTATTCATTAAGCAGGTTGCCGGGGTAACTGTTCCACCCGCCATTTCTGTATTGAATCCTGCGAGGTTGGGCCTAATCACCAACTAGCGCTTTTGGTCCGGAAGACTACTGTTTGTGTTTGGTATGACGCTCTAGATTCTTTAGGCGTGTGCTTCAAATTTGTTTGCTTCTTTAGAAGACTTTAGGTGGTTTGATTTGAAATTTTTTCTTTGTTTTCGTGTGTTGTAGTTAAAAATCTTTAATTGTGGCGGAATTACCGAGACAGTCCCGTCGACTTCGGGGCAAGTCTCCTGAGATTGTTACCGGAATAGATTTGTTAAAAAAACTCCGTAAATCGCGGGGTGAATCTCCTGAAGACATTCCGGGTCAGTACGAAGGTTTAAAGGTCCTTGTAACTCCTCCTAGTGACAGTAGAGTAGGTTCACCTGAAGAAGGAGAATCTTCCTTGGTAGTCCATCCAGATTACCAAAGTTTAGAAACAGGTTACAATCCCGAAACTGTTACAGTTTCCGAGCTTGCTGGTAGTTTTTCATCTGCCAGTGAAACAGGCGAAGAACCTGAAATTTCCGAACCTGTTACTCCAACTTCTAGTGTCCCTGATTCACCGAGAATAGAAAGAATTATCACCGAAAATCTACCTTCTGGTTTGATTGCTATAGAAGAACTTGCTCCAGAAGAAGATATAGGTGTCTCTCACCTTGAAGGTCAACTTACTATTGATCTAAGGGAGCGTGAATCCATCTTTTACAGTCCTCCTAGAAGTACTTCTTGGTACCTTGCGTTAACCAATTTTTTAGACAACTCAGTAGGTTTTTCTACACCTCGTACTCCTTTTCCACCTGGAGGTATTTATACTCTTGTAAATATGTCTGGTCAGTCGTCCGTGTTTACTCAAAGTTCTGAATCTTTTTTACACGGCGGTCCTTCTGTTCCCACTGGGTATCAGTCACTTTCTGGTACCTTTGCGGGGGCATCTCCTCAACCCGTTGATCATGGGTTATTTGCTGGAAACAGTGGTAATATACCATTGGGTGTAGGAGACATTTACATGATGTCAGGTTCAGTTCCCGTTTCCCAACCTCAAGGTGGCCAATTACCGCCTGGGGGGCAACCGCAGTTAACGCCTGGGGGGCAACCTCAAGGTACACAAATCATGTCTGGGGGGCAACCTCAAAGTCAGTATGTACCTATGGTGCAATACGTGCCTCAAGGTCAACCTCAGCCTCAATATGTACCCCAAGGTCAACCTCAGTATCAATATCAACCTCAAGGATGGCAACCCCAAGGATGGCAACCTCAAGGGTATCAACCCCAAGGTTATCAACCTCAAGGGTACCAACCTCAAGGTCAAGGTCAACCCCAGTATCAGTATTTACCTCAAGGTTATCAACCTCAAGGTCAATACTCAAGTCAAGGTTATCAACCGCCTCAAGGTCAGTCATATGTTCCGAGTATGGGAACTGCACCTTACAATTATCAATCCTACCCTCAATCTGGTTATGGATCTCAGTATCCTCAACCTGTTACGGGTCAGTACCCTGGAATGTTAGTGTGGGATCCATCACAGGGTCAACAGGTGTTGCAGCCAAGTGTACAGATGATTCCTCAAGCTGGACAACCCGTAGTTTCTGGTCCAACCCAGCAACCGCAACCTGTCCAGCCAAATGTTCAAACTTCTGTAGCTTCGGTAGTTACTCAGCCGTCAATTGCACCTAGTACTCCATCTCAAACGGCTGCTGCAACTACTGCTACATCTACCATACTTACTTCTGGAGTATCGACGGCTCCAGTTTCTACTGTCCCTGTTACCACACCTCAGACATCGTTACCGTTGTCTGGATCTACGATTCAAACCACGGTCCAGATGCCTGTAGGTCAGCCTGGTATAAGTACGGTTGTCACTACTCAACCTCAATTTGTTCAACCTCAGTACCAGGGACAGTACCAACATGGGCAAGCTGTCCAACAACCTGTTTACCAGTATCAACCGTATCCTGGGTACACTTATCAACAACCTCAACAACCCCAGTACGGTCCGGTTAATCCTGGTTTTCCAGGAGGATATAATATCCCAAATGCGACTCCTGTTCCTAGTTATCCTGGATATCCTCCTCCTGGGGCTGGTATTGTGACCCAGAGTTTTAGAGATCCTAACCGGCAGTTACCGTTTATTGCAACTTTGGATTTACCCGACTTAACGCGCCTAACGAACGATCCAATTCAATATCTTCAGTTCTGGCCGCCAATGCCAAATAAGTTGCCCAGCGATATACCCAAGTTCGAAGGTAAGTCTGGAGAGGATCCGTCCAATCATGTGATGACTTACCACCTCTGGTGTGCTTCGAATTCTATCTCAGATGATTCCATCCGCTAACGTCTTTTCCAGCGTACACTCATTGGTCTCGCGGCCAAGTGGTACATTGAGTTACCACGGGCCTCTTTTTACAACTTTAGCCAGTTAGCTACCTCGTTCTTAACTCACTTTCAGTTGCCGGTCAGATACGATAACGGCACGGAGTTATTAACTTCACTAAAACAATCGACGTCCACGTATATTTCTGATCACATTCATGAGTGGAGACGTCGAAGGAGATTAGTGAAAGTTTTTATCCCGGACCAAATCTTAGCTGAATGGTTTGTCAAATCATTATTACCGAAGATTACTGAAGATGTAGCTAAGGCCGGAGTAGTTACTGAGGAGCAAGTCATTGCTCAGGCACAATACCTTGACTTAGTTTACACTCAGTCGGGTACGTTACACGAGAAGATTCCGGATCTTCCAAAGTCGAATCAAATCGCTGCTGCTCCTTCGGGATCTCATGCCGCTGATGGTATGATTGGTATCGTGACTACGAAGAGCAAGAAGAAGTCTTCCAAGGCTTCAACTACTCCAATTATCACTTTGCCTGATTCTCCGACAGGAGAGTCTTCTCCTGAACTCACCGCCGACATTCACGCTGTAGAGTCATCTACGGCCAAACCAAAAAACGGTGGAAAGAAGAAAGGAAAGAAGAAGGCTAAAGCAGACAAGGCTCCAAAGGAGAAAACTGAAAAGTCGGAAACCAATGACGAAAAACGCAAACCTCGATATCCTTGTCTTATTTGTGAAGAGGATCATTTTACGAGAGATTGCCCTCATCGGGCCGAGGTTGTAAAAATAGTCAAAGGTTCTCCCACTCCTGCTGTGTTAAAGAATCCATTTCCAGAGCAGGAGAATAAGATGATAGGTTCTTCTTCGAATGCCAGTGAAGAACCCATTTTGATGATGTCTCATGTGAGGATTGCGACTCGATCGCAAGATTATGGTAGTAAGGCTCCTGTTGATGGCAAGGAAGCAGAATCTTCTCACTCTAACCCATCAACCTCAGCTCCTGGTTCCGATCCACTACAGATCGAAAAAACTAACCCAGACTTAGTGATTAAGCCGCCCGCCAAGGGTGTACTTCGAAGGTCTGCTTTCAATCCACATGCGAGAGCAGCCCAGAATTACAACATTGTTGAGGACTTAGCTGTTTCACCTTCAGCAATGTCGGCACTCGAAGTGCTGCAATCATGCCCAGCACAACGGAAATTGCTTTTGTCGGCTATCGGAGCTGTCGATGTTCAGGACCCGAACCTAATGATCTTTGATCTAGAAAATAGTACGCCACGTCTCCCCCATCAAATGGCTTTCCAAATTCCAGTGATAGTCAAAAACAGGCCTATTCATCGGACTGTGATTGATGAGGGAGCTTCTACGTGTATTATGTCGATTCAATGTTGGAGATCGCTTGGTTCTCCTTCGTTGAACCAATCCCCCACCATCCTTAAGGCCTTTGATGGCCGTGGGTTCCGTCCGTTTGGTATTCTACAAGAATTGCCTATAGGGGTTGAAGGTAAAACCGTTAGTCTGGATGTGGAAGTGGTTGATGCCCCTCTAGACTACAACCTTCTTTTGGGTCGAAGTTGGTCATATGCTATGACAGCGGTCGTTTCATCGGTCTTCAGAGTAATTAAGTTTCCACATAACGGTAAGATCGTGACTATTGATCAGCTGACATACTTTTCATCCGACCCAGCCTCTTCAGAGAGTATCCAGCATGTTGGTAAGACGACAATCCCTTATAGGGACGTTGGTGTAGGTTTAGTTAAGGATTCCGGTTTACTGGGAACTTTTCCTCTCCCTCCACTCAGCGCAGATCCTTCGTTTGCAACCATTCATATGATTACATCAGAAAACATTATTTATGATGATCCTTGGTTCGTCCCATCTGACTCTGAGATAGACTCACTCGGTAATGTTATGCCTTTGAGTCCGTATGAAATTGCTTATGAAGCTCTCATGTCTTTTACCGACTTTCATTCAACCGAGGTCGACCAAATGAATGTGGTCAATGAAGAGTCACTTTTCACCTCACCCTTAGAACGGATAACGTTTCCCGAAGTCGTGTCATCTGACGAACAACTTCGCGAAATCCTAAGTGTAGATGATCTACCATGGGAGGATCTCCATCACAGATCTTCGTTTTTACCTAAGGATGATGCATTTGAAAATGATTTTTCATCTATCTTTACCGCTGAATATGTCAAAGACGCTCAGGATCCAACGAAACATTCTGATTCAGAGTTGAATTTAGGGAATATTTCTCGTACTATTCCCATTGATATTTCAGTGAAGCCCGGAATCGAGGAAAACATTCATATAGGTGCCGCATGTACTGAAGAAGAAATCCAAACTTACAAGGCCCTATTCCAAGAATTCCGCGACGTGTTTGCCTGGTCTTACGAGGAAATGCCAGGAATTGATCCTGCCATTGTTGTTCATGAAATAAAGACCTACCCGGATGCTAAACCCGTCCGGCAACGGTTGCGTCAAATTCACCCTCGAAAAGCGGCTGCGATTAAAGCAGAAGTCGAAAAGCTGTTGAAAGCAGGTTTCATTTATCCGATCCCGTTAACGGATTGGGTATCGAATATTGTTCCAGTCAATAAGAAACAAGGAACAATAAGAATCTGTATCGACTATAGGGATATAAATCGAGCTTGTCCAAAAGACAACTATCCTACGCCTTATATCGATCAAATTATTGATGATTGTGCCGGAAGTGAAATGTTTTCCTTCATGGATGGTTTCTCGGGCTATAATCAAATCAATATTCTACCTGCCGACCAACCAAAAACGGCATTCATTTGTCCATGGGGGACATTTGCTTATTGCAAATTACCTTTTGGGCTTAAGAATGCCGGCGCTACTTTTCAACGGGCGATGTCTTATGCATTTCATGACATCAAGCACATTGTGCAACCCTATCTCGATGATTTGCCTGCTCATTCTTTACATCGAGCTGATCACCTTGTCCACCTACGAGCAATCTTTATGAGGTGTAGGCATTATCGAATTCGGTTGAATCCCCACAAGTGTGTTTTCTGTATAGAAACAGGTCGATTGCTGGGATTTGTTGTTTCAAAAGCCGGCATTCGCGTCGATCCCTCGAAAGTCGAGGCTATCATCAAATTGCCTCCTCCTTCGAGTTTGCGCCAACTCCAAAGTTTGCAAGGGAAAGCGAACTTTTTACGCCGATTCATCCCAAACTACGCCGAGGTCACTAAAGGTTTTACACGGTTGTTGAAACAGAATGCACAATTCTTTTGGGACGAGATTGCCCAACAATCTTTTGATGCACTTAAACACGCGTTGACCCATGCACCGTTGTTGCATCCTCCCAACTACAACCAGGACTACTTCTTATACCTCGCAGCTTCGCATTCCACCATTGGAATGGTGTTAGTTCAAGAAGATGAATTCGGAGCGGAGCATGTGATATATTATCTTAGTAGGACCTTGAATCCCACTGAGCTAAAATATTCGCATGTGGAGAAATTGGCCCTGGCAGCCGTTCAAGCTGTCCAGCGTTTCCGTCACTACATTCTTCTCCGCAAAACTACAGTTATTTCGGATTGCAACCCTATGATTTATATTTTGACAAAACAACTGCTAGGGGGCAAGTACTCTAAATGGATTGTCATCCTGCAAGAGTTCGACTTGGAGTTCGAGAAGTCCAAGTCTAAGAAATCCTTAGTTTTTGCGGAATTGATGTGTGATTTCCCGAGTGCTGACACAGAGACTGTGGCAGAGGAGTCCATTGCGGACGAATCTTTGTTTCTTATCAGTACTGTAGATCCGTGGTACGGGGATATAATCATTTATCTCCAAACCCAAACCTTTCGGCCTGAAGCTTCCAAAGCGGAACGTCGAAAAATTCGGTTTCAATCCCAGCCATACAAAATTATTGGAGATACACTTTATCGCCGGGGGGCAGACTTAGTTTTTCGACGTTGTTTAACTCACGAAGAGGCTGAGAGGGTTTTGAATGATTGTCACTCTGGAGCATGTGGCGGTCATATGTCTGGGTATGCCACAGCTCAGAAGGTGTTGCGCGCTGGCTATTTCTGGCCGTCTATGTTTAAGGATTGTATCATTGCAGTCAGGAAGTGCCACAACTGTCAAGTGTTTGATCGCAAGATGCGCGCTCCACCTGCTCCTCTCCACCCTATAATTGCCGTTGGTCCATTCGCCAAATGGGGTATCGACTTTATTACTTGTAACCCTCACTCGGCCGGGGGGCATGCGTATATCATCCTTGCGGTTGATTATTTTACTAAGTGGGCCGAGGCGATGCCTACATTCGACGCAAGCGGCAAAACAGCTGCAGTTTTCGTATTCAATCATATCATAACTAGGTTTGGTGTCCCACAAGCAATCATTACTGACCATGGGAGCCATTTTCGAAACGTCATGATGACTGAGCTTACAAGCCAGCTTGGTTTGCGCCACGATAGCTCTACTCCTTATTATCCGCAAGCCAACGGTTTGGTTGAGTCTATCAACAAAGTTCTAGTTATCATGATCCGACGAACCATTGGTGTTCATCGGTCGAATTGGCACAACATGTTATTTTCAGCGCTATGGGCATACGGAACCTCAGTGAAAAATTCAACAGGGTTCACTCCTTTCCAGCTAGTTTATGGCTTAGAAGCTGTGTTACCCATTGAATGCGAAATCCCATCACTTCAAATGGCTGTCGAATTACTTCCAGCTACTTCCGAAGAGGAGAAACGTTTATTGTACTTGGCTAAATTAGATGAGACTCGACGTGACGCTACATTGGCAATCGAGACTCACGCGAAACGAATGAAAGCTCAGTATGATAAAAATGTAACCCCTCGAAGTTTTTCGGAAGGAGACCTAGTACTATTATATGATCAAGCTAACGATAAGCTAGGTGCTGGAAAATTCGTTCCCATGTGGCATGGGCCCTACATTGTAAAGCGAAAGCTAGCAAAAGGGGCTTATGAGCTAGTTGACTTTGATGGGGACTCTTTGGGTAAACCCAGAAATGGACTTTACCTAAAGAGGTATTATGCTTAAATGATGGGTATGGAGAAATTTTTAGATAGGTTAGATTTTCTTTCTAGCTAGCAAGTGTGTTAGTTTAGTCAGTGTGCTTAGCTTAGAGAGTGTGGTTTTTCGTCGTTATTCTGGCTTATCTTGGTTTTACTCTTGATATTGCAGATGTCGACGCCTCTCCAAACATACATTGGATTTGCTGATGGTGCTTGTCGTAGTACACGGAACATCTCTTCCGCAGCTTGGGTTATCTATTCGCCCTCTGACGAGTTAGTTTCTATGCATGGGGTAAGCCTCGGTCAAACAACGAACAACATTGCAGAATACAGTGCAGTGATTGAATTATTATCCGAATCTATTTCATTTGGAATTCGACGTTTGATAGTGAGGTTAGATTCTGAACTTGTTGTATTACAGCTTAATAGAGTTTATGCCATTAGGAATCCTGTGTTATTAAGGTTGTTTTTGAGAGTGCGTCTCTTGGAACGTGAATTTGATTACATTGAATATCAACATATTCCAAGGTCTTTGAATACATTAGCAGATGCAATTGCTTCTCGAATGTTGGACAGACATTTACGATAATCATGCAAGTAAATTTAAAAAACATTTCATCACATATGTTAAACAAGATAAGCCGGTAATAGTGATATATATAGATAGAAGTGTGTCAAAAAATATATACATCGTCTTCGATCATAGGTTGAAAACACCTTATGATCGGCAAAATGATAGTACAAAAAGTCAAAATGTCACATGTGACTACAAAAGTGACTAGTCAATCACTGGTGGTGCTCTCTGTATGACACCACTGCGCGGGCTACCTTACGCAAAAATCTCCTAAACGGTCCAGGGACCGCGACTACGAAGCGCTGAAGCCGGGTAGGAATGTCATCCATAGTAGTCTCAGGTATATCTGCCGTGAGACGCTCTAGATCATGCTCCAACTCAGCTAGTACTTCTGCAGCCGCGTCCTGTGGGGCCGGTACCGGTGCAGCTGGATGTAGTCTATCAAAAGGCCGGAGGTTGGCTGGACGCTGTGGACCAACATCTGCATTTTGAAAATTTTACTGTTAGTTTTGAGACGATATATATGAAAAATAAAAAAATACATAATTAGAGAACTTGTGAAAATAAAAGTACCTCTGTCATCCCATTGTTCTCCCGTGGAAGAACCATGTCCGGATCACCTCTAAAATCCACTCCGGCATACGGAAAGTCCTGTATCGAAAAAACCTGGTCCTCTAACCAGTGAAAGTAACTATCTGAGAATCGAACCACTGTCGCACCCTCGTCAGGATGCCGGGCCATCACCGCAACCCATCGTATCAGCTTTGGCTCCCGAGGACCCAAGATATCAACAGTGAGTTGCTGAGGGATCAGCATTGGAACTCTCTCCAAGGCAAAGCTCACGACTAGAGGCCCATATCCAAAAGTCTTTAGTCGTCCGTTCTTTGCCTTGGTCAGTTGGCTCTTCATATGAGCCGACACAGCTTCACACCAGTTGAAAATGGTGCCTTGGTAACAGTCAATTGCCATCCGCATTTGGGATCCGGAAGCAATGTGTAAAGCGGCCGCGCCGCAAATTCTGGTAACCGTGAACGCTATGACTTTGAGTTCAGGCAGAGTGATGTGTTTTATCTCTATGCCTTTCGAATGGCGAGCCCCAGGTGTGCACCACTCGTCGCGGAGACTATCAAGGGATTGGCCACCCGGCCTAGTCCCCGCAAGACTGAGTTGCTCACCTCTGTTCGGCAAGCCAGTGAGAAAGTATACATCCGAGGGCTCTATCTCGAGCTGGTGCCCTCCTATGTAAAAGCATTGTTCTTGAACGTTCCATCGCTCAACCAGCCATTCCAAGAATCTTACCTGGCCCCTCATGCCCGGTATGGTCCAATATTTGTATAATCCGCATGCTCTTAGGGCATCCAGGGAAGGTTGATGATTTATTGCAGCTTCATCATCCTCTACATGCTCTCTTTCTCTCCAATCTAACATGGTTAATGCCTTGCACATCAGAAATAGTCATTAGAAATTGATTTGGGAATTTTTAGATAGTTTTTTGAGGGGGTTGGGGTTTTGAAATGCGCGTTTCACGGAAGACGCACCCCGACTTTACAGCACAGGGCGCCCGGACGCGGATGCCCTGAAGGCGGGCTGCGTCTTCTGACCGTTTTCCTGTATAGGAAAAAGTCGGGGGACGCGGGTCACCCGAAGGGCACCCGCGTCCGCCGAGAGGCGCATTCCAAAACCAAAACCCCCCCAAAAAATGAAACTAAGACCTAAAAATTAATTCTAAACGGATAGAAATGCAGAGTAGGATGTGTAAAATACCTGGATAAGACGGCGTTCGATTCCGACGGTCGGATTTTCCGCAGCGACCACGGGAAGTTTCTTGTCAAAAGCTCCTTTTTCAACCTCAACAGTCAAACGGTAAAAATGACATGGTAAAAGGTCTTTTTATAGGTTTTTTGGATGAATTAGTTCATTTTTTACCATGAAAAGATATTTTTCGATGTATTTTTGCCTATTTTAAACAGGTATGAGTAATGTGTTGCTTTTGTGCAGGACAAAGGGATTTCGAGGGAAATTGTCATTTTTCACAAATAAAAATATCAGAGTCATCTTTTAAGCCCTTTTCTGACTCCTAAAACATGAAAAGATTTCCGAGCGTTTCTTTTACACTCGTTAAAACGGAATTAAAAGACGGTCCCCTTTTAGCTCTTTTCTGACCGCAAAATCAGGAAAAGATTGCCGGGTTTTTGTCGTTTCAAACTCGATAAGGAAATAAAACGACGTGTCCTTGATCACTTTTTACTTTTCAGGTCAACGACACTATTATGAAAGTACTCCTTGGTCGCAAGATCAAGCGGTTCCCCCAGGTATTATTTTATACTTTTTCGGGCTTGAGGGACACAAATATACGAAAAAGTTCAACGTGGAGTCTCCTTTTGTTTTTTCAGACTCTCTAAAAATGAAAAACGCCGAGTTTCTCCTATACTGGGCTCGTTAAACTTTTACAGTAAAGGACCTGTTCAATTACAAACAGGAACGAACCACTCCTTCCTAGGGTTCGAATTTAAACTAGGTTGGACTCATCCGAAGGATGAGCTTATAATCAAGCATATGTTATCCTCCTCAAGCTTGTTAAAAATAAAGAGGTACTTGCCAGAAATGGTGGGGGAAAAGAGAGAAGAATGAACCTGTTTGTTACCTTTTGTCTCAAAAGAAACTTTATTACCACTCTTGAACACGACACTTTTCATTCACCTGGGTTGGGAAATCTTTTACCTCACAGTTGACCAAACCACTTTGAAAGTCTTTAACCGGGTTCCGGGGATTAACTTTGAGTTATTCGTCACCAAGCCATCTGTCGTGTCGTTATGTGTTCAAGAGGTCTGCAAGCAAAACTTTCATCTGCAAAATACTTGTCATCCATTTGACCATCCCTGAGTCAGTCCTTACAGCAACATTTCTTCAACTTGAACAATGATTTCGTGTTGCAGGCTTGCCTGCAACGGGTCGCTTTCTATCGACATCGACACATTATCTAGAAAGATGACTTAGGAATCGACAGTACCTTGAAGTCTGCATGCATCAATGGCAGGTTTCTCGCCTTTGACGTCAGTTTACATCATTGACTTTCGATCAAAGGATTCCGTGAAGTGTTCGACATCAAAACATCTATTCACATTTCACGGGTTGTGCTTGGTACTTTGAGAACCATTGACATTACTGGTGGTCTCTCTCACGCTTGTTAACAGTTTACATCATCGACTGGTAATCAAGTGGTTTCTAACATGTTCGACATCAAATCATTTAATCACATGGCTAGAATCGTACCAATTCGGGAAGTAGAAGTGAAGACCCTGGATCTAGTTTCTACCATCCAGGCTGCGAGGAGTTTTGTATTCATTATCTATGTAGACTAATCATAAACAGATGGCTGCGTCCATACTGTGTCTACAAAAGTCTATAAAAAATGATGTACTGCAAGATCATTCCTGTATCAGAATAGCTAGTCCATTAGTTAAAGTTTTGAATCTGAGTATGGGAATGCCTACCTCAGCGATGATATAATCTTATACATGTATTTTGTGTTGAAAATTGCAGGTTCCAACCAGGTCATCCACAAGACAATCCTTGAAATGATAAAGCGCTTCACCCTTCCTAGAATTACAAAACCCTAATCTATTCCAGGCTTCGCACTTTAGGGGGCAATCTGTTACACTAAAAAATGTCACCATGACTACTTACAGTTAGTATGGCTCAAATCAACAGTCATACTACCCTCTTAGGCAAGTCTTATGCCTCTGCTATCCATCTCAAACTCAAAGAAGAGAGAAAGTCTTGTAAAAAATGTGTTTATCTCTGGGGTCGCAGGTTCTCTCTAGCCTTACCTGCGGGGACGCTCACAATGTTCACAAAAGTTGCGTCCATGGACGCTCTGTATGTTAAGGGACAGGTGCGTCCTTCTGTAAAAGGCAAAATGCGCGAGTTTCATCTTAAAAAAGTTACTTGTGGTTACTTCTAGAACTTTCTAGAGGTCGGTTTGATGAAATGGATGCGCCTCCAGTTGGTTCATGTATCCCTATTAAGGAGGAACTTATCCCATCAATAAGGGAGCTATCCCACCCAAAGAGGGGGATTATCCCATTGATGGTGGACCTGAATAACCTCTTTACAGCACTATAAATAAAGGCATTGAGCCAGAGGGAGGGGAGGTTGGAGCTATACATTTTCTTTGGGTAAATGCTGCAGGAATTAGGACTCCCATTTAGAACCTTGTGAGGAGAGATTGTTTTTGCTTGATTCTACTTGGAAGTGGGTGAGCTTTGTCAAAGTAGAGGAAAACCCTTGATGGACCCTGGGAGGAACTTGCACAACACCAAGGCCAGGTTGTAAGAGTTTCTTTGTTTCGTTATTAATACAAACTGGTTTATTTTTCTCAATAGCTTGTGTTAATGAGTTATTTCATGTGTTCCTTGGTCTGCATGTTGAATATATGTTTTATTATATGAAATGCAAGTGCTTGGTAATTGTTTGATTGTTTGTGGTTGCAGGAATTGACATGAAGGAGGAGCTCATCCGGATCGGCAAGGACGGACTACAACAACAGCGTTTTGGAATAAGGTAAGCCTAAACACTAGTAGTTTTCATGTTTTAAAAGGTATATTTAGAGAAAGATCACTCCATTTTGTCTTGTTTGTCGCTAGAGAGTTTAGACTCCTAGGGAGGTCAGTTGTGTCCGCACAAACGAATTTTTCCGCCACGACACCTACAGCCCAACGCAGGTAGAGACAGTCACCTGATCGGTACACTGGATACATGGCTCTTATGAGCAAGTGTGTTGTGACTGATCCATCCTCTTTCGAGGAAGCTGTGGAGGATCCTGCATGGGTAGACGCCATGGTGGAAGAGTATGATTCTATTGTCAGAAATAGTGCATGGGAGATTGTTCCTAGACCGGAAGGGAAATCAGTGGTAGGTTCGAGATGGATCTACAAAGTTAAGCAGGCAGCTGACGAGAGTGTGGAGAAGTACAAGGCAAGATTTGTTGCCCGAGGCTTTTCACAGATTGAGGGGATCGATTATGAGGAGACCTTTGCACCTGTCGCAAGGTATTCTTCCATACGGACGATTCTTGCTCTCTCAGCGCAGATGGGATGGCACATTCATCAGATGGATGTGAAGACTGCGTTCCTCAACGGAGTCATTGAGGAGGAGGTGTACATTGAGCAACCCGAAGGCTTTGAAGTCTTCAGCAGCGAGTCGCATGTGTGCAGGCTCAAGAGAGCGCTGTATGGGTTGAAGCAAGCACCACGTGCTTGGTACACACGGATAGACAGCTATTTCACAGGACTTGGATTCTCCAAGAGCGAGGCGGATCCGAACCTATACCAGATTGTGGTGGAGGGTAAGTTGCTTATCATTGTACTGTATGTTGATGATTTGATTCTAACGGGTGATGAGCTGTTGATACTGTCATGCAAGAAGGATCTTGCTACAGAGTTTGAGATGAAGGATTTGGGCCTCCTTCACTATTTTCTAGGATTGGAAATATGCCAGCGCAGTGGTGGACTGTTTGTTTCTCAGGGCAAGTATGCTCGGGAGATACTGGAGAAGTTCAACATGCATGGCTGCAAGCCTGTTGATACTCCTCTTCCTGGAGGTTGGAGGAAGGAGGATGCCACTTCGGGAGAAGAAGTGGATGCCACTGTTTATCGACAGTTGGTGGGGTGTATTTGGTCAATACACGACCTGATATATGCTATGCAGTTAACCAGCTTTCACAAGCTATGGTTAAGTCTACCAAGCTCTTCTGGAAGGCGGGCAAGCATGTATTGCGCTACTTGAGAGGCACATCGGGATATGGTTTGTGGTACAGACAGGAGGATGAGGTGAAGCTATGTGGCTTCACGGATGCAGATTGGGCAGGGAGCCCAACAGACAGAAAGAGCACATCAGGAGGGGTCTTCAGTATCGGATCGACAGCAGTTTCTTGGTACAGCAGGAAGCAGAGATCCGTGGCACTCAGTTCAGCGGAGGCCGAGTATATGGCAGCAAGTTTGGCTGCATGCGAGGCTATATGGATGAGGAAGATCCTGGTTGGTTTGTTCGGTTCTCATTTGGATCCTACTGTGATTTACTGTGATAACCAGAGTTGCATTAAACTCTCGGCTAATCCTGTATTTCATGATAGATCTAAACATATTGACATCAGGTACCATCATATCAGAGATTGTGTGCAGCGGAGGATCATGTTACTTTCGTACATTCCAACGGAGGATCAGGATGCTGATATTCTGACGAAGGCTCTCACTAGGAGCAAATTCGAGTACCACCGAGGCAGGATAGGGGTTGCTGATAATCCATATCTTGTCGAGAGGGAGTGTTGAGATTGCAACAAGATGATGGAGCTTAGTGAAAAGAGTCGCCTTCACTAAGTGGGCTCGCAGGCTATTTTTGGCGCAAGTCTATTTTTAGACTATGTCTATTTTTAGACATATGGATCATGTCTATGTTTATGGATGATTGATCAAGTTGGGAAAATAGATGGACTTCTATTTTTAATGAAAGTGTGAGTGATCACAGTGTGAGTGATCAAGTCTATTTTTAGACTGGCTGTCAAAAATAGAAAAGTCAAATATTATTATCTCACAATAATATTTGGACTATAAACTTAATCTTATTCTCTTGGAGCACTTCAGTTTGAGCTACGGAAGTGGCACATGCAGCTGTCAGAAGGAAATTCGTTTTTCTTATGAGTCAGTTGAGTTGTTGCATGCATGACTTCAGTTAGAACTCAAGTGAGTTGAGTTTAGTGGACTGGAGGTACAGTTGATGGAGTTGTGTTCAGTTTAACTTAGTTAAACTGGTTGTAGTTAGTCTAACTGCAGATAGACTAATGATGAGTTGTTAAACTAATTATTAACTCATAATACAACTAAAGAATACATCAGTTAACTCAGTTGCATGTCAGTGCATGTTCAGTTCAACAGGGACAGGTGGTAGAGAATCAGATTGCTATCAGTTGTGACTATAGTTGTGCACCAGATCTTGCACAATCAAAGGATTGAGTATGCCAATGAGTTTGCTCACGTATTTGGCCCGCATTTTAGCCTTTTCTCACGTCCACAAAGAGTGAGTGACTATTTTGCAGGTGAAAATCGAGTTTGGGAAGCAATTCTCATCAGTTTTCAGAGCAGGTATTGAGCAGTGGAGGCAGGCAAGCAGTGGAAGAGATTTGGAGATCAGATCTGAGCTGTATTGTGTGTAACAGAGGTGGAGATACTTGTGAGAAGTATTATTCTGTGTAATGTTACATGACTCAATCATTAATATACAGATAGTGTGGGGTTTTTAGCGAGATGCTTTCCCCGTGATACATACTGTGTTAATGTGTGAATGCTCTTGATGTTTTATTGTTATTGATGCTGCTATATTCTTGATCAACGTAGAGGAGCTTATGTATTGTGTATGTTTTCCACATTAGTACATGATCGGGATAATCTCCATTGAATATGTGTTAAATTATTCAAAATTTCTACATATGACACAGCTGTTTATGAAGTTCATAAGCAATACAAGCTAAGGAGCAGAACTATAAATGTCACACAGCCTGAGAAAACAAAGGATAGCTTGCAGCCCAAGAAGGCTATTGTCATAGAGCCAATTCATAGGACTGATTCAATCACAAATGAAGTAACAGTTGAAGAAATAACTGAAGCATCTCCCTCAAATCAACAACCAATGGCTACATCACCCTTGCAACCTGATCCAATCAATAATTCTCAAAAGATGAGTAAAAGGGATAAGTCTCAAGATCAAAATGAGAATCAAGAAGAAAGCTCCAAGAATTCAATTGAAAAAGAAAAGGTTGTTAACCAGAACACCAAGATCCAATTTAAAAGACCTTTTGACTTAGAAGCTGAAATTGGAAAATTGAAGATAGCCATACCTCTTTCAGAGCTAGCCAAGCATAGCATCTATAAACAACAAATCAAGAAATCCCTTCAACTCACTCACAATAAAGATTATGTCAATGTGTTGGATGACACCCCAGAGCTACTTTTTGGCCCAGAGGTTGATGGAAAGACAGCAGTTACTGGAATCTTACCTTTTTATGTCAGCTTGCATGTTCATGATAAGATATTACATAATGCAATGTTTGACTCAGGCGCCTCTCACAACCTGATGCCCAAATCAGTCATGGAAAGGCTAAATCTGGATATTACCAGACCATATAAGGACCTATTTTCATTTGACTCCAGCCAAGTTAAGTGTTTAGGCCTCATAAAGGATCTATGTGTGTCACTTGTCCAATACCCAAATAAGACAATCTTGATGGATGTTGTAGTTGCTGATATCCCACCCAAGTATGGAATGCTGTTATCAAGATCATGGGGGGCTAAACTCCAAGGTTCCCTGCAATTAGACATGTCATATGCCACCATTTCTGTATTTGGGCAACCAAAGAGGCTATACAGAGAGTCACTCATGAAATACATGGTGAGCAGTGAAGAAAAACCTCAAAATTTCCCTATTTATGCAGTCCATTCAGATATGGATTCCTTTATTCTGTTCAATAATGATGTAAGTCCAATGGAAGAAATATATCATACTTGAACAAGACCTGCATATAAGTGAGGAATCAAGTTCCCAAGAAATCAAGGGCGTGCAATCAAGTAATGAAACTGTTCTAGAAGGCAAACCAGGTGAAAGACAAGAACTCCAACTTATAGTCCCAAGCCATAGAGAAAATGTTGAAAATCCCTTAAATCAAGAGATCCTATGGTTTCTTGAATTTGATGGATCAGTCAACAAATTAGGGGCAGGAGCTGGAGTGTGGATTCATAACAAACAAAGCAATCATGCAGAAGGTCGAGCTTTTAGGCTAAATTTCAGATGTACCAACAATATGGCAGAATATGAGGCTTTACTGTTAGGCCTCAAACTGGTAAAATCATTGCAAGCCACAAAAGTTTCGATCATGGGAGATTCAGACCTTATTATCCAACAAGTGAAAGGCAATTTTGTCACCAATGACAAAAGACTAAGGTCATACCGGTCTGTTGCAATTGAAATGCTCAAAACTTTTAATGAATTTCAAATAACCAAAATAGCTAGAACCCACAACCTTCATGCACACAGTTTAGCTACATTTGCTAGTACATGCAAGATGCCTTTTGAACCTAACCATTGTTTCACAGCTGAGATAAAACACAGACCTTCTGTCCCAAACAATGTTAAAGACTGGCAAGTATTTGAGGATGACACACAAATAAATAATTTCTTAACCTTGCAGCATGAATTTTTAGGCTTGAACATTGATGGTGATTCTGTGAAAGACACACAACCATTGAGTGAACAGGACCAAACAGCAATATCACCCAAAACAGCAAATCAAGTGCTTTGTCCAACAAACTTTGACAAGGAGAAAATACAAGAACTTGAACAATTCCATTTTGATGAAGCAGCTGGAACATAGGCTAAAATCATAGAGCTAAAGGATAACTTTCTACCAACAGGCCTAACCCCATTGGAGGACATTTTTGACTCAAATGATGTCCCTAGGAAACCGAAAATGCAGCCCCTCAATGCTGCCATTGAAGAATGCAACATTGGGACTCCTGAAAAACCCAAAATAATCAAATTGTCTGCATCTTTACCTCCTGACCAGAAGCCTAAATACGTTGACCTCTTTAAAGAGTTCCAAGATGTCTTTGCATGGAGTTATGAGGATTTAAAATCCTATGACACCTCTGTTATCCAACACACCATCCCTCTCAAGCCTAATCAAAAGTCATTCAAGCAAAAATTGAGAAGGATCAATCCTATGCTTCCCCCTTCAATTGAGAAAGAGGTACAAAAAATGTTTAAAGCTGGTATCATAGCACCAATCAGGTTCTCAGACTGGATTTCAAATTTGGTGCCCACAAGAAAGAAAACCGGTGAGATTAGGCTTTGCGTTGATCTAAGGAATTTGAACCAAGTATCCCTCAAAGACAATTATCCCTTACCTAAGATGGATCACATTCTCCAAAGAGTGGTAGGGGTTTCAAGAATATCATTACTTGATGGATTCTTAGGCTTCAATCAGATCCTAGTCCACCCTGATGATCAAGATAAAACAGCATTCACAACCCCATGGGGAACTTTCAAATATGTTAAAATGCCTTTTGGATTGAAAAATGCAGGAGCTACGTTTCAAAGAGCAATGGATATTGCGTTTGCTAAAGAGATTCATGACTTTCTTGTCATTTACTTAGATGATCTCACACCTTTCTCAAAATCTGACCAAGAACACTTAAAACACTTAAGACAAATATTCATAACATGTAGGAAGTATGGGATCTCCTTAAATCCTAAGAAGTCTCTATTTGGTTTGGAAGAAGGTAAGTTGTTAGGTCATATCATTTCAAAGGATGGCATTAGAATTGACCCAGACAGAATACAGGCCATCTTACAAATGCCCCATCCAAGAAACATCAAAGAATTACAAGCCTTCTTGGGAAAGATCAACTTCTTAAGGAGGTTTATCCCAAACTTAGCAGAATTGATCAAATTACTAAACAACATGCTAAAGAAGGATTCAAAGGTAAAATGGACAGTAGAAGCAAATCAAGCTTTTGAAGGTATAAAATTGGCCCTTACCCAAACCCTAGTCCTAACAAATCCTCAATTTGACAGAGAATTTATCATTTTTTCTTTTGCCTCCCAGCATACTATTGTTGTTGTCCTATTGCAGAAAGATGAGCAAGGAAATGAAAAACCTATTGCTTTCTTTAGTAGAGCCCTTAGAGATGCACCTCTGAAATATCAGATCATGGAGAAGCAAGCTTATGCTTTGGTCAAAGCCATCAAAGACTTTAGGATCTACATCTTATACTCGCATGTTATAGCTTATGTACCAAGTCCCATTGTGAAAGACATACTCACTCAAGAAAACTTAGAGGGTAGGAGAGGAAAATGGATTGCTAACATTTTAGAATTTGATATTGAGATAAGACCTACAAAACTGATAAAAGGGCAAGGTTTGGCTAAGTTGATGTCTGAAGAAAATTTTCAAGCCTTGGACATTAACCAACTGGACAATGAATCAGAGCTGGCGACTCCAAAGATCAATGTAGCCTTTGAACAATCCCTGTGGTATTCTGATATTTGTTATATATTTCAAAACCTGTGTGCTCCCCCAGGATTGTCCAGAACCAAATCTAGATTTCTAAAAATGAAAGCTTCAAGATTTTGTGTTATAGATGGTAATTTACTATGGAAAAATCATGAAGGTATACTGCTGAACTGTTTGAATATGGATGAGACTAACAATGTTATGAAAGAAATTCATGCAGGAGATTGTGGTGGACATTTGTACTGGAAGTCCACTGTGGATAAGATACTAAGAGCTGGTTACTATTGGCCTACTCTGTTCTCTGATGTTAAAAAATTTACCACTTCATGTCACAAATGTCAAGTGTTTGAGGGAAAAAGAAAGTTACTACCACTTCCTTTAAAGCCTATTGCAACAGAAAAACCCTTTCAGCAATGGGGCTTGGATTTCATTGGGGAAATTCATCCTTCATCCTCAAGCCAACATAGATGGATCCTAACAGCCACAGATTACTTTACTAAATGGATTGAAGTTGTTCCATGTAGGCAGGAAAATGATTCTACTATCATTCAATTCCTTGAGACTAATATCCTTTCTAGATGTGGTTGTTCTGACAAGATTATAATAGGCAATGCTGCTGCTTTTAGATCCAAGAAGATGGTGAACTTTTGCCACAAATTCCACATTACCTTGGGCCATTCTACTGCATACTATCCTCAAGGCAATGGGTTAGCTGAATCATCTAACAAAAGTCTTATCAACATCATTAAGAAGGTACTAGAAGAGAATAAGAAAAGTTGGCACAAGAAGCTTGTAAATGCCTTATGGGCAGATAGGCTAACAACCAAGAGATCCATAGGGGTCAGCCCATATGAATTGGTTTATTGAATGGAAGCCAAATTCCCTTCATCCTTAGGGATCCCTGTCATGAAACTTCTTCAAGAAAGTCAAGCTGAACCAAATGACATGCAAAGAAGAGTAAACCAAATTATATGTTTGCAGCAAACCAGAGATCAAGTGTATAACAAAGTTCAAATCCTACAAGAGAAGCTGAAGAAAGCCTTTGATAGAAGAACCAAGGCTGAAGACTTCTTTATTGGTGACAAAGTGCTTAAATGGGATTCAAGAAGAGAAGACAAGGGTAAGCATGGCAAGTTTGACTCCCTTTGGAGAGGGCCTTTTGTGATTCAAGCAGCACAAGGAAATAATACTTATTTCTTGGAAAGTCTGGATGGCACTGAAGCTGAAGAGGGCCCTGTAAATGGCCGGATGTTAAAGAACTATTTTGATTACTTTCCATGTATATAGCATGGTTGTTCCCTTGTATATAATCAGTTGTATATACTACTTTCTTTCAGCATGTAAATAGCTCAGTTTGAAAGGTATTGTATATAAGCAGGAAAAGGCTTTTAGTTCAGCAAGTTCCAAAAAGATAGCAGATTCTAGTTTGAAGTCCAAAGAGAAAGTTTTCAAGTTTTGAAGAGAAGTCACAAGTCAAGGCAGTCTAACCTGCTGTTCTTGGTCTTTCAAGAAGAAAAACCATCCCCAAGTGGAGCCACTGTTAGCTACCTATACCAATAGGTTTCATGTTTCATGATTAGCAAGGGAAGTGCCAATATGATCTGATTTGATGATGCAAAGATCTCATATTCTTGTGGAAGACACATATCTACAGTTGGTTGATGTTGCCCCACTTCTGAATGGGTGATCCAACAGTCTAAGCTGGGTCATGCCATGTTTCAATTTTCTGTTGTAGATTAGAGAAAGAAATCTGTCCAAACAGTTCAATCTTGGCAGATAAAGTAGTTAGGTAGAGAATGAAGGTTCCCAACTATTTAATCTGGGGCCTTGGAAGCAATAAGGCTAGCCTTAGATAGAAAATCAAAAGAAAAAGCCAAAGGAAAAGAAAAGGCACATAAGGGTTTGCAAGTCTAAGTGCACCCTCCTTGGAGTAACAAAAAATGCTAGGCAATAGAGTGGGTAGGTATATGGGGTTGCAGAAGCATGATTTCTTTTATGTCACTCGCCCAAGCAAAGGAAAAACATGGTGCCAGTGCAGGTCTCTTATTCAACAGTTTTGCAGCAATACAATGAAGCATGTCTAACTCCCTGATTATCCCCCATTACATTCATTGCTAACATCCCAATACTACCTATTTTCATGGAAGAAGTCAAAGTCTTTTGTTGGTTCTTGTTTCTTTAAGAGCCACATTTCTTGTGTAAAATTCTTTTCATTTTGATCTACTTCCTAACTAAGTTTGTTTCCTTAAAACTTAGGATATTCCCCTCCAAAACTAACTACTAACTCTATCTATACTTAATTCCCTATGTTTCCCTTTCCCTATTACTATAACACCATGGTGTATAAAACCCCAAAAAATGTATATTCCCTCCCCTTTGGCATTATAGCCATATGTCCAAATATTGGACAACCATGCTGAGTCCAAGTCTGAAACCGGATGCTTTGTTCGAAGTCAGGAATTAAATTGATCTCTGGTCAGTCTAATAACCTAAACCCTACCCCTTTTCCCTCTACAACCCTCTGAAATGATTTACCCACTTTATTTTGCAAGCAGCCTTGTAAAAACCCACTATTACTCCTAACCCGCGCTATTTGCAAAATACACTAAAAAACCCATTTTTCCGCTTTATCCAAAGTTTTGGTGCAATGCGCGTTTGAATGCAAGAGCCTTGTAAAAACCCACAAATCCGCCAAAGTTCCAAAGTCCCCGCTGGGCGCGCACTTCAAGAAAAAACAATAAAATATTCCAGCCCCGCTATCGTATTGTCCTTGTTACATAGTAATTTATCACTGCCTTCCTGTCAGTCACCCTGCTGTGTCCAGGAGTTACAATCACTAAGTGTTTGATCCCTGAACTGGCTTAAAAACCCATTTTTCCAAAGTTTTGTGCATCAGCGCGTCTGTTCCTAAAATAACCGCGATGACCAGCGCCCCACAGTGTATTTCGTGCGCTGCCATCGCGGAAGAACATCACTTTTCCGCGATGACGCACAGCGCGGCTTTCGCGTGTCCTTCCGCGCTGACATGACTTGTTCAGTTATTGTTATGTGCTGACAGCGCGGCAGTATCCATATAATCCGCGCTGATCCAGTTTGGGCGAATTTGTTCAAACAACCAGCCTTCCAGATCTCTCCAGGCTTGGTTGTTAGCTTTGTGAATATCGACTCCCTTCTATGGCATGTCTGTTCGACCCTTTGCAACTACTCCCCTTGAAGATAAGCTCATCCTTCCACCTTTTTAGGAGACTCCTTCTCCTATATAAACTTCCACCATTACCATGAGCAGCTGGTTAGAAAATAGCTAGACTTAGCTTGGATTATACAAGAGCTTGTAGTGCTCAGATTGCTGCTATAGGTGTGGTGTGTTAGGAGTGGAAGTGATTGATTGCTTTGGGAAGTTTGTTTGTGACATTTGTGTGAGAGAGAGAGAGTTGTTTGTCTTGGGAGAACCATCCTCAAAGGTGAATGCTTGAGATACATGCTGACTGATCCCTCCTGAGAAGTTTACCGACGTCAGAACATTTGGTTGTACTCTTCTCTATTCTGATTAATAATAGATGACTGCTATTATTGTTCCATTCTCGTTTGTTTATGCAATGGATAAATGTGAATTATGTCTTTTCTGACTGGCATATAGTTACTTTTACTAGATTTCACGCTTGCGTTTGCTTTCCCTTCGTGTGTGCAGGTGTCCGTTCGCGGGGATCGCGGAAGACTATGACCAGCTGAAGCGAAGGAGCAAGGGAAACATCCCCTCGACAAACGACAGCGCAGGAATCCAAGTAGGTGCTCTTTACTTCTTGTCTAATTGTAACTAGGAACATGCGTGGCAGCATTGTGTGATTGTTGCTAGACCCCTATTGGGCTAGTAGGGATCGCCTCTATCCGTAGAGGGGATTTACCTTCTCAACAATTTGGCGACTCCGCTGGGGATCAGCCTTTTTGTCTCTTGAGTCCATCTTTGTGTTTGAATTTGATTGCTCTCTTTTTGAAATTGGGGATTAATTATCAATCTTTTGCGTTTTCTGGGTTGATATGGAAGTGCCCCTGTTTGATTGAAAGATTGGCTGTTTTGATTTGGGAGTTTTGATTTGCCTGTCACTATTTTTGAGCTCCATCGCGGATTTAATTTTAACAGTCGCGCTGAAAATCGGATCATCGCGGAAAAGACGTGTATATCCGCGATGTCAGCGCAACTTTCTAGCTTAATTCCGCGCTGACTGTGTTTTTCTAGCTTAATTCCTCGCTGACTCTGATTTTCTGAGATCATCTCGGTTTTTGGGGCAAAAGTCGCGCTGACAGCTCGGGTGGCCTGTGTAAAAGTTGCGCTGACCCTTGATCATCTCGGGTGCTCAGTGTAAAACTTGCGCTGATTCCTAAAAGTTGTTTTTATAACTTTATCTCCTGAATTCATCAATCTTTCTTATCCCCTGTTGTTTCTTGTCCCTCATTAGCTTGTTTTGATTGCTTTTGGTTAAGGGACGCTCTCTCTTTGATTTCATTCAAGTGAGTCTTGTGACCATGTGACCTAGCCCTTTAGAAGTTTCATCGAGAAACCATTTGCTTGGGTTACTTGTCTATTCAAGGTTCATCCACAACCCTCTTATTGATTTGCTTGAGGCTTTTCCACTGCTTATTGCTGGTTGATTTTTAGTGTCGATTATTGAACCACCTTTTTATGTTGATTCGATTTCTTCACTACCAAGCATAGATTACGATTGTTTGGATCGATCAGTTCACATTCGCTTCCTCCTTGTTACAATCCTTGCTTGTCTTGACGAGCTTAGATTACATAGCTCGTGCAGACCTTTGTTTTCCTTTGATTTGGAAGCTTTGGTTGAATGTTTAGGGAACTTTGTGTGCTTTCATTAAGTAGTTTACTTGGTGTTCCGGTTCCTCCAAATTATTTTAGATGCTTTGTGTCACTGAAAGAAAATCAAACTAGTGGCTTTGCTTTTAAAAAATCGAAAAGGAAAAGAATGTTTCATTGATTTGCATTTTCAAAAGAAAAAGTTTCCTTTCCTCGCTTTTAGTTGCATTAGGCTGTTTGATTGATTGTGTTCGTTTTGTTTGATTGAAATCTCTTTACCTTTCCATAGCTAGAATTCATCGAACAAAATGATTCTCGTTGACATGTAGTTTGCATCTAGGTAATTGTGAGAGAACATACGATAGGACCTGAAATCGAAACTTAATCTCAAGATCAACTATAAAATGAACCGAATGAATCTAAAAACGCATTGGAACTAAACGCAAATATCTAGAGGTCTAGGTTAGAGACGTGTTCCGGCGTCTTTAAACATAGTCACTGTTGTTTCACATTAGGTTGGGTGATTCCTCCTTCTGTGACTCGATAGTGGTCTAACACGGACTGCGCTCCCACGTACCGTCGCGTATATAGGGAGACCCCACTAGGCTTTTATCCTTTATCCATAGGAAGCCGAGTCGGCCGCCCTACGATTCGCAATGCAGTGAACACAGCATTCACGAAGATCGACCACCCGTACCCTAAAAAGTATTCTGTGGTTTTGCGAAAAGTTTGGCACACCCTCTACCTAGAGTTCCAGAGCAGTCACTTTTGATCCTTTTCGGACTCGCTAAACGAAAAGGTGCCTGTGAGCGTCTTGTCACTTCGTGCTCATTAAACATTCGAAGGAGACTGGAGTCATCTTTTCCTCCTTTTCTCGACTCCTGAAATATGAAAAGGTCAAGTTTGGTTCTTGTGTCTTAAAATTTATTCGGCCACGATAACATTCCCTGTTAGATCTTGTGTGCGTTAGCTTGAGTAGGTTTCGTTTTCATTTGCTATGGCAACTTTTCCAGGATTCACTAACCCAGGTTCCCCCTCTGATGGGAACCCAGGACAATTCCCTCCTCTTGGGAATGTTGGTGCTCCGTATATGGCGACGTTGTCCCTACCAGGGTTAACTGTCGGGTTGCCTGTGTGGTTGTTTTCAACCTCTTTGGTCCCTACCGTATCGGCTGTTAGTCCGTCAGTCCCTCCACCTGAACGACATCATGTTGATCCAAAGGTGGATCTCTCCCCTTCGACGCCTACTTCTACGTCGTCCTCTTCCACTTCGCCTGGTGAAAGTCTCGATTCGCATAACCAGGTGGCTAAGAAGAAGAAGAGGAAGTCCAAGAAGAAGAAGTCTCCTAAGGGAGAGTCTACACACACAGTCCCCCTCTCAAGTCCAGCTATCCACTCCAGTACACCTGAAGTCGGGTCACCTTCTGCCCCTCCGCGGAAGGTCAAGTTTCCTTGTCGATTATGCAAGGAGGACCATCTCCTTCGTGATTGTCCTGGCATTCCCAGGGTATTAGAGGTTTGGTCTCACGATCCGGCCCGCCCTTCATCGTCCACTGATGATCATGGTGATGCTACCTCATCAGTTGGGAATGGTAAGGAGAAAGGGAAGTTTCGAATCCCCTGTCGACTTTGTGAAGGCAAACATCCCCTTCACCTTTGTCCACTCATGGATAAAGCCTCTGTTGTGTTGGAAAGTCTTGCTGCTCCTCCGAATCCATTTCCCGCTGGTTATCAGCGTCTTTCTACAGCTGTAGATCACGCCCCTGTTCACAAAGAGATCGCTTCAGATTCTCCTATTGTCCAGGCCCTTCTTCCCGAACCTGGCTGTTCCCAGCCTGTTCCAGACCCGCCATTGGTCGGAAAGGGTGTTGACTCGAGTTCACCTCCTCTCAAGCACTCTGTTTCGGAAGAGCAAAATTCTCACATTCTTCTCGTCTCCTCAGATTCTCCTGAGCTTGATAAAGGTTCTCCTGAAACCTCTCCGGAGAATTTAGATTCGGTTCTTTCCGAGCAGGGGGGCAACCATATGGTTCCCCCACCAAGTAGTTCGGTCATTTCCTTTGATTGGAGTCGTTTGACTGCCCCTCCCCTTCCATCCCATGTGCCTTTCTGGGTCACCGCCTATGCTTGCAATAAGGCGCTGCCCGGCACTGTGTTAGACGAAGGAGCATCGGTTAGTCTTATGCCCGTTACTACTTGGCGAGCTTTGGGTTCCCCATCGCTTGTACCTGTCGCACCGCATCTCACCGCGTTTGACGGAGGAACGAGTCAGCCATTAGGGATCCTTCCACAATTTCCTATTACTTTGGGAGGCAAGACTGTCTATATAGACATCTCAGTTACCCAAGGTTCTTTAGACTTCAGTCTTCTCCTTGGTCGTGATTATGTGTATGCCATGGGAGCCCTTGTTTCTTCACTTTTCCGTGTGGTTTGTTTTCCACACGATGGAAGAATCATGACATTCGATCAATTATCGTTCGTTCGTCCACAAGCCCCTCCGGCGCACTCCTCCTTCCCTCCTGGTTTTCATCCACAAGTTGCATCTGCCTCACCGCAAATCAACTACGTGGCCACCCAACCCGTGCCCGTACCCAGTGACGACACCATCGTACATCGTGTCCTGGGGGCATTAGGTCCTGATTTCCAAGATGTTGGACTCCCCTCCGGAGCCACTTTCTTGGGGGCCTCCACTTCCCGTTCATTATGATGAAGTCCATTCTGAGCACAGTTCCTTGTCTTGTGTCAAGCTCGCTAAAAAATGAAACACGACGTTTGGAGCATAGTTCTTTTCCGGTGTCAAGCTCCTTAAAAAATGAAACTGGGTCTGGTTGGAGCACAGTTCTTTTCCGGTGTCAAGCTCCTTAAAAAATGAAACTGGGTCTGGATGGAGCATAGTTCTTTTCCGGTGTCAAGCTCCTTAAAAAATGAAACTAGGTCTGGTTGGAGCATAGTTCCTTTCCGGTGTCAAGCTCCTTAAAAGATGAAACCAGGTCTGATGGAGCATAGTTCGCTTTCCTGTGTCAAGCTCCTTAAAAAAATGAAACTAGGTGTCGGAGCATAGTTCCTGATCTTGTGTCAAGCTCGTTAAAACATGAAACAAGGGTTATGAGGATAGTTCTTTTACTGTGTCAACCTCATTAAAAAAAGAAACACTTCCCTTTCCAGATCGAGTCTTTTGATTAAGATCTCGTAAAATACAAGTCGAGTCTTTCATAGATCTCGAGAGTGAACCTTCATTCCATCCACTTTGTTGAATGCAATGAAGCTTGGGGGGCATGTACCTCGATTTTCATTATTATGCTGGGGGCATGCGAACTTATAACAAGCATAGTTTTTCGTTTCAAGCTTGTGTAAACATGAAACCGAATCCAAGCAAAGTTCTCCATGGTTCAAGCTTGTGTAAAAATGAACCCATACCCGATTTCCAAGCAAAGTTCTCCATGGTTCAAGCTTGTGTAAAAATGAACCCATACCCGATTTACATCTCGTGATTGCCATTTTTATCCGCTGAATTCTGCTAGATGAGCCTTGGTTGTTTCATTCCATCGCCACCATCTCTTTGGCCGATTATATGCTCTCACTTGGTTGTTTATCCTTTCCTGAGGAACCGCAGCGATGAGTGGTTTTATTAGCCAGCCTCTTGACCACTACATGTTTTGAGCAGTTCCACCATTGCCGGAACCAATTACTACCCTTTATACCACTCGTTCCTCTAGGATGAGTCACCTTTAAGCTCTTTTCTGACTCATAAAATATGAAAAGATTGTCGAGTATTTTTCCCTTTTTGACTCGTTAAAGAGAATAAAAATGGAGGTCTGCTTTAAGCTCTTTTCTGACCGTTTAAAGATGAAAAGATTGCCGAGTCCCCCTCTCGACTCGTTAAAAAATGAGAGGCGGTCACTTTTAAAGCTCTTTTTTCGACCGTTTAAACTAAAAAGATTGCCGGGTGTTTGTCGTTTCGCACTCGTTATTGGCTCCAAAACGACGTACTTCTGACCGCTTTTTTACTTTTTCGGGTCAAAGTTACTATTCACGAAAAGTACTCCTCGATCGTAATGGTCGGGCGGTTCTTTCGAGCATTGTTTTATACTTTTTCGGGCTCGAGAGACACAACTGTACGAAAAAGGACCCCCCTGGAGTCTCCTTTTCCGCATTCTTTTCAGACTCTCGAAACAAGAAAAGAAGCCGAGTTTTTCCTTTGTCAGGCTCGTTAAACACTCAATGACATCGGATATGGTCAACATGACACACACCAAGCATATGTTACCCCCGTCAAGCTTGTCATCCAAAAATAATCGGGGTACCTGCCTGCAAAGGTGGGGAAAATGGAACTTTGATTACAGTCGTCTCGGCAGTACGTCGCTCTTGAACATGGCACTCCGCTGTTTCGTGTCTGGGTGGGGTCATCTCATCTCGTTTTCACTAGCCTCCATGGGTTTGGGACATCCTATTTGACCTCTCATCTGTTCATTGCCATCATCATCCTACCCGCTGCTCATTTGATGTCAAGTGCTGCCAAATCCGTTACAGTGCCGTTATGTGTTCAAGAGAAGTTGTCCTCTGCCACAAAGCAATCTCGTTCGCTATCTCATCACAAATTATTAATACCTCTGTCTCGTGTCGATGATGTGGGAATCATCATGGCCCACCTTCGATCAAAGCCACTTCTCGTCGACTTCAACTCATTATCCGAGAAAGTGACTTAGAGACTCCTTCCAGGTGCCTTGGAGCCTGCATGCCTCAATGGCAGGTTCCTCGTGTTCGACGCAAGGTTTACATCATTGACCTGCGATCGAATGATTCCGTGGGTGTTCGACACCAGCTCATTGATTCACACGCTACGGATTGTACCTATAGTACCTTGAGGGCCATTGTCATTATTGGTGGTACCTCTCGCGTCTGTTAACGGTTCTCATCATTGGCCGGTAATCAGACGATGTTCATACATGTTCGACTCCAACCCCTGTATTCACATGTTTGAACTTGTACTCTATTCGGGTCGAGATGGAGCGCAAGACCCTGGATCCTTGCTCACTGTGGTCCAGGTTGCGATTTTGTGGATAATCATTACATGACTCATTGATGGATGGCTGCGCCCATACCTGAGTCTTCATGGATGGCTGCGACCATACCTTATCATTATTATGGTCTCTTTAGCTGGGTGGCTGCGTCCATACCATAGACCAGTCTCGCATGTCTTTTGGATGGCTGCGCCCATGCCTAGACTGCGTGTATGTGATTGTCAGAGATTTTTCGGTACTTCCTGGTGGTGTTCCAGTTCGGCGTGTGTTGTAAAGCATTTCACCCCTCCCACTCTCTCGGTCTTCATGCTTTAGGGGGCATCTGTTACACAGTAATTTATCACTGCCTTCCTGTCAGTCACCCTGCTGTGTCCAGGAGTTACAATCACTAAGTGTTTGATCCCTGAACTGGCTTAAAAACCCATTTTTCCAAAGTTTTGTGCATCAGCGCGTCTGTTCCTAAAATAACCGCGATGACCAGCGCCCCACAGTGTATTTCGTGCGCTGCCATCGCGGAAGAACATCACTTTTCCGCGATGACGCACAGCGCGGCTTTCGCGTGTCCTTCCACGCTGACATGACTTGTTCAGTTATTGTTATGTGCTGACAGCGCGGCAGTATCCATATAATCCGTGCTGATCCAGTTTGGGCGAATTTGTTCAAACAACCAGCCTTCCAGATCTCTCCAGGCTTGGTTGTTAGCTTTGTGAATATCGACTCCCTTCTATGGCATGTCTGTTCGACCCTTTGCAACTACTCCCCTTGAAGATAAGCTCATCCTTCCACCTTTTTAGGAGACTCCTTCTCCTATATAAACTTCCACCATTACCATGAGCAGCTGGTTAGAAAATAGCTAGACTTAGCTTGGATTATACAAGAGCTTGTAGTGCTCAGATTGCTGCTATAGGTGTGGTGTGTTAGGAGTGGAAGTGATTGATTGCTTTGGGAAGTTTGTTTGTGACATTTGTGTGAGAGAGAGAGAGTTGTTTGTCTTGGGAGAACCATCCTCAAAGGTGAATGCTTGAGATACATGCTGACTGATCCCTCCTGAGAAGTTTACCGACGTCAGAACATTTGGTTGTACTCTTCTCTATTCTGATTAATAATAGATGACTGCTATTATTGTTCCATTCTCGTTTGTTTATGCAATGGATAAATGTGAATTATGTCTTTTCTGACTGGCATATAGTTACTTTTACTAGATTTCACGCTTGCGTTTGCTTTCCCTTCGTGTGTGCAGGTGTCCGTTCGCGGGGATCGCGGAAGACTATGACCAGCTGAAGCGAAGGAGCAAGGGAAACATCCCCTCGACAAACGACAGCGCAGGAATCCAAGTAGGTGCTCTTTACTTCTTGTCTAATTGTAACTAGGAACATGCGTGGCAGCATTGTGTGATTGTTGCTAGACCCCTATTGGGCTAGTAGGGATCGCCTCTATCCGTAGAGGGGATTGTACCTATAGTACCTTGAGGGCCATTGTCATTATTGGTGGTACCTCTCGCGTCTGTTAACGGTTCTCATCATTGGCCGGTAATCAGACGATGTTCATACATGTTCGACTCCAACCCCTGTATTCACATGTTTGAACTTGTACTCTATTCGGGTCGAGATGGAGCGCAAGACCCTAGATCCTTGCTCACTGTGGTCCAGGTTGCGATTTTGTGGATAATCATTACATGACTCATTGATGGATGGCTGCGCCCATACCTGAGTCTTCATGGATGGCTGCGACCATACCTTATCATTATTATGGTCTCTTTAGCTGGGTGGCTGCGTCCATACCATAGACCAGTCTCGCATGTCTTTTGGATGGCTGCGCCCATGCCTAGACTGCGTGTATGTGATTGTCAGAGATTTTTCGGTACTTCCTGGTGGTGTTCCAGTTCGGCGTGTGTTGTAAAGCATTTCACCCCTCCCACTCTCTCGGTCTTCATGCTTTAGGGGGCATCTGTTACACAGTAATTTATCACTGCCTTCCTGTCAGTCACCCTGCTGTGTCCAGGAGTTACAATCACTAAGTGTTTGATCCCTGAACTGGCTTAAAAACCCATTTTTCCAAAGTTTTGTGCATCAGCGCGTCTGTTCCTAAAATAACCGCGATGACCAGCGCCCCACAGTGTATTTCGTGCGCTGCCATCGCGGAAGAACATCACTTTTCCGCGATGACGCACAGCGCGGCTTTCGCGTGTCCTTCCGCGCTGACATGACTTGTTCAGTTATTGTTATGTGCTGACAGCGCGGCAGTATCCATATAATCCGCGCTGATCCAGTTTGGGCGAATTTGTTCAAACAACCAGCCTTCCAGATCTCTCCAGGCTTGGTTGTTAGCTTTGTGAATATCGACTCCCTTCTATGGCATGTCTGTTCGACCCTTTGCAACTACTCCCCTTGAAGATAAGCTCATCCTTCCACCTTTTTAGGAGACTCCTTCTCCTATATAAACTTCCACCATTACCATGAGCAGCTGGTTAGAAAATAGCTAGACTTAGCTTGGATTATACAAGAGCTTGTAGTGCTCAGATTGCTGCTATAGGTGTGGTGTGTTAGGAGTGGAAGTGATTGATTGCTTTGGGAAGTTTGTTTGTGACATTTGTGTGAGAGAGAGAGAGTTGTTTGTCTTGGGAGAACCATCCTCAAAGGTGAATGCTTGAGATACATGCTGACTGATCCCTCCTGAGAAGTTTACCGACGTCAGAACATTTGGTTGTACTCTTCTCCATTCTGATTAATAATAGATGACTGCTATTATTGTTCCATTCTCGTTTGTTTATGCAATGGATAAATGTGAATTATGTCTTTTCTGACTGGCATATAGTTACTTTTACTAGATTTCACGCTTGCGTTTGCTTTCCCTTCGTGTGTGCAGGTGTCCGTTCGCGGGGATCGCGGAAGACTATGACCAGCTGAAGCGAAGGAGCAAGGGAAACATCCCCTCGACAAACGACAGCGCAGGAATCCAAGTAGGTGCTCTTTACTTCTTGTCTAATTGTAACTAGGAACATGCGTGGCAGCATTGTGTGATTGTTGCTAGACCCCTATTGGGCTAGTAGGGATCGCCTCTATCCGTAGAGGGGATTTACCTTCTCAACAGTCCTTGCTTTTTATCGACCCGTCGACCGTTGGATTTGGGCTTTCCCATCCAACGGCCCACATCCATATCGGGTCGCCCCCAATGACCGGACGTTACCTCCCGAGAAAGTGTCAGAGGGTGACGTCAGGCCTCTGCCACGCGTCGCTCCCAAATCTTATCGGGAGGCCGCCTACCAATACCACCACCGTACCATAAGCGATCTGATGGAACCGCTTACCACCCTTTGTATACCACCTGCCCACGTCACCGCTACGTCATTCCCACGTCATGCCACTCAGCGCCGCGTCAGCACCCGGCCTGCCACTGCTCCGACCTGTCCGCCACCTCACCAGTCCCCGTGGACCACTCGCAGGCCGCCACGTCACCTTTCCGTACCCGACCACACCCGTTGACGTCATGCTGACGTCATCCAAAAAAAACGCCAATAACCCAAAAAGTCCATATTTTCGCCAAAATTCGTGTTTTTTGTCACTTTTACCTAAAAGAACTATTGCTTCTCTCTGCATGCAAATTACGACCATTCCGTCGCCAACTTGCAGAAATCGATCCAAAGACCGTGGGCGCTTCCAATCCACCTGCATTTGTAACCATTGCCGGCAATTTACCAGGTATTTATCCAAATCATTCCCTCCGCGCCTGGTTTTGTCCATAATTCCCCGAAGCTAGCTTAAAAAGAGTGAAAAACAGTGTATTTACCAGCAAATCCCCGGTGACCAGCATTCATTTTCAGTTGTAGGGTCGAAATTCACCTGCACAGTCAACATTTAGCCAAGTTTTCATAAAACTTACAGTCAGTCCGCGCATTCATGGACTTAAAACCTGAGCTGCACTAATTCACTGGGAAAACAGTGTTACTAGTCCCAGCATTTGCTCACTCAATTCTCTTTGGAGCATTTCAATTGCTCTCACCACAATTTACCCCGTTTTCCCCTGCAATTTTCCTTACTCTTGCAAAAAATACCCCTCTGTGTTGCTCTGTCCAGTAACACAAGTTCTAGTACAAATCAGAGTTCTAATTAGCCATGGAAACACCAGTAGCATTAAATGTTCCACCACTAAATGCCCCACACAGAGAGCTAGAGTGGAAACCCCTGGGTGATAAAGATTATCAGATGACAGAGACATTCTCAATAAATTCCAAGTTTAACATTCATATGCTAAATGAGTTGAAGGCCCAGCACCTCAGTGGAGCTGATATTTTAGGGATTTGGGACTCCAATTTGCCCATTTTCAACCTTCCTCAAGTCAATGTCCTTCCAGACTTGATCCATAGATGTGGCGACAACTATGATCCATGTCAAAGAGCTGTTCTCAGCCCCTTAGGATCAATTCTATTCCATATAACCCCTGAGGCCATAAATGAGATGTTGCACTTTCACACTGCAAAGCCACTAACTCCTCTTTCCATGATGGACTTGTTAAAGAAAGGGGGCAAGCTGTCCAGTGCCCAGATCATCAAGATTAATCAATTATTTGTTCAGCCAAGCTCTGAAGCTGTGAGAACACCTCCTATTGGAAATCCATATCTCAATGACTTGGGAAAAATGCTTGTGGACTTGATCAGTTATGTCCTAGGGTACAAGGGATGTGAGGATGTTGATGACACCATTATGGCCATGCTGTCCATTTTTTCCCCTAGAATGCCTCCTGCTGTGCACTATGATTATGCTGCATACATCGCCAATAAGATTAATGAGCAATTGATGAATATAGAAAGGGAAAAGGTGTTTAGATACACTTCATACAACTATCACTTGTTCTTGTTTTACTAGCCTGACAGTTTCCCTATTCCTCTCAAGAAGCTTGATGCTCAGGGAAACCCAAGG
The DNA here is from genome assembly GCA_031772625.1 of Pinus tabuliformis. Lineage (NCBI taxonomy): Eukaryota > Viridiplantae > Streptophyta > Pinopsida > Pinales > Pinaceae > Pinus > Pinus tabuliformis. The sequence goes on along the minus strand of CM062804.1, from coordinate 1,539,600,382 downwards.
TATGTGGTATTTTGGACTTCAGTTTTTCATCACACCTCCTGTTCACCATACACCTATTGTGAATTCATAGACCTTTTTATCCATCCAGCTATGACCTTGTTATTGGGTGTCCCTCCTCCAAGATTGACCAATGAGATGCAAAGGATTCTCCACCTCTCAAAGGCCTACAGCATTGGGGATTGGTACTTTTACCAACACCACACAGTAATCAGAATATATGGCTGTGAGTTGGCCCCATATAGGCTGCCAAGATATGTACCTATGAGACTCTTTGCCTTAGAATACTTCAGGTAGTTTGGAAATGCAGACCATGTCCATTTCCACAGCAAAAACAAGAAGGTGCAACTTAAAGTCAGGAACCAGCTAGGCCCATTTCTTTACAACAAAAAGGAAGAAGGATGGAAGGAAGCAGATAGCATCCTAGAGCACCTCCAATTGCAAACCAGTTTCCGCTGGGTACCTTATGACCCTAATCATTTCATTTCTGTCAGGAGGGTAAAATATAAATTGGGTAGCTATGATCACATCAGATTGCCTCATATTAAGAAATATGCCAATATGTTAAGTTGGAAAGAGGGCACTCTAGAAGAGGCAATTACTAGAGAGAAAATGCTACAAAGACAGGCAAAGAATCTTGAGAAAGAAGCTGACTTGGAAACTTGTGGACAGGTTTCCTCTTCTCATCAAAGGCAACTTGGAGCGGCTGCCTCATCCTCTACAGTCCACCAACAAGTAGCTAAAACTGCTCATCAGGTATCAAGCAAGGGTAAAGAAAAGCAGATGGAGCAGGAACAACCACCCCCTACAGCAGAACAGCAAAAAGAGCAGCCAATGCAGCAAGAAGAAACAGCTGAGGCCCCAAAATCCAAAGAGCAGCAGGCTCAAGAAATTGTGCCTCCTAGGCAAGAAACGACAGTGGAGGCCTCGGTGCTCCAAACTCCAAAAAATGAGGAAAAAAGTAGGAAGAGGGATAGAGAGTAGGAGACTCCCCTAACCACATCCACAAATCAAGGGGAGAAAAGACAGAGAATAAATCCCCTTTCAGAAGAAGAGATGCCTATTGGGCAATCCTTAGGCATGGGCCCACCAAGCATGGAGGCATCTGCCAGTTCCTTTCAGCAGGAACAAGAAAAAACCCTTGGAGGAGAGGTCAGCTCCTCAAGTCACCAAAGGAGAGCTGAAACAGGCATCAAGCAACAATTCATTGACATCAAAAAGAGAAATGAGCCACTCAGGCTCCAACTCTATAATCAATTGCTTAAAATGGCCCCTACAAACCAGCAGAGGCTTATGTCAGCTTATGACATAACAGAGGGGAAAATGACCATGAGTCATTTCATGCCAACCATGTTGCAGCCACAGTCAGCTGCAGACTATATAAGGACCAACCTTGAAGTTCTTGCAAAAGACATCCACCCAATGGATCAAATAGAACTTCACAAGCAAACGGGTGAGATGGTGTATTCGACACTTCTTGGCACATAGGTTGGAAAATAGCCTGAACAATACAACTGCCCAACTTGAGTTGGAGAAGGCATCCTCTCAGGCCAAAGATAACAGGATTAGGTCTTTGGAGGATATAATCATAGAGCTTGGGCATGACCCAAAGGACCCCAAAGCTATACAAGCGCTGCTTAAAGAAAGAGATGCAGATATTGCAGCCTTAAGAAAGATGGTAAAGCTCCCAGCAACCCTTCACCCTCAAACACAAGAGGTTGCCCAGCGAAGGCAGGACCAAGATGTAGCAGCCATGCTAATATCACTCCATAAGAAACTGGTATAGACAGAGGGAAAATTGGTAGAAATAGAGGCTGCATTACAGGCAGCCCTACAACAGAAAGAAGGAAGACAAACATCTCAACCCCCTCAGCAAGTAATCAACCTTGAGGAACCCCCTCAAAGTGTCACTCCTCCCACAGGGCAGACAGTGGAGACAGCTCCATCAACATCGGCACCAACACCAACATCAGAGCAGGCTCCAAGCCTTGACATGTAGAAGTTGATGAATGAGATTCAAGTCCTAGAAGCCCAGATGGCAGAGCTGAATGAAGCCAAGGAAAAGATAGCTACTCTTAATGAAAAATATGACAAATCCAAACAAAGTGTAGCTGAAAAAGGAAGAGAAATAAAAGCTCTTAAGGAGAAGATAAAGGAGCTAGAGAAAGAGCTCACTCTTGACAAGGTGGTGGCTGAGGTCAAAAAAGTTTTATGGGCCAATATTGGCCAATCAATAGCAGATTAATGGCAGTACATAGAGACTATTCATGAGCAGATGGATCTCATCAGCAGGGCTTACAAGGAAATTCAAAAGGTAAGGGCATCTCTTGGAAACATGCCTGAGATAGCCAACAGGATGATCAACGTCCTCAACAACCGTACAGGCTCTCAGCTGACAGCCATGGGTATCTCTGGTAGAACTGACACCATATTATTGATAAAAAGAGTGCTCACTTTGAGAAGCCTGGTGCGAACATTGGATATAAGATGCCAGGAAATGCAAACAGAAGTAAATAAATTTGTGGAAAAATTCACAGTATTGCATAACAGAGGCCTTCACAGCTTACTGAACAGCGCAGGAAGGCTACTATCACATGAGAACTATGCAAAAAGGGTAAATGCATTTGCCACCAATCAGATCACTGCAGGATCAAGCACTCCAGAGGAAGTAGGGCCTGCATCTGGGCAGAGCCTTTATGAAAAAGTGGAGAATTTGTTTTTTATTATGAATGAGATCAGGCATTTGTTCGAGGTGCCTCCAAATTTCTACAAATATACAGAGGCAAATGAAACCTTAGGTGTAATTTTGAGACATCAATTGCCTACACAGGAATGATGGACCAGCATGATACAGTTATTACTGTAAACAACCGGCTTTCATCAAGTTTTTTCATCAAAATGCAAGTCATCATGTTCAGAAAATTTGATGCATTCAGTATGACTGGAAAAGACTGGGCTAAGCCAACTCAGCAGACAGATTCGGCCACCATAGCAACACTGACAGCTACAGGTGAAAAGGCCGAGAACTCTACAGTATGACAGAGCCATAAAGACACATCATTCAGCATTAATGCAGAATGCTCAACTGACTCAGTGGCCTCTAAAGGTCAAAAAGACTTCTGATAGAATTAAAGAGCATTCATTTTGTATTTAGAGTAGCAATAACTTCCTTATCTGCTATTTTCAAAGTTGTTGAACGTATTTATTAATCAAATGACTCAGCGGTTTAGATATTTTTGTAAAAACTGATTGTATATATTCCCCCTCGCACAAGCTTGCAGGGGTTGTTGATTTTCTCTTCAAGAGATCCTAGGCTGCGAATGTTCAGAGTTTTAATACAAAAAGCTGATGGAATTTCCAAAGTTCTGTGTTGTCTGATGCGTTATGGCGTGTTTGCTAAATGCTACAGGATTCCTGCGTATTTCATGGCACAATAAGTTTTCTTTAACCTCTTCGTTATGTTTTTTATTTCCTTCATAATCCATTCATGTTCTATGTTTCACAGTTTAATGGCAAAGAAAAAGAATAGTTTCAGGATTTATTCATAGAATACCCTGGACTCAATCTATGCTGTTATGAATGTTTTCCTCAGTTATAGTTATAAGAGTGTGATTCTTAATTGCCGCACCTTCATACTGTACCTTTCACAGTGATTATTGTTCAGGAATTCAAACCTGCTCCTGGGCAATACATCTCTTTCTCACACCACCAGCTTAGTGGAAAATTCTTAATTGCCTTCCATTGGTTAAACATACTTCATCACCTCAATTTCAAGTTTGTTTCATGAAATATTTAAACGGCCCTGCAGTTTCAACAATCCCACTTAAACATCTCAAACAGCTTGTAACCACAGACTCCATTGCCCAATGCACTAAAACTATCTGAAGATATCATCTTAGGTACTGAAAGACATCATTCAACCAAAATATAAAGCCAAAACCCCCACCTCATAGCTAGCCTAAGATCCCCAACAACATAGTGAAAAATCATAAGAGAGAGCCCTCTCTGATTACAGGTTGGCTAGAACCTGTAATCCAAAGCTTGGTTAGTGGTTACCCCGACCGTATTCCCTCAGGAGTCAAAGGGAACAACCTGGGTGTTAACACTAGCTATAGGGAAAATGTGCTTAAGACATTAATAAATATTATTTACTATCACTTATTGTTTATTATATTCCCAAATGAAGGACTTGGAAAAATTGACCTTAGACTCTTAATACATGTATGACTAGAACATCTCAGAATGCCATTTGTTGCTAAATATAAATGATGAATGAGGAAAGTTTGAAGGGGAAGTTAAAGACAATATGTTGATCTCTCACAAGAACTATTATCTGTAACTTAGAGGAATTAATGAGAAATAAATCATAGAAAATATGCTGGTATTTCACAGAAACTACTATCTATAACTTGGAAAGGAAGTGAGGACTTTAAGTATAGGAGCGCTCTTTAAGGGATTTTACCCTATAGCTTCATTACTACACCTAAAAATAAGAAAACATTGCATGACACATGATAGCGAAACTGACAAATTATATGTAACAAATCCTAGAAACTTCTAGTTGTTTCATTGATCAATGATGTTATCAGGAATACAGTGGCCTAGTTCTCCAAAATTCCTACCCTTTCTTAGTAAAATTTCCCCTTGTTATACATTGTAGAACAGTTGTTGATCTCTACAACTACCCAAATTATTTAACTATTTCTCTAACTATATGAATTAAAACTATTAAAAAACTTTTACAGAGGTATAAAAACACCTCAAAGAGCATAAAACAAAAAGCAACTAAACAATAACAATAACCGCCGGCCTTTTGACTCTGTTAATTTGCTACCAAAATCCTTTGAATGTGCCTCAACGATAATCAATCTGCTTTAATCGTAAAAACTGTGTTTAACTTGTGTATAATCTGGCTTACGCATGTATCAGGTGCATTTCAATTGGCCAAAACAGTAAGAAATTTGACCAACTGCCCTCTTCCTTAAATCTGGCTTTAACACTAATTTTTCTATTTACATAGCAAAATCAACGCAAAACAGGTAAAACGGAACTAAAATGGAATTAACCCATTTAATAAACCCATTGGATCCAGCTATCTAGCACTGCGTTAACTTCCCCTTATAAATCACAATCGGTGCTTATAAATGGTGTAATAGCCCAAATATTGATGACCTACGATATGGCAGACCCGATGGAAGAATTAACCAAAATGAATGTAATATCGGGTCCAACCATTGCAAATCGCAATCGACGTTTATCAACATATATGTATAAAGGCGGACCAGTCAGACTTTAAAATGTGATATATATACATTCAGGTCCGGCCCTTATCGTATATCGCGATCGATGCTCTCATACATATAATATATGTTGTCTTACGGACCCATTGCAATTATAAAAAAATAATGTATGTTTTTCGGGTCCAGCCCGCAATCACAAATCACAATTCGCAGTGTTTAATGTTCATTTTTTAGCGGTGTAGCAGACCCGCCACTTTATAAATCACAGTGTATAAATTTCAGGTTCGGTGTTAATATTTAACACTTCTTTCCCTTTTTAAAACCCAATATTTTCTTCATTTCTCTTACATTTTGATTTTTGATATACTTATATATATACATATCTCTCCATATATGCATATAGCTCCATATAACCTTTTATATCCGATTCCTTTGCATTTCTCCCTTTAGCGATGTCGATATATAACAAACACAATATTTCATTTCTTTTAGACTTTTTCGGTAAGGGTAAAGGATATAAAGGATTTTTATAACTCCTAATAGTGATATAACTGATAAATAAACCTCAAGCCCAATATAAGCTACAACATGTTTCATGATGAGTACACTTCCCATTTGTCAACATTTTGGCACTTGGGGATGTGGAATAGGAAGTGAACAGGAGGTGTGACAAAATATTGTGTAACAGATGCACCCTAAAGCATGAAGGAAGAACAGGGAGTGATGAGTGAAATGTGTTACAAGTTAAGGCAGGGACCAAGATAACACTGTTAGGAGACCTGCAAATCAATCATATACATATACATATTTGACATCTCTAATATAAAAATGCCTAGTGATATATCTTTGGATAGGCACCTAATAATACATGAATCCATGGCATGGACATAGCCATCCAAATAGAAGGGATCATGTGCATGGATCCATGGTATGGACGCAACCATCTGAATAAAAATGATAATATATATGGACCCACGGTATGGTCGCAACCATCCATACAATCATGAATAAATCATAACTCCATGCAACCTGGATTTTATCAGATGGAATCTAGGGTCTTCAACTCTGTTCTGATCTGATAAATGTATGAATTCTAGCATGTGAATATATGTGTCGAAGTCTAACATGATAGAAAACCACCTAATTACCAGTTCATGATGTAAACCGTTAATAGGCATGAGAGAAACCACCAATAATTCCAATGGTTCACAAGGTACAATAGCACAATCCAGGGGTGTGAATAATGAAGTTGAAGTTGAACACCCATAGAATCATTTGATATAATGCAAATGATGTGAACCTGTTGTTGAATGAGAAGAACTTTCGATTGAGGCATGCAAGCTCCAAGGTATTGGAAGGGAGTTTCTAGATCATATTCTCGGACAATGAGCTAAAGTCGACAGGAAGTGATGCATCGAAAGGGGGCCATAATGTATCCAAAATCATTGACATGAAATGAAAAATGTATTAAAGTAGATAAGTTTGATTCAGGACTATGGCAAAAAGGTCAGACATTGTATAAGCGGTAAAAGACTACAGATGGAAGTTCTCTTCAACATATCGATGACGTGACTCTGGAGTTTGGTAGCATTTGAATCAACACAGGATCAAAGGTCATAATGAAAATGTGGTATAATCATATAAAAGGAAAAATGTGTTTTCCAAACCTAGGAAGGCAAGTGATGAAGTGAGGATAACCCAAACCTGACATGAGAAATATATGAGTGTCACGTTCAAGAGTGACATGCTGCCTTTACAAAAAATACAAGAGATGTTCACTTTCATTTTTCCTCCACTATTTCTAGTGAGTACCCTATTATTTTTTATCACAAGGTTGAAGGGGATAACATATTCTCTCCATATAAGTTCATCATTCGAATGAATCTATCCTCATAAGTTTAACAAGCCTTAGGAAGGAGAAAATCAGCCTTGTCACAGTGACAAGTCCTCCATCATGTTATGTTTTATGAGTCTAACGGAGGGGTAACTCAACATATTTTTCATGTTTATAGAGTTTGAAAAAAGGCGAAAAAAGAAACTACAAAGGTCCCTTTTCATAAAGAGTCTCTTGATCCGAAAAGGTAGAAAACGATATCCAAGAGAACCACTTAGCCATGTTTGACTAAGGTATTCCTTTCTCATACAATAGTCCATCTTGGTCCAAAAAATGGTTAAAATTATACTAAGTAGATGTCATTTCATTTACTTTAATGAGTTCAAAATGAAAAGTGCTCAATGATATTTTCATGTTTTGAGAGTTAGAAAAGAGCTTAAAGATGACTGCAGGGAGTTCATTTTTCATTTATTTTTGATGAGTCCAAAAAGGTGATAAAATAAAAATCATTGAATCAGTCACCATTAGCATCTACCATGACCTTTCGCTACACAAGTGAAACACACATTATCCATTTCGAGGAAAATACTAAAATATAAGTGAAATATGCCCTAATTTGGTAAAAATATCTTTTAAAAACTTATGAAAACTCAAAAAAGTAGAACATTTTTACCATTTTACCATTTTGTAAATCAAAGATCACTCCTATTTTCCCCTGATCTTAAGGCGAGGAGTGCGAGAAATCTAGGACACCATTCTTCAATCCGTTTGCTATAAGTAAGAGATCTATCCCTTCTCTTCAGTATGATTGTGATTTTATGCATTTTCATCCATAGGATAGGCAGTAAGGAGGGCTTGAAATTTTTTTATCCCAAGCGTAATCAACACGGGTTTTACCCATCAGACCCATGTTTCTCACCCTATGGTCAACTATGTCAGCACATTGGAAGTGCAAAAAAGAATACAGGCAAATGCGCTAGCACAAAGTTATAAAATATTTGAAAAATCCTCCATGTTTAATGATTAATTTCTGAATTTGTTTCCATAGATGCTCATGAAAAGTTGTTTAATGGATGTTCCATAGGTGAATCAATGAAAAATGGTGATTGAATGGGAAGAGAGAGGGCATGAGGTAGAAGATCATGAGGCAGCCCAAGACCCAAATTACATAGCTGCCCTTCGAGAATGTGTGTTACTGAAATTCTTTTGGTTTCCTCAGATTAGGGGCCAGGTTGAATTACTATAGAATTTGATTGGTTGGTGGAATTTGGATCACAAATTGTTTATGATTGGGGACCAAGAACTTGAGATAGATGTTACAGAAATATATTTTATTACAGGCTTGTCCAGAAGGGGACAACAGATTCACGTGTCCAGTTCTCGTACTATAGGGTAAAGTACGAATATGCTGATTGCGAGACATTGTATAGGCACTCGGAAAAATCGGTGTGGGAAGATAGACATAAAGACCATCATCAATATCCCACTAAGAAAAATTTTCCATACTATGGCTCGAGTAGATGGGGATTAGTCTTTGTATGAAGCAACAAAGTCTCATTTCTATTATGCCATTGATTATCTAAGTTCCCCTTTTTTTCACTGGTGTGAAGGATTGTTGGTCAATATGAAGAGCCAACTCATAAAATTCAAGTCAAGAAAGCTGAAATAGTTTGGCTATGGATCTATCTTAGTGACGTTCTTCCTGGAATGTGTACAATTGTTCAGATATTAGTGGATATAAGTGGATGCACCAGTGCCTAGAGATCCACAGTTGCTGACGTGGGGTGAATTGATGCCTCGACAGGGAGGCGGTCAACAAATGTCATTTCCTCTAGCATTTTTTGGATGGATGTGACAACAACTAATCATGGTAGATTATTGGCTGTAATCTAGCATGGATTTCCAAGGAGATTCTAACCTTCCACTTCCAACTAGTACATAGTGGACCAACAGAGGTAAATTTTATTTTTAAATTTTTGGAATTTTTTTATTTTTTTTAGATATGTGTACAAATATTTGACACTTGTGATTTTTTCATATGTTTGACCAGGGAGATCTCCATGGGTTTCTATGATAGCCATGCGAGTGGCACAACAAATAGAATATTCTCCTTATGAAGAGGGAGTGAACCCGATCATAGAGGTGGAAAGTAACCTGGAAGTCTTTACAAAAGGAATTCCAGAATACGAGTCTATTGATGAGGTACCACTGTGATATCAGAGGCATATTGTAGTGGTTCCCGCTAGATTGTGTCGATTTATGAACCGAGTCATTAGATTTTTTTTGTGCTACCACAAGAACAACAATGGTGGATAGTTGTCTGTAGTTTTCATTTTCCATACTTATGCATGCTTGAGAAGCCATGTGTCTCAGGACATTGATTTTGATATTTTGAGGTAATAAACTTTTTGCAAACACTATCTATCTATCTATATATATATATATATATATATATATATATATATATATATATATATATATATATATATATATATATATATATATATATATATATATATATATATATATATATATAATACATGTTTTCTTGTTTACTATTCCTACTATGTGATGGCTTTTGTTTTACATATGTCGCAAATGTCTATCTAATACATAATTAGCCAATGTATCTATTAATGTGTTCAAATGGCTTAGAATATGTTGATAAGTCATATAATCAAAGTCTCACTCCAAGAGATGAACTCGCAAATACATTCTCAAAATCTGAGGGTTTCTAACTGAATATTGTCTGTTAAGTTGTAGTACAATGAGCTCTGAATCCATATTAACAAATAACTCTCTAATGCCAAAAGCAATATCTTCTAAAAAACCCTCGATAACCACACTATTTTCGACAATGTTATTAGTAGTATGACTTAAACATATGCCTTGTAAATTCACTAACTCACCATTAGGGTCATAGATTTGGCATGCGGTGGAAGATATATTCCATGTACTATGATAAGCACCATCATGGAAAATGACATAAAGGTTTTACGACATTTGCAGACCAAGTAGAACACATGGTAAGCAGAGGAAAACACATTTTCAAAAGCAAACAAACACACCAAAAATGATTATACACTAATGTACAGGTATCTATGTGAAATTGAGGCACATAAATTTTCAGACAGAGCTCATTTTAGGACTTGGGTAATTGATCGAAAGAGAGTAAAATCATAGATTTGTTGGGTGTGGAGCCTAATTATCTTCTATATTCAAAGGTATCACCACATTGGATCCCAGTTCGAAATGGGGGCGGCAACGCTGCCCGTAAAATATTCACTGCAGGGGGGGTCCAGGGGGGGCGGCTGCGACCTTTGGGAGCCTCCCCCTGGTGGGGGATTTCGGGGGCAGCGCCCCTGAAGCTAAAAACAGCTGTAAAATTACCTTGTAAAAGTATAGTAATTTCTAGTCAATCTGGGTCGTTCATTAGGCGGATGATCTAATGGTAGAACTTATGTTTAGTTTAGGGTTTTTGCCCTAGAAGGAAACCCCTCTCTTTGTATGAGGGCATTGTATTTGAGGCTGGGTGATAGATGTGTATTCTGTGAGCGGGAAATAGAGAGGTGAGACTGTGAGAGAAAACATAGGATATTACAATGGATCTGCTGTAGGTTGTGTCTCTTCATTTTACTAGATAATAGAAAGGAAGGACTGGCTGTTCGGGGTGGACGTGGCCCAAACTGGGTGAACCACGTATATCTGTGTCTCTCTTGTTTTATGCGTTTTCTGTGTTTATATCTCTGCAATATTTTATGTGTTCTATTGCTCCATAATATATAATTTCTAACAAGATTTATTGTTGGCATGACATGTAAGAATCTACGTGTCTAATTAGTGGAATCATACACAATAATGACAATGCCCCCATGTCCCCTGGGCAAGTGAGAGTTACGAGTCAGAAAATTAATGCCCCATTGTGAAAATGGGTGATTGATAAAAACTCGATGAAAGCGTCTCATGAAGGATGAGGCAAAAATCTTAAGCTCATCGTGATAAAAAGATGCCCCCGACTGAAACATTTTGACAATCTCAGGTTGGTCAGAGATGCCACTGGGCAAGGTAGCCATAATGTTTCCCATGCGCTCTTCAGACAATGCATTGCAGTCGAAAATTGGTCTTTGAAGTGGATGAGTCATTACATAAAAAAAAAGGGTTTCTAGACAAGAAGAAATCTCACCAAGGTTTGGAAGAAATGAGGAACAACGATGGACATCATTCTAGGGAGTTTACTCTAGAGACATAATGTTGGGTAAAATACTGAGACGGGGGGTGAATCACTATTTTCAAATCAATGACATTTTCTTTTCATATTCATATTTCCATATGTGTCTTTAGTGAAAGGAACTCATGTGTGTACACGACTATTATTAAGACAACTAGTGTACACCTAGTAAACTTATGATTTAGTTAATTCATCATATGTTTATCTTCATCCAATGCATCAGTACTTTACTAAACATTAGATAAACAATAACCATGTGTTCTAATAACAAAATAAACCATCACACATAAGAAACACACATGAACACCACAATTTATGGTGGAAACCCAATGTGGGAGAAACCCACCTGCTGCTGTTGTCTCTATCTTCTTATTAATATAAAGAAAAGCTTGTTTACAATCTTGTATTAGCACAGACTTGTACCAGTACGCAGGTACCTATTTCTGGGAAAACTAGTGTCCATTCAGAGCTGTAGAGAGTACCAACCTCAGTCTTCGCTTGGCTCCTTACTTGTTTCCTCTCCCCTTTGATAGAGCTTCACCACTCGCTTCTCACTTGTCCCGCTTCAAAGAACACATGTAGAGTCAAAGCAGCAAAATACCATCAAAGCATAGAGATCTATAACCATAAACAATGTAGAATCATATGTACATTAACCATACAAATGCAAACACAAATACAAGATTCAGAAATATACAAGTATATGGAGGAAAACTCAAATAGCTTTATTGATAGAAGTAGTAGAAGAGAGGATTACAACCCAACTATCTGATCCAGCATCATCCTCCCAGCATGAAAGCCCTCTTCACCTCATGAAAAGCTAGATCACCCAAAAATACAATGTCTCAAAGAGAAAACCAATAGCACTTTCTTACAAATTATAAAATTCCAACCTTTTGATCTCTAGGATGAGAGATCCATATATAGATGTTTGCAGGGGAGTGAGTCAGCTTCTAGGATTTTGATTAGTGTCATTTCACTGATAGTTCTTGGTTCCACTTGGATATTTCATGATCTCTTACTCATCCCTGGGCGAATTCAGAGAGGCAAGTGTCACATGAGTAGTTTCTATAAGATTCTCTGATTTTCCACCTAAAAAAATGCATCTGCCATTTGTCTACTCTTCCTAATCGCACCCTATAGAAGGGCTCTTTAGTATGCATCGCACCCTTTGTGTGCTGCAGGTGAGATGCATCACACCCTCAGCATGGAGCAGTCTATATGGTCCAGTTTTGACCAGCTCTGAGCAGTTGTTTAGGTAGAACTTCTGGGAAATGATGTAATTAGTTGACCTTGATCCTTTAGGGTATGAAACAACACTTTTAGGGGTTTGAGAGCCCTTGGTTTATTGACATATGTGATTGGGGTTGTAGTGCCCAAATATGTCTATAACAGTTGCCCCCTAAAGTATGAGATCGTAAATATACTGATGTTGGGTGAAATGCTTTATCATGAGGATCTGAGGTTTTTCGAGTTGGAAGGTGACATGTAATAAGATAAAATACAATACATTATCTTCATAATATTTTCATGATCTAGCTGAGGCGGGCACTCCCATGCTCAACTTTATAAATTCATTTTCATGTACATAGGACAGACAACTGTCTGTGTGGTAGACTGATGATTCTAGTAGAGCCATCATCCCTTAGCTTGGATGATTATCTGTGCAGCTATGGTGTACATTTGATGTCTTTATTTTCCTAGATATATCGTAGCCTAGATGGATGAAACTAGATCCGGGGTCTTCAAACTCATTCAATCTTCACCCAAAGTACAAGTCAATCCATGTGAAAAGATGTTCTAATGTCGAACATGGAAAGACATCACCTGATTACCAGCCAATGATGTAAGCTATTAACATGCGCAAGAGGAATCACCGATAATGATAATGACCCTCAAGGTACTGTAGTACAATTCACATGGTGTGAGTACATGAGTCTATGTCGAACACCATGCAAAATCTTTCGGTCGAAGGCCATTGATGTAAACCTGTTGCCAGAAGTGAGAAACTTTCCATTGAGGCATGCAAGCTTCAAAGTACTGAAAGGGTTGTTCCTAAGTCAACTTCTTGGATAATGAGCTGATGTCGATAAGAAGTGACCCATCATAGGAGGGCCTTAATGAATCCCACATCTATGACACGGAATGGAGCAAATGATTTTGTGGAGGTGAAAACGATCTGATGATACAAGGTTCAGGGTGGCAGTCATGAAAGAATGGAGCGTGAAAGTATTGCAGCAGATGAAGCATTAGCTAGGTTGGTGAATTCTCTGAGTGACCTCTCTTGAACATATCGGAGACATTGGAATGGATTGGTAGTGTTAACCCCAAAATGGATGGTACGGAGGACCAATGGTGATATGACCGATGAATGGAATAACCCAACTCGACTCAATCATGGTGATGGAGTGAAAGTGTCATGTTCAAGAGTGACCTACTACCAATGAAGTTCTTCAAGTTTTCTTCCCCCTTTCCCCAGTCATTGTTGACCAGTACCTCTTTATTTTTGTCAAGCTTGAGGAGGATAACATATGCTTGTTCTATAATTTTCCCTTCGGGAAAACCTATCGCTATGTTTTAGTGAGCCTAGTGATAGTGAAACTCACTCTTGTATGTATGGACAAGTTTGTTTCTATTGTTTTAACAAGTTCAACGACAAAGAAAACTCGGTCCTTTTCAGTTTTAGAGAGTCTGAAAGGAGATGGAAAGGAAACTCCAGTAGTCATTTTTTGTAGTATAATCCCTTAAGTCTGAAAAAGTATAAAATAATATGAAAGGGATGACTTTTCCGATCACTTTAGCGAACCGAAAAATAAAAGCGCTCGATCATTTTGTGTAATGATTCCTCAAGTCCAAAAAGATTAAAATATAGAGGAGGGATGGCACTTCCAATCACTTTAACGAGTTGGAGAGACCAATTGCTCGACAATATTTTCATATTTTACGAATCTAAAAAGAGCTTAAAGGAGACTCGTTTTTGAGGAACGAGTGATGTTTTCAGGTAGCAACTGGTTCTAGGTAAGGTTTGGAACTTTTCAATCATGGCAGTATAAAGAAGGTGACTAATAGAATCACTCATCACAGTTTTTCCTCAAAAGGGCAAACAATCAAGTGGAGGCGTATGATCAACTAAAAAGTGGAGGTGGTGGTAAGAACATGACTAAGGCTCAAAAATCTGATAGCAATGCGATCACAAAGGTTATTTACCAAAAGGCGGGTTCATTTTTTAATGGGCTTGAACTCTGGAGGAACATATGCTCATTGCTAGGTTTATTTTTTAACGAGCTTGAACTTCACGTAAACCTGTTCGTGCCAGTCGTATAATAAGGATGTCTCTCATTAGTAGGTTCATTTTTCAGGGAGCTTGCCCCATGCTAAACTTTGCTCTGAGCCTTTTGTATGCAAGCTAGGAATGACCAACTACTGTCCTAAGGGTTAAAGAACTACTGAGGTTAGGTAGGATCGTTTCCTGATGGGAAACATTTCCTTTGCTTTGCCATTGCCATTGGTCCTGGTAGAGGTGAATGGTGGATCATACCAATCACCTAACTTAAGCAGTTGAAGTTAGTAAAACTACGGGGTTAGAGTTACGCTGGTCAATTTTCACTTGTGTAAAAATGGTTTGCATGCCCCCCAGGTATAAAGAGAAGTAGAGTTTCTAGGTTACCATATGGAAGTTTTTTCATTAAAGCAAGGTTGTTTCATCCACGTAGTAGCCAAAAGACTTCCCTAGATTTGTCCATCGAAATAGACAAAAGTTAATGGTGGGAGCTTCCAATCACATAACCTTCAACAAGGAAATCTTATTCCAGACTGATCCCATTTTCCTAAATGGACGGGTGTGTCAGACTAGTCATATATCCTACGAGGAAACCTACCTTATATCTGGAGTTTTCCTGCCGAAGCAGACCAGGGCACATGCCCCCTGGGTTTAGTCACATTCACCGAATCACTTGCACTCATCAGGTGGACAAACTGGAGGTTGATGAGACATTCCTTGTACAAAAAGACCATTTAGGGATGGCATTTGACTAGTATCCATGTTTGAACCGGGGAATGAAAGCTGGTCTATGAGCTGGACCATTCTGCCTCCATACAGGAAACACATCGACCGAAAGAGTGAGGAAACAATAGCTCCCATGTTGTAAATGTGGTCACGCACAAGGAGTAGATTGTAATCTAGAGGCCCTTGGATTACCATCACATTCAGATGAATGATTTTCCTTCTCAAAGTTATAGGCAAATTTGCAAGGATCCCTAATGGTCGACTAGTTCCTTCATTGAAGCCTGACAGATTTTGAATCTCAAGAAAAAGCGATGGCAAACCAAGCGCTTTCCAAGAAGTTGAGAAAAGGATACCCACAGAAGCCCCTTCATATATAATACCAGCCATGATCATTCTATAAGCTTGTACTATGATTCGGAATGGTACATTAGATGGTAGGCGAGGTCTTTCTAGTAGATTCCAATCAAAGGAAACAACTAGATTGCTTGGAGGAGGGACTGAATAAATGGTCGAATGAATCTCTTGAACTGAGGAACTTCCCTCCTGTGGTAGAGGAATGGGTAGATTTCCCCCATGTTCATCAGATTCTGTGTTAACAAAAAGAATCTGAATGATGTCGTTCTCATTCTCTTTGGAGACTGTATCATTTGAAGATGGACTTTCTAAAGAAAAAATTGGGTCGACTATTATCTCGACTTGTTGACTTTGGTCCAATGTGGACTCAAAAGGTTTATCTTCAATGATAGGAATTTCGATCAACAAAAGAGGTGTGTCAGTCAGATTTTCAACTAGCGATGGACATGGCAAGATTTTCTTGTATCCAGGAGGAAGTCGCTGCGGTGAGACAGGACGGTTATCCAAGAATCTTTTATCTTCATCCAGGAAAGGGAAATGGTGGAGGGCATGATCGCCTTCACACAGCCTACAAGGAAATTTAAATCTTCCTTTTTTCCCATTGACTTCATTTTCACTAGTTGATGGTGTACTCTCAACATGATCGACAGAGGTTGAAGACACCAGATGGTGCAAGTGGGGAGACCAGTCTCTCAAGATCCGCGGGATGCAGGGGAAATCTCGATGATAGTGGTCTCCCTTGCATATTACACACAGAGATTTGGGTTTGGATGGTGCAGTGTGTGGATTTTCGCCAGACGATGCATGGTTTCCCCCTTTCGCCATTGGCTTTTTATTCCTCTTCTCCTTCCCTTACTTCTTCTTCTCAGTTACTTGGTTTTTAGTGTTACTAGTTTCAGCAAGCGAAGAAGAAGGAGGAGACGGAGAGACAAGAAAAGTGGAAGGTGGGGGAGCAACTTAAGTATAATCAGGTTGCTGATATGATTGCTAAGGATTTACAGTATTTTGAATGACAGAGGTCGAGAATAGCCATACTGGTAGGCTAATTTTGAGTCCTGGAAGGGACAATGTAGCCATGTGTGGAGCACCAACATCTCCCCAAGAGGAGAAAGGACTAGGATTCCCCCCAAGGGGAAATCCTTGATTGGTGGACTCCATTTTCTCAACCTAAGACCAATGAGGGAATAGTGATGTTATTACAAATTAAATGAATTGTATGATGCTTTGACACAACTTTCTTTTTCAATTGTTAAGAGTTGAGAAAAATCTAAATATGACTCTAGTCGCCTTCAATTTTTAATGAGCCTAAAGTGACAAGTGCTCAGATGGACCTTTTCTTTTAAGGAGTCTGAAAAGGAACGAAAGTGACTACTCTGGAAATATAGACAGAGGGATTACCAAGCCAATCGCAAAACTGCAATATACACCTTGGTGGTAAATTATAGAGAAATTACCGAGGACTTTATGTATGGCAATCAATCTTCCCAAATGCTGTGTTTAGTGCATTTCGATCGATAGGGTGGCAGACACAGCTTCCTAAGGATAAAGGATGTCAACCTATTGTGGTCTCCCAATATATACTCAACAGTACATGGGAGCACAATTCTGTAATGGCACTTGTCATATGAAAGAGGAGGAATCACCCAACCTACGATGAAAACAATAGTTACCAGGCTTTACGACGCCGGAATATGTCTCTAGCCTAGACTTCTAGATGTTGTGCATTAGGTTCCAAAGCATTTTTATGTTCATTGATGTTTATTTATAGTTAATATTTCTTAAGAAGTTTTCCTTTCAAGGTTCACCACGTGATGTAGATGTACAACTTCTAAATGTGCAATCTAAAATGATAAACAATTGTTTATTTTCTTTTAGCAATGAAAATCCTAGCTACTAAGGAAAGAAATATATGGTTCTTTCAACATAAAGCAGAGAGCACAAACTAAATGCACTTTTCCTAAATAAATTTCTGCATGCAGTCTAAATTCAAATGCACATGATTGTATTTGTTTTTTAGTTCCTTTAATGTGAGAATGACAAAAAGAAAACTAAGTACAAATCTAAACTACTTTTCTTCAAAGCGACACTTTAACAATTTCTTTTCAAAAACGAAAGGAAGACTAAGATGACACTTTCTCTTTCAAATGGGAAACTTTTTTCGACACTTTAAAGAATTGATAATTCAAATCAAATACAATGGCAAAAGTGTAATCGACTATCTAAAAGAGGAGGACTTTACGACACTCTTTTCCTTGACTGAAAACGACAGTTGCGAAACTTTCAAATCAAATGATGACAGTTCGATTAAGCTACTGTTTGCAAAGGAGGACTGTAAATGATGAAAAATACATAAAAAAACATTCACAATTCCTTATCAATGGAGGTTGAATAATGTGAAGGAAGAAGGTTTCAACAGTGATATACTGATCATAGATAGCAAAACTATTGAATAGAGCTGAAAACAATGAATAAAAAACCAAAATCTAGAGGCAAAAATAGTCTCATTCAATCATCGCACCTATCCTTAAGGAAAAAAGGGATGCATCTCACCTGCGGCACACAGGAGGTGCAATGCATCCAGACTGCCAATGAGAGATAGTGCAATGGTCTAGGGAGGAGACTGAGCTTGGTTTTCACCCATAGTTTGCAGCTAAGTTTAGGGATTTAGGCTGAGCTTATGATAGACAGTAAACACAAAGTATAGGGGCTGATCTAATGAGGTTATTGAGCTATCACCAAGGCACTTAGATGTTTGCAAGTCAGATGTTCAGTTCATAAACCAACCCAAAGATTGACTGAAGCAGCATTGATGTACATTGCAGTTGCATAGCAAAAGCAGTTCGAAGGCTAGTTGGCTTAACTTCAGGTTCCGTCTGTAGTTTATAAAGCAAAAAACAGTAACAAACAAACAAACTATTCGCTCCCTAGTGGATTCACCATTTTGTTTCCAGGAAAACTAGTGTCCATTCAGAGCTGCTAGTCCCACTAAGACGGAAGCTATCTTAGAAACAAACAATTCTAAGTAACTTGTGTTTTCCTTTACTAGAGATAGATGAGAGAGAAGTAGAGAGTACCAACCTCAGTCTTTCGCTTGGCTCCTTACTTGTTTCCTCTCCCCTTTAATAGAGCTTCACCACTCACTTCTCACTTGTCCCACTTCAAAGAACACCTGTAGAGTCAAAGTAGCAAAATACCATCAAAGAATAGATATCTATAACCATAAACAATGTAGAATCAGATGTATATTAACCATACAAATGCATACACAAATACATGATTAAGAAATATACAAGTATATGGAGGAAAATGCAAATAGCTTTATTGATAGAAGTAGTAGAAGAGAGGGTTACAACCTAGCTGTTTGATCCAGCATCATCCTCCCAGCATGAAAGCCATCTTCACCTCATGAAAAGCTAGATCACCCAACAAGACAATGTCTCAAAGAGAAAACTAATAACACTTCCTTACAAATTACAAAATTCTAGCCTTTTGATCTCTACGATGAGGGATCTATATATATATATATATATATATATATATATATATATATATATATATATATATATATATACACACACACACACACACACACACACACACACACACACATATATATATATATATATGTTTGCAGAGGAGTGATTCAGCTTCTAGGATTTTGATTAGTGTCATTTCACTGATAGTTCTTGGTTCCACTTGGAGATTTCATGATCTCTTGCTCATCCCTTGGCGAATTCAGAGAGGCAAGTGTCGCATGAGCAGTTTCTAGAATATTCTTTGAGTTTCCACCTAGTAAACTACCTCTTCCATTTGTCTACTCTCCCTCATCGCACCCTGCAGAAGGGCTTTTCAGTATGCATCGCACCCTTTGTGTGTTATAGGTGAGATGCATCGCACCCTTAGCATGGAGCAGTTTGTATGGTCCAGTTTTGACCAGTTCTGAGCAGTTTTTCAGGGAGAACTTCTGGGAAACAATGTAATCAGTTGACCTTGATCCTTTAGGGTATGAAATAGCACTTTTATGTGTTTGAGAGCCCTTGGTTTATTGACATATGTGATTGGGGTTGCAGTGCCCAAATATTTCTATAATAGTACCCACTTTTAGAAGGCTACAACCTTCACTCGTTCTCCAAATTCTACTATAAGGGAGCTACAACCACCTACTTCTTGTACTCACGTAAACTTATACCAGTACGTAGGCATCAACCTGTAGAAGGATACAACCTTCACTCATTCTCCTGATGCAACTGGAAGGGAGATCCCACCCCCTGATCTAATCACTAGCTACTACTGGAAGGAATATTCAACTTCCTCACTGAAGGATCCAACCCCCAACATCCTCCATGGACCACATTTCATCAAATATTTAGACTAGATCCATTTGCTTCAACACTTCATAACTTGTAGGCCATGTTTCATCAAATTTTCATACTGGGCCCATTATCAACACTTAAGCTCAATATAAAAACTCAAATTATAATTCATTACTGTAACACTGTCATTTATTTCTGACACATATGAATCAATAAATCACTAAAACCTAATCATCAATCACTGAAACTCAATCATAAATAACTAACATAACCCAAACCCAAATCATCAATCTTCGACATAACTAAAACCCAATCATTAATCTTTCAATCAATCGATCACTGAAACTTCTCACATCAATCTTTGGCACCACTGAATCAATCATTGAAAACCCAATTAACTAACACTTAATTAAAACTCAACCAATTAACTGGAATAGTTAGATCACTGTAACCAATACACAAAACTGAACCCATAATGTTGCACCAATGCACATAATCAATTGCAACCTCAAAAATCATATGTCAAAAAGTATACGCTACTTCAATGAGTACAACATGTGTGTATACTCTAGTTTCTATAACTCAACCTATGTATACCTCTAAATATACTGAATCATAAAACTTATGAACTAAAAACTATATTAACCAAATACATTATGAAGATCTACCGTCATATTGCAAATATCTAAACAGATAGGAGTAAATATCACCCTTCTTACTCAATCAATCAGTTAGCAAGACTCAATCTCCTTATACAATCAATTTATCTTCAAATCTAATTAAGATATCATTGGCAAACAATAGTAAAATAACAACACTTATCAGATAGATCAATCATTTTTGAAGAACAAGCCCTTCCTCTACATACACTACTTTGAAGTGTCGAATCTGCGTGTATACGTGCCTTCACTGAGGTGAACCTGCGTATAGATATGCAAATAATGACTTAAAACTTTGAATATTCTCAAGACTTCATATATACCCAGATCATAACATTTAAAGGATAAAACATGCATTAGCACTCAGATATAGCCTATCCATTATTACATCATACAATGATAATTCATTTCAGATCTCATGATCCTAATCCAACAATGTCTCTAAGGGTGCACAATATGTTTCAGATCTATATCATAACCATAGCCCTTACAACACAAAATATACTTCAGATAGAAGTATTCATGAAAAACCATTTTCACTTCATGTTTATCCCTTTGATATTCTCCTCCTTATATACTTAGAGCCTTTGTTAATACCATGGACCAAAACAACACTTAGAACCTATGGTATTCTTAGATGGAATCAAGTAACCGATATTCCACTCAATATTGTAGGCTAATACCATGGTATGGACCCTTGGTATTCTTTAACCTTAATTTTCCATCCCATACACACTTTTTTTTTTTTCTGTGAAATTGCCTCAATACATACACATGCCTTTTATGTTTTGTACCCGCATGTATACATGACTTGGACTAGGTTAAACAATCCATACAACTTAAAACATTCTCTTTCCTCAATTTCTTGATTCTGATCAGTAATCCCTTGTCCTATCATCTTGTTCGTTTGTGCCATTACTATGTTACCTCTGAATTGACCTGTTACAATGTGAGTTGCCATCATACATCACTTTATCATTTTTTAACTGACCTATGGATTTATCTGGTTATCATATATGTGAGTTTCCATCAAGGACAACACATGTACCATAATGACAAAAATCTCCCCCTTTGGACTTGATGGCAACCATATTTATGTTGATTACTTCACGCTGTAGAACTTGTTAGATATATCAAACAACATCATGATACTCTCCCCCTTTGATATCAAGGGCAGAGGGCGAACAAATATATTCTCCCCTTTAGTACATTATGAGATGTCCTATACTTTCCACGCTCCCCCTGAGCACACACAGAGTCTGCAGAAATATTTTTCATAAGAATAACATGACTCTATAACTAAACTATGTGAGTATGACTTTCCTATCACCAATGACCCGTACATACATCAATCACCCAACCAGGTGGGGATACATATTTCAATCAACCACCCAACCAAATGGGATTACATATTTGACATGATCTCAAAAGTCCATACATGACTGAATATGAAAATTATTACATCATAGGTATTTACATGACCTTTACATCAAATGATATACATGACATTTATAACAAAGACCAAATACCTAAACAAGATCATGATAGTTATCAACAACTATCATGCACCATATATGATCTGCAGTTGTCAACAACCTCAAGAATAACAACTTGTATATGTCCATCATCAATTCGTAAGATAAGACAATGTAACTTTAATAACATCAACCCATGACTAAGTATGCCACATATAGATATCAATTAATCCTCTTGACCTTATCAATATCACTTACTCCCTTTCCTTAGTAGAGAAATCCTTATGTTTATCAAAGACATAACCTTCTATGAATCAATTAAGCATATGCCATATCTCCAAGCAGTGATACAAAACCATTCACATCATATCATATCATATATATGTGAAAACACTATAATCATCATTCATAACCATAACATCATCATCGTAGCAATAAAGGCATGATCTTTTGACAACAACCCTCAAGATATCAACCATGTATCATCACTAGGGATTTTTCCAACATCCCACATCTCATAAGCATCAACCATGATAATCAAAATATGTGAGAATCAAGCCTAGTAAGAGGTCATCATCATTATGTGACTAAGTAATTCATGTCTCCAAATAGCCATGTCTTCATGAAACTTGCAATAAGACCATTCTCGTGGTTAATTTTATTCATATAAGAGGATCTTTTATACCAACATCATTTACCAATTTGCAATTTAAGAAATCATCCATGTGATCCTTATATGTAATGTGTCCATCATAGAGATAGAAATATGTAATTAGCTTCTCATCAATGGAAAAGCAACCCATGAGCTCACAGTCATTTGTTAAACTTTCTTGATACCATCAAGAGAAACAATCCTCAAACAATATACCATGTGAGAGCCAAGAACTATAGGAATCCTCATTCATAACTGTACCATATGAAATTTATGCATCTTTGAAGGCATGATGATAGCAACATAAAAGAAATGAGTGACACTTATCATCATCAAATAATGAATTTGTGTATTCAAGCTTTGTTCTTCTCCTTGAACTTATGAATATCACCATGTAAGAAACATGACATATGTACTATATGCATCATAAAAAGTAATCATCCGAATAATCCATAAATCTGATTAGAAGCATCAAAAAAACTATGTGGCTCAAGCAATATAAGTATCATCTGAGATTTCATCATAGGAAACCCATGGCTGCAACATAGTATGATGCATCATTTAAACATTTCAGCAACATAATAATCATCACCATTGATAAGCATGATTATTTACCAAGAAATTTGTAAAGCGATCATAATGCCCACAATGCATTATTAGATGCATATCATATGCTCCCCCTAAACCTGTGCCAATTTTTCACTATCAAATTTGATAATTGCATATATCAGTAAGAATCATCAAGGCATCATCATCAAATAGTTATGCATCAAGGCATCAACAACTTATGAGGCCAAAATCACTTCTAAATACCATCAAAAGACTGTAATCATCAATCATCAAGACAAAAAGGACAATTGACCATTAATTGAACCATACAGACCCTTTTCCTGAGTCTGTCCCATTGTTTCTTCATCAAACCAACATATGCATAGTTGTGTAGTTTTGAGCTCGCGTATATATGGGGCTTCTCTTCATAAGATCCACGTATGAAAAGTGGAATACTGAAATTTTATACTTTTAGTTTCCCTTCAGTCTGTTTTGACTATACCTGGTCCTAGAACTTTTGTTGAAACATCAGTTCCAAGAATACTATTATCATGAGGGTTCTTCATCAAAGACTCCATTTTACTCTTGTAATCATCTCCGTCTTTAAAAGAGAAGAGAGAAATATCACACATTATCTAATCTTCCTTTTCTTGATTCTTGATGGATTCATCTTTTTTAGATTTTCTAATATAAATGTGCTTATTTGATTTCTTACCATATTGTCTATGAAGATCCATAGAATTGTCCCTGCATTCTTTCAATATATGCCCAAACTTGTTACAATCATAAAATCTTATCTGTTTCATATTCCTTCTATATAAATCAATGGCTTCGTGACCAAACATATTGCAAGAAAACAAATGTCCCTTAAAGTACCTAGAAGTTGACGATATTTCTGTGAGATAGTTATTAGCTCCAAACATTCTACTTCTACATTTGGCTGTAACATGTCCAAAATTATGACATATAGAACATTCAACATTATTAATCAGAGGAAAGAATCGATTATAACTTCTATAGTTATGAGTAAATGATTTTCTTTGAGGACTTTCTTTCCTTGGTTGTTGATGGGGTTGACTTCTTATTTCCTTGTTCAGCATTTAAGATTTTGCATTATAATTCCTTGCCTTAGTTCGTGAGCTAGATTCACCTTTAACAGTCTCATGAAAACCAAGACCAAATTTGATGGTAGGATACCTTTGATGACTAAGGATATTGTCCAAAATCATAGTACTATCTTGAAATCGTAAAATTTTATCATTTTCTTCTAATTTACCTTTTAGGATATTTACCTCAACCTATTATTGCTTTTCCTTTTCTAGATGCTGCTTCTTCATGATTTCTTCAGCTTTACTTCCTTCTTCCATTTGTTGTTTTAATTTGAGAATCTCATTTTCTTGTTCTTCAAATGCTTGAAGTAGTTCTTCATTCTTCTTGTTTGATTTTTCAAGATCTTCTTTTAGAGAGAGGACCTCAGCTTTAATACCTTCACAGTAAGTAGTTCTTTCTTTAAGTTCCCTGGTTTTTGTGTCATTTTCATTCACTTGATTTCTTAATGATGTCACTTCATCCTGCAGCCTTTGACATTGATCTTCGTTTTCTTTGTATTGGTTCCTTATTTAGTTTCCTTCCTCCAACTGATTTTTTAACCTGGTAACCTCTTCTTTGTAGGTACAATCCCTTTTGTCAAATATATCTTCTTGATCTCTATTTGTATCTATGAGCCTTTTAAATTATGCCTCTATTAGCTTTCTTTCACTTTCACGCATAAGAGAAAATTTAGTTGTTTCACTATCACATTCATTTTCTTCAATATTGCATGAATAGAGAAGTGTATCACCGGAGGACCAAAAATTAGTATCTGATAATTCTTTTTCTTCTTCATCTTCATTATGAGGTGATTCTGAATCTGAATAATTGTTTCGA
Organism: Pinus tabuliformis; assembly: GCA_031772625.1. Lineage (NCBI taxonomy): Eukaryota > Viridiplantae > Streptophyta > Pinopsida > Pinales > Pinaceae > Pinus > Pinus tabuliformis. The sequence goes on along the minus strand of CM062804.1, from coordinate 1,539,575,149 downwards.
CCTAATAGCCAATCGTCTCTCCTGCTATCACTCTTCCTTTGATATGTCTTCCTCTTTTTAGGCGCTTTCTTATTTTCCTTGTTTCCCATTATTATAATGCATATCCTTCAAGCGATCAAGCTTCTGCCAAAAGGCCCACTCTAATACCAATTGTTGGGAAAAATACTAAGAGGGGCGATGAATCAGTATTTTCAAATCAATAACATTTTATTTTCATATTCATATTTCCGTACGTGTCTTTAGTGAAAGGAACTCGCGTGTGTATGCGACTATTATTAATACAACTAGTGTACATCTAGTAAACTTATGATTAAGTTAATTCATCATATGTTTGTCTTTAGCCAGTGCATCAGTACTTTATGAAACATTAGGTAAATAGTAACCATGTGATGTAATAATAAAATAAACCATCACACATAAGCAACACACATGAATACCAAGATTTAAGGATGAAACCCAATGCACGATAAAACCACATGCTTTTTTCGCCTCTGTCCTCTTTTTAATATAAATAAAATGTTGTTTATAATATTGTACTGGTGGAGACTCATACTAATACGTAGTTACCCACCTACAGAGGACTACAACCTTCACTCATTCTCCAGCTTCTACTAGAAGGGCGCTATAACCCCCTCATTCTTGTACTGGCACCAATATACAAAAGGCTATAATATTCACTCGTTCTCCAGTTGCTACTAGAAGGGAGATCCAACTCCCTGATCTAATCACCAGCTACTTCTAGAAGGAAGCTTCGACTTCCTCAGCAAAGGCTATAACCCCCAACATCCTCCATGGGCCACATTTCTTCAAATTTTCAGACTAGATCCACCTACTTCAGAACATCATAACTTGTAGGCCATGTTTCATCAAATTTTCATATTGAACCCATTATCAACAGTTAAGCTCAATATCAAAAATCAAACTGTAACTCATCACTGTAACACTATCATTTATCTCTAACACATATGAATCAATCAATCACTGAAACCCAATCATCAATCACTGAAACTCAATCATCAATATCTAACATAACTAAAACCCAAATCATCAATCTCTAACATAACTGAAACCCAATCATTAATATTTGAGTCAACCAATCACTGAAACTTTTGAAATCAATCTTTGACACAACTAAATCAATCACTGAAAACCCAATTAACTGACACTTAATCAAAACTCAACCAATTAACCGAAATAGTTAGACCACTGTAACCAGTGAATAGAACTGAACCCATAATGCCACATCAACACACAAAATAAACTTCAACTTCAAAAATCATATGTCAGAATGTATACACTACTTCAATGAGGATAAATTGCGTGTATACGCTACTTTCTATAACTCAACCTACATATACCTCTAAAGATATTAAGTCATAAAAAGTCAGAACCAAAAATTGTATTAACCAAAGACATTATGAAGATCTATTGTAATATTACAGATATCTAAATAGATAGCAGAAAATATCTCTCTTCTTACTCAATCAATCAATCATCTAGACTCAATCCCCTTATACAATTAATTTAACTTCAGATCTACTGAAGATATCATTGATACATAACAATAAAACAATAGAATTGATCAGATAGATTAGTCATTTCTAAAGAACAAGCCCTTCCTCTACATATGCTACTTGGAAGTGTTGAATCCATGTGTATACGAGCCTTCACTGAGGTGAACTTGCATATAGATATGCAAATAATGACTTACAACTTCGCATCTTTTCAAGATTTCAGATATACCCGACTCATAACATTTAAAGGATAAAACATGTGTTAGCACTCAAATCTAGCCTATCCATTATCAGATCATACAATTATGAGTCATTTTAGATCTCATGATCCTGATGCAACATTGTATCCAACCGTCCATAAGATGTTTCATATCTATATCGTAACCATAACCCTTATAACACAAAATATACTTCAGATAGAAGTATTCATGAAAGAACCTTTTAACTTCATGCTTAGCCCTTTGATCTTCTCCTCTTTATATTCTTAGTGCCTTTGTCAATACCATGGACCAAAACAACACTTAGAACCTATGGTATTCTTAGCCGGAATCAAGTAACCGATATTCCACTCAATATTGTGGGCTAATACCATCATATGGACCCTTGGTATTCTTTAACCTTAATTTTCATCCCATACACACCTTTTTTTTTGTGAAACTGCATGCATACATATATGCGTGTTTTATTATATGTACCCATGTGTATATGTGACTTGGACTATGTTAATGAGCGTATATAACTTAAAACATTCTCTTTCCTAAATTTCTTGATTCTAATATGTAATCCTTTGTCCCATCATCCTGTTCTTTTGTGCCATTACCCTGTTGCCTCTGAATTGACCTATTGCAATGTGAGTTGCCATCATACATCACTTTATCATTTCTAAACTACCCTATGGAATTATTTGGTTATCATATGTGTGAGTTTCCATCAAGGAAAACACATGTACCATAATGCCAACACATAAATTTTGTGATACTCTCATCAGTTGGAGATGTCTCATTCAAAGGATCTAGAGGATCCCAAGAACCAATCCAAGGAGATTATGAATATGCATCTAGACTCATACTGAAATGATCATGAATTTTAGAAGTTGCCACAGAAGCTGAAATGATAGACTTATATTCTTGCGCTACGGGGCTAAGCGACATAACATTGGCAAAATTGTCAATCTTATCAGGAAGGGGAATGATCCGAGTATCGTGATGAGTCGAGACCATGTTAATCAAAGTGATGCTTGGAGGTGGAAGGGAAAAAGTTCCCATAAGGGAAGAGTCTTTGGAAAGACCCACCCCAACACTCTCATAAGGGATGTCAATCTTCCCAACATATGGTACATTATCATTTGAGGAGTTAGAAAAGAAAAGGGTGAGCTGGTTAATAGTGACTATTTTCCCTTGATGAGGAAAATGGAGGACAAGAAATAGAGTAGAAACCATGCAAAACATTGCATGTATCCATCTACGACCAAGAACAATGTAAACTTTGAAACGGGAACTATAAACTCAAAACGGGAACTCTGGCCAAAAAACCTCGAAAAAACATCAAAAACAATGCTAAAAATGAAAAGTGTGTATACTGGAACGATGATTTTATTTTTTAGGGGTCAATTTTGAACATGTTTTAAAAATGGCAGTGACTACGAAATTTACTACAAAATTTTCAAGCAAAATATAGCTTAAAAACGAAAGTGATGATACTGGAACAATGACTTTTTTTTTAGGGTCAATTATCAAATTTTTTTAAAAATTCTAGTAAAACCAAATTTTTATGTGCCAAACAAAGTTGTTTATGAGGAAAAAACACATTAATGTTTTTGTTAGGATATCATTTTTCTTTCCTAAGTATAAATTCAACATGTTTTCAACCATAACATGCTAGATACAAAAGAAAAATGATTCCAGGAATTGCCCAGCCACCAACCGGGTGGACGGTCTGGCCTCTGGGGTGGCGCTAGCCCAGCGGCGCCACCCCAGTGGCTAGCCCGTCCACCCGGTTGGTGGCTGGAAAATTCTGAGAATGGACCAACCACTAGTTGGGCGGGCGGGCAGGCCGCCGGGGTGGCACGGCTCGTGACTGGGTGATTCCCGAAATCCCCCAGCCACCAGCCGGGCAGGCTGGCAGGCAACCAGTGTGGCGCCAACCCAGGCCGCGCCACCCGGGCGGCCCACCTGCCTAGTGGCTGGGTGATTCCCGGAATCACCCATCCACCAGCCAGGCGAGCGGCTGGTGGCCGGGCAATTCCCAAAATCACCAAGCCACTAGCCAGGTGGGCAGGCGGGTCGTCGGCGTGGCGCCAACCCAAGCTGTGCCACCTCGGCGGCTTGCCCGCCCGCTCAGCTGGTGGTTGGCTGATTCCCGTAAATGCCCAGCCACTAGCCGGGCGGGCCACCACGGTGGCGCCAGCCCAAGCCGGGCCACCCCAGCGGCCCGTCCGGTTGGTGGTTGGGTGATTCGTGCCACCCCGCCTGTTCGGCTGGTTGGTGGTTGGGTGATTTCAGGGATCGCCCAGGCACCAGTCGCCCGCGCCCGCCTAAATCGTGGCTAGGTGATTCCGGGAACCACCCAGGCAGCTAGAATCACCCAGCCACCAGCAGCCCACCCGGCTGGTGGCTGGGCGATTCCCAGAATCGCCCAGCCACTAGCCGGGCGAGCGGGCGGGCCACCGAGGTGGCACCAGCCCAGCCCGCGCCACCTCGGCGGCCCGCCCGCCCACCTGGTTGGTGGCTGGGAGATTCCCTCTGCCCGGCTAGTGCCTGGGTGATTCCCAGAATCACCCAGCCACCAGCCGGGCAGGGGACTGGTGGTTGGGTGATTCCCGGAATCACCTAGCCACCAGCCGGGCAGGCGGGCGGGCCGCCGGGGTGGCGCAGCCTAGGGTGGCACCACCCCGGTGGCCCGCCCGCCCGCTCGGCTGGTGGCTGGGAGATTCTGGGCCGCCCCACCCCGGCAACCCGTCTGGTTGGTGGCTGGATGATTCCCAGAATCACCAAGCCGGAATCACCCAGCCACCAGCAAGGCAGGCGGCTGGTGGTTGGTTGATTCCCAGAATCACTCAGCCACTAGCCGGGCGGGTGACTGGTGGCTGGTTGATTCCGGGAGTCACCCAGCCACCAGCCGGGCGGGCGGCTGTGCGACTGGTGGCTGGTTGATTCCCGGAATCACCCAGCCACCAGCCGCCCGTAATCAACCAGCCACCAACCGCCTGCCCGGCTAGTGGCTGGGTGATTCCGGGAATCAACCAGCGACCAGCCGCCCGCCCGGTTGGTGGCTCCGCCCGGCTGGTGGCTGGGTGATTCCGAGGATCAACGAGCCACCAGTCGGGCAACTAGTGGCTGGTTGATTCCCAGAATCAACCAACCACAAGCTGGGAGGCCAGTTGGTGGCTGGCTGATTCCCGGAATCAACCAGCCACCAGCTGGGCGACCGGCTGGTGGCTGGTTGATTCCGGGAACCAACCAGCCACCAGCCGGGCAGGCGGTCGGTGGCTGGCTGATTCCCAGAATCACCCAGCCATCAGTCGGGTGGCGCGACCGGTTGGTGGCTGGTTGATTCTGGGAATCGAACAGCCACAAGCTGGGAGGCCAGTTGGTGGCTGGCTGATTCCCGGAATCAACCAGCCACCAGCTGGGCGACCGGCTGGTGGCTGGTTGATTCCGGGAATCAACCAGCCACCAGCCGGGCAGGCGGTCGGTGGCTGGTTGATTCCTAGAATCACCCAGCCACCAGTCGGGTGGCGTGACCGGTTGGTGGCTGGTTGATTCTGGGAATCGAACAGCCACCAGCCACCCGACTCGTGGCTGGTTGATTCTTGCAATCATCCAGCCACTAGTCGCCCGCCCAGCCGGTGGCTGGATGATTCTCGGAATCAACTAGCCACCAGCCGCCCGCCCGTTGGTGGCTGGTTAGACTGGTTGGTGGCTGGTTGATTCCCGGAATCAACTAGCCACCAGCTAGCCGCCTGGCTAGTGGCAGGTTGATTCCGGGATTCAACCAGCCACCAGCTAGCCGCCCGGCTAGTGGCAGGTTGATTCTGGGAATCAAACAGCCACCAGCTGGCCGCCCTGCTGGTGGCTAGTTGATTCTGGGAATCAACCAGCCACCAGCCGCACGCCCGGTTGGTGGCTCCGTCCGGTTGGTGGTTGGTTGATTCCCGGAATCAACCTGCCACTAGCCGGGTGACCAAGTGGTGGCCACTAACCAGACGACCGGTTGGTGACTGGTTCATTCCGGGAATCAACCAGCGACCAGCCAGGCGGGCGACTGGTGGCTGGTTGATTCCCGGAATCAACCAGCCACCAGTGGGGCGGCTATCTGGTGGCTGGTTGATTCGCGGAATCAACCAGCCACCAGGTGCCCACCTGACCGGTGGCTCATTGATTCCCGGAATCATCCAGCCACCAGCCAGGCGGGGGAATCAATCAGCCGCCCGGTTTTTGGCTGGATGATTCTGGGAATCAACCAGCCACCAGCTGGCCGCCCGGCTGGTGCCTAGTTGATTTCGGAAATCAACCAGCCACCAGCCGGGCGGAGCCACCAGCCGGGAGGGTGGCTGGTGGCTGGTTGATTCCGGGAATCAACGAGCCACCAGCTGCCCACCCAGCCAGTGGCTGGTTGATTCCGGGAATCACCGAGCCACCAGCCGGGCGGGCGGCTGGTGGCTGGTTGATTCTCGGAATCAACCAGCCGCCCGCCCGGCTGGTGGATGGATGATTCCTGGAATCAACCAGTCACCGGCCTGGCGGGCGGCTGGTGGCTCGTTGATTCCCGGAATCAACCAACAACTAGCCGGGTGGTCAGCTGGTGGCTCGTTGATTCTCGGAATCAACCAGCCACCAGCCACCCGCCCCGTTGGTGGTTGGGTGATTCCGGGAATCAACCAGCCATCAGCGCCCCCCGGGAATCAACCAGCCATCAGCGCCCTGCCCGGCTGGTGGCTGGTTGATTCCCGGAATCACTGCCCGGCTGGTGGCTGGTTGATTCCGGGAATCAACTAGCCACCAGCCGCCCTCCCGGTTGGTGGCTCCGCCCAGCTTGTGGCTGGTTGATTCCTAGAATCAACCTGCCACCATCCGTGCGGCCAGCTGGTGGCTGGTTGATAATCGGAATCAACCAGCCACCAACTGGTCGCCCGGTTGGTGGCTGGTTGATTCCGGGAATCAACCAGTCACTAGTTAGCTGCACGGCTGGTGGCAGGTTGATTCCAGGAATCAACCAGCCACCAGCCAGGCACAGCCACCACCCGTGCGAGCGGCTGGTGGCCGGTTGATTTCGGGAATCAACCAACCACCAGCTGGCTGGGTGATTCCGGCTGGGTGATTCCCAGAATCAACCAGCCATTGGCTGGGCGGGCGGCTGGTTGATTCTCGGAATCAACTAGCCACCAGCCGGGCGGTTAGCTTGTGGCTGGTTGATTCCCGGAATCAACCAACCACCAGTCGTCCGGCCTGCTGGGGGCTCCGCCCGGCTGGTGGCTGGTTGATTCCTGGAATCAACCAGACACCAGCCGGGCGGCCAGCTAGTGGCTGGTTGATTCCTAGAATCAACCAGCCACTAAATGGCCACCCAGTTGGTGGCTGGGTGATTCCCTATAATCACGCAGCTGGAACCACCTAGCCACCAGCCGGATGACCAGCTGGTGGCTGGTTGATTCCGGAAATCAACCAGCGGCCAGTTGGGCGGCAGCCACTAGCTAGTCGCCCAATTGGTGGCTGGTTGATTCCCGGAATCATCCAGCTACCAGCCGGGTGGTCGATTGGTGGCTGGGTGATTATGGGAATCAACCAGCCACTAGCCGGCCGCCTGGCTGGTGGCTGGTTGATTCCCGGAATCACCCAGCCACCAGCCGGGCGGGCGGGTGGTGGCTGGTGCAGCCGACTGGTGGCTGGTTGATTCCGGGATTCAACCAGCCAGCAGTTTAGTGGCCAGCTAGTGGTGGTGGCTTGTTGATTCCCGAATAAACCAGCCACCAGCTAGCCGCCCGACTGGTGGCTGGTTGATTCCCAGAATCACCCAGCTACCAGTAGGGTGGGTGGCTGGTCGCTGGTTGATTTCTGGAATCAACCACGCACTAACCGGCCGCCGAGCTGGTGGCTGGTTGATTCTCGGAATTACCCAACCACCAACCAGGCGGCTAGTGGCTAGTTGATTCCGGGAATCAACCAACCACCAGCTGGCCGCTTGGCTGGTGGCTGGTGGCTAGTTGATTCCGGGAATCAACCAGCCACCAGCCGGGCGGGCGGCTGGTGGGTGGTTGATTCCCGGCTGGCTGGTGGCTGGTTGATTCCCGGAATCAACCAATGGCCGGCTAGTGGCTGGTTGATTCCCGAAATCACCCAGCCATCAGCCGTCCTGCCCTGCTGGTGGCTGGGTGATTCTGGGAATGAACCAGCCACCCGCTCGGCTGGTGGGAATCACCCAGCCACCAGTCGTCCGCCTGGCTGGTGGTTGGTTGATTCCCAGAATCAAAAGCAAAAGGAGAGATAGTTAACATTTATCAAAAACCACAATTATTGATTAACTATCTTATAGACATTTGTTAGATGAAGGAGATTGGGTTCTGGATTTATTTTCTGGCTCAGGTAAGTTTTATTATATGGAATTGAATTTCAATATGTTATTTTTTAATTAATATGTTATTGTACTAATTTAGTTCATTATTTCTTTTGTGCTTGATAATTAGGTACAACGCTAGCATGTTGCCTTCGAAAAGGAAGAAATTGCATTGCAATTGAAAAAGATCCAGTACAGTGCAATTTCATTCAGCAAAGAATTAATGTTCTTCAATTTCTTCCAGATGCAATGCAAGAAATTGGGTTGAATAAAGGGGACTTTAGTGAATCACGTGTGGCAAAAAAGGCAAAGGAACCCCAACCACCATTACATGGAATGTTTGGAAAGACATACATTAGGAGATTCGCAGACATCAAAGACCCATTAGAAGAGGAAAGTGAGCAGAAGGAAACAGAAAATATTGTGGAAGAAGACAATGATGAAACTCTGAGGACGAAGAGTTTGGATTACGTGACATTGTTGATTAAATTTAAGTTATACTTGTAAATCAAGCTTTGCAATGTTTTGACTTTGACATTTTATGAGAATAATAAACACTCAATTAGGGTTGTTATACGTTCAATATTTGTAATATGTGATTTTCGCATTGATTTTTAAGTTAATCATTATTTTTTGTAAAAAAAAGTGATTATTATTATTTTTTTGACATGAAATTCATAAAAAAGCTATTATTTAACTATTTTTGGTTAAAATTATCGTATAAAAATTGTGATTTTGACATGTCAATTCTAACAAAAAATTATCAAAACATGTAATTTTTTAGTTATATTTATGTTAAAAATGGTTATTTTTATGTCCATTGTTAAAAAATATTGTTTTTTAGAAATAATTATTTTATGTGGATTCAAAAATTAATTAAGGATGTATAAATATGTAGAATATCGAAAATTCTAAATATCGACCTCCTAATTTAAAAATGAAAAACAATAAAAACCTCACTAAAAAAAGAGTTAAAATTAAAATAAAAACAAGAAAATGTGAAGAAAACAACCACTTCAAAAATGATCAAATTTACAAAATAATTATTTACATTTTATACATTACAAAATTTAAAACCAAAACACAGGTCTTTTAAAAAAAGGTGGTGATGCAGAATACTCGCTTTTTTAAATCAGCATGAAAATCACTACCATTCTAAAACGATTCTAAAACGTAATGTACATAAAAAAATTAAAGTGCTAAAAAGTATGCTCTAAAAAAAACATGTTCGTTCTACATCACCCCTTTTCAAAATCAGGTCACTTTCTTGCTATCTCTACGAAACAGGTAACAATATCAGTTCCCGTTTCAAAGTTTTCACATTGTTCAAGTAGAATATTGTAATTCAGATTAGAATTGACAACTTCTACATCCAAGTTAACAATTTTTCCTTCCAATTGAATTGGAAAGTCATTGGAATACCATATAGACGAGAACCTCTACCATCAAAAGCTTCCAACGTATTAGGGGTCTGGGTGAGAGGTGGAGATCTAATAGATTTCCAACATGAAAGGGACATAATGCAAGTAGAATCAACCTCATGAATAACATTCTGATGAATAGTCCTCCCTTTAATAATAACTTGTATCAAAAAGGAAAGTTGATGTGGGAGACCAGGAATGTCATTTTTGAGGTCAAAAGTAATCATATTCAAATCTGTAGGATCAATTGTTCAGATGTCAGATAGTAATGCTCTCCTTTGTGATGGACAAGTTTGAAGGACTTCCAATTTGACATCGCTGAAGGTACTTCAACTAAATCTTCCACAATATTATAATGTTGGGCATCTCATGCATTAGGATTATACAATGACTTCCAAAGAATGCCTTTGAGAGGTGGTCAAATAATTGAATCATTACTAAGTCATTCTATATGAAGAGGAATAGAATTGGATGGAGTGGAAGTAGAAGGCTTATTAGTGGCATCATTTTCCACAACTAGTTTGGTAGGAGTTTGATAAAATTGTGATCGATTAGGAAACTTAGATAGGTGTGTTACAGGGAAAAGTGTCTATTTAGAACTGCTCTATCCCACTAAGGTGTGATAGCTGCCTTAGAAATAAATAGAGAAAAACTAATTTTGTATTTCCTTTATGAATTATAGACAGAGAGGAATAGAAAGAACCAACCTGTGTCTTGCGCTAATCCTTTGATCCAATCCCTCTCTTCTTTGATAGTCTCCAGCTACCTGCTCCCTTGCATGCCTAGCTTCACAAAGTACCTGTAAGATCACAGAAGAAGAGCACTATACAAAGACATGGATCTATATTCATAAATAACTTAGGATCAGATTTAATTTAACCATACAAATGTAACAAGCATCAATGATACAAAAGCATGGAGGAGAACTCAAATAATTTTTATTGATAAGCAAGAAAATATCCAGGAGGAGTTACAACCAGTGGTTCCGACCCAGCATCAACCTCCCAGCAAAGAAGCCCCTCTTCACATCAAACAAAGCATAAATCACCCAACAGTCTGATGTTTGTCTCTAGAAACCAACAACAATTCCTTACAATATGCAAAATTCCAGCCTCTGGATCTCTGGGATGAGGGATCCATATATAGATATGTGTAAGGAGGATGAGTTAGCTTGTGATTTGATTAGTGTCTTCTCTCTGTCAGTTCTTGCTTCCACTTGGAGACTGAGGGTCTCTTAGTCATCTTTGGTCGAATTCAGTGAGGCAAGTGTCACAGGAGAAGATTCTGAAAGCTTCCATTGCCTCTCCACCTCGCGGAATGACACTGCCATTTGTCATTTCTCACCCATCGCACCGTATAGAAGGGAGTTTTGAAATGAAACGCACCCTCACAGTGTATTTAGGTGCAATTCAACGCACTTAGCTAGTGGAGCAGCTGAAATGATCCTGTTTTGACCAATTCTGATCAGTTTCTGGTGGAGAACTTCTGGGAGAAGCTGTAATATGTTGACCTTGTTCCTTTAGGGGTTAGAACAACACTTTTAGGGACTTAGGAGCCCTTGGTTTATGTACATTTCATGCTTGGATTTGTAAGGCACAAAAATGTCTATAACAGTTGCCCCCTAAAGTATGAGGTCGTTAACCTTTTGGTGTCAGGTGAAATGCTTTATTATGAGGATCCAAAGTTCTTTCAATGCTGGGAGGAGACCTGTAATAAGATACAATACAATACATTATCTTCATACTGTTTTCATGATCTAGCTGAGGCGGGAATTCCCATGCTCAACTTTATAAATTCATTTTCCTGTACATAGGACAGACAATCGTCTGAGTGTAGACTGATGATTCTGATAGAGCCATCATCCTTTTGGTAGGATGATTATCTGTGCTGCAATGTTGTACATTTAATGTCTTTATTTCCCTGAATATATATCGCAGCCCAGATGGATGAAACTAGATCCGGGGTCTTCAATCTCGTCCGATCTTCACTCGAAGTACAAGTCGATCCATGTGAGAAATGTTCTGAAGTCGAACATGGAAAGACATCGCTTGATTACCAGTCAATGATGTAAACTGTTAACAAGCGCGAGAGGAATCACTGATAATGATAATGATCCTCAAGGTACTGCAATACAATTCACGTGATGTGAATAAAGGACTTGGCGTCGAACACCACACAAAATCTTTCGGTCGAAGGCCATTGATGTAAACCTGTCGCCAGAAGTGACAAACTTGCCATTGAGGCATGCAAGCTTCAAAGTACTGAATGGGGTGTTCCTAGATCAACTTCTTGGATAATGAGCTGATGTCGACAAGAAGTGATCCGTCACAGGAGGGCCTTAATGAATCCCACATCAATGACACGGAACAGAGCAAATTATTTTCATGGAGGTGAAAACGATATGATGATATAAGGTTCAGGGTGGCGGTCATGAAAGAATGGAGTATAATGTATGGTAGTGGGTGAGACACAGGTGACTTCTCTGGATGACTTCTCTTGAACATATCGGCGACACTAATGTGATGGATTGGTAGCATTAACCCAAAATGTGGATGGTATGGCGTGACCATGGTGATGTGACCAGTGAATGAAACAACCCAACCCAACTCGGACACAGAGTGGAAGTGTCATGTTCAAGAGCGACTTGCTACCAACAAAGTTTCTTTGAGTTTTCTTCCCAATTTTTCCCCAGTCATTGCTGACCAGTACCTCTTTATTTTTGTCAAGCTTGAGGAGGATAACATATGCTTGTTCTATAATTTTCCCTTCGGGAAAACCCATCGCTATGTTTTAACGAGCCTAGTGATAGTGAAACTCGTTCTCGTCTAAAGACAAGTTTGTCGCTATTAATCTTTTTAACGAGTTTAACGACAAAGATAACTCGGTCCTTTTCAATTTTAGAAAGTCTGAAAAAGAATGTAAAGGTAACTCCAAAATTCCTTTTTCGTCATCTAATCCCTTAAGTCCGAAAAAGTATAAAACAATACAGAAGGGATGGATTTTCGATAGCTTTAACGAGCCGAACAAAACAAGCGCTCAATATTTTTGTGTAATAATCCCTCAGGTCCAAAAAGATTAAAATCTAGAGGAAGGATAGCACTTCCTGTCCCTTTAACGAGCTGGAGAGGCCAATGGCTTGGCAATCTTTTCATATTTTACGAGTCAGTTGAAAAGAGCTTAAAGGAGACTCGTCTTTTGAGGAACGAGTGATAAAACGGGTAGCAGCTAATTCTAGGTAAGGTTTGGAATTTTCCAATCACGGCAGTGTCACAAGGATGGCTAGTGAAATCACTCTTCGCAGTTGTTCCTCAAAATGGGTAAACAATCAAATGGAGGTGAATGATCGGCCAATGAAAAATGGAGGTGATGGTGCAAACACGACCAAGGCTTTAATGGCTGAAGTACTACATTCACGATGGTTATTTATCGAGGAATAGTTCATTTTTTAATGAGCTTAAACGCGGGTGGAAACATTTGCTCATGTCTTATGTTTATTTTTTAACGAGCTTGAACTATGTGCTAAAACTGCTCGATTAATCCAGTCTTGTGATAAGAATGTCCCATATAAAAACGGAAACTTTTAGAGTTTTTCCCCACATCCTTTCTTTATGCAAGTTAGGAAACGACCAATCCTACGAGTTTAAAGGGTTAGAGGTCCTAAAAATTTAAAAAATAAATAGTCGCTCTTCGCTTGCACTCCAAAAGGTTTGCATGCCCCCAGGTATAAAATAGAGTTTCAAGGTTACCCCTACTTCTTTCCAATAAAACATTTGTTTTAGCGAGAGAGGCCTACCTCTTACAGGTTACCAAAGATAGTTCTATTTACGGCGTAAACAAAACACTTCTCTGGCGATGTCTACCAAAATAAACAAAGGTGAGCGACGATGCCCGCCAACTCACATAACTTTGACAAGAGAATCTTGTTCTAGAATAACCCCCTCTTCCAATCATGGACGGGGGTACAGACTATTCATATTCTCCCGCGGAAACCTACCCTATACCCGAAGTTTTCCTGCCGAAGCAGACCAAGGTGCATGCCCCCTGGGTTTCAGTCATATCCCTCCGAATCACTCGCTCTCATCGGGAGGACGGACTGGAGATTGAGACATTTCTTGCGTGAAAAGACCATTCAGGGATGGTATATGACTATTTGCTATGTGTGATCCGTGAAATGAAAGCTGGTCCACGAGCTTGACCACTCTTCCTTCGTGCGGAAAACACATCACTCTAAAGAGTGATTAGACAATGGCTCTCATGCAATAAATATAGTCTCGTCCAAGGAGTAGACTGTAATCCAGGGGTCGTTGAACTACCATTACATTCATGTGAACGGTTTTCCCTCTCAATGTTATGGGCACATCGGGAAGGATCCCTAATGGTCGACTGGTTCCTTTATCAAAGCTTGTCAGATTTCTCATCTCAGGCAAAAGCGGTGGCGAACCAAGCGATTTCCAAGCAGTTGAGGAAAGGATACTCACAGAAGCCCCCTCATCTATGATGGTACCAGCCATAACCATTCTATATATTTGAACAATAATCTAGAATGGTATACTGGCTGGTAAACGGGGTCTGCATAGTTGATTCCAGTCGAAGGAGACAACTAGGTTGCTTGGAGGTGGGACCAAATAGATGGCCGGGTACGACTCTGATGAACTTCCTTCTTGTGGTAAAGGAACGGGTAAATTTTCCCCATGTCCGTTGGAGTCTGTGCTTATGAAAAGAATTTGGACGGTGTCATCCTTGTTCTCTTTAGTGATTGTATCATCTGAAGATGGAACCTCTGAAGGCAAGACCGGGTCAACTTCCGCCTCGACCTTTTGACTTTCGTCTGGTATGGATTCAGATGGTTCATCTTCAATGACAGATGCTTCGGCTGACCACCTGAGCGGGTCAGCTAGATTTTCAACTAGTGATGAACTCAGCAAGAGTTTTTTATATCCAGGAGGAAGTCGTAACGGTGAAACCGGACGATCATCTAAAACTCTTTTAGCTTCATCTAAGAAGGGACAACAGTGGACGGCGTGATCGCCTTCACATAGTTTACAAGGAAATCTATATTTTCGTTTTTGTCCTGGGGCTTCACTTTCACTAGTTGATGGTGTGTTTTCAACATGATCATCAGAGGTTGACGACACTGAGTTGTGCAAACGAGGAGACCAGTCCCTTAAGATCTGAGGGATGCAGGGACAATCTCTGTGAAAATGGTCTCCTTTGCAAATGACACATGGCAATTTAGGCCTGGTCGGTGCAGTGTGTGGATTTTCGTTAGACGACACTCGTTTGCCCCCATTTGCTTTTGGCTCCTTCTTCTTCTTCTCTTTCTTCTTATTTTCCTTCTTCTCCTTAGGAACTTGACTTTTGGCTTTACCAGCCCCATCAAGCGAAGAGGAAGGAGGAGAGGAAGAATTAGAGGAAGTAGAAGGTTGGTGGGTAACTCTGGACTCGTCTAATTGCTGATTCGATTGTTCAGGAATAGTGGTGTTCTGAATGACAAAGGTTGAGAAGAGCCATATAGGCAAACCAAACGTCAGTCCTAGAAGCGACAATGTGGCCATATGGGGTGCACCAACATCTCCCCATGAGGAGAAGGGACTAGGATTTCCTCCAAGGGGAATTCCTTGGTTGGTAGACTCCATTTTCTCAACCCAAGATCAACGTAGGAAAGGGGTAATGAATATTCCATTTAAAATAAATTTTTAGACGCTTTGACACAACTTTTTTTTTCAGTTTTTAAGAGTTGAGAAAAAACAAAAGATGACTCTAGTCGCCTTCGATTTTTAATGAGCCTGAAGTGACAAGTGCTCAGATGGACCTTTTCCATTAAGGAGTCTGAAAAGGAACGAAAAGGACTACTCTGGAGATCGAGGTAGAGGGAGTACCAAACCAATCGCAAAACTGTAGAATACTTTTTACGGTACGACAGTCAATCTTCCCGAATGCTGTGTTCAGTGCATTGCGATCGATAGGGCAGCAGACACGGCTTCCTAAGGATAAAGAATTTAAGCCTATAGGGGTCTCCCAAAATATACTCGACGGTATGTGGGAGCACAAGTCCGTACTGGCACTTATCGTCTCAAAGTGGAGGAATCACCCAGCCATCAGTGAGGACAACAGTTACCAGGCTTTACGACGCCGGAATACGTCTCTAGCCTAGACCTCAAAATGTTGTGCGTTAAGTTCCAAAGCGTTGTTAGATTCATTGAATTTATTTTAAGTTGATATTGTTTATGAAGTTTGCCTTTCGGGTTCACCACGAGATGTAGATGTAATTCCTAAAATGCAATCTAAAGATGATAAACAAACTTTTATCTTTTTTGTGCAATGAAAATCCTAGCTACTAAGGGAAAAGAAAGACACAATCTTTTCGCAAAGAGCAAAGAGAACACCGTAAATGCACTTTCCTAAATCAAGCCAAATAGACTGTCTATATGCAAATGCACATGCATGTATTTGTTTTTCGACTTTCTTATTGTTGATGCTAAAAAGAAATTTGATGTACAAATCTGAATTTCTTTTCAAGCGACAAATATAAACAAGCTCTTTTTCGAAATCAAAAAACATAGATGATTACAACACCTTACGATTTTGAAGTGAACACTTGTTCTTGACACTAGAAAATCACAAATTCAGACCAAACACAATAGTAACAGTATAATCGACCATCAACAGCAACTAAACTTTCTCCTATGATCGAAATCGACACTTACGACAGATTCAAATCAAAGGATGACAGTACGACTATTCTACTTTTGCAATGAAAATTGTAAATGACTCAACAAACACACAAAAACATCTACAATTCTTTTGTACAAAGGAGGCAGAATAACAGCAAGGAAAAGAGGCTTTAAACAAACATATACTGATCACAGGTAGCAAAATTCAGGGATAGAACGGGAAAGAATGAAGCACGGGAACCACAGCTGCACATAGCTAGTCTGATCAGCGCACCTGTAACACAGAGAATCTGAAATGCAGCGCAGGCTGCCCCTTCGGGAAGTGCACTGAAATTCAGGATCTCTGAACAGTACCTGTGCTGGGCCAGAAACGAGACTCTGTCCGGGTTCTGGGTCACAGTTTGTAGTTCAGTCCTTGGTTTTTGGCCGAGTAAAAAGCAATCAGTAATGCAACAATCAGGGGTAGATCTAAGGAGGATCTTAGAGCTATCACAAGGGAAATCAGATAGTCTGTGAATCTGTTGTTTAAATCATAAACAGATCTAGTGAATGGATTGAAGCAGCAGTTATCTACTTTGCATTTGTTATGGCAAATGCAGTTCGAGAGCTACTTATAAGTTTATGAAACAAACAACAAAGAATGATAAACAAACAAACTAATTAGACATTCCCCAGCGGAGTCGCCATTTTGTTACAGGGAAAAGTGTCTATTTAGAACTGCTCTATCCCACTAAGGTGTGACAGCTGCCTTAGAAACAAACAGAGAAAAACTACTTTTGTATTTCCTTTATGAATTATAGACAGAGAGGAATAGAAAGAACTAACCCGTGTCTTGCGCTAATCCTTTGATCTAATCCCTCTCTTCTTTGATAGTCTCCAGCTAACTGCTCCCTTGCATGCCTAGCTTCACAAAGTACCTGTAAGATCAAAAAAGAAGAGCACTATACAAAGACATGGATCTATATTCATAAATAACTTAGGATCAGATTTAAGTTAACCATACAAATGTAACAAGCATCAATGATACAAAAGCATGGAGGATAACTCAAATAGGTTTTATTGATAAGCAAGAAAAGATCCAGGAGGAGTTACAACCAGTGGTTCTGACCCAGCATCAACCTCCCAGCAAAGAAGCCCCTCTTCACCTCAAACAAAGCATAAATCACCCAACAGTCTGATGTTTGTCTCTAGAAACCAACGACAATTCCTTACAATATGCAAAATTCCAGCCTCTGGATCTCTGGGATGAGGGATCCATATATAGATATGTGTAAGGAGGATGAGTCAGCTTGTGATTTGATTAGTGTCTTCTCTCTATCAGTTCTTGCTTCCACTTGGAGATTGAGGGTCTCTTAGTCATCTTTGGTTGAATTCAGTGAGGCAAGTGTCACAGGAGAAGATTCTGGAAGCTTCCATTGCCTCTCCACCTCGCGGAATGACACTGCCATTTGTCATTTCTCGCCCATCGCACCGTACAGAAGGGAGTTTTGAAATGCAACGCACCCTCACAGTGTATTTAGGTGCAATGCAACGCACTTAGCTAGTGGAGCAGCTGAAATGATCCTGTTTTGACCAATTTTGAGCAGTTTCTGGTGGAGAACTTCTGGGAGAAGCTGTAATCTATTGACCTTGTTCCTTTAGGGGTTAGAACAACACTTTTAGGGACTTAGGAGCCCTTGGTTTATGTACATTTCATGCTTGGAGTTGTAAGGCACAAAAATGTCTATAACAAGGTGTCATACCACTCATAAAAACTTGAGAGACTGTATATGTAGAGGATTGAGATTGATCTACTAGTTGATTATATTGTGAAGGAAAGTTTTCTTTCAAGATGGTTTCTATCCCTGGGGTGTCTTTTAGTAAATGACTAACCCTAGCATGACGGGGACAATCCTTTGTATAATGATCTTCATCGCATATAAGACAGGCATATTTCATCTTGCGTTTGGATGTATCATCCGCAGAAGGTTTAGGAGAATCCTTTTTAGGGGTATCATATTTAGCCTTACCTTTACCCTTGTTTTTTCCATTTGAGGCTTTGCCTGTTGTGGTAGATTGGATAACATTCACCTCAGACATTTTACCAAGATTTTTGGGAGTATTCAAAGCAAGAGAAGGTGCAGTAGTCAGAACATATTTATTCTTTGTAGAAGCAGAAGAAGCATTACTATAATTTTGAGCTACTAACACAATAATACCATCAACGAGTGGTGTCTCCATAGGTTTATAATTTTCCGAATCAATTGAAGGTTATAGAGCATCAGGTAAGAGGTCATAAAGTGTGCAAGATTATAACTATACAAAATCCTGATACTAAGCAAAGGAGATGGCTTGTTCTTCGGTCACACAACCACCCATAGCTATGTCTTTAGCGATTCGATTAACGAATCACTTAGTAACACATTTGGTTGAAATCTCATCAGGGATTTCAAACATAATAAGATGATGGCAATGTCTCCATTCATGGATGTGATCATAGATGTGGGTAGTAGTTGTCTGTCTCAAAGATGTTAGGAGATGGGTATCATTTTCATATCAAACTGGTATCTAGAACTGAGTAAGAAAAGCCATAGCCAAAGTGTTGAAATCTTGAAAGGAACCTCGAGGTAACTCGATGTACCATTTGGTGGCAGCACCCATTAGGGTTCACTATAAAAGACACAATCAAATGGAATCATCGACCCAAGAGTTGGACGAAAACCATAAATGGTAGGTCATGGCATGAGCTTGGGGGTCTTCTCTATACTTCCATTCGAATTTTGGACAATCACTGAGAATTTTGGTAGGAACTGAAGGCCAATATGGTAAATGAAGTATTGGGTCGTTTGTGAGCCTTGACATATCCGATAACTTCTATGTAGCTAAAAATGGTAATTGAGGATTAAAAGGGATGAATGGCCTTTGATAAGGTACAGATTAAGGATTCCAACTTTCTTAGTATTTAATTTTCTCACATAGTGGCAGATTTTGACCATATGGATTTTGATATTTCCCCCACTGGGAGGAATTTTGACCATACAAAGTTTGAGTTTGTCCCTAGAGAGGTGGGTTCTGACCAGGAAAAGTTCGATATTCACCGGACATAGGCCATTGAGAACAATAAGGAAGATAGGTGGCCTATTAGGAGTATTGAGTATAGGGTTGTTGATGCAACAATTGACCTTGCTGATACAATGTTGACATTGCTACTGCAATGGTTGACTTGCTACTGCAATGGTTGACATCGCTGCTACAATGGTTGACCATTTTGATACAAGGGTTGACCTTGTTGCTGTAATGGTTTCCCTTGTTGTTGCAATGGTTGTTGATAAGACCCTTGCTACACGTTAGGTCCTTATTGTACGTAACGTCCATGTTCCTAATAGGTTCCTTATGGAATTTCATAGGTTCCTTGCTGTTGATATGACCCTTGTTGCAAAGGATTAGTAGCTCCTAAAGGATAAGTTCCAAAAGCAGACTCAAGCTGACCAAACAACCCAAATGAGGGATTAGGACCAGACTACCTTTGGGATCCTACCTATTGATTGAAAGGAGGAATTTGAGGTTGTTGTGAACTGTTACGAGGGTGTGGTTGTTGGTAAGGTATTTGACCATATCCAGATGGAATGGAGGTTCCACTAGGATAAGAAATACTACCAACAGTTTGACTTGCTCCCATAGCATGAGTTTGGGATTCACTCACATAAGTTCCACTAGAGACATGAGATACATATGTAGGAGTTGGTTTCCCCCCATGTGGTGGGATATGGGGTGGTACATTTTTCCCACTCAATGGAGGAGGTATAGCCACTCTAGAGGTCGAAAGAGGAGATGAAGAACCTATAGGGACATTAGCTATCCCAACTGCAACTGTAGGTTGAACAAGAAACAAACAAATTGTGGTTTGAATGAGAATTTGGGAAGCCACATTTGAAATGAACAGTTGAGTGGTAAACGTAACACTATATGACCATATCAGATGATGATAAAGTGAAGATAACCTTGGAGTACCTAAAACCAAATGACCAAGAGAGGTATAACCTAGTGGGAATAAAGTTTCACTACTTTCAGGTGGTGGGGTTGGCCCACTCCCCATATGAGGAGAGGACACATATGGAAGTTCTTCAGGTGGAAAGTGATATTTAGATTCACCACCAACACCAGGAGTATGGGCGGCTGAGACTTCTTGTTACACAACATTTAGTCACTATCCTTGTACTTCTCGTTCCTTGATCCTGGTGGACCTCTACAGTGAACCCTACATGATTTCCCTTCATGAAGAAACCCCCATTGTGTCCCTCTTCATGAGTAGATCAATTCCCTTTTGCACCATTTCCCCTGAAACTTCTGTTTTGCCCAGTTTACAAGACCAACGCTAATGGCCCTTGTCTTCCCCATGCTAATGTGCAGAAATTAGCAGTGTCCCTAGCTCTAACCGGAGCAATTGAGCTATGTTCCAATCACGTCAGTCTTGTTATGGAAATTTTTTTAAATTAAGAGCTGAAGCTTCCAACTCTAAGAGCTTCGTAACAGAAGTCTAGTAAATGGTTTGGCCATATGGGGTCGAGGATGTGAGTTTGGGATCCTTTCCCCTATAATGATGGAACTGCCTCAAATGATAAGACCTTCTCCCATGATAATAGCATCCATATCCCATCCATTCGTCCTATATAAACCTCCATTTTTTGCAAGCACAAGCTAGTGTTAGTGTGGTAGTGTTAGTGTTGGTGTGCTAGTGTTATTTTGGTTTGGAGAAGACAACACGCTATTCATAGTTATAGCTATCTAGTTGTGTGAGGGAGAAGTGTGATTTCGTTTGGAGTGAAGCCTAAAGGGAAGAGCCCTAAAAATATTGTTGATTAAAGCGATCATGGAATACTAGCAGAAGTGTGTGGGAACCTGGTCTTGTCAGTGCAACATCAAGACAATGGTTGTAATATCTCTTTGATATCAATATATATGAAACTATCGATTGATTTCCTACGTGTTTTTTCATCTTACATATTCATGGATTAATGTTTATTAACTTGTTCAGTAGGTTGAATTACAATTTTTCTATAATCATGGTTGTTGTTTGTTGTTGTTTACTTGTTTCAGGTGCTTGAAGAAGGAAGTGAGAGACAACTAGAGTGAGCAATCAAGGACATCATCAAACGAGATAAGCGTACTAAGAGGTAGGCCTCTTAATTGGTTCTAACCTAAGGAAATATTCCATAGAATGTATTTGTTGTGGCTAGACCCATTATCGGTCTAGATGAATTTTTTTGTGTCCACACTTATAATTTTACTTCACCACAAATTGGCGACTTGACTGGGGAACCATTCCTTTTGTTTGTCTTGGATTTCATGATTTTTTTAGAACTTTCCTAGTTCCACTTTTTCCCTTTGGTTCTATTTCTTTTCTCCTTCTTACTGGCCTGATTTTGAAACTCATAGTAGCAAATCTGGTCCCTGTTTCAGAATTTTTTATTTTTTCTTTGGCTTCCTTGAGTAGCGTGCTTAATCCACTGATAGTTGCGCCAATCAGTACGATATGTTGAGGAACAGCTGCGTCGACCAGCCTTTGGTACTTGTTGTTAGTTAGGAAGTCGCGTTGATGCCTGTAAGTGAAGATTAGAGTTTTTCCCCAATATTGGCCAGTGTGTTCTGCTTTTATGATTTTGACCCCATAAGCCTGTTGGACCATTTTCTCCCTGACTAAAAAGCTTCCTTTGATTTGGTTTTGTTTGCTTGTTAGCTTATCATCTTCCTGCTTGATTGCTTGAGTCATTGGGTGGTCAATGACACCAGGGCATCTAGATTGTTGTCCATTTAGTTGTTTGTGGACTAAGTGAGTCGAGTTATGGGTGTACTTACTCCTTGCATTTCATTTTTAGTCCTTTTACAACTTTGATCTCTTTCACACAAGTAGGAAATTTTTTTGTTTGCTTGTCCAAACATTTCTTTTCCACATGGATCACGTTGCTTGTCTTGTGGTTGGTAAAGTTGGTGTTTCATTAGTCTGAATGAGCCTCTCTTTTCATGTTTTCATCTGCTTGAAGAAATTATTGTCTCGAAACATTTTTCACTAAAGAGTTGTATGCGAAAAGTTTATTTCATTGTTTTATGAAGAAGTATGAAATCATAGTTTGTTGCATCATTGTGCTATGATAGCTTGCACCATTGAAATACTAGAATTTCATTGGAATTTGGAAAAGGGAAATAACTATTTTGCTTTCAAAGGACTGTTAGATATGTTCTTGTCAGGAAATTAGAAATTGGAATGCATTTTTCGTTAGTTTATTTCTTTGAAAAGTAAGGTAGTGAAAGATCATTTCGTTTTCAGTTGCTTGATTGTTTGCATTCAATTGAGTAGTTTCTACCCTCTCTAGTGTAGGAATTTCATCAAATTGAAAGGGTCTTGTCTCATAAAGCTGCACTTAAGGTTTTTCGAGCCGCATCACTAAGACTTGAAAACTGAAACATAACTCAAGATAAAATTTACAATGAATTCAGTTAACCTAAGGCGCATTTGACATTTAATGATCATATGTAGAGGGTCTAGGCTAGAGACATGTTCTAGCATCTTTAAACCTAGCAGCTACTATTAGCTTCAGAATTAGACAGTGCTAGTACTGATTTGTGCTCCCCGTACCATTGTGTATATAATGGGAGACCCCTCTAGGCTGCAATCCTTTATCCTTAGGAAGCCAAATTGGCCTCCTTGCAAACGTGATACACCAAACACAACACTCAGGGAGATTGCCTGCTTGTACTTCTCGGTTCACTAAGAGGTATTTTGCAGTTCACGGTTTCCTGGTAATCCTGTTTACCTAGATCATCTAGAGCAGTCATTTTTTCTTTATGACTCATTTAACTTAAAAGATCGTTCGAGGACTTTTCCTTTTGAGCTCGTTTCTAATTGAAAGCGATAGAGTCATCTTTGTTTCTTTCTCGACTCTTAAAACATGAAAGAGCACCAGTCTTTTATGTGTCTTAATAATTGATTGCCCATAATCCGAAAATACCCTGCTAGTCTTTTCTGAGACCAAATCGTGAGTTTCCCTTAAATAACATTTTAAAGCCTTGAAGTTATTTTTCTGTCAACTAAGACAAGGTCATCGTGGTTGAACCATCTGGTTCACCTAGTTCCTATTCCTCTCCTATGTCTAAAATATTTTCTAAGGAGTAGTTTCCTGAGTTACCAGAGTCACTTGAGGACCAAGGTGTTGAAATTAGAATTGTGTTATGATTATTCAAACTTTGTCATCTCGTCCTTCGCCTACTTTCAATATTGGGTCATCTGCTAATCTTGGTTCGGAATCTTCAGACAATCCCTTTCAAACTCCTAAGGACTTGCCCACCAATGACGCTAAGCTTGGACTGGTTATCTATCCTTTGAATCCTCTATTTGACCCTGTTGTGATATCACCGCAGCATCCTTATTGTTTGTACGACCAACCAGGTGTTCCTTTGGAACTATCACCTCATACTTCTTCAGCCATTCATCATCATTTTTTTCAGGACATGGAACCCGAAGGCGATGCTCTAGTCACCTCTCTAGATGCATCTGAAGTTTCTACTCCACACAATATTGAGGGGGAAGAGCTACCTTTTCCTCCTGAGGGCTTTCCCTATTCAGGGGATATTCTTGCTAGTTTTCCACCCAACCATGTGTCTTTGGCACAGTTGGTTTCAGGTACACCTAGTGCCTCATCACTTTACCATAACACTGTTTGGGCGTGTTGATGCCTCGAAAATCGCTGCAAAAACATTGGGGATAACCACCCGGTCCGGACCTTAGTACAACTCCTTTTCCGTTTGGAATAGTGGCTCCAACTGGGGATAATGGGACCAGTTTCCCAAAAGTGGATACACGGGATGAATGGATGATTTATAGACTAAGCTAGCGGTGAGCAAATAACTAAATCTATTGACAAGAATACAAAGAACTATGAACTATCCCGGGAATCTATTGAGCTTTAAAGTGTAGCGTTTGATGGTCTATGTCTAAAGACATGCATATAGATGATTCCATCTAACAGACATAGATATTAATTCATTCAAGATTACTGTGCCTAAATAGTTAAGCAAAGCGATTGAAGCGATATTACCACACTCATCATTTATATTATCGACATATACATGATTAAAAGGAAAGCATATCATAAAACATCCAATAGTGGAAAGAATGTAGAATTGTTGTTAAAGCGCATGCATATAATCAACAATAGCAAGGATAATCAAATAACAATTCACATAACAGGAATGAATTCAGACATAGATAGAAATACCATATGAGCTGCTTTGACACTCCCGATATCAATCGCTACTTGTAATTCTTTCTTCAACGCAGAAACATTCTCAACAAAGACAATAGTGCACAATTGCATAAAAAGCCTCCTTGTTGAATTAAGAACAACTGGTCCAGTTTCACAAAAAAAATATTGACTGAAGCACAATAGTGAAAACTTCAGTCTTTAAGTCTGGTACAAAACTTTACGACCCTTTCCAAAACAATGAAAGGGTCTATAAATACTAAATTAATCTAAATATCTATTAAACTGAAATGCAAGTAAATCGGTATCAATAAATTTTGATCCTATTTTCCTCAGCGATGTGGCAATCGGCGGCATGATTCATCAGGTACGCTGCTTGCCTTTAAATCTGAGCTGACTTATCGCAAGCATTGGCTCTACTTCAGGAGGTTTGTTGAGGCGCGAACTGAGCTAGGCGGCATAGGTGGCATCATGAATATCGGGAATTATATACCCGATTGCATCTGTTAGGCACTTAAGGGCGGCTCTCTGTGTATGCGGCTTTACCAGGAAGAGCCAATATGCTTCCATGGTTAAACTGTTAATCCCAGCGATTAATCTCCCCTTTTCCTCTAAATCAGGATAACATGATTGCTCCAGTGTGTTTGTTGTTGTCAACCTTCCTGGTGTACATTGGGAAATCATATTTGACAAGTAGAGAGTGTTGTTAACTAGTTCAACCAGGTTGCTGGAAGTTGATTTACATCTCGAAGCTGCCCTCTCTGCTTTCATCATCTGAGATGGCCATTCTGTGAAGAGTATATCTTTATGTGTTTCTAAGATTCTGGGAAAATTTACTGCTTTCCCTTGTTCAGAATCTTGCCAGTCAAGAAATGCAGCTATGATTTCTTCGGCTTGATCCAATTCATTCCTTGCCTTATCTACCTGTTGATTTATTGATGTCGTTAATTCACAGAGTGGCTCTGCCTGAGTGATTTGTTGACACAGAAGCCTAAGTTGAGATATTAATGCATTGTTTATTTGTAATGCTTCTGCTCTGAATTCAGCCACTTGTGGAGCGCCCTTTATTATTTCGAGCTGCGATGACAATTGAGCGATTTGCTCATCCTTTGTTTTCATCATTTCCTCGTTTTCTGCCTTCAGTTGTGCCAGTGCCTCTGATAATTCCTTCTGTTTCTGGATCGCGTTTTGGTCGATCCTTTGCTTTTCTTCCTGCAATTGCTGAGTTAGTTGACTGTTCATTTGCTGTTGTGTCAACAATTGCTGCTCTGCCTGCTCTACCTTCTGCTTTGTCTCAGCCAATTCTGCCTGTAATGCGAAAATTTCTTGATCCTTGGTTTTCAGTAGAAGACTTACCTCTGATGCCTTATCAATTGTCGCTGCCGAATAGGCTCCCGCATACTGCGACAGTTTTGTCAGGTCATCGGAGGGGTCGAATTCCTCCTTCCAAACCACGCTGCCCGTAACAGTTTGTTCTGGGAAAAGGGGAGGTTGATCAATCTTCCTTCTTTTCCTTTGTCATTTTACCACTGCTTTATGCCTCGGGCTGTAGAAAACATCCAGGGGAGGAATATCTTCTACTTGGAGAATGATTTGGTCGGAGGGGTCTTTTGGTATTACCTCAACATCCTTAGAAATGGGTGGGCTGCTGGTTCCACTTAGAACCCGAGGTAAAGTGATGTCCTGTGTGTCATTTGTCTTGGAAGTGTCTGTATCCTTGGAGCATTCCAACCCACTGATGATAGAGTCAAATTGCTTCCATTCCTGGAGCAATTTAGGGTCAATATGAGTATCTATATTGACATCAATGGTGGTTTTCTTTTGCTTTTTGGCTTGGGACTCCTTCCGCACTTTTTCCTGCTCTTTCTTCTGTTGCTCCTCTTGTTCCTTCTTTTGTCTTTCCTCCTGCTCTTTCATTCGCTGTTCCTCTTTCTCTTTCTTCTGTTTCTCCTCCTATGCTCTCTTTTGCCTTTCTTCTTGTTCTTTTCTCTACCTTTCCTCCTGTTCCTTCTTATGATCCTTTGTTATAACTGGAGGTTCCTTTGACTGTTGCCGACCAGGCTCGCTTGATGATGTCGCTGGGGTTGTTGCTAGTAAATCTAGAGGCAGAGTTTGCAACCTCTGTTCTCTAAGTTTATTAAACTCAGTCAACCCTTCATCATTGTATTTCATTCTAGCGAATTCTCTAGCCTGACCTATTGATTCGGCTGCAATGAACAGGTCGTCAAACATATCTTCCTTATGCTCAAATTTTGTCAATTTGGCCTGTTATAGTGCATTATAGGCAACCTTCCTTGGATCAAATGGCCTATTTGGGATAGTCGCCAGAGTTAAAGATTGAATCTTTGTGGCTTCCTTTTCTGCATGTTTGAGATCATGCAGAGTATAGACACCACATCTCAGGGGAAAAGAGGGCCAGCCCCTCTTCTTTTCTTTCTGGAGAGTTTGTGTAACACTCTCAGCCGTAATCTGATAAGCGATTTCTCTTGCTAGTAGTTTATCTGGTATGTACAAAGGGAGAACATGTGGCTTGGCTTGGCTACCGAAAACTCTTATGTAGGTAAATCTCTCCTCTCCAAACCAACTCCCTACTGCTGTTAAATCAAACGAGGCTTGATAGGAAATCTTGGGAATGGGTTTATCAAAAATAGAATAATAAATAGGCACCATAAAGCCATTGCAGATTTGGTACAGATGGTCCTTGTAGGAGGACTTCCATAATTTCTGATGGTATATGTGGATAGCCGTGGGGTCTTGTGGCGTCCACCTCTAGCCGAGCACAGGAAATTCAGAATTGAAACATAATGTATCTAAAATATATGCACTGTAATAGAATGGGGGAATTTTCCTTTCAGAGACGACAGTTTGATTTCTAAAATCAAGAACAACTATGGCTAGTTTATCTGAGAGAATAGTGGCCCAATCCATTATTTGACTGTTTACTGCAGCTTCCATTAAAGGAACCATCTCTATGGTGAAATTAGAGGAGTCATGCAATCCCCATAATCTACACATCATTATTCCAGCGTAGCAATAAGGAGAAGCCAGGGAATCAACTGAGTACTTACCGGAAGATTCGTGTTTGTGTTTGGCCGGATTTTGTCTCCAATCCCGAATGGGTTCGGATTCAACTTCGTTTTCACTTGCGAATTTCTCCAGGAAGGCCTTATTGTATATCTTCTCTGGTTTAGGCAAATGGTACATTTGCCTCAAGTCCTCAGCTTTGAACGACCCGAAAAGTCTTCCGTCTCTGGTGTTGAAGGTTCTATCCAAGATTGGGATTTCTTCAATCGCCCAATGTACTACATCTGTGTATGGGAGAATTTGCTCCCTGGCTGCTATCCTGTGAAGGAAGGATCCAGCTAAATCCTTAAGAGTGCACTCAGATTTCTGAGTGGAATCAACAGTGGCTTCTACTATTGTCACCGAAGGCTCCTCAATCTCGATTAAGTTGTAGGTACCCTGCCAAGTAGTTTTGTCGAGACCTGAACATGTTGTATCCGAAATTAATCCTTTCTTCTTGTCAGTGAGAACCTGTCCTGCAGCTGGCGTAGTGGAAGCGCCTGTGGTCTTCTTGGATTTCTTCCCCATTTTGCTTGAGCTTTCTCCTTTGGATGAATTCTGCACAGGGGCGCAAATATACGTAATACAGAGAAATAGCAATGAAAACTTACAAGTGATGAGAAATATTGATAGATGCGTAATAAGGGATTAGCTGTTAAAATGGGCTCAGACACAATCCATGGGAGGATTTTAGGACTTACGATCACATTAAATGGCCATTTAAAACTTGCCAATCTTAAATGCCCATTATATCGTTAATCGACCGAATGATTCGTTTAAGCTTGCTGTGGGCATTTTGGCGGTTGTGCGCAGGCGAATCATTGCTTTAAAAGATCAAGCTTTAAATATGAATGAATCATAATATCCCTCCATTTAACGTCTTTTTTGAAATCCGCACTATATCGTAATCGGGCGTCGGGAACACTTAAATCCTTGCGTTGATAATTTTGAAATCCCGATCGCCGATAGCGAAATCGCATCACATCGGGGTGAATAGGCATCATAATGTGCATAAATAGTGTATCGCCGATTGCCGATTGTGATATCGCATCGCATCGGGGTAAGACCTGGGCGCCTTATTATTGTGCATGGGATACTGTCGATTGCCGATTGCCGATTGCGCATCGCGTCGGGGCTAATGGCATGTGGTGCTTTAAAATGTGTGTAGAGTGTTGCCGATAGCCGATAGCGATATCGCATCGGCGGAGAACAATGTGCCACTTATTTGTGTTTTCTATGCCATTGCGATATGCGATCTTGCGATCGCTTTATCGCAATGATAAAAGATTGTTTTATTTGACCGAAAATGGGTTTTTAAAAGGTTTTATATAATGTATTCATTTGATTTTCGGACCATTTTGAAAGATACAATGTTGATACCAATTAAACTCTAGGGGACCCATTTCATATAATAATTTTGGGAATAAAGATATTATGAAATGGGGGGTTGTTGTGGAGCACAACAATTGGCGATTCGCTGGTAGAACCAGTTATCTCTGGGAAGCATAGAAATACTTAAACATTTTTACAATAGATTTCTAATCAAAGGGGAAAATTCTAATATAACTAGGTATATATGCATTCCGAGTAAAATGAAACTATTTTGCTAACTTCCTTTCTTTTTTAAGAAAATAAATACATTCTAAGTTTTAAATGGGCCTTTATTGGTTTATAATGATAAAACAGAAAACCTTTCCAAATCAACTTTTATAGTAACCTCATCTGTCATAGGTAGAGCCTCTGTTTCGAGCAAACGTTTATAGTTTCGACAGGGGTACCTTTTAACCATGCTATTGTCCATTGTCCCATTCAATTAAGAGTGTAATTAACAGAATGAATTCAAAACATATTTTCATATTTTTGTATTCGATTTTCTTTTCTATTATTAATAAGATAAAAAGCCATTTTCCTGGTTTGGTGGCCAGCTATTGACAATGCCATTCACTGGTAGTAATCTAACCGAATAAGCTGGCTCGTAATGAGACCCCTTGTCTTATAATTCTAAGCCATTACCCTGTTATGGTATGCAGTATTGGTAATGTCGGTTAAACTATTTCCCTATGAACATGGTAAGCAGGCTTGTAATAAGACCTCTTATCTTTTCTATCAAATATTTTAGAATTACACTCTGAGTAATCATAAACTTTAGTGAATGGGATGAACAATTTTCTCCTTAAGAGTAAATGGATGACAGGGTAAGAGTTGAAGATGTTGACATAGGATTAGTTTCTATCTTAATATGGATAACCTTTTGAGACCAATTTTGAAAACAGAAAATTATTTACAATACTTTTAAACTTTGAAAGGAGTTCGCAAAACTTGAAGTATGCTTTCAGAATACAATGATACCTAATTTCCTAGAAATTATCCCTTTTGGTTAAGAGTTCTATTATTTGAAAGCAAATATCCATACTACTTCTGTGGGACAACTTTTCAAACACAGCAAAAGGTCAATGGAAGTTACCTTACAACTTTATTTCCTAAAATTCTACAAACTACAAAATCCTATTAAAATAAAAGGAGAAGGGGTTACCTCCTCAATTGAAGAATTTTTTCAAGATCAGGCCATTAACAAGGAGAGAATCTCTCGACCCTGATAAATCTTGCAATATAAAGGTCGAATGGCCTATCTTTTCACAGATCTGAAACGGTCCAAGCCACATCTTCTGGAACTTGGTGTGTTTAACCTTGTCCTCATGGGCTTTGTCCCATTTCAGAACTAAATCACCGACTTGGAATTGTTTTGAACCGGATGAGACTGAATCGAAAGCTGCCTTGATGACTTGCTGATGTTTGGCATGAATGACCTTGGCTTTTTCTCTTTCCTCTTCTAATTTTTGAATTTGGTCATGTCTAAGCTGAATAGAAGAGGAAGGATATTCCTCAATGAATTGAACTAGGGCTAGTGAAGGAAGAACAAGATTTGTGGGCAGCACTGCTTCTTTTCCATACACAAGATTTAACGGAGAAGATCCTATAGAAGCTTTCTGTGTTATCCTACCAGCCCATAATGCAAACATTAAGGATTTGTGCCAGTTTTTATGATTCTGTTCGATAGTTCACTTAATGATCTTGATCAGATTCTTATTAGTAGACTCTGCTAAACCATTACCCTGGGGATAGTAATTAGCAGAATATTTTAATTTAAATCCTCTTTTAATAGCGAAATCAAACATAGCATTGCCTAAAAAGTAAGATGCATTATAAAAAACAAGAGCATTTGGGACACCAAACCTGGTAATGATGAATTGATCTATGAATTCAATGATTGCTTCAGAATTTGCTGTCTTTAAAGGGATTGCCTCAACCCACTTAGTAAAATAATCGGTAGCGGTAAGGATATACTTATGCTGTTTGGAAGACGGTGGAGTAATCTCTCCAATGATATCCAATCCCCATTGCTCAAATGGTTGTTCAATGTTGACTGGTTGCAGAGGGAAAGCTGGTTTACGTTGTCTTCCACTCGAAGTTTGACAATTGAGGCATTTCCTTACATACTCGTGGGAATCTTTAAACAAAGTGGGCCAATAGTAACCAGCGCAAATAATTTTGTGAGTTGTTGCATCCGCTCCAAAATGTCCTCCTGCTGGTC
Organism: Pinus tabuliformis; assembly: GCA_031772625.1. Lineage (NCBI taxonomy): Eukaryota > Viridiplantae > Streptophyta > Pinopsida > Pinales > Pinaceae > Pinus > Pinus tabuliformis. Next base: position 1,539,544,096 of record CM062804.1, on the reverse strand, counting down.
CATCATGTAACTCTTGCAAAACCTTTTGTGCTTCAGTTTTCTCAAGGCATCTCAATAAGATGGAATCATAATTTTGCTTGAAAAGCACATCATTAATAATTGTAAAATTCTTTGATTTTAACCTAATGGCCCTTTTGTTTTTGTAAGACAGGTTTGGAGGTGCATAACCATTCTTTAAATAAAAGATTAAATCTGCATATTGAGATTCGGAATCAGTGACACTTATCTGATTGATTTCTTCAGTTTGATCTGTATCGCTTGATTCTGGAACATTGGATGCTCCTGCCAATATCCTGCAAAAACCTTGACCTCTAACAATCTTTGCTGGTTTAATTTCTAAGTCATACTCTTGAAGCGCTGTGACCCAATTTTCCCTTTTTTCACCCAGTTCTTTCTGGATTAAAAGTTGCCTAACTGCTGGGAAAGGAACTATAACTTTTGTGTGAGTTTTCAAAAGGAAGGGCCTATAATGCTTGACTGCTTTAAATACAGCAAAGGCTTGTTTTTCTACATCGGAATAATTCAATTCAGCACCCTGAAGATTTGAGCTAAAAAATGAAATGGGTGCTTCCAGATTGTGCTCATTTAGCTGTGTGAGTACTGCAGCATACGATGAGTTGGATGCGATGGTATACAATGTAAAATGATTAGAAAAATTTGGAGTATTTAAAGCTGGGGCGTTGATTATTGATTGCTTGATTAGATCAAAAGCTTCTTTTTCTGTTGATCCCCACTTAAAGACTGAATTCTTCTTAATCATTGTTTGAAGTGGTAAAATAATTTGAGAAAAATCGGGAACAAATCTTTTAACAAAATTGATCTGGCCTAAAAATGACTGCATCGATTTTTTATTGTGTGGAAAAGGGATTTCAGAGATTTCTTTGATCCGATCAGGATCAATATAAATGCCATTTTTGGACACAATAAAACCCAAGAGCTTCCCTTGATCAAGAGCAAAGAAAGACTTTTTAGGGTTAAGAGAAATACCATATCTTTTGCAACGTTGAAAAATTTGATTTAGATCATGCAAATGATTATACCTCTCCTTAGAAAATACAGTAATATCATCTAGATAGACGACTACTGTTCTATTGATCAACCCTCTAAAAGCTATATCCATAGCTCTTTGGAATGTTGCCCCTGCATTTATAAGTCCGAAAGGCATTTTCTGATATGCATATGTTCCCCATTTTGTTCTGAATGTGGTTTTAAGCTGGTCATCAGGATGAACCAGAACTTGGTTATATCCTGAGAAACCATCAAGAAAGGACATCAATTTAGATCCTGCTATTGATTGGAGTATTTGTTCCATAGTAGGTAATGGGAAATTGTCTTTCAAGCTTGCTTTGTTCAAATTTCTGAAATCAATACAAATTCGGATGTCACCATTTTTCTTTCTAACTGGCACCATATTAGAGACCCAGTTTGAGTGTCGGACAGGAAAAATAATTTTGGCTTTCAAGAGCTTGTTGAGTTCCGATTTTATCTGGCTCTCTAAGTTCGGATGTATTTTTCTTAACTTCTGCTGAATTGGTTTCTGATCGGGGAGCATAGGAATGGTATGCTGGATAATGGATGTATCATAAGTCTTTAAATCATCATATTTCCAAGCAAAAACCTGTTTATTTTTCCTTAACAGTCTTATGAATGCCTCCTTCTCTTCTAAGGAAAGTCCTAATCCTAAATTAATATTTTGAGGAGCATGCTCAGTACCTAGATTTATCAATTCAAACCTAAGGGTAGAACTTTGGAGCTTTGTATTAGTTACAGGTTTAAACCTGTCTTTGATATCATAAAGATCTTCGAGCTTTACCACTGGCTTAGGAATTGCATTTTCCTGAGGTGTTTCTCTCATTTGGGAGTCATGCTCATCTTCCTCAATGATTTGATTATCATAGGACCTTTCAGAAGTTAAGAATTGTAAAATATCCTCATCATGGTTGAATACTCTCCAATTAGTGACATTGTCAGGAATTGAAGGCCTAAAAAGCAATTCTACAGAAAATCTATCTGGGCTGTAGTCTTCAGAAGGTAGAAGCTTGGAAGCTACATTGGCTAGGAGATCGGCTGCCAAGTTTTGAGACCTGGGGATGGAGGAAATGTTGAATGCGGAAAAGTGCGAAGTAAGTTCTTGTACTAGCGATTGATAATTCTTGAGGTGATTTGAAAGACAATGGATTGCATTCCTCAGCTGTTTAACAATAATTTCAGAATCGCCGAATACTTTCAAATATTGCACTTTAATACCGATCGCTTTATACAGTCCCTAGACTAAGGCTTCATATTCGGATGTATTGTTAGTGCATTCAAATTCTAGCCTACAGGACAACATTGTCTTTTCTCCTTGTGGACTAACCAAAATGCAACCTGCTCCTGAGCCCTCGTTAGACTTAGAGCCATCAAAATATAAAGACCAAAATAAAGAGGTATTAACAAATGTATTTACAGTTTTCTCAGCATCATTGAAACATCTAGACCTATCAGTTTGTGAAAAATTCTCAATCTGAGATGTAAAATGATTGACTGAAAAAGGAGATGGTTGGGCAACAAAGTTGCCAAAGAATGACTCTGATGAATAATTCCCTAAAATGTTGTTGTTGAACACTACGGGTTGGTTTTCTTGCTCAAATTCAGTCACTGTATGGGTCATATGTTTCTCTCGATCGATCCTTATTTGATTTGGCTTGCCCTTGTAGGGAAGCCACATAAGTGACCAATCAGTGGAAATATACCCATGCAATTTTTCGGACCAATCCCTACTCAGAATTAAACCGTAAAATTAAGGTATATCGGCTATTAGGATATCAATCCTTTGTACTACTCTGGGATCAGCAGACAACCTGATAGTTACGGAATTAATTTCTCCCACAACCTGCACTTTGGTCCTGTCCAACTGTACAATATAGATAGCAGACTTCTGGGGTTCAATGTTCAGTTTTGAGCAAACTGAAGCTGGCATTATGTTAGATGATGCCCCTGAGTCAATTAAATAGTTGTGCAGGTTTCTGTTGTAAATCTCATAGGTTATAAGGAAAGGTGGAGTATGAAAATTTGATCTATCACCAATCAGAACTAAATCGGTAGCTTCAACCATACCGCGAGGAGGTTGTCCTGAATCTAGCAGCTTTTGCACTGGGAAGAGGTGTATAAGGAACAACATTCAATTCCTTAAGAAGTAATTTCTGCTGATGCTTTAATTTACTAAGCTCAAACATAGTAATGTTGGCTTTAGTTTTCTTCATGTCATCAACAATGTTATATTCCATTGAATTGGATACCACTAATGTTTTAGATGTTGAAGGAGTATTAGAAGTTGAAGGCTGGTTTTGGGGAACTGCTGCAGGTGATTTCTTTGCAGGTGTTTTTTCTTTGGTTGTAGCAGCATCATCACTCCTTTTCTTTGATGTTACCTGAACAGGTTCAGAAGTACTTTTTCTCCTAGTAGTGACCGTGAATGCTTCTTCTTCATTATCAGTATCGGAGTTGGGGAGTATAAAATCCCACATTCCATGACATTCTACTACTTCTTCTTCATCATCAGTGGGTGTGGTTGCTTCCTCTTCCTCTTCTTCTTCTTGCTCTGAATCTGCATTAGATATGACATTTGGAGGCTTTGACTCATTTCTCTTAAAAGTTCTAAAGGGCCTTTTGGTTGAGGTTTCTGCTACCTGCTTCTTTATTTCAACCATTTCATTTGATAAAGTTTTTAGGACCTTTTGCAAACCTTCCATGTCATATGGGTCTTTTGGGGTCTTCTTCCTTGAGTCATCTTTGAAAGAGACCTTTTTGGCTTTTCTGTCTTCCAGAGCAACTTTCTTCTCTAGAGCATTGATGCGTTTTTCCACAGCAAGTGCTTCTCTCATGTTTTCGGCTAAGGTAGGTTTCCCAGCCCTATCTACAAAAATGGCTATATTGGCAGGTAGGGCGGTGATATACCATTCGCTTCGAATTTGTTCACTTGGTTTGGAAGCTGTAGGGATTTTATTGAGGAGCTTATTGAAGCGAGCATTAAATTCCTTGATTGGTTCCCTATGTTCTATTCTCAGATTGGAGATATCATTTATTAGGGTAGCCAAAGACCTATCATCTCCATATTTGGTAAGAAACTTCTCTTGGCAAGTGTTCCAACTAGTAATGGAACCGGAGGGTAAAGAGAAATACCAGGATCCTGCTGATCCTTGCAAGGTGTAAGGGAAAAGTCTAACAACAACATCTTGTTCTGTTACCCCTTTCAAGTTGACTGCTAACATGAAATTATTGATGTGTTCCTCAGCCTAGGTTCCATCATTTGGATTAAACTTGGGTAGCCATTTTTCAGGATAATCTGGTAATGGATGCAATGGCGCAGGCATATTGACTGCACCAGGTCTGGTCCATGGATTTGCCATTGTAATAGCAACAGTGGTTGATACTACTGTTGGAATTCCAGATGTATGGGAAGGAAATAATGCTGAGGAGTGAGCTGGTTGGGATGTTGAAGCTTCTAATCCCTGGTGAACAACAATATGTAATGGGGGAGTGGATGGTTGACTTTGCAGAGGGGAAGATGCAATGGAGGATATGGATGAAAGCTCTTCACTATCAGATTCCTCAGTATTTTTCTTCGCCTTTTTCCTTTTGGGTAAAGGGAACTCAGTGGGTTCAATACCGAGCTTTCCGCTCTGAAGTCTGGTGAGAGGGTGAGGTAAATTGAACTGCGAAGTCGCACTGCTTTGTGATACCTCAGATTTCTGTGGTGAAATCGAGAAGCTCTGAAGTTTGTGGATAAGAGACTAGACTTTAGGTGATTCAAGACTTAATTGTTCTGGAGTATGATGGGTTTGAGCAGTGGTAGTTGATTCCTCTTCTTCTTGTTTGGATACTGGAGAACGAGCATGCGAATGAGAAGTTCGAGGGGATTCAGAGGGAGAATTACTCTTAGAATGGCTTGCAGATTTGGGTTTGTTTGCCATTCACAGTCAGGCCCTCCTTCTAGCGCCAAAAATGTTGATGCCTCGAAAATCGCTGCAAAAACATCGGGGATAACCACCCGGTCCGGACCTTAGTACAGCTCCTTTTCCATTTGGAATAGTGGCTCCAACTGGGGATAATGGGACCAGTTTCCCAAAAGTGGATACACGGGATGAATGGATGATTTATAGACTAAGCTAGCGGTGAGCGAATAACTAAATCTATTGACAAGAATACAAAGAACTATGAACTATCCCGGGAATCTATTGAGCTTTAAAGTGTAGCGTTTGATGGTCTATGTCTAAAGACAGGCATATAGATGATTCCATCTAACAGACATAGATATTAATTCATTCAAGATTACTGTGCCTAAATAGTTAAGCAAAGTGATTGAAGCGATATTACCACACTCATCATTTATATTATCGACATATACATGATTAAAAGGAAAGCATATCATAAAACATCCAATAGTGGAAAGAATGTAGAATTGTTGTTAAAGCGCATGCATATAATCAACAATAGCAAGGATAATCAAATAAAAATTCACATAACAGGAATGAATTCAGACATAGATAGAAATACCATATGAGCTGCTTTGACACTCCCGATATCAATCACTACTTTTAATTCTTTCTTCAACGCAGAAAAATTTTCAACAAAGACAATAGTGCACAATTGCATAAAAAGCCTCCTTGTTGAATTAAGAACAACTGGTCCAGTTTCATAAAAAAAATATTGACTGAAGCACAATAGTGCAAACTTCAGTCTTTAAGTCTGGTACAAAACTTTACGACCCTTTCCAAAACAATGAAAGGGTTTATAAATACTAAATTAATCTAAATATCTATTAAACTGAAATGCAACTAAATCGGTATCAATAAATTTTGATCCTATTTTCCTCAGCGATGTGGCAATCGGCGGCATGATTCATCAGGTAGGCTGCTTGCCTTTAAATCTGAGCTGACTTATCGCAAGCATTGGCTCTACTTCAAGAGGTTTGTTGAGGCGCAAACTGAGCTGGGCGGCATAGGTGGCATCCTGAATATCGGGAATTATATACCCGATTGCATCTGTTAGGCACTTAAGGGCGGCTCTCTATGTATGCGGCTTTACCAGGAAGAGCCAATATGCTTCCATGGTTAAACTGTTAATCCCAGCGATTAATCTCCCCTTTTCCTCTAAATCAGGATAACAGGATTGCTCCAATGTGTTTTTTGTTGTCAACCTTCCTGGTGTACATTGGGAAATCATATTTGACAAGTAGAGAGTGTTGTTAACTAGTTCAACTAGGTTGCTGGAAGTTGATTTACATCTCGAAGCTGCGCTCTCTGCTTTCATCATCTGAGATTGCCATTCTGTGAAGAGTATATCTTTATGTGTTTCTAAGATTCTGGGCAAATTTTCTGCTTTCCCTTGTTCAGAATCTTGCCAGTCAAGAAATGCAGCTATGATTTCTTCGGCTTGATCCAATTCATTCCTTGCCTTCTCTACCTGCTGATTTATTGATGTCGTTAATTCACAGAGTAGCTCTGCCTGAGCGATTTGTTGACACAGAAGCCTAATTTGAGATATTAATGCATTGTTTATTTGTAATGCTTCTGCTCTGAATTCAGCCACTTGTGGAGCGCCCTTTATTATTTGGAGTTGCAATGACAATTGAGCGATTTGCTCATCCTTTGTTTTCATCATTTGCTCGTTTGCTGCCTTCAGTTGTGCCAGTGCCTCTGATAATTCCTTCTGTTTCTAGATCGCGTTTTGGTCGATCCTTTGCTTTTCTTCCTGCAATTGCTGAGTTAGTTGACTGTTCATTTGCTGTTGTGTCAACAATTGCTGCTCTGCCTGCTCTACCTTCTGCTTTGTCTCAGCCAATTCTGCCTGTAATGCGAAAATTTCTTGATCCTTGGTTTTCAGTAGAAGACTTACCTCTGATGCCTTATCAATTGTCGCTGCCGAATAGGCTCCCGCATACTGCGACAGTTTTGTCAGGTCATCGGAGGGGTCGAATTCCTCCTTCCAAACCACGCTGCCTGTAAGAGTTTGTTCTGGGAAAAGGGGAGGTTGATCAATCTTCCTTCTTTTCCTTTGTCGTTTTACCACTGCTTTATGCCTCGGGCTGTAGAAAACATCCAGGGGAGGAATATCTTCTACTTGGAGAATGATTTGGTCAGAGGGGTCTTTTGGTATTACCTCAACATCCTTAGAAATGGGTGGGCTGCTGGTTCCTCTTAGAACCCAAGGTGAAGTGATGTCCTGTGTGTCGTTTGTCTTGGAAGTGTCTGTATCCTTGGAGCATTCCAACCCACTGATGATAGAGTCAAATTGCTTCCATTCCTAGAGCAATTTAGGGTCAATATGAGTATCTATATTGACATCAATGGTGGTTTGCTTTTGCTTTTCGGCTTGGGACTCCTTCCGCACTTTTTCCTGCTCTTTCTTCTGTTGCTCCTCTTGTTCCTTCTTTTGTCTTTCCTCCTGCTCTTTCATTTGCTGTTCCTCTTTCTCTTTCTTCTGTTTCTCCTCCTGTGCTCTCTTTTGCCTTTCTTCTTGTTCTTTTCTCTGCCTTTCCTCCTGTTCCTTCTTATGATCCTTTGTTATAACCGAAGGTTCCTTTGACTGTTGCAGACCAGGCTCGCTTGATGATGTCGCCGGGGTTGTTGCTAGTAAATCTAGAGGCAGAGTTTGCAACCTCTGTTCTCTAAGTTTATTAAACTCAGTCAACCCTTCATCATTGTATTTCATTCTAGTGAATTCTCTAGCCTGACCTATTGATTCGGCTGCAATGAACAGGTCGTCAAACATATCTTCCTTATGCTCAAATTTTGTCAATTTGGCCTGTTCTAGTGCATTATAGGCAACCTTCCTTGGATCAAATGGCCTATTTGGGATAGTCGCCAGAGTTAAAGATTGAATCTTTGTGGCTTCCTTTTCTGCATGTTTGAGATCATGCAGAGTATAGACACCAAATCTCAGGGGAAAAGAGGGCCAGCCCCTCTTCTTTTCTTTCTTGAGAGTTTGTGTAACACTCTTAGCCGTAATCTGATAAGCGATTTCTCTTGCTAGTAGTTTATCTGGTATGTACAAAGGGAGAACATGTGGCTTGGCTTGGCTACCGAAAACTCTTATGTAGGTAAATCTCTCCTCTCCAAACCAACTCCCTACTGCTGTTAAATCAAACGAGGCTTGATAGGAAATCTTGGGAATGGGTTTAGCAAAAATAGAATAATAAATAGGCACCATAAAGCCATTGCAGATTTGGTACAGATGGTGCTTGTAGGAGGACTTCCATAATTTCTGATGGTATATGTGGATAGCCGTGGGGTCTTGTGGCGTCCACCTCCAGCCGAGCACGGGAAATTCAGAATTGAAACATAATGTATCTAAAATATATGCACTGTAATAGAATGGGGGAATTTTCCTTTCAGAGACGACAGTCTGATTTCTAAAATCAAGAACAACTATGGCTAGTTTATCTGAGAGAATAGTGGCCCAATCCATTATTTGACTGCTTAATGCAGCTTCCATTAAAGGAACCATCTCTATGGTGAAATTAGAGGAGTCATGCAATCTCCATAATCTACACATCATTATTCCAGCGTAGCAATAAGAGAAGCTAGGGAATCAACTGAGTACTTACCGGAAGATTCGTGTTTGTGTTTGGCCGGATTTTGTCTCCAATCCCGAATGGGTTCAGATTCAACTTCGTTTTCATTTGCGAATTTCTCCAGGAAGGCCTTATTGTATATCTTCTCTGGTTTAGGCAAATGGTACATTTGCCTCAAGTCCTCAGCTTTGAATGACCCGAAAATTCTTCCGTCTCTGGTGTTGAAGGTTCTATCCAAGATTGGGATTTCTTCAATCGCCCAACGTACTACATCTGTGTATGGGAGAATTTTCTCCCTGGCTGCTATCCTGTGAAGGAAGGAGTCAGCTAAATCCTTAAGAGTGCACTCAGATTTCCGAGTGGAATCAGCAGTGGCTTCTACTATTGTCACCGAAGGCTCCTCAATCTCGATTAAGTTGTAGGTACCCTGCCAAGTAGTTTTTCTGAGACCTGAACATGTTGTATCCGAAATTAATCCTTTCTTCTTGTCAGTGAGAACCTGTCCTGCAGCTGGCGTAGTGGAAGCGCCTGTGGTCTTCTTGGATTTCTTCCCCATTTTGCTTGAGCTTTCTCCTTTGGATGAATTCTGCACAGGGGCGCAAATATACGTAATACAGAGAAATAGCAATGAAAACTTACAAGTGATGAGAAATATTGATAGATGCGTAATAAGGGATTAGCTGTTAAAATGGGCTCAGACACAATCCATGGGAGGATTTTAGGACTTACGATCACATTAAATGGCCGTTTAAAACCTGCCAATCTTAAATGCCCATTATATCGTTAATCGACTGAATGATTCGTTTAAGCTTGCTGTGGGCATTTTGGCGGTTGTGCGCAGGCGAATCATTGCTTTAAAAGATCAAGCTTTAAATATCAATGAATCATAATATCCCTCCATTTAACGTCTTTTTTGAAATCCGCACTATATCGTAATCGGGCGTCGGGAACACTTAAATCCTTACGTTGATAATTTTGAAATCCCGATCGCCGATAGCGAAATCGCATCGCATTGGGGTGAATAGGCATCATAATGTGCATAAATAATGTATCGCCGATTGCCGATTGCGATATCGCATCGCATCGGGGGTAAGACCTGGGCGCCTTATTATTGTGCATGGGATACTTCCGATTGCCGATTGCCGATTGTGCATCGCGTCGGGGCTAGTTGCATGGGGTGCTTTAAAATGTGTGTAGAGTGTTGCCGATAGCCGATAGCGATATCGCATCGGCGGAGAACAATGTGCCACTTATTTGTGTTTTCTATGCCATTGCGATATGCGATCTTGCGATCGCTTTATCGCAATGATAAAAGATTGTTTTATTTGACCGAAAATGGGTTTTTAAAAGGTTTTATATAATGTATTCATTTGATTTTCGGACCATTTTGAAAGATACAATGTTGATACCAATTAAACTCTAAGGGACCCATTTCATATAATAATTTTGGGAATAAAGATATTATGAAATGGGGGGGTTGTTGTGGAGCACAACAGGGCGTCAGGTGCCATGCCTACATCAAGCCTGTTCGTTGTGAACACACCTTCTCAATAGGTTTTTACTTCAGTCTCGGTGCAACCCACCATTCTGAATACGCTTGTATCGTCAATCCTAGTTACCTGTCAGGCACAACCGGCAGTTTCGAAGAATGTCTTTGTCAGTTCCTCCATCCCTCTAGTCAGTGGCCAAGTTGTGCCATCGCCTGGGGGGAAAAAGGTGAATGTTTCTATGGTGTGAGGTGCTACCAATGTGAGCGGCTCACAAGCTCACATGCTTGATATGAACCAACCTTCTTATGGTATTATTCATAACCCTGCTAATCCTACTGGATCAAGAAATGTTCTATATCAATAGCCCTATGGGGCTTAGGTCCAATACCAAAATCCTTATGTTCCATATGGTTCTCAAGGAATGGTTAATCGACCTTACACCCTCCAATATCGGCAACACATTTAGCCTGGATATGGCTAGATTTAGTTCAGAACTTTCCCAAGCATTGTTCATGTACCCTTGCAACAGCAAGGACAACCTCTACAACAACAAGGGAAGCCTTTTTTACTGCAAGGGTAACCTTTATTGCAGCAAGGGTTCTCCATGCAACCACAAGGAGAAATGATCCCACAGTAAGGTCAACTACAATAACTGCAAGGTCAACCCTTGCAACAGTTACATCAAACAAATGCAGCAGCATATGCAATATGCTCCACATGCTTCCCAGTCGATGTCCTCACAGGACGAACCTCTGTATCCTCAGGGACAAATTTTGCAGTTGTAGGGTCAACCCTTGCAACAACAAAACAAACCAGGGCAACAACAACCCTTGTATACATATCAACAGGGTCAACCCTTGCATGGCTAGGGTCAAGGTCAAGTCCTATAGCAGCAGGCTCAAAATCCTAATGTCCTACATCAACAGCTCCAAAATCCTACTAGCCAAGGGCTTCAGGTGCAAAACCCTAATTCCCTAGGTCACTAGGATCAAAATCCTTTTGCTCAAGGGCAGCAGGTCTAGAATCCCTATTCCCAAGGGAAACAAGTGTGTCAACCTTATGCCTAAGGACAGTAGGTCCAAACCCTCTTATTCAGGGACAATAGGTTCATCACCCGTATTTTCAAGGACAACAGGTCCAATATCCATATGTCCAAAGTCAACAGGCTCAACAACCTTTTAACCCATACGTTGCATATCAAAAACATATGAGTGGATAGTTCCAAGGTATTCAAGGTCAAAATCCTCCCTATGGTCAAGGTAATCCGCAATGGGGGCTGCAACAGATGCCATATGGCCAAAATCCCCCACTGCGGGGCCAAAATCCTTACCAACAGGGATGGGCTCCTCTGTTCAAACCCGCTTATTGACCTCCCATGCCTTTTAACACCCAATTGCCATTCTTGGTTACACTCAAGTTTCCAGTTGTATCTTGCCTTACGAATGATCCAATCCTTCCTTTGCCATACTGGCCTTCGATTCCGTCCAAGATACCAAGCGATTGTCCAAAATTCGATGGGAAAGCTAAAGAAGATCCTCAAGCCATGTGATGACATACCACTCTGATGCTTGTTGAACTCATACGTTGACGATTCCATTCACCTCTATCTTTTCCAATGAACTCTCACGAGTGTTGCAGCCAAGTGGTACATCGAGCTACCTCGAAGTACTTACCATGACTTTAACTCTTTAGCCATGGCTTTCCTCGTGAATTTCCAGCTGTTAGTTCAATATGAAACTGTCACCTATTTTCTCACATTGCTTAAGCAAGATACTATGACACACATCTCTGATCACATCCATGAATGGAGACGTAGGCATCGGTTGATCAAATTTGAGATTGTTGATCATTTGCTCACTGAATAGTTGACCAACTCATTTGTGGCCCCAATTGCTCGTGATATAGCTATGGGTGGATCCATCACTAAAGAGAAAGCCGTAGCTCATGCCCAGTACTTGGATATAGTTTACTCTCAGTCCAGCACTTTGTATGAGTTATTACCCAATGTTCCGTAGCCATCATCCAATCCCACAGCATCAAAGTCACAAGCCGTATCTCCCATTGATGGAGTTACTGGTTTAGAATCCTAGACCTCTGTTAAATCTTCTTCCAAATATAAGTTAGTCTCAAATGTTGTTCCTAATCGTTCATCCCAAAATCCACCTAGTCCTGGTAAAAAGTTAAAGGTCCATGATGTCCGGTCTACAGCAACAGACAAATCCTCGAAAGGAAAGAAGAAAGGCAAAGGCAAGGGTAAAGCCAATGCCCCGAAAGAGGGTCCTCCCAAATCGTCTGTTGGTGAATATTTACAATGGAAACCTAAGTATACTTGCCTCATTTGCAAGCAAGATCACTACATTAAGGATTTTCCTCGATGATCCAAAGATAGTCACTTTCTCAAAGGGACCCCCATTGTCCTCAAAGAGCCATTTCCATCTCATCAGACCCAAATGGTAGATCAACCCCAATCTCCTTCATCCAGATCTCAAGTGTTCATGATGAGTACGCCTATTAATGTGGTTACTAGATCGAAAGATTATCAAACTCCTGCTTCGACAACTGGGAAAGAGAAAGAAGCCACACCTTCTTCTTCTGCCCTGAGTTCTGGCCCTCTTCATATTGAGCGCCCTAACCCTGATTCCGCTATACAGCCACCCTCTTGAGGTGTGCTGCAGAAATCCTTGTATGATCCCAATGCCTGAGCTACTCAACACTACAATATTGTTGAGCATTTGGCTCAGGCACCATCAGCCATGTCGTCTCTCGAGGTGCTTCAAAGCTGGCCATCATAGTGGAAATATTTGCTGTTAGCTATCGAGGGCATCGATCCTGCCACTTCTAATTTGATATGTTTTGATCTAGAAAACCATGTTCCACGTCTTCCTCATTAGATTGCCTTTCTCACTTAGGTAATCATCAATGAGAAGACCATCCACCAGACTGTCATGAATGAAGGTGCTTCCACCTGCATCATGTTGATCTCATGTTGGAAGGCTATTGGTTCTCCTACTTTGAACCAATATCCGAACACTTGGGAAGCTTTTGATAGGCGTGATTTGTGACCCTTCAGTCTCTTACCTACCCTTGCCATCACTCTAGAAGGAAAGATAGTGCAATTTTAGGTAGAAATTATTGATGCCAATCTCAACTGTAATCTTCTACTCGGCCAAAGCTAGACCCATGCCATGCATGTCGTGGCCTCCTCTTTGTTTTGCGTGATTTGTTTTCCCCATCAATGGAAGATTGTCACTATCAACCAACTATCTTTCTTTTTCCCTTCCTCCTTAGATGGCAACATTCCATACGTCAAGCACACTAGTGCTCCCTATGAGAGCGTGGGGGCAGGAATTTTCAAAGATTTTTCCTTAATGGGAATTTTTCCACTCCCACCTCCTCATGTTGCCTCTGTCAACATGATCTCGGTCAAATCTGATCCTTGGGTTAAACCTTCACCAAATCTTGTTGATTCCTAGGGCGAGGTCATGTTGCTTAGTCCCACCAAAGTCAATTACGTGGAAATTGTCTCAGTTTCGAGTTTTTCATTGTCTAATTCTTTTATGTCGAAGACCTATCTCGATACATACTCTCAATCCCCATGGCTTGGCACTTTGGAATTGCCTGATCCCTTAACCGAGACCTTCCTTACTAATGAAGGTATCATGGAAGTTGTGTCTCTCGAGGAACCACCTTGGGTTGATACTCATCATCTCTCCTCTTTCCTGCCTCGTTCGACAGTCATGTATACCATTTTCAAAGTGTCCGGTTCTCCGCTATCTTTTGATGTATCAGTTCATCCTGACTTGATCAAGATATTTCAACTCAAGGAACCTTTATCCCTTCATGGATTCAGGATTTTTCTCCCTCCCTGAGTTCTAACTGATTGCCCATTATTGCAATGGGGTTCCCATCTAACTCGTAACCCTCCCTCACCTAGGGGGCATGGGGGCAAAGCCTTATATGATTTCTACACCATTATTTGGCTGAGTCAATCCTTACTCATCATGACAATGGTAAAACACCGGTGTCCAAATGTGTTTAGTGATTACCCGACTCCCAGCATGGACTCCCACCTCAAGAAGTACTATGCTTAGGTCATCTTGCATGGTTACTTGTGTACATTAGTGTGTCATTCATTTTTGTGCAGTGGGGTTTTGTGTGTTAGTTTTCAAAAAACTTTCCTGTTTACTATTATTTTCTCATTTTGCAGATGTCTACGACTCCCCACATTGGTTTTGCTGATGGTGCTTGCCGTAGTACCCAGAACCGATCATCCATAGCATGGGCTATTTATGACCCTAACAGTGAGTTCATTGACCTTTAAGGTATCTATCTAGGTCACACAAGTAACAACATCATTGAATATAATGCGGTCATTGAACTGTTGTCAGAAGCTATTGCTCTAGACATTAGAGAATTGGTTGTCAACCTGGATTCACAACTTGTCATCCTTCAACTCAATGGGAAATATTTCATTAGAAACCCTCAAATATTGATAATATATCTTCGTATCCATCTATTGGAAAGACATTTTGATTACATTACATATCATCATATTCCTAGACACATGAATACAATGACAGATGCATTAGCTAATTATGTGTTGGATAGACATTTACGAAACATGTGAAAAGATAAAACAAGCCATTTATACCATAGTAGACAAGAAAATACATCATATATATATATATATATATGGTGATAATGTTTGATACATCAGAACCCAAAAAAATAATGTGTGTCCAAAGTAACATCAGCGGCTCGCAAGCCTCATATATCCGTGGTGCGCAAGCCTCAAGAAATGTAAGTGTTGGAGCTAGGAACTAATCAGCATGGTGATCATGGTAGCATGATACAGCTCGTGCAACATGAGTCAAAAATCAACGGATCTAATCCGAGACTTCCACTGTGTGTCACTAGTACTGATGAGGAATGTCTCCTACTCGAGCATACTTCGGGACGCCATGAGTCAACCCCTCAAGGTTCCTCACGATCTCCTCCTTGTTGTCACTCCCTTCCTGATAATGAGTGACAACATCAATTGGGCCGGGGATGCGCCTGGTTATTGGGGACATCCTAGCAGGCTTCTCTGGTCCAACATCTGCATTAACAAGAGAAATGTTATAAGCACATATATACCAAAAACAATTAAAAAATCTCAAAATTAGAAAGTTTCTTTTTTACCTTCATCATCAAAATCCTCTCCATCTGGTAAGGGCATGTCTGGATCTCAATGGAAGTTGGTCCCACTGTATGGCCAGTCCTCCATGATGATCATCTATTGTCTTATCCATGAAAAGAATGTAGGTTTGTATGACATGTGCTGACCCCCAGTGATCCTGGATATCAAATGACTCCAGCGGGCCATCCGTGGATCGCATGGCATAGGAGGATCTACCTTGGTCAAATGATACTGGAACAATGGTACTTGTTCTGAGAAAAAGATCATGAGCCCATATCCAAAGCAAAATTGATTTGGATTCCCTGCCTTAGCTTTGGACAGCTGGCACTTTATGTTGATCTTCATGGCCTCTGCCCAGTTGAAGATCGTAGGTGTTGTGCAGTCGATAGCATATAGGAACTTCAATTTGTTGGTCTCATGTTTCGCTTGGGACCCTGTGACTCTATTGATGGGCAATAGAAGCACTCTTAGTGTCAGATCCTCAACACTAGAAATCTCAATCTTCCTGCTCTTGGATTTTAGGGCCTCAGGACACTGTTCAGCAAGCAGTGAAGATATGCTTGCCCGAATCGGTCGTGACCCATACAAGTTCATTGGTTCCCCTCTTCAGGATAATCCAGTGATGAAGTATATATCTAAAGTTTCCAACTCTAGTTGCTGGTCACCAATGACCAATATCTCCCTATTAATGTCCCAAAGACTAATCAGGTAGTGAAGCAACTCAGGTTGGACTTGTATCCCTGACATGAGAAAGAATTTGAGGAGCCCACAAGCCCTCAAAGCTTCCAAGAAATTTGGGTCATTCATTGCCTGGATTTCAACATATTCATGTTCCTATTCTTTCCAGTCCACCATTTTCAGTGATTCTTTCCTACAAAAGCAATTAATTTAAGTCAACAATCATGTTTGGCCTATAAATTTTGAGTTTAAACGGTTATTTTTTGGAGAAATAGGGTTTTTTCCCATCCACGGTGCTGATGCACCTATTTTAAAAATAGTTGCACTGGCAGCATGATTAGCTTTGTTAATCACCCTTGAATGGTGCGATTCCGTGCCTGGAAGTCATGCCAACCAAGGGAAATTTTTTTTTTCAAAACCCCCTCAAAAACAAAAAAAATGGCTAAAAAAATAAATAAATGACATGAAAATCGAACTCAGGGCTTTTGCTTTTACCTGTAATTGGAGGCTCAGTGATTGGCCTCCTGGAACTCCCACAACCTGCTCCAGAACAATGTTGGCTTGTTGGGGCCTGACCCAGGTTCGGAGTTGAGTTAGCCAAACAAATCTCAGTACTACTGGCCCTTTTGGCAATATTCTGTAGAGCGTGGACTGAGGTCTCACCCGAAGTAGTATGGGAGGGTGCTAGAACCATGTTTCCACACCATGGAGATTTTTGATGAGTTCAAGTGGTCTGTGGTTCAACCCTGAGCACAAGTCGTTTCGTGCACTTTCTCGTACCTCACAACCTAGAATACTGCCTTCGTGCAACCCACTCAAGGGTTGAATGCTCCGCTTCTATGTTATTACCCAAGACTTTACTAGTATTCCAATGTTAGTTCATTATCTTAGCATACTTGCATGCCTTAAGTTACACTTAACAACATAAACCATTCATACAGGTGCGCGCAATAATTAAATAGTATATTTGCAAATTATATCAAACATGCATTAACCCAAGAACAGATACATAGAATTATGATGAAACTTCTCTTTATTAATTCCTTCCTTTGTTACAAACTCAACTCTGCCCTGCACACTCTGCTGCAAGGGTCCGCGCACTCAGCTGTGGACTACTAGGGCGCTACACACTTAGCTGCAGAGCCTTCTCCTACTCTATGACCCAAAGACACACTTTACTTGGTTACTTAGACTCTTTCTTCTCTGCCATTATCTATCTTTGACACTTAGAACCTCACTCTATTTGTACAATCCCATGGTCCACAGACCATGGGTAGGTCTATCCAGCCGATATTTCATTACAAAACTAGGGTGGACAACCCTGTAACTCTATCATACTTTTTATGCTATGCGCCTGAAATTCGTGGAGCTTTACAACAAGATTTGGTCAAAACTTTGGCTTTAAGCCCCAAACCATGCCTCAGAGGTATTCCATGCCTAATAGGCCCCCAACACAAACATCATGACTTGCCCTCGAGTCACACTATCGACGCGGAGTCCCTCCAACTGTTCTCAAACTCCACAGAGGTCAGCAATGCACTAAGCTACTGCTTGTTGGATCTACTAGATACGTTGTTCGAAGACCTTTGTGTCTGGGGTGCTTCTCTGCATCAATGTGTGCATCTCCTATATGTTTGTGAGCTTGTCTTCGATGTCTATTGTGATAGTGAAGGCCTCATCGATCCAAGGCTAGACGCACAGTTTTAGAACTACCTCCTTATGTCATGGTGTGCCCACCTGCTCTTTTAGTGCTTTAGCCTGTTGCATCCTCAGAAGCCACTAGGTGAGGAACACTGTTTGTGCATTTCCTCGGACACTATCATACTGCTATTGGGGTTCTCATGCCTTTATTTCTAAGTGATGGATGTTGGGGCCCTCTTGTAGAGTTGTGAGGACCTCAAGTGATTCTTCCAACATGTTGGTGCAGTCCCACACTGCACTTCCAATTTCCTCCAATCCCATTGTGATAGTGCTGGCGCGCTTCTCGTTGACTTCTGGGGGAGTGGATGGCTGTACTTGTAATCGTAGCTCGACAATATGAAGATTCAGCTCCAGCTGAACCTTTTTCATTTCTTCCCTGGCCTCGCGAACTCTTGCTGCTAACCTGTGGATCCGAACCTCCACTAGTAGATCTATTGGGATGGACAGCTTTGGGACGCTTCGCAAGCGTCGCCTATCACCTGCACCAACTGTTGATTTTGTGACACCAACTCATTGCACTACAAGCTGAGTTGTTCCATATTTATCTTTTGCTCGTTGAGGAGTTGGAGCACACAACACTATCGTTTTCCCATCCTGTAATAGATATAGTGTCTCGTGTCGAAGGGTAGCTAGATTAACACCAAGACCTTTCATTATGATAACTAAAAACCTGTTGGCCTCATCTGATGTCACTAGAGCTCCTTCCAGCAACATGATTGTGTTTTTCATCCACGTGTGCACCATCTCCTCTGCTGCCATGGATCCGACTTTGAGGTTACCAACCTGAGGGGGTGCGCATGTAATTCCTACAACTACGCTCTGAGGGCCCCCAACATAATCTAGTTTTCTTGCATGAAATATTGGAGAGCCTCATTTGTCACACTGTGCACCATCTCGTCAATGTCATGCAAATCACCCTAAGTTAAGGTGATCGGGTGAATGGAAAATTTCGATGCCTTGACTTTATTCCTCAATCCTGCTCACTTTGTTGAGTGTTGGCACTTCAACTATGTGGATGTGATTCATGGGTCCATGCCTCCTTCTTCTATTTTTGCTTCCTCTTTTGTCTGCCCTTGTAAAGGTGTTCTTTGGTCCTTGGCCATCTTCACGGCTGTTTCCTGTGTTGTTACTACTACTGCAGCCTTTTCCTGCTCAGCTACCTTCTGTGCCGCTTCCCGCGCTGCCTGCACCTCGGCTGTTGCTGTTTCCTTCCACCTTTTCTTAGCCAACTATGCAATGTGTAGCTTGGCATCGTCTTTCTTCTTCTACAGTGCCAACCTCTCAAGTTCTGCAATGTCTAGGGCGTGCCATTCCAAAGGCCATGCCTCCAAGATAGTGAAAATGGCATCATCAGTGGCTACAAAGGGTAGCTTTGTCCACTGCTTTGTCAGATCCTTGCACGCCTTGATATATATGTTGTGCATGTCTGCCTTGAATTCTGCAAAACCCTATAGACTGTTGTAAACTGTGGGAAACAAGCATAGTTTACAATTGATCCACATTTGGATGTTCATCTCCATGAGCACCCAGAAGATCTTGCTATCGCATATCCTTGTAGAATCCTTCATGGCCCAGAGCAAAGTGTACTTCGTAGCCTCCAGCAATTCTTTGTCAATTATGGGGAATTGATTATCCTTTGGAAATTCCCCTTCTACGAGCACTATGGATAGAAATAGCCATATAGAGTGGAAGGTTTTACCCTGCTCCTGGGCTTCGCGACAATTTTCTAAGAATTTTGTGCAGAGGAATTCAGACCAGTTAAACTGGACCCCCTTCGCACACTACTCGGACAATGCGACCACTGGCGTAGGTACCTCGTTAGCGCGACACTTGCGCATAAATTTGCCTATGAGGATTTTCTTTGCCATGCGTACCACTTTGTCCTTGATGCTAGATATGGCGTAATCCCACTTCTTCTTTTACAGCTTGTACTTCATCTTCTTAACCTCTGTGAGGGCCAAATCACTACCCTTTCCTTCCAATATGGTTGCGGAGTCCTTTCCTTTGTACAGAAGTCGAGAAATGTGATGAATCAGGTCTACCGTGATGGGGAAGGGCTCCTCCAGCCATAAATACCCATCATGCACCAGGCAGAGTAGTTGCCTAATGACGAAAATGGTTATTGGGGAGCGGTGGAAATGCGACACCAATAGTAGTTTCAGCAGCCCAACCTTTTCCACACTGTGCAACCACTTCCACGACTCCAATTTTGTCACCAGCCCCTCAGTGTTTTGCTTCATGAGGTTTCTGGTCTCTAGGTGAGGGAACTTCTTGCGGTTAGTGAGGTCCCAATCTTCAAATTTCATGGTCAGCACGCGGCTCAGGTGCATGCCTTCAAACATAATGCCATCTGGGAGGAGCAGGGTATAGAGCGAACTCTTGGTCTCATTCAGGACCTTCGGCACTTTGGCCTTCCCTTTTCGCAGGGGGACATAGGTGGGTAGATTTGTCATAGAGGGCCTAGGCTGAGTATCCACCTCAGATCTTGCAAATATTCTTCTTCTTTGTCTGTTTCTATAGTGAAATATTTCCCTTTCTCTTGCATCAACAGTTTGCTGCGTAGTGGGTTTCGCAGGGACACATGTATGGGAGCCATTACTTGTTTATATTTCTTGGGTCTTGGCGTATGCGGTGATTTCAGGATCTCTGCCACAATCTCGACACCTTTTGGAACATCCTCCATAGTTAGGGCTTCCGCAGCCTCGTCAACGGTCACCTCTTCTATACCCATACCATCCTTAGTTTTTGTCATTGTAGCTGTGTAGCAATCTATCACTCACAAATGCAGGGGATTAATCAACAGTTGACTCACAATACTCGGGGCTCTGCTCAATCACCTAATTCACAAATGACCAAGCATTGTTTGTTGGGAAGCCCTTTGTGTTTTATAGTGATTTTTGAATTCGAATTCGACTGTTTCCCCCAATTCTAGTTCATTAATGCTTTCTTGCCAGTAGATCTTCCCAAATATTTCCCATAAATCACGTCTTAAATGCCCACCGCCCACTCCATTTAGCCTCAATTCATGCATCCCATCATTAATAGTGACTTCAACGGTCACTTCCTGGCCAACCCACGTGATAGCGGAGCACCCATGTGCGGTCGCAGACCTTGTGACTCTATGCTTCTGCGCACATCTCCAATATCGCACAGCTCCCATGAAGGATAGTTTATAATCCCACGCTCCCTTCCAACTTCTTGGAGTACTAAGACTGTCCTTCCCTAGGCTAGTCAGGTGGTCACACCACCTGCGTAGAGTTCCATGGTGTCCTCCGTCCTAGTTCCTGGAGAATCCCCACCTTGTATTGTTATAGTCAGAATCGTGCACTTCATCATTTGCAACGTGCTACCCTGGTCACTATGCTTAGCAATATATGGTACTAGCCAAGGTATCAGACTAATCAATTCATGTCGATAGTTCTCAAAATTATCAGTATGATTGTACGCACCTTGCCTTACCATCCTAGTTTTTTGGTGAGAAACTCTTCCTTTATCTCGTCCTCCATCTTCTTGACTTTCGCATCCATCAAAGCTCTTTTCTTCTTTAACCGTACCCTTTCTTCTTCAAGTTTGTCGATTCTAAGATTTACCTGTTGGATTTCTTCCTCAAGTCCCATGCATTTTGTTTCTTGTGGCTGTGTGATCCCTTCTTTCTGGGCTTCATGAACCATCGTTTCTATGGGTGTTGTTACGCACGGACTAGGCTTTGCGTGCTCCATAGAGATTACGGCTTCCGCTTCATACTTTAGCTTCAGAAGTGCCTGCACAGTCATGGTTTTGCAAATGGTCCTACAAACCCATAGAACCACTGGTACGCATAGGTCCCAGTCAGTTTGCTTCGCAAGGTGGACTGTGTCCAGTGCTTCGCATACTTTGTCAAAGGCTTCCACATGGATAATCTTCGGCGGGCTTGGTCTTATCATACTTCCTGGTCATCGTTCATGCCATCATCTTGCCCACTCCTACTTGTTGGTCATGTTTCCTATCGCAAGGACGGTGTGCATTCGTGCAGGATGCGCACCATACTCCTGTACCGATCTAGAAAGGTGGGCGTGTAGGCTATTTCGTCTGTCATACCCAGCTTTCATTTGCATATGAGGCTTTCCAAACCACATGAACATCATCCTTCTACATTTTTGCTAGTCCTCAAAACTTCTTTGATGCGTACCCCACCATCTTGCAGGCGTAGTGCAAAGTGCCCATTTTAGAGCATCGAATCGTTGTTGTTCTAGCACTTCTTTTTCAAGTTTGTTCAGGAAATCATCCACCTCACTCAACCCATCATACATAGGAAAATCTCTTTCCTTTGTTTCCATGTAGTGCAATGACCTTCTCATCATGTTGTAGTTAAGCATGGTTACTTCGTGTAACTGGTTATGCCATCATTCTATTTCCTCGTCCAAATCTAAGGTGCAGGAGCTCTCACGCTCCCATGAAATTATGCATCCACTGTTGGATTCACCCAGTCCTGCTCCCACATGGTTATCTTTTGAATACAGTCTAGATCATTGTCTCTATCATAGTCATGCACCGGTTGTGTGTAGCATGATCTTTCTGCAGGGTCTAAAGGTACCACTACGCGTAGTGACTTTTTCTCAAAAATCATCTTACGCTTCTTTAGATTTATCACTCCATTCATGTCAGTGGACCAATCTATTCCCAGTAGCACGGGATAGGGATTGTTGTCATCAACAATCTCTATCACTTTGAAATCTGCAAGCACGCTTGTACCTTTGATATCTATCATTATTCCCTGCAACCTCCCCATTGGTAGGATATTTTGTTGGTTCGCCATTCACAATTGAATAGGAGACCATTGCAATGTGGGCCTGCCCATGCACTCCCATGTCTTCTTTGGCAGGACGTTAGCATCTGATCCTAGATCCAAAATCACTTGATCCATTTCATATTCCTGATCTACGTGGTCAGTATCATCTCTCTTCCTGTTCGCATTGTGTGCTTCCCGAGCTTTTGAATTATGCACTGTTCTCCTAGCGTGGTCCCAACACATCTAATTATGATTTCTTGTAGCCCCTTCATAGCCTTGCTGTCATGCAACAGCTTCATGCATGTATCTAGAAAGGTAGTGAGCATTGATGGGTCCATTTTTAGTTCCAATTTGTCTTTATTACCTAAAGTGGAGGCCTCTGCAAATCTCTTCTTAGCTTCCATGCATGTCTCCTTAGCACGCTCCAAATCAAATTTTGGTTCCTTTGTTGGAACCTTACGAACCCAAGAACTTTCTTTGGGCAGCTTGCCTTTGTCATCTCCTATCGTGATACCACTTCGGAGAATGATATTTACGTTTGGGTCTTCCTCGCACGACTCAAACTTCATCATTTGCAGGTTCTGATTTGGGGGAGGTTGGAGTTTTCCTTTATCGCACAACCTTGCTATCAATGTGGGGCAGTCCTCCATCTCATGATCAAAATGGGTATAATATAAACATGATGCTATCATTGGATTTGTACAATCAAGGGCATAATGCCCCAATCCTCCGCAATTGTAACAAATCAGTTGTCTACAACCTCTTCTTGGTTCCATTCCACCTCGACCTCATCTACGCCCCTAAAATTCAGTGCCCGCCATCATTGCATTTTGATCGAGGGCTCACGTTTCGGTCTACACTATGTAGGTAGGAGTTTGGTCCATCATCAGTTCATAACTTCTACATGTGTTCTCATCGTGGCCTATTGACCTGCAGAAATTACTGAACAACTGCTGGGAACTCTGCGTATACTTCTATAATAGATGGTAGTTATTTGTAGCATGCTCCCCTCCTATCTAACAAATCATGCACCATGATGCAAGCACTATGCTCAGTCCTGCTTATGCCTTTGGTCTCAGTGGCATTGGTCCTCCTCCTACCAGGTAGTTCGTGAAGACTAGACAATGGTCCTTATCATGCCCCTGGCCTTTTCACTTTACGCACCATACCTCCTCGTGCGCTTCTGGGCAAGCTGTCCTATCTTATTTCAAACTTTTCATATCAAGGCACAAATTTTTCAACTGCGCGTGGATCTATTGAACTCCTAGGTTGGGATCTTGTATCGAGGTCTTGTGCAGTGTCATTGTGATCTCCAGGGCCTCGGCCTGAGTGGATAGCATCTGTTGTGACAGTGGGTTCCTTAGATGCGGAGTTAGCAATGCTACAAACCATGCGGTGTGTTTCCTATTCATCAAGGTCATGTTGGCTTCATGAATCATACCCTTTAGTGTCTGATCTAACTCCTAAGGGGTCTCTCCTAGAAGCATCATGATTTCCTTAAATCTAATAATCGACCATCTATGATTTCGGACTGCTAAATTCCCTATTTAGCGCAGCTTGGATATCCACGATCCCTGCATTTGGGTTGTCATTGAAATGCTTAATGTACCACATCAGTGCACGATCTTGCAAAGTGCTGACCAACATTGCTTTCTTTATATTGTCATCTGTGAATCCCTGCGCTTCCCATACAGCCTTTACCACAAACCAAAACTGGTCTGAATCTTCATTCCCTACTCCTTTGAACACCAGAAATTTTATCACACTTGCCATATTGAACCGTGGGGGTGGCAGCGGTGGTGTGGGTGAAGACATGGGTGAAGATGGTGAAACTGGCGGTAGTGTAGGTGGAAGTGGTATGTGCAGAATTCACTGCTTTATTAAACTGATCACACTTCTTGGTGAAACTTTCACGAGCTCTTCCTCACTTTCTCGCGGAGGTGAAATCAAAGGGCTAGTTTCTAGTTGTGCACTACCTTCATTTTTGTAGATCCTCCCACTTTGCGTAGCCCCAAAGATCAATTTATTCACATAACCCGCTTTTCACACAATAGCATTTTAATCCAAGTGTTCAAAGATTTAATGTACTTACCTCACGATCCTTTGACGAAATTTCGTTCTGCCTTGCTATAGTTGAATAAAGAATCGAGCTAATGGTGCACAACATGCGCGATCTTATTTTCTGATGCTTCAATTCTACGCACAAACTCTGAAGTCCACAGAATAGGTTTCTCAAGCTTACACCTTCCTTGACTGTCTCCTAGCTTCGCAATCCACTCATACAACACAGAGGGGAAGGATGCAAAGAAAATTTCATGGATTTCCCTATATAAGTAGCAATCTCACCACTCTTCCTTCGATAATCATGGATTCATGTTTTCCTATGCGAGGAACTCGTGAATTTTTCTACCCAACCACTCTTCAATTCCTTTTTTGTTGAATTCCAGTGATACTACATCAGACATCTCTTATGCAGATTTTGATCCCAGCAACAGATCCATTTTTTGGCTTATTGGGGCCTGACCCAGGTTTGGAGTTGAGTTACCCAAACAAATCCTGGTACTACTGGCCCTTTTGGCAACAGTTCGTGGAGCGTGGATTGAGATCTCACTTGAAGTAGTATGGGAGGGTGCTATAACGAGGTTTACACACCCTGGAGATGTTTGATGAGTTGAAGTGGTCTGCAGTTTGACCTTGCGCACAAGTCATTTTGTGCAGTTTCCCATACCTCGCAGCTTGAGATACTGCCTTCGTGCATCCCTACCCAAGGGATGAATGTTATGCTTCTGCGTTATTACCAAAGACTTTACTAATATTCCAATGTTAGTTGATTATCTTAGCCTACTTGCATGCTTTAAGTTACACTTAAAAACATAAACCATTCATATAGGTACACACAGTAACTAAACAATATATTTTCAAATTATATCAAACATGAATTAACCCAAGAATAGATACACAGAATTATGATAAAACTTCTCTTTATTAATTCCTTCCTTCGTTACAAACTCAACTCTGCCCTATGCACTTAGCAATAGGGGTCCGTGCACTCAGCTATCGACTACTAGGCCTCTATGCACTCAGTTGTAGAGCCTTCTCCTACTCTACGACCCAAAGACACACTTGGTTACTTAGAATCTTTCTTCTCTGCCATTATCTATCTTTTACACTTAGAGCCTCGCTCTATTTATACATATCCCGTGGTCCGTTGACCATCAGTAGGTCTATCCAACCGACATTTCATTACAAAACTAGGGCAAACAACCCTGTGACTCTATCATACCTTTCACCCTCCACTCCCACAATTTGCGGAGCTTTACAACAAGATTGGGTCAAAACTTGGGCTTTGAGCCCCAAACCATGCCTTGGGGGGATTCCATGCCCAACAAACAATTAGGGAAAATGTGAGTAAAAGGTTTTCACAGCAAGGTAAAATGGTAAATGGTAAAAACATATTTACTTTTCTCCTTTTTATTCATTTTCTCATGAAAATATCAGGTTTTTGTAAATATTTTGACCTATTTTTCCTCAAGAACTAGATAATACACTTTACCATTTTACGCAGTGATAGGTGATGGATGTTCGACAATGATGACAAGTCATGTTTCAGCTGTTTTCTTGACTCATTAAGCTCATATGAAAAGATTTCCGAGTGTTTTTCCGTTTTGACTCGTAAAAGAAAATAAAACAGGGTGGTCCACTTTCAAGCTCTTTCCCGACCCTTTAAAAGCAAAAAGATGGTTGAGCCCTTGTCATTTCAAACTTGTTAATGGATGTGAAACATCATGTGCCCAGTATATGTTTACCCCTTTTTCGGGATGGGATGCACTATTTACGAAAAAGGTACTCCTTGACTAAGATACTATTTACTCATTTTCAAACTTTCTAAACATTAAAAGGATACCGAGTTACACCTTTGTCGGAATTGTTAAACTATTAAACAACATCAGATTCATCACCATGACGCAAATGAGCTTCTCCTTCCTAGGGCTTTTTAAACTTACTAGGGTGGATTAGTTCAAAGGATGAACTTATAGTGAAAGCATATGTTATTCCCTTCAAGCTTGCGGTTAAAAAATAATTGGGGTACCTGCCAGAAATGGTGGGGGAAAATGTGGAAATCTATCAGTTGTGTCAGCAGTTCACTCTTGAACATGACACTTTTTCTTCATGTCGAGTTGGGATATCCTCCTTTGTGTTGTTGACCTCCCTAGGTTTGGTCCGTTCATTTTTTCCTTCCATTTGATCTCTGCCACATCATCATGACCACTGATCCTTTGGATCCAAAAGTTGTCAAACTTCCAGTTGTGTCACCAATATGTTCAAGAGTTGTCCTTTTACAATTACACTTACCTCTGATTCTCTGTATCACCCAAAATCATTTTGCATCCTCTCGTCTTGTGTCGATGATGTGGGAAACATTATGGCCCTCCTTCGACATGATCATTTCCTGTCAACTTCAGCTCATTATCCGGGAAGTTGATCGAGAGACTCCCTTCACATCATTGGCTTTCGATCGAGTGATTTCACGGATGTTCGACTTCAGTTCCTCTATTCACATTCTGTGGATTGTGCTCATAGTACCTTGAGGGCCATTGTCATTATTAGTGGTTTCTCTTGTTCTTGTTAATAGATTACATCATTGACATGTAATCAATCTACTTTCTACTAAGTTCGATGTCAATAAATCCAATCACATGTTAGAATTTGTACTTTAATCAGGTCATGTTGGAGCACAAGACCTTGGAATCAGATCACAAAAGTCTAGGTTGTGAAGTGATGTGACATGGTTATGTTGATATGCATATCTCTTTCAGATGGATGGATGTGACCAGACCATGAGTTATCATATGTAATCCTTCTCATTATTAGATGGATGTGACCATACCTAGGTTTCATTATGATCCTCTTTGACGGATGGCTGCACCCATACTTGGATCCATTTACACGATCATTCTCTCGATGGTTGTGTCCATGCCATGATTCATGTATCATTTGATAGAGTTATCATTTATGTATATGTATTTGTACTTTCTTGCAGGTTCCCTAACGACAGATTACGATTCCCCACAACGATTCATAAATAATTTCATCCCTCACTCTAGCTCAGCCTTCACGCTTTAGGGGGTATCTGTTACACAACATTTTGTCACTATCCTTGTACTCCTCATTCCTTGATGCTGGGGGACCTCTACAGTGAACCCTACATGCTTTCCCTTCATGAAGAAACCCCCATTGTGTCCCTCTTCATGAGCAGATCAATTCCCTTTTGCACCATTTCCCCTTCAACTTTTGTTTTTCTCAGTTTACATGGTCGACACTAATGGCCCTTGTCTTCCCCACACTGATGTGCATAAATTAGCACTATCCCTAGCACCGATTAGGGCAACTAAGATGTGTTCCAGTCGCGCCAGTCCTATTATGGAAAGTTTTTTAAATTAAGAGCCGAAGCTTCTAGCTCTAGAAGCTTCGTAACCAAATTCTGGTAAATGGTTTGGTTGGATGGGGTCGAGGATGTCAGTTTGGGCTCCTTTCCACTATAATGATGGAACTACCTCAAGAGATAAGACCTTCTCCCATGAGAAGAGGATCCATCTCCCATCCATTCATCCTATATAAACCTCCATTTTTCCCAAGCACAAGCTAGTGTTAGTGTGGTAGTGTTAATGTTGGTGTGCTAGTGATATTTTGGTTTGGAGTAAACAGCAAGCTATTCATAGTTGTAAATGGTTTGGTTGGATGGGGTCGAGGATGTCAGTTTGGGCTCCTTTCTCCTATAATTATGGAACTACCTCAAGAGATAATACCTTCTCCCATGAGAAGAGGAAAAGAGGATCCATCTCCCATCCATTCATCATATATATACCTCCATTTTTCCCAAGCACAAGCTAGTGTTAGTGTGGTAGTGTTAACGTTGGTGTGCTAGTGATATTTTGGTTTGGAGTAAACAACAAGCTATTCATAGTTGTAGCTATCTAGTTGTGTGAGGGAGACATGTGATTTGTTTGGAGTGAAGCCTAAATGGAAGAGCCTTAAAACTATTGTTGATTGAGTCCATCATGGAATGCTAGCCGAAGTGTGTGGGAACTTGGTCTTGTCAGAGGATAACTACAACATCAAAAAAATGGTTGTAATCTCTCTTTGATATCAATATATATGCAACTATCGATTGATTTCCTACATGTTTTTTCATCTTACATATTCATGGCTTAATATTTCTGGACTTCTTAAGTAGGTTGAGTTACAATTTGTCTATTATCATGGTTTTTGTTTGTTCTTGTTTACTTGTTTCAGGTGTTTGAATAAGGAAGCAAGAGATAGCTAGAGCAAGAAAGCAAGGACATCATCAAATGGGATAAGCATGCTAAGAGATGGGTCCTCTTAATTGGTTCTAACCTAAGGAAATCTTCCATAGAATGTATCTGCTGTGGCTAGACCCATTATCAGGTTAGAGGAATTTTCTTGTGTCTGCACTTATAATTTTACTTCACCACACTTCCAGAAGAGGATCTCCAGGAGATGACGGCATAGATGGAATCTCACCTTCTGATGCCATGGTTGGAAACAGTTGGTGAGGAGG
Source organism: Pinus tabuliformis (assembly GCA_031772625.1). Taxonomy (NCBI): domain Eukaryota; kingdom Viridiplantae; phylum Streptophyta; class Pinopsida; order Pinales; family Pinaceae; genus Pinus; species Pinus tabuliformis. The sequence goes on along the minus strand of CM062804.1, from coordinate 1,539,515,146 downwards.
AATCCACGATGAATGAGGAGATCCAAAGGTATGTTAGGATTAGCAAACATATTGTATGGGCGGTGAGGAGATATCACCAAAGTATCGTAAAGTGCATTTAGGGCAAACAAAAAGAACTGTTGAGGAACCTTAGGACTTTTTGGGTTAGATTCCTTAGATGATGAAAACGACTCTCAAGGTGCAGGACAAGAAGAAATGGGTTGAATACTCAAGAAAAATCCAAATTCAAAACCTTTATCTTCAAGTGACTCTGGAATCTCAGGGTGGACTCCTTAAGGTGACCCTTCAATGTCAGATTGTGAAAGGGAAATTTTAGGTGAACTTGATGATTCTACCAAGATGACCATTTCTCAAATTCAAAAGGAGAGGAGGTGATTTATTTGATATTTAATTAAAATTTACCAAAGAAAAAATGAGGCCCATGAGAATTGCATGGGTAAAACATGTTATTGAGGGCAGTAAATTTTATAACTTAAAAAATAAAATTCAAAAGGGTAATCTAGGCAAGAGGGTTTACCAAGTATCTTTGAATTGCTATATACACCTTAGCCGAAACCAAGGACTTAATGTACGATGACCAATCTCCCAGAATGGTGTGTTCGGTATATCATGTTTACAAGGTGGCTGACTTGGTTACCTATGGATAAAGTATAGCAACCTAGTGGGGTATTCCAATATATATGTGAAAATATGGGGAGCACAAGTCTGTGTTAGCTTTGTCTAATGCATAACCATTAGATGAGAGAATTCCCATATACTTTCCATATGCAAAGTGCCTATGATATACCCGAGATTACTGGAGAATGATCATATATACTTCAATTGGTGGAACACGATTTCACTGGGATACAATGTTGGCAGATAATGACAACTACTAGGTTTATAGACATTGGAACACATCTCTATCCTAGACCTCTAAATGTTTTTGTTAAGTTCCAAATGCTCCTTAGGTTAATTAAGTAAATTTTAATGTTTATCTTGAATTATGTTTCAATATTGGGCTCAAAAGGATGTCACCTAAATCCCTAAGATGTAGCTATATGAGAAAAGGAAAAATTTCCACTTCGATGAAAGCGAGGTTATTCAAGGGAAGGCATTTCAATCAATAATGCATCAAACAAAATTCCTTCCACTAACTTTCACTTTAACTTTCTAAATGAAATGCTCAAAAGTGAAAATGATCTTCACTTTTCACTATCCTCAATGCAACCTTTCAAAAGAAAAATGATTTTCATTTTTACTAAGATGCACTTATATAAATGATGTTTTTTCTTTTATTTTTGATTTCTTTAATGCAACTAAATAAAAATGAAGATTTGATTTAAATTCTCTAATGCAACTAATGCATCAACCAAAGCAATGCCAAATCCAATTCAAAAGCACCTAAATGAAAATATCTTTCATTTTTTTTTAACAAATAAACAATGCACTCTTTTCATCTTGAAAATAAAACAATGTAATCTATGCCTGATTAAAAAAAAAGATGATTTCCAAATGCAAATGACCTAAGGAAACTTGAAAAACAACTTTGTGAAAGACAAACTAAAATAAACGCAAAATAATGTTTTCAATGATTTCCACAGAAAACATGTGTTAATCAACCAAGAAACCAATAGCTTAGTGACACAACAAGTAGCAAGTGATAACCAATTGACCTAAAAGCATAGAATTCAATCAAATTCTTAGTTGAAGCATTTTAAAGCCAAAGAGACAATTTTTCCTAATTAATCAAGAAAAATAGACAAAACACTAGCAAATCCAGACATAGAGGGTAGGAAAAGACATTCAAAGTCGAGGACACACTAGATTATAGGGAAGAAACTATAATTTTTTGCAAATATCTGAGATCAGCGCGACTGTCAAAGCCAAACCTATGGTGAAAAATCCCTAATGGAATTGCCATTTTGTTGTGAAGATAAATCCTTTCGGTGAGCAAAAGCGATCTCACTAGCCCAATGATTTATTCTAGCAATAAACAGAAGAAACAAATGTGGAAGTTCCTAGATTATATTGAAAAATACAGTGATGTAGGAGCATTCAGCCTAGGGAAAATCATTGTAATTAAAGTAGACATAGGGGGGTCATGTATTTTTACGAAATAGTTTTCCTAAGTCTGAAGTTAATGTAATTTAGGCCTTTTAGTGATTTAATTAGATATTGAAAGAAATTGTAAGTGCTCTCAATTAAATGAGAACATGAGTGGGAAGTAATTTCAAAAGAGTCCAAAGTGGAGAAAAGAGAGGACATGGACCATCGAGCTAAATAAGGGGACTTTTCTATTTTAAAATAGCGAAAAGATGGAATGGATAAGTCTCTCTAAGACTTATTAATTATAATCTGCCACACATATGTATTCTGTAGCGAGCTTTTGGGCTTTATTTGAGTGATTTAAGGAAAGGATTGATTGGAACCCTTCAGTGAACTGATCCAATGTATTCTTATAAATAGTGAACCTGTGCGTTCAATTAATAGAGAGCGAGACAGATAGAATATATGTAAGCCTATGGGCAGAGTTGAAGAGAGGCCACTGATGATTGAAGATTAGGCTTGTGTGAGAGACCGAGAGTCTCAAATGTAATCAAATGTTCATGTTAAAATACAGAGGTTCATCTTGGAACTATATAGATGTGTAAATGGATAATGTGTGATTGAATTAAGTTACGAACTCATATATTCTATAACGAATTGTATTGAAAGGATACACAGAGGTGTAAAATGGTTTAGAGGAATCATAAAATGGGTCTTTGAATAAAATTGAAGAAGTAAAGTGAAGCTTTGGAGAGGTAGCAGAATGAGGATTCACTAAGGAGTAAAGCTCATAGAAGTTGAGCAGCAGAGCAGAAGAAGGAAGCCCTTTAAGGAAACCAGAGAAAAATACCTAAACATGGAGGAATTGAATAAAACAACATAAAATTCCAGGTAAAATGAACAAATGGAGAAGTGTAAAGTGATGCTCAGCAACTGTTAGATCTCATAGATCAGGATTAAGTCACATCGGTAAAATTGATTGGAACGAGCCTTGGAGATTTGTGAAGAATGAGTAATGATTAATTGTGGACCGTTGGATCATGGCCAGATCAACGGTCATGATTTAAATCGCAATCAGAAGTCGGAGGTGTAGTGGTTAGCGGTGGTGTTTAACAGAGTTACAACATCGCTGATAGTGATATATCGATGTTTGGCATTTGGGATTATAGGTGATCAGAGATATTGCATAATCAGAGATAGGGCCTTAACGTAGTGCAGCACTATGGAGTGACTACAGGAAACAGACCCAATGACAAATATAGTCGTGGGTTTTATGAATTTGAAGTCCGCATAGTGTATTTTCCGATTCTAAAGGGAATTACATATCAGAAAGCAGTGGATATATATTATAGATGCGCCAATGGGTTTAAAAAGGCTTAATTAAGGTCTAGATGGGGTTCAAAGTTTCGATAGAGGAATTAGAGGGAAGGCCTTAATACAATCTTATATAAAATCTTGAGAGTTGTTTAAAGCCCCGATAGGAGGTTTGGCGGGGTGATTGAGTTCCAATACAAAGGAACTGTTTAAAGGGCCTTAACCATTTTATGTATAAATATTTGACTCCATTGTAGAGTTAAATTCCTGGGACAATGTATTTGTGCATCTGTATGCATATTGTGGGTACATGTTGGGTAACCCTAGCATCATTTTGCTAAGTATGGTTATATGTTGGGGGACCTGTGCATCATTAGTGGTATCAGAGCAGAAGTCTGTAATCAGAGCAAATATGTAATCAGAGCAAAATTGAAATCAGAGTGGGAAAATATTTCAGCAAAAGGGAGGTTTCACATAGGAAAAGGTAATGTGCTGAATGATAAAGACTACAATGGGAGATTTTAGCAGTTCTAGCATAGGCTTGTTGTAGGCAAGAATAGAATATTCCATTAAGGAAAGAGAAAGCAAGATTTATTAATGGAAGTTCTGAAGGAAAGAGGACTTGAGTAACAAAAGAGAGGACAACCCGTTCAAAGTGCAAAATAATGGGTGAAACAAGATCATACTGAGATCTTGAAGGTGAGGTAATGTGTTCTGTTTTAAATTGAGAATGTGTGTTTTTATACTAATGCATATGTGACAGCAAGAGAAGCTGTGAGAGAAAAACCAGATGAGTTCTTGAAGACAAAATAAGGATAATACTCTAAAGGATAAGTGGTAGTGAACCTGAATAATCCAACAAGAGATTGGATAGAGAGGACAACTGAAGTGTTCTCAAGAGGAAGTGAGAGATTGCAAAATCCTAGAAGGAGCAAAGGTGTTGCTCAAGAAGAGGTTCTAGATAGAGGACCATGCTTACCAAAAGACTTAGTGAGGAGAGCTTAGTGAGGTAAGATCGCAGTAAGGAAGACTTGTTGTTGCAGAGGCTTGTTGCAAAGGAGCTCATGAAGAGAGAGGAGAAGAAGATGACTACTGATAGTGATGGTAGAGGTTCAGAAAGAAGCCACAGTAGAAGGAAAGAGAAAAAGTAAATGGTATGAGAATGAGTCAAGAAGAAATTGACAAAGAGGTTGCTGAATTAAAAGAACAACTTAATGCATCAAGGATAATGCTTGAGGAAAGCGGAGACTAGGTTGGGTCTTAAGGAAGAAGCTAGTAAAATGGGAAGAAATACAGAGAAGGCTACAACAAATGCAAGTAAAGTGGCTGAAGGAAAAACTCAAGGAAGTTGAGTTAGAAATGGAAGATTCCATTTGTGAACCAGAACAAGGAGAATTCCTAAGAGAGAGTGAAGATGAAGACTTGAAGACTGAAAATTCAAGTGAGGAAAAAGGATCTAATGATTTTAAATCTGACAATTTGTGTATGTTTACAGGTAAAACATCTAAGGAAGGACAATTTGTTGATATTGTCATGAAGAAGGAAGAATACAAGCAGAATCTAAATTCTATTTTGGAAAAATATGAGATAGATAGATCTCATATACAGCTTGAGAAAGATGTCAATCAACCAAGTGAAGGGCTTGAGGAGATTGAAGAAGATACTATCAAAGAATTCCTGAATCATATGAATGATTTAGAACAACAAGGAGATATGATGATTGAACCATCAAGTGAGACCATATGTTGGCTTATTGGGCCCTGACCCAGGTTCAGAAAAGTTATTAGCCAAACAAATCCTACAAATACTGGCCCTTTGGGCAATAGTCCATGTACTGTGGGCTATGGTCTCACCCAAGGTAGCAGGGGAGGGTGCTGGAACTAGGTTTCCACACCCTTGGGATGTCTTGATGTGGTTTAGAGGGTTTGTGCATCGTTCTGTGGCCTCGTGCCACTCTGCTTCCACATAGATCCGGAACAAGGCAATTCCTTAATACTTATTATTAATGAGTTGTTATAGATCAGATCTACGTTTGACGGTCTTTAAGCAAACATTTAATAGAGATAACTAGTTCGTGCACCAGAAAAGTTATGGATTTGCATAAACTCATAATATAAGCATAAGCGCACAGATCAAACATATATATCAACCATAAATTAACCAGATCCACAATATTTCAGATTCAACACAGTATTTTAGAACCAACTTATCTTCATTCAATTCCTTTGCTAATATAACCAAATCTGCCCTATGCACTCAGCTGCAGGGGTCCACGCACACAGCTGTAGGGGTCCACACAAACAGCTGCAGACTCTACCAGGCCTCTGCGCACATAGCTGCAGAGCCTCTACCTATTCCCCAACACCCTTGACTCATACTTATAGACGCAGAAGATACTGTCTTCGCAAACCCATAGCACCAAGATCAATCACAAAACAAGAACTACTTTTTCCCTTGGATCCACGCTCTATTTATACATTCCCATGGTCTGTGGGCCAAGGGCAGGCTGGCTTACTTCCTATTATTCTATACTATTTCTTGGGTGGATAAACCTTTGACTCGACCTATTACATTTCGCGCTCGACATATTTTGGAGATTTACAATATTATTATCCTAACGTATAGGCTTTAGCCCCAAAACTATTAAGCGGGACCTCCGCTATCCAACAGGCCCCCAACACAAACATCGTGACTCGTCCTGAGTCACTCGTCGGTGCAGTGATACGCGTTGCCTAGGCTCCATGGTTCACCTTCCTGTGAGTGACATACTATGCCCTCTTTGTTTCTTGCAATGTTTCTTCTAGCTCCTGCTCCAGTGTCACTACCAATTCACGCAACCAATACTGGTCATTCTGCTCTGCTCGGCTAACACAGAACACCCCCTCATAGGATTTTAGCTCTAGCCGGGGTGCCGCATACGGGAACTCCTTGTGCCAATGCAACCATTTTCTAATTTCATATCTTCTGTACGCACTTCCTGTCACAGCTTGTGTTACAATTTTGCAAGACCATTGCTTCTGTCCACGGGATCTCAATCTTCAAGGTGCATCAAAGATGACCTATTAACTGCAATTCCACCATTTTTCTTCGTATTTACAACCTTCCCCTTATCTTTCATGGTTCACCATCCAACCCATGGGTGACGCAGCGGCATCTGGACCAGTTCTGCTTCGTGTCTATAAATTTCCGGCACATCCCCTACCATCGATGCTGAACTCTGCATGGTGCCCACAGTTGTCAACACCATCCTTTTTAGAAATCCCGACACCTCCAATGGCCAGATCACAACCCTAGGCCTTACTCCTTGAGTGTAGATAATGAATAGTTCCATAGCGGCGGGAAGGCACAATAGCTTACGGTTCTCAGAACTGTAACTCTTTCGGTGGATGCCCCCCTGTGATTTACAACTGTCTCGAAATTCAAATTCGTTGGCTCCCACCTTTTCTGCTGCACTCATGCTAAGCCTGTGGTAGATTGTTCGAGATCTGGCTCATACACCGTCTCTTAATTTCTCATCGCCTGCTACCTTTTGCCATAGCTCAGACATCTTGTCATGAATAGTGATAGCAATGGTCACCTCTTTCGTTGTCAACACAGCAGTGCAGCCCTTTCCGTGCAACTGCAACCCTTGTGATAGATCAAATATACGCACACCTCAGTTGTCGCGCAGCTACTCCCCAGACTGCTTTAACATCCCGCGCTCTCTTTCAACTGGCTGGATTGGTGAGACTGTCCTTCAGGGGGCTAGTCAGGCGGTCATCCCACCTGTGTAGAGCTTCAGGCGACTACCATTTACTCTTCCCAAGAAGGGGTCTCCATTGAGCTTAGCAAGCTGGACCAGACCTGCATCTGTAACTTCTTTGACTACATAAGGTCCCAACTAGTGCATGCGGAGCTTCCCAGGGAATTTTCGAACTTGTTGTCAAATAGTAATACTAGATCATTTTCTTTGAATGTACGCATCTTGATATGATGATCGTGCCAAGCCTTCTCCCGCTGCTTTTGTACTTGCTGATGAAATCCTCCCAGAAATCGCTCCTCCTCCAGTTCCTCCAGTTGAGCGATCCTTTCTTCCAAAGCCACATGGTCGCCATGCCATTCGCTACTACTATTTTTAAACTGGGTACAATGTACTCCATGGGCGTGATGGCTTCCTTGCCATAGATTAACCGGAAAGGCGTCTGGCCTGTCAACTTTTTGCATGTTGTTCGATATGCCCATAACATAGCAGATATGCGTAAATCCCAATCGTTGCGTTGCACATTACATACCTTAGTCAATGTTGTCTCCAAAATTTTGTTAAATGCTTCAATGGTCCCATTTGCTTGCGGATGGTACATCATACTCTGTTGATGGTATATCTGAAATTCCTCAGTGAGTGCATTGATAGTATCATTCAGGAAATGCGTTTTGCGGTCACTTATTAGAATTTTTGGGCATCCAAATTGTGTTAACACATTCTCGAACAAGAATTTCACGGTTGTAGTGGTCGTGCAGTCTTTAACCGTCTATTCTTCCACCCATTGGGTCAAGTACTCAGTGGTCGTGATGATATACCGTGCCCCTATCTTTCCTGGAGGTGTGATGAGCCCCACAAAATCGATCACACATTTCTCAAATGGTTGCAGTGTCATCTATGTCTTGAGCAGCATTTCATCCCTCCGTGATGGTTTCCCAGTCCGTTGACATATGTCGCAGGCCCAACAATACGCTTTCGAATCTTGATGTAGAGTTGGCCACCATAGTCCGGCGCAAAGAATCTTCTATGCTATGGCACGGCCCGCATAATGTCCTCCAACAACCCCCCCATGTGCTTTGGCCAGAATCTGTCCTCGCTCGAATTCAGGTACATATCTGTGTAATATTTTATCATTGCCCATTTTATAGAGGTGACCCACAATAACAGTAAAATCTATTGCTCATACCCAATTCTTTCTTTTGCTGAACGGAATATCCTTGTGGCACGGTTCTTGTGGTTAAGAAGTGGATTATATCCTCAAAATGGCCATCTGCAATGTGCATCGCATACAGATGTGCATCCAGTAGTCCTTCCTCTAGGTTTGTGGGCTCTTCGTCATTCTCATCCTCATCATCTTCTATCTACACATTGTAACATTCCAAGGCCTGGCTCAACTATCTTGACCAGTCTGGCTGCACAATTTATTCTAGTTCCAGTGGTATTTTGAAGATAGTGGCCTTCACCAACTGCAACGCATCATCCACCATATCCATCCATTGATATTCAAAGAGGAACGTTAACAAAAAACCCTCACACAAGATATCCCATTCGCTTATACCATGTTGGAGCTCAATTTCAGTATACCAATTCCTTGGAATGACATCCAGGGTATGATAAAATAAGTGTACCCACTCTAGTTGAGGCTCTTCTCCATAGGCTTGGACCCATATGGTAAGGTGCATGTGCGGGTCATCACGTCCATCGTATTTCTCAGTTATTCGTAGTTCCAGGATCCCAAATCTTATCTATATCATGCGCATGTAACTACACCAACCATTGAAAGTTCCTTCATGTGTGCCCCACCAATGTGCAGGCGTCGTGTGCAATGACCATCGCAACGCATCAAACTGTTGGGGATTTGGAAACATGCTTTCAAATTTGGTTAGGCATTCCTCTATTGCTATGAGCCCATCATACATTGCCAATTTGCGATCTTGAGCTTTGACACAATACAACGACCTAGTCATCATATTGCAGTTTAATTTGGTTACCCTGTTCAATAGATTATGCCACCGCTCGTCTTCCTGATCTGAATCTTCGGTGCAGGATTCTACATGCCCGATGATATTCTTCCTTCCACAGTCAAATTGACCCAATCTTGATTGTGTGCGGTAATTTTGTAGATACAATCTAATTCATCATCACTTCCTTTGTCGTGCACAGGCTCAGTGTAACGCAGTCCTTCAGTTGGGTCTAGCGAAATGACTATGCGGAGTGACTTCTTCTCAAATATCATTTTCCACTTCTTTAAATTAATAAACCCATTCATATCAATGGCCCATTCTATCCTTGACAACGTAGGATAAGGGCGACTTTCATCCACGATTTCTATTACCTCAAAGTCCGTTCGGGTGCTCACACCTTCTATATCTACTATAATTCCTTACAGTCTTCCCATGGGCAGAATCTTCTGTTGATTCATCATCTGCAATTGAATAGGATACCATTGTAGTGTAGGTTTTCCCATGCATTCCCAAGTCTACTTAGGTAGTACATTTGCATCTGAGCCCAAGTCCAGGATGATCTGATCCATCTCAAAGTCACCAATCTGCGGTGTTAGTCACATTTCCTACCCAATTCGCAATGCTTTTTTCCCCAATTTTCGGACCACGCGAGGTTCCCCCGACCCTGTGCACCTAGTTATCAATTCTTGTAATCCTTTCATTGCCCGATTGTTGCAAAGCAATTTCATACATGTATCTAAAAAGGTAGTTAGTATTGAGGGATCCCTCTCTGGCTCAGGTTGATCCTTACTACCTGGGGTAGAGACTTCCGCGAAGCTCTTCCTGGCTTCTAGATCTATTTCCTTGTGAACCCCATCATTGTCCTTGGTCACCTTCCTCTTATCCTCCCTTGTAGATGCGCCACTTTTGAGAAACATGTTTATGTTGTGGTCATCCTCGCGTGATTCGGCCCTCATCATTTGGAAAATTTTCATTGTCATAGGTTGCGCTACCCTCTTTTCCTATATCTGTGCTATTAAGGTGGGGCAATCTATCATTTCATGATCGAACTGATCATAATAAAGGCACGATATTCTGGTTGGGTTGGTACAGTCCCGAACGTAGTGTCCTGGTCCTCTGCAGTTGTAATAGATTAGCTGCCTATGACCCCTTCCTGGCCCCATACCTCCCCATCCTCATCCACGTCCCTCGAACCCATTGTGCCCTATTGCCGTAGCTGGATCCTAACCTCACACTTCAATCTACATTCTATACGCAGGTGACCAGTCCATTAATAATTGATAACTATGATAGTCTCACTCCTTGTGGCCCACCAATCTACAAAAGTTCTAAAATAACTATTAGGGGGTCTAGTTAAATTTCAGTAGTAGATGACAATTGTCCATGTTGTGCTTTCCTCCCACCTGGCAGATTGCGCACCGGAGCGAGGGTGTCTCGCTCAGTCCTACTTGTGCCTCTGGTCGCAACGTTGTTGGTTGCCCTGTTGCCTCATAGTTCGCGAAAACTAGATAGTGATCCATATCGTGACCTTGGCTTCTACACTTTATACACCACACTTCCTCCCGGACCTCTGGCCGAGGTGCCTTTTATTTTTTTAAACTATGTATTTCTAAACATAGGTTTTGTATTTGTGCGTGGATTTGCTAAACTCCCAACCTCGGATTTCATGCAACCTCATCGCTGTCTCTAGTGCTTCATCCTGGGTTCAGATCTTTTGCTGTGACAATCCCATCCTTAGATGTGGTGTCAATGACACCACAAACCACGTGCAATGTTGTGCATCTAACAACGTCATGTTTGCCTCATAGATTGTACTTTTCAATGTCTGATCTAGATCCCACGGTGTTTCACCAGCCATCATCGCGATCTCCTTGAACCCTATGATCGATTGTGTCTTTGATTTTGGCCGGCTAAATTCTTTTTTCAATTCAGCTCGAATCTCCACTGTCCTCACATTCAGATGATCACTTGAATACTTTATATACCACGTCAATGCGCGGTCCTGTAGCGCGATAACTAAGGTAGCTTTTTTGATGTTGTCGTCCATAACTCCGTGCACTTCCCATACTGTCGTCACCACGAACCAAAATTGTTTTGTATCTTCACTTCCTACTCTTTTGAATACCGACAACTGAATCGTGCTCATCATGTTTAACTTCTAGTTTTCACGTCGATGCACTAGGACCTTCTATGAACTTGTACCACTCCTGATTCAATCAATCCTCAGACTCTTTGTTAATAGGATTTCAGTGTTCTAACATCAAACATCCCTTAGGCAGATCCTGATCCTGGCAACAGAACCATTTGTTGGCTTATTGGGCCTTAACCTAGGTTCAGAAAAGTTATTAGCGAAACAAATCCCACAGCTACCGGCCCTTTCAGCAATAGTCCGCGAAGCGCAGACTAAGGTCTCACCCAAGACCCAAGGTAGTAGGGGAGGGTGTTGGAACCATGTTTCTGCACCCATGGGATGTCTTGATGTGGTATGGAGGGTTCGCGCGTTGTTCTATGGCCTCACACCACTCTGCTTCTGCGTAGATCCGGAACAAGGAAATTCCTTAATACTTATTATTAATGAGCTGTTATAGATCAGATCTACGTTTGACGGTCTTTAAGAAAACATTTAATAGAGATAACCAGTTCGCACACCCAGAAAAGTTATGGATTTTCATAAACTCATAATATCAGCATAAGCACATAGATCAAATAGGTATATCAACCATAAATTAACCAGATCCACAATATTTCAGATTCAACACAGTATTTCAAACCAACTTATATTTATTCAATTCCTTTGCTAATACAACCAGATTTTCCCTACGCACTCAGCTACAGGGGTTAACGCACATAGCTGTGGACTCTACCAAGCTTCTACGCAAACAGTTGCAGAGCCTCTACCAGCTCCCCAACACCTTTGAATTGAACTTACAGACATAGAAGATACTGTATTCACATGCCCATAGCACCAATATCCATCACAAAGCAAGAACTACTTTTTCCCTTAGAGCCATGCTCTATTTATACATTCCCATGGTCCGCGGACCAAGGGTAGGCCGACTTACTTCCTATTATTCTATACTATTTCTTGGGTGGACAACCCTTTGACTCGACCTATTACATTTCGCGCTCCGCATATTTAGGATATTTACACTATTATTATCCTAAGTTATAGGCTTTAGCCCCAAAACTGTTATGCGAGACCTCCTCTATCCAACACCATAGGGTCTTATATTTTTAAAACTGATAGTTTGTATATGATGGAAGAACTTGTAGGAGAAAAGCAGCCATTTGAAGATATCTTCAGAGGCGTTGAAGATCTAAAAGAAAAAATTGACAAAGAAAAATTTTTAGAAGAGGAGGAATTTGACTGCATACAAAAGAAAAGGTCTATGGTTGAGTCTATAGAAGCTGTCATGGAGATGAGGAATTAGGATCTTATCTTGATGAAGAATCAAGGAATACTATCTCAGGAAGATAATAAAATGAGTTTGAAAAGCAAATGCAGGAGAACTTTAATGCAGATGGTGAGACAAGGATAGCTCTTGGAGAAGAATTACAGAGAGACAACAAGGGAAAATGTACTGAAGAAGAAGAGACTATGTTAGTTAAAAACATAGTAAAAGATCATCAATTCACCATGATGATAGGCACAATTGAAATAGCCATGAAAGCTGTTGAGACAGTCAATGAAGAGGAAGAACATATACTAAAACATGTTAAGGAAGAAGAAGTCTATGGGAAAGACTTAGCAAAAGGAGAAAGGACATCTAATGATCTATCCATAACAAAGGAAGGTAAGGAGAATTGTGTAAAATTTCCAAAACCTATTCCAATTGAAGTTGTTGAGTTATATAGAAAATTAGATTTTCAAAGAAGGGAGTTGGAAAGGCAGAGGATAGATGTTTAAGAGAGATTGCTGAAGAAGGAAGACAAAAGAATTGACCTGAATGACAGTCACAAGAGAAAGGAGGTGATAATGAGAATTCATATGATTGAAACTGCAAAAGAAGGAGTCCACTACAATGGACAAAAGTAGAGAGATATCATTGAAGAAGATTGTATGAAAGAGAGACTAATGGACAGTCTCATGAATTCGATTGAGAGTTCAAATTAGGATACTGATGTGCTGACAGGGGAGGAAAAAACAGTATAGCAAATTGAATTGTTACCAAAGGAAAACAAGGCACAAAAACCTTGTGTTTTTAATTTTAATAAGTGTTTTGTGAGTGCAGGTTTTTTTGCAAATGCTGGAGGATATTTTGCATAGCTAAGCCACTTAAAGGTGGAAGAAGGAGATTTTATGGAAGATTTCAATCCATGGAGTAGGGAAGTTAATTTGCTAGAGAAAGTGTTGAACAGTCATGATTCAATCATGAAAGCAGGTAAGGATGATAGGGAGGCAGCAAACAAAGCTAAAGTCAGCATAGCAAGCAAAGTTAAAGTCAGCATAGGAGTCACAGCAAGTGATGAAGCAAGAGCAAGCAAAGCAAAAGTTGGGGCAAGCAAAGGAGAAATCAGCAAAGTACGAAAACCAAGAGTCAACATAAAAGACAACAACAACAACCTGAAACAAAAAGAAGGAGGCAGAAATATAAAACAAAACATGAACCAGTCCAAAGATATGTTGGAAACAGGGATTGAAGAAATGTGGCAGTTGATGATGAAGCAGACCAAATGGAAGAAAATGATAGCAACGGGAAGCAAGATCAATCAGAGTTTGAATATGATTGACAAGAAGAAGAAAATGGAGAAAAAGACAACAAAAGTATAGCAACAACAAGGGAACAAAGCAAGTGGACAGTTACAAAACAATGTTTGGGATCCAGGAAGACAAAGACCAGAAGACACATGATCAGGAGATCATGAATAGTTTCTACTTTTGGAGTCTGATGTAGGAGCATTCAGCCCAGGGAAAATCATTGTAATTAAAGTAGACATAGGGGGGTCATGTATTTTTAGGAAATATTTTTCCTAAGTCTAAAGTTAATGTAATTTAGGCCTTTAAGTGATTTAACTAGATAATGAAAGAAATTGTAAGTGCTCTCAAATAAATGAGAATGAGAGTGGGCAGTAATTTCAAAAGAGTCCAAAGAGGAGGAAAGAGAGGATGTGGACCATCGAGCTGAATAAGGGGACTTTTCTGTTTTAAAACAACGAGAAGATGGAATGGATAATTCTCTTGAAGACTTACTAATTATAATCTACCACATATGTATTATGTAGCAAGCTTTACTACTTTAGTTGAGTGATTTAATGAAAGGATTGATCGGATCCCTTCAGTGAACTGATCCAATGTATTCTTATAAATAGTGAAACTGTGCGTTCAATTAATAGAGAGCGAGACAGATATAATATATGTAAGCCTACGGGCAGAGTCGAAGAGAGGCCACTGATGATTGAAGATTAGGCCTGTGTGAGAGACTGAGAGTCTCAAATGTAATCAATTGTTCATGTTAATATACAAAGATTCATCTTGGAACTGTATAGATGTGTGAATGGATAATGAGTGATTGAATTAAGTTATGAACTCATAGATTCTGTAACGGATTGTAGGCAGAGTTCTGAAAGGATACGCAGAGGCGTAAAATGGTTCAGAGGAATCACAAAATGGGTCTTTGAATCCAATTGAAGAAGTAAAGTGAAGCTTTATAGAGGTAGCAAAATCAGGATTCACTAAGGAGTAAAGCTCAGAGAAGTTAAGCAACGCAGCGGAAGAAGGAAGCCCTTTGAAGAAACCAGAGAAAAAACCTGAACATGGAGGAATTGAAGAAAACAACATAAAATTCCAAGTAAAAGGAACAAATAGAGAAGTGTAAAGTGATGCTCAGTAGCCGTTAGATCTCATAGATCAACAGCCAGGATTAAGTCACATCGGAAAAAGTGATCGAAACGAGCCTTGGAGATTTGCAAAGAACGAGCAGCGATTAATCATGGACTGTTGGATCATGGACAGATCAATGGTCACAATTTAAATTGCAATCAAAAGTCGGAAGTGCAATGGTCAGCGGCGGTGTTTAATAGAGTTGTGACATCACCAATAGTGATATATCAACGTTCGACGTTTGTGATTATTGACGATCAGAGATATCACCTAATCGGAGATCGGGCCTTAACATAGTGTGGCACTGTGGAGCGACTACAGGAAGTGGACTCAATGAAAAATATAGTCATAGATTTTATGAATTTGAAGTTCGCATATATGTTCGAGTGGCATTTTCCTTTATAAATCAAAAGGATATGTATTAAGTTTCGATAGTGTATTTCCCGATTCTAAAGGGAAATCACATATCGGAAAGTGGTGGATATATATTTATAGATGTGACAGTGGGTTTAAAAAAGCTTAATTAAGGTTTAGACTGGGTTCAAAGTTTTGATAGAGGAATTAGAGGGAAGGCCTTAATACAATATTATATAAAAACCTGACAGTTGTTTAAGCACCGATAGGAGGTTTGGCGGGGTAATTGAGTTCTGATACAAAGGAACTATTTAAAGGGCCTTGACGATTTTATGTATGAAGATTTAACTCCATTGTAGAGTTAAATTCCTGGGACAATGTATTTGTGCATTTGTATGCATATTGTGGGTACATGCTGGGTAACCCTGGCATCATTTTGCTAAGTATGGTTATATGTTGGGGGGCCCGTGCATCACAAAGAGAGAGAGAGAGAGAGAAACCTACCTCACTCTAATGTTAAGTGCTCAATCCTTTGATGATGACCTCAATCCCTTAGCTTCTAGGCTCACTCCTTGCTATTCCTTATATCTAAATACCTATAAGAGAGATCAAAAGATAATAAGAGATACGAGAGCATACATAGTATATGTCAAACATAAACTATTTCACAAATCAAGGAGTATCAAGCTAAATCCATAAATATTTAGACATTTATGGAAAGTGAACATCAGATCTATATATTAATGAATAAAAGAGGGAAGAATACAACCATTGCCTTGATGTTCGAGACCTCCTTTTAGGTGGAATTCCAAGTCCAAGGCAAGACTCTTCAAGCACTCCATCTCCAAGTTAGATTGGCAATATTTGGGCATAGTCTTAGCATAGGAATGCAGGAAATTAGTGACCAACCATTTGGGGATGGAGGGGATTTGAATTATAGGAAGGGAGAGGGAGTTAGGGATCCACAAAAAATGGAGGAAGGTCCACATCCCAAGGGGAAGTCCGTTAAAGGTAGGATCAATATCTCCAAATGGGAGAGCTCAATAATGTTTATAACCAATAACATACAACTCGTTGTTCTCGAAGTTCCTAGCATGTGACGCTTCTCCTCCACTTTGGGAAAACCTGCCAAAGGATGTTCAGTGTCGGATTTCATATCAAAACCCACATTGGTAGCGCTAGGTAAAAAAATTGCAACCTTCTATCAACATAGGCAAGTAATGGAGCAAAGATCGTTGGTCCATAAATTTAGGGTTTCAGTCCACCTTCTTTAGAATTGACTCAAGAAATTTTTTCTTCCGTTCTTCACGGATATTTTAATATGTGTTTCATGATGAGTACACTTCATAGTTGTCAACATGTTGGCACTTCGAGATTTGGAACAGGAAGTGAATAGGAAGTGTGACAAAATATTTTGTAACAGTTACCTAATGCCATTTAATTCATTAGTGAAAATATGTCTAAGGTTGAACTAAACTACACTGTAACTAAGAAAGAACTCCTAGCTATTGTATACTTCTTAAATAAATTCAGAAACTACATCACTGGATACCAAAATTTTATGCATACTGACCATGCATCTATTAAATATTTGATGAATAAGCCTGATGTGAATTTTAGAATCATTAGATGGTTTCTATTGTTACAGCAGTTTGATTTAACTATCATTGACAAGCCAAGAAAGGAAAAGTAGTTGCAGATTTTTTGTCTAGAATTTCTTTGCCTGCAGGTGATGAAGGGGTGGCGAATGATCAAATTCCATATGAGGACCTATTTTCTATCTCAGTTCTCTCTCCATAGTTTTCTAACATATCCAGCTACCTAGTTCCTGCAAAATTTCCCCCAAATTTGGTATTTAGGAAGAAGAGCATAATTATAAGGAAAAGTGCCCCTTTCACTTGGATTGGGGGCAATATCTTCATCATGGGACTAGATCATATCTTAAGGAGATGTGTTAGGGAAGATGAAGTCTTTGACATCCTCTCAGATTGCCATGATGGGCCCTATGGAGGTCATTTTGCTACCAAGCGAACAACTTACAACGCTGTACAAGTTGGCTATTATTGGTTGACTCTCCACCAAGATGCAAGAAGGTATACTAGCAGATGTGATCAATGCCAGAGGATGAGAATACCCAATCCCATGGATGAAATTCCCCTATAAACTCAGGTGGCCTTGGAGCCATTTGATAAGTGGGGCATGGATTTCATTGGGCCAATTGATCCACCATCAGGACAAAAAAAGTACATCATTGTGTGCACTAATTACTTGAAAAAGTGGGTTGAGACAAAGGCTTTCAAGGCATCAACAGAGAAGAAAGTGGTTGATTTCTTAAGGGAAAATATCTTCTACAAATTTGGGTACCTCAGGGAGATAGTCACCAACTAGGGATCTCAATTCACATCACATATGATCAAGAATCTTTTGAGGAAACATCATATCAAACAAAAAACATCTACTACCTAGCACCCTCAGGAAAATGGGAAAGTAGAGGTTACAAATAGGCCATTTGAGAGCATCCTCACCAAGGTTGTGAGTAGCAGTAGGAGAGATTAGGAAGACATATTTGTGGAGGCCCCTTGGGCCTATAACACAACCTCGAAGACAACTACTGGGTTCACTGCATATGATTTGGTTTATGGAAAGAAAGATTTGCTTTCTATTGAGTTTGAGTATAATACTTTGAGAATGGCAACCCAATTGGGCTTAGATGTCACCAAAGCATTAGCAAGAGAGGTTGCTCCAATTGAATGGCTTGGATGAGCTCAGAATGCAAGCCTTCCTACACAATGAAGTTATACAATTGCAAAGGAAGGTTTGGAATGATAGCAATATCAAGGACAAGGTTTTTCAAAAAGTGGATTGGGCATTATTATATGATTCTTGGTTCAAGGATTTCAAAGGAAAACTGATTACAAGATTATTCAACCCATACCTGATAGAGAAAATTCATGACAATGGAGCTGTTAAAATGAGGACCATTGATGAGGAAGGGATTCCCTTGCTTTTCAATGGCTATAGGTAGTTTCCTATCTGCAAGTAGATTTGGTAGGTAGATAGTTGATTGCAAAATAGTGTAGTTCCCTTTATTCAAGTAGTGTAGCTATTCTCTTTTCATAAAATTGATTCAGTAGCATTTACAAGTTAATAGAATCTACAAGCTGAGGTTTAAAAATCATTTTCCCTTTTGTCATTAGAGCTAGCTTCTGAATTGCACCTTTAGTAGTTAATTTCCTTCTAATTTAGTAGAAAGGATGGTCTTGGAGCATTATTTATTAAATTTCCTAATTGAGGGCAACATGTGTATAATCCCTTCTACTCTATATATAGCACCATCATCTCAAATTTTATATGAATTGTGAGTTGACAAATATAGTTTAGGAGCCCTTGGGAGTTGTGGCACTCTTGTGCAATACCAGGGCTCACCAGATTCCCTTAAGGAGAAGGTTGGAATTTCTAGATATTTGAAGGAGATGGAGGAGGTTGATGAAATTCTTATTGAATAAATAATGGGTACGATTTTAAGCCACATTAGGGAAACACAATTCCACCACATAGTTGTATTATATTGGTAGACAAAGGCTTAGGTGGTCCATGCACATTGATCTGTAAATTGTTGTGGATAGTCCACTAGATATTTTTCATAATAGATGTGATAAATTTATACTAAAAATCTAAAATATATACTATAAAGTTATTTTCCTTAGAATTTTAGATTTATCAACTTTTTATTTTTTATGTATGTAATATAGAAAATGCATGAAATAAAGAACAAAAGAAAATACAATCACTCACAACTATAATAACACAAGATATGACATGGGAAAGACTTTTGAGAGAAAACCAAGCTAGAAGGTGAGGATATTATTCTGTCTCTTTCTCTGAATGGAAATGGATGCAAGTAAAAAGAAATGAGATTTGTGGGTGTGGGCTACTATAGTGCACAGATACTCTATGTTTCTTCTCTCCCTTTCTACTCTTTGCTACTCTAGTCATCTATGGAACAAAATGTACAAACAAAATGAACTGGAATAAAATCGAAGCATTTTCCTCCTAGTGGTTTAGTTATAACATAGCCCAATAGCCTATTAGTCGTTAAGTTTGAGTCCTTCAACTCTTAGCTAGAGTTACAATATCAACTCTTCTACACTCTTATTCACCATGATCGCATGGTTTGACCGTTTTCCATGAATAATGGGGGAAGACATGGCATTGTCTCAAATCATGGTGGTCAAAATAGGTAGGTCAACATTTGCATAGCATAACTTTTGCATACAAACTTCAATTGATGAAATTTTTGCACCATAAAAAATGTATCTATGTGTATAATAGTACTAGGGAGTGAAAAATGTAAGTGGTGAAGTTTTACCCCAAAACATGTTGCTTGATGCCTCAAAATGCTTCCAAAAGGTTTCATGCCCCAATTTGCCACACTAGGACCTGTCGATAAAAATGGTCATGGAAAATAATTCCTCCATTATTTCCATTTTGAAAACTCAATATGGATGATAAATAATATAATGATCCATTCCAAATCAACTATATTCTTGGGAAAACAACTAGAATGAACTTTACAATTGTCTGGAACTCATAGAAAAGTGGAACAATTTCTTGATTATTCTAGTTTCTTAGTTGGTTAGGAAGCATAGTGGAAAAATTCAAGTTGAAGTTAATAGGTCTTCCGAGGACACTCCAATTTTCCTTTATTCTCTCTTTAAGGAGGAGGGTCGCAACGATCCTCTCTAATATTTGAGTATTCATGTTGTTTTTCTTTTCAAAAAAGTCTTATCTTTTATCTGCTATTATGGTTTACAATGTTGTTAGTGTTATAGATATAATTTGCTTTAAGATAGACCATCAAAGTATGTTTGTTATTTTATCATTTGAAATCTCAAGCTTGGTTTATCAATCTAGACACATCCATATGATGTTTTCTCTCATATCTAACATGCCTAAATATTTCTCTCATTAATTTTCTTAACTTTGTTAAAACAACATGTCCCTCTCCTCTTAACTACTAATTGTAATTTTATAATAAAACCATCATAGATTCATCTTAAGTATGGATCTCACATGAGCCGAGAGGGATCAAATTTCTTCACCTAGAAACTTCTGTAGAGTGCAAAATACAAATTGTTATTTGTTATTTTTTAAATTATATTTTTCAATGCTAAATAAAGTATATAGGACCAAATAAACGTTTTAATCATGAAAACTTAATTTTAATTTTTCATGATACATACATATTTTTCACACAAATTAAAATCTTTTCTTATTATTAATATAATTTTAAGTATATGTCAATATTAATTCTTATGAAAATATTTTATTAATAACCCATATTGAATATTCTTTTATATAAAACATTAAAATGTTTTATTTTAACAATTTTTTTTCTATATATAGATATATATGAAGCTAACATCCATCTTCAAATACCTTATTTAAATCTCTTGTTGAAATATTTTTGAAAAGTATAAGATTTAAACTTATTACTCATAGATTTTTCTTATTTGTATTTATTTTTTTATTATAGACAACAATATTCTTCTATTTAAAACATAATTTCTATTTCTATTTTTTATTTTTAAAGGGGAACTAAACAGACAAACTTACACACCCCCCTCATCATTTTTCATTGTTTAAATTGTATTTTTGAATGTTAAATACAACATATATAGGACCAAATATAAGTTTTAACCATAGAAACTATTTATTTTCATGATATATACATATTTTTTTTAAATGATATATAATACATACTTAATTTACATTAAAATATTTTACATCATGACACTTTATCACAAAAATTAAAATGATTTTTTATTACTAATATATTTTCAAGTATATGTCAAAATTAATTCTTATTAAAATATTTTATTGATAACCCACATTGAATATTTTTTATATACAATATTAAAATGTTTTATTTTAACAGACTTTTTTACTTTTATTCATTTTCTTTTATTATAGTCAACATTATTTTTCTATTTAAAATATCATTTTTTAATTTTTTTTAATATTTAAAATATATTTTTTTTACTTTTTATTTTTATTTTTATTTTAACAAGTTTGACCAACCAACAAACTTACTTACACATCCCGTCATAGTGAACTGTAAAATAAAATTTTTACCTCAATAAACCTTTCAACTTAATCTCTCAACACCTTAAAAAAACATTATTCTCTATTTTACAAATTAATAGCACTAAACAATATATATTAACATCTTAAATTTGTACTAATTATAATAGAACATAATTATAGTACAACATAACTTAAACATAACTTAGAAAGTAATCAAAATATAATGAAAGTGTATTCCATCTCATATCGAGATTTTAGTAATATAAATATTTGCGTAAAAATGTAAAGGTAAGCTGGAATTTACTAAAAATAGATTCTATCATAAGAAGGAAAGAATAGATGGTATGAGTTAAGTTTATGTTTTATGAATTCTTGTGCCAATAAAATAATAAACATAACTTAGAAAGTAATCAAAATATAATGAAAGTGTATTCCATCTCATATCGAGATTTTATAGATGGTATGAGTTAAGTTTATGTTTTATGAATTCTTGTGCCAATAAAATAATAAACATAACTTAGAAAGTAATCAAAATATAATGAAAGTGTATTCCATCTCATATCGAGATTTTAGTAATATAAATATTTGCGTAAAAATGTAAAGGTAAGCTGGAATTTACTAAAAATAGATTCTATCATAAGAAGGAAAGAATAGATGGTAGGAGTTAAGTTTATGTTTTATGAATTCTTGTGCCAATAAAATAATATAAATATATAAAATTAGGAAAATATTTATTTATTATATTTTGAAGGTAATAAAACTTATTGTAAGTTAATTGTTAACAAATATTTAGAAGAATGATTAGGTAACCAAATTAAATGACAAATTATTTTAAGTAACCAAATTAAATAATTTATGAGGAAGGTGTAAAATGCAAATTTTCACTTTTACTAAATATTTTATGGTTTTAGTTTATTAATAATTTTTTTACTATCAAGAGAATCTTTTAGTTCATCTGGATTTTATTTTAAAATAAAAAATAGTTTCAGTCAAAATAATATTTTTGGAAAAATTATTGTCTTTCATTATTATGATTATATTTTATAGAATTATATAGTTTTCATAGATATTTAGTCTTAATTATATACTTGATGTATCTAATTATATAAATATGAGAAAAATATTAAAAATAATTAGGCAAAGATCTAGTTCTCTCTTCATCTATTTAACTTGATGCCAAGATTATGTTCTTCATCTTGTCTTGACTATGAACCACACTAATGGTTCGAAACAAATTTTTTACTGAAAGTGTTCTTACTTTTCATGATATAGATCACGAAAAAAGAAATTCAATAATCATTCAATATAAAAATGATAGAAATATATATTACATTTCAATTATTTATTAAAATAATTAATTTTCATTAGCAAAAAATATATTAATATTTTCAGACTTATATCACACATCATTTCTCTCCATACTAATTTTTTTAATTAGATTCGTGGAAACAATTTTATAATAAACTATCTCATTTATGAAAAATATTGTATCCTCCTATTAAAAAAAATGGTTGGGGCTGGAATATGTCCTAGAAATAGTTTATGTAGAAGAATAAAAACCTACAAGTATCTGGCAAGAGGGAAAGCTTGGTCCCTTAGGGACCATTATTGTTTTTCTTGAATAACAGTGGCTCATCAATCTGCATTTGCAAATAAAATCCAAATGATCACTGTCTCTACTATTGATTTCGCAACCAAATTATGATTTATTTTCCCACAATTTAAAAAAAGAAAACAGGGAAGAAATATCAGAGCTAACCTGAAAGAAAAAACAGTGCTCCTTTAAGAACTACTAAGAACTACTATTGTTTTTCTTGAATAACAGTGACTTATCAACCTGCATTTGCAGGAAAAAACCAAATAATTACTTATTTAGCAAAAGATATATTATATTTTCAAACAATTCTCTCCATACTAATTTTTTAATTTTATAGCTCTAAACCAATTTAACAATAAACTAATTCATTTAACAAAAATATTGTATCCTCCTATTAAAATAATTCTGCCTGGAGTATGTCTTAGAAATAGTTTCCATTGGAGAACAGGTTAAAGGCTGAGGACCTACAGATATCTAGCAGGTGAGAAAGGTGGAAAAGCCTGCCAGCCTTAAGGAGCACTATTGTTTTTCTTCAATAACAATGACTTAAATACAGATAAAAGCCAAAAGATCAGTGCCTCACTATTAATTTCACAACAAATTATGATAAGTTTTCCCGGAAAGACTGGGAAGAAATATCAGAGCTAACGTGAAAGAAAAAGCAGTGCTGATAGATTGACATCCCAATATGGCGCATGCCGCGCATATGTTGTTAATATATGTAACCTAATTCTAAAAGAATTGGCTCAGTGAAAAGAATAATTTGAAATTGAAATTGAAAATTCTTATGAAAGCATTGCTGCATGCTGGCTGCTAACTGTATTCCACCATATACCACCATCGTACTCTGTCCACATTTCACATGCTGGCTGCTAACTGTATTCCACCATATACCACCATCGTACTCTGTCCACATTTCACATGATTCATCGTGATCCATGTCTGTTTGTTTCCATCTCTCGTCTCATATTATATCATGTGGTCCTCCTAACAGCAACCCTCCCGCTGCCTCTTACACGCAGACAGACATGCCGTGAAGGTCATTGGTGAACAAATCAATGAACCATCCTTACTTTATACACGCAACAGTCACAATTACGATGCCTTTTGTATTTCCAGTTCGTCCTGTCTGTGTCCCTACGCGTCTCAATACCAGGATCCAGTACAGAGCGAGTGCGAGAATGGACTCCTGGCTGTTGGTTGTTGTAACTGCGTTCCAACTCATGCCTCAAATCCAACGAACCTCTTCTCAATAAGGATTGCACTTCTTATGGAAAAGGAAATGTGTGCGAGATAAAAAAACATGTCCCGTACGTAATGAATGCGCCCGTCCTTCAGTTGCAGTAAGGAATGAGGTGGTGTCGAAAAAGAGGCATCGATTATGTGTCATTGGAATCACTTTTATTTTGGGGTGGGGAACTGTGTGAGACTCGCTTTTCTAAAGCCAATCTACTTCTATTTGTTTGGGAAAATCTACCATTGATGTTGTTGTTTTAAAATTAGTCAAAATTTCAGTGGTAAAGTTTGATAAGCAAACACCAATAATTTTAATTTTAATATTTATATAACTTTTTTCTTCTGATTGCCAAGTGAGACAATAAACACGACTCATTTAAGATTTATAATGGTAACAATGAATTTAAGATTTATAATGATAACAATGAAATCACATGTTGCGATGTGAAGATTTGTATGGATGTAGATATTGACCAAACTGAATGCAGCTCATGGAATTCTACCTAAGAAGTTAGGATTTTAAGAAGAGTTTCATGCCGTAAAATCAAGAGGGAAACCGAAGATGGCCATTTAGAAGAATTAAGGCATTTATGATGTAAATAATATGAAGGGAAAGGAACATTAAAGTTCTTAGTGTGAAAGATGCTCCTCATGTGAAACCTTTGAAGTTGCCGAATGACACTGGTTATGAAGACAAACCTAGTCGGCATCCATGGGTGATTATATCTTTGATTTAATAAAGGAGTATGAGGATCTATTCTTGCATCTAGGAGAGATGAAGATTGTTCTAAAGCCTGATGATAGACCAATAAAGCATCGTCCTTATCATTTGAACTCAAGAGCGAAAGGAAAGGTCAAGAAGGAAATTGACGAGAAGTTAGTTGCAAGACTTATCTTTCATGTTGATGAACATGAAGTTCAATGGATTAGCCCCATAATTATTCAAGATAAGAAAGATTCACATGATATCAGTTACTTTAGCCTTAATAATTATTGGGTTCATGATCCATTCCTCACTCTTTTCATTGACGAAGTATAACCCTTAATAATGCTTGGGTTCATGATCCATTCCTCACTCCTTTCATTATGAAGTATAAGATAATGTTGCATGATGGGAAGCTTATTATTTTAGAGATGGGTTCTCTAGATATCATCAAGTCATAATTACATAGGAGGATAAGATAAAAACCACATTCACCACATAATGGGGATCATACACCTATGACACTATGCCTTTTGGCCTCAAGAATACTCCAAATGTCTTCTCCAAAATAATTATCTAAGTCAACGAGTATATACATAGGCACCTTGAGGTCTATATGGATGACAATATATAGTCTTTTGAAAAAACACTCTAGTGTGTTGTGGTTTGTGTTTAGTTAATCTAGGTAGTTACATATTTCTCTAAATTTCAAGAAATGTATCTTTGTTTTGCCTTTTGGAACTTTGTTGGGACACATTGTATACAAAGATTGTGTATGAATGGATCCTATCAAATTCGTATTAATTCTTAATATGGTTCCACCTACAAGCATCAAGAAGTTAAGATCTACTTTTGTGCATATAGGTTATTATCATAGATTTATTGTGAGCTATGCTCTAATCACTATGCCACTAAAATGTTTCCGAAAGAGACTGAACCTTTTAATTGGACCTTGGAATGTGACACTGCATTTGACACTCTGAAAGAGAAGTTGGTGAGTGCTCCAATTCTGGTATTTCTAGTTTGAAATAAAGTATTTCAAGTACATATTAATGCATTTCTTTCAGTGCCATTCTTGGGCAACCATCCTATATATTTTTCTCATCTCTACTTTTAAATGCAATTACACCACAACTCACCTTGAGGCTCTTGCTATGGTATATTCACTTCAGAAATTTTGGCGTTATTTGCTTGGAGGTCATTTTAATTTTATCAATGATCATTCTGCATTGAAATACTTAGTGAGAAAAGTTGTCTTGGAAGGGAGAATTTGTATATGGTTCTTTTTATTCCATGAGTTATCTTTTGAATTTTTTATCAAGCCAAGTTGAACAAATGTGGGGCGAGATATGGTTTCTTTTATTCCATGAGTTATCTTTTGAATTTTTTATCAAGCCAAGTTGAACCAATGTGGGGTGAGATCATTTTTATAGCCCGAAGTTTGAAGAATCTAGGGGTTTCATTGATGATCAACTACTAGATGTAGACTTGCTCACAATCGAAGTTGTTCCATATTATTTTGAATATGTTGCGCTTTTCTTAACCACTCATAAGTTTCTAGATGACTATTATACCACATAGAAGAGGTATTTGGTGGTGAGAGAAGGTGATTACGAATTGATTACGGGTCAACTATACAAGTTGAGGTTTGATAGTATCTTGCATAGTTGTATTTTGAGCCATGAGAGGCATGAAATCCTATGGGAATATCATATTGGTGTTGTTGGAGGACATGTAGGGGAAAAACCACTACAAGGAAAGTGCTACATGCAAGACTATCGTGGCCAAATTTATTTAAGTATGAGAAGGAGTTCGCTAGGAACTTTGATGTATGCTAGTAAGTTGGAAGGCCTTCTCATTGGGATGAACTTCCACTACATCCAATTCAAGCTTTGCAAGCCTTTGAAAGATGGGTTTTTAATTTCATTGGTCCCATAAATACTCATGTTCAACATTCACATGCCCGATATATCATCACTGCAACTGATTATTTGATGAGATGGGCAGAACCAACTCTTGTGAGAGATTACACTACTAGTATTGTAGCAAGAATCATATTTGAGAATATTTTTACAAGATTTGGCTGTCAAAGGATCTTCATAGGTGACTAGATATCTCACTTCATTAATGACACTATTGCAACCTTTATGTACTAAATTTCGATACAACATCACAAAATAATTCCTTATCATTCGCAAGAAAATGTGACAGTAGAAGCATTGAATAAAATTTTGAAGAAGGGACTAACTAAGGCATGCTCTGCCAATAGAGATAATTGGATGAAAGGGTTCCTGATACATTATGATCTTATTAGATGACAACCAATAAGTTGCATAAGCATACTCCTTTTCATCTCATGTATGGTAGAGAAGTTGTGGTTCATGCTGAGTTTTTTGTTCCTAGTATATACATATTGTGCAAGGTATTAAGATTTTTTGATGCTGAATTAGTTGCATAACGTCTTCAAGAATTATGTGAGCTTGATGAGTAGTATTGTTAGACTAGGAGGTAACTCCTCAAATCAAATCATATTATTCATTCAGGTTTTTCATTATTATAAACAAGAGGGAGTCACTGTTCATTTCATCTCCCGATGACTCCATCTTCTCTATTATTTATTTACACTAATTACAGTTGTTCACCTAATCCCTATGATTAGGTGTCAACCTTCCCCCCCCCCTTAATCTGAAGGGATGTTGGTGAGTCCAAGCATCGTTCTAAATCTTTCAAGCTTTTCTCTTCCAAGAGCTTTGGTGAAGATGTCTACAATTTGCTCATTAGTGGAACAATGGCAAAGATGGATTGTTTTGGGCTCAACATGATGCCAAATCAGATGATATTTAGGATTGATGTGCTTTGTTCGATCATGGAACTTTGGGTTCTTGGCCAAATTTATTGTCGAGGTATTGTCAATCATGAGTGGAGTCGATTGTACTTGTTTTACCTAAAAATATTGAAGAATTTTCATAAGCCACACAATTTCTTTTGTTGCCTCAACTGCTACCACTTATTCTGCCTCTGTTGTGGAATCTGCTGGAACTAATTATTTGCGTGATCTCCAGGAGATAGCTCCTGATCCAAGACTCATAACATAACCTAAGTAGATACCCCAGTTGCTTTGTCTCCATCGAAGTGTGATTTAGAGTATCCAATCAAGATGAAGTCGCCCACCTGTGTATGCTTGATTCCAAAGTCTTGAGTTCCCTTCAAGTACTTTAGAACTCTTTTTGTAGTAGACCAATGTCTCTCACAAGGCTTTTGCATAAACTTGGAGAGGATTCCAACAACAAACAAAATGTTTAGTCTGGTAGTAGTTAGGTAGTTGAGACTTCCTACAAGATGTCTATACTTTGTTGCATCCTCAAATTCTTTTCCTTCAATGGATGTGAGCTTTAAGTTTTGTTCCGTTGGAGTAGTCAGAGGATTTCATTCTGTCATGCCAAACTTGTTCAATAGATCTCAAATGTACTTCTTTTGAGAAAGGAATATGGACTTTGGATGTTGAGTTACTTTAATACCAATATATTAATGAACATAGCCCAAATCAGTCATTTCAAAACCTTTCCTCGATTCCTTCTTTATGGATGCACTGTAGCTCTCATTATTCCATGTCTTCAAAAGATCATCTACATATACAACAAGATATACAATTGTTTTGCCAACCTTCTTGACAAACAAAGTTGCATCATCAAGAGAATACTTTTTGAAATTGAGTTTCAGAAGATGCTCAGTTAGTTTTTCATACCAGGCTCGCGGTGCTTGTTTGAGGCCATACAAGGATTTCACAAGTTTTCATACTTTATGTTCATGTCCTTTCATATAAAATCCATCAGGCTAGGACATAAAAAAATTCTCTTTTAGATCTCCATTCAAGAAATTAGTTTTTACATCCATTTGATGGACTTTCCAACCGTTCTGAGCTGCTAGGGCAAAGAGTGTCCAGATGGTAGTCGATTTTGCTGTGGGGGAAAAAGTTTCCTCATAATCGACCCCTTCCTTTTGTGCAAAACCTTTTGCCACAAGCCTGGCTTTGTGCTTCTCAAGTGAGCCATCAGCTTTATACTTGTTCTTGTAGGCCCACTTGTAGCCAATTGGTTTAGTTCCCAATGGAGGATCAACCAACTTCCAAGTGTCATTCTTTATTAAGGCATCATACTCCTTTTGCATTGCTTCTTTCCATTCATCATGAGAAGCAACTTCTTTGAAGGAAGTTGGTTTGAAATATGTACACAAATTCAATTCACAATCATAAGAAACATCCATATCAACAAGTGAATCAGAGTCATCTACATCACCTCCATTTTTCCAGTTTGAATTTATAGTTCCTATCTTTCCAACCTCATCAGGATGAACACTTTCAAGTATCTTTGTGAGCCACTTTGGGGGACCTTTCTTAGATGGTCCAAGCTGCTCCGTTGATTGATTTGGCACTAAATCAAGATTGAGTCTCCCGATTATGTCAATCTCATCACTGAAAGTATCATCCGTTGTTGCACAGGTTGATCTAGTATAGGAATTCCCCACTTCAAGATGTGGAATCTGATTATCAAATTCTTGAAATGATTTTTCATTTGCAAATCTATCCAAGCGATCAAGTTGCTACTCAACAACGTTGTCAGTTTTGGATGATTCAAGAAAGATTACATCTATAGATACAACAAACTTTTTATTGACTTCATCATAGAGACGGTATACTTGGAGGTGTTTAAACACCCCAAGAAGATACACTTACGACTTCTTGCACCAATTTTGTTTCTATGTACCTTTGGTATCAAGGCATAACATGTGGAACCAAAGACCCTAAGATGCTTTACCGAAGCAATGTGACCATACCACATTTCATAAGGTGTCTTGTTTCTAATAGCATTAGATGGACATCTATTCTCTACATATACAGCACATAGAACTGCATCAGCCCAAAACATCACTTTTACATTTTTGAAAAACATAATGGAGCGCACCATATTTAAGATTGTCCTATTCATTGTTTCAGCTACTCCATTCTATTGGGGTTTATAAGGCACGGTTGTTTGATGTTTCTTCCTATGTTGGCGAAGATAGTTTTCAAATTCATTTGAAGTGTATTATTTTCCATTATCAGTGCGAATAAAGCCAATATGAGATTGTGCATCATTTTCAATCCATTTATGAAAGTTCTCGAATGTTTGAAAAGCATCAGATTTTTTCTTCAATAAATAAACCCAACACATTCTAGTGTAGTCATCAATAAATGTCATCATATATTTATTTCCATTTGTCAAAGGAACACGCATTGGACCACATAAATCTGAATGAATGAGTTCAAGTTTTCTATGTGCTCTAGAATATGAATCATGAAAAGACTGTTTGCTATGCTTTCCTAGAATGCAAGCATCACATTGCTCAAGTTTCCTAGGAATTGTAGGCAAACCAGTAACACCATTTTTCTTCAACAAGCAGAGGCTGTCATAGTTCAAGTGTCCAAATCTAGCATGCCATAATAAACTTGATGGAAATGTACCTTCTTCATAATGAGAATTGTATGAGAGATTTTGTGCACGAGAAGAGGTACCCTACAACTTGAGAAGCCTTTGTTCTTCTATCCCCATCATGACAAGTGAGTGGTCTGATGCTTTTCTCACCTCAATCTTGCCATCAAACATATGAATGGCATGTCCTTGCTGGCAGATGTGGACCAAGGATATCAAGTTTCTCCTCAGCCGTGGGAGATAGAGAACATGATGCAGAAGAAAGTCTGGAAGACCAGGCAATTTAACCCTGATTGTGCCAAGCCCTGATGGCTTGGGTTTCGATTTGTCTACAAAGTATACTACTCCATAAACATTGTCAGTAAATTCTTAAAAAAAATCTCTTCTAAAAGTCAAGTGGAAAGTTGCTCCTGAATCAGGCAACCAATCCTTTTTCCAAGAAGCAAGTGAAGCATTAAATAAGTCTTCATTTACTCCGATATTACAGTGCGCCACAACATAGTGAGCGGATTCGGGTGCTTTACCTTTCTCTTCGTCATTAATTTTACCTTTGGGTTGGTTTCTTTCTTGGTCAATTCTGACCCAAGGTAACTTGCATTTGTATGCATCATGTGATCCATGTCTTTTGCAGTGTATGTAGTGCAAATCTGACTTTTCTCCTTGAGAGTGTCTACCCCCCTTACCTTTGAAATTTATTCCTCTTCCTCTTCAACCACCTCTTCCTCTGGAAGAATCTTGAGAAAGATTCTTTCCTCTGTAAGCAAGACACATAGCCTCTTCAGAATACTCAGGAGCTATCTTATTGCCAAAAGCTTTCTCTCTTTCAACAAATTTTTTCACAAGGGAGTCAAAGGTAATATCTTTGAGGTTTCCATTTGCTTGCAAAGACTTAAGATAATTTGAGTAAGTGGGATAAAGTGCCTTGAGGAAATCTATTAGAGGAATATCCAGTTCAACATCAGTGACTTTGATATCATGCATTATAGGTTTTACTTCTGATGCAAGAGCAAGATGATCATTATTTTGTAATTCAAGGGTGAAGAGTTTAATCATGAGTTGAACAACTTCAAGTGGAGAGTGTGAGTCATAGAGTTCCTTTAGTTTTTGTAAGGCTTCGAAGGAATTTGAAAATGGAAAAATATGGCAACTCACCTCTTCATTTATTGATGTTGCAATCAATGCATAGGCCTTTTGTTCTTATTTTCCCAAATGACGAATTATTTTTCTGAGGTAGGTTGTTCTAGCTCCTTTTCTCCGTCTTCAACACACACTCCTTTCCACAACTCATTAAAAATGAGAGTGTGTTTGATTTTCTACGACTATTCAGGATAATTCTGCTTCGCATTGAGAACCACTCCCACAATAGATATTAGTGAATGCATTGTAAAATCTATGTATTGTGGGAAAAAAAATACTTTTGCTGCAAATTTTACTCCTAAAAAAAAATCTGATTATGATATATGAAGATAGAGGTATTATGTGGGGAAGGTGGTATTTGGGGAAGGTGTTATATCATGTCAGACAATGTTATTATGATGAAAACACAGTTGAAATAATACCAAAAGGGAAACGCAGTTGAAATAATACCAAAAGGGAAATGTAGTTGAAATAATATAATGTAAGCTGAAATTTGGACAGCGTTATACTATCTCTACAAACTGCATTAACTTGTGGTAACCATGGAAGGAGAATTAAATTATACCAACAACGTTCAATGTAATATAACTTGGAGCATTATACCAACACCGTTCAACATAATATAACTTGGTATCTCGTCCCTTCTCCCGCATACCAAAGTTGACTTGGGCTCTAATCCTTTTGCTACTCTGTTTGGACAATGTTATGTTGGAGCAGATTCACATATGCTAAGGGCCAAGGTACGGAGGAGGACCATGGAGGAGGGTCGTGGAGTTGTATGGGAGCAGCGTTCACCATGGAGTAGCATTCACCATGGAGCAGCGTGAGCATTTTGGATGAATGAAAATCCTCCTGTAAGTGTTAGTGCAGCTCCATGGAGGACAGTCTTATGCTCTCATACCACTTCGCATCGCACTGTTATGTGAGTAGTCCCTCTTCGTCTCCTTTCAACTAGCTCTCATGCATCTTAACATGTCATAACCATTAGCTTGAATGAGCAACTGGAACACTCACAACATTTAAAAAATACATATCAGTCATTTAAGGGATGCAACGTGTCACAACCCTACACCTACAGTAGTCTTTCAACTCCTTATAGCGAGGTGAGGCACTACCAATCATTTTCTTTTCACCAATACTTACGATTGGAGACTACACCTAACATTCCACTTATCCTACTTAGTTTGTGTTTCGCAACCAAGTATCATTAATGTATTCCTTTATACAAGTGAAATCCCATAACATTCACATAAAAAACATTATACAAGAGAAATGCACAACAGTATAAAAGGAGGGGCAACTCCCTGCAATATGAGTCTGCCCGAATCAATATATGTAATATTCTTTTACAAGTACAAGTTAAATCTTGGGAAACCCCAAATTTACACTTAGCCAATTTTCAACTTCAGCAAACTCAGTTGCCCAGCTCGTCAGCACCTCCGCACGGTCTTTGCACGAATCACCAACCCTTCGTTCACCTTGTCACACGATCGTTTTTGTTGGAGAGGTAAATCCCCTCTACGGATAGAGGCGATCCCTACTAGCCCAGAATGGGTCTAGCAACAATCAATCAATGCTACTATGCAAGTTCCTAATTGCAAATAAAATATAGGCAATGAACACCTACTTGGATTCCAACGCTATTGTTTGATGAAGAGATGTCGTTCTCGCTCCTTCGCTTTGGCCGGTCACGATCTTCCACGATCCCCGTAGATAGATACCTGCACACACGAAGAGAAACACAAACACAAGCGTGAAATCTAATAAATGCAATTATACATCAATCAGAAAGGATGTAATTCACATTAACCATTACAAAGAAAAATGAGAATGGAACCATAACAGTAGTCATCTATTATTAATCAATAACAGAGAAAGGTACAACCAAAGTTCTGACGTTGAGTCCTTCTCAAGAGGGTCCAGCCAACAAGTCTCTTAAGCATTCACCCTTGGAGGTAGATTCTCCCAAGACAAAAACTCTCTCTCACACAAGCAATACTCACAACCTTCCTTAGGCTCTCTAGCAAATCCACACTTGTCACACCAACTACCTACTAGCAGCAGCACTCTAAGCGCTATGAATTCCACACTATCCAAACTAGCTGCTCATGGCAATGGTAGAGGTTTAAATAGGAGAAGGAGTCTCCATGAATGGTGGGAGGATGAGCTTATCTCCAAGGAAGGTGGCTCAAATGACGAACAGACATGCCATAGAAGGTAGGGCGACATTCACAAGGCCAACAACCAGGTCTGGAGTCATCTGGAAGGCTGGCTGTTAGAACAAACGCGCCCAAACTGGATCAGCACGGGCGTATAACTGCACTGGGGCGCTGACATCGCATCTTAATAACAGAACAGGCTGTGTCAGCGCGACTTAATACAAACATAGGATGCGCTGGCTCATGAAATTCGACCAGCGCGGAAAAACCGTGTGCTTTCGCGCTGGCAGCGCATCAGTTTCACTATCAGCCGCCAGTCAGCGCGGTTATTTTAATAACAGTCACGATGATGAAATAAACTTTGGCAAAGTGGGTCATTTGGCTAGATTAGAGAGCATGATCATGATTAATGTGAATTCATGACACAGTAGGGAGACTGACAGGGAGACAGTGACAAATTACTGTGTAACAGATGCCCCCTAAAGCATGAAGCTCGAGAGAGTGGGAGGGGTGAAATGCTTTACAAAACTCGCTGAACTGGAACACCACCAGGAAGAACCTGCACGTATGTACAACTGATATCTCTATTACACGTAGTCTAGGCATGGGCGCAGCCATCCAAAAGACATACGAAAAGGTCTGTGGTATGGACGCAGCCACCCAGCTGAAGAGACCATGATGATAAAAAGGTATGGTCGCAGCCATCCCAAAAGACTCAGGTATGGGCGCAGCCATCCATCAATGAGTCATGTAATAATAATCCACAAAATCGCAACCTGGTTTGCAACAGACAAAAACCAGGGTCTTGCGCTCCATCCCAACCCGAACAAAGTACAAGTCCAAGCATGTGAATACATGAGCTGAAGTCGAACATGCATGAACATCGTCTGATTACCAGCCAATAATGAAAACTGTTAACAGACACAAGAGGTACCACCAATAATGACAATGGTCCTCAAGGTACTTATAGGTACAATTTGCGGCGTGTGAATCAATGAGCTGGTGTCGAACACCCGCAGAATCATTCGATCGGAGGCCAATGATGAAAACCTCACGTCGAACACGAAGAACCTGCCATTGAGGCATGCAGGCTCTAAGGCACCTGAAGGGAGTCTCTAGGTCACTTTCCTGGATAATGAGCTGAAGTCGACAGGAAGTAACCTTGATCGAAGGTGGGCCATGATGTTTCCCACATCATCGACACGAGACAGAGAAGGATATTTTGTGTGAGACATCAGAGGGAGGTTGTAAGCTTGCAGAGGTCAACTTCTCTTGAACATATCGGCGGCACGACAGCGGATTTGGCAGTATCTGACATCAAATGAGCAGAGGTCATGGTGACAAGGCAATGAGCAGATGAGAGGTCAAATAGGATAACCCAAACCCATGGAGGCTAGTGTAAAACAAGATGAGAAATCCCCACTCAGACACGAATGCAGACGAGTGCCATGTTCAAGAGCGACATACTGTTGACACGACCATTATTACAGTTTCATTTTCCCCACCATTTCTGGCAGGTACCCCGATTATTTTTGGGTGACAAGCTTGACGGGGATAGCATATGCTTGGGAAGCGTCATTTCGACGGTGTCCGATGTCATTAAGTTTTAACGAGTCTGACAAAGGAAGAACTCGGCGTCTTTTCTTGTTTAGAGAGTCTGAAAAGACAGTGGAAAAGAAAACTCCAGGGGGGTCCCTTTTCGTAAAGTTGTGTCTCTCGAGCCCGAAAAAGTATAAAACAATGCTCGAAAGAACCGCCCGACTAGTATGATCAAGGAGTACTTTTCATAAATAGTGACTTCGACCCAAAAAAGTAAAAAACGGTCAGAAGTACGTCGTTTTGGAGCCAATAACGAGTGCGAAACGACAAACACCCGACAATCTTTTTAAGTTAAACGGTCGAAAAAGGAGCTTTAAAAGCGACCGCCTCTCATTCCTTTTAACGAGCCGAAAGGAAGCTCGGCCATCTTTTCTTGGTTTATGTCGAAAAAGAGCTTAAAGACGACGTTTTTTGGGACCAAGTGTATATAGAACCATCGTGACCCCGCCGGTTACTAGAATCTGCACAAGAACACCGCATGCGTAAACCTGTTCGTCATGTTAAAAAACATAGTAAAACATGCATAAAAGCATAATATAGCGACATTAGCACTAAATTCATGGTAAAAACATGACAAAAACCCACATTTATAAAAAACCATAGTCAATTATAAAATTTTTTACCATAAATAGGGGGGTAAAAGACATTTTTTACCATTGTTACCATTTGAGTTGTGGAGAACGTTGTGGAGCTGCGAGGTTGACAGAGCGATTTCCATCCCGTGCGGTCACCATCCATCCGGCAACTTGTTCCAGGTAGGTTCTCCTCTCCCTGTGCTTCATTTTGAGTCTTTTTTGCAGCATTTCCATGGTGGGAATTGGCCATTTGGGCAAATTTTTTGAGCTTTGATGCGCTCTCGGTCAGCGCGGATTTCCGCATCGGGTCCGCGCTGATCGATTAATTTTACAGACACCACCTCTCGGGTCAGCGCGGAAAAAACGTGTGCTTTCGCGCTGACCCAAGGAAAAAACAAAGAGGCGCCATGATCAGTGCGACTGTTTTAAAAACAGCCGCGCTAACACCATGAAATTACATTTTTAAGAATTTGAACGTACAAACTTCAACGGTCAGGGTCCTAATATTTTTTCATGGTCATGCAGGACGCAATGGCATTTGTTTGGCAAGAGAGAGCTCACAATAACGAAGATATAGCAGCTTATGCCAATGCGGAGTGCCGAAATGCAATGCGGGCATGCGAGTTCCTCAAATTTTTCCTCACTCCGCGCCTGAGAGCGCAACCTGATCTCCTCGAGCTCTTAATCAGAGCTTGGAACCCAGTTGATGGAAAATTCACAATCCGCGAATGTGATATCGAGTTCGATTACACGAATATTTATTTTTTGACTGGGTTGTCACACCGGGGCAAGATGCCCATTCTGGAGGGGTAGCGACCCAGTGGTGAGACCCTTGAACAGCTCATGGCTCGAGTGTGCCCAAGGGCACGTAAAACACAGAGTGGGAAGGTGGGTCTTCGAGGCCTCGTGATTGGCCAAGCAACCCGCTGCCCGGGTCACCATGAAGAGTATGGTGCGAATAAAAGATAGGCGATTAATACCTACTTGGATTCCAACGCTATTGTTTGATGAAGAGATGTCGTTCTCGCTCCTTCGCTTTGGCCGGTCACGATCTTCCACGATCCCCGTAGATAGATACCTGCACACACAAAGAGAAACACAAACACAAGCGTGAAATCTAATAAATGCAATTATACATCAGTCAGAAAGGATGTAATTCACATTAACCATTACAAAGACAAATGAGAATGGAACCATAACAGTAGTCATCTATTATTAATCAATAACAGAGAAAGGTACAACCAAAGTTCTGACGTTGAGTCCTTCTCAAGAGGGTCCAGCCAGCAAGTCTCTTAAGCATTCACCCTTGGAGGTAGATTCTCCCAAGACAAAAACTCTCTCTCACACAAGCAATACTCACAACCTTCCTTAGGCTCTCTAGCAAATCCACACTTCTCACACCAACTACCTACTAGCAGTAGCACTCTAAGCACTATGAATTCCACACTATCCAAACTAGCTACTCATGGCAATGGTAGAGGTTTAAATAGGAGAAGGAGTCTCCATGAATGGTGGGAGGATGAGCTTATCTCCAAGGAAGGTGGCTCAAATGATGAACAGACATGCCATAGAAGGTAGGGTGACATTCACAAGGCCAACAACCAGGTCTGGAGTCATCTGGAAGGCTGGCTCTTAGAACAAACTCGCCCAAACTGGATCAGCGCGGGCGTATAACTGCACTGGGGTGCTGACATCGCATCTTAATAACAGAACAGGCTGTGTCAGCGCGACTTAATACAAACATAGGATGCGTTGGCTCATGAAATTCGACCAGCGCGGAAAACCCGTGTGCTTCCGCGCTGGCAGCGCATCAGTTGCACTATCAGCCGCCAGTCAGTGCGGTTATTTTAATAACAGTCGCGATGATGAAATAAACTTTGGCAAAGTGGGTCATTTGGCCAGATTAGAGAGCATGATCATGATTAATGTGAATTCATGACACAGTAGGGAGACTGACAGGGAGACAGTGACAAATTACTGTGTAACAGTGTTGTTTGCCCAACTTGGGCATGCCTTGTCGTAACCAAGTCGCCACACACGGGTGCCTCCGCACAAGTCACACCTCCATTCACAATCTCAGCACTTCACCAAAAGTCACTCTGTGCACACTTGCACTACGGGCGGGTGCTCACTCGAGTCACCCAAGAACCCATGCCAAGTCATTGCACAAATCGGGCGCCCACGCCTTTGTTTCACCGTCGAGCGCTCCTTCACACAACCCGAGCACCACACCCGTGCACACCCTTCTCCAACCGGCAGGCAACCTCTACCCGCGCCCTTCACCCAAAACCAAGATGTATGTTTACCTCCCTGCGGCCTCGCCCAAGAACGGGCGCATCACCCAAGTTCTGGGCCTTCCTACTTGCTGCATCCACCCATTTGATCTACACACTTCTTCACATGAGCGAAGTCGTTGAGTAATGGTGAGTGAGTGTTCAAATGCCATCCACGTATCTCCAATATATATGAGCGTAGGGCGAGGTCGTAGCTACCCAGCCGACCTGCCCACACCCTCAAACATTATCGCAAATGTGAGTCGGCCATCCTCCATACGCTTCCAACCATCTGTTGGCCTGTCATGTTTGTTGGTCGGCCCGTGGGTTGAGCCAACCGCTCCCCACGCCATATAAATCCAGCTCACCCTCATCTATGCAATTCGCATTATGACAGAACACTTCGCATGCCTTAGTCGAGCTCGCTCATCAAGGTGGAATGCTGTTCGTTCAAGCCTTCAGCCACGCACCCTCCATTTGGTCGCAGTCGCACTTTGGGTGGAACCATTCAAGGATTGCAAGTCCTTACATCCTCCTCCACCTGAATTGTTTTCGTCCTTGACAACATATCATCCTGGTATCCATCCACCAAGATTAATAATAACTATCTCATCCATGATGTCAACTCCTCCACATACTGCAAACATCCCTGCAACATATGTAGAACCACTATCTCCATCATGTCTCGTCCAAGCAACCATCTGTCACCAAGATCACCATACCAAGTTATACCCCCCATCAGTATGTCATATATCAAAAAACATCTCAATCCATGACCATCGACCATCTCGTCGCAATCTCCACATGCTGCTCTCCATCGTGGAAGGTTGGTCCTTCCATCTCAAGCTACATGCCAACTGCAACATCTCGTGTCGACCTCACCATGCATCGTCCTCATGTGAACTGCTGTCATGATACTCCAACATAATGCTAACACATCTCTTTATATGCCGCCCCCATGTCCGAACTAGTCGGGTGATCAGTCCAACTGTCACGCTCAAACCATGAGAATGCACATCATCATGCCACCATCAATCGTTTCTCAGAACATCCCGTCACATCCACAACTCGATCAAGAATCCATCTGCATATAAGTGTAAGCCATGCTCAGGTCCATGAAGTAGTCCTCATTTCATCTGCAAAATGCTATCCATGATGTCTGGTACTAATGTGTTGCATGAAATCAGCTGCATCTACCCCAACATCATCCATCTGCAAAACATCCATCTCCTCAATATGAAGAGACCATCTCATCAACCCGACTCTCGATGTGCCACATCCAGGTCCATGAAGCAACCTCCACCATATCTGCAATGTGCCATCCCTCAAGTCTTCCATAGAAACAAGTATACACCTATCTCGTCTATCCATGTGCTGCCCATGACATAGATCAATCAGCTCCCATGTGTCAAAAGTTGTTAAGTCTCAGCTCAACCCATGCCCAAGTGTTGCCACCAAGGCATCATCATCGTCATAACTCCATCACTCCAAAGTGTCTAATATCGATCCTCCACATCAAGTCACTCTTCCAAGCCATTCC
Source organism: Pinus tabuliformis (assembly GCA_031772625.1). Lineage (NCBI taxonomy): Eukaryota > Viridiplantae > Streptophyta > Pinopsida > Pinales > Pinaceae > Pinus > Pinus tabuliformis. The sequence goes on along the minus strand of CM062804.1, from coordinate 1,539,475,552 downwards.
CATACATGAACTTGAAAGTATGCACCCCATCCTGCATCAAAGTCTCTGACCTCAACTCCTCAATGCATCAGATCCTCTAAGTCCACCATATATGAAGTCCCTAAAAGTCACAATCTCATGTCATCATGAGCTCCATGAGTCATCTCCAACCAACATCTCAGCAAGCATACAAGTCTCGGCCCAAAGGTCTCTACAAGATGCCTCAGCTCTTCATGTAGTAGGAATGCTCCATACTCTTCTCACAACTCCATCCAAGTTCATGGCCTTGTTGTACAACAATGCACAAAATCTCCATCGACTCATAAGTAATAAGTCTCCATGTCACACCAGCAAATCCATCTGCACAACATCCCTACCTTGGCACTCCTCATTGGATGCCCATAAATGACACCTCTATAAGTGCTCCTGAATAATGTCCCTGCATAAGACTGCCATGCTCCATGTCTCCAACTTGATGTCCATGACTAAGCTTCCCATGTAGTCCAACCAAGTAGACCCATCACAACAATCAGTCATTCTCATCCAAGTCTGCAATCTTCAGTCTAGTGAACTTGTCACCCAACCATATCATCATCATCACGAGTCCCTTCCTTCATAGCTCCCCCACTATAGATTCCACCAAGACTTCCTCTCTTGGTCTTGGCCATGAGAAGTCCACCAAAGTATCATTGTACTCAAGTGTGTGCCCTCCAATCTTTCCATGAGTCGTGCCAGGCACTTAGCCAATTCTCCATGTGGCTAAAGCATGATCCAATCCTTCGCAATGATCATCATGTTCCTACCTTTTCACGGGCCTTTGTACCTTCTATCATAAGGTCACAAACAACCCCAACAAGTCCTACAACAATCAACAATCCTTGCTTTTCCATACAAGGTCTCATCGTAGACATCCATGGTAATATCCTCCCTAGCATCAGCAAACTGGCTTTGCCCTTCCCTACATATGTTCATCATCTAAATGCTCAATTGAAACACAAGTATCAATAGTACTTACATCATCATCATGAGGCTCCTTCGTGTGAGTATCCTCATCTATCCATGTCTGCAAACCGCACGATCCTAGTTCAACTTGATCAATCTCAAGTTCATCCTCCATCATGGTCACATCTGCAACATCCTCAAACATCATGGCTTCCTCTTCCATGTCAGCACAATCTGCAACTTCATCTTGCTCCATTGTCCAACCAAGTTGAAGAAGTTCATCTTCAACATTCCTTTCCAAGACTTCAAGTTCCTTTCGAATCTGAGGGTTCTCTTCTTTCATCCGCTTCAACCTATATAAGGTAAGTAAGAGCTTCCCTTCGCATTCTTCCAAACCTGCCATGCCTTGTCATTCAGCTTGGTCCAAGCACTATACTTCACCTCTACTAAAACTGTTTCACCATTCACCTGAATCACCCTGATATTCCACCTGTCACCTGCAAAACTTGAACTCCCTGTCGAGTCTTCGGTCTTCGTAGAATCAGCTCCTTGATTCAGTCCACTAGCACCAGCTCCCCGACACTAGCTCTGATACCACCTGTCATGCCCCTACACCTACGGTAGTCTTTCAACTGCTTATAGCGAGGTGGGCACTACCAATAATTTTCTTTTCACCAATACTTACGATTGTAGACTACGCCTAACATTCCACTTATCCTACTTAGTTTGTGTTTCGCAACCAAGTATCATTAATGTGTTCCTTTATACAAGTGAAAGCCCATAACATTCACATAAACAACATTATACAAGAGAATTGCACAACAGGATAACGGGAGGCGCAACTCCCTACAATATGAGTCTACCTGAATCAATATATATAATCTTCTTTTACAAGTACAAGTTAAATCTTGGGAAACCCCAAATTTACACTTAGCCAATTTTCAACTTCGGCAAACTTGGTTGCCTAGCTTGTCGGCACCTCCGCATGGTCGTTGCATGACTCACCAACCCTTCGTTCACCTCATTGCATGATCATGTGTTTGCCCAACTTGGGTGTGCCTTGTCGTAACCAAGTCGCCACACACGGGCTCCTCCACACGCATTACACCTCCATTCACAATCTCAACACTTCACCAAAAGTCACTCTGTACACACTTGCATGACGGGCAGGCACTCACCCGAATCACCCAAGAACCTGTTCCAAGTTGTCGCACAAATCAGGTGCACACGCCTTCGTTTCACCATCAGGCACTCCTTCGCACAACCCGGGTGCCACACCTGTGCATGCCCTTCTCCAACTGGCGGACAACCTCTACCCATGCCCTTCACCCAAAACCAAGATGTACATTTACCTCCGTGCGGCCTCGCCCAAGAACGGGTGCATCACCCAAGTTCTGTGCCTTCCTACTTGCTGCGTCCACCCCTTTGATATGCGCACTTCTTCACATGAGCGAAGTCGTTGAGTGATGGTGAGTGAGTGTTCAAATGCCATCCACGTATCTCCAATATATATGAGCGTAGGGCGAGGTCGCAGCTACCCAGCCGACTTTCCCATGCCCTCAAACATTATGACAAATGTGATTCGGCCATCCTCCAAATGCTTCCAACCATTGATCGGCCTATCATGTTTGTTGGTCGGCCCGTGGGTTGAGCCAACCGCTCCCCACGCCATATAAATCCAGCTTGCCCTCATCTACGCACTTTGCATTATGACAGAACACTTCACATGCCTTCGTCAAGCTGGCTCATCAAGCAGGAACGTTGTTCATTCAAGCCTTCAACTGCGTGCCCTCCATTCGGTCACAGTCGCACTTCAGGTGGAATCGTTCAAGGACTGCAAGTCCTTACACAACGAAACGTGGGTTTTGAGATGCAATACAATCAAGATAGGCAACAATGCTGAAAGGCCCAGAAAATGCCTTGAGTGTGCACTAATGATTCTACTGGATTCCTTTGATATACCAAGCGTTACATTAGATTATCATGCAGAGGGCAGAGAACTCAAGGATATGGCATACTGTAAGAAATGCAGGACAAATTTCTGAAAACAATGGTAGAAAGAAGTTACAATGGCAGACTAGCAATGCCAAAAATGGAGCTGGCTCTGACACCATGTCAAACCAGGAGGCAACTCCTCCAATAAAATCATATTATTCATTCAGCTTGTTCATTATTATATACAAGAGGGAGTGATTGTTTAGTTCATCTCCCGATGACCCTCCATATTCTATATTATTTATTTACACTGATTACAGTTGTGATGCAGGAGCATTCAGCCCAAGGAAAATCATTGTAAAGTAGACATAGGGGGTCATGCATTTTACGAAATAGTTTTCCTAAGTTCCAAGTCAAGGCAATATTTAGGCCTTAAGTGTGATTTAATTAGATGCTCTCGAAACAAATAAACGAGAACATGAGTAGTTCCATGATCCTAGGAGCAAGGGAGAACTTTTAGGCATAAAAGGGAGAATAGATATGGACCATTGAGAAAAACAGGGGGCCTTTCTATTTTAAAATAGAGAAAAGATGGAGTGGATAAAGTATACCATATATGTACATATGTAGCGAGCTTTAGGGCTTTAGTGAGTGATTTGAAGAAAGGATGTGATCGATCTGATCTAATGTTTCCAAAATATATGTAAGCCTACGGGCAATAGAAGAGGCCACCAATAGTAGAATCTGGCCTGTGTATGTGTGTGAGCAAAACCAAGAAGTCTCGAATGTAATCTCTGTCTTTTGCATTATAATATATTCAGAGTTTATTTATGACTGTGTTAGAGTATTGAAGAATGTTTTCATGAATGAATTACTTGAACTTTAGGCTCTCTTACAGGAGATTGTAGGTAGAATCCTGAAGGATATGCAAAGGCGTAAAATGATTCAGAAGAATCAAAAAGGGGTCTTTGAATCCAATTAAGGAAGCAAAGAGAAGCTCTAGAGAGGTAACAGAGTGAGGGAGTAAAGCTCAGAGAAGTTGAGCAGTGCAATGGAAGAAAGAAACCCTTGAAGAAACCAGAGGAAAACCATTGAAACGCGGAAAAACCCAAGTAAGAGAGGCGAGTGAGAAGTAGAGGTTTGATGCTCAGAAGCCATTGGATCATTAAGATCAATGACCAAGATTAAGTCGCATCAGTAGGAGTCCATTTTAAGGTGATCGAAATGAGCTTTGGAGATTTGCGAAGAGAAAATAGTGATTAATCATGGATCATTGGATCGTGGCTAGATCAATGGTCACGATTAAATCTCATATCGGTGATTGGAGGCACCAAGGGTCAGCAGTTAGGAATGTTGCAATATCATCGATAGTGATATATTGACGATCAGAGGTTCGAAGATCAGGAATTAGTGGAAGTCACAGTGGAAGCATTGTGGAGCTATAAGTTATGGACATGACGATATATAGATTTGGCCTATATAATTTAAAGTTCGGAGTATGTGTGCGGAGCGGAATTTCCATGTATTCCCTTTATATTATGATAAAGTGTTGTGAGCCTTTTTAAGGCTTAAATGGCATGTGTTATCGATCCAATAGTCATATCGGAGTCGGAGGAGGGGTGATGGCTTATGTGTATATGACCATTGGACATTGCCATGGCCAATTGTGACGAGGTTAGCCTTGAAATATGTGCTGATGCCGTACTTAAAGCAGAGAGGTATGTTTTAGGAGTGCTTTCCTTTGTAAATGGGTTTCAATAGGAAATAGCACGAATGAAAGGTTTTTAAATCATGATAGAAGTATTATGAATGAAGATTTTAATAAAGTCTAGTTAAAGGTCCCGAAAGGAAGGTTTGAGACAGCCTGTAATAAAAGAAGGCTTATAAGGATAGATTGAGTCCTGAGAGGAGGTATTGGAGGGGTGATTGAAGTTACGTTATAAGGAACTGTGTAAGAGGGCCATTTGACCATTTATGGTCTACAGATTTGACTCCTTCGTTGAGTTAAATATCCTAGGATAGTTGTGGATGAATTTTTGTGTTAAATGCATACTGTGGGTATGTGTGGGTGTTACCCTGGTATCAGTTTGGCTTAGTATGGTTATATCTGGCTATTAATAGGCACCATTAGTGGTATGAGAGTAGAAGTTGGAATTGGAGCAGAAGTTTGTAATCAGAGCAGATTTGTAATCTATAAAAGAGAACTTTTGAAGTTCTTGGAAGACTATATCATTCCAACATAGGCTTGGAGTAAACAGGAACAGAGGATTCGTTGAAGGAAGGAAAAAGCAAGATTGCTTAATGAAAGTTCTGAAGGAAAGAGGAGTTGGAAACCAACCAGAGGACAATCCATTCAAAGTGCAGAAGAATGGGTGAAATAAGATCATGCTGAGATCTTGAACAAGAGGTAATATGTTCTATTTTAAATTGAGAATGTGTATTTTATACTAATGCATAGGTGACAGAAAGAAAAGATGTGAGAGAAGAACCAGATGTGTTCTTGAAGATAGAGTAAGGAGAATACTCTGAAGGAGAAGTGGCAGTGAACCTGAGGAATCCAACAAGAGATTGGACAGAGGGGACAGCTGAAGTGTTCTCAAGAGGAAGTGAGAGATTGCAGAAGCCTAGAAGGAGCAAAAGTGTTGCTCAAGAAGAAGTCTCCAAACAAAGGACCCGTGCTTACCAAAAGACTGAGTGAGGAGAGCTTAGTGAGGTAAGATTGCAGCCAGGAGGAGTAGTTGTTGTAGAGGCTTGTTGCAAAGGAGCTCGTGAAGAAAGAGGAGAAGAAGATGACTATTGATAGTCATAGCAAAGGTTCAGAGAGAAGCCATAGTAGAGGATATGAGAAGAAGGATGCCAAAGAAAATGGCAAGAGGATGAGTCAAGAAGAAATTGACAAAGAGGTTGCATAGTTAAAAGAACAACTCAATGCATTAAGGAGAATGCTTGAGGAAAGCTAAAGACTAGGTTGGGTCTTGAAGAAGAAGCCAGTGGAATGACATGAGATGCAGAGAAGGCTACAACAAAAGCAAGTAAAGTGGCTGAAGGAAAAACTCAAGGAAGTTGAGTTAGAAATGGAAGAATCCATTTGTGAACTAGAGCAAGGAGAATTTTTGGGAGAAAGTGAAGATGATGACTTGAAGACTGAAACTTCAAGTGAGACCAAAGGTTTGATGATTTTAAATTTGAGAATTTGTGTATGTTTGCAGGTGAAGGACAATTGGCTGATATTGTCATGAAGAAGGAAGAAGACTAGCATAATCTAAATTTTGTTCTGGAAAAAGATGAGATAGATAGATCTCATATACAACTAGAGAAAGATATCAAGCAACCAAGTGAAGGGCTTGAAGACATTGAAGAAGAGACATTCGGAAAATTTCTAAATCATCTGAAGGATTTAGAGCAGCAAGGTACTGAAGGAAAACTTGAAGAAGAGACTACGTTAGCTGAAAACATAGTAAAGAATCATCAATTCACTATGATGATAGGCACAGTGGAGATAGCCATGGAAATTGCTGAGACAGACAGTAGGGAAGAAGGACATCTACTGAAAGATGTTAAGGAGAAATCCTATGCAAAGGATTTAACCTTGGGAAAAGGAACACTAACAAAGGAGTGTTTTGAAGAGGATGGATAGTCTTTTGAAGATGTCAAAAGTCTGGAGGAATAATATAGGAGAAGAAAGTATAATGGAGAAGACCTCTTGAATGAGGGAAGTAGTGATTTGTTATAGCAAAAAGACATTGAGAGTACAAGGGTCAAAGGAAGATAGTATTTTAATACTGTAACACAGCATGTGAAGGATGAAGCTGGAAGAAGAGAGCATTGTGATGAAGTGATTGCTAAGTGTGAAGAGGAGATTAAACTGCTGGAAAAACTGATGAGAGAACTTGACGGTAGAACAGAAGCTGTAGTTACAGTTTCTGAAGAAGAAGATGTGTCTCAAGTAGACATGGAGACAGGAAGATGCAATAATTTGTTTGCAGGTTCATTAAAAAACATGAATGAGTATGAGTATGTGATTAGAGAGATTGAGCAGAGATTGTTTGAAGATGGTAAAGAGGAAGTAGGAATCAAACAATTTCAAAGTGAAGATAACTAGCAACAAGTTAAGGAAGGAGAAATTCATGACTGTGAACCCAAGTAGGAAGACATCATTAGAGCAAATGGTGTGAAAGAGAGACTAATGGATAGTCTCATGAATTTTGCTGAGAATTCGAATCAGCACACTGATGTGTTGACAAAGGAGAAGGAGAAAACAAAGCAGCAAACTAAATTGTTGCCAAAGGGAAATAAGGCACAATAGCCTTGTGTTTTTACTTTTAACAAGTTTTTTGAGTGTGTAGGTTTTGTTGCAAATGCTGGAGGAGATTTGGCACAAGTGAACAACCAAATAAAGATGGAAGAAGGAGATTTTGTGGAATAATTCAATCCATGGAATGGAGAAATTAATTTGCTGGAATGAATGCTAAAAAGTCATGATTCAGTCATGAGAGAGGGTAAGGATGATAGGGAGGAAGCAAACAAAGCAAGTAAACCAAAGGATGAAGCAAGTAAAGAAAAAATGGCAGCAAGCCAAGAAAGAGTCAGCATAGGAGTCAGCATAGAAGACAACAATAGTAACCTGGAACACAAAGAAAGAGAAAGAGACATAAATACAAAGCAAAATATGGACCAGCCCAAAGATATGTTGGATATAGAGATTGAAGAAATGTGGCAGCTTATGATGAAGCAGTCCAAATGGAGGAAAATGGTAGCAGCAGGAAGGATGATCAATCAGAGTTTGAAGTTGATTGAAAAGAAGAAGAACATGGAGCAGAAGACAGCAAAAATGTAGCAACAACAAAGGAACAAAGCATCTGGAAAGTTAGAGAACAAAGTGTGGGATCTAGGAAGACCAAGACCAAAAGACACATGATCAGGAGATCATGAATATTTTCTACTTTGGGAGTTTGATGTAGGAGCATTCAACCCAAGGAAAATCATTGTAAATAGTATACATAGGGGGTCATGCATTTTAGGAAATAGTTTTCCTAAGTTCCAAGTCAAGGCAATATTTAGTCCTTCAGTGTGATTTAATTAGAGCTCTCGAAACAAATAAATGAGAACATGAGTAGTTCCATGATCCTAGGAGCAAGGGAGAACTTTTAGGAATAAAAGGGAGAATAGATGTGGACCATTGAGCAAAATAGGGGGCTTTTCTATTTTAAAATAGAGAAAACATGGAGTGGATAAAGTTTTCCATATATGTACATATGTAGCGAGCTTTAGGGATTTAGTGAGTGATTTAGAGAAAGGCTGTGATCGATTTGATCCAATGTTTCCATATAAATATATGTAAGTCTACGGGCAATAGAAGAGGTCACCAATAGTAGAATCTGGCCTATGTATGTGTGTGAGTGAGGCCAAGGAGTCTCGAATGTAATCTCTGTCTTTCGCATTAATATATATTCAGAGTTTATTTCTAACTGTGTCAAAGTATTGAAGAATGTTTTCATGAATGAATTACTTGAATTGTAGGCTCTCTTGTAGGAAATTGTAGGCAGAATCCTGAAGGATATGCAAAGGCATAAAATGATTCAGAAGAATAAAAGAGGGGTCTTTGAATACAATTAAGGAAGTGAAGAGAAGATCTATAGAGGTATCAGAGTGAGGGAGTAAATCTCAGAGAAGTTGAGTAGCGTAGCGAGAAGAAAAACATTGAAAAACCGGAGGAAAACCATTGAAACACAAAAAAGCCCAAGTAAGAGAGGTGAGCGAGAAGTAGAGGTTTGATGCTCAGTAGCCGTTGGATCATTAAGATCAAAAACCAAGATTAAGTCGCATTAGTGGGAGTCCCTTTTAAGGTGATCAGAATGAGCCTTCGAGATTTGCGAAGAGCGAATAGCGATTAATCGTGAACCATTGGATCGTTGCTAGATCAACGGTCACTATTAAATCGCATATCGGCGATCAGAGGCGCCAAGGGTCAGCAATTACAAATGTTGTGATATCGCCGATAGTGATATATCGGAGATTGGAGGTTTGGACATTGGGAATTAGTGGAAGTTGCAATGGAAGCATTGTGGAGCGATAAGTTGTCGACCCGACGATATATAGATTTGACCTATATAATTTAAAGTCCGGAGTATATGTGAGGAGTGGAATTTCCATGTATTCTCTTTATATTATGACAAAGTGTTGTGAGCCTTTTTAAGGCTTAAATGGCATGTGTTATCGATCCAATAGTCATATTGGAGTTAGAGGATGGGTGATGGCTTATGTGTATATTACCATTGGACATTCCGATGGCTGATTGCAACAAGGTTAGCCTCGAAATATGTTTTGATGTTGTACTTAAAGCAGAGAGGTATGTTTTAGGAGCGCTTTCCTTTGTAAATGGGTTTCAATAGTAAATAGCATGTATGAAGGGTTTTTAAATCCCGATAGAAGGATTATGAATGAAGATTTTAATAAAGTCTAGTTAAAGGTCCTGAAAGGAAGGTTTGAGACAACATGCAATAAAAGAAGGCTTATAAGGATAGATAGAGTCCTGAGAGGAAGTATTGGTGGGGTGATTGAAGTTTTATTATAAGGAACTATGTAAGAGGGCCATTTGACCATTTATGGTCTGCAGATTTGACTTCGTTGAGTTAAATATCCTGGGATAGTTGTCAATGCATTATTGTGTTAAATGGATACTGTGGGTATGTGTGGGTGTTACCCTGGTATAAGTTTGGCTAAGTATGGTTATATCCAGGTGTTTACCAGGCACCAAGTTGTTCACCCAATCCCTATGATTTGGTGTCAACAAGTACCTTTTACCATATTTCCATTAGAGTGTAGAGAATCAAAGGGAGAAGGCTTGGCATGATTTTGATATTAAAAATAAGTCCTTTTTAGTTGAAGATTAGATTTTTCTCTATGACAACAAGTATTTGAACCACGTTAGGAAGCTTCAAATGCATTGGTTGGGATTGTTTATTGTCGTGAAGTTACAAGAGTTTGGAGTTGTTAAGCTCGCACAACTTAATGGAATTATCATGATTGGTTGGGTGAAAGTTGCTCACCTACAACCCTACTATGTCTACTCAAATTGTATGACTTTTATCTATCTCTTTGTAGGAGCATAAGGTATGCTTGAGGGTAACATTAATTTGTCTTTTTGGTTTTAATAGTTATTTTAGTTGTGGCAATGGTGTCATATTTTCGTTTTGTGATATATCGCAATGGCTTGTGGTAGAGGAGGTACAATTCATGTATTTTATCATTAATTGAGTCATTTAATGTGTGTCTTTTCATTTTTTTGAATATATTCCATGTACTGGTTGAATTTGTTGACTTGGCCTTTGGTTTTATTTCATGGGTTGTCCTTTTTCTTTGGTATAATTGTTGTGTATGACCTCTTTGGTTATTTACACCATGTATTGGGGGTTTGAATCTCAATAATCATAAAATCCCAAATTAATCTCTGATTCCATCAACCTTATTGATTGAATGTCCAATGGGAAATTTCATTACCATAGCATGGGTTTTTTCTATAGGTGTGGGGACTTAAACAAATATCATTCATTCACCTTTGCATAGCAACTTAATTCATTCACCTTTACATCTACATATAAGCCCTTTGTCCCAAATTTCCGCTAGTGTCCCTGTGTACATTTAGTCTACAGTCGCAAGCATCAAGCTATGGCTCAAAATACCAAGTTCATTGTTCCTTTTGATTTTTCTAATCCCTACATTGAACCACTTGATGAATCACTAGCGAAATATGAAAAGGAAATGTTGGTGGACAATGATTTCTTTGGCCCTGAATTGTTTCTAGTCCCTAGGCTAAATACTTACACGGATTTTACCTCAAATCCAATTGGTGAAGTTACCCTAGAGATCAAATAGGATTTTTGGCTACTGCATAGGTCCACTATTATGAAGTTTCAATATATGCAATTATTTGGGACCACAGGCGAGGTTGGAAGATGCACTAAGTTCCTTATTAGAAGAATCCATAATGGTTCTCTATGGTTGGATAGATAGAACCCCGTACATTTGCATGAAAGTCATCATCTCATTGGTTTATTGATGGATGGAGAGGATGCCTTGACGACCTTCTAGGGAACTTCGAAGCATGGCAAGAAGGCAGGGACTACAAACTTATATGAAAAGTATGGTACCAAGAGTAAAGGTAGAAAAACTATAATTGGGCTTATCAACAATGAGCAAATAAAGTTTTATTTTTACCTTATCACATGAAGAGTAACTTGTACTACACTATGGGTGATTGCACCCTTCACACCATCTCCATAACTGAATTTTACATCCAGAGTGAGCGTCTAAATTGGTGCAATTTTTTAGTGGATGATCTCTTCCTTGCATTTGAATAGGTTTACAAGTAAGGTGACTATTTCAATTATGGGTATTTGGTAGAGGATATCACCATGATGAAGTTGTGCACTCTTCAAGGTTGCAACTTGGCTCAAATACTAGATGGTGAGGTTGTATCCTTTTCTTTTTCTCCTTGGAAACCTCATTATGATTCTGCAAATATCTCTTTTAATGAGGCATTGTTTGGATCTTGGTATAATAAGTTGATAGACAAAATTCAAACCATAAGGATCCCCCAATCCATCTTGGACAATAATGCTTATCAAATTTTGTTCAACATTAACCACAATCATTCTTATGTTCTCCCAAAGGTCGTCAATAAGAAAACATTCCATATGTGGAGACTACTCAGTAGTTCATTGATAAAACCTCCACCTTGACTCGAACATTGAAGGATAAATTAGATATGTATAGTTTTCTTCACCTCAAAATCTTAGAAACTATTCATGAGTTGGGTTCTTCAGTTGAAGGAGGAATGTATGCAAATGTACACAAAGGATAACATTAGTTGAGTAGTCACAAGGAGAACCAAGAACAAAAGAAAAGGATTGACTTGAGGGATAGGCAATAGAATGTGGTTGGGGCCTACTGGTCCTTAATTTTTGTGAACAATTTTGGAAGAAAATAGTTGTGAAAAATAAAATGGGCAAGATGGAAAATTGAATGGTTAATCTGGCCAGAAAATAGCAGCAAAAAAGAAGAAAACAATAAGAGAAGGATTAAGTGCTTATGTTGGTAATTGGAAAATATGAGAAAGAAGGTTTAAGTTGCTAAAGTTGAAGAGATCAATGTGGACCAAAAAAATATAGATCTTGTCAAAATGGTTAGAGAGGACCACATCAAGTGAGTGAAAATAAGATGAAATGGCCGAATATTATATATAGACACGTAGAACAAGCCATGGAAGAGAGAGATCAGAGAAGGCCATCATGTTGCCAGAATTAGGACTTGCATTCTACAAACGTATTTCATTCTAATCTTGTCATAATTATTAGTTTGTAATGAGGATTTTCGGGAGAAGTTGTGAACAAATCCCTTTGAGCTAGTTCAAGTCTGTTATGTAATATTGGGCCAACTTGAATATATATGATGTGATTTTCTCAAGGAATTATATATTTCTTTTATGAATGAATGTGATTGTAATTGTGTGTCGACTTTAAACAATTTTAAGATTTCACGTTAACTTCTATGTGATGTGTCCATTTATTTCTTGCGTAAAGGATTATTTCATGTGTGAATTCTAATGAGCTCAATGTATATTTTAATTCAAGAAACGAATCTTATCATACTCTAAGCCCTAAACATCACTTACTAAGTCTTAGAATGCCTTGGTTGAGACCTTCTTCCCTTGCAAAAGATTGAAAATTATGACATCATACTAGAATATAATGGGAATTTTATTGGCACCCTGAGGTCGAACCCTAGTGTTATGCGGAATTTATGATTGTGGAAAAATGTATCTTCCCTAGACCTAGTGGACTCATATAGAACAACAAAAAGAAAAGAATATAATGTTTCCCTTAGATAAATTGAAGAATGTGAAAAAGGCTTACTTGGAATCCATTGCAAGATTCACTTTCCTCTTGGCTTGTAAGCTCCAATCGCAGTTCTCATTGCTATAATTAGAACCTACACGTACATTGACATGAAGCCAAATATCCAAAACATTTATGTATCATAATTCAATTACTATATTCAATGGATCAATGAACCACTGAAATACATGAATGTAAATGTAACACAACAAATATAGGAAAACAATATAGCCTTTATATTAATAGACATAGGAGAGAGTTTAAAACCAAGATTAGTAGTTTATATTGTATATATCTCCCCAAGTTGACTTCTACTTCCTTGTCACAAAGCACACCTCAATGTCACCCTAATGCATGAAGACAAGGAGTCTGTTAGATTCAAGGCAACAACATGGGGGCATGATTAGTATCAATAATCCAAACTTGATGTTGTAGATGGAAATAAATTTAAAGGAGAGGGATGTTACTTTAGGAATCCTTATCCATTTACCAATCTAGGGTTGATATCCACTTAATATGGGAGAATGAACTTAAGGGATAAGAGGTGAATCCTCCAAGGTAGTATCATATAGGACTCGAGCTTCTTATCCAATGTAAATAGTTAAAACAACCCCTAGAATATTTTGGAAGAGGAAGCTTCATAATCCTTTTTAATTTTCTTGAATTTCTAGAATCAATGCACCCCCAATAAGTAGCAAGTTGATGTTGATCAATGTTGGTGCAAAAGGGAGAAACCTGCTTCTCAACGTAGGTCTCTAAAGGGGTAGGGTGCACTGGGGCTTTAAACCATTGATTTAAAGTAGTTAGACCCAAAAAACTCATTTATTTAGAAATATCATGCTTAGGGCTTTGTGTAGGGATGATGAAAACATGTTCAAAGATGGTGATTGATTTGGTTTGTAGGCTTGTTAATGGGATGCGGAAAAATGGCCTATACTATATTGCCCCCTAAAGCGCAAAGTTGGAAACGATGGTTTATGAATGAAGTGCTTTACATTGTGACAAGTTTTGATTAAGAAAAAATGGTTGATATCATCATTTGCTATAATACATTTTCATCACAATACCTTTTCAGAGGGAGGCATATGCATGCTTAACACATAAGCTAACATTACATGTATAATGATCAAGAAGTCGCGTCCACTGAGGATAAAGTGTGGATCCATGATTGGATGACTCTCTCTTTATGATCATACCCATCATTCTTGGAAATCTTGCATTAATCCTAAAATCCTAGCCAATATGGATGGAACTAGATCTAGGGTCTTCTATCTCATTCATTTGGTCATCTGATGTATGAGTCTAACTATGTGAATAAAGGAGCTCGAGTTGAACATGGAAGACACCATCTAATCACTGAATAATGATATAAGTCATTAACAAGTGTAAGATAAAACATTGATGATGTTAATGAATTTCAAGGTACAACAATAAAATCTTTATGTTGTGAATGACTTAGTTGAATTCGAACACCACACAAAATATTTCACTGAAAGGCCAATGATGAAAACTTGTCATTGAGAGAGAGAAAACTTTCAATTGATGTATGCAAGCCCTAAGGTACTGAAAGGAAATTTTTGAAGTCAAATTCCTAGAAAATGAATTGATGTTGACAAGAAATGACCCATCATAGGAGGGCCTTTGATGTATCCCTTATCAACGACATGAAATAGGTATCAGGATTTGAGAATGAATGACTCTGATGTGGCACTAGTTTAGGAATGACAGACATGTAATGAAGGCTTAAGAGTATTGAAGAAGAAATCAACTAAATGATTTCTTTTTAACATATCGATGACACTAAATGGAGTTGGGAGTGCTGAACAAAAACCGAAAGCAGAGGCTTTGATACGGTGTGATGAACTAAAAACAAGAAAATTTCCAAATTCAACAACCACAAGATGAAGTGGAAGAGTTTTATTGTTCAAGAGTGATTCACTACCTTGAGGAGGATAACATATGCTTGATCTGTAAGTTTATCCTTTGGATGAATCCCTATGAGTATTTTTAATGAACCTTGAGGAGTGATTCAATCACATCATGTTTGCCTATTCCATCATTGTTTGATGTTTTTTTGATTCCATCAAAGGCATAACTTGGTTTCTTTTGCATGTTTAGAGAGTTTGAAGAAGAGATGAAACAAAAAACTCCAAAAGTTCCCTTTTTTAAATAGTCTCTTGAGTCTTAAAAGGATAAAAATGATACTCATGAGAACTTCTTATGATTTATCCATGTTCGACTAAGGTATTCCTTTTTCGTAAATAGTCTATCTCATTCTAGAAAAGGGTTAAACTTATACTAAGGTCCTTCTTTTCATTTATTTTAACGAGTTCAAAAAGAAAAGTGCTTGATGATATTTTCATGTTTAGGGAGTCTGAAGGGTAGCACTTAGTTGCGGTCATGATTGAACTGCTCAAAACATGTAGAGGTCAAGAGGATGGCTAATAAGACCACTCATCGCAGCGGTTCCTTAAGTAAGGGTAAAACAACCAGTTGAAAGTGTATGATAAGCCAAGCTGATGGTGACGATCGAAAGAGAAAACCAGGTATCATCTAGAAAAAATAGGCTGATAAAAATGGAAATCACTAGAGGTGGGATGGAAATGGTTTCATTTTTACACAAGCTTAAAACACGGGAAACTATTCTTGCAAATACTTGAAGATGGTTCGTTTTTTCACAAGATTGAAACATGAGAAAAAATATGCTTGAGAGTAGTTTCATTTTTACACAAGCTTGAAACAGAGAAAAAATATGCTTCAAATAAGTTTGCATGCCCCCAATATAATGAGTCAATTCGAGCTACATGCCCCGCAAGCTTCATTTCATGCACCTAAGTAGACTACTAGTTACTAACAATTGGATTAAATGAGGATCCATTTAGGAGATCAAGTGAAAGACTTGACTATGAATTTATGAGATATAATCAAAGACTCGAATTGAAAGGGTATCTAGTTCATTTTTTAACAAGCTTGACATAGGATAAGAACTATGCTTGTGGGATCTTGTTTCATTTTTTAATCAGCTTGACACTAGAAAAGAAACTATTCTCTGGAAATGTTGATCATGACCATGAGGAGGCCATGGCTTCCAAGAGGTTATCATCAGGTGGGAGAAAAATTCTCTTCGAGGGATCAAAGGATCCAAGGGAAATATCAAGCACCTATGTTCCCAATACATGATGCACTACATCACCTACTATATCATTAGTACACACAGGAATGGAGTAGGTTGCCACATAATTAACATGTGGTGGGGGAGATACCATTTGCATATAAGGAACATTTAGGGAAGTTTGTTGATTGGGATTCAAATTAGGACCAATGAATGAAAGCTAGTCAATGGTCATGATTCTTCCTTCATGCAGGAAACACATCACATGAAAGAGTGAAGATACAATAGCTCCCATGTTATAATTAGTCACGCCGAAGGAGTAAATTAAAATCCAAAGGGACATGGACTACCATCACATCGATATAGATAACATTATTCCTCCCAAAGTAATAGGTAATTGAGGAAGGATCCGTAACGATTGACTGGTTCGTTTGTTAAAAGCCAACAAATTCTTGGAAACAGGGACAAGCTATGGAGAATCTAAAGCTTGCCAAGTAGTTGAGGACATAATACTAACATAAATGCCTTCGTCTATGATTGTGCCTAATACATACATATTATAAGCCTGTACTATGATATGGAAGGGCACGTAGGGAGGAATATGATATCCTTCCAGTCAAATCCAATCAAAGGAAGTGATCATTCTACTTAGAGGGGGTATCGTGGGAACAACATAACTACCCCCATGTGATATGAGAATGATAGAAATTCTCCTTTGTACTGTGGGAATAAGGGGGTTCCCCCCTATCCCGTGGGAATGGGAGGATTTTCCCTTAATTCATTGGAATCTAAAGAAATGAGAAGAACCTAAGTAGTATGAGACTCACTCTCTACGGGAAAGGTACGATCAATAGAAGGTATATTCAACCATTTTCTTAATGAATGGTTGGTTGGGAATAGACTCATGGGATTCACGTTTCGAGAGAGTGGGATTGACTAGAGACATATTTTGATCAATCATTTCATCAATTAATGGAGGATTGAGAGAAATCTTTTGATAACCTGCCAGGAGACAAGGGTGAGAAGATGCAAGGTTTTACAATACTTTTTGGGTTTCATCCATATAACGAAAAAGGTGAGTAGGATGATTCCCTTCACATAAACTATATGGAAACTTGAATTTACCCTTTTTCCCATGGACTTTACTAGCACTAATTTATGGTTCATCACTAGCATGATCTTCAGAGGCTGACGAAAAATGGTGATGTGAGCCTGTGGACCAAACTTTTAATACCTATGGAATATGAGGGAAATATCTAAGAAAGTGGTCACCCTTACATAACATGCAAGATAATTTCACTTTATGTGGTTTGAAGGTTTCTCAACATCAGTTGCATTGGTAGTAATGGTTTCTTGGTTCCCTCCTTGCTTATTTTGCTTCTTCTTCTTCATCCTTTTCTTCTTCTTCTTAGCTTATTCAATACTAGAATCATGTCTTTTACTAGGAAGGGATGAAGAAACAATAGGTGAAGAATGCAAAGGGTTAACTTTAGGATCAACTTGAGGTTGATGTTTTTCAAGTCGAGGAATACTTGGTTGAGAAGAAGCTTAGACATTCAGAACCAGTGATCTTGAAAATAGCCAAACTGGAAAAGCAATGGTAAATTCGGGAACAGACAATGTCGCCATATAATGAGCACCAATATTCAGAAAAGGACGAAAATGAACAAGATTCTCATTAGAGGGGTTTCCCTGATTGGTAGACTTAGGAACCGTTGCCATTAGTTTCAACCAAAGATTCCCTAAGGAGTTTTTCTAGGGGGATGATGTTGTTTTGTGGTCAATTAATTGATTTTATAAATTAAAGACAGAAAATAAAAATAAAAAGGGGTAAACTAGGCAAAAAGGATTACTAGGTTACTATGAATTGCAATATACCATCTTGGTAAACCAAGGATTTATGTACATTCAGGAAATCTCCCTGAATGTTGTGTTTGGTGTATCATAGTTTACAAGGTGGATGACTCAGTTATCTAAGGTGGGATAACAACCTAGGTTGGACTTTGAAAATATATCCGAAGGTACATGGAATTTCATTCCATGTTAGTGTTGTCTATTGTGTAACTGTATGATGAGAGCGCTCCCATATACCCTTCATGCATGGAGCGGTGTCCAATATACTCAAAGGTATGTGGAGAATGATTTGATACACTTACATATGTGGAACGAGATATCACCCTCGTAATGCAACGTTGGAAAAAATGACAACTCCTATGTTTATAAACACCATAAAACATCTGTAGCCTAGACATCTAGATGTTTTTGTTAGTGTTTCAAATATTCCTTAAGATTGATTCAATAAATTTTAAAGTTTATCTTGAATTGTGTTTTAATTTTCAAGGGTCACCATGAATTTCTCCTGAATATCCTAAAGATGCAATCTAGCATGACAAAATGAAATCTCCTTTTCAATGAAAACCTATGTACAGGAGGGAATATAAAAAAGAGGGATTTAAGATACAAGATGCAACAAACAAGATTTTTAAGTCAATTCCCCTAACACAATTGTTCCAATTTCCAATTTCACAAACTAAACCCTAAATGAAATGCAAAATGCATGAGATTTTTCCTTTTAATCCACTTAATTTTCAAATGAGATGAAAACTAAGATACTTGCAAAATTATTGGCAAAAGACATTATATAGAAGAAGGACTACAATAGAAATTCTTTGAAGCAATCAATGATCAAGCAACAATTTGGTAATGACCTAACTAAGAAGAACAAAGAAAAATTGAAAAAAAATATTATCAAAGGCTATAAAAACCAAAAGAAAACAAACTGAAGGCTTTTCAGAAACCAAGGCACAGGAAGGTACAATAGGAAAACTAGTTGGAACTAATAAAATCAAAGAGGAAATCACAAAATGCAATTTTTTGCATCTAACAAGGGCCAACGCAGGTGGGGAAAGGGCAGTAGTGCTCAATAGCACAGGTCCAAAGAAGGCTAGGGTGTGCTACAATACTCTGTCTCCAGACCAAGGGGAGCAGTAATGTAGATCCAACCATATTACAACACATAAAATCAATCCAAGCTCAGAGAAAGGTCTTCCTAGGGTCAATCCATAACTGAGTGAGGCAATGAAGTTCTATTCAAGAGGTGAAACAAGGGGTAAGGTCAAGGAAACCACTAAGGGAAAGAAACGATCCCCATTATGGTTGTGAATTTGTTATGTGAAATTTACGATTGCATACAAAATCATCTTCCCTAGAACTAGTGGGCTGGTCTAAAACAACATAAAGCAAAGAATACAGAGTTTCACTTAGAGAAATTGAAGAATGGGAAAGAGGTTTACATGTAATTCGTCATAAGCTTTACATTCCTCCCAGCTTGTAAACTCCAATGATAGCTCTAATTTCTATAATTAGAATCTATAAATACATTCACAAAAAACCAAAGATATACAACACTTTTGTTGCATAATTCAATTACTTTATTCAATGGATCAACAAAGCATTGAAATACATGAATGTAAATGTAACACAACACATATAGGAAAACATTATACTGTTTGTATTCATAGACATAAGATAGATTTTGCAAACATGAATAGTATATAATCTAGTAAAGATCTCCCCAAGTTGACTTATCCTTCCTTGTCACAAAGCACAACTCAATGTCACCCTAATGCATGAACATGATGACTCCCTTAGCTTCAAGTCAACAACATGAGGGCATGATTAGTCTCCAAAAGACAACCCTGATGTTGTAGATGGCAGTAAATTTATAGGAGAGGGATGGTAGTTTAGGAACCCTTAATGATTTAGAAATATAGGCTTGAGATCCACTTAATATGGGAGGATGAACTCAAGGGATAAGAGGTGAAGTATCCAAGGTAGGATTAGATAGGATTCAAGCTTCTTATCCAAGGTAAATGGTTAAAAAAACCTCTGGAAGCTTCTATAAGAGGAAGCTTCAGGGTCCTTTTTAATTTTTTTGAATATCTAGAATCATCACACACCCAACAAGGAGAAATTTGTTGTTGATCAGCGTCGGTGTAGAAAGGAGCAACTTGTCTCTGAACACATGTCTCGAAAGGGGCAGGGTGTGTTGGGGCTTAAAAGTATTGAATCGAAGAAGTTAGACCAAAAATCTTGTATTAATATTTTGAGAAAAGTACATACATCAAGATTCATATATTCCTTCATGAAACTAGGAAAATGTCCCTTAATAGAAGCCTTTCCAAAAATTTTGAACCTTCTTTAAGTGTTTCTTCCTTCTTTTTATAAGGAGAGGAAGAGCTTTCAAAATAATTACAAAAATGTCTTACCCGAGTTCTAGTTTTTTGATTGACTAGCTGTCTCAGTGTGCGAAGGTTCTGTTGCCCAAATCATTGCAACTGATTCATTTCTTTTCTTTAAAACATAAAAATAACATAATAACAAAACATAGGAAAATTAAATGATGATTATAAAAAATGTTTCTATGCCACTTCCTGTGATGGTCTCTAGTCAGATCACATCTCTGCCACAAGGTGCCTCTTCCGTTACTCGACTAGTTCCCTGGTCACTTTCCTCCTTAATTGTTATGAAACCAGCCCACAAAAAGATAGAAAAGATAGTTGAATGCCTGAGAATTCAGCCTCTTCGAGGGGGCAACCTCCTTTACATTATTATGGCGTGGGTGCAGGCGTTAAGGATAACCTTCCCAATCTGGCAACAAGTTCTTCTATATCAGCCTCAACTTCCCTTTCTGCTTCCTTAAGCGTATCAATCATTAAACTGATATCTTCATTTATTCCTCCTAACCCACAAACCTTGTTAAAAAAGGGCTTTTCTCTTATCGGGCAACAATTCTAAAGGAATTACTTTAAAACACTATCGGAGGCTTTTAAGGAGGGATTATACACCCAACACTCTATCGACGACTTTATTCGGCGGCTTTATGCTATCAGGCAGTAATTCAAAAGAATTACTTTGGAATACTATTGCGGCCTTATGCTTCCCTTTCCCTTTTCCCCGATGCGATATCACAATCGCTATTGGCGGATCTCCAAACTTCAATGCCTCTGATATGCGATACCCCGCGGACCCGACGCACTTTATACTCCCGTCTATATGGATTTCGGGTCCGGCCTATCGGCGGTTCCCTATCTGCGGGTTTATGATGAAATGGGTCTGCGGACCCGACGATCCCTTCAAGCTGTTCTCTATAATATTTCGGGTCCAGTTATCGGAACGTAGAGTTCTAAGTCTTGTGGACCCGACGCCCCTTTATGAAACTCTCTATAATATTTCGGCTCAGGTCAGTCGGAGCTCCCCCACTTATTCGTGCTAAGGGCTCCTTTCGGACCCGAAACCTTTATATGCTACAGTTTATAATACTTCGGCTCTGATATATCAGAGCTCACACATTCCACTATTATAAAGGCTCTCCCGATGCGATGCGATATTGGTTCAGACCCGATAAGGGTAAGAACCAATATTAATAATATTTGACGTCTGCTACAGTGCCCGCTTAATGGAAAATTTCATGAATCCTTAATGTAAACAGAAATATATGCGAAACTTATAAAATGTGATTAAATGCCTGTGGACGCATAAATGAAAGGGAAAACGACTCAAATGCTTAATTACACAGTAGAGGCATCATGCGAGGAACAATAAGACAATTCAACACTATTAATACACAGTGTAATAAGCTATGCCTACATATTATTAGAAACCATTTGATTAGAAATGCCGAGAGAAAAGTTTCAAGTAATAACTCTTTGGCACTCGCTCCCCTCTTCTCTGCTGAGAGTCTCGCTGTTATAGACATTTTTGTGCCTCGCAGCATGGAGCATGAAATGTCAATAATTACAGGGATCCTCAGTCCCTAAACATGTTGTTCTTACCCCTAAAAGAACAAGGTCATCAAACAACAGCACTTCCAATCAGTTCTCCACCTGAAAACACTTCAAAACAGGCTAATTTTGGATCATGTCAGCTGCTCCACTGAGCATCTGCGCTGGAATGCAACTGCTCCTCCTTGTACCTGCGCTGGAAGTCAAATCTAATGAAGGCTACCTGCGCTGGGCGAGATTGGCCAAGTGGCACAGTCATTCTGCAAGGTGTCAACTGCCCAGGAAGCTTCCAAACTGACACTTGGTTCATGAGATTCGCCCTGTGATGAGTAAGAGGTACTTGATCACCATGTGTAAGCAAGGATCTCCAAGTGGACTCAAGAACTGAAGATTAACTGAAGAGGGAGAGGACACAAGGCAGCTTCATGTCAGTCTCAAGCTGACTCATCCTTTCTTCTTCTCTCCTATATATAGAGCTCTTCTATGAGGTCTAGGGGGGCTGGAATTTTGTGTAAAGCAAGGAGGTGCTGTTGGTTTACAGTTAGAGTTATTGGGTGATTGTTTTACTAGAGGTGAAGAGGAGAGTTCTTGCTGCTGGGGAGGTGCTGCTGGATTGGAGCCATCATTGGTTGTAACCTTCTCAGAACCCTGTTACTTCTATCAATAAAGTTTTGCATGTTCTCCTATATACTTGTATTGCATTGATGTATTGTATTTACATGTATATTTGATTCATCCTAATCCATGCTTCAGTTATGAGTACATGTATCTTGTAGTTTGCTCTCTTGTTTGTGCAGGATCTGTGTGTAGCTGGACCGGCAAAGAGAGCAAGGAGCTGGGAACAAGAGACAAAGAGAGAGGATAAGGATCGACTAAGCGAAAGACACCAGGTTGGTTAATCTTTCTTCATTCTCTCTGTACTTTCATAAAGGAAATCATCAAAACTTTACTTTCAGTTGTTGCTAAAGACTGTCACCTTTAGAGTAGGGATAGGGTCATCCGCATCGGATACTTTTCCCCACAACAAACTGGCGACTCCACTGGGGAGCCTAGTATCTTGTTGGTGTTTGTAGTATTTTGCTATTCATTTCTTGAAGAAAAGAGTACCAAATCGAAAAGCTTTTGACTATATCAAAAGCGAAGTAGAGGGACTGCTACTCTTGCTCATTTGCTGAGCAAATTCAAGATTTAAAGAGCTAATCTACAAAAGACTCTTTACTCTTTGTGATAGATCTTCATCCTCTTGATCATCCCTTAGCCTGTACTTGACCTATAGTTTTTTATTTCAGCAAAAACAGTGCATTTTTGAGCTTTTTATGACCCGGAATTCTTTGTAGACGAAACTCTCGTGAGTCAGTGCAGGCTGTCCACAGGCAGTCTGCATTACAGCGCAGGTGCTCCCTTCGGGAACTGCGCTGAGAGTCAAACTGGCAGACTAGAACCTGCGCTGGTCCAGTTAGCCATAGTCTTGCTCAGCTTTCCCTTTGTGTCTTGGCCCTGTTTTCACTGAGTTTTAGCTGATTGCTTGCTGGTCATTGTACTTGCTGTAGACCACTTCTCCTTGACATTATTCCGCCTCAGTTGTGTGATGAAACTGTGAATGTTCTTTCAGTATTTCTTGTTTCAGTTACAGTTTTCCATTGTGAAAAGCGAACCAGTATAGCTGTGACCTCTTAGATCCTGAACTGTAAAAGTGTCTTTGTGATCTTATGAGCTAGTTTTATTACTGTTCATGACTGTTTGAGTTTGTTTGTTTTTCACTTTATGGTTTGAATTCATATATTTTGAATGTTGAAACAAGTACTTGTAAAGCGTCTTTTCATTTAGACAAAGCTTGTTTGTTTACGCTTCAAATTGAATTCGAAAGTCATACAACAGTTTTCCTTTTGTCTACATCAACATTAAAGGAAAAGAAAAGAAATACATGCATCTTGCATTTGCATTTTTGATAAGTTTGTGTGTCTGATCTAGGAGAAAGTGCATTAGTTTGTGCTTTGTGCTCTGTGTGGAAAGATATTGTTTTTCTCTCCCCTCAGTAGTTAGGATTTTCAAAGCTAAAAAGATTGTGAAAGCTTGCTTATCATTTTAGCTGCATTTAGGAATTTGTACCAATACATCTCGTGGTGATCCTGAAAGACAAACTGATAAACAAGATCAACTTAAAATATATTGAATGAATCTAAAAACGCATTGTAACATAACGCTCACAGTAGAGGTCTAGGTAGAGACGTGTTCCGGCGTCGTTAAACGTAGTGACTGTCGATCTCTACGAAGGTGGGTGATTCCTCCTGAGAGTCGGTGGCACTAATACGGACTTGAGCTCCCGCGTACCGTCGCGTATATTGGGAGACCCCTATAGGCTTTTATCCTTTATCCTTAGGAAGCCGTGTCGACCGCCCTACTGATCCCGATGCAGTGAACACAGCATTCACGAAGATCGACCACCTGTACCGTAAAACGTATTCTGTGGTTTCGCGAAAGGTTTGGCACACCCTCTGCCTAGATCTCCAGAGCAGTTTCTTTTGGCCTTTTTCAAACTCTATAACTGAAAAGGTCCAACCGAGCATTTGTCACTTCGGGCTCGTTAATACATCGAAGGCGACTAGAGTCATCTTTAGCTTTTTCTCGACTCTTAAAACATGAAAAAGCAAAGTTGTGTCTAAAAGCGTCTAATAAAATTCATTCAATACGGAAACATAATCCCCCTTTTTGTATTTTAGTTGATCAAGTAATCCGCAACCGTGGAGGAAAGTCAATTAAAACCCCGTCGTTCAGGGAGGCTTGCGAGTCAACCGCCTTTGTCTCCGGAACCGAGAGTAGTACGGACGAAGCGAACTCGCTTGACCAGGTCAAAATCTCCTTTTAAAGTTAGAACGGAAGTTCCAACAACATCTGAGATTCTGGTCACTCCCAATATTTCTGGAATCCCTGCCTCTATTGAAGAAGTTCAACAGCAACAGAAGGACAGTGGTACTGATCCTAGTCTGAAGACAAGTACTTGCATAACTGAACCAGTTCCATCTGAAACCGGTCCACAGAGTCTTGTTGTTCAAACGACTGTCGCTGTCGAAGCAACCCCTTCTTCGGCACCAGAAATCTTTTACGGACCTGACGGTCTTCCTCTTCCTCCTGGTCTGATTGCAATAGAGGAAATCGTAGAGGACCAGCAAGCAAATACTCCAATTCATTTTGGAGTAGGTACCCCTCTTTTTCCTTCTGCATCAGAAGTTTGTCTATCGCCACCAGAAGTTCCTGAAGAATCGTTAGGAAGTTTATTGGATAGACTTAAAATGTCTGAACAACCGTCGACATCTAGAACTGTGCCAAACGACACAGCGACAGCAGAAGCTCCTGCTGCCAATCCGACGATGTTTGCCGGCATACCAGCCGTCCCGACTAGCTCTCATCAGCTAGAAGGAGTCCACCCAGGGACTATTATGACAACTTGGTCTGTTCCAGTTTGTTCTTCCGGTATAATACCCGGTAATTCTTATGTTGAAACGAGACAAATTGATCCCTTTGGGAATCAGTTTGGGCCATCCAGTCCTCAAAGGCCATCTATACCCTTGAGCTCCGGATTGTTACCGTATGGGGGGCAATATGCCCTTTCACTTCCCCTTTCGGGGGGATACCCATACGGCAGTTTTCAACCACATTCAGGTTTGACTGAAGTAACGACGAGTGGTTGGGTACCTATGTTACCCCAACAACCAAGAGTTGTATATTCCATGCAACAGTGTGTACCTATGTCTAGTATCCCGACGACGCCAGCAATTGTAACCGTGTCGCAAGTTCAATCGATGCCTGTTGTATGTCAACCCCAAGTTGTAATGCAACAGCCTATTGACCCTGCAACACAACCACAATCGCCAACTGCCGGGATGACACAGATACAAATGGGAACTATAACCCCGCATCTTGGTCCGTCGGTTAGTGTCGCACAGCAAAACATGGCTTCACAACCATGGATGGTGCAATACCAACAACCTCAGTTTCAACAGGTGTACCAGGGATCTGAACAACAGATCTTTGCGAATAGTGGGCAACCCTATATTCAGAATGGGTTAAATCAACCACTTTACAGTGGCCAAGCCCACCAGCCGTATCAGTCATATCAACATCAGTTGCATTATGCTGGTATCCAAAGACCTACTGCTCAGGCGATTCCATCGTACCCTGGGTACGCCTCGCCAAACCTGAATCAGCAGTTGCCATTCGTGGCGACCCTAGAATTACCAGATTTACATCGATTAACGAACGATCCAATTGCCTATGCCCATTGGTGGCCAGCGATTCCTCACAAACTTCCTTCGGACATTCCTAAATTCAATGGAAATCCTGGCGAAGACCCGTCGAATCATGTGATGACATTCCATCTGTGGTGTTCATCGAATACCTTGAATGATGATTCGATAAGGCTTCGTATTTTCCAGAGGACATTGACTGGTCCGGCGGCCAAATGGTATATTGAATTACCTAGAGCCTCGTTCGACAATTTTAGTTCCCTAGCCACGACTTTCTTAACACACTTTCAGTTACCTATAAGGTACGAAACTGGAACAGAGATCTTGACCAATTTCAAGCAGACAACAGCCACACATATATCAGATCATATACATGAGTGGCGGCGTCGTCGCAGAATGGTAAAGACCTACGTTCCAGATCAGCTATTAGCTGAGTGGTTTATAAAGTCGCTTCTTCCTGCTATAACAGAAGATGTGGCCAAGGGAGGCGTCGTAACAGAGGAGCAGGTTATTGCTCGTGCTCAATATTTGGACTTAGTATATACTCAGTCAGGCACGCTCTATGATAAGATACCTGACGCCCCCAGACCGGAATTTTCAATCCCTCCTCCTCCCGGATCGAATAGTGACTCTCATGCTGGTGATGGCGTGATTGGAACTGCAAACGCTAAGTCGACAAGGGATTCGAATAAGAAAGCCCGTAAGACTTCGAATCAAAAAGCAAATCAAGAGATTCTTGCTTCGGAAGTAAACGCTGTATCTACGGATAAAGGCAAAAACTCCAATCAACCAGGAAGCAAGAAGAAACAAAACGAAGGGAAGAAGAAGAAACAGGGTGAGTCATCTCCTCAAAAAACTTCTTCAAGCCCCCCTAGGAAAGGGAAACCAACAAGTCCATGTCATATATGCGATGAGGATCATTGGACAGCGAATTGTCCATATAAAGCCGAGTTTAAAAGATTCTTAAAGAATTCACAAACCCCGGCTGTATTAACTGATCCGTTCCCCAATCCAAGTCAAAATCTGGTTGATAATGGAGATACTTCCCGGTGCCAGGTACTAATGGTGTCGACCTCTGAACAAAAAAATGATGCTTTGATTTCGACAAAGTGCAAAAACTGCGGGAATCCGCAGTCATCGAACAGTAAAGGAAATGATCAGCCAAGCAGTTCGACGATGACTTCGACAAAAGTTGTGCCACCATTTACTACGGGAAGCATTCCTATGATCCAGGGAAGGAATCACTCTCTCCAAAATATCGGAGTCATTTTCCTAAAAGACCCTACTTTAATGGGTACTTCCGCATTACCGCCTTTAAATAATCTGGCGGAAATGACCACAATGGAATATGAGACCTTCTGTTTCTAACGGATCTGAAAGATCGAGGATAGTTCCTATCTCAGGTCAACCTCGTTAAAAAATGAAATAAGGAGTCCTGAGGACGGTTCTAATCTTGTGTCAACCTCATTAAAAAAAAAAAAAAATGAAACAAATCCCCGAGGTAAACCTTCATTCCAACCACCAAGATGAATGCAATGAAGCTTGGGGGCACCCTCTTTTGACATGCGTCATTATGATGCTGGGGGCATGCAAAAGAATCGAGCAGTTTTTGTGCAGAAGTTCATGCTCGTTAAAAAATAAACGTAAATTGTGAGCAATCTTTCCCTAGCAGTTCAAGCTCATCCAGAAAAAATGAACCGGTAAACAACCTCGAGAAATGTAACCTTTGAAAGCCATATTAAAAGCCCTTGGTCGTGTTTATATGCCATCACCTCCATCCGTTCATTTGGGCAATCGTTCACCTCCATATGTTTGTTTACCCATTTTGAGGAACAGCTGCGAAAAGTGATTTCACTTAGCCATCCTTGTGACGCTGCCGTGATTGGGGAATTCCAACCTGTACCTGGAATCTGCTGCTATCCCTGTTCATCACTCGTGCCTCAAAAGACGAGTCTTCTTTGAGCTCTTTTCACTGACTCGTAAAATATGAAAAGTTTGCCGAGTTTTGGCCTTCCAACTTGTTAAACGACCGGAACGCTATCCCTCCTCTAGATTTTAATCTTTTTGGACCTGAGGGATTATTGCACAAAAAGATCGAGCGCTTGTCTTGTTCAGCTCGTAAAAGTACCGAACAGCCATCCCTTCTGTATTGTTTTATACTTTTTCAGACTTAAGGGATTAGATGACGAAAAAGGAATTATGGAGTTAACTTTCTGTACCTTTTCAGACTCTCTAAAAATGAAAAGGACCGAGTTTTCTTTGTCGTTAGACTCGTTAAAATGATTAAATAGCGACAAACTTGTCTTTAGACGAGAACGAGTTTCCCTATCGCTAGGCTCGTTAAATCATAGCGATGGGCTTGCCCGAAGGGCAGGTTATAGAACAAGCATATGTTATCCTCCTCAAGCTTGACAAAAATAAAGAGGTACTGGTCAGAAATGACTGGGGAAAAATTGGGAGAACATCAAAGTTTAATGGTAGCAAGTCACTCTTGAACATGACACTTTTCCTCCGTACCACATCGGGTTGGGTTGTTTCATTCACCGGTCTCATCACCATGGTCCTCGCCAAACCATCCACATTTGGGGTAATGCTACCGATCCATCGCATCAGTGTTGTTATATGTTCAAGAGGGGTCATTCTGAAAGTGTCAACCGTGTCCCATCCACTGCCATACATTATCCTTCATCCATTCATGATTGCCACCCTGAATCATATGTCACAGTTTGTTTTCACCTCCACTAAAGTCATTAGCTCCGTTCCGTGTCATTGCTGTGGGATTCATTAAGGCCCTCCTTTGACGGATCGCTTCTTGTCGACTTCAGCTCATTATCCAAGAAGTTGATCTAGGAACACCCCCATCAGTACTTTGAAGCTTGCATGCCTCAATGGCAAGTTTCTCACTTCCGGCGACAGGTATACATCAATGACCTTCGACCAGAAGATTTTGCGTGGCGTTCGACGCCAAGTCCTTTAT
This sequence comes from Pinus tabuliformis, assembly GCA_031772625.1. NCBI lineage: Eukaryota > Viridiplantae > Streptophyta > Pinopsida > Pinales > Pinaceae > Pinus > Pinus tabuliformis. Next base: position 1,539,446,684 of record CM062804.1, on the reverse strand, counting down.
TCACGCCACGTGAATTGTACTGCAGTACCTTGAGGGTCATCGTCATTATTGGTGATTCCTCTCGCGCTTGTTAACGGTTTTCATTATTGACCGGTAATCAAGCGATGTCTTTCCATGTTCGACTTCAGCGCAATTCTCACATGGATCGACTTGTACTTAGAGTGAAGATCGAACGAGTTTGAAGACCCCGGATCTAGTTTCATCCATCCGGGCTGCGATACATATTCAGGAAATATAAAAGCATTTGTCATGTACATCATTACAGCAGATGATCATCCTACTCAAAGGATGATAATTTCAGCAGAAAATTATCTGTCTACCATCAGACGATCGTCTGTTCTATGTACCAAAATGTATTTATAAAGCTGAGCATGGGAATACCCGCCTCAGCTAGATCATGAAAACAGAATGAAAAATAATGTATTGTATTGTATTGTATTACAGGGCACTCCTCAGCACTGGAATGAACTTCGGATCCTCTAGATAAAGCATTTCACCCGATAAACGGCCTCATACTTTAGGGGGCAACTGTTATAGACATTTTTGTGCCTCGCAGCATGGAGCATGAAATGTCAATAATTACAGGGATCCTCAGTCCCTAAACATGTTGTTCTTACCCCTAAAAGAACAAGGTCATCAAACAACAGCACTTCCAATCAGTTCTCCACCTGAAAACACTTCAAAACAGGCTAATTTTGGATCATGTCAGCTGCTCCACTGAGCATCTGCGCTGGAATGCAACTGCTCCTCCTTGTACCTGCGCTGGAAGTCAAATCTAATGAAGGCTACCTGCGCTGGGCGAGATTGGCCAAGTGGCACAGTCATTCTGCAAGGTGTCAACTGCCCAGGAAGCTTCCAAACTGACACTTGGTTCATGAGATTCGCCCTGTGATGAGTAAGAGGTACTTGATCACCATGTGTAAGCAAGGATCTCCAAGTGGACTCAAGAACTGAAGATTAACTGAAGAGGGAGAGGACACAAGGCAGCTTCATGTCAGTCTCAAGCTGACTCATCCTTTCTTCTTCTCTCCTATATATAGAGCTCTTCTATGAGGTCTAGGGGGGCTGGAATTTTGTGTAAAGCAAGGAGGTGCTGTTGGTTTACAGTTAGAGTTATTGGGTGATTGTTTTACTAGAGGTGAAGAGGAGAGTTCTTGCTGCTGGGGAGGTGCTGCTGGATTGGAGCCATCATTGGTTGTAACCTTCTCAGAACCCTGTTACTTCTATCAATAAAGTTTTGCATGTTCTCCTATATACTTGTATTGCATTGATGTATTGTATTTACATGTATATTTGATTCATCCTAATCCATGCTTCAGTTATGAGTACATGTATCTTGTAGTTTGCTCTCTTGTTTGTGCAGGATCTGTGTGTAGCTGGACCGGCAAAGAGAGCAAGGAGCTGGGAACAAGAGACAAAGAGAGAGGATAAGGATCGACTAAGCGAAAGACACCAGGTTGGTTAATCTTTCTTCATTCTCTCTGTACTTTCATAAAGGAAATCATCAAAACTTTACTTTCAGTTGTTGCTAAAGACTGTCACCTTTAGAGTAGGGATAGGGTCATCCGCATCGGATACTTTTCCCCACAACACTCGCTGCTACTTTATTTATAATTAAAGGATAGGCCTTCTCGGTCCTTATCCGTTACAAAAGCATGCTTTGTAGGAATGATTTAAAGTGTAAACGCTTTACTATAACCTATCCATCTGTGATAATATTAGCATGTTTTATTTCTAGATTTTATTCTATCTTTAACTAAAAAAAAACATGGAAATTGCAGGCTAAAGGATCCCACTCCCTTGCCTGTAGATTTTTTTTTTGGATTTTTGGAATAAGTTGGAAGACTTTTCCCCTCTGAGTCACATGCTCCTGCATCAGACTCTTGAGGACAAAATTCTTCATGGGCTCCTGTCCATGAACTCGTCTACAGATTTGCCCAGTTTCTGTAGAACATCTTCTGTAACCCAAGTGGCTTCAACAGTTGGCTGTCCCTTCCATTTTACCAGATATTTGAAGTACTCTCATCCCCTTGTCTTCTTATGCACTTTCTTTTCTAGAATTCTTTCTGGCTGTAAATTCTTGGCTGTGGGTAACTGTTTTACCTAGTTAATCTCTGGAGTCTCCTGACCCTGTGTTGTATCATCTGCAATTTCATTCTCATACTTGTACAAGTCTGCAACATTAAAAATTGGTGATATTCCCACATCAGGTGGTAATTCAATCTCATAAGCATTTGTAGAGAATTTCCTCAGTATCCTGCACGGTCCAATTTTCTTGGATTTTAACTTATTATACTCCCCCTTTGGAAATCTATCCTTTATGAGATGTGCTAAAACCAAGTCCCCAACTTCAAAATTCACCTCTCTTCTCCTCATATCTACTCTGGTTTTGTACTTGATGTTGCTATCCTACAAATGTTGTTTCACTTGTTCATGTATTGCCTGCATTCTTGAAGCAAAGTCTTCACCCTCTGCAGTTCTCATTTCTTCTTTTCCCAAATTCCTTAATTCAGATATTCCTCTTGGATTCATTCCATAAACAATATGGAATTGGCTCTGTCCTGTATTCCTGTTCGGTGAGTCATTATATGCATACTCAACTTGTGGTAACACTTGATCCCATTGCTTTGGATGTTCTACAGTAAGGCTCCTCAGGAGATTGCCTAGACTTCTATTCACAACTTCAGTCTGTCCATCAATTTGTGGATGATAGGCAGAACTGAAATTTAATTTAGTCCATAGCTTCTTCCATAGTGTTCTCCAGAAATTTCCAATGAACTTTGAATCCCTGTCTGAGGCAATGCTTTTGGGCAACCCATGCAATCTTACAATCTCTTTAAAAAACAAATTATCAATGTGAGAAGCATCACTAGTTTTATAACATGGAATGAAGTGTGCCATTTTTGAAAATCTGTCCACTACAACAAAAATTGAATGATAACCTCTTTGAATCTTTGGTAATCCCAACACAAAATCCATACTTACCATATCCCAAGGCCTATCTGGAATTGGTAATGGACTATATAACCCTGTGTTCTGGCTCCTTCCTTTTGCATATTGGCAGACTTTACAATTTCTTACATACTTCTCTACTTCAGATTTCATCTTCGGCTAGAAATAAAATCTGTTGAGCTGTTCAAAAGCCTTCTCTGCACCAAAATGTCCTGCAAGTCCTCCACTATGTTTCTCTTTGATTAAATTTTCTCTCATTGAACACTTTGGTATGCACAGCTATTTTTTCTTAAATAACGTTCATCTTGTAGGAAATAATCCAACCACTTGCTCCTATCTGTCAAAACAGGATTTTTACAAGACTCAAATCCCTCTTTAAAATCTGAATCGGTCTCATATAATTCCTTAAGAAAATCAAAACCCAACACTTGGATTTGACTTTCTTGCAGCAATACATTTCTTCTGCTTAAGGCATCTGCAACTTTGTTTGATTGCCCAGTAATATGCTTCAACACAAAATGGAAACCTTGAAGATATTCTACCCATTTAGCATGTCTCTAGCTAAGCTTTGGCTGCTGCATTATGAACTGCAATGCATGGTTATCTGTATAAAGAATAAATTCTTTTGACATTAAATAATGCCTCCATTTCTTTAATGCCTGCACAAATGCGTAGAACTCCTTATCATAAGAAGAATACTTCTTTTTTGCATCATTTAGCTTTTCACTGAAATAAGCTATTGGTCTATCTTCTTGGCTTAAAACTCCTCCAATTGCTTCTGCGCTGGCATCACACTTTACTTGAAAAGTTTTGTTAAAATCAGGAAGGACCAAAACAAGCTTTTCAGTTATTTTCTTCTTTAACAGCTGAAAGCTTTTCTCTGCTTCAGTAGTCCATTTAAATGGTTGTTTATCCTTCTTTATGGTCTCAATAATAGGTTCATTAATTTTGCTAAAATTCTTAATGAATTTTCTGTAAAAACTAGCAAGACCATGAAAAATCCTTACCTCAAAAACACTTTTGGGTGAAGGCCACTCCATAATTGCTTCGATCTTCTCTAGATCCATTTTCAACCCTTCAGCTGAAATAACAAATCCCAAGTACACCAGCTCCTCTTTCATGAATAAGCACTTCTTCAAATTTAGCAATATGTTTTCTTGCTGTAACTTCTGTCAGACATAATTTAAATGCCTCAAGTGCTCCTCCTTGGACCTGTTATAGACTAATATATCGTCCAAATATACTATTACAAATTTTCCAATGAACTCTTTAAGAACTTCATTCATGAGCCTCATGAATGTACTTGGTGCATTTGACAGCCCAAAAGGAATCACTCTCCATTCATATAGTCCTTCATTGGTCTTAAAAGCGGTTTTCCACTCATCTCCCTCTCTTATCCTTATCTGATGATATCCACTTTTAAGATCTAATTTTGGAAAATACTTTGCTCCAGTCAAGCAATCCATTAAATCTTCTATTCTGGGTAATGGAAATCTGTACCTAATTGTGATTTTATTGATGGCCCTCGAATCTGTACACATTCTCCAGCCTCCATCCTTCTTTGGGCTCAGCAATGTTGGCACTGCGCAAGGACTCAAGCTTTCTCTGATCAGCCCCTTATCAAGCAATTCTTGCACCTGTTTCTTAACTTCTTCATTTTCTGCAGGAGTCATTCTATATGCTGCTTTGTTAGGTAGACTTGCTCCAGGAATCAAATCTATATGATGACTGATTCTTCGAATGGGTGGTAATTCATTAGGCAAATCATCAACAATAATATCACAATATTTCTCCAGCATTTCTTGAATTTCAATGGGTAAATCAGAAACTTTAGTAGAAGTCATTATTACCTTGGGCTTGCAAATTACAACAAAATTTACCTCGTTTTCTTCAATCTGCTTCAGGTATTCCTTTCCTCCAAGTAACAGAGTTTTTGGATCAGTCTTCTGTCCCGGTACATCTCCTTCTTGCAGAGGCAGCAATGTATGATTGACACCATCCTTTCCAAACTTGTAGGTGTTTCTTTTCCCATCATGTATGGCTCCTCTGTCATATTGCCAAGGTCTTCCAAGCAATATGTGACACACGTCCATTGGCATCACATCACAAACAATTTTATCTTTATACTTGCCCACTTGAAATTCCACTTCACATTGTTCATTTACCAACAATTGATGTCCCTTTTGCAACCATGACACTTTGTAAGGTGTTGGATGCTTCATTGTCTTCAGCTTCAATTTCTCCACTACTTCTGTAGAGACCAAATTATCAGTGCTACCACTATCAATGATCATCTGGAAACATTTCCCTTGAACTTTGCACACTGTCCTGAATAAAGTCTTCCTTTGTGGCGGTTCAGGCACCTCCTTTGTTGGCTGAAGCAGAACTTTATTAACTACCAGAGATTCTCCTCTTTCTGGTGTATTTTCTTCTTCTGCTACTACTGCCACTAGTGCTTCTCCCTCAACTGGAGCAACAATTGCATTCCTCTTCTTTGTTTCTACATTCTCTGGGCACTCAAAAGCTCTGTGTCCCAGCTTGTTACATATGTAACATCTTATTTCTCTGCCTCTTCCTCTGCCTCCTCTTCCTCTAGAAAAACTCCCTCTGCCTCTTGCATCACCTCTTGTGGGTGCATGCTGGGTTGAGCTACTGATAGCTCCATCTTTAGGTGTTGTAGACCTTCCTCTACCACCTTGACTTCATTTTTCTCTGAAAGTCCCTCTCCCTCTGGCAGACTGCTTCCTCATGAGTTTTTCTTCAGCTTTCAATGCTATCTGATAAGCTTCCTCTACTGTTTTTGGAGACAGCAGACTTATCTCATCCTGAATGTCCATCCTGAGGCCATTCATATATCTAGCCACTTTCTCATCTGTATCTTGGGCTTCTCCAGCTCTTATGCTCACCTTATAGAACTCTTATGTGTATTCTTTTACTGTCAAAGTGTTGGAAATAATACTAAGAGGGGGGGTGAATCAGTATTATCAGATCAATAAAACTTTTCAAATTTCATGCTCAGAAACATATACGCGACTTCAGTTAAGTGAACCTGCGTGTACATGCTACTGTGTCTAAAGCAACTAGCGTATATCCAGAAATCTTATGATTCAGTTAGCTTATCTTCAGTAAATGCATCAGAACATTATTAACCACATTGACAGTAAACAGGTGCAGTATAACAGAACAAATCATCACATAAAAGCCACACACATGAACACCATGATATAAGGTGGAAACCCAATGTGGGTGAAAACCACCTGCTGCAATTCGTCTCTTTCTTCTTTAATAAGAAACTTCTTTTACAATGTACTGGTGCAGTCCTTTACTAGTACGTAGGCTACAACCTGCAGAGGGCTACAACCCTCTCTCGTTTTCCAACTACTTCTCGAAGGGAGCTACAACCCCCTCAGCTCTTGTACTAGCCGATCCATTTACTAGTACGTAGGTGCTGACCCTACAGAAGGCTACAACCTTCTTTCCTACAGGGACCACGTTTCATCAATTTTCAGACTGGATCGATGAGTACAAAACAAACACTGTTGCAATACAATCATCAACTTATACTTGCATCATAATTCTCTAGATCACCCAATACTGAATCACTGAAACCCTGTCATCAAGAACACAGAACACAAACCAGAGCCCAGAACTCTGCAACAACCACCAGAATCAACAACAACCTGAAATATCAAATCTTATTATGCATACACTACTTCGCTATACCAAAACCGCGTGTATACGCGCTTTCTCCAAAGGCAACCCGCGTGCAGATCTAGAAATAATTACTTATACCTTCGCTGTTAGATCCGACCCTTGCCAAGCGTCCCGAACAGATAACCAGCAATACCAGATCTTCTCACTTCGTCAGACACACCTTGCTTCCCCCTTTTGCCTAATGATCTTCTCCTTATATAGCCTTAGGCCCTTCACAATACCACGGTCCAAAACCATAGTAACACAATACCATCAACTTCAAAACTAGGGATCGACACGACCATCGAGACACCATGGTCCAAAACCATAGGCACAACTTCCAAGGACTAACCGCCACGGACCAAAGGTACGTTTTCACATGTACGCGCTTTTACTGAAGCCAACCTGCGTGTATACACTGATTTTCCTTAATGAACCTACGTATATCTCTTTCTTGTCCTGCTGTACTGAGATCTGTCCTCTGATTAAGTTGCCATCACTTGTACCTGCTTCTGATTGAGTTTCCATCAAGGACAACACTTGTATCATAATGCCAACAATCTCCCCCTTTGGACTTGATGGCAACCACCACACCAAGTCACTCTCCCCCTTTGACATCAAGGGCAAAGGGCAGACCAAGATATTCTCTTCTTTGGTATACCTTCTGCTGTCCATACTCCCCTTGAGTACATGCTGAAGTTTCTGATTTGGCTCCCCTTTGTATATGCCAAGTTGTATCAATCCATCCATGCTCTCCCTGAGCAGATGCAGGTTCTAAGACCAGCAATAACTATCATTTATATGATCTATACCATACGCATAAGCCTGCAATACCATTCCTTTGATCAAACAACAAGATGTATCATTTAGTTTCATCAACAACTTCTAACCATAATGCCAACAATGAATTATTTGAAGTATATGCTCCCCCTGAGCGTGAGCCAACCATGACCATTTCCTGAGTCTGTTCTGCTGCCCTTTATGCTCCCCCTGAGCCTGAGCGAACCATGACTGAAACATTTCCTGGGTCTGTTCTGCTGCCCTTTCTACATATACGCGACTTTGCAGCCTGTAACTCGAATATATACGCGACTTGTCTTAATTATATCAGCGTATGGAAGATGGAATACTGAAATTCATCACTTTCAGATTCCCCTGTGTCTGTTGTGTCAGCTGACTGAGTTATGCCACACCTTTCTGTCTCTAATTCTGTCTTCTTCAATTCCTGGAACTGTGATGATGTATGGTCCTCTTGTTTTGAATTTTGAAATCTGCTCCTGCATTCCCTTGCTTTATGCCCATATTTGTTGCATGTATAACATCTTACATATTTCACATTCCTTCTATTGCAATCAATTGCTTTGTGTCCGTATTCATTGTAGGCAAAGCAATATCCTCTGAAATACCTGGGATGCGATGATCTTTTGTAATGGTCTTGAACCATTCTACTTCTACATCTGGCTGCAACATGTCCAAGATTATGACATACATAACATTCAACATTATTCAGAGGAGGAAATAATCATCTATCACTTCCATAGTTAGGAGTAAAGGATCTTCCTTGAGGAATTTCTTTCCTTGGTTGTTCCTTGTTCAGCATTTCAGATTTCTCATTAGAGTTTCTTGCCTCACCTTGTGAACTAGATTCACCTTCAACATATTCATGAAAACCAAGACCAGTTTTGATAGCAGGAGACCTTTGACTATTAAGAATATCGTCCAAGACTTTAGTACTATCTTGAAATCGTAAAAGCTTATCCTTTTCTTCTAATTTACCTTTCAAGATATTTACCTCAACTTGATGTTGTTCTTCCTTTTCCAGATACTGATTCCTTAGGTCTTCTTCAGCTTTTCTTCCTTCTTCCACTTGTCGCTTTAGTTTGATCACTTCATGTTCTTGATCTTCAAGAGCTTCTCTATTCTGTTCTCTTGATTTTTTAAGATCTTCTTTTAGAGAGAGGATCTTTGATTCAAGTCTCTGAATAGTTATGCTCTGATCCTTTACTATATCCTGCAATTGCTCCCTTACCCTGGTTTCTGTCTCCAATTGTTCATTCAATTTGGTAACTTCTTCAGTTTTTGCATTCTTCTGTTCATGTGCCATGAGACTTCTAATATCTTCACTATTATTGGATGAAGCATTCCTCTTTTCATGTGCCATGAGACTTCTAATATCTTCACTATCATTGAATGAACTTTTAATATGGGTATAATAGCTTCTACCATCTTCTTCAGATATATTTCCTTTGTTATGAGGGCATCTAGCAGCATAGTGACCAACTCTACCACATAGAAAACATTTGAAAGGTAGCTTACCTTTGAACCGTCCAGTTCCCCGTTCAAGATTCTTGACAAAATTTACCTCATCTTCTTCCTCTGACGCTTCAAATGCAGCTTCTGATGGTACCTCTTGTCGCATTTCAAAAGCAGTTAAGATCCCGTGAAGCTGTGACATGGTGATTTTCTGCATATTCTCCTTTTCTTCTATGGCAGATACTTTAGAATCAAATTTAGCAGACAGAGATCTCAAAACCTTTTCAACTAAGACAACTTCCTCAAATTCTTCACCCAGATCCCTCATACAATTTACAATCTCATCCATACGCAGGAAATAATTAGCTATGCTTTCATTATTATGCATCTTAAGAGTTTCATACCGGATTCTGAGAGTTTGAAGCTTTGCTCTTTTTACCTGATCATCTCCTTCGTAGCTTGTAACGATTTTGTCCCATATTTCCTTAGCTGATTTGAAATGCATGATCTTCATAAATTCTGATTGTGTCAAACTACTCAATAGGACAGTAATAGCTTTTGCATTGAGCTCATATTTCTTTTTCTCTGCTGGATCTGTAGGAGTTGCTGATGGGAATTTGTATCCTCCTTCTACGATTCCCCAAACTTCTGCTCCAAGTGATTGTAGATATGCAGTGGTTCTTATCTTCCACTGGGTAAAATTGTTCCCGTCAAAGACTGGTGGCCTGATGTGTGCCTCTCTTTCTGGATTAGCCATTCTGATGGATCTTTTCCTTCAAGCGATCAAGCTTCCTCTGAAGAACTTGCTCTGATACCAATTGTTGGAAATAATACTGAGAGAGGGGGTGAATCAGTATTATCAGATCAATAAAACTTTTCAAATTTCATGCTCAGAAACATATACGCGACTTTAGTTAAGTGAACCTGCGTGTACATGCTACTGTGTCTAAAGCAACTAGCGTATATCCAGAAATCTTATGATTCAGTTAGCTTATCTTCAGTAAATGCATCAGAACATTATTAACCACATTGACAGTAAACAGGTGCAGTATAACAGAACAGATCATCACATAAAAGCCACACACATGAACACCATGATATAAGGTGGAAACCCAATGTGGGTGAAAACCACCTACTGCAATTCGTCTCTTTCTTCTTTAATAAGAAACTTCTTTTACAATATACTGGTGCAGTCCTTTACCAGTACGCAGGCTACAACCTGCAGAGGGCTACAACCCTCTCTCGTTTTCCAACTACTTCTGGAAGGGAGCTACAACCCCCTCAGCTCTTGTACTAGTACGTAGGTGCTGACCCTACAGAAGGCTACAACCTTCTTTCCTACAGGGACCACGCTTTATCAATTTACAGACTGGATCCATGAGTACAAAACAAACACTGCTGCAATACAATCATCAACTTATACTTGCATCATAATTCTCTAGATCACCCAATACTGAATCACTGAAACCCTGTCATCAAGAACACAGAACACAAACCAGAGCCCAGAACTCTGCAACAACCACCAGAATCAACAGCAACCTGAAATATCAAATCTTATTATGCATACGCTACTTCGCTATACCAAAACCGCATGTATACGCGCTTTCTCCAAAGGGAACCCGCATGCAGATCTAGAAATAATTACTTATACCTTCGCTGTCAGATCTGACCCTTGCCAAGATTCCTGAACAGATAACCAGCAATACCAGATCTTCTCACTTCGTCAGACACACCTTGCTTCCCCCTTTTTCCTAATGATCTTCTCCTTATATAGCCTTAGGCCCTTCACAATACCACGATCCAAAACCATAGTAACACAATACCATCAACTTCAAAACTAGGGATCGACACGACCGTCGAGACACCATGGTCCAAAACCATAAGCACAACTTCTAAGGACTAACCACCACGGACCAAAGGTACATTTTCACATGTACGCACTTTTACTGAAGCCAACCTGCGTGTATACACTGATTTTCCTTAATGAACCTGCGTATATCTCTTTCTTGTCCTGCTGTACTAAGATCTATCCTCTGATTAAGTTGCCATCACTTGTACCTGCTTCTGAGTGAGTTGCCATCAAGGACAACACTTGTATCATAATGCCAACACAAAGCTCTCTATCTAAGATTTTGCATTTGTCTAAATAATGTTTGCTAATAATGACTTGGTAGAAACTTACCTCTTAACTTTGTTACCATTCTGCTCCAATTCTTGATTGGCTGCTTGCCAAGTCTCTTCCTTTCCACCTGCACACCATCCCACCAGAGTGCTGCATGGCCTTTTAACTTGGTGACAACAAACTTCACTTTCTTCTCATCTTCTGTGTATTCATAATCGAAGAATTTCTCCATGCTATTAATCCAGTCTATCAATTCTTCTGGATTTAGTCCTCCTAGGGTATACCGGTACGTCGGTCTTTGGCCTGGCTGTGGATTTCAACACTGACTGAAAGAACCTCATCTCAGGAGTAACCTGTATAGCTTCCTCCTTCGTAGCTTCAACCTTGGGTTCACTGACATCTCCATCATCTATGTTTCTGTCTGAAGTTAACGCATCCAATCTAGCTCGCAGCTCTTCTACTGTTTCCATTATTTCAGCATTTGCAACAGGTCGTCCTCTTCCACCACGTCCTCGTCCTCTTCCAAATCTAAAAGCCATCCTTCTCCTGCTCCTGAGATTCAATTCAATGTCAGTTGATGGCTCTGATACCACTAATGATGGCATGGGTGCAGGCATTAAGGATAACCTTCCCAATCTGGCAACAAGTTCTTCTATATCAGCCTCAACTTCCCTTTCTGCTTCCTTAGGCGTATCAGTCATTAAACTGATATCTTCATTTATTCCTCCTAACCCACAAACCTTGTTAAAAAAGGGCTTTTCTCTTATTGGGCAGCAATTCTAAAGGAATTACTTTAAAACACTATCGGAGGCTTTTAAGGAGGGATTATACACCCAACACTCTATCGACAGCTTTATGTGGCGGCTTTATGTTATCAGGCAGTAATTCAAAAGAATTACTTTGGAATACTATTGCGGCCTTATGCTTCCCTTTCCCTTTCTCCAATGCGATATCGCAATCACTATCGACGGATATCCAAACTTCAATGCCTCCGATATGCAATACCCCGCGGACCCGACGCACTTTATACTCCTGTCTATATGGATTTCGGGTCTGGCCTATCGGTGGTTCCCTATCGGCGGGTTTATGATGAAATGGGTCTGCGGACCCGACGATCCCTTCAAGCTGTTCTCTATATTATTTCAGGTCCAGTTATCGGAACGTACAGTTCTAAGTCTTGCAGACCCGATGCCCCTTTATGAAACTCTCTATAATATTTCAGCTCTGGTCAGTCGGAGCTCCCCCACTTAGTCGTACTAAGGGCTCCTTTCGGACCCGAAACCTTTATATGCTGCACTTTATAATACTTCGGCTCCGATATATCGGAGCTCACGCATTCCACTGTTATAAAGGCTCTCCCGATGCGATGCGATATTGGTTCGGACCCGATAAGGGTAAGAACCAATATTAATAATATTTGACGTCCGCTATAGTGCCCGCTTAATGGAAAATTTCATGAACCCTTAATGTAAACAGAAATATATGCGAAACTTATAAAATGTGATTAAAGGTCTGTGGACGCATAAATGAAAGGGAAAACGACTCAAATGCTTAATTACGTAGTAGAGGCATCATGCGGGGAACAATAAGACAATTCAACACTGTCAATACATAGTGTAATAAGCTATGCCTACATAATATAAGAAACCATTGGATTAGAAACGCCGAGAGAAAAGTTTCAAGTAATAATGCTTTGGCACTCACTCCTCTCTTCTCTGCTGAGAGTCTCGCTGCCACTTTATTTATAATTAAAGGATAGGCCTTCTCGGTCCTTATCCGTTACAAAAGCATGCTTTACTACAGCCTATCCATCTGTGATAATATTAGCATGTTTTATTTCTAGATTTTATTCTATCTTTAACTAAAAAAAAACATGGAAATTGCAGGCTAAAGGGCTCCACTCTCTTGCGTGTAGATTTTTTTTTGGATTTTTGGAATAAGTTGGAAGACATTTCCCCTCTGAGTCACATGCTCCTGCATCACATTACGCAAATGAACAATTCTTGGATGATTCAAATGACAAAACCTATTTTCTATATATAAGAGTCTAAGGAGTCACAATATAACCCAGCCGACTTAACAATAATAATATAAAGCGACAAAAATAACAATAGAGGGATTCTATGGGGCACAGTAATAAAATTATGGGGACTATAGGGGCGAAAAAATATTAATAAGGGATACAACTATAACAGTAATGGGGTAATCACTAGTATTATAGGGACCTAACATTAACTAATTGAATTGCCCATTTTCTAGAGCTAGGAGAGATCACCTGTGATGGCCTTAGTGGTGCATTGTAACATAGCTTCTGACTTATCCATCTCTTTAAACTTTGGTGTTATGCTATCAGAGCCTAATATGCTTTGTAATATCATCATAGTGCAATATTAGATTTTTGCCTCATCCAGACTTTTATTCTTAAAGGACCATACGAAAACAGTGAGTTTCGATTTCCTTGGCCCCTTTTGTTTAGCACCTTTCTACATTTCTTATCATATGACCAAGGGTTTTGACTTGTTGCTTAGCCTTAAGGCACTAGGGAATTTTATTCCTACCAGAGACCGTTTTTCCTTTGTAAAGTGCTTTGCACCCCTAGTCCTTTAATTTCTTCTAGACCATGTGGCAGCCCAAAATATCAGAGCCCCTCTTCATTGGATGTTTTTCAAGTGCCAACTATTGTAAAGTGTCGATATCCTCAACCTTCGACATGTGACCTCCAATATGACGTCCTGTTGTGGTAAAAACACAACACCCCCATTATTAATGTGTTTACTTCAAATAATGGGGACCCTTCCTATAAAATTTTTGGCTAAACCCCTTTTTGGATTTTTATTTAGTTGATTGCGCTACGTTTTTGTTAATTTTTCATTTTCTTTGGATTCTTGTTTGTATTGTTTTGTTAAAATCAATTTTTTATAAGCTTCCCATTGACGCTTGTTTCACCTCATTTGGTCAACTGGTTTGAAAATGGTACTCCTTTGAAGTCTCATCATTTATCTAGCCTAGGTTAAAAATGCATAAAATGTACAATATTGCATTTTGTAAATAAATTAGTTCAATAATGCATTTATTGTAAATATTAACTTCTAGTTAGTTTTTACTAACATTTTTCATTTTTACTTATACAGCCAAATCATGAGTTATCGGGATTTTAAGAAATTTACTCCAATTTCCAAATCAATTACTAATCTTAAAAAACCCATAATATCCAAGTGGCTGTAGTTTATTTTAGTGGCTGCAGTTTAGATAACAACATAACTAAACTTCATTAAAATAAAACCAAAATAAAAAATTGATGTTTAATATTAAATTTTAAATTAATTAAATTAATTAAAATTAAATATAATTAATTAAATTAAATTAAAATTTAAAACAAAATATATATATATAATAAAATAAAAATATAATATACAAAAAAAATTTCGATCGCATCGGGGGATCGGGTCGGAAGTTTCGATTGGGACATATTTTAAATAACTCTGATACCTACCATACTACCGATGTCGATTGCCGATTTGCTTTACATCGAATCGGGGATTTTGCATTGTAACAGGTTTGAAAAAACTGATAGCCCTCATTCTCCCGATCCGATTTGCCGATAAGCATAAGCCAAAGGGGCATTCAAAGTCTTATAACAAATACAATTTTGGATTAAGATTTTGAACTCACTCATACATATGAGTGAAGTAGATTGGAGTGGTAATTTAGTTATGATATAATATATTAAAGTAGTTATTTAATATTTTATATTAATTAATATATAATATTTAATTAATTTAATTAAATTAAAATTTAAATATCATTTAAATTAATATTAATTAGTTATTGATTAGATTAAATTTGTTTATAAATAGTTAATTAGATATCAGTTAGTTAGATTAATAAATAGTTTATTAAGAATTAGTTTAGTTTATAAATAACAATTAATTTAGAATTAATTAGAATCCTAATTTAGGATTAGATTTTTAGCCCAGCAACAGAATTTCCAGATTTATGCCATATTTGACTCATCAACTTTGGAAGCTCATAGAATGAGTTTTACTTGGCCAAATGAGGCCCAGGATGGCTCATTGGAAAGATAAAATCAAGGAGAACATTTATGAGGAGGTTTCACTAACAGATTTGGTCATTTATTAGGTCAAAAATCATGTAGAAGATCAAGCTCCGAATTTCTAAAAACAAAATCAATTTTCCGAGTTATTTTCTTCATTTTCATTTGCCCAAGCCTCTTCTAAATTGTAGATTCACTCATCAATAATATCCATGGCCAATCAAACTATCCCAAACATCAATAGAGAGTTTATATTTTATTTTCAATTATTTATTTAAATAGAATTTGATTGGATTTGTTTTAATTGCCAGAAATGATATTTTGATTTTATTGATTGAATTTTAATTTATTTTGATTTCTTTTTGCAGGAAAATAGTAGAAGATATATGAAAAAAAGATCTTAATCAATAAGAATGTTCCAGCAATTAAAGATTGGAATTTAGAGCAAATAAAATTGGATTTGGCAGATTTATCTTCAAAAAACTTTCTTCTCAAGAATTCATTTGCAAATGTTATAAATAGCAGATTGCAGAATGTAATAGGGGGCTGCTCTCCTCTGCAATTTTAGACTTCTAAAATCACTACTGTAATAGGCATCTAGAGTTGTAGGAGGGAGGAGAGAAAATCTCAGATCTGGGGATTATTGAGGAATTTTCCTTTGTATCTTGAATTATGCACGAAGGGTAGAGTTTGCATTATTGCGGCTTTAGCTTTGAAAGTAGAAGTTCAAGCAATGTAAAGAGCTGTTGGAGACCAAGGACAGAGAAATGGATGCAATAAATTGGTATTTCTAATACTACTGTTTCAAATATCAGTTTCATTTTTATGGTAACAGGGATGTCTCATTTTATTCATGTTTGTGCACTATTGTCAATATGGGTAATTTGTTTCAATGTTGTTATTATGTATCTCTGCTCTTATGAATAATTTCTGATTTCTGAGTAACTATTTACTCAGAAATCTATCTTATTAGAACTGATTTATTGAATGGTAATATGTTGTGAACTATTTCCACATATTATTGTTTAATTATTGGATTTATTTATTTGATAATCAATATCATTTTTGTGTACTAATTCCTGGAAGGTTGTTAGTTTATTATTTCAGTTAAAAGGTCTCAATAAGATTTGTTTTGATATCCATAATATCAGTTAATTGAACTAATCCATTAACCTGATATTCATTATAAGCAAGACATGTTTAAATCCCAATATTTTAATTATCTTGCTCTTAGTTGGGTTAGATCTATATCCGCCTAATTAAGATAGGATTTAGATTAGTTTCTTTTGCTTGCATTATAGAATAAGCTTGCATTTAGAGTAAATTCTACATTCTTTTAAGTCCTCTCCTCAAAGAGGCAAAATTTTAGTTGTGGCTTGGCTGAACCCAAATCAGCTTAAGGTTCATTCTCTTGCCTGATCAACAAGAAGAAGTAATCTGATATCCCTGTCTATTGGTAGTTAAAGGTACATCATAAACCAATAGCGATAGGGAGAAGGTAATTGGACCTAGTTAAACCAGTCGAAGCCACCACATCAAATGGAAAAGAAGCTGCTTTGAGGTCCAGACCGGGTGGTTATCCTCCATTGTTGTTGCAGCGATTTTCGAGGCATCAACAATTTTGGTGCTAGAAGGAGGGCCTGAGATTTTTTGTCTATTGAAGCCTTTTCAATTTTAACATTTTATTTAATCACGATGGCTCCTCTTAAGCTTCCAATTTGGAGTTGCATCCATGGACGTGCATCCTCCAATACTCCACCCGAAGTGGTAAGACTCTTGTCTCAGGCAAAGTTTAATGGTAAGAGAAATTCTTCTGCTTTTAACCATGTCTTTCAATTTATTCAAAATGTTTCAAATTATGATTTTCAAGAAATTGATGAAGGCATTTTATGCAGAATTTTTACTCTCACATTTGCGGAAAAAGCTAGAAACTGGTGTAGAACTCTTCTGGTTGACTCAATCCACAGCTGGGATCAATTTGTTACAATTTTCATTTCTAAATTTGACGGCCACGATTATGAACATGTATGTGATGAAATTGAATATCTACAAAGATCTGAAAATGAGTCTGTTAATGTTTTAATATTCAATTTCACTTGAATTGTTTAAGATTTAAAGTTGAAGATAAACCTACAAAAGAAGAATCATTAGATTGGTTTGAATATTTTTGTTCTCTTCCACCCATTCCCAATCCATATGAAATTAATTCAAGATTTGTTTCATCTTCTTCTAATATAAATGAGAATTCCAATTTGGATGTACAAATAAATTGTGATGAAGTGGTTTCACAAAGCTTGGAAAATATTTCTATTCAAATGCAAGAAGACAACATCAGCAATTTTGGAGAAAGAGCTACCTTGAAATCTGAAAATTACTCTGCAATCAATTCAGAAAATCAGATTGCAAATCAACAAGTGCAAGCAACAATCAATGTAAATAATAAAATGCAAACTGCTGTACAAATTTCTAAATTCTCCATGATGAACAAATGCCGAAATCAGAGAAGCAAAGCAACTTTCTTCAAGAAAGCATGAGCACGCTAAGGAATGATCTGCAATCTGAAATTTACAATGAGCATAATGCACAAGAGTTCTCAAACTGAGACATTTTTAATTGCATTATTTCAGATTCACATTTTTCCCTTTATCCTGATATTTTTAATGATGGTAATTTTTCTCCTCTTGATATTAATGATGTTTCAAAAGATAAAGAGGATGATTTAAATTACGTACCAATTAATTTTTATCAAGATAGAGAAGCAATTAATGATCATTTTCTTGCCATTAATGAATATGAAATTATTGTTCCTCCTTGTTTGGACATATTGAATGAGATTAAAGGGACTTCTAGAGAATCTTGTGAAGTAATTTATGATAATTACTCTGACATTGAGGATGTTGATTTCTATTCTTTCCAAGAGAATCCTCATGATAAATTTTAGATAACATCTGAGAATGGGGAAGGCTTCAATTTAGAAATTATTCCAACCAATCCTCATTTTAGAGCAGCAAATTATCTTCATGATTTTATTATTCGAGAAAACTTTTTTATGATTCATATCATGATCAAACTCTCATTCCTACTCATAATCATAATTCGTTTTTTAGTTCACAAGTTGGAATTCGAAATTACTCAAATTCCATAATTCTAGTCAATCCTTGTGAAAAAGAAATCATTTCAAAACGATCCCAATTGTGCTGTAATATTAGTTGTACAAATAGTGATTTCATTTTATTTTTGTTTCCTCACTTATTTTGTGTAAAATTAGATTTATTTTCAGGTTTTATTTTTCAATTTTTTCACACTTTTTGCTGGCATATTGAGCACTTTACTATCAAACATACAATTGATGCATTGCCCTATTTGAACATTGAAGTTTTATATTATACTCAAGAGCATCAAAAGCTATTTCAATTTCAATTTCAATCAATGCTAATGTTTTATCAAAAGCTTTTATCTTCTCAAAGGAAATATCAACAAGAGAATGTATTTTTAGAAATCTTTCAGCAATCTAATTTAATTAATAATTTTCTATTTAATTTGAAAGATTTCCATTCATTTTTCATTAATTCATTTGAAAAATATTTGGAAAGTGTTCATTCATGGAAGATTGTCAATAGCTTAACATTTATACATAACACTAACAATTTATTTCAGGTCTTTCAATCTAAAAGCTCATATCCACAATCTGGCCTATTATCTCTTCATTTGAACATTTTCCAATCCTGAATAGAAATCCATCCAGATTTCTATGATCCAATTGGTATTCAATTGGAAAGGAAATTTCAAGAGAAATTTTTTTAATTAAGTTGCTAACAATAACTGTACATTTTGATTTCAGATTTATTTTCCTCAGTTTAGTTAGATTTGTATTTTTATTATTAACATTTGAACTGTACATATATGCAGAAATAAAAATGAGAGAATGGTTACATTGGAAATATGACTATACCTAGTCATTTTCATGTATATGGTTAAAATATGAGTAGAATTAATTCAGTTAGTTTGTTTTATGTAGTTAATTTATTTTTAATAGTTCTCCAGATTAAAAGTAAAGGAAACAATCAGCCCTTCTCATATCATATACATGTTCAAGGAAATATTTATCTCTCACCAGAAAATTTCTAATTCTTCCTTCCCATTTTTAAATCAAAATCTATTGCAACAATACCTCTACCCATAAATACATCTCTGCCTATTTTTGAATAATGTATTGACAAAATTTAATTGAGTATGCACCTGGCACACATTTAAATCTGTGTTGATATTCTCCACGACCAGTGACTTTATCCCATTCAGACCTTTAGTTTATTATTTGATGCTACAATACGCATCATATTCATTTACTAAAGGCATTATTGAACAGTCACTATAACAATACAGATTTTTCTCAAGTTATTCGGAATAAGCAGAGGTAATAAATTGTTGTTTCAATTCAAAAGGGAAGACTATTTTCATATTTATTTTTGGTAAATTTTATATTTCTTGAACATAAATAAATAGATTTTATTTAGGTTGATTGCATATTCCAATTTGAAATAAACAATGAGATGATTTTGAACAAAGTCAGAATTTTGATAAATCCAAGGAAGGATTTGAAGATTCATGAGGTAAAATCTGTAGACAATTTCCTTCCAGGTACGCATTTACAAGTTCGTTCTCATCTATTATTAGTTTCTCTTTTCCTTAGTTTATTTTTTATTTTTGTTCTATTTTATTTACAGGTTTTCATTTGTTTTCAAAACTTGAAGTAAGCAACAAACCCATTTCAAATTTGCAACAGGTTCAGGGAAATTTTATTTGTGATTCATTAGAATTTGAGCATTTTTTAATTTTGCTTTCATTCATCATTTCAATTTGATTTTCATATTGCTGATACTACGGTGAATACATATTCACAATACTACCATCCCGCTCATCTTCGTCAATCATTTCATTATGATATCACATCATCCATATCACAACCATTTGTATCATAAGGTTTCATCGGAAGTAGCTCTTAGCATTTTTGATAACAAATTGTTCATAAAAGATCTTCGATGTATTACCTCACTCATATGCCATATCACATTTCGCATATCGGAGGTTTGTAATTGAAGTATACTTCCATTATCGTGAATCACCGATCTCCGATAAATGACTTTACCGATATTGCAATGACCACATAATCCTGGACCCGATATGAAATTCAAATCAAGTTTATAAAATATCGTGTCCACTCAATCGCAATAAAACTAGGGGCATAATTTTAAAGGGCCAATATCTCGGATCCGATATGTTATTAAAATCCCATCATAAAGTTATCTGGTCCACTCTTTATCTCATATCAGCATATGAAAAAGTGTTACATCATGTGCTTAAGTTTTCCGATCGCCGATTAGCTACGTCATCCATTGCATTGCCGATATTGGCATTTCCAACATGATTATGCTCCGATATTCTGATACACCAATATCACAATCATTTCATCGCATTTTTATTCATCACCATACCATTATTCCAAATCTGCAATGCATGATGTGTGCTATGCCAAGTATAAATCATGAGATGCAATGTGTGATGTGCTATTTGCGACATAACTATCTCCAATCCTAAATATAACATTTCTTCAATAATGTGATCGCTACATCTCATCGCACATATTTTCTTCACGTGATCTCATATTGGCAATTTGCTATTTCAACCTCTGATGCAATAGCTTCCAATGCATGCCTCTAAGCCATTAACATTTAATCAATATATGGCATAGCAACAAAGGTGAAGTCTTGCAAATTAAAGTTGAAGCATGGTGAAGAAACAAGTTATGTGAATCATCTGATACAACAATATATTATTTTAAAAGTGAACTTGGATAACCATTATGGTATGAAAGCAGTTAATCATCAATTTGCAATATATTTAGATCATTTTTATTTCTCATATATTTCAGTTCTAAATATATAATTCCATAATTTAATAAGAAATTCAAGACCTCTCTATCTTCATATTTAAAATTTATTATCTTGGATTTGGTCTTGATTCTAGACAATTTATAAAGTCATGGAGTTTATATGAAACTTATAATGTGTTGAGAAACAATCATTACTGCAAATTCTCATTTTCAATTCTGATTCATTTGTTTTAATTTCGATTCCCTTGAACATAAATCATTCCCTTTTTATATTTTCTGTTTGCTTTAGTTTAAATAAAATAAATAATGATTTTGGGTTACAGGATTTTGGTTAGTTTGACTTCTTCATGTTTTTAATATTAATTAAAATAAGAAGTTAGCCAGTTTGGAGAAACTGATACCTTTCAGGTAAGATCAAAAGCAATTATCCAATGGTAAGATTCATATACCCACTTTCATTAATTTCCATTTCATTACTTTAGTTTTGTTTTTAAATTATACTGATATATAAATCTGTTTTGCAGCTCTTCATAAAAGCTTCCAATCCTCCGCCAGATCATGTTTTTGAAGTCCATACTCTTCCCCTGGCTTAATTTCAAGAAGCAACAATAATCTTCATCGAAACAGATACACTAGGAAGTTTCTAAATTTTTAGTTTGTTTCTTTAAGCATTCCTTTTATTAGAAAATGATCAAGATGATGCTTTGAAAGAAGAAGATTGATATCAGACAGAAAGTTTTCATTGTGGCTGAATTTTATCGTCACTGCTATCCAAAAAGTCTAAAACACTTACAACCCTGCAAGGTATGATTTTCTAAATCATGACATAAGAATGAATGGTTACACGATTATTTTCTTTTTCTTCATATTGTTGAGACAATGGTATAACCATTCTTGTTAGAGTTTGTATTTCAAAACTTGGATTTTCCTTTCACTTTTCAATTTTTATTTTTGTTTGCTGATTTCTTTCACATTTTAGCATAAGAATTCTTTTCCTTTGGTTTTCAGTTTTGATTTTGGTGACTTTGCCATGATTTATATGGAAGGCCTACTTGTTACCTAACAATGGTCAACATACATGGAGAAAAATAGCTAATAGTCACCTATTAGCTTTTTCTTAATTCTCTTGGTAAAGTTTGATTTTCTTATAATAAAGGTAGACATACTTAAGGAAGAGATTACCAATCAAGAGAAGTTGGCAAAGTATCATAAAATCTGAAAAATTTCTTTTTCATCAAATTGTAATCATTTTGAGATTTCAAAATTTCATTAGGATCTTTCAAAGTTCTATTATCAGTCAAGAAAAGTTATTTTTAACCAAGTAAATACACTTTACAGCAAAGCACCTTTAACTCTGAAATTGTCATTCTTAACTCTTAAGGAGTCAATGATTCTCCCTGTTCCAAAGAGTCTTATTTTTCTGGAGTATAATCCATAAATATATTTAAACTTAAAAGATAAGAGGTCTCATCATGAGCCTGCTTACCATGATCATAGGGGAAAAATAGGCTGACATTACCAACACTGCTAAACAAACCAGGGTAATGGCTTATGATTGCCAACAATTATAAGACAAGGGGTCTCATCACAAGCCAACTTGTTCAATTCAATTATAACCAGTGAATGGCATCGTCAACTATCTGGCTACCAAACCAGGACAATGGCTTTTAAGATTTATAACAAAAAAAATAAAAATAAAAAATAAATAAACATATATATATGGATTTATCTCTAGGTCAATAATTTTTAAAGAGATGGGATTCTGAATCATTGATGATTAAAAGGTAACCCTGTCGAGACTATAGATGTTTGCTGGTAGTAGTGGCTCTACCTGTGACAAATGAGTATATTTTAAAAGCTAAGCTGTAAAGTGACCCCTACTTTATCTCTACAACTAATTAAGGACTGATATAGAACTTGGAAATATTTTAGTTTATGAGGAGTTTTAAGAAAAATTACAGTTAGATGATTCTTGCTTTTATTCAGACTAATGAACCTAGTCAAGCATTTCAAGCACAATTCTCTCTTCTTTAATTATTTTACTTTAATTTTAGGAAAATCTCATTCATATCAAACAGAGATAACTGGTTCTTCTCCTGTGTGTCTCTATTGTTGTGGTAAAAACACAGCACTGACATTATTGATGTGTTTACTTCAAATAATGGGGACCCTTCCTATAAAATTTTTGGCTAAACACCTTTTTGGATTTTTATTTAGTTGATTGCACTACGCTTTTGTTAATTTTTCATTTTCTTTGGATTCTTATTTGGATTGCTTTGTTAAAATCGATTTTTTATAAGCTTCCCATTGATGCTTGTTTCGCCTCATTTGGTCAACTGGTTTGAAAATGGTACTCCTTTGAAGTCTCATCATTTATCTAGTCTGGGTTAAAAATGCATAAAATGTACAATATTGCATTTTGTAAATAAATTAATTCAATAATACATTTATTGTAAATATTAACCTCTAGTTAGTTTTTACTAACATTTTTCATTTTTACTTATACAGGCAAATCATGAATTATCGGGATTTTAAGAGATTTACTCCAATTTCCAAATCAATTACTAATCTTAAAAAACCCATAATATCCAAGTGGTTGTAGTTTATTTTAGTGGTTGTAGTTTAGATAATAACATAAGTAAACTTCATTAAAATAAAACCAAAATAAAAAAATGATGTTTAATATTAAATTTTAAATTAATTAAATTGATTAATATTAAATATAATTAATTAAATTAAATTAAAATTTAAAACAAAAAATATATATAAAACAAAAAAAAATATAATATACAAAAAGAATTTCAATCGCATCGGGGGATCGGGTCGGAAGTTTTGATCGAAACATATTTTAAATAAATTCGATACCTACCATACCCCGATGCCAATTGTCGATTTGCTTTACATCGGATCGGGGATTTTGCATTGTAACAAGTTTGAAAAACCCGATAACCCTCATTCTCCTGATCGCCGATAAGCATATGTCAAAGGGGCATTCAAAGTCTTATAACAAATACGGTTTTGGTTTAAGGTTTCGAACTCACTCATACATATGAGTGAAGTAGAGTGGAGTGGTAGTTTAGTTATGATATAATATATTAAAGTAGTTATTTTATATTTTATATTAATTAATATATAATTTTAATTAATTAAACTAAATTTAAATTTAAATATCATTTAAATTAATATTAATTAGTTATTGATTAGATTAAATTTGTTTATAAATAGTTAATTAGATATGAGTTAGTTAGATTAATAAATAGTTTATTAATAATTAGTTTAGTTTATAAATAACAATTAATTTAGAATTAATTAGAATCTTAATTTAGGATTAGATTTTTAACCGAGCAATAGAATTTCTAGATTTATGCCATATCTGACTCATCAACTTTGGAAACTCATAGAATGAGTTTTACTTGGCCAAATGAGGCCCAAGATGGCTCATTGGAAAGATAAAATCAAGGAGAACATTTCTGAGGAGGTTTCACTAACAAATTTGGTCATTTATTGGGTCAAAAAATATGCAGAAGATCAAACTATGAATTTCTAGAAACAAAATCAATTTTCTAAGTTATTTTTTTCATTTTCATTTGCCCAAGCCTCTTTTAAATTGCAGATTCACTCATCAATAAAATCCTTGGGCAATCAAACCATCCCAAACATCAATAGAGAGCTTATATTTTATTCTCAATTATTTATTTAAATAGAATTTGATTGGATTTGTTTTAATTGCCAGAAATGATATTTTGATTTTAATGATTGAATCTTAATTTATTTTGATTTATTTTTGCAGGACGACATTAGAAGAGATATGAAAAAAAAGATCTTAATCAATGAAAATGCTCCAACAATGAAAGATTGGAATTTAGAGCAAATAAAATTGGATTTGGCAGATTTATCTTCAACAAACTTTCTTCTCAAGAATTCCTTTGAAAATGTTATAAATAGCAGATTGCAGAATGTAATAGGGGGCTACTCTCTTATGCAATTTTAGACTTCTAAAATCACTACTGTAATAGGCATCTAGAGTTGCAGGAGGGAGGAGAGAAAATCTCAGATCTGGGGATTATTGAGGAATTCTCCTTTGTATCTTGAATTATGCATGAAGGGTAAAGTTTCCACTATTGTGGCTTTAGCTTTGAAAGTAGAAGTTCAAGCAATGTAAAGAGCTATTGGAGACCAAGGATAGAGAAATGGATGCAATAAATTGGTATTTCTAATACTACTATCTCAAATATCATTTTTATTTTTATGGTAACAGGAATGTCTCATTTTATTCATGTTTGTACACTATTGTCAATATGGGTAATTTGTCTCAATGTTGTTATTATGTATCTCTGCTCTTATGAATTAATTTATGATTTCTGAGTAACTATTTACTCATAAATTTTTCTTATTAGAACTTATTTATTGAATGATATTGTGTTGTGAACTATTTCCATATATTATTGTTTAATTATTAGATTTATTGATTTGATAATCAATATCATTTTTGTGAACTACTTCCTAGAATGTTGTTGGTTTATTATTTCAGTTAAAAGGTCTCAATAGGATTTGTTTTGATATCCATAATATTAGTTAATTGAACTACTTCATTAACCTGATATTCATTATAAGCAAGACATGTTTAAATCCCAATATTTTAATTATCTTGCTCTTAGTTGGATTAGATCTATATCTGTCTAATTAAGATAGGATTTAGATTAGTTTCTTTTGCTTGCATTATAGCATAAGCTTGCATTTAGAGTAAATTCTACATTCTTTTAAGTCCTCTCCTCAAAGAGACAAAATTTTGATTGTGGCTTGGCTGAACCCGAATCAGCTTAAGGGTCATTCTCTTGCCTGATCAGCAAGAAGAAGTGATCTGATATCCCTATCTAATGGTAGTTAAATATACATCATAAACCAATAGCGATAGGAAGAAGGTAACTGGACCTAGCTGAACCAGTCGGAGCCACCACACCAAACAGAAAAGAAGCTGCTTTAAGGTCCGGACCGGGTGGTTATCCCCCATTGTTGTTGCAGCGATTTTCGAGGCATCAACACGTCCTAAATTACACATGACACCTCATGAGTGGTGACATGTGTCACCCATATTTTCCCCATAGGCCTCCTCAAAACACCAAAACTTCCTACCATGTGTCCTTCCATACTGCCACGTCAGACTCCACTGTAGCTTTATTGGAACCAATCATATGTTGTCACGTGGCTTGCTAGAGTAGAGAGAAAATTTCATGCCCACATTTGGTTTTGCGATGGAATCCCATGTTAATCGTTATTTGAGCCTGTTATAGACATTTTTGTGCCTTACAGCATAGAGCATGAAATGTCAATACTCTAAGGGATCCAAAGTCCCTAAACAAGTTGTTCTTACCCTTAGAGGAACAAGGTCAGCAAACCACAACACTGCAAATCAGTTCTCCACTGAAAAACACTCAAAAAACAGGTCAGTTTTGGATCATTGTAGCTGCTCCACTAGGCATCTGCGCTGCATAGCAGGTACAACAAAGGCTACCTGCGTTGCATAGCAAGTAGAACAAAGGCTACCTGCGTTGGGCGTACTTGGACATGTGGAGGAATCTTTTTCTCAAAGTGCCAGTGCCTAGGAAGCTTCTAAAAAGACACTTGATGATAAGATTCGCCTAATGATGAGTTAAGAGCTTCTAAAACTCCAAGTGGAAGACAGAAACTCAGAGTGAAGAACTGAAGAACAACTGGAGTTGAAGAGGACAACAAGTCACACATCAAGCTGACTTATCTTCACTCCAAAACTCTATATAAGGATCTCATCCCATGGGATCTGGAGGCCGGAATTTAGTGCAAAGAATTGCTGTTGGTTTACAGTTGTGAGCATTGGGTGATTGCTTGAGGGAGGTGAAGAAGAGATTTCTCTCCGTCAGGAAGGTGATGCTGGATTGGACCTCTCATGGTTGTATCACCGCCTGAACCTTACTTCCATATATTAATAAAGCTTTTGAGGTTCTTCTATTCGCATGTGTTTCAATGGTGTATTGTCTTACTTGCGTCTTTGATTTATGCTAATCCTTGAATCAGTTATGAATGCATGCTTCTTGTAGTTTCCTTTCTTTGTCTTGTTTGCAGGATCTCGTGTAGCTGGGCCCGTGAAAAGACTTGGATCTGGGAGCAAGCGGTAAACAAAGGAGATTGGATCGACCATTTGCGCAAGACATCGGTAAGTGGATCTCTTCCTTTTATCTCTTGCATGTCATAAAGAAGAAACTTTAGATAGCTTTGCTTTCAGCTGTTGCTAAGGAACTGTCACCCTTAGAGTGGGTTAGGGTCATTCCGAGTTGGATACTTTCCCCCACAACAGACTGGCGACTCCACTGGGGACTGTGTCTTGTTGGTAGCTTGTGTTTCTTACTATTCATTTCTTAAACAAAAGAGTACCGAATCGAACTGCATGCGAGTCCTTCAAATGCAAAGTAGAGGGCAGTTACTCTAGCCCAGTGCTGGGCCTGTTTATGATTTGAAGAGTAGATCCACAAGGACTCTTTTTAGCTCTTTGTGATAGTGTTCATCTTCCTTTAATCATCCTCTAGTGTATACTTGACTGACAGCCTCTGATTTGGCCAAAAACCGCTCATTTTTTAGCAAACTGTGACCCGGAATCTGAGAGAGACGAGAGTTGTCTCATCAGTGCAGCTGCAACAAAGGCTACCTGCACTGCAACGCAGGTCCCGAAGGGGCTACCTGCGCTGCATCTCAGATCCACAGTGCAGCACCTGCGCTGATCCAGTTTTGCCTTGTGCAGCTGAGATTCCCCACTGTCTGTTGCCCAGTTTTCAGTATTGTTTTTGCAGCCAGTTGTCAACCTGTATACCCAGCTGAAACCACTTTTCTTTGCCTTCATTCCGCCTCAGTTGTATGAAGAAACCGTGATTGTTCTTATTGTATTTCTTGCTGTCATTCACAGTTTCCCATAGCGAAAGTGAACTAGTCTTGCTATGACCTCTTGAATCTAGACCTGTGAGAAAGTGTCGTTGTGATTCTAAGAGTTAGTTTATTGCTGTTCATAGCTGCTTGAGCATTTGCTTTCGTTATATGGTTCGAATTTCAGTATTTCTTGTGTTGAAAGGAGTGAATCTTAAGGTGTTCTTTTGATTATTGGACAAAAACTTGTTTTCTTTCGCTTGAAATTGAATTCGAAATTATACAACAGCTTTCTTTTTGTAATACATCAACATTAAGGAAGAAGAAAAGAAATACTTGCATTGTGCATGTGCATTTTGACAGTTTGCATGTCAATTTAGGAAAAGTGCATCAGTGTGTGCTCTATGATTTGTTTGAAAAGATGATGTCTTTCTTTTCCTTCAGTAGTTAAGGTTTTCATAAGTTGAAAGAATTGAAAAAGCTTGCTTATCATTCTTAGACTGCATTTAGGAGTTGTCTCATACATCACGTGGTGATCCATAAAGGAAAACTGCTAAGCAAGATCAACCTAAAAAGAACTGAATTTATCTAACAACGCTCTGAAACATAACGAAACACAGTAGAGGTCTAGGTAGAGACGTGAACCGGCGTCGTTAAACATAGTGACTATCGATCTCTACGAAGGTGGGTGATTCCTCCTGAGGGACGATAGCACTAATACGGACTTGTGCCCCCGCGTACCGTCGCGTATATTGGGGGACCCCTATAGGAACAAAGCCTTTATCCATAGGAAGCCGTGTCGGCCGCCCTACTGATCGCGATGCAGTGAACACAGCATTCACGAAGATCGACCACTCGTACCGTAAAACGTATTCTGTGGTTTCGCGAAAGGTTTGGCACACCCTTGCCTAGAACTCCAGAGTAGTTTCTTTTGGCCTTTTTCAAACTCTATAACTAAAAAAGTCCATCCGAGCATTTGTCACTTCGGGCTCGTTAATACATCGAAGGAGACTAGAGTCATCTTTAGCTTTTTCTTGACTCTTAAAAAGTGAAAAAGCAAGTTGTGTCTTAAAAAGCGTCGTCATATAAAATTCATTCTAAACGGAACATAATCACCCCTTTATTCCTACGTGGATCTTAAGGTTGAGAGCATGGAACACACCAACCAAGGGATTCCACAGCATGGGACCCCTAGCCCTTTCTCCTCTTGGGGAGAAGTTGGTGCGCCCCACATGGCCACATTGTCGCTTCCAGGACTGACAATTGGCCTGCCAATTTGGCTATTCTCAACCGCTGTAGTTCAGACCACCACGGTTCCTGAACAGTCGAGTCAACAGTTAGACCAGTCTAGAGCTACTCTCCAGCCTTCCACTTCTTATGAGCCTTCCTCCGATCCTTCTTCTTCGAAAGGTCAAGCCGCCAAAAGCGGAGCTCCCATGGAAAAGAAGAAGGAAAAGAAGAAGAAAGAAAAGAAGCAGAAGGAGCCAAAGGCGCCTGGGGGCAAGCAAAAGGCATCTAACGAAAACCCACACACAGCACGGATCGGGCCCAAATCGCCATGTGTCATATGTAGTGGAGACCACCTCCACCGTGATTGTCCCAGTATTCCCCGGATACTAAGGGACTGGTCCCCTCGTTTGCACGATTCGGAAGCGTCAACCTCTGACGACCAGGTTGAATGCTTACCGTCGACCAATGAAAGTGAAGGTCGCAGACGACGAAGAGGGATGAGATTCCCCTGCGAACTGTGTGAAGGCGATCACACCCTTCGCCGTTGTCCCTTTTTAGACGAGGCAAAGAGAGTTTTGGAAGATCAACCGGTGGCACCGGTGCTACTTCCTCCTGGATATCAAAAACTCGCGCCAGGTCCTTCGTTGGTCGAAAATACAGCTGTCTTGCTCAGAGGGCCAGCTGAAGTGTCAGTCGCTGAAAGTGAACCTACTGAATCCAGACCGGACGAAAGTCCAAAGGTCGAAACGGCAGTTGACCCGGTTCTCCCTTCAGAAGTTTCATCTTCAAACACCACAGTCACTGAGGATTCATCTTCAGTTGACACCCCCGCTGAAGAGAATAAGGATGACACCGTCCATATTCTTTTCGTCAACTCCGATTCTGATGAGCATCTGGGCAAAGCACCCACTCCTTTATCGTAGGAAGGAGCATCGTCAGGATCATATCCGGCCGTATATTCGGTCCCACCACCAAGCAACCTAGTTGCGTCCTTTGATTGGAACCAACTAGGCAGACCGCGGTTACCAGCCAGTATACCATTTAGAATTATAGTCCAAATATACAAAATGGTGATGGCTGGAACTATCATTGATGAAGGGGCGTCTGTGAGTATCCTGTCCTCTATTGCTTGGAAAGCACTGGGTTGCCCGGCGCTTTTGCCCGAGACAAGGCGTCTCTCGGGTTTTGACAGGGGAACCAGTCGACCATTAGGGATTCTACCTAATGTGCCTATTACCTTGAAAGGGAAGGCTATCAAGATGAATTTGATGGTTGTCCAAGGACCCTTGGATTATAACCTACTCCTTGGACGAGACTACATATATTGCATGGAAGCAATAGTCTCCTCACTCTTTCGAATAATGTGTTTTCCATACGAAGGAAGAATGGTCAAGCTCGTAGACCAACTTTCATTTCCGGGATCACGCATCGCGAATAGTCACATACCTATCCTCAATGGTCTTTTCGATCAAGAAAGGTCTCTTCCCCCGGTTCTTCTTCCTGATGAATGCGAGTGATTCAGGAAAGGAACGCAGGAGCCCAGGGGGCATGCATCCTGGTCTGCTCTGGAGGCAGAAAAAACCTTGGGTGTAAAGTAGAATTTCCGCGGGAGAATATGACTAGTCCGTACCCCGTCCCCTCCTTCTTCTTCTTCTTCGAAAGGAAGAGCCGGCAAAGTGCCAAGGCCCCGTGAAGAAGAAGGTGTTGATGGAAGTGGGGTTGTTCTGGAAAAAGATTCTTTTGTCAAAGTTATGTGTTTGATACAAATGGTCACTCACCTTTGTCTACTTCGGTAGACACCGCCAAGGAAAGTCCTGTTAGAAAGTTAACGGAACAATCTTTGGATAACCTGAAAGAGGTAAGCCTCACCCGTTAAAAACAAATGTTTTGACGGAAAAGTAGGGGCAACCTTGAAATTAGACTTACACCTGGGGGCATGCAAACCTCTTGGAATGCAAGCACGGGCGGCTTTTAGTTTTAGGTAGGACTAACCCCGCTAACCCGTAGATAAGTCAGGACCCAGCTTGCACAAAGAGAGGATATGGAGCATAGCTTCGTGAGATAAAGCTCCATAAAAAAAAATAAAAATAAAAATAAAATAGCTATCTCACACGAGACCTTCCTACTATATGACTGGTAAAAACGAGCAGTTTTGGCAAAGTTCATGCTCGTTAAAAAATAAACGCAAGATCCGAGCAGTTTTAATGCGGAAATTCATGCTCGTTAAAAAATAAATATTAAGCATGTGAGCAAGCTTCCCCCAGAGTTCAAGCTCATTAAGAAAAATGAACCGGTAAATAACCATTTGAGACCTTAAAATCATCAGCCATAAAAGCCTTGGTCGTGTTTGTGCACCATCACCTCCACTCTGCAGTTGGCCGATCATTCACATCCACTTGATTGTTTACCTGTTTTGAGGAACAGCTGCGAAGAGTGATCCCACTTAGCCATCCTTGTAACACTGCCGTGATTGGAAAATTCCAACCTGTACCTGGAATCTGCTGCTATCCCTGTTTATCACTCGTTCCTCAGAACACGAGTCTTCTTTGAGCTCTTTTCAAATGACTCGTAAAATATGAAAAGTTTGCCGAGTTTTGGCCTTCCAGCTCGTTAAAAGAACGGGAAGAGCTATCCCTCCTCTAGATTTTAATCTTTTTGGACCTGAGGGATTATTACACAAAAAGATCGAGCACTTGTCTAGTTCGACTTGATAAAGATATCGAACATTCATCCCTTCTGTATTGTTTTATACTTTTTTGGACTTAAGGGATTAGATAACGAAAAAGGACCCCTGGAGTCCACTTTATGTGCCCTTTTCAGACTCTCTAAAAATGGAAAGGACCGAGTTGTCTTTGTCGCTGGGCTCGTTAAAAATATTATATAGCGACAAACTTGTCTTTAGACGAGAACGAGTTTCCCTATCGCTAGGCTCGTTAAAACATAGCGATGGGCTTGCCCGAAGGGCAGGTTATAGATCAAGCATATGTTATCCTCCTCAAGCTTGACAAAAATAAAGAGGTACTGGTCAGAAATGACTGGGGAAAAATTGGGAAGAACCTCAAAGCTTAATGGTAGCAAGTCGCTCTTAAACATGACACTTTTGCCTCCGTAAATATCGGGTTGGGTTATTATCATTCACCGGTCCCTTCACCATGGTCTCGCCATACCATCCATACATGGGGTAATGCTACCAATCCATCACATCAGTGTCGTTATATGTTCAAGAGATGTCATTCAGAAAGTGTCAGCCGGGTCCCATCCACTACCATACATCATCTTTCATCCTTCCATGACCGCCACCCTGAATCATATTTCACAGATCGTTTTCACCATCATCACTAGCTCCGTTCCGTGTCACTGATGTGGGATTCATTAAGGCCCTCCTTTGACGGATCACTTCTTGTCGACATCAGCTCATTATCCAAGAAGTTGATCTAGGAACACCCCCTCAGTACTTTGAAGCTTGCATGCCTCAATGGCAAGTTTCTCACTTCCGGCGATAGGTATACATTAATGACCTTCGACCGGGAGACTTTGTGTGGTGTTCGACGTCAGATCCTATATTCACGCCACGTGAATTGTGCTGCAGTACCTTGACGGTCATCATCATTATCGGTGATTCCTCTCGCGCTTGTTAACGGTTTACATTATTGACTGGTAATCAAGCGATGTCTTTCCATGTTCGACTTCAAGAAATTCTCACATGGACCGACTTGTACTAGAGTGAAGATCGGACAAGTTTGAAGACCCCGGATCTAGTCTCATCCATCCGGGCTGCGATATATATTCAGGAGATAAAAACATAGACATGTGCAGCAGATGAGCATCCTACTAAAAGGATGATAATTAAAAGCAGAGAATTATCCGTCTCTTATCAGATGATCGTCTGTTTATGTACGGCAAATGTATTTATAAAGCTGATCATGGGAAATGCCCGCATCAGCTAGATCATGAAAAGAAAGTATGAAAAGATAATGTATTGTATTGTATTTTGTTACAGGTCACCTCCCGGCGATTGAATGAACTTCGGATCCTCCTAATAAAGCATTTCACCCGATAAACGACCTCATACTTTAGGGGGCAACTGTTATAGACATTTTTGTGCCTTACAGCATAGAGCATGAAATGTCAATAATCTAAGGGATCCAAAGTCCCTAAACAAGTTGTTCTTACCCTTAGAGGAACAAGGTCAGCAAACCACAGCACTGCAAATCAGTTCTCCACTGAAAAACACTCAAACAACAGGTCAGTTTTGGATCATTGCAGCTGCTCCACTAGGCATCTGCGCTGCATAGCAGGTACAACAAAGGCTACCTGCGTTGCATAGCAAGTAGAACAAAGGCTACCTGCGTTGGGCGTACTTGGACATGTGGAGGAATCTTTTTCTCAAAGTGCCAGTGCCTAGGAAGCTTCTAAAAAGACACTTGATGATAAGATTCGCCTAATGATGAGTTAAGAGCTTCTAAAACTCCAAGTGGAAGACAAAAACTCCGAGTGAAGAACTGAAGAACAACTGGAGTTGAAGAGGACAACAAGTCACACATCAAGCTGACTTATCTTCACTCCAAAACTCTATATAAGGATCTCATCCCATGGGATCTGGAGGCCGGAATTTAGTGCAAAGAATTGCTGTTGGCTTACAGTTGTGAGCATTGGGTGATTGCTTGAGGGAGGTGAAGAAGAGATTTCTCTCCGTCGGGAAGGTGATGCTGGATTGGACCTCTCATGGTTGTATCACCGCCTGAACCTTACTTCCATATATTAATAAAGCTTTTGAGGTTCTTCTATTCGCATGTGTTTCAATGGTGTATTGTCTTACTTGCGTCTTTGATTTATGCTAATCCTTGAATCAGTTATGAATGCATGCTTCTTGTAGTTTCCTTTCTTTGTCTTGTTTGCAGGATCTCGTGTAGCTGGGCCCATGAAAAGACTTGGATCTGGGAGCAAGCGGCAAACAAAGGAGATTGGATCGACCATTTGCGCAAGACATCGGTAAGTGGATCTCTTCCTTTTATCTCTTGCATGTCATAAAGAAGAAACTTTAGATAGCTTTGCTTTCAGCTGTTGCTAAGGAACTGTCACCCTTAGAGTGGGTTAGGGTCATTCCGAGTTGGATACTTTCCCCCACAACAGAGCCCCCTAGTGGTTTTTAGACAATCAGCACATTACCAATGTTGGAACCTTTTAAAGGTTTTCACCTTCAAAAGTCCTGATTCTCTGATTGCAGATGTTCCAATGTTGCAATATTTTGATTTGTCGATCTCCTCCTAACTCCGATACTACCTACTCTAATGCATCGAACCTTCGACATCCAGGTTCTTAAAGATGCAATCATCGGTACGCTATTAACAATATGCTTGATGAAATATCGTCGATATTTTGGTGCTTTGATGTTGTGATCGCCAATATTCTGTTTCTTTGACACTGTGATCACTAATCTTTAATGTCGTTGAACGTCTGATATGAGATCTCTGATATCCATTTCTATCGCTTAAATCCTTAAACTTCAACAAACCATATATTTTTATCTAGGAGTCCATTTTTGGACTTCCACATATCATTGAAAATCTTGTTTCGAGAAATTTCCAATGGAGAGGGTCCAACGTATGCTTTGATTCCTTCTTCTACTTTCAAAATGACTTAAATCTCATCTACCCTTTTACATTCTTTTGAAATCATTTGGTACCATTCAAATAGTTTTACGTCAAGTGATAACATTTTCTCCAATTGGGGACAGTGCCTTGCTAGCAAGGTGTTGAGAACTTGCAAGCTAGTATCCTTCTATCCATTAGGCATGGGGTCATTTTATTCAAGTATGTAGAAAAAAATAGAAACATAAAGAAATGAAATTATTACTCATATTTTACAGTGGTTCACCGGTATGTACAATGGGTGAGAAATGGACCTCTTAGTGCTAGAATTAAAGCTTGAGAAATTTCCCTTTTACAAGCAGCTCAAGCATTTCGCCCTCCAAGTTTTCCAACAAGAAAATATTATTTCTGTTTTTCTCCATAATCTTCTGTTATCAGGAAATCTAGTGTCTATGCAGCGCTGCTAGTCCCACTAAGATTGGTAGCTATCTTAGAAACACACAAACTAAAACTACTTTCGTTTCCCTTTATGAGAAGTAGATAAGAGGGGAATAAAGGAGACCAACCTCTGTCTTGTGCTTGGTTCCTCTCCCCTCTGATTGGTCTTTTCCACTCGCTTCCTCGTCTACCCAGCTTCAAAGAGCACCTGTAGAATGAAAGCAGCATAACACTACCCAAGAACATAGATCTACTATCATAAAGAATATAGGACCAGATATATATTGACCACACAAATGCATATATCATCAATCATACAAGAATGTGGAGGAAAAATTGAATAGCTTTATTAATATCAAGAATAGCAAAGAGGATTACAACCAATTGTTCTAACACACCATCATCCTCTCAGCAAGAAAGCTCTTCTTCACCTCATTTAAATCTTAGATCACCCAACACTATGATGTTACACCAAGAAACCAATAGCACTTCCTTACAATATACAAAATTCCAGCCTCTGGATCTCTGGGATGAGAGATCCATATATAGATGTCTGCAAGGGGGGTGAGTCAGCTTCTGAGATTTGATTAGTGTCGTCTCTCTAATAGTTCTTGATTCCACTTCGAGATTGATGATCTCTTACTCATCCCTGGGCGAATGCAGAGAGGCAAGTGTCACAGGAGAAGTTTCTGGAAGATTCCATGATCCTCCACCTCGCAAATTGACTCTTCCATTTGTCCACTCTCGCCCATCGCACCCCATAGAAGGGCTTTTGAGTATGCATTGCACCTCCCATGTGCATTTAGGTGGGATGCAGCGCACTTTGACCATGGAGAATGTGAGATGGTCCAGTTTTGACCAGTTCTGAGTAGTTTTTCATGGAGAACTTCCAGGAGATGATGTAATTAGTTGACCTTGTTCTTTTAGGGGTTGGAACAACACTTTTAGGGACTTAGGAGTCCTCGGTTTATGGACATAATTGATTGGGGTTGCGGTGCCCAAAAAATGTCTATAACAGTTGCCCCCTAAAGCATGAGGTCGTTAATCTTTTGATGTCGGGTGAAATGCTTTATCATGAGGATCCAAAGTTTTTTCGAGCTGGAAGGCGAACTGTAATAAGATACAATACAATACATTATCTTCATAATATTTTCACGATCTAGCTGAGGCGGGCATTCCCATGCTCAGCTTTATAAATCATTTTCATGTACATAAGACAGATAATCGTCTGTGTGCAGACTGATGATTCTGGTAGAGCCATCATCCCTTAGATTGGATGATTATCTGTGAAGCAATGATGTACATTTGATGTCTTTATTTTCCTGAATATATATCACATCCCGGATGGATGAAACTAGATCCGGGGTCTTCAATCTCATTCGATCTTCACTCAAAGTACAAGTCGATCCATGTGAGAGATGTTTTGGAGTCGAACATGGAAAGACATCGCCTGATTACCAACCAATGATGTAAGTTGTTAACAGGCGTGAGAGGAATCACCGATAATGATGATGACCCTCAAGGTACTACAGTACAATTCACGTGGTGTGAATAAGGGACTTGGCGTCGAACACCACACAAAATCTTTCGGTTGAAGGCCATTGATGTAAACCTGTCGCCAGAAGTGAGAAACTTGCCATTGAGGCATGCAAGCTTCAAAGTACTGAAAGGGTTGTTCCTAGATTGACTTCCTAGATAATGAGCTGATGTCAACAAGAAACGATCCGTCGTAGGAGGGCCTTAATGAATCCCACATCTATGACACGGAACGGAGCAAATGCTTTTAGTGGAGGTGAAAATGATCTGATGATACAGGGTTCAGGGTGGCGGTCATGAAATAATGGAGCATAAATGTATTGCAGTGGATGAGACACAGGTGAATTCTCTGAGCGACTTCTCTTGAACGTATCAGTGACACTGAAATGATGGATTGGTAGCGTTAACCCCAAATGTGGATGGTGTGATGGACCAATGGTGATATGACCGGTGAACGGAACAACCCAACCCGACTCGGATGTGGAGTGAAAGTGTCATGTTCAAGAGCGACTTGCTACCAATAAAGTTTCTTCAAGTTTTCTTCCCAATTTTTCCCTAGTCATTGCTGACCAGTACCTCTTTATTTTTGTCAAGCTTGAGGAGGATAACATATGCTCGTTCTATAATTTTCCCTTCGGGCAAACCCATCGCTATGTTTTAACGAGCCTAGTGATAGTGAAACTCGTTCTTGTCTATATGGACAAGTTTGTCGCTATTTAGTTTTAACGAGTTTAACGACAAAGATAACTCGGTCCTTTTCAATTTTAGGGAGTCTAAAAGGGGCGTAAAGAAAAATCCAACAATCCTTTCGTCATATAATCCCTTAAGTCTGAAAAAGTATAAAATAATACAAAAGGGATGAATTTTTGGTAATTTTAACGAGCCGAACAAAATAAGTGCTCGATCTTTTTGTGTAATAATCCCTCAGGTCCAAAAAGATTAAAATCTAGAGGAGGGATAGCACTTCCAGTCACTTTAGTGAGCTGGAGAGGCCAATTGCTCAGCAATATTTTCATATTTTACGAGTCAGATGAAAAGAGCTTAAAGGAGACTCGTTTTTCGAGGAACGAGTGATAAATTCGGGTAGCAACTAATTCCAGGTAAGGTATGGAATTTTCCAATCACGGAAGTGTCACAAGGATGGCTAACAGGATCACTCTTCACAGCTATTCCTCAAAAAGAGTAAACAATCAAGTGGAGGAGAATGATCGGCCAATACAGAGTGGAGGTGATGGTGAGAACACGACCAAGGCTTCAAAGGCTAATGATAATGCATTCACGATGGTTATTTACCGGAAATTGGTTCATTTTTTAATGAATGAGCTTAAACCCTTGGGGAAACATTTGCTCACTACTTATGTTTAATTTTTAACGAGCTTGAACTCCACATAAAAACTGCTCGATCCAGTCGTATAATAAGGATGTCTCATTTAAGATGGCATTTTTTCAAAGATTTGCCCCGCATCCTTTCTTTATGCAAGTTAGGAAACGACCAATCCTACCAGTTTAAAGGGTTAGAGGACCTACAAATTTAAAAAATAAATGGTCGCTCTTCGCTTGCACACCAAAAGGTTTGCATGCCCCTGGGTATAGCGAAAAATTTCCAAGTTACCAAAGATTGTTCTATTCGCACTTTAGACAAAACACTTCCTCGGCAATGTTTACCGAAATAAACAAAGGTGAGTGGTGCAACTGGCTCCACTCACATAACTTTGATGAAGGAATCTTATTCCAGTCTAATCTCATAAACAAGTAATATATCCTTCGCAGAAACCTACCCTATACCCAAGGTTTTCCTGTCGAAACAGGCCAGGGTGCATGCCGCCTGGGTTTTAGTCATGTCCTCCGAATCACTCGCGCTCATCAGGTGGATGGACTAGGGATTGATGAGACATTCCTTGCATGACAAGACCATTTAGGGATGGTATTTGACTATTTTCTATGTGTGAACCAGGGAATGAAAGCTGGTCTACGATCTTGACCACTCTTCCTTCATGCGGAAAACACATTACTCTAAAGAGTGAGGAGACAATGGCTCCCATGCAATCAATATAGTCACGTCCAAGGAGTAGATTATAATCCAGGGGTCCTTGGACTACCATTACATTCATGTGAACGGTTTTCCTTCTCGATGTTATCGACCCATTGGGAAGGATCCCTAACGGTCGACTGGTTCCTTTGTCAAATCCTGTTAGATTTCTCATTTCAGGAAAAAGTGAAGGCAAACCAAGCGCTTTCCAAGCAGTTGAGGAAAGAATACTCACAGAAGCCCCTTCATCTATGATGGTACCAGCCAGGACCATTCTGTATATTTGAGCAATGATTCGAAATGGTACACTAGCCGGTAAACGGGGTTTGCCTTGTAGATTCCAATCGAAGGAAACAACTAGGTTGCTTGGAGGTGGGACCAAATAGACGGCCGGATATGACTCTGACAAACTCCCTTCTTGCGGTAAAGGAACGGGTAGACTGCCCTCAAGTTCATCGGAGTCTATGTTTATGAAGAGAATTTGAATGGTGTCGTTCTTGTTCTCTCCGGTGACTGTATCATCTGAAGGTGGACCTTTTGAATGCAAGACCGGGTCAACTGCCGCCTCGACCTTTTGACTTTCATCTGGTGTGGATTCAGATGGTTTATCTTCAATGATAGACGCTTCGACCGACCATAATGGTGTGTCAGTCAAATTTTCAACTAGTGATGGACTTGGCAAGAGTTTCTTATATCGAGGAGGAAGCCGTAATGGTGAAACCGAACAGTTGTCCAAAACTCTTTTAGCCTCGTCTAGGAAGGGACAACGGTGAATGGCGTGATTTCCTTCACACAATTTACATGGGAGTTTACTTTTCCTTTTCTATCCTGACATTTCACTTTCACTAGTTAACGGTGTGCTTTCAACATGATCATCAGAGGTTGTTGACACCGGATTGTGCAAACGAGGAGACCAGTCCCTTAAGATCCGAGGAATGCAGGGACAATCTCGATAATAGCGATCTCCTTTCCAAATTACACATGGAGATTTAGGCTTTGATAGTGCAGTGTGTGGATTTTCACTAGATGATGCCTGGTTGCCCCCTGCCATCTTTGGCTCCTTCTTCTTCTTAGTTACTTGACTTTGGGCTCTACCAGCTCCATCAAGCGAAGAGGAAGGAGGAGAGGGAGAACCGGATGAAGTAGAAGGTTGGGGGGTAGCTTTGGTATCATCTAGTTGCTTGCTTAATTGTTAAGGAATCATGGTGTTCTGAATGACATAGGTCGAGAAGAGCCATACGGTAGG
Organism: Pinus tabuliformis; assembly: GCA_031772625.1. Taxonomy (NCBI): domain Eukaryota; kingdom Viridiplantae; phylum Streptophyta; class Pinopsida; order Pinales; family Pinaceae; genus Pinus; species Pinus tabuliformis. Next base: position 1,539,406,759 of record CM062804.1, on the reverse strand, counting down.
CCGATTGTCAATACTGGAAGCGACAATGTGGCCATATGGGGTGCACCAATATCTCCCCAAGAGGAGAAAGGACTAGGATTTCCTCCAAGGGGAAATCATTGGTTGGCGGACTCCATTTTTCTCAACCTAATACCAACGTAGGAAAGGTGATGTTTATTCCGATTAAAATAAATTTTAGATGATTTGACACAACTTGTTTTTTCAATTTTTAAGAGTCGAGAAAAAACAAAAGATGACTCTAGTTGCCTTCGATTTTTAATGAGCTTAAAGTGAGAAGTGCTCAGATGGACCTTTTCCTTTAAGGAGTCTAAAAGGAATGAAAGAGACTACTCTGGAAATCTAGACCGAGGGATTACCAAACCAATCACAAAATTGCAGAATATTTTTTATGGTATGGCAGTCAATCTTCTCAAATGCTGTGTTCAGTGCATTGTGATCGATAGGGCGGTAGACACAGCTTCCTATGGATTAAGGATATAGCCTATTGTGGTCTCCCAATATATACTCGACGGTACATGGGAGCACAAGTCCATACTGGCATTTATCATCTCAAAGTGGAGGAATCACCCAACCAACAGTGAAAACAATAGTTACCAGGCTTTACGACGCCGGAATACATCTCTAGCCTAGACTTCTAAATGTTGTGTGTTAGGTTCCAAAGCATTTTTAGATTCATTAAATTTATTTTACAGTTGATCTTGCTTAAGAAATTGGCCTTTCAGGTTCACCCTATGATGTAGATATACAGTTCCTAAAATGCAATCTAAGATGATAAACAATCTTTTAATCTTCTTTTTGCAATGAAAATCCTAGCTACTAAAGAAAGAGAGATGATATTCTTTCAACATAGAGCAGAGAGCACACACTATATTCACTGTCCTAAATCAAACCAAAAAACAGTCTAAATGCAAATGCACATGCATGTATTTGTTTTCAGCCTTCTTAATGTGTGAGTGATAAAAAGAAAGCTAAGCGCAAATTTGAATTATTTTTCAAAGTGACATTACTAACAAGCTTCTTTTCAAGACAAAATGAAGAAAATGACGACACTTTGTGATTCAGAATTGAAAACTTTCTTTTGACACTTGAAAAACTACTAATTCAAATCAAATACAAGAGTAATAGTGTAATCGACTATCAAGAACAATCAGATTCTCTTCTATGACTGAAAACGACACTTGTGACACTTCCAAATCAAGAAACAACAATTCAATTATGCTACTACTTTGTAAAAGGGAACTGAAAAATGGCTCACAATACATAAAAACATTTACAGTTATTTGCACAATGGAGGCGGAATAATGGCAAGGAAGGGGGTTTCCAACAGAGGTATACTGGCTACAGACAGCAAAACTCCTGAATAGAGCTAAAAAAAGTGAAGAAAAACCAAAGTCTGGAGGCAAAATTAGCCTTTTCTGATCAGCGCACCTGTTACACAGGGATTTCAGTATGCATCCCACCTACAGCACACGGGAAGTGTGATGCATACTGATATCCTTGAAGAGAGGGTGCGATGGTACAGTGCAAGACTTTTGATCCAGTTCTTGATCACAGTTTGCAGCACAGTTCAAGGATTTAGGCCGAGCAAGTGGTAATCAGTAAATAAATCACAGGGGTAGATCTAAGGAGGTTACTAGACCCACCACAAGAAAAATTAGAGAGTTTGTAAATTGATTGTTTAGTTCATAAACAAAACCCGGAGATAGACTGAAGCAACATTGATCTACTTTGCACTCGCATAGAAAATGCAGTTCGAAGTCTAGCTGGCTTGACTTCAAGCTCCGTCTGTAAGTTTATAAAGCAAACAAATATAGACAAACAAACAATCTATTTGCTCCCCAACGGAGTCGCCATTTTGTTATCGGGAAATCTAGTGTCTATGCAGAGCTACTAGTCCCACTAAGACTGGTAGCTATCTTAGAAAGAAACAAACTAAAACTACTTTCGTTTCCCTTTATGAGAAGTAGATAAGAGGGGAATAAAGGAGACAAACCTCTGTCCTGCGCTTGGTTCCTTGCTTAGTTCCTCTCCCTTATGATAGGTCTTTGCCACTCACTTCCTCGTCTACCCAGCTTAAAAGAGCACCTGTAGAATCAAAGCAGCATAACACTACCCAAGAACAAAGATCTACTATCATAAACAATATAGGACCAGATATATATTGACCACACAAATACATATATCATCAATCATACAAGAATGTGGAGGAAAACTTGAATAGCTTTATTAATATCAAGAATAGCAAAGAGGATTACAACCAATTGTTTTGGCCTAGCATCATCCTCTCAGCAAGAAAGCCCTTCTTCACATACTGAAAAGCTTAGATCACCCAACACTATGATGTTACACCAAGAAACCAGCAGCACTTCCTTACAAGATACAAAATTCCAGCCTCTGGATCTCTGGGATGAGGGATCCATATATAGATGTTTGCAAGGGGGATGAGTCAGCTTCTCAGATTTGATTAGTGTCCTCTCTCTGATAGTTCTTGATTCCACTTGGAGATTTATGATCTCTTACTCATCCCTGGCCGAATGCAGAGGGGCAAGTGTCACAGGAGAAGTTTCTGGAAGATTCCATGATCATCCACCTTGCAAATTGACTCTGCCATTTGTCCACTCTCGCCCATCGCACCCCATAGAAGGGATTTTCAGTATGCATCACACCTCCCGTGTGCATTTAGGTGGGATGCAGCGCACTTTGACCATGGAGTAGGTGAGATGGTCTAGTTTTGACCAGTTCTGAGTAGTTTTTCATGGAGAACTTCCCGTAGATGATGTAATCAGTTGACCTTGTTAGTTTAGGGGTTGGAACAACACTTTTAGGGACTTAGGAGTCCTCAGTTTATGGACATAATTGATTGGGGTTGCAGTGCCCAAAAAATGTCTATAACACCTTGAAGGGTCCAAACCATAAGGGATCAAATTTCTCCATGTTTCCCTTTATCTTTTTTTCTCACATCCCACCTCAAAACTAGGTCTCCTAGCTATTGAGGATTGTCTTTAGCCTTCTTATCAAAAAAATATTTCATTTTCTGCTAGTAGTTAATTAATCTATAGTCTACTTGCTGTCTGTTCTCCTATAGCTCTACTTGTTTATTTATCCTTCAAGTAAGGGAGTTTGGTTCTTCTTCCACATCTTGCAATATACTGACAACTGGCATAGCAAGTTGCATAGGGAATATAGTTTCTTTCCCATAGAACAATTTGAAAGGATATTTTCTCGTGGATATTTTAGGAGTGAACATGTTATCCCATAGGGAAAATTTTAGTTGGGAGTCCCAATTTCTCTGGCTTTCTGCAATTATTTTCTTCAGGATCCTCACTACTATTTTTTTTGAAGAATCATCTAGTTCGTCTCATTGAGGATATTAAGCACTAGAGAGGCCAACTATGATGTTGAATTTATGACAAAAGTCGATAAATTTTCTAGTCTTAAAGATTTGATCGTTAGTAGTCACAATTTTCACAGGACACCCAAACTTGGCCAGGATGTTTTCCTAAAAAAATTTTATGACCAGAGTGTTAGTTGCATTTCAGGCTAGGATTGCTTCCACCCATTTTGTGAAATAGTTTGTGGCTATCAATATCCACTTGTTCTAGCTACTGAAAGATGGGTGTATCTCTCCGATAAAGTCCAGTCCCCATTTCCTAAAAGAATCTTCTATAAAAACATGGATTAATGGGAGTGGGGCTAATTTCTTTTTCTCGATGAACATTTGACACTGATGGAAGGGGCAAACATAAGGGTGAACTTATATGAATAGTTTATGCCAATAAAATCCTTCTTTCAATATCTTATGGGTGGTAGTATTCAAGTTATAGTGTCCCACACAAATGCCACTATGGAAATCATCAATTACCCACCAAAGTAGAATTCCAATCAGGTCTTTCCAATACATTTTCCCATTGGATATAATAAACTTCTGGGCTCGTAATCTTAATGCTCTATACTTGGATTTATCCATCTTCACTGAGAACCTCAAGAATAGAAGATAATGGATGACATCCTTATACCAGAAAAATGTTTCATATTTAATATGAATTTTTTGGGTCGATGTCTTGATCATCGATTGTTATGTACCCTCTTTGTCTTCTTTTGTTAAAAGGTTAATCCCTAAGGCCTAGAAATTAGACTTTGCTAAGATTTTGGCCAATCATTCTCTTCGATTTAGGCAATCCACTTACCTCTTTCTCCATCACTGTCCCCTTGCACCAAGATGTATTCAAGAGTTGTTGTTGGAACATAAGCTACAATGTTAAAGTATAAAACATAAAATCTGAAGGCCTTCAAAGCTTTGAATAGGGAATAAGCCTATTTTTCCAAGATACTATATTTCAATTTAGCCTCCCACTACACCTAGCTGAAGAAGGATATAGGCTGCTCGTGACCTTCATTATTCTTCTACAATAAAACAATGACTATAGTATGAGTGGGTGCAAAAGAAAAGATGTAAAATGGTTTTGAATAATCTGGGTTGACTAACAAAGGAGCCTCCATAAAATCTTTCTTGATCCTAGAGAAGGATTCCTGAGAATATGGTTTCCACTTTACTTCATTCTCCTTCTTCAACATCTCTTTGATACTATTGTAGCGGCTACAACCACCCTCCAAAATTTTTCCTTCACTCTGTTTTGGAGCCTCCCTCCTCAAAATCATCACAGCTATACTACATTGATCAGGTACTTGTTTTTATTTGAGTTCATCTGTCATTTAATAACTTGTGTTCAAATCACTTGTTTTGTCAGTTAACCACAAGCACACCCAACACTTGGTTCACATTCGGCCAACCGACTATCAGGAAAAACTGCAAAAACCTTGAGGAAAACTTGTCTTCCCCTAAGGAATTGCATAGAGTAACCTAACAACTACGCATTACTCAGAAATTGTGCAGAGCAAGCTAGCCAGCCTTTCTCTGAAAATTGCACAGAGCAGGCCAGCCAATAATTCTCTCCATACATGTTTAGTTTTAGGTAGCTACACTGCCATCTAGAAATGTGCATAACTAGCCTAGGTTCATTGTTCTCGAGAAATGTGTAAATCAGCCTAGGCCAACTGCACTGTTCTACGGAATTGTGCAAAAATGGTCAGCTGCAGTGCTCTTTGAAATATGCAAAGCAACCCAAAATCACTGCTCTAAATTATTTTGCATAGATGGCCAGCCAGCCAAGGCATCTTAGTCCATAAACAATGGAAAAGTTTTCCCTCAGCTGTTGTCCATCACATGTGCCAATAGGTTGCTCGATTCCCTCTAGAATCATGCAATCCTTCTTTGCATGTTAGGAAACTTTTCCTAAAAGAAAAAAATGAAAAAGAAAAACAAATTATCCCTACATTTTAGGGATCTATTTTTAGCAGGAGTTACATGCAAAATCATTTTTAGAAACTCCCTGCCAGGTGTCACTCTTTCCTAGATTTGTGGCATGCACCTGATAAACCCTAATTTCACCAAAACTATTTAAACGATGCCTCAGATCTCATTCTTCACATTCGATATTAGAGCTTTAGCATTTGTGAGCCATCTATCAACCTTCATTACAGTCATCACAACTTTTCTAGGTAAGTTTTGCTTTTCATGCCTTTTGCCACTTTTTCTGTCACTTTTTAGTTTTTGGCTTGTATGAGTGTTGTTTCCATGGTTTTATTGAACAACCACTGGCGTTTCAATGTATTTTAGCTTGTAAAAGTGTTGTTTCAAGTTTTTCATTAACTTTCCTTAGTGTTGCACACATAACATTGTTTCTGCGATCACAGTCATGGTTTTAGCGACTTGCTTTATGAGATTCTTGGTTTTGTCATTTGACTAATTTCTACACTTGTTTGAATTGAATGGATATCTATTTCACTCAGATATGCACCATCTTCAAACACACATTAACTCCTTTGTGTTTTTAGGTTGCCATTGGGCATATCTGGGCTTCTTTGGTCCAAATCTTGTCTCTCTCAGCATGCTCTGCACATTCCTGGAAGTCAAGGCTCTGTCTCGCCTCTAGGGATTACGCAAAGGTTTCCCACACTATCCCCAAGCTTTCCTCTGTGCAATACTGACAGGCAATTCCCATTCCTTCCCACTATAACTACATAATACATAGTTCTACCTAGCAACCTAGCATGACTGTTCTGGGCATTGCACAATTTCAATCAGCAGTCAACCTCTCTGGACTGTGCATTGCATAGATCCAACCAGAAGTCAGCCTCACTGGCAGTCGGGACTATGCAATGTGCATTTTCAACTGGCTGTCTCCCATCTTCCCCAATTCTGTGTTGTGCAATCTTGCCCAATAGTGACCAGTTTGTTGCCCGAATGTTTCTCGAGTTATTTGATAATTTTAGCTGACATTGTCTTGCCATGAGCGTCTTCTTTGTCTCCAAGTACCATAGGTTTTGTAGTAGCTTCTTAGCAGTGCAGGTATCAAAACCTCCAAGAGATCTGGATCAAAAGACACAGTTGAAGGAAGTATCAGGGATTTGGTTGAAGAGGGATCTATGAGAATACCCATGTAGATAGACACACACCTATTCATGGAGAATGACATCAAGATCACATGGCAAGACATCAACACCATTTTCTCAGGAACTTTTAGGAGAATATGGACGATTGATGGGTCTATGTGAACATTCATAAGACAAGATTATACAAGCTTACATCCAAGTTTCTTGTGTTCCCTTGCACATATGTGATCCAATGGATTGTCTCACACAATGATTCCAGGATAATGATATTGAGCAATTCCAGTGGAGCAAGGCTTGCTTCCTTTAGGATGGAGGATTGTCAAGAGATATACCATTTTCATTTATAGAGAGTAGTATGGATGCACCATTCTACACTCCCAACAATAGAATGAACACAAGAGACATCTTAAGGAGTTGGCTAAAGGAGCGAAAAAAGTTCAGGATGGCACCCAACCAGATATATAGGATCAAGATACTCAAGAAGGCATACAAATTCTTGGTCATCTTCACATGACTCCTATCCAACCAAGGGAGTACAAATACCTTCTTGTAGAGTTGGTTTGCTATGTTGGATCAACTGGCAAGTGAAGGGAAATTGTTCAAGTGGTGTGGCATGTTGGCTCTCCAATTGAAAGTGCATATATCCAATGCTCGAAGTCCACCCAAGGATCAACAAGAAAAATTCTTCATGTCTGCCTTCTTTCTCAATGCAATCTGTGCTCGTTAACAGTTTCCTTGCATGGGTTGGGCATGGACACCTTCAGAGAGTGTTGTGAACAAATATTGCAAGTTTCTCTCAAATTGTAACTACCAAGGAGTCATGACTATAATATATCACCATTTCATCACCCCTCTATATGTGATGATCTTTGATCTTTGAAATGATCCACCTTGAATGTCCCAAAAAAAATTGGATGCATTGTTGAACATTTCCAATTGGTACGCCTTACATGAGGGAACCTTCATCAGGATGTACTGTGCGGAGAAGTCTCTGCATGTGTTGCTGATGTTTTCCATGAACAAGTTGGTCATGGAGGAGGGTTCATACCACACCTTGATAGGGTTATCAGCTAGATTGTATAGGAAGAAGAAGGCACAATGGCCCACACTTCTTGTGTGAATTGGGTTGTACACGATCACGAGTTTGAAAGAAAAGGATGTCGAGGTGGTATACTTCAAGAAGTTTAAGTTCGACACCAGTGTTAGCACTATGAAATTTGTTAAGGCTGTGAAATTTAGCCCTACCAGCTTTAGAGAGGGTTCTCTCTTTTAGATTTAGATTGTTTTATATTGATATATTAGGCTAGCTATGAAAGTCCAATAGTTTGGTTTTTGATTTGGTTGATAATGTAACAAGATTCCATTTTGGCAATGGAGTAAATTTACTTTGAAAGAATTTATTTCATAATTTACAAACAAATCTAACAGGGAAAGGAAGGCATATTTATTGGATCTTATGTGTTTGACGAGATGGAAAAAGGAGAAATGTTTAAGTGTCCATTAGGTGGAAAGAAATTAAGAATTCTGCTGCTTAACTTCAGTAGAAAACATTGAAATTGTTCAAAAGGTAGAACTGAGTGTACTTAAACAAATTCAGATTCATAATTTTATTTGAACAAAATAGATCATAAAACACATATGAAATTACAAAGAAAGGAAAACACAATAAAAAAGGAGAATATCACTTCACCAAAAATCTGACATAGGAATCCTGTAAGAGCTTTTGTATTACTAAAATGTGTCCATTGGAACTTTGTGGAACAACTTTACATCAATGGTCCTTTTCTTATACATAAACATCAACCCCTACTACTTACAAAATATATTGATGTCAAAATAATAAGGCTATTGTTTCACTCGACTTGTCTTGCAATGTTTCTCTTACCTCTTCTATCACTGTTTTTGACCTTTGCATCAATTCTTCCTATTCAAAGATGATCTAAATTGGTGGACAAATTTCTGTTATGGCTTGATTCATATCCACCCATATGTTTTCTTTGGATTGTGCTAAAGTTTGAGCCATTACTGACTCACTCTCTAAAATCTCTATTCTTTGAGCAAGCCTACAATATTTTTGTAATTCTTCTACATATGAGTTGTCTATCTTCAAATTTTGGTCCTGTAAATTCTTTAGCTGATTCTTTAACTTCTCAATTTCTTTTCTCTAAATGGACATCTCCTGCATGGCTTTAATCAATTTGGTGGAAGAATCTATGGTTGATGTTGGTGCTATTGTCAATGTAAAAACCTTTGTTATTCCTACGACTGAAAGAGGTACTTCACTTAGTGGAACTAAAGCTAACTACGAGGACTGATCTTTCTCCTTGAGAAATTTTCCTAGTTCCACCATTTCTCTGATCAGGACATTCTATTCAATTATTATCTTGAACATGTATTCCTTTTTCTTTTGAATTTTTCCCATCTCCTTGGCATATGGATCCTATGTAGATGCAAACTTTAGCTACATCCTCAGAGCTTTTATAATTGCATTCTCTTTTCACACAATCTCTTCCACTACCTTTATATCACTCAGGTCATAACCTAGCATAATGAATAAGTACTCTAGTGATTTAATTCTAGTATCCTTTGCTAAATATCTTCTCCAGCGTCAACTATGACTGTATATTGCTGATGGAGGCCTACAATTTTGAAGTTGTCATGGCAGTATTAGTCAGAGTGGAGTATAAAATCTCTCCAGTCAGTTTGTGCATATTCATCTGATGAATCAGATGGATTTGATTAGTGTCAAAGGAGAAAATTTTCTTCTTGTAGTCTGTCAGTGATTTTTGGAATGGAACCTGTGCTTGTAGAAAATCCATTTGCATTCTTCCTTATTCAGTATCATAGGATGATAGAAGCGTGTGTTAGGAAGAAGTAATTTGCTTCCAAAATTGAGTATATGTGCTGCCCCTTACCATTTCATTTTTCTTCTTGATTGCTTTGTACTTAGCAAAAATATTTGGCTCTATTTGGCCTTGAGCCAAGTCTATTGTCTGTGTTGAATCTGGAGGATCTTGTGAGGCTAAGGAATATTGAGAACCTACAAAAATATATTCTTGTCTTGTACCTGAAAAAATGTTTTCTGGTCTTGTAGAAACAAATTGGCCTATTGAAACTATAGAAACCTATTCTTCATCATCCTACATGAAAACTGGTTTTGGATTAGTTTTCTTCTTATTTGTATATATTAGGAATTCCTTGGCTCCAATTTCTATTACTGAAGTAGAATTTTCTTCTCTTGGCCTTTTGTCATGCTTCTCATGAGGTAATGCAATCTGTGAAGTGGTTGTAGACCAAACCTATCCTTAAGCTTCTTGTAGAGTGTTCTCCTCCCACTGATCTTGGTTCTTGAATTTTTCAATCTCTGCCCTGAGAGTGTGAGTCTTAGTAGTGGTCTTATGTTCCACTCTTAAACTAGAAATGATGTCAAAGGGGTCATATGACCAAGTAAATACTAATTGGAAGTTTATTTTTTTTAGAGGGGCATATTCCTCTTTACCTACTGCTCTATTATTGCATATGAATGGCCCTACCTATGTCCTGATCTTGACTTGTGCCTTCTTTTTAGTTGAAACAAAGTGTAATTCATCCACGTTGATCATTTGCATTATATATTTGAATGAGAAAATTCTCATAGGAACATATTTTGGCAGTCTGTATGGTGGCAGCTCATAGTGATACACTCTAATTTATGTGTACTTCTGGTACAAGTATCAGTATCCTGTTTTAACTTGTTAGCTAAGGTTTACGGTTCTTTGTATCTCAGAACCTATCCTAGGTTTCACATTGCTGTTAATGAGACACACAAATGTATAAATAAATTATTATATGAAGTTTTTGAAATTGAAATTATTTGAACTCTTCTGCACCAAAGTGGTCCACTGGATGACTGATTGTGCATTGCCTTGTTCATCTAGTTTCTGCAAAGCAGATGGGAATATTTCCTCCTGATAAAATAGAAGCATATAAAATAGCACTGATGCATGTTTAAACATCCCTTCTATGGTAATCTTGAAAAATTTCTCATGCATGCTATCTGCAAGGAATTGATTGAAATTAAACATTACAGAAGGTTTTTCTTCTGTAGAAAATATGGATAAAAGCCCTAGGATAGCTTCATCCACCCATTGATTTGATTGATACCCTAGGAGACAAGATACTAATGAGACAATTTTCTTGGTCTTTTCTGGAAACATGGAGGCTTGATATGGTGGATTCTTCTTTGGAAGCTTGACATATTCTCAAAAGAAAATTTTAAAAATTCTGGCTCTTTGAGGGAAGGTTTTCTTTTTGTAGAGTTCCATGAGGGAATCTACAAAAAAGGGCTCAAAGAATCATTCTAGGTGACTTGAAGCATCTGGTTAATTGAATTTGAGGTTATAGTAAATAGAATGTTTCCATTATAGGCCATAATGGCTCTTTGGCTGGGGATATACTTGACTTGACACCATAAAACAAAATCTAGGAAAGGGTGAGTTTGGGAAAAATGAATTTTGGCAAGAGGGATTCCTAGAGGTTGATTTCATCACTCTGGTCCAAAAAGGTTTGTTTGAGCCAATTGTGCAGTTCCAACAAGTTGAACTCACAATTAGTCTTTGTGATTTTATATTGCTAGTCAACCAGTGGTAAATGATCTAGATCAATGGTAGGAAGGGTCATTTTGTTTTCACTGGTTGGTTTTGACTTTCCTTTAGGCACAATTTTTTAAAAATGGTAGATAGGTGGAAAGTCAATGGTATTTACCCAGGAAAATTTGGTTGCTTTCTGAATAATTCACTTTCTTTAATAGGTACCTAGCCGAGAAAATGCTACCTGGAATCTGTAGTGGGTGAAAGAGAAATTTGGCTAGGGATTTGGGGTTTTAAACCACTATATCTATTTTCTGAAGTAAACGGGAAGCAAGAAGGGGGACACACTAAAAAACTAGGAGGTTTTTTATAGCAAATTAAGCATATCCCATTGTATGTGATCGTTATGGAGTAGGTACATTGCATTCTGGTGCACGTTGGGGAGAAAATGATCATTGTATAATGAATAGGATGTAACAAGAGAAATAGTTGTCAAAACAGGGAAGATACATGTGGCAGAAGGGAAGGGAAATGGTATTTGGGGGTAGGGAGAACGCGTGGCATGAGAAGAGTCGAGCTGGAGAAGAGACGTGGCGAGAGGGAATGAGATGAAAAATGCTTATAAACATTGGTGGGAGATGGAGCAGTTTCCGGAGGGGGCATAGGTGGTAAGAGGTTTTGAATGTGGGGGGGTGGGGGTATGAAATCTTGAGTTCCTACCACATAGCGTGGGGCCTAGGATAATGAATCCTCTTTTTCGACCCCCCACCGATAATGATAGAATGTGGTGGGGGGTCTGAAATCGATCCCCCATTGTTGATCTAGTGGGGTAGATCATGGCAATTGGTTTATGCGCCCTCTATACCACAAGACGAAAAATCAATTTTGTGCCTTTCAACTTTATGCTAAATTAAAAATTTAGCGCTAGTAACTCATTTACAAATTGTTAATCATGTTTAAATGACACGATTAATTTATTACAAGCGATATTAATTAATCTAAAACATATTTAATTAACCCTAAGGGCGCATTCAATCTGGTAAGCACATTTTTTTATTTTTCTATAAGGTTGTTCAACTTCTATTCTAATGCTTATTTATCAAATTTAAACAAGATTAAACACTTTGGTTAATATTTATCTAATCTACCTAATTAATTATAACCAAGATTAAATTGGATGGTTGATTTATTCACTAACCTAACCAACCTTATTTAACTTAGTTCAACCATGATTAAACTTAGGAATTATACTTCTATGTGGCATTTAGACCAGCTGCACACTATGTTTGAAAAAATTCTAAAATAACTCTGATGAATTTTCTATTTTTAGTGGAATTTAGACTTACTCATTCTTTTCTTTTCTTTTCTTATTTTCTTTTTATTCTATTTTTATTTTCTCATATACATTTTTCTTATCGCCTTTTTCATCATAATTTTTTGTTGTAAATCATTTGCAGAACACAATATTATTTATAATTTCTATCAACTGAAAGATAATAGCAAATCATCATTTGATCCTATGAATTATAGGACCCTAACAGTGGCTCTAACTAGGGATGACATCCTCCTTGTGAGGTGTTAAGAATGTAGTAGATAAGTAGCCTTGGTCGATTGTCTTTAGTCTTTATTCTACGTCTGAATTGATCTGTTATTGTTCGAGATATGGAAAAACCTCATCAAAAGCTTATGGCATTTGCATCGGGACTTAACTTTTGATGTAAGGCACCCACACTGCCACTAGAAAAATAAAATGGTATTCAAAAATTATTTGAGTGAAAAGTAATTTATCCTTGAGGGAAGTAATGTTTGAGCATTCTACCATTTATAGGTCCACTAGGTAGTTGTGCTCCAAACATGTCTTTCAGGAAAAATGTATTGTTTCCTCTATAAGAATAAATTTTATATGGATGCTTCCATAGATTATCAAACTTACCATGATTACCTTTATCTTCGTTTCTTGAATCCCAATTTAGAACAATGTCTTCTAATTGAAAATTGTTGGCCCTCAATTTTGGCCATTTTTGCCTATACTAAACCCATCCATTTGTCACCATATTCAATCCTATTTCACTTACATATGCTTCATTTTACTCTTATTTTTTATATTTAGGTAACTAGATTAAGTTTTTCAATTTTTAGAAATTTTTGTAAAAAATAGGTTTTAAGAGTAAATTTGGACTGCATTAAAAATTCTCGTAATAGCTCCATTAAAGTCATATGTGTAGGACACTTGGGTGCGAGATGAGTGCATATTTGGAAATACTGGAAACCATCAATGGAGGAAAAGCTATTGGTTTGGTCAAACTGAATAAGCACAGGCTCAGTCAACGCTAGTCAAACTTGACCTGTCTTTGAGAAATCCCTATTAAAAAGGGGCAGAATATTATTTTTTTTGGATTTTTCATAATTTTGTGAACCAGACTTGATGGCTTCAACCTAAATGGATGGATTAGGACAAATAACTCTGTTAGAGCCATTATAGCAAAGTTTGTTGATGATTTTCTTATTTAAACTGAGTTTATGAACCATTCATGTATGGAATTTCTATTCAAACTATTGGAGACTTTTTGATCATTTGAAGAATACTTTCTACTATTCTAGTTGTTGTTCATGCTATGGAGATTTTCATAAGTTAGCTGTAGCTAAGAATTCCTTAGGTGTATAAGGAAAGGTTGGAGGGACCCCATACCAAGCTATGTACACTTCGATTAAATTAGCATAATTTTAATTTCAATATTTCTTATTTCAGATTTGTGATTCAGTTATTTAGATGTGTGATGCTTTTTGTGTGATTTCTGGATGATGTTAGTTTAAATTCAAATTTTAATATGAAAGTACAAACAAGAATTTAAGTTAAATTCTCTTTCTATCAAGTTATAAATCATAGCTAAAATCATCCTTTTTACATTTCCTGTATTATTTCTTGAATTCCAGTTTTTATTTGATGCAATGGTAATGCTATTGGAGTAGAACTGTGACGAAGGAAAACCAAGACCTCCTAAGTTAGGAGCCTCTTCTCTTGCTATTTACACATTACAAACCACTGCTCTTTAGTTTCTCTTCTTAGGGACAGTACTGTGAGGAAGGACAACCATGACCTCCTAGGTTAGAAACCTCTTCTCTTGCTTGTTGTATCTTGAACCATAAAATTTTTAGTCTTTTAAAGCATAGAATATATTTCTAATATGCACTTCCTTTAACCTTGTAGTCTTGCCTTCCTAAATTGACTTCCCCAGAAATCCATATATGTTATAGACATTTTTTGGCACTGCAACCCCAAGCATGAAATGTCCATAAACCAAGGGCTCCTAAGTCCCTAAAAGTGTTGTTCTAACCCCTAAAGGAACAATGTCAACTGATTATAGCTTCTCCCGGAAGTTCTCCCTGAAAAACTGCTCAAAACTGGTCAAAACAGGATCATTTCAGCTGCTCCATAGGCAAAGTGCGTTGCATCTCACCTAAGTACACTTTGTGGGTGTGTTGCATTTCAAAAAGCCCTTCTATGGGGTGCGATGGGCGAGAAGTGACAAATGGCAGTGTCAATCCGCGAGGTGGAGAGGCATGGAATCTTCCAGAAACTTCTCCTATGACACTTGCCTCTCTGAATTCAACCAAGGATGAGTAAGAGATCATCAATCTCCAAGTGGAAGCAAGAACTATCAGAGGGAAGACACTAATCAAATCACAAGCTGGCTCATCTCCCTTACAGATATCTATATATGGATCCCTCATCCCAGACATCCAGAGGCTGGAATTTTGCATCTTGTAAGGAATTGCTGTTGGTTTCTTGAGACAACATCATAGTGTTGGGTGATCTAAGCTTTGTATGAGGTGAAGAAGGGATTACTTGCTGAGAGGATGATGTTGGGTCAGAACAACTAGTTGTAAATCCCTTGGCTCTTTCTTGGTTATCAATAAAAGCTATTCAAGTTTTCCTCCATACCCTTGTGTCATTTATGTTTTATGCATTTGTATGGTCAATTTACATCTGATCCTAGATTGTTTATGATTATAGATCCATGTTCTTGTATAGTGTTATGCTACTGTGATCCTACAGGTACTCTGTGAAGCTGGGCGTACAAAGGAGTAAGTAGCGAAAGACTATCAAGAGAGAGAGGAATCGAACTAGGAGATTAGCGCAAGACAGAGGTTGGTCTTCTTTGTTCTTCTCTCATCTATATTTCATAAAGGAAAAATGAAAGTAGCTTTACTTTGTTTGTTTCTAAGGTAGCTACCACACCTTAGTGGGATAAGCAGTTCTGTGTAGACACTTTTCCCTGTAACCAAATGGCGACTCCACTGGGGATGAATTAGGTTGTTTGTTTATCTTCGTTGTTGTTTATTTTATAAACTTACAGACGGAGCCTGAAGTCGACCCAGGTAGCTTTCGAACTGCATTTTCTATGCAAATGCAAAGTAGATAAATGCCGCTTCAGTCAATCTCTTGGATTTGTTTATGACTTAAACAAATGATTCACAAACTCTCTAATTACCCTCGTGGTAGCTCTTAGAACCTCCTTAGATCTACCCCTGATTGTTGCATTACTGATTACCATTTGCTCAGCCAAAACCCATGAACTGAACTGCAAACTATGACCCGGAACCCAAGCAAAGTCTTGTCTCTGGCCCAGTGCAGGTTCTGTTCTGTGAATCTGAAATTCAGCGCACTTCCCGAGTGTAGTAGGTGCACTGAATTTCAAGTTCACTGTGTTACAGGTGCACTGATCAGACTAGTTATTGTTCAGTTTTGGTTTCTGTGATTCATTCTTTTCAGTTCTATTCATGAATTTTGCTGCCTGTAATCAATATATCTCTGTTTGAAACCCCTTTTCCTTGCTGTTATTCTGCCTCCATTGTGAAAAAGAACTGTAAATGTTTTTGTGTATTTGTTGAGTCATTTTTAGTTCTCCTTTGCAAAAAGTAACATAATTGTACTGTCGTCCTTTGATTTGAAAGTGTCGCAAGCGTCGTTTTCAGTCATAGGAAAGAGTTTGGTTGCTATTGATAGTCGATTACCCTGTTACTATTGTATTTGGTGAATTTGTAGTTTTTCTAGTGTCGAAAGCAAGTATTCATTTTCAAATTGTAAAATGTTGTGATTGTCTCCATTTTTGATTTTGAAAAGAAACTTGTTAGTAATTGTCGCTTGAAAAGTAATTCAGATTTGTGCATTAGCTTTCTTTTTACCATTCACATACTAAGAAAGCCGAAAAAAAATACATGCATGTGCGTTTGCATTCAGACTGTTTGATTGGTTTGATTTAGGACAGTGCATTTAGTGTGTGCTCTTTGCTCTTTGTGAAAGAATACTGTCTCTCTTTCCTTAGTAGCTAGGATTTTCATTGCACAAAGAAGATAAAAGACTATTTATCATCTTAGATTGCATTTTAGGAATTGTACATCTACATCTTGCGGTGAACCTGAAAGGCAAATTTCTTAAGCAAGATCAACTATAAAATAAATTTAATGAATCTAATAACGCTTTGGAACCTAACGCACAACATCTAGAAGTCTAGGCTAGAGACGTATTCCGGTGTCGTAAAGCCTGATAACTGTTGTTCTCACTGATGGTTGGGTGATTCCTCCACTTTGAGACGATAAGTGCCAGTACGGACTTATGCTCCCACGTACCATCGAGTATATTTTGGGAGACCATAATAGGCTTAATCCTTTATCCATAGGAAGCCATGTTTGTCACCCTATCTGTTACCGGGAAAAGTGTCTATTTAGAACTGCTCTATCCCACTCAGGTGTGACAGCTGCCTTAGAAACAAACAGAGAAAAACTACTTTTGCATTTCCTTTATGAACTATGGATAGAGAGGAATAGAAAGAACCGACCCGTGTCTTGCGCTAATCCTTTGATCCAATTCCTCTCTTCTTTGACAGCTTCCAACTACCTGCTCCCTTACTTTCCCAGCTTCACCAAGTACCTGTAAGATCACAGAAGAAGAACACTATACAAAGACATGGATCTATATTCATAAATAACTTAGGATCAGATTTAAGTTAACCATACAAATGTAACAAGCATCAATGATACAAAAGCATGGAGGAAAGACTCAAATAGTTTTTATTGATAAACAAGAAGATCCAGGAGGAGTTACAACCGATGATTCCTGACCCAGCATCAACCTCCCAGCAAAGAAGCCCCTCTTCACCTCCAACAAAGCATAGATCACCCAATTCTCTGATGATTGTCTCAAAACCAACAACAATTCCTTACAATGTGCAAAATTACAGCCTCTGGTTCTCTGGGATGAGGGATCCATATATAGATGTGTGTAAGGAGGATGAGTCAGCTTGTGATTTGATTAGTGTATTCTCTCTGTCAGTTCTTGCTTCCACTTGGAGACTGAAGGCCTCTTACTCATCCTTGGTCGAATTCAGTGAGGCAAGTGTCATAGGAGAAGATTCTGGAAGCTTCCATTGTCTCTCCACCTCGCGGAATGACACTGCCATTTGTCATTTCTTACCCAACGCACCCTCATAATGCATTTAGGTGCATTGCAACGCACCTAGCCAGTGGATTTAGGTGCTATGAAACGCACTTAGCTAGTGGAGCAGCTAAAATGATCCTGTTTTGACTTATTCTGAGCAGTTTCGGGTGGAGAACTTATGGGAGAAGCTGTAATTTGTTGACCTTGTTCCTTTAGGGGTTAGAACAACAATTTTAGGGACTTAGGAGCCCTTGGTTTATGGAAATTTCATGCTTAGAGTTGTAAGGCACAAAAATATCTATAACAGTTGCCCCCTAAAGTATGAGGCCGTTAATCGGGTGAAATGCTTTATTATGAGGATCCGAAGTTCTTCCAATGCTAGGAGGAGACCTGTAATAAGATACAATACAATACATTATCTTCATACTGTTTCATGATCTAGCTGAGGCAGGCATTCCCATGTTGAGCTTTATAAATTCATTTTCATGTACATAGGACAGACAATCGTCTGATTGTAGACTGATGATTCTGATAGAGCCATCATCCTTTTGGTAGGATGATTATCTGTGCTGCAATGCTTGCACATTTTAATGTCTTTTCCCTGAATATATATCACAGCCCGGATGGATGAAACTAGATCCGGGGTCTTCAATCTCGTCCGATCTTCACTCGAAGTACAAGTCGATCCATGTGGGAAATGTCCTGAAGTTGAACATGTTAAGACATCACTTGATTACCAGTCAATGATGTAAACTGTTAACAAGCGTGAGAGGAATCACCGATAATGATAATGATCCTCAAGGTACTGCAGTACAATTCACGTGGTGTGAATAAAGGACTTGGCGTCGAACACCACGCAAAATCTTTCGGTCGAAGGTCATTGATGTAAACCTGTCGCCGGAAGTGAGAAACTTGCCATTGAGGCATGCAAGCTTCAAAATACTGAATGGGGTGTTCCTAGACCAACTTCTTGGATAATGAGCTGATATCGACAAGAAGTGATCCATCACAGGAGGGCCTTAATGAATCCCACATCAATGACACAAAACGGAGCAAATGATTTTGATGGAGGTGAAAATGATCTGATGATATACGGTTCAGGGTGGCGGTCATGAAAGAATGGAGTATAATGTATGGTAGTGGGTGGGACACAGGTGGCTTCTCTGGATGACTTCTCTTGAACATGTCGGCGACACTGATGTGATGGATTGGTAGCATTAACCCCAAATGTGGATGGTATGGTGTGACCATGGCGATGTGACCGGTGAATGAAACAACCCAACCCGACTCGGACACGGAGCGGAAGTGTCATGTTGAAGAGCGACTTGCTACCAATAAAGATTCTTTGAGTTTTCTTCCCAATTTTTCCCCAGTCATTGCTGACTAGTACCTCTTTATTTTTGTCAAGCTTGAGGAGGATAACATATGCTTGTTCTATAATTTGCCCTTCGGGAAAACCCATCGCTATGTTTTAACGAGCCTAGTGATAGTGAAACTCGTTCTCGTCTAAAGACAAGTTTGTCGCTATTAATCTTTTTAACGAGTTTAACGACAAAGATAACTCGGTCCTTTTCATTTTTAGAGAGTCTAAAAAGGTACATAAAGGTAACTCCAAAATTCCTTTTTCGTCATCTAATCCCTTAAGTCCAAAAAAGTATAAAACAATACAGAAGGGATGAATTTTTTATAGTTTTAACGAGCCGAACAAAACAAGCGCTTGATCGTTTTGTGCAATAATCCCTCAGGTCCGAAAAGATTAAAATCTAGATGAGGGATAGCACTTCCTGTCCCTTTAACGAGCTGGAAGGCCAAGAACTCGGCAATCCTTTCATATTTTACGAGTCAGTTGAAAAGAGCTTAAAGAAGACTCGTCTTTTTAGGAACGAGTGATAAAATGGGTAGCAGCTTATTCCAGGTAAGGTTTGGAATTTTCCAATCACGACAGTGTCACAAGGATGGCTAGTGAAATCACTTTTCGCAGCTGTTCCTCAAAATGGGTAAACAATCAAATGGAGGTGAATGATCGGCCAATGAAAAAGTGGAGGTGACAGTGCAAACACGACCAAGGCTTTAATGGCTGAAGTACTACATTCATGGTGGTTATTTACCAGGGAATAGTTCATTTTTTAACGAGCTTAAACGCGAGTGGAAACATTTGCTCGGTGCGGGTTTATTTTTTAACGAGCTTGAACCTTGCGGTAACACTGCTCGATTAATCCAGTCGTATGATAAGAATGTCTCATATAAAAACGGCAATTTTTAGAGTTTTTCCCCACATCCTTTCTTTATGCAAGTTAGGAAATGACCAATCCTATGGGTTTAAAGGGTTAGAGGTCCTAAAAATTTTAAAAAATAAATAGTCGCTCTTTTCTTGCACTCCAAAAGTTTTGCATGCCCCAGGTATAAAACAGAGTTTCAAGGTTACCTCTACTTCTATCCGCAAAAACATTTGTTTTACCAAGAGAGGCCTACCTCTTATAGGTTACCCAAAGATTTTTCTATTCGCAGCGCAAATAAAACACTTCTTTGGCAATGTATACCGAAATAAACAAAGGTGAGTGGCGGCGCTCGCCAACTCACATAATTTTGACAAGAGAATCTTGTTCTAGAATAACCCCCTCTTCCAATCACGGACGGGGGTACAGACTAGTCATATTCTCTCGCAGAAACCTACCCTATACACGAAGTTTTTCTGCCAAAGCAGACCAGGGTGCATGCCCCATGGGTTTCAGTCATATCCCTCCGAATTACTCGCGTTCATCGGGAGGATGGACTGGAGATTGAGACATTTCTTGCGCGAAAAGACCATTTAGGGATGGTATATGACTATTTGCTATGTGTGATCCGGGAAATGAAAGTTGGTCCACGAGCTTGACCACTCTTCCTTCGTGCGGAAAACACATTACTCTAAAGAGTGCGGAGATAATTGCCTCCATGCAATAAATATAGTCTCGTCCAAGGAGTAGATTGTAATCCAGGGGTCCTTGAACTACCATTACGTTCATGCGAACTGTTTTCCTTCTCAATGTTATGGGCACATCGGGAAGGATCCCTAAAGGTCGATTGGTTCCTTTATCAAAGCCCGTCAAATTTCTCATCTCAGGCAAAAGCGATGGTGAACCAAGCGCTTTCCAAGCAGTTGAGGAAAGGATACTCATAGAAGCCCCCTCATCTATGATGGTACCAGCCATAACCATTCTATATATTTGAACGATGATTCAGAATGGTACACTTGATGGTAAACGGGGTCTGCCTAGTTGATTCCAATCGAAGGAGACAACTAGGTTGCTTGGAGGTGGGACCAAATAGACGGCCGGGTACGACTCTAATGAACTTCCTTCCTGCGGTAAAGGAACGGGTGAATTGCCCCCATGTTCGTTGGAGTCTGTGCTTATGAAAAGAATTTGGACGATGTCATCCTTGTTCTCTTCAGTGATTGTATCATCCGAAGATGAAACCTCTGAAGGCAAGACCGGGTCAACTGCCGCCTCGACCTTTTGACTTTCGTCTGGTATGGATCCAGATGGTTTATCTTCAATGATAGGTGCTTCAGCCAACCACCTTAGCGGGCTAGCTGGATTTTCAACTAGTGACGGACTCGGCAAGAGTTTTTTATATCCAGGAGGAAGTCGTAACGGTGAAACCGGACGATCATCCAAAACTCTTTTAGCTTCGTCTAAGAAGGGACAACGGTGGACGGCATGATCGCCTTCGCACAGTTTACAAGGAAATCTATATTTTCCTTTTTGTCCTTGGGCTTCACTTTCACTAGTCGACGGTGTGCTTTCAACATGATCATCAGAGGTTGACGACACCGGGTTGTGCAATCGAGGAGACCAGTCCCTTAATATTCGAGGGATGCAAGGACAATCTTTGTGAAAGTGGTCTCCTTTGCAAATGACACAAGTGCAGTGTGTGGATTTTCATTAGACGACACTCGTTTTACCCCATTTGCCTTTGGCTCCTTCTTCTTCTTCTTCTCTTTCTTCTTATTTTCCTTCTTCTCCTTAGGAACTTTATTTTTGGCTTTACCAGCCCCATCAAGCAAAGAGGAAGGAGGAGAGGAAGAATTAGAGGAAGTAGAAGGTTGGTGGGCAACTCTGGACTCGTCTAATTGCTGATTCGATTGTTCAGGAATAGTGGTGTTCTGAACGACAGAGGTTGAGAAGAGCCATACAGGCAAACCAATTGTCAGCCCTGGAAGTGACAATGTGGCCATATGGGGCGCACCAACATCTCTCCAAGAGGAGAAGGGACTAGGATTTCCTCCAAGGGGAATTCCTTGGTTGGTAGACTCCATTTTCTCAACCCAAGATCAACGTAGGAAAGGGTAATGAATATTCCGTTTAAAATAAATTTTTACACACTTTGACGCAACTTGTTTTTTCAGTTTTTCAGAGTCGAGAAAAAACAAAAGATGACTCTAGTCTCCTTCGATTTTTAATGAGCCTGAAGTGACAAGTGCTCAGATGGACCTTTTCCGTTAAGGAGTCTGAAAAGGAACGAAAGGGACTGCTCTGGAGGTCTAGATAGAGGGAGTACCAAACCAATCGCAAAACTGCAGAATAATTTTTACGGTACGACAGTCAATCTTCCCGAATGTTGTGTTTAGTGCATTGCGATCGATAAGGCGGCAGACACAGCTTCCTATGGATAAAGGATTTAAGCCTATAGGAGTCTCCCAAAATATACTTGACGGTACGTGGGAGCGCAAGTCCGTACTGTCACTTATCGTCTCAAAGTGGAGGAATCACCCAACCATCAGTGAGGACAACAGTTACCAGGCTTTATGACGCCGGAATACGTCTCTAGCCTAGACCTCTAAATGTTGTGCGTTAAGTTCCAAAGCGTTGTTAGATTCATTGAATTTATTTTAAGTTGATCTTGCTTATGAAGTTTGCCTTTTGGGTTCACCACGAGATGTAGATGTAATTCCTAAAATGCAATCTAAAGATGATAAACAAACTTTTATCTCTTTTCCGCAATGAAAATCCTAGCTACTAGGGGAAAAGAAAGACACAATCTTTTCACAAATAGCAAAGAGCACACTGTAAATGCACTTTCCTAAATCAAGCCAATCAGACTGCCTATATGCAAATGCACATGCATGTATTTGTTTTCCACTTTCTTAGTATTGATGCTAAAAAGAAAGTTGATGTACAAATCTGAATTTTCTTTCAAACGACAAACACAAACAAGCTTCTTTTCGAAATCAAAAGATAGAGATGATTACGACACTTTACGATTTTGAAATGAATACTCGTTTTGACACTAGAAAATCACAAATTCAAACCAAAGGCAATGGTAAAAGTATAATCGACCATCAACAGCAATTAAACTTTCTCCTATGATCAAAATCGACACTTGCGACAGATCTAAATCAAAGGACGACAGTACGACTATTCTACCTTTGCAATGGAAAACTGTAAACGACTCAACAAACACACAAAAACATCTACAGTTCTTTTGTACAAAGGAGGCGGAATAACAGTAAGGAAAAGGGGTTTTAAATAGTCATATACTGATCACAGGCTGCAAAATTCAGAGACAAAACTGGAAAGAATGAAGCATAAGAACCTCAGCTGCACAGGGCTAGGCTGATCAGCGCACCTGTAACACAGAGAAATTGCATTGCAGCACAGGTTGCCCTTTCGGGAAGTGCGTTGAAATGCAGGATCTCTTCACAGTACCTGCGCTGGGCCAGAAACGAGAATCTGTCCGGGTTTTGGGTCACAGTTTGCAGTTTAGTCTTTGGTTTTTGGTCGAGTAAAAGCAATCAGTAATGCACAATCAGGGGTAGATCTAAGGAGGGTCTAAGAGCTATCACAAGGGCAATCAAATAGTCTGTGAATCAACTGTTCAAATCATAAACAAATCCAATGAATGGATTGAAGTAGAAGATGTCTACTTTGCATTTGTTATGGCAAATGAAGTTCGAATGCTACTTATAAGTTTATGAAACAAACAACAAAGAGATACACAAACAAACTAATTAGACAATCGTCCCCAGCGGAGTCACCATTTTGTTACCGGGAAAAGTGTCTATTTAGAACTGCTCTATCCCACTAAGGTGTGACAGCTGCCTTAGAAACAAACAGAGAAAAACTACTTTTGCATTTCCTTTATGAACTATGGATAGAGAGGAATAGAAAGAACCGACCTGTGTCTTGCGCTAATCCTTTGATCCAATTCCTATCTTCTTTGACAGCTTCCAGCTACCTGCTCCCTTACTTGCCCAGCTTCACCAAGTACCTGTAAGATCACAGAAGAAGAACACTATACAAAGACATGGATCTATATTCATAAATAACTTAGGATCAGATTTAAGTTAACCATACAAATGTAACAAGCATCAATGATACAAAAGCATGGAGGAAAGACTCAAATAGTTTTTATTGATAAACAAGAAGATCCAGGAGGAGTTACAACTGATGATTCCTGACCCAACATCAACCTCCCAGCAAAGAAGCCCCTCTTCACCTCCAACAAAGCATAGATCACCCAATTCTCTGATGTTTGTCTCAAAACCAACAACAATTCCTTACAATGTACAAAATTCCAGCCTCTGGATCTCTGGGATGAGGGATCCATATATAGATGTGTGTAAGGAGGATGAGTCAGCTTGTGATTTGATTAGTGTCTTCTCTCTGTCAGTTCTTGCTTCCACTTGGAGACTGAAGGCCTCTTACTCATCCTTGGTCGAATTCAGTGAGGCAAGTGTCATAGGAGAAGATTCTGGAAGCTTCCATTGTCTCTCCACCTCGCGGAATGACACTGCCATTTGTCATTTCTCGCCCAACGCACCCTCATAGTGCATTTAGGTGCGTTGCAACGCACCGAGCCAGTGGATTTAGGTGCTATGCAACGCACTTAGCTAGTGGAGCAGCTGAAATGATCCTGTTTTGACTTATTCTGAGCAGTTTCTGGTGGAGAACATCTGGGAGAAGATGTAATTTGTTGACCTTGTTCCTTTAGGGGTTAGAAAAACACTTTTAGGGACTTAGGAGCCCTTGGTTTATGGACATTTCATGCTTGGAGTTGTAAGGCACAAAAATGTCTATAACACTATCGATCGCAATGCACTGAACACAACATTTGGGAAGATTGACTGCCGTACCGTAAAAAGTATTCTACAGTTTTGCGATTGGTTTGGTAATCCCTCTACCTAGATTTCCAGAGCAGTCCCTTTCGTTCCTTTTCAGACTCGTTAACGGAAAAGGTCCATCTGAGCACTTGTCACTTCAGGCTCATTAAAAATCAAAGGCGACTAGAGTCATCTTTTGTTTTTTCTCGACTCTTAAAAATTGAAAAAACAAGTTGTGTCAAAGCGTCTAAAATTTATTTTAAATGGAATAATCATCACCCTTTCCTACATTGATCTTAGGTTGAGAAAATGGAATCCACCAACCAAGGAATTTCCCTTGGAGGAAATCCTAGTCCCTTCTCCTCTTGGGGAGATGTTGGTGCACCCCATATGGCCACATTGTCACTTCCAAGACTGACAATCGGTTTGCCCGTATGGCTCTTCTCAACCTCTGTCGTTTAGAACACCGCAATTCCTGAACAATCGAGTCAGCAACTAGACGAATCCAGAGTTACCCACCAACCTTCTACTTCCTCCAATTCTTCCTCTCCTCCTTCCTCTTCGCTTGATGGGGTTGGTAAAGCCAAAAATCAAGTACCTGAGAAGAAGAAGGAAAAGAAGAAGAAAGAGAAGAAGAAGTAGGAGCCAAAAGCGAAAGGGGGCAACCCAGCATCGTCTAGCGAAAATCCACACACTGCACCGACCAGGCCTAAATCGCCATGTGTCATTTGCAAAGGAGACCACTATCATAGAGATTGTCCCTGTATCCCTCGGATCTTAAGGGACTGGCCTCCTGATTTGCACAACCCGGTGTCGTCAACCTCTGATGATCATGTTGAAAACACACCCTCGACTAGTGAAAGTGAAGCCCCAGGACAAAAAGGAAAATATAGATTTCCTTGTAAACTGTGTGAAGGCGATCATGCCGTCCACCGTTGTCCCTTCTTAGACGAGGCTAAAAGAGTTTTGGATGATCGTCCAGTTTCACCGTTATGACTTCCTCCTGGATATAAAAAACTCTTGCCAAGTCCATCACTAGTTGAAAATCCGGCTGACCCGCTCAGGTGGTCGGCCGTAGCATCTATCATTGAAGAAAAAACATCTGAACCCATACCAGATGAAAGTCAAAAGGTCGAGGCGGCAGTTGACCCGGTCTTGCCTTCAGAGGTTCCACCTTCAGATGATATAGTCATCGAAGAGAACAAGGATGACACCATCCAAATTCTTTTCATAAGCACAGACTCCGATGAACAGGGGGTCAATTTACCCATTCCTTTACCGCAGGAAGGAATTTCGTCAGAGTCGTACCTGGCCATCTATTCGGTCCCACCTCCAACCAACCTAGTTGTTTCCTTCGACTGGAATCAACTAGGCAGACCCCGCTTACCGGCTAGTGTAACATTCCGAATCATTGCTCAAATATATAGAATGGTTATGGCCGGTACCATCATAGATGAAGGGGATTCTGTGAGTATCCTTTCCTCAACTACTTGGAAAGTGCTTGGTTCGCCATCGCTTTTGCCTGAGATGAGAAATCTAACAGGATTTGACAAAGGAACTAGTCAACCGTTAGGGATCCTTCCCAATGTGCTCATAACATTGAGAGGGAAAACCATTCACATGAACGTAATGGTAGTTCAAGGACCCTTGGATTATAACCTACTCCTTGGACGAGACTATATTTATTGCATGGGAGCCATTGTCTCATCACTCTTTAGAGTAATGTGTTTTCCACATGAAAGAAGAATGGTCAAGCTCGTAGACCAGATTTCATTTCCCGGATCACACAGAGCAAATAGTCATATGCCATCCCTGAATGGTCTTTTCACACAAGGAATGTCTCATCAATCTGTAGTCCGTCCACCTGATGAGCGCGAGTAATTCGGGGCACATGACTGAAACCCAGGGGGCATGCACCTTGGTCTGCTTCGGTAGGAAAACTTCGGGTATAGGGTAGGTTTCCGCGAGAGATATATGACTGTACTGTACTCCCATCCGTGATTGGAAGAGGGGGTTAGACTGGAATAAGATTCTCTCGTCAAAGTTATGTGAGTGGATTGTCTCACCTTTGTCTATTTCGGTAGACATTGCCGAAGAAGTGTTTTGTTTGCGCTGTGAATAGAAAAATCTTTGGTAACCTGAAAGAGGTAGAACTTTCCTGATAAAACAAATGTTTTGTTGGAGATTTGAAAGATGACTTTGAAACTCTGTTTTATACCTAGGGGCATGCAAACCTTTTGGCGTGCAAGCGAAGAGCGACTATTTATTTTTTTAAAATTGTAGGTCCTCTAACCCTTTAAACTCGTAGGATTGGTCGTTTCCTAACTTGCATAAAGAAAGGATGTGGGCCAAAACTCTAAAAATTGCTGTTTTTAAATGGGACATTCTTATTATACGACTGGATTAATCGAGCAGTTTTAGCACATAGTTCAAGATCGTTAAAAAATAAACATACGTCATGAGCAAATGTTTCTCCCCGCGTTTAAGCTCATTAAAAAATGAACTATTTCTCAGTAAATAACCATCGTGAATGTAGTACTTCAGCCTTTAAATCCTTGGTCGTGTTCTCATCATCACCTCCACTCTGTATTGGCCGATCATTCACCTCCATTTGATTGTTTACCCCTTTTGATGAACAGCTACGAAGAGTGATCCCACTAGCCATCCTTGTAACACTGCCATGATTGGAAAATTCCAAACCTTACCTAGAATCAGCTGCTACCCAATTTTATCACTCGTTCCTCAAAAGATGAGTCTCCTTTAAGCTCTTTTCAACTAACTCATAAAATATGAAAAGATTACCGAGCCATTGGCCTCTCCAGCTTGTTAAAGGGACTGGAAGTGTTATCCCTCCTTTAGATTTTAATCTTTTTGGACCTGAGGGATTATTACACAAAAAGATCGAGCACTTGTTTTGTTCGGCTCGTTAAAAGTATCGAAAATTCATCCCTTCTATATTGTTTTATACTTTTTCGGACTTAAGGGATTACATGACGAAAAAGGAATTTTGGAGTTTCCTTTATGTCCCTTTTCAGACTCTCTAAAATTGAAAAGGACCGAGTTATCTTTGTTGTTAAACTCGTTAAAACTTAATAGCGACAAACTTGTCCATAGCGGACAAGAACGAGTTTCACTATCGCTAGGCTCGTTAAAACATAGCGATGGGTTTGCCCGAAGGGAAAATTATAGAACAAGCATATGTTATCCTCCTCAAGCTTGACAAAAATAAAGAGGTACTGGTCAGCAATGACTGGGGAAAAATTGGGAAGAAAACTTGAAGAAACTTTGTTAGTAGCAAGTCGCTCTTGAACATGACACTTTCGCTCTGCATCCAAGTCGGGTTCGGTTGTTTCATTCACCGATCACATCGCCATGGTCCCATCACACCATCCACATTTGGGGTTAACGCTACCAATTCATCACGTCAGTGTCGCTGATATGTTCAAGAGAAGTCATTCAGAGAATTCACCTGTGTCTCACTCGCTACAGTACATTTACACTCCATTCTTTCATGACCGCCACCCTGAACCTTATGTCATCAGATCATTTTCACCTCCATTAAAATCATTTGCTCCGTTCCGTGTCATTGCTGTGGGATTCATTAAGGCCCTCCTGTGATGGATCACTTCTTGTCGACATCAGCTCATCATTCAAGAAGTTGATCTAGGAACACCCCGTTCAGTACTTTGAAGCTTGCATGCCTCAATGGCAAATTTCTCACTTCCGGCGACAGGTTTACATCAATGGCCTTCGACCGAAAGATTTTGCGTGGTGTTCGACGCCAAGTATTTTATTCACACCACGTGAATTGTACTGCAGTACCTTGAGGGCATTATCATTATCGGTGATTCCTCTCTTGCCTGTTAACAACTTACATCATTGGCTGGTAATCAGGCGATGTCTTTCCATGTTCGACTCCAGAACATCTCTTACATGGATAGAATTGTACTTCGAGTGAAGATCGAACGAGATTGAGGACCCTGGATCTAGTTTTATCCATCCGGGTTGCGATATATATTCAGGGAAATAAAGACATCAAATGTACATTATTGCTACACAGATAATCATCCAATCAAAGGGATGATGACTCTACCAGAATCATCAGTCTACACTCAAATGATTGTCTGTCCTATGTACATGAAAATGAATTTATAAAGCTGAGCATGGGAATTCCCGCCTCAGCGAGATCATGAAAATATTATGAAGATAATATATTGTATTGTATCTTATTACAGGTCTCCTCCCAACTTGAAAGAACTTCGGATCCTCATAATAAAGCATTTCACCCGACATCAAAAGATTAACGACCTTATGCTTTAGGGGGCAACTATTATAGACATTTTTGGGCACTGCAACCCCAAGCATGAAATGTCCATAAACCAAGGGCTCCTAACTCCCTAAAAGTGTTGTTATAACCCCTAAAGGAACAAGGTCAACTGATTACAGCTTCTCCTAGAAGTTCTCCCTGAAAAACTGCTCAAAACTGGTCAAAACATTATCATTTCAGCTGCTCCATAGGCAAAGTGTGTTGCATCTCACCTAAGTACACTCTGTGGGTGCATTGCATTTCAAAATGCCCTTCTATGGGGTGCGATGGGTGAGAAGTGACAAATGGCAGTGTCAATCCGTGAGGTGGAGAGGCATGGAATCTTCCAGAAACTTCTCCTGTGACACTTGCCTCTCTGAATTCGACAAAGGATGAGTAAGAGATCATCAATCTCCAAGTGGAAGCAAGAACTATTAGAGGGAAGACACTAATAAAATCACAAGCTGACTCATCTCCCTTACATATATCTATATATGGATCCCTCATCCCAGAGATCCAGAGGTTGGAATTTTGCATCTTGTAAGGAATTGTTGTTGGTTTCTTGAGACAACATCATAGTGTTGGGTGATCTAAGCTTTGTATGAGGTGAACAAGGGCTTACTTGCTGAGAGGATGATGCTGGGTCAGAACAACTGGTTGTAACTCCCTTGGCTCTTTCTTGGTTATCAATAAAAACTATTAAAGTTTTCCTCCATACTCTTGTGTCATTTATGTTTTATTTTGCATGGTCAATTTACATCTGATCCTAGATTATTTATGATTATAGATCCATGTTCTTGTATAGTGTTGTGCTACTGTGATCCTACAGGTACTCTGTGAAGTTGGGCGTACAAAGGAGCAAGTAGCGAAAGACTATCAAGAGAGAGAGGAATTGAACTAGGAGATTAGCGCAAGACAGAGGTTGGTCTTCTTTGTTCTTCTCTCATCTATATTTCATAAAGGAAAAACGAAAGTAGCTTTACTTTTTTTGTTTCTATGGTAGCTACCACACCTTAGTGGGATAAGCAGTTTTGTGTAGACACTTTTCCTTGTAACAATATACTTTAGACATGCTTCCCAGTCTACAAACCTGGATTGACAAGTAAAACACATGTGCTAGTTTACTTAGTAAATTGACCTTACTCTTTTAGCACCATTTCTAGGGAAGCATATTCAGAATTAATCAAAATAGGAATCTTTAAACAAAAACATTAAAAACATAAGAAACAAAAACATAAAAAGTAAATACGATTTTTCATTATGGTCATTTATGCCTAGACAAAGAGATGAAAAATGTAGATGCACAAAACAAGACCTTCCAATTACTAAACCATTGGTAGAAGCATGACTACTTTCATTTGAATTAACTACACCAATTGGTGGAAAACCAACTTTGGAAGAGTTAGAGGAAAAGCAACGTTTAGGACAAAGGTTAGCTCTTGTTAAAATACAAACTTTGTTAGCTTATGAAGTGAAGAGAAAACAAAAACACATAGGAACATCTTCCATTGCAAAAAAAGGAGAGACAAGAAAACCAATTGATCAACCTATTCTTGAACAAATAGATCAACCTATCTTTGAACAAATAAAACAAGTTGAATCTCAAGCTTTTATTGAAACATTTGGAACTGCTGAAAAAAATATGGCGGAAGAAGGGAAAGGATCTAACACCCTCACTCCATAACAAAGGTTACAATATCAAAAGCAACAAAAGGAATGGAAAAGAAGAAGATAAGAAGTGGCAAGAAGAGAAGTAGAAAGGAAAAGAGAAGAGTATGCCAAAAGTGAATATTATCATAAGAGAAGACAAGATGTAGAGATAGAAAATGATGAAGAAGGTACTTTTGGATTTCCAATTGTAGATACTAGAGAAATTTTAGGAGAAGAGGTAAAAATGAAGAATATTCGACCTGAAGTTTTACCAAATTTCTATGAAATGTCTTCTGAAGATCCTGATTCATTCATGTTTGAATTTTCTATATTATGTAGAACTTATGGTTATATTGATGATACACATAAGCTTCGTCTTTTTCGTGCTACTCTTAAAGAAACTACATTAAAATGGTTTATGGGATTACGAGAACACTATTACTTCCTGGGAAGAAATTATGAAAAAATTTCTTAACAAACATCAAGCCTATTGTAGACCTAGAGATTCAAAAGAAGATATTTTTAGAACGTCTCAACAAAAAGATGAGAGTTTGGAAGAATATTTAGAACAATTTCTTTACAACCTGCAAAAATCCAAACAACATTCTCTAAATCCTGATACCATTCGAACAAATTTTCTCAAAGGAATACGAGATGCATATATTGATATTCTCAATGTGATAGGTAAATGAGATATTTCATACTTACCATTTGATGAAATTGTTGAATTATGTCAAAATTACTTTAGAGGTAGAGCCAAAATAGGAAAAATAGATATAACTTCTAGAGCTTCTAAATTAGCAACAACAGGATTGACAAGAGCAGAAATAGGGAGTTTGTTAGAAAACTTTAAAACAGATCTTTTTAACACCTTAGGAACACAAGTTGATTTATTAAAAGTAAAGAATAAACAACAATAATAAGAACAAACAATGCGAATCTTTTGTTCTAAGTGTAGGAGGAAGCATCTTCTACGAGAATTTCCTTTGGATAATATACATGTTTGTGGAATTTGTACAAAAAATCATGTTACAGATGATTGTCCAAAATTAAAATAGCTGCAAGATGGTAAATTATAAGAAACTCAAGGATTTTATTATATGGCACCAAGAAGAGCTTGGAAACCACATTTTTGAGGTACATCTCAAGAGTTCCCCAACAAATTCCCCAGAATTTTTAATATCAAAATTCATGGAATACTCCTATGCCATGGCGGGTTTGTCCTCCTCAGCAAAACCAAAACCAACCTTCACAAAATTGGAGAGGATATGCTTATGGATCCCAATCTCCCTAACAATTTTATCCTCAACAATATAAATCTTATCCCCAATAGTCATATCAACAACCATATCCTCAATAATCATTTCCATATCGGCAATTCCAGCAATCCCCTCAATCAAATCCACTCACACAATAATCAATGCCTGCACTAACTCAATCTCAATAGCTTTAGTTTCCTTCTAACCAACCACTACCCATACCAACTCAATTACTAGATCAGCTAGTAGGAAATCTGAGTAACAGAGTGGAGAGGCCAACCTATAATGTGAAAGAAACAACATTATTTCCTACATAATATATTCTCCCTATTCAAGATATTCACTTGAGGCGAGGAAAAGTTCTACAAAAATATTCTCCACCAATCATAGAATAAAAAATTGAAGAAGAAGAAAAATATCAAAAGTCTAATCCAAGGAATCAAATTCAGAAAAGAAAAACTATAATGACTCAATCAACACCTTTCCCAGAAAGGTTAGTTGATCATAAATATTCAATTTCTCTTCCTGAATTTGATATCATAGATGAATTAAAGAATTCTTATGTCAAAATTCCTTTGTTGCAAGCTATAAAAGATATTCCAATTTATGCAAAAACAATAAAGGAATTATGTATTTAGAAAATTGGCAGAAATAAAAAAGATCCACCCACAATCTAAGTCATTGGCAAACTAGCTAGTCTCATGTCTGCAAAAACAACAATTGAAAAACACATTGATCTAAGGATACCTATGTATACCATTTAAATCAATAATTTTTCAGTTCCTAAAACTTTAATTGATCTATGATATGCTATAAATGTCATGACAATAGAAACTATGAAGTATTTAAAACTACCAAATATCCGATCTACTACTACAATTTTAAAACTAGCAGATAGATATAAAGTTGTACCAGAAGGAGTACATGAAGACATCATTATTTATTGGATTCATGGGAATATCCTGTAGACTTTCTAATCTTGCAACCAAAAACTAATCTAGGAGGCCATCCTTTAATTATTAGAAGTCCATGGTTACCCACAACAGCTGCCTTAATTGGATGCAGATCAGGAAGCATGATCATAGCACATGGAGATGAATGGAAACATACCACACTCTACCCTCCTGCTTAATAACCTTCTTTACTATTGTTATCACTTAGAATTTAAAAAAAAATAAAAATCTATGCATATAGTTGTTTGTCCTAGTCCAAGTACAAAGGTCTGTGTCAAGTTGATTTCATCTTATATGTCTTTCTTAGGATTTGAGTGTTAAAGTTCTTAACTTAAACCATACTCGACTCCCATTGGTTCTAATTCATCCATCATTGTTCCATAGTCATGTCTTATCCATGCCCGAGTCATCGTGTCTTTTAGTGATTTCGCAGCATAAATCCCATTGGCCAGTTTCGCAGCGCAATTATGGTTTAGCGATTTCGCAGCGCGTAATGATTAGGCCGTTTCGCAGCGCATTATTAGAATTTCAAACTAACAGCGCTGCGAAATCATGGATTCGTGCTTTTTGCAGCGAATCTTTCCTGAGAGGTCAAGTCTGTTATCCGAGTCATCAGTTGTGTCCACTCATGTCAGTTTTTGTACCTCTCGTATCATGTTTGAACACTCATTTGCCACTATCCCACTACTAGTTCTGTCAACATGCACAGAAATATCATTCTTAAGGGATTTTACCGTGCATGTACTTAATGATAGTCGTAAATGCTGCATGAGTGACAAAGAATTTGGATTTCAAGCGAGGCTGTTTTCAAGCGAGCCTGATTTCAAGCGAGGCTGAATTAAAAAGAACTGAACTACCATTGCAACTGAAGCTGTTAGACTCTGTGTGTGTGAAGATTTTGAAAGGAAAATGGAGAGGAAAGAACACAGATCCGGTAAATGCCAGAGGACTGAACCTGAGGGCTTGGATATAGCGTTGAGGGATGAAGGTGTGAAGAAAGCGTTCAAAGATGCCGGCTGCTGGAACTTTTGCAAGAAGCTACAAGGAGGACATGCGCAGGTAACCAAAGAATTTGCGCTTAATTTCACTGGGTTAAATTCAAAGATTGCTATGCTAGAGGTCCAAGTTTCTCCAGAAGCCATAGCTGCTGTGACAGAGATCCCAAGAGGGCGGGAAGAATGGTTTAAAAATTTTAAATTTGATATGAACCCTTGTAAAGAGTTTCTGAAGGAGGCATATGTAAACGAAGACTTAACAAAAGCAGTGCCCAGAAATTATGTAAAGGAGCATTATGCTCTTCTTCTCACCTGCATTCAAAAATACTTGACCTGTGAAGGTAGATACAATAAGGTCTATTCTTACCATTTCAAACTGCTCTTGCATTTCACGGGAAAAATCTCCATAGACATCCCTTTCTATTTGTTTCGCAGTCTGAGTAAAATGTGTGATAAAGTGCAGCTAAGGAAAGAGGACTGTGAAACTTCTTTGTTTCATCATGGGTTGATTAAGTTGCTAGTTTTAGATGGTCTCCAGAAGATAGGCAGAGACTGGAATTCGTTTATTTTCATGGCTGGTTTCCAAAGCAAGACTGGCCTTACTCCACAACCAGTCAAAGAATTCACAATAGCTGAGCTCCAGAAAGAAGCAAGAGCTAAAAAGCAAACCAAAACACAGCTAAACAAACCAGTGAAGCCACTAATCATTCAGGATCAACCTCAGCAATCAACAAAGGGAAAAACTCATGATAAGAAGACTGTTCCTGAAACAAGTAGAGCTGAAGCAGTTTCAAGAGTAAGGACAAGAAGCCAGATAAACAAAGAAAAGGGCAAAGCCATAGCTGTGGAAGAAAGCCCAACATCCAAGGCAAGCTTGAATGATTTATTACAGGCCATTGAACTCGAGCAGTTTGAACCAGTTCATATTGATTTGACACAGTCATCACCAGAAACTGCCAAGAAGTCTAAAGCCTCAAAAAAGCTCAAGTTCGATGAGCCAGGTGAGGAATTCATTGTAAAACCCAGAAGACCTATTACAAGGAAGCAAGTAAAAGAAGCACTGTCAAAGATAGAGGCAATCGAGAGAGTTAGGCAAAATAATGCAAGCAGAACAATCATCACATCTCAAGAAGATAGTATAGCAGTCATGAAGAGCCAATTAGAAGCAGCCCAATATGAGATTGCCAGGTTGAAGCAAGCAGTTAGAAAACATGCAGATGTGTATACAAAATATCGTAAAGCTCTGTGGGGTGAGACTAAAATTTTTCAAGACCAGATGAATTCAGTAGTTGATGGCCATGCACAATTTCACACATGGACAGTGCCAGCCATCAAAGAGGCCCAGTTCGTTAGAAAAATAAATATGCAATTAAGGGCTGAGAATAAAGTTCTGAAGAAGAAGATTGAAGACCTAAAGGTACAGCTGTACCAATTATCTGCTAATTGAATTTTCTCTTCAAGAGAGGTTTTGTTCCAAATTTTTGTCAAATCTGCTTAATCTTATTGTTTTAAAGACATATAAATCCCTGCTATACATATGTAAACTCAGAGGAAGTTTTGGCAATCAAATATTTCGGTGATAAAGGTATCGGGTAAAGGCATGCTGTTTTAAATAATTCAGCAGTTTCGTAGCGCGCTACGAAACTGCTGAAGGTGATGATTTTAGCACAGAACAGGCAGTTTTGTATTTTGAGCGAAAATTTTGAAAAGGAAAAGCCAAAGGGGTATACAAGATATCAGCGGGAACGACAATAGCCAATCAGAACAATACAGGTGGAGGATTTAAAAAGGTGAAATATTTCAACCCATTTTCAAAGTTCTGTGATATCCCCGTTGTCACCGTTCAAGAGGTAGCAAATCTTTTGCATACAAAGACCTTTTGCTTGCACACATGTCAATCGATGCAGCTCACAACACATCCAGAACGTGGCAGGGTTCCATATTATGGGTTATTAAAGGCTAGAGACATGCTTGGTACATTCGAGCATTTTGAGGGAAGATGGAGCCGAAAGGTAAGGGGAATCTCCTAATACTTCTGAGCAGTTGAAAGGTTCAGCGTTCAAGATCACTATGGAGTATTAAACATCCAGCTCAGCCAAGTCGAAAGAGGACCAGGTGTCAGAGAATAAGAAGAAGACATTATGCATGCGAAATGGAGTTAGAGTTACAGTTAGTTTAGAACTCTTAAACACTACAGTCAGTTCCTTATTGTAATTATTAGTTAGTTTAATAGCTAATAGGTGTCATTAGAGGCAGTTCTCGAGTTCCCCTCATGCTGGAGGAGGAAGCTCGAAGTAGTTAGAATAAGGATTCTATATATAGCTGGAACATCTATGTAAT
Organism: Pinus tabuliformis; assembly: GCA_031772625.1. Taxonomy (NCBI): domain Eukaryota; kingdom Viridiplantae; phylum Streptophyta; class Pinopsida; order Pinales; family Pinaceae; genus Pinus; species Pinus tabuliformis. The sequence goes on along the minus strand of CM062804.1, from coordinate 1,539,370,712 downwards.
GAAGGTTGGAGATTTTATAAAGACAGAGTACTGTTTTGGCTTATGTAGAAAGACAGAGTTAAGTAATATAATAAAACTGCTTTTCTTCTCAGGATTCATAAAGTGTTTCTATGTTCAAGATGTATGGTTTTGCTTTATCCCTGATCTATTTTACAGTTGCATAAATGTGTAATCACTCAGAATTCACTTATGCTGCTCTGATTTCCTGTACACATTCATGAACTGTGGTTTTATAAGAGTTGTGTTTTGAACATTTAAATGCCACATGCCCTGACTTCCATGTAAAGGCAGCATCATTATTTACTGAGTTGTTGTTGACTCCATAGGCCCAATGGAAACTTGTTTAATGTTTTTCCAGCCTTCATATTTGTCACTGTTATTTCACAAGAGTTAGCTCTCTTACTTTTTAATCAAAATCAATAACCTTTTGAGAGAGCCCTCTCAGGCTAAGGAGGCTAAACCTTAGTCAAAAGATTGGTTTGAAATAGTTACACTGAGATAGTCTGATCAACAGCCTATCAGGGTCCTATTTTGGTGATAACAACTATCATGGCCTAATGATCAACAGGAAGAAACTCTACTTGTTTTAAGAATTAGTCAAACCTTTAATTTTAGAGAAGAAGAAGAAAATGACGATTTAATAGATATTTTTATCTCCAAACCTGATATTTCTAAGAAACTATGAACAACACAATATGAAGCTGAAAATCATCTTCTAAATCAAATTTTTTTTTTCTGGAAAATTGTATTATTCAATAATTACAAAATTTATTTGAAAGCATTTTTTGTCAACTCAATTACCAATTCTCAAATAAAAATAATTGAAATCCATCCTGGAAAGAATTTAAATATTGGTAATAATATAGAATCATTACAAGAACAACATGTAATTGCATTATTACAGAATTATTTAAAATCTTTTTGTTGAGGGACAAAGTCCCCTAAGGTTTTGGCTCACCACCCTAGTAGAGCGGGGGTTATCTACAACAAAAAACAAGCATTCCACATAGCCATGATACTTAAATAAGTGAACTACGTGAATAGAGGTGCACCTAGGGGTGCTTCCTTTGGGTAGATCTAGCTAGGGTTCAAACCCTCTTGGAGTTCCTCTCGATCCTTGAACCTGCAAAACAGCCAATTCAAAGAAGCATAGCAATATATGGAACAAGTATCATATAGAAATCAACTTCATAACATATTGAAAGATGGTTAGTTATACAATTGAAACAATTATTCATGTGTAAACCATAACAATAACATCATACACATAAAGAAGATTGATTTCGGGAAAAAGACAAATGTTTCTTTATTGTAGATAAATAAAACAAAGAAAGGAATGATATCACCTGAATCTTCCTCTTGCTGCCTTCAAGCGGAACCATCCTCTGGATCCGTCCAATCCCAAGTCTTCAAAAGGCTCCTTCCATGACTCACACAAAGATATCTCAACTAGTGAAATGGCATCATAACTCAAGGAAACAAGGGTTTCCTATAGTGGGGAAAGTGTTGGAAGCACAAGGATCTTTAGACTTGATCAGGGATAATCTCAGCAGAGTAATTTTCTCTCTTTTCTCTCCTCTCTTAGGCCTTCCCATTGAAGACCTTTTATACTTATCCCAAAGTAGTTTTTTAGTTGGGAATTCATTGAGAACAGTTGGGCCACAAGCACTAATAGGTAATCAATAGGTAAAACCTGTGATCTCCACTTGAAATTAAGGAGATTTAATTTTTTTAAGTGTTTTAAGACATATACATAGGTTGGGTATACACTGACCTGTATACACCCGCATTTAACTCAAGGAAATTTCGTGTACAGAGAGTAAAACACTGTTTTTTAAGTATTTGGACTAGGTCTAGAAGGAGGGGTTGCCCTAGGCCATAAATGCAGCATCACAAATATCAAGGGTGAGATTTGGAGCTATAAGCATTTTGCCTAAGATTATACAGACATGGAAGGAATCCATCCAAAAACATGTATCCATCACATTTACACAGATGAAACAATCAAATCAGTAAGACAACCACAAAGAAGAATGAATCCAATGATGAAGAAGCTTGTGAAAGAGGAGTTAAAAAAAGTATTACAGGTAGGATTTATCCATCCTATCTATGATAATGAATGGGTTTCTCCCTTAGTTATGGTGCCAAATAAAAATGGCAAATGGAGAATATGTGTAGACTATAGGTAACTGAAAAATGAAACATTGAAAGATCATTTCCCACTATGATTCATTGATCAAGTACTAGACTCATTAGAAGAGAAAAGGTTCTTTTCCTTTCTTGATGGATTTAGTGGATACAATTAGATCAAGATAACATTAGAAGATCAAGATAAAACTACATTTACTTATCCATGGAGAACATATGCTTATAATGTCTTACCTTTCAAACTATGCAATGGATGTGTTACATTTCAAAGAGCAGTATTATCTATCTTTGCAGATCTTATACATTAATGTGTTGAAGTTTACATCAATGATTTCACTATTTATGGAAGTACATTTGATGGTTGTTTAACAATCTTGAAAATTTTATAAAAATATGCATAGAGAGAAACTTATCCCTCAGTAATGAAAAATGTTTTATGATGTTAACTGAAGGGATAGTGTTGGAACACTACATTTCTTCTTTTGAAATTAAGGTAGACCCAACAAAGATACAAGCAGACATATTTCTTTGGATATGAAGGCTACTACAGAAGATTCATTGAAAACTTTAGAAAATTAGCACTACCCTTGTTCAAATTACTTGCAAAAGACATTGAGTTTCAATGGACTACAAATTGTCAAAATTCATTTGAAAAACTGAAAGCAAAATTGTCTATAGCACCCATTCTCAGAGGAACAAATTGGTCATTTCCATTCCACATATCTATTGATGCATCAAACACAGCTATAGTAGCATGTCTAGGAAAAAAATAAAATCAGTTCAACTATGTCATTTATTTTATAAGCAAAAACTTAACTCCGAAAGAATTAAACTATATAGTAACTGAAAAAGAAATGCTAGCTGTGGTGCATGAAGTCAATAAATTTAGGCAATACATAAGAGGCTATAAAGTATTTATTCATACCGATCATTCAACCATTAAATATTTTATAAAAAAACAATTACTAATGGAAGAATTACTAGATGGTTGTTACTAATGGAAGAATTCAATATCATTGTTCTAGGTTAACCAGGAAAAGATAATCAAGTGGTAGATTTTCTATCAAGACGTAATTCTGCTCACAATCTTATCCCTATTTAAGATAACTTTCCTAATGAGAATCTATCTACTGTAATGGCTAAAATGCCATTGTTTACAAATATAGCAAATTAATTATCATCTGTAATCTTACCATCACATTTCAATAGCAAGCAGAAAAGGAAAATAATTAAATAGAGTGCTAGATATACTTGGGTCAATAGTGACCTATTTTATACTAGTCTTGATATTTTGATAAGAAAATGTGTAAGAGAAGAAAAAATATTGATATTCTAAAATCATGTCATGATGAACCATGTGGTGGTCATTTTGCAGATAAATGGACAACATATAAGATGCTCAAACTTGGCTACTACTAGCCAAGAATTTTCAAAGACTCAAAGACCTATTGCAAGAGATGTGATAGATGTCAAAGAATTGGAAAACCTTTAGTATCATATGCGATTCTATTGAAACCACAAGTACTTATAAAACCATTTGAACAATAGGCTCTAGACTTTGTGGGACCTATTAATCGGCCTTTAAATGGAAAGAAGAACATCTTAGTATGTACAAACTATGTTACAAAATGTGTTGAAGAAAAAGTAGTGGCATGAGCAATAGAAGAAATAATGGTCTTTTTCCCCTTTGAAGAAATCTTTGTAAGATTTGAAGTTCCAAGAATCATTGTTACATACCAGGGAAAACAATTCACTTCTAGACTTGTTCGAGATCTTATAGAAAAATATAAAATCAGGCATAGAAAGTCTACTCCGTATCATCCACAAGCAAATGGACAAGTGGAATATACTAATAAGGTTCTGGAAAACATCATCACAAAGGCAGTACAAATGAACATAAAAGATTGGTCAAATAAATTAAATGATGCATTATGGACATACAAAATTGCATGGAAAAACACTACTAGATTCAGTCCATATCAACTGGTATATGGTAAAGAAGTTCTATTACCAATCAAATTTCAAATTCATACATTCAAACTTGTAACAGAATTGGGATGGACCTGTCCAAAGTTCAACAACAGTCTTATACAACTGAATGAACTAGATGAGATCAGACAATAGGATATTCATCATACATCACTAGTACAACAGAGAATCAAATGGCATGAAAGATTTTATCAAAGACAAAAAATTTCATAAGGGAGACTTGGCACTTCTTTTTTACTCCAAGCACAAATATTTCAAAGATAAGTTCACTACTCATTGGCTTGGGCCATATGAAATATAAGAAATCTTTGACAATGGAGTAGTCAAGATAAAAACAATTGATGATCCTTATTTAAATACTCCTCCAAAATTTAAATACTTGAGGACAAGTCATAGGATAAACAAGGGGGAATATTCATAATAAATCAACAAAACATTCAAGGGTTTAATATCAAGCAGTTGTACTACAAAAGGGACCTAAACAATATCAATATCATCTATAGAACAAAAGTATTTCAAATTAACATTAAAATGACTTGAGAAGCAACTACAAGCATCTATCTATAGTCCAATATTGATAAGAATTCATTTTGAAAAGGTTAAGTGTTGACAAAAGAGTTAAAGAATTGACAATGAACTATCAAGTAAAAGGAAAGTATTGTAAGTTTAAAGCATTCTTAAAGCCTTTGATTTTGAAATTTTTTTAAATATTGATAACCTAGTTTAAAATTTGAATATGCAATACTCCTGGCCATGTAAATTATACATTATCCTACATCAACCTACATATTCATTCATTTCATCACTTAAACATACATTCACATCTCATTACTCAACCATATCATTTCCAATTTTTGACCAATATTGTTGGCCACATCTCCTTTTGAAAAAAACTTGTTGCATCATGGAAAAATTGTTTATAGAACTAGAAGGATTAGTTTATGTATCCACAAAAAAAAACACGAAGTTAGTATCATTATTAAAATATAAAGAAAATTTGATTTGAAATGACCTAAAATTATGGTCATTTCAAAATCAAATACATAAATATATGATGAAAAATGACAAAAGTTACAATGATAAAAACATGAATATCCAACATGTACATAAGTATGATGGATAAGCAAACATAGTGCATGCAATAAGAAATCATAAGCTAAGGTCCTAGCGGTCATGAGTATTCAAAACACTAATATAAAAAATATGATGCAACCTTAGAGGACATAAAACAAGTGTAGAAGGAATGTACAAAGGATAACACATCATAAGTAAATGAACCATGATGCATTAACACAAGTGGCATCCAAAATAAAAAATGGACAAGACAGTTAATTAGTGAAACGGTCAAAAACATTTCAAAGGTATGTTCTCCATACTCTCCTTCATCATAATAGCCAAAATCAGCTTAGAGTCAGAGATAAATACTGTGCATTCACCCATAGCATAAGGAAGCCCTAATCAAAGGAAAAAAATGCAGAGAGTAAAGGTAAATGCGTAGAAGAGAAACCCTGTGTTGTGGAGAGATTGTGTGAAAGAGCATTATGGAGAAACAAGGAGAGAAGAACCTCGAGTAGTTGTCGAGCGATGAAAAGGTGTCTTTTTAACTCCTAATTATCTTCACATTAATTGTCAACCAAGGGACGACTTTTTATTTCAAGAGTGTACTCAGTCTGAGGCGCCTATTTACTCAAGAGTAATGTTTTGCAGTATAGTGCTTAAAATACAAAAGTAAATGAATGCATGAAATAAAATCTATTTGCAAAAAGAAACATAGAATGAAAAACTACAACAATTTATCAGTCGAGGGTACAGTGACAGTAACTCTTCCCTCTGTAAACTGATGCAATTAACAAGGGACTCAAAAGAAGGATCATCAAACTAGAAACTAGACAACATATGTCAATGTTTAATACAGTCTCAGACCTTCTGCACACCAAAGCAATGATGATTTTCGAATGACAAGAAATGGAACATCATCTACTTCTATAAATAGGATTGAACAACAAAAATCTATCCTACGTAAATGAATGCAGCAATAATTATAATCTTCAAGAATTAAGTAACAGCCTTTGAATTGAATAGCAAACAAAAATGGAATAGCAGATTATCAAAGATAGCGGATTAAATCTGAATGTACAGCAACCCAAATCAAGCACGCAACACACTTATCATTAAAAGGGACAACAATCTGAGCTTCGATACAATATGCATGAATCATGGCCATGAAATCACCGTAATTGTAACGGGAAAAAAATTGTTTCAGAACAACAATGATAATAGAACAACACTTTCGAATAAACAACAGTCACGATTTAAGAATAAATCATACAATAGTACCAATTCAAGAATATACAACGCAGTTAACTCGTAATCTGTAAGGAACAATGATTCTATATAATTTGCCAAAATAAACAATAATGTGATGCAGGGTTAGAATGGTAACATAACATTCCCATTGTAAGTAACGATAATATTCAATCAAGTATAATAGAGTCGATATGTGAAACAGTAAAGCACTTCAGATTACTGAGCAGAGTAAAAGAAAGAAATCAAACCATACATGAATTGTGAAGATATAATACAACAACAATTGTAAAGCTATAATATACAGTAGCAGCATAATCCACCAGAGGCTGGGCCCTTAGCCACTAGCGGATGCTGTTGGGCTACTTCATATAAGGCGAATGAACAGCAACTCCCAACTCATATATTAATCATCAAACTGTGAAATCATTACAACAGCAGAAGCTTTGAGAATTACAATGGCAATGAAACAATCTCATTTTATTACTATTCTATCCTATCTTATCATCGTTCTTGAATTTCCAATTCTGAATCCTCGATTCTCCATCATTTTTCCATCCCCATCTCTGATCTCTGTTTTCATTAAAATAGAGAGAAGTTACAATAAAGATAATTACAACATGATTTCTATTACAAAATTGGATTGTTTCTAACCAATTGATCAACAAAAAAATATAGTTCCATCTATCTTTCAACAAGAGCAAGGCGAATTTGGCTTTACAGCTGAGATTTGGAAAATGGTCACACAGTAAATCTGAGACAATCATGCTCAAAGAACCCTGCGTTTCTCTCAATACACGTCGAATTTGGGAAAACTGGTATTCAACAAAGTTAATTTGGTCCATTCTAGATAAAATCCATGTTCCGGATTTTCTAGATTCTTTTTCATTTTCCCAGAATCTCAACCGCAAAACTGTCACTTCTTATTCCAGCGAATTTCTGAGTTGGAATATTTAATGATCAGATCTTCAATCTGGAAATTGCATTGGAGGCTAAAAATGGTGAATAATGTTACAACCAATTTATTAAAAATAGCATTGATAAAATCATGTATAATCATCAATTTATTAGAAATAGAGGAGAATAAATAATATTTTTACATAAGAGCATAAATCATTGTAAAATAGAATTATATGATAAATTATGATAAATGACGTGATGAAGAATGGTAGAAATGGGTGGAATATCAAAAGTGATAATAATAATGGCATATTAACGGCCCAACATACTCCCACACACAATATGTTGCATGTCCTCATGCAACAAAAACTGAATATATTGCATGTCTTCATGCAACCCAAAGACAAAACCCATGTGTTAACCAAGCAATAAAAATTTGTTCATCCCAACTCATGAAATGGATAGAACAAGTGAATGCTTCCTTAATTAATGAATATTCAACTTTGGCAATCTTGATGAAGGCATAACAATTATTACATTGACGTTCAAGTTATGTGCATATGAAGTTGCAGCAAAATATGATATAAGTAACAGCAACCTTCATTAACCATTTTCCCAAAAACTACAAACAAGATTTTGTTGAAATGTTGCAAGTAAATTTATAATATATGAATGCATTTATAATCCAAAAACCAGATTGTTATGATGCACGGACCATAAGATATAAACAAAATGGCTGTAGATGAGAGTGCATGATTTCCTAAATTTTATGAACCAATTTAACATGAAATTATCTGGGTGTGTGTATTTTAGTAATACGTCTGTGTTTTCCAGAAATCACAAGAATTGAGTTCATAGTTTTAAAAATATTATGGAAATCAATCTCTGCACTGTGTAAAAATAAAATTGTATGCCTTAAATGAGAAAGAAAGTAGAAAACATCCATCATTCGTAGCAATTCCTCCCCCTTTCTAAAGAATTAGCATGCCCTCATGCAATGCTAGAAAAGAAAATTGAGGTGGTTGCTACCATCTGTTGAATTTTATGCTTGGTGTAAAACAACATGGAATAAGGGAGCTGTTGAGAATAAATAAGAATAGCAATGGATGATAAAGATTATGAATAACATGGTCATAAGAAAGAAATGAAGGAAAGCAACACTACCCCAAACTGAAAGATGATATGTCGCTGAAAAAAAGGGAAGTGGTAAAGATGTGGAAAGAAGGATGATAAATAATGCTCAAAATGGATTTTCATTAAATTCTCCTAAATTCGTAATAAATCATAAAATTATGCTATTTTACCTCAAGTTTTACCTCCAGAATGACATATATGGACTGAAATTTGTTGAAGCTGATGTAGATAGAGTTGGTGCTGAAATTGATGCAAAAGGTGGAATTCAGGCAAGCACATCATGCCTGAAGAATTGTTCACATTCACGAGTTGCTCGAGCCTCTTCTGTTAGTTGTAATAGTGTGGTCATGCTACGAATGGAGTTTCCTCCCCCATACTTGTTGTTCTTCTACAAACAAATCACTATTTTGCATACAATGTGCTTGAATCCATAGTGTTAGTGTTGAATGGTAATATATGAAGATGCATGCAAAAAATTTCAATCAGAAAAATTGATGTATACATGCAATACTAATATTTTGTCAATAAACAAGTTATGGTAGAGTGCAGTAATCATATCGCATGCAATCCCATAATGCATGTATTCCCTCCTCCAATTAGAAAATGAATTCCATGACCATAAAGTGTATGAGAGGTGGTATGATAACGGTAAGGCAAGGGAATGAATAATATAATAGTAAATGAATCAGAGTACACATATCAATGATAGGATGGCGAGAGTTATGGTTATAATGAGAGCAGAGTGTGTAAAGATAGTTATGAATGAGAGGTAAGATGCTTTGGTTTGATGATAAGTTATGAAAAAGAGAAAAAGCACAGCAATATGCCAAAAAGATGCTTTGCTGATGGTATTCTAGTTGAACAACGATGTGATTGATTAGAAAATGATTTCTCATGCATAAAGGTTCAAAACAGGGAAAATTAAGGAAATAACTTTTCCGATAAAAATAGAGAATAAGAAAAAGGTATTGTAGTGATAATTGACGATAAGATATAACTTCAATACCATAAGTAGAGCCTCTGCTACCAGTAGGCGTCCATAGCCTCGACAAGGTTTCTTTTTAACCCATATGAGCCAGGATCCTCAATTTATAAATAGAGAGTTACAGTGCTGTTCTACAGAAGAGATCAATGTGCTGATGTGGTAACCAGATAACCACACTGCCATTCACTGGGATGTAACAAAAGTGATCAGGTCAGCTCGTGATGAGACCTCGTGTTCCAAGGATAATTTGGCTATCCAATGGATCATAACCCTAGTGTGGTGGCCATAATGGGAATGTCACTTTGTTACAACCCTATGAACATGGTAGGCTGGCTCGTAATGAGATCCCCTATCCTCTATCTATGAACAAAATTTTGTTGTTATTACACATTTTTATGATAAAAATAGGGAGGTTCAGTACTCCTTAATAGTAGGGATGGTGGAAGAAGTTGAACATGTCAGTAGAGAAAAATACCCATAATCTCATTTATTACAGATAGAGAAGATTATAACCATGAAGGGTGGAATCAGCATGGTATTAAGATGATCAATCAACATCATGTTCAACAGAAAACAATGCAGTAAAGTAGTATATAAATAATTGGTCCCTTTTGAAAATAAGTTTTCATCAAGGAGTTGTCCTGTTAAAGATCATATCGTGAATGATATTAACTCGCTTCAATAGAATCCATAATTCTTGTCCTCATAAAAATAGTGTACTTTATGCCATGAAAGATAATCAGTAAAATGTGGTTGAGATGAACTAGGAATAATCCCACATGAGGAAGGAAGGGTTGCTCTCGAAAATACTCCTAAAATGTTGCTCCTTTGAAGGAACAACAAAAACACTCAAAAAGTGTTGTTCGTTGTAGGGAACAACAAAGGAAATGCACACCAAAAAGCAAAAATACACACCAAAAAATGTTGTTCTGTGTAGGGAATAGCGAAAAAAATGCATGTGAAAAAGTGTTGTTATCTAAGAAAAACAACAAGAAATGCGAAAATGTTGTTCCTTTGAAAATGAATAGCAAAAATGTGAAAGTATTGTTCCTCCGGAAAGGAACAACAAAAATGTGAAAGTGCAGAAGTGTTCCATTTGGAAAGGAACAACAAAACGTAAAAGTGCAGAAGTGTTGTTCTATTTGGAAAGGAACAACAAAACGTGAAAGTGCAGAAGTGTTGTTCCATTCAGAAAGGAACAATAAAAAGTTAAAGTGCAGAAGTGTTTTTCTATTCGGAAAGGAACAACAAAACATGAAAGTGTAGAAGTGTTGTTCCATTCGGAAAGGAACAACAAAACGTGAAATTGCAGAAGTGTTGTTCCATTCAGAAAGGAACAGCAACAAGTGAAAGTGCACAAGTGTTGTTCCATTCGGAAAGGAAAAACAAAAAGTGAAAGTTCAAAAGTGTTGTTCTATTCGAAAAGGAACATAAAAACATGAAAAAGGAATAGCAAAATGAACAGTGGAAAAGGAACAACAAAATGAATCGTGGAAAAGGAACAGCAAAATGAACCGTGAGAAAGGAATGACAAAGTGAACTGTGGGAAAGGAACAAAAAAATGAACCATGGGAAAGGAACAACTGACATAAAAGGTTTTGTTCTTTTGAAAAAGGAACAACAAAACAAAAATGTTGTCCCTTTGGAAAAGGAACAGCAGAAACAATAAAAATGCACACAAATGTTGTCCCTTGAGAAATGGAACAACAAAATGCACAAGCATAAAATGCAAGAACACAAAGAGTGAATTAGTTGTTCACTGTATTGATGCTGAGGATGAGTTACAATTTGAATGAAGTAACACAAAATATAAGAGATATTAGAAAATAAACAACTTTTTATTTAAAAACAGTATGTAAATAAATAAATTAAGTTACAACAACTATGATGTTATGTCAAAAAAATGATCTCTTCGAAAGATGTTTTGGCAGCAAAGACATGACATGAATAAATGGAAATCAATTCTTCATTTCTTCTATTATGAATCCGTTGGGTAATGAGTTGGAGGAAAGTCCCTTGTTTCATTAAAATTTCTTTCAAGAATCACTTGTCCATAAATTGACCTTCTTTTTCTCCTAGGACCTGCAAAAAACGAGTATCTACCTGCAATAAAACATTAAATCATGGAGAAAGAGAGGTGCGTGGGCTCCCCTAATCCAATAATTATTCAAAAAACTAACAATCAGTTACTCTGTAGAACAAATCCATGGAGAAAATAACAAAGTAAAATTTATTTGTCACCTGCAGGAGAGCAGTGGCCAATCATACTAACTAGCAGTGTTTTAATCACAACTTCTTTGTTTTTCGTCCAAATTGAGTGATTCCAAAGCCATATGAGATCTAATTCAAAGATATATTTCTAGTAGCAACAGGTTTTAAAAATTCAATGTTATGATATGTCAATTTTAGTTAGAACAACCTGCATAACAAAGTCATTTTCGATTACCCAGCTTAGACCAACAGTTGATATTTCAAGCATAAATTTTTCATTTTATGTTAGATTCAAATGATTCAAATTGGAAATGAAAGTAGATTCATTTATTTATCTCTAATAGAAATATGTTTTGAAGAAAAGAATAATTGATAGGTCAAATACTGTAAATAACAACCAGAAAGACAGAGTTTTAAGAGTGTTGATTTACGATAGACAGTCAGTATTTTGGTCATAACTTTCTCATGCGATACCAAAAATGAGTGATTCTAATTGAATTGTAAACTATATTCATAGAGTAATACACCATAGAAGCAGGTTTTAAAAATTCATTCATTTAGGCCTCCAAAAACCAGCTGTCAAAACTCTATTCCTGAGCTACCTGCTAGACATCCGATCAATGTTTTGCTTTTAAATTTTTCGTTTCAAATCCAAATTGAATGATTCAAATTGGGTTGAAAAGTAGACATCAATAGCTACCTAGGATAGAAACATGTTTTAAAAATATAGCCATTTGGTCCCTCAAAACATGACTATCGCGACTGTTTTTCCAAAATTTTCATCAAGTCCGCAAGCAAAAAAAATGATATTCAAGCAATTTTTCATATTGATGATAAAAATAAATATAATTGTTTGTAAAATTTTTATTTGAAATATAATTCATCTACATACACAAATAAATTGAAATATTTATCACCGATGTTGATTTCAATAGCGTGTTGCAACAAAGAAACAACTCCTTTTACAAAAATAAAAAGAATATGTTTGTTTTATTTCTTTATTTATTTTATTTTCTCCACTATCCTACTCTTCTTTGAGAATCGAATATGTTTATGTATAAGAGTATTTCTAGTGGAACCGTTTTAGAAATAAGGCCTCTAGTATGTACATACCTAAATTTGAAAAATACATGTTGATAAATATTAGGGTATGAGAAGCCAACTTCCCTTGAAAAGATGTTGTCAAAAATTGTTGAAGTATGGAGTGATGCTAAAAATAAGAGATGGAGTGAAACCAATCTTCAATATATCCTTTACTTTCTTGATTTCCCATAGCCATCATATCATGAAGTTTTTGAGCTTTTAAAATAGTTTGTTGATGCAAGTTAAAAGAAACTTCATTTTTTTCCATAACTTCGACAATTTTTGAATTTGAAACATTCAAAATCTCATTGTAAGTTTTTTCAAATGGCGCATGTGAGATAGAATGGGTGGGAAAGGTGGGTAAATTTTGCAATTCAACATTGTAAGCATGTTGTACTGGTTTATTGTGGTGAGGGTGTGGAATTAGTTGAGCAGGAAATTGTGTATGGAATAGAGTATTTTGATGATGTGGTTGATTGGGTTGTGTAAATAGTTTTGATGGGAAAGCAAGATATTATGGAAGAGGTGGTGAAGAGTATGGAGAATATGTTTTTGTTACAAGATGAGGGAGAGTAGTCATGCAATCATAAGATGAACCATGCCAAATTTGTAGATAAGCTTGATGGTGGTTATATTGAGTTTGACATGGCTGCTCTAACACATTAGTATACCATAATGGATTATGCAAGTAAGAGAATGGAGAAGAAGTGCTTTCAACCATACCTGTAGGCCATCATTTCCATGGTTTTTACTTTGTTGCAACTTCCTCATCTCTTTATTATGATACTTCCATCCTAGATAAGGAAGAACAACTATCTATGGGATGCTCCTTTCGGTCATGAGGGAAAAACACTTCATCAAATTCTTGATTTTTATGAACCTGTAAAACATCCAATTTTGCATTTAGAGAGCTAATAAAATCAACTTTAAAATTTTCAAATAAAACATTGATTTTAGTACTTATGTCTCCTATTCTTGTAGAAAATTTGGAAAACAAAGAACAAACATCTCTAGAATTCTTACCAACTTTGGAGATTCCCCTTGAATACCTTATGCACAATTCACAAACATCATCATATGATAACTCCAAAACATCACCTTTTCTTATCAGATTTAAAACTTCTAAAGTTTCATCTTTGATTCCTTTAAGAAGGAGTGCTTTCAAGATCTCTTTTTCCAAATGCTTATGTTTTGATTTTTGAAGGTTGTTTTGAAATTGATCTACATAGTCCTCCAAGCTTTCATCTTCCCCTTGTATCATATTGAAAATGTCTTCATCGGCCTTGCAATAGTCTTGGTACTTCTTCAAGAATATGTTCATCATGTCCTCCCATGTTTGGATGCAATTCCCACATAGGCTCATGAACCATCGGAGAGCTGCTCCTTTTAGAGTAAGAGGAAACACTTTCAACCTTTTATCGTTAGTGTAATAATCAAATGCTTTACAAAGTATTTCGAACTCAAATAAGAATGTATCTGGATCTTCATTTGTCAAGCCATGAAAATTTAGTAGAGAAGATTGGGGAATTATGTGCATTTGTGTCACTCCTCCTAGATCTTTGATAGGAAATTCAAAAGTAGAAATGTGAGCCATTTCTTACCATAATATAAGATTTTCTTAATGTGTTTTTTCAAGGCTCCTTCTTCAAATGTTCCTGTCAATCAGTTAGTAAAATGGGTGGTGCTTACATCACCACTTAAGTGAAATCATGAGATTTGTTATTCAAAATTTCTATTTTTTTTTAGTCATTCACACAAAAATTCAAACATTTATTTCTACCCTAAGTTCTTTAACAATTCTGTTGGAAAGTGGGCGGCAGAGTAGGGCTTCTACATGCTGCGTATGCAGGTTCTTACCTTTCGTTTTTAATACCCAATTCTTTTCTAACAGGCACTCATCAGATGCACACTAGTCTTTAAAAATGGCTACACTCTCCCCAGCAACGGCGCCAAAATGTCGAGCGATAAAAAGGTGTCTTTTTAACTCCTAATTATCTTCACATTAATTGTCAACTTAGGGACGCTTTTTTATTTCAAGAGTGTACTCAGTGTGAGGTGGCTATTTACTGAAGAGTAATGTTTTGCAGTATAGTGCTTAAAATACAAAAGTAAATGAATGGGTGAAATAAAATCTATTTGCAAAAAGAAACATAGAATGAAAAACTACAAAAATTTATCAGTCGAGGGTACAGTAACAGTAACTCTTCCCTCTATAAACTGATGCAATTAAAAAGGCACTCAAAAGAAGGATCATCAAACTGGAAACTAGACAACATATGTCAATGTTTACTACAATCTTAGACCTTCTACACACCAAAGCAATGATGATTTTCGAATGACAAGAAATGGAACATCATCTACTTCTATAAATAGGATTGAACAAAAAAACTCTATCATAAGTAAATGAATGCAGCAATAATTATAATCTTCAAGAATTAAGTAATAGCCTTTGAATTGAATAGCAAACAGAAATGGAACAGTGAATTATCGAAGATAGCAGATTAAATCTGAATGTACAGCAACACAAATCAAGCACGCAACACACTTATCATTAAAAGGGACAGCAATCTGAGCTTCGATACAATATGCATGAATCATGGCCATGAAATAACAACAATTGTAATGGAACAACAATTGTTTCATAATAGCAATGATAACAGAACAACACTTCTGAATAAACAGCAGTCACGATTTAAGAATAAATCATACAGTAGTACCAATTCAAGAATATACAGTGTTGTTAACTTGTAATCTGTAAGGAACAACGATGCTATATAATTTGCCAAAATAAACAATAATGTGATGCAGGGTTAGAATGGTAACATAGCATTTCCATTGTAAGTAATGATAATATTCAATCAAGTATAACAGAGCTGATATGTGAAACAATAAATCACTTCAGATTACTGAGAAGAGTAAAAGAAAGAAATCAAACCACACATGAATGGTGAAGATATAATACAGCAATTGTAAAGCTATAATATACAGTAGCAACGTAATCCACCAGAGGCTGGGCCCTTAGCCGCCAGCGGATGCCGCTGGGCTACTTCATATAAGACGAATGAACAACAACTCCCAACTCATATATTAATCATCAAACTGTGAAATCATTACAACAGCAGAAGCTTTGAGAATTACAATGGTAACGCAAAAATCTCCTTTTCCTCCTATTCTATCCTATCCCATCATCATTCTTGAATTTCCAATTCTGAATCCTCAATTCTCCATCATTTTTCCATCCCCATCTCTGATCTTTGTTTTCATTTAAATAGAGAGATCAGAGAGAAGTTACAATAGAGATAATTACAACATGATTTATATTACAAAATTGGATTGTTTCTAACCAATTGATCAACAAGAAGATATAGTTCCATCTATATTTCAACAAGAGCAAGGCGAATTTTTCTTTGCAACTGAGATTTGGAAAACGGCCACATAGTAAATCTGAGAAAATTGTGCTCAAAGAACCCTGCATTTTTCTCAATACAAGCTGAATTTGGGCAAACCGTTCTTCACTAAAGTTAACTTGGTCCATTTTGGACAAAACCCATGTTCCGGAGTTTCCAGATTCTTCTTCATTTGCCCAGAATCTCAACTGCAAAATTGTCACTTCTTATTCCAGTGAATTTCTGAGTTGCAATATTTAATGATCAGATTTTCAATCTGGAAATTGTATTGGAGGCTAAAAATGGTGAATAATGTTACAACCAATTTATTAAAACTATCATTGATAAAATCATGCATAATCATCAATTTATTAGAAATAAAGGAGAATAAATAATATTTTTACATAAGAGCATAAATCATTGTAAAATAGAATTATATGATAAATTATGATAAATGAAATGATGAAGAACGATAGAAATGGGTGGAATAAGTGTTCAAAAGTGATAATAATAATGGCATATTAATGGTACAACATACCCCCACACTCAATATGTTTCATGTCCTCATGCAAAAAAAACTGAATATATTGCATGTCTTCATGCAACCCAAAAACAAAACCCATGTGTTAATCACGCAATAAAAATTTGTTCATCCCAACTCATGAAATGGATAGAACAAATGAATGCTTCCTTAATTAATGAATATTCAATTTTGGTAATCTTGATGAAGGCATAACAATTTTTACATTGACGTTCAAGTTATGTGCATATGAAGTTGCAGCAAAATATGATATAAATAACAACAACCTTCATTAACCATTTTCCCAAAAACTACAAACCAGATTTTGTTAAAATGTTGCAAGTAAATTTATAATATATGAATGCCTTTATGATCCAAAAATCAGATTTTTTTTATACACAGATCATAAGATATAAAAAAATGGTTGTAGATGAGAGTGCATGATTTCTGAAATTTTATGAACCAAATTTAACTTGAAATTATCTGGGTGTGTGTATTTTAATAAGACGTCCGTGTTTTCCAAAAATCACAAGATTGAGTTCATAGTTTTAAAAATATTATGGAAATCAATTTCTGCACTATGTAAAAATAAAATTGTATGCCTTAAATGAGAAAGAAAGTAGAAAACATCCATCATGTGTAGCAATTCCTCCCCCTCTCTGAAGAATTAGCATGCCCTCATGCAATGCTAGAAAAGAAAATTGAGGTGGTTGCTACCATATGTTGGATTCTATGCTTGGTGTAAAACAACATGGAATAAGGGAGGTGTTGAGAATGAATAAGAATAACAATGGATGATAAATATTATGAATAACATGGCCATACGAAAGAACTAAAGGAAAGCAACACTCCCCCAAACTGAAAGATGATATGTCGCTGAAAAAAAGGGAAGTGGTAAAGATGTGGAATGAAGGATGATAAATAATGCTCAAAATGGAATTTCATTAAATTCTCCTAAATTCATAATAAATCAGAAAATTATGCTATTTTACCTCAAGTTTTACCTCCAGAATGACTTATATGGACTGACATTTGTTGAAGCTGATGTAGATAGAGTTGGTGTTGAAATTGATGCAAAAGGGGGAATCTAGGCAAGCACATCATGTCTGAAGAATTGTTCATGTTTGCAAGTTTCTCGAGCCTCTTCTGTTAGTTGCAATAGTGTGGTCATGCTGCGAATAGAGTCCCCCCCCCCCATACTTGTTGTTCTCCTATAAACAAATCACTATTTTGCATACAATGTGCTTGAATCCATAGTGTTAGTGTTGAATGACAATAGATGAAGATGCATGCAAAAAATTTCAATCAGGAAAACTGATGTATACATGCAATACTAATATTTTATCAAATCAACAAGTTATGGTAGAGTGCAGTTATCATATCGCATGCAATCCCATAATGCATACATTCCCTCCTCCAATTAGAAAAGGAATTCTATGACCATAAACCGTATGAGAGGTGGTATGCTAACGACAAGGCAAGGGAATGAACAATATAAGAGTAAATGAAGTAGAGTACACATATCAATGATAGGACGACGAGAGTTATGGTTATAATGAGAGCAGAGTGTATAAAGATAGTTATGAATAAGAGATAAGATGCTTTGGTTTGATGATAATTTATGAAAAAAGAGAAAAATGACAGCAATATGCCAAAAAGAAGCTTTGTTGATGGTATTCTAGCTGAAAAATGATGTGATTGATTAGAAAATAATTTTTCATGCATAAAGGTTTAAAACAGGGAAAATTAAGGCAATAACTTCTCTGATAAAAATAGAGAACAAGGAAAGGGTATTATAGTGATAATTGACGATAAGATATAACTTCAATACCATAAGCAGAGCCTCTGCTGCCAGCAGGCATCCATAGCCTTGGCAAGGTTGCTTTTTAACCCATATGAGCCAGGATCCTCAATTTATAAATGGAGAGTTACAGTGCTGTTCTACAGAAGAGATCAGTGTGCTGGCATGGTAACCAGATAACCACACTACCATTCACTGGGATGTAACAAAAGTGATCAGGCCGCCTCGTGATGAGACCTCCCCTTCCAATGATAATTTGGCTATCCAATGCATCATCACCGTGGTGTGGTGGCCATAATGGGAATGTCACTTTGATACAGCCTTATGAACATGATAGGATGGCTCGTAATGAGACACCCTATCCTCCATCTGTGAACAAAATTCTATTGTTATTACACATTTTTATGATAAAAAGAGGGAGGCTCAGTACTCCTTAAGAGTAGGGATGGTGGAGGAAGTTGAACATGTTAATAGAAAAAAATACCCATAATCTCATTTATTACAGATAGAGAAGATTATAACCAAGAAGGGTGGAACTAGCATGGTATTAAGATGATCAATCAACATCATGTTCAACAGAAAACAATGCAGTAAAGTAGTATATAAATAATTGTGTCCCTTTTGAAAATAAGCTATCATCAAGGAGTTGTCCTGTTAAAGATCATAACGTGAATGATATTAACTCGCTTCAATAGAATCCATAATTCTTGTCCTCATAAAAATAGTGTACTTCATGGCATGAAAGATAATTAGCAAAATTTGGTTGAGATGAACTAGGAATAATCCCACATGAGGAAGGAAGGGTTGCTCCGAAAATACTCCTAAAATGTTGCTCCTTTGAAGGAACAGCAAAAACACTCTAAAAGTGTTGTTCCTTGTAGGCAACAACAAAGGAAATGCACACCAAAAAGAAAAAATACACACAAAAA
Source organism: Pinus tabuliformis (assembly GCA_031772625.1). Lineage (NCBI taxonomy): Eukaryota > Viridiplantae > Streptophyta > Pinopsida > Pinales > Pinaceae > Pinus > Pinus tabuliformis. The sequence goes on along the minus strand of CM062804.1, from coordinate 1,539,351,322 downwards.
AGTGTTGTTCTGTGTAGGGAACAATGAAAAAATGCATGTGAAAAAGTGTTCCCTAAGAAAAGCAATAAGAAATGCGAAAATGTTGTTCCTTTGAAAAGGAATAGAAAAAATGTGAAAGTGTTGTTCCTTCGGAAAGGAACAACAAAGATGTGAAAGTGCAGAAGTGCTGTTCCATTCGGAAAGGAACAACAAAACTTGAAAGCACAAAAGTGTTGCTCCATTCGGAAAGGAACAACAAAATGTGAAATTGCAGAAGTGTTGTTCCATTTGGAAAGGAACAGAAAAAAGTGAAAGTGCAGAAGTGTTGTTCCATTTGGAAAGGAACAACAAAACGTGAAAGTGCAGAAGTGTTGTTCCATTTGGAAAGGAACAACAAAATGTGAAAGTGCAGAAGTGTTGTTCCATTCAGAAAGGAACAACAACGAGCGAAAGTGCACAAGTGTTGTTCCATTCGGAAAGGAACAACAAAACGTGAAAGTGCAAAAGTATTGTTCCATTCGAAAAGGAACAATAAAACGTGAAAAAGGAACAGCAAAATGAACCGTGGAAAAGGAACAACAAAATGGACCGTGGAAAATGAACAGCAAAATGAACCGTGGGAAAGGAACGACAAAGTGAACCGTGGGAAAGAAATAGCAAAATCAACCATGGGAAAGGAATAGCTGACACAAAAGGTGCTTTTCTTTTGAAAAATGAACATCAAAACGAAAATGTTGTCCCTTTGGAAAAGGAACAGCAGAAACAAAAAAAGTGCACACAAATTTTGTCCCTTCAGAAAAGGATAAGCAAAATGCACAAGCATAAAATGCAAGCACGCAAAGAATGAATTAGTTTTTCACTGTATTGATGCTGAAGATGAGTTACAGTTTGAATGATGTAACACAAAATATAAGGGAGATCAGAAAAGAAACAACTTTTTATTTAAAAACAGTATGTAAATAAATAAATTAAGTTACAACAGCTATGATGTTATGTCAAAAAAATGATCTCTTCGAAAAATGTTTTGGCAGCAAAGACATGACATGAATAAATGGAAATCATTTCTTCATGTCTTCTATTATGAATCCGTTGGGTAATGAGTTGGACGAAATTCCATTGTTTCATTAAAATTTCTTTCAAGAATCACTTGTCCATAAATTGACCTTCTTTTTCTCCTAGGACCTGCAAAAAACGAGTATCTACCTGCAATAAAACATTAAATCATGGAGAAAGAGAGGTGCGTGGGCTCCCATAATCCAAGAATTATGCAAAAAACTGACAAGTAGTTACTCTGTAGAACAAATCCATAGAGAAAATAACAAAGTAAAATTTATTTGTCACCTGCGGGAGAGCAGTGGCCAATCATACTAACCAGTAGTGTTTTAATCACAACTTATTTTTTTTTCGTCCAAATTGAGTGATTCCAAAGCCAGATGAGATCTAATTCAAAGGTATATCTCCAGCTCAAACATGTTTTAAAAATTCAATGATATGATATGTCAATTTTAGTTAGAACAACCTGCATAACAGAGTCATTTTTGATTACCCAGCTTAGACTAAGAGTTGATATTTCAAGCATAAAGTTTTCGTTTGATGTCGGATATGAATGATTTAAATTGGAAATGAAAGTATATTCATTTATTTATCTCCAATAGAAACATATTTTGAAGACAATAAGAATTGATAGGTTGAATACTGTAAGGAACAGCCGGAAAGACAGAGCTTTAAGAGTGTTGATTTACGATAGACAGTCAGTATTTCGGTCATACCTTTCTCATACGATATCAAAAATGAGTGATTAAAATTGCATTGTAAACTTTATTCATAGGGGAATCTACCATTGAAACAGGTTTTAGAAATTCATTCATTTAGGCCTCCAAAAACCAATAGTCCCAACTATATTCCTAAGCTGCCTGCTAGACATCCGATCAATGTTTTGGTTCTAACCTTTTCTTTTCAGATAAAAATTGAATGATTCAAATTGGGTTGGAAAGTAGACACCAAGGGCTACTTAGGATAGAAGCAAGTTTTAAAAATATAGCCATTTGGTCCCTCAAAACATGATTGTCCCGACTGTTTTTCCATAAATTTCATCAAGCCCGCAAGCCAAAAAAATGATATTCAAGCATTTTCTCATATTGATGATAAAAATAAATATAAGTGTTTGTAGAATTGTTATTTGCAATATAATTCATCTAAATACACAAATAAATTGAAATATTTATCACTGATGTTGATTTCGATAGCGTGTTGCAACAAAGAAACAACTATTTTTACAAAAATAAAAAAAATATGTTTGTTTTATTTATTTATTTATTTTATTTTCTTCACTATCCTACTCTTATTTGAGAATTGAATATGTTTATGTATAAGAGTATTTCCAGTGGAACCATTTTAGAAAAAAGGCCTCTAGTATGTACATACCCAAATTTGAAAAATGCATGTTGATAAAAATTAGGGTATGAGAAGCCAACTTCCCCTGAAAATATGTTGTCAAAAATTGTTGAAGTATGGAGTGATGCTGCAAACAAGTGATGGAGTGAAACTAATATTCAATATATCCTTTACTTTCTTGATTTCCCATAGCCATCATATCATGAAGTTTTTGAGCTTTTAAAATGGTTTGTCGATGCAAGCTAAAAGAAACTTCATTTTTTTCCATAACTTCGACAATTTTTTAAATTGAAACATTCTGAATTTCATTGTAAGTTTTTTCAAATGGTGCATGTGAGATAGAATGGGTGGGAAGGGTGTGTAAATTTTGCAATTCAACATTGTAAGCATGTTGTACTGGTTTATTGTGGTGAGGGTGTGGAATTAGTTGAGCAGGAAATTGTGTATGGAATAGAGCATTTTGATGATGTGGTTGATTGGGTTGTGTAAATAGTTTTGATGGGAAAGCAAGATGTTGTGGAAGAGCTGGTGAAGAGTATGGAGAACATGTTTGTGTTGCAAGATGAGGGAGAGTAGTCATGCAATGATAAGGTGAACCATGCCAAATTTGTAGATAAGATTGATGGTGGTTATATTGAGATTGACATGGCTACCTTAACACATTAGTACTCCATAATGGATTATGCAAGTAAGAGAATGGAGAAGAAGTGTTTTCAACCATACCTGTAGGCCATGATTTCCTTGGTTTTGACTTTGTTGCAACTTCCTCATCTCTTTATTATGATACTTCCATCCTAGATAAGGAAGAAAAACTATCTATGGGATGATCCTCTCGGACATGAGGGCAAAACACTTCATCAAATTCTTGATTTTTTATGAACCTGTAAAACATCCAATTTTGCATTTAGAGAGCTAATAAAATCAACTTTAAAATTTTCAAATAAAACATTGATTTCAGCTCTTATGTCTCCTATTCTTGTAGCAGATTATGAAAATAAAGAACAAAAATCTCTAGAATTCTTACCAACTTTGGATATTCCTCTTGAATACCTTATGCACAATTCACAAACATCATCATATGATAACTGAAACACATCACCTTTTCCTATCATATTTAAGAGTTCTAAAGTTTCATCTTTGATTCCTTTAAGAAGAAGTGTTTTCAAGATCTCCTTTTCCAAATTCTTATGTTTTGATTTTTGAAGGTTGTATTGAAATCGATCTACATAGTCCTCCAAGCTTTCATATTCCTCTTGTATCATATAGAAAATATATTCATCGGCCTTGCAATAGTCTTGGTACTTCTTCAAGAATATGTTCTTCATGTCCTCCCATGTTTGGATGCAATTCCCACATAGGCTCATGAACCATCGGAGAGCTGCTCCTTTTAAAGTAAGAGGAAACACTTTCAACCTTTTATTGTTAGTGTAATGATCACATCCTCTACAAAGTATTTCAAACTCAAATAAGAATGTATCTGGATATTCATTTTTCAGGCCATGAAAATTTGGTAGAGAAGATGGGGGAATTATGTGCATTTGTGGCACTCCTCCTAGATCTTTGATAGGAAATTCAAAAGTAAAAATGTGAGCCATTTCTTACCATAATATAAGATGTTATTAATGTGTTTTTTCAAGGCTCCTTCTTCAGAAGTTTCTGTCAATCAGTTAGTAAAATGGGTGGTGCTTACATCACCACTTAAGTGAAATCATGAGATTTGTTTTTCAAATTTTTTTTTTTTTTAGTCATTCACACAAAAATTCAAACATTTATTTCTATGCTAAGCTCTTTAACAATTCTGTTGAAAAGTGGGAGTGGGATGAGCGCTCCTACATGCTCCGTATGCAGGTTCTTACCTTCCGTTTTTAATACCCAATTCTTTCCTAACAGGCACTCATCAAATGCACACTACTCTTTAAAAATGGCTACACTCTCCTCGGCAACAGCGCCAAAATGTCGAGCGATAAAAAGGTGTCTTTTTAACTCCTAATTATCTTCACATTAATTGTCAACCCAGGGACGAATTTTTATTTCAAGAGTGTACTCAGTCTGAGGCGGCTATTTACTCAAGAGTAATTTTTTGCAGTATAGTGCTTAAATACAAAAGTAAATGAATGCGTGAAATAAATTCTATTTTCAAAAAGAAACATAGAATGAAAAACTACAACAATTTATCAGTCGAGGGTACAGTAAAAGAAACGCTTCCCTCTGTAAACTGATACAATTAAAAAGGCACTCAAAATAAGGATCATCAAACTGGAAACTAGACAACATATGTTAATGTTTACTACAGTCTCAGACCTTCTGCACACCAAAGCAATGATGATTTTCGAATGACAAGAAATGGAACATCATCTACTTCTATAAATAGGATATAACAACAAAACTCTATCCTACATAAATGAATGCAGCAATAATTATAATCTTCAAGAATTAAGTAACACCCTTTGAATTGAATAGCAAACAGAAATGGAATGACGGATTATCAAAGATAGCGGATTAAATCTGAATGTACAACAACCCAATTCAAGCATCCAACACACTTATCATTAAAAGGGACAACAATCTGAGCTTCAATACAATATGAATGAATCATGGCCATGAAATAACAGCAATTGTAATGGAACAACAATTGCTTCAGAATAGAAATGATAACAGAACAACACTTCCGAATAAACAGTAGTCACTATTTAAGAATAAATCATACGGTAGTACCAATTCAAGAATATACAGTGCAGTTAAGTTGTAATGTGTAAGGAACAACGATGCTATATAATTTGCCAAAATAAACAATAATGTGATGCAGGGTTAGAATGGTAACATAGCATTCCCGTTGTAAGTAACGATAATATTCAATCAAGTATAACAGAGCCGATATGTGAAATAGTAGAGCGCTTCAGATTAATGATCAGAGTAAAAGAAAGAAATCAAACCACACATGAATGGTGAAGATATAATACAACAACAATTGTAAAGCTATAATATACAGTAGCAGCATAATCCACTAGAGGCTGGGCACTTAGCCGCCAGCGGATGCTGCTGGGCTACTTCATATAAGGCGAATGAATAACAACTCCCAACTCATATATTAATCATCAAATTGTGAAATCATTACAATAGCAGAAGCTTTGAGAATTACAATGGTAATGCAACAATCTCCTTTTCCTCCTATTCTATCCTATCCCATCATCATTCTTGAATTTCCAATTCTGAATCCTCAATTCTCCATCATTTTTCCATTCCCATCTCTGATCTCTGTTTTCATTTAAATAGAGAGAGATCAGAGAGAAGTTACAATAGAGATAATTATAACATGATTTCTATCACAAAATTGAATTGTTTCTAACCAATTGATCAAAAAGAAAATATAGTTCCATCTATCTTTCAACAAGAGCAAGGCGAATTTTGCTTTGCAGCTGAGATTTGGAAAACGGCCAGACAGTAAATCTAACAAAATAGTGCTCAAAGAACCCTGCGTTTCTCTCAATACGAGCCAAATTTGGGCAAACCGTTCTTTGATAAGTTAATTTGGTCCATTCTGGACAAAACCCATGTTCCAGATTTTCCAAATTCTTCTTCATTTGCCCAGAATCTCAACCATAAAACTGTCACTTCTTATTCCAGCGAATTTCTAAGTTCGAATATTTAATGATCAGATCTTCAATCTGGAAATTTTATTGGAGGCTAAAAATGGTGAATAATGTTACAACCAATTTATTAAAACTATAATTGATAAAATCATGCATAATCATCAATTTATTAGAAATAAAGGAGAATAAATTTTATTTTTACATAAGAGCATAAATCATTGTAAAATAGAATTATATGATAAATTATGATAAATGATGTGATAAAGAATGGTAGAAATGGGTGGAATAAGCATTCAAAAGTGATAATAATAATGGCATATTAACGGCCCAACAACAGTGTGGATAAATAAGGAAAGAAGAACCATGTGATTCATGGATAATTTAAAGGAATTTTGTTTGTTTAAGGAATGAGAAAGTGATTGAGATTTCCTCTACGCCGAGCTCCAAAAAATTCCACAAATTACACAGAGAATTCCTCAATTGATGCAATGACTCCGAGTGATAAGGTAAGCGTCAATTCCAAAGACTCTTCAACAACTAAAACAATTTCAAAAAAAAATCAAACTTCATATTTTGTTTAAGATGTGTCACTGTGAGAGAAAAATATGACTCCAATTTCGGATTTTCAATGCTTTGTCATCTTGAAAATCCTTTGCCACCTATAAAATCCATGATTTTTCAAGATACTAGAGAATGATTTTATTTGAAATTATATGTTTACACAAGGAAGACAAATCATTAACAAGAAGTTTCTACAAGTTTTCTACAACTCTTCTAGTAGTTTAGGTATCAAAACCACGATTTCCTCATGCAATTTTTGTCAAAAAGTTTCCACAGTGAGTGCTATTTCAAAAACACAGTACACAATTTTTAAAATAGAGGAGGATTTTCATAAATTTGATGACAAAAGTTTGCAAAAGGAAAGATATTTATGTTGTAGTGTTTTCTTCTCAATGATGTACGAAAAGAACCCACTTCAGATTGTGGATGACAAACAATATCAACAATAGAAATCACTACTAAACAATTTATATCTACAACTATTGATAGAAACAAAACCTACCAAAATTCTGATTTATGCTGCAATCATAGTTAAACAGTGAAAGAAAGACTAATAACCCCAAAACATCCAATGGAAACGAGATATGTACAGAATAATTTTATAATAAAACCTATGAAGAGAACAAATAAATGTTACCAGCCACTCTCTATGGGATAGGTTCTTTCCAATCCCCAAACTTCTTTAGCTACTGTAGAGTTTCTCTCCTCTATAATTCATAAACTGAGCAAAAATATGCCGTGCGACAATGAAAATAATAAAAAGTGAATAATGAATAGAAACCCCTCCTATTTATAACAAAATATTGAGTTATCCTTGAATAATGAGCAATAATAAAATAGTATTGATCCCATTCTTGGAATTACCACTTCGAATATTTTATTATATTTGTTTAGGAAGGAAAAAGTATTTAAACTTTTGTTTAGAAATAATAAATAAATAAATGATTTATTTATCATCTCAAGGAATTAGTTAAGGAATTGTTACACTAAAATTTGTCACCATGACTATTTGCAGTCAGTATGGCTCCATCAATAACCATATTGTCCTCCTTGGCAAGTCTTATACCTCTGCTCCTCATGTCAAACTCCAAAAAAGAGAGAAAGCCTTTAAAAATCAATATAACTCTGGTTCCGCACTTTCTTTTACTCTTACCTGCGTGTACACACCTCAAGCTCATAATACCTGCATACTTGTACGCTCTGTCTGTAAAGGGGTGGGTGCGTACCCCTCTAAAAGTCAAAAGGCGCAAGTTTTACTTCAAAAAACTTACTTGCGGTCGATTCTAGAGCATTCTAGAAGATGGTTTGACGTGGATTGAGCACCTCCAGATGGTTCCTGCATCCCAATGAAGGAGGAACTTATCCCATGAAGATGGGAGCTATCCCTTTGAAAGAGGAGCTTATCCCATTGATGGTGGACCTGTTTAACTTCCTCCAAAGCATTATAAATACAGGCATTGGGCCAGAGGCAAGGGAGGTTGAAAGCTGAACATTCCTAAGGGTAGATGCTGCTGAAATTAGGACTCCCTTATAGAGCTTGAGAGGAGAGATCTCAATCCTTTCTTAGCTTCATTTGGAAGTGAGTGAGCTGAATCAAAGTAGAGGAGAACTCTTGTTGGACCCTAGGAGGGATCTGCACAACACCAAGGCACTGGTTGTAAGGTTTCTTTTGTTTCCAATTAATACAATTAAGTTCATTTTTCTCAACAAGTTGTTATATATAATTTGTTTCATAAACTCCTTGGTCTTTATGATGAATATGTTTTATTATATGAGTTATTCAGGTGCTATGTAATCGTTTGCTTGTTAGTGAATGCAGGCTTCAAAGAGAAGGAACTCATCTGGATCGAAGAGGCTTGGCTGCTACAAACAACGTTGGACTAGAGGTAGGCCTTAAACACCTGGTTGCTTTTATTTTAAAAGCATATTTAGGGAAAGATAGTGCTTGATTGTTTTGTTTGTCACTAGAAAAGCCTTGTTTTCTAGGGAGGTCGGTTTTGTCCGCAAAAATGACTCTTTCCTCATGACAGAATAATAAACAAATAATGATTTATTTAATTATTCCTAAGGGGTTTAGTCAAATTTAATAAAGAATAGTAATTAATTAATGATTAATTAGTTATTCTTAGAGAAAAATAAGAAAAATAATGATTTATCTGTTTATTTTTCATGATTGGGTCAAATTTAACAAGGAATAATAATAAAAAAATGGTTTAATTAATTATTCCTAGAAGAAACTCAAATAAATAGTGATTTATTTAATTATTCTTCATGGGTTCAACTATAAATTACTTAATAAAGGTGGTTTATTACGTAATTTTTCACAGTGAAAGCAATTTCACTATGGTAAAATTGGCTTTACATAGTGTAATTCGATCCATCTAGTAAATTAGGCTAGATGATCAATTTTTTGGTGATAACATATTTCCCCCCAATGTATGAATGTTAGGAGCAAAACGTATGACCTGAGTATGTTGTAAAGACACAATCACTTAGACAACACACGGGAGTTAAGGAGAGAGAGAGAGAGACCAATGAAGCTGAATCCGAGAGAGGATAGTGACAGAGGGGGTGACACTAATGCAAGTCTCCTTTTATGTTTTTGGTACCAGACCTCAATGAGGTGGGGGAGGCATACCCATACCCACCGAGATAACTTAGTACAAAAATAATGGCTCACCTAGAAATATGAAACTGAGCAATAAAGTACATGCTGAATGGTACATGACATGCTGCCATAACAAAGCCAGAAAATAATAAAATGTGTCCCATATACTTAATGCAACTGGTAAAAGCATGAGCTAGGACTGAATACAATAATATCTGAGTACATGAGGTACAAAGCCCCTTCCCTCAAAAAAGGGTGGGAGGAAGGGTAGAACAATCGGAGAAGCCCTGCTGAACAGGGAAGGGCTCTGCAAAATTGAATGAATCATATGAAGGAGACATGCATATTATAGATGCTGCAATCGGTAGGAACCAAACCCATCAACTCTGCGGAACTGCATACGAGGCTATAGCATAATAGTTATGAATCCGGGCATGTGGGGGGCTACCTAAAGGGCCACCCCCTCTTGAGGTCTGAAACATCTCACACTCACATGGGAATCACTAGTACAATCTGTTGTATCACTAGATCATCAAGTGTATGGATCACGAACATGAAATGACCAAGTCAAAGGGAAATAATGAGACCCTCTTCTCGATCCAAGGAATCGAACAAGAATGGAAGCTAGAACTAAGATACACCGCCCTCTAAGTCATTCTTATAGAATAAAGGAGCTGATGTTGACAGAATAGGGCCCATGAGAGATGAGGAAATGAGGATCCTCAACTAAAGCATGTGGGAAAATAGTAATGTGACTGATGGACTTACACTAGGGATAATGGGGAAATGGGAATAAGGGACAAATAGATGAATACCCTTGTCAAAGCATAAAGTGCATGGTTGACCTAGAAACAACTGACTCAACTCCATAGGGGATGGGGGAGTATGACTAGAGGCCAAAATGGGCAACACAGGATGAATGGTATGCAAATATGGATGGAATACTATGATATGAGATGATGGGACATGAAATAGACTCCAAGAATGCAAGGGTGACTCATCGCAGATGCTCTGAACAAGGGTGACTTGATGACACTGCCACACAGACAGGGCCCGTTGGGGATGAGGAAAACATGATTAAATTATGGTTACTCATGATGAAAATTGACATATGTACGACAAGTATTAAGAGGAGGTGGACCTCAAAGTATAAGTGTCGCTCTATGATGAAATTTGATTTTGAGAGGTGACGAAGTGACCTTTCATGGAAAAATGGTTTCCTAGTGAAGTGTCAAATCATCAAAAACTGATAAAGACCCATTATAGAGCTCAGTGAGAGCTTTCCAATGGTAATGATGGTTCGTCAAATTGAGCTACAAAGATCGTAGCAGATAAACCCACCATAAGAATTGAGATCGATGACTTTCAAGCAAGTGGCCTTGTCTAAAGATGGCCTCAATTTTTCTTGGAACGATTGTTCTTGATGAAGAATTAAGGGAAGAGTAAAATGAGAATGACCTACTAGAGGAGGTCTAGAATCATCCTCACCCATGAAGTCAAACATGGGGACTATGTGGACTTAAAGTAGAATATTTGAAGATATGGTATCAAATATCTATGATATGCGATGTGCATATGGCTCACCAGAGAGGCTGGTAGGACAAACTATACAAGGAATGGGAGGATAATCGACCATACCTAGATCTAGTGGGATCTAGGCAGAGACTTAATTGAGAAGGTGGATAGGGAAAAACCATCATACACCCAAGCAAGGGATGTTGATTTGGTATATAAATGTGGAAATGATGCCCCCTAGCAGGACGGTTTGTGGAGTGCCATTGTGTTCTGAGTGCTCGAAAAAGGGATTCAAGTATCTCATCCCAACCTGGCACGAGATCCTCCAAAGGAGATGTAGGGGCCTATGTACCCCCTGATATGCTATGGGCGTACTAGATGTATTTAGAGTTAAGGTCTCCAGACACTTATATGATACATAATATGATTATGCATTTTACATGACAATGATGGTTTGCCATTCGTTTTGTTATCTTCTGTGGTATACATGTGATAAATGCCAGTCTATAATGTTGTTTGCAATGGTATCTACACAGTGATTTTGGGCTCTAGGCACACTATTGAAATTAATGGTTTCACATTCACGTACCAATAGCTTCACTCATAGATATTTTCTAAATAGGACTTGGTTATGCACATGATACACACCATTAAATTGCATGACAAGTAGAAAGGAATATAAATGAACATGCAGATGAAGGATGTGATGAGCGAGGGAATTGACTAACAAACCTATCATTGCATCATATTTGACCTGATTATTGGTGGAAGATCCAATGCACATACCATTTGAAAGGACCAACACATGCAAGCGGGGAAAATGGCCCAGGCAGCCGAGACTAGATTCTGGGAGAAGCAACTCGTACTATTGGCATGGATGATATATGGTGTGGATGATGGATCCATCTAAAAGGTGCAAAAGACAACAAATGAGATGAGGAAATATACCTAAACTACATGGCAGAAATAAAGACACACAAATCAAATGGATGTGCTATGAGAAACATTTCTTGATTTAGAACACATTGGGAGTATTAAGAAGGAAATGGCCTTCAAAATCCTCTTAAGAAATTCCCCCTTACTTAAGTGTAGGGGTAATCAGGGGTAGACATAACTTCCATGGTGACCCCATCAGGTTGGGAGATGGGCGGATGGGAGGAAGACTGACTACATGACGCGGCAGAATTACCTGGTGCATCAACCTGAGAGAGAAGGTTCACATACACATCGTCTTGAATGGTAGAAAATAGATTGGTAGACGGAGGGTCTATTGATGTTGAGACTTGGGATTCTATCGAAGGAGGGTTGATAGAAATACATGCAACAACCTCAGGAAGGTTTTCTAGTGAGGAACTCAAGTATGACGACAGGTAAAGTATCGGGCCTATGGTGTCCATAATCTCGACATTGGGGGGAGGGATAACAATAGTGGGGCCACATTTTCCCTATTTTGGTCAACTGGTGGTACCATAATCCATAGGTAGAGGAGTACAAGCTCTACTACTAGTGGGGAATTGTCCCAATGGAATCATGACACTCATCAAGACAAGGGAAATAATGGGAATAGTGACCATGAAGATCACACATGGCATAAGCGTGGTTTGTGTGAAGCATTTTTAGTTTCTCAGGTGGGACTAGTATGCTAACATGGACTTCTAGATAATCAACTCAGGGAACACTTCATGAACAAAAGGTTTATGTTGAGGAAGTTTATGAAAATTTTTGGTGGCGTGTCCAACAACAATACATAATGTCCACGGGGTGTTGGATTTTGGGCCTTAGGGGCTGGAGGAGCTTGGAAAGCCTTCCCTTTCAAATCCTTTCTCTTAGCTTTTACCTCCTAGCCAGCTACCTTCGCAACAGGAGCTGCTTCCTGTTGAGGTTGTGATGGAACTGAAGCAGTGGCAAGGGCCATGGGGACCAGTTGAACCGGGATCAAAGCATGATAAGGTCTTAGCTGACCAGGTGGAGTGCTTCCTGGGGGATCAATGTACCGTACTGGGATCCCTAAAGTCACATTAGGAAGGATTATTGAAGCCATGACAGGAACAAAAAATACTCCTGAAGGGGGAATAAGAAACGTATTTGGACTGCAGGGTAATGTATTGGCAGAATAGCTCTTAGATGGTTAAGACCTAGAGGAGTGGTTTTTGGAGGGAACATAGGAGAGGCACCCACAAACAGAAGAGGTCTTGGGTAGGTGGATCTGGATGACTCAGATGGGATGGTAACAATAGAGAGCTGAGGAGGTGGATGTTGATCAGAGGTATTTACCTCGTGAGTATCCATCATGAGGATCTTATAGTCATCGAGACCAGAAGGTTGGGAGAGATAGTTGCTTGACCTGGCTAAGGTTGAGCAGCAACAAATCCTTGCTAAGGGAAAGGATTTGTGAGCACTATCAGTTGAGATGGTGTAGGATTATGAGGTGATTGTTGACGTCTAGAATTTTCTTGAGCTACCCACATTTGGTGCATCTCGGGTTAAAGAGGACACTCATGTGTATAGTGGCCATGTACACCACAACATGTACAAGGCTTGTTCATATAGATAGCCTTGTTATGCTTGGGCTGGCCGCCCTGTTACTGGTTTTTGGTGCTAGGCTGGTTACCTTGGTTACCCTTCCCCTTATTATTTTTCTTCAATTATGGGGATTGGTATCACTCTGCTGCGTAAACACATGGCCCTGAGGGGGTGGTGGCTGCTGGGGCTGAGGATGAATGGGATGTTGTGACACTGTTTTGGGTAAATTTAGTGTTTCAACAAATGCCTAACCCTCTAGACCTAGTAGCTAGTCTAGAAACAACAGAGAAAGTAATTCATTGCTTTTCCTATAATTAACAGATAAGAGAAAGAGGGAAAGGAACCAACCTGTAACTTTTGCTCTATCCCTCTCTCTCTTTTGACCAATTTTTCCACTCCTTTCTGTACTTAACTCGCTTGGAAAGTACCTTCACACAAGCTACGACAGAAACCCATCAAAGCATACAATAACGATCTAGTAACTAAACATATCATAGAATCCAAAATAAGATATACATCATATAAACACATGAATGGAAAAGGATTATAATTCTTTATTGATAAAAGGAAAGGTTACAACCCATGAATGTTCATGCTCGATTCAGTGTCTTCCTTTAAGTTTCAAACCCTTCTCTCCTTATGAAGCAACAATTCGACATCATTATAATACTCTTACTAATCTCATTCAAGCAACATTTCCTTAGCTCAAGAAGTTCCAACCTAGACCAACATTTGAATGCTTTTTCAATTTATAAATGAATGGAGGAGGTTAAGTCATTAATGGCCCTCATGAATGCTCTAGAAAAATGGGAGGTGGTTCCATGGAGGAAGGGATAATGGACTAAGGTTCATTCATCCTCTTCCTCATCCAAATGTGAGCTCAATCAATTTGGAAACTTCCAGAAGCATCCATTGGATGAGGAATCCAATGGATTCATTTAAAAAATTTGATGAATCTCACTTAGCACAGGTGAAACAAAGGCCAACTATGCTGCAGTGCACCTAGCCAATGCAGTTCCCGCATTGCAATGTAGCCTAATGAAGGGCCACTTGCGCTGATCTCCTTAGGGGAATTTTTTGGATGAAAGGTGTCATGGAAACTCTTGGGAGGCAAGAATGATGTAGGTTGACCTCATTAGGGAATGAAAACAACTGTATTAGGGATTGATGGACCCTAATAATATGGATCTAAAGTCAATGTTGATGTGCCCAATTTGACCTGTAACAGACGCTAATGCTTGAGGGGCTGGAGTGCCATACTATGCATAAGAAGGAGAAACAATTTTGTAGATGGGTTGGGGCCCTAGAAACATGTTTCTAGCAGGAGGGGCATAAATGTTGGAGGCACTAGTGCCCCCCCACGAATAGTTGTAACTCTGCTGAGAATATGGCGAAGAGTCCAAAAGGATCCAACGATACCATTGGCAACATGAGATGCCCCTAGTGCATTGCCACTTCCAAGACGAGGGAGGTTTGGAATGATGGTATAGACATAACCAGATTGAGAATAGATCAGATAATATCTCAAAGTGGTCTGGAGAGGTTCTTCCTCAGTCTGAGGAAAATGGGACGTAACATATTTCCCAATGGGGGATAAAAGGCTCTTAAGAAACTAATATAGATAGACACAGTCTTTGAAAGGTGGGGCGTGACATGTGATCCTCCTTCGACCCCAGCCTTGAACATGGTTAAAAAGGTAGGTGGAAGAGGACTGACGAAATGTGGTCAATAGCTCTGTACCATTGTTGTACTGGAGAGGTAACTAGAAATATGAAAGGAATGATTTATCAAGCGTCGCGAAAATAGAATGAGAGGTAGAGGGATGGTCTACATACCATTTTGCAACGTCTCTAGTGAGCATGTGTTGGAAGAGCCGAAGACGAATGGAGTCATTGGTTATGGAGTTAGATGAACACCACACGTGGAAGGATTAGACATGGTTGGTAGGATCCTCTCCAGCAAAACCCTTGAACTTTGGGATGTATGAGGGAAGCTTAGTCGGCATAGAGGGCCAACCAGCATCATGGTGTATGGGGTCATTTATCAACTGGTTAAGATTCGGTGGACTTAACCCAGCCATAAAGGGGAACATGGGGGTTGCCAGAATGGTTCCTAAGGCTATTTTGCCAGATGTGACCGCTAGTGTAGAACTAGAGCCACCACCAGGTTGGGTTCTTGCACCAGTTGTGGGTGTAGACATGGTGATGATAGGCGGTAAAGGAGGTTTGGAATCAGATGAGGATTCATAAGGACTAGGGGAAGAGTTAGTATGGGGACTCAAAGGGCTATGAACTTGAATCTAATGAGGAGGAGCAATATGCCCAAGCAGAAATTAGGTGTGAAGGCCTAATAGTCTCTGTGACACTTGCTTTGGTAGCACAATGGTGGAAGGACACACAAAACATAGAAATGGTGAAGGGAGATCAACAATATATCTTTTGTCTATGATGCATGGAGATAAATTTATTATCCTAAGCCTTGGATTGGTGGTGTAAACCAAGCGCCCTTCACTTAAGGTGTTCTTGTGTGTGCAAGTGTATTAATTGATTAAGGCCATATCGTGTTTGTAAAAAATAAAAAATCTTTCTATAAATGAACTGCAATAAATAACATAAATTAAATAGCAAAACAATTAACTAAACCCCAGCCAAACTAGGTTTCCAAACACTATACTACTTGGTGGCTAAACCAATGGAAAATACACTGAAAAAATCAAGAGATCTGAATTTCAGTGTGACTGGGATCTAGTGACTCTAAGATCCTGGAAAGTGGTGTAGTAACAACAAAAGACCAGAGGGGAAGATAACTGCAAAAAGATAGGGAGATGGGTGAAACACCTAGGGCAACCGATGGGACCCTAAGGGAATGACCAAACAAGTTTAAATGTGAAACTATGGAGGTAGAAACCTATCTTATCAGATGTGAAAGAAAATATTATAGATATGGAAAATGTGCCTAAAAATGCTGCAGAAACTCATACTTCTCACTCAGCTAAACTCATCCTAGAAAGGTGGAAGTGTCCTAGAAACCCTAGGGGAGGCTAAATTCTACTTCGATGAGTAAAACAGAATTGATCAAGGCCTAAGCAAGATGAGACAGAGGTCAAACACCTAGCAGAAATCTCTCAGCAAAACCCAGAAATAGATCTGACAAAAACCCTAAAACTTAGAAATCACAGGTTCTGACTTGTTTTTTGCTGAAATCATACTTTTTTGGCAGAAAGCTGCATGATCACACCTCTGGGCTAGAAAATGCAATTTCTTTTCCGAGACTCCCGGTCTTCAAATTTCAGGGAAAAGTGTCACCTTTACTATGATTGATTCCCGTGACCTGCAAAAACGACCAGAAAGCTTGCAGAAGTCAGAAATTTATCAGATCTAGGGTTAAAACACTACGAAACATCAAGAGAATTGAAAAAAGAAGAAACCCTACATTGAAAACCAAAGGTTACCTAGGTTGTTGGATCTGAAGTATAAAACCCAGCGGACTCACCAATTTTTTATTGGAGACCCAGGTTTATGAATCAAAATTATTCCCCAGCGGAGTCGCCAATATGTTGTAGTGTTTTCTTCTTAATGATGTACGAAAAGAACTGACTTAAGATTGTGGATGTCAAACCATCTCAACAATAGAAATGAATGCTAAACATTATAAATATGTAGCTATTGATGGACACAAAACTTCCCAAAATTCTGATCTATGCTGCAATCATAGTTAAACAATGAAAGAAAGAATAATAACCCCAAAGCATCCAATGGAAACTAGATATGTAAAGAATAATTTTATAATAACACCTGTGAAGAGAACAAATAAACGTTACCAGTCACCCTCTATGGGATAGGTTCTCGGCTATCCTCAAACGTCTTTAGCTTTTGTAGAGTCTTTCTCCTCTATAATCCATAAACCCATCAAAAATATGGTGTGCGACAATGAAAATAATCAAGGTTACAACAGTGAGTCCAATGATGAAAATAATCAAAAGTGAATAATGAATGGAAAACCCTCCTATTTATAATAAAATACTGAGTTATCCTCAAGTAATGAGCAATAATAAAATATGATTGATCTTATTCTTGGAATTACCACTTGGAATATTTTATTATATTTGTTTAGGAGGGAAAAATTATTTAAACTTTTATTTAGAAATAATAAATAAATGATTTATTTATCATCTCAAGGAATTAGTTAAGGAATAATAAACAAATAATGATATATTTAATTATTCCTAAGGGATTTAGTCAAATTTAACAAAGAATAGTAATTAATTAGTTATTCCTAGAGAAAAATAAGAAAAATAATGATTTATTTGTTTATTTTTCATGATTGGGTCAAATTTAACAAGGAACAGTAATAAAATAATTATTTAATTAATTATTCCTAGAAGAAAATCAAATAAATAGTGATTTATTTAGCTATTCGTCATGGGTTTAACTATAAATTACTTAACAAAGGTGGTTTATTAGGTAATTTCTCACAGTGAAAGCAATTTTACTATGGTAAAATTGGCTTTACATGGTGTACTTCGATCCATCTAGTAAGTTATGCTAGATGATTAGTTTTTTGGTGATAAAAAATTAAATACAATTTGCAAAGAGTGAGAAATTTTTCTTACAATGGAGACTTTTGTTTTGGGTCTTTTACATGGTCAGAATTTTCCTTCACTCAAATTTACAAACAGAGGACCTTGTGCTGATATTATTTGCATTGTTAGAATTATAATGCATGTGTTGTCCTTGATGGAAAATCACTTGTAGAATAACAAGTATACGGAACATAGATGAATCTACAAGTCAGAGGTGACAAAATGATGGAACGGAATAATGGTTAAAAGTTTGATATAGGGATATTTTTAGTGTGTGTTGTCCTTGATAAGAGGTGGCCTTAATGACAACCTATTTAATGAATGGACTAATTGATAAAGGTATAAACAATATGTGACATAATGCATGGCAGTTGTATTTACAAATGTGAAAAAATGCAGGGTAGTTCAGAGGAATCAGTTCAAAAGTGATGTACAATGGAAAATCACATTATAATAGATCTATTCAAAGGCAACAGAGTAACGAAAAAGAAGAATAAGATGATAGGACATAGGAATTCATATCAAATCAAGAAATTGAAGAAAAATAATGATTTAAGTTGTATTAAGTTGTATATGCAGGTTCACCTAGTCCAAGTAGCATATACAAGTTCGTTCATAGAAAAAAAGAGTGTACACATATGCACCCACTTTCACAGAAGGAAAAACGTGCATGGGATGGAAAATTAAGGTTAAAGAATACCAAGGGTCAATACCATGGTATTAGCCCACAATATTGAGTGGAATAACGGTTACTTGATCCCATCTAAATTGCACTAGAGGACCAATGAAAAACCTACTTTCCTATCGTTAGGGGACATTCACATATAGGGTTCTACAATTTGGGCTATGTAACACCCCCATAACCTTCCAATGTGTAGTATTGGAAATATTTTCCAATGTGATTCATGAGTACATTCAAATATACAAGGATGACTTCTTGGCCTATGACAACACTTTCAAAGAATCATGGTAAATCTTAAAAGAATAATAATATGTTGCAGAGAATCTCATCTTTCCTTAAGTAATATAAAATGACAAATGATGATGATGACAGGAATTATCCTAGGGAACTATGCTTCTTTTGTGGGTATTAAAGTGGACCCTTCCAAAATCAAATTTGTTATGGATCTCAAAATATTGTGTTCTCAAAAGGAAGTAAGCAACTTCCTCGGCCATGTAGGCTATTACAGAAGGATTGTGGAAAATTTTGCAAGATAGTTGGACCCATGTATAAATTATTACCTAAAGATGTAGATTTCTTATGGAACTTGTCACTCCTAGAGACGGAGACCAGTGCCTAAGACATCTTAATTAGTGTTGTTAGATCTATCTTAAAGACTTACAATGCCATAGTTTATCACAAGTCATTCAAATAGGATTGATTTGGAACCATTCATAAAAATACAATGTATGAAGTAGCTTACATGCAAGAATACACAAGAAATAATCCTCAGGCCAAATTAGATTAAGAATTTGCAGTAAATTAGTTGTTAAAATAGATGTAATGGTAGAAGAAGTTAGAGAATAAATCTATCATATAAAGCTTAAACGTTAATAATTATGTATATATAGATTTAGAGAGAAACTAGGGTAAGGAAATGCGTATGTAATGCTAAGATACATGGAGCACTTTTTAAAGACTTTGTTTACACATCAATATAGGTATTATCCATCAATAGCTTAATCTAAATGAATCTGCATTTAATGAGAAATATATCTAGCTACTACATGACATGAAATATGAGAAGAATATTTAACATATGTTAAAACATAGAGGGAGAGAAAATACTACAATCCACTAAGTTTGAATCACTAGAAATATTGTATTAATCTTCCGAGAAAAGTATGTACATCAAAATTCATATATTCCTTCATGAAACTAGGAAAAGGTCCCTTAAGACAAGCCTTTCCAAAAATTATGAACCTTATTTAAGTGTTTCTTCCCTCCTTTTATAAGGACATGAAGAGCTTGGAAAGAAATTATAAAAATGTCTTCCCCGAGTTCTAGTTTTCTAATTGACTAGTTTTCTCGGCATGCGAAGGCTCTTTTGCCAAAATCACTGCAACTGATTTGATTCTTTTCTTTAAAACACAAAAATAACATAATAACAAAAAGAGGAAAATTGAATGATGATTATAAAAAAATATCTCCATGCCACTTCCTGTGATGGTCTCTAGTTAGGCCACATCTCTACCACGATGTGCCTCTTTCGTTACTTGGCCAGTTTCCTTGTCACTTTCCTCCTTAACTGCTTGAATTCCCCATTTTCTAGAGCTAGGAGAGATAACATGTGCTGGCATTAGTCGTGCGTTGTAACACAACTTCCGACTCATCCATCTCTTTAAACTTCGGTTTTATGCTATCAGAGCCCAATATGCCTTGTAATATGGCCATAGTGCAATATTGGATTTTTGCCTCAGCGGCACTTTTATTCTTAAAGGACCATATGAAAACAACGAGTTTTGATTTCCTTGGACCCTTTTGTTTAGCCCCTTTATGCATTTCTTGTCATATGACTGAGGGTTGTGACTTGCTGCCTAGCATTAAGGCACTAGGGAATTTTTTTCCTACCATGGACCATTTTTCCTTTGTGAAGTGGTTTGCATCCCTGGTCCTTTAATTTCCTCTAGACCATGTGCTAGCTCAAAATATCAAAGCCCCTCTTCATCGGAAGTTTTTCAAGTGCCAACTCTTGTAAACTATCGATATCCTCAACCTTCAATTTGTGACATCCAATATAAAGTCCTCACTTACACATGGCACCTCATGAGTGGTGACATGTATCACCCATATTTTTCCCCATAAGCCTCCTGAAAGCACCAAAACTTCCTACCATGTGTCCTTCCATACTCCAGTCCAGATTCCACTGTAACTTTATCAAAACCAATCATATGTCGCCACGTGTCTTGCTAGAGTAGAGATAAAATTGCATGCCCACCTTTGGTTTTGCGATGGAATCCTGTGTTAATATTTATTTGAGCCCCCTGGTGTTTTTTACATAATCAACGCATTACCCATGTTGCAACATTTAAAAGGTTTTCACCTTCAAAAGTCTCGATTCTCTGATTGCAGATGTTCCAATGTTGCAATATTTTGATGTGTCAATCTCCTCCTAGCTTCGATACTACCTGCTCTAATGCATTGGACCTTTGACATCCAGGACCTTTGATATGTGATCATCGATATGCTATTGACTATATGTTTGCTGAGAGATCGTCGATATTCTGGTTCTTTGATGCTATGATTGCCAATATTCTAGTTCTCTGATGCTGCCATCACCAATCTCTAATGTTGTTGGACCTCCGATATTCGATCTTTGATATTCCTTCCTAAGGCTTCAATCCTTGAACTTTAATAGACCATATATTTTGATCTAGGAGTCAATTTTTGTACATCCACATATTGTTGGAAATCTTGTGCTAAAAATTTCTAATGGAGAGTGTTGGCTTGATGGGGCCTCACCCAGGTTCGAAGTTTATTAGCCAAACAAATCCCTACACTACTGGCCCTTTCAGCATGAGCCCATGGTGCGCAGACTGAAGTGTCACCTGAAGCAGTATGGGGGGATGTTGGAACCAAGTTTCCACCCCCTTGATATGTCTGAGGGGTCGATTTAGTCCAACTGTGCCTACCTTCGCGCAAGTTGCTTCACGCACTATTCTGACCTGTGATACCTTCACGATCTACTATAATTGTCCTTTGCGCAGCCCTAACCAGGGGGTTGAGATGATTTTTCGTTGCTATGGCAGTGATCTACCATATTTCCCCAAGTTACACAGCGTATCGTAATTATCCTCTTATAGATGTTAGTCAACTTCATCTGACCAAATACTTTAACTCACATTCACTTAATCTACGTAGTTATATATGTTCGTGCACCATATAGAGAATAGAAATGAAATTTATACCCAATATATTAGATATAGGAAAAAAGAAATAAATACATAGAATTGATGTAAAATTCTCTTTATTAATGCTTCAATAGTTACAGACTCGACTCGTCCTATCCACTCAACTGCAGGGGTTCGTACACTCAGCTACCGACTACTAGGCCTCTGCACACTCAGCTGCAGAGCCTTCTCCTACTCTACGACCTAAAGACTTGAATTTACATTTACGTCTTCTGCTATCCTTCTATTCCATGGTCACTACTTGAATTAGATGTCTCAACTACTTAGAACCTCACCCTATTTATACAATCCCATGGTCCGCTGAACATGGGTAGATCTCTAAAGCTGACATTACATTACAAAATTGAGAATGGACAACCCTATGACTCATTTACAACTTCGTGCTCCACGCCCACAAAATGCAAAGTCTTTACATCAGATTTACAACTTTTAGCCAAAATATGGACTTTAAGCCCGAAAACTTTCCTTAGGGGATCCCGCGCCCAACAGGCTCCCAACAAAAACATCGTGACTTGCCCTCAAGTCACTTTATCGATGTGGAGATCTTCGTGCGAGGACCTCCCAACTCTGCTTGAACTACTACAATATCGACAACGCACTGATCAGCTTCCTGTTGCACTTCCTGGACGCACTATTCAGAGACCGCAGTAGTTGAACTGGTGTCCTGAATCTGTTCCAATGTACCTTGCATCTGCGTGAGCTTTGCTTCGATGGAGGCTGTAATGATGAAGGCCTCATCGATCCATGGTGTACGCGTGCCTTCAAGACATCTTCATTGTGTTGAGCAACGTCCACCTACTCCTTGAGCACTTTCACCTGCTGCATCCGCACGAGCCTCTGTGTAAGGGATATCATCTACCCGGTCCCTTTTATTTCATCATACTACTATTGTAGCTGATGCGCCTCTATTTCTAGGCATTGTATATTCATGTCCTCCTGCAGAGTAGTGAGGAACTCAAATGAATCCTCAAATAGCTTGGTACAGTCTTTCACTGCATTGTTCATCTTCGTTATTCTGGGTGTAATAGCATTGGCGTGTTGTTCCTTCACCTATGGCGGAGTTGAAGGTTGCACCTTCAATTGGAGCTTGGCTATCTAAAGGTTCAGCTCTAGCTAAACCTTGGCCATCTCTTCCTTCACCTCGTGCACCCTTGCTGCGAGTTTTTGGATGCGTGACTCCACTGGGTCTTCTACTACAATGGCCAACTCCGAGACCATCTGGCAAGCGTCCTCGACCACCTGCACAATCTGTCGGTTCTGAGCCACTACCTCATCGCGTTGTAAGCTCAATTGTTCCATATTGATTGGCTTCTCTCTCATGACCTAGAGTGTGCAACCCTCCCTGGCTCACAGTTCTACAATCACATTGTCCTGCAGAACATAGAGCTTCTCATGAGGGAGCATAGCCATGTTTATTCCAACTCCCTTCAGTACACTGACCATAGGCCTATCGGCCTCATTCTTTGTAACTAGTGCTCCCTCTAGCAACACTATAGTGTTAGTCATGCGGGCACGTAACATTTCCTTAATCGTGGCCATGCCTACTACGAGGCTAGTTGACAGAATACCAACTTGAGGAGTGTGCACCTATAACTTCTGTGTCTGTGCCCAGAGGGCCCCCAACACTATTTGGTTTTCCTCTACGAACTGTTGGAGGGCCTTTGCCGTGACTTCGCGCACTGTCTCCCCACTATCATAGAGATCCCCCTCAGTGAGGGTGGTAACATCAAAAGACGTTTTTGAGGCCTTTGACTTCTTCTGCAACCCCACTTGCTCTCTCGGGCGCTATCGCTTGATTTGTGTGGATGCTATCTGCGGATCTGTGTGAACTTCCTCTCGATCTCTCTCCTGTTTGGGCAAAGGTGACTTTTCTCCCTTGCGGTCCTTCTCAACTACCCTCTGCTGCTCTTTTGCTACCTTCGCAGCATCATGCGCCTCTTGTGCCTTGACTAGTACTTCATTGTTCCTTCTCTTCTCTGCTAACTATGCCATCTGTAGTTTTTCCTCCTCCTTTTTCCTCTGTGTAGTAGACTTCTCCGCTTCCACCATGGAGCTAGCTGGAGCCTGCCACTGCGATGGCCACGACTCAAGGACGAGGAATATGACATCATCCATCACCAAATAAGGTAGCTCCTTCCATGCCTTTGTGGGTCCTTCCTCGCCCTGATGTACACAGGATGAAAGTCACCTTTGAACTCCACGAAGCTCTACATACTGTTATAGACAATGGGCGATAACTGCGACTTGTGGTTAATCCCCATTCTGATGTTCATCTCCATGAACACCCAGAATATTTTGTTGTCTCTGAACCTCTATGCATCTTTAGTTTCCCACAACGAAGTGTACTTCACTACCTCTGGAAGATCCTACACAATCGTTGGGAACTGGCTGTCCTCAGGAAATTCCCAAGTGACCAACACTATGGATAGCAGAAGCCATGCATAGTGGAAAGTATTCCCCTGCTCCTATGCCTCACGGAATTTTTCCAAGAACTCTCTGCACAAGTAATTGGCCTTGTTAAACTAGACCCCCTCTCCACACTACGTGGCAAGTGAAACCACTGGCCCGGGCACCTCATCCACGTGGCACTTCCGCATAACTTTCCTAGCTAATATCTGTGTCATGACTTTGATCGCAACATTATTGATTCTTGATATCACGTAACCTCTCTTTTTCTTCTCCAGCTAACTTCTTCTTCATGGCCTTTGCGATGGCCAAATCATCACTTTTACCCTCGATATGTTCGCTGGATCCTCCCCTTTGCAAGGGAGCTGGGTAATTCTATGAATTAGATGATCCATGATGGGGATGGGCTCCTCTAGCCAAAAACACCCATCATGCATCAGGCCAACTAGCTGCCTAATGACAAAAATGGTCACTGGGGTGCGATGGTAATGCGGCACCCAGAGCAGGTTTAACAATCTTACTTTCTCTACTCCTCGCAACCACTTGTGCAGTTACAATTCTATGAATCATGCCATGTGTTTTCCTTTTGGCGCATTAGCTACATGATTTCCAAATGTGGGAATTTCTTGTGGTCCGTGAGATCCCAGTCTTCAAACTTTAGCATAGGAACTCACCCCAAGTGTTCTCCTTCAAAAATGATGTCGTCGGGGAGCAACGGAGTCTGCAGAGAGCTCTTTCTCTCATCTAGGTCCTTGCACACCCTTGCTTTCTCCTTACGCAGAGGAAAATATGTGGGTAGCCTGGTTAGAGGGTCTACACCCTCAGTTTCTTCCTCCATTTCTTTGTCCTCCTCCACTACGAGGAGTTCTTCAAAGTCTTCTTCCTCCTCATTGGCTTCCAAATTGATTGGCTTCCCCTTTTCTTCCATGGTGAGCCCCATCCTTAACTGATTCCTAGCGGATATGCACACCGATACCATAGGCTACTTATTTTTCTTAGGTCTCGGTGTGCATGGCGATTTAGGGATTTCTACGACTATCCCTACACTTTCTGGGGCTTCTCCTACTGTTATGGCCTGCACGGCCTCCTCAGCAATCATCTCTCTAATATCCATGGCTTCCTCTAGCGCAGCCATACTTCTATTCCACAACTCTCTCAATAGCTCAGGTAAGTGCTCAAACAATGCCTTCAACTTCAAAAGATCAAACAAATCAGGGTTCATGAATCTGTGGGTGCACAATAGCTCCATTCTCAAATAGCCAAGTGGACTTTATAGTGCCTTTTGAATTTGAATTCGATCGTTCCCCCCACTTTTGGTCCATTAATGCTCCTTTGGCACCAGATTTTCCAAAATATAGCCCATAAAGTTCGCCTTAAATGCCTGCTGCCCATTCCATTTGGTCTTAAACCAAGAATCACATCGTGAATAGTGACTATAACGGCCACTTTCTAGCCAACTCATGCAGTAGCGTAGCTACCCTCGTGTTGTTGCGGACCATGTGATACTTCACTACTGCGCACAGTCTTATCATCGCGCAACTCCCAGGCATATTAGTTTAGAGTCTTGTGCCTCCTTTTAGCTTCCTAGAGTGCTAAGACTATGCTCCCTATGGCTAGTTAGATGGCACGGCCACCTGTGTATAGCTTGAAATGACTACCATTTACTTTCCCTGGGAAACGTTCGCCATTTAGTTTTACCAACTGCACTATGCAACCATCTATGATCTCCTTAATAACATATGGTCCCATCCAATGCATCACACTAGTAAACTCTTGGCAGTAGTCCCCAAGTCTGTCAATGTAATCGAGCTCATCTTGCTCTATTACTACAGTCTTTATACCAAGAAACTCCTTCTTTATTCCTTCCTCAAGCTTCTTAATTTCTGCTTCTACCGTGGTTCTTTTCTCCCTCAACCAAACTCTTTCATCAATGAGTTCTTGGAGCCTAAGATCACCCTGCTGAATCTCTTCATCAAGTCACAACCATTCTTCTTCGAGCTCTTCCAACTACATGAGCCTCTCCTCTAGGGCTCTACGGTCTCTCGTACCTATGAGCGCTACTATGCGTAGACTAGGTACGATATATTCCATCAAAATTATGACTTCCACTCCATAGATAAGCCTAAAAGGCATCTGTCACGTCAATTTCTTGCATGTCATCCTATAAGCCCTTAATACTATGGGTACGTGCAGGTCCCAATCACTTCACTGTGTGTTACATACCTTGTTTAACACCTTGCATACCTTATTGAATGCTTCTGCGTGGATAACCTTCTGCGCAATCATTCTTCCTACATATTGTTCCAGCCTGAAGATCCATTTGCACATCTGGCCCCCCAACACATACATATTGACCATCCCTTTCATTGCAAAGTTCATGTGCATCCACATAGGTTGTTTTCCATATGCCTGTATCCACCCAGCCAGACTAGCACGTGGATCATTTCGTGCATTGTATTTGTCTATCAATCGCACCCTAGGCTTCCCAAATCATGTGCGCATCATCCTTCTACATTTGCACCAGTCATCAAAGCTCCCTTTCTACGTACCCCACCACCTCGTGGGCATAGTGCACAGTACCCAATTTAAGGCCTGGTAGCGTTGCTTTTCCAACACCTCCCTTTCAAATTTATTCAAGAAGGTATCTACCTCACTTAGGCCATCATAAGTAGGTAGGTCGCTTCCTTCTGTCGATACGCAGCACAATGGCCTTGTCATCATATTACAATTCAATGTAGTCACCTCATGTAACCGATTCTTCCATCGCTCCATTTCCTCATCCGAATCCAAAGTATAGGAGCTCTCATGCTCCCAGTCCTAGTTTTGCGTTGTTATCTTATAGATGTAGTCCAAATAATCATCTCTTTCATAGTTGCGCACCGACTCTGTATAGCGCGATCCTTTAGGAGGGTCCAGAGGTATAACTACATGTAGTGACTTATTCTCAAAAATCATCTTGCACTTCTTTAGATTAATCACTGCATTCATGTTAGTGGTCCAATCAATTCCTAGGAGCATAGGAAAGGGATTGCTATCATCAACAATCTCTATTAGTTCAAAGTCTACTAACGTGCTCGCTCCCTCAATATGCACAGTGATTCCCTGCAATCACCCCATGGGTTTTATCTTCTGCTCGTTCAACATTCGTAGCTGAATAGGAGAGCATTATAGCATAGGTCTCCCCATTCGCTCCCATGTCTGCTTCAACAGAACATTCACATCCGATTCTAAATCCACAATTACTTGGTCCGTCTCATACTCTCCAATCTACACAGTTAGCCTCATTTCTCTTCCCATTCTTGTCTTATGCTTTCCAATCTTCTAGACTACGCATGGTTCTCTTAGCATGGTCCCAGTGCATCTGTTAATGAGTTCCTGTAATCCTTTTATAGCTTTACTATCACGCAGTAACTTCATGCATGTTTTCAAGAACATTGTGAGCATAGATGGGTCCATCTCCGGCTCTAGTCTATCTTTGCATCCTGAAGTGGAGGAATCAGTGAAGCTCTTCTTAGCTTCCATGAAGGTTTCCCGAGTGCACTCCAAATCAAAGTCCTCTTCTTTTGCTGGAGCTTTGCAAATCCAAGTACTATCTTCTGGTTGTTTTCCTTTGTCATCTCCTATCATGATTCCACTTCGGAGCATGATGTTTACATTTGGATCTTCCTCGCATGGCTCAGACCTCATCATCTATAGGTTCTGAGTCGGTGGAGGTAGTAGTGCTCCTTTGTCACATATCCTAGCTATCAGCGTAGGATAATCTTTCATCTCATGATCAACAAGGTGCAATATGAACACGATGACCACATCGGATTCATACAATTGCAGGCATAATGTCCTGGCCCACTGCAATTGTAGCATATCAAATAACCGCAGCCTCTTCTAGGTCCTCCTCCACCTCGGCCTCATCCACACCGCTGAAATCTTGTTCACGCCACTCATACATTCTAGTATATGGCCCACGATTCAACCTGAACTCTATAGGTGGGAGTTCTATCCATCATCAACTCATAGCTTCTACAAGTGTGCTCATTGTGTCCTACTGACCTATAAAAGTTACAAAATAATTGATGTGAATTTTGTGTATATTTTTGTAACAAATGGCAGCTGTTTGTAGCGTGTTTTCCACCTATTTCACAAATCGCACATCACAAAGCAAGAGCCACGCTAGGTCCTATTTGTGCTTCCGGCCTTAATGTCATCAGTCCTCCTCCAACAAGGTAATTTGTGAACACCAGGTAGTGGTCCTTATCATGACCCTGGCCCTTTCATTTTATGCACCACACCTCTTCATGCACTTTGGGTCGAGTTGTTCTGTCCTATTTCAAAATATGCATCTCCAGGCATAAATTCTTCAGCTGCGCGTGGATCTGCTAAAATCCTAAGTTAGGATCCTACATCGAGGTCTCATGCAGCCTCATCGTAATATCCAAGGCCCTTTTCGGAGTTGTTAACTTCTGCTACGATAGCACACTCCTTAAATGTGGTGTTACTGATGCTACAAACCATTCGTGATGTTTTCCATCCGTCAAATTGATATTAGCTTCATGAATCATACACTTCAACCTCTGATCCAAATCCCAAGGAGTCTCACCTAATAGCATCATGATCTCATTGAATCTAATGACAAATTGTGCTTTAGACTTCAGCCTACTAAATTCTCTATTTAGTGCTACTTAGATATCCACGATTCTCGCATTTGGATTATCAATGGAGTGCTTAATATACAAGGTCAGCACGTAATCTTGCATGGCTCTAACTAGTGTCCCTTTCTTTATATTGTCATCCATAACTCCTTGCGCTTCCCATACGGCTTTCACAATGAACCAAAATTGGTATAGATCCTCATTTCCTAATCCCTTGAACGTAGGAAACTTTATCGTGCTTGCCATATTGACTCGTGGTGGTGGCAGAGGTGGTACGAGTGAAGATAGAGGTGAAGGCAGTGAAGCTGGTGGTGGTGTGGGTGGGGTGGTATTTGCCGAATTATTTGCCTTATTAGATGAATCAAACTTTGTGAAGAGACCTTCACAAGCTCTTTCTCATCCCCTCGAAGAGGTGAAATCAAGGCGCTATTTTCTGGTCCCTTATTTCCTTCATTCCTGTAAGTTTTTCCACTTCGTGTATCCCCAAAAATCAAGGTAATTGCATAACCCTATTTTCGCACAATAACATTTTAATCCAAGTATTCAGAGACTTTACAAACTTACCTCATGGTCCCTTGAGAAAGTGTCACTTTTCCTCGTTGTAGCTAACTGAAGTGTCAACTGCAAACTTTTTTAGTGCCTAAATCTATCTCAGGCTGAGAAAGGTAGGATCTATGGTAACATCAAACCACGCTTAACCTGGTAGCTAGCCCTACCAGGTTGGGAGAGGGCTCTCTCCTTGTCAATCTCAAGAAAAGATGGCCAATAAAGCTTGAGATTGTTGGTATATGACCAAAGTCCCACATTGACTAGAAGTGTTGAGGATCATGGGTATATAAGGATGGACAAATATCTCCATTGGTATGAGGCCTTTTGGGGTAAATCCCAAAAACAAATCCATGAGGGCTTAGGACCAAAGTGGAAAATATCATACCATTGTGGAGATATGTGGTGTCCATAGTCCTAACAAGTGGTATCAGAGCCATGCCCCGAAGTTAGCCAAGTGGATGAATCCTCGGAATGTCGAACGAAGGTGGTGGGCCCCGGTAATATCACGATGGGATCCATGGATGAGCTTGGTTAGACAGGCGGTGTGCTTCGGATTCTTCATGGACATGTCCTGGTCCCAACACGGTGAAGAGGAGTTGACCTGGGATAGAGCAATCTCTCGAGGCAGGTGGTGCTTCCATGTAAGGCGTGTGCTTCCAACACATTGGAGCGGAGAATCCTAGTTGGTAGAGAGTGGACGGATGGATAATTGTTTGAGGGGAGGCTCGATGGTCCTTTGTTTGAGGGGAGGATTGTTGGTATACGACCAAAGTCCCACATTGACTAGAAGTGGGGAGGACCATGGGTATATAAGGATGGACAAATATCTCCATTGGTATGAGGCCTTTTGGGGTAAAGCCCAAAAACAAATCCATGAGGGCTTAGGCCCAAAATGGACAATATCATACCATTGTGGAGATATGTGGTGTCCATAGTGCTAACAGAGATGACTAATGTAATGAATGATTTTAGGCTAGGTATGTGTACAGGGGTGTTTGATTGAATTTGATGATGTTTTTTTGGCTCAAATGTGAAGGGCAGATTTGGGTCCGGGGAATGAGACTCAGTTTTGCAGAGATCTCTATGGGGCAAGGTAGGAAAGTGATTTGGTATTTCAAAATGAGTGAGATGGAGAGCTTTTAGACAAGTGAGAAGTTGAAAAGGGCATGAAAAACTCAGGGATCCTTTTCAAACAGCTGAAAACATAGATAACTAAGAAAACCCTAGGTAGAGCACTGCACTTTCAATGTATTCTACCTTTTATCCTTGTTTTTTTTAGTTAAGATGAAGCAAAGAGAGATATGGCATACATAAAACACATGTAGACTTACAATTACAGAGGAAAACACAATACCAAAGCAAGATGCCACATGAGTCCCATAAAGTGCTGCAAACCACAGGTCTATTCCTTAGCCAAACTGTTGAAATGAGTATACAATGAAGCTCCAAGCTTTCCCAAAAGTCCAATCATGCTAATGACTGAAAAATTACAAGATATACGTAACCAACAACACATCCTAGCCTCTAGACGTAGAGCTCATAATATTAGGAGCTGTTCCAACAAAATCTAAACTGAGAACTAAAAAGTAGGTGATGGAACAACTTGCCTCTAAAAACTAGGAAATTGATTCATTCAGTTGCAAACTACCTTTTGATGGATGAATCTACCTCTAAGAGTGAAAATTTAGCATAATTACATCAAAATCCATCAATTCATATTAAATTACATCATGAAACCAGGTGAAAAACAGAGTATTTTTGGTCAAA
Source organism: Pinus tabuliformis (assembly GCA_031772625.1). NCBI lineage: Eukaryota > Viridiplantae > Streptophyta > Pinopsida > Pinales > Pinaceae > Pinus > Pinus tabuliformis. Next base: position 1,539,320,290 of record CM062804.1, on the reverse strand, counting down.
CTGCACAAAATTCCTCCAATGCGCCGCGTTGATTTCCCTATGCGTAGCTCCTTTTTGCAGCTGATTTTGGAGGCCTTACTGGTTTCCAAATTTGCTCCAAGTGGTCTTGTTGGAAATGTATGTCTATCTACTTTCCAGTACAAGTGGAATTTTTGAATTTGGCCTCAATTTTCACCTCCAAAACGGAGTTTTCCCAAGACTACTTCCTGTGTGTCAAAAACGAGGTAGAAAGGTCATTTTTGGGGTGTTTTTGACCTTTTTGGAAGCACAAAAACTATCAAAATTTCTTGGAAATTTGTAAGCATGCATATTTTTTCATGAAAAATCTAAATATGTTGAGTTTTCCTCAAAATGATTCCTCCATCAAAAGCGAGCACCAGGTGGCACGACGCATTGGGTAGGAAACTCTGTTTTTTAAGGAAAAATTTACAAAATTACAAAAAGTGTCCCAAATTTTTTGAAGTTTAGGCTGAGTGTCCTCCATTAAGTGTTATACTGAGCCAAGGAAGCCTTGGCCAAGATCTGATGTTTATCTTGCACTTTTTTCCTCTTTGATGTTTTCTTTGACTTGGCCTTCAAGTTCCTAATTCTTACTTGGCACACCATATTTCTTGACAAATAGTGATATGCCATGTTTCTCAACATATTTTTCTTGTTGATGGCCTTCTCTAGCATCCTCTCCAAGTGAATATTTTTCCTCTCCAACCAAGATTCATGACCAGCATTGATTTCTGGCTCAAGTGTTGTGAACTTGACTTTCCTCCTTTTGGCAGCTTGCTGGTTTTCTCGTATGTTTCCTAGCTCCATTATGGTTTTCTGATCCTCTAGTTGTTTGTTTCTTTACTCCAGATATTTGACTATCCACTTGGTTCTTTGTAGGTTGAGAGACAAATGCTTAATGTCAGATTGTTTCTCCCGGATGATCTCTCTAAGCTTTGAGCTTTATGAGCCCAAATCGGTGTCATCATCCTGAATAAGAATAAAATCTGTTTCCTACCCTACTAAAGGCCTCTCATCCTGTAAGGGCTTCTTACCTTTGTCTTGTACCTACTCTGTTGATGGAGGAAGTGAGACCCCTTCCACCCTAGGTGGAGATAATACTCACTTTGCTGCTGCAAACATCCTTCTAGTGCCCTTTTGGTAGGTGACATATACTGGCACACTAGCGGTTCGTGTCTCATGAAGCTCCTGCTGATGTGAAGGTTCACCTGTCTCATGAAAAGCTACTGGAGGTACTTGAGGAGCAATGAATACCTCATGCGAAATGAAATCCTCCCATGAGATGTTTTGTAAACCAAGATGATGCATGACCACAATCTTGATTAGTGGAAAATGATATATGTTGTTATACCACTGCTGAGGAGTCTTCTTGTGCACTATGGTGGTCATCTTCTCAATGTTCTGGAAAATAAAATAGGGGAGGTTCATCATTCTCACCCTAGTGAAGGGCATCAAAAATCTGATATGGTAGGCATACAGGCAAGAAAACCGGTCCTCATAGCTGAAATACTTGATTATGAGTTTCATCAAGGGAGCATATGAGTCTTTCAGATATTGGAAAGGAAAAACTCTACTGAGATGTCTCAAATAGCCAGCCTTCATGTAAGGCTCATAATGTTCCTTGTCAATCTGCTGCCTCTTGTTCCACTACTCACTGATATTGGGAATGCTAGTTGCTAGAGAAATAGACTCTGGTGTCAAGGTGAATGTTACACCTGCTAGAGTGACTTGGCCATTTTGAAGATGGAGGACAAACAACCTGGCCAACTCATGATGGTACTGGACTCTCTCTACCATCTCATAGAACTGATAACAGGATTGGTGTTGAAAACATGTGACAGCAAGAGGACAGGCCTGCAGCTCGGCAAGTGAAGTAGGTTCCTCTCATATATGTTTGCCACCCTTGTGAGGTCTTCTTGGTGCATGCATTTCTCTAGGAGAATCACTGTGTGTCTCCTCATCTCGGTCATAGGAAGGATCAGATTCCATGTTTGCCAGATATTTGAGTTTCTCTTAGATGAGTATGAAGAGATTTAAGGTGTCTTAAATTTTGCTGCCAAATGTATGAAAATGTATGAGGGACTATGAAGGGAGAGGGTAAGAGGGGTTTTAGGAATGTTGCTGACAGGATTTTGGGGAATAGAAGGGTTTTAGGGATAGTAATTAGACTTTGGGATAGCAATTAGGGTTTAGGAATTTGTAGCTAGGGTTTGGGATAATGAGAATTAGGGATATGGGATTAATGAGAATTAGGGATATGGGGATTAGGGAATGGGTTGATGAAACTGGAAAATAAATCAGGGAATCAAAAAGGTGAGGGAGTGATGAAGTGGACTTGACAACAAAAACTCAAACTACAAACCCTAAGCAATTGTTTTTGAGAAAAAATTGTAAGGAGATAGGGTTTGAAAAATTTCTCACTAAATCTCCATAAACATCTAGAGACACACATTCATTGGCATTGGGAAAATGTTTGACTTACTTGGAGAGGTGGTAATCAAGAAAATTTAGCAATTGGATGAATTTCGTGGATGAAATTAGGGTTGCAGCTCTATGCGCTACGCCACAAACCCAACGCATCGTGCCTGCTTGATGCGCCACACCAGTGTATTTTCTACACTGTGGAGGGTGTCCCAATGAACCGCGCTAGCTCTATGCACCGCGCCCATGACCCAATGCGGCGTGCCCCTAAAACTTGAACTGTTGCTGTGATTTTCCCTCCACAACCTTGCACTAAGTTCATCTTTCTCTTTGGGATGCAAATGAGTTCTTTAAACACAAGAAATGGTTTATATACAGAAGATTTTGACTTTTCACTCATAGAACCCACTTTTGTAATGTTTACATTTGACATTTTCCTTTCAAACTCTATTTTTAAGCAGTCTGCTTTATTTTTGCCTTTGATGAATTGAATGATTTGACTTTTTGTTTGCCTTGTAGGGGATGGAGTTGCTGAAGCTTGGTAAGGTGACCAAGGTTGCCATTGAAGTTGCTTACATATGATAAAATTGAAATTACATCAGATTTATGCATAAAAGCATAAAATACTCTGTTTTTCCTCAAAATAGGGTTTTGAGAAAAAATCAATCACTGAGTGAATGATTGTGAAAATTATTGTTGCTGGAACTTTATTCGAACTCCCATGTGCTTGCTAACCATCACTAAACATTTTGAGACCTTATTGACGAAAACCCTAGACCTAAAGAGACCTAAAACCCTAAAAATGACTTTTACAGATTTAAAGACAGAAATTGACTGTAGCAGTTCTGAATGAATGAAAATAGGCCAACACATGAGGGAAAATGTGTAATAAGCCACTACCGTCAAATGATCCATGACCCTAATGGAATGTAGCTGATCGAGTGAGACACCTAACATGCAATGCAACAAGAGCGTTTGATCACTGACAGAGGGATGAAGATACCAACACTAACATTGGCTCCAATGGGGATGGTAGCTTCTTGGAGGTGCCAAGAACTTGTTGTGCTCTACAACAACCCCCCATTTCATATTAATTTTATTTTCATAACTATAATATGAAATGGGTCCCTTTTAGAATTAAATTGGTATCAACTTAGTATTTTTCAAAAGGTCCGAAAATAAATAAAACATTATAAACCTTTTGATAAATCACATAAGCAGTCTTATAATAAAAAATGAATAATCCCTTATTATTGCTATAAAGCGATCGCAAGATCGCATATCGCAATAACAAATGATACATAACAAAATGCCCATTAAGTTTTCCCCGATGCGACAATACACGAATGGTTATCAGATATCGGCAATGGCAAGCTATCATAACAAAAGCCCTTTTCGCTCCAATGCGATGCAATATCGCTATCGGCGATCGAGGATGTACCATGCATGCATTTCAAATCTCCCATTTAAAACTCCCGATGCGACTTGGTGATATCACTATCGGCAATCGGGGATTCCGAAAGGGACCAATATAACAACTTAAGCTTTCCCCCAATCGCTGATTGCGATAAAGCTAAAGCGTAGATTTCAAAAAGGATTGGTAAAGCCGGGATATTTTATGGTTATTTAGTATTAATGGCTTTTCTTATCTCGATAGCGATTCACTTGCACTCAAGCACCAAAACATCAGAGCCATGCTTAAGTGAATCATTTGGCCAATAAACGACATAATGAGCATTTAAAGGATTGACAGGTTTAAACGGCCATTTAATGAAACAGTAAGTCTAAAATCTCTTCGGAGATCGCATTCGTGGCCACCTTAATTTAAATCCTCCATTATTCATGTATCTCGTTCTTCTTTGGTTTGTGCTATCAATTCTCCAAATTAATTTCATTTTCACTCCTGTGCAGAGCTCTTCCGAAGCAGTAAATTCAACCAGAATGGGGAAGAAATCTAAGAAGACCACAACAGCTTCTGCTTTGCCAGCTATAGGGAAACCCACCGCTGATCCAGGAACAAATAGAAAAGGATTGATATCTGACACTACATGTCTAGGACTCGGCAAAACTACTTGGCTAAGCACCTATAATTTAATTGAGGCCGAAGGGCCTGAGGTAACAACAGTGCAAGCCACAGCCGACACGACTCGGAAATCTGATGCTACTCTAAAGGATTGAGCCGACTCGTTCCTTCATCGGATAGCAGCCCGAGAACAAATTCTCCCATATACAAATGTGGTAAAGTGGGCAATTGAAGAAATCCCAATCACAAACAGAACATTTTGCACCATGGATGGGAGAATCTTCGGTTCATTTCAACCTCATGATTTGAGGCAAATGTACCATTTTCCTGTATCGGAGAAGAAGTACAACAAGGCCTTCTTGGAGAAATTCAGAAATGAGAACGAAATTGAATCTGAACCCATTCGGGATTGGAGGCAAAACCCAACAAAACACAAGCATGAGTCTTTGGGTAAGTACTCTGTCGATTCTTTGTGTTCTCCTTATTGTTATGCCGAGATAATGATGTGTAGATTGTGGGGGTTACATAATTCCGAAAATTTCACTATAGAGATGGTTCCTTTGATGGAAGCAGCATGTAATAGTGAAATAATGGATTGGGCGACTATATTGTCTGATAAGCTAGCGACCGCAGTCCTTGAGTTTAGAAACAAATCCTGCATCACTGAGAGGGTCATTCCCCCATTCTACTATAGTGCCTATATCTTGGACACCCTGTGTTTTAATTTTGAATTTCCTATGCTTGGATGGAGATGGACTCCACAAGACCCCATGCCCATTCATATATACCATCAGAAGTTATGGAAAGCTCACTATAAGCACGATTTATATCAAGTTTGCAACGGTTTTATGTTACCCATTCACTATTCCATTTTTGATAAACCTGCTCCTAAGATTTCCTACCAAGCGGGGGTTGACTTGACATCAATAGGAAGATGGTTCAGAGAAGAAAAATTCACCTATGTAAGAGTTTTCGGTAGCCAAGCAAAACCTCATGTCCTTCCTTTGTACATACCTGATAAACTGTTAGCCAGGGAGGTAGCCTATCAGATTAAATCCGAAGGAGTTACACAAACTCTAAAGAGTAAAAAGAAGCAAGTTTGGCCTCCTTTTCCTCTAAGATGCGGTGTCTATGCTCTGCATGACTTTAAACATGCAGAGAAAGAAGCTGATAAAATCAAGGCACTAAGTCTAGCCACTCTTCCTAATAGGCGATTTGATCCAAACAAAGTTTCCTACAATGCACTTGAACAGGCAAAATTAACTAAATTTGATCATAAAGAAGATATGTTTGATGACCTGTTCTCCTCAGCTGAGTCAATATTCCAAGTTAAATCGTTGGCTAGAATGAAGTATCAGGATGACAGGTTAGTTGAACTTAACAGACTTAGAGGACAGAGGTTGCAAACTCTGCCTCTAGATCTATTAGCAACGACCCCAACGACAGAATCAAGCGAGCCTGAGCAACGACTCACTAAGGAATCTCCTGCTACATCAAAAGAGCAGGACGAAGTGCATGCAAAAGAGCAAGAGGAAACCCAGAGAAAAGAGCAGGAACAAAGCAGCTCAGAGGTGAATGTAGATGCCTAGATTGACCTGAAATTGCTCTAGGAATGGCAGCAATTCGACTCAATCATAAGCAATCTTGAGAGCTCGAGGAAGCCGAAACATCAAAAGCGGTTGACACACAGGAGATAACATCTAAACAGGTTCCAAGTGGAACCAGCAGCCTACCCAGTTCTACAGGAATAGAGATAATTCCTAAGGATCCCTCCGATCAGATTGTTTTGCAAGTAGAAGAAATTCCTCCCTTGGATGTCTTTTACAACCCAAAGCACAAGGCTGTAGTAAAACGACAGCGGAAAAGGAGAAAGACTGATCAACCTTCCCTATTCCCTGAACAAACAGTGACGGGCAACATGGTTTGAAAGGAGGAGTTTGATCCCTCTAATGACCTAACAAAATTGTCCCAATATGCTGGAGCCTATTTGGCAGCCACTATAGACAAGGCATCAGAGGTGAGTAATATATTAAAAGGAAAAGACCAGGAAATCATTTTGCTACAAGCACAACTATCGGAGGCACAACAGAAGGTAGAACAAGCAGAACGGCAATTGTTTACACAACAACAAATAAATAATCAATTGAATAAACAATTGCAGGAAGAGAAACAGAGAATTGATTCGAGTGCAGTTCAAAAGCAGAAAGAGCTGTCGGAAGCATTGGAAAAACTAAAAGCAATGAATGAACAAATGCTGAAGTCAAAAGATGAGAAAATTACTCAGCTATCAGCCCAAATAGAGAAAACCAAGAATCTTCCACAACCAGCTGAATTCAAAGCAGAGGCATTACAGATAAACAAGGCATTGGTGACATAGATAAGGTTGTTATGTCAACAAATCGCCCAAGCAGAACCTTTATGTGACTTAACAGCATCAATAAGTGATAAATTGGCTGATGCTAGAACAGACTTGGAGCAGGCCGATGAGACCTTGACTAATTTTCTTTTGTGGAAAGACACTGATGAGGGACAAGCAGCTAATTTTCCAAAAACCCTAGAATCGCATAAAGAGATATTATTTATGGAATGGTAGTCCCAGTTAATGAAAGCGAAGAGAGCAGTTTCCATATGCAAATTAACCACAAGTAATTTGGTTGAATTGATTAATGATACTCTCTACTTATCTAACATGATCTCTCAATGTACCCCAGGTAAATTGCTATCGGCTAAAACATTGGAGCAGTCATGTTATCAAGAGCTGGAGAAAAATGGGAGATTAATCGCAGGAATTAACAGTTTGACATGGGACACCTATTGGTTTTTCTTAGTCAAACCATATAGCCAGAGAGCCACCGTCAAGTGCCTCACAGATGCAATCGGGTGTATCATTCCTGATATACAAGATGCCACCTATGCTGCCCAACTCAATTCTCGTCTCAACCGACCACCAGAAGTGGAACCAATGCTTGCGATATGCCAGCTCAGGTCTAAAGGCAAACAGCCTAAGTGATGAATCATGCTGCCGACTGCCAGATTGCCGTGAGGAAGATATTCTGAATCAAGTTGTACCAATTAAGTAGGATTTTAGTTTCATAGTTAGTTAGTTTTAATCAAGTATTTATAGACCCTTTCATGTATTTAGAAAGGGTCGTAAGTTTTTGTATATGACTTAAACCTGAAGTTGCACTACTGTACTTCAGGCATATTCTTTTATAAAGACTGGGCCAATTATTCCAATTTTGATAACGAAGCTTTTATGTGAATGTGCACTACTGCCTTTGTTTAAAAGTGTTTTTGTGTCGGAAGAAGGAATCCAAATAGCGATTGATATTGGGAGTGATTTGCAGCTCATATGGTACTACTATCTATGTCTGAGTTCATTCCTTTTATGTGAATTTTTGTTTGATCGCTCTTGCTATTATCAGATATATGCATGTGTTTTAACAACATTCTTTATACTTTCCACTACTGGATGTTTACAGCATGCTTTCCTTTTAATCATACATGTATCGGTAATATAAAAAGGATAAGTGTAACAATGTGTTAATCACTTTGTTCAACTATTTGAACAAAGTAATCATTAAGTAAAGGAATGTCTATGTTTATTGTTTAGAGTCGTCTATATTCCTATCAATGAACAAAGATCATCAAATGTTACACTTCAAAGAATAGAAGTCTCCTGGGATAGAATAGTTATTTATATTTTCGCTGATAGATTAAGTCATCAATTCGTTATCATTTATTAGAAATCAATCACTCATCCATCCCCTTTTATTCATTATTGGGAAACTGATTCCATTATATCCAATCGGAGCCACCATTCCAAATGGAAAAGGAGTTGTATTAATGTCCAAACCGGGTGGTTATCCCCCAATGTTGATACAACGATTTTCGGGGCATCAACATTTTTGGCGCTAGAAGGAGGGCCTGAACTATGAATGGCGAGCAAACCCAAATCTATAGACCATTCTCAGAGTAAATCTCCCTCCACATCACCTCGTACTTCCCAATTGCATGCTGGTTCTCCAGTATCCAAGCAAGAAGAAGAGGAATCAACTACCACTGCTCTCACCCACAATACTCCAGAACGATTAAGTCCTGAGTCCCCTGAAGTTCAGTTACTCATCCAGAAACTTCAAGGCTTCTCGATAACACCACAGAAATCTGAGGTATCTCAAAGTAGTGAGACTTCGCAGTTCAATTTACCTCATCCCCTCACTAGACATCAGAGCAGAAAGCTCGGTATTGAACCCACTGAGTTCCCTTTACCTAAAAGGAAAAGGGCCAAGAAGAACATTGAAGGATCTGATAGTGAAGAACTTTCATCCACATCCTCCATCTCATCTTCCCCTCTGCGAAGTCAACCATCCACTCCCTCATTACATATTGTCGTTCATCAAGGATTAGGAACTTCAACATCCCAACCTGCGCAATCCTCAATATCAACTCCTTCCCAAACATCTGGAATTTCAACAGTAGTATCATCCACTACTGGTCTTACAATGGCAGATCCATGGACCAGGCCTAGTGCGGTCAATATGCCTGCACAATTACATGCATTACCTGATGCTCCTGAAAAGTGGCTACCCAAGTTTAACCTAGATGATGAAACACAAGCTGAGGAGCATATTAATAGCTTCATGTTATCAGTTAATCTCAAAGGAGTAACTGAGGAAGATGTTGTAGTTAGGCTCTTCCCTTATACATTGCAAGGATCAGCAGGATCCTGGTATTTTTCCTTGCCATCTGGTTCCATTACCAGTTAGACCACTTGCCAAGAACAGTTTCTCACTAAGTATGGTGATGATAGATCTTTAGCCACATTAATAAATGATCTCTCCAATCTTAGGATAAAGCATAGGGAATCGATTAAAGAATTCAATGCGTGATTTAATAAACTCTTGAATAAAATCCCAACGGCCTCCAAACCAAGTGAACAAATCAGAAGCGAATGGTATATAACTGCCCTACCTGCCAATATAGCTATTTTTGTAGACGGGGCTGCAAAACCAACTTTAGCTGAAAACATGAAAGAAGCACTTGCTGTGGAGAAACGTATTAATGCTCTAGAGAAGAAAGTTGCTTTGGAAGATAGAAAAGCAAAAAACGTTTCTTTTAAAGATGATTCAAAGAAGAAAACACATAAAGATCCCTATGATATGGAAGGTCTACAAAAGGTCCTTAAGACTTTGTCAAATGAAATGGTTGAAATCAAAAAACAAGTAGTTGAAACCTCAACTAAAAGGCCCTTTAGAACTTTCAAGAAAACTGAATCAAAACCACCGAATGTTATATCTAATGCAGATTCAGACCCTGAAGAAGAAGAAGAGGAAACAATCTCACCAACTGATGATGAAGAGGAAGTTGTTGAACGCCATGGAATGTGGGATTTCATATTGCCTAACTCTGATACAGAAAATGAAGAAGAAGCTTTTCCTGTCACCACTAGGAGTAAAGGTGCCCCTGAACCTGTCCAGGAAACTTCATTTAAAAGAAGTGCAGGTGCCACAACAACAAAGGAAAAGGTATCCAGAAGGAAGCCAACTGCAACAGTTTCCCAAAACCAACCTTCAACCTCAAATATGCCTTCAACATCTAAAACATTAATAGTATCCGATTCAATGGATTACAATATCGTTGATGATATGAAGAAAACTACGACAAACATTACTATGTTTGAACTTAGTAAACTAAAACATCAGCAGAAATTGCTTCTCAAATAATTGAATGTTGTTCCTTCCTCACCTCTTGCCAGTGCTAAAGCTGCAAATGATTCAAGACAACCACCTTCTAGCAGGATTGAAGCTACTTATACAATTCTGATCGGAGACAGATCCAATTCCCATACTCCTCCTTTCCTATTAACCTATGAGATTTATAATCGTAATCTGCACAATTGCTTGATTGATTCAGGGGCATCCTCAAATATAATGCCAGCTTCGGTTTGTTCCAAACTGAACATTGAACCCCAGAAATATGCAATTCACATTGTACAGCTAGATAGAACCAAGGTACAGGTTGTAGGAAAAATTAACTCTGTAACTATCAGGTTATCGGCTGATCCGTGAGTAGTTCAAAGAATTGATATCCTAATCGTCGATATACCTGAATTTTATGGTTTAATCTTAAGTAGGGATTGGTCCGAGAAGCTCCATGGGTATATTTCTACCGATTGGTCCCACATGTGGCTACCCTACAATGGAAAGCCAAATCAAATAAAAATAAATCGGGAAAAGCACATGACCCACACTGTCACAGAGTTCGAACAGGAGAATCAACCCATAGCATTTAATAACAATATCTTAGGAAATTATTCATCGGAATCATTCTTTGGCAACTTCACAGCCCAACCATCTCCTTTCTCAGTAAACAATTTTACATCTTAGATCGAAAATTATTCACAAACAGATAGGTCAAGATGTTTTAATGATACTGAGAAAACTGTAAATACAATTGTTGATAATTCTTTATTTTGGTCTTTATATTTTTATGGCTCTAAATCTAATGAAGGCTCGGGAGCAGGATGTATCTTGGTTAGCCCGCAAGGAGAAAAAACAATTATGTCCTGCAGGTTAGAATTTGAATGCACAAACAACACAGCCGAGTATGAAGCCTTAGTCCAAGGATTGTACAAAGCAATTGGCCTTAAAGTGCAATATTTAAAAGTGTTCGGCGATTCTAAAATTATTGTCAAACAGGTGAGAAATACGATTCATTGTCTTTCAAATCACCTCAAGCATTATCAATCACTGGTGCAAGAACTCACTTCGCACTTTTCAGCATTCAATATCTCTTCCATTCCCAGGTCTCAGAATTCGGCAGCCAACTTGCTAGCCAATGTTGCTTCTAAACTTCTACCTTCCGAAGATTATAGCCCTGATAGATTTTCAATAGAATTTCTTTTTAGGCCTTCAATTCCTGACAATGTTACTAATTGGAGAGTTTTCAATAACGATGAAGACATTTTACAATTTCTGACTTCTGAGAAGTCCTATGATGATCAGATTATAGAGGAAAGCGATCATGATCTTCAAATGAGAGAAAAGCATGAGGAAAACTCAATACCGAAGCCTGTGTTGAAGCTCGAGGATATTTATGATATTAAAGACAGATTTAAACCTGTGATCAATACAAAGCTCCACAGTTCCACCTTGAGGTTTGAGTTGATTAATCTTGGCACTGAACAAAACCCTCAAAACATTAATCTAGGACTAGGACTTTCTCTGGAAGAAAAAACGGCATTCATTAGACTATTAAGAAAGAATAAACATGTGTTCGCTTGGAAGTATGATGATTTAAAGACATATGATACATCTATCATCCAGCATACCATTCCAATGCTTGCAGAACAAAAACCAGTTCAACAAAAGCTCAGGAAAATACATCCGAACCTAGAGAGTCAAATTAAAACTGAACTTAATAAACTCTTAAAGGCCAAGATTATTTTTCCCATTTGACACTCGAACTGGGTCTCTAATATGGTGCCGGTTAGGAAGAAAAATGGCGATATCAGGATTTGTATAGATTTCAAAAATCTGAATAAGGCAAGCCTAAAAGACAATTTCCCATTACCTACTATGGAGCAGATACTCCATTCAGTAGCAGGCTCTGAATTGATGTCCTTTTTAGATGGTTTTTCAGGATACAACCAAGTTTTGGTCCATCCTGATGATAGACTTAAAACTACATTCAGGACAAAGTGGGGAACTTATGCTTATCAGAAGATGCCTTTTGGACTCATTAATGCAGGAGCCACGTTCCAAAGAGCGATGGATATAGCTTTCAAAGGATTGATCAATAAAACAGTAGTTGTCTACTTAGACGATATTACTGTATTTTCTAAAAAGAGAACCAATCATTTGCATGATTTAAACCAAATCTTTCAACGCTGCAGAAGGTACGGTATTTCACTCAATCCTAAAAAATCCTTCTTTGCTCTTGATCAAGGAAAGCTTTTGGGTTTTATTGTGTCCAAAGATGGCATTTATATTGATCCGAGTAGGATCAAAGACATCTCTGAAATTCATTTTCCTCATAATAAAAAATCCATGCAGTCACTTTTAGGCCAAATCAATTTTGTCAAAAGATTTGTTCCAGGCTTTTCTCACATTATTTTGCCACTACAAATTATGATTAAGAAAAATTCATTGTTTAAATGGGGATCAACAGAAAAGGAATCGTTTGATTTAATCAAACAATCAATAATTAATGCCCCCGCTCTAAATACTCCTAATTTTTCTAATCATTTAACATTGTATACTATCACATCTGATTTGTCTTATGCAGCAGTACTCACTCAGATTAATGATCACAACTTGGAAGCACCCATTTCATTTTATAGTTCAAACTTGCAGGGTGCCGAACTGAATTACTCCGAAGTAGAAAAACAAGCCTTTGTTGTATATAAAGTTGTCAAACATTACAGACCCTTCCTTTTAAAAGCCCATACAAAAGTCATAGTTCCTTTCTCTACAGTAAGGCAACTATTAATCCAAAGGGAATTAGGTGAAAAAAGGGAAAACTGGGTTACAGCACTTCAAGAATATGACTTGGAAATCAAGCCAGCAAAGATTGTTAGAGGCCAAGGTTTTTGCAGGTTATTGGCAGGAGCATCCAACATTCAACAACCAGGTGATACAGAACATATCAAAGAAATCAATCAGATAAGTATTATTGATTTTGAATCACAATATGCAGACTTGATCTTTTATTTGAAAAATGGATATGCACTCTCTAACCTATCTTATAAAAGCAAGAGGGCCATTAGATTGAAAGCAAGAAACTTCACAATTGTTGATGATGTACTTTTTAGGCAAAATTATGATTCAATCTTATTAAGATTCCTAGAAAAACCTGAAGCACAAAAGGTTTTGCAGGAATTACATGATGGACCAGCAAGAGGACATTTTGGAGCTGACACAACAGCCCACAAAATCATTCATGCTGGATATTATTGGCCTACCCTATTTAGAGATGCTCATGAATATGTAAGGAAATGCCGAAGTTGTCAAACTTCTAGTGGACGACAAAGAAAGCCAGCTTTCCCTTTGCAACCAGTCAACATTGAACAACCATTTGAGCAATGGGGATTGGACATCATCGGAGAAATCACTCCACATTCTTCTAAATAGAATAAGTATATCCTTACTGCTATAGATTATTTTACTAAGTGGGTTGAAGCAATTCCGTTAAAGACAACAAATTCTGAGGCAATCATAGAATTCATAGATCAATTCATCATTACCAGGTTTGGTGTCCCAAATGCTCTTGTTTTTGATAACGCATCTTATTTCTCAGGCAATGCTATGTTTGATTTCGCTATTAAAAGAGGATTTAAATTGAAATATTCTGTTAATTACTATCCCCAAGGTAACGGTTTAGCAAAATCTACCAATAAAAATATAATCAAGATTATTAAGCGAACTATCGAACAAAATCATAAAAACTGGCATAAATCTTTAATATTCGCACTATGGGCTGATAGGATAACACAGAAAGCTTCCATAGGTTCTTCTCCATTCCATCTTGTGTATGGAAAAGAAGCAGTTCTACCAACAAATCTTGTCCTTCCTTCTCTAGCCCTAGTTCAGTTTATTGAGGAAAGCCCTTCTTCTTCTATTCAACTTAGACATGATCAAATCCTAAAATTAGAAGAGGAAAGAGATAAAGCCAAGGTTATTCATGCAAAACATCATCAAATTATCAAGTCATCCTTTGATTCAGCTTCATCTGGTTCAAAACAGTTTCAAGTCGGTGATTTAGTTCTGAAATGGGACAAACCCCATGAGGATAAAGGACAACACACCAAGTTCCAGAAAATGTGGCTTGGGCCATTTCAGATCTGCGAGAAGATAAGCCATTCGACCTTCATATTACAAGATTTATCATGTTTGAGAGATTCTCTCCCTGTTAATGGCCTTATCTTAAAGAAATTCTTCAATTGAGGAGGTAACCCCTTCTCCTTTTTAGTTTATTAAAATTTGTAGTTTGTAGGACCATTAGGAAATAAAGTTGTAAGGTATCTTCCATTGACCTTTTGTTGTATTTAAAAGTTGCTCAAAGAAGTAGTGTTGATATTTTCTTTTAAAATAATAAGAATCCTTAGAAAAAAAGGAACAATTTCTAGGAAACTAGGTATAATTGCGTTCTGAAACCACCTTTCAATTTTTGTGAACTCTTCTCAAAATTTAGAAGTATTGTAAATCATTTTATGTTTTCAAATCGGTCACAAAAAAAGGTTATCAATATCAAAACAGAAACTAATCCAATTTCAGCATCTTCAACTCTTACCCTGTCATCCATTCTCTCTTAAGGAGAAAATTTTCCATCCCATTCATTGAAGTTTATAATTACTCAGAGTGTAATTCTAAAATATTTGATATAAAAGATAAGGGGTCTTATTACAAGCCTGCTTACCATGATCATCGGGAAATAGTTTAACTGACATTACCAACACTGCATACCAAAATAGGGTAATGGCTTAAAATTATAAGACAAGGGGTCTCATCATGAGCCAGCTTGTTCGGTTAAATTACTACCAGTGAATGGCATTGTCACACAGCTGGCCACCAAACCAGGACAATGACTTTTTATCTTACAAAATAACAGAAAAGTTAAAGAGATACAAAATATGAAAGCATGTTTTGAATTCATTTTGTTAATCATACTCTGAAGTGGATGGGATAATGGACAATAATGTGGTTAAAAGGTATCCCTGTCGAAACTATGAACATTTGCTGGAAGGAGAGGCTCTACCTATGACAGACGAGTCAATTGTAAAAGCTGATTTGGAAAGGTTTTCTGTTTTATCATTATCAACCAATATAGGCCAATTTAAAACTTAGAATGTATCTAAGTTTAAAAAAGAGAGGAAATTAGCAAAGATAGTTTTATTCTATTTGGAATGCATATATTCCTAGTTATATTAGAATTTTCCCATTGGATGAGATTCCTATTTAGAGAAAGTTTAAATATTTCAGTACTTTTCAGAGATAACTATTCCTTCCAGCGAATCGCCAATTGTTGTGCTCTACAACAACCCCCCATTTCATATTAATTTTATTTTCATAACTATAATATGAAATGGGTCCCTTTTAGAATTAAATTGGTATCAACTTAGTATTTTTCAAAAGGTCTGAAAATAAATAAAACATTATAAACCTTTTGATAAATCACATAAGCGGTCTTATAATAAAAAATGAATAATCCCTTATTATTGCAATAAAGTGATCACAAGATCGCATATCGCAATAACAAAGGATACATAACAAAATGCCCATTAAGTTTTCCCCGATGCGATAATACACGAATGGTTATCGGATATCGGCAATGGCAAGCTATCATAACAAAAGCCCTTTTCACTCCGATGCGATGCGATATCGCTATCGGCAATTGGGGATGTACCATGCATGCATTTCAAAGCTCCCATTTAAAACTCCCGATGCGACTTGGCGATATCGCTATCGGCAATCAGGGATTCCGAAAGGGACCAATATAACAACTTAAGCTTTCCCCCGATCGTCGATTGCGATAAAGCTAAAGCGCAGATTTCAAAAAGGATTGGTAAAGCCGGGATATTTTATGGTTATTTAGTATTAATGGCTTTTCTTATCTCGATAGCGATTCACTTGCACTCAACTGCCAAAACATCAGAGCGACGCTTAAGTGAATCATTTGTCCAATAAATGACATAATGAGCATTTAAAGGATTGACAGGTTTAAATGGCCATTTAATGAAACAGTAAGTCTAAAATCTCTTCGGAGATTGCATTCATGGCCACCTTAATTTAAATCCTCCATTATTCATGTATCTCGTTCTTCTTTGGCTTGTGCTATCAATTCTCCACATTACGTTCATTTTCACTCCTGTGTAGAGCTCTTCCGAAGCAGTAAATTCAAGCAGAATGGGGAAGAAATCTAAGAAGACCGCAACAGCTTCCGCTTTGCCAGCAACAAGGCAACCCACCGCCGATCCAGGAACAAACAGAAAAGGACTGATATCCGACACTACATGTCTAGGACTCAGCAAAACGTCTTGGCTAAGCACCTATAATTTAATTGAGGCTGAAGGGCCTGAGGTAACAACAGTGCAAGCCACAGTCGACACGACTCGGAAATCTGACGCTACTCTAAAGGATTTAGCCGACTCGTTCCTTCATTAGATAGCAGCCTAGGAACAAATTCTCCCATATACAGATGTGGTAAAGTGGGCAATTGAAGAAATCCCAATCACAAACAGAACATTTTGCACCATGGATGGGAGAATCTTCGGTTCATTTCAACCTGATGATTTGAGGCAAATGTACCATTTTCTAGTACCAGAGAAGAAGTACAACAAGGCCTTCTTGGAGAAATTCAGAAATGAGAACGAAATTGAATCTAAACCCATTTGGGATTGGAGGCAAAACCAAGCAAAACACAAGCATGAGTCTTCGGGTAAGTACTCTGTCGATTCTTTGTGTTCTCCTCATTGTTATGCCGGGATAATGATGTGTAGATTTTGGGGGTTACATAATTCCGCAAACTATAGAGATGGTTCCTTTGATGGAAGCAACATGTAATATTGAAATAATGGATTGGGCGACTATATTGTCTGATAAGCTAGTGACCGCAGTCCTTGAGTTTAGAAACAAATCCCGCATCACTGGAAGGGTCATTCCCCCATTCTACTATAGTGCCTATATCTTGGACACCCTGTGTTTTAATTCTGAATTTCCTATGCTTGGATGGAGATGGACTCCACAAGACCCCATGCCCATTCATATATACCATCAAAAGTTATGGAAAGCTCGCTATAAGCACCATTTATATCATGTTTGCAACGGTTTTATGTTACCCATTCACTATTCCATTTTTGATAAACCTGCTCCTAAGATTTCCTACCAAGCAGGCGTTGACTTGACATCCGTAGGAAGATGGTTCGGAGAAGAACAATTCACCTATGTAAGAGTTTTCGGCAGCCAAGCCAAACCTCATGTCCTCCCTTTGTACATACCTGATAAACTGTTAGCCAGGGAGGTAGCCTATCAAATTACATCCGAAGGAGTTACACAAACTCTGAAGAGTAAAAAGAAGCAAGTTTGGCCCCCTTTTCCTCTAAGATGTGGTGTCTACGCTCTGCATGACTTTAAACATGCAGAGAAAGAAGCTAATAAAATCAAGGCACTAAGTCTACCCACTCTTCCTAATAGGCGATTTGATCCAAACAAAGTCGTCTACAATGCACTTGAACATGAAAAATTAACTAAATTTGATCATAAAGAAGATATGTTTGATGACCTGTTCTCCTCAGCTGAGTCAATATTCTAAGTTAAATCGCTAGCTAGAATGAAGTATCAGGATGACGGGTTAGTTGAATTTAACAGACTTAGAGAACAAAGGTTGTAAATTCTGCCTCTAGATCTATTAGAAACGACCCCAACGACAGAATCAAGCGAGCCTAAGCAACGACTCACTGAGGAACCTCTTGCTACATCAAAAGAGCAGGAGGAAGTGCATGCAAAAGAGGAAGAGGAAACCCAGAGAAAAGAGCAGGAATAGAGCAGCTCAGAGGTGAATGTAGATGCCCAGATTGACCCAAAATTGCTCCAGGAATGGCAGCAATTCGACTCAATCATAAGCAATCTTGAGAGCTCGAAGGAAGCCGAAACATCAAAAGCGGCTGACACACAGGAGACAACATCTAAACAGGTTCCAAGTGGAACCAGCGGCCTACCCAGTTCTACAGGAATAGAGATAATTCCTAAGGATCCCTCCGATCAGATTGTTTTTCAAGTAGAAGAAATTCTTTCCTTGGATGTCTTTTACAGCCCAAAGCACAAGGCTGTAGTAAAACAATAGCGGAAAATGAGAAGGACTGATCAACCTTCCCTATTCCCTGAACAACAGTGACGGGAAACGTGGTTTGGAAGTAGGAGTTTGATCCCTCTGATGACCTAACAAAACTGTCCCAATATGCTGGAGCCTATTCGACAGCCACCATAGACAAGGCATCAAAGGGGAGTAATTTATTAAAAGGAAAAGACCACGAAATCATTTTTCTACAAGCACAACTATCGGAGGCACAACAAAAGGCAGAACAAGCATAACGGAAATTGTTTACACAACAACAAATAAATAATAAATTGAATAAACAATTTTAGGAAGAGAAACAGAGAATTGATTCAAGTACAGTTCAAAAGCAGAAAGAGCTATCGGAAGCATTGTCAAAACTAAAAGCAATGAATGAACAAATGCTGAAGTTGAAAGATGAGAAAATTACTCAACTATCAGCCCAAATAGAGAAAACCAAGAATCTTCCACAGCCAGCTGAATTCAGAGCAGAGGCATTACAGATAAACAAGGCATTGGTGACACAGATAAGGCTGTTATGTCAAAAAATCGCCCAAGCAGAACCTTTATGTGACTTAACAGCATCAATAAGTGATAAATTGGCTGATGCTAGAATAGACTTGGAGTAGGCTGATGAGACCTTGACTAATTTTCTTGAGTGGCAAGACACTGATGAGGGACATGCAGCTAATTTGCCAAAAATTCTAGAATCGCATAAAGAGATATTATTTATTGAATGGCAGTCCCAGTTAATGAAAGCAGAGAGAACAGTTTTCAGATGCAAATTAACCACAAGTAATTTGGTTGAATTGATTAATGATACTCTCTACTTATCTAACATGATCTCTCAATGTACCCCAGGTAAATTGCTATTGGCTAAAACATTGGAGCAGTCATGTTATCAAGAGCTGGAGAAAAATGGGAGATTAATCGCAGGAATTAACTGTTTGACATGGGACACCTATTGGTTGTTCTTAGTCAAACCATACAGCCAGAGAGCCGCCCTCAAGTGCCTCACAGATGCAATCGGGTGTATCATTCCTGATATACAGGATGCCACCTATGCTGCCCAACTCGATTCTCATCTCAACCAACCACCAGAAGTGGAACCAATGCTTGCGATATGCCAGCTCAGGTCTAAAGGCAAATAGCCTAAGTGATGAATCATGTTGTCGACTGCCAGATTGCCGTGAGGAAGATATTCCGAATCAATTTGTACCAATTAAGTAGGATTTTAGTTTCATAGTTAGTTAGTTTTAATCAAGTATTTATAGACCCTTTCATGTATTTACAAAGGGTCGTAAGTTTTTGTATATGACTTAAACCTGAAGTTGCACTACTGTACTTCAGGCATATTCTTTTATAAAGATTGGGCCAATTATTCCAATTTTGACAACGAAGCTTTTATGTGAATGTGCACTATTGCCTTTGTTTAAAAGTGTTTCTGCGTCAGAAGAAGGAATCCAAATAGCGATTGATATTGGGAGTGATTTGCAGCTCATATGGTACTACTATCTATGTCTGAGTTCATTCCTTTTATGTGAATTGTTGTTTGATCGCTCTTGCTATTATCAGATGTATGCATGTGTTTTAACAACATTCTTTATACGTTCCACTACTGGATGTTTACGGCATGCTTTCCTTTTAATCATACATGTATCGGTAATATAAAAAGGATAAGTGTAACAATGTGTTAATCACTTTGTTCAACTATTTAAACAAAGTAATCGTTAAGTAAAGGAATGTCTATGTTTATTGCTTAGAGTCATCTATATGCCTATCAATGAACAAAGATCATCAAACGTTACATTTCAAAGAATAGAAGTCTCCCGGGATAGAATAGTTATTTTTATTTTCGCTGATAGATTAAGTCATCCATTCATTATCATTTATTAGAAATCAATCACTCATCCATCCCATTTTATTCATTATTGGGAAACTGGTCCCATTATATCCAGTCGGAGCCACCATTCCAAATGGAAAAGGAGTTGTATTAAAGTCCGGACCAGGTGGTTATCCCCCAATGTTGATACAATGATTTTCGGGGCATCAACAGAACTATAGATCTCTGGGAAAGCAGGCAGTGTCTTCATCCATTGGGCTATGGAGTCAATAACCACGAAAAACTAAAACCAAACTCTTGACTCAATTTTAGGACTGAAATTTGACTCACAACCGACTCTATTTCAAGATGAAATCGACTGAAAAAATTGACTCAAACAAACCAAACCAAAACTAAAATCAAACCTCAGCTTTATAGCCTTCACCTCAGGCCCCAAACTGAAAGAATGATAACAATGCACACTTGAAATGAAATTAGAAAAATCGGTATGTACAGTGATACATATGACAGAAGAAAACATTTTAGAAATAGTACCGTTTGAGCAGCCAACCGTTGATCGGCCCACCTGGACAATCTTCTCCACTCATTTCTTTCAGAAGGAAAGCATTTTGGCCCCGATATGCAGCAATTCTGAAAGGTCCTTTCCAAAGATTCTCAAATTTTCCATGCTTACCTTTATCTTCATTTCTTGCATCCCATTTCAGCACTACATCTTCTATTTGAAACTTTTCCACCTTTTCCTTTCGATCATATATCTTCTTGATTTTCTCTTGCAGCTTGAAAGTGTTCTGGAAAACCTCCTCTCTAGTCTACTATAAATGGATCATTTGATTGATTCTTCATTGCAAATGATCATCCTCGCTGCCAGCTTCCTGTAGAAGTTTAACCACTGGGACTGCGAGAGAGGTCGGGAATACAGTGTCAACACCATACACAAGCTCGAAAGGGGACATGCCTATAGATTTATTTTGACTTACTCTGTCTGCCCAAAGTCCACTGACTAGCTTTTTGTGCCAACTCTTCTTGTTCGTTTCCAGCAACTTTTTGATAATATTGACCAGGGATTTATTTGAGGAATCCACCAATCCATTGCCTTGTGGATAATATGCAGTTAAGTGCCCCAAAGTAATTTGGTATTTATTACAAAAATCAATCATTCTTTTAGATTTAAAATTTGTTGCATTATCAGTGATCAGCTTATTTGGATAGCCAAAACAAGACAAAATATTGTTTTCAAGAAATGAAATGATTACCAAATCAGTGGCCTTCCTAGTGGGATTCGCCTCAATCCATTTGGTAAATTAATATATCGTTGTGAGGATCCACTTATGCTGCGTTGAAGAAGTAGTATGAATCTCGCCAATGAAGTCCAAACCCCACTGCTGAAAAGGAGCACGTACTTCAATTGGCTTAAGCGGTAAAGGCTGCAATTTTCTTCTACCTTGAAAAATCTGACATTCGTGGTAGCTTGTAGCAGTTTTGTACACATCAACAAAAAGAGTTGGCCAATAATATCTTGCTCTCAAAATTTTGTTGGCTGTTGTCTTCCAGAAAATATGACCTCCACAATCTCCCTTATGAAAGTCTTCCATAACCTGTTTTTCCTCTTCTTCAACTAAACAATTGAGCAAGACACCATCGGGATCTTTCCAATAGAGTGCATTATTCATGATACAAAATAATTTCAGGGTCCTACTTTTATTCTTAGCCATTCTAGGTGGTGGTGACAGATTTTGGAACACATACACAATGTCCGAATACCAAGGAGAAATAAGAAAAAAATTTGGTACCTGAGCAGGAAAACTTTCTTCATCTTCCTCAGACATAGCAGCAATGAGATTAATGTCCAAGGCATGCAAATTTGACTCAACCATCAGTTTGGCCAGCCCTTGTCCTTTGATGAGCTTTGTTGGTTTGATCTCCACGTCATATTCCAACCAGGCAGCAATCCATTTTCCTCTTCTCCCTTCTGGATCTGTTTGCACCAATACATCTTTAACAGCAACATTAGGGACATACACAAGGATGTGGGAATGCAGAATATAAACTTGAAAATCTTTCAATGCCTTTACCAAAGCAAGAGCTTTCTTTTCAATAATATTATACTTTAAAGCTGCATCTCTTATCATTCTACTGAAAAAAGCAATTGGTTTCTCAAGCTGGTCCCTTTTCTGCATCAAGACCGCTGCCATAGTATGATCCGAGGAAAATGAAAACAAAATGAAATTTTGAGTATAGTCCAGGCTGATGAAAACCGGAGCTGAAGAAAGGGCCAATTTCACTAAATTGAAAGACTTTATTGCTTCCTCGATCCACTTCACTACACTATCCTTCTTGAGCATGTTTGTGATTTCCCTTAAATGTTCTGCAAGATTGGGCACAAAGCGACGTAAGAAATTCATCTTACCATTGAATGATTGGATCTCCTTTTTACTCCGGGGAAAATCAATTTGCTGAATGGCTTCCACTCGAGCTGGATCGATGCGGATGCCATCCTTTGATATAATATGACCAAGAAGCTTGCCTTCATCCATGGCAAACAGACTCTTCTCTGGATTAAGAGATATACCATATTTTCTACACCGCTGAAATACAATATTCAAATGATACAGGTGCTCTTCATCTGAATTATAAAAAATTGTTAAGTCATCAAGATAAACAACTAAAAAGACATATTTTTCATTAGCAAATGTGATATCCATGGCCCGCTGAAAGGTCGCACCAGCATTCTTCAATCGGAAAGGCATCTTGGCATAATGGAAAGTTCCCCACGGAGTAGTGAATGCTATTTTATCTCTGTCATCCTCATGGACTAGAATTTGGTTATAACCGGAATAACCATTGAGTAGCGACATGCGAGATGCTCCAAGTACTTGCTGAAGTATGTGATCCATCTTGGGAAATGGATAGTTATCTTTCAAAGATACTTTATTCAAATTTCTAAAATCAATACATAATCGAATCTTACCTGTTTTCTTATGCACGGGCACCAAATTTGAAATCCAATCTGAAAATCTTATGGGGACGATTATACGAGCTTTGTACAATCGATTCACTTCCTTCTCTATTGAGGGTAGTAGCTTTGGAGTTATTCTTCTTAACTTTTGTCGAAAGGGCTTTTGATTTGGCTTGATCAAGATTATATGTTGAATTATGCTCGTATCATATGCCTTCAAATCTAAATAATCCCATGCAAAAACATTATTAAATGAAGATAATAAACTGATATACTTTGCTTTTACCTGTGGAGGCAATGCCTTTGATAACTTGACCATTCTAGGATTTTCTGCTGATCTAATGTTCACATCCTCAACTCCTTTCTTAGTGGGCAACAAACTCAGTTTTTGGGCTACATCATCTTGATCGAACAACTCCTCTAAAGGTATTAGACCTTTAGGAATGATATTTTCTTTGAGATGCAAAACTTCCATCTGATTGACTTCTATGTCTTCTTCACCATTGTCATACTCCCCATCAACATAAGTGTCTTTGAATTTACCTTCATTTTGTAGAAATTCATCGATCTTTATCATCTTGAAACACCTGCCAATACTTTTGATTGTCAGGGACAGCCGAACGATGTTTCACGTGGATTTCAAACTTGTTGTTTGAATTCATCAAAATTTTCAAATTACTTGCTGCTGTTGCGAGTGAATCTGCAATGACATTCTGAACATGAGGGACACATGTCAAAGTGTAATCTGAAAATAATCTCAAGATGTCTAATACCGCATTGCAGTAGGCCCACATTTGAGGATGCTTAGCTTGGTACTCCCCTTTTACTTGCTTGATAACCAACTCGGAGTCGCCATAGACTGAAATTCGTTTGGCATTTAACTTTCTAAGGATTTTCAAACCAGCAATTAAAGCCTCATATTCAGCCTCATTATTTGAACAGTCAAAAGCCAATTTATATGAACAGACCCTTACATTGCTTGGCACTTTGTTTAGGGAGAAAACAGGGCTGCGTATCCAAATGCCAATTCCAACACCTTCTCTTCCTACTGTGCCATCAAAATCCATGCTCCACAAGCCAGCTTCGTCCTCTTCCAAATGTTGAAACTCTATTTGCTCTTTAACTTTTCCATGTTGTCCATCATTATTTTGCTACTATCGGAAGGCTGATTACTCAGCGGTACTATCAAGCCTTTGTCTTTCTTGCTTCAAGACTTCTCTAAAATTTTCAGTGATCTCTGGAATGTCTTCTACTTCAACTACTTGGCTATTTACATCATTAAAGCTATCAGAATATAGAACAAATGATTCTAAATCAGTATGTACATAATTGATTGGATGATTTACCAGTTTCTCCTTGCTAGTGATCATGTACTTCATCTTTTCTCCTGGTATAATTTCCTCATCTGACCAAACACGGGAATAGTAGCATAGGAGAAATCCAGTTGCAATATCCCTTTAAGTTTTTCTCCCAAAGATCTGGAAAGAAGCATACCAAATATAGGAGGAATATCCGCGACAACCACATCCATCAAAACATTTTTCACTGGAATCTAATCCAAACTGACCATCAAATCTTTAATAAGACCAATGCATCTTACTCTACCAGAATCAAAAGAATAAAGGTCATGATATTTTCTAGTGATATCCAAACCCAATTTCTCCATGATTGCCTTAGGCATGAGATTATGAGAGGCTCCAAAATCAAACATAGCATTATGTAACACATAGTCATGCACCCTAAGGCTGATATAAAAAGGAGCTACATCACTATCTTGAGATTGACCCTCCAATGCCAGACCAAAGATCAACTCAGGTTGATCATCCTCCATGTTTACCATATCAGATAATGGATCTAAATTCAAAATTTTAGACACCTGACCTTTATAGTTGCTATTCTTCATTAACTCTGTCAAAGGAATAGATACTTTTAACTTAGAAATTTCATTTTCTAAGCTAAAAACTGATGTTTTCTCTACCTCCTTAGCTAAAACATCCTTCTTTTCAGTTTTCTCTTTTGGTATATTTGGCTGATTTGATCTTTCATTTGTTGATGGTGTTTTGCTGGTGGTAGGATCAGCTGTCTCTTTTCCCTTTTTCTGTACAACGGGTGGATCATTCTTTGGTGTGGTCACCTCCTTTCTTTTCCAAATTAGATTAATGGGTACATCTCCACTCCTGAGTGAATATTGTCACTGCTGGGATGTCAAAGCATTCATGTAACCCCTCTGATACTCATCAGACTCTTCTTCAAGAGCTGTTTCATTTACCAAGATGAAATTTTCATCCCTTTGTATAGCTGGGCTCTCTAAATACTCCTCATCTTCAGTGATAGAAATTGGCATATCATCAGGTGTAAAGAAATGATTCTATTCTCCAATTATGTTCTCCTCATCATCTAATTCCAGACCATGTACAAAATTCTGTTGTAAGGGTGTCTTTACCTGCTGCTGTGCTACTTGGTCTTGTGCTCGTTGCTCTCTTTGCTTGATTCTGAATTGAGGTTGCTGCTGGCCATGAAAGTTAGGATTTCTGACTTGTGTTTCAGGCTTATCGGCAATTGTGAGCCTATCAAACATCTTCTCAAGCTTACGGAGCACTTGATCTGAAGTGGAAGTCTCTTCTTTTATTGTTACCTTCTTTTCAGCCTTTGTTCTAGCTCTCTTGGCAAGCAAATTTGCTTCAATGCTGACTGCAATTTTCTGCATGTCCTCCAAAGTGGCCGGATATCTTTCTTTTAATTGATAGGCCATATCAAGATCGAACCATCCGAAAACTTAATCAAAGCTAGCCCCATAGGTGGCTTTATATAAGCAGGAATTGCGTTGTAAACAATATTGAATCTAACACAATAATCGTAGACACTCTCCCCAACATTCCTCTTGATGTTTTCATATTCAGAAAGGATTTGAAGAGGGTTCTTTTTTACCTCCCAACGATCCAAAAACTGTCTTTGAAGTGCCTCCAATGAGTTGATTGTTCTAGCCGGCAATGCTCTAAACCATTTTCTGACCTCACCTCCAAACGTTTGCACAATCTCATTGTTAGATTTTCTGCATCGATCTCATGGAGATCAAAGAAATCTGCCATCCTATCCACATGTTGCTGAGCTGTGATACCTTGAGGAGTACCATCAAACAATGGAATTTTGCTTTGATAATCAGCGAGCATGTCATCCAAGTTTTGAGGCAACACAAGGGGTGCATATCGGGCAACCATTTCTCTAGGTGGATTTAAGAATGCTCTTGGGGATGTAGGAGGAGTTGGAGTTGTTGATGTATGAGATGTATGAGGTGTAGATGGAGGTGAAGAAATTTTAGATGTTTTAGGGGTAAAAGGGGTAGATGGAGGTGCAACACTGTAGATTTCTGATCGGAGACAGAAGGCTGCACGAGAATGGTGGGAATAAAAGGAGGTTCAGTAGGAATTTTTGAACTAGATGAAATATTAGATGACCTAAGAGTTGCAGATGTAGACTCTAAAAATTCAGGAATGTTTGTAGCTACAATGGCAGTTTGAAGTCTCAAAATATAATCATCGATTGATATATTGGCCTTTTTAGTTTCAAGATCTTTGACGAACTCTGGATTAAGAGCAGTAGAACCAACAATACTTTTGGACTTGGTTTCAAACAATGACAGCTCAAACTTTTCGTCAAACTCAAGATCTTCAAGATACTCAAAAGCAATAGGACATGAACGAGATTTAAACACAAGAATCATAGAACTTTCTCGACGAAGGATTCTAGGAATAAGATTTGGATTTTCATACACAGGAGGTGGATCAGGATCAGGATTTGCTTTGGTGTGTCGTCTGGAAGCCAGTGTGTTGAATTATTCCCAAAAATCAAACGGAAAAAATCAACTTTTTCAGCCTATCAAATTCTAAACTCATCATTTGAAAGTCTAGAATTATCTGATGTACTGGGGCAATTTGCAATTCAGGTGTTACATTTATAATACTAGACCGGAGATTGACTGAAGCAGCGTTTATCTACTTATGCACTCGCAAAGAAATGTGCAATTCGAAGGCTACCTGCCATAACTTCAGGCTCCGTCTATAGTTTATAAAACGAATAACACTAACAAGAAAACAATATTGGTCCCCAGTATGGTCGCCACTATGTTAGTGCCTAAATCTACCTCAGGTTGAGAAAGGTAGGATCTAGGGTAACATCAAACCATGCTTAACCTAGTAGCTAGCCCTACCAAGTCGGGAGAGGGCTCTATCCTTGTCAATCTCAAGAAAATATGGCTAATAAAGCTTGAGATGACTAATGCAATGAATGATTTTAGGCTAGGTATGTGTATAGAGGTGTTTGATTGAATTTTATGATGTTTTGTTGGCTCAAATGTGATGGGTAGATTTGGGTCCGGGGAATGAGACCCAATTTTGCAGAGATCTCTATGGGGCAAGGCAGGCAAGTGATTTGGTATTTCAAAATGAGTGAGATGGAGAGCTTTTAGATAGGTGATAAGTTGAAAAGGGCATGAAAAACTTAGGGATCCTTTTCAAACAGCTGAAAACATAGATAACTAAGCAAACCCTAGGTAGAGCACTGCACTTCCAATGTATTCTACCTTTTATCATTGTTTGTTTTAGTTAAGATGAAGCAAATAGAGATATGGCGTACATAAAACACATGTAGACTTAAAATTACAGAGGAAAACACAATACCAAAGCAAGATGACACATGAATCCCATAAAGTGTTGCAAACTACTGATCTATTCCTTACCCAAATTGTTGAAATGAGTATACAATGAAGCTCCAAGATTTCCCAAAAGTCCAACCATGCTAATGACTGAAAAATTACAAGATATAGACAACCAAAAACTCATCCTAGCCTCTAGGGGTCGAGCTCATAATATTAGGAGCTTTTCCAACAAAATCTAAACTGAGAACTAAAAAGTAGGCAGTGGAACAACTTGCCTCTAAAAACTAGGAAACTGATTCACTCAGTTGCAAACTACCTTTTGATGGATGAATCTACCTCTAAGAGTGAAAATGTAGCATAATTACATAAAAATCCATAAATTCATATTAACTTACATCATTATTTTTCATTTAGAAGAAGAAAAGTCAAACTGTCAAGAAACTAGGCGAAAAACAGAGTACTTTTGGTCAAACTGAGCAAAATTCCTCCAATGCACCGCGTTGATTTCCCTATGTGTAGCGCCTTTTTGCAGCTGATTGTGGAGGTCTTCTAGGCATCCAAATTTTCTCCAAGTGGGCTTGTTGAAAAGGTATGCCTGTCTAATCTCCAGTACAAGTGGAATTTTTGAATTTGGCCTCCATTTTCCCCTCCAAAACTGAGTTTTTCCAAGACTGCTTCCTATGTGTCAAAAAATGGGGTAGCAAGCTAAGTGGGCTTGACTGTGGGGAAAACTCCACAGTTAAGCGCGCTTGAGCCAGAGGAGTTCTGGGATGGGTGACCTCCTGGGAAGTCGTGGTTTACCAGGTGCAAGCCCCGGAAGTGATGATTGATGCTATGTGATTCATTTCACTAGTTTCAATCCCACTTCTTCACCCCTGTGAGCATCACCCGATGCGATGAGTGCTAAGTGAACTATTCAAAAATCTTCAGAAATTAGTCATTTACGACTACCTCTCATGGAAATGGTCATACGTGAATGACTTACTTAACGCAGTTGAATCCCAAAATGATATCTAATATAATGCACTGCGTAAACCCCCATACTTAAGGTCATTTTTGGGGTGTTTTTGACCTTTTTGGAAAACCAAAACCCGTCAAAATTTATTGGCCATTTGTGAGAATGCATATTTTTTCATGAAAAATCCAAATATGTTGAGTTTTCCTCAAAATTATGCCTCCATCAAAAGCAAGCGCTAGGTGGTGTGGCACATTGGGCAGAAAACTTTGTTTTTTAAGGAAAATTTTCCAAAATTACAAAAAGTGTACCAAATTTTTTGAAATTTGGGCTGTGTGTCCTCCATTAAGTGCTATGCTAAGCCAAGGAAGCCTTGGCCAAGATCTAAAGTTTATCTTTCACTTTTTTCCTCTTTGATGTCTTCTTCAACTTGGCCTTCAAGTTCTTGATTCTTGCTTGGCACACCATATTTCTTGACAAATAGAGTTATGCCATGTTTCTCAGCATATTTTTCTCATTGATGGCCTTCTCCAGTGTCCTCTCTGAGTGTATATTTGTTCTCTCCAACCAAGACTGATGATCAGCATTGATTTCTTGCTCAAGTGTTGTGAACTTGACTTTCCTCCTTTTGGCAGCTTGCTGGTTTTCTCATATGTTTCTTAGCTCCATTATGGTTTGCTAATCCTCTAGTTGGTTGTTTCTTTGCTCCAGATATTTGATTATCCACTTGGCACTTTATAGGTTGAGAGACAAATGATTAATGTCAACTTGTTGCTCTCGGATGATCTCTCTAAGCTTTGAGCTTTGTGAGCCCAAATCGATGTCATCATCCTGAATAAGAATAAAATCTGTCTCCTGCCCTCCTGAAGGCCCCTCATCCTGTAAGGGCTTCTTACCCTTGTCCTGTACCTGCTCTGCTAATGGAGGAAGTGAGACCCCTTCCACCCCAGGTGGAGATAATATTCGCTTTGCTGCTGCAAACAATCGTCTAGTGCCCTTTTGGTAGGTGACATATACTGGCACACTAGAAGTTTGTGTCTCATGAAGCTCCTGCTGATGTGAAGGTTCACCTGTCTCATGAAAAGCTGCTGGAGGTAATTGAGGAGTCGTGAATACCTCATGTGAAATGAATTCCTCCCATGAGATGTTCTGTAAACCAAGCTGATGCATGACCACAATCTTGATTAGTGAAAAATGATATATGTTGTTAACTGCTACTGAGGAGTCTTCTTGTGCACTATGGTGGTCATCTTCTCAAAGTTTCAACAAATAAAATAGGTGAGGTTCATCATTCTCACCCTAGTGAAGTGCATCAACAATCTGATATGGTAGGCATACAGGCGAGAAAACCAGCCCTCACAGCTGAAATACTTAATTATGAGTTTTATCAAGGGAGCATATGAGTCTTTCAGATACCGGAAAGGAAAAACTCTGTTGAGATGTCTCAAATAGCCAGCCTTGATGTAAGGCTCATAATGTTCCCTGTCAATCTGCTACGTCTTATTCCACTGCTCACTGATATTGGGAATGCCAGTTGTTGGAGAAATAGACTCTGGTGTCAAGGTGAATGTTACACCTTCTAGAGTGACTGGGCCATTTTGAAGATGGAGGACGAACAACCTGGCCAACTCATGATGGTACTGGATTCTCTCTACCATCTCACAAAACTGATAACAAGATTGGTGCTGAAAACATGTGACAGCAAGAGGATAGGCCTGCAGCTCAGCAAGTGAAGTAGGTTCCTCTCGTATATGTTTTCCACCCTTGTGAGGTCTTATTGGTGCATGCATTTCTCTAGGAGAATCACTGTGTGTCTCCTCATCTCAGTCATAGGAAGGATCGGATTCCATGTTTGCCAAATATTTGAGTTTCTCTTAGACGAGTATGAAGAAATTTAAGGTGTCTTAAATTTTTCTTCCAAATGTATGAAAATGTATGAGGGACTGTGAAGGGAGAGGGTAAGAAGGGTTTTAGGAATGTTGCTGACAGGATTTTGGGGAATAGAAGGGTTTTATGGGCAGTAATTAGACTTTGGGATAGCAATTAGGGTTTAGGAATTTTTGGCTAGGGTTTGGGATAATGAGAATTAGGGATATGGGGATTAGGGAATGGGTTGATGAAACTGGAAAATAAATTAGGGAATCAAAAAGGTGAGGGAGTGATGAAGTGGACTTGACGGCAAAAACTCAAATTGCAAACCCTAAGCAATTGTTTTTGAGCAAAAATTGCAAGGAGGTATGGTTTGAAAAATTTCTCACTAAATCTCCATAAACATATAGAGACACACATTCATTGGCGTTGGAAGAACGTTTGACTTACTTGTAGAGGTGGAAATCAAGCAAATTTAGCAGTTGGATGAATTCCATGGGTGAAATTAGGGTTGAAGCTCTATGCGTCGTGCCACAAACCCAACGCGCCATGCCTGCTCGATGTGTCATGCCAGTGTATTTTCTACATTGTGGAGGGCGGCCCAATGCGCCGCACTAGCTCTATGCACTGCACCGATGACCCAATGCGCCACGCCCCTAAAACTTGAACTGTTTGCTGTGATTTTCCCTTCATGACCTTGCTCCAAGTTCCTCTTTCTGTTTTGGATGAAAATGAGTTCTTTAAACACAAGAAATGGTTTATATACTAAAGATTTTGTTTTTTCACTCATAGAACCCACTTTTGTAATGTTTACATTTGACATTTGCCTTTAAAACTCTGTTTTTAAGTAGTCTGCTTTATTTTTGCCTTTGATGAACTGAATGATTTGACTTTTTGTTTGTCTTGCAGGGAATGGAGTTGCTGAAGCTTGGTAAGGTGACCAGGATTGCCATTGAAGTTGGTTACATATGTAAAAATTGAAATTACATCAGATTTATGCATAAAAACATAAAATACTACGTTTTTCCTCAAAATAGGGTTTTGAGGAAAAATCAATCACTGAGTGAATGATCATGAAAATTATTGTTGCTGGAACTTTATTTGACATCCCATGTGCTTGTTGACCATCACTGAGCATTTTGAGACCTTATTGACGGAAAACCTAGACCTAAAGAGAACTAAAACCCTAAAAATGACTTTTACAAATTTAAAGACAAAAATTGACAGCAACAGTTCTGAATGAATGAAAATAGGCAAGCACATGAGGGAAAATGTATAATAAGCCACTACCATCAGATGATCCATGACCCTAATGGAATGTAGCTGATTGGGTGAGACATGTAACATGCAATGCAACAAGAGAATTTGATCACTGATGGAGGGATGAAGATACTGACACTAACAAACTTAGTAATGAATCCTCCTATAATTTGATCGAGCCAGTGATCAACGATGTGCACAATGTTATCCTCTGATGCTTCCAACCTTCGTACTAATTCTTGGGTCCACGAAATAGGATTGTTGAGTTTCCACCTTCCTTGGCTATCTTCTAGCTTTGTGATCCACTTATATAGCTCAGTAGGGAAAGACGTGAAGAAGATATCATGGATCTCTATGTATAGGTAGCAATCTAACCACTTTTCTTTTGTCAGTCGCAGGTTCCTATTCTCCTATGCCATCAACTTGTGAATTGTTCTATCCAACCAGCCTTCAATTTCTTTCTTAGTTGGATTCCAATGATACGACATCAGACATCTCTATGCATATTCTGGTCCTAGCAATGGAACCATTTGTTGGCTTGATAGGACCTGACCTAGGTTTAGAGTTAATTAGCCAAACAAATCCCTACATTACTGGCCTTTTCGGCATCAGCTTGCGATGCACGGACTGAAGTCTCACCCGAAGCAGTATGGGGTGATGCTAGAACCAAATTTCCGCACCCTTGAGATGTTTAAGGGGTCGATTTAGTCCAACTGTGCCTACCTTCGTGCAGGTTACTTCGTGCACTATTTTGACCTGCAATACCTTCATGATATGCAATAATTTTTGTTCACGTAGCCCTAACTAGGGGTTTGAGGTGATTTCGCACTGCTATGGTAGTGATTTGCACTATTTCCCCAAGTTACACCACACATCTTAATTATCCTCTTATAGATGTTAGCCAACTTCACGTAACCAAATATTTTAACTCACATTCACTTAATCTACATAGTTTTATATGTTCGCGCACCATATAGACAAAAAAAAATGCAATTTATACCCAATATATTTGATACAGAAAACAAGAAATAAATAAACATAGTTGATATAAAAATTCTCTTTATTAATGCTTCCATAGTTACAGACTCGACTCGCCCTATGCACTCAACTACAAGGGTCCGCGCACTCAGCTGCAGAGCCTTCTCCTACTCTACGACCCAAAGACTCGACTTTACTCTTAGATCTTCTACTATCCTTCTATTCCATGGTCACTACTTGAATTAGATGTCTCAATTACTTAGAGCCTTGCTCTATTTATACAATCCCATGGTCTACAGACCATGGGTAGATCTCTAAATTCGACATTACATTACAAAATTGAGGGTGGACAACCCTATGACTCATTTACAACTTCATGCTCCACGCCCACAAAATGTGGAGTCTTTACATTGGATTTACATGTTTTAGCCAAAATCTAGGCTTTAAGCCCCAAAACTTTCTTTGGGGGATCCCGTGCCCAACAGTGAGGGTCCAACGTATGCTTTGATTCATTCTGCTTGTTTAAAAATGACTTATATCTCATCTACGCTTTTGCATTCTTTTGAAAGCATTTGGCACCATTCAAATAGTTTTGTGTCAAGTGATAACATTTGCTCCAATTGGAGATAGTGCCTTGCTACCAAGGTGTTGAGAACCTGCAAACGAGTATCCTTTTATCCATTGGGCATGGATTCATTTTATTCAAGTATGTAAAAACGAAAGCAAGAACATAAAGAAATGAAAGTATTACTTATATTTTACAGTGGCTTACCGGTATGTACAATGGGTGAGAAATGGACCTCTTAGTGTTGGAGGTAAAGCTTGAGAAATTTCCCATTTATAGGCATCTCAAGCATTTCGCCCTCCAATTTTTCCAACAAGAAAGTATTGTTTCCCTTTGTCTCAATAACCTTGAAGGGTTAAAACCATAAGGGATAAAATTTATCCATGTTTCCCTTTGTCTTCTCTTCTCACACCCCACCTCAAAACTAGGTCTCATGGCTATTGAGATCTGTCTTTAGCCTTCTTATCGAACAAATATTTCATTTTATGCTAGTAGTCAATTAACCTATGATCTCCTTGTTTTCTGTTGTCCTATAGCTCCACTAATTTATTTATCCTTCGAGTAAGGGAGTTTGGTTCTTCTTCCACATCTTGTAATATCTTAGCAACTGGCATAACGAGTTGTAGAAGGAATATAGTTTCTTTCCCATAGACGAATTTGAAAGGATATTTTCTTGTGGCTATTTTAGGAGTGAACATGTTATCCCATAGGGAAAATGTTAGTTGGGAGTCCCAATATCTCTAACTTTCTGCAATTATTTTCTTCAGGATCCTCACTACCATTTTGTTGAAATAATCAACTAGTTCATCTCCCTGAGGATATTAGGTAGTAGAGTGGCCAACTGCAATGTTGAATTTTTGACAAAAGTTAATAAATTTTATAGACTTACAAATTTGAGTGTTATTAGTCACAATTTTCACAGGACACCCAAACTTGGCCAGGATATTTTCCTACAAAAATGTTATGACTAGAGTGTCAGTTGCATTTCATGATGGGATTGCTTCCACCCATTTTTTCAAATAGTTTGTGGCTGTCAGTATCCACTTGTGTTCACTACTAGAAGGGGGGTGTATCTCTCCGATAAGGTCCAGTCCCCATTTCTTGAAAGGCTCTTCTATACAAACATGGATTAATGGGAGTGGGGGTGATTTCTTCTTCTTGATGAACATTTGACACTGCTGGAATGAGAGAACATAAGAGTGAACTTATATGAATAGTTTATGCCAATAGAATCCTTCTTTCAATATCTTATGGGTGGTAGTATTCGAGTTATAGTTTCCCCCAAAAATGCCATTATGGAAATCATCAATTACCCTTTGAGTTTTTGTTTCTACCAAACACTGAAGTAGAATTCCAATTGAGTCTTTCCAATATAATTTCCCATTGGATATAATAAAATTCTGGGTTTGTAATCTTAATTCTCTATACTTGGATTTATCCATCTCCACTGAGCAACTCAAGAATAGAAGATAATGGATGACATCCTTATACCAGTGAGATGTTTCATATTCGATATGATTTTTTTGGGTCAATTTCTTTGTTACAGGGAAAAGTGTCTATGCAGAACTGCTAATCCCACTAAGGCGAGTAGCTACCTTAGAAACAAACAAAGTAAAACTACTTTCGTTTTCCTTTATGAAAGATAGATGAGAGAAGAATAAAGGAGACCAACCACTGTCTTGCGCTTGGCTCCTTGTTCGATTCCTCTCTCTTCTGATAGTCCTTTACTACTTGCTTTCTTATATACCCAGCTTCACAGAGTACCTGTAGAATCAAAGCAAAATAGCACTATACAAGTACATGGATCTATTACCATAAACAATCTAGGATCAGATGTAAATTGACCATACAAATGCATGAAACATAAATGACACAAGAGTATGGAGGAAAACTTGAATATCTTTATTGATAATCAAGAAAGAGCCAAGAGAGTTACAACCAGTTGTTCTGACCCAGCATCATCCTCTCAGCAAGTAAGCCCTTCTTCACCTCATGCAAAGCTTAGATCACCCAACACTATGATGTTGCCTCAAGAAACCAACAACAATTCCTTACAAGATGAAAAATTCCAGCGTCTGGATCTCTGGGATGAGGGATCCATATATAGATGTCTATAAGGGAGATGAGTCAGCTTGTAATTTGATTAGTGTCTTCCCTCTGATAGTTCTTACTTCCGCTTGGAGATTGATGATCTCTTACTCATCCTTGGTCGAATTCAAAGAGGCAAGTGTCACAGGAGAAGTTTCTGGAAGATTCCATGCTTCTCCACCTCGCGAATTGACACTGCCATTTGTCTCTTCTCACCCATCGCACCCCATAGAAGGGATTTTTGAAATGCAACGCACCCACTGAGTGTACTTAGGTGAGATGCAATGCACTTTGCCTATGGAGCAGGTGAAATGATCCAGTTTTGACCAGTTCTGAGTAGTTTTTCATGGAGAACTTCTGGGAGAAACTGTAATCAGTTGACCTTGTTCCTTTAGGGGTTGGAACAACACTTTTAGGGACTTAGGAGCCCTTGGTTTATGGACATTTTATGCTTGGGGTTGCAGTGCCCAAAAATGTCTATAACAGTTGCCCCCTAAAGCATGAGGTCGTTAATCTTTTTTTATGTCGGGTGAAATGCTTTATCATGAGGATCCGAAGTTCTATCAAGCTGGAAGGAGACCTGTAATAAGATACAATACAATACATTATCTTCATAATATTTTCATGATCTAGCTGAGGAGGGCATTCCCATGCTCAGCTTTATAAATTCATTTTCATGTACATGAGACAGACAATCGTCTGAGTGTAGACTGATGATTCTGGTAGAGCCATCATCCCTTTGATTGGATGATTATCTGTGCAACAATGATGTACATTTGATGTATTTATTTTCCTGAATATATATCGCAGCCCAGATGGATGAAACTAGATCCAGGGTCTTCAATCTCGTTCAATCTTCACTCAAAGTACAAGTCGATCCATGTGAGAGATGTTCTGGAGTTGAACATGGAAAGACATCGCCTGATTACCAGCCAATGATGTAAGCTGTTAACAGGCGTGAGAGGAATCACCGATAATGATAATGATCCTCAAGGTACTGCAGTACAATTCATGTGGTGCGAATAAAGGACTTGGCATCGAACACCACGCAAAATCTTTCAGTCGAAGGTCATTGATGTAAACCTATCACCGGAAGTGAGAAACTTGCCATCTAGGCATGCAAGCTTCAAAGTACTGAAATGGGTGTTCCTAGATTGACTTCTTGGATAATGAGCTGATGTTGACAAGAAGCGATCCGTCATAGGAGGGCCTTAATGAATCCCACATCAATGACATGGAACAGAGAAAATGATTTTAATGGAGGTGAAAACGGTCTGGTGATATAAGGTTCAGGGTGGCGGTCATGAAAGAATGGAGTGTAAATGTATTGCAGCGGGTGAGACACAGGCAAATTCTCTGAGTGACTTCTCCTGAACATATCAGCGACACTGACATGATGGATTGGTAGCATTAACCCCAAATGTGGATGGTGTGATGTGACCATGGTGATGTGACCAGTGAATGAAACAACCCAACCTGACTTGGATGCAGAGTGAAAGTGTCATGTTCAAGAGCGACTTGCTACTAACAAAGTTTCTTCAAGTTTTCTTCCCAACTTTTCCCCAGTCATCGCTGACCAGTAACTCTTTATTTTTGTCAAGCTTGAGGAGGATAACATATGCTTGTTCTATAATTTTCCCTTCGGGCAAACCCATCGCTATGTTTTAACGAACCTAGCAATAGTGAAACTCGTTCTTGTCTGCTATGGACAAGTTTTTCGCTATTAGGTTTTAACGAGTTTAACGACAAAGATAACTCAGTCCTTTTCAATTTTAGAGAGTCTGAAAAGGGACGTAAAGGAAACTCCAAAAATCCTTTTTCGTCA
Organism: Pinus tabuliformis; assembly: GCA_031772625.1. Taxonomy (NCBI): domain Eukaryota; kingdom Viridiplantae; phylum Streptophyta; class Pinopsida; order Pinales; family Pinaceae; genus Pinus; species Pinus tabuliformis. The sequence goes on along the minus strand of CM062804.1, from coordinate 1,539,283,023 downwards.
TCTAATGCCTTAAGTCCGAAAAAGTATAAAACAATACAGAAGGGATGAATTTTCAATACATTTAACGAGCCGAACAAAACAAGCGCTTGATCTTTTTGTGTAATAATCCCTCAGGTCCAAAAAGATTAAAATCTAAAGGAGGGGTAGCACTTCTGGTCCCTTTAACGAGCTGGAGAGGCCAATGGCTCGGCAATCTTTTCATATTTTACAAGTCAGTTGAAAAGAGCTTAAAGGAGACTCGTCTTTGAGGAACAAATGATAAATTTGGGTAGCAGCTGATTCCAGGTAAGGTTTGGAATTTTCCAATCACGACAGTGTTACAAGGATGGCTAACAGGATCACTCTTCGCAGTTGTTCCTCAAAAGGGGTAAACAATCAAATGGAGGTGAATGATCGGCCAATACAGAGTGGAGGTGGTGATGAGAACACGACCAAGGCTTTAAAGGCTGAAGTACTACATTAACGACGGTTATTTACCGGGTATTGGTTCATTTTTTAATGAGCTTAAATGCTGGGGGGAAAAATTTGCTCATTTCTTATGTTTATTTTTTAACGAGCATGAAGTCCGCGTTAAAACTGCTCGATGCAGGTTTATTTTATTTAACGAGCTTGAACCCTGCAGTAACACTGCTCGTGGCGGGTTTATTTTTTAACGAGCTTGAATCCTGTAGTAACACTGCTCGTGATAAGTTTGCATGCCCCCAGCATAATAACGCAAATTGAGGTGCATTCCCCCCAAGCTTCATTGCATTCAACTCGGTGGTTGGAATGAAGGTTTACCTTTGAGATTTGGAAAGGGGATTTGTTTCATTTTTTAATGAGGTTGACACAGTAAAAGAACTATCCTCATGACTTCTCGTTTCATTTTTTAACGAGGTCGACATGAGATAAGAACCATCCATGAAATCCACCGTATTTACAGTATTTGATAGAAAATAAAAAACAGATGGATGATTAAGGTTGCTGGAATAATCTTCGTGGTAAGCCGGAAGATGGGAGCGATGGTGGTAATCTTCCCATGGTGCCTCTCCTATCATCATTGATTGAATGATTCCTTCATCTGTAGAATATACATGCGACCAAGGATCTGAAGAGGTGCCATATTCCTTAGACCTACCTATCCAAACACTCGATGAGTGTTGATTTGGGTTTTCCCCCAGGCCAAGAAAATTGATTGCTACAATATTTCTAAAATGGCGATGATCCATGCTGAAAAAATGTTTAGGAATCTTCTGAATCCATTAGATATAGAAGATTTCATATTGCAGGTTTCCACTGTGGCCACTTCCGCCAGATTACTCGAAGGTGGTAGGGCAAAAGTACCCATTAAGGCAGGGTCTTTTAGGAGACCTACTCCGATATTTTGGAGCGACTGATTGCTTCCATGGATCATTGGAATGCTTCCCGTAACTTGTGAACCGTTGGGGAGAAATGTTTGTTGGTCGATGATTTTAATTTCTCCTTGAAAGGGAAATGCAATCTTCCTGAAGTAGGTTGACACAACTGCGGCCATGGCATATATCCAGGGCCTTCCAAGTAGGATGTTGTAATTGAGGTTTCCGTTGATTACTTCAACATAAATTTCTATTGTTTTTCCCCCTAGTTCAACTTGCAAGTTACTTAAAATCCCGTATGGAGTGCATGATTGTCCATAAAATTATTTTAACATTGTTGACAATTGCGATAAGGGTGGTGACCCTAAATTTTTCGAGCAACTCATCGACATAATACATGTAGATGCCCCCTCATCAATAATTGTTCGATGAACAGTTTTGTTGAGGGCTTTCACATGAATAAGGAAAACTAGTTGAGCTGGTAACTGAGGGTCATATCCTTTGTGATTAGAGGATACAAGATTGGAATCCATTGGGTCAATCCCACCTATTACTGATAATAGATCCTTCTTTTGGTAGAGGCAATTTTGCGGTACCTCAAGTGTCGACATATCGGACGGCGATTGGGCTAGGTGATGAGCCCCAAATTTGGTAACATTTTGGGCTCATTTGGCCTAACTACCCTTGTTCAATCCTTTACTTTTCATAACTTATGCATTTTTTTTTAGTATGTTTATGTCATTTGTACGAATAAGGGTAGTCACTATTCCTAGGCGGCTAACACGTGCTCATTTCAGGATTTTTTGACACATGTTGGAGCAAAACCGAGCAGACATGGGCTAGGAAACAGCCAAGCTTGGGTTGAGGATTCGTAGGAGGGTTGTCTATGGCATTAAATAGCCTCCCTCAGGATCTTCACCCCCAACTCCGAGCTCCAAAGGCCACCAACACCGGATCTAGAAGGCAGCCAAATATATTTCTTGGAAGGAGCTGTTCACTCACAGTTTGGGCAGCCAAGTCCCATAGATTTAGGAGGCCAGCTAGGGCCTCGTAGTGTATAAATGTTAAGGCCTCAGCCTTCGAAAAGGGATTTTTTTTTTAAAACTCTTGCATATTCTGCACTACGTGATGCTAGCTCTGTTTTGTTCTTTTCTAGCCATTATTGGCATAACTCTTGACTTATGATTATTTTTTGATAATGGGAAGCAGTCAGATTTGATATCAGCTCTGAGTTTTTTTATAGGAGCCATAGCTCTCGGGGTTGGGCCCAACCTGAGAGCCTAGGGCCTCCTTATTTGTATTGTTATCCTTCCTTTCAGCACTGTGATTTTTCTTTTATGCATTTGAAACGAAGTTTGTTGAGCTAGATTTAGTTGTGTTGGTTAAGTAGGTCATTGTTAAGGAATAGAATTGCTTCAGATGTGTAGAATAGCTTGATAAGATATGGATTGATAAAAGCTCCAGAAAAGGGTTGCCTGCACTCTCAGTTTCACCTCTCCCTTATTGGATCAGGGGCTGGAATTGTGGAACCTGTTAACACCCAGGTTGTTCCCTATGACTCCCAAGGGAATACGGCCAGGGTAACCACTAACCAATCTTTGGACCACAGTTTCTAGCCAAACTGTAATAAGAGAGGGCTCTCTCTTTATAATTTGTCTCTGTTCTGATAGTATTTTAGGCTAGCTATGTTGTTCAAACTTTTGTTTTTGTGTTTGGTTGGACAATGTTTCAGTCAAGATATATATGCTCTCACTAGAATGTTATATGTCATTGGGCAATGGAGTCAGTGGTCCTTTAACTATTTTGAGGTGCTGTGTGATGCTGTTGTGATGCTGCAGAGCAAGGTTAGTGTCCGAGAAACAAACGTTCATAAAGTGATTGGGTGGGTGTATCCATTTTATGCAAGGCAATCAAGAATCTTACAGTAAACTGCTAGAGAAAGACAGTGAGAATATTGACCTAGAAGCAATTAAGAATTTCTAGGTAACATTCATACATATAGAATTAACAGCTACATGAGCAATTAATAATTCATATCCCTGGTTAATTCTGAAGACAAACATTTACAGCAGTAAAAATTGAGTACAAGGTGTAGTAAAACAAATCCTGCACTATTCTTTTTCTTTACTGTTAGTTTAGTGTAACTTAACTATGATTTGATAAACATAAGAGAGACAAGAACAGAGATTAAGGAAAAAACTTGTTATTTCATCAGACAGCACAGGAATTCTGCATCAACACATGAATCATCAGCAAGACACCATAGTTCCAGGAAATCACTGAGCTGATCTAGCTCTTTGTATTAAACAATTCTGTAGGTAAACAATATACATGCCTTAGAGTGAAAAATTACCAACCCCTTATGCGTTACTAAGGGGAGTATATATACAAAGTTTACATAAGAAAATATCTGAATGGAGTGTAAATGTTGCATTAATAGCGTGCCAACCGCTGGAGTGTAGCAGCTGAGAAAGTTAATGCTGTAATAACTTTTGTTCCCTTAGCTGTCAAAAATGGTCAGAGCCTGTTGACTTGGTGGCAGTTTGAGTCGGCTGAGGGTACGCTGTCAAAATTTGCGATTTCTTTACCTTTTGGGCTAGCCATCGTGGTCTATGTGCTGAGTCACATTTTAGCTGCTTTTAATGCTGACTTTATCATGCTGTTTGTCTTGTAGTGACCTGGAGCTGGCAGTGACCGAACAGCTGAGGCTACCGTGGCAGAATTTGAAGCATTGCTTGCCACCAATCCTCTTTTGGCATTTGATGCCTCCTAATCTTTATCAAGGTCTCATCGGCCTCTGTATACCTGTAGAAATTAGGAGGAGTCTCAAAAAGATGATTCACTTAATTCTCAATAAAGAACAGGCCTTCCAATTTGTCATACAAGCTCTGTCCTGAGGGAGGTCCTGTTTGTTCAGATGTATTGCCAGATGCAGTAATCTGATTCTCAATGTATGTTGCCATTCTGTTGGCAAATTGATCCCGGGAGACTAGTTTTCCTGCACCAGTTAGGAGGCTGGGCAGGCCTTTTGCTTGCAGCACTGCCAACTTGACTTTGAATTCCTCCATGTCTGCTGTGATCTCATAGCACTTCCTCTCCACAGTTTGTACATAGTTCCTGAGAGTTAGCACCTTTTTGGCAGTGAGGACAGCCTCTGTTCTGTTGGGAATGCCTATGGCTGCCAGTTCCTCCTTTTCCTGCTTGTTTAGGAAGTCTATTATTCTGTTGGCCTGCTCTGGTCTGTTTTGCAGCAGTGTTTTGGCCTTATTAATTTCTATTTGTGCTTGGCCCAACAAGTCCATCTTTTCATGCATTGTTTTTATTGATCTCCATTGTTGAGTGATGGATTGGCCTATTTTGGCCCATAGAATCCTTTTTATGTCTGCCATGGCTGTTTCTAGATTCAGCTCTTTTTCTAAGGCCTTTATCTTGTCCTTGAGGGCCTTTATCTCTCTGCCCTGTTCAGCCACAGTAACCTTCGACTTGTCATACTTGGCCTCCAGTTCTGCCAATTTTTCCTTGGCCTTATTTATTTCATTGGCCTGGAGCTCCATTTCTTTGATGGCCTTGGTCAATTCCTCTACACTTTTGCTGGCTTCTAGAGCTGTTGTTGTCCCTGCTGCTTCTGTTGTGGGGGGCACTGCTACCCCTGAAGATGCTGCTGTTGTGGAAGTAGTTGGAGGAGCTTGGGAAGTGGATTCTACCTGTTTATCTTGTAGTGCTCCTTCCAGCTCTTTCTCCAATTCCCTGATCCTTTGGTCTTGCTGCATTAGGAGGTCTAGTTGGTCATCAGCCTGTTTTTGCTTTTGAAGTTCTGCTGTTTGAGGGTGCTCTGTGGGCTGCAGCTTCAACCTTTTCTTTAATGCATTGAGGTCATCATCTTTCTTCTTCATAAGGGCCTTCACACCCTTTGGATCACTAGGATCATGTCCTAGATCAATGATGAGCTCCTCAAGAGACTTTATTCTATTGTCTTTGGCCAGAGAGGACATTCTCTCAAAATCCAACTGGGTATTGGTGTTTTTCAGGGACTCTTTCAGTTCATGGGCCATGGTGGCCTTCTCCACCAAGGTTGCATAGACCATCTCCCCAGCTTGCTTGTGGAGTTCAATCTAGTCCATGGGATGTATATCTCTAGCTAGGACCTCCACCCTTGTCTTCACAAAATCTGCAGCTGACTTAGGCTGTGGCCCTTTGGGCTTAAAGTGGCTGAGGAGCAATTTTTCCTCCTGAATGTCATATACCGACATTAGCCTTTCTTGCTGGTTGGCATATTTCTCAATATGTGGGTGTTGACAATGCCTATAACCTAGAAGTCTGTATTTGGTTCTTCTTGCAGTGATGACGCCCTCAGGGTCATAAGGGACCCACCGGAAACTGTATGACAATTTATATTTGTCCTTGAGGATGAGGTCAGCATCTTCCCATCCTTCTTTTTTATTCATGATGAATGGGCCCAACTGGTGCTTGAACTTGAGGTGAGCCTTCTTCCTAGAGCTGTGGAAATGGGTGAGGTCAAACTGAATCAATTGCCTATAATATTCCAAGGCAAATATCCTCATGGGCACATACTTTGGGAGTCTGAAAGGACAGAGCTCACGGCCATAGACCCTGATGACTATGTGTTCCTCATATAGGTACCAGTCACCTATTTTACATTTTTTGGGAAGCTGCAGAGCCTTCTGTATCTTTGTTGACATTCTGGGAGGAGGGGACCTCATTAATAGGCAAGAGACTGGATACACAAATTGGTCAATAAACTCACAATAGGAATAGGGCGAGTTTGTGACATTGTGATAGACAGAGGACCAGAAGATGACAGATCTTCTTTCCCCTCTATAATCCAGCTTTTTGATATAGCATGGAAAATCCTCAGACTGATAATACATAAAGAGATGATAAATATAGGCTGAGTACTTGAAGACACCCTGCCTATCCACTCTGCTCAGTTGATCATGAATTTTATTAGCAATGAACTTGGCAAAGTTGTATTTGCGGGCAGGGGGTTGGCCTGGGCTGTAAACAGCCAGCAATACTAGCATGGTTTGATCCACATGCTCACTGGTGTTGTACCCCAGCACATAAGCAATCATGTCCAGGAGTAATCTGCCTACTTCAGTGAAGTGGATATTTAAATAAGGAGGTGGCCCTTTAGGCTGGCACTCAGGTCTCATGAATGTCCTGGTGACCCTTTGAATCTCCTCACTGGTCATTTTGGTACCAGTGTCCAGCAGATAGTTCATAGAGAATGGGAACAACAACTCTGTCTGGTCAAAATGTAGCATTTTGTTTATGGTCTCAGGATTGATGTAGAAAAGGACCCTCCCAGATGGGGTGCTGATGGCCCTGTGGTGCACATCATAGTTCTCAGCACATAGGCGAATGATTTCGGGAAACACATTTACAGAGGGGAGGCAATAGTATGGCAGGTTTGACTCCCAGATGCCATATGTGTCATGACCCACCAGATAGTCCTCTCTCAACTGTCTGAAAGTCTGCAGAAAGTCTCTGTTTCCCACATAGTCTTCAATAAGGTAGTCCTGGTCAGCAAGAGCTAAAGACTGCAGGTCTTTATTGGGTGGATTTAGTGGAGCAACACTGAGAGCTGTGGGTACAGGGGCAACCATTGTATGGTTTGATTTTGAGTGATATGAGTGCACTGGTTTGCAAAGCTTTTAAGAGCTTAAGTGATAGGCCAACTGTGGACAAAGTCTGAAATGATTTTTATAGTGAAAAACAGGCCTGCTCCTGCAGTCTTGGTAGGTTCACAGAGATTGTGAATTGCTAGGGATGAATTGCAGAGGGTGAGTGAGATTTACTTTGGCAGAAAAATGCTGTTGGTCTGCACCCGGCAAAAGGGAACAATGTCGGGCACCTCAAAGATAATTTCACAATTTTGGCTCGTGAATTCCCTGTTTCAATGCTGAATTTGTGGTTCTGGGGGCAAGCAGGTTAGCTTGGCTTACTTTAGGTAGTAGGTGCAGAGTTTATGTGGAATTCAACAGGTATTTTAATGGCATTTTACAGAGAAATGGTATGCATGGGCCAAACAGAGGAATTACGGTGAATACCTGGATGAAACGCTTGAATAGCCTGCAGGCCGAACTCTGGAGGTTGAATTGACGATTTGGAACGGTTGGAATTTGAATTTGGAGGTCTGGAGGTGCTTTGGCAGCTGCAACGGCTATCTCTTCCTTCACGCGAAAATGACATAAAAACTGCCCAAAACATGACTTTAACGACAAAATTCGGAAAAAATGGGTAATTGGCGCCTTTTCGCCGATGACGTCAGCATGACGTCATGGCGGGCCCGGGTACGGAGGATGACGTGGCTGTTGAGGTGTAGGCCAGGGTGGCAGGACACGGTGGCGGGTGGATGAGGTGGCAGGGTTACGTGGAGGGTCATACGGCGCGGGGGCGAGGGAGGGCACTACGTCATGCTGACGTAGTGATGACGTAAGGGGAAGGCGGTAACGGGATGGTGGTAAGCGGGTTCCCCACACCACCTTTGGGCAAAGGCGGTATCGGGGAGGGGGACTCCGAACAACCCCACCGCCTGCCACGCGTCCCTTGTATGGGGCGGAAAACCACTTTCCCCGGACGCTAAAGGTCGGCAGGTCGGGGAGCGAAAATTACCGCCCACCGTTAGATCTGGGCGGCAGAGATCGGACGGCTGGCGGGTCCTCCGACGGATCGTGCAGGTTGGGGGGGGTCCTGCCGGCCTATTAAAATATTCAATTAAATATTTTGGGCGGAGAACCTTAGGGTTAGGGGTTTTTGCATGTATTTTCGGGATTTTTGGGTTTTTCAAGGGTTTTATAAGGAAAAAAGAGGTTTAGGAGTGGGTTTAGCAGGGGGAAAGGGGCTTTCTGTGGTATTTTTGAGCAGAGGGAAGGTGAGGGCTTAGGGGAAAGGTTGTTGCTCATAACCAGAGGTTAGAGCAGCCCCAAGACAGGGTTGACCTCAACCCCTGGTGGACTGAAGTCTCCCTAAACAACTTATTTAGCTATAGTGCCAAAGGGGTGGGGGATATTTATACCAGGTTTGGGGTTTGTACACCATGGTGTTATAATAGTAGGGAAAAGGGCAGTTTAGGGGATTTAGATAATAGAAGTTAGGGGTTAATGTGAATGAAAGGAGATGAGGGGTAATATTACTAAGTTTATTTGAAAATAACTTAGCTTAGGGAGTAGATCAAAATGAAAAGAGTTTTATACAAGAAATGTGGCTTCTAATAGGACTAAGAACCACCATAAAACCACCAATTCTTCCATGAATCTCAACTGATGATGGGATGTTAGTAATGAATGGGAAGAGGGGAAGAAGGGACGTTAGACATGCTTCTTTGCTTTGCTGTCACCTGATGGAGAAGAACACCTTCTCAATTCATTGATTTTGCTTTGTGAACAAGGCTAACACACATGCAATTTGTAAGAAATGACATTTCTGCAACCCCAACTGCCTACCCATCTACTTGCCTAGCATTTTTTGTTTTCTTCTTGGAGTGTGCACTTAGGCTTGCAGACCCTTATTTGCCTTTTCTTTTCTTTGGCTTTTTCCTTTTGTTTTTCTATCTACTTCTACCCTTATTTCTTCCAAGGTCCCAGATTAAGCAGTTGGGAGCCTTTCTTCTCTACCTAAACTACTTGTCTGCCAAGATTAAACAGTTTGGACATAATTCTTTCTCTATTCTACAACTGAAAATTTAAAACATGGCATGTTCCAGATTAGGCTGTTGGACCATCCATCAAAATTGAGTCCACATCAAGCTATAAGCATAGATTGTATTCTCTTGGAAATATGTGATCTTTGCATCATCAAAGCAGAGAATATTTGGACCTTTTCATTGCCAATCATGAAATATGAAACCTATTGATATAGGTAGCTAACAGTGGCTCCACATGGGGATGGTTTTTCATTTGAAAGACCAAGAACAGCAGGTCAGATTGCCTTGGCCTTTGACTGCTTTTATCAAAATTTTGAGGTTTGCTGCTTTGAAATGCCAAAATTGTGTACTTCCCTTCTTGGTGGACCTCTGATCCTATTTACCTTTTGCTGATAGTCAATAAAACTTTGAGAAACTGCATTTTTACATCTTAACAGAAAGTAATATATACATCTGGATATGTACAAGGGAGAACTCAGGCTGCACTTATGGGTGGTAGTCAAAATAGTGCTTGAGCATCCTGCCATTCACAGGACCTTCATCCAAATCAGTTTCATTAAGACTTTTAAGGAAATAAGTGTTGTTTCCTTGTACTGCTTGGACAACAAATGGTCCTCTCCAAAGGGAATCAAATTTTCCATGTTTTCCCTTATCCTCTCTTCTTGAATCCCACTTGAGGACTTTGTCACCAATGTTGAAATCTTCTGCCTTAGTTCTCCTATCAAAGGCCTTCTTTAATTTTTCTTGTAGAACTTGAACTCTGCTGAAAACTTGATCTCTAGTTTGTTGTAAACATATTATTTGATTGATCCTTCTTTGCATATCATTTGGTTCAGCTTGGCTTTCTTGAAGAAGTTTCATAACAGGCACCCCTAGTGATGAAGGGAATTTGGCTTCTAATCCATAAACCAACTCATATGGGCTGGTCCCAATTGATCTCTTGGTTGTTAGTCTATCTGCCCATAGAGCATTCACAAGCTTCTTATGCCAATTCTTTTTGTTCTCTTCTAGCACTTTCTTTATAATGTTTACCAGGCTTTTATTTGATGACTCAGCAAGGCCATTTCCTTGGGGATAGTATGCAGTAGAATGGCCCAAGGTAATGTGAAATTTGTGGTAGAAATTCACCATTTTCTTGGATCTGAAAGCAGCAGCATTGTCTGTTATTATTTTGTCAGGACAACCAAATCTAGCCAATATGTTATTCTCCAAAAACTGAATGATTGTTGAATCATTTGCTTGTCTGCATGGAACAGCTTCAATCCACTTAGTGAAGTAGTCTGTGGCTGTTAAGATCCATCTATGTTGGCCTGAAGATGAGGGATGAATTTCCCCAATGAAATCCAAGCCCCATTGTTGAAAAGGTCTCTCTGTTGCAATAGGCCTTAAAGGAAGTGGCAGTAACTGTCTCTTTCCCTCAAACACTTGACATCTATGACATGAGGTGGTGAATTTCTTAACATCAGAGAACATGGTGGGCCAGTAGTAACCAGCCCTTAGTATGTTATCCACAGTGGACTTCCAATACAAGTGTCCACCACAGTCACCTGCATGAAATTCTTTTATGATATTGTTAGTTTCATTCTCACTTAGGCAGTTTAGCAATATCCCTTCATGGTTTTTCCAAAATAAATTTCCATCCATAACACAGAATTTAGAAGCTTTCATTTTTAAGAACCTACATTTAGTTCTGGACAATCCTGGGGGAGCACACAGGTTTTGCAATACATAACATATATCAGAGTACCAAGGGGATTGTTCAAAGGCTACATTGATCTTTGGAGTCGCCAGCTCCGGTTCACTGTCCAGCTGGTTGATGTCTAAGGCTTGGAAGTTTGCTTCCGTCATTAGTTTGGCCAAACCTTGCCCTTTTATTAGTTTTGTAGGTTTTATATCAATATCAAATTCCAAAATGTTGGCAATCCACTTTCCTCTTCTGCCCTCTAGGTTTTCTTGAGTGAGTATGTCTTTTACAATAGGACTTGGCACATATGCTACAACATGGGAATAAAGGATGTAAATCCTAAAGTCTTTAATGGCTTTGACCAAAGCATAAGCTTGCTTTTCCATGATTTGATATTTTAAAGGTGCATCTCTAAGAGCTCTACTAAAGAAAACAATTGGCTTCTCATTTCCTTGGTCATCTTTTTGTAACAAAACAACAGCAATAGTATGCTGGGAGGCAAAAGAGAAAATGATAAATTCTCTGTCAAATTGAGGATTGGTCAAGACCAGGGTTTGGGTAAGGGCCAGCTTTATACCTTCAAAGGCTTGATTTGCTTCAACTGTCCATTTCACTTTTGAATCTTTCTTTAGCATGTTATTTAGTAATCTGATTAGTTCTGCTAAGTTTGGGATAAACCTTCTCAAGAAATTGATTTTTCCCAAAAATCCCTGCAATTCTTTGATATTTCTTGGGTGGGGCATTTGTAGGATAGCTTGTATCCTATCTGGATCACTTCTTATGCCATCCTTTGAAATGATATGTCCTAACAGCTTACCTTCTTCCAAACCAAATAGAGACTTCTTAGGATTCAAGGAAATTCCATAATTCCTACATGTTAAGAAAATCTGCCTCAAGTGTTTTAAATGTTCTTGGTCAGATTTTGAAAAAGGTGTGAGGTCATCTAAGTAAATGACTAAAAATTCATGAATCTCCTTAGCAAAAGCAATATCCACTGCTCTTTGAAAAGTTGCCCCTGCAATTTTCAATCCAAAAGGCATTTTTACATATTTGAAAGTTCCCCATGGGGTTGTAAATGTTGTTTTGTCTTGATCATCAGGGTGCACCAGGATTTGATTGAAGCTTGAGAATCCATCAAGTAATGAGATCCTTGAGGCCCCTACCACTCTTTGGAGAATGTGATCCATCTTGGGTAAGGGATAGTTGTCTTTGAGGGATACTTGGTTCAGATTTCTTAGATCCACACACAGCCTTATTTCACCAGTTTTCTTTCTTGTAGGGACTAAGTTTGAGATCCACTCAGAGAATTTGATAGGTGCTATGATGCCTGCCTTGAACATTTTCTGTACCTCTTGTTCCATTGTTGGGAGCAGCATAGGATTGATTCTCCTCAATTTTTGTTTAAAGGGTTTTTGATCAGGCTTGAGAGGGATAGTATGCTGGATAACAGAGGTATCATAGGACTTTAGGTCCTCATCACTCCATGCAAAAACATCCTGGAACTCTTTAAAGAGGTCAATGTATTTGGGCTTTTGATCAGGAGGTAGAGATGCAGACAATTTTATTATTTTGGGTTTGTCAATGGTGCCAATGTTGCATTCTTCAATGGTTGCATTTAAGGGCTGCATTTTTGGTTTTCTGGGAATATCATTTGAATCAAAGATGTCCTCTAGTGGAGTTAGGCCTGTTGGCAGAAAATTGTCTTTCAGCTCTATGATTTCAGTTTCAGCATTGGCCACTTCTTCACAGCTGATTGGTTGAATTTGCTGAATGTTTTCCTTGTTGAAAATAGTTGGGTTTAGCATTTGTTTTGTTGTTTTGGGTGACATTGTGTGGTTAATTTGTCCACACTGTATTTGTGATTGACTTGCTCTGTCAAGTATTTGTGATTGACTTGCTCTATCAGTGTCAATATTTAATCCTGCAAACTCTTGTTGCAGCGTTAAAAAATTGTTTATTTGCATATCATCCTCAAATACTTGCCAATCTTTAACATTGTTTGGAATGGAGGGTCTGTGTTTTATCTCAGCTGTGAAACAATTGTTAGGTTCCAATGGTAATTTGCAAGTACTAGCAAATGTGGCCAAACTATGAGCATGCAGATTGTGGGTTCTAGGAATTTTAGTGATCTGGAATTCAGAGAAAAAGTTTAGTACTTCAGCGACAGCAGACCTATAAGACCTTAGTCTTTTGTCATTTGTGACAAAGTTTCCCTTCACTTGTTGGATAACTAAATCTGAATCTCCCATGATTGAAACCCTGGCAGCTTGCAAGAATTTTACTAACTTAAGGCCTAGCAAAAGAGCTTCATATTCTGCCATGTTATTAGTACATCTGAAGTTTAATCTATAGGCTCTACCTTCTGCATGACTGTTTTCTTTATTGTGTACCCAAACTCCAGCTCCTACCCCTAATTTGTTGACTGAGCCATCAAATTCAAGGAACCATAGAATATCTTGTTGTGAAGGAGATTTAATGATCTATTCATGGGCTGGCAATGTAAGTTGGAGTTCTGGTTTTTTTATCTGGCTTGTCTTCTAGGACAGTCTCATCATTTGATTGAATATGCTTGACAACTAGAGCAGCAACAGTGTCTAGTGATTGATTGGCTGTTGTTTCATGGGTGGTAATTCTTTCATTAGAGTCTTCCTCTTGTATGAGTATTTTGGTTTCAACATCATTTTCTGAGAGAGTTGTACTATCACTGAAGAGAATGTATGAGTCTATGTCTGAATGGACAACATATATGGGAAAGTTTTGAGGCTTTTCTTCACTGCTGACCATGTATTTCATGAGTGTTTCTCTGTATAGTCTTTTTGGTTGCCCAAAAACAGAGATGGTGGCATATGACATGTCTAATTGTAGGGAACCTTGGAGTTTAGCTCCCCATAATCTTGATAACAACATCCCATACTTAGGTGGGATATCAGCAACTACAACATCCATTAGAATTGTTTTGTTTGGGTATTGAACCAGAGACACACATAAATCTTTTATGAGACCTAAACACTTGACTTGGCTAGAATCAAAGGAAAACAGGTCCTTGTATGGTCTTGTTATATCCAGATTCAATCTCTTCATGACTGCTTTTGGCATGAGATTGTGAGAGGCACCTGAGTCAAACATTGCATTATGTAATATTTTATCATGAATATGTAAGCTGACATAAAAAGGTAATACCCCTGTGACTACTGTTTTTCCATCCACTTCTGGGCCAAACAGTAATTCTGGGGTATCATCCAACACATTAACATCATCTTTGTTGCTAGTGAGTTGAAGGGACTTCTTGATCTGTTGTTTATAGATGTCATGCTTAGCTAGTTCTGAGAGAGAGATTGCTATCTTTAGTTTTCCAATTTCAGTATCTAGGTCAAAGGGTTTTTCAGATTGGGTCTTAGGGTTATGGATAACAGTCCTTTCCTTGTTCACTAGATCTTCTTCTTGATTTTTATCTTGATTTTGGGACTTGTCTTTTTTACTCATCTCTTGAGGAGTAACATTTAAATTAGGGTGAGAGGATGAAGTAGCCATAGGCTGCTGTTTCAAGGATAATGGTTCAGTGATCTCTTCAATAATTACTTCTTCTGCAGGTGAATTTGTTTTGTCATTAGGCTCTGTGACTATGGCTCTCTTAGGCTACTGATTATCCTTTATCTTTTCAGGCTGATTTACATTCACACTTCTGCTCCTTAGCGTGTATTGTTTATGGACTTCATAAACAGCAGTGTCATAGCCTTGTTTAAAGTCAAAGGATTCACCTGATTTAGTTTGGAACAGTTTGATTTCATCATCCTCATGATCTTCTTGTGTTAAGAAAACTTGACTTTCACCATCTAGACCCATTAAATTAATCTGAGAATCTTCATTGGGTTCAGTTGATGTGGAAGTTTCAGCATAGTTTTCCTGGAAAGGGGGTCTTATGTCTTGGTCAGCACTGGCCTTGCCAACGTTTGGGTTTTGAGTTCTCCTAAAATTTGGATTCCTAGGAGGGTTGTTTTGTGGTGCTTCCCATGATGATTTTCTCTCAACCGATTCCACTCTATCACCCAATCTTTTCATTCCATTGAGTATTGCATCCAGCTTTTGATCAAAAGCAGAGGGTTCTTCTTTGAAGGCTGTTCTCTTTTCCAACCTTGCTCTGTTTCTTTTGGCAATCAGGTTAGCTTCCACTGTGACAGCAACCTTTTGGGCCTCTGCAAGGGTTTGAGGGTCTCTCTCCTTCAACTGATAGGCCATGTCAGGGTCAAAACCATCAGGGAATTTGTACAAAGCCAAATCAGGAGGGGGTCTTAAATTTTGTGGGATTGCGTTATATACATTGTTGAATCTTGCACAATACTCCAAAACAGTCTCTTGGGGACCTCTTTTGATAGTGTCATATTCACCAAGTATGTGCAGAGGATCCTTCTTCTTCTCCCATCTGCTAGTAAAGGCTTGATAAAGCTCATCAGGAGTTGTGATGGAATTTGCATTCAGGGATCTAAACCAAGTTCTTACATCCCCAGTTAGGCTTTGAACAAACATCATCATTCTCATGCTGTCATCATCTATTTCATAGGTCTCAAAATGGTCTTGCATCCTTTTGGCATGTTGAACAGCTGTCAAAGGGCCAGTGGAGTCAAAATATGAGATTTTGGTTTGGTAGTCTTGGGGTAGAGCTGCAGCATTAGCTGGTATTTGCAAGGGTGCATATCTGTTAGCCATATTCACAAGGTTTGGGGGATTTATAGGGGCAACTGGGATAAAAGGAACGGTGTGTACTACAGGGGTGACAGGTGTAGCAGCACCTAGAGTATTGTTCAAGGGGATATGTGAAGTGGGTGAAGATGTGAAAGGAGGGCTTTGAGATGTATATGGTGAGCTAGGGGAGACAGGGGTAGACCTAAATAGAACCTTGATTGGGGTTGGGACTGGCTCAGGGTGGGCTATCTTAGGAGTCAAATCAGTAGGATTTTCCTGCCTTTGCTGTTTCCTAATGGTTCTAGGGATTATATTAGGATTTTCAAAAACTGTTGGTGGGTTTGGGTTAGGGTTTGACCTAGTGTGTCTGGTTTCCCTTTTAGGAGCCAGCTTCTGAATTTGTTTTGGTATTTTCTAAGATATTTTAGGATTTGTTTTAAGGGACTGCTCAAGCTTTTAAAGCCACTGTCTTGGCAAACAATAGTTGAGAAACAATATGCTCAGTCCCCAGTGGAGTCGCCAATTATGTTAACACCCAGGTTGTTCCCTATGACTCCCAAGGGAATACGGCCGGGGTAACCACTAACCAATCTTTGGACCACAGTTTCTAGCCAAACTGTAATCAGAGAGGGCTCTCTCTTTATAATTTGTCTCTGTTCTGATAGTATTTTAGGCTAGCTATGTTGTTCAAACTTTTGTTTTTGTGTTTGGTTGGAAAATGTTTCAGTCAAGATATATATGCTCTCACTAGAATGTTATATGTCATTGGGCAATGGAGTCAGTGGTCCTTTAACTATTTTGAGGTGCTGTGTGATGCTGTTGTGATGCTGCAGAGCAAGGTTAGTGTCTGAGAAACAAACGTTCATAAAGTGATTGGGTGGGTGTATCCAGTTTATGCAAGGCAATCAAGAATCTTACAGTAAACTGCTAGAGAAAGACAGTGAGAATATTGACCTAGAAGTAATTAAGAATTTCTAGGTAACATTCATACATATAGAATTAATAGCTACATGAGCAATTAAGAATTCATATCCCTGGTTAATTCTGAAGACAAACATTTACAGCAGTAAAAATTGAGTACAAGGTGTAGTAAAACAAATCCTGCACTATTCTTTTTCTTTACTGTTAGTTTAGTGTAACTTAACTATGATTTGATAAACATAAGAGAGACAAGAACAGAGATTAAGGAAAAAACTTGTTATTTCATCAGACAGCACAGGAATTCTGCATCAACACATGAATCATCAGCAAGACACCATAGTTCCAGGAAATCACTGAGCTGATCTAGCTCTTTGTATTAAACAATTCTGTAGGTAAACAGTATACATGCCTCAGAGTGAAAAATTACCAACCCCTTATGCGTTACTAAGGGGAGTATATATACAAAGTTTACATAAGAAAATATCTGAATGGAGTGTAAATGCTTCATTAATAGCGTGCCAACCGCTGGAGTGTAGCAGCTGAGAAAGTTAATGCTGTAATAACTTTTGTTCCCTTAGCTGTCAAAAATGGTCAGAGCCTGTTGACTTGGTGGCAGTTTGAGTCGGCTGAGGGTACGCTGTCAAAATTTGCGCATTTCTTTACCTTTTGGGCTAGCCATCGTGGTCTATGTGCTGAGTCACATTTCAGCTGCTTTTAATGCTGACTTTATCATGCTGTTTGTCTTGTAGTGACCTGGAGCTGGCAGTGACCGAACAGCTGAGGCTACCGTGGCAGAATTTGAAGCATTGCTTGCCACCAATCCTCTTTTGGCATTTGATGCCTCCTAATCTTTATCAAGGTCTCATCGGCCTCTGTATACTTGTAGAAATTAGGAGGAGTCTCAAAAAGATGATTCACTTCATTCTCAATAAATAACAGGCCTTCCAATTTGTCATACAAGCTCTGTCCTGAGGGAGGTCCTGTTTGTTCAGATGTACTGCCAGATGCAGTAATCTGATTCTCAATGTATGTTGCCATTATGTTGGCAAATTGATCCCGGGAGACTAGTTTTCCTGCACTAGTTAGGAGGCTGGGTAGGCCTTTTGCTTGCAGCACTACCAACTTGACTTTGAATTCCTCCACATCTGCTGTGATCTCATAGCACTTCCTCTCCACAGTTTGTACATAGTTCCTGAGAGTTAGCACCTTCTTGGCAGTGAGGACAACCTCTATTCTGTTGGGAATGCCTATGGCTGCCAGTTCCTCCTTTTCCTGCCTGTTTAGGAAGTCTATCATTCTGTTGGCCTGCTCTGGTCTGTTTTGCAGCAGTCTTTTGGCCTTATTAATTTCTATTTGTGCTTGGCCCAGCAAGTCGATCTGTTCATGCATTGTTTTTATTGATCTCCATTGTTGAGTGATGGATTGGCCTATTTTGGCCCATAGAATCCTTTTTATATCTGCCATGGCTGTTTCTAGATTCAGCTCCTTTTCTAAGGCCTTTATCTTGTCCTTGAGGGCCTTTATCTCTCTGCCCTGTTCAGCCACAGTTACCTTCGACTTGTCATACTTGGCCTCCAGTTCTGCCAATTTTTCCTTGGCCTTATTTATTTCATTGGCCTGGATGCCCATTTCTTTGATGGCCTTGGTCAATTCCTCTACACTTTTGCTGGCTTCTGGAGCGGTTGTTGTCCCTGCTGCTTCTGTTGTGGGGGGCACTGCTGCCCCTGAAGTTGCTGTTGTTGTGGAAGTAGTTGGAGGAGCTTGGGAAGTGGATTCTCCCTGTTTATCTTGTAGTGCTCCTTCCAGCTCTTTCTCCAATTCCCTGATCCTCTGGTCTTGCTGCATTAGGAGGTCTAGTTGGTCATCAGCCTGTTTTTGCTTTTGAAGTTCTGCTGTTTGAGGGTGCTCTGTGGGCTGCAGCTTCAACCTTTTCTTTAATGCATTGAGGTCATCATCTTTCTTCTTCATAAGGGCCTTCACACCCTTTGGATCACTAGGATCATGTCCTAGATCAATGATGATCTCCTCAAGAGACTTTATTCTATTGTCTTTGGCCAGAGAGGACATTCTCTCAAAATCCAACTGGGTATTGGTGTTTTTCAGGGACTCTTTCAGCTCATGGGCCATGGTGGCCTTCTCCACCAAGGTTGCATAGACCATCTCCCCAGCTTGCTTGTGGAGTTCAATCTGGTCCATGGGATGTATATCTCTGGCTAGGACCTCCACCCTTGTCTTCACAAAATCTGCAGCTGACTTAGGCTGCGGCCCTTTGGGCTTAAAGTGGCTGAGGAGAAATTTTTCCTCCTGAATGTCATATACCGACATTAGCCTTTCTTGCTGGTTGGCATATTTCTCAATATGTGGGTATTGACAATGCCTATAACCTAGAAGTCCGTATTTGGTTCTTCTTGCAGTGATGACGCCCTCAGGGTCATAAGGGACCCACCGGAAACTGTATGACAGTTTATATTTGTCCTTGAGGATGAGGTCAGCATCTTCCCATCCTTCTTTTTTATTCATGATGAATGGGCCCAACTGGTGCTTGAACTTGAGGTGAGCCTTCTTCCTGGAGCTGTGGAAATGGGTGAGGTCAGACTGAATCAATTGCCTATAATATTTCAAGGCAAATATCCTCATGGGCACATACTTTGGGAGTCTGAAAGGACAGAGCTCACAGCCATAGACCCTGATGACTGTGTGTTCCTCATATAGGTACCAGTCACCTATTTGACATTTTTTGGAAAGCTGCAGAGCCTTCTGTATCTCTGTTGACATTCTGGGAGGAGGGGACCTCATTAATAGGCAAGAGACTGGATACACAAATCGGTCAACAAACTCACAATAGGAATAGGGCGAGTTTGTGACATTGTGATAGACAGAGGACCAAAAGATGACAGATCTTCTTTCCCCTCTATAATCCAGCTTTTTGATATAGCATGGAAAAGCCTCAGACTGATAATACATAAAGAGATGATAAATATAGGCTAAGTACTTGAAGACACCCTGCCTGTCCACTCTGCTCAGTTGATCATGAATTTTATTAGCAATGAACTTGGCAAAGTTGTATTTGCGGGCAGGGGGTTGGCCTGGGCTGTAAACAGCCAGCAATACTAGCATGGTTTGATCCACATGCTCACTGGTGCTGTACCCCAGCACATAAGCAATCATGTCCAGGAGTAATCTGCCTACTTCAGTGAAGTGGATATTTAAATAAGGAGGTGGCCCTTTAGGCTGGCACTTAGGTCTCATGAATGTCCTGGTGACCCTTTGAATCTCCTCACTGGTCATTTTGGTACCAGTGTCCAGCAGATAGTTCATAGAGAATGGGAACAACAGCTCTGTCTGGTCAAAATGTAGAATTTTGTTGATGGTCTCAGGATTGATGTAGAAAAGGACCCTCCCAGATGGGGTGCTGATGGCCCTGTGGTGCACATCATAGTTCTCAGCACATAGGCAAATGATTTCGGGAAACACATTTACAGAGGGGAGGCAATAGTATGGCAGGTTTGACTCCCAGATGCCATATGTGTCATGACCCACCAGATAGTCCTCTCTCAACTCTCTGAAAGTCTGCAGAAAGTCTCTGTTTCCCACATAGTCTTCAATAAGGTAGTCCTAGTCAACAAGAGCTAAAGACTGCAGGTCTTTATTGGGTGGATTTAGTGGAGCAACACTTAGAGCTGTGGGTACAGGGGCAGCCATTGTATGGTTTGATTTTGAGTGATATGAGTGCACTGGTTTGCAAAGCTTTTAAGAGCTTAAGTGATAGGCAAACTGTGGACAAAGTCTGAAATGCTTTTTATAGTGAAAAACAGGCTTGCTCCTGCAGTCTTGGTAGGTTCACAGAGATTGTGAATTGCTAGGGGTGAATTGCAGAGGGTGAGTGAGATTTACTTTGGCGGAAAAATGTTGTTGGTTTGCACCTGACAAAAGGGAACAATGCCGGGCACCTCAAAGATAATTTCACAATTTTGGCTCGCGAATTGCTTGTTTCAATGCTGAATTTGTGGTTCTGGGGGCAAGCAGGTTAGCTTGGCTTACTATAGGTAATAGGTGCAGAGTTTATGTGGAATTCAATAGGTATTTTAATGGCATTTTACAAAGAAATGGTATGCATGGGTCAAACAGAGGAATTACGGTGAATACCTAGATGAAACGCTTGAATAGCCTGCGGGCTGAACTCTGGAGGTTGAATTTGACGAATTGGAACGGTTGGAATTTGAATTTGGAGGTCTGGAGGTGCTTTGGCAGCTGCAACGGCTATCTCTTCCTTCACGCGAAAATGACATAAAAACTGCCCAAAACATGACTTTAACGACAAAATTCGGAAAAAATGGGTAATTGGCGCCTTTCCTCCGATGACGTCAGCATGACGTCATGGCGGGCCCGGGTAGAGAGGATGACGTGGCTGCTGAGGTGTAGGCCAGGGTGGCAGGACACGGTGGCGGGTGGATGAGGTGGCAGGGTTACGTGGAGGGTCATACGGCGCGGGGGCGAGGGAGGGCACTACGTCATGCTGACGTAGTGATGACGTAAGGGGAAGGCGGTAACGGGATGGTGGTAAGCGGGTTCCCCACACCACCTTTGGGCAAAGGCGGTATCGGGGAGGGGGACTCCGAACAACCCCACCGCCTGCCACGCGTCCCTTGTACGGGGCAGAAAACCACTTTCCCCGGACGCTAAAGGTCGGCAGGTCGGGGAGCGAAAATTACCGCCCACCGTTAGATCTGGGTGGCGGAGATCGGACGGCTGGCGGGTCCTCCGACGGATCGTGCAGGTTGGGGGGGTCCCGCCGGCCTATTAAAATATTCAATTAAATATTTTGGGCGGAGAACCTTAGGGTTAGGGGTTTTTGCATGTATTTTCGGGATTTTTGGGTTTTTCAAGGGTTTTATAAGGAAAAAAGAGGTTTAGGAGTGGGTTTAGCAGGGGGAAAGGGGTTTTCTGTGGTATTTTTGAGCAGAGGGAAGGTGAGGGCTTAGGGGAAAGGCTGTTGCTCATAACCAGAGGTTAGAGCAGCCCCAAGATAGGGTTGACCACAGCCCCTGGTGGACTGAAGTCTCCCTAAACAACTTATTTAGCTATAGTGCCAAAGGGGGGGGGATATTTATACCAGGTTTGGGGTTTATACACCATGGTGTTATAATAGTAGGGAAAAGGGCAGTTTAGGGGATTTAGATAATAGAAGTTAGGGGTTAATGTGAATGAAAGGAGATGAGGGGTAATATTACTAAGTTTATTTGAAAATAACTTAGCTTAGGGAGTAGATCAAAATGAAAAGAGTTTTAGACAAGAAATGTGGCTTCTAATAGGACTAAGAACCACCATAAAACCACAAATTCTTCCATGAATCTCAACTGATGATGGGATGTTAGTAATGAATGGGAAGAGGGGAAGAAGGGAGGTTAGACATGCTTCTTTGCTTTGCTGCCACCTGATGGAGAAGAACACCTTCTCAATTCATTGATTTTGCTTTGTGAACAAGGCTAACACACATGCAATTTGTAAGAAATGACATTTCTGCAACCCCAACTGCCTACCCATCTACTTGCCTAGCATTTTTTGTTTTCTTCTTGGAGGGTGCACTTAGGCTTGCAGACCCTTATTTGCCTTTTCTTTTCTTTGGCTTTTTCCTTTTGTTTTTCTATCTACTTCTACCCTTATTTCTTCCAAGGTCCCAGATTAAGTAGTTGGGAGCCTTTCTTCTCTACCTAAACTACTTGTCTGCCAAGATTAAACAGTTTGGACAGATTTCTTTCTCTATTCTACAACTGAAAATTTAAAACATGGCATGATCCAGATTAGGCTGTTGGACAATCCATCAAAATTGAGTCCACATCAAGCTATAAGCACAGATTGTATTCTCTTGGAAATATGTGATCTTTGCATCATCAAAGCAGAGCATATTTGGACCTTTTCATTGCCAATCATGAAATATGAAACCTATTGATATAGGTAGCTAACAGAACCAGCTACTCAACAAAAACACTAGTTTGCTTGACCATGCAATCTTTGGTGTAATGTTTCATTTGTAGAAGTTAGTCAGGTGCTCAGACCTTTTTAGATGTTCCTTTGATTAAGTGTTGTACATGGTTCTCTTTGGAAATAAAGCTGCTGTTCATTTGCTTCGTTGACAGTTTGGATAGATTAGCTAAGATTTTGATTGTATGCAGGATTTGGTTGATTCAGGTAAGTGCACACCGCGCAGGGCATATCCATCTTTCTCTCATCCACCTAAGCTTAATCCAGGCCAGCTGCTCCATCTCCTAGTTAGCTTCTTTGTCTCACAACTACTCTTCTGTCCACGTAACACTACCTTCTTGCTCTTCCATTGCCTTAGCCTTCCGTAAGACAAGTTAGCTCTCCACATCCTCTCATCACTTCATCCATCAGTCACTGGGTCATCTCAGACCCCTACCATACCTCCCTATCCATTCATGCATCCTCTGTCACTCACCCATCTTCCAAAATCCAATGTCAGAACATCCTGTAGAAATTTCTGAACATCCTGTAGAAATCCCTGAAACATCCTGTAGAACCCCTGCAGACTTCCTGTAGAAGCTCACAAGTGAGGTTGTTGGATAGCCAAACTTGGTGAAACTCTCTGGAAGGGTGTTAGGGACTCCTTAAACCCTCTCTGAACCTTCCCAACCTTTTCCAAGCATTTCTCCTCCTTGATCCACCCCTGCACAGTAAGAAGCCAGTTAAAAGTACATGTATGATAATTTTGATAACATAATCAAAAATACAAAAAGATGTGTTCTTTAGATAGAGATAGCATAGGCATGTGCATTTCACCTTTGTAGAAGTAATGGCATATTTTTCAATAGTTTGCATCCTCTCCGTTGCATCAGTAGGACTAGCTGGTAGAATTAGGGTTTGCTAGGGTTTATGTTACTCTTTGACTTTCAGTTTCTTTCTGCAAGTAGATCAGCTTCCTTTGAGTTAGCTTCCATCCATCAGGTACAAAGCTTCTTCGAAGATCTCATAGAAGTTGGCTTGAGCCCCTAGCGGACTTGTGCCAGCTGACCAAGTGACAGCTGCGGCAAGAGCTAGTACTTGTGCATAAAGCACCGTCGCTTCCAAGTTTGTTACGAACTACTGGGTTGATAAGAGTAAAGAAGGGAGTCCCAGGAGTTGTAGCATTATTGCTGCAATACTAGAGCCCACCATCTTTTTGGCGTCGTTGCCGAGGAAGCGTCAGAGTATTGGTGATTGTTGCTTTTCTTCTATCTTCCTACACTCGCCTTCTGCTAAATAGTTTATTTCATTTCCATTCTGCAATTTCATTTCCGCAAGAGTAAAATAGATATTTCCTGCTTTCATAGATTAGCATTTTAATTCTGCAATTTCAATTCTACAAGCGTAGATTAGCAATCTCAATTCTGCAAGCGTAGACTAGCAATTTCAATTCTGCAAGCGTAGACTAGTGATTTCAATTCTGCAAGCATAGACTAGCATTTCATTCCTGCAATTTCATTTGAGCAACGTAGCTTATTCCTTTCCTGCTTTCATTTCAATTTCGCATCTTCATTTCAGCAAGATAGCTAGTTGCAGATTCAATCTATTTTAGTTTTGCAGGTACAAGCAGAAAAAGCAAAAAGCAATCAAAAGCCTTTCCATTTCATGCCTCGTAGGAACAGAGATAAAACCAACAAATTCTTACCCAACACCCCCACCACTTCACTGAGTCACCCTTCTCTCTTCTTTGGTGACAGTGATCCAGAAGAACCTATAGGTGAGCCTCCTGAGATATACGAAGATCCTATACCAGAAGAAGTGTTAGAAACCACTCCACCTGAAGCCATGGCTGAAGATGGAAGAGAAGATGAGAGAATAGAAGGTGCCTTTCCCATCCGAGAGACCAATGGAGACATGAAAATGAAAAACATAAGCCCCTCCGCTTTACCTCACTTCCATGGATTGACTACTGAAGACCCTGATACCTTCTTGTTTGAGTTTCCTGTCCTTTGTCGAACCTGTGACTATACAAAAGATGAGCAAAAACTGAAACTCTTTCCCTCTACCCTCAAGGATGCAGCATTACGCTGGTTCATGGGATTACCTAGAAACAGTACCACCACTTGGGCTCAGATGCAACAAGCTTTCAATACCAAATACCGGGACTACTGTAGGTCCAAGGAAGCCAAGGGAGATATCTTTCAGATGACCATGGGAAATGAGGAGTCTTTAGAAGATTATGAGGAAAGATTCCAACTTAGTTATAAACGGGCCAGGTGCACACTTGACCCTAAATCTCTCAAGTTGGTCCTGCTCCGAGGAGTCCCTAAAGACCTCCTAGATACCCTTCACATGCTAGCTGGAGGAGACATCTACCAACTACCTTACGAGGATATTAAGACTGTGTTTAGAAACCACTCTAGGGCAGCCCGGAAAAGAGGTAGGGGAAACCCCCTTTCAGCTAGTGCTACTTTCTCCAGGCATGAGTTTGTTAATCAGCTGGAGGACGTCAAAAGTGAGGTGAGACAGACCATTGCCATGCAAATTGATACATTCTGAATCCAACAAAAGAAAGAGGAAGCTGAGAGGGCTTTAGCCATCTTCTGTCCTAGGTGTACAAGGAAGCACCCTAAGAACGAGTGTCCCTTACACTCGGTGGAGGTATGCTTCGTTTGTGAGGAGGACCACCCCACGAACCAATGCCCAACCTTACCTGGGTTTAAAGCCATGTACCAAGGAACTGAGGCACCCACTGAACCTCTCTACTTCCTCAACCAAAGAAGGCCGCATGGACCTAGACCTTACCAGCAGGGGATGCAAGGGACATCCCAAGCCTATTATAGCCCCAACCAATCTGTTCCTATGCCTTCTTGGGGGCCCCTTTCTCATCCTCCCTGGTCTGTGCCTCCTCCATGGTCTTACCCACCTGAATACCGTACTCAGCCCACTACTCATTCGTTTCACTCACATGTCCAGCCACAACCTTAGTGGAATGCACCTCAACCGGGGTGGAGGCCCTAGTACAACACTCCTCCCACCATTTTTCCTCCACCACCAGCTCAACCACAACCATTACCTCCTTCTCCTCCAAGACAACCCCAAATGCCTACTCAACCGCACCCGAATCCCAACAACCAACAGGCCTAGCAGGTATATACCGGGGAAACAACCTACCCTACCTATGTTATGGAGATCCAGGAGATCAACCTGCGATCCGGGAAGACTCTTCCGGATCGCCAACCTCCTCCCCTAGAGGACGAGGAAGATAAACAGGAAAGTGACCCCAAGACCACTCCACCCTTTCCTGAGAGACTAACAGTAACCACACAACCTGACCCAGAGGAGAATGAGCTTCTGGGGGAACTCAAACAGTTGTGTGTGAGAATACCACTTCTCCAAGCCATCAAAGATGTACCGATATACAACAAACTGGTTAAGGAAAAGTGTTTCAGGCACCCAGGCAGGCGAAAAAGAGATGCCTCCACCATCAATGTCGTAGGACAACTGTCTGATCTTATGTTGGGGCAAGTAATTTGTCCAAAGTACTTGGATCCTGGGAGTCCTGTAGTTGATGTCCACATAAATGGCACCATCGTACCTGTTGTGGGGAAAAATGCCTATTTAGGACGATCCTATCCACCTAAGGTGTGACAGCGCCTTAGCAACAAATGAATACAGCTATCATGACTTCTTCCTTTATGAAATATGAAAGAGAGGAGATCGGCAGACTTACCATTGTCTTTCGGTTGTCCCTCGAACTAAATCCTCTTCTCTTTGTGTGTCCACAGCTACTTGCTTCCTCACTTGATCAAGAGAACAGCTACTTGCAACAAGAGAAGAACACAATACAAAGGCAAATATACATATTCATAAATGATTCAGGATTAGAAGTAAATCAAATATACTAATGCAATCATACAAAATACACCAGCATATAGGAAAGAATCAAGATAGCTTTATTGAAAGTAACAGGGTTCAGGAAGAGATACAACCCATAGGGTTCCAACCCAGCATCTCCTTCCCAGCAGAATGGAATTCCTTCTTCAGCTCCTTTCAAAGCATAACACACCCAATATTTCTAGCCACAAACCAACAGCAATTCTTTGCAAATACCAAATTCCAGCCTCTCTGATCTCATGTAGAAGAGATCTATATATAGGGATATTGGAGAGAGGATGAGTCAGCTTGAGACTGGTCTGAGACTGACTAGTGTCCTCTCCCACTTCAGTTCTTGAGTCCACTTGGAGGTCCTTGCTTCCACTTGGAGATTTGGAACCTCTTACTCATCACCAGTCGAATTCCCTGATCCAAGTGTCATTTTGGAAGCTTCCTGGGCATTGACACCTTGAGGAATGACTCTGCCACTTGTCCAAACTCGCTCAGCGCAGGTAGCCTTCTTTGCAGTTGACATTCAACGCAGGTAGACAGTGGAGCAGTTGACATTCAGCGCAGATGCTCAGTGGAGCAGTTGACATGATCCAGAATTACCTTGTCTTTGAGTGTTTTCAGGTGGAGAACTTTTGTGAATTGTTGCGGTTACTTGGCCTTGTTCCTCTATGGGTAGGAACAACATGTTTAGGGACTTTGGATCCCTTGATTATTGACATTTCATGCTCAGTGATGCAAGGCACAAAAATGTCTATAACAGTTGCCCCCTAAAGTATGAGGCCGTTTATCGGGTGAAATGCTTTATCCAGGAGGGTCCGAAGTTCATCCATCTGCTGGGAGGAGACCTGTAATAAAATACAATACAATACATTATGATTCATACTGCTTTCATGATCTAGCTGAGGCGGGCATTCCCATGCTCAGCTTTATAAATTCATTTTTGTACATAGAACAGACGATCGTCTGATGGTAGACTGATAATTTTAGTGAAATTATCATCCTTTGAGTAGGATGATCATCTGCTGCAATGATGTACATGTCAAATGTCTTTATTTTTCCTGAATATACATCGCAGCCCGGATGGATGAAACTAGATCCGGGGTCTTCAAACTCGTTCGATCTTCACTCTAAGTACAAGTCAATCCATGTGAGAATTGTGCTGAAGTCGAACATGGAAAGACATCGCTTGATTACCGGTCAATAATGTAAACCGTTAACGAGCGCGAGAGGAATCACCGATAATGATAATGACCCTCAAGGTACTGCAGTACAATTCACGTGGTGTGAATAAAGGACTTGGCGTCGAACACCACGCGAAATCTTCTGGTCGAAGGTCATTGATGTATACCTGTCGCCGGAAGTGAGAAACTTGCCATTGAGGCATGCAAGCTTCAAAGTACTGAAGGGGTTGTTCCTAGATCAACTCCTTGGATAATGAGATGATGTCGACAAGGAGTGATCTGTCAAAGGAGGGCCTTAGTGAATCCCACATTGTTATAGACATTTTTGTGCCTTACAGCATGAAGCATGAAATGTCCATAATCTAAGGGATCCAAAGTCCCTAAACATGTTGTTCCTACCCCTAGAGGAACAAGGTCAGCAAACCACAGCACTGAATAAAAGTTCTCCACCTGAAAACACTCAAAAACAAGGCAATTCTGGATCACGTCAACTGCTCCACTGAGCATCTGCGCTGAATGTCAACTGCTCCACTGTCTACCTGCGTTGAATGTCAATTGCAAAGAAGGCTACCTGCGCTGGGTGAGTTTGGACATGTGGCACAGTCATTCCTCAAGGTGTCAATGCCCAGGAAGCTTCCAAAATGACACTTGGATCAGGGAATTCGACTGGTGATGAGTAAGAGGTTCTAGATCTCCAAGTGGAAGCAAGAACCTCCAAGTGGAATCAAGAACTGAAGAATAACTGAAGTGAGAGAGGACACTAGTCAGCTTCATGCCAGCCTCAAGCTGACTCATCCTTTCTCCAAAACTCCTATATATAGATCTCTCTCATGAGGTCTAGGAGGGCTGGAATCTTGTGAATGTAAAGAATTGCTGTTGGTTTGAGTTTAGAACTATTGGGTGATTTGCTTTGAAGGAGGTGAAGAGGAGATTTCTTTCTGCCCGGAAGGTGATGCTGGATTGGGCCTCTTATGGTTGTATCACTTCCTGAACCTTACTTCTTCCATTAATAAAGCATTTGAGGTTCTTCTATATGCATGTGTCTCAATGGTGTATTGTTATACTTGTGTATTTGATTTATTCTAATCCTTGAATCAATTATGAATGTATGCTTCTTGTAGTTTCCCTCTCTTGCAATTTTGCAGGATCTTGGTGTAGCTGGGCCAGTGAAAGAGCAAGGAGCTAGGGGCAAGCAGCAAGGAGAGAAGATTGGATCAACCATTAGCGGGAGACATTGGTTAGTGGATCTCTTTCTCCCCTCTTTTACATCTCATAAAGAAGTAATCTCAGATAGCTTTGCTTTGATTGTTGCTAAGGAACTATCACCCTTAGAGTGGGATAGGGTCATTTCGTATTGGATACTTTTCCCAACAACAAATTGGCGACTCCGCTGGGGAACGTATCTTGTTGGTTGTTTGTGTTTTTGCTATTCATTTCCTAAACACAGGGAGTACCGAATCGAACTGCATTTGGATCTTTCAAATGCAAAGTAGAGGGCAGCTACTCTAGCTCAGTTTCTGGGCATGTTTATGATTTGAAGAGCTGATCCACAAGGACTTTGAACAGCTCTTAGTGATAGCTTTTCATCCTCCTTTGAATCATCCTTTAGTGTGTACTTGATTGGTAGCTTTGATTTGGCCAAAAACTGTTGATTTTTGAGCAATCTGTGACCCAGAACCCAGAGAAACGAGAGTTTCTCTCTTCATTGCAGGCACTGTGAAGGCAGTCTGCATTTCATCACAGGTCCCAAAGGGGCTACCTGCGCTGAATGTCAAACTGAAAGTGTTCTACCTGCGCTGAACCAGTGTGGCCTTGTGCAACTGGGGTTCTCTGCTTTCTGTTGCCCTGTTTTCATCCCTATTTTTGCATCCTGTTATCAGTCAATGTACCTATCTGAAACCACCTTTCTTTTCCACTATTCCGCCTCAGTTGTATAAAGAAACTGTATTTGTTCTTTGTGTATTTCTTACATCATTTGCGGTTTCCCATAACGAAAGTGAACTAGTCTTGCTGTGGCCTCTTAGATCTAGACCTGTGATAAGTGTCGTTCTGATCTTAAGAGTTAGTTTGTTTGTTGTTCATAACTGATTGAGCTTTTGCTTTCATCATATGGTTTGAATTTATGCATTTCTAGTGTTGAAACAAGTAAATCTTAAGGTGTCTTTTGATTTTGGACAAAAGCTTGTTTGTTTTCACTTGAAATTGAATTCAAAGTTATACAACGGCTTTCTTTTTGTAGTACACCAACATTAAGAAAGAGAAAAGAAATACCTTCATTGTGCATGTGCATTTTGACAGCTTGCATGTTGATTTAGGAAAAAGTGCATTAGTGTGTGCTCTATGATCTGTGTGAAAAGATGATGTCTTTCTTTTCCCTCAGTAGTTAAGATTTTCATAAGTTGAAAAGATTGAAAAAGCTTGCTTCTCATCTTTAGACTGCATTTAGGAGTTGTACCATACATCTCGTGGTGATCCATAAAGGCAAACTGCTAAACAAGATCAACCTAAAATAAATTGAATTTACATAACAACGCTTTGAAACATAACACAAACATAGAGGTCTAAGCTAGAGACGTGTTCCGGCGTCGTTAAACGTGATATCTTAGCATTGAGTGGTTGGGTGATTCCTCCACGGTGAAGCGATAAGTATCAATACGGACTTGTGCTCCCACGTACCGTCACGTATATATTGGGAGACCCATATAGGAACAAAGCCTTTATCCATAGGAAGCCGTGTCGGCCGCCCTACTGATCGCAATGTAGTGAACACAGCATTCACGAAGATCGACCACCCGTACCGTAAAACGTATTCTGTGGTTTTACGAAAAGTTTGGCACACCCTCTGCCTAGAACTCCAGAGTATTTTCTTTTGGCCTTTTTCAAACTCTATAACTGAAAAAGTCTATCCGAGCATTTGTCACTTTGGGCTCGTTAAAACATCGAAGGAGACTAGAGTCATCTTTAGCTTTTTCTCGACTCTTAAAAAGTGAAAAAGCAAGTTGTGTCTAAAGCGTCGTTATAAAATTTATTTTAAACGGAACATAATCACCTCCTATTCCTGCGTTGATCTGTAGGTTGAGAACATGGAACGCACCAACCAAGGAATTCCCCATGATGGAAATCCTAGTCCTTTCTCCTCTTGGGGAGAAGTTGGTGCACCCCACATGGCCACATTGTCGCTTCCAGGACTGACAATTGGCATGCCAATCTGGCTATTCTCAACCAATGTAGTTCAGAACACCATGGTTCCTGAATAGTCAAGTCAACAGTTAGATCAGTCTAGAGCTGCCCACCAGCCTTCTACTTCCTATAACTCTTCCTCCAATCCTTCATCTTCGCAAGGTAGAGCCGGCAAAAGCCAAGCTCCCATGGAGAAGAAGGAGAAGAAGAAGAGAGAGAAGAAGAAGAAGGAGCCTAAGGCGACTAGGGGCAAGCAAAAGACATCTGACAAAAATCCACACACAGCACAGACCGGGCCTAAATCGCCATGTGTCATATGTAGAGGAGACCACTTCCATAGAGATTGTCCCTGTATTCCCCGGATACTAAGGGACTGGTCCCCTCGTTTGCACAGTTCGGGAGCTTCAACCTCTGATAGCCATGTTGAATGCTTACCGTCGACCAACGAAAGTGAAGGTTCAAGACAAAGAGGGGGAGCAAGATCCCCCTGCAGACTGTGTGAAGGCGATCACACCATCCACCGTTGTCCCTTCTTAGACGAAGCGAAGAGAGTTTTGGAAGATCATCTGGTTTCACCGTTGAGACTTCCTCCTGGATACAAAAAACTCGTGCCAAGTCCTTCGTTGGTTGAGAATACAGCTGGCCCGCTCAAGTGGTCAGCTGAAGCGTCAGTCATTGAAAATGAACCTACTGAATCCAGACCGGACAAAAGTCCAAAGGTCGAAATGGCAGTTGACCCGGTTCTCCCTTCAGAAGTTTCATCTTCAAATGACACCGTCACTGAAGATTCATCTTCAAATGACACCCTCACTGAAGAGAACAAGGATGACACCATCCAGATTCTTTTCATCAACACAGACTCTGACGAGCGTCAGGGCAATGCGCCCATTCCTTTATCGCAGGAAGGAACATCGTCAGGGCCATATCCGGCCGTGTATTCGGTCCCACCACCAAGAAACCTGGTTGTGTCCTTTGATTGGAACCAACTAGGCAGACCCCAGTTGCCAGCCAGTATACCATTCAGAATCATAGTCCAAATATACAGAATGGTAATGGCTGGCACTATCATTGATGAAGGGGCATCTGTGAGTATCCTTTCCTCTATTGCTTGGAAAGCACTGGGTTCCTCGGTGCTTCTGCCTGAGATAAGAAATCTCTCGGGTTTTGATAAAGGAACCAGTCGACCATTAGGGATCCTCCCCAATGTGCCCATTACATTGAAAGGGAAGGCCGTTCAAATGAACGTGATGGTCGTTCAAGGACCCTTGGATTATAACCTACTCCTTGGACGAGACTATATATATTGCATGGGAACAATAGTCTCCTCACTCTTTAGAGTAATGTGTTTTCCACACGAAGGAAGAATGGTCAAGCTCGTAGACCAACTTTCATTTCCGGGATCACGCATCGCAAATAGTCACATACCAACCCTGAATGGTCTATTCAATCAAGAAATGTCTCCACCCCTAGTCCTTCTTCCCGATGAATGCGAGTGATTCGGAAAGATGGGACTGGAACCCAGGGGGCATGCATCCTGGTCTGCGTTGGGGCAGAGAAAACCTTGGGTATAAGATAGAATTTCCGCGAGGGAATATGACTAGTCCGTACCCCGTCCGTGGATGGAAGAGGGGTTGTTCTGGAATAAGATTCTTTTGTCAAAGTTACGTGTTTGACAAAGGTCATTCACCCTTGTCTATTTAGGTAGACATTGCCGAGGAAGTGTTTTGTTGAAAAAATAACAGGACAATCTTTGGGTAACCAGAAAGAGGTAAGCCTCCCTCAATAACACAAATGTTTTGTCCTTGAGTAGTGTTCTTCTCTTGTCGCAAGTAGATGTGAACACCCAAAGAAAAGCAGAGGTGGGAAGGAGGAGGGGCAGCCTTGAAATTGTATTCTATACCTGGGGGCATGCAACCTTTTTGGAGTGCAAGCAAAGAGTGGTTATTTATCTGTTTTTTGGATTAGCCGTTTCCGAACTTGCATAAAGAAAGGAGCGGAGCAAATCTTAGTGAGATGAAGCTCCATAAAAAATAGAATCTTGAGGGGACATTTCTTATCTTATGACTGGTATAATCGAGCAGTTTTAGCATAAAGTTCATGCTCGTTAAAAAATAAACGCAAGATCCGAGCAGTTTTAACACGGTCTTCATGCTCGTTAAAAAATAAATATAAGTAGTGAGCAATGTTTCCTCCAGAGTTTAAGCTCATTTTTAACTAAAAAATGAACCTATCCCGGTAAAGAACCGCTGTGATCGCAAATTTATCAGCCATAAAAGCCTTGGTCGTGTTAGCACCTGCCACCTCCACTTTCCATTTGGCCGATCGTTCACCTCCATATGATTGTTTACCTATTTTGAGGAACAGCTGCGAAGAGTGATTTCACCTAGCCATCCTTGTGACACTGCCGTGATTGGAAAATTCCAACCTGTACCTGGAATCAGTTGCTATCCCTGTTTATCACTCGTTCCTCAAAAGACGAGTCTTCTTTAAGCTCTTTTCATCTGACTCGTAAAATATGAAAAGATTGCCGAGTTTTGGCCTTCCAGCTCGTTAAAGGATCGGAAGAGATATCCCTCCTCTAGATTTTAATCTTTTTGGACCTGAGGGATTATTGCACAAAAAGGTCTAGCGCTTGTTTTATTCGGCTCGTTAAAGTTATCGAAAATTCATCCCTTTTGTATTGTTTTATACTTTTTTCGGACTTAAGGGATTAGATGACGAAAAAGGAATTTTGGAGTTAACTTTATGTATCTTTTCAGACTCTCTAAAAATGAAAAGGACCGAGTTTTCCTTGTCGTTAGACTCGTTAAAATGATTAAATAGCGACAAACTTGTCTTTAGACGAGAACGAGTTTCCCTATCGCTAAGCTCGTTAAAACATAGCGATGGGCTTGCCCGAAGGGAAGGTTATAGAACAAGCATATGTTATCCTCCTCAAGCTTGACAAAAATAAAGAGGTACTGGTCAAAAATGACTGGGGAAAAATTGGGAGAACCTCAAAGCTTTAATGGTAGCAAGTCACTCTTGAACATGACACTTTTCTTTCGTACCACATCGGGTTGGGTTGTTTCATTCACCCGTCTCATCACCATGGTCTCTCCAAACCATCCACATTTGGGGTAATGCTACCGATCCATCGCATCAGTGTCGTTATATGTTCAAGAGATGTTGTTTAGAAAGAGTCAACCGTGTCCCATCCACTACCATACATCATCTTTCATCCTTTCATGACCGCCACCCTGAATCATATTTCACAGATCGTTTTCACCTTCATCACAATCATTAGCTCCGTTCCGTGTCACTGATGTGGGATTCATTAAGGCCCTCCTTTGATGGATCGCTTCTTGTCGACTTCAGCTCATTATCCAAGAAGTTGATCTAGGAACAACCCCCTCAGTACTTTGAGCTTGCATGCCTCAATGGCAAGTTTCTCACTTCCGGCGACAGGTATACATCAATGACCTTCGACCGAAAGATTCTGCGTCGTGTTCGACGCCAAGTCCTTTATTAACACCACGTGGATTGTACTGCCGTACCTTGAGGGTCATCATCATTATCGGTGATTCCTCTCGCGCTTGTTAACAGTTTACATCATTGACTGGTAATCAAGCGGTGTCTTTCCATGTTCGACTCCAAGAAATTCTCACATGGATCGACTTGTACTTAGAGTGAATATCGGATGAGTTTGAAGACCCCGGATCTAGTTTCATTCATCCGGGCTGCGATATATATTCAGGAAATAAAGACATTGACATGTGCAGCAGATGATCATCCTACTCAAAGGATGATAATTTCAGCAGAGAATTATCAGTCTACCATCAGACGATCGTCTGTTCTATGTACAAAAAAATGTATTTATAAAGCTGAGCATGGGAATGCCCGCCTCAGCTAGATCATGAAAGCAGTATGAAAAATAATGTATTGTATTGTATCTTATTACAGGTCACCTCTCAGCGATTGAATGAACTTCGGATCCTCCTGATAAAGCATTTCACCCGATAAACGACCTCATACTTTAGGGGGCAACTGTTATAGACATTTTTGTTCCTTACAGCATGAAGCATGAAATGTCCATAATCTAAGGGATCCAAAGTCCCTAAACATGTTGTTCCTACCCCTAGAGGAACAAGGTCAGCAAACCACAACACTGAATAAAAGTTCTCCACCTGAAAACACTCAAAAACAAGGCAATTCTGGATCATGTCAACTGCTCCACTGAGCATCTGCGCTGAATGTCAACTGCTCCACTGTCTACCTGCGTTGAATGTCAACTGCAAAGAAGGCTACCTGCGCTGGGCGAGTTTGGACATGTGGCATAGTCATTCCTCAAGGTGTCAATGCCCAGGAAGCTTCCAAAATGACACTTGGATCAGGGAATTCGACTGGTGATGAGTAAGAGGTTTTAGATCTCTAAGTGGAAGCAAGAACCTCCAAGTGGAATCAAGAACTGAAGAATAACTGAAGTGAGAGAGGACACTAGTCAGCTTCATGCCAGCCTCAAGCTGACTCATCCTTTCTCCAAAACTCCTATATATAGATCTCTCTCATGAGGTCTAGGAGGGCTGGAATCTTGTCAATGTAAAGAATTGCTGTTGGTTTGAGTTTAGAACTATTGGGTGATTTGCTTTGAAGGAGGTGAAGAGGAGATTTCTTTCTGTCGGGAAGGTGATGCTGGATTGGGCCTCTTATGGTTGTATCACTTCCTGAACCTTACTTCTTCCATTAATAAAGCATTTGAGGTTCTTCTATATGCATGTGTCTCAATGGTGTATTGTTATACTTGTGTATTTGATTTATTCTAATCCTTGAATCAATTATGAATGTATGCTTCTTGTAGTTTCCCTCTCTTGCCATTTTGTAGGATCTTGGTGTAGCTGGGCCAGTGAAAGAGCAAGGAGCTGGGGGCAAGCAGCAAGGAGAGAAGATTGGATCAACCATTAGCGGGAGACATTGGTTAGTGGATCTCTTTCTCCCCTCTTTTTCATCTCATAAAGAAGTAATCTCAGATAGCTTTGCTTTGATTGTTGCTAAGGAACTATCACCCTTAGAGTGGGATAGGGTCATTCCGTATTGGATACTTTTCCCAACAACACACATCAGTGACACGGAACGGAGCTAATGATTTTAATGGAGGTGAAAACAATCTGTGACATATGATTCAGGGTGGCGGTCATGAATGGATGAAGGATAATGTATGGCAGTGGATGGGACCCGGTTGACTCTTTCTGAACGACTTCTCTTGAACATATGGCGACACTGATGTGATGGATCGGTAGCATTACCCCAAATATGGATGGTATGGCAAGACCATGGTGATGTGACCGGTGAATGAAACAACCCAACCCCAATGTGATACGGAGGAAAAGTGTCATGTTCAAGAGCGACCTGCTACCATCAAAGTTTTCTTGATTTTTCCCAATTTTTCCCCAGTCATTGCTGACCAGTACCTCTTTATTTTTGTCAAGCTTGAGGAGGATAACATATGCTTGTTCTATAACCTGCCCTTCGGGCAAGCCCATCACTATGTTTTAACGAGCTTAGCGATAGTGAAACTCGTTCTCGTCTAAAGACAAGTTTGTCGCTATTTAATAATTTTAACGAGTCTAACGACAAGGATAGCTCGATCCTTTTCATTTTTAGAGAGTCTGAAAAGGTACATAAAGTTAACTCCAAAATTCCTTTTTCGTCATCTAATCCCTTAAGTCCGAAAAAGTATAAAACAATATAGAAGGGATGAGTTTTCGATAACTTTAACAAGCCGAATAAAACAAGCGCTCGACCCTATTGTGCAATAATCCCTCAGGTCCAAAAAGATTAAAATCTAGAGGAGGGATAGCTTTTCCTGTCCTTTAACGAGCTGGAAGGCCAAAACTCGGCAATCTTTTCATATTTTACGAGTCAGCTGAAAAGAGCTTAAAGAAGACTCGTCTTTTGAGGAACGAGTGATAAACAGGGATAGCAACTGATTCCAGGTACAGGTTGGAATTTTCCAATCACGGCAGTGTCACAAGGATGGCTAGGTGAAATCACTCTTCGCAGCTGTTCCTAAAAATGGGTAAACAATCATATGGAGGTGAACGATCGGCCAAATGACAGTTGGAGGTGGCAGGTGCAAACACGACCAAGGCTTTTATGGCTGATAAATTTACGATCACAGCGGTTATTTACCGGGATAGGTTCATTTTTTATTTAAAAATGAGCTTAAACTCTGGAGGAAACATTGCTCACTGCTTATATTTATTTTTTAACGAGCATGAAGACCGCGTTAAAACTGCTCGGATCTTGCGTTTATTTTTTAATGAGCATGAACTTTATGCTAAAACTGCTCGAACATATAGTCAAAATTTTGATTTTTACCATACATAGCTTTTCTCTTTTCAAGGATAGTACTACATTCATAATTGCTGCAACAAACTTTGTTAGAAATGAATAATATTTGCATGAAAATGAGATCATAACCCTAATATTTCACTTTGAACTACGTAAAAAGCCATTAAAAGGTGTTTTTACCTCTCTTTTTACCATTTGATTTGAATTTGGTTTGTTGGAGCTCTGGAGGTGCCTCTCCCCCCTTGATTTTCACCAGCTGATTCCGAGAGATTCTGCGGACGATTTTCAGCGCCGTCTGGACCAGGTAGGAGCTAAACTCTAGTTCTTTCTTTTCATGGTTTCTTTTTCCCATTTTGTGCCTGTTTTCCTGCCCCCATGAGCCCCTGGGGTTTCATTAGGGCGCTCGGGAATCAGCGCAGGCAGTCCATTCAAAACCTGCACTGAATGTCAAGCTGCCTTAAGGCAGTTTGACCTTCAACGTAGGTAGGACACTTGCCAACTGCGCTGACCTCAGAAAAACATCTCTATGCACATTTTTTGATGAAATTTTGCTAGTTTCTCATCAAACTCAGGAACTTACTCCTTCTCTTGTTTGTTTTGCAGGGATCTTTGAACAAAATGTCCCTTACATGGCGAGAACGAGAACATGAAGAGGAGGACATGATTGCCCTCCATGACCCTGTTACGGTGAACGTGCTGCGGAACTGTGGCCTGCTGAAGTTTTTCCGTATCTCTAGCATGAGAGCACAGATCTCTCTACTGTAGTATATGCTTGATGCTTGGGATCCCATTAACCAAGTATTCCAGATTAGGGGAAAATCCATCCCCTTGACCATAGAGGACATTTACTTCTTGACTGGATTGTCAAGGCGAGGTGCCCCCATTTCTTTGTCAGGTTCGGCTCGGGGGACTGACTCCGTGAGAGATTATGTCCGCCAGTATTGCAGGGAAGGTTCCCAGTCGAGCAGAGACGGCAAGGTTGTTATCCGTGAGATTACTGACAGGTCTCTCAGGTCCATTCTGTATACCATTGGTAGGATGGCCGGTAGCGCAGCTCTACATGTTGCCAACAGATCTTATGTGCAGCACGCCTTGGAGTGTCTCCAACCGAAAGTATTCAACTGGTGTGATGCAGTACTTGTTCAGATGAAAAGTCAGTTGACCAAGGTAAAGGACGGGAAGCTGAAGAACTTTGGATTTGGTTCTATTCTGACTGCCTTCGCCTTGGAGAAAATCCCACTGATGCAGCCTCAGTATATTGTACTCGACTTGCCTTCTCCGACCGAGCCACGCATGCAGAGGTGGGTCAATCACATGTCTAGGCATGCTGGTCAACCTCAGATTACTTTCACTAATGCCTTCTTCAGGTGGTTCGAGTGCCAGGAGATGGTCTTTTCCGAGTATCCATATGTGGGTATGGATTTCCGAGGTGATCCGGATTTGGTGTTACCGGATGGCGAACAGTGGGGCGCTATTGGTAAAATCTTTGACCATATCACTGTTTACTATTTTTATTCATAATGTTGTTGTGCTTTATTCTATCAAGACTTTTAATCAAACTCTTGGGTGCATGCAGATGTTGTTTCTGTTCGTCCAGCAGTTCGTCCGAGACCGCCAGTTGCTGCTCTGGCAGTGGAGCCTGCTGGGAGAGTTATTCTTCGCGACCTTGACGACGCTGAGACCCTTACAGCTATGCAGGAGCAGGTTGAGAGCCTTACTCTCGGCATTCCGGATGTGCGGATCGATGAGTTACCTTTACAGTTGCAACGGAATACTACTGGTGTGCCTAGACGATGGACTCGTCTCTTGCGCATGATTGCACAGGCCGTGACGTGCTATCATGAGCACCACTAGGCTAGGGTGCCCCCTAGCACTTTTGAGTTTTTGGGTCATATGACCGATTTTGTCTTAGTTACAGAACATTATGTATGAACGATAAACAACTTATATATATTTTGATTTTCGAGTTTTATTCTGGTTGAGTTATATGATCCATATGTACAATCATTGATGATGTATCCCTTTTTACAAATGTCGCAAATGTCTATCTAACACATAATTTGCTAATGAGTCGGTTAATGTGTTTAAGTTTCTGGAAATATGCTGGTATTGAATTGAATCAAACTGTCTTTCCAAAATCTTAACCCTTAGGAACATGCGATAAATAGATGGATTGCGAACGGAATATATACTGTTGAGCTGTAGTATTACGAGCTGTGAGTCTAGCCTGACAATTAGTCGGCGTATGCCACGTGTGATGGCATCAGAGAGTAGTTCTATCAATGCGCTATACTCAGCGATGTTATTCGTTGATTGCCCAATACACACACCTCTGAAACTTACTAACTCGCCGCTTGGATCAAAAATGGCCCAGGCTGCGGAGGATAGGTTCCGGGTACTACGACTCGCTCCGTCGGCATATCCAACACATGTCTCCAGAAGGTTTGACATCTGCAACAAATGAAAAAGGTGGATCACTTGACCAGGACAAATACTTTGGCGAAAACAAAATACAACAAAAGCATACAAGTTACTATTAAGCATAGTAACGCTTGAGGTACAACCCGTTGCGGGGTTGCGCCAGTAGAATTCCATCATAATCCATTAACTCGTAAGCTCCTTTTGCTAACACCCTTTTAATAATGTAGGGGCCCATCCATAAGGAATTAAATTTACCTGCTCCCAATTTATCGGATTCTTGGTCATAAAGCAAGACCAAGTCACCTTCTGAGAAGACACGGGGTTTGACATTTTTGTCGAACTGAGCCTTGACTCGTTTCTTATGGGCTTCATTAGCCAAAGCGGCATCACGACGGGTTTCATCCAATTGGATTAATTCCAAGAAACGAGCCTCTTCTTCTGAAGTTCCGGGGAGGAGATCAATTGTGAGTTTGAGCGACGAAATTTCGCGCTGGATTGGCAAGACTGCTTCCAGGCCATACACCAGTTGGAAAGGTGTGAACCCGGTCGCGTTCTTTACCGACGTTCGATAAGCCCACAAGGCTGAGTACAGGATTAGGTGCCACCTTCTTTTATGAACCCCGATCATCCTTTGCAACATACGCTTCAGGACCTTGTTGATTGCTTCAACTTGTCCATTGGCTTGCGGATAATATGGGGTAGAGCTGTCGTGAGATAGCCCTAGCTTGGCAGCTAATTCGACCATCATGTGATTGTGAAAATGTGATCCATGATTTGTAACTATAGCCTGTGGTACGCCGAACCTGGCGACTACATGATTGAAAAAGAAAAGGGCAGCTGTTTCACCAGTGTTATCCAATGTAGGCATCGCCTCGGCCCATTTGGTAAAATAGTCAACAGCGACTATAATATACCCATGCCCCCGGTCGAGGTGGGGTTACATTGCATGAAATCGATGCCCCATTTGGCGTAAGGCCCAACAGCAACTATCGGCTGTAAAGGTGCGGGCGGTCTTCTGGTTTTGCTATCAAAAATTTGACAAGCATGGCAACTTCTGACTGCGATTATGCAATCTTTGAGTATTGTTGGCCAGAAGTATCCTGCTCGTAAGATTTTTTGTGCTGTTGCATATCCAGATTGATGCCCCCCACACGCACCTGAATGACACTCATTCAGGGCTTTTTCGGCCTCCTCATGGGTAAGGCACCTCCTCAGAACTGTATCGATACCACGACGGTAAAGCGTATCTCCGACGATCATGTAGTCTTTTGCTTGGTATCGTATACATTTCTGTTCAGAGTGAGAGGTGTTAGGCCTCAATTTTTGGGTTTGGAGATAAATTATGATATCTCCATACCACTCATTGCTTGTAGATATCAGAAACAAACTTTCGTCCACGATTGACTCTTCTGATGTTTCATCGTTGGACGATGATGGGAGATCGCACAATAATTCTGCGAAAACTAGAGCTTTCTTTGATTTGGATTTTAAAAATTCCAGATCAAACTCTTGAAGGATCGCTATCCATTTTGAATATTTGCCCCCCAGCAACTGTCGCGACAGTATATAAGTCATGGGGTTGCAATCTGACAGAATGGTAGTTTTCCGAAAGAGGACATAATGTCGAAACCTTTGAATCGCTTGAACAGTTGCAAGCGCTAGTTTTTCAACATAAGAATATTTACTTTCTGTATCATTTATGTTTTTACTTAAATAATAGATAGGATGTTCAATTCTATCGACTTCTTGAACTAAAACCATTGCAATGGTCGTATCCGCTACAGCTAGATACAGGTTAAAATCT
The DNA here is from genome assembly GCA_031772625.1 of Pinus tabuliformis. NCBI lineage: Eukaryota > Viridiplantae > Streptophyta > Pinopsida > Pinales > Pinaceae > Pinus > Pinus tabuliformis. Next base: position 1,539,241,973 of record CM062804.1, on the reverse strand, counting down.
CTTTGATAGTCCGGGGCGTACATTAATGATGCTTTTACTAGACAATCTTTCAGAGCATCAAAGGAAGCTTGCGCCACCTGGTCCCAGACGAAAGGTACATCCTTTTTCAAAAGACGAGTATAACCTTTAGCAAGTTCTGCGTAATTTGGAATGAACCTCCTCAGAAATTTTGCTTTCCCTTGGAGTTTCTGAATCTGAAGCAAATTTGAAAGTGGAGGCAAATTAATGATTGCCTGAACCTTGCAAGGGTCGAGACGAATCCCATCCTTAGAGACTACAAAGCCAAGTAAACGACCAGAACCGACGCAAAACACACTTTTGTGTGGATTGAGTCTTATCTTGTAGTGTCGGCAACGTAGAAATATCGCTCTTAAATGCTGCAGGTGATCAGTCCGCTTTCGCGAATGAGCTGGAAGGTCGTCGAGATAAGGTTGAACGATGTTCTTGATGTCATGGAAGGCATAATTCATTGCCCTCTGAAATGTCGCCCCTGCGTTCTTCAAACCAAAAGGGTAATTTTCGATAAGTGAATGTGCCCCACGGATAAATAAATGCAGTCTTTGACTGGTCCTGTGGGCGGATATTTATTTGATTATACCCGGAAAATCCATCCATAAATGAAAAGATTTCACATCCGGCGCATTCATCAATTATCTGGTCGATGAAGGGTGTAGGGTAGTTGTCCTTCGGACAAGCTTGGTTTACATCCCTATAATCGACACACACTCTAATCGTCCCTTGTTTCTTCATAACAGGGACAATATTTGATACCCAATCGGTTAGAGGAACTGGGTAGATGAATCCAGCATGGAGAAGTTTTTCAACTTCCGCCTTAATGGTAGCGGCTTTCTTGGGGTGCACCTGCCGAAGTCGTTGTCTTACTAGTTTGACATCAGGATACATTTTAATTTCATGTTCAACGATACTCGAGTCAATGCCTGGCATTTCATCATATGACCAAGCAAAGACATCTCTGAATTCGCGAAAAAGAGCGTTATATATTTCCAGTTCTGAAGGGGAACAACCTTTGCCGACATAAATATTCTCTACAACATTTTTTTAGTCAAGATATTTATGGCTATAGTCTCTTCAATATTGGATAAGTTTCGCTCGGAATCCACCGTATTTACAGTATTTGTTAGGAATTCAAAAACTGAAGGGTGATAAAGGTCGCGTCGAGTATCTTCTTCATATTCCGGAAGAAGGGACCGATGGTGGTGATCATTCCATGGTGCCTCCTCAATTAACATTGATTGTAAGATTCCTTCGTCAGTCCCATGTAGCTTCGACCAAGGATCTAATGGGGTACCATATTCTCTAGACCTATCTACCCAAACGCTTGACGAGCGTTGATTTGGGTTCGCCTCGCATGCTTGAAACATTGATTGCTACAATATTTCTAAAGGGCTTGGGGGCAAAACCATTGCATGATCCATGTCGACCTTCGAGGAAGATATCATGTTGCAGGTTGCTACAAACGGTATATTTCCTATGTAGATAGGAGGTGGTAGCGCGAAAGTTCCCATCATTGTGGGGTCTTTCAATAGTCCTACTCCGATATCTTGAAGCGAATGGTTTCTCTCATGGATCATGGGAATGCTTCCTATAACTTGCGAACCATTAGGGAGGAAGTTATGTTGGTCGATGACCGTAATCCCTCCTTCAAATGGGAATGCAATCTTCCTAAAATAAGTCGACACAACAGCTGCCATGGCATAGATCCATGGTCTACCCAGTAGGATGTTGTAGTCAAGATTTCCATCGATGACCTCAACATCAATTTCCACTGTTTTTCCTCCCAGTTCAACCTTCAAGTTATTAAGGATACCTTACGAGGTATAAGTCCTTTCGTCGAAAGCTTTTAATGTCATCGAAGATCGCGACAAGGTCGGAGATCCTAATGTTTTCCAGCAACTCATCGACATAATACATGTAGATGCTCCCTCATCAATAATTGTTCGGTGAACAGTTTTGTTGAGGGCTTTCACTTGAATAAGGAAAGCTAGTTGAGCTGGTAACTGAGGATCGTATCCTTTGTGATCAAAGGATACAAGATTGGAATCCTTAGGATCAACCCCACCAATAGCCGATAACAAAGCCTGCCTTTGGGATGGGCAATTTTGTAATACCTCAAGAGTCGACATAGCGGATGGCGATTGGGCCAAATCTTCCACTATGTTATAATGCTGCGCCACCCTGGCGCGAGGATTAAACGTCGACTTGTGTACTACTCCCTTTGGCGGTTTGATTGTTAATTCAGGAATGATGGGCGGTACAACTTCTGTCGAAGTTGTTGTCGAACCACTTGGTTGATCTTTACCTTTGTCGTTCGACAGCTGAGGATTCCCGTAATCTTTGTTCCTTGTCGAAATCAAAGCATCATTCTGCTGTTTTGAAACCGACAACATAAGCACTTGAGACGGGGAAGCATTTCCACTATCAACCATATTTTGACCTGGGTTGGGAAATGGATCAGTTAACACAGCTGAGGTTTGGGAACTTTTAAAGAACCTCTTCAACTCAGCTTTGAATGGACAATTCCTTGTGTAATGATCCTCATCATCACATATTTGACATGGATAATTTTGTTTCCCTTTCCCAGGAGGGTTTGAAGAATTTTTTCCAGGAGATGACTCACCCTGTTTCTTCTTCTTCCCTTTGTTTTGCTTTTTCTTGCTTCCTGGTTGATTGGTTTCTTTGCCTTTATCTGCTGATATGGCATTTACTTCCGAAGCAAGAATTTCTTCTTTTGCATTTTGATCCGAATTCTTACGGGCTTTTTTAGACGAAGCCTTTATCGATTTCGCGTTTGCCGTGCCAATCACGCCATCACCGGCATGAGAGTCACTATTGGATTTTGGAGGAGGAGGAATCAAAAATTCTGGTCTAGGGGCGTCAGGTATTTTGTCGTAGAGCGTGCCAGACTGAGTATAAACTAAGTCTAGATATTGTGCACAAGCAATAACTTGCTCCTCTGTTACGACTCCTCCTTTTGCCACATCTTCCGTTATAGCAGGAATTAACGACTTTATAAACCATTCAGCTAACAACTGATCGGGAACATATGTTTTCACCATCCTACGACGACGATGCCACTCATGTATATGATAGGATATATGAGTGGCAGTTGTCTGCTTGAAGTTGGTTAATATTTCTGTTCCCGTTTCATACCTTATTGGTAATTGAAAATGGGTTAAGAAAGTCGTGGCTAGGGAGCTAAAATTGTCGAAAGAGGCTCTAGGTAATTCAATATACCATTTAGCCACTGGACCTGTCAATTTCCTCTGAAAAAGGTGAAGCCTTATCGAATCGTCGTTTAGGGTGTTCGATGAACACCACAGATGAAAAGTCATCACGTGATTCGACGGGTCTTCACTCGGATTTCCATTGAATTTAGGAATGTCAGATGGAAGCTTGTGAGGAATCGCTGGCCACCAAGGGGCATAAGCAATCGGATCGTTGGTTAACCGGTGTAAATCGGGTAACTCTAAAGTCGCCACGAATGGTAACTGTTGATTCAAGTTAGGCGAAGCATAACCAGGGTACGATGGAATCGCTTGAGCAGTGGGCCTTTGCATACCAGCATAATGTAATTGATGTTGGTATGACTGATACGGTTGGTGGACTTGACCACTGTAAAGTGGTTGGTTTTGACCGTTTTGAATATACGGTTGTCCACTGTTCGCAAAGATCTGCTGCTCAGAACCTTGGTATACTTGCTGGAATTGCGGTTGTTGGTATTGCACTAGCCACGGTTGTGAAGCCATGTTCTGTTGCGCTATGCTAACCATTGGACCAAGGTGTGGGGTAATTGTACCCGTTTGGACCTGTGTCACCCCACCAGTTGGCGATTGTGGTTGTGACCCATGGTCAAGGGTCTATTGCATTACAACCTGAGAAATCTGAGGTTGACATGCAACAGGCATCGCTTGAACTTGTGACACTGTTACAATAGCCGGTGTGGTTGGGATGTTCGTCATAGGTACACACTGTTGCATAGAATATACAACCCTTGGTTGTTAAGGTAGCATAGGTACCCAACCACTTGATGTAATTCCAGTATAACCTGAATACTGTTGTGAACTCCCGTATGGGTATCCTCCCGGAGGGGGTAATGAAAGGGCATACTGCCCCCCATACGGTAGCAATCTGGAAATCAAGGAGATTGATTGTCCTTGGGGACTGGATTGCCCAAATTGACCTCCAAATGGATCAATTTGGCGAGTCTCAACATAAGAGTTGCCGGATATTACTCCGGATGAACAAACTGGAACAGACCATACTGTCGAAATAGTCCCTTGGTGGACTCCTTCTAGCGGTTGTGAGCTAGTCGGGACAGATGGTATGCCGGCAAACATTGTTGGAGTGACGGCAGGGGCTTCTGCTGTCGCTGTGTCATTTGACACAGTCCTAGATGATGACGGTTGTTCAGACATTCTAAGTCTATCCAATAGATTGCCTAGCGATTCTACAGGAACTTCCACTTGTGGTGGATTAACTTCTGATGAAGGAAATAGAGTGACCCCGACTCCAAAATGGGTTGGAGTACTTGCTTGCGGATCCTCTGCAATTTCCTCTATCGCAATCAAACCCGGTGGAAGAGGAAGACCGTCAGGTCCGTAAAATATTTCTGGTGCCGAAGAAGGGGTTGTTTCGACAGCGACAGTTGTTTGAGGAACAAAACTCTCTGGACCGGTTATAGATGGAACTGGTTCAGTTATACAAGTATTTGCCCCCAGACTAGGATCAGTATTACTGTCCTTCTGTGGCTGTTGAACTTCTTCTATAGAGGCAGGGTTTCCAGAAATGTTTGGAGTAACCGGAATCTCAGATGTAGTTGGAACACTAGTTCGAACTTTTATAGGAGATTTTGAACCGGTTAAACGAGTTCGCTTTGTCCGTACTGTTTTCGATTCCGGAGACAAAGACGGTTGACTCGTAAGTCTCCGCGAACGATGGGGTTTCAATTGACTTTCTTCCACGATTGCGGATTACTCGATCAACCAAAATATTAAAAGGGGAAATTTGTGTTTCCGAACTGAATGAATTTTATTAGACGCTTTTAGACACAACTTGCTTTTTCAGTTTTAAAGAGTCGAGAAAAAGCTAAAGATGACTCTAGTCTCCTTCGATGTTTTAACGAGCCCGAAGTGAAAAATGCTCGGATGGAATTTTTCTGTTATAGAGTCTGAAAAAGGCCAAAAGAAACTGCTCTGGAGATCTAGGTAGAGGGTGTGCCAAACCTTTCGCAAAACCACAAAATACGTTTTACGGTACGGGTGGTCAATCTTCGTGAATGCTGTGTTCACTGCATTGCGATCAGTATGGCGGCCGACACGGCTTCCTAAGGATAAAAGATATATGCCTATAGGGGTCTCCCAATATATACGCGACGGTACGTGGGAGCACAATCCGTATTAGCGCCACCGACTCTCAGGAGGAATCACCCACCTTCTTCGAGATCGACAGTCACTATGTTTAACGACGTCGGAACACGTCTCTAGCCTAGACCTCTATGTTGTGCGTTATGTTACAAAGCGTTGTTAGGTTCATTCAGTTTATTTTAGGTTGATCTTTTTAAAGTTTGCCTTTCAAGGTTCACCACGAGATGTATGATACAACTTCCTAAATGCAGTCTAAGATGATAAGCAAGCTTTACAATCTTTCAACTTTAAAAATCCTAGCTACTAAGGGAAAAGAGAGCGACTATCTTTTCTCAAAGAGCAATCAGCACACTCTAATGCACTTTCCCTAAATCCAACATGCAAACTTATCAAATGCAAAATGCACAATGCAGGTGTTTGTTTTTCACTTTCTTAGTATAAATGCCTACAAAGAAAGCTTTCTGCACAACTTTGAATTTGCTTTTACAATGATCAAAATAAACAAGTTCACTTTCTTCGAAATCAACAAGGGTAGAAGAGATTACAATCACTTTGCAATTTTCGAAATAAAGACTCGTTTTGATACTTTGAAAAGAACAAATTCAAACGAATAAGCAAAAGTAAAACTATAATCAATCTGAACAAACAGCCAATAAACTCTCTTCTAAGATCACTCTCAATCAGATCTGAATCAAAGGCTACAGAAAGACTACTTTACTCATGCAAAGGAAGACTGTAAATGACGCCACAAACACATAAAAACATTCACAATCTTTTTGTACAAAAATTGGGGCAGAATTCAGGCAAAGAAAAGGGTTATTAGACCAGCACCTATACTTCGTTAAAGGCTGCAAAAACAAAGATCAAAACAGGGCAAAAAAGGACAAAGAACCCCAGCTGCACAAGGCCACACTGGTTTAGCGCAGGTCCAACACTGTCAGTTTGACATTTAGTGCAGGTAGCCCCTTCGGGACCTGCGTTGAAATGCAGACTGCCTTCATAGTGCCTGCGCTGAAGAGAGAAACTCTCGTTTCCCTTGGTTTCTGGGTCACAAAATGCTCAAAAAGCAACTGTTTCAGGCCAAATCAGAAACACAAGCAGGGTATAAACGGAGGGATGCTTTGATAGGGTACTAAAGACTATCACAAGGATCAATCAAATCATTTGTGGATCTAGTTTAAATCATAGACAAGTCCAACATACTAGATCAAAGCAGCAACTTTTACTTTGCATCCGGGAAAGATGCAGTTCAAGAGTTGTTGTCAAGTCTATGAAGTGAACAAATGACGGAAACACAAATGAAATGAATAAACAAGTTCTTCCCCAGCGGAGTCGCCAATTTGTTGTGGGGAAAAATGCCTATTTAGGACGATCCTATCCACCTAAGGTGTGACAGCGCCTTAGCAACAAATGAATACAGCTATCATGATTTCTTCCTTTATGAAATATGAAAGAGAGGAGATCGGCAGACTTACCGTTGTCTTTCGGTTGTCCCTCGAACTAAATCCTCTTCTCTTTGTGTGTCCACAGCTACTTGCTTCCTCACTTGATCAAGAGAACAACTACTTGCAACAAGAGAAGAACACAATACAAAGGCAAATATACATATTCATAAATGATTCAGGATTAGAAGTAAATCAAATATACTAATGCAATCATACAAAATACACCAGCATATAGGAAAGAATCAAGATAGCTTTATTGAAAGTAACAGGGTTTAGGAAGAGATACAACCCATAGGGTTCCAACCCAGCATCTCCTTCCCAGCAGAATGGAATTCCTTCTTCAGCTCCTTTCAAAGCATAACACACCCAATATTTCTAGCCACAAACCAACAGCAATTCTTTGCAAATACCAAATTCCAGCCTCTCCGATCTCATGTAGAAGAGATCTATATATAGGGATATTGGAGAGAGGATGAGTCAGCTTAAGACTGGTCTGAGACTGACTAGTGTCCTCTCCCACTTCAGTTCTTGAGTCCACTTGGAGGTCCTTGCTTCCACTTGGAGATTTGGAACCTCTTACTCATCACCAGTCGAATTCCCTGATCCAAGTGTCATTTTGGAAGCTTCCTTGGCATTGACACCTTGAGGAATGACTCTGCCACTTGTCCAAACTCGCTCAGCACAGGTAGCCTTCTTTGCAGTTGACATTCAACGCAGGTAGACAGTGGAGCAGTTGACATTCAGTGCAGATGCTCAGTGGAGCAGTTGACATGATCCAGAATTGCCTTGTCTTTGAGTGTTTTCAGGTGGAGAACTTTTGTGAATTACTGTGGTTACTTGGCCTTGTTCCTCTATGGGTAGGAACAACATGTTTAGGGACTTTGGATCCCTTGATTATTGACATTTCATGCTCAGTGATGCAAGGCACAAAAATGTCTATAACAGTACCCCACACTTTGGTTGATTTAGGGGCTACCATTAATGTGATGACCAGGGATACCATGCTCAAACTCAACCTTCAGGGTTCCTTAAGGAAGACCTCGATGGTCCTACAATTGGTAGATCGCTCCACCGTGACTCCCGAAGGGATTGTGGAGGATGTCTTGGTCTCTGTTGACTCTTGGGAGTATCCTGCGGATTTCTTGGTTCTTCAGCCAAAGGCAAAGCTCACCGGATACCACCTTATTTTGGGAAGACCTTGGTTAGCCACTGCAGATGCTTACATAAGCTGCCAAGCAGGAAACATGACCATCAAAAATGGTCCTATATCCAAGCAGCTAGTCCTATACCCTCCTGCCCAACCTCTATTAGAGCATGACTTACCACTTCGGTTGGAAGAAGGAGAAGAGGATGAGGTGTACTCTGCACCCTTGTGCACCTTAGAAACCACCAGGGGAGGTCCTCAAACTGAGGATGATTTGATTGATACCTTGATTCAGAATTCGCCTCCCAGTGCATTGTCCTTAGAGAAACTGGTGGAAGATACTCAAGCCAGCACCTTAGTGGACCTTTGTGTGACCGATCCACTATCTTCCAGGGTCAAAAATGTGGAGTTTGGCCCCGAGACAACGTTAAAGATCAGCTCCTCCCTATCTCCTTCCCAGGAAAAGGAGCTGTATAGTCTGTTGGCCAGTCATCTAGATTCTTTCTCTTGGAGCTATAAGGAGATGAAAGGAGTCCACCCTTCGGTCTGTACCCATCACATCTACATCAAAGAAGATTGTAAATCGGTCATGCAACCTCAGAGGAGAATGAATCCAGCCCTTAAGGACATTGTCAAAGAAGAACTATAAAAACTGTTGGATGCAGGATTCATCTACCCCATCTCGGATAGCGAGTGGGTGTCCCCTCTGGTGTTGGTACCCAAGAAAAATGGAAAGTGGAGAATCTGTGTCGACTACCGAGAACTGAACAAAGCCACCAAGAAAGACCACTTTCCTCTGCCTTTCATAGATCAAGTGTTGGATGGACTAGTGGGGAAGAAGTTTTTCTCTTTCCTAGATGGGTTCAGCGGGTATAACCAGATCCAAATCAGCCCGGAAGACCAAGATAAGACCACCTTCACTTGTCCTTAGGGTACCTTTGCTTACCGAGTCCTTCCCTTTGGGCTATGCAACGCTCCTACCACTTTCCAAAGAGAAGTATTGAGCATCTTTTCTGAGCTGGTCCATGATTCGGTGGAAATCTATATGGATGACTTCACTCCCTATGGGTCCAACTTCCAAAAGGCATTGTCCAATCTAGGAAAAGTCCTAACCAAGTGCATTGAGATGAACCTGTCCCTCAGTCCTAAAAAATGTGAATTCTTGATGACTGAAGGGACCGTGCTAGGACATACCATTTCTCGCCAAGGATTGCAGGTGGATCCTAATAAAATTGTTCTCATCAAAAAGGTCCCACCTCCTCAGAAAGTAAGAGATGTTCGGAGTTTCCTAGGCTTAGCAGGATATTATAGAAGATTTATTAAAGATTTCAGTAAGCTAGCCTCGCCACTGTTTGGCCTCTTAGCAAAAGATGTTGAGTTCAAATGGATGTACAACTGTCAAGGGCTTTGAATGAATTAAAGGATAAGTTGGTGTCCGCCCCGATATTAAGAGGTCCAAACTGGACCCTACCTTTTCACATCCACACTGATGCCTCGAACAAAGCCATAGGGGCAGCCTTAGGACATGTTGAACAAAAACTCCCATATGCCATATACTTTGTCAGCAAAAACTTATCCAAGGCAGAACTGAACTATACTGTAACTGAGAAAGAGTTCCTGGCCGTGGTCCATGCCCTGAACAAGTTCTGACACTACATCACTGGCTAGCAAACATTTGTACATACTGATCATGCTGTAATTAGATATTTAATGAATAAACCAGATGTGAATGCTCGTATTATTAGATGGTTACTTCTTTTGCAGCAGTTTGATTTGACTATCGTTGAAAAACCAGGTAAAGAAAATGTTGTTGCTGACTTCTTGTCTAGACTAGATTTACCTGCAGGTGAAGATGGAACAGTGGACGACCAGATGCCAGATGAACATTTGTTTGTTATCTCAGTACTCTCCCCATGGTTTGATGATATAGCAAACTATCTGGTCTCAGCACAGTTCCCTCCGCATCTATCTTCCAAAGAGAAAATCATAATTGTAAGGAAGAGTGCCTCATTCACTCGGATCGGGGGCAACCTGTTCAAACTTGGCCCCGATTAGATCTTAAGGCGTTGTGTAAGGGAGGAGGAAGTCGTTGACATCCTTCTAACCTGTCATGACGGGCCTTGTGGAGGACATTTTGCAGCCAAGAGGACTGCCTTCAAAATTCTACAGGCAGGCTACTATTGGCCCACACTTCATCAAGATGTCAAGAGATATATCAACCAATGTGACTAATGCCAAAGGATGGGGAAGCCAACCCCAAGGGACAAAATGCCTCTCCAACCTCAAGTGACTCTTGAACCATTTGAGAAGTGGGGCATGGATTTTGTGGGTCCTATCAATCCTCCTTCAAGGCAAAGGTCTTACATCATTGTGTGCACATACTATCTGAAAAAGTGGGCAGAAACCAAGGCAATCAAAGCAGCGACAGAAGAAAAGGTGGCTGAGTTTTTAAGAGAAAACATCTTCTACAAATTTGGTTACCCAAGAGAGCTAGTCACCGATCAAGGAAGCCAGTTCACCTCCAACTTAATTGAAGATTTTCTTTCTCATCACAAGATCAATCATAGGACTTCCACCCCCTATCATCCTCAAGCAACTGGGCAGGTGGAAGTCACCAATAGAGCATTAGAAGGGATTTTGACTAAGGTGGTGAGCAGCAGTAGAAAGGATTGAGTAGATCACCTGGTTGAGGCCACCTGGGCTTACAACACCACCTGGAAGACCACAACCGGTTTCACACCCTATGAACTGGTCTATGGGAAGAGAGCTTTGCTGTCAATTGAGTTCGAGTACAACACATTGAGGATGGCAGCTCAGCTGGACCTAGATATCAGCCATGCCCAACAAGAAAGGTTATTGCAGCTGAATGGGCTAGATGAACACAGAATGCAGGCCCTTCTCCACTCAGAAGTGGTTCAACTTCAGAGAAAGATATGGCATGACCAGCACCTCAATGACAAGCAATTCCAACCGAGATATTGGGCGATGTTGTATGATTCCAGACACAAGGATTTCAAGGGGAAGCTGAGGACAAGATGGTTAGGGCCATATGCAGTGGAGAAGTGTAATGATAAGCATCCAAAAAAAAAAAAATATCATAATAAAAATATCCTTGGGTGAAAACCTTTCTGAGGCTCCCAAGGCAGATGGTAGGGGTGAAAGCCTCATTGAGGCGCCCCTGCTGTCTCTCTGAAAAAATTGGAATAAAAACAAAAAGACCCTTGGGTGAAAACCTCTCTGAGGCACCCAAGGCAGATAGTAGGGGTGAAAAGCTCATTGAGGCACCCTTGCTGTCTCCTCAAAAAAAAAAAAAAAAACAAAAAAAAAAGAGAAAAAAACCAAGGAAAAGAAAAAAAGAAAAAAGGGAGAAACAGAAAAACAGGCTCAAGCTTTGAAAATTAATGCAGGTTGCAGGTATTCCATGCAGAAAAGGAGGCCTCTCAACTCAAGGATAAGGGTCCCTACCATGCTACCAGGTGACCTCACCAGCACTCCCTCCAGAAACACTCATCTCTCCCAAGGTTTGGGCACGGTCTGGTCATAGTTTAGCCTCCTACAGGAAGCTACAGGAATTTCTATAGGAAGTTCTGTATTTCTACAGGAAAGTTCCTGTAGAATCTTGGGACGGGCCAGGACCGACTGTGTAGAAGAATTTAAAGCCCGAAGTCCAATAAGGAGGCATGAAACCAATGTTTTTCTCCATCACCCACTGTTGTCGCCTCCTTCCACAACCATTGCTGCCATACGATTGAAATACCTGCGCAGTCAAACCAGAATGTTGGACTCTCAGAAGAAATCATTTTCAAATGAAAAACAAAGCATGCAGAGGCCGCTGCGCTACTTGTCAAGGAAATCCGAAGACCCTGCAACCGTGAACGTGACTCCACCATTTTAGCATGCACACGAGGAGGAGAAACAACTACAGGATGTCCTACAAGAATCCTGTAGCAGTTGATCCGGCTAGAGCGCACGCCATGAAGATACCGGAAACTCATGAGCCGGCGCATGCACCATCCATAGCCAAGCAACCAGTCTCGTAACCAACAGCAGTCAGCGAAAAGGAGCTCCCGTGCCTGTGCACAAAATGGCAGCAAGAGGATCCGTCACCCTCGTCCTGAAGCATGAGAAAAATAACGTCACGGCCACACAGGTAAGTTCCTCACCCTGTTTCGTCAAATTACATGAACAATGCTTTAAAATGTGTGTAAATATGAAAATGAATGGGTTGAGCAAGTCGGGTAGCCATTCAACTGGCCACCATAACCAGCCTGACGGCCTCGTCCGATCCGAAAAGCTTTGGGTGTGTCGACGAGACAGGAAATGGACACATGGGAAGAGTCCAGTCGGAGAGAAGCGGCGATCTAACAGGAGTGGTGGCGGTAGATATGCAGGGAATGATTCGGCGGTCAGGCAGACATGCAGTGGAATGATCACAAGTGACGTCGGCCAACAGGCCGACGGGGACAGCTCACCCCTACGCCACGAGTTCCGCAGAGATTCAAATCTGCCGGCTAGATCGCGTATGGCACACTACACTCATTTATTCCCAACCGCTTTGCAGCCGAGTACACATCCATAATTTTCTAAAGGTTGATACTCTGAGTTCTCGGCCTGTTCAAATGTCCTATTGTTGCACATAAGGCCCAAAACCACTGAAGCACTCCCCAGAACCCGTGCACGACTTCTACAGGAAGCTGCGCTACAGGAAGCTCAACGTTACGGAGAAATTAAACTGTTCACATCAAAGGTGGCAAGTTTGGAACGAGGTAAGCCTGAACATAGTCCTCCCATGCAATTGGTTCGAAAGGTGGTGAAGTCAACGTATCAAAGGGGTAGAAAACTGTAAATTTCAGTCTGTGCATGAATTTGCAAGTGTCTTCTTATTTCTGCATGAGAATTGTCGTCGTAGTGTGTATACGGGATTTTCTACAGGGTTTGGTTCATAGTTGAGCCACTGTCAAGGCTCACCCATAGACAGTCATGAATTTATAAACTGTGTGCATGATAGAGGCGTAACTCTGTGCTCTGTCTAAGGAAATCCCAAAGATCCATATTTTTATACACACCAGCCAGCTCAGGCCAACACAGCAAGCTTTTACCATGCCGGGTGGGTTCATCAGGAAAGAGCCTACAGACTCAAAGAAGCAACAGGAAACCCCTGAGGTGGTAGACCTGTTTTCTCGTGCATGGTGGATGTCATTCTGTGACAAGCTTCAAGGTCACGATGACGAGGTTGCAGAGGAATTCCTACGATCCTTGTAGCCAAAGTCCAAAACGTTGGCTGTTGTCAACTTCAGAGGTTTGACCCTCAGACTTACCCCACAGTTCATTAGCAGGGTCACTGATCTACCGATGGGGGTACCTTGGGATAAGGAGGAGAGAAAACTGGGCCAGAAGGCTAAGAAGGAATTCTTTTTGCCAGAGGAGCAATTCTCAGAAGACAAGAATGGAGTGCGAAGAACCAGCCTACAGCCGTTCTGGAGTGAGGTCAGCCTCCAAATTATGAAGTATATCACGTGCGAGGGGCAGTTCAGCATCGTGTATGGATACCATTTTCGGCTGCTCACAGAACTTAGGCACCAAATGGACCTACCCTCAGAGAAAAAGTTGAGCATCCCTTACATCCTCCTGTAGTCCATGACTGAGTGTTCCACTAAATTGAGAGAGGGGACGCCAGATTAGATAGCCCATCATGGGCTCATTAAGCTCCTCGTGGAAGATGCACTTCACAAGTATATCGTCCCTCTCTCTTGGGAAACCTTCCGAAATTTGACTAAGGATGATGACATCCGAGTGCTGGCTGAGGAGCTCACCTCCTCCAGCAGCGAGGAGAAGGAACCAATTCAAACAGAGAAGAAAGAGAAAGGCCAAGAAACCATGGCCAAAGCACCAAAGAAAGAGCACAAGGGAAAACAAGAGGAAAAACAAGCTGCAAAAACAGAGGGTGACAAAACCACATTAACCCCCAGGGAGAAATGACTACAGAGCAGGGTGGAAAGTGTTGGAGAGGTAAATCCCCTCTACGGATAGAGGCGATCCCTACTAGCCCAGCAAGGGTCTAGCAACAATCAGTCAATGCTACTACGCATGTTCCTAATTACAATTAAACAAGAGGTAAAGAGCACCTACTTGGATTCCAGCGCTGTCGTTTGATGAAGAGATGCCGCCTTCGCTCCTTCGCTTTGGCCGGTCACGATCCTCCGCGATCTCCGTGAATAGATACCTGCACACATGAGGAGGAAACAAACACAAGCGTGAAATCTAATAAAAGCAACCATACATCAGTCAGAAAAGATGTAATTCACATTTAACCATTGCATAGACAAATGAGAATGGAACAATAATAGCAGTCATCTATTATTAATCAAACAGAGAAGAGTACAACCAAATGTTCTGACGTCGGTAACCTTCTCAGGAGGGGCCGGTCAGCAAGTGTCTCAAGCATTCACCTTTTGAAATGATTCTCCCAAGACAAGCAACTCTCTCTCTCACACAAGCAACACAAAACAACCTTCCCTAAGCAATCAATCACTTCCACACCTAGCACACCAAATACCTATAGTAGCAGCAATCTGAGCACTATAAGCTCTATGCAATCCAAGCTATTCCAAAACTAGCTGCTCATGGTAATGGTGGAATTTTATATAGGAGAAGGAGCCTCCTAAAAGGGTGGAAGGATGAGCTTATCCTCAAGGGAAGTGGTTGCAAAGGGTCGAACAGACATGCCATAGAAGGGAGTCGATACTCACAAGGCCAACAACCAAGCCTGGAGTTATCTGGAAGGCTGGCTGTTGGAACAAATTCGCCCAAACAGGATCAATACGGATTATAAGGTAACTGGCGTGCTGACACCGCGCCTCAATAACTAGGAAAGTTATGTCAGCGTGACCCAATACAAAGGAGAGGTGCGCTGGCTCATGAAATGCGACCAGCGCGGAAAAGTGATGTGCTTCCGCGCTGGCAGCACACTGAATACACTACGAGCCGCCAGTGATCGCGGATATTTTAGGAACAGATGTGCTGATGAGGAAAACTTTGGAAAAACAGGTTTTTGGCCAGTTCAGAAGGCATGAACTTGATTATTGTGAATTCCTGACACAGTAGGGTGACTGACAGGGAGACAGTGACAAATTACTGTGTAACAAATGCCCCCTAAAGCATGAAGACCGAGAGAGTGGGAGGGGTGAAATGCTTTACAACACTCCCCGAACTGGAACACCACTAGGAAGGACTGAATATCTCTGATAATCAAGTACATGCAGTCTAGGCATGGGCGCAGCCATCCGAAAGACATGCGAAAAGGTCTGTGGAATGGACGCAGCCACCCAGCTAAAGAGACCAGAATAATGATAAGGTATGGTCGTAGCCATCCATGAGGACTCAGGTATGGGCGTAGACATCCATCAATGAGTCATGTAATGATCATCCACAAAATCGCAACCTGGACCATAACAGACAGGGATCCAGGGTCTTGTGCTCCGTCCCGACCCGAGCAAAGTACAAGTTCAAGCATGTGAATACATGGGCTGAAGTCGAACATGCACGAACATCGTCTGATTACCAGTCAATGATGAAAACTGTTAACAGACGCGAGAGGTACCACCAATAATGACAATGGCCCTCAAGGTACTATAGGTACAATCCGCGGCGTGTGAATCAATGAGATGGTGCTGAACACCCGCAGAATCATTCGATCGGAGGCCAATGATGAAAACCTCGCGTCGAACACGAAGAACCTGCCATTGAGGCATGCAGGCTCTAAGGCACCTGAAGGGAGTCTCTAAGTCACCTTCCCAGATAATGAGCTGAAGTCGACAGGAGGTGACCTTGATCGAAGGTGGGCCATAATGTTTCCCACATCATCGATGCGAGACAGAGGGAAAATGATTTGTGTGAGATAGCAGATGAGGCTGTATTATTGCAGAGGTCAAATTCTCTTGAACATATCGGCGGCACGACAGTGGATTTGGCAGTATTCGACATCAAATGATCAGAGGGTATGATGATGATGGCAATGAGCAAATGAGAGGCCAAATAGGATAACCCATACCCACAGAGGTCAGTTGTGAAAAATGAGGAATTCCCACCCGACACGAATGCAGACCAGTGCCATGTTCAAGAGCAACATACTGCCGACGCAACAATTGTAGTTCCATCTTCCCCACCATTTCTGGTAGGTACCCCGGTTATTTTTGGATGACAAGCTTGACGGGGATAGCATATGCTTGAAGAGTGTCATTTCGACAATGCCCGATGTCATCAAGTGTTTAACGAGCCTGACAAAGGGAAACCTAGGCGTCTACTGTGCTGGGTTGTGCTCTCTATAGCACACAGCTGCTCATGCCACCCGCCTCAACAAGCGGTGCACCCTAGGTGCCACCCCCACTGTGTGGATCTGGTGCTCTATAGGAACCTCCTCGACTCCCTGGTAGTCTGGCACACCCTCCAGCAAACCCTCAAGGTTGCGAGCTATCGCCTCTGAAGTATCGACTCCTGGAGGGACTAAGGCCAGGGCTCCAGCTCCTTGCCCCTCTCTCCCTGCCTCTGGGGCTAGGCCGACGGGTCTAACAGGTCCCACATCTGTGCACCGTGACATTTATCAAGACATGTACATAAAAAAAAAAAAAAAAAAAAAAAAACAAAAAACAAAAAACATTAAAAAACTCAAAAATCAAGTGTCATACCTCCATCATCCCAACGATCTCCCGCAGGCAGTACCATGTCAGGATCGTTGCGGAAGTCCATACTAGCGTATGGCCAGTCCTCCACGAAAATGATCTTTTGGTCCAACCACTCTCGAAAGAACACTCCCCAAGCAGCTGGACACCCACCACCTCCGCGCGGCATGATGCGAGCCCATCGAGTGGCCCTCGTCTCCCACGGACCTCTAGGTGGGTCTATGGCCATAGTCTGCAGCCGCATGGCTGGCACCCGCTCCAGAATGAGTGGGAGTAA
This sequence comes from Pinus tabuliformis, assembly GCA_031772625.1. Taxonomy (NCBI): domain Eukaryota; kingdom Viridiplantae; phylum Streptophyta; class Pinopsida; order Pinales; family Pinaceae; genus Pinus; species Pinus tabuliformis. Next base: position 1,539,225,045 of record CM062804.1, on the reverse strand, counting down.
GAGCGACCCGTAGCCAAACTGTTTCGTCTCTCCGCGACGACAGTTGCTGAGTTGCCTCTTCATGCTGTTGGTCACCGCTGTGGCCCAGTCAAACACAGTAGGCTGTAAGCACTCGAGAGCTAGCAATAGGTGGGTCTTCGAGGCCTCATGGTTGGCCAAGCTTCCCGCTACCCGGGTTACCATAAAAATGATGGTGTGAAGGACTATATCCATCACCGTGGGAATTGATACCTTCCCACTCCGCGATTTTACAGCCTCTGGATATATCCGAGCCATGAGCTGGTCAAGAGTCTCGCCGTTGGGCCGTTGCCCTTCTATGATAGGCCTCTCACACCGACGTGACAATCCAGTCAAAAAATAAATGTCCATATGATCGAACTCAATATCTTTGCCTCGGATGGTAAACTTGCCATCTATCGGGTTCCATGCCCTGATCAGGAACTCAAGTAGATCATGCTGAGCTCTCAGACGTGGAGTAAGGAAGAATTTCATAAATCCGCACGCCCGCATGGCATTTCGGCAATCTGCACTTGCAAAAGCGGCTATATCCTCAACATCATGGGCCCTCTCTTGCCACTGAAAGGCCATTGCGTCTTGCATGAGCATTAAAAATAATTAGGGTGCTGGCTGATAAGATTTTTACGTTCAAAACTTAAAAAACAAATTTTCACGGCGCCAGCGGGGCTGTTTTTAAAACAGCCGCGCTGACCATGGCAGCGCTTTGTATTTTCTTCATGTCAGCGCGGAAGAACACGGGTTTTCTGCGCTGACCGCAAAGTTGGTACGTTTAATATTAAATCGGTCAGCGCGGTCCCGAGCGGGAAACCCGCGCTGACCGAGAGCGCACCCATGACTCAAAAAATTGCCCAATTGGGCCCATCCCACCGTTAAAATGCTCAAAAAAGGACTCAAAAGAGAGCGCATGGCAAGGAGAACCTACCTGGAGCAAGCCGTTCGATGAATGGTGTCCGCACGAGCAAGAATTCGCTCCGTCAACTTCGCAGCTTCACAACGTTCTCAAGGCTCAATATGGTAACAATGGTAAAAATGACTATTTACCCTTCTATTTATAGTAAAAATGGCTTAATTAGCTATAGATTTTACAAATGTGGGTTTTATCATGCTTTTACCATGGATTTAGCACTTCTGTCAGTGTCTTATACATGTTTCAATATGTTTTTTAAACATGTCGAACGGATTTATGCGGGTATTTTTATTGTGCAGGTCCTCAGAGTCGGTGAAGTTATAATGGTCCTAAAATCACTTGGTTCCAAAAAATGTCGTCTTTGAGCTCTTTTCCGACATGGAACAAGAAAAGATGGCCGAGCTTCCTTTCAGCTCATTAAAGGGAACGAGAGGCGGTCGTTTTAAGCTCTTTTTCCGACCGTGTAACTTAAAAAGATTGCCGAGTGTTTGTCGTTTTGCGCTCATTATTGGCTCTAAAACGACGTGTTTCCGGCCGCTTTTTTACTTTTTCGGGTCGAAGGCACTATCTACGAAAAGTACTCCTCGATCGTAATGGTCGGGCGGTTCTTTCGAGCATAGTTTTATACTTTTTCGGGCTCGAGAGACACAACTATACGAAAAAGGACCCCCCTGGAGGACCCCCCTGCGTAGTAGCATTGACTGATTGTTGCTAGACCCTTGCTGGGCTAGTAGGGATCGCCTCTATCCATAGAGGGGATTTACCTCTCCAACAATTTGGCGACTCCACTGGGGATGTTCCTAATTGCAATTAAACAAGAGGTAAAGAGCACCTACTTGGATTCCAGCGCTGTCGTTTGACGAAGAGATGCCGCCTTCGCTCCTTCGCTTTGGCCAGTCACGATCCTCCGCGATCTCCGCGAATAGATACCTGCACACACGAAGAGGAAACAAACACAAGCGTGAAATCTAATAAAAGCAACCATACATCAGTCAGAAAAGATGTAATTCACATTTAACCATTGCATAGACAAATGAGAATGGAACAATAATAGCAGTCATCTATTATTAATCAAACAGAGAAGAGTACAACCAAATGTTCTAACGTCGGTAACCTTCTCAGGAGGGGCCGGTCAGCAAGTGTCTCAAGCATTCACCTTTTGAAATGATTCTCCCAAGACAAGCAACTCTCTCTCTCACACAAGCAACACAAAACAACCTTCCCTAAGCAATCAGTCACTTCCACACCTAGCACACCAAATACCTATAGTAACAGCAATCTGAGCACTATAAGCTCTATGCAATCCAAGCTATTCCAAAACTAGCTGCTCATGGTAATGGTGGAAGTTTATATAGGAGAAGGAGCCTCCTAAAAGGGTGGAAGGATGAGCTTATCCTCAAGGGAAGTGGTTGCAAAGGGTCGAACAGACATGCCATAGAAGGGAGTCGATACTCACAAGGCCAACAACCAAGCCTGGAGTTATCTGGAAGGCTGGTTGTTGGAACAAATTTGCCCAAATAGGATCAGTGCGGATTATAAGGTAACTGACGCGCTGACGCCGCGCCTCAATAACTAGGAAAGTTATGTCAGCGCGACCCAATACAAAGGAGAGGTGCGCTGGCTCATGAAATGCGACCAGCGCGGAAAAGTGATGTGCTTCCGCGCTGGCAGCGCACTGAATACACTATGAGCCGCCAGTCATCGCGGATATTTTAGGAACAGACGCGCTGATGAGGAAAACTTTGGAAAAACGGGTTTTTGGCCAGTTCAGAAGGCATGAACTTGATTATTGTGAATTCCTGACACAGTAGGGTGGCTGACAGGGAGACAGTGATAAATTACTGTGTAACAGAAAGGACTGAAAAGTTCCATGTCAGTGAAGGCACCTCTAAGGCAGCCTCAGCAAAATTGAAAGAAAAAGCACCCTCAGCCAAGCAGGCTAGAACAGTGCCATCTGTTTCTACAGGAAAATTGAAAACGACTTCTATAGGAAGCCAGAAATCAACCACTACAGGGCTTTCTACAAGAAGTCCTGAGAAAAGAACACAGAAGGAGAAGACGGCCGAAATTCTTGCTCGGAAGGTAGCAGCTGTGCTGGCCACCCTAAGTACCTCTCCCAAGCCAAAGGAGAAACGCAAAAGGGAGACTCCTCTGTATTTCAAAACGAGGAGAAGTGTAAGAATTAAAACCGGCAGGCCCCAACCTCCATCTAAAGACCCAATTACCATCGAAGAAACCCCTACCGCACCAAAGGAGAAGTCCCCCTCCAAAGTATCAGTCACTTACGAGCGGGGGAGCCTCAAGAAAACTACCTAGAGGGAGAGAATGGAAAGATCAGCTTCAAAAACCCCTCTACAGGATGCTGAAGTAGTTCTACAGGAAACATTAGCCAGGCTCAAGGAGACCGAAAGAATGGAGGGGGAGGCAGCTACATCACCACAAAGGGAAGAAGAGGTAGAACACATTATGGAGCCTAGCCCCCAGCCCAGCTTGAGCTCTTATTATAACTTTTTGGAGGCTGGGAAAATTATCCCACAAAAATTCACAGTACCGCTCTTCTTTTCATTGGAAGAAGAAAGAGTATGGACCCACACATGGATGAGGATAGCTAAATCTAAAGGAGTAGCAGATATAGGCCCCTTGGAGGAACAACTCAAGGAGGCCAGAAGGGAATTAGCTATGGCCAAACACGTGGGAAACTGCCAGTGAGTATTTCTACAGGAAGAGAATGAGAAGCTCAAACTGCAGCTACAAGAATAGAGGAAAGAAAGGGGCACAACATCAGAGGACACTACAGCAGAACCTCAAGGCAAAGAAGGAATGCAAGCTGGTCCTGAGGAACTAAACCAGCATCTACAGGAAAGGGAATTGCAAGCAAACATAGAGATACAAGCTCTCAAATAGTAGTTGCAAGAAAAAGAGGCACAACTGGCCTGCATGGCCAGTTGGGCTATGGATGCTCTACAATGTAGGCAGTTGGCCAAATCTTATGGCCTACACCTACAGGACCAGTGGCTGCAATTCCAGATTAATGCATTAGCACATAGGGGTATCTCCCAGATCCAAAACCCCCAGCAGTTCACAGATTTATGCAACAACAACTCCTCAGAGGACAAGGCCAAGCTATCAGAGTTCTATCTCCATAATTTGGTCCTTCATAATGTAACTTCATGGGACCCCAACACAGTTGTGGGAGATATGCAGCTAATGGCATTTACCTCATGGTTAAACCATGAAGAAAAGAGAGCGACAGAGGTCAAAGATGTTATGAATCGGGAGTTACATGAACCACTGTTAATCAGAGCAGAGCCAAGGGACCCCACTGCATTGATATCCACCCACCAACACCTAGCAACCAACCCTCAGGCTTTAATAAAATACATGGATCAACAGGCTCAGGCTATAGCACATTTCGAGGATATGGAGCGACTATTAGGGGACAATTGTGTTCATGCTTGCACCCGGAGGTGGAACACATTGTCCCACAGCCTCAAAATCAGGGAGTATCACACTCCAACTAGAATGAGGGAGGGCCTAGTACGGGTACCTCTCTACAAGAAGTCCATGCAGAACCTCCAGGCTAGCTGGATAGGCCTCAAGCTAAGCCCACCTTTACTTTTGGGATTGGTAGAAGGTAGCATAGAAAAGGAAGAGCATAAGCAACGGGAGGAGGTGGAAAGAAAGGCCGGGTTCCATGACAGTGAGGAGGATACTACTTCAGAAGCCTAGGATGTGAGAGTGGCAGTTAAAGCAATGAAGGACGAGGAGCTGGATTAGTTACTCAGGGATGAGCAATCATTTTAGCAGGGGGGTGATGATGAGCCCCAAATTTGGTAACATTTTGGGCTCATTTGGCCTAACTACCCTTGTTCAATCCTTCATTTTTCATAACTTATGCATTATTTTCTAGTATGTTTATGTCATTTGTACGAATAAGGGTAGTCACTATTCCTAGGCGGCTAACACATGCTCATTTCAGGATTTTTTGACACATGTTGGAGCAAAACCGAGCAGACATGGGCTAGGAAACAACCAAGCTTGGGTTGAGGATTCGTAGGAGGGTTGTCTATGGCATTAAATAGCCTCCCTCGGGATCTTCACCCCCAAATCCGAGCTCCAAAGGCCACCAACACCGGATCTAGAAGGCAGCTAAATAGGTTTCTTGGAAGGAGCTGTTCACTCACAGTTTGGGCAGCAAAGTCCCATAGATTTAGGAGGCCAGCTAGGGTCTCGTAGTGTATAAATGTTAAGGCCTCATCCTTCGAAAAGGACTTTTTTTTTGAAAAACTCTTGCATATTCTGCACTACGTGCTGCTAGCTCTGTTTTGTTCTTTTGTAGCCATTATTGGCATAACTCTTGACTTATGATTATTTTTTGATAATGGGAAGCAATCAGATTTGATATCAGCTCTGATTTTTTTTATAGGAGCCATAGCTCTCGGGGTTGGGCCCAACCTGAAAGTCTAGGGCCTCCTTATTTGTATTGTTATCCTTCCTTTCAGCACTGTGATTTTTCTTTTATGCATTTGAAATGAAGTTTGTTGAGCTAGATTTAGTTGTGTTGGTTAAGTAGGTCATTGTTGAGGAATAGAATTGCTTCAGATGTGTAGAATAGCTTGATAAGATAAGGATTGATAAAAGCTCCAGAAAAGGGTTGCCTGCACTCTCAGTTTCACCTCTCCCTTATTGGATCAGGGGCTAGAATTGTGGAACCAGTGCTACTCAACAAAAACACTAGTTTGCTTGACCATGCAACCTTTGGTGTAATGTTTCATTTGTAGAAGTTAGTCATGCATTCAAACCTTTTTATATGCTCCTTTGATTAAGTGTTGTACATGGTTCTCTTTGGAAATAAAGCTGCTGTTCATTTGCTTCGTTGACAGTTTGGATAGATTAGCTAAGATTTCAATTGTATTTAGGATTTGGTTGATTCAGTTAAGTGCACACCATGCAGGGCATATCCATCTTTCTCTCATCCACCTAAGCTTCGTCCAAGCCAGTTTCTCCATCTCCTAGTTAGCTTCTTCGTCTCACAACTACTATTCTGTCCATGTACTCCTACCTTCTTGCTCTTCCATTGCCTTAGCCTTCCTTAAGACAAGTTAGATCTCCACATCCTCTCATCACTTCATCCATCAGTCACTGGGTCATCTCAGACCCCTACCCTACCTCCCTATCCATTCATGCATCCTCTTTCACTCACCCATCTTCCAAAATCCAATGTGAGAACATCCTGTAGAAATTTCTGAACATCCTGTAGAAATCCCTGAAACATCCTGTAGAACCCCTGCAGACTTCTTGTAGAAGCTCACAAGTGAGGTTGCTAGATAGCCAAGCTTGGTGAAACTCTCTAGAAGGGTGTTAGGGACTCCTTAGACCCTCTCTGAACCTTCCCAACCATTTCCAAGCATTTCTCCTCCTTGATCCACCCCTGCACAATAAGAAGCCAATTAAAACTACATGTCTGATAATTTTGATAACGTAATCAAAAATACAAAAAGATGTGTTCTTTAGATAGAGATAGCATAGGCATGTGCATTTCACCTTTGTAGAAGTAATGGCATCTTTTTAAATAGTTTGCATCCTCTCCGTTGCATCAGTAGGACTAGCTGGTAGAATTAGGGTTTGCTAGGGTTTATGTTACTCTTTGACTTTCAGTTTCTTTCTGCACTAGATCAGCTTCCTTTGAGTTAGCTTCCATCCATCAGTACAAAGCTTCTTCTAAGAGCTCATAGAAGTTGGCTTGAGCCCCTAGCGGACTTGTGCCAGCTGACCAAGTAACAGCTGCGGCAAGAGCTAGTACTTGTGCATATAGCATCGTCGCTTCCAAGTTTGTTACGAACTACCTGGTTGATAAGAGTAAAGAAGGGAGTCCCAAGAGTTGCAGCATTATTGTTGCAATACTGCAGCCCACCACCAGGTCCTCCATTATATTATAATTCTGTGCTACTTTGGCACGAGGATTAAATGTCGATTTGTGTACTACTCCCTTTGGTGGCTTTATCATTGGTTTAGGAATGCTGGGTGGCACAACTTCGGTCAAAGTTGTTGTCGAACTACTAGGTTGTTCATTAGCCTTGTTATTCGACAGCTGTGGATTCCTGTAATCTTTATTCCTTGTCAAAGCATCATTTTGCTGCTTTGAGATAGACAACATAAGCACTTGGGATTGGGAAGCATTTTGATTAGCAACCAGTTTGGTTCCCAGGTTTGGAAACGGATCAGTCAATACCGCTGAGGTTTTTGAACTCTTAAAGAGTTTCTTAACTTGAGCTTTATGTGGACAATCTCTCGTCTGATGATCCTCATCGCATATCTGACACCCCATAGGGGGTTTCCTTTGCCTAGAAGGATTTGCAGAAGGTTTTTTAGGAGATGACTCATCCTGCTTCTTTTTTCTCCCTTTCTTTTTCTTCTTGCCCCTTGGTTGCTTCAGTTGTTTTCCCTTGTCGGTCGACATGGCATTTACCTCCGAGGCGAGAAGTTCTTCATTTTCATTTTGATTAGAAATCTTACGGGCTTTCTTAGATGTAGCCTTTGTCGATTTCATGCTTGTCGTATCTATCACGCCATTTCCGGTATGAGAGTATTTGTTTGATTTAGGAGGGGGAGGAATGGAAAATTCTGGTCTAGGAGCATCCGGTATTTTATCGTAGAGTGTGCCAGACTGAGTATAGATCAAGCCTAGATATTGTGCACGAGCAATAACTTGCTCTTCGGTGACGACTCCCCCTTTTGCCACATCTTCAGTGATGGAAGGCAATAACGACTTAATAGACCATTAAGCTAAAAGCTGATCAGGAACATACATCTTTACCATTCTACGACGACGTCGCCACTCATGTATATGATCAGATATGTGAGTGGTCGTTGTTTGTTTGAAATTGGTAAGAAGTTCCGTTCCCATTTCATACCTTATCGGTAACTAAAAATGGGTTAAAAAGGTTGTGGCTAGGGTACTGAAGTTGTCAAACAAAGCTCTGGGCAATTCTATATACCATTTTGCTGCCGGACCAGTTAACGTCCTTTGAAAAGGCGAAACCTAATCGAATCATGGTCTAGGGTGTTTGATGAACAACATAGATGAAAGGTCATCACATGATTCAACAGATCTTCACCCGGATTTCCATTAAATTTAGGAATATCTTATGGAAGTTTATGCGGAATCGTTGGCCACCAAGGAGCGTAAGCGATTGGATCGTTTGTTAACCGGTTTAGGTCCGGTAACTCTTAAGTCACCACAAAGGGTAACTGTTGATTCAGGTTAGGTGAAGCATACCCAGGATAAGATGGAATCACCTGAGCAGTTGGTCTTTGCATACCAGCATAATGCATTTGATGCTGGTAACTTTGGTAAGGTTGGTGGGCATAACCATTGTAGAATGGTTGATTTTGACCATTTTGAATATACGGCTGCCCACTATTTGCAAATATTTGTTGCTCAGATCCTTGGTATACTTGTAGGAATTGTGGTTGTTGGTATTACACCAGCCATGGTTGTGAAGCCATGTGCTGTTGCCCGATACTAACTGTTTGACCAAGATGAGGGGTAATTGTACCCATTTGGGCCTGTGTCATTCCACCAGTAGGCGATTGTGGTTGAGTCACAGGGTCAAGAAGCTGTTGCATTACAACCTGAGAAACCTGAGGTTGGCATACAACAGGCAGTGCTTGTACTTGCGACACCGTCACAATAGATAGCGTAGTTGGTATATTTGACATAGGTAAACATTGTTGCATCGAATATACAACTCTTGGTTGTTGAGGTAGTATCGGTACCCAACCGCTAGATGTAATTCCAGCATAACCTGAATTTTGTTGTGAACTCCCGTATGGCTGTCCTCCCGGAGGAGACAATGAAAGGGTATACTGCCCCCCATACGGCAGTAATCCGGTACTTAAAGGAATGGTTTGCCCTTGAGGACCGGACTGCCCAAATTGACATCCTGAAGGATCAATTTGTTGAGACTCAACATAAGAGTTTCCGGATACTATTCCGGATGAACAAACAGGAACGGACCATACTGTCGAAATAGCCCCTGAGTGGGCCCCTTCTAGCGATTGAGAGCTAGTTGGGACAGATGGTATACCGGCGAACATTGTTGGAGTGACAGTAGGAAGTTCTATTGTCGCTGTGTCAGATGACACAGTCCTAGATGTCGACGGTTGTTCAGACATTTCTAGTCTATCCAAAAGATTACCTAGTGATTCTACAGGAGCCTCCGCTGGCGGTAGACTAATTTCTGATGAAGAAGGATACAGAGTGATCCCGACTCCAAATTGCGATGGAGTACTAGATGGAGGATCCTCCACAATCTCTTCTATAGCAATCAAACCAGGTGGAAGAGGTAGACCGTTAGGTCTGTAAAATATTTCTGGTGCCGAAGAAGGTATTGAATCTGGAGCGACAAATGTTTGGGGAACAACACTCTCCGAACCGGTCGTAGATGAAACAGGTTCAGTAACACAAGTGTTTACCCTCAGACTAGGATCAGTACTACTATCCCTCGGTGGTTGTTGAACTTCTTTTATAAAGGCAGGGATACCATAAATGTTCGGAGTAACCAGAGCCTCTGATGGTGTTGGAACACTTGTTCTAACTTTACCAGGAGATTTGGAATCGGTTAAACGAGTTCGCTTTGTCCATAATAGTTTCGATTCCGGAGACAAAGACGGTTGACTCGTAAGCCTCCGCGAACGACGGGGTTTCAATTGACTTTCTTCCACGATTGCGGATTACTCGATCAACTAAAAATCAAGGGGAAGTATGTTTATGAATTAGATGAATTTTAGACGCTTTGACACAACTTGTTTTTTCAATTTTTAAGAGTCGAGAAAAAAAAAGATGACTCTAGTCGCCTTCAATTTTTAATGAGCCTGAAGTGACAAGTGCTTAGATGGACCTTTTCCATTAAGGAGTCTGAAAAGTAATGAAAGGGACTGCTCTGGAAATCTAGGCAGAGGGATTACCAAACCAATTGCAAAACTGCAGAATACTTTTTACAGTACAGCAGTCAATCTTCCCGAATGATGTGTTCAATGCATTGCGATCAATAGGGCGGCAGACATGGCTTCCTATGGATAAAGGATTAATCCTATTGTGGTCTCCCAAAATATACTCGACAGTACGTGGGAGCACAAGTCTGTACTGGAACTTATCGTCTCAAAGTGGAGGAATCACCCAACCAACAGTTAGAACAACAGTTACCAGGCTTTACGACGCCGGAATACGTCTCTAGCCTAGACTTCTAGATGTTGTGCATTAGGTTCCAAAGCGTTGTTAGATTCATTAAATTTATTTTATAGTTGATCTTGCTTAAGAAATTTTCCTTTCAGGTTCACCGCGTGATGTAGATGTACAATTCCTAAAATGAAATCCAAGATGATAAACAGTCGTTTTATCTTCTTTGTGCAATGAAAATCCTAGCTACTAAGGAAAGAGAGACAGTATTCTTTCAACAAAGAGCAAAGAGCACACACTATATGCACCGTCCTAAATCAAACCAATCAAACAGTCTAAATGAAAATGCACATGCATGTATTTGTTTTCAGCCTTCTTAATATGTGAATGATAAAAAGAAAGCTAATGCGCAAATCTGAATTATTTTTCAAAGCGACAATTACTAACAAGTCTCTTTTCAAAATCCAAATGAAGACAATGACGGCACTTTGCGATTTGGAAATGAAAACTTGCTTTCGACACTAGAAAAACTACTAATTCAGATCAAATACAATAGTAATAGGGTAATCGACTATCAAGAGCAATCAGACTCTCTTCTATGACTGAAAACGACACTTGCGACACTTTCAAATCAAGAAGCGACAGTACAATTATGTTACTTTTTTGCAAAGGAGAACTGAAAATGACTCAACAAATACACAAAAACATTTACAGTTCTTTGCACAATGGAGGTGGAATATCAGCAAGGAAAGGGGTTTCAAACAGAGGTGTACTGACTATAGGCAGCAAAACTCTTGAATAGATCTGAAAAGAGTGAACACAGAAACCAAAATTTACGAACAATGCCTAGTCTGATCAGTGCACCTGTAACACAGTGAATTTGAAATGCAGCGCACCTACTACAATCGGGAAGTGTGCTGAATTTGAGATTCACAGAACATAGAGTGCACTGGGCCAGGGATGAGACTTTGATTGGGTTTTGGGTCACAGTTTGCAGTTCAGTTCAGGGATTTTGGCTGAACGAGTGGTAATCAGTAAATCAATCACAGGGGTAGATCCAAGGAGGTTACTAGAGCCACCACGAGGTCAATTAGAAAGCTTGTAAATCAGTTGTTTAATTCATAAACAAAACTTGGAGATTGGTTGAAGCGGCGTTGATCTACTTTGCATTTGCATAGCAAATGCAGTTCGAAGGCTAGCTGGTTTGACTTCAGGCTCCGTCTGTAAGTTTATAAAGTAAATAAATGTAGATAAACAATCAATCTATTCATGCCCAATGGAGTCGCCATTTTGTTACAAGGAAAAGTGTCTATGCAGGACTGCTAATCCCACTAAGGCAGGTAGCTACCTTAGAAACAAACAAAGTAAAACTACTTTCATTTTCCTTTATGAAAGATAGATGAGAGAAGAATAAAGGAGACCAACCTCTGTCTTGCGCTTGGTTCCTTGTTCGATTCCTCTCTCTTCTGATAGTCCTTTACTATTTGCTTTCTTGTATACCTAGCTTCACAGAGTACCTATAGAATCAAAGCAACATAACACTATACAAGAACATGGATCTATTATCATAAACAATCTAGGATCAGATGTAAATTGATCATACAAATGCATGAAACATAAATGACACAAGAGTATGGAGGAAAACTTGAATAGCTTTATTGATAATCAAGAAAGAGCCAAGAGAGTTACAACCAGTTGTTCTGACCCAGCATCATCCTCTCAGCAAGTAAGCCCTTCTTCACCTAATGCAAAGCTTAGATCACCCAACACTATGATGTTGCCTCAAGAAACCAACAGCAATTCCTTACAAGATGCAAAATTCCAGCCTCTGGATCTCTGGGATGAGGGATCCATATATAGATGTCTGTAAGGGAGATGAGTCAGCTTGTGATTTGATTATTGTCTTCCATCTGCTAGTTCTTGCTTCCACTTGGAGATTGATGATCTCTTACTCATCCTTGGTCGAATTCAGAGAGGCAAGTGTCACAGGAGAAGTTTCTGGAAGATTCCATGCTTCTCCACCTCACGGATTGACACTGCCATTTGTCTCTTCTCGCCCATCGCACCCCATAGAAGGGATTTTTGAAATGCAACGCACCCACTGAGTGTACTTAGGTGAGATGCAACGCACTTTGCCTATGGAGCAGGTGAAATGATCCAGTTTTGACCAGTTCTGAGTAGTTTTTCATGGAGATCTTCTGGGAGAAGCTGTAATCAGTTGACCTTGTTCCTTTATGGGTTGGAACAACACTTTTAGGGACTTAGGAGCCCTTGGTTTATGGACATTTTATGCTTGGGGTTGCAGTGCCCAAAAATGTCTATAACAGTCTTGATCATCGATTGTTATGTACCCTCTTTGTCTTATTCTGTTAATAGGATAATCCCTAAGGCTTGGAAATTAGATTCTGCTAAGATTTTGGCCAATCCCTCTACTTTGATGAGTTTAGTGGGCTTGATATCCATGTCATACTCTTGGATTTAGGCAATCTTCCTACCTCTTTTTCTATCACTGTCCCCTTGCTTCAGGATTTCTTTAAAAGATTTTGTTGGAACATAAGCTACAATGTTAGAGTGTAAAACATAAACTTTGAAGGCCTTCAAAGCTTCGACTAGAGAATAAGCCTATTTTTCCAAGATATTATATTTCAATTCAGCCTCCCACCATGCCTAGGCAAAGAAGGATATAGGTTGCTCGTGACCTTCATTATTCTTCTGCAATAAAAGAACAACTATAGTATGAGTGGGGGCAAAAAAAAAGATGTAAAATGGTATTGAATAATTTGGGCTAACTAACAAAGGAGCCTCCACAAAATCTCTCTTGATCTTAGAGAAGGATTCCCGAGAATCTAGGTTCCACTTTACTTCATTCTCCTTCTTCAACGTCTCCATGATACTATTGTAGTGGCTACAACCACCCTCCAGAATTTTTCCTTCGCTTCGTTTTGGAGCCTCCCTCCTTGAAATCATAATAGCTATCCTGCATTGCTCATGTACTTGTGTTTATTTGAGTTTGTCTGTCATTTAACAACTTTTGTTCAAATCACTTGTTCCATCAGTCAACCACAAGGACACCCAGCACTTCGTTCACATTGGGCCAACTGACTATAAGGGAAAGCAACGCAAACCTGGAGGAAAACTTGTCTTCCCCTCAGAAATTGCGCAGAGTAACCCAACAACTACGCTACATTTAGAAATTCTGCAGAACAAGCCAGCCAGCCTTGCTATGGAACTTACGCAGAATAGGCTAGCTGACACTCCTCTCTAGAAATGCATAGTTTGAACTAGCTGCACCTCCATCTAAAATTTTGCACAAGTGGCCCAACTTCACCGCTCTCATGAAATGTGTAGAGAAGCCCAAGCAAACTACATTGTTCTACGGAATTGTGCAAAAATGGCCAGCTGTACTACTCTCTAGAATATGTAGAGCAGCCCAAAATCACTGCTTTAAAAAATCATGCATAGATGGTCAGTCAGCCAGGGCGTCTCATTCCATAAACAATGCAAAAGTTTTGCCTCAGCTCTTGTCCATCACATGTGCCAACAAGTTGCTCAATTCCCTCTAGAATCATGCCATCCTTCTTTGCATGTTAGACAACTTTTCCTGAAAAAAAAAAGGATGAAAGAAAGAAAAAGCATCCCTAAATTTCAGGGATTGATTTTTATCAGTAGGAGTTACATGCAAAACCATTTTTAGAAACTCCCAGCCAAGTCTCATTGTTTCCTAGATTTGTGGCATGCACGTCATAAACCCTAATTTCACCAAATCTATTTAAACAATGACTCAGATCTCATTCGTTACAGTTGATATTGGAGCTCTATCATTCTTGAGGCATCTATGAACGTTCAACATAGTGGGTGCAACTTTTCTGGGTAAGTTTTGCTTTTCATGCCTTTTGCCACTTTTTCTCTCACTTTTTAGCTTTCGGCTTGTATGAGTGTTGTTTCCTTGGTTTTATTGAACAACCACTAGTGTTTCAATGTATTTTAGCTTGTAGAAGTGTTGTTTTGAGTTTTTCATTAACTTTCCTTAGTGTGGCATGCATAACATTGTTTATGCGCTCACAGTTGCCCTTTTAGCGACTCGCTTCATGAGCTTCTTGGTTTTGTCATTTGACTAATTTCTACACTTGCTTGAATTGCATGCATATCTATTTCACTCAGATATGCACCAAATTTGCACACACATTCACTCCTTTGTGTTTTTAGGTTGTCATTGGGCATATTCGGGCTTGTTTGGTCCATATTTTGTCTCTCTTAGCATGTTTTGTGCATTCTTGGCAGTCAAGGCTCTGCCTTGCCTCTAGGGATTGCGCAGAGGTTTCCCATACTGTCCCTAGGCTTTCCTCTATGCAATACTGGCAGGAAGTGCCCATTCCTACACACTAGAATTGCACAATGCATAGTTCTAGCTAGCAACCTAGCCTCACTTTTCTGAGCATTACGTAGTTTCAGTCAAAAGTCAACCTCTCTAGACTATGCATTGCATAGATCTAATCGGAAGTCAACTTCACTAGCAGTTGGGTCTACGCAATGTGAAGTTTCAACTTGAAGTCTCCCAGCTTCATGAAGTCAGTGCTACACAATCTACCCAATAGTCACCATTTTGTTGCCTGAATGTTTCTTGAGTTATTTTATGTTTTTAGTTGACATTATCTCTCCATGAGCATCTTCTTTGTCTCCAAGTATCGCAGGTTTTTGAGCAGCTTCTCAACAATACAGGTATCAAGACCTCCAAGACATCTAGATCAAAAGACACAGTTGAAGGAAGTATTAGGGATGTAGTTGAAGAGGGCTTTATGAGAATTCCCATGTACATAGACACACACCTGTTCATGGAGAATGATATCAAGATCACGTGGCAAGACATCAACACCATTTTCTCAGGAAACTTTGAGGATAATATGGACAACTGACAGGTCTATGTGAACATCCATAAGTCAAGATTATACAAGCTTACATGTAGGTTTCCTTTGTTCCCTTACACAGATGTGATCCAATGAATTGTCTCACACAATGATCCCAAGACAATGATACTGAGAAATGCAAGTGGACCAAGTCTTGCTTCCTTTAGGATGGAGGATTATCAAGAGATATATCATTTTCATTTACAGTGAGCAAGATGGATGCACCATTATACACTCTCAACAGTAGAATGAACATAACGGACATCTTAAAGAGTTTCGTAAAGGAGCCAAGAAAGTTCAGGATGGCGCCCAACCAAATATATAGGACGAAGACACTCAAGAAGGCATAGCAATTCTTAGTCATCTTCGCATGCCTCTTGTCTAGCCAAGGGAGTACAAAGACCTTCTTGCAGAGTTGGGTTGCTATGTTAGATCAGCTGGAAAGTTAAGCAAAATTGTTCAAGTGGTCCAACATGTTGGTTCTCCAATTTAAAGGGCATATATCCAATTCTTCGAGTCCACCCAAGGATCAACAAGAAAAATTATTCATGTCTACCTACTTGTTCAATGCAATCTGTGCTCGTCGATAGTTTCCTCACATGGGTTGGGAGTGGACACCTTCAGACAGTGTTTTGAACATTTATTGGAAGTTTCTCTTAGATTGTGTTGGATTAGTGGGGCCTGACCTAGGTTCAGAAGTGATTTAACCAAGCAAATCCCAGTACCACTGGCCCTTTCGGCAATACTCTGCAGAGTGTGGACTGAGGTCTCACCCGAAGTAGTATGGGAGGGTGTTGGAACCAGTTTTCTGCATGCTAGGGATGTCTTGATGAAGTTTTTGGAGGTTCATGGTTCAAGCCTGTGTGCTTGCACTATTTTGCGTTGTCGTTTATCCTTCGCGACCCATGCCACTACCTCTATGCACCTCTATAAGGGCACGAAGAAAGTACTACCTTGATCTCTATTCTTACTTCACTATTACATTAGTACTTAAATTAACTCGTGAGGGCCCAATATTCTTATTACTTCATTCAACATTTAGGTAAGTGCGCGTAATCATAAACAGTATAAATGCATAAAGATAAATAGAAACATAGATGCACACTATTTTGAATCAAACTTATCTTTATAAGTATTCCTTTTCAAGTACAATCCCACTTGCAGACCCGACTCCGCCCTAGGCACTCAGCTGCAGGGGTCCACACACTCAGCTACAGACTCTACTAGGCTTCTACGCACTCAGATGCAGAGCCTCTTCCTACTACTACAACCCAATACACTTCAATTTTCACTCTATGCTCTAACCATGCCTTCGCTATTCTATCTATTATTTTCTTTCTTTCCAAAAAACTATTGTTACACATAGAACCTCACTCTATTTATACAATCACCATGGTCTGTGAACCATGGGTAGGCCAAGACAACTTTACATTATTTTACAACTCTTAGGGTGGACAACCCTATGACTCATCCTAGACTTTTGAGCTCTGTGCCCGCACTCCCAACAGGCCCCCAACACAATCACTGTGACTCGTCCCGAGTCACTCTACTGGTGTGTCGATCTTGGCACAGAGCCCCTCCAATAGGTCTCACGTAGCTTGGCTATCTGTGACACACTGTTCCGCTGTCTGCTGTACTTGCTGCATGCGTATCTCTGAAACTTCATGAGCAGGGTCACATTCTTGTCTAACCACATAAATTCCCTGAATTTGTGCTAGCTTTTCTTCAATGGTAGCTATAATTTTGAAGGCTTCATCGATCCATTGTTGGATGCACGCTTTAAGAAAGGCTTCTTTTGTCACGTGGTGTCTAACTGGTCTTTCAGTGCCCTTGCTTCCTGCAGTTTGGTGAGTCATTGAGTAAGGACGACCATTTGCATGGTCCGCGTTGTCTACTCCTGCTGCAACTCGTACGCCTCTATCTCTAGGCACTGTAGGTTTGGATCTTCCTGCAGGTATGTAAGCATTGTTAGTGCTTGATCCAACATCCTAGTGCAGTCTTGTACCACTTGGCCAATTTGCTCCAACCCTACTTGGATCGTGCGGGCATGTTGCTCTGCGACCTCTGGGGGCGTGGAAGATTGTACATTCAATCGTAGCTCAATGATCTGCAGGTTCAGCTCCAACTAGACCTTTGTCATTTCTTCCCTGGCCTCGTGGACTCTGGTCGCCAATCTGTGGACCTGTTCTGCTGCTAGTAGCTTTGCCAGCATGACAAAATCTGGGATGCTCCTACATGCATCCTCTACTACCTGCTCCAGTGCGCGAACCTCCGCAACCAACTCATCACGTTGGAGGCTGAGCTGATCCATGTTGATTTTATGTTCATTCAAGACTTGGATCGCGCGGCCATCCTTGCTGCAGAGCTCTGCGATGATGAAATCCTGTAACTAGTACAAGGTTTCACGCAGCAGGGCTACCAAGTTTAAGTTGATGCCTTTCATATTGCTCATCACTACCCGATCAACCTCACTTACTGCTGCTAGGGTGCCTTTGGGCAACATGGAAGGGTTATCCCTATGGGCACGCAACATCTGTTCAGCTTCTATGGTTCTTGTTGTGATGTATGGAGCCATTGTACCTATTTGGGGGGTTGTACTTATAAGCCTTGTAGTTGCATGCTGAGTGCTCCCAACACAGTGTTCTGCTCCATCCTCATTTCCTAGAGCACATCCTTTGTGACCTCGTGAACCGTTTTGCTAATGTCAAACAGATCACCTTCTCTGAACACGATCGGGTCAACAGACATCTTTGTCACCTTTACCTTCTTCTTGGGACTTATTTTCTCAGGGATGTGTGGGTGCTTGAGTTTGGTTGATGTTGAATTGGGGTCCACGTGCTCTTCTATCCTATCCACTTCCCTTGTCTATTGTCCCTTGGACATCTCCTAGCCCTCCTCAGGCTCTTTTGTTGGTGCTGTTGTGGTTTCTGCCATCTGTGCCACTACTGGTACATTAGCCGTCTTCTCCTATGCGGCTGCTTCTTGTTCCTGGCACCACTTTTCAACCAGCTATGCGATGCGCAGATTGGTGTCCTTCTTTCTTTGTTGAGCTACAACCTTCTCGATTCCTACCAAGTCCATGGCACACCACTCTGAAGGCCTTGACTCCATTACTGTGATGATCACATCATCTGTTTCAATGAACAGAAGCTTCACCTATTTCTGCACTGGATCCTGGTGCACCCGGATATACAGGTTATGCATATCCGCCTTGAACTCTGCCAAGCTCTGCAAGCTATTATCAACTATGGGAGGCAGGCGCGGCCTTCAGTTGATCGACATTTGTATGCTCTCCTCCATGAACACCCAGAACACCTTTGTCTCATAAATTCTCTTCACATCTTTTGTAGCCCAGAGCTAGGTGTACCTCACAAGTTCGGGCAGATTATCCTCAATACTGGGAAATTGGCTGTGCTCTAGCAATTCCCCTGCAACCAACAAGATGTATAAGAGAAACCATGCATAGTGGAAGGTATTATGCTGCTCATAGGCCTCCTTGCAATTCGTCAAAAACTTCTCGCAGAGGAACTATGCCGAGTAGAACTGTACCCCCTCCACGCAGTGCTCTACCAGCACAATCATGGATGTTGGTACTTCATCGATGTGAAATTTCCTCATTAGCTTGTCGTCCAGGAGCTGGGTGGCTATGTGCACCCCTTTGTCCTTAACGCTTGCTATTGTGTACCCCCGCTTTTTCTTCTATAGTTTATACTTGGCCTTCATGGCTTCTGTGAGGGCCAAGTCACTAATTTTTCCCACTATGGCTGCAGGGCTGTGTGCTTTGAAGGGCAGTCAAGAAATTCTGTGAACTAGGTCGGCCATGATGGGAATAGGCTCCTCTAGCTAGAGCTACCCATCATGCACTAGGCACAACAGCTGCCTGATGATGAAAATGGTGATGGGCGCATGGTGGTAGTGGTGTATCCATTGCAAATGGAGTAACACAGCATTCTCCACACTGCACAACCATTTCTGTTTCATTAATCTCTCCGTGGCCAGGTGTGGGAACTTCTCGCTATCTGTGAGGTCCAAATCCTTGAACTTCATGGTAGGTATTTGTCCCAAAGGTGGACCTTCAAACCTTATCCCATCAGGGAGGAGCGGGGTCTGGAGCACACTCTTCGTGGTGTCCAGGTCTTTCGGTATCTTGGCTTTCCCTTTCCACAGGGGGATGTACGTAGGTAACTTTGTTGCGGAAGGAATTTGTGAGACATCCTCCACCACATCATCTTGCACCTCAATTTGAGTGATTACAGCTTGCAATTATTCCTCCTCTTCATCTAATTCAATGGTGACAACTTTTCCCTTTTCTGCCATTCACAATTTACCAAACCATGGGTTTCTTGGGGATACATGGATTGGGCCCATAGTCTTCTTATATTTCTTCAGTCGCAGTGTTCGTGGTGATTTTGGAACTTCTGGTGAAACTTCCACCCCTCCCAGCTCCTCCTGGGCCATGTGGGCTTTCGTGGTATCTTTAGTAACTCACACTCTTGTTCTAGCAGCAGTCATCATGTCTATAGTCAAAGGTGGTAAGAGTACGCGGTACTACTCTATAACTGCTCAATTCTCACACAACTATAGATGTATTTGGGCACATCAACTGCAAACTCATATGTCAATGATATTAGGGCTCATCAACCCCTAAAATGGTTGTCTTATACCCTAAAGAAGCTTAGTTATATGAATGCTTCATTCCACAAAAGTTCCATCTGAGAAAACATCGAGAAAAGTGCCAAAACTGAACCATATCAGAAAGCCCCGTGTTAGGGTGAGATGCATACTGACTACTGCACTAGCCAAGTGTGATGCATCGCACTTTGGCCCTTTATTAGGTGCGATGGGCGAGGTTAGACAAAGTTCCGGGACAGTTTGTTAGTTGGTTTCTCATGGAATATTCTAGAAAATTCTCCTATGCCACTTTCCTCTCTTAATTCGCCCAAGAATGACCAAGGGAGCTAGGAAACCATCTCCAATTTACCTCCCTTGTGGAACCAATTTCAACAAATGGAATCACTCATCAATTCCCATGGATGACTCACACCCTTGCAAACATCTATAAAATGATCTCCCATCCAAGAGATCAGGAGGCTGAATTGTTGTGAATTGTAAGGAAGTGTTGTTGCTTTCAGTATTGAGGAGAGAGTATTGTATGATTGTTGGTGTGTTCTTGCTAATTCATGAGGTGAAGAAGGATTGAAGCTGGGAGGATGGCACTGGATCAGACAACTGGGTTGTAACCTTCCTTGTTATTAATAAAGTTCTTTGAGATTTTTCCCAATTGATTGTGTCAATTGTAAATGCTTTCAATTGTTCATTGTATTTTTTATTCTATAATGTTTATGTTGTAATAGATCATGATGTTTTGATAGGTCTTTGTCTCTGTAAATTTGTAGGTACTCTCCAAGTGTGCTAAGTATAGGGAGGAGTTACAGGATCAGCGAAAGGATAAGGAGATCAACTGAGGGATCAATGTTATTTGGAAATCTAGTGTCTATGCAGAGCTGCGACTCCCACTAAGGCTGGTAGCTATCTTAGAAACAAACAAACTAAAACTACTTTCGTTTTCCTTTATGAGAAGTAGATAAGAGGGGAACAAAGGAGACCAACCTCTGTCTTGCGCTTGGTTCCTTGCTCGATTCCTCTCCCTTCTGATAGATCTTTGCCACTCGCTTCCTCGTCTTCCCAGCTTCAAAGAGCACCCATGGAATCAAAGCAGCATAACACTATCCAAGAACAGAGATCTACTATCACAAACAATATAGGACCAGATATATATTGACCACACAAATGCATATATCATCAATCATACAAGAATGTGGAGGAAAACTTGAATAGCTTTATTAATATCAAGAATAGCAAAGAGGATTACAACCAATTGTTCTGACCCAGCGTCATCCTCTCAGCAAGAAAGCCCTTCTTCACCTCATGAAAAGCTTAGATCACCCAACACTATGATGTTACACCAAGAAACCAACAACACTTCCTTGCGAGATACAAAATTCCAGCCTCTAGTTCTCTGGGATGAGGGATCCATATATAGATGATTGCAGGGAGGTGATTCAGCTTCTGAGATTTGATTAGCATCCCCTCTCTGATAGTTTTTGATTCCACTTGGAGATTGATGATCTCTTACTCATCCCTAGGCGAATTCAGAGAGGCAAGTGTCACAGGAGAAGTTTCTGGAAGATTCCATGATCATCCACCTCGCAAATTGACTCTGTCATTTGTCCACTCTCGCCCATAGCACCCCATAGAAGGGCTTTTCAGTATGAATCGCACCTCCCGTGTGCATTTAGGTGGGATGCATCACACTTTGACCATGGAGCAGGTGAGATGGTCCAGCTTTGACCAGTTCTGAGTAGTTTTTCATGGAGAACTTCTGGGAGATGATGTAATCAGCTGACCTTGTTCTTTTAGGGGATGGAACAACACTTTTAGGCACTTAGGAGTCCTTAGTTTATGGACATGTTTGATTGGGGTTGCGATGCCCAAAAATTTCTATAACAGTTGCCCCCTAAAGCATGAGGTCGTTAATCTTTTGATGTTGGGTGAAATGCTTTATCATGAGGATCCGAAGTTTTTTCGAGCTGGAAGGCAACCTATAATAAGATACAATACAATAAATTATCTTCATAATATTTTAATGATTTAGCTGAGGCGGGCATTCCCATGCTCAACTTTATAAATTCATTTTCATGTACATAATACAAACAATTGTCTATGTGCAGACTGATGATTCTGGTAGAGCCACCATCCCTTAGATTGGATGATTATCTATGCAACAATGATGTACATTTGATGTCTTTATCTTCCTGAATATATACCGCAACCCGGATGGATGAAACTAGATCCGGGGTCTTCAATCTTGTTCAATCTTCACTCAAAGTACAAGTCGATCCATGTGAGAGATGTTCTGGAGTCGAACATGGAAAGACATCGCCTAATTACCAGCCAGTGATGTAAGCTGTTAACAGGCGCGAGAAGAATCACCGATAATGATGACCCTCAAGGTACGACAGTACAATTCACGTGGTGTGAAAAAGGGGCTTGGTGTCGAACACCATGCAAAATCTTTCGGTCGAAGGCCATTGATGTAAACCTGTCGCCGGAAGTGAGAAACTTTCCATTGAGCCATGCAAGCTTCAAAGTACTGAAAGGGTTGTTCCTAGATCGACTTCCTGGATAATGAGCTGATGTCGAAAAGAAGCAATCCATCTTAGGAGGGCCTTAATGAATCCCACATCTACGACATGGAATAGAGCAAATGATTTTAATGGAGGTGAAAATGATCTGATGGTGTAAGGTTCAGGGTGGCGGTCATGAAAGAATGGAGCGTAAATGTATTGCAGTGGATGAGACACAGGTGAATTCTCTGAGCGACTTCTCTTGAACATATCGGCGACACTGACATGATGGATTGGTAGCATTAACCCCCAATGTGGATGGTGTGATGGACCAATGGTGATATGACCAGTGAACGGAATAATCCAACCCCACTCAGATGAGGAGTGAAAGTGTCATGTTCAAGAGCGACTTGCTACCAATAAAGTTTCTTCAAGTTTTCTTCCCAATTTTTCCCCAGTCATTGCTGACCAATACCTCTTTATTTTTGTCAATCTTGAGGAGGATAACATATGCTTGTTCTATAATTTTCCCTTCGGGCAATCCCATCGCTATGTTTTAATGAGCCTAGCGATAGTGAAACTCGTTCTTGTCTGTATGGACAAGTTTGTCGCTATTCGATTTTAACGAGTTTAACGACAAAGATAACTCAGTCCTTTTCAATTTTAGAGAGTCTGAAAGGGACGTAAAGAAAACTCCAACAATCCTTTTTCGTCATATAATCCCTTATGTCCGAAAAAGTATAAAATAATACAAAATGGATGAATTTTCGATAATTTTAATGAGCCGAACAAAACAAGCGCTCGATCTTTTTGTGTAATAATCCCTCAGGTCCAAAAATATTAAAAACTAAAGGAGGGATAGCACTTCCGGTCACTTTAACGAGATGGAGAGGTCAATTACTCGGTAATATTTTCATATTTTATGAGTCAGATTAAAAGAGCTCGAAGGAGACTCTTTTTTCGAGGAATGCGTGATGAATTCGGGTAGCATCTAATTCCAGGTAAGGTTTGAAATTTTCCAATCATGGCAGTTGTTAGAGTCGGTCTGGTCAGTCCCCCGTCAGAGATTAAAACTCTTTATGCATTTCATTTTTAGGTGTCCCACTCCATTCACTCAGCTGCATTCCACTAGGGGCATGCCATAATCTGACAGAGAAGGTCATGCTAGTCATTTCCTCTCATGTCTGGATTCTGTTGGCTTATGTCTTTGCATCAAAAAATCAAAAAGTCCACAACAATCAAGGTCCGGTCCTTCAACAAACAAAGGTAATTTTTGGTCATTAGGTCTAAGGATTGATCAATTTGGTTTTTAATATGTCCAGTAAAGCCATGCAGGCCAAAGTGATGTTCTTGCAATGTAATGATCCGTAGAGTTTCACCATCATATTGATAGACTTCGACTATTCTTCAAAACTCTGTTTTGAAGAAAAGTCAAACAGTGTCATTTGTGAGAAAATGTTCAAAAAGAGTCGATAGTTGATTCCTTCAGGTGCAGTCATGATTCCAGTGACCAGATGCTCTATCATGCAATCCCTGCAAAAAGTGTCGAAAATTTCATCGTTTGAGCCAAAATTTCAGAGGAAAAGTGAAAATCAGGGTTATATTAAAATCAGTGAAAAAGTGTTGAACAGGACATTCGAAAAGTGGATTTTTAAAAAAGTAAATTTAAAACATCACTACCAAGGCTATATGTACAAGTGTTCATCAAAATCAAAAGGTCATTGTGCTAATCCAAGCCTTGGAGAAACGTTGCAAAGGGTGTGAGTGTGCATCGTGAGCATTTGAGGGAGTTGGAGGCAGTTTCAAAGAGCGCGGCACATATACTCAGGGGCGCGGAGCACACAGCCTATCCACAGTTCAAAACTACCACTGGCGCGGCGCACTCAGAGCGAGTGGCGCACTGGGCTTTGTGCACAGCGCACAGGGCAAAACACCCAGAACTTTGCCAAATTGCCTCAAATTTTTGTGGAGCTCTTCTATTTGCAAGGTAGGCTACCTAAATTCAATTGTGCACCAATTTTTATGGGTAATATGATGATTTTATGCCTGTAATAAAATGCAAAATTTTTCATAAAGAAAACACAAAGAAGACACCAAAGAAAACCATTATGCTAGGGTTTGTGCTATAGTGATATTGCTACCAAGGTTATTCTTCCTACCCTACCCCTGTTCCTTATTCCCCTATGACATTGTCCCCATAATCACTACCCTAACACTACCAAAATCATACTCCCTTTCCCCTCTTCCTATTGCTAAATAAATCCCAAACCCTACCTTAGAAACCCTAAAACCTTACCTTGCCAAAAACACAAAACCTACCCTATCAAAATACCCCAAAGGCCCCTGTATATCCCAAAATAAAGTTCTCCTATAAACTCTTATTCCCATTATATTATCCCCCTCCTAATACTCCCTTTTTAATTGTCCCCTTGGTGGCAGATTTTCAAAGCAACCTCCAGCTTCACTATAATCAAACGGCAGCCTAAATTCAGTTTACAAAACAGCAGTCATGGCATCCGAGGTTTCATCAGAATATGAAGAGGAGACCCACAGTGATACAGCTTTAGGAGAACAGGCCCCTAGGAGACATCATCGGAGTGGCAAACATGTTAGAGATGAGCCAAACACCCTCACCGAGTTGCAATCATGCTCTCTTGCTATGTCATGTTTCCAGCACTTAGCATGTTTTGAATTTTGTCAGAGGGTGGCAAATGTCAGAGTTCATCATGAGTTGGCCCGTATTTTTGCACTTCACCTACATGGAGGTCAGTCTATCTTGGCTGGGGTCACTTTCACATTGACACCCCAAGCCATATCAGTGGCAACAGGCATACCAAATGTAGGAGAACAGTGGCATAAGAAGAAGAAGGTGGAGAGGCATCATTATGAGCCTTACATTAAGGCAAGTTGTTTGAGTTAGCTTACAAGAGTCTTCCTATTCAAATTTTTGAGAGATGAGTATGCTCCGTTCAGGAAACTAATCATGAAATACTTCAGTTGTGAGGGGAGGTTTTCTCGCCTTTATGCCTATCACATCAAGTTGCTCATGCACTTTAGAAGGGTGCAAATGATGAACCTCCCATTTTTCATCTGCGGGAACATAGAGAGGATCAAAAATCTCATGCAGCATAAGACCCCTCGACAGCAGCTCAACAGTGTTTATCACTTTTCCCTTATCCAGATTTTGGTGGACCATCAGTTGGGATTGCAGGGTATTGCTTGGGAGGACTTCATCTCCCGTGACTTCTTCAGTGCTCCACAGGTAGTATCAGAGGCAGAGCATGAGATAGGTGGCCCATCTCATCAGTATGAGTGACATGAGACTGCTACTATCCCAGTATACATCACCTATCAGAGATGCAGTAGACCCTTATTTGCAGTAGCAAAGCGAGTGTTATCTCCACCCGGGGTGGAAGGGGCCTCGCTTCCAACATCGGCATCACATGAGCAGGGTAGAGGTAAGGAGCCAGTGCAGGAGGAAGGGCCATTAGGTGAATGAGAGACCGAATTTGTTCTCCTCCATGATGATGAGACAGATGCAGAACCAACAAATGTAGAGCTTACAGAGATCATCCAGTTGCAGCAATCAGTGATTGAGTCCTTATCCCTTGACTTGGAGAGGGCCAAGTGGAACATGAAGTACCTGGAGTAGAGAAACAGTAGCTTGAGGATCAGTAGGTGATTATGGAGCTACAAAACATTCGTGAGCATCGCCAAGCTGCTCAAAGGAGAAGAGTTGAGCTCATATCATTGGAGCAAGAGATCAATGAGGATCGGGAGGCCCATCTCGAGAGCGTGAACATGCACTCAAAGATGCTGTTGGACAAGGCTGATTAGGACCTTGCCTTACTGAGACACATGGCTTATCATTACAGGACACGAAACATGAGTGCAAGGGCCCGGATAAGGAGCTTGAAGGCGAAATTGAGGAAAGCAACAAGAAAGGAAAAAGAGGAAAAAGAGCAAGATCGGCTTCGAATCTTGGCTGAGGATTCCATGGCCCATCATAACACCCCATAGGGAACCTCCAGCCCAAATTTCAAGAAATTTGGGGAATTTTTGGTCACATGAAAAAATTTTGGGCAAAAAACAGGGTTTTTCTCCCTGTGACGTGGCGATAAAATTCTAGAGCTCCAAATGAGGAATGGTTTGCATTTTTGGATTCAGCATGGAAAATCACGACTATTGGTGCCCGGACAAGAAATTTTGGCAAGAGATGAGTCTCCAAAATGTCAAAAAACACCCAAAAATGGCCTCTCTGCTACTTTTTTGACACACAGGAAGTAGTCTTGGGAGAATGAAGATTTGGAGGGGAAAATGAGCACCAAATTCAAAAATTCCAGTGGGGTTAGAAGGTAGACAGGACAGGATTTCTAAAAATACCACTTGGGCACATTTTGGACACCTGCAAGTGCCCCAAAATAGGCCCCAAAGTAGCATGGCGCATAGAGAAAATGGCGCGACACACAGAGGAAAAATTGCCCAACTTGCTTCCGTTTGGCGAAATTTTGGTTCGAGACTTCTCCAAGTGGGCCCCTCATCTACACTTAAG
This sequence comes from Pinus tabuliformis, assembly GCA_031772625.1. Classification (NCBI taxonomy): domain Eukaryota; kingdom Viridiplantae; phylum Streptophyta; class Pinopsida; order Pinales; family Pinaceae; genus Pinus; species Pinus tabuliformis. The sequence continues at coordinate 1,539,198,356 of CM062804.1, read as the reverse complement.
TTTTTTGGCACCAAAGGCGGCATTTAAAGTATTTTTTCTCCAGGTTGGCTTCTATCCAAGTGGCGAAGGAAGGCAAACGGTCACCCAAGCCAAATGTCATGTTTGTAGTGCTGGACCTGTAGCTGATGGTTGGCTCTCCATCTCCATTTTGCAATGATTCGAGTAACTCCCCCACCCTTGGGTGTTATATCTCTTCCTTACACATTCTATATATTGTATGCAAACTATTTGCAAAGGGTTGGTTGGCTTGTAACTTTTGGGAGACTTGTGGGAAATAAACTCTGTTTCTTCACTTTGTATTTTTGACAGAGAATTAATGAAAGGCAGTGGCTCTGTTTCATGAGATTCTTGTGGTTGTGAGTGTAGCAAATGTGTCTCTTATTTTTTCATATGTATTTCGTTATGTTTCATAATTCAATTCATGTTCATTTCCAGTGAGATTTTCTGAGTGAGATTAGGTAGAATTCAATTTTATTGCTCTGCCTGTGGGAAAATTTCATTTTCAGCGTTTTTATTCTGTTGAAAAGGATTCATGTAACTATGCCCTTTTCACTTTCTTCAACAATCTATTCATTCCGCGTTACCTAAAACTAAATTGCTACATTTTCCACCTGCCTTGCCTCACGGAATAATCTGTGCCTTTGTATTAAATTCTTTGTTCCTTGCTGACCGTTGTTCCCATACCATCCCAGAAGCTCTGTCATTCATGAAAATGGTTTCTTGTATCCCTATTCACTTACTAGCCTAAGATCAATATTTCACTGTAAGTCATCTCAGACCGTTTTTGCTTATATATTCACTGAGCGTGACTCGAAGAGAGCCCTCTCCTGTTTTGGTAGGGCTAGCTACTAGACTGAGTGTGGTTTGTGGTTACCCTAATTTTTTCCTTCCTTCAGCCTAAGGCAGATTCAGGTGCTAACAACAGTGTCATAAGGATGGCTAACATGATCACTCTTCGCAGTTGTTCCTCAAAAAGGGTAAACAATCAAATGGAGGTGAATGATCAGCCAAAACAGAGTGGAGGTGATGATGAGAACACAACCAAGGCTCAAAGTTTGATGATAATGCATTCACAATGGTTATTTACCAGAAATTGGTTCATTTTTTAATGAATGAGCTTAAACTCTGGGGGAAACATTTGCTCATTGCTTATGTTTAATTTTTAACGAGCTTGAATTCCACATAAAGACTACTCGATCTAGTCGTATAATAAGGATGTCTCATCTAAGATGCCATTTTTTATGGAGCTTGCACCTTACAAAACTTTGCCCCACATCCTTTCTTTATGCAAGTTAGGAAATGACCAATCCTACGAGTTTAAAGGGTTAGAAGACCTACAAATTTAAAAAATAAATGGTCGCTCTTCGCTTGCATTCCAAAAGGTTTGCATGCCCCCACGTATAGTGAAGTAGAGTTTCCAGGTTACCCCTCAATTTGCAGACAAAACATCTATTTTATCGGGAATGGCCTACCTTTTCCAGGTTACCCCTCAATTTGCAGACAAAACATTTGTTCTATCAGGAAAGGCCTACCTTCTAACAGAGGTATCTTATTCTGGTCTAACCCCATTTTCCTAAATGGACGGGTGTGTCAACCAGTCATATACCCTTTGTGGAAACCTACTCTATGCCCAAGGTTTTTCTGCCAAAACAGAGCAGGGTGCATGCCCCCAGGTTTCAGCCATGTCCTCCCGAATCACTCGCGCTCATCAGGTGGATAGACTAGGGATTGATGAGACATTCCTTGCGTGAAACGACCATTGAGGGATGGTATTTGACTATTTGCTATGTGCGAGCCGGGGAATGAAAGCTGGTCTACGAGCTTGACCACTCTTCCTTCATGCGGAAAACACATTACTCTAAAGAGCGAGGAGACAATGGCTCCCATGCAATAAATATAGTCACGTCCAAGGAGTAGATAATAATCTAGGGGTCCTTGGACTACCATTACATTCATGTGAACAGTTTTCCTTCTCAATGTTATCGGCACATTGGGAAGGATCCCTAACGGTCGACTGGTTCCTTTATCAAAGCCTGTTAGATTTCTCATCTCAGGCAAAAGCGATGGCGAACCAAACGCTTTCCAAGCAGTTGAGGAAAGGATACTCACAGAAGCCCCTTCATCTATGATGGTACCGACCATGACCATTCTATAAATTTGTGCAATCATTCGAAATGGTACACTAGTCGGTAAACGGGGTCTGCCTAGTAGATTCCAATCAAAGGAAACAACTAGGTTGCTTGGAGGTGGGACCGAATAGACGGTCGGATATGACTCCGTTGAACTTCCTTCCTGCAGTAAAGGAACGGGTAGACTACCCCCATGTTCATCAGAGTCTGTGTTTACGAAGAGAATTTGAATGGTGTCACTCTTGTTCTCTCTGGTGACTGTATCATCTGAAGATGGACCTTCTGATAGCAAGACCGGGTTAACTACCGCCTCGACCTTTTTACCTTTGTCTGGTGTGAATTCAGATGGTTTATCTTCAATGGTAGATGCTTCGACCGACCACAATGGCATGTCAGTCAGATTTTCAACTAGTGATGGACTCGGCAAGAGTTTCTTATATCCAGGAGGAAGCCGTAACGGTGAAACCGGACAGTCATCCAAAACTCTTTTAGCTTCGTCAAGGAAGGGCCAATGGTGGACGGCGTGATCACCTTCACACAGTTTACAAGGGAATTTACTTTTCCTTTTCTATCCCGACGCTTCGCTTTCACTAGTTGACGGTGTACTTTCAACATGATCATCAGAGGTTGTTGACACTAGATTGTGCAAACGAGGAGACCAGTCCCTTAAGATCTGAGGGATGCAAGGACAATCTTGATGATAGTGATCTCCTTTGCAAATGACACATGGAGATTTAGGCTTTGACAGTGCAGTGTGTGGATTTTCACTAGATGATGCCTGGTTGCCCCTTTTTGCCTTTGGCTCCTTCTTCTTCTTCTCTTTCTTCTCCTTCCCCTTCTTCTCCTTCTTAGTTACTTGATTTTTGGCTTTACCAGCTCCATCAAGCGAAGAGGAAGGAAGAGAGGGAGAATTGGACGAAGTAGAAGGTTGGGGGGTAACTCTGGTATCATCTAGTTGCTGACTTGATTTTTCAGGAATCACGGTGTTTTGAATGACAAAGGTCGAGAAGAGCCATACGGGCAAGCCGATTGTCAATCCTAGAAGCGATAATGTGGCCATATGGGGCGCACCAACATCTCCCCAAGAGGAGAAAGGACTAGGATTTCCTCCAAGGGGAAATCCTTAGTTGGTGGACTCCATTTTTCTCAACCTAAGACCAACGTAGGAAAGGTGATGTTTATTCCGATTAGAATAAATTTTAGACGCTTTGACACAACTTGTTTTTTCAATTTTTAAGAGTCGAGAAAAAAAAAAGATGACTCTAGTCACCTTTGATTTTTAATGAGGTTGAAGTGACAAGTGCTCAGATGGACCTTTTCCTTTAAGGAGTCTGAAAAGGAACAAAAGAGACTACTCTGGAAGTCTAGACAGAGGGATTACGAAACCAATCGCAAAACTGCAGAATACTTTTTACAGTACGACAGTCAATATTCCCAAATGCTGTGTTCAGTGCATTGCGATCGATAGGGCGGCAGACACGACTTGCTATGGAGAAAGGATATAGCCTATTCTGATCTCCCAATATATACTCGATGGTACATGGGAGCATAAGTCCATACTGGCACTTGTCATCTCAAAGTGGAGGAATCACCCAACTAGCAATGAAAACAATAGTTACCAGGCTTTACGACTCCAGAATATGTCTATAGCCTAGACTTATAAATGTTGTGCGTTAGGTTCCAAAGCATTTTTAGATTCATTAAATTGATTTTACAGTTGATCTTGTTTAAGAAATTTTCCTTTCAAGTTCACCGCGTGATGTAGATATACAATTCCTAAAATGCAATCTAAGATGATAAACAATCATTTAATCTTCTTTTTGCAATGAAAATCCTAGCTACTAAAGAAAGAGAGATGATATTCTTTCAACATAGAGCAGAGAGCACACACTATATGCACTGTCCTAAATCAAACCAACAAACAGTCTAAATGCAAATGCACATGCATGTATTTTTTTTCAGCCTTCTTAATGTGTGAATGATAAAAAGAAAACTAAGTGCAAATCTGAATTATTTTTTCAAAGCGACATTACTAACAAGCTTCTTTTCAAGACAAAATGAAGACAATGACGACACTTTGCGATTTGGAATTGAAAACTTGCTTTCGACACTTGAAAAACTAATAATTCAAATCAAATACAAGAGTAACAGTGTAATCGACTATCAAGAACAATCGGATTCTCTTCTATGACTGAAAACGACACTTGCGACACTTCCAAATCAAGAAACAACAGTTCAATTACGCTACTTCTTTGTAAAAGAGAACTGAAAATGGCTCACAATAAATAAAAACATTTACAATTCTTTGCACAATGGAGGTGAAATAATGGCAAGGAAGGGGGTTTCCACAAAGATATACTGACTACAGACAGCAAAACTCCTGAATAGAGCTGAAAAGAGTGAAGAAAAACCAAAGTCTGGAGGCAAAATTAGCCTTCTCTGACCATCCCACCTGTTACACAGGGATTCCAGTATGCATCCCACCTACAGCACTCAGGAAGTGTGATGCATACTGATATCCTTGAAGAGAGGGTGCGATGCTACAACGCAAGACTTTTGATCCAGTTCTTGATCATAGTTTGCAGCACAGTTCAGGGATTTAGGCCGAGCAAGTGATAATCAGTAAATAAATCATAGGGGTAGATATAAGGAGGTTACTAGAGCCACCACAAGGGCAATTAGGATGTTTACAAATCAATTGTTCATTTTATAAACAAAACTCGGAGATAGACTGAAGCAACATTGATCTACTTTGCACTTACATAGCAAATGCAATTCGAAGGCTAGCTGGCTTGACTTCACGCTCCCTCTATAAGTTTATAAAACAAATAAGTATAGAAAAGCAAACAAGCTATTCACTCCCCAGCAGAGTCGCCATTTTTTTATTGGGAAATCTAGTGTCTATGCAGAGCTACTAGTCCCACTAAGACTGGTAGCTATCTTAGAAACAAACAAACTAAAACTACTTTTGTTTTCCTTTATGAGAAGTAGATAAGAGGGGAACAAAGGAGACCAACCTCTGTCTTGCGCTTGGTTCCTTGCTTGATTCCTCTCCCTTCTGATAGATCTTTGCCACTCGCTTCCTTGTCTTCCCAGCTTCAAAGAGCACCTATGGAATCAAAGCAACATAACACTATCCAAGAATAGAGATCTACTATCACAAACAATATAGGACCAGATATATATTGACCACACAAATGCATATATCATCAATCATACAAGAATGTGGAGGAAAACTTGAATAGCTTTATTAATATCAAGAATAGCAAAGAGGATTACAACCAATTATTCTAACGCAGCGTCATCCTCTCAGCAAGAAAGCCCTTCTTCACCTCATGAAAGGCTTAGATCACCCAACACTATGATGTTACACCAAGAAACCAGCAACACTTCCTTGCGAGATACAAAATTCTAGCCTCTGGATCTTTGGGATGAGGGATCCATATATAGATGATTGCAGGGAGGTGAGTCAGCTTGTGAGATTTGATTAGTGACCTCTCTCTGATAGTTCTTGATTCCACTTGGAGATTAATGATCTCTTACTCATCCCTGGGCGAATTCAAAGAGGCAAGTGTCACAGGAGAAGTTTCTGGAAGATTCCATAATCATCCACATCACAAATTGACTCTGCCATTTGTCCACTCTCACCCATCGCACCCCATAGAAGGTATTTTCAGTATGCATCGCACCTCCCATGTGCATTTAGGTGGGATGCATCGCACTTTGACCATGGAGCAAGTGAGATGGTCCAGCTTTGACCAGTTTTGAGTAGTTTTTCATGGAGAACTTCTGGGAGATGATGTAATCAGCTGACCTTGTTCTTTTAGGGGATGGAACAACACTTTTAGGGACTTAGGAGTCCTTGGTTTATGGACATGTTTGATTGGGGTTGTAGTGCCCAAAAATGTCTATAACAATCAAGTGAAAGACAGAGGTTGGTCCTCTATAATGTCATTCTTATCTATTACCTATAGGAAATCTTTTGAATTGCTTTAACTATTGTTTCTAGGGTAGCTGCCAAAGCTAGAGGGCTAGCATTCTTTAGAAATACTAGTTTTCCAAAAAACAAATTGGTGACTTTGTTGGGGAAACCGGAAGTTTATTTGATGTTTGTTGTTCTATTATATAAATTGTACACATAGCTTGAAGCTAGCCAGGAAGCCTTCAAACTGCTCTTCTTATGCAATTGCGTAGTAGAGGAATGCTACTTCAATCAATCTCTAGTTTAGTTTATGAATTTAAAATATGATTTGCAAACACATCTAGAACCCCTTTTGGTAGCTCAATAACCTCTCAAGACATTCCATCATACTTTGCTTACCATTACTCTTCAAAACCAACCTTAATCCATTGAAAACTGTTGTGAATTTGAGCCAAAACCCTCTTCGAAAGTGCTCCCTAACCATCGCACTATCTTCCACTGTGACTCAGTATGCATCTCACCTCCTGAATGAGGAAAGTATGATGCATCTAATTTTCTATGAAGCCCGGGTGCGATGATTGACTGAACTCAATTTTCCCATCTAGGAGTTGAGGGTTTGTGACTAGTTTTCAGTCTTGTTCGGTTATTCGCTAAATATGAACAACGTCTCATCACTGAAGCCTACTTACAACACTCAGATCAGCCTCAATTTAGATTAGGATTAGTGAATTTTTTGTGTATTTGTTTCTCATTTACAATCCTTTGTCAAAAAGTGGCTTTAGTTGATTTGTCGTTTCGATAAAGAAAGTGTCGTAAAATTGTCATTTTTGTTGGGAAGTGAAGTGTTGTAAATTCTTCCTTCCTTTGATAATCGATTAAACTATTTTTGATGAATTTGATTTGATTTGTTTACATTCAAAGTGTCAAAAGCATATTTCTTCAATCTTGGAAGTGTCGTTTTGAGTCTTCCTTTCTCTTGTTGAGGAAAAATTGTTGAAAATTGTCATTTTGTGTGAAATAGTTTGAGTCATTGCTGCATTTAGTTTTCCTTCTTGGATCATTCACATTAAGGAGAGTTGAAAACAAATACATTTTCATTTTAGTATTTTGTTTTGTGAATTCTTGATAGGAATAGCTAGGGAAATTGCATTAGATGTGCTCTTTGCTCTTTGTCAAAGATCTGATTGCTCTATCCTTTACTAGATAAGGTTTTCATCATTCAAACTAAATCAAAAGTTTGTTTATCATGATAGTTGCATTCTAGGAATTGCGAACATACATCATGCGGTGAACCCTCAAAGGCAAACCTTTAAGAAATATCAAATTAAAATGAACCCCAATTAACTTAACAACGCTTTGGAATTTAATGCAACACATTTAGAGGTCTAGGCTAGAGACATGTTCTGGTGTCGTTAAACCTAGTGGCTATCATTTTCATTGAAGGTTGGGTGATTCCTCCTCTTTGATACAACAAGTGCTAGCATGGACTTGTGCTCCCCATACAGTCGCATATATATTGGGAGACCACAATAGGCTTAAATCCTTTATCCATAGAAAACTGATTTTGTCGCCTTATTGATCATAATGCACTGAACACAACATTAGGGAAGATTGACTGTTGTACATAAGTCCTTGGTAATTTCTCTTTAATTTATCACCAAGGTGTATATTGTAGTTTTGTGATTGGTCAGGTAAACATTTTTTGTTTAGATTCTCCAGAGTAGTCACTTTCATTCCTTTTCGACTCTCTAAAAGAAAAAGCCCATCTGAGCACTTGTCCTTTCAAGCTCATTAAAAATTTATGGCGTATAGAGTCATCTTTATCTTTTTCTCGACTCTTTAAAATTGAAAAATCAAAGTTGTGTCGAAAGTGTCATTAAAATTAACTAACCGGTAAAAACATCCCTATTCCTTAGCTGATCTTAGGTTGAAGAATATGGCGACAAATCTGGAGTCCACCAATCAAGGAATCCCTTGTGATGGGAATATTGGTGCTCCTGATATGGATACATTGTCCCTTCCAAGATTTACCATTGGCTTGCCAGTATGGTTGTTTTCAACCTCCTTAGTTCAAAATGTCAAGATTTATCTACAATCGAGTACACCTCCAACTGGACAAAATCAACCTCTAGTTGATCCTGAAGTTGACCCTTTTCCTTCTTCCTTGTTTGTTTCTTCCTCCCCTTCTTCCTCTTCGCCCGGTGAAAGTGTTGGTACTAGTAAAAAGGTGGCTAAGAAGAAGAAGAAAGGGAAGAAGAAGAAGAAGAAGAAGCAAATTAAGAAAAAGGACAACCAAACAACCATTTCCCTGAATGCAACTACTGATGAGAAACCATCCGTCAAACCTCTCAAAGTTTGATATCCATGCAAACTTTGTGCAAGAAACCATCTTCTTCGATGTTGTCCTAATATTCCTCAGATCTTAGAAGAATGGTCTTCCTATTCACATCATCTTGTATCATCAACTTCTGGAAATCATGTTGGTGACACACCATCAACTAGTGATAGTAGAGTTCAAGGAAAGAAGGGAAAAGTCAAGTTTCCATGTAGGTTATGTGAATGGAATCACCCCATTCACCTTTGTCCCTATCTCGATGAAGCAAGAAAATATTGGATAACCGTCCTACTTCACCGCAACGACTTCCATTTGGTTACAGGAAGATCTCCCTAAATCCTTCACTAGTTGATGAACCGACTAACCAAAATCAACCATCATTTGAAACCACTCTCTCTGAAAGTGAATCCTATGAGTCTATACCCGATCCAAATCAACAGGTCGAGGTAACAGTTGACCCAATTTCACCTTCAGTAAATCGTACCTTTCCCGAAGAGAGTGAATATGATTCCATTCCAGTTCTTTTTGTTTCTTCAGATTCAAATGGGCTTGGGGGTGATCCACTTGTTCCATCAAGATAGGAGGAAAATCCTCTAGTTCTCATAATTGAAGGGGATAATTCTCCCATTTCTATGGTATCCCCTCCAAGTAATCTAGTCACTTCCTTTGATTGGAATCGACTGGCAGGATTCCGCCTTCCTTCTTATGCGTCTTTCCAGATCATAGTACAAGTTTGTAAAATGATTGTATCTAGCACTATTATAGATGAAGGTGCATCAGTTAGTATCCTTTCCTCAATTGGTTGGAAACCGCTTGGTTCACCACTGCTTGTACCTGTTACACAGAATTTGTTGGGCTTTAACAAAGGAACCATTCGACCATTAGGGATCCTTCCTCACTTACCTATTACTTTGGGAGGGAAAACCATTTATCTAAACATGATGGTAGTCCTAGGCCCTTTATATTATGATTTACTTCTAGGGCGCGACTATGTTTATGGCATGGGAGCTATTGTTTCAACACTCTCTCAAGTGATTTGTTTCCTGCATGAAGGCAAAATTTTCACCGTTGACCAGCTTTCATTTCCCAGTCCAAATATAGCACCTAGTCAACCGTCGTCCCTAAATGGTCCATTTATACCAATGGTAACATCCCCGCCACGGGTTAATTATGTGGCAACTTATTCCATACCTACATCAACTGATGATCAATTTAGTGATGTTGTTCATCATGTACTGGGGGCATTGGAATCAGGTCTCTCATTCATGACTTCTTATGAGTTGTGATAGGTTCTATGAGGAGAGTTCCTTGTCCTGTGTCAACCTTGTTAAAAAATGAAACAGCTCCCACGAGGATGGTTCATCGTCTTGTGTCAACCTCGTTAAAAAATGAAACAAGGGTATTCGAGGATGGTTCTTTGTCTTGTGTCAACCTCGTTTAAAAATGAAACAAGAGGTACGAGGATGGTTCTTTGTCTTGTGTCAACCTTGTTAAAAAATGAAACAAGGGTACGAGGATAATTCCTGGTCTTGTGTCAACCTTGTTAAAAAGTGATACAGGTCTATGAGGATAGTTCCTTGTCTTATGTCAACCTCATTAAAAAATGAAACAAGGAATATGAGGATAGTTCTTTTACTGTGTCAACCTCATTAAAAAATGAAACAGGTCCATGAGGATAGTTATTTTACTGTGTCAACCTTGTTAAAAAATGAAACAGGTATACGAGGATAATTCCTGGTCTTGTGTCAACCTCATTAAAAAATGAAACAAGGGGTACGAGGATAATTCCTGGTCTTATGTCAACCTCGTTAAAAAATAAAACAGGTCTACGAGGATAGTTCCTTGTCTTGTGTCAACCTCATTAAAAAATGAAACAAGGAATATGAGGATAGTTCTTTTACTGTGTCAACCTCGTTAAAAAATGAAACAGGTCGATGGGGATAGTGTTTTGCCTTGTGTCAACCTCGTTAAAAAATGAAACAAGGGTCCAAGGATAGTTCTTTGTCTCGTGTCAACCTCGTTAAAAATGAAATAGGAGTTCGAGGAGATTTCCTGGTCTTGTGTCAACCTCGTTAAAAAATGAAACCAAGGAATCCAAGGATGGTTTGCTGTCTTATGTCAACCTCATTAAAAAATGAAACAAGGAATCTGAGCAGAGTTCCTTGTCTTGGGTTGAGCTCATTTAAAAATGAAACAGGGTCCTAAGTTCCAAGTTGAGTCTTGGATTAGATCTCGTAAAATCCCAGTCAAGTCTTTCACTTGATCTCGTAAAAGAACCTTCATTCCATCCACTCGATAGCCATGACTAGTCTACTTAGGTGAATGTAATGAAGCTTCAGGGGCATGCATCTAATGGTAAAAGTTAAGTTTCCCTGTAGGTTATGTGAAGGGAATCACCCCATTCACCTTTTTCTATCTAGATGAGGCCAAAAAGGTGTTGGATAACTATCCTACTTCACCCCATCGACTTCCATCTGGTTACAGGAGACTCAGACTCCCTTTCATCATGATGGGGCCATGCAAACCATTTTCAAGCATAGATTTTCGTTTCAAGCTTGTGTTAAAATGAAACTGAATCCAAGCATAGTTTTTCATTTCAAGCCTGTATAAACATGAAACTGAATCCAAACACAGTTCCCTATGGTTCAAGCTTGTGTAAAAATGAACCCATTTCCATTCAAGCATATTTCCTTATGGTTCAATCTTGTGTAAAAATGAACCCATTTCCATTTTTCACCCTTGTGATTGCCATTCTATCAGCCTCTTTCATCAGATGAGCCTTTGTTGTTTTCATCCCATCACCACCATCCCTTTGGCTGATCATACGCTTTCACTTGGTTGTTTTACCTTTTTTGAGGAACAATTGCAATGAGTGGTCTTATTAGCCAACCTCTTGACATAAATCAACACGTTTTGAGAAGTTCCAACATCATAAAAATCAGTTGCTATCCTAGAAACCACTCGTTCCTCAAAGTAGAGTCCTCTTTAAACTCTTTTCAGACTCTCTAAACATGAAAAGATAGTCGAGCACTTGTCTCTTCCAGCTTGTTAAAGTATTGGAAACGACATCCCTCTTGTATTATTTTATCCTTTTTCAGACTTGAGGGATTACTTTACGAAAAAGAGCTTATAGAGTTTTCTTTTCGTCTCTTTTCAAACTCTCTCAACATGAAAAGGACCGAGTTATCCTTGTCGTTAAACTCATTAAAATAATATCAACAAACTTGTCCATCTAGACGAGACCAAGTTTCACTGTTGCTAGACTCGTTAAAAGATCAAATAGTGACGGGTTTGCTCAAAGGGTGAACTATAGAACAAGCATATGTTATCCTCCTCAAGCTTGACAAAAATAAAGAGGTACTGGTTAGCAATGACTAGGGAAAAAGGAGAAAAATCTTGAAAACTTATGGTAGTGAGTCGCTCTTGAACATGACACTTTCACTTCATCACCGTGATTAGAATGGGTTGGGTTATTCCATTTTATGGTCATCATATCGTTGGTCTATCACACCATCCATCACTCTTGTTTTGGGTTAACGCTACAAATTCATCTCAGTGTCACTGATATGTTGAAGAGAAGTCATTCAGTTAAAAGTCTCATCCACTGCAATACTACAAACCTTCATTTTCATGACGTCATTCCTCAACTTTGTGTCGTCAGTTCAAAAATCATTTTCTTCATTTTGTGTCGTAGATGTGGGATACATCAAGGCCCTCCTATGACGAGTCACTTCTTGTCGACCTTAGCTCATTATCCAAGAAGTTGACTTAGAAACACCCTTCCAGTATTTTGGATCTTGTTTACATTAATGACAAGTTTCTCTCTTCCAACGACAGGTTAACATCAATGGCCTTCGACTGAAATATTTTGTGTGGTGTTCGACATCAGATCATGTATTCACATCACGTGAAATGTACTATAGTACCTTGAGGATCATTATTATTATTGGTGATCTCTCTCGCGTATGTTAACAGCTCACATCATTGCCTGGTAATCAGGTGATGTCTTTCCATGTTCGACTTCAGGACATCTCTTCACATGGTTTGACTTGTACATTGAGCGAAGATTGAACAGGTATGAAGACCCCAGAACTAGTTTCATCCATTTGGGTTGTGATATATTTAGGAATATGAAGAAATAAAATGTACAAAGACTTTACATAGATCGTCATCCTAATCATGGATTACAACTCTATATCTGTAGAATCACAAGTCTATATCTACAGACGACTATCTAATCAATTTACATGAAATGAAATTTATAGAGTTGAGCATGGAAATACCTCCCTCAGCTAGTTCATGAAAAATCATATTATGATAATGTATTGTATTGTAACTTATGTAGGTCACGTTCCAGTTCGAAACTTCGGATCCTCATGATAAAGTATTTCACCCGACATGAACATTTACAACCTCATGCTTTAGGGTGCAACTATTATAGACATATTTGGGCACATCAAATCCAAACTCATATGTCGATGATATTAGCGCTAATCAACCCCTAAAATTGTTGTCTTGTACCCTAAATAAGCTTAGTCATCTGAATGCTTCATTCCACAAAAGTTCCATCTGAGAAATCATCCAGAAAAGTGCCAAAACTGAACCATATCAGAAAGCCCTGTGTTAGGGTGAGATGCATACTGACTGCTGCACTAGCTAAGTGTGATGCATCACACTTTGGCCCTTTAGTAGGTGCGATGGGCGAGGTTAGACAAAGTTTTGGGATAGTTTGTTAGTTGGTTGCTCATGGAATCTTCTAGAAACTTCTCCTATGCCACTTGCCTCTCTGAATTCGCCCAAGGATGACCAAGGGAACTAGGAAACCATCTCCAATTTCCCTCCCTTGTGGAACCAATTTCAACAAATGGAATCACTCATCAATTCCCATGGATGACTCACACCCTTGCAAACATCTATAAAAGGATCTCCCATCCAAGAGATCAGGAGGCTGAATTGTTGTGAATTGTAAGGAAGTGTTGATGCTTTCAGTATTGAGGAGAGAGTATTGTATGATTGTTGGTGTGTTCTTGCTAATTGATGAGGTGAAGAAGGATTGAAGTTGGGAGGATGGCACTGGATCAGACAACTGGGTAGTAACCTTCCTTGTTATAAATAAAGTTCTTTGAGATTTTTCCAAATTGATTGTGTTAATTGTAAATTCTTTCAATTGTTCATCGTATTTCTGATTCTATAATGTTTATGATGTAATAGATCATTATGCTTTGATGGGTCTTTGTTTCTGTAACTATGCTGGTACTCTCCAAGCATGTTAAGTACGGGGAGGAGTTACGGGATCAACGAAAGGAGAAGGAGATCAACTGACGGATCAAGCGAAAGATAGAGGTTGGTCCTCTATCATCTCATTCTTATCTATTACTCATAGGAAATCTTTCGAATTTCCTTAATTGTTGTTTTTAGGGTAGCTGCCAAACCTAGAGGGCTAGCATTCTTTAGAAATACTAGTTTTCCCAGAAACACTCGTGGCTAGCCCTAGGGATTTTATAGCATCTTTTGAATTTGAATTCAACCATTGCCCCCACTTTTGAGTCATTAATGCCTTCTTGGTGGCAGATTGTCCCAAATCTAGCTCTTAATTCTTGTCTTGATTGCCTGCTGCTCCCTCCTCTTTGCATTAAATTGGACATCTTGTCATGAACAATGACACCAATGGTCACCTCCCAGCCTACCTGCATGGTAGTACAGCCCCCTATGCGCGGGTGTTGAGAACTAGAGAAGGTATGTAATTACCACTTATTTTGTCATCCTTTCCTTAAATTCATAACTTTTGTACATTATGAAATAGGTATATGATGAGATATTATGTAAAAGTTTAGAAGATTTGTGTGCAACATAAAATGACGAATAATTCCCATTTTCTATGCAGAAAAAGAGGATAATGGAAAATCGCCATTCTAAAGGAAATGAAAAGATGCAATCAACTGTTGTCCCTTTGACAGGGAACCACATCCAAACAATGCAATCCAGATTGGAGCATACAAACCCAGAAAAGGAAGAGGAGATACCAAATCGACGTAAGAGAACGAGAAGATAACTGAGAGCTAATAGTATGGCGAATCCCTTAGGATCCTTTGATCCTAAGGGATCACTACCTTAATGATTCTCTATATCATTGATATCTTCGCTTGGTTGCTATAAGAAAGGGGCAACATTGCTAGCCTGGGGGACGAACTATTGTTGTTTTTATGAAATTCACTATTGTACTTGAAACTTTGATCATTGACTCTCTCTAAAAGAGAAGTTGCTGTAACTCTGTTTTGATGCTTAATATATAAAATTTGTTGTTGTTCCATCTATGATTCTAGAGTAATTATAAGTAGTGTGTCCTGGAGGCTAAGGGCCCGACCCTGGTGGATCACTTTCTTCCTGTAGCATTAATTCTCGATTCCAAGTCATGTGTAGTTTGATTTCTCTTATCTACTTTGTTAAGTAATCTGTTGTTCCTTATTTTAGTTATTAGCTCTGTTATATTTCAATTCCTTATTTGAATAGTAAGGTTATTCTCTGCACAAGAATGTTATGCTACTCATTCTAAAGTTATATCATATTGTTGTTCCTTTAACAAACTGATATTACTGTATAACATTGTTGTTCCTTACAGATTACCGTTACTATTCGATTACAGAGTAACAGTGCCGTGTATTTAAAAATCGGTATTACTATCTATTTATCTGCAGTTTACTCCAAGTGTGATTTTTGTTCATTGTGACTATTGTTCCACCGTGATCGCAATTGTTGTTTCTTCACAACCGTGATTAACAATTGTTGTGCTGAAACCCAGATTACTGTTCCTTCAATAGAAAAGTGTTGCGTGTAACATTTGATTTGGTTTGCTATGCATTTACATTTGGTTTAGGTTGTTGTTCAATATTTCATAGCTTCCGTTAGTTTGTTGTTCCATTTCCCTTTGCTGTTCAAATCATTTCTGAGTGAAGATTGCAATTACTACTTCATTTTCGTAGGTTAAAGCTTTGCTATTAAATCAAGTTATTCATTTCCGGTTAATTGAATTATCATTACTTTGATATGCATAGAATGATCTGAAACTGTAGTGAACATTGACATTTGTTGTCTAGTTCCCAGGTTGATGATCTTTTCCTTAAATTTCTTCTCACTTACATCAGTTTACAAAGGGATGAGTTATTATTACTGCACCCTTAACTGATAAGTTGCTGTAGTTTTCTAAGTGAATGATTTAAATCTTAGAGTCTTAAGTTTCTTTTTGAAAGTAGATTTCCTTTCAAGCATCCATTTACTCTTCTATTTAAAGTACTATACTACTAGCATTACTCTGACAAATGACCACCTCAAACTGAGTACACTCTTTGAGATAATAAATCGTACCTAGAATGACAATTAATGTAGGGTAAATAGTGGTGAAAAAGACCCTTTTTACTACTTGACATTTTGGCGTCGTTGCCGAGGAAGAGTGTATCCATTTGTTTCTTTTCAGAGTAGTGTAAGTACCTACTAGGAGAGAATTGGGTTTTAAAAATGGAAGGCAAGAACCTGAGTACGGAGCATGTAACAGCCCTGCTCCCCCTGCTTGCTTTCATGTAGATTTGTTTCTATTCTAGTTAGAAATTAGCATTTGATTTGTGTGCATGACTAAGTAGAAAAAGCATGAAAATAATCCTAAACCACTACTCAAACCTGAAAAAGCTAAGGGGTCGTTGACCCTTGGCCGATCAACCTTTATAGATGAAATCCTTAAGAAAGTAGAATCTCAGCCTTTAGTAGGACCTAGAAAAGTTGCTTCTAGACAACCTACTAGTTCCCTTCAGGCCATAGGATCACCATTTGTAGCCTTGGCTAAGGTGCATAGCCAAACTGAGGAGCAATATTTTCAAGAAATTAAAAATTCTAGTCCAAAATCATTGCCAGAAGGGAACTTTAGTAATATTTGTGAGGGAAGAGGAGAAACAGGGGAAATTGAAGAGCCAAAATCTCCTCTTGGGATAATTCAACCATTAAGTAGCCCAGATAAGGGAAGTGCTATAAAGATCATCCAAAATGAAGAATCCCCCCAAACATTGATTCAGCAAGGAACTCTCATTATCCCAGATCAAGGAAGTGTTGTTAAGGCCATTCCTGCTCCTTCTAGTCAGCCTAGGAATACTGTCCTAGACATCCCAGAAGGTTATTGGCACATATTTGACCAAATGGTCCAGAACCAGCCAAACACCCAAACCTCCACACTACAATATGCCATTGCAGATACTGCAGCTAATGCACCCAAGAAGGCCATTCCACTCCAGCACATCCCTACATTCCATGGCCTTACATCAGAAGATCTAGATGCATTTTTATTTTTATTTGATGTGTTGTACAGAGAATATGACTATACCACCAATCCCCAAAAGCTGAAATTATTTCCCTCTACATTAAAATGCGCTGCTTTAAGATGGTTTATGGGGTTGGGTGGAGCTGTTATAAATAACTGGGATCAAATGAAAGTAGCTTTTCTTAAAAAATATCAGGATTGTTGTAGGTTTAGAGAGTTAAAATATGAAATATTTCAAATGGTAGCTAGACCTAATGAAACATTAGAGGAGTATGTTGAACGTTTTTAGTATAATCTTCAAAGATCTCCTTATGCATCATTACCCTTACCTGATAATGTATTAAAAACAACATTAAGTAAAGGTATGAAGGAACAATGGATTGAAACACTAAATATTACGGGAAAAGGAGATATTTATCAAGAAAATTTTGCTGACATTATTGATTTATGTATCAGGAGTTCACAAAGCAGCACAAGACTAAAACCAGCAGAACATGACAGGTTTACAAGGGACAATAAGATCTAAGCAGAAGGAGTAACTCACATAGAAATTGGAAATTTATTAGAGAATTTCAAAATTGATATATTGGGGACTTTGACAACATAGCTCGAAATTATGCAAGCAAAGTAGAAACAAGCAGTGGCAGAGAAAAATTTGGCAATCTTCTGTCCCAGTTGCGGAAAGAAACATAGCCACAAAGAGTGTCCATTAGATGCAGTTCAAGTTTGTGCCATTTGTACAAAACACTACTCTATAGAAAGTTGTCCCTCACATCCTAGTTTGAAAGTAGTATACAAAGAAGTGGAAGAAGAACCAGAACAGGTGTACCTGTTCCCCGATCCAGCTCCTTCTTTTCAGCCTCTATAATATCATGCTCATCAATACAATACAATGTGGGAAAATCAATCCCCCTTCCCAAATTGGTCACAACAACCATTTCCATCATCCTCTCCATGGCTGAACTAAACAAGCCAATCTAATTGGCCATGTTTTCCCTATGCTCCACCATATTGTCAAAATAATGCATATCCAACATAATGGTCCACTCCTACTTCACAAATTTAAGCCTGGCAGACAAACTAGCAAAGACCAATGAATCAGCTAGTAGGAACCATTCCGCTCCCTCAACCTACACTGCCAGCACTACAACAAAACCCCCAGTCCAATTTAAGACCGCAACTCCCAGCTCAACCCAACCCAAACCCAAATAAGCAACCGGTTCAATCTATTCAAATAATTGAAACACCAGAACTAGAAACCAATCTAAGGGAGTGCAATGACCTTCAATTAAGGTTTGGGCGCATTATAGAAATAGAGGATGATATTAACAACTTTATTAGCCAAGCTGAATCCAAATCGCACATACAATGTCACATGATAGAAGCAACATTAGATAATGAATTAGAAGAATATCCTCTCAAAGACACTCATGATCAAACAATACCTACTACCTCCGTGTCAAATAGCAAATGTAGAGATTGAGCCAGGAAAAACATTAAATATTAATAGTAACCTGACTCCTGAACAAGAAGAGAAGCTAATCCAACTACTGAGAAAATACAAGCAAGCATTTGCATGGAATTATTTGGACATGAAGGGAATCAATTCCCAGTTATGTACAGACCACATTTACACAGAAAAGGATGCAAGACCTGTTCGCCAACCCCAAAGAAGACTTAACCCTCATCTAAAATACATTGTGAAAGCTGAACTACAAAAGCTTTTAGATGTAAACTTTATTTATCCTATATCCGATAGCAAATGGGTCCCCCACTTGTAGTGGTGCCAAAGAAGAATGGAAAGTGGAGGATTTGTGTAGATTACAGAGAACTAAATAAAGCAACACAAAAAGACCACTTTCTGCTTCCATTCATTGACCAGGTATTAGATACATTAGCAGGAAAGAAGTTCTTTTCTTTCTTGGATGGCTTCAATGGACACAATCAGATTCATATTGCCCCTAAAGACCAAGACAAAACTACTTTTACTTGTCCTTGGGGAACATTTTCCTAAAAAAATTTACCCTTTGGCCTATAAAATGCCCCTGCCACATTTCAAAGGGCTATCCTCAACATCTTTTTAGATTTAATAAATGAAGAGCTCGAAGTATAAATGGATGATTTTACACCATACAGAGATGATTTTGACCCAGCATTAGACACATTGGAAAGGGTGCTGCAACGATGCATTACCACCAGGCTCTACTTGAGCCATGAAAAATGATATATGATGATGACTGAAGGACTCATCCTAGGCCATTATATCTCAGCAGCTGGAATATAGGTAGATCCAGCCCAAATTCAAATAATTTTGTTAATGCCTACTCCTGCCACACAAATAGAGGTACGCCATTTTCTTGGATTTTCTGGTTATTATAGGAGATTTATAGAACATTTTTCTCACATTGCTGCACCTCTATACGCACTGACGGGAAATTTTGACTTTGTTTGGACAGATAAATGTGACCGTGCTTTTTAGGATCTGAAAAATCTTATGTCAACAGCCCCAGTACTGAGAGGTCCAAATTTGGACCTGCCATTCCAAATTTCATCAGATGCTTCAAACACAGCTATTGGAGCAGTCCTAGGGCAGGAAGAAGACAAAAAACCATATGCAATTTATTATATTAGCAAGAATTTGTCTCCTGCTAAGTTGAGCTATACCATGAGTGAAAAAGAATTTTTAGTTGTCATTCATGCTGTAAATAAATTTAGGCATTATATTACTGGATATCCTGTTGTTCTATATATAGATCACTCTACCATAAAATATTTAGCAAATAAACCAATCACAAATGGTAGAGTAACCAGATGGTTGATTTTATTGTAGCAATTTGAGATCAAAATAAAAGACTGGCTTGGAAAAGAAAATCCTATAGCTGACTTTCTCTCGTGAATGCCAAAACCAGCGGACGCAGCAGCAGTCGAGGATCAGTTTCCAAATGAACATTTGTTCGTTGTTACTATCAAAACACCCTGGTATGCTGATGTTGCGAAGTATTTAGAAGTATGAAAATTACCAAAACATCTTATTCCCAATGAATGAAAGCAGACTGTCTAGTGTAGTACCCGATTTTCTTGGATTGGGGGTTACCTATTCCATACAGGGGCAGATATGCACATCAAAACATGCATTTGTGAAGATGAAATTTTCGACATTTTGAAAGCCTGTCATGACGGACAGTGTAGCGGAAATTTCGTAGATCAAAGAACTGGTCACAAAGTCCTGCAAATAGGGTATTATTGGCCCACAATCTTCAAAGATGCAAAGAAATTTGTTCAAGCTTGTGACAGTTGCCAAAGAGTAGGATGCCCTGGACAGTCTGATTAAATTCCCTTGAACCTAGAGCTAGTCATTGAACAATTCGAACGATGGGTGCCTGATTTTATTGGTCCAATCAATTCATCATCAAACCAGAAAACATATATTTTGGTAGCAACAGAATATGTCACCAAATGGGTTGAAGCAGAGGAATTGCCAAGAGCTACAAAGGATTCCGTCATTTAGTTCATGTTCCACATATTTGTGCGATATAGCCTCCCAAGTGACATAATCACGGATGGAGGACCACAGTTTGTTGGTAATAAAATTGCTACAACACTAAAAAACTATCATATTCAGCATAAAATTACTACTCCATAACACCCACAGGTGAATGGCCAAGTAGAAAGCATGAATAAAGTAACAGAAGCAATACTGACAAAAGCCATTACATCAGACAGACGTGATTGGGCTACAAGATTACGGGAAGCCTTGTGGGCATACAGAACAACATGGAGAATCACTACTGGTTATTCACCATATCAGCTAGTATTTGGAAAGGAAACCATCTTTCCAATAGAAATCAAAATACAGACCTTGAGAACAGCACACGAAGTCGGTCTATATTTAAACAAGGCCCAGATTAATAGATTACAGTAGATCAATGAGCTGGATGAAATTAGGCTCTCTACTCTTCAACATACTACATTAATCCAACAATAGAGAGACAAATGACACGACACCCTCATCAAAAAGAAAGTCTTTCGCGAAGGAGATTGGGCACTCCTATACAATTCCAAGTTTCAGGATTTTCTGGGGAAACTTTAGACTCGTTGGCTAGAACCATGCAGAATCCAGAAGGTTCATGATAATGGCACCATTACTTTGACCACCATCGATGGATCTGGACATACCTTTAAGGCAAACGGCCACTGAGTTCGATTGTACCGCAAACCACTCACTCGGGAATCCTTCTACCAACAACTCCAGGAAGACTCCGATATGCAGATTCTGGCTGAGGAAGTGAACACTTCCTCACTTTTGGTTCATTAAGTGATTTGATTTCTTTTTAAATTTTGTACATAATTCTTTTGTTTTCTTTTCTATACAGATTTCTGCATTTCTGCAATTTTTTCATTTTGTTGTGCCTTTCGGATGAAACAACATTTTCACCATTCTATTATTCCTTTTTGAAGGAACAATACTTCTGCATTTTTGTTGTTCCTTTCCGAAGGCACATCATTCTCACCGCTTTGCTATTCCTTTTCGAAGGAAAAATGCTTTTTCATTCTTCTCTTCCTTTTCAAAGGAACAACAGTTCCACCATTTTGTTGTTCCTCTTCAAAGGAACAACACTTTTTCATTCTGTTGTTCCTTTTCGAAGGAACAACATTTTCGCCATTTGCTGTTCCTTTCTGAAGAAACAACATTTTTTGTAATCTTCTGTTCCTTTCCGAAGGAATAGAATTCCGTCATTTTGCTGTTCCTTTCCGAAGGAACAACACTTTCACGTCTTGCTGTTCCTTTCCGAAGGAACAACACTTACACCTTTTTGCTGTTCCTTTTCGAAGGAACAACACTCTTACATTTTGCTATTCCTTTTCAAAGGAACAACACTTTTATGTTTTGTTGTTCCTTCCCAAAGGAACAACACTTTTGCATTTTTTCTGTTCCTTTCCGTAGGAACAACACTTCCATTTTTTTTTGTTCCTTTTCAAAGGAATAACACTTTCATTTTCTGTTGTTCCTTTCCGAAGGAACAACACTTTCATTTTCTGTTGTTCCTTTCTGAAGGAACAACACTTTCATTTTCTACTATTCCTTTCCGAAGGAACAACACTTTCATTTTCTGTTGTTCCTTTCCAAAGGAACAACACTTTCATTTTTTGTTGTTCCTTTCTGAAGGAACAACACTTTCATCATCTGTTGTTCCTTTCCGAAAGAACAACACTTTCTTTTTTTTTTTTTTCCTTTCCGAAGGAACAACACTTTCATTTTTTCGATGTTCCTTTCCAAAGGAACAACATTTTCACATTTTTTTGTTTTTGTTTGTTTTCTTTGCTGTTCCAATTAAGTGATAGTTGTTGTTCCTCTCAATGAACAGTAGTTTCGAGCATATTTTTTTCCTTTTTCTTGCACTTTTAGTACAGTAGCTGTTCTATCTTGAAAAAAACATTTTTATAGTGCATTTTCTTCTTTGTGTGTTTTACCATTTAGATCATTTTTGTGAGTCATGCTCATTTAAAGCACAACTCTACATTTATGGTATGAATACAAAAACTATAGGATATTGAAATAAAAAAATTACATAAAAATCATTATCTTTACAAGAAATTGCTTTGAATTGATAAGAGAAAATAGAGAAGGACACAACTATTGATCACCTTGCTGTCATTATTCTACTAATACCGATGTGATTGATTATTTTTATCATGATGGTTCTTTCTAAATCCCCATAATTCTCTTTGATCATTAATAATGAATAAGAATAAGGGAATATTTTTCTATTAAGATGTTAAGACTTCTTCCACCATCCCTACTCTTAAGGAGTTTTGAACCACCCTCTGTATATAAATAGGAAAAGTGCTATATAAAAGGAAAAAAAAAGAAGAAAAAATGTTTATATATTTGCTAATATGTTTGTAAAATGAAGGATGGGGGGTCTCATCAAGAGCCAGCCTACCATGATCATAAGGAAGAAAACGAAGTGGCATTCCCACTATGGGCACCACACCAGGGATATGATCTAAGAGGTACATCAGAAAAAATAAAAAGTCCTTGGAACAGGAGATCTCATCACGAGCAGACCTACCCACATTTCACTCCTTCCTGGTGAATGGAATTATGATTTATCTGGTTACCAAGCCAACATAATGGCCTCCATTCTGACATTGCACAACACTTTCCTAGGCATACACAAAGGATTATGGTTCCACGGGTGAAATAAACAACTCTGTCAAGGTTATGGACACCTGTGGGCAACAGAGCTCTAATGATGGTATTGAAGTCATATTTTTATATACCAATAGCAGTTATAAAACCCTTCTTCTTATATCCTTATAAATGGTTCAAATGAGATTATGTATATAACCCTTCTGAACCTTTGATACATGAAAATCAATTACAATCAATTATGACAGTAAAAGTCGATAATGATCGCATAGGACCTTTTATGCACGTCAGCTGTCCTATCCTCCAATTCTCGCATCATATCACAACATTTTCTTATTTATTAAGTGATTCTATTATACACCTCGATTTCGGCAATCCGCTCGTCGTTGTAAACATGGCATTTCTGTATATGTTGTTCCTTTATGACTCTGTACTATGGCAGTTCAGCATGCTACTCCTTCATTTGACAGCCGAGGATGGCCTATCACATTGCAGGGGGGGCGCAGGTGACCTCATAATTTGTTGGCATACATGTCAGCTTATCATTCAGAGAATTATGACTCCGGAATAGCAAAGCATAATGGTATTTCGTTTCCTACTTTGCATGGCTTGTTGTTCCAAAGCTATTTCCATGTTTTTCTCTACAAAAATTAGCAGGAAGTTCGAAATTCGAACAACTTGTTGTTCTGACATCTTCTCTATGTTTTCTAACAGTTTGAACAACTTGCTATTCCATTTCTGTCTCTATGTTTTTTACAGTGTGCTATGCATGGGAAGAAGATCAATTCGTAGAGAGCCACAGGTGTTGATGGTCTCTGATGCTGCATGAGAGATCCTAGCAAGAGCAGGATGGATAGTTTATCTCAACCATCTACAACAATCCAACGAGATGGTGGCAATTGAATTTTTATAGAACTTGCAAGAACATCACTCCATGGTGAGAGGGAGACAGATAGTAGTCAATGATGACATAATTGTAAAGGTTTCAACACTGCCAGCCACTGGACTTATGGACTCTAAAAAAGGTGACACTGTGAGATGCCATGAAAATCTTCCAAGATGAAGGGTAGAACCTGACTGTAAAAGGAAAGGGAGTTTTACCGGTAGCCTTGGGAGAGTCATGGGAAGAGTTGGCGAGAATTATCCAGAGATACATCACTTGTGACGGAAGGAAAAACGTGGTAAGACCATGCCATCTCAAACTTTTAGTTGTGTTAAAGCAAAAATGCGCTGTGAATTTGCCTGTGTTTTTAAATTTTTTATTACACGATGTTGCCCGAAGCATGAAGAAATCTTGCCATGTAGAGTTAGTAGTAAGCCACCATGGGTTAATACGACTGATAGTTAGCTACAATCTTGCTCAATAGCAAAGCAGTTGGG
The DNA here is from genome assembly GCA_031772625.1 of Pinus tabuliformis. NCBI lineage: Eukaryota > Viridiplantae > Streptophyta > Pinopsida > Pinales > Pinaceae > Pinus > Pinus tabuliformis. The sequence continues at coordinate 1,539,174,134 of CM062804.1, read as the reverse complement.
AAGAACTGATTCTCACAATAGACAGGGGATTGGCTTTGCCAGCCCCAAAATGAAAACATGTTGCCAATACATCGAGCAGACATCTGAAATGAAGAAAATCTGTTAGATTGGCATGGATCAAATGAATGCTAGGAAATTCCCATGGGAACATTAGTCAACTAGTGGAAATGGATGATTTAGGAGATGAGCAACCCCCACATTTGGAAGGAGGGGAGAACGAAAAAGAATTGGAGGAAAATGATGAAGGAGAACTGGAGGAAGAGACTAAGCAATCTGGTCAGGAGGAAGATGAAATAGAGCAACGCAGTGGAAGTCCAGAGCAAAACCCACTGGAAGAAGATGAATTGGCCTAGATTATGGCCAATATGGGAAAATATGCTCAACTTCACAGCCCACTTAACCCCCACATCGAAGAAGGACCACAGGAGCACTCTGTTCATGATAAAAGTGCATACGAAGAACTGTGTGACAAAGAAGAAGAGGAAGAGGATCACTTTGCCCATAATGAGAGTGTATTTGGAGAGAAGAGTGACGAAGATGAAGAAGAGGAACAATTTGTTCCTAGTCAGAATCCACCAGAGGAATTCCACGATGAAGAAAGGGTAGAAGAAGAAGTTACCCAGGAGACAGTAGAGCAAGCTAGGGTTTCTACCCCTCAACAACCCAATTAGCTGAACACTGAAGAAGCACCCCAAGAATAAAATCAGGAAATTTGCCAAGGAAAAGATACAATATTGGAGGTACAAAGCCTAGGCCCAAGTAAATGAACGGCTGTTCCTTCCAAGAAAACAGAGGAAATTAAAATATTACGAAAGGAACAACAGAAACTGCTTAATGTAATCAAGCAACTTCGACAATAGATAAGGGTTTCGAAAATGGTGAAGAAATCAAAAGAAACCACCTAGGCGAAACCCCTTAAGAAAAATATCAAGAGGACTCAAGTCATGCATGCCATTCAAAACCAAAAGTAATAGCACCTGACTGTTGCCCATGTCAAAGTACAAACAAAGAACGTATCAGCCTGTGATAAGGAAATCAAAATAGAGGCACTGTCCTCTAAGGAAGCTCGGACCATAAAGATGAGACGCTGTGATAAGAAGACCCAAGTATATCTCCCACCTACAACTATTATGTTGGAAAATTACCCAAGGATAGCAAATCTGCGAAAGATTTGGCACAAGCCCAACAAACAATAGAGAAACTTAGAGAGCAGACTGTCCCTCGAGAAAAATATGAGAAATTACAACAACAGCTGAAATACATTAATGCATCAGAAACTCAGGCCTTTTAAGGATGGCGAAAATCAGAAGAAAGAGTCACAAAGGTAACCCATGGACTAGATGTAGTCATCAAACAAATGGATACCTTATGTTATCTTTATACTGACGTGCTAGCATGTAGGGCACCTACTAGGAACTATTCTTTCTTTTTAATGGAACAATATTTACAATTGAAAATTAAAGTTGTTAAAGCAGGAGTGCTTAGAGAATTAAAAACCATTGATGACTTCATAAACTATTGTAAGCATTACGGGGTGAAAGTTCAGATATTGTTATGTGAATTTTATTTGCACAATCTTGGATTAGATGGAGAAATAGAGCAGAACCCTAGTCCATTTCTGGGTGATGTCCAACTGTAGGCATTTATTTCTTTTGGTGTTAATCAAATAAAGTGGCTTAAAGCCTACAATGTCTTTCAAAGACAAGATAATGGATTAGACTTATGGGTGAGGGTTGAACCTAGAGACCCACTGCAGTTATGGAATAAACATAGGAACCTAATGAGAACTCCGGGCGTGATTGAGGCATTGGGACCTATTCACACAGCAATCAATAGACAGGGGGTAGAATACTTCTTTGCCATCAAAGACCTCGCCATTGCAGTAGCCAAATTTCGATATCAGACTTCTAATCTGAACATCCAAAACATGGAACCATTTAATTATGAGAACTTTAAGCTAGCTACTAACTGCTTGGGTATCTATGGTGACCTCATTTTGAGAGAAGGCCCGTCTTGGTTAGGCTGTAGGTTCTGAAGTCCAGTCATTTGGCACCCTACACCAGGACATCAAGACTTATATGAAATGCTCGAAGGTCAGACAGGACATCTTTTTGAAAACCTAGCTAGGCATCATGGCTGTAGATGACCTCATGAGATCCTTTCTCTAGCCTATTCCCTCACTGCCTCGCATGCCAATTACAATGTTTTCATGAGGGCATGAAAAAGGGTAAGTAGGGGGGTGTGTTGAGCACTAGAGAAGGTATGTAATTGCCACTTATTTTGTAATCCTTTCCTTAAATTCATAACTTCTTTACATTATGAAATAGGTATATGATGAGAGATTATGATAAATTTTAGAATATTTGTGTGCAACGTAACATGTCTAATAATTACCCTTTTCTATGCAGAAAAAGAGGAAAATTGAAAATCACCATTCTAAAGGAAACGACAAGACATAATCAACTGTTGTCCCTTTGATAGGGAATCGTATCCAAACAAGGTGATCCAGATTGGAGCGTACAAACTAGGAAAACGAAGAGGAGATACCAAATCGGCACAAGAGAATGAGAAGATAACTGAGAGCTAACAGTATGGCGAATCCCTCAAGATCCTTTGATCATGAGGGATCACTACGTTAACGATTCTCTGTATCATTGATATCTCTGCTCAGTTGCTATAAGAAAGGGGCAGTATTACTAGCCCGGGGGATGGACTATTGTTGTTTTTATGAAATTCAGTATTGTAATTGAAATTTTGATCATCGACTCTCTCTAAAAGAGCGATTGTTGTAACTCTGTTTTGGTGCCTAATATATAAACTCTGTTGCCATTCCGTCTTTGATTCTGGAGTAATTATAAGCAATGCATCCCTGGAGGCTAAGGGTCCAGCCCTGGTGGATCACTTGCTTCCTGTACCATTAATTCTCTATTCCAATTCGTGTGTGGTTTGATTTCTCTTATCTACTTTGTTCAGTAATCTGTTGTTCCTTATTTCATGTATTAGCTCTATTATATTTTAATTCCTATTTGAATAGTAAGGTTATTCTCTACACAAGAATGTTATGCTACTCATTCTGAAGTTATATCGTATTGTTTTTCCTTTAACAAACTGATATTACTATATAACATTGTTGTTCCTTACATATTATCGTTACTGTTCGATTACGGAGTAACAATGCTATGCATTTATAAATTGGTATTACTATCTATTTATCTAAGGTTTACTCCAAGTGTGATTGTTGTTCACTATGACTGTTGTTCCACCATGATCGCAATTGCTATTTCTTCACAACCGTGATTAACAATTGTTGTGCCGAAACCCAGATTACTGTTCCTTCAACAAAAAAGTGTTGTGCATAACATTTGATTTGGTTTTTTGTAAATTTACATTTGGTTTAGGTTGTTGTTCAATATTTCATAGCTTTCGTTAGTTTGCTGTTCCATTTCAGTTTGCTGCTCGAATCATTTCTGAGCAAAGATTGCAATTACTGATTCATTTTCGTAGGTTAAAGCTTTGTTGTTCAATCAAGTTAAATAGACTAGTTGTTGTTTCATTTCCTATTAATTGAATTATCATTAATTTGATATGCACAGAATGATCTGAAATTGTAGTGAACATTGACAGTTGTTGTCCAATTCCCAGGTTGATGATCTTTTCCTTAAATTTCTTCTCAATTACATCACTTTACAAAGGGATGAGTTATTATTATTGCACCCTTGACTGATAAGATGTTGTAGTTTTCTAAGTGAATGATTTAAATCTTAGAGTGTTAAGTTTCTTTTTGAAAATAGATTTTATTTCAAGCATCCATCTACTCTTTGATTTAAAGCACTATACTACTAGCATTACTCTGAAAAATGACCGCCTCAGGCTGAGTACACTCTTTGAGATAATAAATTGTACCTGGATTGACAATTAATGGAGGGTAAATAGAGGTGAAAAAGACCCTTTTTACTGCTTGACAGTGGGCATGACCCCTATGACATATTGATCCTATACGCAACCTCCTTATCATGCAACTCCCATACAGACTCTTTTATAGTCCCACACTCTCTTTCAACTGCTTGGAGCGCTAAGACTGTGCTTCCTATGGATAGTCAAGTGGTCACACCACCTATGCAAGGCTTAACTTAACCTTCGAGCCTAGTACGCAGGCACTCCTCAATTACCCTCATTATAGTTAGCACTGTGCATTCTCCCTTATGTGATGTGCTCCCTTGGTTACTTTGTCTAGTAAGGTGTGGTCGCAGCCATGGTAGCAGAGTCACAAATACTCAGTGACAATTTTCTAATACAAGAGTCTGCATATTCATAACTTCTATGATCACGCTTGTTATAGACATTTTTGGGCACTGCAACCCCAATCATAAATGTCAATAAACCAAGGGCTCTTAAGTCCCTAAAAGTGTTGTTTCGACCCCTAAAAGAACAAGTTCAACTGATTACATCTTCTCCCAGAAGTTCTCCATGAAAAACTACTCAGAACTAGTCAAAACTTGACCATTTCACCTGCTCCATAAGCAAAGTGCATCCCACCTGAATACACAGTAGGTGCGATGCATGTCAAAAATCCCTTCTATGGGGTGTGATGGGCGAGAAGGGACAAACGGCAGGGTGAATCTGCAAGGTGGAGGAGCATGGAAACTTCCAGAAACTTCTCCTGTGACACTTTCCTCTCTACATTCGACCAGGGATGAGTAAGAGATCATCAATCTCCAAGTGGAAGCAAGAACTATCAGAGAGAAGAGACTAATCAAATCTCAAAAGTTGACTGACCCCCCTTGCAAACATCTATATATTGATCCTTCATCCCAGAGATCCAGAGGATGGAATTTTGTATCTTGTAAGGAAGTGCTACTGGTTTTTTAGTGCAATAGCATAGTGTTGGGTGATCTAAGCTTTTCATGAGGTGAAGAAGGGCTTCTTGCTGAGAGGATGATGCTGGGTCAGAATAATTGGTTGTGATTCTCTTGGCTCTTTCTTGATTATCAATAAAGCCATTCAAGTTTTCCTCCATACACTTATGTGATTGATGTTTTATGCATTTGTGTGGCTAATATACATCTGATCCTATATTGCTTATGATAATAGATCTATGTTCTCGTATAGTGTTATGTTGCTTTGATTCTACAGGTACTCTGTGAAGCTGGGTACACAAGAAAGCAAGTAGCAAAGGACTATTAGACGAGAGAGGAATCGAGCAAGGAACCAAGCACAAGACAGAGGTTGGTCTCCTTTATTCTTCTCTCATCTATCTCTCATAAAGGAAAATGAAAGTAGTTTTAGTTTGTTTGTTTCTAAGGTAGCTACCAGCCTTAGTGGGATTAGCAGCTCTGCATATACACTATTCCCGGTAACAAAACAGCCACTCCGCTGGGGAGCGAGTAGATTGTTTGTTCATCTACATTTGTTTACTTTATAAACTTACAGACGGAGCCTGAAGTCAAGCCAGCTAGCCTTCGAACTGCATTTGCTATGTAAGTGCAAAGTAGATCAACGTTGCTTGAGTCAATCTCCGGGTTTTGTTTATGAATTAAACGATTGATTTACAAGCTCTCTAATTGCCCTTGTGGTGGCTCTAGTAACCTCCTTAGATCTACCCCTGTGATTGATTTACTGATTACCACTTGCTCGGCCAAAATCCCTGAACTGAACTGCAAACTGTGACCCGGAACCCAATCAAAGTCTTGTCCCTGGTCCAGCGCACTTTCTATTCTGTGAACTTCAAATACAGCACACTTCCCGAGTGTAGTAGGTGCGTTGCATTTCAGTTTCACTGTGTTACAGGTGCGCTGATCAGACAAGGCCTTGTTCCTAAATTTTTGTTTTTGTGTTCATTCTTTTCAGCTCTATTCAAGAGTTTTGCTGCCTGTAGTCAGTACACCTTGTTTGAGGGAATTGATCCCCTAGGGCTTTTTGGGTTGAAACCCTGGCAGACTGAAAGTTGTCTATTCAAAGAAACACACTTTCACACAACCATTATGCTATTATAAGCAAATTCTAATGTAAAGGGTACGTACCTTAGGTCCTACGTTTGAGAAGGCCCTTAGGGTCCAAACCCTTCTTGGAGTTCCCTTCTTCTCTTTTGTCCTGCAAAACAACCAATTCCAAAGAACACAGCAGTATATGGACAAAACCTTATAAAGAAATCATCTTCATGTTATAGAGGAAGGTAGTTAGTTATGAAATCCAAACAACCATTTACATATGAATTCTAAACATGAATATCATAAATATAAAGAAGATTCATTTCGGGAACCAAGACATGTGTTTCTTTTATTATAGACAAATAAAGTACATAAAAAGGAATGATTTCACCTGAGTCACCTTCAGCAGGCTCCAAGCAAAGCTTCCTTCTGGATCTGTTCCAGCCTCAAGCCTTTAACAAACTCCTTCCATGACTCTCTCCATGATGTCATAAATGGTGGATGAACATCAAAACACAAGGAAACAAGGGTTTCCTCTATAAATGGGGGAAGTACAGAAGGCACAAGGGACTTCAAACCTGGTCAGGGGAAAAATCTCAGCATACTAACCTTTCTCTCTCTTCTCTCCTCCTTTAGGCCTTCCCTTTGAGGTCTTCTTATACCTCTTCCAAAGTAGCTTTTTAGTTGGGAGTTGGTTGGGAACAGTTGGGCCACGGGCACTAACAGGTAATCAGCAGGTAAAACCCGCAATCTTCGCCCGAAAATAAGGAGTTTTATATTTTTTTAAGTGTTTTAATACATATACACGGGTTGGGTATATGCCTACCCGCGTATACACGCGTTTAACTCAGGGCGATGTCGCGTATAAGGGATAAAACACTTTTTTTTAAATTTTAGGACCAGGCCTGGAGGAGGGGTTGCCCTAGGCCATGAGTGCAGCATCACAAACCATAAGAGTGAGATTTGGAGCTACAACACACCTCTGTTTGAAACCCCTTTCCTTGCTGTTATTCTGCCTCCATTGTGGAAGGAAATATAAATGTTTTTATGTATTTTTTGAGTCATTTTCATTTCTCCTTCACAAAGAAGTAGCGTAATTGTACTATCGTTTCTTGATTTGAAAGTGTCGCAAGTGTCGTTTTCAGTCATAGAAGAGAATCTGATTGTTCTTGATAGTCAATTACACTGTTACTCTTGTATTTGATCTGAATTAGTAGTTTTTTCTAGTGTCGAAAGCAAGTTTTCAATTCCAAATCGCAAAGTGTTGTCATTGTCCTCATTTTGTCTTGAAAAGAAACTTGTTAGTAATTGTCGCTTTGAAAAAATAATTCAGATTTGCGCTTAGCTTTATTTTTATCATTTACACATTAAGAAGGCTGAAAAAAAATACATGCATGTGCATTTTCATTTAGACTGTTTGTTGGTTTGATTTAGGACAGTGCATATAGTGTGTGCTCTTTACTCTTTTTTGAAAGAATGCCATCTGTCTTTCCTTAGTAGCTAGGATTTTCATTTGCAAAAAGAAGACTAAACGACTATTTATCATCTTAGATTGCATTTTAGGAATTTTACATCTACATCACGTGGTGAACCTGAAAGGCAAATTTCTTAAGCAAGATCAACTATAAAATAAATTTCATGAATCTAAAAATGCTTTGGAACCTAACGCACAACATCTAGAAGTCTAGTCTAGAGACGTATTCAGGTGTCGTAAAGCCTGCTACTGTTGTTTTCACTGTTGGTTGGGCGATTCCTCCACTTTGAGATGATAAGTGCCAGTACAGACTTGTGCTCCCACGTACTGTCGAGTATATTTTGGGAGACCACAATAGGCTTAATCCTTTATCCATAGGAAGCCGTGTCTGCCGCCCTATCGATTGCAATGCACTGAACACAGCATTCGGGAAGATTGACTGCCGTACCGTAAAAAGTATTCTGCAGTTTCGCGATTGGTTTGGTAATCCCTCTGTCTAGATTTCCAGAGTAGTCTCTTTCATTCCTTTTCAAACTCCTTAAAGGAAAAGGTCCATCTGAACACTTGTTACTTCAAGCTCATTAAAAATCGAAGGTGACTAGAGTCATATTTTGTTTTTTCTTGACTCTTAAAAATTGAAAAAGCAAGTTGTGTCAAAGCATCTAAAATTCATTTAAGTAAGAAACATACTTCCCCTTGATTTTTAGTTGATCAAGTAATCCGCAATCGTGGAAGAAAGTCAATCGAAATCGCTAGAAAATCTTTTGGATAGACTAGATATGTCTGAACAACCGTCGACATCTAGGACTGTGTCATCCGACGTAGCAGTGGTAGAGCCTCCTACTGCTACTCCAACGATGTTCACCGGTATACCATCTGTCCCGGCAAGTTATCAACAACAAGTCGGAGTTCAATCAGGGACTGTTTCGACGACATGGTCAGTTCCTATTTCTTCATCCGAATTATCATCTGGTATTTCTTATGTTGAAACTCAACAAATTGATCCAATGTGTCTTCAAAGGCCAATCTACCATTTAAGTACTGGATTGCCACCATATGGAGGGCAGTATGCCTTTTCATTATTCCCTCCCAGAGAACAACCATATGAGAGTTTACAACAAAGTTCAGGTCCAACTAGAATTACATCCAGCGGTTGGGTACCAATACTGCCTCAGCAACCAAGGGTTGTATATTCAATGCAACCAGTCCACCCTGTGTCGAATATTCCCACTATACTTGCTATGGTGACTGCGTCGCAAGTACAAGCACTACCTTTTGTATGTCAACCCCAAGTTTCTCAGGTTGCAATGCAACAGCCTCTTGTCTCAACGACTCAATCACAACCTCAAGTTAGTGCCTCCTTATCTGGAGTGACTCAAGCTCAGACAAGTACTATGACTCCTCATCTTGGTCAATCATCCAGTATTGGACAACAACAAATGGTCCAACAACCATTGCTGGTTCAATCTCAAAAACCGCAATTCCAGCAACCATATCAAGGACCTGAGCAACAAGTCTTTGTAAGTAATGAGCAACCACATTTCCAAAGTGGTTATCAACAACCATACTATAATGGTTATGCCCATCAACCTTATCAAAGTTACTAACATCAAATACATTATGCTGGTATGCAAAGACCCAATGCTCAGGCGATTCCATCTTATCCTGGGTATGCTTCGCCTAACCTGAATCAACAGTTGCCCTTTGTAGCAACTCTAGAATTACCAGATTTCAACCAGCTGATGAATGATCCAATTGCTTATGCCCCTTGGTGGCCGGCGATTCTGCATAAACTTCCGTTAGATATTCCTAAATTTAATGGAAATGCGGGTGAAGATCTGTCGAATCATGTGATGACCTTTCATCTGTGGTGTTCATCAAACACCCTAAACGATGATTCGATTAGGCTTCGCCTTTTTCAGAAGACGTTAACTGGTCCAGCAGCAAAATGGTATATCGAATTACCCAGAGCTTCATTTGACAACTTTAGTACCCTAGCCACAACCGTTTTAACCCATTCTCAGTTACCAATAAGGTACGAATTGGAACAAAACTTCTTACCAATTTCAAGCAAACAACGGCCACTCACATATCCGATCATATTCATGAGTGGAAACATCGTCGTATAATGGTAAAAATGTATGTTCCTGATTAGCTTTTAGCTAAATGGTTTATTAAGTCATTATTGCCTTCCATCATAGAAGATGTGGCAAAAGGAGGAGTCGTCACCAAAGAGAAAGTTATTGCTTGTGCGCAATATTTAGACTTGATTTATACTCAGTTTGGCACGCTCTACGATAAAATACCTGACGCTCGTAGACCGGAATTTTTCATTCCTCCCCATCCTAAATCAAACAAAGACTCTCATGCCAGCGATGGCGTGATAGGTACGACAAGCACGAAATCGACAAAGGCTACATCTAAGAAAGCCCGTAAGATTTCTGATCAAAATGCAAATGAAGAACTTCTAGCCTTGGAGGTAAATGCTATGTCGATCGACAAGGGCAAATAACTGAAGCAACCAGGGGGTGAGAAGAAAAAGAAAGGGAGAAAAAAGAAGCAGGATGAGTCATCTCTTAAAAAACCTTCTGCAAACCCTTCTGGGCAAAGGAAACCCCCTGTGGGGTGTCAAATATGCGATGAGGATCATCGGACGAGAGATTGTCCACATAAAGCTGAAGTTAAGAAACTCTTTAAGAGTTCAAAAACCTCAGCGGTATTGACTGATCCGTTTCCAAACCCGGGAACCAAACTGGTTGCTAATCAAAATGCTTCCCGATCCCAAGTGCTTATGTTGTCGGTTTCGAAACAGCAAAATGATGCTTTGATAACGACAAGGAATAAAGATTACGGGAATCCACAGCTGTCGAACAACAAGGATAAAGATCAACCTAGTAGTTCGACAACAACTTCGACTGAAGTTGTGCCACCCATCATTCCTGAGCTAACGATAAAGCCACCAAAGGGAGTAGTACACAAATCGACATTTAATCCTCATGCCAAAGTATCATAGAATTATAATATAGTAGAGGACCTGGCCGAATCGCCATCTGCTATGTCGACACTTGAGGTACCGCAAAATTGCCCCTCCCAAAAGCAAGCTCTATTATCAGTAATAGGTGGGATTGAGCCAACGGATTCCAATCTTGTATCCTTTAATCACAAAGGATATGACCCTCAGTTACCAGCTCAACTAGCTTTCCTTATTCAGGTGAAAGCCCTCAAAAAAACTGTTCATCGAACAATTATTGATGAGGGGGCATCTACATGTATTATGTCGATGAGTTGCTGGAAAAATTTAGGCTCACCACCCTTCTCACGATCGTCGACGATTTTAAAATCATTTGATGGACGATCATACACTCCATATGGGATTTTAAGTAACTTGCAAGTTGAACTGGGGGGCAAAATAGTAGAAATTGATGTTGAAGTAATCAACAGAAACCTCGATTACAAAATCCTACTGGGAAGGCCCTGGATATATGCCATGGCTGCAGTTTTGTTGACCTACATCAGGAAGATTTCATTTCCCTTCCAAGGAGGAATTACAATCGTCGACCAACAAACATTTCTCCCCAAAAGTTCACAAGTTATGGGAAGCATTCCAATGATCCATGGAAGCAATCATTCGCTTCAAAATATTGGAGTAGGCCTCCTAAAAGACCCTGCCTTAATGGATACTTTTGCCCTACCGCCTCCAAGTAATCTGGTGGAAGTGGCCACAGTGGAAACCTGCAATATGAAATCTTCTATATCTAATGGATTCGGAAGATTCCTAAACATTTTGTCACCATGGATCATCGCCATTTTAGAAATATTGTAGGAATCAATTTTCTTGCCCTGGGGGCAAACCCAAATCAATGCTCATCGAGTGTTTGGATAGATAGCCCTAAGGAATATGGCACCTCGTCAGATCCTTGGTCGCATGTACATTCTACAGATGAAGGAATCATTCAATCAATGATGATAGGAGAGGCACCATGGGAAGATTACCACCATCACTCCCATCTTCCGAATTACCACGAAGATTATTCCAACAACCTTAATCATCCATTAGTTTTTTATTTTCTATCAAATACTGTAAATACGATGGATTTCGAGGATGGTTCTTATCTCATGTCGACCTCGTTAAAAAATGAAACAAGGAGTCATGAGGATAGTTGTTTTACTGTGTCAACCTCATTAAAAAATGAAACAAATCCCTTCCCAAATCTCAAAATTAAACCTTCATTCCAACCACCGAGTTGAATGCAATGAAGCTTGGGGGGCATGCACCTCAATTTGCATTATTATGCTGGGGGCATGCAAACTTATCACGAGCAGTGTTACTGCAGGGTTCAAGCTCGTTAAAAAATAAACATAGGCAATGAGCAAGTGTTTCCCCCAGCGTTTAAGCTAATTAAAAAATGAACCATTTTTTTCCGGTAAATAACCATCATGAATGTATTATCATCAGCCTTTGAAGCCTTGGTAGTGTTCTCATCATCACCTTCACTCTGTATTGGCCGATCATTCACCTCCACTTGATTGTTTACCCCTTTTGAAGAACAGCTGTGAAGAGTGATCCTATTAGCCATCCTTGTGACACTGTCATGATTGGAAAATTCCAACCCTTACTTGGAATCAGCTCCTACCCGAATTTATCACTTGTTCCTCAAAGACGAGTCTCCTTCAAGCCCTTTTCAACTGACTCGTAAAATATGAAAACATTTCCGAGCTATTGGCCTCTCCAGCTCGTTAAAGTAATCGGAAGTGTTATCCCTCCTTTAGATTTTAATCTTTTTGGACCTGAGTGATTATTCCACAAAAAGATCGAGCGCTTGTTTTGTTTGGCTCGTTAAAAGTACCGAAAATTCATCCCTTCTGTATTATTTTATACTTTTTCAGACTTAAGGGATTAGATGACGAAAAAGGATTTTTGGAGTTTCCTTTATGTCCCTTTTTAGACTCTCTAAAATTGAAAAGAATCGAGTTATCTTTGTCGTTAAACTCGTTAAAACCTAATAGCGACAAACTTGTCCATAACAGACAAGAACGAGTTTCACTATCACTAGGCTCGTTAAAACATAGCGATGGGTTTGCCCAAAGGGAAAATTATAGAAAAAGCATATGTTATCCTCCTGAAGCTTGAAAAAAGTAAAGAGGTACTGGTCAGCAATGACTGGGAAAATTTGGGAAGAAAACTTGAAGAAACTTTGTTGGTAGCAAGTCGCTCTTGAACATGACACTTTCACTCTGCATCCGAGTCGGGTTGGGTTGTTCCATTCACTGGTCACATCACCATGGTTCCATCACACCATCCACATTTTGGGTTAATGCTACCAATCCATCATGTCAGTGTCGCCGATATGTTCAAGAGAAGTCACTCAGAGAATTCACCTGTGTCACACCCACTACAATACATTTACGCTCCATTCTTTCATGACCGCCACCCTAAACCTTATATCACCAGATCATTTTCACCTCCATTAAAATCATTTGTTCCGTTCCATGTCATTGATGTGGGATTCACTAAGGCCCTCCTATGACGGATCGCTTCTTGTCGACATCAGCTCATTATTCAAGAAGTCAATCTAGGAACAACCCTTTCAGTACTTTGAAGCTTGCATGCCTCAATGGCAAGTTTCTCACTTCCGGCGACAGGTTTACATCAATGGCCTTCGACCGAAAGATTTTGTGTGGTGTTCGACGCCAAGTCCTTTATTCACACCATGTGAATTGTACTATAGTACCTTGAGGGTCATCATCATTATCGGTGGTTCCTCTCGCGCCTGTTAACGGCTTACATCATTGGCTGGTAATCAGGCGATGTCTTTCCATGTTCGACTCCAGAACATCTCTCACATGGATAGACTTGTACTTTGAGCGAAGATCGAACGAGATTGAAGACCCCAAATCTAGTTTCTTCCATCTAGGCTGCGATATATATTCAGGAAAATAAAGACATCAAATGTACATCATTGCAACACAGATAATCATCCAATCTAAGGGATGATGGCTCTACCAGAATCATCAGTCTACACTCAGACGATTGTCTGTCTCATGTACATGAAATGGAATTTATAAATATGAGCATGGGAATGCCCGCCTCAGCTAGATCATGAAAATATTATGAAGATAATGTATTGTATTGTATCTTATTACAGGTCTCCTTCCAGCTTGAAAGAACTTCAGATCCTCATGATAAAGCATTTCACCCGACATCGACAAATTAGTGACCTCATGCTTTAGGGGGCAACTGTTATAGACATTTTTGGGCACTGCAACCCCAATCATAAATGTCAATAAACCAAGGGCTCTTAAGTCCCTAAAAGTGTTGTTCCGACCCCTAAAAGAACAAGGTCAACTCATTACATCTTCTCCCAGAAGTTCTCCATGAAAAACTACTCAAAACTGGTCAAAACTGGACCATTTCACCTGCTCCATAAGCAAAGTGCATTGCATCCCACCTGAATACACACAGTAGGTGCGATGCATGTCAAAAAGCCCTTCTATGGGGTGTGATGGGCGAGAAGGGACAAATGGGAGGGTCAATCTGCAAGGCGGAGGAGCATGAAATCTTCCAAAAACCTCTCCTGTGACACTTGCCTCTCTGAACTCGACCAAGGATGAGTAATAGATCATCAATCTCCAAGTGGAATTAAGAACTATCAGAGAGAAGACATTAATCAAATCTCAAAAGCTGACTCACCTCCCTTGCAGACATCTATATATGGATCCCTCATCCCAGAGATCCAGAGGATGGAATTTTGTATCTTGTAAGGAAGTGCTGCTAATTTCTTAGTGCAATATCATAGTGTTGGGTGATCTAAGCTTGTCATGAGGTGAAGAAGGGCTTCTTGCTGAGAGGATGATGCTGGGTCAGAACAATTGGTTGTAATTCTCTTGGCTCTTTCTTGATTATCAATAAAGCTATTCAAGTTTTCCTCCATACACTTGTGTGATTGATGTTTTATGCATTTGTGTGGTTAATATACATCTGATCCTATATTGCTTATGATAATAGATCTATGTTCTCGTATAGTGTTATGCTGCTTTGATTCTACAGGTACTCTGTGAAGCTGGGTACACAAGAAAGCAAGTAGCAAAGGACTATCAGAAGAGAGAGGAATCGAGAAAGGAACCAAGTGCAAGACAGAGGTTGGTCTCCTTTATTCTTCTCTCATCTATCTCTCATAAAGGAAAATGAAAGTAGTTTTAGTTTTTTTGTTTCTAAGGTAGCTACCAGCCTTAGTGGGATTAGCAGCTCTGCATAGACACTATTCCCAGTAACAAAATGGTGACTCCGCTGGGGAAACGATCAACTGGTTCCTTTTTCAAAGCCTGTTAGATTTCTCATCTCAGGCAAAAGCGATGGTGAACCAAGCACTTTCCAAGCAGTTGAGGAAAGGATACTCACAGAAGCCCCTTCATCTATGATGGTACTAGCCATGACCATTCTATATATTTTGGCAATGATTCGAAATGGTACACTAGCCGATAAACGGGGTCTGCCTAGTAGATTCCAGTCAAAGGAAACAACCAGGTTGCTTGGAGGTGGGATCGAATAGACGGCCAGATACGACTCTGACGAACTTCCTTCCTGCAGTAAAAGAATGGGTAGATTTCCCCCATGTTCATCAGAGTCTGTGCTTACGAAAAGAATTTGGACGGTGTCATCCTTGTTCTCTTCGGTGACTGTATCATCTGAAGATGGAACCTTTGAAGGCAAGACCGGGTAAACTGCCGCCTCAACCTTTTGACTTTTGTTTGGTGTGGATTCAGATGGTTTATCTTCAATGATAGACGCTTCGGCCGACCACAAGGGCATGTCAGCCAGATTCTCAACTAGTGACGAACTCAGCAAGAGTTTCTTATATCCAGGAGGAAGGCGTAACGGTGAAACCAAACGGTCGTCCAAAACTCTTTTAGCCTCTTCTAATAAGGGACAATGGTGGATGGCATGATCGCCTTCACACAATTTACAAGGAAATTTATATTTTACTTTTTGTCCAGGGGCTTCACTTTCACTAGTTGACGGTGTATGCTCAACATGATCGTCAGAGGTTGATGACACCGGATTGTGCAAACGAGGAGACCAATCCCTTAAGATCCGAGGGATGCAAGGACAATCTCGATGATAGTGGTCTCCTTTTCAAATGACACATGGCGATTTAGGCCTGGCCGGTGCAGTGTGTGGATTTTCGCTAGACGATGTTTGGTTGCCCCTTTTCGCCTTTGGCTCCTTCTTCTTCTTCTTCTCTTTCTTCTTCTTTTCCTTCTTCTTCTCAGGTACTTGATTTTTAGCTTTACCAGCTTCATCAAGTGAAGAGGAAGGAGGAGAGGAAGAATTGGACGAAGTAGAGGGTTGGGGGGTAACTCTGGAATCGTTTAGTTGTTGACTCGATTGTTCAGGACTCGCAGTGTTCTGAACGACTGAGGTTGAGAAGAGCCATATAGGCAAGCCAATTGTCAATCCTGGAAGCGACAATGTGGCCATATGGGGTGCACCAACATCTCCCCAAGAGAAGAAGGGACTAGATTTCCTCCAAGGGGAACTCCTTGGTTGGTGGACTCCATTTTCCTCAACCTAAGACCAACGTAGGAAAGGTGATAATTATTCCATTTAAAATAAATTTTAGACACTTTGACACAACTTGTTTTTTCAATTTTTAATAGTCGAGAAAAAACAAAAGATGACTCTAGTTGCCTTCGATTTTTAATGAGCCTAAAGTGACAAGTGCTCAGATGGACCTTTTCCATTAAGGAGTCTGAAAAGGAATGAAAGGGACTGCTCTGGAAATCTAGATAGAGGGATTACCAAACCAAACGCAAAACCACAGAATACTTTCTACGGTACGACAGTCAATCTTCTCGAATGCTGTGTTCAGTGCATTGCGATCGATAGGGTGGCAGACACAGCTTCCTATGGATAAAGGATTAAGCCTATTGTGGTCTCCAAAAATATACTCGATAGTACATGGGAGCACAAGTCCGTGTTGTGGAGGTAAATCCTCTCTGTGGATAGAGATGATCCCTACTAGCCCAGACCGGGTCTAGCAACAATCACACAATGCTATCACGCAAGTTCCTAATTGCAAATAAAAAGTGGATGGTGAGAACCTACTTGGATTCCAATGCTAATGTTCGTAGAAGACATGTCGCTCTCGTTCCTTTGCCTCGGCCGGTCACGATCCTCATGATCTTCGTGATTGGACACCTACACATGCAAAGAACAACACGAATACAAGCATAAAATCTAGTAGATGCAATTATATATCAGTCAGAAAAGATATAACTCAACATCAAACATAGGACAATGAGAGTGGAACCATAATGATAGTCATCTATTATTGATAAATAACAAAGAAGAATACAACCATTGTTCTGACGTCAAATCCTCCTTTGGCTGGGTAGTCAGCTACACAAGTCTTGCAAAGCTTGTTGGGATGGGAACAAGCCTCTCTCTCTTTGGGTGACAAGAATCTCCTTACTTAGATTTGGCCTTATGGGTGCAAAGAAGGCTCTTGCAGCTTCAAACTCTTGAACTCCTGGAACTACTGACTAGCTTGCTCAAGGCATAGAGGCAAGCTTTTATAGATAGAGAGGAAAGAGATAGGATCAACCACATTATTCATGGGATTGGCTTTATCACTTGGAAACTTCCATGAAAGGTGGCAAACCACTTCCCTTCTATGGAGATTCGAAGCCAAACCATCCTAGCTCAACATAGATTCAGTTGGTGAATGGGTTGAAGAGAACCTTCGGAAGCTTGTTGGTTAAAAACTTTACTCAATTCGGTTGGCGTGAGTGTGACTCTGAGACAGAGCGCCAATGGCGCACCCTATTTATAGGATTTCCCTCATTGGAGCGGGCAGTGAACTGTGGACCCGCGCTATTGCAAAAAGAGCTGTTTTCATGGGTATTTTGCAGGAGATGTCTTCAGGGCATATGAAGCTCATACTTAGAGGAATATGATGCAAGTGGTTTTAGGTCATATCACTTCTCACAGGTCCCGGAATGAGTCCTCCAGTGTGCGGGAGAGGGGTAACAGGGACGGTGACAAACGGTGACAAATTGCTATGTAACAGATGCCCCCTAAAGCATGAGGCCCGAGGGAGAGAGAGGGGTGAAATGCTTTACAAGAACATGTGTAACTAAAAACACTGCCGCCGGAGAACCTGCATAAAGAAGTACAACTGATATCTCAAGTACATGATATATGTGGTATGGGCGCAGCCATCCATAATAGAGCACATAAGAATCTAGATCCAAGGTATGGGCGCAGCCATCTAGAGAGGATCGATAAATAGACTCAGGCATGGTCACAACCATCCAGTGAATGAGTCATGTAGTGATCATAATAAACCACAAATCGCAACTTGGATTCCAATAGACACAATCCAGGGTCTTGCGCTCCATCGTGACCCGAACAAAGTACAAGTCCAAGCATGTGAATATATGAGTTGAAGTCGAACATGCCTGAACATCGTCTGATTACCAGCCAATAACAAAAAATGTTAAGAGACGCAAGAGGTACCACCAATAATGACAATGGTCCTCAAGGTACTATAGGTACAATCTACGTCATGCAAATCAATGAGCCGGCATCGAACACCCGTAGAATCATTCGATCGGAGGCCAATGATGAAAACCTCTCGTCGAACACGAAGAACCTGCCATTGAGGCATGCAGGCTCCAAGGCACCGGAAGGGAGTCTCTAGATCAGCTTCCTGGATAATGAGCTGAAGTCGACAGGAAGTGACCTCGATTGAAGGTGGGCCATAGTGTTTCCCACATCATCGACACGAGACAGAGGAAGAATGCTATGGTGAATCAGAATTATGTGAGGTATTAGAGGAGGTTGTAATTCTGCAGAGGTCAACTTCTCTTGAACATATCGGCGGCACGACAGTGGACTTGGCAGTATTTGACATCAAATGAGCAGAGGTCATGGTGACAAGGCAACGAGCAGATGAGAGGTCAAAATAGGATAACTCAAACCCACGGAGGCAAGTGTAAAAACAAGATGAGATGTCCCCACCCAGACATGAATGCAGACTAGTGTCATGTTCAAGAGCGACATACTGCCGACACGACAATAATTATGGGTCCATTTTCCCCACCATTTCTGGCGAGTACCCCAGTTATTTTTAACAAGCTTGACGGGGATAGCATATGCTTGCAAGGTGTCATCACGACAGAATCCGATGTCATTAACTTTTTAACGAGTCTGACAAAGGAAGAACTCGGCGCCTTTTCCTGTTTAGAGAGTCTGAAAGGACAGCAGAAAAGAAAACTCCAGGGGGGTGCTTTTTCGTAAAGTTGTGTCTCCCGAGCCCGAAAAAGTATAAAACAATGCTCGAAAGAACTACCTGACCATTACGATCGAGGAGTACTTTTCATTTATAGTGACATCGACCTGAAAAAGTAAAAAAGCGATCAACATCACGTCGTTTCGTAACTGTTAAAGAACCTGAAACGACAAGGGTCCGACGATCTTTTCGTTTTTACGCGGTCGGAAAAGGGTTTAAAGACAACCGCCTCTTATTTACGTTTAACGAGTCAATAGGGATAACTCAGCGATATTTTCATTTTTAGCGAGTCAGAGAAGAGCTGAAAGATGACTCCACAGTGACTTTTTCATGTATTTACCGAGTCCGAAAAAGTATAAAATACAACTCGTTTCACGATCGAAGTTGCAAAAAAAACCTGTCATGGCACCAGAAGCAAGCGTAAAATCCATTTTCGACCAACAATATAATAAAATATTCAAAAAACAACTTTTTAAACCTAATTACAAGTCAAAAAGTCTATAAATATGGTGAAAATGTAAAAAATAGAATTACTTTTACTTTTTACCTTTTGCATAGTAGTAGTGGTCCATTTGGGGAGCGAACTTCGAGCAGTGATTACCGCCAATCCGTGCAACCATTTTAGATTCTGCCAGTTCCAGGTAAGAGGCGCTTCCCTTAGCTTCATTTTCATATTATTTTTATGCATTTTGTTCCCTGATTGAGCCTCTACAAGGAGGATTTTGAAATTTAGGGTTGCGCCCCATTGGCGCGGGTATCCGACACGGGTCCATGCCAATGGGGTGATTTGCCCAAAGGTGCCGCACCATTGGCGCGACTGTTTTAGAAGCAGTCATGCCAACCACGCGACCTAACTTTTTGCTTGAATTTTCTCATCATTTTTGAAATTTGTCCGGTTTGTAAGCCTACCAATGTTTCAATAATGATTTATTTATCCTTGTGGGTGCAGGAAACAGGCAAAAATGGTGGTGGAATGGAAAGAATGGGAGCATGATGCCATAGATGCCTTGGCCATAGAGGATGAGGGATGTATGAATTCTTTGAGAGACTGTGGTCTCAAGAAGTTCTTCCTCACCTCTTACCTGCGAGCTCAACCGGAATTATGACAGTTCATAGTGGATGCTTGGGATGTTGATGACCAAGTATTTCGCTTACGGGATCAAACCTTAGAGTTGGATGTATCTGATGTGTAATTCATTACCGAGCTGTCACGGAGAGGGGCGAGCCCTATTTTGACCGGAAGCAGACCTTCCAGAGAGAAAATAGGTGAAGTGAAGGTTCGAGTGTGTCCAGAGGCACAATTTGGGAAAAACAGTGCCAAGGTGGATATCGCCACCATCCATGATTTGGTTCTTAAGGTGATACTGTTCACCATCACCCGTGCAGCTGGGGTCCAGGCACCCCATGAGGTGAGCAAGAATCATCTGTTACTAGCGACAGAATGCCTCAGCCCCACCATTTTTGACTAGGCTACAGCGGTGACTACAAATATCAAAAGGCAGCTTACAAAGTGTAAGCGCGGGGGAGTGAAACAGTTCGGGTATGGCTCGATTGTGGTGTCGTTCTTCTTGGAACGATTACCCCTCTTCCAGATCCAGGGAGCTGTAGTGGTGGATCCATTGCCACGAGAGCCTAGGATGGCTCACTGGGCAGCATTGATGCCCAGAGGAGGAGGGGGCCAGCAGATGTCTTGGCGGCCCGAGTTCTTCATATGGCTTCGCCGTCAGCTGATCATGGTAGAGGATTGGCCATATGCAGGGACCAATTTCATGGGGGATCCAGACCTCCCACTGCCAGAGGGAGAGGAATGGGAAGAAGAGCTAGGTATGATCTCTTCGTTTTTGATGTTTTATGTATTTTTATTTTTTTTATCAATACATGCATGTTCTGATGACAGTTGTATGTATATGCAGATGTAGGCCCAGAGCGACCAGCCGGCTTGTCTCCTATAGTGCGGAGGGGCCAACCCGCAGCTGACCCTCAGGCAAGGGGTGCCGTGGGGGAAGAGCTGGTGCAGAATCTCGAGGGACTCACCCAAGGGATTCCGGGTTACGCTAGATTGGCGGACGTGCCTTTTGCATACCAGAGGCACACAGTGGGGGTGCCGACTCACATCCATCGTCTGTTGAGACGCTTGGTGCGCGCGGTGACGTGCTATCATGAGCACCACCGCGAATAGACTTCTAGGCTTCTTTCATGCATATTTTTTGAGGGATATGTCGTCCCAGGATGTATCAGGATGAACATGTATTATTTTTTGAACTTATGTAATGCACGCGGTGCAAAACTTTGCGACACATATATATATATACATATGCCTATGGTTTATTATTGTGCTTTTATGTGCTTGCTTGTATGATGTTTTGATTATAAATTATGCAAATGTCTATCTAATACATGATTAGCCAATGCATCAGATAATGTGTTTAATCGTCTTGGAATATGCTGATATGTGATAAAGTCAAAATTCCTTTCTAACAATTTAACACGTAAGTACAACCTTAAAATGTGACGGTCTCTGACGGAATATCGCCCATTGAGCTGATGGACGACAAGTTGAGAGTCTAGGTTAACAAGCAATGTACAAATATCGAGATTGATTGCCTCGGCTAATAATTCAATAACAACGCTATATTCAGCAACATTGTTTGTAGTGCAGCCTAAACACACACCTTGAAGATCTATCAACTCACCGTGAGGATTGTAGATCACCCACGCCGCAGAGGACAAATTACGAGTGCTGCGGTAGGCACCATCGGCGAAACCAATGTAAGGTGCACCTGACATCTGCACAAGAAGCAAAAAGACACAATAAGGGGCAATCACGCTTTGACACCAAGCCGAAAACATGAAAACACACACACACACACACACATGTATAAATCGAAGCGCATGAATCATGCATAGTACTTTTTCAAGTACAGCCCATTGCGGGGCTTATCAAGAGGATTACCTTCGTAGTCAACTAGCTCATACGCCCCTTTTTGCAACACTCTCTTTACAATGTAAGGGCCTAGCCACATGGGCTCGAGTTTGCCTGCCCCCAGCTTGTCATTTGCTTGGTCGTATAGCAGGACTAGATCTCCCTCAACAAAGGAACGAGGATGGATGGTATGGTCAAAATGAGTTTTGACTCTCTTCTTTTGAGCTTCGATGGCTAGAGAGGCTAAGTGACGAGTCTCATCTAACCGTTCTAGATAAAGAAGTCGTTCCTCTACCGGAGTAGTGTTGGGAAGCAACTCGACGACTATTTTCAATGAAGGAATTTCACATTCTATAGGAAGGGTAGCCTCTAGTCCGTAAACCAGTTGAAATGGAGTGAAACCGGTGGCATCCTTCACCGAGGTTTGGTAGGCCCACAAGGTGGGAAACAACATCAAATGCCAATTAGACTTATGCATGTCCATAGTACGTTGAAGCATCATAACCAAAATCTTGTTAACGGCTTCAACCTGGCCATTAGACTGAGGATAGTACGGGGTTGAACTATCATGCCGTAAGCCTAGTTGGGTTGTCAGTTCAGTCATCATGTGATTACGGAAATGCTTTCCGTGATCCGTGACGATGGCCTGCGGAACTCCGAACCACGTAATAACATGATTGAACAAAAACTGCGTCGCTGTATGACCGTCTTCAGTTAATGTGGGCATCGCCTCAGCCCATTTTGTAAAGTAATCGATGGCAACGATGATAAACCCATGCCCCTTGGCCGAGCGAGGCTTACAGGTGGTATAATCAATGCCCCATTTTGCAATAGGGCCTACGGTCACTATAGGGTGCAGCGGGGCCGGTGGCGCACGCATCTTCCGCTGGTATATCTGGCATGCATGACATGAGCGGACAACAAGAATGCAATCTTTAAAAATAGAGGGCCAGAAATAGCCAGCGCGAAGGATTTTTTGAGTTGTGGCATATCCGGACATGTGACCACCATAGGCGCCAGAGTGGTAATCATTCAGGACTCTCTCAGCTTCCTCAAGGGTAAGACATCGACGGAGAACGGAGTCAATGCCGAGACGGTATAGGGTGTCCCCTATGATACGATAAGGTTGAGACTGATGGCGGATCCGCCGCCGAGCATCTTTGGATACAGTGGGGCGGAAAGAGGACGTTTGCAAATAAACAATAATATCCCCGTACCAGGGATCGAGGGTGCTGATTAGAAAAAGAGTTTCGTCCGGGATATGATCCTCTGAAAGAGAGGGTGCAGAAGGAGATGGTAAGGAACAAAGTAACTCAGCAAAGACCAATGACTTCTTAGACTTGGCAGCAGTAAATTCCAAGTCAAACTCTTGGAGGATTACGATCCATTTTGAGTATTTGCCCCCCAGCAACTGACGTGACAAAATGTACGTCATCGGGTTGCAGTCAGAAATCACGGTCGTGGTGCACAACAAGATATAATGCCGGAAGCGTTGGACGGCATAAATAGTGGCCAATGCCAACTTCTTGACGTAAGCGTATCGAGTTTCCGTATCCAAAAGGTTGCGTCTGAGATAATATATGACGTGCTCATTGCCATCATCATCATCTTGCACGAGAACCATGCCGATAGTGGTATCGGCGGCGGCTAGATACAGAGTATAATCACGGTGGTAGTTCGGAGGTCGCAATAATGGAGCAGAGACAAGGAGACCCTTGAGATGCTCGAAAGACTCCTGAGTGATAGCATCCCAATGAAAGGGTGTATCTCGCTTCAATAACCGTGTAAAACCTTTAGCCACCTCGGCATAGTTCGGAATGAATCGTCTTAAGAAATTTGCTTTGCCCTGCAAGCTCTGCAACTGCTGCAAAGAAGCAGGGGGAGGAAGATTCAAAATAGCTTCGACTTTGAGGGGGTCCAGACAGATGCCCTCTCGGGAGATGATAAACCCGAGTAGTCGGCCTGATTCAATGCAGAAGACACATTTATGAGGATTAAGCCTGATATGGTAGTGTCGACAGCGGAGAAAGATTTCACGAAGATGGGAAGGATGGTTCTGAAGCTTGACTGAATGAGCTGGAAGATCATCCAAATAGGGCTGTACAATGTGATGAATGTCATGAAAGGCATAGGACATTGCACGTTGGAAGGTAGCGCCGGCATTCTTTAAACCGAAAGGGAGCTTCTTATAGGCAAAAGTGCCCCATGGACAGATGAAGGCCATCTTATGCTGATCAGCGGGTGCGATATTGATCTGGTTATAGCGAGAAAAGCCGTCCATAAATGAGTAGATTTCACTTCCTGCACACTCATCAATAAGTTGGTCGATCAAAGGTGTGGGGAAGTTATCCTTGGGACAGGTGTGGTTAATGTCACGATAATCAACACAAACTCGAATAGTGCCTTGCTTTTTGTTCATAGGGACTATATTAGAAACCCAATCCGTAAGTGGAATGGGGTAAATGAAACCAGCCTTGAGAAGCTTTTCGACTTCTGCTTTAATGGCTGCGGCCTTTCGGGGGTGCACAGGGCGTAGGCGTTGATGAACAGGCTTAGCACCTGGATACGTAGGTATCTCGTGCACCACTATGCTAGGGTCGATGCCAGGCATCTCTTCGTAGGACCAAGCGAAGACATCACGAAATTCGTGAAATAGATCGGTGTAGAGTTGAACTTCCTCTGGAGTACAAGTGACTCCAATATGAATGTGCTCGACAATCCCTGTTACTACAGAGATGTCGATGGGTTGGGTCTGCGTAATGTTTCCCATATTGCCCTCAGAAGACACTTGGTAAATTTGAATAGGTGTTTGAAGGGGCTGAAATGGGATACACGAAGCAAACCGTTCGAGACATGCGATCATTTCCTGATGGGCAGGGAGAAACGAGGAACGGTGGTGATGATCTGACCAAGGAGGTTCCTCAAGAGACATGGTCTCTATGATGGCTTCATCGGAAGGAAATATTTCCTTTAATGGATCTGAAGTAGCATCATCTCCAAGCCAAGGGAAATGATCATATGAGTCGGGAACACCGCTCAGAAGAGCAGGTTCGGTGGGGGAAGCCGATGCAGCGACGATTTTGACATAGTTGAGCTCGGCGGGACTCAACGGCATCATATCGCCCCAAGATTCTATCTGATTGGCGGGAGGAAGGACCCACGGATCAGAGCATATGGAGATCATGTTAATAGGGGCGAGATTCGGAGATGGAAGGGGAAAGACACCCATTAGGGCGGGATCCTTAAAGAGTCCAGCTCCCACACTCTCGAATGATTTGGAGGTATGCTCCACGAAAGGCACATTACTTTCAGAAGAGGAGGCGAAGAAGGAGAGCTGGTCCACCGTGACAATTTTCCCTTGATGAGGGAAATAAATGACACGGAAAAGGGAGGAAGCCACGACTTGCATGGCGTATGTCCAGCTACGTCCGAGGAGGAGGTTGTAGGTAAGATTAGCGTTGACAACTTCAACCTCCACTTCTACCGTCTTCCCTTCCAAGGAGATGGGCAACTGTTGGAGGATACCATAAGGACGGGACTCTCTTCCATCAAAGGCTTCTAATGTCATAGGAGACTGGCTCAGTGTTGGAGAACCAATAGCTTTCCAGCAAGCAACAGACATGATGCAAGTTGAGGTACCCTCATCAATGACTGTACGATGAATTGTTTTACCATTGATGATAACCTGTATAAGGAAAGCGATTTGGTGAGGCAGTCTCGGGGTATGACCCTCGAGATCAAAAGAAATCAGATCCGAGCCAGCCGGGTCTATGCCACCGATGGCCGATAGCAAGGACTTCCTCTGGGAGGGGCAGCTCTGGAGCACTTCTAGAGCGGACATAGCAAACGGAGCCTGAGCTAAGTCCTCAACGATGCTATAGTGCTGGGCAACACGAGCATTAGGGTTGTAAGAAAACTTCCAGAGTACACCTTTTGGAGGGGGTCGGATAGTCGTCTCAGTGCTAGGTCTTTCGATGTGGAGTGGACCAGAACTGGATGGAGGAGCGCTAGAGGGGACCTCCGGCTCTTTCCCGGCATGAGATGGATATTCTTTTGCTCGAGTAGTGACATGGATGGGGATTGTCCCAGCCATAAATACTTGAGAGCCGAATGAAGAAGAGGGTTACGATGGATCTGCCACCATTTGATTTTGCTGTGAAGGGAAAGGTTCTTTAAGCACAGCAGGAGTCCCAGGAGCAACTTTCAATAATCGACTAAATTCGGACCGCCTGGGGCAGTCTTTAGTGTAGTGATCCTCATCACAGATAAGACAAGGATACTTAGGTTTTTGTTTGGCTCCTTCCTCGGGTGGAGGTTTAGGGGAGTCCTGTTTGGGCTGTTCGGATTTATTTTTGGCTTTCCCTTTCTTTTTCCCTTTCGAGGATTTATCCGCCGTGGTGGACTGAATGACGTTAACCTCGGAAGTACTTCCAGAATTAGATTGACCCTGAGAAGGGTTTCCATTAGAGGCATTCTATTTTTTTCTTCCCGGGGTTCGCGGATGATTTCTTTGAAGATGCATTTACAGAGCCAATAACACCATCAACAGATGGTTTTGGCGGAGCTTTGGATGTTCCGGTTCTCAGGGTGTCTGGAAAATAATCATATAAAGTACCTGACTAAGAATATACTAAGTCGAGGTACTGAGCACGCACGATAGCTTGCTCTTCAGTTACACAAGCTCCCATGGCGATGTCTCGCGCGATTGTGGGGACAAAGGAGGTCGTGAACCAATCGGTAAGGAGTTGATCAGGGATCCAAAATTTGATCAAGCGACGACGCCGTCTCCATTCATGTATATGATCGGATATATGTGTGGCCGTGTCTTGTTTGAGAGACGTAAGAAGATGTGTCCCTGTCTCATACCGAATGGGTAACTGAAAATGAGTTAGGAATGCCATAGCCAGCGAGTTGAAATGTTGAAATGTTCTGCAATTCAACTCAATATACCACTTAGCGGCCGAGCCGGTGAGAGTCCTTTGAAAGAGGTGGAGCCGGATGGAAGCATCAAGCCATGAGTTCGATGAGCACCAAAGGTGATAGGTCATGACATGGGCTTGAGGGTCTTCACCAGCTTTTCCATCGAATTTTGGGCAATCACTGGGTATTTTAGTTGGAACTAGTGGCAAATATGGATTATGGAGAATAGGATCATTTGTCAACTTGGACACATCTGGAAGTTTCAACGTTGCTAAGAAAAGCAACTAAGGATTAAAGGACATTTGTGGCTGTGGAAGAGAGGTAGTACCAGGGTTCCAACCAGGAGGTGGTTTCCCCCATGGACTTTGTCCAGATGGGCCTGGCCCATAAGGGTTCCACCCATAGGGATTTTTCCCATAGGGGTTCTATCCATAAGGATTCCATCCATATGGATTCTATCCATAAGGATTCTGTCCATAAGGATTCTATCCATAAGCAGAAAGTTGACCTTGGGTTTGCCCCTGAGCACCCCATGGATTAGCAACTTGTCCTGCAGGTGCAACATACTGTTGTTGATAATTCTGATAGGGGGTGACCTGCACTTGTTGATAATTTTGATAAGGGGTAAATTGAGTTTGCCCCTGGGGTTGCTGGTAGCCATACGATGGCTGGGCTCCATACTAAGCCTGATAAGAAGGCTGTTCTTGGTAAGAAGGTTGGGGTCATGGCCCACCTTGCATTTGATAACCAATTTGAGTTTGGAGCCCAGAAGGATGTCCTTGAACAGGTTGAGCTTGGACCATCTGGCCTGAAGGTTGGCCTGGTTGGGTTTGGGACGGACCCATTTGCCCAGAAGGATGAGCTTGTTGGGTACCAAGTTGTCCTTGAGCAACCGAGAGTTGTCCTTGCGGAACAGATGGCTGAGCGGACTGGATAGCTGGTTGACCTTGAGGTTGGACAGCCTGTCCAGAGGGATGACTAGGCTGGGTAGTGGGTTGGCCCTGCTGTGCGGAAGGTTGACCCGCTTGCCCAGAAGGATGACTAGGCTGGGCAGTGGGTTGGCCCTGCTGTACGTAAGGCTTCCCCCCTTGCCCAGAAGGATACCCCTGTTGGATTACCGGTTGACCTTGTGGAATATAAGTTTGTCCTACTTGTCCAGAGGGATAACCCTGCTGGATACCAGGTTGACCTTGTTGGATATAAGGTTGTCCTGGTTGTCCAGATGGGTAACCTTGCTGGTACCAGGTTGCCCTGGATAACCAGAGGGTTGAGTCAGATAAGTAAAAGATGGACCACCAGTGGCTGAAGGTTGTCCCTAATAGGGTTGTCCTTGTAGGCCCCCAGGTTGTCCTGGGTAAGACTGGCCATAATACTGCTGCCCTTGGGGGGTTTGCGTATAAGATGGCTGGCCTTGGTTAGGTGGTCCCTGCAGCTGTGCAGGCCTTGCTTGGCCCCCATGGAAGGTGGTGGCATTCCAAGCAACGGATAATGGTACCGAAACCTCAACAATAGGTTGAGTAGGCAAGGGTTGAGAAAGCTGAAGGTATTGACCAGTAGAATCGTAATAATAGAATGGACCTTGCGCATTCGGATCCTGAACAACTTGTCCATAGGCATCATATGGCCCCCCTCCTGGGACGGGACCAGAAGAGGGTGGTGCACTTTGTGCAGGGTGGATAACTTTAGGTGTGTGTGCCAGCTGGCCGCTACTCACTTGACCGTGAGGGGGACCAGCACCAGTGTTCAAAGCTGAAGACGCTGTAATGGCACTAACAACCGGAGTTGAATGTGCTACGCAAATAGTTGGATTCGTTGGAACTGAAGTGACAGGTGTAGTGTGGACTTGTGAAACAAAAGATCCCAAGGTGGGAGTGATGTGGGGGTCCCACATACTCGAAGTAGGGATCCTGGCACTTACCTTATCCCTCAACGACTTGTAGCGTGGGGGGAGCGGAGAAGTAGCTGGGATAGGAGTGTCGATATTTGACAAAACAGGTGTCTCACTCACTCTAGGAGATGTCTCATCCATGTGAGAGGTAGACATTGGAGACGAAACACCAGGGGGGGTAAAAGGAATATCGTCCTCTTCAGGCTCCCAGATGGGGTTCCAATGAATTTCGTAACCTTCGTCGTCCGGGGCGCGAGAGTTGATCGGTTGGATACTCGGGATAACAGGAAGAGTATCACTTACAACCGGTACCTCAGGAGCAACGAAAGATGGAGACCCTTGATCACTTGGAACAGGAGTCGACGGTTCAGCCAGGATGACAAACTTCAAACAAAACCTAAGGGAATCTAACGATAAAGGACCCTACTCAAACTAACGCACACAAGATCTAACAAGGTAATGTTAATCATGGCCAAATAAAATTTAAGATGCAAGGACACAACTTGACCTTTTCATGTTTTAAGAGTCGAGAAAAGGACAAAAAGGTGACTCTAGTCACCTTCGAATGTTTTGTGAGCCCGAAGTGACAAACTGCTCAAGTGAGCCTTTTCTTTTAAGGAGTCTGAAAAGGATCAAAAGTGACTACTCTGGAGAAACTAGGCAAAGGGTTTACCAGACAATCTGTAAAACTGCATATACACCTTGGCAATCATATGAAAACCAAGGACTTCCTGTACGGCAGTCAATCTTCCCGAATGTTGTGTTCGGTGCGTTACGGCTTGTAAGGCGGCAGACACGGCTTCCTGTGGATAAAGGATGATAACCTAGTGGGGTCTCCCCTATATACACGACAATACATGGGAGCTCAAGTCCGTGCTAGACCACTATCGAGTCACAAAAGGAGGAATCACCCAACCATAATGTGAAACAACAGTGACTAGGTTTAACGACGCCAGAGCACATCTCTAGCCTAGACCTCTAATCAGTGAGCCTTATGTTCCAATGCATTTTTAAGTTCATTTAGTTCATTTTATGGTTGATCTTTGATTAAGTTTCAATTTCCAGGTCCTACCGTATGTAATCTCTCACAATTTCCTACATGCAAGCTATATGCCAAAGAATATCATTTCGTTCGATGAATACTAACTACGAGAGAGTTAAGAATTTTTCAAACAAACAAAATGACCACAAACAACCAAGAACCACTCTAATGCAGCTAATGGCAGTAACTGAAACTTTTTCTTTGTTTTAAATCACTAATCAATGAAAAGCTTCTAATTTCAATTAGCTAATTCAACACAAAAGAGATTGTTCGTTTATTTTTCAATGGAAAAGTGCACCAAACAAATTTTGAGAGATAATAACACCGAGTAAAAAGACAAATTTCACTCAATGAGAACACAATCGAATCCCCAAAACACCAAGATAGTCCTTCAAACCAAGACGAAAACACAAAGACCTCTATGAGCTATGTAATCTAAGCCCAAACGAAGCCAAGCGAAATCCAAGCGGAAAAGAAGCAAATCACTTGAATACCAACAAAAGGCTTTGACAACTACTGAGCAAGTGCGAAAAGTAATCACAAAGTCGACTGGACGATCAAAGAACCCAAGACTCCTACGGAAGGCTCGATGCACAAAGCCACTAGATGCCCTAGGGCTAAAATGTGAAATCGATAGAAAGAGGCAAACACCCGAAGGATGGAGGGCTAAAATCAGTCAAACAAGGATCAAACACACTCCAGTAATCGAAAAAGACGTGGCAAGATACAAATCCAAGCTCAGAGGGCTTGAAGACAAGCGAACTGGAAAAGTTGACAGGCCTGGCGCGACTGTCAGGCTGCAACTCGCGCTTTTATGGGATTGGCGCGGGTTGTCTTTGAGCAATTTGTGCCAATTGGCATGACTGTTAGGCTAAAAAGCGCGCTAATCAAGTTTGCTAAGTCAAAAACAAAAAAAAACAACCCACAGCTTGAAAACAGTATCTAGGCAAACCAGGAAGCAAGAGACAGCAAGAAATCCAATCTAGAAAGCTATCTAAGCAATCAAAACAAGAGAAACCAAAGAGACAAGACAAACTCCAAGTTGTTTAGTCTGTAAACCAAACCGGAGATTGACTGAAGTGGCATTGATCTACTTTGCTAATGCAAAGCAATAGCGTTTCGAAGGCTACCTAGCCATACTTCAGGCTCCGTCTAAAGTTTACAAATCAAACAACAAGGTCTCCCCACCGGAGTCGCCAAATTGTTGTGGAGGTAAATCCTCTCTGCGGACAGAGACGATCCCTACTAGCCCAGACTGGGTCTAGCAACAATCACACAATGCTATCACGCAAGTTCCTAATTGCAAATAAAAAGTGTATGGTGAGAACCTACTTGGATTCCAACGCTAATGTTCATAGAAGAGACGTCGCTCTCGTTCCTTTGCCTCGGCCGGTCACGATCCCCACGATCTCCGTGATTGGACACCTGCACATGCAAAGAACAACACGAATACAAGCATAAAATCTAGTAGATGCAATTATATATTAGTCGGAAAAGATATAACTCAACATCAAACATAGGACAATGAGAGTGGAACCATAATGATAGTCATCTATTATTGATAAATAACAAAGAAGAATACAACCATTGTTCTGACGTCAAATCCTCCTTTGGCTGGGTAGTCAGCTACACAAGTCTTGAAAAGCTTGTTGGGATGGGAACAAGCCTCTCTCTCTTTGGGTGACAAGAATCTCCTTACTTAGATTTGGCCTTATGGGTGCAAAGAAGGCTCTTGCAGCTTCAAACTCTTGAACTCCTGAAACTAATGACTAGCTTGCTCAAGGCATAGAGGCAAGCTTTTATAGATAGAGAGGAAAGAGATAGGATCAACCACATTATTCATGGGATTGGCTTTATCACTTGGAAACTTCCATGAAAGGTGGCAAACCACTTCCCTTCTATGGAGATTCGAAGCCAAACCATCCTAGCTCAACATAGATTCAGTTGGTGAATGGGTTGAAGAGAACCTTCGAAAGCTTGTTGGTTAAAAACTTTACTCAATTCGGTTGGCGCGAGTGCGACTTTGAGACAGAGCGCCAATGGCGCGCCCTATTTAGAGGATTTCCCTCATTGGCGCGGGCAGTGAACTGTGGACCCGCGCTAATGCAAAAAGAGCTGTTTTCATGGGTATTCTGTAGGAGATGTCTTCAGGGCATATGAAGCTCATACTTAGAGGAATATGATGCAAGTGGTTTCAGGTCATGTCACTTCTCACAGGTCCCGGAATGAGTCCTCCAGTGTGCGGGAGAGGGGTAACAGGGACGGTGACAAACAGTGACAAATTGCTGTGTAACATTCCGTACTGGCACTTATCATCTCAAAATGGAGGAATCACCCACCCAATAGTGAAAACAACAGTTACCAGGCTTTACGATGCTGGAATACGTCTCTAGCCTAGACTTCTAGATGTTGTGCATTAGGTTCCAAAGCGTTTTTACATTCATTAAATTTATTTTATAGTTGATATTTCTTAAGAAATTTGCCTTTCAGGTTCACCGCGTGATGTAGATGTACAATTCCTAAAATGCAATCTAAGATGATAAACAATTGTTTAGTCTTCTTTTTGCAAATGAAAATCCTAGCTACTAAGGAAAGAGAGATGGTGTTCTTTCAACAAAGAGCAAAGAGCACACACTATATGCATTGTCCTAAATCAAACCAACAAACAGGCTAAATGCAAATGCACATGCATGTATTTGTTTTCATCCTTCTTAATGTGTAAATGATAAAAGGAAAGCTAAGCGCAAATCTGAATTATTTTTTCAAAGCGACAATTAATAACAAGTTTCTTTTCAAGACAAAATGAGGACAATGACAACACTTTGCGATTTGGAATTAAAAACTTGCTTTCGACACTAGAAAAAAAACTACTAATTCAGATCAAATACAAGAGTAACAGTGTAATTGACTATCAAGAACAATCATATTCTCTTCTATGACTGAAAACAACACTTGCGACACTTTCAAACAAGAAACGACAGTACAATTACGCTACTTCTTTGTAAAGGAGAACTGAAAATGATTAAAAAAATACATAAAAACATTTACAGTTCTTTGCACAATGGAGGTAGAATAACAGCAAGGAAAGGGGTTTCAAATAGAGGTGTACTGACTACAAGCAACAAAACTCCTGAATAGAGCTGAAAAGAATGAACACAGAAACCAAAATTTAGGAACAAGGCCTTGTCTAATCAGCGCACTTGTAACACAATCAAACTGAAATGCAACGCACCTACTACACTCAGGAAGTGAGTTGTATTTGAAGTTCACAGAACAGAAAGTGCGTTGGCCCAGGGATGAGACTTTGATTGGGTTTCGGGTCACAATTTGCAGTTCAGTTCAGGGATTTTGGCCGAGCAAGTGGTAATCAGTAAATCAATCACAGGGGTAGATCTAAGGAGGTTACTAGAGCCACCACAAGGGCAATTAGAGAGCTTGTAAATCAATTTTTTAATTCATAAACAAAACCGGGAGATTGATTGAAGCAGCATTGATCTACTTTGCATTTGCATAAAACATCAATCGCACAAGTGTATGGAGGAAAACTTGAATAACTTTTTTGATAATCAAGAAAGAGCCAAAAGAATTACAACCAATTGTTCTAACTCAACATCATCCTCTCAGCAAGAAGCCCTTCTTCACTTCATGACAATATTAGATCACCCAACACTATGATATTGCATTAAGAAACCAGCAACACTTCCTTACTAGATACAAAATTCCAGCCTCTAGATCTCTGGGATGAGGGATCCATATATAGATGTCTGCAAGGGAGGTGAGTCAGCTTTTGAGATTTGATTAGTGTCTTCTCTCTGATAGTTCTTGATTCCACTTGGAGATTGATGATCTCTTACTCATCCCTCGTCGAATTCAGAGAGGCAAGTGTCACAGGAGAGGTTTCTGGAAGATTCCATGCTCCTCCACCTTGCGGATTGACCCTGCCATTTGTCCCTTCTCACCCATCGCACCCCATAGAAGGGATTTTTGACATGCATCACACCTACTGTGTGTATTCAGGTGATATGCAATGCACTTTGCCTATGGAGCAGGTGAAATGGTCTAGTTTTGACTAGTTCTGAGTAGTTTTTCATGGAGAACTTCTGGGAGAAGATGTAATCAGTTGACCTTGTTCTTTTAGGGGTCGGAACAACACTTTTAGGGACTTAAGAGCCCTTAGTTTATTGACATTTTATGATTGGGGTTGCAGTGCCCAAAAATGTCTATAACAGTTGCCCCCTAAAGCATGAGGTCATTAATTTGTCGATGTCGGGTGAAATGCTTTATCATGAGGATCTGAAGTTCTTTCAAGCTGGAAGGAGACCTATAATAAGATACAATACAATACATTATCTTCATAATATTTTCATGATCTAGCTGAGGCGGGCATTCCCATGCTCAGCTTTAGAAATTCATTTTCATGTACATGAGACAGAAAATCGTCAGAGTGTAGACTGATGATTCTGGTAGAGCCATCATCCCTTAGATTGGATGATTATATGTGCAACAATGATGTACATTTGATGTATTTATATTCCTGAATATATATCGCAGCCTGGATGGATGAAACTAGATCCAGGATCTTCAATCTCATTTGATCTTCACTCAAAGTACAAGTCGATCCATGTGAGAGATGTTCTGGAGTCAAACATGGAAAGACATTGCCTGATTACCAGCTAATGATGTAAGCCATTAACAGACGTGAGAGGAATCACCGATAATGATGATGAACCTCAAGGTAGTACAGTACAATTCACGTGGTGTGAATAAAGGACTTGGCGTCGAACACCACGCAAAATCTTTCGGTCGAAGTCCATTGATGTAAACCTGTCGCCGGAAGTGAGAAACTTGCCATTGAGGCATGCAAGCTTCAAAGTACTGAAAGGGTTGTTCCTAGATCGACTTCTTGGATAATGAGATGATGTCGACAAGAAGCGATCTGTCATAGGAGGGCCTTAGTGAATCCCACATCAATGAAACGGAACAGAGAAAATGATTTTAATGGAGGTGAAAACGATCTGGTGATATACAGTTCAGGGTGGCGATCATGAAAGAATGGAGCGAAAATGTATTATAGTGGGTGAGACACAGGTGAATTCTCTGAGTGACTTCTCTTGAACATATCGACGACACTGACCTGATGGATTGGTAGCATTAACCCCAAATTTGGATGGTGTGATGGAACCATGGTGATGTGACCAGTGAATGGAACAACCCAACTCGACTCGGATGCGGAGTGAAAGTGTCATGTTCAAGAGCGACTTGCTACCAACAAAGTTTCTTCAAGATTTCTTCCCAATTTTTCCCCAGTCATTGCTGACCAGTACCTCTTTTGTTTTGTCAAGCTTGAGGAGGATAACATATGCTTGTTCTATAATTTGCCCTTCGGGCAAACCCATCACTATGTTTTAACAAGCCTAGCGATAGTGAAACTCGTTCTTGTCTGTTATGGACAAGTTTGTCGCTATTAGGTTTTAACAAGTTTAACGACAAAGATAACTTGGTCCTTTTCAATTTTAGAGAGTCCGAAAAGGGACATAAAGGAAACTCCAAAAATCCTTTTTCGTCATCTAATCCCTTAAGTCCGAAAAAGTATAAAATAATACAGAAGGGATGAATTTTTGGTACTTTTAACAAGCCGAACAAAACAAGCACTCGATCTTTTTGTGTAATAATCCCTCAGGTCCAAAAAGATTAAAATCTAAAGGAGGGATAGCACTTCCGGTCACTTTAACGAGCTGGAGAGGCCAATAGCTCAACAATCTTTTCATATTTTATGAGTCAGTTGAAAAGGGCTTAAAGGAGACTCGTCTTTGAGGAACGAGTGATAAATTCGGGTAGCAGCTGATTCCAGGTAAGGGTTGGAATTTTCCAATCATGGCAGTGTCACAAGGATGGCTAACAGGATCACTCTTCACTGTTGTTCCTCAAAAGGGGTAAACAATCAAGTGGAGGTGAATGATTGGGCAATACAGAGTGGAGGTGATGATGAGAACACAACCAAGGCTTCAGAGGCTGATGATAATACATTCACGATGGTTATTTACCAGAAAAATGGTTCATTTTTTACTAGTTTGGGATTAGCAGCTCTACATAGACACTATTCTCTCTGATAGTTCTTGCTTCCACTTGGAGATTGATGATCTCTTACTCATCCCTGGTCGAATTCAGAGAGGCAAGTGTCACAGGAGAGGCTTATGGAAGATTCCATGCTCCTCCACCTTGCGGATTGACCCTGCCATTTTTCCCTTCTCGCCCATCGCACCCCATAGAAGGGTTTTTTGACATGCATCGCACCTACTGTGTGTATTTAGGTGGGATACAACGCACTTTGCCTATGGGGCAGGTGAAATGGTCCAGTTTTGACCAGTTCTTAGTAGGAGATCATCAATCTCCAAGTGGAATCAAGAACTATCAGAGAAAAGACACTAATCAAATCTCAAAAGCTGGCTCACCTCCCTTGCAAACATCTATATATGGATCACTCATCCCAGAGATCTAGAGGCTGGAATTTTGTATCTTGTAAGGAAGTGTTGCTGGATTCTTAGTGCAATATCATAGTGTTGGGTGATCTAAGCTTGTCATAAGGTGAAGAAGGGCTTCTTGCTGAGAGGATGATGCTGGGTCAGAACAATCGGTTGTAATTCTCTTGGCTCTTTCTTGATTATCAATAAAGCTATTCAAGTTTTCCTCCATACACTTGTGTGATTGATGTTTTATGCATTTGTGTGGTTAATATACATCTGATCCTATATTGCTTATGATAATAGATCTATGTTCTCGTATAGTGTTATGCTGCTTTGATTCTACAGGTACTCTGTGAAGCTGGGTACACAAGAAAGCAAGTAGCAAAGGTCTATCAGAAGAGAGAGGAATCAAGCAAGGAACCAAGCGCAAGATAGAGGTTGGTCTCCTTTATTCTTCTCTCATATATCTCTCATAAAGGAAAATGAAAGTAGTTTTAGTTTGTTTATTTCTAAGGTAGCTACCAGCCTTAGTGGGATTAGCAGCTCTGCATAGACACTATTCCCGGTAACAATTTGCATTATTATGTTGGGGGCATGCAAACTTATCACGAGCAGTGTTACTGAAGGGTTCAAGCTCGTTAAAAAATAAACTCACCTCGAGCAGTTTTAACGCGGAATTCAAGCTCATTAAAAAATAAACATAAGCAATGAGCAAGTGTTTCCCCCAACGTTTAAGCTCATTAAAAAATGAACCATTTTTTCCGGTAAATAACCATCGTGAATGTATTATCATCAGCCTTTGAAGCCTTGGCCATGTTCTCATCATCACCTCCATTCTATATTGGCCGATCATTCACCTCCACTTGATTGTTTACCACTTTCGAGGAACAGCTGTGAAGAGTGATCCTGTTAGCCATCCTTGTGACACTGCTGTGATTGGAAAATTCCAACCCTTACCTGGAATCAGCTGCTACCCGAATTTATCACTCGTTCCTCAAAGACGAGTCTCCTTTAAGCCATTTTCAACTGATTCATAAAATATGAAAAGATTGCCGAGCTATTGGCCTCTCCAGCTCATTAAAGTGACCAGGAGTTCTATCCCTCCTTTAGATTTTAATCTTTTTGGACCTGAGGGATTATTACACAAAAATATCGAGCGCTTGTTTTGTTTGGTTCGTTAAAAGTACTGAAAATTCATCCCTTCTGTATTATTTTATACTTTTTCAGACTTAAGGGATTAGATGACAAAAAAGGATTTTTGGAGTTTCCTTTATGTCCCTTTTCAGACTCTCTAAAATTGAAAAGGACCGAGTTATCTTTGTCGTTAAACTCGTTAAAACCTAATAGCGACAAACATGTCCATAACAGACAAGAACGAGTTTCACTATCGCTAGGCTCGTTAAAACATAGCGATGGGTTTGCGCAAAGGGAAAATTATAGAACAAGCATATGTTATCCTCCTCAAGCTTGACAAAAATAAAGAGGTATTGGTGAGCAATGACTAGGGAAAAATTGGGAAGAAAGCTTGAAGAAACTTTCTTGGTAGCAAGTCGATCTTGAACATGACACTTTCACTCTACATCCGAGTCGGGTTGGCTTGTTCCATTCACTAGTCACGTCACCATGGTTCCATCACACCATCAACATTTGGGGTTAATGCTACCAATCCATCATGTCAGTGTCACCGATATGTTCAAGAGAAGTCGCTCAGAGAATTCACTTGTGTCTCACCCACTATAATACATTTTCACTCCATTCTTTCATGACCGCCACCCTGAACCGTATATCACCAGATCGTTTTCACCTCCATTAAAATCATTTGCTCCATTCTATGTCATTGATGTGGGATTCACTAAGGCCCTCCTATGACAGATCGCTTCTTGTCGACATCAGCTCATTATCCAAGAATTCGATCTAGGAACAACCCTTTCAGTACTTTGAAGCTTGCATGCCTCAATAGCAAGTTTCTCACTTCCGGTGATAGGTTTACATCAATGGCCTTCGACCGAAAGATTTTGTGTGGTGTTCGACGCCAAGTCCTTTATTCACACCACATGAATTTTACTATAGTACCTTGAGGGTCATCATCATTATCGGTGATTCCTCTCGTGCCTGTTAACAACTTACATCATTGGCTGGTAATCAGGCGATGTCTTTCCATGTTCGGCTCCACAACATCTCTCACATGGATTGACTTGTACTTTGAGTCAAGATTGAACAAGATTGAAGACCCCGAATCTAGGTTCATCCATCCGGGCTGCGATATATATTCAGGAAAATAAATACATCAAATTTACATCATTGTTGCATAGATAATCATCCAATCTAAGGGATGATGGCTCTACCAGAATCATCAGTCTACACCCAAAAAATTGTCCATCTCATGTACATGAAAAATGAATTTATAAAGCTGAGCATGGGAATGCCCACCTCAGCTAGATCATAAAAGTATTATGAAGATAATGTATTGTATTGTATCTTATTACAGGTCTCCTTCCAGCTTGAAAGAACTTCAGATGCTCATGATAAAGCATTTCACCCAACATCGACAAATTAACGACCTCATGCTTTAGGGGGCAACTATTATAGACATTTTTGGGCATTGCAACCCCAATCATAAATGTCAATAAACCAAGGGCTCTTAAGTCCCTAAATGTTTTGTTCTGACCCCTAAAAGAACAAGGTCAACTGATTACATCTTCTCCCAGAAGTTCTCCATGAAAAACTACTCAGAACTGGTCAAAACTGGACCATTTCACCTACTCCATAGGCAAAGTGCGTTGCATCCCACCTGAATACACATAATAGGTGCGATGCATGTCAAAAATCCCTTCTATGGGGTGCGATGGGCGAGAAGGGACAAATGGCAGGGTCAATCCGCAAGGTGGAGGAGCATGGAAACTTCCAGAAACTTCTCCTGTGACACTTGCCTCTCTACATTCGACCAGGGATGAGTAAGAGATCATCAATCTCCAAGTGGAAGCAAGAAATATCAGAGAGAAGACACTAATAAAATCTCAAAAGCTGACTCACCCCCTTTGCAAACATCTATATATGGATCCCTCATCCCAGAGATCCAGAGGCTGGAATTTTGTATCTTGTAAGGAAGTATTGCTGGTTTCTTAGTGCAATATCATAGTGTTGGGTGATATAAGCTTGTCATGAGGTGAAGAAGGGCTTCATGCTGAGAGGATGATGCTGGGTCAGAACAATTGGTTGTAATTCTCTTGGCTCTTTCTTGATTATCAATAAAGCTATTCAAGTTTTCCTACATACACTTGTGTGGTTGATGTTTTATGCATTTGTGTGGTTAATATACATCTGATCCTTTATTACTTATGATAATAGATCTATGTTCTCGTATAGTGTTATGCTGCTTTGATTCTATAGGTACTTTGTGAATATGGGTACACAAGAAAGCAAGTAGCAAAGGACTATCAGAAGAGAGAGGAATCGAGCAAGGAACCAAGCGCAAGATAGAGGTTGGTCTCCTTTATTCTTCTCTCATCTATCTCTCATAAAGGAAAACGAAAGTAGGTATAGTTTGTTTGTTTCTTAGGTAGCTACCAGCCTTAGTGGGATTAGCAGCTCTGCATAGACACTATTCCCGGTAACAACGCTGACTCCATCGATGTGACATGCTTGCACGATTTTGTTTTCTAGGTTTTTGATCTCTTCCTCCATTAACATGATTTTCTTCCTTAGTCGTACCTGATATTCTTCGAGTTCGTGAAGCTTAAGTTTCCCTTGCCGAATGGCTTCCTATAACTGTATAAAACCTTCGTCTGGGTCCCCACGTGCTGTCCCACCTATGAGAGCTATTGTGTGAGGATGCCTCTATTCCCATAGGCCCATCGGACCATTGGTACGTGTGGGTCCCAATCAGTTCGTCTCACCTGGTGAACTCTATTCAGGATTCTGAAAACCTTCTTGAATGCTTCTACGTGGAATGTTTGTGGTGCATGTCGCCTTTCTTGCTATTGCGTCCTATTCCGATTTTCGATCCTTAGTTTGGGGTGTGCTTGTGTGGACTACACAACACATGTCTGTACCCATCGACATAGGTGGGCATGAAAACTGCTCCATCTTGGCTGCCTGACTCTCATTTGAAGCTAAGGGCTTCCAAACCATAGGTGCATCATCCTTCTACATCCGCGCTAGTCCTCAAAGTTTCCTTGATGTGTACCCCACCATCATGTGGGTGCTGCATGCAATGCCCACTTCAACGCATCAAACTGCTGATGTTCTAGTACTGTGCTTTCAAATTTACTGAGGAATTCATCCACTTCTGTCAATCTGTCATCTTTTGGTAGCTCTCTTGTCTCTGTTGTCATGCAATGGAGTGATCTAACCATCATGTTGCAATTCATTGTCATTACTTCGTGCAACCGATTCTTCCATCGCTCTACTTCCTCATCTAAATCCAAAGTGTAGGAGCTTTTACGCTCCCACGAGATCCTCCCATCTATAGTTGGATTCACCCAACCCTGGTCTCATGTAGTTATCTTGTAAATACAATCAAGATCATCATCACTTTCATTGTCTGGCACTATTTCAGTGTAGTGTGCTCCTTTGGCTGGGTCCAGTGGGACTACTACGCATAGTGACTTTTTCTTGAAGATCATTTCATTCTTTTTCAGACTGATGACTCCATTCATATTGATGGCCCAGTCTATTCCTAACAACAATGGGTCAGGATTGTTGTCATCGACAATCTCTATCACTTCAAAATCTGTCTGTGTGCTCGCACCTTCAATATCAACTGTTACCCCTTGCAACCTTCCCATGGGAAAAATATTTTGTTGGTTCACCATTCGTAATTGAATAGGGGACCACTGTAATGTGGGCCTACCCATATGTTCCCATGTTTTCTTCAGTAATACATTCAC
This sequence comes from Pinus tabuliformis, assembly GCA_031772625.1. Lineage (NCBI taxonomy): Eukaryota > Viridiplantae > Streptophyta > Pinopsida > Pinales > Pinaceae > Pinus > Pinus tabuliformis. Next base: position 1,539,133,313 of record CM062804.1, on the reverse strand, counting down.
GTCCGAACCCAGATCTAGGATTACCTGATCCATTTCATATTCCCAATCTGTGCAATCAACCTCATTTCTCTTCTAGTGCAATATGCATGCTTCCCCAATTTCTAGATGACACGTGGTTCCCCTGACCCCGTGCACCTAGTGATCAGTTCCTACAGTCCTTTAACTGCCTTGTTGTCGCACAGTAGTTTCATGCATGTCTCCAGAAAGGTAGTAAGCATTGAAGGATCCATTCTTGGCTCTGGTTGATCCTTACTACCTGAAGTGGAGGCCTCTGTGAAGCTCTTCTTAGCTTCCATGAATGTCTCCTTTGCACGTTCTAAGTCAAACTGGGGTTCCTTTGCAGGAGCCTTGTGAACCCACATACTTTCCTCTGGTTGCTTTCCCTTATCCTCTCCCATGGTCGAACCGTTTTTGAGCATCTGTTACATAGTAATTTGTCACTGCCTTCACCCTAGTCCTTCTACTGTGTCATGTGTCTAGTAAAACATGCTCATATTAAACAAATTCTCTCTTATGTTGCCAATTGACCCTCTTTTCCTATGTTTTTTGCTTCATCGTGAGAATTCATTTAATACACGTGACGGACCCCTCTCATAAATAGTCTTGTCGCAACCCCGTCATGAGAGTACACCTATTTCCAGTGACTGTCGGATTTCAAGTCCCGGCACGAGGCTATTAGCTATCTTTAGCAATAGTCGGTCTGCATGCATTGCTTCCTAGTGATGTCGGCGCTAAAGCTTAGTTTACGGCCAGCGACGATCCAGATAGGGTGAATTCGTTCCAACAGTCGGCCTTCTGGATGTCTCTAGACCTGGTTGTTGGGTCAGTTTGGGTTTCCCTTCTCCCTCTGGCATGGTAGTTTTGTCTTTTGTGCTGCTTGACCTAAGGATAAGCTCCCTCTCCCTCATTTCATGGAGACTCCTTCTCCTTTAAAATAACTCACCATTGCTATCATCTGCTAGTTCTTTTGGTTGTACAGTGCTGTTACACTAAAAAATGTCACCTTGACTACTTACAGTCAGTATGGCTCAAATCAACAGTCATGCTACCCTCTTAGGCAAGTCTCATGCCTCTGTTATCCATCTCAAACTCAAAGAAGAGAGAAAGTCTTGTAAAAACTATGTTTATCTCTGGGGTCGCAGGTTCTCTCTAGCCTTACCTGCGGGGACGCTGACCATGTTCACAAAATCTGCGTCCATGGACGCTCTGTATGTTAAGGGACAGGTGCGTCCCTCTGTAAAAGGCAAAATGCGCGAGTTTTATCTTGAAAAAGTTACTTGTGGTTACTTCTAGAACATTCTAGAGGTCGGTTTGATGAAATGGATGCGCCTCCAGTTGGTTCATGTATCTCTATTAAGGGGGAACTTATCCCATCAATAAGGGAGCTATCCCACCCATAGAGGGGGATGATCCCATTGATAGTGGACCTGAATAACCTCTTTACAACACTATAAATAAAGGCATTGAGCCAAAAGGAGAGGAGGTTAGAGCTATACATTTTCTTTGGGTAAATGTTGCAGGATTTAGGTCTTCCATTAGAACCTTTGTGAGGAGAGATTGTCTTCACTTGATTCTACTTGGAAGAGGGTGAGCTTTGTCAAAGTAGAGGAAAACCCTTGATGGACCCTGGGAGGAACTTGCACAACACCAAGGCCAGGTTGTAAGAGTTTCTTTGTTTCGTTATTAATACAAACTGGTTTATTTTTCTCAATAGCTTGTGTTAATGAGTTATTTCATGTGTTCCTTGGTCTGCATGTTGAATATATGTTTTATTATATGAAATGCAAGTGCTTGGTAATTGTTTGATTGTTTGTGGTTGCAGGAATTGACTTGAAGGAAGAGCTCATCCGGATCGTCAAGAACGGACTTCAACAATCAAACAATTACCAAGCACTTGCATTTCATATAATAAAACATATATTCAACATGCAGACCAAGGAACACATGAAATAACTCATTAACACAAGCTATTGAGAAAAATAAACTAGTTTGTATTAATAACGAAACAAAGAAACTCTTACAACCTGGCCTTGGTGTTGTGCAAGTTCCTCCCAGGGTCCATCAAGGGTTTTCCTCTACTTTGACAAAGCTCACCCTCTTCCAAGTAGAATCAAGTGAAGACAATCTCTCCTCACAAAGGTTCTAATGGAAGACCTAAATCCTGCAGCATTTACCCAAAGAAAATGTATAGCTCTAACCTCCTCTCCTTTTGGCTCAATGCCTTTATTTATAGTGCTGTAAAGAGGTTATTCAGGTCCACTATCAATGGGATCATCCCCCTCTATGGGTGGGATAGCTCCCTTATTGATGGGATAAGTTCCCCCTTAATATAGATACATGAACCAACTGGAGGCGCATCCATTTCATCAAACCGACCTCTAGAATGTTCTAGAAGTAACCACAAGTAACTTTTTCAAGATAAAACTCGCGCATTTTGCCTTTTACAGAGGGACGCACCTGTCCCTTAACATACAGAGCGTCCATGGACGCAGATTTTGTGAACATGGTCAGCGTCCCCGCAGGTAAGGCTAGAGAGAACCTGCGACCCCAGAGATAAACATAGTTTTTACAAGACTTTCTCTCTTCTTTGAGTTTGAGATGGATAACAGAGGCATGAGACTTGCCTAAGAGGGTAGCATGACTGTTGATTTGAGCCATACTGACTGTAAGTAGTCAAGGTGACATTTTTTAGTGTAACAAGTGCTACTGCTGCTTTTGAGTTTGATAGATAGTTTTGGTGTGAATGTGACAAGTGTGGGATTGCCACATATTTTGCAAGAAGGTGTGGATTTCCCTTAACTTTGTCTTAAAGCTTGTGAATGAGAGAGAGATATATTGTTGCTTGGGAGACCCATCTTTGAGAGTGAATGCTTGAAGAAACATACTAGTTGGACCCTCCGAGAAGGCTTGCGACATCAAGACTTGGTTGTAAGCTTTTCTTTTGATTTATCATTAATACACTCAATGATGATTTCCTATATCTTGTATGTAATTTACTTGATAGCTCATGACTTCTTGACTTTATGAGTAAATAGATCATTGTTGTTTCTCGGTTACGTGCTCTATTGTTTCCTTATGGTGTTTCAGGTTCATTGCTCATTAAGGAGAAGGAGACGGAAGCTGGAGCAGTGCAACGGAACTTCATCAACCACCAGTTTGAGGTAGGCCTCCAACGATGGCTATTTAAGGGAGTTAATTTTTGTTTTGTCCTTATTATGACTAGACCCACTCTAGGGCTAGAGGGGTTGCCTCTGTCCGTAGAGGGAATACTTTCCTGCATCACAAGTTGGTGACTCCACTAGGGACTCCTTTACATGTTTCTTCTCTTGTTTACTCTTTTTTTGGTTTTGATTTGGTGTCTCTTGAATTTTGGGGTAAACTATCAATCTTTTGGGTCACCTGGGTCAATTTGGGAAATCCCTTTATTATCTGTGCAATAGGCTAGTCTTTATTTAGGAGTTTTTGGTTTATCTTTCATTATTTTTAAGATCATCGCTAAAAAAAGTTTAACAATCATGTCGACGTCACTTTTTCTCTGTTGTAAAGTTTGTGCGTTGCTGAATCCTATTGTACAGTCATGACGATTATTGAAATCGGCCCATCATGGAAGAGACATGTACTCTCGCGACGACGTCGCTCTATTTCTACAGCTAGTGGATGATCGTCCCTAGTTGTTGGTGTGATGCCCGTGATGATTCCTGTAGAGTTTTTTTTTCAATTCTACCTCTTGAATTCACCAGTCCTGTCCATCCCCTGTTATCTTTCTCTTGTCCATTAGCTTGTTTTTGATTTCTTATGGTTAAGTACTCTCTCTTTGGTTTTATTGAATCGATCTTGCATTTTTGGCTTTGTGACCTAGTTTGTTCTTTCAAATTTTTGAATTACTTGGCTTGGTTGCTTGTTTGCCCAAGGTTCATCTGCAACTTTCTTATTGATTTGTTTGAGGCTTCTCCATTGCTTGTTTCTTTCTGGTTGATTTTTAGTGACAATTATTGAACCAATATTTGGTATTGATTCGATTTCTTTTCACTAACAAACATAGATCACAATTGTTTGGATCAAACAGTTTCACACTTGCCTATTTATTTCTTTTAAATTAAAAAAAAAATCAAAATCAAAAGATTGCATTCATTTAGTATACGAAAGTGAAAGTGTATTTGCATTTCAAGTTTGAATATTGGAAAGCAAATAATAAAATCTATAGTCAGTAGTATCCATGCACTGTAGGGCTGATGTGTTTATGCATTGTGTCTCTTAGCTCATCTTGGTTTTCTTGGTTTGGGAGTGATCTCTCTACCCTCCTGTAGGTAGGTGTTCATTGAAATAAAAGATGCTTTACTCATTCTCGCTGCATCCTAGGTTTTTGTATACATACGGTAAGGCCTAAAAACTGAAACATAATTCAAGATCAACGTTAAAATGAACTGAATGAATTTAATAACGCATTGGAACATAATGCACATTATTTAGAGGTCTAGGCTAGAGACGTGCTCTGGCGTCGTTAAACCTAGTCACTATTGTTTTCCCTTAAGGTTGGGTGATTCCTCCTTCTGTGACTCAATAGCGGTCTAGTATGGAATTGTGATCCCAGTACTGTCAAGTATATGTTGGGAGACCCCACTAGGTTATCATCCTATATCCTTAGGAAGCCATGTCTACCACCTTACAAACCGTAACGCACCGAACACAACATTCGGGAAGATTGACTGTCATACAAAAAGTCCTTGGTTTTCATATAATCGCCAAGGTGTATATGTCGTTTTATGGGATGTTTGGTAAACCTTTCTCCTAGTTTATCCAGAGTAGTCACTTTTGTTCCTTTTCGAACTCCTTAAAAGAAAAGGTCCATCTAAGCACTTGTCCTTTTAGGCTCATTAAATATTCAAAGGCGACTAGAGTCATCTTTTCATCCTTTTCTTGACTTTTTAAAGATGAAAGGGTCATGTTATGTTCCTGTGTCTTAAAATTTATTCGGCCACATTCACACTTACGCTATTAGATCTCGTTGCATTTTAGTTTGCATAGGGTTGTTTCTCCTTACTCGATTAGCTTTCCCTAGGGCTTTTGAGTTAAATCATCCTAGCAGAATCACCAATCCCGTCTCCCATTCCAAGTGACCAAGGATCTCCATATTTTGTCGCTATTGAGGTAACGGTTGCTCGTGATACTCTTCCTGTTATTCACACTATCCAACCGCTTAACTCTCATGCTCTGGAAGATGAGTATTACGATATTCATTGGAATCCCGTTTGGGAGCCTTCCGAAGAAGACTTTCCCCTTACTCCTCCTGGTGTTTCGGTCCCAATGTCTTCTTCTGACATGGATGAGATGACCCCCATCATGAGTGAAGAGTCCTTTATGGCAAGTGGTGAAATCCCTATACCTATGGAAACTTCACCCTTCCATGTCACCTCTCTTGGTATCACGTTGCCTCTGTGCTATAATGCTCTTGCTGATATCATGGGTTCTAGGTCTCCCCTTATGAGTTCCATGTGGTCTCATACTGTCACTCCAACTTTGAGACCCTTTACTCCCCAGATTCACAATGTAATTATCACATCCATCCCGACTATTCCAACTGTTTGTGTGGCTTCCTTAGCCCCCATTGTTAGTGCTGTCACTGCATCTTCAGTTGTGACCATTGTTGCTGGACCTTCCACAGGTCCTTCAAATAGTGGCCCTTCGGCACCTATATCCGGAGTTGTTGACCCTAGCCTTAGTGCCCCACCTTCTTTTGGTTCCATTCTAGTAGGGGGGGCATATGATCAATATCTCCAAGCTCTTTAGAATCTGGATCCAAAAAATCCATTCCACTATTATGATTCTCGGGGAGCCCATATCTACCAATCTAGACCCATAGCATCTCAGCCTATGGTTGAGGTCTCAATTCTATTATCTGTTTCTTGGGGTACCACGGCTTATCAGGGTGGCCAAGCACAGTCTTTAAATTTTCAAGGTCCACCCTATCAAGGTCAACCGTCTTATGGACAACAGTCTTACAGGTAGCTGTATTACGGGAAACCTTATCTAGGGCAACATGTCTGCCCACAAGGAAAACCCATTTAGGGACAACCTTCGGCCTTCGGTGGGTCTTCTTTTACATACTTAGGCCAACCTTCTAGTAACCCAGGACAACCTTACATCCAACAAGGCCAACCTGGTACCCAGCAAGGCCACCCTTCTGGACAAATTGGCCAACCTCAAATTCAACAGGGCCAACCAATTGTTCAGCCTACTCAACCATTTGGTTAGTCTGGATAGCCTTCGGTTGCGTAAGGTCAACCCAATGCCTAGCAGGTTCAATCTTCTGGGTAGATGGGCCAACCTCAACCTCAATTGGGCCAACCTTCTAGCCAGATGGCTCAACCTCCATTTTCTCAAGGACATCCATCTGGGCCTACTCAACCGGGCACTCAAATGCTCGTTGCTTCTCAAGCTCCACCTGGTTTTCAGCCCCAGCTTGGGCTCCAGACCCAATCCAGTCTCCAAATTCAGGTTGGATCCCAAACCTAATCTACTTATCAAATGGAGTCTGGTCCCCAAGCTTAGTTTGGAGCCCAGTCGCCTTATGGTTTTCAGCAGTCCCAAGGGCATACTCAATTTGCCCCGTACCAAAATTATCAACAACCACAGGTTAATTCTTATTAGAATTTCCAGCAACCATATGGTGCTCCTGCAGGCCAAGTTGGTAATCAGTGGAATGCTGGGGGTCAAATCCAGGGTCAATCGTCTAGTTATAGTTATAATCCCTATGGAAAAAATACGTATGGAAAAAACCCGTATGGGCCAAGTCCGTCCAGACAAAATCAATGGGGGCAACAAGGAACTGGATGGAATTTTGGTGTTACTTCTTACCCGTAGCCTCAGATGTCCTTTAACTCTCAATTACCCTTTTTAGCAACATTGGAATTACCGGATGTGTTCAAATTGACAAATGATCCCATTCTTCATAATCCATATTGGCCACTGGTTCTAACTAAAATTCCAGGCGATTGTCCCAAGTTTGATGGTAAAGCTGGAGAAGATCCCCAAGCTCATGTCATGACTTATCATCTATGGTGTTCATCAAATTCATGGCTTGATGATTCCATCCGGCTCTGCCTTTTTTAATGGACTCTCACTGGATTTGCCGTAAAATGGTATATTGAGTGAACTTGTGTATCTTTCCAAGACTTTAACTCACTGGCTATGGCATTTTTAACTCATTTTCAGCTGCTAATTCGATATGAAATAGGCACACATCTCCTGACATCCTTGAAACAGAACACAACCACGCATATCTCTGATCATATCCATGAATGGAGGAGACAATGCCATTTGATTAAGTTCTGGATTCCTGATCCTCTTCTGACTGACTGGTTCACAACCTCATTTGTCGGTCTGAGAGCTCGAGACATTGCTATGGGGGCATGTGTAACTGAAGAGCAAGCTATTGCGTGTGCTCATTACCTTGACTTGGTTTACTACCAATCTGGTACGCTATATGATTAACTACCTGATGCTCCGAGACCCGGAACTTCCAAAGCCCCGTCAACACCATTTGTTGACGGTGTCATTGGTTCTGTTAATACATCCTTAAGAAATATTCCACAAACCCTGGGAAGCAAAAGCCGAACGCTTCAAATGAAAACACTTCTTAGGCCGCATCCAATTCTGGTAACACTTCCGAGGTTAACGCGTTCATTCCACCACGGTGGACAAAAATTCGAAAGGAAAGAAGAAGGGAAAAGGAAAGAATAAGGCCGATCAACCGAAGCAAGACTCCCCTAAACCTCCACCCGAGGAAGGTGCCAAACGCAAGCCTAAGTATCCTTGCCTTATTTGTGACAAGGATCACTATACTAAAGACTGCCCGAGGCGATCTAAAGTTAGTCGTTTGTTAAAAGGTGCCTCTAGGACTCCTGCCATGCTCAAAGAGACTTTTCCCTCACAGCAAACTCAAATGGTGGCTGATCCATCTCAATCCTCCTCTCCCTTTGGTTCTCAAGTATTTATGGCTAGGAAGATTCCCATCCACATTAGTACTTGGTCAAAAGAGTACCCTTTGCCTGCTGGGAAGGAAACTGAGGTCCCCTCTAGTGCTCCTCCGTCTAGCTTTGGTCCCCTCCATATCAAGCGACCTAGTACTGAGGCGGTCATCCGACCTCCTCCTAAAGGGGTACTCCGAAAGTCTTCTTACAACCCTAATGCTCGTGCTGCTCAGAACTATAGCATCGTTGAGGACTTAGCCCAGTCTCCATCAGCTATGTCCACATTAGAGGTCCTTTAAAGATGCCCCTCTCAGAGGAAGTCCTTGCTATCAGCCATCGGTGGCATTGACCCGACCGACTCGGATTTGATCACTTTTGACCTAGACAGTCATGTACCAAGACTGCCTCACAAAATTTCCTTCCTTATTCATGTCATCATTAATTCTAAAACTATTCACCGTACAGTCATTGATGAAGGCGCTTCTACTTGCATTATTTCTATTTCTTGTTGGAAGGCTATCGGTTCTCTGACTCTAAGCCAGTCTCCCATGACCTTGGAAGCCTTTGATGGGAGAGAGTCTCGTCCTTATGGTATACTCTAGCGCCTGCTTATTAGCTTGGAAGGGAAGACAGTCGAAGTGGAGGTCGAAGTTGTTGATGCCAATTTAACTTACAACCTCCTTTTAGGATGAAGTTGGACATATGCCATGTGAGCCATGGCTTCATCTCTATTTCATGTTATTTGTTTTCCCCATCAAGGGAAAATTGTCACGATAGACCAGTTGTCCTTCTTTGCCTCTTCCTCCTTCGATGGAAATGTGCCTTTCATGGAGCATACCTCTGTTCCATGTGAGAGTGTGGGTGTTGGAATCTTTAAAGTTCCTACCCTTATGGGTGTTTTTTCACTCCCACCTCCCAACATCGCTCCCATTAATATGATTTCTATTCACTCTGATCCTTGGGTTCTTCCTCCTATTGATCAAATAGAATCCTGGGGCGATGTGATTCCATTGAGTCCTACCAAGCTCAACTACGTCGAAATTGTTTCTCTATTGGCTTCATCTCCTAAACCTGCTTGTTATCAGGAAATCTAGTGTCTATGCAGAGCTGATAGTCCCACTAAGGCTGGTAGCTACCTTAGAAACAAACAAACTAAAACCACTGGAATTTTGTATCTTGCAAGGAAGTGCTACTGGTTTCTTGGTGTAACATCATAGTGTTGGGTGATCTAAGCTTTTCATGAGGTGAAGAAGGGCTTTCTTGCTGAGAGGATGATGCTGGGTCAGAGCAATTGGTTGTAATCCTCTTTGCTATTCTTGATTATTAATAAATCTATTCAAGTTTTCCTCCACATTCTTGTATGATTGATGATATATTAATTTGTGTGGTCAATATATATCTGGTCCTATATTGTTTATGATAGTAGATCTATGTTCTTGGATAGTGTTATGCTGCTTTGATTCTACAGGTGCTCTTTGAAGCTAGGTAGACGAAGAAGCGAGTGGCAAAGATCTATCAGAAGGGAGAGGAATCAAGAAAGGAACCAAGCGCAAGACAGAGGTTGGTCTCCTTCTTTCCCCTCTTATCTACTTCTCATAAAGGAAAACAAAAGTGGTTTTAGTTTGTTTGCTTCTAAGGTAGCTACCAGCCTTAGTGGGACTAGCAGCTCTGCATAGACACTAGATTTCCTGATAACACTGCTCCTTCGAGTAGGGCTCTTGACTCGTACATTAAATCCCCTTGGCTTGGAGATGGCGCTTCTTCAGACCCTCTACAGGAAATTTTTCCTTCTGATGAAGCGATTATTGAGACTATGTCTTTTTAGGAACCCCTTTGGTCTAATCATCACCATCATTCCTCGTTTCTCCCTACCCATTGGGAAATGCTTGTCTTGAGTAGTTTGCTCCTTGTCTCCCCTCCCAACCCCTTTAGAAACCCATCCAAATTCATCAAGTTTCCTCTGAAGGGAACATGGGGAACATTACGCAAACTCAACCAATCAACATCTCTGTTAAACCAGGGATCATCAAGCACATTCATGTTGGAGTAACTTGTACTCTGGAGGAGATTCAGCTTCATACTGATCTTTTTTCGCAAATTTCGTGATGTGTTCACTTGGTCTTACAAAGAGATTCCCGGCATCAATCCTAACATCGTGGTGCATGAAATACCTACATATCCGGGTGCCAAACCTATTCAATAGCATCTATGCCCCATGCACCCCTGAAAGGCTGCAGCTATTAAAGCGGAAGTCGAAAAGCTTCTTCAGATTCGGTTTCTAATATTGTCCCTGTTACTAAAAAACAGGACAATATTAGGGTATGTGTTGTTTATCGTGACATTAATCGTGCCTGTCCCAAAGAAAAATACCCTACACCTTTCATTGACCAGCTCATTGATGAGTGTGCTGGGAGTGAGATATATTCATTTATGGACGACTTTTCTGGTTATAACCAGATTAATATCTCACCTGCTGATCAACACAAGACTGCCTTTATCTGTCTGTGGGGCGCTTTCGCTTATAAAAAGCTCCCGTTCAGTTTAAAAAATTCTGGTGCTACCTTCCAGCGCGCAATTTCTTATGCATTTCATGATATTCGACACATTGCGCAGCCTTTCCTGGATGACCTCCCAGCTCATTCAGTGAAATGCCAATACCATCCAAACCACCTTCACGAAATTTTTCTTCGCTGCCAACACTATCGTATCCATCTTAATCCACGTAAGTGTGTCTTCTGCGTGGAATCCAACAGACTTCTTGGGTTCATCGTCTCTCAGGAGGATATCTGTCTAGATCCCCTTAAAGTTGAAGCCATCCTGAATCTCCCTCCCCCTACTTCTTTGGAGCAATTGCAGAGTTTACAGGGTAAAGCAACTTTTCTATGCCAGTTCATTCTGAATTATGTTGAAGTGGCCAAAGGCTATATGCGGTTATTAAACTAGGATATCCCTTTTCTTTGGGATACTGCTGCACAAGAGTCATTCGAGCACCTCAAGGCCCTCCTTGTTTTTTCTCCATTGGTCACCTGATTATCACTATGACCACTCTCTGTATTTAGCCGCTATCGATACCACCATCGGCATGGTTCTGCTCCAAGATGATGATGATGGTACTGAGCATGTTGTTTACTATCTTAGACACAATTTACTTGATATGGAAACTCGATATGCCTATGTTGAGAAGTTGGCATTGGCCGTCATTTGCACAGTCCAATGTTTCTGACACTATATATTATTGTGCACCACAACGGTGATTTCTGATTGCAACCCAATGACGTACATTTTGTCATGATAGTTACTGGGGGGAAAATATTCAAAGTGGATTTTCATCCTTCAAGAGTTTGACTTGGAGTTTACTACAGCCAAGTCTAAGAAGTCCCTCATCTTCGCTGAGTTGCTTTGCTCCCTACCATCTGTTACTACACCCTCTCAGTTAGAGGACCATATTCTGGATGAATCTCTATTCTTGATTAGCACCCTCGATCCTTGGTATGGGATATTATTGTCTATCTTCAGATGTCCTCTTTTCGTCCAGTTTTGTCCAAGGTTGCTCAACGATAGATTCACCATCATTCTCAACCTTATCGCATTATTGGGGACACCCTGTACCATCTCGGCACCGACTTTGTTCTCCATCGATGTTTGACATTCGAGGAAGCTGAATGAGTTCTAAATGATTGCCACTCTGGTGCCTATGGTGGTCATATTTCTAGGTATGCTACTATTCAGAAGATCCTCCGTGCTGGTTATTTTTGGCCTTCTATTTTTAAGGATTACATTCTTGTCATCTGCTCTTGTCACAAGTGCCAAATCTACCAATGGAAGATGTGTATGCCTCCTGCTCCTTTCCACCCTATCATTACCGTCGGCCCTTTTGCAAATGGGGCATTGATTATATGACCTGTAACCCTCTCTCGACCGAGGGGCATGGGTATATCATCGTTGTCATTGATTATTTCATGAAATGGGCCGAGGCGATGCCTACACTATCCAATGACGGTCAGACATCAGCACAATTTTTATTCAATCATGTCATTTCATGGTTCGAAGTCCCTCAAGCTATCATCACTAATCATGGCAAACATTTCCATAATCATATGATGACTGAGTTAACAACCTAGCTGGGCTTGCGGCATGATAGCTCAACACCGTACTATCCTTAGGCCAATGGCCATGTGGAAGCTATCAACAAAGTTTTGGTCATGATGCGTCAATGCACCATCAGCATGCACAAGTCCAACTAGCATTTGATGTTTTTCTTTGACTTATGGGCCTACCAAACTTCAGTGAAGGATGCCACTAGATTCACCCCGTTCCAATTGGTTTACGGTTTGGAGGCTACCCTTCCAATTGAGTGTGAGATCCCTTCTATTAAATTAGCTGTTGAATTTCTCCCAAACACTACTTCGGTAGAAGAATGTCTTCTTTACTTAGAGCAGTTAGATGAGACTCGTTGACTAGCCTCTCTAGCCATTGAAGCACAAAAGAAGAGAGTGAAAAATCACCTTGACCAAGCTGTCAATCCTCATTCTTTCACCTAAGGAGACTTAGTCCTGCTCTATGATTAAGCAAATGATAAACTTGGGGTAGGCAAATTCAAGCCTATGTGCCATGGGCCTTATATTGTAAAATGTGTTTTTCAAGAAGGGGCCTATGAGTTGATTGATTATGAAGGGAATCCTCTAGGTAAGCCCCGAAATGGGCTTTATCTGAAAAATATTATGCATGAATCTCGTGCATTTGATTTGTACATACGTGTGTTTTTAGCTGGTGTGTTGTCAGTGTGTGTTTTCATGTTTGGCGTGGTGTGTAGGCATAATTTCCGCTAATTGTGTCTTTTGCTTCTTGTGCAGATGTCTGGTACACCTTACATTGGTTTCACTGATGGTGCAGTACTTGGAACCTTTCTTCTACGGCATGGGTGATCTACGATCCTCACGATGAGTTAGTAGACCTTCAAGGTGTTTTTTTGGGTTGTACCACAAACAATGTCGCTGAATACAATGCTGTCATCGAATTACTGACCGAGGCTGTCGACCTCGATATTCGTGCATTGGTTGTGAATCTGGATTATTAACTTATTTTCCACCAGCTTAATGGGCGGTATTCTGTCAGATATCATCAGATTCTAAGGTTGTATTTACGTGTTAAATTATTGGAAAGGAATTTTGATTTTATTACATATCAACACATTCCAAGAAGATTAAACACATTAACTGATGCATTGGCAAATCATGTATTAGACAGACATTTATGCAACATATAATCAAAACAATATATAGAAGCATTCAAAACATAATAATGGACCATAGAGTCTGTGCTCTCCATACATCCGAGACACATGTCTCTTCAAAATTAGTAGAAAGTAAAACCTAGGTATCTACTGTGGTGGGTTCTACTCCCTATAGCAGACCACCACTCATGCAACTCATCTCAGGAACCTATGCATCCTAGGTGGCACTCCAACAATATGTCTCTGGTACTCTATGGGGACATCCTTGATCCCCTTGTAATCCGGGATCCCATCCATCAGGCCCTCAAGGTTGCGGGCTACCTCCTCCACTGCATTGCCACCAGGGCAAACCAGGGCCAGCTCCATGTTGCCCTGCAGGTCCCTCTGTGCCTTGGGAGCTAGTCCTGCCGACCTCTCTGGTCCCACATCTATAAGTAACATAAGAGACATTATTAAGACATATGCATGATAAAATCCAAAAACATTATAAAAAATCAAAACAAAAAGTGTGGTGTTTCGATCAAGTGTTTACCTCCCTCGTCCCACTGCTCACCTATAGGAAGCTGCATGTCGGGGTCTCCACGAAAATCTATGCCTACATATGGCCAGTCCTTGACTATGACCTTTTTCTGGTCTAGCCACTCTCAGAAGAGCATCCCCCATGATACCGGTCAGCCACCGCCCCCTCACGGCATGACATGTGCCCAACAAGTGATGTGGGTCTCTCGTGGCCCAAGTATGTATAAGTCCATGTCCTATAGTTGAAGAATCGGTACCCACTCCAGCATGAGTGGGATCAGGATATATCCATACCTAAACTGTTTTTCCTCCCCGCGCCGGCACCTCATTAGCTGTCTCTTCATGTTAAGAGCCACTACCTCCACCCAGTTATACATGGTCGGGTTAAGGCACTCGAGAGCTAACCAGAGATGGGTCTTTGTGGCCTCATGTTGGGCTTGGGAGCCCGCCGTCCTCGTCACCATGAACAGTATGGCACGGAGAGCCAAGTCTTCCACTGTCGGGATTTGTAATTTCCCACTAGTGGATGATTTGCGTGCCCCTGGGCACACCCATGCTATCAGCATGTCTAAAGTCTCGCCCTACACTCGTTGGCCCTCTAAGATTGGCCTCTCACCGCGACGAGACAATCCAGTCAGAAAATATATGTCCGTGGCATCAAATTCAATGTCTTTGCCCCGAATGACGAACTTTCCATCCGTTGGGTTCCAGGAGCAGATTATCAGCTCTAGAAGGTCAAGTTGTGCCCGGAGATGAGGAGTGAGGAAGAATTTTAACAATCCGCACTCAAGAAGGGCTCTTCGGCACCTCGCATCATTAAAAACTTGTTCATCGTTGTCATCATGAGTTCTCTCTTGCCACACAAAAGCCATTTTTTCCTGTGTCAGAGGAAAAATGGATTAGAACATGTTTCATAAGCTTCAACACATAAATTATAAAAATCTTTGACTTTATGGCACCATCGCTGCTGTTTTTAAAGTAGCAGTGACGACTCGAGGTCAATCTTTATTTTCTTTGGTGACCGTCGTAGGAGTAAATCTATATCCTGTGACGATCCTAATGGTAGTCAGCATTAATAATCGTGGTCATTGCTAACCCAAGCGGATCTTCCATGATGACCGTGAGGCAAATTTGGGTTTCAAAATTTGCCCAAACACCACATATCTACCACAAAATTACTTGAAAAAATCTTTGAAATGGAGTGTAGGGAAGAGATTACTTACCTGGTGAAGACCTCGGGCGAAATTGTTGACCAATGGTGCCAGAATCAAGCTTGGAAATTCACTCAGTTTTGCACTCCAAATGCCAAGGTAAAACTCACAAAGGTAAATGGTAAAAATAAAACTTACCATACCTCCTTTTATAGTGTTTCTTTCAAAAAATTTAAAAATTACACTATATAGTTTGGGTTTTTCCTTTTATTTTAGGGTTTTGGTTAGGGTTTTTGAGTTTTTTGCCCTTGTATCCATGCATATACTTTTTGTGTGTCGAATGGGTCTTATGTTTGACGTGTTTTGTGCAGAGCTATAGGTGGCGAGATTATGTCATACATTGTATACACTTGGTCCACTTTTTAAAAAAAAGTCTTCTTTAATGCTCTTTTCTGACTTAAAAGATGAAAAGATTGCCAAGTGTTCCCTTTTGACTCGTTAAAAGGAATAAAAGGTAGTACACTTGGAGCTCTTTTCTGACAGTATAAATTTGAAAAGATCGCCAGAGATTTGTCGTTTTGGGTTCGATACTGGTTACAAAACAACATGTCTTCAATCGATTTTATACTTTTTCGGATCGAGACCACTAATTATGAAAAGTACTTCTTGATTGTAATGGTCAAGCGGTTCTCTCGATTATTCTTTTATACTTTTTCGGGCTCGAGGGACACAAATGTAGGAAAAAGGACCCCCTTGGAGTTTTCTTTTCCGTGTCATTTTCAAACTCTATAAACATAAAAAATATTTCGAGTTTTCCCTGTGTCGAACTTGTTAAACCCTGACGACATTGGACTCGTCACCATGACGAGACTCAAGCTTCTCCTCCCTAGGGCTCGTTAGACTATCACTAGGTTGGATTCATCCGAAGGACGAACTTATATTACAAGCATACGCTATCCCCTTCAAGCCTTTTTTCAAAAATAATTGGGGTACTCGCCAGCAATGGTGGGGGAAAATTTTCAAGTCATCATTGGTTACCTGCGGCAGCTAGTCACTCTTGAACATCGACACTTTTGCTTATTGTCGGGTTGGGATATCCATGCATCATCATTTGGTCTTTTGGGGTTTTGGGTTGCCATTTAGCCTCATTCCATCTGATCCATGTTGTCTATGTCGAGCCTCCGATCCCTTGGTACCTGAATGCTGCCACCTATTGGAGTCATGTCACCGATATGTTCAAGAGTATAATCCTTCTACAGCCCACACCCTTACCTCCTCCTCCGATACTCTGTTTCACCATCTAGCACTTGTTCCTTATCTTGTGTCGTTGATGGGGGAAAAATTATGGCCCTCCTGCAACAGATTGTCTCCTGTCGATGCCAGCTCATTATCCAAGAGATTGATCTAGAGATCCCCTTTGGTACCTTGGAGCTTGCATGCCTCAATCGCAAGTTCTTCGCGCCTGATGATCAACTTTCATCATCGGTCGTCGATTGGGTGATTCCACGAGTGTTTGAATTCAGCTCATTTTTCGCACTTGGTGGATTATACTGAACAGTACCTTGAGAGCCATTGGCATTATTGGTGGTTTCTCTCGCACTTGATAATGGTTTTCATCACTGGCCGATAATCAAGCGACTTTCTATCATGCTCGACTTCAACACATCTATTTGCATGCTAGAATTTGTACTATGATCAATTGGGTTTCAAAACCCTGAACTAAGATTACACATGTTCGGGCTACGTGGACTGGTTCGTGATTACATACATGACTCTTTGATGGATGGCTGCAACCATACCTGAGTCTTCATGGATCGATGTGACCATACCTTTATCATTATTATGGTCTTACTAGCTGGATGGCTATGTCCATACCATAGACCAATTTCGTATGTCTTTTGGATGGCTGCGCCCATGCCTAGACTACATGTATTTCACTATCAGAGATATCAGTTGTACTTGCACCTGCAGGTTCTTCCAGGTGGTGTTCCAGTTTAAACAGTTTCATAAATCATTTCACCCCTCCCACTCTCCCGGGCTTCATACTTTAGCGGGCATCTGTTACACATTAATTTGTCACTGCCTTCACCCCAGTCCTTCTACTGTGTCATGTGTCCAGTAAAACATGCTCATATTAAACAAATGCTCTCTTATGTTTCCAATTGACCCTCTTTTCCTGAGTTTTCTGCCTCATCGCGAGAATTCATTTAATACACGTGACAGACCCCTATCATAAAAAGTCCTGTCGTGACCCCGTCGCGGGAGTACACATGTTTCCAGCGATAGTCGGATTTCAAGCCCTGGCACAAGGCTATTGGCTATCTTTAGCAACGGTCGATCTGGATGCATTGCTTCCTAGCGATGTCAACATTAAAGCTTAGTTTACGACCAGCAATGATCTAGATTGGGCAAAGTCATTCCAACAGCCAGCCTTTTGGATGTCTCTAGACCTAGTTGTTGGGTCAATTTGGGTTTCCCTTCTCCCTCTGGCATGGTAGTTCCATATTTTATGCTGCTTGCCCTAAGTATAAGCTCCCTCTCCCTTATTTCATGGAGACTCCTTCTCCTATAAAATCACTCACCATTACTATCATCTGCTAGTTCATTTGGTTGTATAGTGCTGCTGCTACTTTTGAGTTTGATAGATAGTTTTGGTGTGAGTGTGAAAAGTGTGGGATTGCTATATAGTTTGTAATAAGGTGTGGAGTGCCCTTAACTTTGTGTTAGAGCTTGTGAATGAGAGAGATATATATTGTTGTTTTGGAGACCCATCTTTGAGGGTGAATGCTTGAAGAAACATATTGGTTGGACCCTTCGAGAAGGCTTGCAACATCAAGACTTGGTTGTAAGCTTTGCTCTTGATTTATCATTAATACAACCAATGATTATTTCCTATATCTTGTATGTAATTTACTTGATAGCTCATGACTTCTTGAATTTATGAGTAAATAGATCGTTGTTGTTTCTTGGTTACACGCTCTGTTGTTTCCTTGTGGTGTTTTAGGTTGATTGCTCATTAAGGGGAAGGAGACGGAAGCTAGAGCAGCGCAACGGAACTTCATCAACCATCGGTTTGAGGTATGTCTCCGACGATGGCTATTTAAGGGAATTAATTGTTGTTCTATCCTTGTTGTGACTAGACCCACTGTAGGGCTATAGGGGTTGCCTCTGTCCGCAGAGGGAACACTTTCCTGCACCATAGCATCATGTCTACATTTGGGTCCTCTTTGCGCGGTTTAGACCTCATAATTTGTATATTTTGAGTTGAGGGAGGGTGGAATACCTCTTTTTCACACATCTTTGTGATCAACGTAGGACAGTCTATTGTTTCATGATCAAATTGAGCACAATATGTACAGGATATCCTCGTCGGGTTGGTACACTCACAGCCATAGTGCCTTGGTCCTCTGCAATTGTAGCAAATTAACTGTCCACAGCCCCTTCCTGGTCCCATTCCTCCTCGTCCTCGACCTCTCCCTTGAAACCTAGCACACACCATCCCCGCATCTAGGTCGAGGGCTCTCGTTTCGATTTTCATTCTATAGCCTGGGGTCAGATCAATCATTAGCTTGTAACTGTGGCAAGTGCACTCATCGTGGCCTACCGACTTGCAGAAATTACAAAACAATTGCTGGGGTGTCTGTGTATATTTCTGTAGCAAATGAAAATTGTCCGTTGTGTGTTTACCCCCTATCTGACAGATCGCACACCATAAAGTAGTTGTTGCGCTCGACCTTGCCTGCACCTCTGGTCTCAATGGCATTGACCCTCCTCCTACCAAGTAGTTTGCAAACACTGGGCAGTGATCCTTGTCATGACCCTGGCCTTTGCATTTTATGCTCCATACTTCCTCATGCACCTCTAGCTGTGGTACCATATCCTGCTTCAAGCTTTGCATTTCCAAACACAGATTCTATAGTTGCACATGGATTTGTCAAACTCCCAACACAGGGTCTTGTATCAGGGTCTCATGTAATCTCATCGCCATTTCTAATGCTTTGGCCTAGGTAGAAGGTTTCTATTATGATAGCGCTGTCCTCAAGTGTGGTGTCAGAGATGCTACAAACCATGTGCGATGCTATGCATCCGTATCATTATATTGGCCTCGCAAATGGTACTCTTTAGGCTTTGGTCTAGATCCCAGTGGATCTTGCCTAGAAGCATCATGATCTCTTTAAACTCGATGATTGACTGCGTCTCTGATTTTGGCTTGCTAAATTTTCTATTCAACACATTCTGGATCTTTGTTATCCCAACGTTTGGGTGGTCATTAGAGTGCTTGATGTACCATGTTAATGTGCCATTCTGCAGCGTGCTCACCAATGTAGCCCTCTTAATGTTGTCATCTATGACACCTTTTTCTTCCCATACTGCTCTTACCACAAATCAGAATTAGTCCAGATCCTCATTCCCTACTCCTCTCAATACTAGTAGTTTGATTGCTCTTGCCATACTGAACCATGGAGGTGGTGGAGGTGGAGTGAGTGGATATGGAGTGGGTGGAGATGGAGGTGAAGGAGGTGAAGTGGGTGGCAGTGTGGATGGTAACCATGGAATCCGTTGCCTTATCAAACTGACCGCGCTTCTCAAAGAAACTTTCGCGAGCTCGTCCTCGCTCTCCTGCGAGGGTGAAATCAAGGGACTGTTTTCTAATTCTTCACTACCTCCACTTCTGTAGATTCTTCCACTCCGCGTAGTCCCAAACATTAATTTATTTGCATAACATTTTTTTCACATAACAACATCTTAATCCAAGTATTAAAAGATTTAATATACTTACCTCACGGTCCCCTGAGAAAACATCACTTTGCCTCGTTGTAAATGATGGTCATGTACACTATGAAATCAGTAATAAATCCTCCTATTATTCGATCAAGCCAGTGGTACACAACTCGTGCTATCTTATCATTTGAGGCTTCTAGTCTGTGCACTATCTCCAGAGTCCACGCTATCGGCTGGTTGAGCCTATACCTTCCCTGGCTGTCAGCTAACCTCGCGATCCACTCATACAGCTCAGATAGAAAGGATGCAAAGAAGATCTCGTGGATTTCTATATACACGTATCGATCCAGCCATCTTTTCTCAGATACTTGCGGGGTTTTGTTTTCCTGTGTCACAAACTCATGAATTTATCCAATGAATCTTAAATTTCCTTCTTTGTTGGGTTCCAATGGCATGACATCACACATCCCTTATGCAAATCCCAGTCCTGGCAACAGAACCATTTGTTGGCATAGTGGGGCCTGACCGAGGTTCGGAAGTGATTTAGCAAAGAAAATCCCGGTACTACTGGCCCTTTCGGCAATAGTCCGTGGAGCACGGAGTAAGGTCTCACCCAAAGTAGTATGGGAGGGTGATGGAACTAGGTTTCCACACCCTAGGGATTTCTTGATGAAGTTTTTGGAGGTTCGTGGTTCGAACCTGCGTGCTTGCGCTACTTCGCGTAGCTGTGTATCCTTCGCGACCTGTACCACTACCTTCGCGCACCTCTGTAAGGGCATGAAGAAAGTACTACCATGATCTCTATTCTTATTGTGCTATTATATTAGTGCTTAACTTAATTTGTGAGGGCCCAATATTCTTATTACTTCATTCAACATTCAGGTAAGTGCGTGTAATCATAAACAATATAAATGCATAAAGATAAACAGAAACATAGATGCACAATATTTCGAATCAAACTTATCTTTATTAGTATTCCATTTCAAGTACAATCCCACTTATATACCTGACTTCACCCTGGGCACTCAGCTATAGGGGTCCGCGCACTCAACTGCAGACTCTACTAGACCTCTACGCACTTAGTTGTAGAGCCTCTTCCTACTACTATGACCCAGTACACTTAAATTTTCACTCTATGCTCTAACCATGCCTTCTCTATTCTATCTATTCTTTATTTCTTTCCAAAAAACTATCTTTACACTTAAAGCTGACACAACTTTTACATTATTTTACAATTCTTAGGGTGGACAACCCTATGACTGATCCTAGACTTTCTCACTCCATGCCTGCACTTCGCGGAGTCTTACAATACAATTGACCAAAAATCGGGTTCTAAGCAACAAAACCTGTTGCGGGGGATCCCATTCCCAACATATTGCAACTACTAAGGAGTCATGACTAGAATATCTCACCATTTCATCGCCCTCTAAAAGTGATGATCTTTGAACAAGATCCACCCAACATGTCCCAAAGAAAATTGGAGGCATCGTTGAACATTGCCAAGTGGTACGCCTGACCTGAGGGAACCTTCATTGGGATGTACTATATGGATAAGGCTCTGCATGTGTTCCTGAGGTTTTCCACGAATGAGTTGGTCATCTCAATAGGGTTATCAGTTGGATTTTACAAGAAGAAGAAAGCACCATGGCCCACACTTCCTATGCAAATTGGGTTGTATGTGATCATGAGTTTGAAATAAGAGGATGTCGAGGTTGTAGAATTCAAGAAGTTTAATTTCAACACCAATGTTAGCACTATGTAATTTGTTAAGGCTGTGAAGTTAATTCCAAAGGTTACCATAAAGCCACTTTGGAAGATAGGATTTAGACCTACTAGCTTTAGAGGGGGGTCTCTCTTTCAGATTTAGATTGTTTTATATTGAGATATTAGGATAGCTATGAAAGTTCAATAGTTTGGTTTTTGATTGGGTTTGGTTGTTTTGTTGATAATGTAACAAGATGCCATTTGGCAATGGAGTCAATTTACTTCGAATGAATTTATTTCAGAATTTACAAACAAATCTAATAGGGCAAGGAAGGCATATTTATTGGATAATATATGTTTGATGAGAAGGAAAAAGGAGAAATGATTAAGTTTCCATTAAGCGAAGAGAAATTAAGAATTATATTGCTTAACTTCAGTAGAAAGCATTGAAATTGTTCAAAAGGAAAAACTGAGTGTACTTAAATGAATTCAGATTCATAATTTTCTTTGAACAAAATAGATCATAAAACAGATATGAAATTACCAAGAAAGCAAAACACAATAACAAAGGAGAATATCACTTCAACAAAAATCTGACATAAGAATCCCATAAGAGCTTCTGTATTACGAAAATGTGTCCATTGGAACTTTGAGGAACAAATTTACATCAATGGTCCTTTTCTTATACATAAACATCAACCCCTACTACTTCGAATTATGAAGTACTTATAGGAAATTATTACAAAATATCTTGATGTCAAAAGGTCAAGAAATAATCCTAAAATATCTAAAATTGATTACATAAATAGTACAAAAATTTAGGAATTTGGAATTATTGGAGCTATTGGCACTATTGTCGAGGATGGATGTTGATGAATACTCACAAAAAGGTGATGCCTCCCTATCTGAGATGAAACATGTTTCACTCAAGTAATTCACACAAGTGATCCCATCGATCTTCACTAGGGATAGAAAGTTTTATTATCTTTTTATATGTTTCATCAACTTCAGTATATTTCTCAAATGTAGGCTTGTTGATGAAAATGTGTTTGATGTCATGTTTAATGATCAAATCAAACCCAAAAGCCTCTAGGAAAGCTTTCCCTATAATACTTCCCTTTACCCCTGAAAACTTAGACTTATATTGGGCAATAGTAAATAGTTTGTGGTTGTAATCACTCAAACTAATCAATCTGCCATTCATTGCTACAAACCTTGGCAGCTCTTTCTGATTTACTAAATTGAATTGGGTATGAAACCTATGAAAAACACTTCCTAGAGACTAACACTTATTCTCTAGTTGTATCATAAGGTTCCTCTTTTGTAAAACTTTAT
Organism: Pinus tabuliformis; assembly: GCA_031772625.1. NCBI lineage: Eukaryota > Viridiplantae > Streptophyta > Pinopsida > Pinales > Pinaceae > Pinus > Pinus tabuliformis. The sequence goes on along the minus strand of CM062804.1, from coordinate 1,539,110,679 downwards.
TTATCTCCAAAATGGTTTCTATTCTATCTGCAATCTGAAACTCCTCCAATTCTTCCTTAGTTTTAGAGTTAAATTTTTGTATTAAGGCTGTTGGTTCACTCAGCTTGTCTTGCAACATTTCTCTTACCTCTTCTATCACTGTTTTTGACCTCTGCATCAATTCTTCCTATTCAGAGATGATCTAAATTGGTGGAAATTTTTTTGTTATGGCCTTATTCATATCCACCCATATGTTTTCTTTGGCTTGTGCTAAAGTTTGAGCCATTACTCAACCACTCTCTAAAATATATATTCTCTGAGAAAGCCTACGAGATTTTTGTAATTCTGATACATATGAGTTGTCTATCTTCAATTTTTGATCCTGTAAATTCTTTAGCTGATCCTTTAACTTCTCAATTTCTTTTCTTTGAATGGACATCTCCTGCATGGATTTAATCAATTCATTGGAAGAATCTATGGTTGATGCTAGTGTTATTATTGATGTAGAAACCTTTGTTTTTTGTGTGATTGAAAGAGATACTGCAGTTAGTGGAACTGAAGCTAACTACGAGGACTAATCTTTCTCCTTGAGCAATTTTCCTAAATCCACCTACGTTTCTCTGATTAGGAAATTTTGTTCAATTATTATCTTGAACATGTCTTCCTTTCTCTTTTGGAGTTTTCCCATCTCCTTGGCCTATGGATCCTCTGTAGATGGAAACATTAGTTGCTTCCTCAGAGCTGCTATAACTACATTCTTTTTTCTCACAATCTTCTCCATTACCTTTACATCACTTGGGTCATAACCTAGTTTAATTACTAAGTCCTCTAGTGATTTCATTCTAGTATCCTTTGCTAAATATCTTCTCCAGCTTCAACTGTGACTGTATATTGCTGATGGAGGCCTGCAATTTTGAAGTTGTCATGGAAGTGTTAGTCCGGGTGGAGTATAACATCTCTCTAGTCTGTTTGTACATATTCATCTGATCAATCAGATGGATTTGATTAGTGTCAAAGGTGAAAATTTTCTTCTTGTAGTCGGTTGGCGATTTTGGGAATGGAGCCTATGCCTGTAGAAAATCCATTTGCATTCTTCCTTATTTAGTATCATCAGATGATTAAAGCCTGTGTTAAGAAGAAGCAATTTTCTTCCATAATTGAATATATGTGTCACCCTATACCATTTCATTTTTCTACTTGATTGCTTTGTACTTAGTAAAAATATTTGGCTCTGTTTGGCCTTGAGCCAAGTCTATTGTCTGTGCTGAATCTGGAGGATCTTGTGAGGATGAGGAAGATTGAGAGCCTGCAAAAATATCTTCTTGTTTTGTACCTACAAAAATGTTTTCTAGTCTTGTAGAAGCACGTGGGCCTATTGAAACTATAGTAACCTATTCTTCATCATCCTACATGAAAACTGGTTTTGGATTAGTTTTTTGCTTCTTTGTATATATTAGGAAGTCCTTGGCTCCAATTTCTATTACTACATGAGACTTTTCTTCTCTTGGCATTTTGTCATGCTTCTCATGAGGTAATGCAGTCTGTGAATTGGTTATGGACAAAACCTATCCTTAAGCTTCTTGCAGAGTGTTATTCTCCCACGGATCTTGGTTCATGAATTTTCAATCTTTGGCCTAGTAGTGTGAGTCTCAGGAGTGGTCTTATGTTCCACTCTTAAACTGGAAATGATGGCAAAGGGGTCATATGACCAGGTAAATCTTAATTGGAAGTTCATTTGTTTGAGAAGTGCATCTCCCTCTTTACGTGTTGCTCTGTTATTGCATATCAATGGCCCTACCTATGTCTTGATCTTGAACTGTGCCTTCTTTTTAGCTGAAACAAAGTGTAAGTCATCCATGTTGATCATTTGAATTATATATTTGAATAAGAAAATTTTCATAGGAACATATTTTGGCAGTTTGTATGGTGGCAACTCAAAGACATACACTCTAATTTCTTGTAGTTTTGGTACAAGTACCAATCTCTTGTTTTAACTTGTTAGCTAAGGTGTAATGTTCTTTGTATCTCAGAACCTGTCCTAGGTTCCACATTGCTATTAATAAGGCATGCAAATGTATTAATAAATTGTTCTATCAATTCACTGAAACCAATATGATTCAAAATCTTCCACACCAAAGTGGTCCACTAGATGACTGATTGTGCATTTCCTTGTTCATCTAGTTTCTACAAAGAAATTAGGAATATTTCTTCTTGATAAAATAGAAGCATATAAACTAACACTGATGCATGTTTAAACATCCCTTCTGTGTTAATCTTGAGAAATTTCTCATGGATGTTGTCTGTAAGGAGTTTACTAAAATTAAAAATTACAGAAGGTTTTTCTTCTGTGGAAACGATGGACATAAAACCTAGGATAGCTTCATCCACCCATTGATCTGATTGATACCCTAGGAGACAAGATACTAATGAGACCGTTTTCTTGGTATTTTTTAGAAACATGGAGGCTCGATATGGTGGATTATTCTTTGGAAGCTGGACATCTTCTCACAAGAAAAATTAAATTTTTTTGGCTCTTTGAGGGAAGGTTTGCTTTTTGTAGAGTTCCATGAGGGAATCTATGAAAAAGGGATCAAAGAATCATTCTGGGGGACTTGAAGCATATGGTTAATTGAATATGAGGTTATAGTAAATAGAATGTTTCCATTATGGGTCATAATGGCTCTTTGGCTAGGGATATACCTGGCTTGACACCATAAAACAAAATCTAGGAAAGGGTGATTATGGGGAAACATAAATTGTGGGAAGAGGGATTCATAGAGGTTGATTTCATCACTTTAGTCCATAGAGGTTTGTTTGAGCCAATTGTGCAGTTTCAGTAAGTCGAACTCACAATCAATCTCTGTGATTTTATATTGCTAGTCAACCTGTGGTAAATGATATAGATCAATGGTAGGAAGGGTCATTGGGTTTTCACTGGTTCGTTTCGACTTTCCTTTAGGCACCATTTTTTAAAATTGGCAGGAATAGAGGTGGAGAGTCAATGGTATTTACCCAGGAAAATTTGATTGCTTGCTGAATAATTCACTTTCTTTAACAGGTAACTGGTCAAGAAAATGCTACCTGGAATCTGCAATGGGTGACAGAGAAATTTGGTGGGGAAGTTAGGGTTTTAAACCATTGTACATGTTCTTTGAAGTAAACGGGAAGCAAGATGGGGTCCATACTAGAAAACTAGGAGGTTTTTTTTATAGGAAATTAAGTAATTCCCATTGTGTCTGACCATTATGGAGAAGGTACGTTGTGTTCTAGTGCAAGTTGGACAGAAAATGATCATTGTATAATGGATAGGGTGTAATGAGAGAAATGGATGTCAAAAAAGGGAAAAGACATGTGGCAGAAGGGAAGGGAAATGATATACAGGAGTAGGGAGAATGCATGGCATGATAGGAGTTGAGGGGAGAAGAGATGTGGCTAGAGGAAATGAGATGAAGAATGCTTATAAACATTGGTGGGATATGGAGCGGTTTTTGGAGGGTGGTAGGTGGTAAGAGGTTTTGAATAAGTGGGGGGGGTGTTTATCCTCTTTTCCAACCACCCCTCGAGCTGATAATGATAGAATGGGGTGGGGGTCCAAAATCGATCCCCTAAGATTGAATGGGATGGGGTAGATCATGGCTGTTAATTTATGTGCCCTCTATACCACAAGACGACAAATCAATTTTGTCCCTTTCAACTTTATTCTAAATTAAAACTTTAGCGCTAGTAACTCATTTACAAATTGTTAATCATGTTTAAATGACACGATTAATTTATTACAAGCGATATTAATTACTCTAAAACATATTTAATTAAGCCTAAGGGCACATTCAATCTAGCAAGCTCATTTTTTTTTTTTCTCTAAGGTTATACAACTTTTCTCTAATATACCTAATTAATTTCAACCAAGATTAAATTGGATGGTTGATTTATTCACTAACCTAACCAACCTTATTTAACTTAGTTCAACCATAATTAAACAATATGATCCAACTTAGGAATTATACTTGTATGTAGCATTTAGACAAGCTGCACATTATGTTTAAAAAATTTCTAAACTAACTCTAATGAATTTTTGTTTTTTAGTGGAATTTAGACTTGCTCATTCTTTTGTTTTTTCTTTTTATTTACTTTTTATTCTATTTTTCTTTTCTCATATACGTTTTTTTATTGCCTTTTTCATCATAATTTTTTGTTGTAAAACATTTGCAGAATACAATATTATTTATAATTTCTATGAACTAAAAGATAATAGAAAATCATCATTTGAAATTATGAATTATAGGACCCTAACAATGGCTCCGACTGGGGATGACATCCTCGTTGTGAGGTTTCAAGAATGTAGTAGATCTGTAGCCTTGGTCGATTGTCTTTAGTCTTTATTCTGCATCTAAATTGATATGTTATTGTTGGAGATATGGAAACAATTCATAAAAATCTTATGGCCTTCACCTCAGGTCTTAACTTCTGATGCAAGCCACCCACACAGACAGTAGAAAAATAAAATGTTACTCAAAAATTATTTTAGTGAAAATTAATTTATCCTTGAGGGAAGTACTGTTTGAGCATTCTACCATTTACAGGTCCACCAGGTAGTTGTGCTCCAGACATATCTTTCAAGAAAAATGAATTGTTTCCTTTGTAAGAATCAATTTTATGTGGACTCTTCCACAGATTATCAAACTTACCATGCTTACATTTATCTTTGTTTCTTGAATCCCAATTTAGAACAATGTCTTCTAATTGAAAATTATTGGCCCTCAATTTTGGTCATTTTTGCCTATCCTAAACCTATCTATTTACCACCATATTCCATCCTATTTCACTTACGTATGCTTCATTTTACTCTTATTTTTCTTATTTAGGTAACTAAATTAAGTTTTTCATTTTTTAGAATTTTTTGTAAAAATTAGGTTTTAAGAGTAAATTTGGACTACATTAAAAATTCCCATAATAGCTCCATTAAAATCATATGTGCAGGAGATATGGGTGAAAGCTGAGCACATATTTGGAAATCTTGGGAACCATAGATGGAGAAACACCTATTGGTTCAGTTAAACATAGCAAACACAGGGCCAGTCAATGCTGATCAAACTTGACTTGTCATTTAGAAATCCCTATTAAAAAGGGGTAGAATATTATTTTTTTGGATTTTTCCTAATTTTTTGAATCAGACTTGATGAGTTTGACCTGGATGGATGTATTAGGACATATAATGTTAGAGCCATTGTAGCAAATCTTGTGGATGATTTTCTTATTTAAACTGAGTTTATGAACCATTCATGTATTTAATTTGTATTCAGACTATTGGAGACTTTTTGATAATTTGAAGAATACTTTCTAACATTCTAGTTGTTGTTCATGCTATGGATATTTTCATAAATTATTTGTAGCTAAGAATTCCTTAGGTGTAGAAGGAAAGATTGGAGGGCCCCCATACCAAGCTAAGTACACTTTGATTAAATTAGCATAATTTTAATTTCAATATTTCTTTTTTAGGTTTTTGATTCAGTTATTTAGATGTGTGATGCTTTTTGTGTGAGTTTTGGATGATGTTAGTCTAAATTAAAATTTTCATATGAAAAGAAAAACAAGAATTTAAGTTATATTCTCTTTGTATCAAGTTATGAAACATAAGCTAAAATCATCCTTTTTGCATTTCCTGTATTATTTCTTGAATTCTAGTTTTTGTTTGATGCAATGGTAATGTTATTGGAGTAGAATTGTGAGGAAGGACAACCAGGACCTTCTATGTTAGGAGCCTCTTCTCTTCCTATTTACACATTACAAACCACTACTCTTTAGTTTCTCTTCTTTGGGATAGTACTCTGAGGAAGGACAACCAAGACCTCCTAAGTTAGGAGTCTCTTCTCTTGCTTGCTACATCTTGAAGCATAAAATCTTTAGTCTTCTAAAACATAAAATATATTTGTAATATGCACTTCCTTTAACCTAGTAGTCTTTCCTTCCTAAATTGACTTCACCTAAAATCCATATTTTGGACATTCTTCCAAGTCTACAAACCCGGATTGACAAGTAAAATACATGTGTTAGTTTACTTAGTAAATTGACCTTAGATTTTTGGCACCATTTCTAGGGAAGCATATTCAAATTTAATCAAAATAGGAAGCATTAAAGATAAAGATAAAAACATAAAAAAAAAAAACATAAAAAGTAAATAGGATTTTTCATTATGGTCATTTATGCCTAGACAAAGAGATGAAAAGGGTAGATACACAAAACAAGACCCCCCAATTACTAAACCACTGGTAGAAGCAGGACTACCTCCATTTGAATTAACTACACCAATTGTTGGAAAACCAACTTTGGAAGAGTTAGAGGAAAAACAAGGTTCAGGACAAAGGTTAACTCTTGTTGAAAGACAAACTTTGTTAGCTTATGAAGTGAAGAGACAACATAAACACATAGGAACATATTCCATTGGAAAATAAAGAGAGACAAGAAACCAATTGATCAACCTATTCTTGAACAAATAGATCAGTCTATCTTTGAACAAATAAAACAAATTGAATCTCAAGTTGTTACTAAAACATTTGAAACTGCTGAAAAAAATATGGGGGAGCAAGGGCAAGGATCTAACATCCTCACTCCAGAACAAAGGTTACAATATGAAAAGAAACCAAAAGAATGGCAAAGAAGAAGAGAAGAAGTGGAAAGAAGAGAAGTAGAAAGGAAAAGAGAAGAAGATGCCAAAAGAGCATATAATCATAAGAGAAGACAAGATGTAGAAATAGAAAATGATGAAGAAGCTACTTTTGGATTTCCAATTGTACATACTAGATAAACTCTAGGAGAAGAGGTAAAAATGAAGAGTATTCCACCTTCAGTTTTACCAAATTTCTATGGAATGTTTTATGAAGATCCTAATTCGTTCACGTTTAAATTTGATATCTTATGTAGAAGTAATGGTTATATTGATGTTACACTTAAGCTTCATCTTTTTCCTACTACTCTTAAAGAAACTGCATTAAAATGGTTTATGGGATTATGAGAACACTCTATTACTTCTTGTAAAGAAATGATGAAAATTTCTCTTAAGAAATATCAAGCCTATTGTAGACCTAGAGATTCAAAAGAAGATATTATTAGAATGTCTCAACAAGAAAATGAGAGTTGGGAAGAATATTTAGAATGATTTCTTTACAACCTGCAAAAATCCAAACAACATTCTCTAAATCCTAATACCATTAGAACATTTTTTCTCAAAGGAATATGAGATCAGTATCTTGATATTCTCAATGTGATGGGAAAAGGAGATATTCATACTTACCATTTGATTAAATTGCTAAATTATGTCAAATGTACTCTAGAGCTAGAGCCAAAAGAAGAAAAAGAGATATAACTTCTAGAGCTTCTAAATCAACAACAGGAGGAGGGACAAGAGAAGAAATAGGGAGTTTGTTAGAAAACTTTAAAATAGATCTTTTCAGAGCCTTAGGAAAAAAAGTTGATGTATTAAAATCAAAGAAGAAAAAACAATAATAAGAACAAACAATGCCAATATTTTGTCCTAATTGTAGGAAGAAGCATCTTTTATGAGAATGTCCTTTGGATAATATACATGTTGTGGACTTTGTATAGAAAATCATGTTACATATGATCATCCAACATTAAAAGAGTTGCAAGCAGGTCAATTGGAAGAAACTCAAGGATTTTATTCTATGGGACCAAGAAGTGCTTGGAAACCACATTTTTCAGGTACATATCAATAGTTTCCTCAACAAATTCCACAAATTTTTTGTATCAAAATTCATGGAATAATCCTATACCATGGTGGGTTTGTCTTCCTCAGCAAAACCAAAACCAACCTTCACAAAATTGGTGATGATATTCTTATGGAGGCCAATCTCCCCAACAATTTTACCCTCAAAATTATCAATATTATCCCCAACAGTCATATCAACAACCATATCCTCGATAATCATTTCCATATCAGCAATTACAACAATCCCCTTAATCAAATCCATTCACAAAATAATCAATGCCTGCACTAACTCAATTTCAACAGCTTTATATTCCTTTTAACCAACCATCACCCATACCAACTCAATTACTAGATCATGTTGAAAATAGCAACAATAAATGCTATTTATAAAATGATATTTTTAGAACTTTTTAAGAGTTAGAGTTAGAGGAAAAGTTCTACAAAAATATTCTCCACCAATAATAGAAGAACAAATTGAAGGAGAAAAATATGAAAAGTCTAATCCAAGGAAACAAATTCAGAAAAGAAAAACTATTATGACTCAAACACCACCTTTTCGAGAAAGGTTAGTTGATCAGAAAACTTCAATTTATCTTCTTGAATTTGATATCATAGATGAAATAAAGAATTATTATGTCAAAATTCCTTTGTTGGAACCTATCAAAGATATTCCAATTTATACAAAACAATAAAGGTGTTGTGAAGGTAAATCCCCTCTGTGGACAGAGGCAATCCCTACTAGCCCAAATGGGGTCTAGCAACAATCAAACAACGCTAACATGTAGGTTCCTAATTGCAAATCAAAGACCGATGATGAGGGCCTACCTGGATTCCAACGCTAATATTTGTAGAAGAGTCGTCGCTCCCGTTCCTTTACTCCAGCTGGTCATAATCCCCATGATCCTCATGAACGGACACCTGCACATGCAAAGAACGACACAAACACAAGCATAAAGTTCAATAGATGCAACTATATATCATTCAGAAAGGATATAACTCAATCATCATTACAAAGAAAATAAGAGTGGAACCATAATGATAGTCGTCTATTATTGATAAACAACAAAGAAGAATACAACCATATTTCTAACGTCAAATCCTCCTTTGGCTGGGTGATCAACAACACATGCCTTGCAAAGCTTGTTGGGAATGGGGAACAAGCCTCTCTCTCCTTGGTCACTTGGATAAGAATCTTCTCACTTAAGATTTAGCCTCATGGGAATGAATAAGGCTCCTTGTAGCATGAACTTAGAAATTCTCAGACTTTAATACTTAGAATTTGGAACTTGGAGACTAACTTGTCAAAGGCAAAAGGACAAGCTTTTATAGATAGAGGAGAAGGAGTTAGGGTCATCCACAAGATTCATGGGATTGGCTTTATCACTAAGAAGCTTCCATGAGAGGTGGAGAACTACTTCCCTTATATGGAGATTCAAAGCCCAACTGAACTAACCCAAGATGGAATCAGTTCATGAATAGGTTAGGAAGAACCTTCGTAAGTTTGTTTTTTAAAAACTTTACCCAACTGGGCTGGCGCGAGTGCGACTCTGAGACAGAGCGCCAGTTGGCGTGCCCTCTTTGGAGGATTTCCCCCATTGGCGCGAGTGATACACAGTGGAACCGTGCCAATGGAAAAAGGTCTATTTTTATGGGTATTTTGCAGAAGGTGTCTTCAGGGCTTATGAAGTACATACTCAAGGGGATATAATGCAAGTGTTTTCAGGTTATGTCACTTCCCACAGGTCCCGGAATAAGTCCTCCAATGTGCGGGAAAAGAGGTAATAGGGATGGTGACAAATTATTGTGTAACAAGGAGTGAGTAGGATAAGTGTGTAGGGTTTTAGGGAGAGTGTGTAGGGTTTGCTAATGTGAGTAGGGCTTGTAGGGTTTTTAGGGAGTGATATGGTTTGGGGATGCAAATTAGGGTTTGGGAATAGTGGGAATTAGTTATTAGGGTTTTAGGGTTTTGGGGATAGGGGTGTAGGATGAGTGGAAATGAGAGAGGAAAGGAAATGAAATTTGGGAAATTTAGTGGAGGGGAATGTGAAAATGATACAGGGGAGCAAAACAACAACAATGACAAAATTGCAAACCCTAGACAGTTTTTGTAATGTAACTGTGCAACAAACTAGGGTTTGATATTTCACCTATCAAAACACCATCAAAGATGATAAAATTTCTTTCAATGGAAAAATGGGAGGTTTAACTTACTTGAGGAATGAATTTTGAAAGATTTGGTAGCTTTGCAATATGATTTGAGTGAAATTTGGGCTAAGCAGGTAGGTGCGCTGCGCCACAACTGAGGTGCGCCATGCCTTTTTGCAAACCCGTTTTGGAGGCCTTCCCAGTGTACAAATTGGGCATAGGATAGCTCGTTGGAAAGAGTATTGAGTCTTCGTTCCAAACTAACTTTAATGTTTTAATTTGGAGTTCATTGTCCCTATCAAAAGTAAAATCTCCCAAGACTGGTCAAAATGTGCAAAATGAGGCTGCCTAAAGGTAGCAGTCAACTTTGGAAGGTCTTCCTCAATCCCAAATTAAGCTCATGATAGCTCCTTAGAAAGATATTTCTGTATAATTATCATTTGACGCATCAAGCAAGTCATTTGGCCAATCCAGCTAGGAGAAATATTGATTTTCCCAAGGTCACTTCAGAGGTGCATCAATTCTCCTGAGGCAACTGGATTTTTGGCATTTCTATAAAACCATGACACTTGTGTAAAAAGTGAAGGAGGTTTTTATTCCTTGTCCTATTTTGGACAAAATCCTCTCTCAGTCTTTCCAAATTCATCTTTTATTGCTTAGAAACATCATTGGAGTAAAACCTATCCTGATGTGTGGAACATGGGATTTGTCGAAATGAAGTGAAATGAAGGGGATAAGGGACTTCTAAATTCTTGAGAAAATTTTGGGAAGTAATGAGGGATGTTAGGAAGTAGGGGAAGTGGAATTTCAAATATTGAGTGAGGGGAAGTGGTCCAAAAGGGCAAAACATAGGCCTAGCCTAGAAAATTGTCAAATTGTAGCAAGAAACTAGGGTTTGTATGAAAATGAGGAATTTGAGGGATATCAGTGATGGGAAGTGTTTAATAAGGTAAATTAAGGATAGGGGAAGGTGTATGAACATCAAGATACACGTTTTGCTGATGATTTGACCATCCAAGAGAAATTACCTTCAAAACCCTAGGAGAGGGGAATGAACGTTACCTAGGAACAACTGAAGCATGAACAAGGTGTAAAATGACCCATTGGAACCCGACATGTTGATGACAACCCTTTGAATGATGGTACACTCAGCTGAATGGTGACTTGGACCGACATTTGGACAACTTTGAAAGGAGTGAAAACAAACCCTAGACCTAATTCCTAGTGACCAAATTTTGCTTGAAGACTCACTGAAATGACAAAATTTGACCTTGACACCTTAAAATCACTTTGTAAGTGCATGTTTGATAACTGGAGGAAGGTTTCAAATACTGACACTAACACACACCACACTTTTTCATGCACTTCTGGTCGAATTGTCTTATCCTATTTCAGACTCTGCATCTCAAGGCACAGATTCTTTGGCTGTGTGTGTATCTGCTAAACTCCTAGGTAAGGATCCTACATCAAGGTCTCATGTAGCCTCATAGAAATCTCTAAGGTGTCTGCCTGAGTTGTTATCTTCTGTTTTGATACCGTACCGCTTAAATGTGGTAGTAGCGAAGCTACAAACCACTTGCAATGATGTCCATCTATTAGATTCATATTGGCTTCATGAATCGTACATTTCAGCCTTTAATCTAGCTCCCAAGGAGTCTTTTCTGGTAGTATTGTAATCTCTTTAAATCCAATCAACGACTGTGCTTCATATTTAGGCCTACTAAATTCTCTACTTAGTGCTACTTGGATATCCATGAATCTCACTTTCGGGTTATCGTTGGAGTACTTAATATACTAGGTCAGTGCATGATCCTGCAAGGAACTAACCAGCATCGCCTTCTTTATATGGTCATCTGTAACACCTTGCACTTCCCATACAGCCCTTACAACAAACTAGAATTTTTCTGGATCCTCATTTCCCAAACCTTTGGACACAGGAAGCTTGACTGTGCTTGCCATATTGAATCACGGTGGTGGTGGAGTTGGTACGGGTGAAGGTGGAGGTGATGGCGGTGAAGCTGGTGGTGGTGTGGGTGGAGGTGGTATTTGCAAAATTCTTTGCCTTATCAAATGAATGGCACTTCATGGAGAGACCTTCGCGAGCTCTTCCTCATTGCCTCATGGAGGTGAAATCAAGGGGCTATTTTTTGGACCCTTATTTCCTCCATTACTATAAACCTTTCCACTTTGCGTAGCCCCGAACATCAAGGTAACTGCATAACCCTCTTTTCACACAATAAAATTTTAATCCAAGTATTCAAAGACCTTACCTACTTACCTCGCGGTCCTTTGAGAAACCGTCACTCTGCCTAGCTATAGCTGACTGAGGTATCAACCATGAACTCAGTAACGAATCCTCCTATAATATGATCAAGCCAATGATCAATAGTGCAAGCGATCTTATCCTTCGATAGCTTCCAACATTCACACTAACTCTGGGGTCCACACAATAGGACCGTCATGTTTCCACCTTCCTTGCCTATCTGCTAGCTTTACGATCCACTCATATAGCTTAGTAGGGAAGGACACGAAGAAGATTTTGTGGATATCCATATACAGGTAGCTTTCTAACCACTCTTCTTTTAACAGTCACAGTTTTCTATTTTCCTACGTTGTGAATTCGTGAATTTTTCTGTCCAGCCAACCTTCAATTTCTTTCTTAGTTGGATTACAATGATATGACATCAGACATCTCTATGAAAATTCTGGTCCCTGGAATGGAACCATTTGTTGGCTTATGGGGGATTGACCCAGGTTCAGAGTTATTTAGCCAAACAAAACCCTACACTACTGGCCCTTTTGGCATCAGCCCATGGAGCATGGCCTGAAGTCTCACCCAAAGCAGTATCGGGGGATGCCGGAACCAATTTTCTGCACCCTTGAGATTAATGTGATGTCGGTTTAGTCCAACTATGTTTGTCTTCACACAAGCCATTTCACGCACTTTTCCAACCTTCAATACCTTCGCGATCGGTTATAATCGTCTTTCGCGCAGCCCTAACCAGGGGCTGAGATGCTTTCACGCCGCCATGGCAATGACCTGCACTATTTCCCGAAACTACACTGTGTATCTTACTTATCTTCTTAATAGACCTTACTTATCTTCGTGTAAGCAGTGATTTTATCTTGCGTTCAATTAATTAACACAGTTATACACATTCACGCATCATATAAGCATTAAAAGTGTAATTTATATCCAATGTAACATATGCATAAAACAAGTAATAAATACACAAAAATGATAGGAAACTTCTCTTTTTTAATACTTCCAACTGTTATTGACTCGACTCACCCTGCACACTCATCTATAGGTGTTTGCGCACTCATTTGTAGACTACTAGGCCTCTGCGCACTCAGCTACAGAGCCTTCTCCTACTCTATGACCCAAAACTAAAAGTTTCTCCTCAGATCTATCTCGCATACATCATTGATTCTTCCATTATCTTTAACTCTGATGTCTTAACTACTTAGAGCCTCGCTCTATTTATACAATCCCATGGTCCACTGAACATTGGTATATCTCTACAACTAACATTACAATAACAAAATTAAGGGTGGACGACCCTATGACTCTTGTAGTGGCCAATCTAGGGTACTAGATTAGACTAGATTTATTATCAACCAGGGTCAGTAAACTTCGAGGCATGTGTCTACAGTATATAGACATAAAGGATTCCTAACTAAGTGTTTATTGTGATAGGTTGCAGTACTTCTTTACAGAAGGTTAAGATATGTTTCATCTCATTTAACACTCAGATCACCTAACTTATCTAACTGTCCTAAAGATACAACGTATTACTAGACTGAGATTTTAATCCCCTTACAAGGATCCTATGCACAAAAGCTCTGTCTAGTTAACACTTGAGTATTCATGAAAAATCAAAAGCAATCAAAAGCACACTAAAATTTAAATGCATGAACAATAGAGTCTATGGAGATGCTTCAAAATATAACGATGGATCAAATCTCTTACAAGATATTGTTCAATGATCTTAACGATGAAATCTTCAAGCTATCACCATAAATACCATTTGTGAGAATTTCCAATCAAATCGACAAAATCATAAGCATGGAAATAACATTAAACACTATGCATTCTATTCAAATTCAAAAACTGCTAAGGAAATGAAATTAGCAATATACCAATCCACGCAGGGCCCATCCACATTTCAATGGTACACTGAAGTAAACTCAAGCTACGAGAGTATTAACGCATAAACACTGCTGGAGTAAAACCATTGCTGACACCTAATCCGAAACGGATGGGTGAACTGGACAGTCATCAGGAAGATGAACTGATCCGTTGTATTTATGTATATAAATATGAGTTAGCTAATGAATAATAATATCAGGTTTTCTCTCCCGCTCATTCTGGAGTTACCTTGGCCTGACATGGTATCAGAGCGCAGGTCCCAGATGGGATTCCTTGTAACTCCTCTGTCCACAGCGCCTCTGGCCTGACATGGTTCTCTGCCCTGACATTATCTATCCTGACATGGTATCATTATCTGCGCATCAATTTTGATTTCCCTGAGCGTTCTCCTTCTGTCCTGAGCCTGCACGGAAAGCCGACTTGTTGCAGAAACTTGTTTGGTATTATCATTTGTATCTTAGACTATTAGAGAGAACTCGTTTTCCTTCTTTGGTGCTCCCTTATTTTGTATCTATGGCGGAAGCATTGTATGGAGTTGGCAAAATGAATGGGCGTAATCGATGTTGGGTATTACGCAGTTTTATGTGATAGTATTCATATATTGAAATTTTGAAACAATCCATCATCGTTTATACGAGCCTCGTTATGGTATTGCGCAGTTTTATGCTGCCTGAGCATTTGAATATACGTGTGTATCTGCTCCACATTTATTTCTCTTGTAAAATATACCTCTCCGCTCCTCCGCCTACTGCCACCATAATACTCTTTTCGCTGATACCAACCCGTAACTGCCACCATACTCTTCCTATCGAAGCAATCGTAGGCGCATTTAAAGAGCTGCTGTTAAATGGCCTGAAGGTTCACTCGACAATTCCCAGAGCTTAATATCGTTACCGAGTTCCTAATTTGCAGAAATCAATTTCTGAAGGTGAATCTTGTATTGGCTGGAAAGGTGCACCAGTTAAATAAGAATACGCACTTCAGAACTGGAAGGGAATTCGACTGTGCCGAGAGCTGTAACTATTCTCTGTAGCTGGGCAATCTTGTTTTGACCTTTGTGGCCATGTAGCTATCCTTTTTCACCGCCACGAGATATATGCTTTGCTTCTTTCCATCCATTGTATGCTTTGGGTTTCAGCCCACAGTGTGGAATCAGACTTTTATTTTGTCTTTGTATTAAAAGCGAAGGGGCCACACTCGAGTCGATTGATTTAGTTATTGAGCTATCTTTCGAGGTTCAATTTTCTCTACGAATATTCACTTATTGACTCTGTAAGCATGCACATGTGTAGCTTCTTGGTTGACTATATTGTTCAATAGTTTGAATCAGTCAGAGTGTTTTATATATCAAAGCATCTGTAGTATTACATGATACATTGAAGTGATGCCTTGCGCATTTTTTTTCAAAACAGTAGTATTGCAGTGATATGTACAATGAAATGCTGATGTTTTTTTAGAGGGATTTGAAGGCTGTAACGTAAGGATTTTTTATCAGCAGAAGTATTTTTACAGAATGCATTCAATCATCTCTATGGTCGGAATAGTTCTCACTGGCAAGGAGAACTATTCTGAATGGTCTCGGATGGTAAAACACACCCTCATCTACAATGAGTTGTGGAAGGGAGTGTGTGTCGGAGAAGAAGACAAAGACCCTGTGCAGCCTACATCAGACAAAGAACTCGCCATTTGGGAAAACAAGAACAGAAAAGCCTATGCATTGATCGCAGCATCTGTAAATGAAGAAGTAAGTCGTCATATTTCATCCTATTCCACTGCCTTTGAAGCTCTACAAAAGCTGAAAGAACTCTATGATACACATTCTGCACTTGAAGTTGTTTAGCTCATGATTAAACTCTTCACTCTTGAATTGAAAAATAATGATCCTCTTGCTCTTGCATCTGAAATAAAGTCTATAATGCATGATATTAAATCCACTAAGGTTGAGCTGGATATCTCTCTTATTGCCTTTCTCAAAGCACTCTATCCTACCTACTCCAATTATCTTGAGTCTTTACAAGCAAATGGAAACCTTAAAGATATAACCTTTGACTCTCTTGTGAAAAAGTTTGCTGAAAGAGAGAAAGCCTTTGGAAAGAAAATAGTCCCTGAATCTTCTGAAGAGACTGTTTTCCTTGCTCATAAAGAAAAGCATCCTGCTCAATATTCTACAAGAGGAAGAGGTGGACGAAGAGGAAGAGGAAGATACTTCAGAGGCAGGGGGGGCAGACATTCTCAAGCAGAAAAGGCAGATCTACATTGCATTCGTTGCAAACGAAATGGATCACATGATGCTTCTACATGCAAGCTACCATGGGACAAGGTTGAGCAGAGAAGAAATTAGCAGAAAGGTAAAACTGATGACACAGACAAAGGTAAAGCACCTGAATCCGCTCACTATATTGAGGCACAATGTAACATTGGAGTAAATGAAGATTTGTTTAATGCTTCACTTGCTTCTTCGAAAAATGACTGGTTGCTTGATTCAGGAGCAACATGTCATATGACTCATAGGAAAGAATTTTTTGAAGATTTCACTGACAATGTTGATGGAGCAGTATACTTTGCAGATCAGTCAAAAATCAAGCCATCAGGGCTTGGCACAATCAAGCTTAAACTGCCTGGTCTTCCAGTTTTTCTTCTGGATCATGTTCTATATCTCCCACAGCTCAAGAGAAACTTGTTGTCTCTGGTCCACATCCGCCAGCAAGGTCACTCCATTCATATGTTTGATGGAAAGCTTGAAGTAAGAAAGGCATCTGACCATTCACTTGTCATGAGGGGTATAGAAGAAGAAAGACTTCTTAAACTGCAAGGAACCTCTGCTCATGCACCACATTTTTCATATATTTCTCATCATGAAGAAGGTACACTTCCATCAAGTTTATTATGGCATTCTAGATTTGGACATTTAAACTATGATAGTCTCCGCTTGTTGAAGAAAAATGGTGTTGCTGGTTTGCCTACAATTCCTAGAAAACATAAGCAATGTGATGCTTGCATTCTAGGAAAGCATAGCAAACAGTCTTTTCATGATTCACATTCAAGAGCACATAGGAAGCTTGAACTCATTCATTCAGATTTATGTGGTCCAATGCTTGTTTCTTCTGCAAATGGAAATAAATATATCATGACATTTATTGATGATTACACCAGATTGTGTTGGGTTTATTTATTGAAGAACAAATCTGATGCTTTTCAAACATTCAAGAATTTTCATAAATGGATTGAAAATGATGCACAATCTCATATTGGGTCTATTCGCACTGATAATGGAAAAGAATATACATCAAATGAATTTGAACACTATCTTCGCCAACATGGGATTAAACATCAAACAACTGTGCCTTATAATCCTCAACAGAATGGTGTAGCTGAAAGAATGAACAGAACAATTTTGAATATGGTACGATCCATGCTTTTCTTCAAAAATGTAAAGACAATGTTTTGTGCTGATTCTGTTCTATGTGCTGCATATATAAAGAATAGATGTCCATCTAGTGCTATAAGAAACAAGACTCCTTATGAATTGTGGTATGGACATGTTCCTTCGGTAAAACATCTCAGGATTTTTGGTTCCACCTGTTATGCTTTAATACCAAAGGTACATAGAAACAAACTTGGTGCTAGAAGTCGTAAGTGTATCTTCCTGGGGTATTCAAACACATCTAAAGCATACCGCCTCTATGATGAAGTAAATAAAAAGTTTGTTTTATCTAGAGATGTCATTTTTCTTGAATCATCCAAATCTGACAGTGTTGTTAAGCGGCAACTTGATCGCTTGGATAGATTCACAAAACCGAAATCATTTCAAGAGTTTGATAATCAAATTCCACATCTTGAAGAGCGGATTCCTATACTAGATCAACATGTGGAATCTTCTTCTGAAGAACAATCTCCCCTGCATGACACTCCAACAACGGATGATGCTTTAAGTGATGTAATTGATAGAATTGGGAGACTCAATCTTGATTCAAACCCAACTCAATCAACAGAGCAGCTTGGACCATCTCAGAAAGGTCCCCCAAAGTGGCTGACAAAGACACTTGAAAGTGTTCATCCTGATGAAATTGGAAAAACAAGAACCAGAAATACAAACCGACAAGATGGAGGTGATGTAGATAACTCTAATTCACCTGTTGATATGGATGTTACTTATGATTGTGAATTGAACTTGTCTACAGATTTTGAACCAACTTCCTTCAAAGAATCTGCTTCTCATGATGAATGGAAAGAAGCGATGCAAAAGGAGTATGATGCCCTCATAAAGAATGACACTTGGAAGCTGGTTGATCCTCCACTTGGAACCAAACCAATTGGCTGCAAGTGGGTCTACAAGAACAAATACAAAGCTGATGGCTCACTTGACAAGCACAAAGCTAGGCTTGTGGCAAAAGGTTTTGCATAGAAGGAAGGGGTCGATTATGAGGAAACTTTTGCCCCCACAGCAAAATGGGCCACCATCCGGACACTCTTTGCACTAGCTTCTCAAAACGGTTGGAAAGTCCATCAAATGGATGTAAAAACTGCATTCTTGAATGGAGATGTAAAAGAGAATGTGTTTATGTCCCAGCTTGAAGGATTTGCTATGAAAGGACATGAACACAAAGTATGCAAACTTGTGAAGTCCTTGTATGGCCTCAAACAAGCACCACAAGCCTGGTATGAAAAACTAACTGAGCATCTTCTGAAACTCAACTTCAATCATTTTGATCTTGATGATGCAACTTTATTTGTCAAGAAAGTTGGCAAAAAAGTTGTACCTCTTGTGGTATATGTAGATGATCTTTTAATGACAGGGAAAAATGAAAGCTATATTGCATCCATAAAGAAAGAATTAGGAAAAATTTTTGAAATGACTGATTTGGGCTATGTTCATTACTATCTTGGCATTGAAGTAACCCAACATCCAAAGTCCATATTTCTTTCTCAAAAGAAATACATTGGAGATTTGTTAAACAAATTTTGCATGACAGAGTGCAATCCCCTTTGCACTCCAATGGAACAAAACTTGAAGCTCACATCTATTGAAGGAAAGGAATTTTAGGATGCAACAAAGTATAGACAGCTTGTAGGAAGTCTCATCTACCTCACTACTACCAGACCAGACATTTCATTTGCTGTTGGAATCCTCTCCAGGTTTATGCAAAAGCCTTGTGAGGGACATTGGTCTGCTGCAAAAAGAGTTCTAAGGTACTTGAAGGGAACTCAAGACCTTGGAATCAAGTATACATAGGTGGACGACTTCAACTTGATTGGATACTCTGATTCAGACTTCGATGGAGACAAAGAAACTGGGGTATCTACTTCAGGATATGCTATGAGTCTTGGATCAGGAGCTGTCTCCTAGAGATCACGCAAACAATCAGTACCAACAGATTCCACAACAGAAGCAGAATATGTGGCAACAGCTGAAGCAACGAAAGAAATTGTGTGGCTCAGGAAAATTCTTGAAGATTTGCAGGTAAAACAAATACAATCAACTCCACTCATGATTGATAACACATATGCAATAAAGTTTGCCAAGAACCCAAAGTTCCATGATCGTACTAAGCACATCAATACTAAATATCATCTGATCCGACATCATGTTGAGGCCAAAACAATCCATCTCCGTCATTGTTCCACAAACGAGCAAATTGCAGACATCTTCACCAAAGCGCTTGGAAGAGAAAAGCTTGAAAGATTCAGAACGATGCTTGGACTCACCAACATCCCTTCAGATTAAGGGGGGGAATGTTCACACCTAATCCGAAACGGATGGGTGAACTGGACAGTCATCAGGAAGATGAACTGATCCGTTGTATTTATGTATATAAATATGAGTTATCTAATGAATAATAATATCAGGTTTTCTCTCCCGCTCATTCTGGAGTTACCCTAGCCTGACAACCATGACTAAATTCAAGTGCTGTAGATTGCAATCACATACAAAAGTTATGTTCTCAAACGATGTACAGAGATAATAATCATAACTGTAACTGTTCTTGAAAACAAAATAATACGTAGTATTTATTTTCCTGTCCCTATCTGAATTGAATGTACATTCATTAAGCAGATGTTTTTGCTTTTACAAAGGAATGATTTTTGGTCATTTCTAATCTAAACTGATTTAAAAAAAAACAAAACAAAACCGGTTTGGGAAACCATGGCTTTTACTGCCTTTGTAACCAAAACGCTGGGGTCTGACCAGCGTGGACCGCATAACCAGGAGCTTTTGATTCGCTGTAGAATCGATTTTTCACCATTCTTGTACATTCTAGGTTTCGTTCCTATCCATTGATTTGGCTTGCCTGTCATGCCACGTGTCAGATGATAAACCATTTACAGGATGTTATGACTTCCTGTAATATTTTTATTGAAAATTCCTAATTTCTAACATAAAAATTCATAAATTAACTTTAATGCAAACTAACAACTATAATGCTATTAATTAATCAATTTCAAGGAATATAAGGGGTCAGCGGAGGAAAAAGGTAGACAAATGATGGTGTTTCTAGAAGAAAAGGATGGTAATGGAATGGTACCAACATCTCCCCCAAGCTTAATGACTTAGCATGTCCTCATGCTAATCCTGATGTGCTGCCTCTATATTCTATTCCTGCCTGTACCTCTGCTTCTTTTAACGATGCATCTATGTTCTTCTTAGCTTGGTCATCTTTCTAAATGTGGAGCTCATGTTTCAAACTCTTGTATTTCTCCTTGAGGGCTTTCTTTTGGGTATACCATTTTGTTGCCCACTTGCAAATGTCAGTTTGTTTAGCCTCAAGTTCTTTGATTTGCTCCTTCAACTTCTCATTTTTTTGTTGAGTCTCCTTACTCTGTGCTCTTAGCATTTCATTCTCTTTCTTGATGACTTTCTCCAGCATGTTGGCCTCCATCAATTCTTCTTTTAACTTTTCAATTTGCTTTTCTAGCCTCCTTTGTTTCTTAATTGCAGGTGGTCACTCTTTTCCTTGCCTATTGTTGCTCTCAACCTCCATTTCAACTTCTGGTCCAGGCTGTGAGTGAGCACTGCTCTCGATGTCCATCGGTGCATGTGCATTTGATTTTGGTTGATCTTCTTGTGGCTGGGTCTTTTGTGCTCTCCTGGATCTTCTTGTATATGTAGTGAAAATTTTATCTTGCTCCATTTTCTGGGCATCCTCTTGTCTCATCTTTCTCGTCCTCACACTACTAATGGGTGGAGGGACATTGCTTGATTTGCGCACATGGATCTCTTCATCAATGTCAAGCATACATCCTAAGTGCTCTTGCTATTCTTGCTCATCCTCTTCATCTTTGATTTGATTGGCAGCCAAAAATTCCTTCCACGTTTTTCCCTTTCTCTATAATTCAAATTCAATGAGAATTTTAATTAACCAAAAATGACATAAGCTTTTATCTTCATTACCCTTTTTCTTTTGGATAGTTTTTGACATCTTGGTCAAGCTCTGCAAGAGGAAATATGGTAAACTAATGGTGCACTGCCCTTTTTAATGTAACAAGAGTTTGATGTTGTATAAAAAGACTATGCTGTAACGACCCTTACACGTAAAAAAATTTTGGATGATATACGCCATTTCGTCCCATGGATGCATCAGCTAGCTCCTAGGGATACCCTTCTTCCATTTAACAGATGAAACCCTCGACCTGGATATGAATTGGGTCCATGATTTTTCTTTGAATTGTTTTGTTTTGAAGTTTTTTTCTCCTTCCAGGCTGATCCCCAAGGATTTTGCTATGGTGTCTTCTGAGACCCTAAATGAGAAATTTCCTATCAATGCTTTCTCCCCATTAAATGTAAAGGCAAATTGTTTAGTTACTTCCTCATTGCTCCCATTAAACTTCTCCGAGAAGGGTAGCCATTATTTTTCTTTTAAAATTGCAATGCAATCATCGTGGTACTGAGAACTATCAAATGTGCTTGGCTCTACCCTATTAGTCATCTTGACAGAGAAACTCCTACTCTAACCCTCTTCGTTTATGCTTACTAATTTAACAAGGGTATTTTGGTTTGTTACCTCTGCTTTTTGCCCCACACAACTGACCCGGTGGCGCCCTCTGTTCTTCAAGATCAGCTCCTTCAATGGCCTAAGCAGTGACCGGGTGACTGTCCTTGAATTATGGCGGAGGTGAAAACTTGTGAGCCCGATTACTGTGCTTTCCTTTCGTAGCACTTGACGTTCTCGGCCTTTGCTTTTGAAATCACAGCACTTGAATTTCTAGTATGGAACGCCCCTTTTTACACTGAAAATGAAATGGAATTTTAACAACTGACTTGACCCAATTCACTATAATAATAATAGAGCGTATTCATATTTCTATGATAGAGGAGTAACTGTACTGGGTTGTATGAATATCATCATGAGAACGCCGTAAGCATGTATGGAGTACTGGAGTATAATAATGGATAGTTGTTTGCATGAGTTGACCTAGTCGAAAAATCATGTTATAACTCAGTCGATTCAAAAACAATGAATGAAACTGTGTAACATTTGGCTTTGCAATAGTTCACCACCTGTCCCTTGCTCATTGGTACTTGGCTGAATAGGGAGATGTTGAACCGATAGTAAAGTTTGATGGTCGATAAGGAGTTAATAACAAGGCTGGGAGGGTGGTATAATAGAGGATTTAAAAACCATAGGAGGAGTATGGGGATAGGCTAGAGTGTTGCGAAATGATAAGAATTAGGAATATGATGAGGGTGATGGATATGTGGGTGTTTTTGAAATTGATCATAAGCAGTCATAGTCATCACATTTAACACTAAAGTAATCTAAGAATTTAAATGTTAAAAATAAAAATTACAATAATACATTACACTTTTATTGGTTGATCAAGAGTTGAGTTGGCATGCATAGATAGGACTGGTCTTTCTTGTTCAGATATGACTAATCTTTGTTGTCCATAATAGGTCCCTCTGAGATGAATTTGGATGCAACATGTCCCTCTGAGATCTGGAGAATGTTTGTGCAGCTTCTTTGAAATCTAGAAAAAGAACTATATGTGTGCAGGTTCCTTGATCTTTGGTGTTTGATGGAGCCTCGGTGACAAGCAACCTTTGAATCTCTGTTGAAACTTTGTTGAAGCTTTGCTGAAGTAACTTGACATAGCAGTCTCTAACAGGTCCCTTTTATGTTTGTTGAACAAGTCCCTCTAATGTTGGTGCTGGTAACATGGTCTTCTGAATATAACAGGTCCCACTACATAGTGCTTTAAACAGGTCCCTCTGATTAGAAAAAAGACAAAAACAACTTCTTTATTGAAATCTAAAGTGTTGAAACAAACTCTTTAAGAATTTACAATGAGGAGATGAGATAAGAACAAAAATGTTGATGCTTCTCCCCCACTAAAGCTTTGAATTGTCCTCAAGTCATTATTCAATTGATGAATCAAACAAGAAAAAAAATGAAAAGGAATTTTTACCAGCCAAAGAATTGGTTTTCGAGTAAGAATTCTGGGTTAGAGTGTGCCAGAGTCTGGTTTTCACATCTAATCCATTATTATTTTTAATTTTTTTTTTTTTTTTTTTTTTAATTTTAATTTATTTTTTTTTAGCTCTTTTTTTTTTTTTTTTAATTTCTTTTAAATTTCTAAATTGAAATGAAATGAACTAAGGTAGAGATACTGCAGTTGAAGGCTGCAATTTCTCAACCTCCCTTTGCTAAGATACAGTTTGAAGAAAATGTTTCTTGCTGATGGGCCTATTGTAAAGTTTCAAGCGATGGCCATTGACAATAAAGGGGTGGCCTTCTCCATCAATGGTAATGATCTTGACTGATCCATTGTCATAAACTTGAACGATTTCGTATGGGCCCATCCAATGTGTGGTAAATTCGGCTTTATGATCTCTGAATTTAGAATCAAAGAGTAAAGCCCAGTCTCCTTCTTTGAACTATTTCTTCTTGATATGTGCATCATGCCACTGCTTCCTTTGTTTTTCATAAGGAGTGTTGTCTCCTTTGCTTGCTGCCTCATTTCATCCAGCTGGTTCAACTGCTGAATTCTTTCTTGTTGTGCTTCATTAAGATCAATTCCCAAATCTGCAGCCATCTTAAAAGTATGTATTTGAAACTCAATAGGAAGCATTACCTCTTTGCCATACACCAACTGATATGGTGTAAATCCTGTAGTATTCTTCCACGTGATTCTATAAACCCAGAGTGCATCTTTGAGCTTCTCTTCCCAATTATTCCTGTTCATTGCTACGGTCTTAGTGATAATTCCTTCCAAATTTTTATTTGTGGATTCCACCTGGCCATTGGCCTATGGGTGGTAAGGTGTACTTCTTCTGTGCTTGATTTGATATTTTTCTGTGATGTCCTTAACTAACTTTGAAGTAAACTGAGTACCTTGATCAGTCACTATCTCCCTTGGTACTCCATACCTTACAAAAATATCTTCAAAAAGGAAGTTTACCACTGTTTGTTCAATTGCTCGGACTACTGCTTTGGCTTGAGCCCATTTTGTTACGTAATCAGTTCATACTAGGATGTACTTCTTACCATTGGAAGTTGGATTAATGGGTCCTATGAAACCTAGAGCCCATTTTTCAAATGGCTCTAGGTGTACTTGAGGCTGAAGTGGCATCTCATCTGTAGCTGTTGGCCTACCCATTCTTTGACAGCTACCACAACTCTTCACATACTTCTTGGAATCCTTAAAAATAGATGGCCAGTAGTATCCAAGACTAAGAATCTTGAATGCTGTTCGTTTAGCTGCAAAATGCCCACCACATAGTTCATCATGCCAAGATTTTAAAATATCAATTATTTCATCATTTCTTACACATCGTCTAATAATCATATCATAACTAGTGCAAAATAAATTGCCATTAATCCATGAGTATCGAGCACTTTGTTTGACTAGCCTCTTCTTTTCCTTTGGAGTAAAGTATGGAGGTGTTCTTCCTGTGGACAAATAATCGGCCAAGTCAGCATACTAAGGATTCACTATTGAAATTGCAAAACTAAATTTTCATCTGGAAAAGAATCTTCAACTGGAACAACCTCACCTTGATTTTGCAGTCTAGAAAGAAAATCTGCCACCTGATTCTTCTTACTTGGTCTATCTAACACTGTGATGTTAAATTCCTGTAACAATAACAACCATCTGGTAACTCTGCCACTAGTTACTGGTTTATTCATTAAATTCTTAATGGCAGAATGGTCAGTATGTACAAAAACCTCATAACCAGTTATATAATGTCGGAATTTATTCACGGCATGTATGATGGAAAGCATTTCTTTTTCTGTGACTGTGTAGTTTAATTCTGCATGTGTTAGATTTTTGCTAATGAAATAGATGGCATAATGACAAGACTCCTCTTTTTGGCCTAATGAGGCACCTACTGCAGTATCAGATGCATCTGTAAAGATGTGAAATGGTAGGCTCCAGTTAGATCCTTTTAAGGCTGGTGTGGTTGATAACTTTTCTTTGAGTGTTTCAAATGCTTGCTGACAATTCTCATTCCAGTTGAAAGGTGTATCTTTTGCTAGAAGTTTAAACAGAGGTGAAGCTATTTTACTAAAATGTTCAATAAACCTTCTGTAATAGCTTGCATACCCAAGGAAACTTCTTACCTCTTTTTGAGTCTTCAGAATTGGCAAATTGACAATGATCCGGATTTTTGATGGATCAACTTTAATGCCTTGAAAATAAATATAGTGGCCTAATATATCACCTCATTTAACATCATAAAACACTTTTCATTGCTCAGGGACAGATTAGCTTCAAGACATCTCTTCAAAACTTTTTCAAGATTCTCTAATGCATGCTCAAATGAATCACCATACACTGAAAAATCATCCATGTAAACTTCAACACAATCATGAACTAAATCAGCAAAAATAGCTAATACAACCCTCTGAAATGTAGCTGGTGCATTGCAAAGTCCAAATGGAAAAACATTATAAGCATAAGTGCCCCAGGGACAAGTAAAAGTGGTTTTGTCCTGGTCCTCTAAGGCTATCCTGTTCTGGTTGTAGCCACTGAAACCATCAAGAAAAGAGAATGATGATTTCCCAGCTAATGTGTCTAGCACTTGGTCAATAAATGGTAGTGGGAAATAATCTTTGAGGGTTGCTTTGTTTAATTGTCTGTAATCAACACAAATCCGCCACTTACAATTTTTCTTGGGCACTACTACCAATGGGGATACCCACTGACTGTCAGAGATAGGATAGATAAAATTGACTTTCAACAGCTTTTGTAATTCCTCTCTAACAATATCCTGAAGCATTGGGTTCATTCGTCTCTGCGGTTGCCTCACTCATTTAATATTAATATCGGTATAAATATGGTGAGTGCATGTTTCAGGGTGAATCTTGTGCATATCGGTGTAGTCCCAAGCAAATGCTTTCTGGTATTTTCTCAATAATTTAATCAATTTTTCCTCCGGAGATGAGTCTAGGTGAGTGCCAATATTCAAAGCTTTTCCTGGACTAATCTCTATGGCCTTGCTCTGTGTGTTTGTGATAGATTGAATGGGAAAAATGTTCTGAAATGTTGTTTGCAAAGATTGAATGGTGCATGTTTCCTAAAAATTTTGTGCCAAAAGTTTATCTGCGGCATGATATTGGTCATTTCTCAAATCTTCAGAAAAATTAGGTTGAGAAAGGAACAATTCTACCAAATCATCATTATTATGTTCTTGAAAATCATAGATTTGGTTGATGCTAAAAACAGATTGAACTTCTTCTTTGTCGTTGTATTTATCTTCAAGCCATAAATTATGTGCTACTGCTGGTGATTGTGCTGATGGGTAAAGAGTGATTTGTTTTCTTTCAGTTCATCGTGAAATAATCATATTACCCGATCAACATCCTATGAATGCATCAGCAGTTGCTAACCATGGTCTACCAAGGATGATAGGGTGTCCTCCTAAATTGGATTTTGGCTGGAGAACTAAAAAGTCCACTGGATACTCCCAAGAGTCCAGTGAAACAATTATGTCCTCCAAAATCCCTTCAGGAATCAATTTAGACCTATCAGCGAGTTCTAGAACAATTGTTATGTGCTGCAAATTTGTGAGTTGGAGTGCTTTCATGGTTTCAAGAGTCATCACATTTATTGCAGCCCCAAGATCAATTAAGGTGTTTGGAATATGTATGTTGTTAATGATTGTAGTGACTCTGGGAATACCAGGATCAACATACTTTTCCATTGAGATGGTGTTTGTCATAAGGCCAGCTAAATTTCCAATAACATGAATGGTTTGTGGATCAACTCTTTTCCTAGTAGGCTTTTTAAGGCACAATTCTTTGATGGCTTTAGTATATATGGAAATGTCTTTTATGGCTTGTAGTAGTGGAATTTTTATATACACATTCTTTAGCTCATCTAAAACATCAAATTGTGGTATAGACATAGGAAGTTTTGTTTGGACCAATTGGTCTAGAAAAGGTGGTGGATGCAACGGTTGCATTTGTTTATTTTTGATGTCATCGTTTTGTTTCCTTTGAATTGAAGTTTCATTTTCATTTTCTTCATTTTCTTCTTGTTTATCAGTTGTTGGAGATTCTTTGTGAAGTACCTTACCAAACCTCAAATTGATATTTTGTAAGGGTAATGTGGGATGTGAGGTTCCCTCATCTACATTGTAGGCTGGTCTCTCTGCTCTGTTATTTGGATTTGGTACAAGTTGAGCAGCGATTTGAGTAGGTCTGGGAGGTTGTGAGTTAGATGGAAGTTGTAATTGTGGTGGATTTATTAGTGGAGGAGTAGGTAATGCTTTTTGAGTGTGTTGAGGTTGATGTGGATAAACAACTTGCTACTGAGGGTATTGCTAATATGGTTGAGGATATGGCGAATATGGCTGATGATATTGTTGATATGGCTACGAATATGGTTGGTATGGTTGAGGATATGAGTGATATTGTTGAGAGTATTGCTGAGATGGTCTCCATTGTTGTTGTGGGTAATTTTGGTGCTGCCATGGCATGGGTACATTCCACAAATTCTGAGCATACATCTGATCATGTATAGGAAATTGCAAATTTTGGTTTGGGAACATACCTTGAGGTGCTGGTTTTGGCTGCCATGGTCTCTTTGCACCCATGTAATACACAATTTCCATATCTGTGTTTGCTACCACATTACAATTCTGCAAAACCTTGACTTTAGAGCAATGAAATATATCATGATTTTTAGTACAAAAGGCACAAACTTGAATGTTTTCTAATGGGCAGTGTTTTAAGGCATGTTTCTTTTGGCATTTTGGGAAAAAGATAGCCATCATTTGATCTTCCTCTTCTTGTATTTTCTTAGCTTTTAGAGTGTCAATTTGAGTTCCTAAGGTACTTAATAGATCTGTTTTGAATTCCTCTAACAGGTTTCCTATTTCAGCCCTTGTGACACTTGTTGAAGAAGATTTTGTGGCTTTGGATGATATGGTTCTTTTTCCAATTTTGGCTTTGCTCCTAGAATACTTTTCACATAACTCAACAATTTCTTCAAAAGGTAAAGTGGAAATATCACCTTTTCCCATAAAATTAAGATCATCTAAGTATTCCTCTCGAATGCGTTTCAAAAATATTGTTCGAATCAGATCAAGAGGCATGGTTTGGTGTTTTGATTTTTGTAAATTGTAAACAAACTGCTCTAAGTACTCCTCTAAATTTTCATCCTCTTGTTGGTTCATCCTAAATATATCATCTTTGGAATCTTTCGATCTATAATAAGGTTGGTATTTCTTTAGGAATATTCTTCTCATGCCATCCCAATCAGTTATCGCATGTTCACCAAGCCCCATGAACCATCTTAATGCTGATGCTTTTAATGTTGTTGGGAAGAGTCTAAGCCTATGGGCATCATCTGTGTAACCATATGTTCGACATACAATGTGAAACTCAAACAAGAATGAATCTGGGTCTTCTAAAGCCATGCCATAAAATTTTGGTAGCACGGATGGGGGTATGTTTTTCATTTTTATTTCGTCATCCTCTATTGGATCTTGGATAGGAAATTTAAAGGTTGACTCTTCCTCTTGACCTTGATTTGGTGGTCCTCTTTCTGATCCATGTCCTTCTTCAGCCATTTTGATAGGTTCCTCTGTTGATTTAATTTCTTGTTCAGTGTCACTTGTTTCAAAGAGAAGTTCAAGGAAAGATTTTTGAGTTACTGTGCTACTTTCTCCTTTTATAGAGGATTCAGGGAAATGTTTATTCTGTGATTTGTGTGCTAATAAAATTTGCCTCTCGATGAGTGTGAGTCTTTGCCCTGATTTCTGTTTATCCTCTAATTTTTGTATGGTGACTTCCTCAGCTGATGTTGTGTGTTCAACGTTTCCTAAAGGGTCTACTCCTAATGGTAGGTTAGTTTTTGGATGGGGGGTTTTTATGAATCTACATTTATTATCTCTAGATCTAGGCATAAGTAAACATGACTTCTAAAATGATGAATTAAAATTAAATCTATGTTTCTGCTTGTTTTTGTTTATTTAAAAAAAATTTATATTTTAATTTTTTTTCGAAGCCCTCTAATTATGCCTCCCCAGCAATGGCGCCAAAATGTAGTGGCCAATCTAGGGTACTAGATTAGACTAGATTTATTATCAACCAGGGTTAGTAAAATTTGAGGCATGTGTCTACAGTATATAGACATAAAGGATTCCTAACTAAGTGTTTATTGTGATAGGTTGCAGTACTTCTTTACAAAAGGTTAAGATATGTTTCCTCTCACCTTAACACTCAGATCACCTAACTTATCTAACTGTCCTAAAGATACAGCGTATTACTAGACTGAGATTTTAATCCCCTTACAAGGATGCTATGCACAAAAGCTCTGTCTAGTTAACACTTGAGCATTCATGAAAAATCAAAAGCAATCAAAAGCACACTAAAATTTAAATGCATGAAAAACAGAGTCTATGGAGATGCTTCAAAATATAATGATGGATCAAACCTCTTACAAGATATGGTTCAATAATCTTAACGATGAAATCTTCAAGCTATCACCATAAATACCATTTGTGAGAATTTCCAATCAAATCGACAAAACCATAAGCATGGAAATAACATTAAACACTATGCATTATATTCAAATTCAAAAACTGCTAAGGAAATGAAATTAACAGTATACCAATCCACGCAGGGCCCGTCCACGTTTCAATGGTACACAGAAGTAAACTCAAGCATTGAGAGTATTAACGCATAAACACTGCTGGAGTAAAACCATGACTATATTCAAGTGTTGTAGATTGCAATCACATACAAAAGTTCTGTTCTCAAATGATGTACAGAGATAATAATCGTAACTGTAACTATTCTTGAAAACAAAATAATACACAGTCTTTATCTGCTTGTCCCTATCTGAATCGAATGTACATTCATTAAGCAGATTTTTTCGCTTTTACAAAGGAATGATTTTTGGTCATTTCTAATCTAAACCGATTTCCAAAAAAACAAAACGAAACCGGTTTGGAAAACCATGGCTTTTACTGCCTTTGTAATCAAAACGCTGGGGTTTGACCAGCGTGGACCGTATAACCAGGAGCTTTTGATTCGATGTAGAATCGATTTTTCACCATGCTTTTATATTCCAGGTTTCGTTCCTATCCATTGCTTTAGCTTGCCTGTCATGCCACCTGTTAGATGATAAACCATTTACAGGATGTTATGACTTCCTGTAATCTTTTTATTGAAAATTCCTAATTTCTAACATAAAAATTCATAAATTAACTTTAATGGAAACTAACAACTATAATGCTATTAATTAATCAGTTTCAAGGAATATAAGGGGTCTATGGAGGAAAAAGGTAGACAAATGATGGTGTTTCTAGAAGAAAAAGATGGTAATGGAATGGTACCAACAACTCTTTTACAAACTACGTGCTCTGCGCCCACAAGATGCAAAGTCTTTGCATCGGAATTACAATCTTTGACCAAAATCTGGGCTCTAAGCCCCAAAACTTCATGTTATACAATAATTTGTCACTGCCTTCACCCCAGTCCTTCTACTGTGTGATGTGTCTAGTAAAACATGCTCATATTGAACAAATTATCTCTTATGTTGCCAGTTGACCCTCTTTTCCTAAGTTTTCTGCCCCGTCACGAGAATACACTTAATATACGTGACATACCCCTGTCATAAGCAATCCAATCATGCCCCCATCATAGGAGTACATCTGTTTCCCGCGATGATCGGATTTCATGCCCCGACGGAGGCTATTCGCTATATTTAGGGATGGTTTGACTGAATACATTGCTTCCTAGTGATGTCAGCGCTAAAGCTCAGTTATCCACCAACTGCGATCCAGATTGGGCGAATTTGTTCCAACAGTCGGCCTTCTAGATGTCTCTCGATTTGATTGTTGGGTCAGTTTGGGTTGCCCTTCCCCCTCTGGCATGGTAGTTCTGTGTTTTGTGCTACTTTCCCTGAGGATAAGCTCCCTCTCCCTCATTTCATGGAGACTCCTTCTCCTATAAATCACTCACCATTGCTATTAGTGGGGAGTTTTTAGTTCTTTTAGTTGTTGTTGGACACCTAATCCTAAATGGGTTAGTGTGGAAGTCGAATGGACAAAAGCAGTCCAAGAGACCTTGGGATCTGAAACCCAAGAGTCACATAATGTACTATAAATGTATATCTCATGTTAATAAAAAATGTACTCACATGATTTATCTTTCCTATTCTATGTTTCCCATGTGTGTTTAACATGGTATCAGAGCAGGCGATTGCTGGTCCTGCTCCAATTTGAGCCATTTGTTTTGTGGCCTCTATGTGCATATCAGTTATGACATTTCTGTTCACTGTCCATAACACTCCATTAATTCACTGACAGTCAGAAATTTGATGCTTTTACTCTGTCGATTCCTTGGATTATCTCTCTGTTGTGCCTAATCGAAATTCATGCACATATATGCGTTTTTCTGCCAAGACTGTGCGTTTTGTCTAGACTGCGCACTCTGACATATGCGTTTTTTAAGTAAATGCTGAACGGTTGTCTGGCCATAATGCCTCTGCCTGAACGTTTGCCTGGCACCTCTGCCTGAACGTTTCACTGGCGCCTCTGCCTGAACGTTTGCCATAATGCCTCTGTCCTGCGTGTCATTGGGTCTCTGCGTATCGGTTAAGAGTCATTGATTGTTCTGCGGCCTGTTCTCGCTCTCCTCCCTCTCCGTCTGCCGCTCTCCTCCCTCTCCATCTGCCCTCTGCCGTCTGCCGCCTCCAGTTACACGACATCTGTATCTGACGGTAGAGCCGGGTTGTCCGCAACCGTTGCATTCGCAATCGTTAGCGATATTGTCAAGGAATAGCGCATGGTGATGCAAAAAATGTGCAATCTCATCTTGCGCCATACTGCTCCACTTTCTAGTGAATTCCAAACACCGAAGAGCGACGCGTTTCTGATGTTCCCAGCCTGGTAAGCCACTGCCTGAGGTGTTGCGACTTGGATATCCTCATATACGCGCCTCAGCTGTATCCATTCATTTGATCTCTGTTCTGTGTATGATCTCTGTTCTGTTGCCGGGATATATAGATCAGATATATATTACAAGCTATACAATGCGTACAAGATTGGCATCGTGGACAAAGCTGAGGGTTGATGAAGAGCTTCTGTATGATAGTGTTTCATTACAGTGCTGGTCATAGTTCTTTCTACAGTCTGCTCACATTGTTGTTTCGTAAACCTGGGAAGGTGCATATCAGATAAAGGATTAGATGGGAGGTTGTTTCATCAGCATTCTCCTGCTCATGGTCTCGGATAGGTCCGCATAAAGATATTATGCTTATACTTGGAGTGGAAAGGATCCAGAGGGTCGTTTTCCATGCATTCTTGACACGAAGCTGCTGGGATAGTTGAAAGTGTTCAATATTGTTCAAAACATTTGTATCATTCAAAATCTTTATATATTGCGCTGCTTTCATAATAGTTTTGCATTGATATATATATTGAAGTGATATATCCCTTGCATATTTTTAATAGTATTGCAGTGATATATTGATTAAAGTGATATATTGAAGTGATCTCTTGAGCTTCTCCTGGAATTTCAGCTGTGTGACAGAGCTCACCTGGAGGTTTTTCATCTGGGCAGATGAAGGATATTTTGGCAGGTTGCCCAAGTTGTATTATGTGTTGGTGAAGGAAATAGCGCACATAATCAGAGACCACCTGCGAATCTGCAGCTGAGCCTGAGCGGCAGAGATAAACATTATCTGTGAGTTGAGTAATCTTATCTGAAGCTCGATTTGCCACATACATTCCTGTGCTTGTCCGCGAATCAGCTCCGAGCACCACTCCTCCATTGTAGGTCACTCCGATAATTGTTGTCCCCATGGAGTGAGGGGCATTCATCCAGTCCATATCCATTGTTTTAGGCTTGTACAAACCCTTGTCTTGCCCTCAAGAACCGTCGCCGGAATCACCAAATCGGATCTGGTGGTAGATTAAACTATAGAGCTCGTCCGCCTCTGACCAGAGCTTGAAGGGTTGAAGTTGTAGAGACCCACATCAATTTTGGAAGCCTTGAATGGTGCGCTGGCACTATTTCATTATGTTGCGAGTTGTAGTTGGGGAGAGGGTAAGGGCATAAAGAATGATCTAGCCCCAAGGCTACAAACTTGTATTTTCTGTGGTTGTTTCAGTTGAGCAGCATATCACTGTACCTGTGCTTGAAATCTTAATGAGTATAGACTATTGGAAGTGATGTTTGGTGATGTACCTCTGCTATAGAGGGTCTCAAACTTCCTCATCTCATTGGATGTGTGGCTGTGAATATATTGAAGACACTCCATATTCATTTCTCTGTCTTGGAGCTGAATACGTTGCATATATTATCACTGTGGTGTTTTCTCTGTAATGATGGAGCTTCTTTGATGCTATAACACTTATCTATAGCCATTGTTCTTCCTAACATTTGCTGGTATATTCTACTTCAGATCTCTGTTATTATTAGAGTTGATATATCAGAGGTATATGTAATCCATTCCAGTAGTTGAAGTTCTAATTTCAAAGAAGGAAGAAGTCATTTAGTTGTGCATCCATACAAAGCGTATCTTGGTATACCTGAGCATTTTAAGGGTGAAACATATCCATTGTATCTGTGTTGGAAGGACTTTGAGCCTCTCATTCTTGCTGGACACAAATCTGTTAGTGATTGGCTAAATTCCTAGCTGGAACCTCTGTATTTTGAGGGCAGAATACATAATAAAGCCCTGCTGAAGTTTTTAACACATTGCATATGGTATTAGTTGAGTGCCTTTTGAATACCTTCGGTGAAGTTTTTTACATCATTGGGGTCATTTCCAATAAAAAAGAGGTTGAGATTCTTGGGTTTATTATTGAAGGAAGAGGTCGAGCTACCCTTGTGTATATTCGTGGAGTTTGAGCCGTGTCTCCATTGCTGGTATTCGCGGAATTTTTTTATTCTTTTGCATTCCCGGGCTTCCAGAAGGAATATAGAGGCAAGTTCTATAAAGTTTGAAGGAATCATCTACGTAACTTAATTTAAAAAGTCTAGTCAGATGTGAAATTTCTACAGAATTTAAAGAACAAAATCTCTGAAAGTCTGGTATTAGACAATGTATTTTTCAAACTGATATTCTTAATTTTTGAAATCTTCAATAGCTGGGGTTTATCTAGACTTGCTATAGTCTCCACTAGGATTGTTGAGTGTTCATTTCTTTGTTGAGACAATGGCTAGATTTGATGATGTATTAGAGTTACTGAATACACTAATACACTCCACTATTGGTGGGAAGGTAAATGTTAGCAAAGACACTCTTTGTGACGTTCAGACCTGCCTACATGATGCACAAGAAAAGATTGATTTTTTGCAACTAGAATCTCAGTTCCAGCAAGATGAGCTTCAACAGATTTGTCATTCCAAATTGTTTTCTGCTCAAAACAATATGTTGTTCAAGGTTAAACCAACAAGTGGTGAAATTAGTAAGATTGAGGTTGAATCAGATCCAGAATCCAATAATGCAGCAGTTGTACATGCAGATGCAGAAACTCAGTCTACACTTCCCAAGCCCATCATCAGACCTTGGGAACAGCTTGTCCACAACAAGCACAGAACTGGTCTTGGATATGAAAAGGACTTGTCCTTTCATATTCCAGACTATGCCAAGCCCATTCAGTTTCAGAGTGCTGGATTCATTCATGACAGTTCACCTGCTCTTCATGACAGTTCACCTTCAGCTGTTCCAGACTTTGCCCCTCTTCCACAGCAACAAAAACAACAACAGATTGTGAAATGCCAACACTGTGACCGAGTTGGCCATCTGAAATATCACTGTTTTGATCTTCATCCATGTAAGCACTGTCATAAAACCAGTCATTCTTCACACAGATGATTAAAAAAAAAACGTCCTGCAAGAACAAAGATTCATCTTGGATGGATCACTTCTTGGCAATGGGCATCAACAGCCAAGAAGATATTCCAAACACATGTCAGAACTTGTTCCAGAGTATTGAAGAGTTTTGCAGTTGAGTTTTCTCCATCTTCTCACCTTGTATCTGACAGGGGGGGAAATGATGGTCATCTGCAAGCTTCAAAGCCACATCAAGCGAGCCTGAGCCACAACCTGCCACACCAGTTTCAGAGTTGTAGCCAGAGACAAAGATGCCCATGAGCATGCCTTCAGTTGGCAATCTGGGACACTTCCTCTAGCAGAAGACTTCAGCTTCTTACCAGTTTTGGAAGAGTTCCAGGAACACAATTGAGAACACTTCCTCTAGCAGAAGACTCCAGCTTCTTGCCAGTTTTGGAAGAGTTCCAGGAATTGCATTAAGCATTCTAGAGTTGTTGGTCATCCTTAAACCATCACAGGTTGAGACTTCCCTTTTCAGGTTGAAGTTTTACCTTTTATGCGGGTGAGACCTCCCTTTTATGGTTGAAGGTTTCCCTCTTTAAAACAATAGGATCACTTCCTCTAGCAAAAAACTTCAATTTCTTGCCAGTTTTGGAAGAGTTCCGGGAACTGCACTAAGCGTTCCAGTGTTGGTGGTCATCCTTAAACCACCGCCCTTTATACCAACATTTCATAGAGCACATTCAGCCTAGT
Organism: Pinus tabuliformis; assembly: GCA_031772625.1. Lineage (NCBI taxonomy): Eukaryota > Viridiplantae > Streptophyta > Pinopsida > Pinales > Pinaceae > Pinus > Pinus tabuliformis. Next base: position 1,539,074,689 of record CM062804.1, on the reverse strand, counting down.
GCTGCCATGAATTTTTTTCACATTTTGTATTACAGCTCTCTTCTTGGACTCATACATAACCCTTCGGATGAAGGGGGGGAATGTTGGACACCTAATCCTAAATGGGTTAGTGTGGAAGTCGAATGGACAAAAGCAGTCCAAGAGACCTTGAGATCTGAAACCCAAGAGTCACATAATGTACTATAAATGTATATCTCTTGTTAATAAAAAAATGTACTCACATGATTTATCTTTCCTATTCTATGTTTCCCATGTGCGTTTAACAGTTGCACAGTGTTGTTGCTGCTTTTGAGTTTGGTAGATAGTTTTGGGGTGAGTGTAACAAGTGTGGGATTTCTTTATAGTTTACAAGAAGGTGTGGAGTGCCCTTAACCTTGTGTTAAATCTTGTGAATAAGAGAGAGAGAGATGTATTGCTATTTGTGAGACCCATCTTTGAGAGTAAATGCTTGAAGAAACACACTATTTGGACCCTCTGAGAAGGCTTGTGACGTCAAGACTTGGTTGTAAGCTTTGCTCTTGATTTATTATTAATACAATCAATGATGATTTCCTATGGCTTGTATGCAATTTACTTGATAGTTCATGACTTCTTGACTTTATGAGTAAATAGATCATTGTTGTTTCTCAGTTACATGCTCTGTTGTTTCTTTATGGTGTTTCAGGTTGATCGCTTGTTCAGGAGAAGGAAACGGAAGCTAGAGCAGTGCAACAGAACTTCATAAACCACCAGTTTGAGGTAGGCCTCCAACGATGACTATTTAAGGGAATTAATTGTTGTTTTGTCCTTGCTATGACTAGACCCACTCTAGGGCTAGAGGGGTTGCCTCTGTCCACTGAGGGAACACTTTCCTACATCACAAGCTGGTGACTCTGCTGGGGAGTCCTTTGCATGTTTCTTCTCTTGTTTGCTCTTGTTTTGGTTTTGATTTGGTGTCTTTTGAAATTTGGGGATAGGCTATCAGACTTTTGGGTTACCTGGGTCAATATGGGAAATCCCTCTATTGTCTATAGGATTGACTATTTTTTGTATGGTAGTTTCTTGTTCGTTTGTCATTGTTTTTAAGATCATCGGTGAAAATAGTTTAACAGTCGCGCCGACATCGCTTTGTCTCTGTTGAAAAGTTCTGTGCGTCGCTGAATCCCATCGTACAGTCGTGACGACTCCTGAAATCATCCCATCATGGAAAAGACATGTACTCTCATGACAACGCCGCTCTATTGTTACAGCTAGTGGCTTATCGTCCCTAGTTTCTTGTGTAATGCCCGTGATGATTCCGGTAGAGTTTTTTTTTCAATTTTACCTCCTAAATCCACCAGTACTGTTGATCCCTTATTTTCTTTCTCTTGCTCAGTAGCTTGTTTTTTATTGATTATGGTTAAGGTGCTCTCTCTTGGGTTTATTGAGTGAATCTTGTGTTTTTGGCTTTGTGACCTAGTTTGTTCTTTCAAGTTCTTGAATTACTTGGCTTGGTTGCTTGTTTGCCCAAGGTTCATTTGCAGCCTTCTTGTCAATTTGTTTGAACCTTCTTTGTTGCTTGTTTCTTTCTGGTTGATTTTAGTGACGACTATTGAACCAATCTTTGGTATTGATTCGATTTTTTTTCACTACTGAACATATATCAAAATTGTTTGGATTGATAAGTTTTCACACTTGCTTGTTTGTTTCTTTTAAATTCAAAACAATCAAAATCAAAAGACTGCATTCATTTAGTATACGAAAGTGAAAGTGTATTTGCATTTCAGGTTTGCGTATTGGAAATCAGATGATAAAATCTATCATCAGTAGTATCCATGCATTGTAGGGATGATGTATTTATGCATTTTGTCTCTTCTCTTACCTTTCTTTTCTTGGTTTGGGAATGATACCTCTACCCTCCTGTAGGTAGGTGTTTATTGAAGTGAAAGATGTTTACTCATTCTAGTTGCATCCTAGGTTTTTATATACATACGGTAAGGCTTGGAAACTGAAACGTAATTTCAAGATCAACTCTAAAATGAACTGAATGAACTTAACAACAAATTGGAACATAATGCACACTATTTAGAGGTCTAGGCTAGAGATGTGCTCCGGCATCATTAAACCTAGTTGTTATTGCTTTCACTTAAGGTTGGGTGATTCCTCCTTCTGTGATTCAATAGCAGTCTAGTATGGACTTGTGCTCCTAGTACCATTAAGTATATGTTGGGAGACCCCGCTATGTTATCATCCTATATCCTTAGGAGGCCGTGTCTACCACCTTGCAAACAATAATGTACCGAACACAGCATTCGGGAAAATTGACTGTCGTACAGAAAGTCCTTGGTTTTCATATTATCGCCAAGGTGTATATGCAATTTTATGGGTTGTTTGGTAAACCTTTTCCCTAGTTCTCCAGAGTAGTCACTTTCATTCCTTTTCAGACTCCTTAAAAGAAAAGGTCCATCTGAGCACTTGTCCTTTCAGGCTCATTAAACCTCGAAAGAGATAGAGTCACCTTTTCATCCTTTTCTCGACTCTTGAAACATGAAAAGGTCAAGTTTTGTTCCTGTGTCATAAAATTTATTTCCCACGAAATATTCCTGGTAACATTTCAAGTTCTTAGTTGTGATAAGAGTGTTTCTCAGACTCATTCCCGATGGTAACAGTCCCCGAGTCTACCAGTCAAGGTCTTCCACTAGATGGAAATCTTCGTCTGTTTCCTCCTTTTGGAAATACCGGTGCTACGTATATGGCAACATTGTCCTTGCCTGGGTTAACCATCGGTTTTCCCATTTGGTTGTTTTCAACCTCGGTGGTCCTGAGTGTCATGACTCCTGTTCCACCATCTCCTTCGTCCGAACCACGACAAGATGATTCCAAGATTGAGCCTATGCTTCTTCCCCTGTTTCTTCCTCCTCCTCTCCTCCTTCGCCTGGTGAAAGTTCCACATATAGTAACCAGGAGACTAAGAAAATGAAGAGGAGTATGAAGAAGAAGAAGAAGTCTGATAAACACGAGGCCACTTGTGCAGCTATTGCTCCGAGTACATCTCATGTCAGACCACCTTCTGCTCCTCCGTAGAAGGTTAAGTTTCCTTGTAAATTGTGAAAGGGTGACCATCTTCTTCGTGATTTTCCTGGTATTCCTAGGATCTTAGAAATATGGTATCACGATCTAGTTCATCCCTCGTCATCGTAAAAAGCACATGGAGATGCTACCCTATACACTGGAAATGCTAAGAAGAAAGGGAAGATTCGATTCCTCTGTAGGATATGTGAAGGCAGCCATCCCCTTCACCTTTGTCCACTCATGGATAAAGCTTCCACCATTTTGGAAAGTCTTACAGTTTCTTCACCCCAACTTCTCATTGGTTATCAGAGGCTCTCTTCAGATCCTCTCCCTGTCGACAAAGAGATTGACTTAGATACTTCTCTTTTCCATCCTCCTCCTTTCGAGCCTGGTTATGCTCAGCCTATTCTAGACCAACCATTGCTCGGAGAGAGTGTTGACATGGGTTCACCACCTATTGATCACTCTATTTTAGAAAAGCATCATGCTCATTTTGTTCTCGTCTCATCAGGTTCTCCAGAGTTAGAAAATGACCCTCCTATCCCCGCTGATCAAGAGAGTCCTTCTTCGGTTCCTGTAGAGCAAGGGGGCAATCATAAAATTCCCCCACCAAGTAGTTCGGTCATTTCCTTCTACTAGAGTCACTTGACTACTTTCCGCCTTTCATCCTATGTGCCATTCCAGATTACAGTACATGCCTATAATAAGGCAGTACCTGGCATTGTCTTAGATGAGGGTGCGTCTATCAGTCTTATGCCTTCCACTACTTGGAAAGCTTTGGGCTCCCCACAGCTTGTTCCAGTCACACAGAATCTATTGGTGTTTGACGGAGGAGCCAGTCAACCTTTAGGGATCCTCCCGAAGCTTCTTGTTACTTTGGGGGTCAAAACCATCTATATAGACGTAATGGTTGTCCAAGGTGCTTTAGATTTTAGTCTTCTCCTTGGCCGTGATTATGTTTATGCCATGGGGTCCTCGTCTCTTCACTTTTTCATGTGGTTTGTTTTGCACACGATGGAAGAATGGTGACCATAGATAAATTATCATTCTTTGGTCCCCTGGTGCCTCCTGCGCAACTGTCATCCCCTCTCGGTTGTTTCTCACAAGTAGTACCTTCTTTGCAACAGGTGAATTATGTGGCTACCTGTTATAGACATTTTTGGGCCCTACAACCCCAAGCATGAAATGTCCATAAACCAAGGGCTCCTAAGTCCCTAAAAGTGTTGTTCTAACCCCTAAAGGAACAAGGTAAACAGATTACAGCTTCTCCCAGAAGTTCTCCATGAGAAACTGCTCAGAATTGGTCAAAACAGGATCATTGCAGTTGATCCACTGGCTAAGTGCGTTGCATCTCACCCAAATACACTATGAGGGTGCATTGCATTTCAAAATTCCCTTCTGTAGGGTGCGATGGGTGAGAAATGACAAATGGCAGTGTCATTCCGCGAGGTGGAGAGGCAATGGAAGCTTCCAGAATCTTCTCCTGTGACACTTGCCTCACTGAATTCGACCAAGGATGAGTAAGAGGCCCTCGGTCTCCAAGTGGAAGCAATAACTATCAGAGAGAAGACACTAATCAAATCACAAGCTGACTCATCCCCCTTACAGATATCTATATATGGATCCCTCATCCCAGAGATCCAAGGGCCGAAATTTTGCATATTGTAAGGAATTGATGTTGGTTTTCTGAGACAAACATCAGATTGTTGGGTGATCTAAGCTTTGTTTGAGGTGAAGAGGGGATTCTTTGCTGGGAGGTTGATGTTGGGTCAGAACAACCGGTTGTAACTCCTCTTGGCTCTTTTATTGTTTATCAATAAAAGCTATTTGAGTTTTCCTCCATGCTTTTGTGTCATTGATGCTTGTTACATTTGTATGGTCAATTTACATCTGACCCTAGATTGTTTATGATTATAGATCCATGTCTTTGTGTAGTGCCATGCTTCTGTGATCTTACAGGTACTTTGTGAAGCTGGGCGTGCAAGGGAGCATGTAGCTGAGGACTATCAAAGAATAGAGGGATCAAATTAGGAGATTGGCACAAGACAGAGGTTGGTCTTTCTGTTCCTCTCTATCTATAATTCATAAAGGAAAAATAGACACTTTTCCCTGTAACAAAATGGCGACTCCTCTGGGGAACTAATTAGTTTTTTTGTTTATCATTCTTTGTTGTTTGTTTCATAAACTTACGAGTAGCATTCGAACTGCATTTGCCATAAAAAATGCAAAGTAGACAGCTGCTACTTCAATCCATCTACTGGATCTGTTTATTATTTAAACAACTGATGCACAAACTATCTGATTTCCCTTGTGATAGCTCTTAGATCCTCCTTAGATCTACCCCTGATTGTTGCATTACTGATTGCTTTTTATTCGGCCAAAACCGAAGAACTGAACCGCAAACTGTGACCTGGAACCGGAACAGAGTCTCGTTTCTGGCCCAGCGCAGGTACTGTTCAGAGATTCTGAATTTCAGTGCACTTCTAGAGTGGACAACCTGCGCTGCATTTCAGATTCTCTGTGTTACAGGTGCGCTGATCAGACTAGCTCTATGCAGTTGTGGCTTCTGTGATTCATTCTTTCTAGTTCTGTTCCTAAATTTTGCTGCCTATGATCAGTATATGTCTGTTTGAAACCCCTTTTCCTTACTGTTATTCCGCCTCCTTTGTACAAAAGAACTGTAGATGTTTTTGTGTGTTTGTTGAGTCGTTTACAGTTCTCCTTTGCAAAAGTAGCGTAATTGTACTGTCGTCCTTTGATTTGAATCTGTCGCAAGTGTCGATTTCGATCGTAGGAAAGAGTTTGATTGCTGTTGATGGTCGATTATCCTGTTACTATTGCTTTTGGTCTGAATTTGTAATTTTCTAGTGTCGAGAACAAGTATTCATTTCAAAATCGTAAGGTGTTGTAATCGTCTCCATTTTTTGATTTCGAAAGAAGCTTGTTGATATTTGTCGCTTGAAAAGAAATTCAGATTTGTGCATCAACTTTATTTTTAGCATTCATATATTAAGAAAGTTGAAAACAAATACATGCATGTGCATTTGCATATAGACAGTCTGATTGGCTTGATTTAGGAAAATGCATTTAGAGTGTGCTCTTTGCTCTTTGTGAAAAGATTCTGTCTTTCTTTTCCCTAGTAGCTAGGATTTTCATTGCATAAATAAGATAAAAAGTTTGTTTATCATCTTAGATTGCATTTTAGGAATTACATCTACATCTCGTGCTGAACCCAAAAGGCAAACTTCATAAACAAGATCAACTTAAAATAAATTGAATGAATCTAACAACGCTTTGGAACTTAACGCACAAAATTTAGAAGTCTAGGCTACAGACGTATTCCGACGTCGTAAAGCCTAGTAACTGTTGTTCTCACTGATGGTTGGGTGATTCCTCCACTTTGAGACGATAAGTGCCAGTACGGACTTGTGCTCCCACGTACTGTCGAGTATATTTTGGGAGACCCCAATAGGCTTAATCCTTTATCCATAGGAAGTCATGTCTACCGCCCTATCGATCGCAATGCACTGAACACAACATTCGGGAAGATTGACTCCCGTACCGTAAAAAGCATTCTGCAGTTTTGTGATTGGTTTGGTAATCCCTCTACTTAGATTTCCAGAGTAGTCCCTTTCGTTCCTTTTCAAACTCCTTAATGGAAAAGGTCCATTTGAGCACTTGTCACTTCAGGCTCATTAAAAATCGAAGGAGACTAGAATCATCTTTTGTTTTTTCTCGACTCTTAAAAATTGAAAAAACAAGTTGTGTCAAAGCGTCTAAAATTCATTTAATTTGGAAACATACTTCCCCTTTATTTTAGTTGATCGAGTAATCCGCAATTGTGGAAGAAAGTCAATTGAAACCCCGTCATTCGCGGAGGCTTACGAGTGAACCGTCTTTGTCTCTGGAATCGAAGCCAGTACGGACAAAGCGAACTCATTTAAGCGATTCCAAATCTCCTGTTAAATTTAGAGCAAGTGTTCCAACAACATCAGAGACTCCGGTTACTCCAAACATTTCTGGAACCCCTGCCTCTATAGAAGAAGTTCAGCAGCCACAGAAGGACAGTGATACTGATCCTAGTCTGAGAGTAAACACTTGTGTTACCGAACCAGTTCCATTTTCAACCGGTTCGGAGAGTCTTTCTCTTCAAACATCTGTCGCTGCCGATTCCATACCTTCTTCGGCACCAGAAATATTCTACGGACCTGACGGTCTTCCCCTTCCACCTGGTCTGATTTCCATAGAAGAAATTGTGGAAGATCCTCCAACGAGTACTCCATCGCAATTTGGAGTCGGGATCACTCTATATCCTTCTTCATCAGAAGTTAGTCTACCACCAGCGGAAGCTCCTGTAGAATCGCTAGGTAATCTTTTGGATAGACTACAAATGTCTGAACAACCGTCAACATCTAGGACTGTGTTGTCTGACACAGTGACGACAGAACTCCCTGCTATCACTCCGACAATGTTCACCGGTATACCATCTGTCCCGACTAGCTCTTAACTGCTAGAAGGAGCCCACTCAGGGGCCATTTCGACATTATGGTCCGTTCCTGTTTGTTCATCTGGAATAACATCCAGAAACTCTTATGTTGAGTCTCAACAAATTGATCCATTTGGAGGTCAATTTGGGTAGTCCGGTCCCCAAGGGAAAACCATTCCCTTGAGTTCTGGATTACCACCATATGGGGGGCAGTATACCCTTTTATTATCCCCTCCAGGAGGATATCCATACAGGAGTTCACAACAACATTCAGGTTATGTTGGAATTACCTCAAGCGGTTGGGTACCTATACTACCTCAACAACCAACAGTTGTATATTCGATGCAACAATGCTTACCTATGTCAAATATACCAACTACGCCAGTTATTGTGACAGTGTCGCAAGTTCAGGCGCTGCCTGTCGTATGCCAACCTCAGGTTTCTCAGGTTGTAATGCAACAACCCCTTGACCCTGTGACTCAACCGCAATCGCCGACTGGTGGAATGACACAGGTTCAGACGGGTACAATTACCCCTCATCTTGGTCAAACTGTTAGTATCGGGCAATAGCACATGGCTTCACAACCATGGCTAGTGCAGTACCAACAACCACAACTCCAACAAGTATACCAAGGATCTGAGCAACAAATCTTTGCTAACAGTGGATAGCCGTACATTCAAAACGGTCAGAATCAACCATTTTACAATGGTCATGCCCACCAACCTTACCAAAGTTACCAGCATCAAATGCATTACGCCGGTATGCAAAGACCAACTGCTCAGGCAATCCCATCTTATCCTGGGTATGCTTCACCTAACCTGAATCAGCAGTTACCCTTTGTGGCAACTTTAGAGTTACCTGATTTAAGTAGGTTAACAAACGATCCAATCGCTTACGCCCCTTGGTGGCCAGCGATTCCACATAAACTTCCATAAGATATTCCTAAATTTAATGGAAATCCAGGTGAAGATCCATCGAATCACGTGATGACCTTTCATCTATGGTGTTCATCAAACACCTTGAATGATGATTCGATAAGACTTCACCTCTTTCAGAGGATGTTAATAGGTCCGGTGGCAAAATGGTACATCGAATTACCTAGAGATTTGTTCGACAACTTCAATACCTTAGCCACAACCTTTTTAACCCATTTTCAGTTACCAATAAGGTACGAAACGGGAACAGAACTTCTTACCAATTTCAAACAGACAACGGCCACTCACATATCTGATCATATACATGAGTGGTGACGTCGATCAGCTCCTAGCTGAATGGTTTATCAAGTCATTACTACCTTCCATCACTGAAGATGTGGCAAAGGGGGGAGTCGTAACGGAAGAGCAAGTTATTGCTCGTGCGCAATATCTGGACTTGATTTACACTCAGTCCGGCACGCTCTACAATAAAATACCTGACGCCCCTAGACCGGAATTCTCAATTCCTCCTCCTCCTAAATCGAACAATGACTCTCATGCCGGCAATGGCGTGATTGGCACAACAGACACGAAATCGACAAAGGCTACATCCAAAAAGGCCCGTAAGATTTCAAGTCAAAATGCAAAAGATGAACTTCTTGCTTCGGAAGTAAATGTCATATCAATAGATAAAGGCAAAGAAACCAAACAACCAGGGAGCAAGAAGAAAGGCAAAGGGAAGAAGAAGAAATAGGAGGAATCATCACCTGAGAAATCTTCTTCAAACCCTCCTGGAGATAGGAAACCAAAAAATCCATGCTTTATATGCGATGAGGATCATTGGACCGCAAATTGTCCACACAGGGCTGAGCTTAAGAAATTCTTCAAGAATTCGAAAACCTTCACAGTGTTAACTGATCCGTTTCCAAATCCAGGAACAAATCTGATTGAAAGTGGAAATGCTTCCCCGTCTCAAGTGCTAATATTGTCGGTTTCAAAACAGCAAAATGATGCTTTGATATCGACAAGGAACAAAGATTATGGGAATCCACAGCTGTCGAACAACAAGGATAAAGATCAACCTAGTAGTTCGACAACAACTTCGACAGAAATTGCGCCACCCACCATCCCTGAATTGACGATAAAACCGCCAAAGGGAGTAGTACACAAGTCGACATTTAATCCCCGCGCTAGAGCGGCACAACATTATAATATAGTGGAAGATTTGGCCCAATCACCATCCGCTATGTCGACTCTTGAAGTACTACAGAATTTCCCATCCCAAAGGCAGGCTTTATTATCAGCCATTGGTGGGATAGACCCAAAGGATTCCAATCTGGTATCCTTCGACCATAAAGGATATGATCCTCAATTACCAGCTCAACTAGCTTTCCTTGTTTAAGTGAAAGCCCTCAACAAAACTGTTCATCGAACAATTATTGATGAGGGAGCATCTACATGCATTATGTCGATGAGTTGCTGGAAAAATTTAGGATCTCCAACCTTGTCACAATCTTCGACGACATTAAAAACATTCGACGGAAGGACATATACCCCATATGGTATCCTAAGTAACTTGAAAGTTGAACTAGGAGGGAAAACGGTAGAAATAGATGTTGAAGTCATCGATGGGAATCTTGATTACAACATTCTACTAGGAAGACCATGGATATATGCTATGGCGGCTGTTGTGTCGACCTATTTTAGGAAGATTTCATTTCCCTTTCAAGGAGGGATTACAATCGTCGATCAACAAAACTTCCTCCCCAATGGTTCTCAAGTTACAAGAAGCATTCCCATGATCCATGGAAGCCCCCATTCGCTTCAAAATATCGGAGTAGGCTTACTAAAAGATCCTATACTAATGGGAACTTTCGCCCTTCCGCCTCCAATCAACCTGGCAGAAGTAGCGTCAATAGGAACCTACAATATGATATCTTCTAAAAAGATCTCAGAAAACGATATCAACATGGATCATGCCATGGTTTTGCCCCCAAGCCCAACGGAAATATTGTAGCAATCAATGTTCCTAGCATGGGAAGCAAACCCAAATCAATGCTCATCAAGCGTTTGGATAGATAGGTCTAAATAATATGGTACCCCTTCAGATCCTTGGTCACGAGTGCATGTCACCGACAAAGGAATTGTCCAATCGATGGTAATTGAAGAGGCACCATGGAATGATTCCCACCATCGTTCCCTTCTTCCGAATTGTGGAGAAGATGCTCAAGATGACCTTTATCATCCTTCAGTCTTTGATTTCCTATCAAATACTGTAAACACGGTGGATTCCGAGCGAAACTTGTCCAATATTGAAGATACTATCGCCATAAATATACTGACCAAAACAAATGTTGTAGAGAATATTTATGTTGGCAAATGTTGTTCTCCTTCAGAACTGGAAATATATAACGCTCCTTTTCGCGAATTCAGAGATGTCTTTGCTTGGTCATACAGTGAAATGCTAGGCATTGACTCGAGTATTGTTGAACACGAAATTAAGATGTATCCAGATGTCAAAGCAGTACGACAACAACTAAGGCAGGTGCACCCCAAGAAAGTCGTTGCCATTAAGGCAGAAGTTGAAAAACTTCTCCATGCTGGTTTCATCTACCCGGTTCCTCTAACCGATTGGGTATCGAATATTGTCCTTGTTATGAAAAAACAAGGAACAATTAGAGTGTGCGTCGATTACAGGGATGTAAATCAAGCTTGTCCAAAAGACAACTACCCTACACCCTTCATCGACCAGATAATTGATGAATGCGTCGGATGCGAAATCTTTTCATTCATGGATGGATTCTCCACGTATAATCAAATAAATATCTGCCCACAGGACTAGTCAAAGACTACATTTATTTGTCCATGGGGCACGTTCGCATATCGAAAATTACCCTTTGGTTTGAAGAATGCAGGGGCGACGTTTCAGAGGGCAATGAATTATGCCTTCCATGACATCAAAAACATCGTTCAACCATACCTCGACAACCTTCCAGCTCATTCGCGAAAGCGGACTGATCACCCGCAACATTTAAGAGCGATATTTCTACGATGCTGACATTACAAGATACGACTCAATCCACACAAATGTGTATTTTGCGTCAGTTATGGTCGTTTACTTGGCTTTGTAGTCTCGAAAGACGGGATTTGTCTCGACCCATGTAAGGTCCAGGCAATCATAAATTTTCCTCCACCTTCGAATTTGCTTCAGATTCCGAAACTCCAAGGGAAAGCGAACTTTCTGAGGAGGTTCATTCCAAATTACGTCGAACTTGCTAAAGGTTATACACGTCTTTTGAAAAAGGAAGTGCCCTTTTTCTGGGATCAAGTTGCGCAAGATTCCTTTGATGCTTTAAAATAATCACTAACGAAAGCATCATTAATGTACGCTCCTGATTATCAAAAAGATTTTAATTTGTATCTGGCTGCAGCAGATACAACCATCGCAGTGGTTTTAGTTCAAGAAGTTGATGGAATTGAACATCCTATTTATTATTTAAGTAAAAAACTTAAATGATACAGAAAACAAATATTCTTACATTCAAAAGCTAGCACTTGCAGCTGTTCAAGCGATACAGAGATTTCGACACTATGTCCTCTTTCGGAAAACTACCATTCTGTCAGATTGCAACCCCATGACTTATATATTGTCGCGACAGTTGCTGGGGGGCAAATATTCAAAATGGATAGCAATCCTACAAGAGTTTGATCTGGAATTTGTAAAATCCAAGTCAAAGAAAGCTCTAGTTTTCGCAGAATTATTGTGCGATCTCCCATCGTCGTCCAACGATGAAACATCCGAAGAAACAATCGTGGAAGAAAATTTGTTTCTGATATCTTCAAGCAATGAGTGGTATGGAGATATAATAATTTATCTCCAAACCCAAAAATACAGGCCAAAAACCTCCCACTCCGAACAAAAACGTATTCGATACCAAGCAAAAGACTACATGATCGTCAGTGATATGCTTTACCGTCATGGTATCGATACAGTTTTGAGAAGGTGTCTCACCCATGAGGAGGCCGAAAAAGTCCTGAATGATTGTCATTTAGGCGCGTGTGGGGGGCATCAATCTGGATATGCTACAGCACAAAAAATCTTACGAGCAGGATACTTCTGTCCAACAATGTTCAAAGATTGCATAACCGCAGTCAGAAGTTGCCATGCTTGTCAAATTTTCGATAGCAAAACCAGAAGACCACCCGCACCTCTGCAGCCAATAGTGGCTGTTGGGCCATTCGCCAAATGGGGCATCGATTTCATGACATGTAACCCCACCTCGACCGGGGGGCATGGGTATATCATAGTCGCAGTTGACTATTTCACCAAATGGGCCGAGGCGATGCCTACATTAGATAATACTGGTGAAACAGCTGCCCTCTTCTTTTTCAATCATGTAGTCACCAGATTCAGTATACCACAGGCTATAGTCACAGATCATGGATCGTATTTTCGCAATCACATGATGGTCGAATTAGCTGCCAAACTAGGGTTGTCTCATGACAGCTCTACTCCATATTATCCGCAAGCCAACGGACAAGTTGAAGCAATCAACAAGGTCCTAAAGCGCATGCTACAAAGGATGATTGGAGTTCACAAAAGAAGATGGCACCTAATCCTGTACTCAGCTTTGTGGGCTTACCGAACATCGGTAAGGAATGCAACCAGGTTTACACCTTTCCAACTGGTAAATGGCCTAGAAGCAGTCTTACCAATCCAGTGCGAAATCTCGTCTCTCAAACTCACAATTGATCTCCTCCCCGAAACTTCAGAAGAAGAAGCTCATTTATTGGAATTAATCCAATTGGATGAAACCCGTCATGATGCCACTTTGGCTAACGAAGCCCATAAGAAACGAGTCAATGCGCAGTTCGACAAAAATGTCAAACCCCGTGTCTTCTCAGAAGGTGACCTGGTCTTACTTTACGACCAAGAATCCAATAAATTGGGAGCAGGTAAATTTAAGTCTTTATGGATGGGCCCCTATATGGTTAAACGAGTGTTAGCAAAAGGAGCCTACGAGTTAATGGATTATGACGGAATTCCACTGGCGCAACCTCGTAATGGGTTGTACCTCAAGCGTTACTATGCGTAATGGTAACCTGTATGCTTTTGTTATTTTTTTGTTTTTGCTAAAGTGTTTATTTTGGTCCGGTAATCCACTTTTTACATTTGTTGCAGATGTCAGACCTATTGGAGTCATGTGTTGGATATGCCGACGGAGCGAGTCGTAGTTTGCGGAACCTATATTCCGCAGCCTGGGCTATTTTTGATCCAAGCGGCGGGTTAGTAAGTTTCAGAGGGGTGTGTATTGGTCGATCAACAAATAACATCGCTGAATATAGCGCATTGATAGAACTTCTCTCTGATGCCATCACACATGGTTTACGCCGACTAATTGTCAGGCTAGACTCACAACTCGTAATACTACAACTCACGGGTATATATTCTGTCCGAAACCCAGCTATTTATCGCATGTTCCTAAGGGTTAAGATTTTGGAAAGACAATTTGATTTTATTCAATATCAACACATTTCCAGAAACTTAAACACATTAACTGACTCATTAGCAAATTATGTGTTAGATAGACATTTGCAACATTTATAAAAGAAAATATACCATCAATGTTTGCATGTGGATCGTGTGACTTAACCAAAATAAAACTCCGAAAATCAAAAATATATATAACTGTTTATGGTTTACACATAATGTTCTATAACCAAGACAAAATCGATCAAATGACCAAAAAACTCAAAATGCTAGGGGGCACCCTAGTCTAATGATGCTCGTGATAGCAAGTCACAACCTGTGTGATCATGCGTAAGAGACGAGTCCACCGTCTTGGCATGCCAGTAGTATGCCGCTGTAACCTCAAAGGTAGCTCGTCAGTCCTCACATCTAGAATACCAAGAGTGAGGCCCTCAACCTGCTCCTTTAATGCTATGAGAGTCTCGGCCACATCGAGGTCACGAAGAATAGCCCTTCCAACAGCCTCTCCTGCTGGGGTAGCAGCTGGTACTCTCAGGCGAACTACTGGACGAACAGTACCAACATCTACATGTACACATGAGTTTGACTAAAGTCTTGATAGAATAAAGCACAAGGACATTATAAATGAAAAACGATAAACAGGAATATGGTCAAAGATTTTACCAATGGCGCCCCACTATTCGCCATCTGACAGTACTAAATCTGGATCGCCTCGGAAGCCCATACCCGCATATGGATACTCGGAATAAACCATCTCCTGACGATCAAACCACCTGAAGAATGTATCAGAAAATAAAATCTGAGACTGACCGGCATGCCTAGACATATGGTCAACCCATCTCTACATACGTGGTTCAATAGGTGAAGGTAAATCGAGTGCAATATACTACGGCTGCATCAGTGGTATCTTCTCCAAGGCAAAGGCGGTAAAAATAGAACCATACCCAAATTTCTTCAACCTCCCGCTCTTTATCTTGGTCAATTGTTCTTTCATCACAAGAAGTACTGCGTCACACCAGTTGAACACCTTCAGTTGGAGGCATTCCAAGGCATACTGCATATAAGATCGGTTGGCTACATGAAGAGCCGCACCACCAGCCATCCTACCAAAAGTAAACAGAATAGTCCTGAGGGACCTGTCAGTGACATCATGGATGATGATCTTGCCGTCTTTACTCGGCTGAGATCCCTCTCTACAGTACCGGCGAACATAATCTCTCACGGAGTCACCTCCTAGGGCCGAACCTGATAAAGAGATGGGGGCACCCCGCCTCGATAAGCCAGTCAAGAAATAGATGTCTACTACAGTCAAGGGGATAGATTTGCCCCTGATCTGGAAAACCTGGTTGGTAGGATCCCAAGCATCGAGCAAATACTGCAGTAAGTTGATCTACTGTCTCATGCTAGAAATGCGAAAGAACTTCAGCAAGCCACAGTTCCGCAGTACTTTTACTGTAACCGGATCATGTAGGGCAAGCATGTCCTCTTCTTCATGCTCACGTTCTCTCCATGTAATGGTCATCTTACTCCAAAGATCTTTGAAAAACAAACAAGAGAAGAGTTAGATCCTGATTTTGGTAAGAAACAGGCAAAATTTCCATCAAACATTGTGCATTAAATTCCTTTTCTGTGCCCAACGCACCTACAACAGTGTTTTGGGTGCGTTGAATGTTAGATAGCCTTTAGACAGGCCAACATTCAATGCACCTTTCGATACACAGAGGGTGTGCTGAAAGCAGAACGAGTTTTTCAAACCCCAGGGGCTCAGAAAAACTAGGAATCAAGCTCAGAATGTAAAATGGAAACCATGAAATGAAAGAGCTCAGGTTTAGCTCCTACCTGGTCCAGACGGCGCCAAGAATCGTGCACAGAATCTCTCGAAATCAGCTGACGAAAATCAAAGGGGGAAAACACCTCCAAAGCTCCAACAAACCAAAGTTAAAATGAAATTGTAAAATGAGAGGTAAAAACACTTTTTCATTACTTTTTATGTAGTTCAAAGTGAAATATTAGTGTTCTAACTCGTTTTCAAGCATATATTGTTAATTTCTGACTAGTTTGATGAATCATTTGAAAATACAGTCCAATCTTTGAAAGAACAAAGCTATTTATGGTAAAATAAAAAATGGACCATTCAATCGAGCAGTTTTAGCACATAGTTCAAGCTCGTTTAAAAATAAACATAAGACATGAGCAAATGTTTCCCCCCACGTTTAAGCTCATTAAAAAATGAACTATTCCCTGGTAAATAACCATCGTGAATGTAGTACTTCAGCCGTTAAAGCCTTGGTCATGTTTGCACCGTCACCTCCACTTTTTCATTGGCCGATCATTCACCTCCATTTGATTGTTTACCCATTTTTGAGGAACAACTGCGAAGAGTGATTTCACTAGCCATCCTTGTGACACTGCCGTGATTGGAAAATTCCAAACCTTACTTGGAATCAGCTGCTACCTGTTTTATCACTCGTTCCTCAAAAGACGAGTCTCCTTTAAGCTCTTTTCAACTAACTCGAAAAATATGAAAAGATTGCCGAGCCATTGGCCTCTCCAGCTCGCTAAAGGGACAGGAAGTGCTATCCCTCCTCTAGATTTTAATCTTTTTGGACCTGAGGGATTATTACACAAAAAGATCGAGCGCTTGTTTTGTTCGGCTCGTTAAAAGTATCGAAAATTCATCCCTTCTATATTGTTTTATAATTTTTCGGACTTAAGGGATTAGATGACGAAAAAGGAATTTTGGAGTTACCTTTACGTCCCTTTTCAGACTCTCTAAAATTGAAAAGGACCGAGTTATCTTTGTCGTTAAACTCGTTAAAAATATTAATAGCGACAAACTTGTCTATAGACAAGAACGAGTTTCACTATCGCTAGGCTCGTTAAAACATAGCGATAGGTTTGCCTGAAGGGAAAATTATAGAACAAGCATATGTTATCCTCCTTAAGCTTGACAAAAATAAAGAGGTATTGGTCAGCAATGACTGGGGAAAATTGGGATGAAAACTTAAAGAAACTTTGTTGGTAGCAAGTCGCTCTTGAACATGACACTTCCACTTCGTGTCCGAGTCGGGTTGGGTTGTTTCATTCACCGGTCACATCACCATGGTCACACCATACCATCCACATTTTGGGTTAATGCTACCAATCCATCACATTAGTGTCGCCGATATGTTCAAGAGAAGTCATTCAAAGAGTCCACCCATGTCTCACCCACTACCATACATTATACTCCATTCTTTCATGACCGCCACCCTGAACCTTATATCACCAGATCGTTCACCTCCATTAAAATCATTTGCTCCGTTTCGTGTCATTGATGTGGGATTTATTAAGGCCCTCCTGTGACAGATCACTTCTTGTCGACATCAGCTCATTATCCGAGAAGTTGATCTAGGAACACCCCATTCAGTACTTTGAAGCTTGCATGCCTCAATGGCAAGTTTCTCACTTCCGGCGACAGGTTTACATCAATGGCCTTCGACCGAAAGATTTTTCGTGGTGTTCGATGCCAAGTCCTTTATTCACACCACGTGAATTGTACTGCAGTACCTTGAGGGTCATTATCATTATCGATGATTCCTCTCGCGCTTGTTAACAGTTTACATCATTGACTGGTAATCAAGCGATGTCATTCCATGTTTGAATTCAGAACATTTCTCACATGGATCGACTTGTACTTCGAGTGAAGATCAGACAAGATTGAAGACCCCGGATCTAGTTTCATCCATCCGAGCTGCGATATATATTCAGGGAAATAAAGACATTAAATGTACATCATTGCTGCACCAATAATCATCCACTCAAAAGGATGATGGCTCTATCAGAATCATCAGTCTACACTCAGACGATTGTCTGTCCTATGTACATGAAAATGAATTTATAAAGTTGAGCATGGGAGTGCCCGCCTCAGCTAGATCATGAAAATAGTATGAAGATAATGTATTGTATCATATCTTATTACAGGTCTCCTCCCAGCATTGAAAGAACTTCGGATCCTCATAATAAACCATTTCACCCGACACTAAAAGATTAACGACCTCATACTTTAGGGGGCAATTGTTATAGACATTTTTGGGCCCTACAACCCCAAGCATGAAATGTCCATAAACCAAGGGCTCCTAAGTACCTAAAAGTGTTGTTCTAACCCCTAAAGGAACAAGGTCAACAGATTACAGCTTCTCCCAGAAGTTCTCCATGAGAAACTGCTTAGAATTGGTCAAAACAGGATCATTGCAGTTGCTCCACTGGCTAAGTGTGTTGCATCTCACCCAAATACACTGTGAGGGTGCGTTGCATTTCAAAAGTCCTTTATGTGGGGTGCAATGGGCGAGAAATGACAAATGGCAATGTCATTCCGCGAGGTGGAGAGGCAATGGAAGCTTCCAGAATCTTCTCCTGTGACACTTGCCTCACTGAATTCGACCAAGGATGAGTAAGAGGCCCTCAGTCTCCAAGTGGAAGCAAGAACTATCAGAGAGAATACACTAGTCAAATCACAAGCTGACTCATCCCCCTTACAGATATCTATATATGGATCCCTCATCCCAGAGATCCAGGGGCTGGAATTTTGCATATTGTAAGGAATTGCTGTTGGTTTTCTGAGACAAACATATTGTTGGGTGATCTAAACTTTGTTTGAGGTGAAGAGGGGCTTCTTTGTTGGGAGGTTGATGCTGGGTCAGAACAACCGGTTGTAACTCCTCTTGGCTCTTTTCTTGTTTATCAATAAAAGCTATTTGAGTTTTCCTCCATGCTTTTGTGTCATTGATGTTGAGATTGCAACAAGATGATGGAGCTTAGTGAAAAGAGTCACCTTCACTAAGTGGGCCCGCAGGCTATTTTTGGTGCAAGTCTATTTTTAGACTATGTCTATTTTTAGACATATGGATCATGTCTATGGATTGCAGGTTGTTGTTTAAGGATGATTGATCAAGTTGGGAACAAATAGATGGACTTCTATTTTTGATCACAGTGTGAGTGATCACAGTGTGAGTGATCAAAGTCAAAAATAGAAAAGTCAAATATTATTATCTCACAATAATATTTGGACTATAAACTTAATGTTATTCTCTTGGAGCACTTCAGTTTGAGCTACAGAGGTGGCACATGCAGCTTTCAGAAGGAAATACGCTTTTCTTATGAGTCAGTTGAGTTGTTGCATGCATGACTTCAGTTAGAACTCAATCAGTTGAGTTTGGTGGAGTTGATTGTGGAGTTGATGGAGTTGTGTTCAGTTTAGCTTTGTTAAACTAGTCTAACTAGCAAATAGACTAGAGATGAGTTGGGTGAATTAGTTATTAATTAATTCAAAAGTTATTAACTCATAATACAACTAATGAATACATCAGTTAACTCAGTTGCATGTCAGTGCATATTCAGTTCAACAGGGACAGGTGGTAGAGAATCAGATTGCTATCAGTTGTGACTATAGTTGTGCACCAGATCTTGCACAATCAAGGGATTGAGTATGCCAATGAGTTTTCCCACGTATTTGCCCACATTATAGCTTGTGCTCACGTCCAACAAAGAGTGAGTGAATATTTTGCAGGTGAAAAACAAGTTTGGTAAGCCATTCTCATCAGTTCTTGAGCAGGTATTGAGCAATGGAGGCAGGCAAGCAGTGGAAGAGATTTGGAGATTAGATCTGAGTTGTATTGTGTGTAACAGAGGTGGAGATACTTGTGAGAAGTATTATGCTGTGTAATGTTACATGACTCAATCATTAATATATAGATAGTTGGGGTTTTTAGCGAGATGCTTTCCCCGGGATACATACTGTGTTAATGTGTGAATGCTCTTGATGTTTTATTGTTATTGATGTTGCTATATTGATGATTAACATAGAGGAGCTTATGTATTGTGTCTGTATTCCGCAATAGTACATGATCAGGATAATCTCTGTTGAATATGTGTTAAATTATTCAAAATTTCTACATGGTATCAGAGCGAGCTAGATAATTGTAGAAAAAGTTTCTACATGGTATCGGAGTTGTTGATCATCAGATCTACTATTCAGGAAGTGTTTACATTCTATTTCTTCAGGCAGAGTCTTTAATCGGGCCAGGTAGCCTCTAGATTCATCCTTCCTTTGGAAGGTGAGATATCCGGTGAATGCCCACACAATCAATCTTTGTACGAGAAATATTGTGTTCTCCCGAATTCTAGATTGGAAGCAATTGAGTTGGTTGCTAGTGGAATTAGATTTTGTAGCAGTGTTGTTGAAATGTCTTTCAACGGATTGCGAATGTTATTCCAAAGCAAGAGCGACCTGGCACTCAAATATAAACTCAGAAACAATAAGGATGAGAATGGATCTTCATCAAAGGTATCTGATGAAGAGAATTGTGCTTTGGCTGCCAAAGCAAAGAAAGGGAAGAGCAAGAAATCTTCTCAGTCTGGTGCGAAAGGCAAGAAGCAGGATATGTCCAAGGTGAAGTGTTTTCACTATCACCAGCACGGACACTATGCCACAAATTTTCCGCCGAAGAAGAAGAACAAGAAAGTTGCTGGATCTGCAGGGGGAGAGGCCTTAGCTTCTCAGTTTGAGCTTGATTTTTCATTGATCGCATGCTTGGTTTCAAGTGTGATGGGATCAGTGTGGTTCTTGGACAGTGGTGCGTCTTTTCACATGACGAGAGATAGAGATTTGTTCTCTGATCTCGAGGACAAGGATCTTGGAGTGCACATCGAGATGGGCAATGATGGTAGATACAGTGCGACCGGTATCGATACCATTTCCTTTGAGAGGGAGTCTGGTAAACCCTTTGTATTGAAGGAAGTCATGCATGTTCCAGGATTGAAGAAGAATCTCATCTCAGTGGCGATGTTAGAAGACAAGGGGTATGATGTTGTTTTCAGCGAGGGAAAGGCCTTCCTGCGCAGCAAGACAACTGGTGAGACCCGGAAGATAGGGATTCGAGTGAGGAACCTTTATCAGTTGCATGTAGATGGATGCGCAGCAATGGCAGGCAAGGCAGAAGGATTGGTGAGCCAGGATGATGGTGAGTTGTGGCACAGGAGATTGGGTCACCTTCACCATGGAGCCTTGAAGATACTGCAGCAGATCACTACAGGGCTTCCTAAAGGCACACTTGCGCAGTCAGATCAGTGCAAGGGGTGTACTTTGGGGAAGTTTGTGAAAGCCACCTTTCATGAGAAGGATAGTCACGCCACGACGATCCTTGAGAGAATTCACACAGACGTGTGTGGACCTTTCTCAGTTGCTTCGACAGCAAAACACAGGTATTATGTGATTTTTGTTGATGATTTCTCTCGTAAGTGCTGGATCTTCTTCATGTAGAAGAAGAGTGAGACATATTCAAAGTTCTGTGAATTCAAAGCACTGGTCGAGAAGGAGTCGGGGAAGAAGGTGAAGGCTCTTAGGAGCGATAATGGTGGTGAATACATCTCGAACGAGTTCAAGGATTTCTGCAAGACAGAAGGGATTCGTAGAGAGCTCATAGCTCCCCATAACCCACAGCAGAACGGGGTAGCTGAGCGGAAGAACAGAATGATTGTGGGTGCTGCACGAGCAATGTTGCATGATCAGGGCCTACCCCTTCACTTATGGGCAGAAGCATGCAATACATCAGTTTATGCGCAGAACCGTTGTCCTCATAGGATACTTGGCATGAGTACACCTGAGGAGGCTTATTCTGGTAAGAAGCCTGTTCTTTCTCATTTGAGGATTTTTGGTGCTAACGTTTACATGCATGTGACGAAGGATGCCAGAAAGAAGTTGGAGCCGACCGCAGAGGTTGGGATATTTGTGGGGTACACTGATACGCCCCACAACTATCGTGTGTATTTGCCAGACAGTGGTAAAACTGTTGTGCGATGGGATATAAAATTTCAGGAGGAGAAAGCCATGAAGTGTTCGCTTGAGAGGGAGCTACACTTGCATGCGGATGAGGAGCTATTAGTTCCTAAGGATGAGCTTCAGGATGTGGATCAGCCACAGGATGAGGTTCATGGAGTGGACGAGTCCACTCATGCAGCGCCAACCATCAGAGGGTGAAAGCGCTTGACAGAAGCTGAGCGACTAGCTCAAGATGCAGAGAAAGTTGTAGGACCACCTACAGCCCAACGCAGGTAGAGATAGTCACCTGATCGGTACACTGGATACATGGCTCTTATGAGCAAGTGTGTTGTGACTGAGCCATCCTCTTTCGAGGAAGCTGTGGAGGATCCCGCATGGGTAGACGCCATGGTGGAAGAGTATGATTCTATTGTCAGAAACAGTACATGGGAGATTGTTCCTAGACCGGAAGGGAAATCAGTGGTGGGTTCGAGATGGATCTACAAAGTTAAGCAGGCAGCTGACGGGAGTGTGGAGAAGTACAAGGCAAGATTTGTTGCCCAAGGCTTTTCAGAGATTGAGGGGATCGATTATGAGGAGACCTTTGCACCTGTCACAAGGTATTCTTCCATACGGACGATTCTTGCTCTCTCAGCGCAGATGGGATGGCACATTCATTAGATGGATGTGAAGACTGCGTTCCTCAACAGAGTCATTGAGGAGGAGGTGTACATTGAGCAACCCGAAGGCTTTGAAGTCTTCAGCAGCGAGTCGCATGTGTGCAGGCTCAAGAGAGCACTGTATGGGTTGAAGCAAGCACCACATGCTTGGTACACATGGCTAGACAGCTATTTCATAGGACTTGGATTCTCCAAGAGCGAGGCGGATCCTCACCTATACCAGATTGTGGTGGAGGGTAAGTTGCTTATCATTGTACTGTATGTTGATGATTTGATTCTAATGGGTGATGAGCTGTTGATACTGTCATGCAAGAAATATCTTGCTACAGAGTTTGAGATGAAGGATTTGGGCCTCCTTCACTATTTCCTGGGATTGGAAATATGGCAGCGCAGTGGTGGACTGTTTGTTTCTCAGGGCAAGTATGCTCGGGAGATACTGGAGAAGTTCAACATGCATGGCTGCAAGCCTGTTGATACTCCTCTTCCTGGAGGTTGGAGGAAGGAGGATGCCACTTCGGGAGAAGAAGTGGATGCCACTGTTTATCGACAGTTGGTGGGGTCGCTGATGTATTTGGTCAATACACGACCTGATATATGCTATGCAGTTAACCAGCTTTCACAAGCTATGGTTAAGCCTACCAAGCTCTTCTGGAAGGGGGGAAAGCATGTATTGCGCTACTTGAGAGGCACATCGGGATATGGTTTGTGGTATAGACAGGAGGATGAGGTGAAGCTATGTGGCTTCACAGATGCAGATTGGGCAGGGAGCCCAACAGACAGAAAGAGCACATCAGGAGGGGTCTTCAGTATTGGATCGACAGCAGTTTCTTGGTACAACAGGAAACAGAGATCCGTGGCACTCAGTTCAGCGGAGGCCAAGTATATGGCAACAAGTTTGGCTGCATGCGAGGCTATATGGATGAGGAAGATCCTGGTTGGTTTGTTCGGTTCTCATTTGGATCCTACTGTGATTTACTATGATAACCAGAGTTGCATTAAACTCTCGGCTAATCCTGTATTTCATGATAGATCTAAACATATTGACATCAGGTACCATCATATCAGAGATTGTGTGCAGCGGAGGATCATGTTACTTTCGTACTTTCCAACGGAGGATCAGGATGTTGATATTCTGACGAAGGCTCTCACCAAGAGCAAATTCGAGTACCACCGAGGCAGGATAGGGCTTGCTGATAATCCATATCTTGTCGAGAGGGAGTGTTGAGATTGCAACAAGATGATGGAACTTAGTGAAAAGAGTCGCCTTCACTAAGTGGGCCCGCGGGCTATTTTTGGCGCAAGTCTATTTTTAGACTATGTCTATTTTTAGACATATGGATCATGTCTATGGATTGCAGGTTGTTGTTTATGGATGATTGATCAAGTTGGGAAAAAATATATGGACTTCTATTTTTTATCACAGTGTGAGTGATCAAAGTCAAAAATAGAAAAGTCAAATATTATTATCTCACAATAATATTTGGACTATAAACTTAATCTTATTCTCTTGGAGCACTTCAGTTTGAGCTACAGAGGTGGCACATGCAGCTGTCAGAAGGAAATATGCTTTTCTTATGAGTCAGTTGAGTTGTTGCATGCATGACTTCAGTTAGAACTCAATCAGTTGAGTTTGGTGGAGTTGATTGTGGAGTTGATGGAGTTGTGTTCAGTTTAGCTTTGTTAAACTAGTCTAACTAGCAAATAGACTAGAGATGAGTTGGGTGAATTAGTTATTAATTAATTCACAAGTTATTAACTCATAATACAACTAATGAATACATCAGTTAACTCAGTTGCATGTCAGTGCATGTTCAGTTCAACAGGGACAGGTGGTAGAGAATCAGATTGCTATCAGTTGTGACTATAGTTGTGCACCAGATCTTGCACAATCAAGGGATTGAGTATGCCAATGAGTTTGCCCATGTATTTGCCCACATTATAGCTTGTGCTCACGTCCAAAAAAGAGTGAGTGACTATTTTTCAGGTGAAAAACGAGTTTGGTAAGCCATTCTCATCAGTTCTTGAGTAGGTATTGAGCAGTGGAGGCAGGCAAGCAGTGGAAGAGATTTGGAGATCAGATCTGAGCTGTATTGTGTGTAACAGAGGTGGAGATACTTGTGAGAAGTATTATGCTGTGTAATGTTACATGACTCAATCATTAATATATAGATAGTTGGGGTTTTTAGCGAGATGCTTTCCCTGGGATACATACTGTGTTAATGTGTGAATGCTCTTGATGTTTTATTGTTATTGATGCTGCTATATTGATTATCAACGTAGAGGATCTTATGTATTGTGTATGTATTCCACAATAGTACATGATCAGGATAATCTCTGTTGAATATGTGTTAAATTATTCAAAATTTCTACAATTGATGCTTATTACATTTGTATGGTCAATTTACATCTGACCCTAGATTGTTTATGATTATAGATCCATGTCTTTGTGTAGTGCCATGCTTCTGTGATCTTACAGGTACTTTGTGAAGCTGGGCGTGCAAGGGAGCAGGTAGCTGAGGACTATCAAAGAAGAGAGGGATCAAATCAAGAGATTGGCGCAAGACAGAGGTCGGTCTTTTTGTTCCTCTCTATCTATAATTCATAAAGGAAAAACAAAAGTAGCTTTTCTCTGTTTGTTTCTAAGGCAGCTATCACACCTTAGTGGGATAGAGTAGTTCTAAATAGACACTTTTCCCTGTAACACTACCTGTTCCATCTTTTTCTCTACTAATGATCATGCAGATGGTCTCGTACATCATGTATTGGGGGCATTGGAACCTGATCTATCATTGGTGTCTAATGACATGTGTTCCTCCTAGAATTCTTCCATCCCATGAAGATCTCTTGGGAGCCATGTTCTCATATGGCCCATTAACAGGAGTACGAGGACAGTTTGTTCCTATGTCAACCTCGTTAAAAAATGAAACAAGGATCATTTAGCACAGTTCCTTGTCTTGTGTCAAGCTTGTTAAAAAATGAAACAAGGAGTCTTGAGGAAAGTTCTTGATCTTATGTCAACCTCGTTAAAAAATGAAACAAGGGTTATGAGGATAGTTCTTTTACTATGTCAACCTCATTAAAAAATGAAACACCTCCCTCTTCCAAATCGAGTCTTTGATTAAGATCTCGTAAAATCCAAGTCGAGTCTTTCCAAGATCTCAAAAGTGAACCTTTATTCCATCCACTTCGTTGAATGCAATGAAGCTTGGGGGGCATGTACCTTGATTTGCGTCATTATACCTGGGGGCATGCAAACTCATAACAAGCATAGTTTTTCGTTTCAAGCTTGTGTAAACATGAAACCGAATCCAAGCAGAGTTCTCCATGGTTGAAGCTTGTGTAAAAAGAACCCATACCTGGTTTACATCTCGTAATTGCCATTTATCCACTAAATTTTTCTAGATGAGCTTTGGTTGTTTCATTTCATCACCACCATCTCTTTGGCTGATCATATGCTTTCACTTGGTTGTTTTTACTTTCCTGAGGAACCACAACGATGAGTGGTTTTATTAGCTAGCCTCTTGACCATTACATGTTTTGAGTAGTTCCACCATTGTTGGAACTAGTTGCTACCCTTTATACCACTCGTTCCTCCAGGACGAGTCTCCTTTAAGCTCTTTCCTGACTCGTAAAATATGAAAAGATTGCCGAGTATTTTTCCCTTTATGACTCGTTAAAGAGAATAAAAATGGAGGTCTGCTTTTAGCTCTTTTCGACCATTTAAAGATGAAAATTTTCAAGTTTTCCTTTTTGAATCATTAAACATAATAAAAGGTGATCCACTTTGAGCTCATTAAAGATCACCGGATTTTTGTTGTTTCAAGTTCAATACTGGTTACGAAACGACGTGTCTTTGATCACTTTTCTACTTTTTCGGATCAAGGTCACTAATGACGAAAAGTACTCCTTGATCATAATGGTCAAGCAGTTCTCTCAAGTATTGTTTTATACTTTTTTGGGCTCGAGAGACACAAATCTAGGAAAAAGGACCCCCCTGGAGTTTTCTTTTCCGTGTCTTTTTCAAACTCTCTAAACATGAAAAAGACTCGAGCTTCTCCTCCCTAGGGCTCGTTAAAATATTACTAGGTTGGATTCGACTGAAGGTTGAACTTATATTAGAAGCATATGCTATCCCCTTCAAGCTTGTTTTCAAAAATAATTTCGGTACTCGCCAGCAATGCTGGGGGAAAATTTGGATGTCGTCATTGGTTACCTGCAGTAGCTAGTCACTCTTGAACATCGACACCTTTGCTTCTTTTCAGGTTTGGATATCAATACATCATCATTTGGCCTTCCAGGGGTTTTGGGTTTCCATTTAGACTCATTCCATCTAATCCATGCTATCTCCATCAAGCCTCTGATCCTTTGGTACCTGAATGCTTCCACCCTCCAGAGTCATGTCACTGACATGTTCAAGAGTATAATCCTTCTGCAGTTCACATCCTTACCTCCTCCTCTGATACTCTGCTTCACCATCTACCACTTGTTCCTTATCTCGTGTCGTTGATGGGGGAAACATTATGGCCCTCCTGCGACGGATCGTCTCTTGTCGACACCAGCTCATTATCCAGGAGACTGATCTAGAGATCCTCTTTGGTACCTTGGAGCTTGCATGCCTCAATGGCAAGTTCTTCATGCCTGACAGTTGGCTTTCATCATTGGTCATCGATTGGATGATTCCATGAGTGTTCGACTTCTGCTCATTCTTCACATTCATGGATTGTACTAGACAGTACCTTGAGAGCCATTGGCATTATTGGTGGTTTGTCTTGCGCTTGTTAATGGTTTTCATCATCGACCGGTAATCAAGCGACTTTCTATCATGCTCAACCTTAGCACATATGCTCGGATGGTAGAATTTGTACTATGATCGATTGGGTTTCAAGACCCCAGACTAAGATTACACATGTTCGGGCTGCGTGGATTGGTTCGTGACAAAATACATGACTCGTTGATGGATGGCTATGACCATACCTTTATTATTATCATGGTCTATATGGCTACATCCATACCGCAGACCTAGTTCGTATGTCTTTTGGATGGCTGCACCCATGCCTAGACTACATGTATTTCATTATTAGAGATATTAGTTGTACTTGCGCCTGCAGGTTCTTCCAGGCGGTGTTCCAGTTCAGACAGTTTCGTAAATCATTTAACCCCTCCCACTCTCTCGGGCTTCATACTTTAGGGGGCATCTCTTACACAGTAATTTGTCAATGCCTTCACCCCAGTCCTTCTATTGTGTCATGTGCCCAGTAAAACATGCTCATATTGAACAAATGCTCTCTTATGTTGCCAATTGACCCTCTTTTCCTAAGTTTTCTGCCTCGTCATGAGAACATACTTAATATATGCAATGGACCCCTGTCATAAGCAGTCCAGTTACACCTCGGTCGCAGGAGTACATCTGTTTCCCACGATGGTTGGATTTCA
This sequence comes from Pinus tabuliformis, assembly GCA_031772625.1. Taxonomy (NCBI): domain Eukaryota; kingdom Viridiplantae; phylum Streptophyta; class Pinopsida; order Pinales; family Pinaceae; genus Pinus; species Pinus tabuliformis. The sequence goes on along the minus strand of CM062804.1, from coordinate 1,539,046,856 downwards.
TGCCCCGTCATGAGGCTATTTGCTATCTTTAGTGACGGTTTGACTGAATACATTGCTTCCTAGCAATGTCGGTGCTAAAGCTCAGTTATCCACCAACGACGATTGAGATTGGGTGAATTCGTTCTAATAGTGAACATTTTAGATGTCTCTGGACCTGGTTGTTGGGTCAGTTTGGGTTGCCCTTCCTCCTTTGGCATGGTAGTTCCGTCTTTTGTGCTTCTTGCCCTGAGGATAAGCTTCATCTCCCTCATTTCATGGAGACTCCTTCTCCTATAAAATCACTCACCATTGCTATCAGTGGGGAGTTTTTAGTTCTTTTGGTTGTATAGTGCTGTTGTTGCCTTTGAGTTTGGTAGATAGTTTTGGTGTGATTGTGACAAGTGTGGGATTGCTTTATAGTTTACAAGAAGGTGTGGAGTGCCCTTAAACTTGTGTTAAATCTTGTGAATAAGAGAGAGAGATGTATTGCTATTTGGGAGACCCATATTTGAGAGTGAATGCTTGAAGAAACACACTGGTTGGACCCTCTGAGAAGGCTTGTGATGTCAAGAATTGGTTGTAAGCTTTGCTCTTGATTTATTATTAATACAACCAATGATGATTTCCTATGTGTTGTATGCAATTTACTTGATAGTTCATGACTTCTTGAATTTATGTGTAAATAGATCATTGTTTTTTCTCGGTTACATGCTCTGTTGTTTCTTTGTGGTGTTTCAGGTTGATCGCTTTTTAAGGAGAAGGAAATGGAAGCTAGAGTAGTGCAACGGAATTTCATCAACCACCGGTTTGAGGTAGGTCTCCAGTGATGACTATTTAAGGAAATTAATTGTTGTTTTGTCTTTGTTGTGACTAGACCCACTCTAGGGCTAGAGGGGTTACCTCTGTCTACGGAAGGAACACTTTCCTACATCACACTTCCCCTAGGGGATCTGGCGCCCCACAACTTGTTTCAGTGTATGATCTTGGGTAGTTAACTCACAACTGCCTAACCCAAGATTCTAGCCTAAACTAATGTGTGTTTGCTCAAAAAAGAGTAGTTGATTGATTTTATTAGGTAAATTTTAAATGTGCTTTGTTCAAGTCTTTGGTGTGGGTGTTGACGTATGAAGTTATGTGGGACTCTGACTCAAATCATGCAAAAATAATGATTTTCAATTTCACTTTCAATGAATAAGTTTCTTCTACAAAGGATGATTCATTTATATGTCAATATATATACAATGCATCCTAGTTCAGTAAAACACAAGCACAACCGACAGGACTAACAATTCTCACTAACAACTTTTGAAACCAAATAAATGCAGATCTAACCAACTTAGTAGAAAATAGTGAAATTTTGTATTTTCTCTTTTATGAAAAAAAAACTTTACGAAGTAAAGTTATTTCTCTAAAAATAAAATTTGTTCAAGAGACAGATATCAATCAAACATGCACAGCGGTAGATCCATGATCAGTCTACAAGTAGATTTCCTAACCCATGAGGTCACAAAGTAGTCTGTTTGTCAAGAAATGGATGGCTAATGCACTGTAATAGAGGGTACAGAGAGTTAGTGGTTGCACTAATGCACTATGTGTAAGGCCACAATGCTTTATAAAGCACCGTTTACACTAGCAGACAATGTTAGTGAGGAAAAATGCTAAAAAATAAGGTTGTGGGGATCAGATCTAGGGTTGAGCACTGAGAGAAGGGTGATGTATAGTCCTAAGTGGTCGAAAAGGGGATCAAGAAGTACAAGAATTCCTGGAAGAGAGAGAGATCTAGGAACTTTCTGGGAGAAAACTGGGAACTAAGTGTAGTCCCCAACGGAGTCGCCAATTCTACTATAGGGATTAATGCATGGGTGTTTGGTGATATAGAAATGTTACAGGTCTATTTGAGCACATCACTCCTGACGATTAGATTAGTACAATTGGGGCTCATCAAACCCTAATTCAGTTGCTACATTCCCTAGACAAGTCATCAAATTGAATGCTTTCATCCGTGAAAGTCTCCTATCTTGAAACCCTGCTGAAATGCCTCCTTGGGACACCAGCGTGGCCTTGGCGAGGGGAAACTGTGCTGCAGAGAAGGTAGGACCATTTAGACCTGTATTGTAGTGCATTTAGGTTCACTTATACCTGCACTGGGTGAGAATGAGTGAAATTGGCATAGGATTCTGGGAATATTCCTTGATTCTAGAGCATTCTAGAAGGATGCCCAGCTCTTATCTCATCCTATGAGCTCGACTTTGGATAGGCTATGGATCAATTAGCCCTCTATCCTCTCATCCATTTCTCCATGGAAACTAACTCCAATTTTGGAAAACCATTCAATACCCAATTTATGACAAAACCACTTGCATTTCCCTATAAATTGACCACTCATGATAGTGATCAGGGGCTGGAAATTGGATATTGTAGTGAAATACTGTTGGTTTGCGACTTCAAATCCTTGTCAAGTAATGTTATGCTAATGGATTGTTGTGCCATTGGTGCGATGATGGTTTGGACTAAGCTGTATGAGTGACATGAGATCGAACCACATTGGGTGTAACTCCTCCTTCTATCAATCAATAAAGTTATTTGTTCCCTTTCCCATATCTTGTTCATATCTGTCATGAATATATGTTCAAATGTTTTTTATTCCATTTGTTTATAGTAGATAGATCATATGATTTGATCGTTGTCATCTTCCGTTTATGTTGGCAGGTACCAATTGAGCAAATTTAGTTTGATCGAGAGCGATGAGAGAAATTCAAAGGAGATCAAAGGAAGCAAAAGATCACAAGCAGGTTTCTTCATCTCATCTATCTATTGTAGGAAGAGGCTAAACCACTTTCCTTCTATTGTTCTAACTTTAACTACCCACTTAGGGAGGATGTATGTATCCGCAGGTATAAATTCCATATAACAAATTGGTGACCATACTGGGGAATGACCACCGTTCCTAGTAGCTTACCCTTATCATATTACATCCTAGTAGACTTTACTTGACTTTATTGATCTCTTTTCAGTCATCTTGAAGTTTTTTTGGTCAAAAAGTGTGCTTAAATGCCTCATGATTGGGCTCTTTGGAACCAATGTAGTGTTGGTCTTGACACAATGCGCAGGAGAGTAGTCTTAGATTAGAAACAGTGCTCTGCAACACATTGTCTCCCACTTAGGGCTGAACTGATCTTTGTCAAGCTAAAAAACCCATCTTTTTATTGGTTTTTTCCAAATTTGCTTCTAATGTTGTGTGCTAAGAGATCAATGTTTTCTATTGTTCTGAAATCAATTTTGATTTCTTCTCCTAGACCTACTTTTACATTGATTGTTTTGTGTTTTTGAAGAGATTTCTTTATCATTGTCAATTCATTGTCAAAGTTAGCTTACATCGATTAGTCTTTTCTGAAAAATAATTGTCATAAAGTCTTCATTTCTTGTGAAAAGCATTGATTGATCGTTTGTGCATTTATTTTCCTTATGTTCATCTAAACATTAAAGGAATGAAAAATAGAACATGCATAATGCATTTATAAGTTTGTGTGTTCTTGTAGGAATGGTATATGGAATGTTTTTCTATGCTCTTTGTTTGAAGATTCTAATTTCTCTATCCCTTTTAGTTACGGTTTTCATTTTTTAAATAAAATGAAAAGAATGTTTCTCATTTTAGTTGCATTCGAGGAGTTTCAAAAACATCACGCGGTGAACCTGAAAGGCAAAATGTTAAACGAGATCAACTAAAATTTATCTCAATTAACCTAATGGAGCATTGTAACTTAACACATAACATTTAGAGGTCTAGGATATAGACGTGTTCCGGTGTCATTAAACATAGCAACTATCACTAATGGTCTGTGATACACTCCGACTATGATACCTCATTCCACGGACGTAAGTATATCATATCTTGTCCATGTACTTGCGGGTATATCGGGCAGTGTTATAGTACGAAAAGTATAAGGGAATGCTCTCATTGTGTGGTTTCACATTTGATAGTGCTAACATGGATTGGGCCTCCATGTACTTTTGGGTATATTTGGGAGGACTAAATTAGGTTGCTATCCATCCATAGGTAACTGAGTCAACCGCCTTGTATACTGTGATACAATGAAAACAACATTCGGGGAGATTACTTGCACGTATGTTAAGTCCTTTGTTTACTGAGGCAGTATATTGCAGTTCATAGTTACTTGGTAATCCTTTTGCCTAGATTATCCCTCTCTTGTTTTGTTATATTATTTTGATTAAAATAAAATTAATTGACCATGGATAGCATCCTCCACGTCACTCCTTAGTTGATCTTAGGTTGAGACATATGGCAACAACTCCGGAGTCCATTGATCAAGGAATTCCTTTTGATGGGAATCCTATTCCTTTTCCTCCTTTCAAAAATATTAGTGGTCCATATATGGCTACATTGTCCCTTCCGAGACTTACCATTGGCTTTCTAGTATGGTTGTTCTCAACCTCCTTGACCCCGCAACTAAATATTTCTACAACTAGACAAAATCAAACTCTAGTTGATCCTAAAGTTAACCCTTTACCTTCTTCATTGGTTGTTTCTTCCTCCCCTTCTTCCTGTTTTCCTGGTGAAAGTATTGACACTACCAACCAAGTGGATAAGAAGAAGAAGAAAGGGAAGAAGAAGAAGATAAAGAAAATCCATTAGGGGGAAACCAAGCAACCACTGCTTCGAACACAACTTCTAATGAGAAAATGTCCGATAAGCCTCACAAACTTAGATATCCTTGCAAACTTTGTATGGGAGACCATCTTCTTCGAAATTGTTTTGGTATTCCTTAGATCTTAGAAGAATGGTCTTCTCATTCACATCATCATGTGTCATCAAATCCTGGATATCATACTGGTGACACACCATCAACTAGTGGTAGTAAAGTTCATGGAAAGAAGGGTAAAGTTAAGTTTCCCTATAGGTTATGCAAAGGGAATCACCCCATTAACCTTTTTCCCCTTTTGGATGAAGCCCAAAAAGTTTTGGATAACCGTCTTGCTTCTCCGTAGCGATTTCCATTTGGTTATAGGAGACTCTCCCTTAATACTTCTCTAGTTAATGAAATGACTGACCCAAATCAATCATCGGTCAAACCCACTCTCTCTGAATGTGAATCCCATGAGTCTATACTTGACCAATCATAGGTCGAGGAAATAGTTGACCCGATTTCACATTTAGTTAATCGTACCTTTCCTGTAGAGAGTGAGTATGACACCACTTAGGTTCTTTTCGTTTCTTCAGATTCCAATGAGCTTGGAGGCAACCCTCCTGTTCCATCAAGATAGGAGGAAAATCCTCCTACCATTGTAACTCAAGGGGGTAATTCTCCCATTCTTACGATACCCCCTCCAAGTAGTCTAGTCACTTCCTTTGATTGGAATATACTGGCAGGATGTTGTCTTCATTCTTATGTGCCTTTCTAGATCATAGTATAGGCTTCTAATATGATTGTATCTAGCACTATTATAGATGAAGGTGCATCTATGAGTATCCTTTCCTCCACTGCTTGTCAGGCACTTGGTTCTCTGCCACTTGTGCCTGTTACCCAAAATCTGTTGGCTTTTAATAGAGGAACTAGTAAACCATTAGGGATCCTTCCTTAGTTTCCTATTGCTTTGGAAGAAAAAATTGTTTATCTCAATGTGATGGCAGTCCCAGGTCCTTTAGATTACAATTTACTTCTTGGGCGCGACTATGTTTATGACATGGGAGCTATTGTTTCAACACACTTTCGAGTGATGTGTTTCCCGCATGAATGTTGAATTGTCACCATTGACCAACTTTCATTTCCCAGTCCAAATATGGATTCTAGTCAACCATCTTTCCTCAATGGTCCTTTTGTCCCAATGGTATCTTCCCTGCCATGGGTCAATTATGTGGCAACTCGTTCCATGCCTACATCAACTAATAATCAATTTTGTGATGTTGTGCATTATGTACTGGGGGCATTGGAACTAGAACTCTCTAATGGATTCCTTGCTATGTATCCCTTCCAGAGCATTGTTCTCCCATCTAATGAGAACCTCTTGGAAGTCATGACCTTTTATGGGTCGTGATCAAGGAATATGAGGATAGTTCTTTTACTATGTCAACCTCATTAAAAAAAGAAACATGTCCCATAGCATAGTTCCTTATCTTGTGTCAAGCTCATTAAAAAATGAAACAAGGAATATGAGAAGAGTTCCTTGTCTTGTGTCAAGCTCATTAAAAAATGAAACAAGGTCCCCTAGAGCAAAGATCCAATTCGAGTCTTTAATTAGATCTTGTAAAATCCCAGTTGAGTCTTTCACTTGATCTCGTAAATGAACCTTCATTCCATCCACCTGATAGCCACGAGAAGTCTACTTAGGTGAATGTAATGAAGCTTGGGGGGCATGCACCTAGAATCGAGTGATCATGTTGGGGGAACATAAAGCAAGATCAAGCATATTTTTTTCATGGTTCAAGCTTGTGTAAACATGAACCCATCTTGTGTAAAAATGAAACTAAATCCAAGAATATTTTTTTGTTTCAAGCTTGTGTAAACATGAAACTGAATCCAAGCATAGTTCCTTATGGTTCAAGCTTGTGTAAAAATGAACCCATCTACATTTTAACCCTGGTGATTGAAATTATATTAGCCTATTCCATTAGATGAACGTTGGTTTTTATCCTTCCATCGCCACTATTTGCTTGGCCAATCATACGCTTTCACTTGGTTGTTTTACCCTTTTTGAGGAACAGTTGCAATGAGTGGTTTTATTAGCCAAGCTCTTAACCATCAACATGTTTTGAGAAGTTCCAACATTACCTGAGCCAGTTGCTATCCTAAACACCACTCATTCCTCTAAGTGGAGTCCTCTTTAAGCTCTTTTCAGACTCTCTAAATATGAAAATATTGTTGAGTGCTTGTCCTTTTCAGCTCGTAAATGGATTGGAAATGAAATCTACTCAGTATACATTTAACCCTTTTCTGGATTGAGATAGATTACTTACGCAAAAGGAACAAGTTGATTGAACATGTTCAATAGGTTCTCTCTTGTATTATTTAATGCTTTTTTTGGACTTGAGAGACAAATTTACAAAAAACAACATGTGGATTTTTCTTTTGTCCCTATTCAAATTCTCTAAACATGAAAAGGACCGAGTTCTCATTGTCAATAAACTCGTTAAAACATCAAATAGAGACAAACTTGTCCATCATGACAAGCCCAAGTTTCACCTTTTCTAGACTCATTAAAATATCACATAGCAATGGATTCACACGAAAGGTGGAATTATACAACAAGCATATGTTATCCTCGTCAAGCTTGTTAAAAAATAAAGAGGTACTGGTCAACAATGACTAGGGAAAATGGGAAAAGGGATAAATCACTTTATGGTAGCAATTCACTCTTGAACATGAAACTTTCACTTCATCCTTGTGACTATTTGGGTTGGGTTATCTGCTTGATGGTTATCATACCTATGGTCTATCACACCATCCATCACTTTGGTTTTGGGTCAATGTCGCTAGTTCATTCAATGTCACTGACATGTTCAAGAGAAGTCACTCAGTAAACTTTATCCTTTGCAATACTCATAAACCTTCATTTTCATGACCACCATTCCTGAACATTATGTCGCCAGTCACATTCTATCTTCAAAGTCATTACACTCCTTTCGCGTCGTTGACTAGGGATACATCAAGGCCCTCCTACGATGAGTCACTTCTTGTCGACATCAACACATTATCCAAGAAGTTGACTTAGAAACACCCTTCTAGTACCTTGAGGCTTACATACATCAATGGAAATTTTTTCACTTCTGGCAACAGGTTGACATCACAGGCCTTCGACCGAAAGACTTTGTATGGTGTTTTACATCAAAACATCTATTCACACCATGTAGAATGTACTATCATTATCAGTGATTTTTCTCGTGTATGTAAATAGCTTACATCATTGGCTGGTAATCAGACGGTGCCTTCCCATGTTCGACTTCAGATCACATTTTCACATTATTAGACTCATAATTAAGTGAACGATTTCACGAGATAGAAGACACTGGATCTAGTTTCATCCATCCAGGTTGTGATTTCAGGAGATTACTAAATCATCTGTATGATGGCTTTACATAGATGGTCATCCTATCATAGGATCTATATTTGTAGATGACTATCTGATTTATGTACATGTAATGAAAAGTTTATGTGCTGAGTATGGGTATGCCTTCCCTCAGCAATTCATGAAAAATTTAAAGATATCATGATATTATGTATTGTAATTGATGCAGGTCACCATCTGATTTATATCCTCCTCATCACATCATGATGCATATCAATCAACATTATCATTTTCGACTTCATTATTTAGGGGGGAACTGTTACAGGTCTATTTGGGAACATCACTCCCGACAATTAGATTAGTACAATTAGGGCTCATCAAACACTAATTTAGTTGCTACATGCCCTAGAAAATTCATCAAATGGAATGCTTTCATCAATGAAAGTTTCCTACCTTGAAACCCTGCTGAAATGCCTCCTTGGGACACCAGCACAACCTTGTTCAGGGAAAATTGCGCTGCTGAGTAGATAGGCCCATTCAGACCTGCATTATAGTGCACTTAGGCCCACTTATACCTACGTTGGGCAAGAATGAATGAAATTGGCATAGGATTCTGGGGATATTCCTTGATTCTAGAGCATTCAAGAAGGATGCCTAGCTCTTATCTCATCCTATGAGCTCAACTTTCGATAGGTTATGGATTTATCCCTCTATCCTCTCATCCCTTTCTCCATGGAAACTAACTCCAATTTTGGAAAACCATTCAATAACCAATTTAGGACAAAACCACTTGCATTTCCTTATAAATTGACCACTCATCATAGTGATCAGGGGCTAGAATTTGGATATTGTAGTGAAATATTGTTGCTTTGAGACTTGAAATGATTTTCAAGTAATGTTATGCTACTAGATTTATGTGCCATCAGTGTGATGAGGGTTTGGACTAAGTTGGATGAGTGGCACGAGATCGAAGTACATTGGGCGTAACTCCTCCTTCTATCAATCAATAAAGTTGTTTGTTCCTTTTCCCATATTATTTTTTATATCTATGATGAATATATGTTCAAATTTTTTTGATTCTATTTGTTTATAGTAGATAGATCATATGCTTTGATCGTTGTTGCCTTTTGTTTATGTTGGCAGGTACCAATTGAGCAAATTCAGTTCGAGTGGGAGCGATGGGATAAATTCAAAGGAGATCAAAGGAAGCAAAATATCACAAGTAGGTTCCTTCATCTCATCTATATATTGTAGAAAAAGGTTAAACCACTTTCCTTTTGTTGTTCTATGTTTAACTACCCACTTAGGGAAGATGTACTTATCCGTAGGTATAAATTCCATATAAGAAGAAACCCTGAAGGATCTTCTCAAGATCCTTGGTAAACTGTCAGATTATCTGTAGCTAGCACAGAGATGAATGCATCTCTATGTTAAACAAATGGGAATCAAAGTAGGAAGAAGGACTTATTACCTCAAGTCTTGGTGTGGTCTTGTTGGAGAGTGCAAAGTAGTGCAGTGGAAGAACCCTCAGCTAGATTCAGATCAAAAGTTTCTCATAGATAAGACAAGGCATAATCACATCATATAACTTTGATAATCAATGCATTAGCATATAAATATATCTAATTACATGTATCTAATCCACTCATAATAACGAAATTGCATAAATATGTAAAAAAATCACACTACCAACGGCACGGAGTGGACAACACAATTGTAGTTCTATATTAATGTAGAAAAGGGTGATTACAACGATCAGTTGTATCAGCCTTCCCTTACTCCTCCAACTCCTCCATCTATACCCCTTATTAACCTCTTTTAATGCCTTAGCTAGAGACCAGTCTAGACAATCAAATAGGAAATCCTTTCAAATGTTTCGACATTTTCTACAATGGCCCTAGCCTCACATATATAGCATGAGAGGATAAGCCTTGCCAAATCCCTTGTGAGTTTCTTTATGAAAAATTAGAGATGTTTCCATTCTTTTGTGCTCTTTCATGTTTGTAAGATCCATTAGGAATAGTAATCCTCCAAACAGGTCAAATCTTGATGTTTCCCTGCTTTTGTGAGTTGACATAGGAGTGAATCTCAGGATATTTCTCGGTCAACTTGTTCCTTTGACCCATGGAAACTCATTTAGGTTTACTAATGCCCTTACTGAGGTAAAAAACAGAGTTACCCTAGGCACTAATGCACTTTATGCTTTGCTAGGAAGCTTTATAAAGCAGGTTGCTAGTTCCTAAATAGCATTAGCTTGACAGATGGTCATGGGAACTTGGGAAGTCCTTCAGTCATCCTGCTCTTCTCCTCTGAGCTTATGAGGAGGTAATTTTCCTATGTAACACCAAGTGGGGAAATTTTGCAAGGTTGGTGAGATCCCAATCCTCCAATTTTAACATTGGGATACGCGCTAAGAGCACACCTTCAAAAACTAGTTCTTGATATAACAGTGGCATAGATACCATCAATTTTCCCGAATCCGGGCCATTGGTTACCTTTGATTTCCCTTTCCACAAAGGGATATATGCTAGGAGCCTTGTGGTAGGCTCACCCTCATCGTAATCCAATTCCTCAACTCCATCGTGAAGTTCTTCTACTTCCAAATACAATGGTTCCTTCTGGTGCTTTTCCCTGTCCTTCCTCTCTTTTTGTCAAACCTTCGGGTTCTTCCTCGATGACTACCTCACTAGTACAGGTTGTGGTTTCTTCTTCTTCTCCTTAGAAGATGATTTCTTTGGCCTAAGCGGCCTCAACGTCATAGGCATAGATGGCATAGCTTCCATGGACACAACTTTTGGGGCTTCCGCTTGAGAGACAGTAGCTTCAGAACTTACTGGCTTAGACATTTGTTCGAGGATAAGCTTCTGGTTCTCCACAATAAGTTTTGCAAATGGTAGACCTTTAATGAAATCATCCCAAGTCTTTTGATTCATACAATGAAAATAGGAGAGCATATACCAATATCTCAGAAAGAAAAGAGTTCTTCATTAGACCAACATGCCATATTTATAAGCAACTTTGATTTCAAATCCAACCGATACCTCCTTTTTTTGATCATAAATGTAGTGTTAGTAGTAGATCTCCAAATATTTTCTCCATAAATGTCGCCTACCCACTCCTCCTAATGATATTTTCATTATCCAATCATGAATAGTGACTCCAATGACTAGTTTTGGACTCAACTTTGGGGCACCAATCCCCATGGCATAGCTCATCCATTACAACTTTTTCTATCACATCTTCTTCAATCGTAGCTTCTTCCGTGACAACTTCTTCCATCGTACACTTTTCATCCATCGCATAGCCTCCCTACCACAGTTTCCTCCTCTATGGGTAAAGTAGTTTATAGTCCCGCTCCCCCTCGTAGCTTCCTGCAGTGCTAAGACTATATTCCTACCATATAGTCTTTGCGTAGGGGAAAAATCCCTTATATACAACTTCAACGGACTTCCATTCACCCTTCCCAGGAAAAATTCACTATTCAGCTTCACAAGATGAACTCTACCACCATCTGTGATTTCCTTGACTACATAGGGTCCCAACCAGTGCATTTGAAATTTACTCAGGAACCTTTTGGACTTACTATCATAGAGTAGAACCAAATCGTTCACCTTGAAAGTGCACAACTTAATATGCCTATCATTCTAGGCCTTCTCACATTCCTTTTGCACTTGCTTGTGAAATCCAACAAGAGATAAATCTTCTTCCAACTCCATCAACTGCACGAGTCATTCCTTTGAGGTCTCATGATCTGTCATCTCTGTTAAAGCTGCAATGCATAGGCTAGGGAAAATATATTCCATAAGCATCACCACCTCGATCCCATAGACCAATCTAAATGGAGTTTGGCTTGCCAATTTCTTGCACATCATCCTATATGCCCATAGAATCGTCGATATGCATACGTCCCAATCATTTCCCTTCGTGTTACAAATCTTTCTCAATGCATTCTCCAGAATCTTATTGAATGTTTCCACTATACCATTATCTTGGGGATGATAGTGCATAATATTTTGATGGTATAGATGGAATTATTGGAGCATCATGCTGATTGTTTCATTCAAGAAATGCATACCCCTATCACTCATCAATACTTTAGGGCACCCAATCTGCATTAAGACGTATTCAAAGAGGAACTTCATAGCTATGACAACAATAAAATATTTCATTGGCTACACTTTCACCCATCTGGTCAAGTACTATGTTGTACTAATAATGTATTACATGTCTGTCTTCCTTCCTAGTGGTTGTATTGGACCTACAAAGTCAATTTCCCATTTATCAAATACTTGTAATAAAACCTAAGGGTTTATGGGCAATTCATCTCTTCACGAAGTCTTTCCCATCTTTAACAAGCATCACATGCTTTACAAAATGCCTTAGAATATTTATGCAATGTTGGCCACCATAACCCTACGTGGAGAATCTTCTCTGTGGTCGCTCTACCTGGATAGTGTCCCCCTGCCACTCATCCATGGACCTTGGTGAGGATACTACCATGCTCAAACTCCATAGCATATCGACGAAATATTTCATCTGTCCCCATCTTATACAAATATCCTGCTATAACAGAAAAATCAGAAATGTATACCACCATTTCCTTCTTCTGCTGAGTAGAATACCCTTAAAGAGTTGTTGCAATAGTCAGAAATTGAATTATATGTACAAAATGATCATTAGCAATGCGCACAGCAAAGAGCTGTGCATCTGGAAATCCTTCATCTATATTATTTGATTATGCACCTATCTCTATTCGGCGTAGGTGATATGGCCATGCACTCAACCGTCCAAGATTCACAATCACCCCAAAATCACATTCCTGAAAGAGCAACAACCACTGAAATATTATCCCCCCAAACATAAGATCATTGACTAGGCATTTCAGAGTGGAGTGATCCATGTACATTTTGAAATGTGCGTCCAACAAATAATGGTGAAACTTCTACAACGCATAGACCATCGCCAGGCATTTTCACTTTGTACTGGAATAATTCTTTTTAGGTTTTGACAATTTCCTACTTGCAAAGATTATTGGGTTATCAATATCACCCTCACGTAGCTGGGTCAATACTACACCCAACACAATACATTAGGCATCTACATGCACATGGAATTATTTCTTCTAATCCAAGAACACAAAGATCGACACAGTCACCAATTTTTCCTTCAACACATTGAGACTTTGTTGACATTGCTCATCCCAACAAAAAGTCGGATCCTTCTTTAATAGTTTCTCCATCAGCGCAGTGATCTTGGCACCAGACTTGATAAGCTTCCTATAGTATCATGTGCGTCCTAGCATTGCACGTAGCTACTTAACAATTAAGGGAGCTTCTAAGTTCAATATCACTGCTATCTCCATAGGGTCCACCATCAATCCCTGCTTGCATACTACATGGCCTAGAAAAATTCCAAAAGGCACACAAAATATACATTTGTTCAAGTTTAGTGTGATATGGTATGTGTGACATGTATCCAACATGAGGTGAAGACTTGTAACATGGCACTCCACCAAACCAAACATAGTCTAGTTATCGAAATAAACCTCCAGGAATTTATGAATAAACTCCTTAAACGCCACGATTACTACCCTGGATAAGATCGCGGGTGCATTCTTTAACTTGAAGGGAATTAATGTATATTGAAAGAAACCCCACTCTGTCACGAAGGTTGTCTTGCTATGATCCTTAGGCGTGATATTAATCTGATGGTATGTTGATTTAGAGGGTCCTGACCTAGGTTTAGAGTTTAGATGGGCCAACCAAAAAAGCCCTACACTACTGGCCCTTTTGGCAGCAACCCACGTAGCACAGGCTTCAGTCTCGCTTGAAACAATATGAGGGGATGCAAGAATCAAGTTTCTACATCCAGAGACTAGTGTGATGTCTTCCATTGCATTTGATTTTCCTTTGTATAGATCTATAAAATCTGAGGTCATGTTGTTGCAACTTTGTTACAACAGCCTTTAGACCTTTGCGAAGGTCTAAGAACAGTCCTTGCAAACCTTTAACAGTGTATTTTCCTACTTATGCACATTACAGAGAAATCCTAAATTAGGGTTCGTGTAGATTTACTTATGTTATTAGCAAGCATCAGGGAATTCATCAGAGTCTTCGCAAAAATACTTAAACATGCATTTCATACATTATTAAGACTTATTCAAGAGAATCGCATAACATTAAATCAATATCTCATTAAAAGAAATCATTTATCGGAAACATATAACATTAACAGAGATAAGCGTAAATACTTAGGAATTCTCAGAGAACTATCTTTATTGATCTTCAATTCAAAGTTATAGGTTCAAAACTACATTGTTCACACAACTGCAGTGGTCCACGCACTCATCTACAAACTCTACCTAGGCCTCTATGCACTCAGCTACAGAGCCCTTCTTCTTCTTTCTTACCCAGTTCTTCTTACTTCTTCATGCCTTAGACTTTCTAAGACACACCTATTTATAGCCTTTTTCATACAATGCCATGGTCCATGGACCATAGATGAATCTCAAAATTGCCTCAAAACTTATCCAAATTAAGGGGCCAAGCCCCTTTGACTCCTATTCATCTACGCGCTCTGCATCCAAAAATCATGGAGAATTTTCATTATTTGCAAAACTGTACCAAAAATTGGGTTACCTTAACCCTAAAATAACACAGGGGACCCCATCCCAATAGGACCTAAATGAAAAGATTGTGACTCACCCTCGAGTCACTCTGTTGGCGCCACGATCTTACTGCAAAGATCCCCCAGCTCCAGCTGGACCACTACAATTTCGGCAACGCTCTCTATTGCTTCTTTTTGAACCTCCTCGACCAATTTTTCTGTGTCTTGTCGTTCTATGGCTAGCCTCATTGTTTGTTGTGTTTTTTGGAGTCCTTTAAGCTTGTCTTGAGTGGAAGTCGTGACTTGATATGCCTTGTTGGGCATGGGATCCCCTGCAGCATGTTTTGGGGCTGAAAGCCCAAGTTTTGGTCGATAAGATTGTAAGACTCTGTGAATTACGGGTGCGAAGCATGAAGTCTAGGATGAGTCATAGGGTTGTCTGACCTAAAATATTGTAATTTAATGTAAAGTTGTGTCAGCCTACCCATGGTCCGCGAACCATGGGATTGTATAAACAGAGCGAGGCTCTAAGTGTAAAGATAACAAAGAAATAATAGATAGGATAGAGAAGGGCATGGTTGAGGGTTAGAGTTGGATCTGAAGTGTACTGGGTCATAATTGTAGGAAGAGGCTCTATAGCTGAGTGTGCAGACACCTAGAAGAGTCTGCAGCTGAGTGCACGGACCCCTCCAGCTAAGTGCGCAGGGTAGAGTCGGGTCTGTAATTGGGATTGAAAGTTAATAAAGAGAAGTTTACTTTGTGCACCTATTCTTGAATCTGTATTTTGATGTTATGCATTACTTTTACTATATTTATTTACTACGTGCAATTAATGAATACTTGTATGAATGATTATATATCAAAATAATCTACGTAATCAGCTAAAGAAGCCTAATTAAGGAGGACTTGGGTGAATATCATGGGTCGCACTGCAGCTAGAGCTGTGTGAAGATAGTATTGCATGACGCAGGGTGCTTGCTGGTGTGCGTATCAGAGTAAGTGCGAAGATTGGACTGCATACCAATCACTTCATATCAGACATCCCTAGGGTGTGGAAACCTGGTTCTAGCACCCTCCCATACTACTTCGGGTGAGAGCTCAGTCAGCGCTCCGCAGACTGTTGTCAAAAATGCCAGTAGTTCCAGGATTTGCTTGGCTAAATCACTTCTATACCTGGGTCAGGCCCCACTAAGCCAAAAAATGGTTCTGTTGCCAGGACCGGGATCCACATAAGGGACGTCTGATGTCATGCCACTAGAACCCAACAAAGAAGGAAATTGAAGAGTTGTTGGACAAGAAGATTCATGAGTTCATGACATAGGAAAACAAAACTCCGTAGGTATCTAAGGAAAGGTGGTTGGAGAACTACATGTATACAAAAATCCACGAAATTTTCTTTGCATCCTTTCCTTCTGAGCTATATGAGTGGACCACAAGGTTAACCGATAGCCATGGAAGGTGTAGGCTCGACCAACTGATAGTGTGGACTCCAGAATTAGTGTGCAGAGAAGAAGAATCAGAAGATAAGATAGCATGAGCTGTGGACCATTGGCTTGACTAGATAATAGGGGATTTATCACTGATTTTTCGGTAGACATGACCGTGAGATACAGCAAGGCAGAGTGACACTTTCTCAGGGGACCACGATGTAAGTATATTAAGTCTTTGAATACTTGTATTAAGATGATATTGTGTGAAAAAAGGGTCATGCAAATACATTAATGTTTGGGACTACGCGGAGCGGAAAGATCTACAAAAGTAGCGAAGAATTAGAAAGCATTCCCTTAATTTCACCCTCACGAGAGAGCGAGGAAGTGTTCGCTAATGTTTCTCTGAGAAGCGTGGTCAGTTTGATAAGGCAGTGTATTCCACGGTTACCACCTCCACCCACACTGCCACCTGCTTCGCCTCCCTCATCTCCATATCCACCCACTCCACCTCCACCACCTCCATAGTGCAGTATGGTGAGTGCGATCAAACTACCAGTATTTAGAGGGGTAGGGAATGAAGATCCAGACCAATTCTGGTTCGTGGTAAGAGTAGTATGGGAAGCACAAGGTTTCATGGATGAAAATATTAAGAAGGCTACATTGGTGAGCGCATTGCAGGATCACGCTTTAACATGGTATATCAAGCACTCTAACGACCACCCAAACGCATGGATAACAGAGATCCAGAACACACTAAACAAGGAATTTAGCAGGCCAAAGTCAGAAACACAATCAAATTCCAGTACTATTGGCCCTTTTGGAAACCACATACCTTATTGAATGCTTCCACATGGAATATTTGTGGTGTGTGTCGCCTTTTCTGCTGCTGTGTCCTGTTCCAATTGTTGATCCTGCATTTTGGGTGTGCTTGTGTGGGCTGCACAACAAATGTCTGTACCCATTGAGACAAGTGGGTGCACAGGTTTCTCCATCCTTGCTGGCTGACTCTTGTTTGAAGTTGGGGGCTTCCAAACCGCAGGCGTATCATCCTTCTACATCCACGCTAGTCCTCAAAATTTCCTTGATGTGTACCCGACCATCATGCAGGTGTTGTGCACAGTGCCCACTTCAACACATCGAACCACTACTGTTTTGGTACTGTGCTTTCAAATATTCTTAGGAATTCATCCAATCCATCATATGTCGGTAGCTCTCTTGCCTCTATTGTCACACAACATAGTCATCTAACCATCATGTTAGATTTCAGCATCGTCACTTCATGCAACCGATTCTGCCATCACTCTACTTTATCATCTGAATCTAATGTTTAGGAGATTTAACGCTCTCATGAGATCCTCCCATCTATAGTTAGATTCACCCAATCCTGCTCTCATGTAGTTATCTTATAAATACAATCAATATCATCGTCTTATCATTGTTGCACACTGGTTCAGTGTAGCGTACTCCTTCAGTTGGGTCGAGTGGGACTACTATGCATAGTGACTTCTTCTGGAAGATCATTTTGTGCTTCTTCAGGTTGATGACTCCATTCATATCGGTGACCCAGTCTATTCCTAACAACATGGGATAAGGATTGTTGTCATTGACAATCTCTATTACTTCAAAATTTTCCTGTGTGCTCGTGCCTTCAATATCAATTGTTACCCCTTGCAACCTTCCCATGGGAAAAATCTTTTGTTGGTTCTCCATTTGTAATTGAATAGGGGACCATTGTAGCATGGGCTTTCCCATGCATTCCGATGTTTGCTTCGGTAATACATTCATGTCTAAACCCAGATCTAGGATTACCTGATCCATTTCATACTCACCAATCTGTGCAGTCAGCCTCATTTCCCTTACAGTGTGCAATGCATGCTTCCCCAATTTCCAGACTATAAGCAGTTGTCCTAGCCCCGCACACCTGGTGATTAGTTCCTATAGTCCTTTAATTGCCTTGTTGTCACGCAATAGTTTCATGCACGTCTCCAGAAAGGTAGTGATCATTGAAGGATCCATTCTTGGCTCTGGTTGATCCTTACTACCTGAAGTGGAGGCCTTCATGAAGCTCTTCTTAGCTTCCATGAATGTCTCCTTTACGTGTTTTAAGTCAAACTTGGGTTCTTGACTAGGAGCCTTGTGAACCCACGCACTTTCCTCTGGCTACTTTGTTGCATCCTCTCTTGCGGTCGTACCGCTTTTGAGCATCATGTTTACATTTTGGTCCTCTTCGCGTGGTTCAAACCTCATCATTTGTATATTCTGAGTCGAGGGAGGCTAGAATACCCTTTTTTCACGCATCCTCATGATAAACGTAGGACAGGCTAATGTTTCATGATCAAACTGGGCACAATACGTACAGAATATCCTTTTCGATTTGGTACAATCACATGCATAGTTCCTTGGTCCTCCACAATTGTAACAAATTAATTATCTGATGCCCCTTCCTAGTTCCATTGCACCTCATCCTCAACCTCGCCCCTGAAATCCAGCGTGTGCCATCCCCACATCTAGGTTGAAGGCTCGCATTTTAGCCTTGATCTAAAATGAGAATTTGAACAACTTGTCATGCTTACAAGGACCTCCCACTCCAAAGCTTAAACCAACATGATCTAGCTTATGTTGACAATTGCAGAATTATGTACTTGAAACAAGTGTATGTCTTTGTTTGTTTTCATCTGTTTAAGTGCTTTAACTTGATTTGTTTCTTCTAATATTAAACACATATATCAAACATATAGTGCAGCAAATAAACATCACACATAACAACAAATTTAATAAGGAGTTCACCCTGATCTCATGGGCTACGTCTCCGTGAGCTCTTGTCAACTTGACTTGGCTCTTTGGGATTATGGCTTGAATTCTTTTACAAGTTCCACAGTCAACTCGAGAGGTAACTGAACTGAACCAATGGGCTTAGAAAACCATCTACATCCCTGTCATGGTTATCCTCATTGTGCAAGCAGATCAGGGCTCCCTTGGACTTGATTCCTTTAGTAGGTGTACTGAGCTTCCATGAGCTTCTTAATGGCACAAACTCCTTTAGAATGCCTCAAATGTCTTTGAAACCTCTACTACTATCTCCAGCACATATTTAAAATCAACAAATGACTGTTCATTTTCCCAAAACGAGCACTGCATCCCTGATCCAGGCCTTCCTCCACAGTTGGCTCTAGGCTGCCTGAAACTTCCCTTCAATATGTCAGCCTTTAGGAGTCTCCAACCTCTTCCGGAAATACCTTCATTGGATTCAGAGGGTTTATTATAGTCAAGAACGATTGTTTCTTTGCTGACAATGGATATTGGTAGCTCCTGCAGCAGCCTCCAACCCCTGGTGGCCCTGAGCTCCAAAATCTCCCTGGACGAAAATCTCCTTGAAGATGGCTTCTTCAACTTCTCTGGACTATTCCAATGGCTTCAGTAGGCCCTAATTAGTCTAGGTAGACTCTTCTTTCACTCTCTTAGGTTGAAAATTGCTCCTGGAGTGACTCGAATAGTTTCTCCCTAGAAATCCTACTCCAAATTTGGAAGAACTCCTGCTAGGGCTACGAATTTATCAGATTTAATGAATCTAGTATCATCCATGGATTGCCATAGCATCTAGGAATAGCAAGGCCACTAAATTTGGAAGCAAGCCAGAAAATAGCGAAATCCGCCAATTTCAGTGCTAACTGCTAATCCTGTATTAATTAGCGATAAGCACTATTTAATTATGCATAAAACAACATTAGCACTAACCCTGTGTTTAAAACAAATCTAGGATTAGTTAGGCTTCATCCATAATTAATTAAGCACTAAGCGCTCCCACTAACCACAACCTTTACTGTTAATTTTGTAGTGGTCACATGGCAACAGAGTTAACATTGGCGATTACATAACCTGGAGGTTAACATTGGCAAATGATGGCATGTGAACAGTCTCTTGAGATAGTTGGTAGGTAACACCGCTGGCTGTCCTAAGCCCCAAACTGTCGACCATTACAACACAAATATAACCATTGACCATTGATTGTGAAGAAACAATTCATAGCAGAGGTGGTAGTGCTTGCAGCTAGCTTGCCGAAGGTCCCGGGTTTGATCCACCAAAGTTTTACAACACCATTCCAGGGCCATGTGGCGGCCTCCACGCTTTCCACATGTCAGCTCTTGATTAGTCGGCCAAAAGGAATATTTTGGGGAATATTCCAAGCAATATTCTATGGAATATTCCATGGAATATTCTTTTTCTAATGTTTTCCAAAAATAAATTATTTTTCGAAATTGTAGTTTATTGGACTTTTTCAAATGGCAATAAATTCTTTGTACAATGTCAGTTTTTCAAACCATTTGCAGCACCGGAATTAGGAAGACAAGATCTATCCGGTTGCTTAGGTTCAACACTCTTTCAAACACTTTGAAATTTGAGTTATCATCAAGGTCTTGGATCAATATCTTACCACTACTCCCCATTGGGAATCTTTTGGACCCCGAAAGACTGATATACTAATATGAATAGTAGATGATAGTACATCACCCTCTTCTTTCAGCCTCCAGACACTTGCCTACACAGCTAGTGGCTTTCAACAAAAACTCAAACATAGTCAACACTTCCCTTCCTGGATATGCTTGTCCTCCTATCAAGAACTTTTTTCCTTGAACTCATTTAGAATTTACAGAAGTTAGTTGATCATCGCTTCCAAGCCACTTCCCTGAAAAAGTCACAAATGTAACCATGGTGATTTTTGTTGCTACAAATCTTCTTTTGTAGATGATGTCGAAAGAAGAAAATAACTTGATGAAATAAAAAAAAAAAATCAACAAAAGAAACAACTTTCACATCCTGTGAATTATCATAATGTATTTACATCATGTTTACAAATGATCGACTAAATCACAAGTTGACAAAAATCACACCTTTTAAACATTTGACCCTTCAAGTCAAGCGTGCATAAAAAAAATTTAAATGATGCTTTTACAAAGATGAAGCCTTCATCATTATCTCCCTTTTACAATCTTGGAGATCAAATCAACTTTTCCCAGTCAATATTATATTACATGCATGTTTAAAACAAAGTAATCAACCCTTAAAGTTAATCACACATACATGTTCAAAATACTAGGAAATCATCATCCCTATGCTCATGCATGCATTTCATCCTTCAACTTACTCTTAAGTACAATCATAAGTACAATATCCTCGATCACATGTACAAGTAATTTCAAAGCTAAAATGAATATAACTTTTGCTGGAATAAAGTGAGTCTCATATTCAACTTTTCCATCCTACAACTTGCATTCCCTTAGCAAAGAAATGCATTTAATCAAAATACATGGAACTTTAACTGGATAAGAATTCTAACCACTTCTTACCAATCCATTTCAAAGGCACTTCCTTTAACTTCAAATTGACATCAACATGTAGATCATTCTGACACATATGAATGATGGAAACTTCCTTCCCATTCTTGTCATACTCTTTCTACACTTTCAGAAAATTTCATGGAAGCATTGTTGGATTCAAAGTCCAACACCTTTCAGCAATATGTCCTTGCTTATGGCAATAAATACAACACATGTTCACCTTCTTGATAGCATATTTTTCCTTGTTCAATGGTGTTATAGACAATTTTGGGCACTGCAACCCCAATCAATTATGCCCATAAACGGAGGGCTCCTAAGTCCCCAAGAGTGTTGTTCCAACCCCTAAAAGAACAAGGTCAACTGATTACATCATCTCCCAGAAGTTCTCCATGAAAAACTACTCAGAACTGGTCAAAACTGGACCATCTCACCTGCTCCATGGTCAAAGTGCGCTGCATCCCACCTAAATGCACATGCGATGTGCGATACATACTAAAAAGCCCTTCTATGGGGTGCGATGGGCGAGAGTGGACAAATGGCAGAGTCAATTTGCGAGGTGGAGGATCATGGAATCTTCCAGAAACTTCTCTTGTGACACTTGCCTCTCTGCATTCACCCAGGGATGAGTAAGAGATCATCAATCTCCAAGTGGAATGAAGAACTATCAGAGAGAGGACACTAATCAAATCTCAGAAGCTGACTCACCCCACTTGCAAACATCTATATATGGATCCCTCATCCCAGAGATCCAGAGGCTGGAATTTTCTATCTTGTAAGGAAGTGTTGTTGGTTTCTTGGTGTAACATCATAGTGTTGGGTGATCTAAGCTTTTCATGAGGTGAAGAAGGGCTTCCTTGCTGAGAGGATGATGCTGCGTCAGAACAATTGGTTGTAATCCTCTTTACTATTCTTGATATTAATAAAGCTATTCAAGTTTTCCTCCACATTATTGTATGATTGATGATATATGCATTTGTGTGGTCAATATATATCTGGTCCTATATTGTTTATGATAGTAGATCTTTGTTCTTGGATAGTGTTATGTTGCTTTGATTCCATAGGTCCTCTTTGAAGCTGGGTAGACAAGGAAGCGAGTGGCAAAGATCTATCAGAAGGGAGAGGAATCAAGCAAGGAACCAAGTGCAAGACAGAGGTTGGTCTCCTTTGTTCCCCTCTTATCTACTTCTCATAAAGGAAAATGAAAGTAGTTTTAGTTTGTTTGTTTCTAAGATAGCTACCAATCTTAGTGGGACTAGCATCTCTGCATAGACACTAGATTTCCCGATAACAAAATGGCAACTCCGCTGGGGAGCGAATAGATTGTTTGTTTGTCTATATTTGTTTGCTTTATAAACTTACAGACAGAGACTGAAGTCAAGCCAGTTAGCCTTCGAACTGCATTTTCTATGCAAGTGCAAAGTAGATCAATGCTGCTTCAGTCTATCTTCAGGTTTTTTTTATGAACTGAACAATCGATTTACAAACTCTCTAATTGCCCTTGTGGTGGCTCTAGTAACCTCCTTAGATCTACCCCTGTGATTTATTTACTGATTACCACTTGCTCGGCCAAAATCCCTGAACTGTGCTGCAAACTGTGATCAAGAACTGGATCAAAAGTCTCGCACTGCATCATCGCACCCTCTCTTCAAGGATATTAGTATGCATCACACTTCCCATGTGCTGTAGGTGGGATGCATACTGGAATCCTTGTGTAATAGGTGCACTGATCAGAAAAGGCTAATTTTGCCTCCAGGCTTTGGTTTTTCTTCACTCTTTTCAGCTCTATTCAGAATTTTTACTGTCTGTAGTCAGTATACCTCTATTGGAAACCCCCTTCCTTGCCATTATTCCACCTCCATTATGCAAAGAACTGTAAATTTTTTTATGTATTGTGAGCCATTTTCAGTTCTCTTTTACAAAGAAGTAGCGTAATTGAACTGTCATTTCTTGATTTGGAAGTGTCGCAAGTGTCATTTTCAGTCATAGAAGAGAATCCAATTGTTCTTAATTGTCGATTACACTGTTACTCTTGCACTTGATTTGAATTAATAGTTTTTCAAGTGTCGAAAGCAAGTTTTCAATTCCAAATCACAAAGTGTCGTCATTGTATTCATTTTGTCTTGAAAAGAAGCTTGTTAGTAATGTCGCTTTGAAAAATAATTCAGATTTGCACTTAGCTTTCTTTTTATCATTCACACATTAAGAAGGCTGAAAACAAATACGTGCATGTGCATTTGCATTTAGAGTGTTTGTTGGTTTGATTTAGGACAGTTCATATAGTGTGTGCCCTCTGCTCTATGTTGAAAGAATATCATCTCTCTTTCTTTAGTAGCTAGGATTTTCATTACAAAAAGAAGATTAAACGATTGTTTATCATCTTAGATTTCATTTTAGGAATTAAATATCTACATCACGAGGTGAACCTGAAAGGAAAATTTCTTAAGCAAGATCAACTGTAAAATAAATTTAATGAATCTAAAAAAGCTTTGGAACCTAACGCACAACATTTAGAAGTCTTGGCTAGAGACGTATTCCAGCGTCGTAAAACCTGGTAACTATTGTTTTCATTGTTGGTTGGGTGATTCCTCCACTTTGAGATGATAAGTACCAGTACAGACTTGTGCTCCCACATACCGTCGAGTATATATTGGGAGACCACAATAGGCTATATCCTTTATCCATAGGAAGCCGTGTCTGCCACCCTATTGATCACAATGCACTGAACACAACATTCGGGAAGATTGAATGCTGTACCATAAAAAGTATTCTGCAGTTTTGTGATTGGTTTGGTAATCCCTCTGTCTAGATTTCCAGAGTAGTCTCTTTTGTTCCTTTTCAAACTCCTTAAAGGAAAAGGTCCATCTGAGCACTTGTCACTTCAAGCTCATTAAAAATCAAAGGCAACTAGAGTCATCTTTTGTTTTTTCTCGACTCTTAAAAATTGAAAAAACAAGTTGTGTCAAAGCGTCTAAAATTTATTTTAATCAGAATAAACATCACCTTTCCTACACTGGTATTAGGTCGAGAAAAATGGAGTCCACCAACCAAGGAGTTCCCCTTGGAGGAAATCCTAGTCCTCTCTCCTCTTGGGGAGATGTTGGTGCACCTCATATGGCCACATTGTCGCTTCCAGGATTGACAAACGGCCTGCCTATATGGCTCTTCTTGACCTCTATCGTTCAGAGCACCGTGATTCCTGAGCAATCAAGCAACAAACTAGACGATACCAAAGCTACCCCCCAACCTTCTACTTCGTCTGATTCTCCCTCTCCTCCTTCCTCTTCGCTTGATGAAGCTGGTAAAGCCAAAATTCAAGTAACTAAGAAGAAGAAGGAGAAGAAGAAGAAAGTGAAGAAGAAGAAGGAGCCAAAGGCGACAGGGGGAAACCATGCATCATCTAGTGAAAATCCACACACTGCGCTGTCAAAGCCTAGATCTCCATGTGTCATTTGCAAAGGAGATCACTATCATCGAGATTGTCCCTGCATCCCTCGGATCTTAAGGGACTGGTCTCCTTGTTTGCACAATCTGGTGTCAACATCCTCTGATGATCATGTTGAAAGTACACCGTCAACTAGTGAAAGTGAAACATCGAGACAGAAAAGGAAAAGTAAATTCCCCTATAAACTGTGTGAAGGTGATCACGCCATCCATCGTTGTCCCTTCCTAGACGAGGCTAAAACAGTTTTATATGACCATCTGGTTTCATCATTACGGCTTCCTCCTAGATATAAGAAACTCTTGCCAAGTCCATCACTAGTTGAAAATCCAACTGACACGCCATTGTGGTCGGTCGAAACATCTATCATTAAAGATAAACCAACTGAATCCACACCAGACGAAATTCAAAAGGTCGAGGTGGCAGTTGACCCGGTCTTGCCTTCAAAAGGTCCATCTTCAGATGATACAATCACCGGAGAGAACAAGAACGACACCGTTCAAATTCTCTTTGTAAACACAGACTCCGACGAACATGGGGGCAGTCTACCCGTTCCTTTACCACAGGAAGGAAGTTCGTTAGAGTCATATCTGGCCGTCTATTCGGTCCCACCTCCAAGCAACCTAGTTGTTTAATTCGATTGGAATCTACTAGGCAGACCCCATTTACTGGCTAGTGTACCATTTCAAATCATTGATCAAATATACAGAATGGTCATGGCCGGTACCATCATAGATGAAGGGGCTTCTGTGAGTATCCTTTCCTCAACTGCTTGGAAAGTTCTTGGTTCACCATCACTTTTCCTGAAATGAGAAATCTAACAGGCTTTAACAAAGGAACCAGTCGACCATTAGGTATCCTTCCCAATGTGCCGATAACATTGAGAAGGAAAACCGTTCACATGAATGTAATGGTATTCCAAGGGCCCCAGGATTATAATCTACTCCTTGGACGTGACTATATTTATTACATGGGAGCCATTGTCTCCTCACTCTTTAGAGTAATGTGTTTTCCGCATGAAGGAAGAGTGGTCAAGCTCGTAGACCAACTTTCATCCCCCGATTCACACATAGCAAATAGTCAAATACCATCCTTGAATGGTCTTTTCACGCAAGGACTGTCTCATCAATCCCTAATCCATCCACTTGATGAGCACGAGTGATTCGGGAGGACATGACTGAAACCCAGGGGGCGTGCACCCTGGACTGTTTCGACAGGAAAACCTTGGGTATAGGGTAGGTTTCCATGAAGGATATATGACATGTTTGTGAGATTAAACTGGAATAAGATTCCTCCGTTAAACTTATATGAGTGGAGGCAAGTTGCGCCACTCACCTTTGTCTATTTCGGTAGACATCGCCAAGGAAGTGTTTTGTCTGAAGTGCGGATAGAACAATCTTTGGTAACCTAGAAATTTTTCGCTCTACTTGGGGGCATGCAAACCTTTTGGCATGCAAGCGAAGAGCGACCATTTATTTTTTTAAATTTGTAGGTCCTCTAACCCTTTAAACTCGTAAGATTGGTCATTTCCTAACTTGCATAAAGAAAGGATGTGGGGAAAAGCTTTGAAAAAATGGTGTCTTAGATGAGACATCCTTATTATATGACTGGATCGAGCAGTTTTTATGTGGAGTTCAAGCTCGTTAAAAATTAAACATAAGCAGTGAGCAAATGTTTCCCCGAGAGTTTAAGCTCATTCATTAAAAAATGAACCAATTTCCAGTAAATAACCATCGTGAATGCATTATCATCAACCTTTGAAGCCTTGATTGTGTTCTCATCATCACCTCCACCCTGTATTGGCTGATCATTCACCTCCATTTGTTTGTTTATCCTTTTTGAGGAACAGTTGCGAAGAGTGATCCTATTAGCCATCCTTGTGACACTACCATGATTGGAAAATTCCAAACCTTACCTGGAATTAGTTGATACCCGAATTTATCACTCGATCCTCGAAAAACAAATCTCCTTTAAGCTCTTTTCGTCTGACTTGTAAAATATGAAAATATTGCCGAGAAATTGGCCTCTCCAACTCGTTAAAGTGACCAGAAGTGATATCCCTCCTTTAGGTTTTAATCTTTTTGGACTTGATGGATTATTACACAAAAAGATCGAGCACTTGTTTTGTTCGGTTCGTTAAAATTACCGAAAATTCATCCCTTTTGTATTATTTTATACTTTTCGGACTTAAGGGATTATATGACGAAAAAGGATTGTTGGAGTTTTCTTTACGTCTCTTTCAGACTCTCTAAAATTGAAAAGGATCGAGTTATCTTTGTCGTTAAACTTATTAAAACCGAATAGCAAAAAACTTGTCCATACATACAAGAACGAGTTTCACTATCACTAGGCTCCTTAAAACATAGCGATGGGTTTGCCCGAAGGGAAAATTATAGAACAAGCACATGTTATCCTCCTCAAGCTTGACAAAAATAAAGAGGTACTAGTCAGAAATGACTGGGGAAAAATTGGGAAGAAAACTTGAAAAAACTTTATTGGTAGCAAGTCGCTCTTGAACATGACACTTTCACTTCGCATCCGAGTTGGGTTGGGTTGTTCTGTTCACTGGTCATATCACCATTGGTCCATCACACCATCCACATTTGGGGTTAATGCTACCAATCCATCATGTCAGTGTCACCAATATGTTCAAGAGAAGTCACTCATAGAATTCACCTGTGTCTCATCCACTGCAATACATTCACACTCCATTCTTTCATGACCGCCACGCTGAACCTTATATCATCATATCGTTTTCACCTCCATTAAAATCATTTTCTCCGTTCCGTGTCATAGATGTGGGATTCACTAAGGCCCTCCTATGACGGTTCGCTTCTTGTCGACATCAGCTCATTATCCAGGAAGTCGATCTAGGAACAACCCTTTCAGTACTTTGAAGCTTGCATGCCTCAATGGCAAGTTTCTCACTTCTGGCAACAGGTTTACATCAATGGCCTTCAACCGAAATATTTTACGTGGTGTTCTATGCCAAGTCCCTTATTCACACCACATGAATTGTACTGTAGTACCTTGAGGTTCATCATCATTATCAGTGATTCCTCTCGCGCCTGTTTATAGCTTACATCATTGGCTAGTAATCAGGCGATGTCTTTCCATGTTCGACTCCAGAACATATCTCACATGGATCGACTTGTATTTTGAGTGAAGATCGAACAAGATTGAAGACCCCGGATCTAGTTTCATCCATCCGGGCTGCGATATATATTTAGGAAAATAAAGACATCAAATGTACATCATTGCTGCACATATAATCATCCAATCTAAGGGATGATGGCTATACCAGAATCATCAGTCTGCACACAGACGATTGTCTGTCTTATGTACATGAAAATCAATTTATAATGCTGAGCATGGGAATGCTCGCCTCAGCTAGATCATGAAAATATTATGAAGATAATATATTGTATTGTATCTTATTACAGGTCGCCTTCCAGCTCGAAAAAACTTCGGATCCTCATGATAAAGCATTTCACCCGACATCAAAAGATTAACGACCTCACGCTTTAGGGGGCAACTGTTATAGACATTTTTGGGCACTGCAACCCCAATCAATTATGTCCATAAACCAAGGGCTCCTAAGTCCCTAAAAGTGTTGTTCCAACCCCTAAAATAGCAAGTTCAACTGATTACATCATCTCCCAGAAGTTCTCCATGAAAAACTACTCAGAACTGGTCAAAATTGGACCATCTCACCTGCTCCATGGTCAAAGTGCGCTGCATCCCACCTAAATGCACACGGGAGGTGTGATGCATACTGAAAAGCCCTTCTATCGGGTGTGATGGGCGAGATTGGACAAATGGCAGAGTCAATTTGCGAGGTGGAGGATCATGGAATCTTCTAGAAACTTCTCTTGTGACACTTGCCTCTTTGCATTCGCCCAGGGATGAGTAAGAGATCATCAATCTCCAAGCGGAATGAAGAACTATCAGAGAGAGGACACTAATCAAATCTCAGAAGTTGACTCACCCCCCTTGCAAACATCTATATATGGATCCCTCATCCCAGAGATCCAGAGGCTGGAATTTTGTATCTTGTAAGGAAGTGCTGCTGGTTTCTTGGTGTAACATCATAGTGTTGGGTGATCTAAGCTTTTCATGAGGTGAAGAAGGGATTTCTTGCTGAGAGGATGATGCTGGGTCAGAACAATTGGTTGTAATCCTCTTTGCTATTCTTGATATTAATAAAGCTATTCAAGTTTTCCTCCACATTCTTGTATGATTGATGATATATGCATTTGTGTGGTCAATATATATCTGGTCCTATATTGTTTATGATAGTAGATCTCTGTTCTTGGATAGTGTTATGCTGCTTTGATTCCACAGGTGCTCTTTGAAGCTGGGTAGATGAGGAAGTGAGTGGCAAAGATCTATTAGAAGGGAGAGGAATCAAGCAAGGAACCAAGTGCAAGACAGAGGTTGGTCTCCTTTGTTCCCCTCTTATCTACTCTTCGTAAAGGAAAACGAAAGTAGTTTTAGTTTATTTGTTTCTAAGATAGCTACCAGTCTTAGTGGGACTAGCAGCTCTACATAGACACTATATTTCCCGATAACAAATGGATCTTTGGCTTCTTGCCTCTTTTCCTTCAAAATTTTCCTATATGTAGCCATTCTTTTCCAACATCTAGAAACACTATGGTTAATCAAACCACAAAAAGAACATGCAATTCTTTTCGAATGCTTATGTAGAAATTTACCATGTTTTACATGATCAAAGGAAATATGATTTAAATAAGATTTATACCTTTCTCTTTCACCTTTATTACCTTCATGAGGAGGTGAATCGAAAGAAGAAGAAGCTCCCTTTGGAACACCATCAATTCCTTTAATGGTTTTAGAGCTTTCACAAATCTCTTGTTCAAGTGCATGCTTATGCACACCTTCTTCCTATAAGGTATGTTTCAAACTATTGCATTCGCCAAGAATACAATCTTTACCAACTTGAGGTAGGGAACCTGAAATCAAACTCCTTCTAGGAACTGTTTCAATTGCCTTCATGGCTGCTTTGGAACTTTCTCCATAAGATTGTCCATAGCCAAGACCAAAATACTTAGGCCTTTCCTCAATCATTATTGGCTCAACAATACCCTGTGCATGTTTGCCCAATCCTCTTCCTT
Organism: Pinus tabuliformis; assembly: GCA_031772625.1. NCBI lineage: Eukaryota > Viridiplantae > Streptophyta > Pinopsida > Pinales > Pinaceae > Pinus > Pinus tabuliformis. The sequence continues at coordinate 1,539,016,909 of CM062804.1, read as the reverse complement.
CTTATCCCATTTTGGACATCAACTTGGACCCTATGCCTATTGTATGTTTCTCAAAATAACCAACATAAACATTCTTAGAAGAATTTCAAGACAAACTAGAATGGTTTACCTCTTCTTCAAGTTGATACTTGGCTAAGGCTTCTTTGGAAACAAGTAGTTGTGTCTCCAACTCATGCATCCTTTCCAGATTAATATTTGCAATATGAAGTTGTATTTCCATTTCCTGCAATTGGTAAAAAAGCAATTGCTTCTCTTCCTTCTTTGAATTCAACTGCTCTCAAAGTTTAGTGCTCTTCCTTTCATCCTCATACATTTCTCTCACCATATTCATCATGATGAAAAATTCTTGCTTCATGCCTTCATCAAAGAATCTTGTGAAGGAGGAAGATTTTGAGGACTCACTTGTAGAACATGTCATTATAAAAATGAAAAAAATAACTTCAAAAAAATTTAGAATCTATTAAAAAAATTCTAAACCAAATGACTACACAGTCAATCTCTTATTAAAACAACCCTTTTGCAAACAAACCTCTTATGCTTCAAGGATTTACTTGATGTCCTTGGGGTAAGGAAAATTCCTTCAACCCTTCTTCCTTCTTGTCCTCTCCTGGACTTAGATATCAGTAGCTTTCCCTTTGCCTTTGCAAACTCAAACAATAGTCAATTTACAAACAATCAATAAATAGAATTTGACTATCTTGCTTAAACACCTTTCAAGTCAAAAAATCAAATAGATTGCTCTATCAATCAAGCATCTTGCTTTAATACCATCTGATCTAAAATGAGGGCTTGAACAAATTTTCATGCTTACAAGAACCTCCCACTCCAAAGCTTAAACCAACATGATCTAGCTTATGTTGACAATTGCAGAATTATGTACTTCAAACAGGTGTATGTGTTTGTTTGTTTTCATATGTTTAAGTGCTTTAACTTGATTTTTTTCTTCTGATATTAAACACATATATCAGACATATAATGCAGCAAATAAACATAAAAAATAATAGCAAAGTTAATAAGGATTTCACCTTGATCTCGTGGGCTACGTCTCCGTGAGCTCTTGTCAACTTGACTTGGCTCTTTGGGATTATGGCTTGAATTATTTTACAAGTTCCACATTCAAATCTAGAGGTTACTGAACTGAGCCAGTGGGATTAGAAAACCATCTACATCCCTGTCATGGCTGTCCTCATTATGCAAGAAGATTTAGGCTCCCTTGGACTTGATTCCTTTCGCAGGTGCACTGAGCTTCCCTGAGCTTCTTAATGGTACAAACTCCTTCAGAATGCCTCAAATGTCTTTAAAACCTCTGTTACTATCTCCAACACATATCTGACATCATCAAATGACTATTCATTTTCTCAAAACGAGCACTACATCCCCGATCTAGTCCTTCCTCCATGGTTGGCTCTAGGCTGCCTAAAACTTCCCTTGAGCATCTTGGTCCTTAGGAGCCTCCAAATGCTTCTGAAAACACCTTCATTGGATTCAAAAGGTTCATTATAGTTAAGAATGACTATTTGTTTGCTGAGAATGGATATTGGTAGCTCCTGCAACAACCTTCAACCTCGGGTGGCCCTGAGCTCCAAAATCTCCTTAGACGAAAATCTCCTTGAAGATGGCTTCTTCAGCTTCTTTGGACTATTCCAACGGCTTCAGCAAGCCCTGATTAGTCTAGGCAGACTCTTCTTTCACTCTCTTAGGTCGAAAATTGCTCCTGGAGTGACTCAAATAGTTTCTCCCTAGAAATCCTCCTCCAAATCTAGAAGAACTCCAGTTAGGGCCGCTAAATCTAGAAGCAGGCCTGAAAATAGCAGAATCCACCAACTTCAGCGCTAACTACTAATCATGTATTAATTAGCAATAAGCACAATTTAATTATGCATAAAACAACTTTAGCACTAATCATGTGTTTAAAACAAATCTAAGATTAGTTAGGCTTAATCCATAATTAATTAAGCGCTAAGCGCTCCCACTAACCACAACCTTTACCATTAATTTTGTAGTGGTCACATAGAAATGGAGTTAACATTGGCAGTTACATAACTTGGAGGTTAACATTGGAAAACGATGGCATGTGAACAGTCTCTTGGGACCGTAGGCAGGTAAGACCGTTGGCGGTCCTAACTTCCAAACCGCTCACCATTACAACACAAATATAACCGTTGACCATTGGTTGTTAAGAAAAAAAATCATAGCAGAGGTGGTAGCACTTGCGGCTAGCTTGCCAGAGATCTTGGGTTCGATCCACCAAAGTTTTACAAAACCATTCCAAGGCCACATGGCGGCCTCTAGGATTGCCACGTGTCAGCTCCTGATTGGTCGGCCAAAAGGAATATTTTGGGGAATATTCCAAGGAATATTCCTTGGAATATTCTTTTTCTAATATTTTCCAAAAATCAATTATTTTTTGAAATTATAGTTTACTGGACTATTTCAAATGGCGATAACTTCTTCATACGATGTCATTTTTTCGAACCGTTCATGGCACCAGAATCATGAAGATGAGATCTATCCGGTCATTCAAGTTCGACACTCTTTTGAATGCTTTGAAATTTGAGCTATCATCAAGGTCCTGGATCAATATCTGATCAAGCCTACATCCTATAGGTAGGGGTCCGATCCATCATTAACTCATAGCTGTGGCAAGTGTGCTCATCGTGGCCTACCAACCTGCAAAAATTACAAAAAAACTATTGGGGTGTCTCTATATACTTCTGCAACAAATGACAATTATCCGTCTTGTGTTTCCCTCCTATCTAGCAGATTGCACACCATAAAGTGGGTGTCGCACTCAATCATGCCTCTGTCTCTGGTCTCAATGGCATTATCCCTCCTCCTGCCAATTAGTTCGTAGACATTGGATAGTGATCCTTTTCATGGCCCTGGCCTTTGCATTTTATGCACCATACTTCCGTGCATGCCTCTAGCTGTGATGCCCTATCCTACTTCAAACTTTGCATTCCCAAACACATATTCGATAATTGCGTGTGGATTTGTTGAAATCCCAACCCAGGGTCTTGTAAGCCCACAAAGCTGAGTACAGGATTAGGTGCCATCTTCTCTTACATGAGAATTCCGGTCTAGGGGCGTCAGGTATTTTATCGTAGAGTGTGCCGGACTAAGTGTAAATCAAGTCCAAATATTGCGCATGAGTGATAACTTGCTCTTCTGTTACGACCCCCCCCCTTTGCCACATCTTCCGTGATGGAAGGTAGCAATGACTTGATAAACCATTCAGCTAAGAGCTGATCGGGAACATACGTTTTTACCATTCTACGACGACGTCGCCACTCATGTATATGATCAGATATGTGAGTGGCCGTTGTCTATTTGAAGTTGGTAAGAAGTTCTGTTCCTGTTTCATACCTTATTGGTAACTGAAAATGGGTTAAAAAGGTTGTGGCTAAGGTACTGAAGTTGTCGAACGAAGCTCTAGGCAATTCGATGTACCATTTTGCCGCTGGACCCGTTAACATCCTCTGAAAGAGGCGAAGTCTTATCGAATCATCATTTAGGGTGTTTGATGAACACCATAGATGAAAGGTCATCACATGATTCGATGGATCTTCACCCGGATTTCCATTAAATTTAGGAATATATGATGGAAGTTTATGCGGAATCGCTGGCCACCAAGGGGCGTAAGCGATTGGATCATTTGTTAACCGATTTAAATCAGGTAACTCTAAAGTTGCCACAAAGGGTAACTGCTGATTCAGGTTAGGCGAAGCATACCCAGGATAAGATGGGATTGCCTGAGCAGTTGGTCTTTGCATACCGGCATAATGCATTTGATGTTGGTAACTTTGGTAAGGTTGGTGGACATGACCATTGTAAAATGGTTGATTTTGACCATTTTGAATGTACGGCTGTCCACTATTGGCAAAGATTTGTTGCTCAGAACCTTGGTATACTTGTTGGAATTGCGGTTGTTGGTATTGTATTAGCCATGGTTGTGAAGCCATGTGCTGTTGCCCGACACTAACAGTTTGACCAAGATGAGGGGTAATTGTAACCGTCTAAACCTGTCTCATTCCACCAGTTGGCGATTGTGGTTGAGTCGCAGGGTCAAGGTGTTGTTGCATTACAACTTGAGAAACCTGAGGTTGGCATACAACAGACAGCACTTGAACTTGTGACACCGTCACAATAGCTGGCGTAGTTGGTATATTTGACATAGGTAAGCATTGTTGCATTGAATATACAACTCTTGGTTGTTGAGGTAGTATTGGTACCCAACCGCTTGAGGAAATTCCAGTATAACCCGAATGTTGTTGTGAACTCCCGTATGGATATCCTCCCAGAGGGGATAATGAAAGGGTATACTGCCACCCATACGGTGGTAATCCAGAACTCAAGGGAATGGTTTTCCCTTGGGGGCCGGACTGCCCAAATTGACCTCCAAATGGATCAATTTGTCGAGACTCAACATAAGAGTTTCCGGATATTATTCCGGATGAACAAACAGGAACAGACCATACTGTCGAAATGGCCCCTGAGTGGGCTCCTTCTAGCGGTTGAGAGCTAGTCGGGACAGATGGTATACTGGTGAAAATTGTTGGAGTGATAGCAGGGACTTGTTCTCAAAGATCATTTTGTGCTTCTTCAGGTTGATGACTCCATTCATATCGGTGGCCCAGTCTATTCCTAACAACATGGGATAGGGATTACTGTCATCGACAATCTCTATTACTTCAAAATTTTCCTGTGTGCTCGTGCCTTCAATATCAACTGTTACCCCTTGCAACCTTCCCATGTGAAAAATCTTTTGTTGGTTCTCCATTTGTAATTGAATAGGGGACCATTGTAGCATGGGCTTTCCCATGCATTCTGATGTTTGCTTCGGTAATACATTCATGTCTAAACCCAGATCTAGGATTACCTGATCCATTTCATACTCACCAATCTGTGCAGTCAGCCTCATTTCCCTTACAGTGTGGAATGCATGCTTCCCCAATTTCTAGACTATAATCAGTTCTCCTAGCCCCGCACACCTGGTGATAGTTCCTATAGTCCTTTAACTGCCTTGTTGTCACGTAGTAGTTTCATGCACGTCTCCAGAAAGGTAGTGATCATTGAAGGATCCATTCCTGGCTCTGGTTGATCCTTACTACCTGAAGTGGAGGCCTTCATGAAGCTCTTCTTAGCTTCCATGAATGTCTCCTTTACGTGTTTTAAGTCAAACTTGGGTTCTTGACTAGGAGCCTTGTGAACCCACGCACTTTCCTCTGGCTACTTTGTTGCATCCTCTCTTGCGGCCGTACCGCTTTTGAGCATCATGTTTACATTTGGGTCCTCTTCGCGCGGTTCAAACCTCATCATTTGTATATTCTGAGTCAAGGGAGGCTAGAATACCCTTTTTTCACGCATCCTCATGATAAACGTAGGACAGGCTAATGTTTCATGATCAAACTGGGCACAATACGTACAGAATATCCTTTTCGATTTGGTACAATCACATGCATAGTTCCTTGGTCCTTCGCAATTGTAACAAATTAATTATCTGATGCCCCTTCCTAGTTCCATTGCACCTCATCCTCAACCTCGCCCCTGAAATCCAGCGTGTGCCATCCCCGCATCTAGGTTGAAGGCTCGCATTTTGGCCTTGATCTAAAATGAGAATTTGAACAACTTGTCATGCTTACAAGGACCTCCCACTCCAAAGCTTAAACCAACATGATCTAGCTTATGTTGACAATTGCGGAATTACGTACTTGAAACAAGTGTATGTCTTTTTTTGTTTTCATCTGTTTAAGTGCTTTAACTTGATTTGTTTCTTCTAATATTAAACACATATATCAAACATATAATGCAGCAAATAAACATCACACATAACAACAAATAAACATAACAACATAAACATCACTTGTGACAAGTGCTCAGATGGACCTTTTCTGTTAAGGAGTCTGAAAAGGAACGAAAGGGACTGCTCTGGAAATCTAGGTAGAGGGATTACCAAACCAATCGCAAAACTACAGAATACTTCTTACGGTACGGCAGTCAATCTTCCTGAATGCTGTGTTCAGTGCATTGCGATCGATAGGGCGGCAGACACAGCTTCCTATGGATAAAGGATTAAGCCTATTGGGGTCTCCCAAAATATACTCGAAGATATGTGGGAGCACAAGTTCGTACTGGCACTTATCATCTCAAAGTGGAGGAATCACCCAACCATCAGTGAGAACAACAGTTACCAGGCTTTACGACGCCGGAATACGTCTCTAGCCTAGACTTCTAAATGTTGTGCGTTAAGTTCCAAAGCGTTGTTAGATTCATTGAATTTATTTTGAGTTGATCTTGTTTATGAATTTTTCCTTTCAGGTTCACCATGAGATGTAGAAGTAATTCCTAAAATGCAATCTAAGATGATAAACAAACCTTTTATCTCCTTTGTGCAATGAAAATCCTAGCTACTAAGGAAAAGAAAGACAGAATATTTTCACAAAGAGCAAAGAGCACACTCTAAATGCACTTTCCTAAATCAAGCCAATCAGACTGTCTATATGCAAATGCACATGCATGTATTTGTTTTCGACTTTCTTAGTATATGAATGCTAAAAGGGAAGTTGATGCACAAATCTGAATTTCTTTTCAAGTGACAAATATCAGCAAGTTTCTTTTCGAAATCAAAAAATGGAGACGATCACAACACCTTACGATTTTGAAATGAATACTTGTTCTAGACACTAGAAAATTACAAATTCAGACCAAAAGCAATAGTAATAGGATAATCGACCATCAAAAACAATCAAACTCTTTCCTACGATTGAAATCGACACTTGCAACAACATCAAATCAAAGGACGACAGTACGATTACGCTACTTTTGCAAAGGAGAACTGTAAATGACTCAACAAACATACAAAAACATCTACAGTTCTTTTGTACAAAGGAGTCGGAATAACAGCAAGGAAAAGGGGTTTCAAACAGACATATACTGATCACAGGCAGTAAAATTCAGGAATACAACTGGAAAGAATGAATCACAGAAGCCACAACTGCACAGAGCTAGTCTGATTGACGCACCTGTAACACAGAGAATTTGAAATGAAGCGCAACTTGTCCACTTGGGAAGTGCACTGAAGTTCAGAATCTCTGAACAGTACCTATGCTGGGCTAGAAATGAGACTCTGTTCAGGTTCCGGGTCATAGTTTGCAGTTCAGTTCTTGGGTTTTGGCCTAGCAAAAAGCAATTAGTAATGCAACAATCAGGGATAGATCTAAGGAGGATCTAAGAGCTATCACAAGGGCAATCAGATAGTTTGTGAATCAGTTGTTTAAATCATAAACAGATCCAGTAGATGGATTGAAGTAGCAGTTATCTACTTTGCATTTGTTATGGCAAATGCAGTTCGAATGCTACTTGTAAGTTTATGAAACAAACAACAAAGAATGATAAACAAACAAATTAATTAGCTCCCCAGCGGAGTCGCCATTTTGTTACAGGGAAAAGTGTCTATATAGAACTGCTCTATCCCACTAAGGTGTGACAGCTGCCTTAGAAACAAACAAAGAAAATATACTTTCATTTTTCCTTTATGAATTATAGATAGAGAGGAACAGAAAGACCGACCTCTGTCTTGCGCTAATCCCCTGATTTGGTCCCTCTCTTCTTTGATAGTCTTCAGCTACATGCTCCCTTGCACGCCCAGCTTCACCAAGTACCTGTAAGATCACAGAAGCATAGCACTATACAAAGACATGGATCTATAATCATAAACGATCAAGGATCAGATGTAAATTGACCATACAAATGTAGCAAGCATCAATGACACAAAAGCATGGAGGAAAACTTGAATAGCTTTTATTGATAAACAAGAAAAGAGCCAAGAGGAGTTACAACCAGTTGTTCTGACCCAGCATCAACCTCCCAGCAAAGAATCCCCTCTTCACCTCAAACAAAGCTTAGATCACCCAACAATCGGATGTTTGTCTCAAGAAACCAACAACAATTCCTTACAATATGCAAAATTCCAGCCTCTGGATCTCTGGGATGAGGGATCCATATATAGATGTTTATAATGGAGATGAGTCAGCTCATGATTTGATTAGTTTCTTCCCTCTAATAGTTCTTGCTTCCACTTGGATATTGATGGTCTCTTACTCATCCTTGGTCAAATTCAGTGAGACAAGTGTCACAGGAGAAGATTCTGGAAGCTTCCATTACCTCTCCACCTCGCGGAATGACACTGCCATTTGTCATTTCTCGCCCATCGCACCCCACAGAAGGGATTTTTGAAATGTAATGCACCCACACAGTGTATTTAGGTGAGATGCAATGCACTTAGCCAGTGGAGCAGCTGAAATGATCCTGTTTTGACCAATTCTGAGCAGTTTTTCTTGGAGAAATTCTGGGAGAAGCTGTAATCTGTTGACCTTGTTCCTTTAGGGGTTAGAACAACACTTTTAGGGACTTAGGAGCCCTTGGTTTATGGACATTTCGTGCTTGGGGTTGTAGGGCCCAAAAATGTCTATAACAGTTGCCCCCTAAAGCATGAGGTCGTTAATCTTTTGATGTCGAGTGAAATGCTTTATTATGAGGATCTGAAGTTCTTTCAATGCTGGGAGGAGACCTGTAATAAGATACAATACAATACATTATCTTCATAATATTTTCATGATCTAGCTGAGGTGGGCATTCCCATGCTCAGCTTTATAAATTCATTTTCATGTACATAGGACAGACAATCGTCTGAGTGTAGACTGATGATTCTGATAGAGCCATCATCCTTTTGATTGGATGATTATCTGTGCGGCAATGATGTACATTTTATGTCTTTATTTCCCTGAATATATATCGCAGCCCGGATGGATGAAACTAGATCCGGGGTCTTCAATCTTATTCGATCTTCACTTGGAGTACAGGTCGATCCATGTGAGAAATGTTCTGAAGTCGAACATGGAAAGAAATCGCTTGATTACCAGCCAATGATGTAAACTGTTAACAAGCGTGAGAGGAATCACCGATAATGATAATGACCCTCAAGGTACTGCAGTACAATTTACGTGGTGTGAATAAAGGACTTGGTGTCAAACACCATGCAAAATCTTTTGGTCGAAGGCCATTGATGTAAGCCTATCGCCGGAAGTGAGAAACTTGCCATTGAGACATGCAAGCTTCAAAGTACTGAATGGGGTGTTCCTAGATCAACTTCTTGGATAATGAGCTGATGTCGAAAAGAAGTGATCCGTCATGGGAGGGCCTTAATGAATCCCACATCAATGACATGGAACGGAGCAAATGATTTTAATGGAGGTGAAAACGATCTGGTGATATAAGGTTCAGGGTGGCGGTCATGAAAGAATGGAGTATAATGTATGGTAGTGGGTGAGACACAGGTGAATTCTCTGAATGACTTCTCTTGAACATATCGACGACACTCTTGTGATGGATTGGTAGCATTAACCCCAAATGTGGATGGTATGATGGGACCATGGTGATGTGACGGGTGAATGAAACAACCCAACCCGACTCGGACATGGAGTGGACGTGTCATGTTCAAGAGCGACTTGCTACCAACAAAGTTTCTTCAAGTTTTCTTCCCAATTTTCCCCAGTCATTGCTGACCAGTACCTCTTTATTTTTGTCAAGCTTGAGGAGGATAACATATGCTTGTTCTATAATTTTCCCTTCGGGCAAACCCATCGCTATGTTTTAACGAGCCTAGCGATAGTGAAACTCGTTCTCGTCTATAGACAAGTTTGTCGCTATTACACTTTTAACGAGTTTAACGACAAAGATAACTCGGTCCTTTTCAATTTTAGAGAGTATGAAAAGGAACGTAAAGGTAACTCCAAAATTCCTTTTTCATCATCTAATCCCTTAAGTCCGAAAAAGTATAAAACAATACAGAAGGGATGAATTTTCGATAATTTTAAAGAGCCGAACAAAACAAGCGCTCGATCTTTTTGTGTAATAATCCCTCAGGTCCAAAAAGATTAAAATCTAGAGGAAGGATAGCACTTCCTATCCCTTTAACGAGCTGGAGAGGCCAATGGCTCAGCAATCTTTCCATATTTTACAAGTCAGTTGAAAAGAGCTTAAAGGAGACTCGTCTTTTGAGGAACGAGTGATAAAATGGGTAGCAGCTGATTCCAGGTAATGTTTGGAATTTTCCAATCACGACAGTGTCACAAGGATGGCTGGTGAGATCACTCTTTGCAGCTGAAGTACTACATTCACGATGGTTATTTACCAGGGAATAGTTCATTTTTTAACGAGCTTAAACGTGGGGGGAAACATTTGCTCATGGCTTATGTTTATTTTTTAACGAGCTTGAACTATGTGCTAAAACTGCTCGATTGAATGGTCCCTTTTTGATTTTACCATAAATAGCTTTGTTCTTTCAAAGATCATACTGTATTTTCAAATGCTTCATCAAACTAGTCAGAAATGAACAATATATGTTTGAAAACGAGTTAGAACACTAATATTTTACTTTGAACTACGTAAAAAGTAATGAAAAAGTGTTTTTACCTCTCATTTTACCATTTCATTTGAACTTTGGTTTGTTGGAGCTTTGGAGGTGCTTTCCCCCTTTGATTTTCATCAGCTGATTTCGAGAGATTCTGTGGACGATTCTCGGCACCGTCTGGACCAGGTAGGAGCTAAACCTGAGCTCTTTGATTTCATGGTTTCCATTTTACATTCTGAGCTTGATTCCTAGTTTTTCTGAGTCTTTGGGGTTTGAAAAACTCGTTCTGCCTTCAGTGCACCCTCTGTGTATCGAAAGGTGCATTGAATGTTGGCCTGTCTAAAGGGAATCTGACATGCAATGCACCCAAAGCACTACTGTAGGTGCGATGGGCGCAGAGAAGGAATTCTATGCACAACTTTTGATGGAAATTTTGCCTGTTTCTTACCAAAATCAAGATCTAACTCTTCTCTTATTTGTTTTTCAAAGATCTTTGGAGTAAGATTACCATTACATGGCGAGAACGTGAGCATGAATAAGAGGACATGCTTGCCCTACATGATCCGATTATAGTAAACGCACTGCGGAACTATGGCTTGTTGAATTTTTTCCGCATTTCTAGCATGAGACAACAGATCAACTTACTGCAGTATTTTCTCGATGCTTGGGATACTACCAACCAAGTTTTCCAGATCAGGGGCAAATCTATCCCCTTGACTGTAGTAGACATCTATTTCTTGACTGGCTTGTCGAGGCGGGGTGCCCCCATCTCTTTATCAGGTTCGGCCCGAGGAGGCGACTCTGTGAGAGATTATGTTCACCGGTACTGCAGAGAAGGATCTCAGCCGAGTAAAGACGGCAAGATCATCATCCATGATGTCACTGATAGGTCCCTCAGGACTATTCTATTTACTTTTGGTAGGATGGCTGGTGGTGCAGCTCTTCATGTAGCCAACCGATCTTATATGCAGTATGCCTTGGAATGCCTCCAACCGAAGGTGTTCAACTGGTGCGACGCAGTACTTCTTGTGATGAAAGAACAGTTGACCAAGATAAAGAGTGGGAGGTTGATGAACTTTGGGTATGGTTCTATTTTGACTGCTTTTGCCTTGGAGAAGATACCACTGATGTAGCCGCAGTATATTGCACTCGATTTACCTTCACCTACTGAACCACGTATGCAGAGATGGGTTGAACATATGTCTAGGCATGTTGGTCAGTCTCAGATTTCATTTTCTAATACCTTCTTCAGGTGGGTTGATCATCCGGAGATGGTTTATTCCGAGTATCCATATGCTGGCATGGACTTCTGGGGTGATCGACATCTAGTACTGCCGGATGGCGAACAGTGGGGCGCCATTGGTAAAATCTTTGACCATATTCTTGTTTATCGTTTTTCATTTATAATGTCCTTGTGATTTATTCTATCAAGACTTTAATCAAACTCATGTGTTCATGCAGATGTTGGTCCTGTTCGTCCAGTAGCTCGCCTAAGAGTACCAGTTGCCACCCCAGCAAGAGAGGCTGTCGGAAGGGCTATCCTTCGTGACCTCGATGTGGCCGAGACCCTCACAGCATTACAGGAGCAGGTTGAGGGCCTCACTCTTGGTATTCCAGATGTGAGGACTGACGAGCTACCTTTGATGTTACAGCAGCATACTACTAGTGTGCCAAGACGATGGACTCGTCTCTTACGCATGATCGCACAGGCTGTGACTTACTATCACGAGCATCATTAGACTAGGGTTCCCCCTAGCATTTTGAGTTTTTGGTCACTTGACCGATTTTTTCTTGGTTACAGAACATTATGTGTAAACCATAAACAGTTATATATAATTTTGATTTTCGGAGTTTTATTTTGGTTAAGTTACATGATCCAAATGCAAACATTGATGGTATGTTTCTTTTTATAAATGTTGCAAATGTCTATCTAACACATTATTTGCTAATGAGTCAGTTAATGTGTTTAAGTTTCTGGAAATGTGTTGATATTGAATAAAATCAAATTGTCTTTCCAAAATCTTAACCCTTAGGAACATGCAATAAATAGCTGGGTTTCGGATGGAATAGATACCAGTGAGTTGTAGTATTACGAGTTGTGAGTCTAGCCTGACAATTAGTCGGCGTATACCATGTGTTATGGCATCAGAGAGAAGTTCTATCAACGCGCTATATTCAGCGATGTTATTTGTTGATCGACCAATACATACCCCTCTGAAACTTACTAACTCGCCGCTTGGATCAAAAATAGCCCAGGCTGCAGAAGATAGGTTCCGCGAACTACGACTCGCTCCATCGGCATATCCAACACGTGACTCCAATAGGTTTGACATCTGCAACAAATGTAAAAGGTGGATTACTTGACCAAAATAAACACTTTAGCGAAAACAAAAACATAACAAAAGCATACAGGTTACCATTACGCATAGTAACGCTTGAGGTACAACCCGTTACGAGGTTGCGCCAGTGGAATTCCGTCATAATCCATTAACTCGTAGGCTCCTTTTGCCAAAACCCGTTTAACAATATAGGAGCCCATCCATAAAGACTTAAATTTACCTGCTCCCAATTTATCGGATTCTTGGTCGTAAAGCAAGACCAAGTCACCTTCTGAGCAGACACGGGGTTTGACATTTTTTTCGAACTACGCCTTGACTCGTTTCTTATGGGCTTCGTTAGCCAAAGCGGCATCATGAAGGGTTTCATCCAATTGGATTAATTCCAAGAAATGAGCTTCTTCTTCTGAAGTTCTCGGGAGGAGATAAATTCCGAGTTTGAGAGACGAGATTTCGCACTGGATTAGTAAGACTGCTTCCAGGCCATATACCAGTTGGAAAGGTGTAAACCCGGTTGCATTCCTTACTGATGTTCGATAAGCCCACAAAGCTGAGTACAGGATTAGGTGCCATCTTCTCTTGTGAACTCCAATCATCCTTTGCAGCATGCGTTTCAGGACCTTGTTGATTGCTTCAACTTGTCCGTTGGCTTGCGGATAATATGGAGTAGAGCTGTTGTGAGACAACCCTAGTTTGGCAGCTAATTCGACCATCATGTGATTGTGAAAATGCGATCCATGATCTGTGACTATAGCTTGTGGTACGCCAAATCTAGCGACTACATGACTGAAAAAGAAGAGGGCAACTGTTTCACCAGTATTATCTAATGTAGGCATCGCCTCGGCCCATTTGGTAAAATAGTCAACTGCGACTATGATATACCCATGCCCCCCGGTCGAGGTGGGGTTACATGTCATGAAATCGATGCCCCATTTGGAAAATGGCCCAACAGCAACTATCGGCTGCAGAGGTGCGGGTGGTCTTCTGGTTTTGCTATCGAAAATTTGACAAGCACGGAAACTTCTGACTGCGCTTATGCAATCTTTGAACATTGTTGGCTAGAAGTATCCTGCTCGTAAGATTTTTTGCGCTGTAGCATATCCGGATTGATGCCCGCCACACGCCCCTGAATGACAATCATTCAGGACTTTTTCAGCCTCCTCATGGGTGAGGCACCCTCTCAGAACTGTATCGATACCACGACGGTAAAGTGTATCACCGACGATCATGTAGTCTTTTGCTTGGTATCGAATACGTTTTTGTTTGGAGCGGGAGGTGTTTGGCCTGTATTTTTGGGTTTGGAGATAAATGATTATATCCCCATTCCACTCATTGCTTGAAGATATCAGAAACAAACTTTCGTCCACGATTGTTTCTTCAGATGTTTCATCGTTGGACGACGATGGGAGATCACACAATAATTCTGCGAAAACTAGAGCTTTCTTTGACTTGGATTTTACAAATTCTAGATCAAACTCTTGTAGGATTGCTATCCATTTTGAATATTTGCCCCCCAGCAACCATCGCGACAATATATAAGTCATGGGGTTACAATCTGACAGAATGGTTGTTTTCCGAAAGAGGACATAGTGTCGAAATCTCTGTATCGCTTGAACAGCTGCGAGTGCTAGCTTTTCAATGTAAGAATATTTTCTTTCTATATAATTTAAGTTTTTACTTAAATAATATATAGGATGTTCAATTCCATTGACTTCTTGAACTAAAACCATTGCGATGGTCGTATCCGCTACAGCCAGATACAGGTTAAAATCTTTTTGATAATCAGGAGCGTACATTAATGATGCTTTCATTAGGGATTCTTTTAAAGCATCAAAGGAAGCTTGCGCAACCTGATCCTAGACAAAGGGTACTTCCTTTTTCAAAAGATGTGTATAACCTTTAGCAAGTTCAGCGTAATTTGGAATGAACCTCCTCAGAAAGTTCTCTTTCCCTTGGAGTTTCTGAATCTGAAGCAAATTCGAAGGTGGAGGCAAATTTATGATTTCCTGGACCTTACCTGGGTCGAGACGAATCCCGTCCTTTGAGACTACAAAGCCAAGCAAATGACCAGAACTGACGCAAAATACACATTTGTGTGGATTGAGTCGTATCTTGTAGTGTCGACAACGTAGAAATATCGCTCTTAAATGCGGCGGGTGATCATTCCGCTTTCGCAAATGAGCCGGAAGGTCGTCGAGGTATGGTTGAACGATGTTTTTGATGTCATGGAAGGCATAATTCATTGCCCTCTGAAATGTCGCCCCTACGTTATTTAAACCAAAGGGTAATATCGATATGCGAATGTGCCCCACGGACAAATGAATGCAGTCTTTGACTGGTCCTGTGGGTGGATATTTATTTGATTATACCCGGAGAATCCATCCATGAATGAAAAGATTTCACATCCGACGCATTCATCAATTATCTGGTCGATGAAGGGTGTAGGGTAGTTGTCTTCGGGACAAGCTTGATTTACATCCCTATAATCGACGCACACTCTAATTGTTCCTTGTTTTTTCATAACAGGGACAATATTCGATACCCAATCGGTTAGAGGAACCGGGTAAATGAAACCAGCATGGAGAAGTTTTTCAACTTTTGCCTTAATGGCAGTGGCTTTCTTGGGGTTCACCTTCCGTAGTCGTTGTCGTACTGGTTTGACATCTGGATACATCTTAATTTCGTGTTCAACGATACTCGAGTCAATGCCTGGCATTTCACTATATGACCAAGCAAAGACATCTCTGAATTCACGAAAAAGAGCGTTATATACTTCCAGTTCTGAAGGAGAACAACATTTTCCAACATAAATATTCTCTACAACATCTATTTTGGTCGAGATATTTATGGCGATAGTCTCTTCAATGTTGGACAAGTTTCACTCTGAATCCACTGTGTTTACAGTATTTGATAGAAAATAAAAAACTGAATGATGATAAAGGTCATCAGAAGTATCTTCTCCATAATCCAGAAGAAGGGAACGATGGTGGGATTCATTCCATGGTGCTCCTTCAATTACCATTGATTGGACAATTCCTTCGTCGGTGACATGCACTCGCGAGCAAGAATCTGAAGGGGTACCATATTCTTTAGACCTATCTATCCAAACGCTTGATAAGCGTTGATCTGGGTTTGCCATCCAGGCTAGGAACATTGATTGCTACAATATTTCCATTGGGCTTGGGGGCAAGACCATTGCATGATCCATGTTGATATCATTTTCTGAGATCTTTTTAGAAGATATAATATTGCAGGTTCCTACCAGTGCTACTTCCGCCAGGTTGATTGGAGGTGGAAGGGCAAAAGTTCCCATTAATATAGGATCTTTTAGTAGGCCTACTCTGATATTTTGAAGCGAATGGGGGCTTCCATGGATCATGGGAATGATTGTTGTAACTTGAGAACCATTGGGGAGGAAGTTTTGTTGATCAAAGATTGTAATCCCTCCTTGAAAGGGAAATGCAATCTTCCTAAAATAGGTCGACACAACAGCAGCCATAGCATATATCCATGGTCTTCCTAGTAGGATGTTGTAATCAAGATTTCCATCGATTACTTCAACATCTATTTCTACCGTTTTCCCTCCTAGTTCAACATTCAAGTTACTTAGAATACCATATGGGGTATATGTTCTTCCGTCGAATGCTTTTAATGTCGTCGAAGATCGTGACAAGGTTGGAGATCCTAAAGTTTTCCAGCAACTCATCGACATAATGCATGTAGATGCCCCCTCATCAATAATTGTTCGATGAACAATTTTGTTGAGGGCTTTCACTTGAACAAGGAAAGCTAGTTGAGCTAGTAATTGAGGATCGTATCCTTTATGGTCGAAGGATACAAGATTGGAATCCTTTGGGTCTATCCCACCAATGGCTGATAATAAAGCTTGCCTTTGGGATGGGCAATTTTGTAGTACTTCAAGAGTCGACATAGCGGATGGCGATTGGGCCAAATCTTCCACTATATTATAATGTTGTGCCGCTCTAGCGCGAGGATTAAACATCGACTTGTGTACTACTCCCTTTGGTAGTTTTATTGTCAATTCAGGAATGATGGGTGGTGCAACTTCTGTCGAAGTTGTTGTCGAACTACTAGGTTGATCTTTATCCTTGTTGTTCGACAGCTGTGGATTCCCATAATCTTTGTTCCTTGTCGATATCAAAGCATCATTTTGCTATTTTGAAACTGAAAACATTAGCACTTGAGATGGGGAAGCATTTCCACTTTCAACCAGATTTGTTCCTGGATTTGGAAATGGATCAGTTAACACTGCGGAGGTTTTTGAATTCTTGAAGAAATTTTTAAACTTAGCTCTGTGTGGACAATTTGCGGTCCAATGATCCTCATTGCATATGAAGCATGGATTTTTTGGTTTCCTATCTCCAGGAGGGTTTGAAGAAGATTTTTCAGGTGATGATTCCTCCTATTTCTTCTTCTTCCCTTTGCCTTTCTTCTTGCTCCCTAATTGTTTGGTTTCTTTGCCTTTATCTGTCGATACGGCATTTACTTCCGAGGCAAGAAGTTCATCTTTTACATTTTGACCTGAAATCTTACGGGCCTTTTTGGATGTAGCCTTTCTCGATTTTGTGTCTGTTGTGCCAATCATGCCATCACCGACATGAGAGTCATTGTTTGATTTAGGAGGAGGAGGAATTGAGAATTCCGGTCTAGGGGCATCAGGTATTTTGTCGTAGAGTGTGCCGGACTGAGTGTAAATCAAGTCCAAATATTGCGCACGAGCGATAAATTGCTCTTCTGTTAGGACCCCCCCCCCTTTTCCACATCTTCCGTGATGGAAGGTAGTAATGACTTGATAAACCATTCAGCTAAGAGCTGATCGGGAACATACGTTTTTACCATTCTACGACGACGTCACCACTCATGTATATGATCAGATGTGTGAGTGGCCGTTGTCTGTTTGAAGTTGGTAAGAAGTTCTGTTCCCGTTTCGTACCTTATTGGTAACTGAAAATAGGTTAAAAAGGTTGTGGCTAAGGTACTGAAGTTGTCGAACGAAGCTCTAGGCAATTCAATGTGCCATTTTGCCGCTGGACCCGTTAACGTCCTCTGAAAGAGGTGAAGTCTTATCGAATCATCATTTAGGGTGTTTGATGAACACCATAGATGAGAGGTCATCACATGATTCGATGGATCTTCACCCGGATTTCCATTAAATTTAGGAATATCTGATGGAAGTTTATGCGGAATCGCTGGCCACCAAGGGGCGTAAGCGATTGGATCGTTTGTTAACCTATTTAAATCAGGTAACTCTAAAGTTGCCACAAAGGGTAACTACTAATTCAGGTTAGGAGAAGCATACCCAGGATAAGATCGGATTGCCTGAGCAGTTGGTCTTTGCATACTGGCATAATGCATTTGATGCTGGTAACTTTGGTAAGGTTGGTGGACATGACCATTGTAAAATGGTTGATTTTGACAGTTTTGAATGTACGGCTGTCCACTATTGGCAAAGATTTGTTGCTCAAAACCTTGGTATACTTGTTGGAATTGTGGTTGTTGGTATTGTATTAGCCATGGTCAGGGAAAATTTTAAGAACCCCCCTAAATTTATAAATATAATAAATGGTGAATCTCCATGGTATATAGGAAAAATGGAAGGCGATTTTATCAATAATATAATATGTATATATAATTTTATGGCGAATCTCTCACCAGGCATGGCGAATATTTTACTCAATTATAAAATCTTGTAAGATCTTAGCGAGTCTTTCACTAAATAATAAAACTTTGTAAAGTCCTAGTGCATCTTGGCATAGGCTACATGCTGGTTAAATTCCCCCATTTAAATAGGCTACATTCCAAGTGAATACCATGGGTCAATACCATGTGCCATTTTGGTGAATACCATGGGTCAATACCATGTGCCATTTTTATTTTTATTAATTCTAATATTATGGTTAATAATGGTTTTTTGCATGGTATTAATAACAATCTAGTCCATGGTATTTTTCCCATAGTATTTTGGCCATAGGTTTCACCTAAATAGAACCCATTTTTTGAGTGTTCGTAAATATAAGGTGACTTATGGAGTAAATATAAAAAAATGTTTTATTTGTTTACCATACCTCTCGTTTATTTATATTTTTATTAATTTACCATACCTCTTTTACAAATATGGTATTTGGCCCATAGGATTCACTTAAATAAAACCTCTTTCTTGAGCCTTCATAAATAGAACGAGGGTTATGGACTAAATATAAAAAGAGGTTTTATTTATTTACGATACATCTAGTTTATTTATATTTTTATTTATTTACCATACCTTTTGAGTAAGTATAAAAAGACGTTTTATTTATTTACAATACCTCCACTTATATTTTTATTTGTTTACACCCTTACATGTATATAAGGTGACTTATGGAGTAAATATAAAAAATGTTTTATTTATTTACCATACCTCTCATTTATTTATATTTTTATTAATTTACCATACCTCTTTTATAAATATGGTATTTGGCCCATAGGATTCACTTAAATAAAACCTATTCTTGAAAATGGTTGAATGGAAGGTTGTAAGTCCTAATTTCAAGGGCTAAATTTACCTTTTTTACCCTCTCCCTTAAAATAAGGTGGGCTATTTGAGGTGATTTGTAAAAATGTACTATGATACAAAATATTCGCCCACTAAAAATTTAAAACCCCTTAATTTCGCCAAAGGGTGAACATTCGCCCCTAAAATTATCCTTCGCCATGGTTGTGAAGCCATGTGCTGTTGTCCGACACTAACAGTTTGACCAAGATGAGGGGTAATTGTACCTGTCTGAACCTGTGCCATTCCACCAGTCGGCGATTGTGGTTGAGTCGCAGGGTCAAGGGGCTGTTGCATTACAACTTGAGAAACCTGAGGTTGGCATACAACAGGCAGCGCTTGAACTTGCGACACCATCACAATAACTGGCGTAGTTGGTATATTTGACATAGGTAAGCATTGTTGCATTGAATATACAACTCTTGGTTGTTGAGGTAGTATTGGTACCCAACCTCTTGAGGTAATTCCAGTATAACCCGAATGTTGTTGTGAACTCCCGTATGGATATCCTCTCGGAGGGGACAATGAAAGGGTATACTGCCCCCCATACGGTGGTAATCCAGAACTCAAGGGAATGGTTTGCCCTTGGGGACCGGACTGCCCAAATTGACCTCCAAATGGATCAATTTGTTGAGACTCAACATAAGAGTTTCCGGATATTATTCCGGATGAACAAACAGGAATAGACCATACTGTCGAAATGGCCCCTGAGTGGGCTCCTTCTAGCGGTTGAGAGCTAGTCGAGGCAGATGGTATACCGGTGAAAATTGTTGGAGTGATAGCAGGGAGTTCTGCCGTCACTGTGTCAGACGACACAGTCCTAGATGTTGACGGTTGTTCAGACATTTCTAATCTATCCAAAAGATTACCTAGCGATTCTACAAGCTTCCACTGGTGGTAGACTAACTTTTGATGAAGAAGGATATAGAGTGATCCCGACTCCAAATTGCGATGGAGTACTCGTTGGAGGATCTTCCACAATTTCTTCTATGGTAATCAGACCAGGTGGAAGGGGAAGACCGTCAGGTTCGTAGAATATTTCTGGTGCCAAAGAAGGTATGGAATCGGCAGCGACATATGTTTGAAGAGCAATACTCTCCAAACCAGTTGAAAATGGAACTAGTTCGGTAACAGAAGTGTTTACTCTCAGACTGGGATCAGTATCACTATCCTTCTGTGGCTATTGAACTTCTTCTGTAGAGGCAGGGGTTCTAGAAATGTTTGGAGTAACCAGAGTCTCTGATGTTGTTGGAACAGTTGTTTTAACTTTAACAGGATATTTGGAACCGGTTAAACGAGTTCGCTTTGTCCGTACTAGCTTCGATTCCAGAGACAAAGACGGCTGACTCGTAAGCCTCCGCGAACGACGGGGTTTCAATTGACTTTCTTCCATGATTGCGGATTACTCGATCAACTAAAATAAAGGGGAAGTATTTTTCCGAATTAAATGAATTTTAGACGCTTTGAAACAACTTGTTTTTTCAATTTTTAAGAGTCGAGAAAAAACAAAAGATGACTCTAGTCTCCTTCGATTTTTAATGAGCCTGAAGTGACAAGTGCTCAGATGGACCTTTTCTATTAAGGAGTCTGAAAAGGAACGAAAGGGACTACTCTAGAAATTTAGGTAGAGGGATTACCAAACCAATCGCAAAACTGCAGAATACTTTTTACGGTACGGCAGTCAATCTTCCCGAATGCTGTGTTCAGTGCATTGCGATCGATAGGGCGGTAGACACGGCTTCCTATGGATAAAGGATTAAGCCTATTGGGGTCTCCCAAAATATACTCGACGGTACATGGGAGCACAAATCCATACTGGCACTTATCGTCTCAAAGTGGAGGAATCACCCAACCATCAGTGAGAACAACAGTTACCAGGCTTTACGACGCTGGAATGCGTCTCTAGCCTAGACTTCTAAATGTTGTGTGTTAAGTTCCAAAGCGTTGTTATATTCATTGAATTTATTTTAAGTTGATCTTGTTTATGAATTTTACCTTTTAGGTTCACCACGAGATGTATATGTAATTCCTAAAATGCAATCTAAGATGATAAACAAACTTTTTATCTCCTTTGTGCAATGAAAATCCTAGCTACTAAGGAAAAGAAAGACAGAATCTTTTCACAAAGAGCAAAGAGCACACTCTAAATGCACTTTCCTAAATCAAGCCAATCAGACTGTCTATATGCAAATGCACATGCATGTATCTGTTTTCGACTTTCTTAGTATATGAATGCTAAAAAGAAAGTTGATGCACAAATCTGAATTTCTTTTCAAGCGACAAATATCAACAAGTTTCTTTTCGAAATCAAAAAATGGAGACGATCACAACACTTTACGATTTTGAAATGAATACTTGTTCTAGACACTAGAAAATTACAAATTTAGACCAAAATTAATAGTAATAGGATAATCGACCATCAACAGCAATCAAACTCTTTCCTATGATTGAAATCGACACTTGCGACAGCTTAAATCAAAGGACGACAGTACGATTACGCTACTTTTGCAAAGGAGAACCGTAAATGACTCAACAAACACACAAAAACATCTACAGTTCTTTTGTACAAAGGAGGCGGAATAACAACAAGGAAAAGGGGTTTCAAACAGACATATACTGATCACAGGCAGCAAAATTCAGGAATAGAACTCGAAAGAATGAATCACAGGAGCCACAACTGCACAGAGCTATTTTGATCAACGCACCTGTAACACAGAGAATTTGAAATGCAGCGCAGCTTGTCCACTCGGGAAGTGCGCTGAAGTTCAGAATCTCTTAACAGTACCTGCGCTGGGCCAGAATCGAGACTATGTTCGGGTTCTGGGTCACAGTTTGCAGTTCAGTTCTTGGGTTTTGGCCGAGCAAAAAGCAATCAGTAATGCAACAATCAGGGGTAGATCTAAGGAGGATCTAAGAGCTATCACAAGGGCAATCAGATAGTTTGTGAATCAGTTTTGTAAATCATAAATAGATCCAGTAGATGGATTGAAGTAGTAGTTATCTACTTTGCATTTGTTATGGAAAATGCAGTTTGAATGCTACTTGTAAGTTTATGAAACAGACAACAAAGAATGATAAACAAACAACCTAATTAGCTCCCCAGCGGAGTCGCCATTTTGTTCCACGGAAAAGTGTCTATATAGAACTGCTCTATCCCATTAAGGTGTGACAACTGCCTTAGAAACAAACAGAGAAAAGCTACTTTCTTTTTTCCTTTATGAATTATAGATAGAGAGGAACAAAAAGACCGACCTCTGTCTTGCGCTAATCTCCTGATTTGGTCCCTCTCTTCTTTGATAGTCTTCAGCTACCTGCTCCCTTGCACGCCCAGCTTCACCAAGTACCTGTAAGATCACAGAAGCATAGCACTGTACAAAGACATGGATCTATAATCATAAACAATCTAGGATCAGATGTAAATTGACCATACAAATGTAGCAAGCATCAATGACACAAAAGCATGGAGGAAAACTCGAATAGCTTTTATTGATAAACAATAAAAGAGCCAAGAGGAGTTACAACCAGTTGTTTTGACCCAGCATCAACCTCCCAGCAAAGAAGCCCCTCTTCACCTCAAACAAAGCTTAGATCATCCAACAATCTGATGTTTGTCTCAAGAAACCAATAGCAATTCCTTACAATATGCAAAATTCCAGCCTCTGGATCTCTGGGATGAGGGATCCATATATAGATGTTTGTAATGGAGATGAGTCAGCTCATGATTTGATTAGTGTCTTCCCTTTGATAGTTCTTGCTTCCACTTGGAGATTGATGGTCTCTTACTCATCCTTGGTCGAATTCAGTGAGGCAAGTGTCACAGGAGAAGATTCTGGAAGCTTCCATTATCTCTCCACCTCACGGAATGACACTGCCATTTGTCATTTCTCGCCCATCGCACCCCACAGAAGGGATTTTTGAAATGCAACGCACCCACACGGTGTATTTAGGTGAGATGCAATGCACTTAGCCAGTGGAGCAGCTGAAATGATCCTGTTTTGACCAATTCTGAGCAGGTTTTCATGGAGAACTTCTGAGAGAAGCTGTAATCTGTTGACCTTGTTCCTTTAGGGGTTAGAACAACACTTTTAGGGACTTAGGAGCCCTTGGTTTATGGATATTTCATGATTGGGGTTGTAGGGCCCAAAAATGTCTATAACAATTGCCCCCTAAAGCATGAGGTTGTTAATCTTTTGATGTCGGGTGAAATGCTTTATTATGAGGATCCGAAGTTCTTTCAATGCTGGGAGGAGACTTGTAATAAGATACAATAAAATGCCTTATCTTCATAATATTTTCATGATCTAGCTGAGGCGGGCATTCCCATGCTCAGCTTTATAAATTCATTTTTATGTACATAGGACAGACAATCGTCTGAGTGTAGACTGATGATTCTGATAGAGCCATCATCCTTTTGATTGGATGATTGTCTGTGCGGCAATGATGTACATTTGATGTCTTTATTTCCCTGAATATATATCGCAGCTCAGATGGATGAAACTAGATCCAGGGTCTTCAATCTTGTTCGATCTTCACTCAGAGTACAAGTCGATCCATGTGAGAAATGTTCTGAAGTCGAACATGGAAAGACATCGCTTGATTACCAGTCAATGATGTAAATTGTTAACAAGCGCGAGAGGAATCACCGATAATGATAACGACCCTCAAGATACTGCAGTAGAATTTACGTGGTGTGAATAAAGGACTTGGTGTCCAACACCACGCAAAATCTTTCGGTTGAAGGCCATTGATGTAACCTTGTCGCCGGAAGTGAGAAACTTGCCATTGAGGCATGCAAGCTTCAAAGTACTGAATGGGGTGTTCCTAGATCAACTTCTTGGATAATGAGCTGATGTCGACAAGAAGTGATCCATCACAGGAGGGCCTTAATGAATCCCACATCAATGACACGGAACGGAGCAAATGATTTTAATGGAGGTGAAAACGATCTGGTGATATAAGGTTCAGGGTGGCGGTCATGAAAGAATGGAGTATAATGTATGGTAGTGGGTGAGACACAGGTGAATTCTCTGAATGACTTCTCTTGAACATATCGGCGAAACTATTGTGATGGATTGGTAGCATTAACCCCAAATTTGGATGGTATGATGGGACCATGGTGATGTGACCGGTGAATGAAACAACCCAACCCGACTCGGACACGGAGTGGAAGTGTCATGTTCAAGAGCGACTTGCTACCAACAAAGTTTCTTCAAGTTTTCTTCCCAATTTTCCCCAGTCATTGCTGACCAGTACCTCTTTATTTTTGTCAAGCTTGAGGAGGATAACATATGCTTGTTCTATAATTTTCCCTTCGGACAAACCCATCGCTATGTTTTAACGAGCCTAGCAATAGTGAAACTCGTTCTCATCTATAGACAAGTTTTTCGCTATTACACTTTTAACGTGTTTAACGACAAAGATAACTCGGTCCTTTTCAATTTTAGAGAGTCTGAAAAGG
Organism: Pinus tabuliformis; assembly: GCA_031772625.1. Lineage (NCBI taxonomy): Eukaryota > Viridiplantae > Streptophyta > Pinopsida > Pinales > Pinaceae > Pinus > Pinus tabuliformis. The sequence continues at coordinate 1,538,992,154 of CM062804.1, read as the reverse complement.
AACGTGAAGGTAACTCCAAAATTCCTTTTTCGTCATCTAATCCCTTAAGTCTGAAAAAGTATAAAACAATACAGAAGGGATGAATTTTCGATACTTTTAACAAGCCGAAAAAAACAAGCGCTCGATCTTTTTGTGTAATAATCCCTCAGGTCCAAAAAGATTAAAATCTAGAGGAGGGATAGCACTTCCTGTCCCTTTAACGAGCTGGAGAGGCCAATGGCTTGGCAATCTTTCCATATTTTACGAGTCAGTAGAAAAGAGCTTAAAGGAGACTCGTCTTTTAAGGAACGAGTGATAAAATGGGTAGCAGCTGATTCCAGGTAAGGTTTGGAATTTTCCAATCATGGCAGTGTCACAAGGATGGCTGGTGAGATCACTCTTCGCAGGTGTTCCTCAAAATGGGTAAACAATCAAATGGGGGTGAATGATTGGCCAATGAAAAAGTGGAGGTGACGGTGCAAACATGACCAAGGCTTTAATGGCTGAAGTACTACATTCACGATGGTTATTTACCGGGGAATAGTTCATTTTTTAACGAGCTTAAACGCGGGGGGAAACATTTGCTCATGACTTATGCTTATTTTTTAACGAGCTTGAACTATGTGCTAAAACTGCTCGATTGAATGGTCCCTTTTTGATTTTACCATAAATAGCTTTGTTCTTTCAAAGATCGTACTGTATTTTCAAATGCTTCATCAAACTAGTCAGAAATGAACAATATATGTTTGAAAATGAGTTAGAACACTAATATTTTACTTTTAACTACGTAAAAAGTAATGAAAAAGTGTTTTTACGTCTCATTTTACCATTCCATTTGAACTTTGGTTTGTTGGAGCTTTGGAGGTGCTTTCCCCCTTTGATTTTCATCAGCTGATTTCGGGAGATTCTGTGGACGATTCTCGGCACCGTCTGGACCAGGTAGGAGCTAAACCTGAGCTCTTTCATTTCATGGTTTCCATTTTACATTCTGAGCTTGATTCCTAGTTTTTCTGAGCCTTTGGGGTTTGAAAAACTCGTTCTGCCTTCAGCGCACCCTCTATGTATCGAAAGGTGCGTTGAATGTTGGCTTGTCTAAAGGGCATCTGACATGCAATGCACCTAGAGCACTACTGTAGGTGCGATGGGCGCAGAGAAGGAATTCTGTGCACAATTTTTGATGGAAATTTTGCCTGTTTCTTACCAAAATCAGGATCTAACTCTTCTCTTGTTTGTTTTTCAGAGATCTTTGGAGTAAGATGACCATTACATGGTGAGAACGCGAGCATGAAGAAGAGGACATGCTTGCCCTACATGATCCGGTTACAGTAAACGCACTGCGGAACTGTGGCTTGTTGATGTTTTTCCGCATTTCTAGCATGAGACAACAGATCAACTTACTGCAGTATTTGCTCGATGCTTGGGATCCTACCAACCAAGTTTTCCAAATCAGGGGAAAATCTATCCCCTTGACTATAGTAGACATCTATTTCTTGACTGGCTTGTCGAGGCGAGGTGCCCCCATCTCTTTATCAGGTTCGGCCCGAGGAGGCGACTCTGTGAGAGATTATGTTCACCGATACTGCAGAGAAGGATCTCAGCCGAGTAAATATGGCAAGATCATCATCCGTGATGTCACTGAAAGGTCCCTCAGGACTATTCTATTTAATTTTGGTAGGATGGCTAGTGGTGCGGCTCTTCATGTAGCCAACCGATCTTATATGCAGTATGCCTTGGAATGCCTCCAACCGAAGGTGTTCAACTGGTGCGACGCAGTACTTCTTGTGATGAAAGAACAGTTGACCAAGATAAAGAGTGGGAGGTTGAAGAACTTTGGGTATGGTTCTATTTTGACTGCCTTTTCCTTGGAGAAGATACCACTGATGCAGCCGTAGTATATTGCACTCGATTTACCTTCACCTACTGAACCACGTATGCAGAGATGGGTTGACCATAGGTCTAGGCATGCTGGTCAGTCTCAGATTTCATTTTCTGATACCTTCTTCAGGTGGTTTGATCGTCAGGAGATGGTTTATTCCGAGTATCCATATGCTGGCATGGACTTTCGGGGTGATCCAGATCTAGTACTGCCAGATGGCGAACAGTGGGGCGCCATTGGTAAAATATTTGACCATATTCTTGTTTATCGTTTTTCATTTATAATGTCCTTGTGCTTTATTCTATCAAGACTTTAATCAAACTCATGTGTTCATGCAGATGTTGGTCCTGTTTGTCCAGTAGCTCGCCTGAGAGTACCAGCTATCGCCCCAGCAAGAGACGCTGTCGGAAGGGCTATCCTTCGTGACCTCGATGTGGCCGAGACCCTCTTAGCATTACAGGAGCAGGTTGAGGGCCTCACTCTTGGTATTCCAGATGTGAGGACTAACGAGCTACCTTTGAGGTTACAGCGGCATACTACTGGTGTGCCAAGACGATGGACTTGTCTCTTACGCATGATCGCACAGGCTGTGACTTGCTATCACGAGCATCATTAGACTAGGGTGCCCCTTAGCATTTTGATTTTTTGGTCACTTGACCGATTTTGTCTTGGTTACAGAACATTATGTGTAAACCATAAATAGTTATATATATTTTTTATTTTTGGAGTTTTATTTTGGTTAAGTTACATGATCCAAATGCAAACATTGATGGTATGTTTCTTTTTATAAATGTTGCAAATGTATATCTAACACATAATTTGATAATGAGTCAGTTAATGCGTTTAAGTTTCTGGAAATGTGTTCATATTGAATAAAATCAAATTGTCTTTCCAAAATCTTAACCCTTAGGAACATGCGATAAATAGCTGGGTTTCAGACGGAATAGATACCAGTGAGTTGTAGTATTACGAGTTGTGAGTCTAGCCTGACAATTAGTCGGCGTATAACATGTGTGATGGAATCAAAGAGAATTTCTATCAACGCGCTATATTCAGCGATGTTATTTGTTGATCAACCAATACATACCCCTTTGAAACTTACTAACTCGCCGCTTGGATCAAAAATAGCCCAGGCTGCGGAAGATAGGTTCCACGAACTACGACTCGCTCCGTCGGCATATCCAACACATGAATCCAATAGGTTTGACATCTACAACAAATGTAAAAAGTGGATTACTTGACCAAAATAAACACTTTAGCGAAAACAAAAACATAACAAAAGCATACAGGTTACCATTACGCATAGTAACGCTTGAGGTACAACCCGTTATGAGGTTGTGCCAGTGGAATTCCGTCATAATCCATTAACTCGTAAGCTCCTTTTTCCAACACCCGTTTAACAATATAGGGGCCCATCCATAAAGACTTAAATTTACCTGCTCCCGATTTATCGGATTCTTGGTCGTAAAGCAAGACCAAGTCACCTTCTGAGAAGACACCGTGTCTGAAATTTTTGTCGAACTGCACCTTGACTCGTTTCTTATGGGCTTCGTTAGCCAAAGTGGCATCACGATGGGTTTCATCCAATTGGATTAATTCCAAGAAACGAGCTTCTTCTTCTGAAGTTCCGGGGAGGAGATCAATTGCGAGTTTGAGAGACGAGATTTCGCACTGGATTGGTAAGACTGCTTCGAGGCCATATACCAGTTGGAAAGGTGTAAGCCCGGTTGCATTCCTTACCGATGTTTGGTAAGCCCACAAAGCTGAGTACAGGATTAGGTGCCATCTTCTCTTGTGAACTCCAATCATCCTTTCCAGCACGCGTTTCAGGATTTTGTTGATTTCTTCAACTTGTCCGTTGGCTTGCGGATAATATGGAGTAGAGCTGTCGTGAGACAACCCTAGTTTGGCAGCTAATTCCACCATCATGTGATTGCGAAAATGCGATCCATGATTTGTGACTATAGCCTGTGGTACGCCAAATTTGGCGACTACATGATTGAAAAAGAAGAGGGCAGTTGTCTCACCAGTATTATCTAATGTAGGCATCGCCTCGGCCCATTTGGTAAAATAGTCAACTGCAACTATGATATACCCATGCCCCCCGATCGAGGTGGGGTTACATGTCATGAAATCAATGCCCTATTTGGCGAATGGCCCAACAGCAACTATCGGCTGCAGAGGTGCGGGTGGTCTTCTGGTTTTGCTATCGAAAATTTGACAAGCATGGCAACTTCTAACTGCAGTTATGCAATCTTTGAACATTGTTGGCCAGAAGTATCCTACTTGTAAGATTTTTGCGCTGTAGCATATCTGGATTGATGCCCCCCACACGTGCCTGAATGACAATCATTCAGGACTTTTTCGGCCTCCTCATGGGTGAAGCACCTTCTCAGAACTGTATCGATACCATGATGGTAAATTGTATCACCGACGATCATGTAGTCTTTTGCTTGGTATCGAATATGTTTTTGTTCAGAGCGGGAGGTGTTTGACCTGTATTTTTGGGTTTGGAGATAAATGATTATATCCCCATTCCACTCATTGCTTGAAGATATCAGAAACAAACTTTCGTCCATGATTGTTTCTTCGGATGTTTCATCGTTGGACGACGATGGGAGATCGCACAATAATTCTGCGAAAACTAGAGCTTTCTTTGACTTGGATTTTACAAATTCCATATCAAACTCTTGCAGGATTGCTATCCATTTTGAATATTTTCCCCCCAGCAACTGTCACGACAATATATAAGTCATGGGGTTGCAATCTGACAGAATGGTAGTTTTTCGAAAGAGGACATAGTGTCGAAATCTCTATATCGCTTGAACAGCTACGAGTGCTAGATTTTCAATGTAAGAATATTTGCTTTGTGTATCATTTAAGTTTTTACTTAAATAATATATAGGATGTTCAATTCCATTGACTTCTTGAACTAAAACCATTGTGATGGTCATATCCGCTGCAGCCAGATACAGGTTAAAATCTTTTTGATAATCAGGAGCATACATTAATGATGCTTTCATTAGGGATTCTTTTAAAGCATCAAAGGAAGCTTGCGCAACCTTATCCTAGACAAAGGGTACTTCCTTTTTCAACAGACGTGTATAACCTTTAGCAAGTTTGGCGTAATTTGGAATGAACCTCCTCAGAAAGTTCGCTTTCCCTTGGAGCTTCTGAATCTGAAGCAAATTCGAAGGTGGAGGCAAATTTATGATTGCCCGGACCTTACATGGGTCGAGACGAATCCAGTCCTTTGAGACTACAAAGCTAATCAAATGACCAGAACTGACGCAAAATACACATTTGTGTGGATTGAGTCGTATCTTGTAGTGTCGACAACGTAGAAATATCGGTCTTAAATGCTGTGGGTGATCAGTCCGCTTTCGCGAATGAGCCGGAAGGTCGTCGAGGTATGGTTGAATGATGTTTTTGATTTCATAAGATTTGGAAAACCATGGATATGAGACCAATTCATAGGAGCATACCTCGAATTTTTTCTTGCAATGGAACTCATCCTGAAACTTCATCTAGGCAACTGATCTTCTTAGCAGTGGAGTCACCTTCTAATCTGTTATTTGGTTTGTGGAGTCACCAAGGTAGTTTTGCAGCTTCGAATAGATTTTGAAGCTCCTGCTACCTTCAAGAGTTCAGCTTCATGATTTTTCGGTATATCTATATCTTCAGACTCCCGGCAGACGCACCAAAATGTTATCACCAAAATAGGACCCCGATAGGCTGTTGATTAGACTATCTCAGTGTAACTATTTCAAACCAATCTTTTAGCTAAGGCTTAGCCTCCTTAGCCTAAGAGGGCTCTCTCAAGGGTTAATTATATTGATTAATGATAATATAGATGGCTAACTCTATCTTGGTTTTGTGTGTTTGTAGGTTGAAAAGATGAAGGCTTGCTACCATTGGGCTAAGGAGTCAACAAGTCAATAAATTTAGTGGTAAGGTTTCTTGATATGAAAGCTGAGAAAAACAAGGTTCTTAAACAAAGACAATTCACTCAATAACATAGGTCAAAAGAGTCATTCGATTACTAAAGAAAGTCAGAGCATAGGGTTATGAATTCTGAGTAATAGTAATGAAAGCTACTGCTGATGGTTCAAAGGTGGTTTACTCACAAGATTCAGAAAAAACACAGTCATCTTATTGTTAAAGGAAGTCAGAGCATTAGATTATGAATTCTGAGTATTAACAATAAGATCTACTGCAAGTAATTAAAATAACATATAGATCAAGAAAGGATTAAACTCTATCTAAACTCAGTTTTGTTCAAGAAAACCTCTTTGCATTACTGATTGTATTCCTTCACATAAAGTAGCAGTTGGGCCAAAAAGTCTCCAAGCCCTCCTAATTTGACCTCTTGCTTCATATATAGCTTTTACAATATGGATTCCCTGATCCTTCATCAAGAGAATTCGAATTTCTATGATTGACACCTATTCTAACCATAAAACAGATCCTTAAATGCATTTGACAGTTAACTGTCTCTTCTAGAGTCCTAATACAATTAGGAGAAAAACTCCTTATTATGACTAAAACAACCTTATCTAGGAATTAAAAATTCTCTTTGACACCTATAACTCCATGAATTCGAATTTGATGAAGCCTTTAACCTTGTTGTTAGATTCTGTTGACTCATCCCTTATCTGTCTTGAAAACCAAGAACCTGTTTCCTGCATTTAAGCTTTAACCTTCATTGATGCTTTTCGAATCCATTTGCTGACCAAATTGACCTTTTGAGACAAGTGATATGTGTTATCACTTCCATATAACTTTTCTCTTCCACCTGTATGAAAATCAAGCCCTTGAAGGAGTATAATGAAAGCTGATCTGGCTGCGCTATGAAACTGTCTGCTGTTTTCGTAGCACAAAATCTTATCATTGTAAACATCTTCTTAAACCTTTAATTTATTCTTCCTTAACCCTTGGATCTTAATTTTTGAACATTTTACATCCTCCAGTAACATTAACATTCAAAAATCAACTGTTGTCACCTCTTGAAATCCTTGCAAAATGTTAAAACTGCACCTACAGCAGTTTCGTAGCGTGCTATAAAATTGTTGTGTATGTCTTTTACACAGCTCTTTTCAAAAATTTCAGTCTTAAAAACTTCTTTCACATTTTCCATGATATCTACAAGATTTAATAATCAACATAGATCATCTTTGAAATACTTTCAAGAAATAAAATCCTTCTCCTCAACAAAACTGCATCAAGAAATTGTAACTTACTGTTTTGTTCTAGTTGAAAATTAGGTGTTGGGACAGAGCTTTTGTATCCTCATAAAAAATTTATTTTGAAAAAATAAAGGAGTCTTTTGGAGACAACTCTATGCTAAACAAAACCTCTCTTGGTTTTTTTCAATACCTCTCCTACTGCCCAGACAATGTCTTTGACTATCAGGTGTAAACTAGAAAATTCTGATTTCTGAAAATATGGCTTCAAAGAAAGCATTGTATCTCCCAACTGGTAACACTTATGAAACAAAAGAGATAGGTTATTGTATATGGAGATTTTATGAAGAGAAACCTCCTTCAGAATGCAAAAATTCTTTGGCATGTAGCTAGAAACGGATCTTGAAAACGACTACTAAAACCAGAAAGCATAATTGTTCTCTCAATTTCTTTCAGCCATTTCGTAGCGCAAGTTGAGTCATCAATTTCTCCCAGCTCATAATGAATATGAAGAAACTAAAAGAGGTTTCTGTAGATAGGTATGTTAGGAAGAAGAATCTCTTTCATTTTTCCAAAATATACTTTCAGTTGCTCAAGAAACCCCTTGGAAGTTGACTACTTAAAACAGAAAACAAAGTTTTTTCTGCTGAAAAAGGCTGCTTCGACCATTTCATAGATAATTTCAAAGTTTTTTCAAAATGACTTGAGATATGACTTCTAAACACAAGGTGAGACTTCTGAAATGTGGAATAAGGTTGTAAAACTTTGTTTGGAAATTAAATATGACCTTAAAGACTTCTAACCCTATGACCTAACCCTTTAAGCATGAAATGACCTAGAGACCCTTTAACACCATGATTAGAAACAAGGAAAACTTTCCAAAGTTTAATAAAATAATTAGGGTGATAACAGTGGCTCCACTAGGGATAGTATGCCCCCTCTGGTATGCTAAGAACTAGTAGCTCCAGTGCTACAATCCATTCCTTTAAAAATAAAAACTCTGAAATTATGCCCAATCTGCTTCAAACTGTACCTAGTAAAAATTGCTCAGTCAACCTTGGGCTTATTTGAATTTTCCTACCTACCTACCCTATCAATTGTAAACTTATTTCAGATCAATTAATGTGAAATTTCCAATGTATCCAATCATTAGTTTTATCTGATATTTAATTTTTTTTCTTGCATTGGAGTTCGAAGTAGCTATGATGTTGTGATGACCATTGCCACTAAAATTGCCTCTGATCTTCATAGAAAAACTGAAACACTGGAGAGTAAAACTCTTCCATGTATTTAGCTATAGGATCCCAGAATACATGATCAGCTTGATGATCCTCATAACATCCTGTTACTTCTAACAACTGATCTTTAGTCACACAACATTTATTTGATAAGTTATCCAACTGCTTTTCTGCATGATTCCCATAGACAATGTAATTTTCCTCACTATTATGATCATTCTTTGAAGTAATCTATTGCAAGGAATTACAGAAATGATCAACCTTTTCCTCTGCCTGAGGGTTATAAAAAATTTCTTCCAGTATTTCTTCTTGGTGTTTGCAATTATTTTCATCTTCATTATGATCTGAAGAGTGACAAGTCTGCTGCATCTCTACATCAATCTCGGAGGATGTAATATGATTTTCATGAGTATACTCTTGCTGATTTCTATGTTGCATGTCATGCGATATTATCCTTTCTTCTAGTCGTTGAAATGTATTTTTATGAAGATCCTCTAAAATTTCTTCATCCATAAATTCATCATCATCATAACAGTCCTCCAAATACTGAATAAGACTCACAAAATGTTTACAACAATCTTTGACCAGCAATAAGGAAGGATGACATTCTTTATACATCTCATAGAATTCATCATGAAAATTAGCAAGAGAATACAATAAACCATCTGCTAAACCTTTATACCAAGACCATGCTTTTCCTTCTAGAGTGGTCATAAACATCTTCATAAGACAGTCTTCATGGAACTGAACCTTACAACTATGTACATGCAAATGAAACCAAACCAAATGAAGAGCAACATTGTCTTTCTTTTCATTTCTGAATACTGGAAGATCATCTAACCAATCAAACTTTGTCATAGGATTTGGAAAGCCATGGATATGAGACCAATTCATAGGAGCATACCTAGAATTTTTTCTTGCAATGGAACTCATCCTGAAACTTCATCTAGGAAACTGATCTTCTTAGTAGTCAAGTCACCTTCCAATTTTTTATTTGATGTGTGGAGTCACCAAGGTAGTTTTGTAGCCTCGAATAGATTTTGAAGCTCCTGCTACCTTCAAGAGTTGAGCTTCATGATTTTTCAGGATATGTATATCTTTAGTTTCCCAGCAGATGCACCAAAATGTTATCACCAAAATAAGACCCCAATAGGCTATTGATCAGACTATCTCAGTGTAACTATTTCAAACCAATATTTTAGCTAAGGCTTAGCCTCCTTAGCCTGAGAGGGCTCTCTCAAGGGTTAATTATATTGATTAATGATTGTTGTTGGGAAAAGTATCTATTCAGAACGCCCCTATCCCACTCTAAGGTGTGACAGTGCCTTAGCAACAAACAAGGAAAACTACTTGTGTATTCTTCTTTATGAAATGTAAACGAAGAGGAAGGACAAACTAACCTGTGTCTTTCGCTAGTTTGTTGATCCAATCGCTCTCCTCTTTGTTCACTTCCCACTGCCTGCTCCCTTACTGGTCCAGCTTCACCAAGTTCCTGCAAGATCACAGAGGAGGAAAACTACACAAAAACATAGATTTACATTCATAAATAGCTTAGGATCAGATTTAAGCTAAACATGCAGATATAACAAAGCATCATTGATATACAAGCATATAGGAGAAACTCAAATAGTTTTATTGATATGATAAGAAAGTCCAAGAGGAGATACAACCAAGTGAGTCTCGATCCAGCATCTACCTCCCAGCAAAGGAATCCCTTCCTCACCTCCAACAAAGCATAAATCACCCAATACACTAATCTCAATCTCAAACCAACAGCAATTCTCTGCAAAGTACAAAATTCCAGCCTCTGGATCTCTGGGATGAGGGATCCATATATAGATGTAAGCAGAGAGGATGAGTCAGCTTATGTTTTGACTTGTGGCTTCTCTCTGTCAGTTCTTGCTTCCACTTGGAGGCTAAGAGCCTCTTACTCATCCTTGGTCGAACTTAGTGAGGCAAGTGTCATTGAGGAAGAATCTGGAAGCTTCCATTATCTATACACCTCGCGGAATGACACTGCCATTTGGCATTTCTCGCTCAGCGCACCCTAGTAGTGCATTTAGGTGCGTTGCAACGCACCTAGCTAGTGTACTGGGGTGCTTTGCAACGCAGGCAGCTAGTAGAGCATTTGAATTGATCCTGATTTGACTGATTCTGAGTAGTTTTTTGGTGGAGAACTTCTAGGAGAAGATGTCATTGGTTGACCTTGTTCCTTTAGGGGCAGGAACAACACTTTTAGGGACTTTGGATCCCTTGGATTATGGACATTTCATGCTCAAAGCTGCAAGGGACAAAAATGTCTATAACAGTTGCCCCCTAAAGTATGAGGCCGTTTATCGGGTGAAATGCTTTATTAGGAGGATCCGAAGTTCTTTCAATGCTGGGAGGAGACCTGTAATAAGATACAATACAATACATTATTTTTCATACTGTTTTCATGATCTAGATGAGGCGGGCATTCCCATGCTCAGCTTTATAAATTCATTTTTATGTACATAGGACAGACAATTGTCTGATGGTAGACTGATGATTCTGATGAAATCATCATCCTTTTGGTAGGATGATTATCTGTGCTGCAATGCTATACATGTCAATGTATTTATTTTTCCCGAATATATATCGCAACCCAGATGGATGAAACTAGATCCGGGGTCTTCAATCTCGTCCGATCTTCACTCTAAGTGCAAGTCGATCCATGTGAGAAATGTTCTGAAGTCGAACATGGAAAGACATCGCTTGATTACCAGTCAATGATGTAAACTGTTAACAAGCGCGAGAGGAATCACCGATAATGATAATGACCCTCAAGGTACTGCAGTACAATTCACATGGTGTGAATAAAGGACTTGGCGTTGAACACCATGCAAAATCTTTCGGTCGAAGGTCATTGATGTATACCTTTCGCCGGAGGTGAGAAAATTGCCATTGAGGCACGGAAGCTTCAAAGTACTGAAGGGGTGTTCCTAGATCAACTTCTTGGATAATGAGCTGATGTCGACAAGAAGCGATCCGTCAAAGGAGGGCCTTAATGAATCCCACATCAATGACATGGAACGGAGCAAATGATTTTGATGGAGGTGAAAACCATCTGATGATATATGGTTCAGGGTGGCGGTCATGAAAGAATGAAGTATAATGTATGGCAGTGGATGGGACACGGTTGACTTCTCTTGAACATGTCGGCGACACTTATGTGATGGATCGGTAGCATTTACCCCAAATGTGGATGGTATGGCGAGACCATGGTGATGTGACCGGTGAATGAAACAACCCAACCCGACTCAGGCACGGAGTAGAAGTGTCATGTTCAAGAGCGACTTGCTACCAATAAAAATTCTTTGAGTTTCTTCCCAATTTTTCCCCAGTCATTGCTAACCAGTACCTCTTTATTTTTGTCAAGCTTGAGGAGGATAACATATGCTTGTTCTATAATTTGCCCTTCGGGCAAACCCATCGCTATGTTTTAACGAGCCTCATCTAAAGGCAAGCTTGTTGCTATTAACGTTTTTAATGAGTCTAACGACAAAGATAACTCGGTCCTTTTCATTTTTAGAGAGTCTAAAAAGGTACGTAAAGTTAACTCCGGAATTACTTTTTCGTCATCTAATCCCTTAAGTCCGAAAAAGTATAAAACAATACAGAAGGGATGAATTTTCGATAATTTTAACGAGCCGAATAAGACAAGCGCTCGATCTTTTTGTACAATAATCCCTCAGGTCCAAAAAGATTAAAATCTAGAGGAGGGATAGCACTTCCTGTCGCTTTAACGATCTGGAAGGCCAAAACTCCGCAATCTTTTCATATTTTACGAGTCAGATGAAAAGAGCTTAAAGAAGACTCGTCTTTTGAGGAACGAGTGATAAAATGGGTAGGAGCTGATTCCAGGTAAGGTTTGGAATTTTCCAATCACGGCAGTGTCACAAGGATGGCTAGTGAAATCACTCTTCGCAGCTGTTCCTCAAAATGGGTAAATAATCAAAAGGAGGTGAATGATCGGCCAATGGAAAAGTGGAGGTGACGGTGCAAACACGACCAAGGCTTTAATGGCTGAAATCTTCATTCACGGTGGCTATTTACCAGAGGATAGTTCATTTTTTAACGAGCTTAAACGCGGATTGAAACACTTGCTCGGTCTTATGTTTATTTTTTAACGAGCATGAACTATGTGCTAAAACTGCTCGATAAATCCAGTCATATGATAAGAATGTCTCATTGAAGATGCCATTTTTTATGGAGCTTGCACCTTACAAAGCTTTGCCCCGGATTCCTTTCTTTATGCAAGTTCGGAAACGACTAATCCTACGAGTTTAAAGGGTTAGAGGTCCTAAAAATTTAAAAAATAAATAGCCGCCCCTTGCTTGCACTCCAAAAGGTTTGCATGCCCCCAGGTATAAAGTACGATTTCAAGCTTACCCCTCAATTTGCAGATAAAACATTTGTTCTACCAGGAAAGGCCTACCTCTTTCAGGTTACCAAAGATTGTCTCATTTGCGCAGCAAACAAAACACTTCTTCGGCAATGTCTACCGAGATAAACAAAGGTGAATGACAACACCCGCCGATTCACATAACTTTGACAAGAGAATCTTATTCTAGAATAACCCCTCTTCCAATCACGGACGGGGTACAGACTAGGCATATTCTCTCGCGGAAACCTACTCTATACCCGAAGTTTTCCTGCCGAAGCAGACCAAGACGCATGCCCCCTGGGTTCCAGTCATATCCCTCTGAATCACTCGCACTCATCGGGAGGACGGACCGTGGGTTGAGACATTTCTTGCGTGAAGAGACCATTTAGGGATGGTATATGACTATTTGCGATGCGTGATCCGGGAAATGAAAGCTGGTCCACGAGCTTGACCACTCTTCCTCCGTGCGGAAAACACATTACTCTAAAGAGTGAGGAGACGATGGCTCCCATGCAATAAATATAGTCTCGTCCAAGGAGTAGGTTATAATCCAAGGGTCCTTGAACGACCATCACGTTCATTTGAACGGTCTTCCCTTTCAATGTTATGGGCACATTGGGGAGGATCCCTAAAGGTCGACTGGTTCCTTTATCGAAGCCTGTCAGATTTCTCATCTCAGGCAAAAGCGATGGCGAACCAAGCGCTTTCCAAGCAATAGAGGAAAGGATACTCACAGATGCCCCCTCATCAATGATGGTGCCAGCCATGACCATTCTGTATATTTGAACGATAATTCGGAATGGTATGCTTGCTGGCAAACGGGGTCTGCCTAGTTGGTTCCAGTCGAAGGATACAACTAGGTTGCTTGGTGGTGGGACCGAGTAGACGGCCAGGTATCGCTCTGACGAACTTCCTTCCTGCGATAAAGGAATGGGTGGATTTCCCCCGTGTTCATCGGAGTCTGTGTTGATGAAGAGAATTTGGACAGTGTCATCCTTATCCTCTTCAGTGACTGTATCATTCGAAGATAACACCTCTGAAGGCAAGACCGGGTCAACTGCTGCCTCGACCTTTTGACTTTCGTCTAGTATGGATTCAGTTGGTTTATCTTCAATGATAGACGCTTCAGCTGACCACTTGAGCGGGCCAGCTGGATTCTCAACTAATGAAGGACTCGGCAAGAGTTTATTATATCCAGGAGGAAGTCGTAACGGTGAAACCGGACGATCTTCCAAGACTCTTTTAGCCTCGTCTAAGAAGGGACAACGGTGGAGGGCATGGTAGCCTTTGCACAATCTACAGGGAGGTCTAGTTCTCCCTTTTTGCCCTGGAACTTCACTTTCGCTAGTTGACGATGTACTTTCAACATGGCCATCAGAGGTTGACGACACCGGATTGTGCAAACGGGGAGACCAGTCCCTTAGTATCTGAGGGATGCAAGGACAATCTCTGTGAAAGTGGTCTCCCTTGCAAATGACACATGGCGATTTAGGCTTGGTCAGTGCTATGTGTGGATTTTCATTAGACGACACTTGTTTTCCCTTATTTGCCTTTGGCTCCTTCTTCTTTTTCTCTTTCTTCTTCTTTTCCTTCTTCTCCTTAGGAACTTGGTTTTTAGTTTTACCAGTTCCATCAAGCGAAGAGGAAGGGAGAGAGGAAGAATTAGAGGAAGTAGAAGGTTGATGGGAAACTCTGGACTCGTCTAACTACTGATTCGACTATTCAGGAATAGTGGTGTTCTGAACGACATTGGTTGAGAAGAGCTAGACTGGCAAGCCAATTGTCAGTCCTGGAAGTGACAATGTTGCCATATGGGGCACACCAACATCTCCCCAAGAGGAGAAGGGACTAGGATTTCCACCAAGGGGAATTCCTTGGTTGGTAGGCTCCATTTTCTCAACCTAAAGATCAACGCAGGAAAAAGGGTATGAATATTCCGTTTAAAATAAATTTTAACGACGCTTGGACACAACTTTGTTTTTTCAGTTTTAAAGAGTCCAGAAAAAACAAAAGATGACTCTAGTCTCCTTCAATTTTTAATGAGCCTGAAGTGACAAGTGCTCAGATGGACCTTTTCCGTTAAGGAGTCTGAAAAGGAACGAAAGGGACTGCTCTGGAGATCTAGGTAGAGGGTGTGCCAAACCAATCGCAAAACCGCAGAATACTTTTTAAGGTACGGGCGGTCAATCTTCTCGAATGCTGTGTTTAGTGCATTGCGATCAGTAGGGCGGCCGACACGGCTTCCTATGGATAAAGGTTTTGAGCCTATAGGGGTCTCCCAATATATACTCGACGATATGTGGGAGCACAATCCATACTGGCACTTATCGTCTCTCAGGAGGAATCACCCAACCATCAGTGAGGCCAACAGTTACTAGGTTTTACGACGCCGGAACACATCTCTAGCCTAGACCTCTATGTTGTGCGTTAAGTTACAAAGCGTTGTTAAGTTCATTCAATTTATTTTAGGTTGATCTTTCTTAGAAGTTTGCCTTTTTGGATCACCACGAGATGTAGATACAATTCCTAAATGCAGTCTAAAGATGATAAGCAAGCTTTTATCTCTTTTCAACAATGAAAATCCTAGCTACAAGGGGAAAAGAAAGACACAATCTTTTCTCAAAGAGCATAGAGCACACTGTAAATGCACTTTTCCTAAATCAATCCATACAAACTATCAAAATGCAAATGCACTTGTGCATGTATTTGTGTTCACTTTCTTAATATTGATGCCTAAAAAGAAAGTTGTTGTACAAATTTGAATTCGATTTCAAGTGAAAAACACAAACAAGCTTCTTTTTCAAAATCAACAAAGTAGAGACGATTACGACACTTTATGATTTTGAAATAAACACTTGTTTCAATACTAGAAATTCATAAATTCAAACCAAAAGACAAAAGTAAAAGCATAATCAACTATCAACAGAAAACAAACTCACTCCTAAGATCAAAACGACACTTACGACAGGTCTAGATCTAAGGGCGACAGTATGACTAGTTTACTTTTGTAATGGGAAACTGAAAATGATGTAACAAATACACAAAAACAAATACAGTTTCTTTTATACAACTGAGGCAGAATTAAGGCAAAGAAAAGGGTTTTTCAGATAGGTACACTCACTGATAACAGGCTGCAAAAATCAGAGATAAAACTGAACAAAAAGAAGCAAAGAGCCACAGCTGCACAGGGCAAAGGCTGATCAGCGCACCTGTTGCACAGAGAAACTGAATTGTAGCGCAGGTAGCCCTCTCGGGACCTGCGTTGAAATGCAGATTCTCTTCATAGAGCCTGCGCTGAAGCAGAAACGAGAATTGTCTCCGGGTTCTGGGTCACGGTTTGTAGTTTGATCTAAGGTTTTTGGCCGGATAAAAGCTATCAACAAGGTACAATTAGAGGGATGATTTAAAGGAGGACTAAGAGCTATCACAAAAGGGAAATTAGAGCATTTGTGGATCAGCTGTTCAGATCATAAATAGGCCCAGTGAATGGACTAGAGTAGCAGATCTCTACTTTGCATTTGTAAATGGCAAATGCAGTTCGATTCGCCACTCCTAAGTTTATGAGAAGAACAACAATAGAAACACAAATAAACTAACTAGATACGGTCCCCAGTGGAGTCGCCATTTTGTTGTTGGGAAAAGTATCTATTTAGAATGCCCCTATCCCACTCTAAGGTGTGACAGTGCCTTAGCAACAAACAAGGAAAACTACTTGTGTATTCTTCTTTATGAAATGTAAACGAAGAGGAAGGACAAACTAACCTGTGTCTTTCGCTAGTTTGTTGATCCAATCGCTCTCCTCTTTGTTCGCATCCCGCCGCCTGCTCCCTTACTGGTCCAGCTTCACCAAGTTCCTGCAAGATCACAGAGGGGGAAAACTACACAAAAACGTAGATTTACATTCATAAATAGCTTAGGATCAGATTTAAGCTAAACATGCAAATATAACAAAGCATCATTGATATACAAGCATATAGGAGAAACTCAAATAGTTTTATTGATATGATAAGAAAGTCCAAGAGGAGATACAACCAAGTGAGTCCCGATCCAGCATCTACCTCCCAGCAAAGGAATCCCTTCCTCACCTCCAACAAAGCATAAATCACCCAATACACTAATCTCAATCTCAAACCAACAACAATTCTCTGCAAAGTACAAAATTCCAGCCTCTGGATCTCTGGGATGAGGGATCCATATATAGATGTAAGCAGAGAGGATGAGTCAGCTTATGTTTTGACTTGTGGCTTCTCTCTGTCAGTTCTTGCTTCCACTTGGAGGCTGAGAGCCTCTTACTCATCCTTGGTCGAACTCAGTGAGGCAAGTGTCATTGAAGAAGAATCTGGAAGCTTCCATTGTCTGTACACCTCGCAGAATGACACTGCCATTTGGCATTTCTCGCTCAGCGCACCCTGGTAGTGCATTTAGGTGCATTGCAATGCACCTAGCTAGTGTACTCGGGTGCTTTGCAACGCAGGTAGCTAATAGAGCATCTGAATTGATCCTGATTTGACTGATTCTGAGTAGTTTTTTGGTGGAGAACTTCTGGGAGAAGCTGTCATTGGTTGACCTTGTTCCTTTAGGGGCAGGAACAACACTTTTAGGGACTTTGGATCCCTTGGATTATGGACATTTCATGCTCAAATCTGCAAGGCACAAAAATGTCTATAACAATGATAATATAGATGGCTAACTCTATCTTGGTTTTGTGTGTTTGTAGGTTGAAAAGATGAAGGCTTACTACCAATTGGCTATGGAGTCAACAAGTCAATAAATCTAGCGGCAAGGTTTCTTGATATGAAAGCTGAGACAAATAAGGTTCTTAAACAAATACAATTCACTCAATAACATAGGTCAAAAGAGTCATTCCGTTACTAAAGGAAGTCAGAGCATAGGGTTATGAATTCTGAGTAATATGAATGAAATCTACTGCTGATGGTTCAAAGGTGGTTTACTCACAAGAGTCAGAAAAAACACAGTGATCTTATTGTTAAAGCAAGTCAGAGCATTAGATTATGAATTCTGAGTATTAACAATAAGATCTACTGCAAGTAATTAAAGTAACATATAGATCAGGAAAGGATTAAACTTTATCTAAACTCAGTTTTGTTCAAGAAAACCTCTTTGCATTACTGATTGTATTCCTTCACATAAAGCAGCAGCCGGGCCAAAATGTCTCCAACTGCTTCCTAATTTGACCTCTTGCTTCATATATAGCTTTTACAATATGAATTCCCTGACCTTCATCAAGAGAATTCAAATTTCTATGATTTACACCTATTCTAACCATAAAACAGACCTTTAAATGCATTTGACAACTAAATGTCTCTTCTAGAGTCCTAATACAATTAGGAAAAAAACTCCTTATTATGACTAGAACAACCTCATCTAGGAATTAAAAATTCTCTTTGACACCTATAACTCCATGAATTCGAATTTTATGAAGCCTTTAACCTTGTTGTTAGATTCTGTTGACTCATCCCTTATCTGTCCTGAAAACCAAGAACCTGTTTCCTGCATTTAAGCTTTAACCTTCATTAATGCTTTTCGAATCCATTTTCTAACTGAATTGACCTTTTGAGATAAGTGATATGTGTTATCACTTCCATAGAACTTTTCTCTTCCACCTGTATGAAAATCAAGCCCTTGAAGGAGTATAATGAAAGCTGATCTGGCTGCGCTATGAAACTGTTTGTTGTTTTCGTAGCGCAGAATCTTATCATTGTAAACATCTTCTTAAACCTTTAATTTCTTCTACCTTAACCCTTGGATCTTCATTTTTGAACTTTTTACATCCTCCAGTAACATTAACATTTAGAAATCAACTGTTGTCACCTCTTGAAAGCCTTGCAAAATGTCAAAACTACACCTACAGCAGTTTTGTAGCACGCTACGAAACTACTGTGTATGTCTTTTACACGGCTCTTTTAAAAAATTTCAGTCTTCAAAAATTCTTTCACTTTTTCCATGATATCTACAGGCTTTAATAATCAAAATAGATCATCTTTGAAATACTTTCAAGAAATAAAATCCTTCTCCTCAAAACAACTGCATCAAGAAATTGTAACTTATTATTTTGTTCTAGCTGAAAAATATGTGTTGGGACAGAGCTTTTGTCTCCTCATAAAAAATGTATTTTCAAAAATGAAGGAGGTTTTTGGAGACCACTCTGTTCTGAACAACAATTTCTCTTGGGTTTTTGCAATACCTCTCCTACTTCCCAGAAACTGTCTTTTAATATCAGGTAACACTTATGAAACAAGTGAGATAGGTTATTGTAGTAGAAGACTTTATGAGATGAAACCTCCTTCAAAATTCCAAAATACGTTTTCATGTAGCCAGAAATGGATCTTGAAAAAGACTACTAAAACTAGAAGGCAGAATGTTTCTCTCAATGACTTTCAGCCATTTCGTAGTGCAAGTTGAGTCATCAATCTCTCCCAGCTCATAATGAATTTGAAGAAACTGAAAGAGGTTTTCGTAGATAGTTATGCTAGGAAGAAGAACCTCTTTCAGTTTTCCAAGATATGCTTTCAGTTTCTCAAGAAACCCCTAGGACGTTGACTACTTAAAACAAAAAACAGAGTTGTTTCTACTGAAAAAGGCTACTTCGGTCATTTCATAGCTAATTTCAAAGTTTTTTCAAAATGACTTGAGATATGAGTTCTAAACATAAGGTGAGACTTATAAGACATGGAGTAAGGTTGTCAAACTTTGTTTGGAATTGAAATATGACCTTAAAGACTTCTAACCCTATGACCTAACCCTTTAAGCATGAAATGACCGCGAGACCCTTTAACACCATGACTAGAAACAATGCAAACTTTCCAAAGTTTAAAAAAAAAATTAGGGTGATAACATGTGCAATCTTAAAACTGTAAAGAGATGCATAAATATAATAGAAGCATAGACACACAATATTTCAGAATCAACTTATATTTTATTAATTTTCTGTCCAAGTACAATCACAACTCCACCTTGTGCACTCCGCTGCAGGGGTCTGTGCACATAGCTGCAAACTCTATCAGGCTTCTGTGCACTCAGTTGCAGAGCCTTTCTTCTTCTTTCTTACCCACTTCTTCTTACTTCTTCCTGCCTTAGACTTTCTGATACACACCTATTTATATCTTTTTTCATACAATGCCATGGTCCACATACCATGGATGAATCTCAAAATTGACTCAAAACTTATCCAAAACAAGGGGCTAAACGCCTTTGACTCCAATTCATCTATGCACTATGCATCCAAAAATTGCAGAGAATTTACATTATTTACAAAACTGTACCAAAAAATCGGTTATCTTAACCCCAAACTATCCCAAGGGACCCCATACTAACAGGCCTAGAATGCAAAGATTGTGACTCACCCTCGAGTCACTCTGTTGGTGCCACGATCTTGCTGCGAAGATCTCCTAGCTCCACCTAGACCACTACAACTTCTTTAACGCTCTCTATTGCTTCTGGATGAACCTCCTTGACCAATTTTTCTATGGCTTGTCCTTCGATGGCTAGCCTGATCATTTGTTGTGTTTGTTGGAGTCCTTTAAGCTTGTCTTGAGTGGAATTCATGACCTCATATGCCTTGTTGGGCATGGGATCCCCCGTAGCATGTTTTAGGGCTCAAAGCCCAAGTTTTGGTCAATAAGATTGTAAGACTCTGTGAATTGTGGGTGTGGAGTGCAAAGTCTAGGATGAGTCATAGGGTTGTTTGCCCTAAAATATTGTAATTTAATGTAAAGTTGTGTCAGCTTACCCATGGTCCACGGACCATGGGATTGTAAAAATAGAGCGAGGCTCTAAGTGTAAAGATAGCGAAGGGCATGGTTTAGGGTTAGAGTTGGATCTCGAGTGTACTGGTTCATAACAGCAGGAAGAGGCTCTACAGCGGAGTGTACAGAGGCCTAGAAGAGTCCGCAGTTGAGTGCACAGACCCCTGCAGTTGAGTGTGTAGGGCAGAGTTGGGTATGTAATTGGGATTGAAAGCTAATAAAGAGAATTTTACTCTGTGCACCTATTCTTGAATCCATATTTTGATGTTATGCATTACTTTTACTCTGTTTATTTACTATGCACAATTAATGAATACTTGTATGAATGCTTATATATGAAAATAATCTAAGTAACCAGCTAACCGAGCCTAATTAAGGAATACTTGGGTGAATATCGTAGGTCACGCTGCAGCTAGTGCTATGCGAAGACAGTATTGCAGGACATGGGGTGCCTGCTAGTGCGCATAGTATAGTAAGTGTGCAAAGGTTGCACCGTGTACCAATCACTTCATATCAAACATCCACAGGATGCAGAAACCTGGTTCTAGCACCCTCCCATACTACTTCGGGTGAGACCTCAGTCCGTGCTCCGTGGACTGTTGCCGAATGGGCCAGTAGTACTGGGATTTACTTGGCTAAATCACTTTTGAACCTAGGTCAGGCCCCGTTAAGCCAACATGCCTCCTCCAACCAAGGCTCCATCTTGGTCTTTAGAAAGGCCTCCTTCTTTTGTGCATCCCTGACCTTTGTCAATAATTGTTTTCCTTCCCGTAACTTGGAAAAGTGCTACGTTGGTGCTAAGGTGAGCGTAGTCACCCTGACCTCATTGTTTCGAGAATAAGAACCCTAGGGATTTGGGTTAGAACCCCAACAGAGCAAGAGAAAACTACAATAAAAAACACTAATACAACTAAGGAAATATGCTTATATAATCAAACTACGTAAGAGCGACCGTACCTGGATTTCCTTCATTCAAGTGGGTCCCATAGGGTTCAGACCCTCTGTAACTCCCGATGTTCTTCAAACCTAAAAATAATTCAACTTGAACATACATAACAGTATAGAAGTAAAGCATATTCATGAAATTTGACTTTATATCATATAGGTAAATGATTTATCATACATCAAAACAACATTCATATATCAATTAGAACATAATTTGATGCATAAAAAAAGTTAATTTCGGAAACAAGACAAAATTTCTTTTATTGCGCTAAGCTATAAATAACATGGAGAGAATTCACCTGAGTCTTCTTCTTCCAGCTCCAAGCAGAACCATCCTCCAGATTCACCCTATCCCAGCCTTCAACAATCTTCTTCCATAACCAATACCATTGTATCTCAAGCAAGAGGGAGAATATCTATAATCAATGAAACAAGGGTTTCTTGAAGCTTGGGGAAGTGCATGAGGCACATGGATTCTTCAGACTCAGTCAGGGATAATCTCAGTATAATAACTCTATCTCTTCTCCTCCTTTAAGCCTTCCCATAGAAGTCTATTTATACTTCTCCCAATTAGTTTTTTAGTTGTGAAACAGTTGGAAAATAGTTGGGCCACAGGAAATAGGAGGTAATCAACAAGTAAAACCCATGAACTCCACCCATAATTAAGGAAATTTAATTTTTTAAGTGTTTTAACACATATACGTGGGTTGGGTATTGACGAACTTGCATGTACGTGCTTTTATCTCAGGGAAAAGTAGCGTATAGGGAATAAAACATTGTTTTTAATATATTTGGACCAAGTCTGGAAGGAGGGGTTGCCCTAGGCCATAAACCAACCATCAAAAATACCAAGGGTGGTAAATGGTGCTATAATAGATGCCCCCTAATATATGAGGTCAGAAGGGGTATACTATGGCCGAAATGTATTAAGTGTATGGAAAGAATCTTGTCGAGACTGAGAAGGATTTCACCAGAATTCAGCCTGCCAAGCCATCAAAAGGGAGTAGAAAGAAAATGTTGTCTAAGGCAGGCATACCCATGCTCAGAGAAAGTAAATCATGTCCACATATCAAGTACAAGCAGATCCAATATGTATACAAGTATAAAGAACTGAAATTACATAATGGATCATCTGATCGTGATCGAAAAAGTACATGTCTGAATATCACATATGAGGAGATGATCAATGATGCTGAAGGATGAATCTGATTACTGATGTCAAAAACTAATCCCAATAGTACCAAATTAACATGATGAAATAAAGTGATATTACATTTCAACTCAGATGCCAACATATAAGATGTTGTTGTGAATAACTGCAACATATACGGTGGATGGTGTGAACTAGCAACAACAGGAGCAACTACCAAGTGAACCAAAACATGTTGATGCAACCCGAGGTCTTCACTGACCACCGTGGTACATATCTACACAATGGAAATAAATGATCTGAGGTTGACCATGTGAGAAATCATTTGATTATTGGTCATTGATGTATACTGTTAACAAATACGAGACTACTCACCGATAAAGAAAATGAGAGTCAAGGTACCCAGTACAATCTAACAAGTGCGGATAAATGAGCTGAAGTCAAAGACTTGGAAGAATCTATCAATCAGGGGACAATGATGGTTTCCCACTATCGATAGTGAAGGAATCTACCACTGATGACTACAAATCCGAATGTACTACCAAATGGACTCTAGATCTTTGTCCCAAAGCAAATGAGCTACAGTCATTAGGAAAATATCCGCTAGAAGGAAGGCATTAAGGCATCCTTCATCAATCTAGCATGAGTGTAACCCATAGGCCAATAATTTGGAAGGAATCAGATGAAAAGATGTAGTAACCCAACCAAAGCATGTTTCTGGCATACACAAGATGTAGCTAGTGCATGATAGAAACCCTCTAAACCAACCAATAATGAAAGTTGACATAGAGGCGAGGAATCCACCAATAGGGTCAAATGGAAACCAAGGCACTGAATGAATCCCATTTTGTGATAATGAAAGCTAATGTCGAACACAAGGGAAACCACTTAGTCAAAGACCCATGATATTGATCGATGCTAAGCGCAAGGTAACCTATCAATAATGGAAATAGGGCTAGGGTGCGGCTCTAGGCCTGCCCTTAGAGAAATATTTTATCGTCGATAAGGACAAGACCCTCTAGTAAGAAGTCAATGGAGACCTTCTCAAACTGGCACGAGCAAAGGACCAATATAACTGATGTGATGACAAACATGACAATGAAAACTAGGGATGGCCGACTGAAAATAGGTCAAAAGACACTGCAGAGAGGCTGACTAGGGCTTAATTCCTTTGAACAAAAGCACGACTCAATGATGACTATATGGTAGCATATGATAACTATGTATAAGTTCGTCATGTAGGAGGCATGAGAAAACTCTCCATATGATTGGAAGGGGTAACCAATCGAAGGAGTACTGACTCAATAACAATGTTAATACGTAGCTAAGTCAAACTAAATCCTTCCCAAAATGGAGGAGAGACTTTCTTTTGAGTGCTTTGTTCAAGGGCAACATGACTGACTCTAGCTGCCAACAAAATATGGAGATGTTGCCCCCTTCATGCTCTTTTTGGAATATATAATTTTTTTGTCTTTCTCTTTAAGCTGGAAAAATAATAAAAGAGTTCTATAGTGTAGTGGAAAGAACGAGTGTCAGAGAAATAGATGATCTAGTTCCTGGGAGGGGAACATTCCTATGCTCAATGCAGGGAGGCGAAACTAGTCAAGGACACTCAAAGGGATGCTCTTTCCATGGGTAAAAGGATGCATCAAGTTGCAGAAGCTAAGTGATTGCATGGTTGATTTTGCAGAAGACATGGTCAAATAAGTGGCTTAAACACGAGTCCAAGTGAAGCTGGCTCAAGCCCAAAAGGGTGCAAATAGTCAAAATGCAATGCAACAATAAAACTCAGCATAAAGGAGCCTCTAGGGTATAAGGCCAGAAATCATCGCAGAAGAAAAGAGAATGTGTCTTCAACACATCAGTCATGGCGAGACTAAAGAGGACTCCCGAGCCTACTCAATATAGCAACATGGGCAACCAATGTCAGCAAGGTTCTAACTATGATGCCCATGTAAAGGATGGCTCTACCATCGTATCATGATTTCAAAATCGGCGAGTGAAAATGGTTTGCTAACCAAGATACGATGGGGTCAACCCTATGGCTAACGTATTGCTGAATGGAGGCTAGAATGCAAGATGCAGCGGAAAAATGGTTTTCCCTAACCTAAATGCCAATGAGGGGACAGTACCTACCATGATGGGTCAGTAGTCATGGGACCAAAATGACATCTTGAAGAAGGTCTCCAAAATATCCTGAAACAACAACCCATTCTCGACAATCAAAGCCCACAAGTCAAAAAATCCATTAAACAAAAATCCTTTTTTGAAAAAATATTTTTCAATTTCAAAGTTATATAATGACTTTTGGACTCACAATTTTTTCATTTCTATTTGGAGCAAAAAGCTGTGGAGAAAAAAGGAGCAAGCTTTCCTCTAAACAATTGGACCATTCAAATCAAAACAAAGTTATCAGGTAACCCTCAAATCATGCTTGTAATGTTTTGTGATAGTTTTTATAAGTTTTCTTAACGTTTTGACCATGGGAATTTATGCCCAAAAATCCAACTCTGCATACATGCGGCTTGGATGTAATCAACCCGCGTATACGACAGCCCTACAAGAAATTGTGTGTAAAGGGAACCCGTGTGTGCGTGAGTTAAAGTTTAAACATAAAAGCTAACGGTTAAAACACAAAGTTTTTGCAGGATGACCATCACATGGAGAGAAAGAGAGCATACCACAATTGAGAATGAGGTAATGAATGAACAAAATTCCCTAGACACTGTGACAGGTTGTGTCTTATTGAAATTCTTCAAAATAACAAACATGAAAGCCAACACACGCCTGCTCGAACTACTGATCCACTATTGGAGTGCAAAGGATTATTCCTTCATGATAGACCAGATGCCTCTACAGATTGAGGTTGAAGACATCTACTTTATTACAGGTCTCTCTCGAAGAGGGGAGGTCGTGCATTTTACTGGCAGGATAAGAAGTAGTCTTTCAGTAGAATACTATGTACATATAAATTGTCCTAGACACCCAGAGAAGATTGGAAGTTATATTCCAATCAAACACGTGGAAATTTTATCTCTGAGGATTCTGCTATTTACCATTGCAATGATAAATGGATCAGCTTCACTACATCAGGCATCACGAGTGTCCATGAGCCTGGCAGTGGAATGCCTTGTAGGTTTTAACCCTGTATAGAAATTACCTGCATACGAATTCTTAAACAAAGAAAATAAACAATGCGAGAGCATAACCCATAAAACACATATGCACAGAGATTTTTCCCTGGATCCCAAAACCGGGACTACCAGCTTGATTTTTCATTATGTTCCTTTCAATGTTACAATACATATTTATACATGCCGAAGCATCCAATACCATGGACCGAAAACCATCACGTCCAAAAAACATGTGCAAAAATCATGCACAAAACCATAGGTGGGTCCGCCCAACCTAACATATGGTCCAAAACCAAAATTTTCCATGGCGCTGCCCGGGACCCCATAAAGTGGGGTTACGGGTGCCCTTCAAACCCCCTATTAACTACGTGGAAAGAATATAACACAACCCAACATGCCTTACCATGGTTTTTCACTGCTGCACGCCTCTTTTGACCAACATGAAGAGCCAATTGACCTCTATCCATAAGGGTCAGACAAAGAACTTCGGATATGGGACTATCTTATGCTCATTCTTCTTCGAGAAGGTACCTGTGCTACGTCCCAAAGTATCTGTTTGCATCAGCAGCCCGAGAGATCCACAGATGGGCAGAGGGTCGGACTTGATGAAACACCTTGGAGGTGGGGATGTGTCTAGGATGACTTTAGATGATGATTTTTTCACCTGTTGGGACCAACAGATCATCGTAGCCGATGACTACCCATATGCTAGTATGGATTTCCGAGGAGATCTAGACTTAGTGTTTCCACCAAACGTAGCATGGGGAGACATAGGTAACAATTTTTTAAGTTTTTGTAAATCTTTAATTTTTTTTGGATTTTTTAATATGAAATGAACTTAGAAATATTTTTGATGAGACAAGATACTGAAAAAATGACCATGTTCCAAATGTGCGTCTAGTGAGACCAGATGAATTTCTAAGGCATAGGTGTCGTGGAAGACAAGTTGAAGAGGTAGCAACTAAGATAGAGAGAGTCCTATATGTAGTTAAGAGAAACTTGGTGAGACTGAGTCACCAAGTACCTATGATAGCCATAGAGTATCTACTTGAGGAGATGCAGTGCCACGTGGTAGGGGTACCATAATGCTGGGTCTGCATACTACAACATGTAGCTAATGCAGTAGTTAACTTTTTATCCACTCATACTGAGCCGGGTTGATAGACAGACTGATGTATGACTGGACATGATTATGGGAATGAACCCAAATTGTGAGGGCATCTTGTCCCAATTTTGTATATTATTTTTTGAACACTTTACCTATATACAGGCGATTTTATGATATATATATAGATTCAAATTTTTTGATACTGTTTAATTTGATTAATGATTAATGTGCAAATCTAATGATTGATTAGCAATAGAGTCTGCTAATGAATTCTCAGATCGTGGAATGTGAACATAGGTAATATAAATAAATGATCGTTGCAACATTCTCATTCTCAAAAATTGGCGATATAAATAAGTATCATGAACTCGATAAATGTTATTTAACTACGACACCACTAGCTATGAGTCTAGATAAACTATCTACGAATTAATCTCATAAGAAATTTCTTCGGATAGTAAATTAATAATGATAGTATATTCATAAATGTTATTCGAAGCAAGGCCAATACATACTCCCCTCAACACCATCAAATGGTCAGATGGATAATAAATCACCCAAGCCGCAAAAGCAAGACACCGAGTGTGCTGACTAGCACCATCAACGAATCCAAAATATATCGAATCATCCATCAACACCTGACAAAGAAGATAAAAAAATGTCGATATCACAAAATGTTAGACAAATATGTACAAAAATACAATATATACAAACAAGCAATTTCTCGGTCGAAACCTAAGAAAAATAATTCTTAAGGTAGAGCCCATTTCGGGGCTCTACCAGCTTGTTCCCTTCTAAATCAATTAATTCATAGGCCCCTTTTCCCAAAACTTCCTTGACTACAAAGGGACCATACCACATTGACTTGAATTTTCCTGCCCCCAGGGCATCTTTGTCTTGGTCATAGACTAAGACAAGGTCGCCTTCAGAAATAACCCGAGGACGTATAGCTTTATCATATTGAGTTTTAACCCTCTTCTTATGGGCTTTGTTTATTATGGCGGCATCTTGACATTGCTTATCGAGATTTCCAAATGAACGAGGCATTCTTCGAGACTAGACGTTTCTGGAAAGAGTTCTACAACTAGCTTAAGGGACGGAATTTCACATTCGATAGGAAAAATAGATTCCACCCCATAAACTAATTGAAAAGGAGTAAAACCGGTGGCAGTCTTCACCGAGGATTGGTATGCCCAGAATGTTGGGTAGAACATGACGTGCCAATTGGATTGACTTTTTTCAAGTGTCCTTTGAAGGATAGTCTTAAGGGACTTATTCACGGCTTCGACTTGCCCATTGGCCTGAGGATAATATGGAGATGAATGCGTTGGCATTATGATACAAGTGTTGTCCTTGATGGTAACTCACTGAGAGGTATGATACAGGTGATGGTATCTCAATCAGAGGACAAATCTTAGTACAACAGGTCAAGAGAGAGATATACGCAGGTTCATCGTGACCAAGACAAGTATACACGTGGGTTAGACATTCCAAAGATGCGTATGCATATACAAACACTTTCATGCAAGGAAAGGTGTGTACATGTTGGAAAACTAAGTTTTGGTCTGTGGTATTTGGTCCATGGTATTTTGGTATTGGTCCGTGGTATTTGGTTTGAAGTGTTGATCCCAGGTATTGGGTCCAAGGTATTGTTTCTACATGGTTTTGGACCATGGTATTGAGAGAAGCTTAAACCTATATAAGGAGAATATCATTAGGCAAACGATGTAGGGCAAGTAATGAATGTCTGATGAAGTGTGAAGATCTAGTATGCTGGTTATGGGTTTGTGATGCTTGGCTCAAGTTGGAAATAGCAGTGAAGGTATAAGTAATTAACTTTAGATTTGTATGCGGGTTCTCTCTGGCGAAAGCGTGTATACATGCGGTTTTGATATAGTCAAGTAGCGTATAAGAGATTTGATAGGTTGTTGTTGGTTCTAGTGGTTATTGCAGAGTTCTGAGCTCTGGTTTGTGTTCTGATAACTGTGTTCTGATGACAGCGTTTCAGTGATTCAGTATTAGGTGATTTAGTGAATGATGATTCAGGTATGGTTGATGATTGTCTTACAGTAGTGATCGTTTTGTACTTATGGATCCAGTCGAAAAATTTATGAAATGTGGTCCCTGGAAGTAAAGAGAAGGTTGTAGCCTTTTGTAGGTTAGCACCTACGTACTAGTATTTCAGCTAGTGCAAGAGCTGAGGGGGTTGTAGCTCCCTTCCAGAAGAAGCTGGAGAACGAGAGAGGGTTGTAGCCCTCTGCAGGTTGTAGCCTACGTGCTGGTAAAGCACCGCACCAATGCATTGTAAAAGAAGTTTCTTATTAAAGGAAGACAGAAACAAATTGCAGTAGGTGGTTTTCACCCACATTGGGTTTCCACCTTATATCATGGTGTTCATGTGTTCTCTTTATGTGTGATGATCTTTTTTGTTTACTACACCTGTTGACTATTCATATGATTAATAATGTTCTGATGCACTCATTGAAGATCAACTAACTGAATCATATGTTTACTGGATATACGCTAGTTGCATTCAACACAGTCGTGTATATATGCGGGTATCCTTAACTGAAGTAGCGTATATGAATCTTAATATGGAAATGAAAAAGTTTTATTGATTTGATAATACTGATTCACCCCCCCCCCCTCTCAGTATTATTTCCAACAATTGGGATCAAAGCAGGTTCTTCAGAAGAAGCTTGACTGCTTGAAGGAAGATCTATCATCATGGGCAGCTACGAGAAAGAGGCATCGATCAGGCCACCAATTTTTGATGGGAGCAACTTTTTACACTGGAAGATAAGAACCACAACATATCTACAATCTCTTAGAACAGATGTTTGGAGCAGCGTGGAAGGAGGATACACATATCCATCAGTAATTCCTACAGATATAGTAGAGAGAAAGCAATATGAACTCAATGCCAAAGCTGTTACTGTCTTATTGGGAAGTTTGTCACAATCAGAATTTATGAAGGTCATGCATTTCAAATCAGCCAAAGAAATTTGGGACAAGATCATTCTAAGCTACGAAGGAGATGAATAGGTAAAATGAGCAAAGCTTCAAACTCTCAGAATATGGTATGAAAATCTTAAAATGCATAGTAATGAAAGCATAGCAAATTACTTTCTGCATATAGATGAAATTGTCAATTGTATGAGGAATCTGGGTGAACAATTTAAGGAAGTGGTCTTAGTTGAAAAGGTTTTAAGATCCCTATCTGCTAAATTTGATTCCAAAGTTTCTGCCATAGAAGAAAAGGAGGATATGCAAAAAATCACTATGTCACAGCTTCATGGAATCTTAACTGCTTTTGAGATGAGAAAAGGAGGACCATCAGATATGAGAGAAGCCTTATTCGAAGTATCAGCAAATGAATGAAGATATATTTCAGAAGGAGAATATGAGGTAAATTTTGTCAAGAATCTTGAACGGGGAATTGGACAGTTCAAAGGTAAGCTACCTTTCAAATGGTTTTCATGTGGTAGAGTTGGTCACTACGCTGCTAGATGCCCTCATAACAAAGGAAAGATGTCTGAAGAAGGTAATAGAAGCTATTATACCCATGTTAAAAGTAATGACTCATTCAATAGTAGTGAAGACATTAGAAGTCTCATGGCATATGAAAAGAAGGATGTAGAAACAGAAGAAGTTACCAGATTAAACGAACAATTGGAGTCAGTAACCAGAGTAAGGGAGCAATTGCAGGATGTAGTAAAAGATCAGAGCATAATAATTGAGAGACTTGAATCGAAGATCCTCTCTCTAAAAGAAGATCTTGAAAAATCAAAGAAGCAGAATAGAGAAGCTCTTGAAGAACAAGAACATGAAGTGATCGAATTAAGGCAACAAGTGGAAGAAGGAAGAAAAGCTGAAGAAAACATAAGGAAGCAGTATCTGGAAAAGGAAGAACAACATCAGGTTGAGGTAAATATCTTAAAAAGTAAATTAGAAGAAAAGGATAAATTGTTACGATTTCAAGATAGTACTAAGATTTTGGATGACATTCTTGGTAGTCAAAGATCCCCTACTAACAAAACTTGTCTTGGATTTTATGAATCTGTTGAAGGTGAATCTAACTCACAAGGTGAGGCAAGGAACACAAATGAGAAATATGAAATGCTCAACAAGGAACAACCAAGGAAAGAAATTCCTCAAAGAAAATCCTTTACTCCTAACTATGGAAGTGATAGACGATTATTTCCTCCATTGAATAATATTGAATGTTATTTATGTCATAATCTTGGACATGTTGCAGCCAGATGTCGAAGTAGAATCATTCAAGACCATCGCACAAGATCATCACAATCCAGGTATTTCAGAGGATATTGTTTAGCTTGCAATGTGTTTGGACACAAAGCAATTGATTGCAATAGAAGGAACATGAAACATGTAAGATGTTATACATGCAACAATCTTGGACATAAAGCAAGGGAATGTAGGAGCAAATTTCAAAATTCAAAGCAAGAGGACTATACATCATCACAATTCCAGGAATTGAAGAAGATAGAATTAGAGACAGAAAGGTGTGACATAACTCAGTTAGCTGACATAATAGACATAGGGGAAACTAAAAGTGAAGACCTTCAGTATTCCATCTTGCATACGCTGATATAATGAAGATAAGTTGCATATATACGCGAGCTAGAGGCTGCAGAGTGGCGTATATGGAGTTTAGAAGAAAAGGCAGCAGAACAGACTCAGGAATGGTTCGGTCATGATATCTAATAGTTGGCACAGACTCAGGGGGAGCATATACTTCAAATAATGCATTGTTGGCATTTATGAGGCTAAATGATACATCTTGCTGTTTGATCAAAGGAATGGTATTGTAGGTTTGGATGCTAATGCTTATGGTGCATATCATATATGATGTATGATAGTGGCTAATGACTATCATGGTCTTGAATGGATTGCTAGTCTTTGAACTTGCATGTGCTCAGGGGGAGCATGGATGGATTGATACATCTTGACATATACATAGGGGGAGTCCATTCAGATATTTCAGCAGGTACTCAGGGGAAGTATGGACAGCAGAGGGAGAGAACATCTTGGTCTGCCCTTTTCCCTTGATGTCAAAGGGGGAGAGTGACTTGGTGTGGTGGTTACCATCAAGTCCAAAGGGGGAGATTGTTGGAATTATGATACAAGTGTTTTCCTTAATGGCAACTCACTCAGAGGTATGATACAGGTGATGGTATCTCAATCAAAGGATAGATCTTAGTACAGCAGGTCAAGAGAGAGATATACATAGGTTCATCGTGACCAAGATGCATATACACGCGGGTTAGACGTTCCAAAGACGCATATACGTATACACGCACTTTCATGCAAGGAAAGGCACGTACATGTTGGAAAACTAAGTTTTCGTCTGTGATATTTGGTCCATGGTATTTTGGTATTGGTTCGTAGTATTTGGTCCGAAGTGTTGATCCCAAGTATTGGGTCCAAGGTATTGTTTCTACATGGTTTTGGACCATGGTATTGAGAGAAGCCTAAACCTATATAAGGAGAAGATCATTAGGCAAAGGATGCAGGGCAAGTAATGAATGTCTGAAGAAGTGTGAAGATCTAGTATGCTAGTTATGGGTTTGTGATGCTTGGCTCAAGTTGGAAATAGCAGCAAAGGTATAAGTAATTAACTTTAGATCTGTACGTGGGTTCTCTCTGGTGAAAGCACGTATACACGTGGTTTTGATATAGTCAAGTAGCGTATAAGATATTTTATAGGTTGTTGTTGGTTCTAGTGGTTATTGCAGAGTTCTGGGCTCTGGTTTGTGTTCTGGTAACTGTGTTTTGATGACAGCACTTCAGTGATTCGGTATTGGGTGGTTTAGTGATTGATGATTTAGGTATGGTTGATGATTGTCTTACAGTACTAATTGTTTTGTACTTATGGATCTAGTCTGAAAATTTATGAAATGCGGTCTTTGGAAGTAAAGAGAAGGTTGTAGCCTTCTGTAGGTCAGCACCTACGTACTAGTATTTCAGCTAGTACAAGAGCTAAGAGGGTTGTAGCTCCCTTCTAGAAGAAGCTGGAGAACGAGGGAGGGTTGTATCCCTCTGCAGGTTGCAGCCTGCGTGCTAGTAAAGGACTGCACCAGTACATTGTAAAAGAAGTTTCTTATTAAAGGAAGACATAAACAAATTGCAGCAGGTGGTTTTCACCCACATTGGATTTCCACCTTATATCATGGTGTCCATGTGTTCTCTTTATGTGTGATGATCTGTTCTATTTACTGCACCTATTGACTATTCATATGATTAATAATGTTCTGATGCACTCATTGAAGATCAACTAACTGAATCATAAGTTTACTGGATATACGCTAGTTGCATTAAACACAGTCGCGTATATACGCAGGTATCCTTAACTGAAGTAGCGTATATGAATCTTAATATGGAAATGAAAAAGTTTTATTGATTTGATAATACTGATTCACCCCCCCCCTCTCAGTATTATTTCCAACAATTGGGATCAGAGCAGGTTCATCAGAAGAAGCTTGACCGCTTGAACAAAGCTCTATCATCATGGGCAGCTACGAGAAAGAGGCATCGATCAGGCCACCAATTTTTGATGGGAGCAACTTTTTCCACTGGAAGATAAGAACCATGAAATATCTACAATCGCTTGGATAGGTTTTTGGGGAATCGTGGAAGGAGCATACACATATCCATCAGCAATTCCTACAGATACAGCAGAGAGAAAGCAATATGAACTCAATGCCAAAGCTGTTACTGTCTTATTGGGAAGTTTCTCACAATCAAAAATTATGAAGGTCATGCATTTCAAATCAGCCAAAGAAATTTGGGACAAGATCATTCTAAGCTACGAAGGAGATGAACAGGTAAAATGGGCAAAGCTTCAAACTCTCAGAATACGATATGAAAATCTTAAAATGCATAGTAATGAAAGCATAGCTAATTACTTTCTCCGTATAGATGAAATTGTCAATTATATGAGGAATTTGGGTGAACAATTTAAGGAAGTGGTCTTAGTTGAAAAGGTTTAAGATCCCTATCTGCTAAATTTGATTCCAAAGCTTCTGGCATAGAAGAAAAGGAGGATCTACAGAAAATCACTATGTCACAGCTTCATGGAATATTAACTGCTTTTGAGATGAGAAAAGGAGGACCATCAGATATGAGAGAAGCCTTATTCGAAGTATCAGAAAATGAATCAGGATATATTTCAGAAGGAGAAGATGATGTAAATTTTGTTAAGAATCTTGAACGGGGAACTGGACGGTTCAAAGGTAAGCTACCTTTCAAATGGTTTTCATGTGGTAGAGTTGGT
Organism: Pinus tabuliformis; assembly: GCA_031772625.1. NCBI lineage: Eukaryota > Viridiplantae > Streptophyta > Pinopsida > Pinales > Pinaceae > Pinus > Pinus tabuliformis. The sequence goes on along the minus strand of CM062804.1, from coordinate 1,538,958,070 downwards.
CACTACGCTGCTAGATGCCCTCATAACGAAGGAAAGATGTCTGAAGAAGGTAATAGAAGCTATTATACCCATGTTAAAAGTAATGACTCATTCAATAGTAGTGAAGACATTAGAAGTCTCATGGCATATGAAAAGAAGGATGTAGAACCAAAATAATTTACCAGATTAAATGAACAATTGGAGTTAGTAACCAAAGTAAGACAACAATTGTAGGATGTAGTAAAAGATCGGAGCATAACAATTGAGAGACTTGAATTGAAGGTCCTCTCTCTAAAATAAGATCTTGAAAAATCAAAGAAGTAGAATAGAGAAGCTCTTGAAGAACAAGAACATGAAGTGATCGAATTAAGGAAACAAGTGGAAGAAGGAAGAAAAGCTGAAGAAAACATAAGGAAGCAGTATCTCGAAAAGGAAGAACAACATCAGGTTGAGGTAAATATCTTAAAAGTAAATTAGAAGAAAAGGATAAATTGTTATGATTTCAGGATAGTACTAAGATTTTGGATGACATTCTTGGTATTCAAAGATCCCCTACTATCAAAACTGGTCTTGGCTTTTATGAATCTGTTGAAGGTGAATCTAGCTCACAAGGTGAGGCAAGGAACTCTAATGAGAAATCTAAAATGCTCAACAAGGAACAGCCAAGGAAATAAATTCCTCAAAGAAAATCCTTTACTCCTAACTATGGAAGTGATAGATGATTATTTCCTCCATTGAATAATATTGAATGTTATGTATGTCATAATCTTGGACATGTTGCAGCCAGATGTAGAAGTAGAATCATTCAAGACCATCGCACAAGATCATCACAATCTAGGTATTTCATAGGATATTGTTTTGCTTGCAATGCGTTTGGACACAAAGCAATTGATTACAATAGAAGGAACATGAAACATGTAAGATGTTATACATGCAACAAGCTTGGACATAAAGCAAGGGAATGCAGGAGCAAAATTTCAAAATTCAAAGCAAGAGGACTATACATCATCACAATTCTAGGAATTGAAGAAGACAGAATTAGATATAGAAAGGTGTGACATAACTCAGTTAGCTGACATAATAGACATAGGGAAAACTAAAACTGTAGACCTTCAGTATTCCATCTTGCATACACTGATATAATGAAGATAAGCCGCGTATATACGCGAGCTAGAGGCTGTAGAGTCGTGTATATGGAGTTCAGAAGAAAAGGCAGCAGAACAGACTCAGGAATGGTTCAGTCATGATATATAATAGTTGGCATAGGCTCAGGGGGAGCATATACTTTAAATAATGCATTGTTGGCATTTATGAGGCTAAATGATACATCTTGCTGTTTGATCAAAGGAATGGTATTGTAGGTTTCGATGCTGATGGTTATGGTGCAGATCATATATGATGTATGATAGTGGCTAATGACTATCATGGTCTTAAATGGATTGTTGGTCTTTGAACTTGCATGTGCTCAGGGGGAGCATGGACGGATTGATGCATCTTGATATATACAAAGGGGGAGCCCATTCAGAGATTTCAACAGGTACTCAGGGGGAGTATGGATAGAAGAGGGAGAGAAGTTCTTGGTTTTCCCTTTGCCCTTGATGTGAAAGTGGGAGAGTGACTTGGTGTGGCGGTTTCCATCAAGTCCAAAGGGGCAGATTGTCGGCATTATGATAAAAGTGTTGTCCTTGATGGCAACTCACTCAGAGGTATGATACAGGTGATGGTATCTCAATTGGAGGACAGATCTTAGTATAGCAGGTCAAGAGAGAGATATACGCAGGTTCATCATGACCTAGATGCGTATACACACAGGTTAGATGTTCCAAAGATGCGTATGCATATACACACACTTTCACCCAAGGAAAGGCGCGTACATGTTGGAAAACTAAGTTTTGGTCTGTGGTATTTGGTCCATGGTATTTTGGCATTGGTCCGTGGTATTTGGTCTGAAGTGTTGATCCCAGGTATTGGGTCCAAGGTATTGTTTCTACATGGTTTTGGACCATGGTATTGAGAGAAGCCTAAACCTATATAAGGAGAAGATCATTAGGCAAAGGATGCAGGGCAAGTAATGAATGTATGACGAAGTGTGAAGATCTAGTATGCTGGTTATGGGTTTGTGATGCTTCGCTGAAGTTGGAAATAGCAGCCAAGGTATAAGCAATTAACTTTAGATCTGTAAGTAGGTTCTCTCTGGTGAAAGCGTGTATACACGCGGTTTTGATATAGTCAAGTAGCATATAAAAGATTTGATAGGTTGTTGTTGGTTCTAGTGGTTATTGCAGAGTTCGGGGCTCTGGTTTGTGTTCTGATAACTGTGTTCTGATGACAGCGTTTCAGTGATTCAATATTGGGTGATTTAGTGATTGATGATTCAGGTATGGTTGATGATTGTCTTACAGTAGTGATTGTTTTGTACTTGTGGATCCAGTCTGAAAATTTATGAAACGTGGTCCCTAGACGTAAAGAGAAGGTTGTAGCCTTCTGTAGGTCAGCACCTACATAATAGTATTTCAACTAGTACAAGAGCTAAGGGGGTTGTAGCTCCCTTCCAGAAGAAGCTGGAGATTGAGAGAGGGTTGTAGCCCTCTACAGGTTGTAGCCTGCGTGCTAGTAAAGGACTGCACCAGTACATTGTAAAAGAAGTTTCTTATTAAAGGAAGACAGAAACAAACTGCAGTAGGTGGTTTTCACCCACATTGGGTTTCCACCTTATATCATGGTGTTCATGTGTGCCCTTTATGTGTGATGATCTGTTCTGTTTACTACACCTGTTGACTATTCATATGATTAATAATGTTCTGATGCACTCATTGAATATCAACTAACTGAATCATAAGTTTACTGGATATACGCTAGTTGCATTAAACACAGTCACGTATATACACGGATATCGTTAACTGAAGTAGCGTATATGAATCTTAATATGGAAATGAAAAAGTTTTATTGATTTGATAATACTGATTCACCCCCCCTATTAGTATTATTTCCAATAGAATGCTGCTATTGGAAGCCCAACTTGAGGGCCAATTCGGTCATTAGTTGATTTTGGAAGTGACTGCCATGGTTAGTGACAATCTCTCTTGGGATACCAAACCATGAAATAACTTGGTTGAAGAGAAACAAGGCTGCTATTTCACTATCATTTTTGTAAGTAGGCATGGCCTCAGCCCACTTCGTAAAGTAGTCTACGGCCATAATGATGTACTTGTGATTCACTGTCAAAGGCAGATTACAAGTAGCAAAATTAGTGCCCCACTTTTGTAAATGGACTGACAGTGATAACAGGAAAAGGTGGAGCTGGATGCACACGCATTTTCCGAGTATAGATTTGACAAGAGTGGCAACGTTTCACCAATTCAATACAGTCTTTGAAAATGGAAGGCCAAAAGTAGTTGGCACGCAAATTTTTCTGGGTTGTCACAAGCGCTGAGAGATGACCGCCACAAGCTCCACTGTGGCAATCATTAAGTATAGACTCTACTTCTTCCAAATTTAAGCAACGACTAAGGATTGAGTCAACCCCTCTGCGATATAATGTATCACCAATGATTACATAGTTTTTGATAGGGTGACATAACTTTCGACGCTTATCTTTGGAGAAAGCAGGTGGGAACTTCGAAGTGTAGAGATATATAATGATATCTCTGTATCATGGATCTTATGAAGAAATGAGGAATAAATGTTCATCGGGAAATTTTCCTCATAAAAAATGGCTTCATCACAAGGTAGCTCTAAAATTAATTCTGCAAAAATCAATGACTTCTTAGATTTGGATGACAAGAACTCGAGATCGAATTCTTGCAAAATAAAAATCCATCGATTATATTTTCCCCCAATCACTTGCCTATTGAGGAGAAAATGAAAAGGATTGACAGCCGCTAAGATGAACATTCTGCATAGCAGAATGTAATGACGAAGCCGCTAGATAGCATGGACAGCTGCCAAGGCCAATTTCTTGATAGGAGAATAGAGTAGCTTAGGTCATACTGAGCTTCAACTGACGTAGTAGATTACATTCTCACTGAGAGCATCATCTTGTTGAACCAGAACCATACCAATGGTTGATTCTACTGCAGCGAGATACAAAAGGAAATCTCTGCCATAATCTAGTGGACTTAAAAATGGAGCAGAGATTAATGCCTTTTTCAAAGAATCAAAATATCATTGTGCGAAGTCGTCCCATAAAATTGGAACTCCTTTCTTAAGAAAATGCATAAATCCTTTAGTAATCTTGGTGTAATTTGCTATAAATATCCTAAAGAAATTTTCCTTTCCTTGGAAACCTTGAAGTTGACGAATGGAAGATGGGGGAGGCAACTGAATTATTGCCTCAACCTTGAAAGGATCAAATTGAATCCCTTCAGTTGATATGATGAATCCTAACAATCAACCAAATGTGACCACAAGAACACACTTATTTGGATTCAACCAGATTTTATAAAAACGACATCTCTCAAAAACAAACTGAAGGTGGCTAGGATGATCAATTCTCTTTCGAAAATGAGCAGCTAAGTCATCCAAGTATGATTTAATAACATGTTTGATGTCATGGAAAGCATAAGACATGGTCCGCTGAAAAGTAGATCCAACATTTTTAAGAAAAAAAGGCATCTTCTTGTATGCAAACGTGCCCCACGGAAAAATAAATGTTGTCTTGTGTTGGTCCTTTGGATGGATAGTAATTTGATTGTAACGAGAGAATCCATCCATGAATGAAAAAATTTCATTACCTGCACAATCATCAACAATTTGATCAATAAGAGTGGGGTAATTGTCTTTTGAACAAGCTTTATTCAAATCCATAAAGTTGATACACACATGGATTGTTCCTTGCTTCTTATCTATCACGACTAGGTTGGAAACCCACTTAGTTAGAGGAATGGGGTATATGAAACCCACCTTAAGCAGCTTTTCAACTTCAGCTTTAATAGTTGCCGCTTTCTAAGGATTCACCAGTCGAAGTTTCTGACAAGTAGGTTTGGTGTTTTCATACATCTTGATCTCATGCTAGACTATAGATGGATTAATTCTAGGCATTTCCTCATAAGACCAAGAGAACACATCTTGAAACTCTTTAAAGAGGTCAGTTTAGATTTGACTTTCTTCAGGCGAACAATCAACTCCAATGAAGACATTTTTTATAATGTTAGGATTCCCAGGGATGTTTATAGGTACAGTACGTGAGAGAACCAACATGTTACCTTCGGTAGATAATTGTGCTAGTGCCAAAGGTTTTGAAACTGTACAAACATCATGAGTAAGAAGATTGGAGAACCTAGATTCAACTTCATGCAATGGAGGAAGAAAATATGAATGATGATGTAAATATTCCCATGGTCGATCCACACCCATCATTGCCTCCAAAATTTCTTCTTCAAATGGTAAGACTGTATCCAAGCAATCCAGAGCTCAAGTAGAATCAAGGGTCCAAGCTGGAGCTACATCACCATCTAACTCCTCTTGTGAAAAATGAGTTGGGTGGTTATCTGTAGAGTTAATGATAGATTGATAACTAAGCTCTATTTTAGACATGGGAAATGCCATTCCACCAACCTGCCCTACATCTAATGTGGTGGTAGATGAAGGTAAGGTCCAAGGGTCTGAAAAATAACAAGTTCGAAAGAACTCCCTCCATGGAGGTCCCCTAGAGGATGAAATTGCATTGATTCTAGTTGTAGGAGTAGGAAGGTCAAATATACCCATAAATGAAGAGTACATCCCAACTCCTAAATTCTCAATAGTTTGATGGAGATTATCCATCAATGGAACGGTAAAATTTGAAGTTGTGTGGGAGTCACCTGGAGAATAATCTAACTGATCAATTTTAACAATCCTCCCCTCATGAGGAAAACAGAGGATGTAGAATAAAGATGAAACTATGGCATCCATCTCATAAATCTAATTCCTACATAAGACGAGGTTATAATCTAGGTTGGCCTCAATGATTTATACCTCAGTGTTTACGACCTTTCCCCCAACACATATAGGAAAGGTTGGGATAATCCCGTGTGGCTTATCAGAATATCCATCAAATGCTCTCAAGAGAGTTGGTGAAGGTGTTAACACCCAGGTTGTTCCCTTTGACTCCCAAGGGAATACGGCCGGGGTAACCACTAACCAATCTTTGGATTACAGCTTCTAGCCTAACTGTAATCAGAGAGGGCTCTCTCTTTATGGTTTGTCTCTGTTTTGAGAAGAATTTTAGGCTAGCTATGATGCTCAAGGTTTGTTTTGGACTTGGTTGGGTGATGGTTTCAATCAAGATATATATGTGTTCACTAATATGTTCTAGGCCATTGGGCATGGAGTCAGTGGTCCTTTGGTAGTTTGGTGTGCTGTGTTAATACAGTAGTGATGCTGCAGAGCTGGATAAGTGTCTGAGAAGCAATGCTTTGAAATTGTGATTAAGTGTGATGTGTCCAGTTCATGAAAGGCAGTTAAGAATCTTCCAATAAACTGATATGCAAAAGAAGTGAGAATATTATTTAGAAGCAGTGAAGAATTTCTAGACAACATTCACATTATAGAATTAATGAAAAAACATGAGCATTTAAGAATTCATGTCCATAGTTAATTCTGAAGAAAACATTTACAGCAATACAAGATTGAGCACAGGGTGTAACTAAACATATCCTGCACTATCCCTTTTCTCTATTGCTAGATTAGTGAAACATGAGCATGATTTAGTAACATAAGAAGACAAAACAGAGATCAAGGAAAACTTATTATTTCATCAGACAACACAAGAATTCTGCAACAGCACGTATGTCATCAGCAAGACATCAAATTTCCAGGAAATCACTGAGCTGGTCCAGCCCTTTGTATTAGATAATCTGAAAGTGTACAATAGATTTGCCTCAGAGTGAAAATCACCAACCCCTTATGCGTTGCTAAGGGGGGTATATATACAAAATTTACATAAGAAAATATCAAAGAAATGAGTTAATGGCTCATTAATGTTATGCCAACTCCTGGAGCTTTGTAGCTGAGAAATTTAATGTTGTAATAACTCTTCAGTGCTTTAGCTGTCCAAAATAGTCAGAAACTGTTGACTTGGTGGCTGTTGGAGTCAGTTGAGGGTACGCTGTACAAAAAATCTGTGTATCTTCTTATCCTTTGGGTTAGCTGTCGTTCTCCATGTGCTTAGTCACCTTTCGGCTGCCTTTAATACTAACTTTATTCTGCTGTTTGTCTTCTAGTGAGTTGGAGCTGGCAGTGACCGAGCAATTTAGGCTACCGTGGCAAAATTTGAAGCATTGCTTGCCACCAATCCTCCTTTGGCAGCTGATGTCTTCTAATCTTTATCAAAGTTTCGTCGGCCTCTGTATATCTGTAAAAGTTTGGAGGAGTTTCAAAAAGGTGATTTACCTCATTTTCAATAAAAAACAGGCCTTCAAGTTTATCATATAGGCTTTGTCCTGTTGGAGGCCCTGTTTCCTCAGATGTACTGCCAGATGCAGTGATTTGATTTTCAATATAAGTTGCCATCCTGTTGGTGAATTGATCTCGGGAGATCAGTCTTCCTGCACCACTTAGTAGGCTGGGCAGTCCCTTTGCTTGCAGCACTGCCATCTTGACTCTATATTCCTCCACATCAGCTTGTATCTCGTAGCACTTCCTCTCCACAGTTTGTACATAATTTCTGAGAGTTAGCACCTTTTTGGCTGTGAGGACAGCCTCTGTTCTGTTGACAATGCCAATGGCTGCCAGCTCCTCCTTTTCTTGCCTGTTCAAGAAATCTATCATTCTGTTTGCCTGTTCAGGTTTGTCTCCCAGTAATGCTTTGGCCCTCTGAATTTTTGTTTGTGCTTGGCCAATTAAATCCATCTGCTCATGTATAGTTTTGATTGACCTCCATTGTTGAGTGATGGATTGGCCAATTTTGGCCCATAGAATTCTTTTTATCTCAGCCATGGCACTCTCCAGATTTAGCTATTTCTCTAAGGCTTTTATCTTTTCTTTTAGAGCCTTTATTTCTCTGCCTTGCTCTGCTACGGTCACTTTTGATTTATCATACTTGGCATCCAGCTCTGCCAATTTTTCCTTGGCCTTTTTTATCTCATTTGCCTGGAGCTCCATTTCTTTGATGGCCTTAGTCAATTCTTCTACACTTGTGCTGGAATCTGGAGCTGTTGTTGTTGCTGTTGCTTCTGTTGTAGGGGCCACTGCTGCCTCTGTAGTTGTTGCAGTGGTTGAAGTAGTTGGAGGAGCTTGGGATGTAGATTCTACCTATTTATCTTGTAATGCTCCTTCAAGCTCTTTCTCCAAATCGAGGACCTTTTGGTTTAGCTGCATTATGAGGTCCAGTTGCTCATCAACCTGTTTTTCCTTTTGTAGCTCTGTTGTTTGAGGGTGCTCTGTGGGTTGCAGCTTTAACCTCTTCTTTAATGCATTGAGGTCATCTTCTTTTTTCTTCATAAGGGCCTTTACACCCTTTGGATCCTTAGGATCATGTCCCAGGTCGATAATAATGTCCTCAAGTGACTTTATTCTATTATCTTTGGCTAGGGAGGACATTCTCTCAAAATCCAACTGAGTGTTGGTATTTTTCATTGATTCTTTCAGTTCATGGGCCATGGTTGCCCTGTCTACCAAGGTTGCATAGACCATTTCTCCTGCCTACTTATGGAGTTCAATTTGGTCCATGGGATGGATTTCCTTGGCTAGGACCTCCACCCTTGTCTTCACATAATTTGCCCCTGATTTTGGATTGGGCACTATAGGTTTGAAATGGCTGAGGATCATTTTCTCCTCTTGAATGTCATATACCGACATTAGCCTTTCTTTTTGGGCTGGTGTTACATTAAGAAATTGTTTGTAGACTTCCACCCTCAGCAAGTCATTCTGTGCCTTAATTTCCTTGAAAGAAGCCTTAGTGCTTTTGGGCTTCTTGCTCTGCTGAGAGGAGGAGGACACCTCCAAACCAAGTTGTAATCCTTGCTCCTGCTGAAAGGAGCTTGTCCCTGTATGCTGGCTGCCCTCCCTGTCTTTCCTTGAACTGTCAAGGATTTCTTCAGTGATGTCTTCTACCTCTGGGGAGTCAGCCCTTTGCCTTTTGGCCTGGGGTTGTTGGGAGGATCCACTAGCAGGAGTGGACTCTTCTCTGTCTCTTTTTGTACCCCTCTCCTCCTGTGCTGGGGTCTGCATGATTGGAGCTGTTTGTGGCTCAGTTTGTGGAGGTGGAGTCTGCTCTTGTGGCTGCTCTTGTTGCTGTCCTGGTTGCTGCCCTTGTAGCTGCTCACTTGAAGGGGCAGGCTTTTCTTTCACGGTTTCTTCTTCAGCACCCATTATTCCTTTCCCTTTGTCTGTTCCTGGTGCTGCTGTAGACGGTGCCTGTGTGGCTGGTGCTGTTCTTGAGGCCGAGGTCCCTTCTCCTGCTGAATGCGGTCTTTTGAAGGGTACCTGCTGCACAGAATCTAGGTCAAGAGTCTTTTCCAGTTCTTTGACATTCTTTAACATTGTCTCTTCCTCAGTTAATTTTTCAACTAAAGTATCCTGCTGCCATTCTTGCTGGTTGGCATATTTTTCAATGTGTGGATATTTGCAATGCTTATAACCTAGTAGCCTGTACTTGACCCTTCTAGCAGTAATGAAGCCTTCAGGGTCATAAGGGACCCACCGGAAACTATGTGATAGCTTGTATTTGTTTCTGAGGATTAGGTCAACATCTTCCCATTCTTCTTTTTTATTCATGACAAAGGGGCCCACTTGGTGCTTGAACTTGAGATGGGCTCTCTTTTTGGAGCTGTGAAAGTGAGTGAGGTCAGATTGAATTAACTGCCTATAATACTCCAAGGCAAATATCCTCATAGGCACATATTTTGGGAGCCTGTATGGACAGAGCTCACAGCCATAGACTCTGATGACTGTATGCTCCTCATATAGGTACCAATCACCTATTTTGTAATTTTTGGAGAGCTGGAGGACTTTCTGAATTTCAGTTGATATTCTGGGAGGAGGGGACCTCATCAATAAGCAAGAGACAGGGTATACAAATTGGTCAACAAACTCACAATAGGAATAGGGTGAATTTTGGACTTGGTGATAGACAGATGTCCAGAAGATAACAGATCTTCTTTCCCCTTTATAATCCAGCTTTTTGATGTAGCATGGAAAAACCTCAGACTGATAGTACATAAAAAGGTGGTAGATATAGGATGAGTACTTGAAGACACCCTGTCTGTCTACTTTGCACAGCTGATCATGAATCTTGTTAGCTATGAACTTGGCAAAGTTATATTTGCGGGCAGGGGGTTGGCCTGGGCTGTAAGCAGCTAGCAATACCAGCATTGTTTCATCCACATGCTCACTGGTTCTGTATCCCAACACATAAGCAATCATGTCTAGCAACAGTCTGCCTACCTCAGTAAAATAGACATCCAAGTAGGGAGGTGGCCCTGCAGGCTGACATTCAGGTTTCATAAATGTCCTGGTGACCTTCTGAATATCCTCATTGGTCATTTTGGCACCAGTGTCCAGCATATAATTCATGGAAAATGGGAACAGCAGCTCAGTTTGATCAAAGTGGAGCATCTTATTGATGGTTTCAGGATTAATGTGAAAGAGGATGCTCCCAGATGGAGACTTAATAGCTCTTTGCTGCACATCATAGTTTTCAGCACAGAGGCGAATGATCTCAGGAAAGACATTGACAGAGGGGAGACAGTAGTATGGCAGATTTGACTCCCATATCCCATATGTATCATGACCATTCAGGTAGTCATCTCTTAGTTGCCTGAAGGTCTGCAAGAAGTCCCTGTTACCCACAAAGTCTTCAATGAGGTAGTCCCTGTCAGCAAGAGGCAAGGACTCCAGGTCTTTGTTTGGTGCATTTAAAGGAGCAACACTGAGGGCTGAGGGTGCAGGAGCAGCCATTGTGTAATCTGATTTTGAACAAGGTGAGTGCAATGGTGTGCAAGGTTGTTCAGAGCTTGAGTGACAGGCTCACTATAGACAATGCTTGAAATCTTCTTTTACAGTGGAAGAGGCAGGCTTGGCAGACTTGTTTCTGCTGTTTTTTGGTAAATTCACAGGGATTGTGAATTGATGGGGATGATTGCAGAGGGTGCACAGGCTTCAATTTGGTGACAAGCAGCCTTGGGCCTCCACCCGGCAAAAGGGAACAATGCCGAGCAAGTTCGAGGCTGAATTTGTAAGTTTCAACCATGAATTATCGTTTTAATACCGAATTCTTGGGGCAAAGGGTAATGCAGGTGGATTTAATGGCTAATTAAGTGGCAGACAGTGTGCAATTTAGGATTTGACCATTGCTTATGGGAGAATTAACATAGAAATGGCATGCATAGGGGCGAAACAAGGAACTTGCGGTGAATACCTGGAAAACAAGCACGAGACGCCTTCGGGCCGAACAGGGGGAGCTCACTGCAGCTGAAATTCCAAGTTATAGCGGCCGCACCTTCGAATTTGATGGTTGGAGGCAATTTCGTGGCAAACAAGTCGACAATGGCTGCGTCGTTTTCGCGTGAAAATGACCACAAACGGCTAGTTCGGGCATTTTTAACGGCAATTTTGGAAAAAAGGGTCACTGGCGCTTTTTCCGCCGATGATGTCAGCATGACGTCATGGCGGGCCTGGGTACGGAGGTGACGTGGACGCTGAGCTGGAGGCCAGCGTGGCTGGACACGGTGGCGGGTGGATGCAGTGGCAGGGCTACGTGGAGGGCCACGGGGCGCGGGGGCGGGCGAAGGCGACATGACGTCAGGATGACGTGAGGGTGACGCGCGCCGGATGGGCGGTATCAGGGAGGCGGTAAGTGGTCTCCCCGCACCACCTTTGGTGATAGGCGGTATCGGGGAGGGGGGCTCCGAACAACCCCAGCGCGTGCCACGCGTCCTGGGTACGGCCCCCAATACCGCCCTTCCCCGGACGTTAAAGGGAGGCAGGTCGGGGCCGGAGATTGACCGCCCACCGTTAGATCTGGGGCGGCGGACGATCAACGGCTGGCGGGTACTGCTGTCTGCCGCGCAGCTTTGGGTTGGGCCCCGCCCGACCATTTAAATATTGGATTTAATATTTGGGCGCGGGACTTTGGGTTTTTGGGTTTTTTGTGGGTTTTTTTCGGGTTTTTGGGTTAATTTGTGGGGGAAAAGAGGTTAAAAGGGTTTAAGCAGAGGGAAAGGGGTTTTTTGATGAAACTTTTTGAAAAGAGGGGAGGTGAGGGCTTAGGGGGAGGTTATCACTCCAGCCAGAGGCTAGAGTAATCCCATGACAGGGTTGACCATAGTCCCTGGTGGACTAATGTCTCCCTCCAACAAACTTATTTAGCTATAGTGCTAACAAGGGGGGATATTATACATGTTTTGGGGTTTATACACCATGGTGTTACAATAGTAGGGAAAAGTGGAACATAGGGGATTTAGATAATAAGAAGTTAGGGGTTCATATGAGGGGGGGGGAAGGGACGAGAGGGTGAAACACTAAGTTTATATGAAAACAACTTAGTTTAGAGAGTAGATCAAAATAAAAATATTTTTGGACAAGAAATGTGGCTCTTAAAGAACCAAGAACCCATATAAGACCTTCAATTCTTTCATGAAAGCAACTAGTGAAGGGATGTTAGTAATGAATGTGAAAGGGGAGAAAGGAAGTTAGACATGCTCCTTTACTTTGCTGCAACATGATGGAGAAGAGGACCTTCTCTGTCCACTGATATTCCTTTGAAAATAGGTTACCAGGCACTCAATTGAAAGGAATGACATTTCTGCAACCCCATCTGCTTACCCATCTACTTGCCTAGCATTTTTTGTTTCTTCATGAAGGGTGCACTTAGACTTGCAGACCCTTATGTGCCTTTTCTTTTCTCTTGGCTTTTCATTTGATTTTCTATCTAGAACTACCCTTATTGCTTCCAAGGTCCCAGATTAAGCAGTTGGGAACCTTACTTCTCTACCTAAGCTACTGGTCTGCCAAGATTAAACAGTTTGGACAGACCTCTTTCTCTATTCTACAACAGAAAATTAAAACATGGCATGATCCAAATTAGGCTGTTGAACCACCCATCAAAATTGAGTCAACATCAAGCTATGTACACATGTTTTCCCTTGGAAATATGGGATCTTTGCATCATCAAAGCAGAGCATATTTGGACTTTTCTTTTCCAATCATGAAATATGAAACCTATTGGTATAGGTAGCTAACAGAAGGAACATCTGAAGGTGATCTAATGGCCTTCCAACATGACATAGAAATTACACATGTGGAAGCTCCCTCATCCATAATTGTCCGAAAAATATTAGTTTTTCGGTAAGTGGACTTTATCTGGAAAGCCATATGGTGAGGAAGTCTCTTTTTGACATTCAACATATCAAAAGTGAGTACTAAAGAATTATTTGGATCTACTGCATCGATTGTTGAAAGCAAAGCATTTCTATGAGCAGGACATGACTGGAGTACCCCCAAAGAAAACATAGCACAAGGACTTTGAGCCAGAACTTCTACAATCGAGTAGTTCTAGGCCGCCCTAGAATTAGGGTTAATAGTCAAGCGCTTTGCGGAACCTTTCAGTATCCGAGGTATAGATTAAGTAGAGGGTCACTCAATATGAAGTGGGTATATGGTTTCGGGAACCGATTTAGCCTTATATGTTTCCATTTCACCATAATCGTGTGCTCGCGTAGCAACACCGACATGAGAGTTCATCATATAAACATTTGAGGAATTTTCCCCTTTCCTGGTTTCCCCCAGCGGAGGTACTAGCATTCGAATTCGTGCCAACAAGTAATTTTTTTCCTTAGGGAAAAGGGTTAGTTAGAACAAATTAGGAGTTAGAGGACCCTTGCTGCACTAATAAGCACTAGGCATCTTGTATCTTAGGGCAGAGGTGAGTCAAATGGTCTCCATTGCATCACCTGCATGGAAACTTAACCCTTTTCTTGGACTCTTTTCTACCCTCACCAGGACTGTTGTCAGGTTTGTTTACATTTCCTTTCCCTTTAGTTATTCTTCTTACCTCATCCCTTCCTCTTTCCATCAGATTGTTGATTTCCTTTGGGGTTAGAGGCCTGGATGGTGTTTATAGAGGTAGGTTGAGAAGGTGTAGGTGTAAATGGTGTTGCCTAGTTAGAAGAAACAATTTGTAGAGACAACTGATGCAATTGATTCGAAAGGTTCACCATATTAGCAACAATTGATCCAACTATACCATTAGCATGGGGGACTAGCTTCGGTTTGGCTAAATCAACCTTATATCTGGGAGCATCAGGTAGGATTTTTTTGAAGAGTCTCTGACTGAGAATATATTAGTTCTAATTACTGGGCTCGAAAAATAGCCTTCTCTTCTGAATAAACACTAGAAAGAGAAACATCCTTTGAGATCTTAGGTTGTAATGATTTAGGAAACCATTCCAAAAGGAACTCTAGTGGAATTTCAGCTTTGATAAGACTTTTTCTCCTTCTCCATTCCTGGATGTGATCTGAAATGTGAGTTACGGTGTCTTGCTAAAAGTTAGCCAGAAGTTCAGTTCCAGCTTCATAACGGACATGCAATTGAAAATGTTTCAAGAAGATATTAGCCAAATCAAAGAAAGAAGAATAGGTGCCCCCCGGAAACTCTATATACCATTTGGCCAGATTTCCCATTAGGGCACACTAAAATAACCTCAACCTGATCGAATCATCTATCAGGGAGTTGGATGAGCACCATAAGTCAAACATGGTCACATGGTCTCCTAGGTATTTACCACTCTTCCCTTTGAACTTTGGAATATCTAAGGGAAGTTTAGTTGGGACCAGAGGCCAAGCTGGTTGTACCTAATTTGATCATTCGTCAATTTAGTTAAGTCTGGCAAATTAAGCGTGGCCAGAAAAGGAAGTCATGGGGGGCCATTGGAATTCCATCCAGAGTGGGCGGGGTTCCCAAATGTCTGAAAAGAATGACCTGGATTTTGTAAGGCACCAGGTTGCCCGAAGTAACTCGTAGAGCCTGCTAAACCAAAAAACAATCCTTATAGTCAAGAAAAATTCATAGTTTGACCAACTCCTGCCGAATATCCTCCATAACCAGTGAAGTTACCTGCTAACGAAGTATTGAAAGGAGATGATAGCCCCTGATAAGGATTCCATGCATTAGCAAAGGGTGGAAAACATTGAAATGAATTAACTGAAGAATATGGCACATTCCTTTGTTGGCCGAAAAATTGATTCCCAGCTCCTATCCCACTAACCGCAGGGTTTGTCCAACTCTCGAAGTGGTTACTACCTAGACTTGTAAAATGAAAATGCATTGACTCTACTATCAGATTGGAATGTGGTATATGAATAGTTCCAAAAGGGAAACCCTGAAAAGAAGCCAATCCACTCATCGTGGATGTAGAGGCAGTCGATGGTATGTTCAAAGGAATTGAAGGAATCCCTTGAGATGACATTCCAAAAGGGAAAAATCAAAAACTGGATGCAATAGCTTGAGATATTCCACTTGTTGACAAAATGGAAGTAGACCCAAACATAGTCATGCTGAGAGTAATAAGAGGATGGAAATAGTTCCTCCCCCTTGTATAGGTATGAGAGTCTGTATGCTCGCAACACTCGTCATAGATGCCATGCATCCAGCAGTGGTCATTGAAGGAATAGATGTATGTAAACTTGGGCTTGAAGGCCTATCAGTTGGAGTTTCAACGTATAACAAAACTTCTGGATGATCAGGAGGAAGAGGAGAATTCAGAGCCACAACTGACTCTGAAAGCTCTTGTACTTTGATATTATCTTCCAACTAGAAGAGTACTCAAGAAAGAACTGGTGTGTTCCTCTCTAACTCTGTACCGGTACTAGGTCTATCTTGTGAAATAATTCCCCCAAGTGGAGGATCAATCTCCGCTGCACCTACTGCCACTGGTTGAAAACCACTAGTAGAATCTCTCCTACATCTTCTAGGAGAAGGAGTCAAAAATCGTAGGTGATAGCCCACAAAGTCTCCTAGACCGTCGAGATGGTCAGTCAACCACTTTGAATTATTTAAAAGATCTACTTAAAGATTAAAATTTTTTTATAAAGCTAGGCTGACTACGACCAAAGAACACTCACTAAAATGTCCCTAAAGATATCAGCAATCAAAAAACGCTCAAGTATTTCCACTCTAGGTAATTAGGACTGAACACCAAAATACAAGAAAGTTAATAAAAAGGGTGTTTCAAAAATAGACTGGGGTAATTACGCCCCAGGCCTATTAGTGAAGGTATTAGAGGTAGTTACGCTGACCTCTAGACAACAGTCTTTGCTGGTGCAAGCCCCCAAGCTTCGCAAGGGTGCCTTGTAGAAGTACTACTGAACATGATACAAAATCAACCTCAGGTGCCATGGGATTCCCCTCCCCAGCCACCTGTGTGGTTCCTAGGATAGGTATCTATGGTCACCAACTTGTATCAGAAGTTAGGTAGAATAGTCATGAGGTAGGATGTGACAAGTAAGTGAGGGTTTATCTCTCATCCTTATCTTCACTAAACCTTGTGCTTTACTCCCAGTTACAGAGCTTTCCCAGTCTCCCTAACACTATTGGATTTCGTTTATAATCAAACTTCTATGTTTGTAATTTAGAGCAGTTGTGGAGAGTTAACTCTCCTCTCTCCTAATCCAAGGCCCTAATAAACCTAAATTGTTGGTGTATTCTGATGACAATACAAAATTTCTAGTTTATTTTAATTAAGTTCTTGATTTTAATGGCTGTTCTTTTAATTTAAGGGTATATATGGAAGTGAAACTAATGGTTTTTGTATGATGTAAAAGAAATCAATAAAAAACTAACTACATGAATGCAATCATTTTTTCTTTGATGAAAATAGATCTCTATGCGGGTTCTATGAAACTTTTATAAAGCAAAATAATTTTTCTTTTCTTTTCTTGAAACACACTTCTCACACCCAAAAACTAAAAAGACTATGAATGCTTTAACAATGAAAACTACCCTAATGCAAGCTATAACGAAGATGTAAGATCCTAAATCACTTTCAAAAAGCGAAAGCAAATGTGTATAATTATCAATGAGCCAACTTAAGTATTGAAGAGGATACAAATTTTAAACACAAAATTCTCTCCAAATAAGAAAGACAAATCGTAAAAGATCGCAATTCACTTTCAAAAACCAAAAGAAACCAAAATCAAACATGGTAAAAGAAAACAAAATAGTGTTTTCTGAGATCTTTTCTTTCTCAAGAAATAACCAAAACAACTTTTTGAAATCACTCAAAATTCTACTTAAACTCAGAGACTGAACAAATAGCACAAGGAGTCTTTGCAAGTTACAAACTCGAAAATGAATGAAAACTTGAGAAAAAAATGCTTCAACTTCTACTAAATGACCCAAATAGCAGCAAAGAGCTTGACAAACTGACCAAGAAGCCAAGAAAGAAATACTTTCAAATTCGTTAAAAAGACTTTCAAAAAGCAAGAAAAGCTATAAGGCCACAAAATGAAGGAAAGCAAAGCAAGTAGATCAAAAACTGAGCTAGACACTGAGACTGAAAACAATTACCTGTTCTGGACGACCAGAATAATCAAGAACTTCTGAATGAAGTCTTGTGTGCCAAAACACCAATTACAAACTTTCTCAAAAAGAAAACCCAGGACAAATATTTTCAATGAGGAAGAGACTTCGAAATAGTAAGCTTGCAGAATAATGAAATTCTTCAGATAGAAATTGACCACACAAAGACTAAACATACCGGGAAACAAATCTTTCTGGGCAAAGAGATTTGAAAAAATAATGAAAAAATTGGTATACGCGACTGTGTTCAAGCACAAAGGCATGTACACGCGCTTCTGATATAGGAAACTCGCGTATATGCGGGTTCACTTCATAGAAACAAGCATGTGCACGCTACTGTAAATAGAGTAAAAGGCGTATACAAAGATTTGCAAGAAAAATAAAAAACAAAGCCAGATCAAAAAGATCATACTTAAGGTCTGAGACTCTACTAGACCAAATAAGACTGTAACAGTAAGAAAACCAAATACTGAGCCCTGATTGACACTGAACAACCCAAACTAGGAATAACAAGATTTTTATCCCCAGCGGAGTCGCCAATTCCGTTTCAGGAATAAGTACCCTAGGGCTTTGGGTTAGAACCCCAACAGAGCAGGAGAAAACTACAACAAGAAACACTCATACAACTCAGGAAAAATTCTTATATAATCAAACTACGTAAGAGCGACCGTACCTAGATTTCCTTCGTTCGAGTAGGTCCTGCAGGGTTCAGACCCTCTGAAACTCTTGATGTTCTTCAAACCTGAAAATCATTCAATTTGAACATACATAACAGTATAGAAGTAAAGCATATTCAAGAAAATTGACTTTATATCATATAATCAAATGATTGATCATACATCAAAACAACATTCATATATGAATTACAACATAATTTGATGAATAAAAAAAGTTTATTTCGAAAACAAGACAACATTTCTTTTATTGCAGTAAGCTATAAATAATATGGAGAGAATTCACCTGAGTCTTCTTCTTTTGGGTCCAAGCAGAACCGTCCTCCAGATTCGTCCTATCCTAACCTTCAACAATCTTCTTCCATAACCAACACAATTATATCTCAAGCAAGAGGGATAATATGTTGGCATTATGATTCAGGTGTTGTCCTTGATGGCAACCCATTCAGGTGGTAGATCACTATTCTTGATGATCAGCTCTCTATTTTTAAGAAAGACGCGGGCAATCTGTTCAGAAAGTGCGTCCCCGCAGGTATACCATGCAGAACCCGCGTCCAGGGACGCAGGCCAGCCGTTCAGGGGGTGCGTCCACCCAGTGCACACATTTCAAGACAGAGAAAAGCACGAGGGGGTTTCTTGTGTGGTATCTAGCCGACGGTTTTGTGTTTCTATGGTGTCGGCTCGTGGTATTGTTCCATGTTTTGGGGAGGAGCTTGCCTATATAAAGCAAAGGAGTTCATTTGGATTAATCATCATCTTGGTTGAATATCTTTTGGTGTGATCTAGTCCAGATCTATGAGGGCGAATCTTCTAATGGACTGTGATCTCTATGGCGCATGATCAGATCTGCAGATCTGACTGTTTGGGCTAGTTCTGAAATCTTCATATCTTTTATATCTGAAGGGACGCAGGTTCAGTGAAGTGCAAGTGCGCCGAGACGCAGTACAGTAAGGGCTCAGGTGCGTCTCTGAAGCGAAAGACGCGGCGCGATAGTATTATTGGGTGCGTCTCTAAAGCAAAAGACGCGGCGCGATAGCATTGTTGGGTGCGCCGGTACGCAGAGCAGTTTAAAGGAACAGTGCGTCGGTACGCAGAGCAGCAGAAGGTAAAACTGCGTCCAGTCGCAGGCCACAGAAAGAAAAGTTGCGTCCCTGTCTTAAGATGATCTGTTGACTGTATTTTTCTGTACATAAGGTGTTCTGGGTTAGTTCTGTGATTACTGATCTGATAACTGTAGTGGACTGTAACTGTTGTATACTTGTTGATCATTTGATTCTTCATGAAAAGAAGTAGGGGGTTGTAGCTCCCTTCCAGGAGAGACTGGAGAACGAGAGAGAGTTGTAGCTCTCTACAGGTTGCAGCCTGCGTACTGGTAAAGGACTGCACCAGTACAAAATCATTGTAAAAGAATTTCTAAATTGAAAGAAGATAGAGACATATTGCAGCAGGTGGTTTTCTCCCACATTGGGTTTCCACCTTACATCTTGTGTTCTTTGGTGTAACTGTCTATTTTCTTTGTTCATGCTCATTATTTTATGGTACTGATATGCAAGAATAATTCAAAAGATCAAATAAGGAAGATTTGTTAAATTGCTAGATAATACTGATTCACCCCCCCTCTCAGTATTATTTCCAACATAATATCTATAATCGAGAAAACAAGGGTTTCCTGAAGCTTGGGCAAGTGCATGAGGCACAGGGATTCATGTTGCACTAAAATTGTCACCTTGACATTCTACAATTTGTTTGAGTTCATTATCACTCATACTTCCCTCCTTTGCAAGTCTAAACCCTTAGTTCTTCATATCAAGCCTTGAAAGTAAGAGAAAAGCCCTAAAAGTCTCTAAAACTCTGGTTCCCTGTGGTCCCGCACCTAATGGTCATGTCCCTTGTGTACCTGACTACTTTGTCCTTGTCTTATGGGTGCGGACCCCTATAAAAGTTAAAAAAGCACAAGTACATTCTAAAAAACTCACTTTCAGATATTTCTAGAAGCTTTTGGAAGGAATCTTGAGGTGGCAAGTTCGCTCTCTTTAGGTTCATGCATCTCATACCTTAAGGAGCTAACCCCTTGATGTGAGGAGCTTATCCCTTTGAAGGAGGATTCTATCCCTTCATAGATGGACCTGTCATCACCTCCTTTGCACTATAAATTAAAGCATTGGGCTAGTTACTGGGGAGGTTGAAAGTTGAATATTTTTGAGGTGAAATGCTGCTGGATCTTAGTATTCCTTAGTTGAGCTTTTATGAGGAGATATTACATACCTCTAAGATCTCATTCGGAAGAGTGAAAGGCTTGTCAAAGTAAAGGAAATTCCTGTTTCGGACCCCAGGAAGAGCTTTTTCAACATCAAGGCTGAAAAGGTTGTAAAGTTCTTCTACTTCAAAGTTAATACAAATAAGTTTGTTTTTCTCAATAAGCTGTTCATTTATGATTTATTTTATGGATTCCTTGATCACCATAATAGACATGATTTACGATATTTGTTATACAGGTGCTATTTGATGTTTTCGTGTTTGTGATTGCAGGTCTTTAAAGATAACTCTTTTGGACGATCGAGGGATGACTACAACGAACAAGCATTGGATCTAAGGTAGGGTCGTAACACCTCTATAGTCTTTATTTGTAAATTGCATATGTCTAGAGAAAGATAGATTTATTTGTCTATTTGTTGCTAGATTATCTTGTGATACTAGAGAGATCGGTCTTGTCTGCCAGAACTATTTATCTGGCCAACAAATTGGTGACTGCTCTCGGAAATGGATTTGGTTTTTGGTTTTCCTTTGTTTTGACTTGAGAAAAGTGTTTTCATTTCTGGTTTTTGATTGATGTATACTGGCTTGGGTAGTTTTAAATTCTGGGAGTATTTTTTGTTTTTCTCGAAGTTTTTAGAGGACCGCACTTTCTTTTCACATATAGTGTGAGCATCTCCGCACTTTTCCTTTAGTAAACAGAGCGAGATCGCACCTGTTACTTCTGGAGCCTGCAGACCATATATAATTTTTTGAAAAACCTAAAATTCCTTTTTCCAATTAGGTTTAGGTTTGGTTTAGAAGCTTTAGGTTCTGCCTAGATCTATGTTTTTTCTATCAAAAACCTCTTGTGAGTGAGTTCCGATAGTATTTTGTTTTAGATGATTTTCTAGAAGTTTTGCATGCTTGGAGTGGTTTTCACTTGGTCTCTGTAGTGACTCAAAGATCAGAAGCTTGAGAAACCTTAGATTACCCTGGTGTCTTTTTGTCTTCTTGATGAGTCTGACTTGGTTTTGAAATCTATCCTTTGTGAGAAATAGATTCCGTTTTCTCATTGCAAATCTTTCAACAAACTTTTTTATAATTTTTGAATTTCATTTTTACAAAAGAAAACATATCTAGATGTTTTTTGGTTGATTTGTTATTCTGAATAAATGAATCCCTAGTTTGCTGAAAAACTAAGTCAAACGTCCTAAAAGAGAATTGAAGCTTTCATTTAACTAGATTTTTAAAAGCTTTTATGTCTCAAATTTGGTTTTTGTAGTTTTTAGTGCTTTTCTAGAACTTGTAGATCTCTTTTGAAAGGAATTTGTTTTCTTGTAGTTTTGAGTTTTGAAAAGTGAAATGGATTTATTGTGAACATTAATTATTAGTCTCGTTATGAGTTCTTATTGAAAAAGACAAAAAGATTTTCTTTTTATTTCCATGTTGAAAGAAAGATTTGTTTCTTAAAGAACTGCATTCTCAAACTCTTCCTTTTAGCTAGAATTTCATTGAAAAAAGAAATGAATTGCTTATAATTTTAGGTGCATCTTTTAGCATTTGGAGTCGAGTATTCAAAAAATAAAAGTTTCATTTCCATACCTATTGACTTAAGGAACAACCCATAAAAGCAACGCTTAATTAAAATTCATCTAGTAATTTTTTTTTATTTCTAGGGCTATTATCACCAATATAGCTTAGGCTAGTATCCTGGAGTAGGGAGTAATTAACTCTCCAAGATAGTTAAAACAAACAAGTATATATATCTTGTGGTAGGAAATAAATCCAATTGTAATTGATACATTCTGGGAAGCTTCTCGTAAAGGAGTCAATCACAAGATCATGTCAGAACCTTTGAGACAATCAAGTCTGTTTCAATGGGAAAGATAGAAGATTTGCACGTATTATAAACTGTAAACCTCAGATTAACCATTGTCAAGGAGCCTGGGGTCACCTTTTGGTAAACCTCGGATTGATCATGTTGAGGAGCCTTCAAGGGGATTGAGCTTTGCTACTCTGCCCTTGCGCGTAGATCGAATCGTAGACTGTTCCCCAAGTTGTATTTGTTGCTATTGGTAACCTTAGTTTCCATAAACTTAAGATTATTTCCTAAGGTGACGGTGAAGGATGGGTATCATTGTGCCTGGAGTAGACATTGACTAGACTCACTTGGACTCTCTGGGGGGTTCTCTTCACTCAAGATTGTTTTTTGAAGAAACTTGTGCTAGTTTGTTTCATTACGCAGGTTGTCGGTGTAACTGTTCCAACTGTCCTTTCTGTATTAAAATTCTACTACATTGGATTTCATCACCAACTAGTGTTTTTAGTACAGGAAGTTACTGTTTGTGTGTGGTTTGAACTCTCAGATTTTTTAGGTGTGTGATTCATTTGTTTGTTTCTTTAGAGACTTTAGGTGGTTTTATTGAAATTTTCTTTGTTTGCGTGTGAGTAATTAATATTTAATCGTGGCTGAATTACCGAGACAATCTCGTAGACTTTAGCGGAAACCTCCTGAGTATTCACGAAGCCAACTTGAAAGGCTACGAGCTCTTATATCACCTGGTGACAGTAGAGTTGGATCACCAGAAGCTGAAGAGTCATCTTTAATTGTTCATCCTGATTATCAAATACAAACAACAGAGTCTTTTCAAAAGCTAATTTCATTTTCCGAAGTTACTGGTAGTATTTCTCCTTCCAGTGAATTAGTTGAAGAACCTGAAATTTTGAACCTGACACTGAACCTGCTGTTACTCCAACTTCAAGATTTGCTTCTCCAACTTCTAGTAATCTTGGTTCACCTAGGGTAAGAAATATCATTACTCAAAATCTTCCTTCTGGCCTCATTTCTATTAAAGAACTTGTTAATCCAGAAGAAGATGTAACTCTTCCCAAAAACCAACATATTTTAAATATTAGGGAGCGTGAATCAGTTTCATTGACAATTTTTTTAGAAAATCTGAGTCCTATTTTTTTTCCACCTCGAATTCCTTTTCATCCTACACTAAGAGGTTATTACCCATCATCAATTATGTTAAGACAGTCATCTATGTTTTCCCAAACACCAAAAACATTTTTATCTGGTGGTCCTTTTATTCGTACGAGGTACCAGTCACTCTTTGGTACTTTTTCAGGAGCATCTCCTCGACTGATTGAACAAGTGTTATCATTTGGGAATAATGGAACTCAACCGTTGAATGCAGAACAAATCCTTATGATGTCTGGTAGTATTCCAAATCCTCAACCTAAAGGTAGT
Organism: Pinus tabuliformis; assembly: GCA_031772625.1. Classification (NCBI taxonomy): domain Eukaryota; kingdom Viridiplantae; phylum Streptophyta; class Pinopsida; order Pinales; family Pinaceae; genus Pinus; species Pinus tabuliformis. Next base: position 1,538,934,432 of record CM062804.1, on the reverse strand, counting down.
CAGTTACTGCCTGGGGGGCAACCCCAAGGTAGTTACTTACCGCTTGGGGGGCAACCCCAAGGTAGTCAGTTACCACCTGAAGGGCTTCCTCAAGTTTATCAACCATCAGGATAGTACATACGCCAAGGTCAACCTCAGACTCAGTACATACCCCAAGGTCAGCCCCAGTTTCAGTACATACCTCAACGTCAACCCCAGTTCTAGTACGTGCCTCAGGGTTATCAACCCCAAGGTCAGTACCCAACTCAAGGTTTCCAACCACCTTCTGGTCAACCATTTTTTCAAGGAGCTAGAAATGTACCACCTAATTATTAGCCCTACGTTCAACCAAGTTATGGTCCTCCATATGCATAATCTTTTGTGGGTCCATACTCCAAAATGAATATGGTGTGGGATCCGTCTCAAACTCAACAGACTTTGCAACCTAATGTGCAATTAATTAATCAACCTAGATAGCCTTTGGTTTCCAGTCCAACCCAGCAACCTGTCCAACCTACTATTCAAACCCTTGCATCTGGTACAGTTAAGCAACCTGGGCCTAGTTCACCTTGTACTCCGCCCCAAACTTCTACAACTACTGCAACCTCTGTTCAACCTACAACACCTATTTATGGAGTATCAGTAGCTCTAGTTTCTATTACCCCTGCATCAGTGCAAATTCCTCAAGTCTCTGTGCCTCAGTCAAGACCTATGGTTCAGACTTCGGTCCAGATGCCTATGGGATAAGCTAGTACGATTGCTACCATTGCTACAAGTCAACCACAATTTACGTATCAACCATACCAGGGGTAGCGGTCCTACTGTGAAAAACCCAATTTATCATTATCAACCGTATCCTAGCTATACTTATCAACAACCTCAACAACCCCAGTTTGGTCCAGTTAATCCTGGTTTCCCAGGAGATTATAACATTCCTAATGCAAATCCAATTCTAGGTTATCTTGGATATCCTCCTCCTGGAACTGGTCTCGCTACTCAAGGTTTTCGCGACCCTAACCATCAGTTACCATTTATTGGAACTTTGGATTTACCTGATTTGTCATGCCCTACGAATGATCCAATTTACTATCTTTCGTATTGGCCGCTAATGCCTAATAAGTTGCCTAGTGATATCCTGAAATTCAAGGGTAAGACAGGAGAGGATCCGTCAAATCATGCTATGACTTATCACCTCTGGTGTGCATATAATTCCATCATTAATGATTCAATTCGATTGCGTCTTTTTCAATGAACTCTTATTAGTCTTGCCGCCAAATGGTACATTGAGTTACCATGACCCTCTTTTTATAATTTCAATCAGTTAGCCATTGCTTTCTTAACTCATTTTTAGTTGTCTGTCAGAAAAGACAATGGCACGAAACTGTTAACTTCACTAAAACAATCAACATCCACATATATTTCTTATCATATTCACGAATGGCAATGTAGAAGGCGTTTAGTGAAAGTTTTCATTCTGGATCAAATTTTAGCGGAATGGTTCATTAAATCATTGTTACCTAAAATCACTGAAGATGTAGCTAAGGGAGGAGTTGTTATTGAAGAGAAAGTCATTGCTCAAGCTCAGTTCCTTGACCTCGTTTATACACAGTCAGGTACTTTACATGAAAAAATCCCTGATCTTCCAAAACACGGTCAAATAATTGCAGCTCCTTCAGGGTCTCATGCCGCTGATGGTATGATTGGTATAGTTAGCACTAAAAGTAAGAAGAAATCTTCAAAGAATTCTTCTCGTATAATAACTTTACCTGATTCCCCGACGAGAGAGTCTTCCACTAAAATTTCTGCCGACATCCATGTCGTATAATCATCTATGGCCAAACCCAAATTTGGTAGTAAAAAGAAGGGGAAGAAGAAAAATAAGCAAAATTCAAAAGATAAAACAATAAAAATGAATCAACTAACGAAAAATGAAAACCTCGTTATCCTTGTTTCATTTGCGATGAGGATCATTTTACCAAAGACTGCCCACATCAAGCAGAGGTTTCAAAAATCATTAAAGGTTATCAAATGCCTGCTATCTTAAAGGATCCTTTTCCTACTCAAGATAGTAAGATGATTGGTTCTTCCTAGAATGCCTTAGAAGAACCCATTATGATGATGTCTCATGTCAGTATTACTATTTTTTGCTATAGGAGCTATTGATATTCGGGATTCAAACCTAATAATCTTTGATTTAGAGAATAGTACACCCTGCCTCCCTCATCAAATGGCTTTCCAGATTCCAGTGTTAGTAAAAAACAGACCTTCTTTCAGGACTGTGATTGATGAAGGGGCTTCTACATGTATTATGTCGATCAAGTGTTGGAAATCACTTGGTTATCCCACACTCAATCAGTCTCTGATAATTCTAAAGGCTTTTGATGGCTACGGGTTCCATCCTTTTGGCATTTTGTAGGATTTACCTCTAGGGGTTGAAGGAAAAACCATGAATCTAGATGTGGAAGTGGTTGATGCCCCTCTAGATTACAACCTTCTCCTGGGTTGCAGTTGGTCTTATGCTATTGCTACTATTGTTTCATCAGTCTTTTGGCTTATCAAGTTTTCTCATAACGGAAATATCGTTATGATAGACCAGCTGACTTATTTCTCATCTGACCCAGCCTCTATAGATAGTATTCAACACATCAGTAAAATGACTATCCCTTACAAGGATGTTGGTGTAGGTTTAATCAAAGATTTTGGTTTACTAAGAAATTTTTCCTTCCCTCCTCCTAATGTATCACCTTCTATTACAAATATTCATATGATTTCATCGAATACTCTTACTTTTGATGATCCTTGGATTGTACCTTCCGATTCTAAGGTGGATTCATTTTGTGGCGCGATGCCTCTGAGTCCCTTTGAAATTGTATATCAGGCTATATAGTTGTTTTATGATGCCTATTCAACCAAAATTGATCCAATGAATGTTTTTATGGAGAGTCACTTTCAATATCAAACTCAACTTCATCAACACTTTCTGATCCTGTTCATTCTGATGAGAAAATTCGTGAACTATTGTCTGTTGATGATTTACCATGGGAAGATCTGCATCACCGGTCTTCGTTTTTACCTGAGCTTGATCATTTTGAAAATGATTTCTCTTCTATTTTTATGACTGACTATGTCAAAGAACCAAAAAATCCATTGCAACATTCTAATTCTGAGTTAAATTTGGAAAATATTTCTTGAAAGGTTCCTATTGACATTTCAGTTAAGCCTGGAATTATTGAAAACATTCATATAGGTACGTGTTGTATGGATGAAGAAATCCAAACTTACAAAGCCCTATTTAAAGAATTCCATGAAGTGTTTACCTGGTCATATGAAGAAATGCCAAGAATTGATCCATCAATTGTTGTCCATGAAATTAAAACATACCGAGATGCTAAACCTGTCCAACAACGCTTACATCAGATACATCCGCGAAAAGCTACTGCTATCAAAGCTGAAATTGATAAATTACTTCATGCAAGTTTCATTTATCCAATCCCTTTAACCGATTGGGTATTGAATATTATTCCTGTCAACAAAAAACAAGGAGCGATAAGAGTATGTATTGACTATAGGGATATTAATCGAGCTTGTCCTAAAGACAATTATCCAACACCCTATATCGATCAAACTATTGATGATTGTGCTGGCAGTGAAATATTTTTTTTTATGGATGGTTTTTCTGGTTACAATCAAATCAACATACTCCCTGCTAAACAAGCTAAAACAACTTTCATTTGTCCATGGGGGACCTTTGCTTATTGCAAATTACCCTTTGGATTGAAGAACACTAGAGAAACTTTTCAAAGGGCTATGTCTTACACATTTCATGACATCAATCACATTGTGCAGCCTTATCTCGACGATTTACCTGCCCATTCATTACGTAGAGCTGATCATCTCATTTATTTACGATCTATCTTTATGAGATGTAAGCATTATCGAATTCGGCTGAATCCACACAAATGTGTATTTTGCATAGAAATGGGTTGCTTACTAGGATTTATCGTATCAAAGGCACGCATTCGTGTTGACCCCTCGAAGGTGGAAGCCATTCTCAATCTACCACCTCCTTCAACTCTTCGCCAACTCCAAAGTTTGCAAGGGAAAGCAAACTTTTTACATCATTTCATTCCTAACTACACTGAGATAACAAAAGGTTTAACGAGTTTGTTAAAACAAAATATCCATTCTTTTGGGATGAGATCATTGATTGGTCTTTTGATGCACTCAAACACGCATTGACCCATGCACCGTTACTGGATCCTCCTAATTACAACCAGGATTACTTTTTGTACCTCGCCGCTTCTCATTCCACCATTGGGATGTTTCTAGTTCAGGAAGATGAATTAAATAGTGAACATGTGATTTACTATATTAGTCAAACTCTCCATCTGACTGAGATTAAATATTCACATGTGGAGAAATTGGCCTTGGCAACTATTCAAGATGTCTAAAGATTTTGTCACTACATCTTATTACCCAAAACCAGGGTAATTTCTGACTGTAACCCTATGATGTATATTTTGACCAAACAATTGCTAGGGGGCAAGTATTCCAAATGGATAGTTATCTTGTAGGAATTTGACTTGGAATTTGAAAAATCCAAGGCAAAGAAATCCTTGGTTTTTGTCAAACTGATGTGTGATTTCCCGCGTATTGATACTGAAGCTGTGGCAGAAGAGCCCATTGCTAATGAATCCTTGTTTCTTATCAGTAATCTTGATCCATGGTATGGGGATATTATTGTTTATCTCCAAACCCAATATTTTCAGCCTGAAATCTCACGATCTCAGCGACAGAAAATATGTTTCCAATCCCAACAACACAATATTATTGGTGATACACTTTATCGTCGTGGAGTGGATTCTATTTTTTGACATTGTTTAACTCATGAAGAAGCTGAAAAGGTTCTAAATGACTGTCACTCTAGAGCATGTGGCGGTCATATGTCTAGGTATGCCACAGCCCAAAAGATATTACGCGCTGGTTATTTCTGGCCATTCTTATTCAAAGATTGTATCTATGCAGTTCGAAAATGCCACAATTGTCAATTTTTTGATCGTAAGATGCGCGCTCCACCCGCTCCTCTTCACCCTATAATTGTTGTCGATCCTTTTGCAAAGTGGGGTATTGACTTTATTACATGTAACCCTCACTCGACCGGGGGGCATGCGTATATTATCCTAGCAGTAGATTATTTTACTAAGTGGGCCGAGGTGATGCCTACATTTTCGGCAGACAGTAAAACTACTGCAACTTTCATATTCAATCATATAATTGTTAGATTCAGTGTTCCTCAAGCTATTATTACTCATCATGGAAGTCACTTTTGAAACATCATGATGACTGAACTGACAGATCACCTTGGCCTGCGCCATGATAGTTCTTCTCCGTATTACCCGCAAGCTAATGGTCTGGTTGAAGCTATCAATAAAGTTTTAGTCACTATGATCAGAAGAATCATTGGTATTCATAAGTCGAATTGGCATACCATGTTATTTTCAGCACTTTGGGCATATCGGACCTCAGTAAAAACATCAACTGGTTTCACTCCTTTTCAATTAGTCTACGATTTGCAAGTAGTGTTACCTATTGAATGCGAAATTTCGTCATTGCAATTAGCCATAGAATTACTCCCAGCTACTTCTGAAGAGGAAAAACATTTTTTGTACTTAGCTCAGCTGGATGAGAATTGACACATTGCTACAATAGCAAATGAGACTCATGCGAAATGAGTGAAATCTCAATACGATAAAAATGTTACACCTCGCAATTTTTCGGAAGGAGACCTAGTTTTACGATATGATCAAGCAAACAATAAGCTAGGGGCAGGAAAATTTGTACCTATGTGGCATGGTGCTTACATTGTTAAGCAAAAGCTAGCAAAAGGGGCTTATGGATTAATAGATTTTAACGGTGTCTCTTTGGGTAAACCCAAAAATGGATTTTATCTGAGGAGATATTATGCTTAAATTCAGTGTGGAGATTTTTTGTTAGATTAGTTTCTTTACTGCTGGTGTGTTTTAGATTAGAAAAGTGTGCCTAGTTTAGATAGTGCTCTTATCATTATTCCTGCTTATCTTGATTTTACTCTTGATATTGTAGATGTCGACATCTATTTAAACATACGTTGGTTTTGCTAATGGTGCTTGTCATAATACATGGAACATTTCTTCCACAGCTTGGGTTATCTATTCACTCTCTGATGAGTTAGTATCTATGCATGGGGTAAGCCTTAGTCAAACAACGAATAACATTGCATAGTATAATGCAGTGATTGAGTTATTATCTGAATCCATTTCACTCAGGATTTGGATTTTGATTGTTAGGTTGGATTCTGAACTCATTGTATTATAGCTTAACAGGGTTTATGCTATTAGAAATCCAATGTTATTAAGGTTATTTTTGAGAGTTCGTCTCTTGGAACGTGAATTTGACTACATTGAATATCAACATATTCCATGACATTTAAATAATTTAGCAGATGCAGTTTCTTCTAGTATGATAAATAGACATTTGCAATAATCAAAACAGTAAAGTTAAAAACATTCAACAACATGTTACACGAGATAGCTGGTAATAATGATATATCATAGCATAAAAGTAGTGTTTCAAAATATACATCATCTTCGATCATAGCTTGATAAACACCTTATGATCAGCAAAAATGATAATATAAAAGTCAAAAATGTCATGAGTCTACAAAATCATTCATCCTATCCCTGGCGATGATCAAGATAAGAAACCACTACTTGGGCCACCCTACATAGGAACCTCCTAAAAGGTCTTGGGACACCAATCACATATCTTTTAAACCTAAGTGGGATATCATCTCTATCTGTCTCTGGAATATCTAGCATCAAGCACTCTAGATGGTGCTCCAAATCGGTCAGGATCTCTGCTGATTGGTCCTGTGGGGCTGGTGCTACTACAGATGGGTGTCTCCTCTCAAAAGGCTGGAGAGCGGCTGGTCGTCGAGGACCCACATCTGCATTTAAGCTTTGATTATTAGTTTTGGATGATTTAAAAATAAAAAATTAGAACTTAGAAAATGTTGAAAATGATTTCACCTAAATCATCCCATTGTTCTCCTGGTGGAGGAATCATGTCTGGGTCACCACGATAATCCATCCTAGCATATGGAAAATCCTGAATCACAAAAAGTTGATTGTTCAACCAACGAAACTACTCAGGCAGAAATCGAACAACCTATGTAGCCTCCTCAGGGTGGCGGGCCATCAAGGCAACCCAGCAGACTATCCTAGGCTCTCGAGGAAGACCAGTATCAACAGGAAGATGCTACGGGGCTAGCATGGGGATCCTCTCTAGAGAAAAGCTGACCACGATGAATCCATACCCAAAATTTTTCAGTTGTCTGTTCTTTGCTCTAGTTAGTTTGCCTTTCATATTTGCCAACATAGTGTCTCACCAGTTGAATATTCTCCCTCAAAAATAGTCTACTTCCATCTGCATTTGGGATCCTATAGCCACATGCAATGCTGCACTCCCACATAACCTGGTAGCAGTGAACGTAATGACCTTGAGCTCAGGGCTGTTGATAGTTTTAATATCAATCCGTTTGTCCTTCGTTTGATCATCGCAAAACTCTAATCGGAGACTAGAAACATACTGGCCACCTAGCCTAGTCCCGAAAAGAGATAATTGTTCACCTCTCTTGGACGAACCAGTCAAAAAATAGATATCCTATAGCTCGATTTCGAGCTGGTGGCCACCAATGATGAAACACTCATCCTGTATGTTCCATCTATCTACCAGCAATTGCAAGAGATCTACTTGGGCCCTCATACCCTATATGCCCCAAAACTTTAGCAATCTGCATGCTTTCAATGCCTGCATTATGGGCATATGGTTTAATGTGGCAAAATCCACATCCTCATGCTTGCGTTCTCGCCAAATGAGAATTTTGAATGTCCTACAATGCATAAAAGACATATTAGAACCAGCTAGTTCAAAAAAATTTGGGCAAAAATGGAGAAAATTTGATTTTAAAATTCATTTTCGCGAGGTTTGCACCCACTAGTTACAGCCAGTGCATAGGTCTGGATGGGCTGTGAACAACAGGTGCGGACCCACAACTTTTTTCTTTGTAGAAAAAAGTCGAGGTCCATAGGGGCCGCATGTTGCACCTGGGAACCCCTGCGAGCAAATTTTTAAACCAAATTTTCCCTTAAAAATTAAATCTAAAGCCTAAAATCAAAATGTAAACAAATAGAATGCAAGATAAGGAGGTCATGGATTACCTGGAGCTGACGGTTTTCGATTCCGACGGATGGATCTTCCAGAATCTTCACAGGAATTTTCTTACCCAAAAGCTCTCACTTTTCACTCTGAACTCAAATGGTAAAAATGAAGTTGGAAAACCCCTTTTTATGAGTTTTTTCGAATAAATGAATTTTTAATTTATTTATTTTTCACTTTAAAAAGGAAATTTTTAAATCATTTTTATTTATCTTAAATAGGTATGTCTAATGTTTTGAGTTTTTGTGCAGAATATTGGATTTTTCGGGAAAATTTATCATTTTTCAACAAAGAGCATAATTTTATCACTTTTTCGAACTATTTAAAAAATTTACGAAAAAGTGAAACATTAGAGTCCTCTTTGAGCTATTTTCAGACTCTCAAAATTTGAAAAGATTGCCGAGCACTTGATTGTTCGAACCCATTAAAATAAATGAACAATCTTTAGTTCAGTATAAGTTTACCCCTTTTACGAAGTGAAATGTACTATTTATGAAAAAGGTATATGTTGACTAAATACAGTCAATAGAGTCCTCTTTAAACCCTTTTCAGACTCGTTAAATATGAAATGATTGTCGAGCGCTTGTCTTTTTCAGCTCGTTAAACTATTGAAGAGTCATCCCTTTTGTATTATTTTATCCTTTTTCGGGCCTAAGGGATTATTTTATGAAAAAGTACCCCCATGGAGTTTTGTTAAGTTTTTCTTTTGACTCCCTAAAATTGAAAAACATCGAGTTTTTCCTATACTGGACTCATTAAAATTTAACAGTAAAGGACCTGTTCAATTTCAAAGAGGAACGAACCACTGCTTCTTAGGGTTCGAATTTTAAACTAAGTTGGACTCATTCGAGGGATGAGCTTATAAACAAGCAAATGTTATCCTCCTCAAGCTTGTCAAAATTAAAGAGGTACTTGCCAGAAATGGTGGTGGAAAAGAGAGAAAAATGAACCTATTGTTACACTTTGTTTTATAAAAACCCATCAACCACTCTTGAACACGGCACTTTTTGTTCACCTGAGTTGCGAAAATCCTTTTCCTAACAGTTAATCAAACCATATTGAAAGTCTTCAACTAGTTTCTGGGTATTAGATTTGGGTCAATTGTCACCAAACCATCTGTAGTGTCGTTATGTGTTCAAGAGATCAGTTCAAACAAACCATTCATCTACAAAATATCTGTCATCCATTTTGACTATCCCTGAGTCAGTCCTTGCCAATATATTTCTTCAAAGCTTGATCTATGATTTCGTGTTGTGGGCTTGCCTACGACGGATCACTTTCTATTGACTTCAGCTCATTATCTAGGAAGTTGATATAGAAATTGTTAGTACCTTGAAAGCTGCATGCGCTAATGGCAATTCTCTTGCCTTCAACGATAGGTTGCATCATTGACCTTCGATCGAATGATTTCGTGACATGTTCGACTTCAACTCATTTATTCACATTTCATGGATTGTATTGGGTACTTTGAGGGCCATTGACATTACTAGTGGTTTCTCTCACACTTGTTAATAGTTCACATCATTAACTGGTAATCAAGTGGTTTCTACCATGTTCGACTTCGACACATTCATTCACATGGGAAGAATCGTACTAGTTCGGGAGGCGGAAATCAAGACCCTAGATCTAGTTTCTACCATCGAGGCTGTGAGGAATTTTGTTATTCATTATGCAGTGGACTATTCATAAATAGATGGATGCATCCATACTGTGTCTACACATGTCTATACTCTTGATGTATTACAAAATCATTCCTGTATCAGAACAGTTTAGTTAGTTTTCTAGTCAATTTTGATTTGAGTATGGGAATGCCTACCTCAATGATGATATGTCTATATATATATATATATATATATATATAGATATAGATATAGATATAGATATATTTCATTGAATGTTTTTACTGGTTTCGACTGGGGTGTCCATAGGATGATCCTTGAAATGATAAAGTACTTCACTATTCATACATGAAAGACTCTATCTTCATCTATTATAGACTTCGCACTTTAGGGGGGAATCTATTGCACTAAAAATTGTCACCTTGACATTCTGCAATCTGTGTGAGTTCATTATTACTCATACTTTCCTCCTTTACAAGTCTAAACCCTCAGTGCTTCATCTCAAGCCTTGAAAGTAAGATAAAACCCCTAAAAGTCTCTAAAACTTGGGTTCCACACTTTCTCTTTGCATTACCTACGGTCCCGCACCTAATGGTCATGTCCCCTACGTACCTAACCGCTTTGTCCTTGTGTTATGGGTGCAGACCCCTGTAAAAGTTAAAAAGACGCAAGTACATTCTAAGAAACTCACTTTTAGTCATTTCTAGAAGCTTCTAGAAGGAATCTTGGGGTGGCAAGTTTGCTCTCTTGAGGTTCCTGCATCTCATACCTTAAGGAGCTAACCCCTTGATGTGAGGAGCTCTTGTGCTCTACAACAACCCCCCATTTCATATCATTTTTACTTATAAACATTAACGTATGAAATGGGTCCCTTTAAAATTTGATTTGGTATCAATGCTATTATAATCCAAACAAGTCAAAAAAAATGAATAAATGCACTTTATAAAACTTTCTGGGCAAACCCTTAAAAGAAATCATGTAATGATTTGTCATTGCGATAAAGCGATCGCAAGATCGCATATCGCAATGACACATGAATTATAAATTAAGCACCCCAAAGTTTTCCGCCGATGCGCATTCGGCGCATTTGGCGATCGGCGATATTCCATGTACATGTTATAATGCCCCATGCCAATAGTCCCGACGCGATACACATTCGGCGAATTCGACGATCGGCGACACGCTACAACAGTTGTGATGTTCCCAAAGACTTGTCCCGATGCGATGCGCAATCGGGAATCGGGTATCGCGGAAATCTCATACAAATCTTATTGCGCTCAAAGCTTTTCGCCGATGCGATATCGCATTCGGTGATTGGTGATATCCAATACACACCATTAAAGTGCACTAATTACATCCCCGATTGCGATCCAATAAAGCGCGAGTTTCAACGAAGAGCCGTTAAGTGATGTGATGGTGCAATTCATTTGTAATAAAAGCTTGATCTCTCACGCAATCCTTCATCTATGCTCAAACCGCCAAAACGTCCATTGCATGCTTAAGTGAATTGTTCACCTGAGTAACGATATAATGGGCATTTAAGGAATGACGGAGTGAAAACGGCTAATTAATAAGATCATGTCCTAAAATCTTTTCACGGATTGTATATGCGCCCATTTCAAAAGCTAAATCCTTCAGTTACGCATCTATTCATATATGTTGTATCACTTAAGAGTTTTTTCATCGCTATCTCTGTGTATTACGCCCAATTGCCTCCTTGTGCAGAATTCATTCACAGAAGCTAGACCTGAGAAGATGGGAAAGAAGTCCAAGAAGACTGCAGGTGCTTCCGCAACACCAACTGCAGGACAAGCGGCCGCAAATAAGAAGAAGGGACTAATATCCGATACCACATGCACGGGGCTCACCAGAGTGACTTGGCAGGGCACTTATAACCTAATTGAAGCTGAGCAAACAGAAAGGATAGTGATAGAAGCTAGTGTGGACTTACTCAAGAAGTCTGATGCAACTCTCAAAGATTTGGCTGACTCTTTCCTTCACAGGATAGCGGCGAGAGATCAAATTCTTCCTTATACAGACGTTGTACGATGGGCGATTGAAGAAATCCCCATTTTGGACAGAACTTTTAATACCAGAGATGGGAGGATTTTCGGATCATTCAAGCCAGATGACCTAAGGCAAATGTATCATTTGCCCGAGCCAGAGAAAATATATAACAAGGCCTTCCTGGAGAAGTTTGCAAGCGAGAATGAGATCGAATCTGAACCTATCAAGGATTGGAGGCAAAATCCCAACAAACACAAGCACGAATCCTCCGGTAGGTACTCGGTCGATTCTTTAGCTTCTCCTTATTGTTATGCGGGGATTATGATGTGTAGGCTATGGGGATTGCATGATTCTGCCAATTTTACCATTGAAATGGTTCCTTTAATGGAGGAAACAGTAAATAGTTGGATTATGGATTGGGCTACTATTCTTTCCGATAAATTAGCAGTAGCTGTTCGTGATTTTAGGTCTCAGACTGTTGTTTCAGAAAGGAAAATGCCCCCGTTCTACTATAGTGCATATATCTTAGACACTCTTTGTTTCAATTCCGAATTTCCTGTTCTCGGGTGGAGGTGGATTGCACAGGACCCTTCACCCATTCATATATATCATAAAAAATTGTGGAAGTCTTCTTATAAAGACCACCTGTATCAAATCTGTAATGGTTTCATGGTGCCCATTTACTATTCCATTTTTGATAAACCCATTTCAAAAATTTCCTATCAAGCTTCCTTTGATTTACCAGCAGTAGCAAGTTGGTTTGGAGAAGAAAATTTCACCTATATCAGAGTTTTCGGCAGCAAAGCCGACCCACATGTTCTTCCTCTTTATGCTCCAGATAAGCTGCTAGCAAGGGAGATTGCATATCAGATCATGGCTGAGAGTACTACACAGACTCTCAAAATAGAAAAGAAGAAAGGATGGCCATCTTTTCCCTTCAGATGTGGCGTTTATACTCTGCATGATCTTAAACATGCAGAAAAGGAAGCCACGAAGCTTTAGTCTTTAACGCTGGCCACGATCCCAAACAGACCATACGACCCAAAAAAGACTGCTTACAATGCATTAGAACAGGTCAAATTAACGAGGTTTGAGCATCAGAAAGATATGTTTGATGACCTGTTCGTTGCCTTCGAAAAAATAGGTCATGTTAAAGAACTCGCTAGGATGCGATATAATGATGAGGGATTAACTGAGTTCAATAAACTCAGAGAAGAGAGGTTGCAAACTCTGCCTCTGCATTTACTGGCAACATCCCCAGCAACATCATCAAGCCGACCTGTTCAAGAACAGGAGGAGCAGTAGAAGAAGCAACAGGAGGAGCAGCAGAAGAAGCAACAGGAGGAGCAGCAGAGAAAAGAACAGGCGGAAAGGCTAAAGAAAGAACAAGCCGAGAAACAGCATAGAACACAAATGGAACAAGAAGAAAGAAGGAAGAAAGAACTGGCAGATAGGCAGAAAAGGGAGCAAGAAGAACAGCAAAAGAAGGAACAGGAAGAAAAACAGAGGAGAGAAAAAGAGGAGCAGCAGAGGAAAGAGCAGGAGAAAGAGCAGCGGAAGCAAACCACCAATGTAGACACTACTATAGACCCCAATTTATTACAAGAATGGCAGCAATTTCACTCCATCGTCAGTGGATTGGAATGTTCAAAAGATGGGGATAATTCTAAGACAAACGATACGCAGCATGTTACCTCTCCTAAGGTTCTAAGTGGAACCAGCGGCCCACCAAGTTCTAAAGAAGTTGAAGTTATTCCAAAATACCCCTCTGACCAAATTATTCTACAGATAGAAGATATTCCGCCATTGGATGTTTTCTACAGCCCAAGACACAGGGCAGTTGTAAAGCGGTCAAGGAAGAGACGAAGGATTGATCAACCTTCTATCTTCCCCGAACAAACGGTCACGGGTAATGTAGTATGGAAGGAGGAATTGGATCCCTCCGATGACTTAACAAAGCTATCACAGTATGCAGGCGCTTATTCGGTGGCAACAATTGACAAAGCATCGGAGGTGAGCCTTCTATTGAAGAATAAGGACCAAGAAATCTTTGCGTTACAGGCAGAATTGGTTGAAACAAGGCAAAAGGCAGCACAAGCCGAAGAACAGTTGCTGGCGCAACAGCAAGAGAACAATCAGTTGACTCAGCAATTGCAAGCAGAAAGGCAAAGGATCGATCAGGGTGCGATCCAGAAACAAAAAGAATTGTCGGAGGCGTTGGAAGATTTGAGAGTGGCGAATGAGCGAATGATAAAGACCAAAGATGAGCAGATTGCTCAAATGTCATCGCAGCTGGAAAAGATGAAGGGTGCATCGCAGGTAAAGGAGTTTAAATCAGAGGCATTATTGATAAACAGTGCATTGATATCTCAGGTCAGACTCTTATGTCAACAGATCACTCAAGCTGAGTCCCTATGTGAGCTAACTACAGCAGTAAATCAGCAGGTAGAAAAGGCCAGAACTGAACTAGATCAAGCGGACAAAGCCATTACTGCATATCTTGACTGGCAAGATACTGATTTGGGAAAAGCAGCAAAATTGCCCGGGATTAATGAAACACAGAAAGATATTCTTTTCACAGAATGGCACACTCAAGTGATGAAAGCAGAAAGGGCAGCTTCAAGATGTAAAACAACCGCCAGCAATCTAGTGGATCTAGTCAATAACACTCTTTACCTGGTCAATATGATTTCTCAATGTACACCGGGAAAGATAACAACTCCAAATGCATTAGAGCAAACATGCTACCCTGAATTAGAAGAAAAAGCAAGATTAATCGCTGGAGTTAAAAGCTTATCCTTAGATGCATATTGGCTCTTTTTAATCAAGCCACATACACAGAGATCTGCCCTAAAGTGCCTTACAGACGCAATCGAGCGTATAATTCCCGATATCCAAGATGCCACCTACGCTGCACAACTCAGTTCGTGCCTCAACAAACCTCCGGAAGTTGAGCCAATGCTTGCAATTAATCAACTCAGATTGAAAGGAAAGCAGCCGACTTAATGAGTCACCCTCCTGCTTGCCAGATCGCCAGCCAAAACAGGATCAAGAGTTATTGATACCAGCTTAGTAGGATTTCTGTTTAAGTAGATATTTAAATTAGATTAGTATTTATAGACCCTTTCATTGTTTTGGAAAGGGTCGTAAAATTTTGTAACAAACTTAATAGGCTGAAGTTTGCACTACTGTGCTTCAGTCGCTATTCTTTTATGAAATTGGACCAGTTGTTCTGAATTCGACATTAAATTTTTTTATGCAATTGCGCACTATTGCCTTTGTTGAGGACGATTTCTATGTTGAAGGAAGAACTGTTAATAGCGATTGATATTTGGGAATGTGCTGCAGCTCATATGGTACTTTTATCTACGTCTGAAGTCATTCTTTTTATATGAATTGTTATGCTATATATTCTTGCTATTATTGAATACATGCATGCGCTATAACAACAAATCTCTATCTCAGCCCACTATTGGATGTTTTGTGATTTGCATTTCTTTTAATCATGTATGTAACAATGATATAAATGATAAAGTGTAGTAATTTTGCTGTTATCGTTTTGTGTAACTATTTATGCACAACAATCTTGAACAATTTAATATCTATGTTTGAAGACAGAGTCATCTATATGCCTGTCTAAAAGCTCAGATCATCAAACGCTACACTTTAGAGATCGATAAAACCCCAGGGTAGATTATAGTTATTATATTCCTGCCAATAGTTGTAGTTATTTGCTTATCACTAGCATAATCTATAAGTCGCTCATCCATCCCATTTTATCCATTTTTTTGGAAACTGGTCCCATTATCCCCAGTCGGAGCCACTATTCCAAACGGAAAAGGAGCTGTACTAAGGTCCGGACCGGGTGGTTTCCCCTATGTTGTTGCAGCGATTTTCGAGGCATCAACATAATTGGCGCTAGAAGGAGGGCATCAACTATGAATGGCACATAAGTCCAAACCTATAAGCCATTCAAAGAGAAATTCTCCCTCTGAATCCCCTCGACCTTCTCATTTGCACACTGGTTCACCGGTATCCAAACAAGGAGAAGGGGAATCAACTACCACTGCTCAAACCCATCATACCACAGAACAATTAAGTCTTGAATCACCTGAAGTCCAGTCTCTAATTCATAAACTTCAGAGCTTCTCGATTTCACCACAGAAATCTGAGGTATCAGAAAGCAGTGCGACTTCGCAGTTCAATCTCACTCATCCTCTCACCAGACTTCAGAGGGAAAAACTCGGTATTGAACCCACTGAGTTTCCTTTACCCAAAAGGAAAAAGGCGAAGAAAATTACTGAAGGATCTAATAGTGAAGAGCTCTCATCCACGTCCTCCATTGCATTTTCCCCTCTGTGAGGTCAACCATCCACTCCCCCATTACAAATTGTCATTCATCAGGGATTAGAAGCCTCAATATCCCAGCCTGTTCACTCCTCATCTTTGATCCCTTCCCATACATCTGGAATCCCAACAGTAGTGTCAACCACTGTCGCTATCACAATGGCAAACCCATGGACTAGGCCAGGTGCAGTCAACATGCCTGCACCATTGCATGATCTACCAGATGCTCTCGAAAAATGGCTGCCTAAATTTAATCCAGATGACGGGACCCAGGCTGAAGAACATATCAACAATTGTATGTTAGCAGTTAACTTAAAAGGAGTGACAGAACAAGATGTCGTTGTAAGACTCTTCCCCTACACCTTACAAGGATCAGCAGGATCCTGGTATTTTTCCTTACCCTCTGGTTCAATTACCAGTTGGAACACATGCCCAGAGCAGTTTCTTACCAAATATGGAGATGATAGGTCCTTAGCTACTTTAATAAACGACCTCTCCAATATGAGAATAGAGCATAGGGAACCAATAAAGGAGTTTAATGCCAGATTTAATAAACTCCTGAATAAAATCCCTACTGCTTCTAAACCAAGTGAACAAATTCGAAGCGAATGGTATATTACTACCCTACCTGCCAACATAGCTATTTTTGTAGACAGGGATGGGAAACCTACCTTAGCTGAAAACATGAGAGAAGCACTTGCTGTTGAAAAGCGCATCAATGCTCTAGAAAAGAAAGCTGCTTTGGAAGATAGAAAAGCTAAAAAGGTCTCATTTAAAGAGGATTCCAAGAAGAAAACCCCAAAGGACCCGTACGACATGGAAGGTTTACAAAAGGTCCTTAAAACGTTGTCTAACGAAATGGTCGAAATAAAGAAGCAGGTGGCCGAAACCTCAAACAAAAGACCATTTAGGACTTTTAAGAAAACTGAAACAAAGCCGCCCAATGTTATATCTAATGCAGATTCAGAGCAAGAAGAAGAGGAAGAGGAAACAACCTCACAAACCGATGATGAGGAAGAAGTAGCTGAATGCCACGGAATGTGGGATTTTATACTCCCAAACTCTGATACCGAGAATGAAGAAGAAGCCTTTCCAGTTACTACAAGAAGTAAAAGTACTTCTGAACCTGCTCAGGCAACTTCAAAGAAGAGGAGCGCAGGTGCTGCCACAACAAAGGAAAAAGTTCCCCCAAAGAAGTCGCCTGTAGTAGTTCCCCAAAACCAGCCTTCAACTTCTAATTCTCCTTCAACATCCAAGACATTAGTGGTATCTGATTCAATGGAATATAACATTGTTGATGACATGAAGAAAACTAAGGCAAATATAACTATGTTTGAGCTTAGTAAATTAAAACATCAACAAAAATTACTTCTTAAAGAATTGAATGTTGTTCCCTCTACTCCCCTTCCCAGTGCAAGAGCTGCCAACGATTCAGGCCAGCCTCCTGCAGGTATGGTTGAAGCTACCGATTCAGTTCTAATTGGAGATAAATCAAATTCTCACACTCCACCCTTCCTGCTGACCTATGAGATTTATAACAGAAACCTGCACAACTGTTTAATTGATTCAGGGGCATCATCTAATATAATGCCAGCTTCAGTTTGCTCTAAACTGAATATTGAACCCCAGAAGTCTGCCATTCATATTGTACAGTTGGACAGGACCAAAGTACAGGTTGTGGGAGAAATTAATTCTGTAACCATCAGGTTGTCTGCCGATCCCAGGATTGTACAGAGGATAGATATCCTAATTGCTGATATACCTGAGTTTTATGGTTTAATTTTGAGCAGAGATTGGTCCGAAAAACTGCATGGGTACATTTCCACAGATTGGTCACATATGTGGCTTCCCTACAAGGGAAAGCCAAATCAAATAAGGATCGA
This sequence comes from Pinus tabuliformis, assembly GCA_031772625.1. Lineage (NCBI taxonomy): Eukaryota > Viridiplantae > Streptophyta > Pinopsida > Pinales > Pinaceae > Pinus > Pinus tabuliformis. Next base: position 1,538,916,341 of record CM062804.1, on the reverse strand, counting down.
TCGAGAGAAGCATATGACCCACACAGTTACTGAATTTGAGCAAGAAAACCAACCTGTGGCTTTCAACAACAACATTTTGGGGAACTATTCGTCAGAATCATTCTTTGGCAACTTTGTTGCCCAACCATCTCCTTTTTCAGTCAATCATTTTACATCTTAGATTGAAAATTTTTCACAAACTGATAAGTCCAGATGTTTTAATGATGCTGAGTAAAATGTAAATATTTTTGTTAATACTCCTTTATTTTGGTCTTTATATTTTGATGGCTCTAAGTCCAGCGAAGGCTCAGGAGCAGGTTGCATTTTGGTTAGTCCGCAAGGAGAAAAGACAATGCTGTCTTGTAGGTTAGAATTTGAGTGCACTAATAACACAACCGAATATGAAGCTTTAGTCCAGGGATTATATAAAGCAATCGGCCTCGAAATGCAATATCTAAAAGTATTCGGCGATTCAGAAATCATTGCCAAACAGGTGAGGAATGCAATTCATTGTCTTTCAAGTCACCTCAAGCATTATCAATCGCTAGTACAGGATCTTACCTCACACTTTTCGGCATTTAACATTTCTTCCATTCCTAGGTCACAAAACTCGGCAGCTGACCTACTAGCCAATGTAGCTTCTAAGCTTCTACCTTCTGAAGACTACAGCCTTGATAGATTTTCTGTAGAATTACTTTTTAGGCCTTCAATTCCTGACAATGTCACTAATTGGAGAGTATTTAACCATGACGAAGATATCTTGCAGTTTCTAACTTCCGAAAAGTCCTATGACAATCAAGTTATTGAGGAAGATGATCATGATCTACAGATGAAAGAAACGCCTCAAGAAAATTCAATTCCTAAACCAGTGGTGAAGCTTGAAGACCTTTATGATATCAAAGACAGGTTTAAACCTGTAATTAATGCAAAGCTTCAAAGTTCTACCCTTAGGTTTGAATTGATAAATCTAGGCACTGACGATGCTCCTCAAAACATCAACTTAGGATTAGGACTTTCCCAGGAAGAAAAGGAAGCATTTATTAAATTGTTAAGAAAAAACAAACAGGTCTTTGCTTGGAAGTATGATGATTTAAAGACGTATGATACATCTATTATCCAGCATACCATTCCCATGCTTCCTGATCAGAAACCGATTCAGCAAAAGTTAAGAAAAATACATCCAAATTTGGAGATCCAGATAAAGTCGGAGCTTAACAAGCTCTTGAAACCCAAGATTATTTTTCCAGTCTGACATTCAAACTGGGTCTCTAATATGGTGCCAGTTAGAAAGAAAAATGGCGACATTCGAATCTGTATTGATTTCAGGAACCTGAACAAAGCGAGCTTGAAAGATAACTTCCCATTACCGACTATGGAGCAAATCCTCCAATCAGTAGTAGGCTCTGAATTGATGTCCTTTCTTGATGGATTCTCAGGATATAACCAAGTTCTGGTTCATCCTGATGACCAACTTAAAACCACATTCAGAACAAAATGGGGAACATATGCATATCAGAAAATGCCTTTTGGACTCATAAATGCAGGAGCGACATTCCAGAGAGCCATGGATATAGCCTTTAAAGGGTTGATTAATCGATCAGTAGTCGTCTATCTAGACGATATTACTGTATATTCTAAGAAGAGATATAATCATTTGCATGACTTAAATCAAATCTTTCAGCGATGCAAAAGATATGGTATTTCTCTGAACCCAAAGAAGTCTTTCTTTGCTCTTGATCAAGGAAAACTCTTAGGCTTTATAGTATCCAAAGATGGCATTTATATTGATCCTGATCGGATCAAGGAAATTTCTGAAATCCCTTTCCCACACAATAAAAAGTCGATGCAGTCATTTTTGGGCCAGATTAATTTTGTTAAACGATTTGTTCCAGATTTTTCTCAAATTGTATTACCACTTCAAACAATGATCAAGAAGAATTCAGTCTTCAAGTGGGGATCAGAAGAAAAGCAAGCTTTTGATGTTATCAAGCAATCAATAATCAATGTCCCAACCTTGAATACTCCAAATTTTTCTAATCATTTTACATTGTATACCATTGCGTCCGATGTATCTTATGCTGCAGTTCTCACGCAGCCAAATGCTCACAATTTAGAAGCACCCATATCATTCTTCAGTTCAAATCTTCAGGGTGCCGAATTAAATTATTCCGATGTAGAAAAACAAGCCTTTGCTGTATTTAAAGCGGTCAAACATTATAGACCCTTTCTTTTAAAAACCCATACAAAAATAATAGTTCCTTTCCCGGCAGTTAGGCAACTACTAATCCAAAAGGAGCTGGGTGAAAAAAGGGCAAATTGGGTCATAGCGCTTCAAGAGTATGACCTAGAAATTAAGCCAGCAAAGATTGTTAGGGGCCAAGGTTTTTGCAGGATATTGGCAGGAGCATCCAACATTCCAGAATCAAGCGATACAGATCAAACTCAAGAAATTAATCAGATAATTGTTACTGATTCTGGATCTCAATATGCAGATTTAATCTTTTATCTAAAGAATGGTTATGCACCTCCGAATTTGTCTTACAAAAACAAAAGGTTCATTAGATTAAAAGTGAAAAATTTTACAATCATTGATGACGTGCTTTTTAGACAGAATTACGATTCTATCTTGTTAAGATGCCTTGAAAAACCTGAAGCCCAAAAGGTTTTGCAGGAGCTACATGACGAACCAGCAGGAGGACATTTCGGAGCTGACACAACAGCTCACAAAATTATTCGTGCTGGTTACTATTGGCCTACTTTGTTTAAAGATGCTCACGAGTACGTAAGGAAATGTCTAAATTGTCAAACTGCTAGCGGAAGACAACGTAAATCAGCTTTCCCCTTGCAACCAATCAACATTGAACAACCATTTGAGCAATGGGGATTGGATATTATTGGGGAGATTACTCCAGCATCTTCCAAACAGCATAAGTATATCCTTACTGCTACCGATTACTTCACAAAGTGGGTTGAGGCAATCCCTTTAAAGACAACAAACTCTGAAGCAATCATTGAATTCATAGATCAATTCATCATTACCAGGTTTGGTGTCCCAAATGCTCTTGTTTTTGATAATGCATCTTACTTTTCAGGCAACACTATGTTTGATTTCGCTATTAAAAGAGGATTTAAGTTAAAATATTCTGCTAATTATTATCCCCAAGGAAATGGTTTAGCAGAATCTACTAATAAGAATCTGATTAAAATCATTAAGCGAACTATCGAACAAAATCAGAGGAATTGGCACAAATCCTTAGTGTTCGCATTATGGGCTGATAGGATAACACATAAAGCTTCTATTGGAACTTCTCCATTTAATCTTGTCTATGGAAAAGAAGCAATCTTACCCACAAATCTTATTCTTCCTTCTTTAGCCCTAGTGCAGTTCATTGAGGAAACTCCTTCCTCTTCTATTCAGTTTAGACATGACCAGATCCTAAAATTAGAAGAGGAAAGAGAAAAAGCCAAGGTTACTCATGCCAAACACCAGCAAGCCATCAAAGCAGCTTTTGATTCAACCTCATCCGGTTCAAAACAGTTCCAAGTTGGTGATTTAGTTCTGAAATGGGACAAAGCCCATGAGGACAAGGGAAAACACTCCAAGTTCCAGAAGTTGTGGCTTGGACCATTTCAGATCTGTGAGAAGATAGGCCATTAAACCTTTATTTTGCAAGATTTAGCAGGTTTGAGAGATTCTCTCCCTGTTAATGGCCTTGTCTTGAAGAAATTCTTTCACTGAGGAGGTAACCCCTTCTCCTTTCATTTCAGTAGGATTTTAATAGTTTGTAGGATTTTAGGAAATAAGGTTGTGAGATGTCTCCCATTGACCTTTTGCTGTATTTAAAAAGTTGTCCCATAGAATGAATATGAACATTTGCTTTTAAAAAGATAGAATTTTTAACCAAAAAGGATAATTTCTAGGAAATTAGATGTCTTTGTATTCTGAAATCACAATTCAAATTTTTTGTCAACTCCTCTCAAATCATAGAAATATTGTAAACCATTTTCTGTTTTTCAAATTGGTCTCTAAAGGTTATCCATACTAAGATAGGAATCAATCCAATCTCAGCATCTTCAACTCTTACTCTGTCATCCATTACTCTTAAGAAGAAGATTGTTCACCCCATTCACTAAAGTTTATGATTTTTCAGAGTGTAATTCTAAAATATAAGATATTTAAGATAAGAGGTCTTATTACAAGCCTGCTTACCACGTTCATAGAGAAACAGTTTATCTGACATTACCAATACTGCAAACCAAAACAGGGTAATGGCTTGAAATTTCAAGACAAGGGGTCTCATCATGAGCCAGCTTGTTCAGTTAAACTACTATCAGTGAGTGGCATTGTCAAACAGCTGGCCACCAAACCAGGACAATGGCTTTTTATCTTATTAATGACAAAGAAGAAAAAAGGAAATGAAATACAAAATATGTAAAAAATATTTTGAATTCATTCTGTTAATCACACTCTTAATTGGATGGGACAATGGACAATCACATGGTTAAAAGGTATCCCTGTCGAAACTATAGATGTTTGCTGGCAGCAGAGGCTCTACCTATGACAGATGAGTTTACTATAAAAGGCTGATTTGGAAAGGTATTCTATTTTATCATTACAAACCAATAAAGACCTATTTCAAAGCTTAGAATGTTTTTATTTTCATAGAAAAGAGGGAGTCAACAAAATAGTTTCATTTTTCTCAGAATATATTGAAATCTAGTTATATTAGAAATTTCCCCATTGATTGAAACTCTATTTTTTGAAAAAGCTTAAGTGTTTCTATTTTTGAAAGAGATAACTGGTTCTTCCAGCGAATCGCCAATTGTTGTGCTCTACAACAACCCCCCATTTCATATCATTTTTACTTATAAACATTAACGTATGAAATGGGTCCCTTTAAAATTTGATTTGGTATCAATGCTATTATAATCCAAACAAGTCCAAAAAAATGAATAAATGCACTTTATAAAACTTTCTGGGCAAACCCTTAAAAGAAATCATGTAATGATTTGTCATTGCAATAAAGCGATCGCAAGATCGCATATCGCAATGACACATGAATTATAAATTAAGCACCCCAAAGTTTTCCGCCGATGCGCATTCGGCGCATTCGGCGATCGGCGATATTCCATGTACATGTTATAATGCCCCATGCCAATAGTCCCGACGCGATACACATTCGGCGAATTCGGTGATCGGCGACACGCTACAACACTTGTGATGTTCCCAAAGACTTGTCCCGATGCGATGCGCAATCGGGAATCGACTATCGCGGCAATCTCATCCAAATCTTATTGCGCTCAAAGCTTTTCGCCGATGCGATATCGCATTCGGTGATCGGTGATATCCAATACACACCATTAAAGCACACTAATTACATCCCCGATTGCGATCCGATAAAGCGCGAGTTTCAACGAAGAGCCGTTAAGTGATGTGATGGCGCAATTCATTTGTAATAAAAGCTTGATCTCTCACGCAATCCTTCATCTATGCTCAAACCGCCAAAACGTCCATTGCATGCTTAAGTGAATCGTTCACCCGAGTAACGATATAATGGGCATTTAAGGAATGACGGAGTGAAAACGGCTAATTAATAAGATCATGTCCTAAAATCTTTTCATGGATTGTATACGTGCCCATTTCAAAAGCTAAATCCTTCAGTTACGCATCTATTCATATATGTTGTATCACTTAAGAGTTTTTTCATCGCTATCTCTGTGTATTACGCCCAATTGCCTCCTTGTGCAGAATTCATTCACAGAAGCTAGACCTGAGAAGATGGGAAAGAAGTCCAAGAAGACTGCAGGTGCTTCCGCAACACCAACTGCAGGACAAGCGGCCACAAATAAGAAGAAGGGACTAATATCCGATACCACATGCACGGGGTTCACCAGAGTGACTTGGCAGGGCACTTATAACCTAATTGAAGCTGAGTAACTAGAAAGGATAGTGACAGAAGCTACTATGGACTTACTCAAGAAGTCTGATGCAACTCTCAAAGATTTGGCCGACTCTTTCCTTCACAGGATAGCGGCCAGAGATCAAATTCTTCCTTATACAGACGTTGTGCGATGGGTGATTGAAGAAATCCCCATTTTGGACAGAACTTTTAATACCAGAGATGGGAGGATTTTCGGATCATTCAAGCCAGATGACCTAAGGCAAATGTATCATTTGCCCGAGCCAGAGAAAATATATAACAAGGCCTTCCTGGAGAAGTTTGCAAGCGAGAATGAGATCGAATCTGAACCTATCAAGGATTGGAGGCAAAATCCCAACAAACATAAGCACGAATCCTCCGGTAGGTACTCGGTCGACTTTAGCTTCTCCTTATTGTTATGTGGGGATTATGATGTGTAGGCTGTGGGGATTGCATGATTCTGCCAATTTTACCATTGAAATGGTTCCTTTAATGGAGGCAGCAGTAAATAGTTGGATTATGGATTGGGCTACTATTCTTTCCGATAAATTAGCAGTAGCTGTTCATGATTTTAGGTCTCAGACTATTGTTTCAGAAAGGAAAATGCCCCCGTTCTACTATAGTGCATATATCTTAGACACTCTTTGTTTCAATTCCGAATTTCCTGTTCTCGGGTGGAGGTGGACTGCACAGGACCCTTCACCCATTCATATATATCATCAAAAATTGTGGAAGTCTTCTTATAAAGACCACCTGTATCAAATCTGTAATGGTTTCATGGTGCCCATTTACTATTCCATTTTTGATAAACCCATTTCAAAAATTTCCTATCAAGCTTCCTTTGATTTACCAGCAGTAGCAAGTTGGTTTGGAGAAGATAATTTCACCTATATCAGAGTTTTCGGCAGCAAAGCCGACCCACATGTTCTTCCTCTTTATGTTCCAGATAAGCTGCTAGCAAGGGAGATTGCATATCAGATCATGGCTGAGAGTACTACACAGACTCTCAAAATAGAAAAGAAGAAAGGATGGCCATCTTTTCCCTTCAGATGTGGCGTTTATACTCTACATGATCTTAAACATGCAGAAAAGGAAGCCACGAAGCTTCAGTCTTTAACGCTGGCCACGATCCCAAACAGACCATACGACCCAAAAAAGACTACTTACAATGCATTAGAACAGGCCAAATTAACGAGGTTTGAGCATCAGAAAGATATGTTTGATGACCTGTTCGTTGCCTCCGAAACAATAGGTCATGTTAAAGAACTCGCTAGGATGCGATATAATGATGAGGGATTAACTGAGTTCAATAAACTCAGAGAATAGAGGTTGCAAACTCTGCCTCTGCATTTACTGGCAACATCCCCAGCAACATCATCAAGCTGACCTGTTCAAGAACAGGAGGAGCAGCAGAAGAAGAAACAGGAGGAGCAGCAGAGAAAAGAACAGGCGGAAAGGCTAAAGAAAGAACAAGCCGAGAAACAGCATAGAACACAAATGGAACAAGAAGAAAGAAGGAAGAAAGAACTGGCAGATAGGCAGAAAAGGGAGCAAGAAGAACAGCAAAAGAAGGAACAGGAAGAAAAACAGAGGAGAGAAAAAGAGGAGCAGCAGAGGAAAGAGCAGGAGAAAGAGCAGCAGAAGCAAACCACCAATGTAGACACTACTATAGACCCCAATTTATTACAAGAATGGCAGCAATTTCACTCCATCATCAGTGGATTGGAATGTTCAAAAGATGGGGATAATTCTAAGACAAATGATACGCAGCATGTTACCTCTCCTCAGGTTCTAAGTGGAACCAGCGGCCCACCAAGTTCTAAAGAAGTTGAAGTTATTCCAAAAGACACCTCTGACCAAATTATTCTACAGATAGAAGATATTCCACCATTGGATGTTTTCTACAGCCCAAGACACAGGGCAGTTGTAAAGCGGTCAAGGAAGAGACGAAGGATTGATCAACCTTCTATCTTCCCCGAACAAACGGTCACGGGTAATGTAGTATGGAAGGAGGAATTGGATCCCTCCGATGACTTAACAAAGCTATCACAGTATGCAGGCGCTTATTCGGCGGCAACAATTGAAAAAGCATCGGAGGTGAGCCTTCTATTGAAGAATAAGGACCAAGAAATCTTTGCGTTACAGGCAGAATTGGTTGAAACAAGGCAAAAGGCAGCACAAGCCGAAGAACAGTTGTTGGCGCAACAGCAAGAGAACAATCAGTTGACTCAGCAATTGCAAGCAGAAAGGCAAAGGATCAATCAGGGTGCGATCCAGAAACAAAAAGAATTGTCGGAGGCGTTGGAAGATTTGAGAGTGGCGAATGAGCGAATGATAAAGACCAAAGATGAGCAGATTGCCCAAATGTCATCGTAGCTGGAAAAGATGAAGGGTGCATCGCAGGTAAAGGAGTTTAAATCAGAGGCATTATTGATAAACAGTGCATTGATATCTCAGGTCAGACTCTTATGTCAACAGATCACTCAAGCTGAGTCCCTATGCGAGCTAACTACAGCAGTAAATCAGCAGGTAGAAAAGGCCAGAACTGAACTAGATCAAGTGGACGAAGCCATTACTGCATATCTTGACTGGCAAGATACTGATTTGGGAAAAGCAGTAAAATTGCCCAGGATTAATGAAACACAGAAAGATATTCTTTTCACAGAATGGCACTCTCAAGTGATGAAAGCAGAAAGGGCAGCTTCAAGATGTAAAACAACCGCCAGCAATCTAGTGGATCTAGTCAATAACACTCTTTACCTGGCCAATATGATTTCTCATTGTACACCAGGAAAGATAACAACTCCAAATGCATTAGAGCAAACATGCTACCCTGAATTAGAAGAAAAAGGAAGATTAATCGCTGGAGTTAAAAGCTTATCCTTAGATGCATATTGGCTCTTTTTAATCAAGCCACATACACAGAGATCTGCCCTAAAGTGCCTTACAGACGCAATCGGGCGTATAATTCCCGATATCCAAGATGCCACCTACGCTGCACAACTCAGTTCGTGCCTCAACAAACCTCCGGAAGTTGAGCCAATGCTTGCAATTAATCAACTCAGATTCAAAGGAAAGCAGCCGACTTAATGAGTCACCCTCCCGCTTGCCAGATCGCCAGCCAAAACAGGATCAAGAGTTATTGATACCAGCTTAGTAGGATTTCTGTTTAAGTAGATATTTAAATTAGATTAGTATTTATAGACCCTTTCATTATTTTGGAAAGGGTCGTAAAATTTTGTAACAGACTTAATAGGCTGAAGTTTGCACTATTGTGCTTCAGTCGCTATTCTTTTATGAAATTGGACCAGTTGTTCTGAATTCGACATTAAATTTTTTTATGCAATTGCGCACTATTGCCTTTGTTGAGGACGATTTCTGTGTTGAAGGAAGAACTGCTAATAGCGATTGATATTTGGGAATGTGCTGCAGCTCATATGGTACTTTTATCTACGTCTGAAGTCATTCTTTTTATATGAATTGTTATGCTATATATTCTTGCTATTATTGAATACATGCATGCGCTATAACAGCAAATCTCTATCTCAGCCCACTATTGGATGTTTTGTGATTTGCATTTCTTTTAATCATGTATGTAACAATGATATAAATGATAAAGTGTAGTAATTTCGCTGTTATCGCTTTGTGTAACTATTTATGCACAGCAATCTTGAACAATTTAATATCTATGTTTGAAGACAGAGTCATCTATATGCCTGTCTAAAAGCTCAGATCATCAAACGCTACACTTTAGAGATCGATAAAACCCCGGGGTAGATTATAGTTATTATATTCCTGCCGATAGTTGTAGTTATTTGCTTATCACTAGCATAATCTATAAGTCGCTCATCCATCCCATTTTATCCATTTTTTGGGAAACTGGTCCCATTATCCCCAGTCGGAGCCACTATTCCAAACGGAAAAGGAGCTGTACTAAGGTCCGGACTGGGTGGTTTCCCCTATGTTGTTGCAACGATTTTCGAGGCATCAACAGGAGCTTATCCCTTTGAAAGAGGATTCTATCCCTTCATAGATGGACCTGTCACCTCCTCCTCTATACTATAAATTGAAGCATTGGGCTGGCTACTAGGGAGGTTGAAAGTTGAATATTTTTGAGGTGAAATGCTACTAGAACTTAGTCTTCTTTAGTTGAGATTTTATGAGGAGAGATTACCTACCTCTAAGATCTCATTTGGAAGAGTGCAAGGCTTGTCAAAGTAAAGGAAATTCCTATTTTGGACCCCAGGAAGAGCTTGTTCAACATCAAGGCTGAAATGGTTGTAAGGTTCTTCTACTTCAAAGTAAATACAAATAAGTTTGTTTTTCTCAAGAAGCTGTTCATTTATAATTTATTTTATGGATTCCTTGATCACCATAATAGACATGATTTACAATATTTGCTATACAGGTGCTATTTGATGTTTGCTTGTTTGTGATTACAGGTCTTTAAAGATAACTCTTTCGAACGATCGAGGGATGACTACAACGAACAAGTGTTGGATCTAAGGTAGGATCGTAACACCTCTATAGTCTTTATTTGTAAATTGCATATGTCTAGAGAAAGATAGATTTATTTGTTTGTTTGTTGCTAGATTATCTTGTGATACTAGGGAGATCGGTCTTGTTTGAAAGAACGATTTATCCGGCCAACAATTCATCAGAATCAATCAGGGATAATCTTAGTATAATAACTCTATCTCTTCTCCTCCTTTAGGCCTTCCCATAGAAGTCTATTTATACTTCTCCCAATTAGTTTTTTAGTTTGGGAAATAGTTGGGCCATGGGCAATAGGAGGTAATCAACAGGTAAAACCTGTGAACTCCACCCATAATTAAGGAAATTTAATTTTTTTAAGTGTTTTGACACATATATGTGGGTTGGGTATTGACTAACCCACGTGTACACGCTTTTATCTAAGGGAAAAGTAGCGTACATGGAATAAAAAATTGTTTTTAATATATTTGGACCAAGTTTGGAAGGAGGGGTTGCCCTAGGCCATAAACCAAGCATCACAAATACCAAGGGTGGTAAATGGTGCTATAACACTCATCGTATTGGAATTTCCTTTCCCTTCCTTCTATGTCCAATGTCTGCAAGTTCTGGTCCTCCTGGAGATTGGTCAACGACTCCATAGCTTGATCAAACAGTGTCACACATTCCATGAGTGTAGTGTCCAAGGTAGCCATGCCTTCCTTAGTTGCGACTCTGTGCTGCTCCCGGACCTCAGGTGGAGTTGTGGGCTGCAACTTTAACTACAGCTCTACAATCTTCATGTTGAACACAAACCTGACTTGTCTAACTTCTGCTTTAGCCTCACATACACCAATGGCTAGTTTTCTGATTTTGGCTTCTAGTTGTGCATCCTCTGGGATGTTAAGTTTAGGAACTGTTTTACATGCCTTTGTTACTGCTAAATCTAGATGTGACCTTTGTACCTGTAGTGCCTCCTTTTCCTTCAGATCTTGCATCTTTTCAGAGAACAGTTGTTGATTATTGACTTGAATCTCACTGACTAAAGTGAGCACCCACTAGGGGTGATTTTAGGGGCGAATGTTCGCCCTTTGGCAAAATTAAGGGGTTTTAAATTTTTAGTGGGAAAAAAAGGTAATATTTTGTATCATAGTACATTTTTACAAATCACCTCAAATAGCCCACCTTATTTTAAGGGAGAGGGTAAAAAAGGTAAATTTAGCCCTTGAAATTAGGAGTTACAACCTTCCATTCGCCCATTTTCAAGAATAGGTTTTATTTAAGTGAATCCTATGGGCCAAAGGCCCAAATACCATATTTATAAAAGAGGTATGGTAAATTAATAAAAATATAAATAAATGAGAGGTATGGCAAATAAATAAAGCATTTTTTATATTTACTCCATAAGTCACCTTATATACATGCAAGGGTGTAAACAAAGAAAAATATAAGTGGAGGTATGGTAAATAAATAAAACGTCTTTTTATACTTACTCAAAAGGTATGGTAAATAAATAAAAATATAAATAAACTAGACGCATGGTAAATAAATAAAACCTCTTTTTATATTTAGTCCATAACCCTCGTTCTATTTATGAAGGCTCAAGAAAGAGGTTTTATTTAAGTGAATCCTATGGGCCAAATACCATATTTGTAAAAGAGGTATGGTAAATTAATAAAAATATAAATAAGCGAGAGGTATGGTAAACAAATAAAACATTTTTTTATATTTACTCCATAAGTCACCTTGTATTTATGAATGGTATGGTAAATTAATAAAAATATAAATAAACCAGAGGTATGGTAAACAAATAAAACATTTTTTTATATTTACTCCATAAGTCACCTTATATTTATACTATGGGACAAATACCATGGACTAGATTGTTATTAATACCATGCAAAAAAACATTATTAACCCTAATATTAGTATTAATAAAAATAAAAATGGCACATGGTATTGACCCATGGTATTCACTTGGAATGTAGCCTATTTAAATGGGGGAATTAAACCAGCATAGATCCATCTTTACTCTGGATCTACTAACCCCCGAGAGGTATCAAATATCGTGATATGCAAACTAGCATAGAGTGAAAAAATATTTGATCTGATCAAGAGTAAAAATGGATGTTGTAATTTAATGTATGTTAAACATTTTAGCTTGGTTAAAATAAAAATAAAATAAAAATCAACTATTAATTTTATTAATTTTTATAAATTACTAATAGTAATTTTTAAGCTCCAGGTTTACGATAACCCATGGTATTCATGTGAGCATAGACTATTTAAAGGGGAAATTCTATCTTAGATCCATCTTAATTCTAGGTCTACCAAGTGCTCAGAGGGATAAATAGATTTCATCCCCCTAAGAGTGGTAGATGTGGAGTTAAGATGGATATAGGTTGGTTTTTATGATAATGAAGATACTAAATAGACTTAGGAAATTATATTGTAAAAACATCTTAAGGTGAATGGTTAAAGCATAGACATTGGACAATTATATTTGTATACTTCTGTTTTAAACTGAAACAAATCCAGGGCTAAAAGGAATGGATTGATTGCACTAGTCATCCTTCTATAACTTTCCAACATATGCTGGAGTAAACAGATTGTAATTTGGGTAATTTTTCTAATTGCAAACGGAAACATACTTGTGTATTGGCAGGGTGGTTACAAGGTCCCTAGAAGTGGAGTAAACAGATTGTAATTTGGGTAATTTTTCTAATTGCAAACAGGAACGTACTTGTGTATTGGCAGGGTGGTTACGAGGTCCCTAGAAGTGATGAATTTGAATTTTTCTTGGTTTCATATATAGTATTAGGTTTTTTCTCATGCTTTCTGTGAATGGCACGGGTGCATTTTATCCTATACCCACTAGGTTATCGATATGTAATTTCCGTAATTTTGATTTCAAAAGATATTTTAAAGAAATGCAATGATTTCATTTGTGTATTCAATAAACACAAGATTTTATAATTGAGTAAAATATTGGCCATGCCTGGTGAGAGATTCGCCAAAAAATTATATATACATATCATATTATTGATAAAATCGCCTTCCATTTTTCCTATATACCATGGAGATTCGCCCATTTATTATACATGTAAATTTAGGGGGGGTTCTTAAAATTTTCCCTGGCACCCACTGCTCTCTGATCCTGAGATCTTTCACGACACCATGTAGTAATGCATGTAAGGATTCAAGTGATAGCATGGCAAGGTTCAGTCCCATGTTTTTTTAGTAATAAGTTCACATCGGACGCTAGATCCAAGATGACCTACTCCATCTCGTAATCACCTATCAACATAGCGAGCCTCATCTCACACCCTGTTCATGCCTTATGTTTGCCAATTTTTCTGACCACCCGGTGTCCATCGGGGACTTTATATTTTCTGGCGCATTTATTTATTAATTCTTGCAGGCCTTCCACAACTTTTATATTGTGCAATAGTTTATGTAGGTCTCCAAAAATTTAGTGAGTACAAAGGGATCAACCTCTGTAGACGTGCTGGTTTCTTGCACCTTTTCCTAGCTTCCTAAGGTGGAGACCTCAACAAAGCTCTTCCTAGCTTCCATAAATGTTTCCTTAGCACGATCCAAATCAAATATGACTTCTTTCTCTGGTGCCTTGTGGACCCATCATTCTTCTTCATGTTGTTTATGCTTATCAATGCCAGTCATCATTCCACTTCTTAGCACAATGTTAACGATCTGGTCTTCTTCGCAGGGCTCAACCCTCATCACCTATAGATTCTGCATAGGTTGTTGAGTTTGTGTTTTCTTCTCTTGCATTTTAGCAATCAACACTGGATATTCTTTTATAGTATGTTCATACTGTTTTTAGTATTGACATGATGGGTGTGTATGATTTTGACACTCTTGCGCATAGTGGCCTTGGTTTTCTGCAATTGTAGTAGATGATATGACCATGGCCTCTTCCAGGTCCTCCTCCTCCACGACCCCATCCTTGACCCTGATAACCTTTATGTGCGCCTTCAGTGCCCTGATATGTAGGCTGATTTTTTGCTTACATCAGGTATGTAGGTGTTCTTTCCATCATTAGCTTATAGATTTGATAGTGGTGCTCATCGTGGCCCATAGATTTGCAAAAGTTATAGAACAATTGTTGGGGTGTCTGGACAAACTTTTGAAGTAAAAGATAATTATCCATTGCATGTTGTCCAGTAACCTGACAAATAGAAGACCATAGCAGAGTCCCCACGTTTGGCCCTACTGGGGCTTCTTGCATCAGGGGAATTGGCCCCCCTCCTGTAATATAATTTGCATACACAGGACAATCGTATTTATCATGCCCCTCACTCTTACACTTCAAACACCATAATTTCACGTGCACTTCTAGTTTAATATCCTTTTCTTTATTCAAACTATGTAACTCCAGTTGTAAGCTTGATAATTTTGAGTGGTTCTGTTGTACGCCCAGGTTCATATCCTAGATAGGTGATGCATGAAGCCTCATTGCAATTTCCAAGGCTTCTACCTGTGTTTCTATCTTTTGTTGTGACAGAGAAATTCTCAAGTGGGGAAAAAGTTATGCTATAAACCATTCATAGTGCTGGCTATCTGTGATTTGCATGTTAGCTTTTTTTAACTAACACTTCAACCTCTGACTAAATTCCTAGGGCATTTCATCCAACCTCATCATGATTTCTTTGAATCCAATTACTAACTGGAAGTTTGAATTAGGCTTACTAAAATCTTTGCTTAAAACTGCCTTAGTCTCTGCTAGCATTGCAAGAGGATTATCAGAACAATAATTAATATATACCAAGTTAGTGCGTGATCCTGCAAAGCGATAACCAATTGTGCCTTATTTATATTGTCATCAGTAATCTGTTGTGTTTTACACACAACATTCACAACAAACCATAAATGCTCTACATATTCACTCCCTATCCCCTTGAAAATCAACATCTTCATTGCATTCACCATGTTGAATGGTGGTGGTGGAGGTGGAGGTGTGGGCGAAAGTGTATGCAGTGGAGGTAGGGGTGGAGGTGGAGTGGAAGGATGATTTTCTTGAGGAATTATCTAAGTGATTATCTAAACAGTGCTTCGCATGGTGGAGTCTACCCACCCCTTCATCGTCAATTGGGAGAGGTCCAATCAATGGAATATAATCTAGTCCTGATCCTTCATGATTTCTAAAGAAGCGTCTACTTTGCATAGCTCCAAACATCAAATTAATAGTATCGCCTGTTTTTCACAGAGTAGCATTTTAATCCAAGTATTCAATGATCTTAAGTACTTACCTTGTGGTCCTTTGAAAAATCGTCGCTCTGCTTCACTATAGCTGACTGAGGTATCAACTCCAAATTTTGTAACAAATTCTCCTAGAATTTGATCAAGCCATTGATCGACAACCCACACGATCTTGTTTTCAGAGGTTTCTAGTTGTCGCACTAATTTTGGAGTCCACACTATAGGACTATCAATCTTCCACCTTCCTTGACTGTATGTCAATTTATCTAACCAATCATATAGTTCAATGGGAAAAGTGCAAAAGAATATCTCATGCATCTCTCTATACAAATACATGTTTAACCACTCTTCCTTTAACAGACATGGATTCTTGTTTTCTTGAGCCACGAACTTGTGAATCTTCTGATCCAACCACTTTTCAATTTCTTTCTTGGTTAGATACCAATGATGCAACATCACACATCTCCTTCAAGCATATCCTGGTCCTGGCAACGAAACCATTTGTTGGTTTAGGGGGTCCATACTCGGGTTCAAAGTTTAGCAGCGCCAACCAAAAAAACCCTACCCTACTAGGCCTTTTGGTAGCATCCCACATAGCGCAGGCTGTAGTCTCACCCGAAGCAGTATCGGGGGACACAAGAACCAAGTTTTTTCATCCATAGACTATTGGGATTTCTTCCATCACCTTAGATTTGCCTTCATGCATATCAATACACCCTTAGTGCACGTTGTTGCAACTCGATTACAATAGCCTTGAGACCTTCACAAAGGTCTATGATCAATCTTTGTAGACCTTTAACAGTCAATTTTCCTACTTACACGCATCAGAGAGAAGTTTTAAATCAGGGTTCGCACATACTTACTTAAGTTATTAGTAATCATTAGAGAATTCATCAGAGTCTTCACAAAAATACTTAAGCATGCATTGCATACATTATTAAAACTTATTCAATAGAATTGTGTAACATTCAATCAATATCTCATAAAAAAAATCATTCATCGGCAACATATAACATTAACAGAGATAAATATAAATACTCAATAATTCTCAGAAAATTATCTTTATTAGTCTTCATTTCAAGGTTACAGACTCAAAACTACCCAACGCCCATAGCTACAGGGGTCTGCGCACTCAGCTAGGGACTACCTAGGCCTCTGCGTACTCAGCTGTAGAGCCTTTCTTCTTCTTTCTTACCCACTTCTTCTTACTTCTTCCTAACTTATAATTTCTAAGACACACCTATTTATAACCTTTTTCATAAAATTTCATGGTCCGCGGACAATGGGTGAATCTCAAAACTGACTCAAAACTTATCCAAAACAAGGGGCTAACCCCTTTGAATCCTATTCATCTATGCGCTCTGCATCCACAAATCATGGAGACTTTACATTATTTACAAAATTGCACCACAAATTGGGTTATCATAACCCAAAACTAACCCATGGGACCTCATCCCAACATGGTAGCCTGAGAACCCATCAGTGAGTGAATAAGCCTCCTGTCCACCAACATTCTCTAATACTTCTTCTGTAAATGTTGTTGGGAATGGATCATGCACACATGCATCGTTCAAATTCCTCAGATTTACGCATATTCTAATTTTTCCCTACTGCTTCTTCTTCATTGAGTTTGCCATGTTGAATGGTGGAGGTGGAGGTGGAGGTGGAGGTGGAGGTGAGGGTCTAGGTGTATGCGGTGGAGGTGGAGTGGATGGATGAGATATTCACTCATTGAATAGGTATTTGAGAGTGGAGTGATCCATGTATATTTTGAAATGTGTGCCCAACAAATAATGGTGATATTTCTGTAATGTGTAGACCATTGCCAAGCCTTCAGGATCTATAGTGGAATAATTATTTTTAGATTTTGACAATTTCCTACTTGTAAATGTTATTGGGTGATCAATATCACCCTCACCTGACTGGGCCAATACTGCACCCAACACAATACATGAGGCATATACATGCACATGGAATTATTTCCTCTAATTCGGGAACACCAAGATCGACACAATCACCATCTTTTCCTTCAACACATCGAGACTCTGTTGACACAACTCATCCGAACAAAATGTTGCATCCTTATTTAACAGTTTCTCCATTAGCACAGTAATTTGGGCATGTGTGGTCCAGTGTTGGATGTAGCTTCTTAACATTCAAGGGAGCTTCTAAGTTCACTATCACTGCTATCTTCATAGGGTCAACCATCAATGCCTCCTTGCATACTACATGGCCTAGAAAAATTCCAAAAGGCACATAGAATATACATTTCTTCAAGTTCAGCATGATTTGGTATCTACGACATGTATCTAGCATGAAGTGTATACTTGCAACATGGCACATCACCAATCCGAACACAGTCTAGTCATCAACATAAACCTCTAGGAATTTATGAATAAAATCCTTAAACGCCATGATTACTTCCCTAAATAAGATAATGGGTGCATTATTTAGCTCAAATGGCATTACTGTATATTGAAAACAACCCCACTTTGTCGTGAAGGTTGTCTTTCTATTATCCTCCGGTGTGATCTTAATCTGATGGTAACCCGAGAACCCATCAGTGAGTGAGTAAGCCTCCTGTCCGTCAACATTATCTAATACTTCTTATGTAAACGGTGTTGGGAACGGATCAAGCACACATGCATCGTTCAACATCCTCAAATCTACACATATTCTAATTTTTCCCTACTACTTCTTGTTATCGAGAAAACTAGTGTCTATGCAGAGCTGCTAGTCCCAATAAGGCTGGTAGCTACCTTAGAAACAAACAAACTAAAACTACTTTCATTTTCCTTTATGAGAAATAGATAAGAGGGGAATAAGGAGACCAACCTCTGTCTTGTACTTGGTTCCTTGCTCGATTCCTCTCCCTTCTGATAGATCTTTGCCACTCGCTTCCTCGTCTACCCAGCTTCAAAGAGCACCTGTAGAATCAAAGCAACATAACACTATCCAAGAACATAGATCTATTATCATAAACAATATAGGACCAGATATATATTGACCACACAAATGCATATAACATCAATCATACAAGAATGTGGAGGAAAACTTGAATAGCTTTATTGATAATCAAGAAAAAGCAAAGAGGATTACAACCAATTATTCTGACTCAGCATCATCCTCTCAGCAAGAAAGCCCTTCTTCACCTCATGAAAAGCTTAGATCACCCAAAACTATGATATTGTACCAAGAAACCAGTAGCACTTCCTTACAAGATACAAAATTCCAGCCTCCTGGATCTCTGGGATGAGGGATCCATATATAGATGTTTGCAAGGGGGGTGAGTCAGCTTTTGAGATTTGATTAGTGTACTCTCTCTGATAGTTCTTGATTCCACTTGGAGATTAATGATGTCTTACTGATCCCTGGGCAAATGTAGAGAGGCAAGTGTCACAGGAGAAGTTTCTAGAAGATTCCATGATCCTCCACCTTGTAGATTGACCCTGCCATTTGTCCACTCTCGCCGATCGCACCCCATAGAAGGGCTTTTCAAGATGCATCACACCTACTGTGTGTATTTAAGTGGGATGCAGGGAACTTTGACCATGGAGAAGGTGAGATGGTCCAGTTTTGACCAGTGCTGAGCAGTTTTTCATGGAGAACTTCTGGGAGAAGATGTAATCAGTTGACCTTGTTCTTTTAGAGGTTGGAACAACACTTTTAGGGACTTAAGAGCCCTTGGTTTATGGACATTTATGATTGGGGATGCAGTGCCCAAAAACGTCTATAACAGTTGCCCCCTAAAGGATGAGGTCGTTAATCTGTGGATGTCGGGTGAAATGCTTTATCATGAGGATATGAAGTTCTTTCAAGCTGGAAGGCGACCTGTAATAAGATACAATACAATACATTATCTTCATAATATTTTCATGATCTAGCTGAGGCGGGCATTGCCATGCTCAGCTTTATAAATTCATTTTCATGTACATAAGACAAATAATCGTCTGAGTGTAGACTGATGATTCTGGTAGAGCCATCATCCCTTAGGTTGGATGATTATCTGTGCAGTAATGATGTACATTTAATGTCTTTATTTTCCTGAATATATATCGCAGCCCGGATGGATGAAACTAGATCTGGGGTCTTCAATCTCGCTCGATCTTCACTCAAAGTACAAGTCGATCCATGTGAGAGATGTTCTTGAGTTGAACATGGAAAGACATCGCCTGATTACCAGCCAATGATGCAAGCTATTAACAGGCGTGAGAGGAATCACCGATAATGATGATGACCCTCAACGTACTACAGTACAATTCACATGGTGTGAATAAGGGACTTGGCATCGAACACCATGAAAAATCTTTTGGTCGAAGGCCTTGATGTAAACCTGTCGCCGGAAGTGAGAAACTTGCCATTGAGGCATGCAAGCTTCAAAGTACTGAAAGGGTTGTTCCTAGATCGACTTCTTGGATAATGAGCTGATGTCGACAAGAAGCAATCCATCATAGGAGGGCCTTAATGAATCCCACATCAATGACACAAAATGGAGCAAATGATTCTAATGGAGGTGAAAACGATCTGGTGATATAAGGTTCAGGGTGGCGGTCATGAAAGAAAGGAGTGTAAATGTATTGCAGTGGGTGAGACACGGGTGAATTCTCTGAGCGACTTCTCTTGAACATATTGGCGACACTGACATGATGGATCAGTAGCATTAACCCCAAATATGGATGGTGTGATGGAACCATGGTGATGTGACCAGTGAATGGAGCAACCCAACCTAACTCGGATGCGGAGTGAAAGTGTCATGTTCAAGAGCGACTTGCTACCGATAAAGTTTCTTCAAGTTTTCTTCCCAATTTTTCCCCAGTCATTGGTGACCAGTACCTCTTTATTTTTGTCAAGCTTGAGGAGGATAACATATGCTTGTTCTATAATTTTCCCTTCGGGCAAACCCATCGCTATGTTTTAACGAGCCCAGCGATAGTGAAACTCATTCTTGTCTGTATGGAAAAGTTTGTCGCTATTAGGTTTTAACGAGTTTAACGACAAAGATAACTTGGTCCTTTTCAATTTTACAGAGTCTGAAAAAGGGACGTAAAGAAAACTCCAATAATCATTTTTCGTCATATAATCCTTGAGTCCTAAAAAGTATAAAACAATACAAAAGGGATGGATTTTCGTTACTTTTAACAAGCCGAACAAAACAAGCGCTCGATCTTTTTGTGTAATAATCCCTCAAGTCGAAAAAGATTAAAATCTAAAGAAGGGATAGCACTTCCAGTCCCTTTAATGAGCTGGACAGGCCAATGGCTCGGTAATATTTTCATATTTTACGAGTCAGTTGAAAAGAGCTTAAAGGAGACTCGTTTTTTGAGGAACGAGTGATAATTATGGGTAGCAGCTGATTCCAGGTAAGGTTTGGAATTTTCCAATTACGGCAGTGTCACAAAGAAGGCTATTAGGATCACTCTTCGTAGTTGTTCCTCGAAAAGGGTAAACAATCAAATGGAGGTGAATGATCGGCCAATACAGAGCGAAGGTGATGATGAGAACACAACCAAGGCTTCAAAGGCTGGTGATAATAGATTCACGATGGTTATTTATCGGAAAATTGGTTCATTTTTTAATGAGCTTAAACTCCGGGGGAACATTTGCTCATTGCTTATGTTTATTTTTTAACGAGCTTGAGTTCCGCATTAAAACTGCTCGATCCAGTCATATAATAAGGATGTCTCATATAAAAACGACATTTTTTCAAAGCTTTGCCCCGCATCCTTTCTTTATGCAAGTTAGGAAACGACCAATCCTACGAGTTTAAAGGGTTAGAGGACCTATAAATTTAAAAAATAAATGGTCACTCTTTGCTTGCATGCCAAAAGGTTTGCATGCCCCCAGGTATAGCGAAGTAGAGTTTCCAGGTTACTCCTCAATTTGCAGACAAAACATTTGTTTTATCAGGAAAGGCCTACCTTTTCAGGTTACCCCTCAATTTGCAGACAAAACATTTGTTTTATCGGGAAAGGCCTACCTTAACAGAGGTATTTTATTCCAGTCTAATCCCATTTTCCAAAATGGACGAGTGTGTCAGGCCAGTCATATACTCTCCGCAGAAACCCACCCTATACCCAAGGTTTTCCTATCGAAACAGGCCAGGGTGCATGCCCCCTGGGTTTCAGTCATATCCTCTGAATCACTCGTGCTCATCAAGAGGACGGACTGGGGATTGATGAGACATTCCTTGCGTGAAAAGACCATTCAGGGTTGGTATATGACTATTTGCTATGTGTGAACCGGGAAATGAAAGCTGGTCTACGAGCTTGACCACCCTTCCTTCATGTGGAAAACACATTACTCTAAAGAGTGAGGAGACAATGGCTCCCATGCAATAAATATAGTCTCTTCCAAGGATTAGATTATAATCCAGGTGTCCTTGGACTACCATTACGTTCATGTGAATAGTTTTCCTTCTCAATGTTATCGGCACATAGGGAAGGATCCCTAATGGTCGACTGGTTCCTTTGTCAAAGTCTGTTAGATTTTTCATCTCAGGCAAAAGCGATGGCGAACCAAGTGATTTCCAAGCAGTTGAGGAAAGGATACTCACAAAAGCCCCTTCATCTATGATGGTACCGGCCATGACCATTCTATATATTTGAGCAATGATTTGAAATGGTACACTAGCTAGTAAGCGGGGTCTACCTAGTAGATTCCAATCGAAGGAAACAACTAGGTTTCTTGGAGGTGGGACTGAATAGACGGCTGGATACGACTCTGACGAACTTCCTTCCTGCAGTAAATGAACGGGTAGACTGCCCCTATGTTCATCGGAGCCTGCGCTTACGAAAAGAATTTGGACGGTGTCATCCTTGTTCTCTTCGATCACTGTATCATCTGAAGATGGATCCTCTGAAGGCAAGACTGGGTCAACTGCCGCCTCGACCTTTTGAATTTTTTCTGTTGTGGATTCAGATGGTTTATCTTCAATGATAGACGCTTCGGCCGACCACAAGGGCGTGTCAGCCGGATTTTCAACTAGTAATGGACTCGGCAAGAGATTCTTATATCCAGGAGGAAGTCGTAACGGTGAAACTAGACGATCATCTAAAACTATTTTAGCATCGTCTAAGAAGGGACAACAGTGAACGGCGTGATTGCCTTCACACAATTTACAAGGAAATTTACATCTTCCTTTTTGTCCAGGGGCTTCACTTTCACTAGTTGACGGTGTACTTTCAACATGATCATCAGAGGTTGACGACACCAGATTGTGCAAACGAGGAGACCAGTCCCTTAAGATCCAAGGGATGTAAGGAAAATCTCGATGATAGTGGTCTCCTTCGCAAATGACACATGGCGATTTAGGCCTGGATGGTGCAGTGTGTGGATTTTCGCTAAATGATGCCTGGTCACCCCTTTTCTCCTTTGGCTCCTTCTTCTTCTTCTCTTTCTTCTTCTTCTCCTTCTTCTTCTTGGTTACTTGATTTTTGGCTTTACCAGCTTCATCAAGTGAAGAGGAAGGAGGAGAGGAAGAATTGGACGAAGTAGAAGGTCGGGGGTTAACTCTGGTATCGTTTAGTTGCTGACTTGATTGTTCAAGAATCACGGTGTTCTGAACGACAGAAGTTGAGAAGAGCCATACGGGCAAGCTGGTTGTCAATCCTCGAATCGACAATGTGGCCATATGCGGCGCACCAACATCTCCCCAAGAAGAGAAGGGACTAGGATTTCCCCCAAGGTGAATTCCTTGGTTGGTGGGCTCCATTTTTCTCAACCTAAGACCAACGTAGGAAAGGTGATATTTATTCCGATTAAAATAAATTTTAGACGCTTTGACACAACTTGTTTTTTCAATTTTTAAGAGTCGAGAAAAAACAAAAGATGACTTTAGTCACCTTCGTTTTTAATGAGCCTGAAGTGACAAGTGCTCAGATGGACCTTTTCCTTTAAGGAGTCTAAAAAGGATCGAAAGAGACTGCTCTGGAAATCTAGACAGAGGGATTACCAAACCAATCACAAAACTGCAGAATACGTTTTATGGTACGGTAGTCAATCTTCCTGAATGCTGTGTTCAGTGCATTGCGATCGATAGGGTGGCAGACACGGCTTCCTATGGATAAAGGATAAATCCTATTGTGGTCTCCCAATATATACGTGATGGTACGTGGGAGCACAAGTCCATACTGGCACTTATCGTCTCAAAGTGGAGGAATCACCCAACCAACAATGAAAACAACAGTTACCAGGCTTTACGACGCCGGAATACGTCTCTAGCCTAGACTTCTAAATGTTGTGCATTAGGTTCCAAAGCGTTTTTAGATTCATTAAATTTATTTTACAGTTGATCTTGCTTAAGAAATTTGCCTTTCAGGTTCACCGTGTGATGTAGATGTACAATTCCTAAAATGCAATCTAAGATGATAAACAGTCGTTTAATCTTCTTTTTGCAATGAAAATCCTAGCTACTAAGGAAAGAGAGATGACGTTCTTTCAACATAGAGCAGAGAGCACACACTATATGCACTATCCTAAATCAAACCAACAAACATTCTGAATGCAAAATGCACGTGCATGTATTTGTTTTCAGCCTTCTTAATGTGTGAATGATAAAAAGAAAGCTAAGCGCAAATCTGAATTATTTTTCAAAGCGATGTTACTAACAAGTTTCTTTTCAAGACAAAATGAGGATAATGACGACACTTTGCGATTTGGAAATGAAAACTTGCTTTCGATAATTGAAAAACTATTAATTCAAATCAAATACAAGAGTAACAGTGTAATCGACTATCAAGAACAATCAGATTCTCTTCTATGACTAAAAACGACACTTGCAACACTTTCAAATCAAGAAACGACAGTACGATTACGCTACTTCTTTGTAAAAGAGAACTGAAAATGGCTCAAAATACATAAAAACATTTACAGTCCTTTGCACAATGGAGGTAGAATAATGGCAAGGAAGGGGGTTTCAACAGAGGTGTACTAACTACAGGCAGCAAAACTCTTCAATAGAGTTGAAAAGAGTGAACACAGAAACCAAATCCAGGAGCAGGAAAGGCCTTGTCTGATCAGCGCACCTGTAACATAGTGAAAAAGAGATGCAGTGCACCTGCTACACTCGGGAAGTGCGATGCATCTAGAATTCATGAAGAGACAGTGCGTCGGACCAGGGATGAGACTTTAACTGGGTTCCGGGTCACAGTTTGCAGCTCAGTTCAGGGATTTAGGCCGAGCAACTAGTAATCAGTAAATCAATTACAGGGGTAGATCTAAAGAGGTTACTAGAGCCACCACAAGGGAAATTAGAAAGCTTGTAAATCAATTCTTCAGTTCATAAACAAAACCTGGAGATAGACTGAAGCAGCATTGATCTACTTTGCACTTGCATAGCAAATGCAGTTCGAAGGCTAGCTGGCTTGACTTCAGGCTCCATTTGTAAGTTTATAAAGCAAACAAATGTAGATAAACAAACAATATATTTGATCCCTAGCGGAGTCGCCATTTTTTTATCGGGAAAACTAGTGTCTATGCAGAGCTACTAGTCCCACTAAGGCTGGTAGCTACCTTAGAAACAAACAAACTAAAACTACTTTTGTTTTCCTTTATGAGAAATAGATAAGAGGGGAATAAGGAGACCAACCTATGTCTTGCACTTGGTTCCTTGCTCGATTACTCTCCCTTCTGATAGATCTTTGCCACTCGTTTCCTCGTCTACCCAGCTCCAAAGAGCACCCGTAGAATCAAAGCAGCATAACACTATCCAAGAACATAGATCTATTATCATAAACAATATAGGACCAGATATATATTGACCACACAAATGCATATAACATCAATCATACAAGAATGTGGAAAAAAACTTGAATAGCTTTATTGATAATCAAGAAAGAGAAAAGAGGATTACAACCAATTGTTTTGACCCAGCATCATCCTCTCAGCAAGAAAGCCCTTCTTCACCTCATGAAAATCTTAGATCACCCAACACTATGATATTGTACCAAGAAACTAGTAGCACTTCCTTACAAGATACAAAATTCCAGCCTCCTGGATCTCTGGGATGAGGGATCCATATATAGATGTTTGTAAGGGGGTGAGTCGGCTTTTGAGATTTGATTAGTGTCCTCTCTCTGATAGTTCTTGATTCCACTTGGAGATTGATGATCTCTTACTCATCCCTGGGCAAATGTAGAGAGGCAAGTGTCACAGGAGAAGTTTCTAGAAGATTCCATGATCCTCCACCTTGCAGATTGACCCTGCCATTTGTCCACTCTCGCCCATCGCACCCCATAGAAGGGCTTTTCAAGATGCATCGCACCTACTGTGTGTATTTAGGTGGGATGCAGTGCACTTTGACCATGGAGCAGGTGAGATGGTCCAGTTTTGACCAGTTCTGAGCAGTTTTTCATGGAGAACTTCTGGGAGAAGATGTAATCAGTTGACCTTGTCCTTTTAGAGGTTGGAACAACACTTTTAGGGACTTAAGAGCCCTTGGTTTATGGACATTTATGATTGGGGTTGCAGTGCCCAAAAATTTCTATAACACTTCTTCTTCATTGAGTTCACCATGTTGAATTGTGGAGGTGGAGGTGGAGGTGGAGGTGGAGTGGATGGATGAGGTATTCACTCATTGACCAGGTATTTGAGAGTGGAGTGATCCATGTACATTTTGAAATGTGCACCCAAAAAATAATGGTGAAACTTTTGCAACACGTAGACCATCGCTAAGATTTCGCACTCTGTAGTGGAATAATTCTTTTCAGATTTTGATAGTTTCCTACTTCCAAAGGTTATTGGGTGATCAATATCACCCTCACTTAGCTGGGTCAATACTGCACCCAACACAATACATGAGGCATCTACATGCACATGGAATTATTTCTTCCAATCTAGGAACACCAAGATCGACACAATCACCATTTTTTCCTTCAACACATTGATACTTTGTTGACACTGATCATACCAAGAAAAAGTTGCATCCTTCTTTAATAGTTTTTCCATTAGTGCAGTGATTTGGGCATAAGACTTGATAAACTTCCTATAGTATCATGTGTGGCCCAGTGTTGCATGTAGCTTCTTAACATTCAAGGGAGCTTCTAAGTTCACTATCATTGGTATCTTCGTAGGGTCCACCATCAATCCCTGTTTGCATACTACATGGCCTAGAAAAATTCCAAAAGGCACACAGAATCTACATTTCTTCAAGTTTAGCATGATATGGTATCTGCAACATGTATCCAGCATGAGGTGTAGACTTGCAACATGGCACTTCACCAATTCGAACATAGTCCAACCATCAAAATAAACCTCTAGGAATCTATGAATAAACTCCTTAAACACCTCGATTAGTACCCTAGATAAGATCATGGGTGCACTCTTTAGCTCGAATGCCATTATTATATATTGAAAGAAACCCCACTCTGTTGTGAAGTTTGTCTTGCTATGATCCTCCGACGCGATCTTAATCTAATGATAGCCGGAGAACCCATCATTGAGTGAATAAGCTTCCTGTATACCAACATTCTCTAATACTTCTTTTGTCAACAATGTGGGGAATGGATCATGCACACATGCATCATTCAACTTCCTCAGTTCTACGCATATTCTCATTTTTCTCTGCTACTTCATCTTCATTGAGTTCACCATGTTGAATGGCGGAGGTGGAGGTGGAGGGGGAGGTGAAGGTGTAGGTGTATGCGATGGAGGTGGAGGTGGATTGGATGGATGAGGTATTTGCAATATACCCTTCGTAATCAACTGTACCACACTCCAGGGTGTTAGAGCCTAAATCTACCTCAGGCTGAGAAAGGTAGAATCTAGGACAACATCAAACCACGCTTAACCTGGTAGCTAGCCCTACCAGGTCGGGAGAGGGTTCTCTCCTGGTCAATCTCAACAAAATATGATCGATGAGGTTTTGAGATGACTGATATAAATACTGATCTTAGGCTAGTTATGTGAGTTTGATTGAATAAAATGATGTTTTTGTTAGCTCAAATGGAAAAGCAGATTTTGGGTGCAGGGAATGAGGCTCAGTTTTGCAGAGATCTCAATGGGGCAAGGTAGGCAGCCGATTTGGTAGTTTAGATTGAATGAGATGGAGAGATTAGATAGGTGAGGAGTTGAAGAGGGAAAGAAAGCTCAGGGATCCTCTTCAAATAGTTAAAAACATCAAAAGCTAAAGTAAACCCTAGGTAGAGCATTGCATTTTCAATGGATTCTACCTTTTCCCTTGTTTGTTTTAGTTAAGAAGAAACAAGATAGATAATGCCATACATAACACATAAGAAATTCACAATTATAGAAGAAATCACTATACCAAGACAAAATACCACATGAATCCCAAAGAGTGCTGCAATCCCTGGTCTTAATTCCTTTTCCAAAATGCTGATATGAGTATACAATGAAGCTCCTTGCTTTCTCAAAAGTCCAACCATGCTAATGACTGAAAGATCACAAGATATAGACAAACCATAACTCATCCTAGCCTCTAGGGGTCAAGATCATAAGTTTTTGAGCTGTTCCAACTCATTCTAAACTGAGAACTAGAAATCAAGCAGTGGAACATCTTGCCTTTAGAAACTAGGGAACTGATTCATTCAGTTTCAAACAACTTTTTGATAGATGAATCTACCTCCATAAGTGAAAATTTAACATATTTACATCATGATCCATCCATTTACATTAAATTACATCATATTTTTGACATTAAGAAGGAGAAAAAGTCAAATTTTCAAAAGCTAGGCGAAAAACAGAGCATTCTTGGTCAAACTAAGATAAATTTACCCAATGTGCTGCGCCAAATTCTCTATGCATAGTGCCTGTTTGAAGCCACTTTTGGAGGCCTTCCTAGTGTCCAAATTTTCTCCAAGTGTGCTTGTTGGAAAGATCTACCTGCCTTCTTTTCAACCCAAGTGGAATTTTTGAATTTTATCTCCATTTTCCCCTCCCAAATTCAGTTCTCCCAACGCTGCTTCCTGTGTGTCAAAATAGGGGAAGTAAGGTCATTGTTTGAGTGTTTTTGACCTTTTTGAGGGCTCAAAACCTGTCAAAATTACTTGGCCATTGGCAGGAAAGAATATTTTTCCATGCCAAATCCAAAAATGCTGATTTTTTATCATTTGGAGGCTCGCATCAAAAGCGAGCGCCAGGTAGTGCGACACATAGAGCAGAAAATCCTGTTTTTTGAACCAAAAATTCCAAAAATGCAAAAAGTGCCCCAATTTTTTTGAAATTTGGGCCACGTATTCTCCATCAAGTGCTGTGGTGGGCTAAGGAAGCCTCATCCAAGATCTGAAGTCTATCCTACTCCTTTCACCTCCTCGATGCCCTCTTCAATTTTGCCTTCAAGCTCCTGATTCTTGCCTTGCAGACTTTGTTTCTCGCCATGTAACGATGATCCATATGCCTCAACAATGCCTTCTCTTTTTTGACCTTCTCCAACCTCATCTCCAAGTGGATATTATATCTTTCAAGCCAAGATTCCTGATCGACATTGATTTCTTGCTCAAGTGATGTGAGCTTCACCTTCCTTCTGTTGGCAGCTTGGCGGTTTTGCTGAATGTTTTGCAACTCCATAATCACTTACCAGTCCTCAAGCTGCTTATTTCTTTGCTCCAGGTACTTTATTATCCACTCATCTTTATCTAAATTGAGGGACAAAGCATTGATTTCCTTTTGCTGCTCTTGAATGACTTCCTTGAGCTTTGAACTTTGTGGGCCCAAATCCATGTCATCATCATGAATGAGAATGCAATCAGTCTCCTGCTCACCTGAAGTCCCCTCATCATGTACTAGCCTATTTCCCTTGTCCTAAACCTACTGTGTTGATGAAGGAAGTGAGACCCCTTCCACCCCAGGTGGAGATAATACACACTTTGCTACTGCAAACAACCATCTAGTGCCCTTCTGATAGGTGACAAACACCGGCATACTAGCGGTCTGTGTCTCATGACCCTCATGTTGATGTGAAGGTCCACTTATCTCATGCAAGGACTCTGGAGATCCCTGAGGAGCTGTGAAGAACTCACGAGAAATGAAATCCTCGCAAGTGATGCCCTGTAAACTAAGCTAATGGATGACCACAATCTTAACGAGAGCAAAATGGTAAAGACTGTTAAACTGCTGCTGAGGAGTCTTCTGTTGTACTACGATGGTCATCTTCTGAATATTTTGGCACATGAAGTAGGGGAGATTCATCATCCTCAACCTAGTAAAATGCATCAACAACTTGATATGATAGGCATATAAATGGGAAAACCGTCCCTCATAGCTGAAATAATTCATTATCAGTTTCATCAAAGGAGCATAGGAAGCTTTCAAGTATCGAAAAGGAAAAAATCCACTGAGCTATCTCAAATAACCGGGCTTGATGTATGGTTCATAATGTTGCCTATCAATTTGCTGCCTTTTGTTCCATTGCTCTCCAATATTAGGAATACTGGTCACTAGAGAAATGGATTATGGTGTTAAAGTGAATATTACACCAGCTAGAGTGGCTTGACCATCATGTAATTGAAGCACAAACAAACGGGCCAACTCATGGTGAAACTGGACTCTAGAAACCATCTCACAGAACTCATAGCAGGACTGGTGCTGGAAACATGTCATGGCGAGAGGGTAGGCCTCTAGCTTAGCAACGGTAGTAGGTTCCTCTCGTATGTGTTTTCCACCTTTCTGAGGCCTCCTTTGTGTATGTACCTCTGTTGGAGAGTCATTGTGTCTCTCCTCTTCATGATCATATGAAGGATCAGACTCCATTTTTGCTAGTGAGTGAGCTTTCTTGATGAAGAGTAGGAAATTGATGGTGTTTTTTGATTTTCTGCCACCAAGGGAAAAGTAGATGAGGGACTGTGGAGGGAGAGAGTATGAGGGATTTTGGGATTGTTAGGACAGGGTGTTGTTAGGGAAACAGGGGATTAGGGAATAATATCTAAGTTTTAGGGACAACAATTAGGGTTTGGGGATTTGTAGTTAGGACTTAGGAAATGGGAATTGGGGATAGGGGTAGATGATTTTTTGGGAATATGGGATTTAGGGAATGGGGTAATAAACTGGGAAAATGAGTGAGGGAGTGGAAAAATGAAGAGGTGGAAGAATAAATTTGGCATCAAAATGATAAGTTTCAAACCCTAAGCAATAGCTTCTTGAGAAATACAAGAGGTAGGGTTTGATTTTTGTTTACACAACCACCATAAACTTCATGACAAGCTACTTCACTAGCCAAGAGGAGAGTTTAACTTACTTGTTCACTGGAGGTTTTGGGCGATTTTTGCGATTTGAGGAAGTTTTTTAAGTGAAACAGGATTGGTAGCTCTATGCGCCGCACCTCAAACCCAATGCACCACGCCCTTTGAGTGTGTCATGCTCGTGCAATTTTGCACTGGAAATCGTGGCCCTATGCCTTGCGCCTGCTGTGTGCGCCGCGCCTCTCACTCAGTGTGCTGCGCCTCTAATTTTGCACAATTTCTCTCCAATTTCACTTGTTTGCTCACACACAGCCTTGCTCTTCTCACACTTTGTTCTTTGAATGAAAATGAGCCTTTCAATTGAGAAAAATGATTTATACCCAAGAGTTTTTAATTTTTGTTTCATAAAACTCATTTTTACAATGTTTGCAAAGTGATTTCACTTTTCAACTCTGTTTTTTAGACTTTTGACTTTATTTGAGCTTGTGATGAACAGAATGACTTGTGTTTGTTTGCTTTGCAGGGGATTTGAGCTACTGAGGCTAGGGAAAGTGACCAGGATTGCAGGTGAAGTGATTTACATATGAAATAAAAGAAATTAAATGAATTTTTACAATAAAACTTGAAATACTCTGTTTTTCCTCAAAACAGGGCTTTGAGGAAAAATACATATCTAAGCACTTTTTTATAAAAGTTATTAGTACTGGAACTTCCTCATGTGTCTGTTGGCTGTTATTAGACATTTTGAAAACCTATTTGATGAAACCCTAGACCTAATGATAGTGAAACCCTAGAAAATATTTTTGCAAATTTTGACGACAAAAAGTGACTGCAAATGATCTTGATGAGTAAAAATGGGCCAGCAGGTAAAAGACATGAGGGAAAATGTAGGAAAAGCCACTACCGTCAGATGATCCATGCTCCTAATGGAATGCATCTAACTGGGCGGGACACCTAATATGCAATTCAACAACGGGATTTGATCTCTGACGGAGGGATGAAGATACCGACACTAACATTGGCTCCAATGGGGATGGTAGCTTCTAGGAAGTGCCAAGAACTACAGATCTCTGGGAAAGCAGGCAGTGCCTTCATGCATTGGGTTATGGAGTCAATAACTTCGACAGACCATAACCAAACTCTTGACTCAATGAATCAATTTTAAGACTGAAATAGACGGAAAACTAACTCTAACAAACCAAACCAAACTGCAATCAAACCTCAGTTTTATAGCCTTCACCTCGGGCCCCAAACTAAAGAATGAAAACAGTGCACACTTGCAATGGAATTTAAACAAATTGGTATGTACAATGATGGGTATGACAATAGAAAACACTTCACAAATAACACCTTTTGAGTAGCCGACCGTTGACTCGCCCACCAGGATAGTCTTTGCCATTCATTTCTTGCAAAAGGAAAGCATTTTGGCCCCGATATGCAGTGATCCGGTAAGGTCCTTTCCAAAGATTTTAAAACTTGCCATGTTTACCTTTCTCTTCATTCCTTGCATCCCATTTCAGCACTATGTCTTCTATTTGAAACTTGTCCTCTTTCTCCTTTCGATCAAATATCTTTTTTATTCTTTCTTGTAGCTTGAAAGGGTTATGAAATACCTCCTCTCTAGTTTGCTGCAAATGAATAATTTAATTGATTCTCCACTGCATATGATCATCTTCGCTGCCTGTTTCTTCTAGGAGTTTGACCATCGAGACTTCCAGAGAGGTTGGGAAGATTGTGTCCACACCATACACAAGCTCGAAAGGAGACATGCCTATAGATTTCTTTTGACTCACTTTGTCTACCCAAAGAGCATTGACCAGCTTTTTGTGCCAAATTTTCTTATTAGTTTCCAGCAGCTTTTTGATAATGTTGACCAAAGATTTATTTGAGGATTCCACCAATCCATTGCCTTGTGGGTAATAGGTGATTGAGTGCCCCAAAGTGATTTTATAATTATGACAAAAGTAAATCATCCTTTTAGATTTAAAGGCTGCTGCACTGTCAGTGATCAGCTTATTTGGACAGCCAAAACGAGACAAAATGTTGTTTTCAAGAAATGAGATAATTACTGAATCAGTGGCTTGCCTCGTAGGAATTGCCTCAATCCATTTGGTGAAATAATCTGTCGTTGTGAGGATCCATTTATGTTGCACTGAAGAAGAAGGATGGATCTCGCCAATGAAATCCAAACCCCACTGCTGAAATGGAGCACTTACTTCAATGGGCTTGAGTGGTAAAGGCTGCAACTTCCTCTTACCTTGAAAAATATGACATTCATGGCAGATTGCTACTATTTTGTACACATTAGCAAAAAGAGTTGGCAAATAATATCCTTCTCTCAAGATTTTATTAGTTGTCTTCTAGAAAAGATGGCCTTTGCAATCTCCCTTGTGAAAGTCTTCCATAACCTATTTTGCCTCTTCTTCAACCAAACAATTGAGCAAGACACCACCGGGGTCTTTCCAATAGAGTGCATTATTCATGATACAAAATTTTGCAGCCTTCAATTTCAGTGTCCTACTCTTGTTCTTAGCCATTCCAGGTGGTGATGACAAATTTTGGAGTACATAAACAATGTCCGAATACCAAGGAGAAAGCTGAAAAATCTCTGATACCTAAGCGGGAAGACTTTCTTCATTTTCCTCAGACATAGCAGCAATGAGATTGATGTACTAGGCATGCAAATTTGACTCAACCATTAGCTTAGCCAACCCTTGTCCTTTGATGAGCTTTGTCGGTTTGATCTCTACGTCATATTCCAACAAGGCAACAATCCATTTTCCTTTCCTCCCCTCTAGATCTGTTTGCACTAAGACATCTTTAACAACAACATTAGGGACATAAGTGAGGATGTGAGAATGTAATATATAAACCCGAAAGTCTTTCAATGCCTTTACCAAAGCAAGGGCCTGTTTTTCAATAATATTGTACTTTAGTGCCGCATCCCTTATGGTCCCGCTGAAAAATGCAATTGGTTTCTCAAGTTGGTCTCTTTTCTGCATCAAGACTACTGCCATAGTATGATCCAAGGCAAATGAAAACAAAATAAAATCCTGAGTATAGTTCAGGCTGATCAAAACCAGAGCTGAAGAAAGGGCCAATTTCACCAAATTGAAATACTTAATTGCTTCCTCAATCCATCTCACTACACTATCTTTTTTGAGCATGTTTGTGATTTCCCTTAAATGTTTTGCAAGATTAGGCAAAAGGTGACATAATAAATTTATCTTACTATTGAATGATTGGATTTCTTTATTACTTAATGGAAAATCAATCTTTTGAATGGCTTCCACCTAAGCTGGATCGATGTGGATGCCCTCCTTCGATATAATATGACTGAGCAGCTTGCCTTCATCCATGGAAAATAAACTTTTCTTTGGATTGAGAGATATACCATACTTCCTACACCGCTGAAATAAGATCTTCAAATGATAAAGGTGCTCTTCATCTAAATTAGAGAATACTGTCAAGTAATCAAGATAAACAACTAGAAAGACATCTTTTTCACTAGCAAATGCAATATCCATTGCTCGCTGAAAGGTCGCACTAGCATTTTTCAATATGAAAGGCATCTTTGCATAATGAAAAGTTCCCCACGGAGTGGTGAACGTTGTTTTATCTCTGTCATCTTCATGGACCAGAATTTGGTTGTACCTGGAATAACCATCAAGTACCAACATGCGGGAAGCCCCAACTACCCTCTGAAGTATGTGATCCATCTTAGGCAATGGATAGTTGTCTTTCAAAGATACTTTATTCAATTTCTAAAATCAATACATAGATGAATATCACCTGTTTTCTTGCGCACGGGCACTAAGTTTCAAATCCAATCTGAAAACCGTATGGGAACAATGGTACCTGCTTTGTACAACTAATTGACTTCCTTCTCAATTGAGGGCAGCAACTTTGGATTTATTCTTCTTAGCTTCTGACGAAAAGGCTTTTGATTTGGCTTGATCG
The DNA here is from genome assembly GCA_031772625.1 of Pinus tabuliformis. NCBI lineage: Eukaryota > Viridiplantae > Streptophyta > Pinopsida > Pinales > Pinaceae > Pinus > Pinus tabuliformis. The sequence goes on along the minus strand of CM062804.1, from coordinate 1,538,881,660 downwards.
GTATGATATGTTAAATGATGCTTGTGTCATATCCCTTCAAATCTGAATAATCCCAAAAAAATACATCAGTAAATGAAGATAGTAAATTGATATACTTTGCTTTTACCTATGGAGGCAACGCCTTTCATAATTTCACCATTTTAGGATTTTCAACTGATCCAATGTTCACATCCTCAACTCCTTTCTCGGTTGGCAGCAAGCTTGGTTTCTGGGTCACATCATCCTGATCGAACAACTCCTCTAAAGGTATTATACATTTAGGAATAATGTTGTCTTTCAGCTGCAAAACTTCCATCTGATTGACTTCTATATCTGCCTAACCATCATCATACTCTACATCAATAGAAGTGTCTTTGAATTTACCTTCATTTTGCATAAATTCATCGATGTCATCATCATCTTGAAACACTTGCCAATACCTTTGGTTGTCGGGGACAGTGGGGCAATGTTTCATGTGAATCTCAAACTTTTTATTTGAATTCATCGGAATTTTGAAATTACTTGCTGCTGTTGCAAGTGAATCCGCAATGACATTCTGAACATAAGGGACACATGTCAAAGTATAATTTGAAAATACACTCAAAATGTCTAGTACTACATTTCTGTAGGCCCGCATTCGAGGATGCTTAGCTTGATATTCCCCTTTCACTTTCTTGATAACTAACTCATAGTCGCCATACACTGAAATCCTTTTAGCATTCAATTTTCTAAGAATTTTCAAACCAGCAATTAAAGCCTCATATTCAGCCTCATTATTTAAATAGTCAAAAGCTAATTTATCAGAACATACCCTTACATTGCTTGGCACTTTGTTTGGGATGAAAATAGGGCTGCGTATCCAAATGCAAATTCCAACACCTTCCCTTCCAACTGCGCCACCAAAATCCATTCTCCATAGGCCTGCTTCATCCTCTTCCAAATGTTGAAATTCTATTTGTTATGTTTCTCCTCCTTGCTATCCATCAATATGTTACTGTTGTCAGAAGGCTGATTTCTCAGCTGTACTATCAAGTCTTTGTCTTTCTTGCTTTAAGACCTCTCTGAAATTTTCAGTGATCTCGGGAATGTCTTCTACTTCAACTACTTGGCTATTTACATCATTAAAGCTATCTGAATACAAAAAAAATGATTCCAAATCAGTATGTACATAATTGATTGGACGATTTACCGGTTTCTCCTTGCTAGTGATCATGTACTTCACCTTTTGTTCCAGGTATAGTTTCCTCATCTGACCGAACACGAGAATGGTAGCATAGGAGAAATCAAGCTGCATTGTCCCTTTAATCTTTGCTCCCCAAGATCTAGAAAGAAGCATGCCGAATCTAGGAGGTATATCTGCCACAACCACATCCATCAAAACATTTTTAGCCAGAATATGATCGAAACTGACCACAAAATCCTTGATAAGACTAATGCACCTTACTCTACCAGAACCAGAAGAGTAAAGGTCATGATATTTTCTAGTGATATCCAATCCCAATTTTTCCATGATGGCCTTAGGCATGAGATTCTGAGAGGCTCCATAATCAAACATAGCATTGTGTAACACATAGTCATGCACCCTGAGACTAATGTAAAGATGAGCTACATCACTATCTTGAGACTAACCTTCCAATGCTAGACAAAAAATCAATTCAAGTCTATCATCTTCCACGTTCACCATATCAGATGACGGATCCAAATTCAATATCTTAGACACCTGACCTTTGTAATTGATGTTCTTCATCAACTCAGTCAAAGGAATAGATATTTCTAACTTAGCAATTTCATTTTCTAAGTTAAAAACTGAAACTTTCTCTACATCTTTCGCTAAAACCTCTTTCTTTTCAGTTTTCTCCTTTGACACGCTAGGCTGATTGGATCTTTCATTGGCTGATGGTGTTTTATTGGTGGTAGGATCAGTTGTCTCTTCTCCCTTTTCTGCACAATGGGAGGATCATTCTTTGGCGCTGTTGCCTCCTTCCTTTTCTAAATTGGATTTATGGGCACATCTCTACTCCTGAGGGAATATTGTCGTTGCTGGGCTAATATAGAATTCATGTATCCTCTTTGGTACTCATCAGACTCCTCCTCAAGAACTGTTTCATTTTCCAAAATGAAATTTTCGTCCCTCTATACAACTGAATTCTCGGAATACTCCTCATCTTCAATGATAAAAATTGGCATATCATCAGGCGTAAAAAAATGTTTCTCTTCTCCAATTACATTCTCCTCCTCATCTGATTCCGGACCATGTACAAAATTATGTTGCAAAGGTGTCTTCACCTGCTGCTGCACTGCTTGGTCTTGTGTCTGCTACTCTCTTTGTTTGATTCTAAATTGGGGTTGTTGTTTACCACGGAAGTTGGGATTTCTAACTTGTGCTTCAGATTTGTCAATTGTCAATCTGTCAAACATCTTCTCCATCTTCTGAAGCACTTGATCTGAAGTGGAAACTTCTTCCTTTATTGTTACCTTCTTTTCATCCTTTTCTCTAGCTCTCTTGGCAAGGAGATTAGCTTCAACAGTGATTGCAATTTTCTGCATGTCTTCCAAAGTAGCCTGATCTCTTTCTCTTAATTGATAGGCCATATCAGGATCGAAACCATTTGGAAACTTAATCAAAGCCAGCCCCATAGGTGGCTTTATATGATCAGGAATTGAATTGTAAACTAAATTGAATCTAATACAATAATCTTGAACAGGCTCACCAACATTCTGCTTGATGTTCTCATATTCAGAAAGGATCTGAAGAGGTTTTTTCTTCACTTCCCAGTGATCTAAGAATTGTCTCTGCAGATTAGCCAATGTAGTGATACTTGTAGCCAACAAAGATCTGAACCATTTCCTCACTTCACCACCAAAGGTTTGTATAAACAGTCTCATGGTCACATTTTCTGCATCAATCTCATGGAGATCAAAGAAATTTGTCATCTTGTCCTCATGCTGCTAAGCTATAACACCGTGAGGAGTGCCATCAAACAGTGGAATTTTTCTTTGATAATCGGTGGGCATATCATCTAGATTTTGAGGCAGCAAAAGGGTTGCAAACCGAGCAACCATTGCTCTTGGTGGATTGGCAATTGGTCTTGGGGATGTTGGGAGAGTGGGTGCAGCTGATGTAGGGGGTGTATGAGGTGGGGAAGGGGGTGAAGAAATCTTGGATGCTTGAGGGGTAGAAGGAGTAGATGGAGGTGACACCACTGCAGATATTTTATCAGAGATTGTAGGCTGCACGGGAATGGTGGGAATGAAAGAAGGTTCGGTGGGAATTTTTGAGCTAGATGCTATTACAGATCACCCAAGGGTTGCAGATGTAGTCTCTAAGAAATCAACGATATTAGAACCCACAATTGAAGTATGGAGCTAATTCAAGATATAATCGTCAATTGATTTATTGGCCCTTTCATTTTCAAGATCTTTAACAAACTCTAGATTTAAGGTAGTTTAAGCAACAGTGCTTTCAGATTTGGTTTCAAACAAAGACAACTCGAACTACTCATCAAACTCAAGATCTTCGAGATACTCAAAAACAACAGGACATGAATGAGATTTGAACACGAGAATCACAAAACTTCCTTGGCGAAGAATTCTCATAATAAGATTGGGATTTTTGTACACAAGAGGAGGATTAGGATCTGGATTTTCTCTGGTATATCTTCTAGACGCCAGTGTGCTATTATTTCCAAGAAATCAAATGGACATTCACAACTTGTTCAGCGTATCGAATCCTAAACTTATCATCCAAAATCTTAGAATTATGAAATGTACTGGGGCGATTTGCAGGTTAGATACTCCATTTATAAGACTAAACCAGAGATTGACTAAAGTAGCTTTTATCTACTTGCACTAATGCAAAGCAAAAGCATTTTGAAGGCTACCTGGCTAATATTTAGAATCCGTTTGAAGTTTATAAAACAAAAAATACCAAAAAACAAACAATTTATTCCCTAGTATGGTCGCCACTATGTTAGAGCCTAAATCTACCTCAGGTTGAGAAAGGTAGGATCTAGGACAACATCAAACCATGCTTAACCTGGCAGCTAGCCCTACCAGGTCGTGAGAGGGCTCTTTCCTGGTCAATCTCAGCAAAATATGATCGATGAGGGCTTGAGATGACTGATATAAATACTGATCTTAGGCTAGGTATGTGTGCAAAAGAGTTTGATTGAATAAAATGATGTTTTTGTTGGCTCAAATGGCAAAGTAGATTTTGGGTGCAAGGGAATGAGGCTCAGTTTTGCAGAGATCTCAATGGGGCAAGGTAGGCAGCTGATTTGGCACTTTAGATTGAATGAGATGTAGAGATTAGACAGGTGATGAGTTGAAGAGGGCAATAAAGCTCAGGGATCCTCTTCAAATAGTTGAAAACATCAAAAGCTAAAGCAAACCATAGGTAGAGCACTGCATTTTCAATGGATTCTACCTTTTCCCTTGTTTGTTTTAGTTAAGAAGAAAAAAGATAGATAATTTAATACATAACACATAAGCAATTCAAAATTATAGAAGAAAGCACTATACCAAGACAAAATACCACATGAATCCCAAAGAGTGTTGCAATCCCTGGTCTCAATTCCTTAACCAAAATGTTGATATGAGTATACAATGAAGCTCCTTACTTTCTAAAAAGTCCAACCATGCTAATGACTGAAAGATCACAAGATATAGAAAAACCATAACTCATTCTAGCCTCTAGGGGTCGAGCTCGCAATTTTAGGAGCTGTTCCAACTAATTCTAAACTGAGAACTAGAAATCAAGCAGTGGAATAGCTTGCCTCTAGAAACTAGGGAACTGATTCATTCAGTTTCAAACAACTTTTTGATAGATGAATCTACCTCCATAAGTGAAAATTTAACATATTTACATCATGATCCATCTATTTACATTAAATTACATTATAAGTTTGACATTAAGAAGGAGAAAAAGTCAAACTATGAAAATCTAGGTGAAAAACAGAGCATTCTTGGTCAAACTGAGCCAAATTTACCCAATGCGCCACGCCAAATTCTCTATGTATAGTGCCTATTTGAAGCCACCTTTGGAGGCCTTCCCTGTGTTCAAATTTTCTCCAAGTTTTCTTTTTGGAAAGGTCTACTTGTCTACTTTCAAACCAAAGTGGAATTTTTGAATTTGGCCTCCATTTTCCCCTCTAAAATTCAATTCGCCCAACACTGCTTCCTGTGTGTCAAAATAGGGGCAGTAATGTCGTTTTTTAGTGTTTTTTACCCCTTTGAGGGCTCAAAGCCTATCAAAATTTCTTGTCCATTTGTAGGAAAGAATATTTTTCCATGCCAAATCCAAAAAATCTAAGTTTTTATCATTTCACGGCTCCCATCAAAAGCGAGCGCCAGGTGGCACGACACATAGAGCAAAAAATCTTGTTTTTGAGCCAAAAATTTCAAAAACGCAAAAAGTGCCCCAAATTTTTTGAAATTTGGGTTGAGTCTTCTCCATCAAGTGCTGTGGTGGGCCAAGGAAGCCTCAGCCAAGATCTAAAGTCTATCTTGCTCCTTTCACCTCCTCGATGCTCTCTTCAATTTTGCCTTCAAGCTCTTGATTCTTGCCTTGTAGACTTTGTTTCTCGCCATGTAATGATAAGCGATATGCCTCAACAATTCCTTCTCTTTGTTGGCCTTCTCCAACCTCCTCTCCAAGTGGATATTAACTCTTTCAAGCCAAGATTCGTGATCGACATTGATTTCTTGCTCAAGTGATGTGAGCTTCACCTTCCTTCTGTTGGCAGCTTGGCGGTTTTTCTGAATGTTTTGCGACTCCATAATCAAGCTACTTATTTCTTTGCTCCAGGTACTTTATTATCCACTCAGCTTTGTCTAAATTGAGGGACAGAGCATTGATGTCTGTCTGTTGCTCTTGGATGACTTCCTTGAGCTTTGAGCTTTGTGGGCCCAAATCCATGTCATCATCATGAATGAGAATGAAATCGGTCTCCCGTTCACTTGAAGGCCCCTCATCATGTACTGGCCTCTGTCCCTTGTCCTGAACCTACTATTTTGATGAAGGAAGCGAGACCCCTTCCACCCCGGGTGGAGATAATACTCACTTTTCTGCTGCGAACAATCGTCTAGTGCCCTTCTGATAGGTGACAAACACCGGCATACTAGCAGTCCGTGCCTCATGACCCTCATGCTGATGTGAAGGTCCACCTGTCTCATGCAAGGCCTCTGGAGATCCCTGAGGAGCTGTGAATTACTCACGAGAAATGAAATCCTCCCAAGTGATGCCCTGTAAACCAAGCTGATGGATGACCACAATATTAATGAGAGAAAAATGGTAAATACCATTGAACTGCTACTGAGGAGTCTTTTGCTGTACTAGGGTTGTCATCTTCTCAATATTTTGACACATGAAATAGGGGAGATTCATCATCCTCACCCTGGTAAAATGCATCAACAACGAGATATGATAGGCATATAAATGGGAAAACCGGCCCTCACAGCTGAAATACTTCATTATTAGTTTCATCAAAGGAGCATAGGAGTCTTTCATGTACCGAAAAGGAAAAACTCTACTGAGTTGTCTCAAATAACCAGGCTTGATGGTTCATAATGTTTCCTGTCAATTTGTTGCCTTTTTTTTTCCATTGCTCTCCAATATTAGGAATATCAGTCGCTAGAGAAATGGATTCTGGTGTTAAAGTGAATGTTACACCAGCTAGAGTGGCTTGACCATCATGTAAATGAAGCACAAACAAACGGGCCAACTCATGGTGAAACTGGACTCTAGCAACCATCTCACAGAACTCATAGTAGGACTGGTACTAGAAACATGTCATGGCAAGAGGGCAGGCCTATAGCTTAGCAAGGGTAGTAGGTTCCTCTCGTATGTGTTTGCCACCCTTATGAGGCCTCCTTGGTGCATGTACCTCTATTGGAGAGTCACTGTGTGTCTCCTCTTCATGATCATATGAAGGATTAGACTCCATTTCTGCTAGTGAGTGAGCTTTCTTGATGAAGAGTAGGAAATTGATGGTGTTTTTTCATTTTCTACCACCAAGGGAAAAGTGGATGATGGACTATGGAGGGAGAGAGTATGAGGGATTTTGGGATTGTTAGGACAGGGTGTTGTTAGGGAAACAGGGGATTAGGGAATGATATGTAAGTTTTAGGGACAACAATTAGGGTTTGGGGATTTGTAGTTAGGATTTAGGAAATGGGAATTGGGGATAGGGGTAGATGATTTTTTGGGAATATGGGAGTTAGGGAATGGGGAAATAAACTGGGAAAATGAGTGAGGGAGTGGAAAAATGAAGAGGTGGAAGAATAAATTTGGCAGCAAAATGATAAGTTTCAAACCCTAAGCAATAGTTTCTTGAGAGATGCAAGAGGTAGGGTTTGATTTTGTTTACACAACCACCATAAACTTCATGACAAACTCCTTCACTAGCCAAGAGGAGAGTTTAACTTACTTTCTCACTGGAGGTTTTGTGTGTTTTTTGCGATTTATGGAATTTTTTTAAGTGAAATAGGCTTGGCAGCTCTATGCGTCACACCTTAAACCCAACACATTGTGCCCTTTGAGTGCGTCGCGCCCATGCAATTTTGCATTGGAAATCGTGGCCCTATGCGCCGCGCTTACAATGTGCGTCGCACCTCTCACCGAGTGTGTCGCGCCTCTGATTTTTTACAATCTCTCCAATTTCACTTGTTTGTGCACACACAACCTTGCTCTGCACACACTTTGTTCTTTGAATGCAAATGAACCTTTCAATTGAGAAAAACGATTTATACCCAAGAGCTTTTAATTTTTGTTTCATAAAACCCACTTTTACAATGTTTGCAAAGTGATTTCACTTTTCAACTTTGTTTTTTAAACTTTTGACTTTATTTGAGCTTGTGATGAACTAAATGACTTATGTTTTGTTTTCTTTGTAGGGGATTTGAGCTACTGAGGCTAGGGAAAGTGACCAGGATTGCAGGTGAAGTGATTTACATATGAAAGAAATGAAATTACATGAATTTATACAATAAAACTTGAAATACTTTGTTTTTCCTCAAAACAGGGTTTTGCGGAAAAATACATCTCTGAGCACTTTTTTATAAAAGTTATTAGTATTGGAGCTTCCTCATGTGCCTGCTGGCTGTTATTGGACATTTTGAAAACCTGTTTGATGAAACCCTAGACCTAATGACAGTGAAACCCTAGAAAAGACTTTTGCAAATTTTGACGACAAAAAGTGACTGCAAATGATCTTGATGAGTAAAAATGGGCTAGCAGGTAAAAGACATGAGGGAAAATGTAGGAGAAGCCACTATTGTTAGATGATCCATGCTCCTAATGGAATGCAGCTGACTGGGCAGGTGTTGTGGGGAAAAGTATCCGATGCGGATGACCCTATCCCTACTCTAAAGGTGACAGTCTTTAGCAACAACTGAAAGTAAAGTTTTGATGATTTCCTTTATGAAAGTACAGAGAGAATGAAGAAAGATTAACCAACCTGGTGTCTTTCGCTTAGTCGATCCTTATCCTCTCTCTTTGTCTCTTGTTCCCAGCTCCTTGCTCTCTTTGCCGGTCCGGCTACACACAGATCCTGCACAAACAAGAGAGCAAACTACAAGATACATGTACTCATAACTGAAGCATGGATTAGGATGAATCAAATATACATGTAAATACAATACATCAATGCAATACAAGTATATAGGAGAACATGCAAAACTTTATTGATAGAAGTAACAGGGTTCTGAGAAGGTTACAACCAATGATGGCTCCAATCCAGCAGCACCTCCCCAGCAGCAAGAACTCTCCTCTTCACCTCTAGTAAAACAATCACCCAATAGCTCTAACTGTAAACCAACAGCACCTCCTTGCTTTACACAAAATTCCAGCCTCCTTAGACCTCATAGAAGAGCTCTATATATAGGAGAGAAGAAGAGAGGATGAGTCAGCTTGAGACTGACATGAAGCTGCCTTGTGTCCTCTCCCTCTTCAGTTAATCTTCAGTTCTTGAGTCCACTTGGAGATCCTTGCTTACACATGGTGATCAAGTACCTCTTACTCATCACAGGGCGAATCTCATGAACCAAGTGTCAGTTTGGAAGCTTCCTGGGCAGTTGACACCTTGCAGAATGACTGTGCCACTTGGCCAATCTCACCCAGCGCAGGTAGCCTTCATTAGATTTGACTTCCAGCGTAGGTACAAGGAGGAGCAGTTGCATTCCAGCGCAGATGCTCAGTGGAGCAGCTGACATGATCCAAAATTAGCCTATTTTGAAGTGTTTTCAGGTGGAGAACTGATTGGAAGTGCTGTTGTTTGATGACCTTGTTCTTTTAGGGGTAAGAACAACATGTTTAGGGACTGAGGATCCCTGTAATTATTGACATTTCATGCTCCATGTCGCGAGGCACAAAAATGTCTATAACAGTTGCCCCCTAAAGTATGAGGCCGTTTATCGGGTGAAATGCTTTATCTAGAGGGTCCGAAGTTCATTCCAGTGCTGAGGAGGCGCCCTGTAATACAATACAATACAATACATTATTTTTCATTCTGTTTTCATGATCTAGCTGAGGCGGGCATTCCCATGCTCAGCTTTATAAATACATTTTGGTACATAGAACAGACGATCGTCTGATGGTAGACTGATAATTTTCTGCTGAAATTATCATCCTTTGAATAGGATGATCATCTGCTGCAATGATGTACATGACAAATGCTTTTATATTTCCTGAATATATATCGCAGCCCGGATGGATGAAACTAGATCCGGGGTCTTCAAACTCGTTCGATCTTCACTCTAAGTACAAGTCGATCCATGTGAGAATTTCGCTGAAGTCGAACATGGAAAGTCATCGCTTGATTACCGATCAATAATGAAAACCGTTAACAAGCGCGAGAGGAATCACCAATAATGACGATGACCCTCAAGGTACTGCAGTACAATTCACGTGGCGTGAATAAAGGACTTGGCATCGAACGCCATGCAAAATCTTCTGGTCGAAGGTCATTGATGTATACTTGTCGCCGGAAGTGAGAAACTTGCCATTGAGGCATGCAAGTTTCAAAGTACTGATGGGGGTTGTTCCTAGATCAACTTCTTGGATAATGAGCTGAAGTCGACAAGAAGCGATCCGTCAAAGGAGGGCCTTAATGAATCCCACATCAATGACACGGAACGGAGCTAATGATTTTAGTGGAGGTGAAAACAAACTGTGACATATGATTCAGGGTGGCGATCATGAATGGATGAAGGATAATGTATGGCAGTGGATGGGACACGGTTGACACTTTCAGAATGACCCCTCTTGAACATATAACGACACTGATGCGATGGATCGGTAGCATTACCCCAAATGTGGATGGTTTGGCGAGGACCATGGTGATGAGACCGGTGAATGAAACAACCCAACCCGATGTGGTACGGAGGAAAAGTGTCATGTTCAAGAGTGACTTGCTACCATTAAACTTTGATGTTCTCCCAATTTTTCCCCAGTCATTTCTGACCAGTACCTCTTTATTTTTGTCAAGCTTGAGGAGGATAACATATGCTTGTTCTATAACCTGCCCTTCGGGCAAGCCCATCGCTATGATTTAACGAGCCTAGCGATAGGGAAACTCGTTCTCGTCTAAAGACAAGTTTGTCGCTATTTAATCATTTTAACGAGTCTAACGACAAAGAAAACTCGGTCCTTTTCATTTTTAGAGAGTCTGAAAAGGTACGGAAAGTCAACTCCATAATTCCTTTTTCGTCAGCAAATCCCTTAAGTCCGAAAAAGTATAAAACAATACAGAAGGGATGGTTGTTCGGTACTTTTAACGAGCCGAACAAGACAAGCGCTCGATCCTTTTGTGCAATAATCCCTCAAGTCCAAAAAGATTAAAATCTAGAGGAGGGATAGCTCTTCCCGTCGCTTTATCGAGCTGGAAGGCCAAAACTCGGCAATCTTTTCATATTTTACGAGTCAGTTGAAAAGAGCTTAAAGAAGACTCGTCTTTTGAGGAACGAGTGATAAACAGGGTTAGCAGCTGATTCCAGGTACAGGTTGGAATTTTCCAATCACGACAGTGTCACGAGGATGGCCAGGTGAAATCACTCTTCGCAGTTGTTCCTCAAAATAGGTAAATAATCATATGGAGGTGAACGATTGGCCAAATGAAAAGTGGAGGTGACAGTGCAAACACGACCAGGGCTTTTATGGCAGATGAGGTTACATACACAATGGTTATTTACCGGGATGGGTTCATTTTTTAATGAGCTTGAATGCGCCAAAACACTGCTCAAACTTATGTTTATTTTTTAACGAGCATGAACTATGTGCTAAAACTGCTCGGAGATAAGTTTGCATGGCCCCAGCATAATAATGCAAATCGAGGTGCATGCCCCCCAAGCTTCATTGCATCCAACTCGGTGGTTGGAATGAAGGTTTACCTTTGAGAAAGGGGATTTGTTTCATTTTTTAATGAGGTTGGCACAGAAAAAGAACTATCCTCATGACTCCTTGTTTCATTTTTTAACGAGGTTGACACGAGATAAGAACCGTCCTCGGGGCCCACTGTATTTACAGTATTTCCATTAGGGCGACGATCCATGCTGACAAAATATTTAGGAACCTTCTGAATCCGTTGGATATGGAAGATTTCATATTGTAGGTTTCCACTGTGGCTACTTCCGCTAGATTACCTGCCGGTGGTAGGGCAAAAGTACCCATTAAGGCAGGGTCTTTTAGGAGGCCTACTCCGATATTTTGGAGTGATTGATTACTTTCATGGATCATTGTGCTGCTTCCCGTAACTTGAGAACTGTTGGGGAGAAATGTTTGTTGGTCGACGATTGTAATTTTTCCTTGAAAAGGAAATACAATCCTCCTGAAGTAGGTCGACACAACTGCGGCCATGGCATATATCCAAGGCCTTCCCAGTAGGATGTTGTAATCGAGGTTTCCGTCGATTACTTCCACATCAACTTCTACTGTTTTGCCCCCCAGTTCAACTTGCAAGTTACTTAAAATCCCGTACGGAGTGTATGATCGTCCATCAAATGCTTTTAACGTCGTTGACGATTTCGACAAGGGTGGTGAGCCTAAATTTTTCCAGCAATTCATCGACATAAGACATGTAGATGCCCCCTCATCAATAATTGTTCGATGAACAGTTTCGTTGAGGGCTTTCACTTGAATAAGGAAAGCTAGTTGAGCTGGTAACTTAGGGTCATATCCTTTATGATCAAAGGCCACAAGATTGGAATCCATTGGGCCAATCCCACCTATTGCTGATAATAAAGTTTTCTCTTGGGAGGGGCAATTTTGCGGTACCTCAAGTGTCGACATAGCGGACGGCGATTGGGCCAGGTCCTCTATTATATTATAATTCTGTGCTATTTTGGCACGAGGATTAAATGTCGATTTGTGTACTACTCCCTTTGGCAACTTTACCATTGGTTCAGGAATGATGGGTGGCACAACTTTGGTCAAAGTTGTCGTCGAACTACTAGGTTGTTCATTAGCCTTGTTATTTGACAGCCATGGATTCCCGTAATCTTTATTCCTTGTCAAAGCATTATTCTGCTGCTTTGAGGTAGACAACATAAGCACTTGGGATCGGGAAGCATTTTGATTAGCAACCAGATTTTGACCAGGATTAGGAAACGGATCAGTCAACACAGCTGAGGTTTTTGGACTCTTAAAGAATCTTTTAAGCTCAGCTTTACATGGACAATCTGCTGTCCAATGATCCTCATCGCATATATGACACCCCGAAGGGGGTTTCCCTTTTCTCCCTTTCTTTTTCTTCTTGTCTCCTGGTTGCTTCAGTCGTTTGCCCTTGTCGTCCGACACGGCACTTACTTCCGAGGCAAGAAGTTCTTCATTTGCATTTTGATTCGAAGTCTTACGGGTTTTCTTAGACGAATCCCGTGTTGACTTTGCGTTTGCAGTGCCAATCACACCATCGCCGGCATGAGAGTCACTATTTGATCCAGGAGGGGGAGGAATTGAAAATTCCGGTCTAGGGGCGTCAGGTATCTTGTCATAGAGCGTGCCAGACTGAGTATATACTAAGTCTAAATACTGGGCACGAGCAATAACTTGCTCCTCTGTTACGACTCCTCCCTTGGCCACATCTTCTGTTATAGCAGGAAGAAGCGACTTTATAAACCACTCAGCTAAAAGCTGATCTGGAACATAAGTCTTTACCATTCTGCGACGACGACGCCACTCATGTATATGATCTGATATATGTGTGGCCGTTGTCTGCTTGAAATTGGTTAAGATCTCGGTTCCAGTTTCGTACCTTATAGGTAACTGAAAGTGTGTTAAGAAAGTCGTGGCTAGGGAACTAAAATGGTCGAAAGAGGCTCTAGGTAATTCAATATACCATTTAGCCGCCGGACCAGTCAATGTCCTCTGGAAAAGGCGAAGCCTAATCGAATCATCATTCAAGGTATTCGACGAACACCACAGATGGAAAGTCATCACATGATTCGACGGGTCTTCGCCAGGATTTCCATTGAATTTAGGAATGTCCGAAGGAAGTTTGTGAGGAATCGCTGGCCACCAATGGGCATAGGCAATTGGATCATTCATCAATCGATGAAAATCTGGTAATTCTAGAGTCGCCACGAATGGCAACTGCTGATTCAGGTTTGGCGAGGCGTACCCAGGATACGATGGAATCGCCTGAGCAGTAGGCCTTTGCATACCAGCATAATGCAACTGATGTTGATAGGACTGATATGGCTGGTGGGCTTGGCCACTGTAAAGTGGTTGATTTAACCCGTTCTGAATATAGGGTTGCCCACTACTTGCAAAGATCTGTTGCTCAGATCCCTGGTACACCTGTTGAAACTGAGGTTGTTGGTATTGCACCATCCATGGCTGCGAAGCCATGTTTTGCTGTGCGATACTAATCGACGGACCAAGATGCGGGGTTATGGTTCCCGTTTGTATCTGTGTCGTCCCGGCAGTTGGCGATTGTGGTTGTGTTGCAGGGTCAAGGGGCTGTTGCATTACAACTTGGGGTTGACATACAACAGGCATCGATTGAACTTGCGACACGGTTACAATTGCTGGCATCGTCGGGATGCTAGACATAGGTACACATTGTTGCATGGAATATACAACTCTCGGTTGTTGGGGCAACATAGGCACCCAACCACTCATCGTAACTTCAGTCAAACCTGAATGCGGTTGAAAACTGCCGTATGGGTATCCTCCCAGAGGGGGAAGTGAAAGGGCATATTTCCCCCCATACGGTAACAATCCGGAGCTCAAGGGTATAGATTGCCTTTGAGGATTGGATGGTCCAAACTGATTTCCAAAGGGATCAATTTGTCTAGTTTCAACATAAGAATTACCGGGTATTATACCGGAAGAACAAACTGGAACAGACCAAGTTGTCATAATAGTCCCTGGGTGGACTCCTTCTAGCTGTTGAGAGCTAGTCGGGACAGTTGGTATGCCGGCAAACATCGTCGGAGTGACAGCAGGAGCTTCTGCTGTCGCTGTGTCATTTGGCACAGTCCTAGATGTCGACGGTTGCTCAGACATTTTAAGTCTATCCAATAAACTGCCTAACGATTCTACAGGAACTTCCACTGGCGATGGACAAACTTCTGATGCAGAAGGAAAAAGAGTGATGCCTACTCCAAAATGAGTTGGAGTATTTGCTTGCTGGTCCTCTACGATTTCCTCTATTGCAATCAGACCAGGAGGAAGAGGAAGACCGTCAGGTCCGTAAAAGATTTCTGGTGCCGAAGAAGGGGTTGCTTCGACAGCGACAGTTGTTTGAGCAACAAGACTCTGTGGACCAGTTTCAGATGGAACTGGTTCAGTTATGCAAGTACTTGTTCTCAGACTAGGATCAGTACAACTGTCCCTCTGTCGCTGTTGAACTTCTTCAATAGAGGCAGGGATTCCAGAAATATTAGGAGTGACCAGAATCTCAGATGTAGTTGGAACTGTTGTTCTAACTTTAATGGGAGATTTTGACCCAGTCAAGCGAGTTTGCTTCGTCCGTACTACTCTCGATTCCGGAGACAAAGACGATTGACTCGCGAGTCTCCTCGAACGACGGAGTTCTAATTGACTTTCCTCCACGGTTGCGGATTACTCGATCAACTAAAATACAAAAAGGGGAATTATGTTTCCGTATTGAATGAATTTTATTAGACGCTTTTAGACACAACTTTGCTTTTTCATGTTTTAAGAGTCGAGAAAAAGCTAAAGATGACTCTAGTCGCCTTCGATGTATTAATGAGCCCGAAGTGACAAATGCTCGGTTGGACTTTTTCAGTTATAGAGTTTGAAAAAGGCCAAAAGAAACTGCTCTGGAGATCTAGGCAGAGGGTGTGCCAAACCTTTCGCGAAACCACAGAATACGTTTTACGGTACGGGTGGTCGATCTTCGTGAATGCTGTGTTCACTGCATCGCGATCAGTAGGGCGGCCGACACAGCTTCCTAAGGATAAAGGATAAATGCCTATAGGGGTCTCCCAATATACACGACGGTACGCGGGAGCACAAGTCCGTATTAGTGCTATCATCCCTCAGGAGGAATCACCCACCTTCATAGAGATTGACAGTCACTACGTTTAACGACGCCGGAACACGTCTCTACCTAGACCTCTATTGTGAGCGTTATGTTACAAAGCGTTTTTAGATTCATTCAATATATTTTAAGTTGATCTTGTTTAGCAGTTTGTCTTTCAGGATCACCACGAGATGTATTGGTACAAATTCCTAAATGCAGCTAAAATGATAAGCAAGCTTTCACAATCTTTTTAGCTTTGAAAATCCTAACTACTGAGGGGAGAGAAAAACAATATCTTTCCACACAGAGCACAAAGCACAAACTAATGCACTTTCTCCTAGATCAGACACACAAACTTATCAAAAATGTAAATGCAAGATGCATGTATTTCTTTTCTTTTCCTTTAATGTTGATGTAGACAAAAGGAAAACTGTTGTATGACCTTCGAATTCAATTTGAAGCGTAAACAAACAAGCTTTGTCTAAATGAAAAGACGCTTTACAAGTACTTGTTTCAACACTCAAAATATATGAATTCAAACCATAAAGTGAAAAACAAACAAACTCAAACAGCCATGAACAGTAATAAAACTAGCTCATAAGATCACAAAGACACTTTTACAGTTCAGGATCTAAGAGGTCACAGCTATACTAGTTCGCTTTTCACAATGGGAAACTGTAACTGAAACAAGAAATACTAAAAGAACATTCACAGTTTCATCACACAACTGAGGCGGAATAATGTCAAGGAGAAGTGGTCTACAGCAAGTACAATGACCAGCAAGCAATCAACTAAAAATCAGTGAACACAGGGCCAAGACACAAAGGGAAAGCTGAGCAAGACAATGGCTAACTGGACCAGCGCAGGTTCTAGTCTGCCAGTTTGACTCTCAGCGCAGTTCCCGAAGGGAGCACCTGCACTGTAATGCAGACTGCCTGTGGACAGCCTGCTCTGGGACACGAGAGTTACGTCTACAAAGTTTTCCGGGTCATAAAAAGCTCAAAAATGCACTGTTTTTGCTGAAATAAAAAGCTATAGGTCAAGTACAGGCTAAGGGATGATCAAGAGGATGAAGATCTATCACAAAGAGTAAAGAGTCTTTTGTAGATAAGTTCTTCAAATCTTGAATTTGCTCAGTAAATGAGCAAGAGTAGCAGACCCTCTACTTTGCTTTTGATATAGTCAAAAGCTTTTCGATTTGGTACTCTTTTCTTCAAGAAATGAATAGCAAAATACTACAAACACCAACAAGATACTAGGCTCCCCAGTGGAGTCGCCAGTTTGTTGTGGGGAAAAGTATCCAATGCGGATGACCCTATCCCTACTCTAAAGGTGACAGTCTTTAGCAACAACTGAAAGTAAAGTTTTGATGATTTCCTTTATGAAAGTACAGAGAGAATGAAGAAAGATTAACCAACCTGGTGTCTTTCGCTTAGTCGATCCTTATCCTCTCTCTTTGTCTCTTGTTCCCAGCTCCTTGCTCTCTTTTCCGGTCCGGCTACACACAGATCCTGCACAAACAAGAGAGCAAACTACAAGATACATGTACTCATAACTGAAGCATGGATTAGGATGAATCAAATATACATGTAAATACAATACATCAATGCAATACAAGTATATAGGAGAACATGCAAAACTTTATTGATAGAAGTAACAGGGTTCTGAGAAGGTTACAACCAATGATGGCTCCAATCCAGCAGCACCTCCCCAGCAGCAAGAACTCTCCTCTTCACCTCTAGTAAAACAATCACCCAATAGCTCTAACTGTAAACCAACAGCACCTCCTTGCTTTACACAAAATTCCAGCCTCCTTAGACCTCATAGAAGAGCTCTATATATAGGAGAGAAGAAGAGAGGATGAGTCAGCTTGAGACTGACATGAAGCTGCCTTGTGTCCTCTCCCTCTTCAGTTCTTGAGTCCACTTGGAGATCCTTGCTTACACATGGTGATCAAGTACCTCTTACTCATCACAGGGCGAATCTCATGAACCAAGTGTCAGTTTGGAAGCTTCCTGGGCAGTTGACACCTTGCAGAATGACTGTGCCACTTGGCCAATCTCGCCCAGCGCAGGTAGCCTTCATTAGATTTGACTTCCAGCGCAGGTACAAGGAGGAGCAGTTGCATTCCAGCGCAGATGCTCAGTGGAGCAGCTGACATGATCCAAAATTAGCCTGTTTTGAAGTGTTTTCAGGTGGAGAACTGATTGGAAGTGCTGTTGTTTGATGACCTTGTTCTTTTAGGGGTAAGAACAACATGTTTAGGGACTGAGGATCCCTGTAATTATTGACATTTCATGCTCCATGTCGCGAGGCACAAAAATGTCTATAACAGCGGGACACCCAATATGCAATGCAATAAGAGGATTTGATCTCTGATTGAGGGATGAAGATGCCGACACTAACACGGGGTGTACTTAGGATTGTCCCTTCATCATCACTTGAAGGGAATCCAATCAACGGACTATACTAAGAGCCCGATTCTCTATTCCTTCTGAAAGGTTTTTTGCTTCGCATAGTCCCAAATTTCAAGGTAATGGCATAATCCATTTTTCACATAAAATAATCTTAATCCAATTTTTCATAGATAGTAAGTACTTACCTCATGGTCCCTTGAAGAGCTTGCATTCATCTTCGGTGTAACTAACAGTTGTATCTGTTGTAGCATCCATTGTCATTTTAATTTTATTTTCAGTTGTATTGCAAAAATGGAAAAAAATCAAATATTATGTTACAATGGAAATAAGAGGAAATTCGGAAGTTTTAAGGAAATGACTTATTTTATATTATTAATGGCTCTTGAATGTGAGAAACCCATGAGAATATATGAGATGTCTACTTGGAAGGCAACAGATCCGACGGTATTCGTGCAGTTAACAAGCATGAGGGTTAATTCAAAATCAGACACGATAAATTATAAATATGAGTTAAAGCCTTAATTGATTAGGGTCATCCACTTGCAGGCAACAAATGTGATGGATATCGTGTCGAAAATTTCACAGGTTTTATTTTTAAAACCTGACTCGATAAGCATTTTTACTGCAGTTTTATTTCCTATTGGGCCCGCGAGGAAGTCAAAGGCTTGTTGAAAAAGTGAACACAATAAGGTTTTGTTTAACAGTTATTGTGCTCAAATGTGTGCATGGGTTCACAACTCAGGTGGACCCGATATGTAATGAATTGGGGATTTATTCATTTGGTTTCTGGCAATGGTGATTGGTTGGGTTTCCTTGTGTTTTAGCTAATCAGAACATTTTCGATGCATACGTGGGCCCAAGTCCACGCACAAAGTTTTGTTAAAATGCAGTGTGTTGTGTTAAAATGGTTTAACTATTATTAGAACATCTACAAAGAAACTTCATCAGTAGCCAAGCCACAGATCTGAACAGTGAGAAACCATCATCAGTTTTCTAATTTTTGTTACTTCATGTTATTTTGTTTTCTTGAGAATGAGGTGTCTTTTACCCTCTAATGTAATATTCTGTAGTGATTTTTACTTTATATAGTTAGGAGATAGTTAAGCAGTTTGACAATTTTGGTGATTACCAACTGTCTCATAATGTATAAAAAGAGGAAAATTTACAAAGAGAAGGTTCGAATTTTGAAGAACCTAGAGACTAGGCCACTGTATTCTTGATAAAACTATTGATTAATGAAAGCATCAAAAGTTTTCAACACATTTTTGGGTATTATTTTGTGATTTCCTTATTATGTTTCATCATATGTCCTCTTCTTTAAGTACGGTAATGAAGCAGTAGGCCTTTATTTGCCTATGGAGTTGAAGTTTAAATTCCTTAAAAGAGTGTTCCTATACTTGAAGTTCCTACCTCTACAATTCTTCTAAGTTACAGATAGTAGTTTCTGTGTAAAATAGCATATTGTTTTTAAATTCTCTAAGTATCAAAGATAGTATATTCTATGTAAAACAACATATTGTCTGTGCCATCTCCTAGAATTCTTCATTCAACATTCATATTTAGCAATCAAATGGAATTCTGAGACTTTCATGTCACCTAAGTATTGAGGGTTAAAAATTGGGTCTTTCAGGTCCTTCATTTGAGAATATAACATACAATTAAGTGACAACTAAGTGAAATAAACAATAAACATTAATGTCTTAGGCATAATTTCTACACAGCCAAGAAATTAGTTTCTTAAGGGACAACTTTAATTGGCACTGCTACTAGGGAGAGAAGACAAGAACACTTTTCCTTTGGTTTTTAATATTTTCGTCTGGTTGTTCAATGAGGAGGAAATATTTGGTTGTATTAAACAAAAATAATAACTCTAGCTCCAAAGAAGCCCCATATAAGGTTAGATACTTCAGAGTAGAAAGTTCAAGCCCTTTCAGACCCTGAGAGGCTAGTTTCCAAGAGTGTTGGAAGGCCAAAAACTTCACTTACACCAAGTCCTACACTCTCTACACCTGGCAGCAATTCAAATCATGTTTCATCCAAATATTCATCATTTATTGACCAAGAGTCACCTTCTACATCCAATTCGTTTTAAGAACCCAATTGTCAAGAATAGTCTCTAGAGTTTATTTCTTTTTCAGCATCTACTGTAGTTATTTAGCGTGAACCTATAAATACATTGCCAACTTCTCGTACTTCATTTACCCCTCAGCCAGGTTCCACATCTGCTAGTAATCAAGGTTCAGTATGTTTAGGAGCAAACATGGCAGCACCTGCATTCTTGATGAATAGGTATGCACCTATTCAATTGCCACAACAATTGAATCAAATGTCTCAAGAGTACTTGAAGATCCTTCCTCGTTTCACAGGGGAAGATGAACAAACAGCAGAGAATCATACAACAGTATTTTGAAATTTTGTAGAGAATCTAAATGTTGAACATATGGATGTTGTTCTAAGACTTTTTGTGCAATCCTTGGATGGAGAAGCAAGAAAATGGTTTAAAGGGCTTCCTAATAACTCTATTACAAAATGGGAAGAGATGTAGCGCTTGTTCACACAGAGATGGGGAGAAAAAAGAGACCATGGGTATTCACTCATAGAGTTTAATGAAATTAAGAAGAAATCTGATGAAAGAGTTGTTGAATTCATTAGAAGGTTTAATAAATTGTACGATAGTCTTCCAATGGAGATTAAGCCCCCTCCTGCTAGTGCAAAAATAAATTTTGTAGGGGCTTTTGAGTCAAATTTTGGATTCACGTTGAGGGAGAGAAGATCTGCAACCCTTGATCAGATCCAAATTGATGCCTTAGAGATAGAAGCAAATCTGGTGGTTGTAGGTAAAGCACCAGAGGCATAGCCTATCCAAGATAAGGGAAAGGCTAAAGTGGAATCCTCTAAAAGTCAAACATTGGAGGATATGAGTAATGTAATTAGAAATTTGTCAAATAAATTGATTAAATTAGAGTTGGAGAGTAAGAATTCTCAGAGACAAGCACAACAGAGCATAAATTTTAATCCTCAATATAGAAGACAACCTCTGCAAATCTTGCAAAATGCAAGTAAAGATCAAGATCAGATTCAAGCACCACTGTATTTAGAGGTAGGTCCTGATGAAGTATCAGAGCATTCCAAGGACCATGATGATCAGATTCCCACATTGTATGTAGTAGATGAATATGAACTAGGTGTTGAGGGAGAAGAATATGAATATGCTGAAACATATGCCATCTATGATGAGAATGAAATTGATCAGTATTGGAAGTAGTTTTATGATTTTATGCAGGAATAATTACATAAGAAATATGACTTGAGATCAAGGAAAAGATCTAGAAGTCAAGAAGATGAAGGTGAGAAGCAAGTTCTAGCTCCCTTATAGAAGGTGACTCCGCAAGAACCACAGCTTGCAAACCAATTGAATAAAGGAAATAAACAACAGAATAAAAATAGCAAGACTCAAATTGTTACACAGTAATTTGTCACCGTTTATCACCGTCCCTATTTCCCCTCTCCCGTACATTGGAGGACTCATTTCGGGACCTGTGAGAAGTGGCATGACCTGAAACCACTTGCATTATATTCCTCTAAGTATGAGCTTCATATGCCCTGAAGACATCTCTTGCAGAATAACCATAAAAAGACCTCTTTTGCATTGGCGCGGTTCCACAGTGTACTGCTCACGCCAATGGGGGAAATCCTCTAAAGAGGGTGTGCCAGTTGGTACTCTGTCTCAAAGTCGCACTCACACCAACCCAGTTGGGTAATGTTTTTAACAAACAAACTTTCAAAGGTTCTCCGTAACCCATTCATCAACTGAATCTATGTTGAGCTAGGATGGTTTTGCTTCGAATCTCCATAGAAGGGAAGTGGTTTGCCACCTTTCATGGAAGCTTCTTAGTGATAAAGCCAATCCCATGAATATTGTGGTTGATCCTATCTCCTTCCCCTATATCTATAAAAGTTTGTTCTTTTGCCTTGAGTAAGCTAGTTCCAGCAGAGTGCTAGTGATAGTAAGAGTTCCAGGAGTTCAAGAGATTTAAGTTGCAAGAGCCTTCTTTGCATCCATAAGGCCAAATCTAAGTGAGGAGATTCTTGTCGGCAAGGAGAGAGAGGCTTGTTTCCCATCCCAACAAGCTTTGCAAGACTTGTGTAGCTGATCACCCAGCCAAAGGAGGATTTGACGTCAGAACTATGGTTGTATTCTTCTTTGTTATTTATCAATAATAAATGACTATCATTATGGTTCCACTCTCATTGTCTTTTGTAATGATTGATGTTGAGTTATATCTTTTCTGACCGATATATAATTGCATCTATTGGATTTTATGCTTGTATTTGTGTTGTTATTTGCATGTGCAGGTGTCCAATCACGGAGATCGTGGGGATCGTGACCAGCCGAAGCAAAGGAACGAGAGCGACGTCTCTTCTACGAATATTAGCGTTGGAATCCAAGTAGGTTCTCATCATCCACCTTTAATTTGCAATTAGAAACTTGCGTGATAGCATTGTTTGATTGTTGCTAGACCCTGTCTAGGCTAGTAGGGATCGCCTCTGTCCACAGAGGGGATTTACCTCCACAACAATTTGGCGACTCCACTTTGTTGTGGAGGTAAATCCCCTCTACGGACAGAGGCAATCCCTACTAGCCCAGACCGGGTCTAGCAACAATCAAACAATGCTATCACGCAAGTTCCTAATTGAAAATTAAAGGTGGATGATGAGAACCTACTTGGATTCCAACGCTAATAATCGTAGAAGAGACGTCGCTCTCGTTCCTTTGCTTCGTTCGGTCATGATCCCCACGGTCTCCTTGATTGGAAACCTGCACATGCAAAGAACAACACAAATACAAGCATAAAATCCAATAGATGCAATTATATATCAGTCAGAAAAGATATAACTCAACATCAATCATTACAAAGGACAATGAGAGTGGAACCATAATGATAGTCATCTATTATTGATAAACAACAAAGAAGAATACAACCATAGTTCTGACGTCAAATCCTCCTTTGGCTGGGTGATCAGCTACAGAAGTCTTGCAAAGCTTGTTGGGATGGGAAACAAGCCTCTCTCTCCTTGGTGACAAGAATCTCCTCACTTAGATTTGGCCTTATGGATGCAAAGAAGGTTCTTGCAACTTCAATCTCTTGAACTCCTGGAATTCTTACTATCCCTAGCACTAGCTGGAACTAGCTTGCTCAAGGCAAAAGAACAAGCTTTTATAGATAGAGGGGAAGGAGATAGGATCAACCATAATATTCATGGGATTGGCTTCATCTCTAAGAAGCTTCCATGAAAGGTGGCAAACCACTTTCCTTCTATGGAGATTCGAAGCAAAACCATCCTAGCTCAACATAGATTCAGTTGATGAATGGGTTAGGGAGAACCTTTGGAAGTTTATTTGTTAAAAACTTTACCCAACTAGGTTGGTGCGAGAGCGACTCTGAGACAGAGCGCCAACTGGCGCACCCTCTTTAGAGGATTTCCCCCATTGGCGTGGGAAGTACACTGCAGACCCGCACTAATGCAAAAAAGGGCTATTTTTATGGGTATACTGCAGGAGATGTCTTCAGGGCTTATGAAGCTCATACTTAGAGGAATATAATGCAGGTGGTCTCAGGTTATGTCACTTCTCACAAGTCTTGGAATGAGTCCTCCAGCGTGCGGGAGAGGGGTAACAGGGACGGTGACAAACGGTGACAAATTACTGTGTAACAGATGCCCCCTAAAGCATGAGGCCCGAGAGAGAGAGAGGGGTGAAATGCTTTACAAGAACATGTGTAACTAAAAACACCACCGCCGGAGAACCTGTGTAAAGAAGTACAACTGATATCTCAAGTACATGATATATGTGGTATGGGCGTAGCCATCCATAACAAAGTACACAATAATCTAGATCCAAGGTATGGGTGCAGCCATCCAGTGAGGATCGATAAATAGACTCAGGCATGGTCACAACCATCCAGTGAATGAGTCATGTAATGATCATAATAAGCCACAAATTGCAGCCTGGATTCCAACAAACAAAATCCAGGGTCTTGCGCTCCATCTCGACCCGAAAAAAGTACAAGTTCAAGCATGTGAATATGAGGGTTGAAGTCGAACATGCAAGAACATCGTCTGATTACCAGTCAATGATGAAAACTGTTAACAGACGCGAGAGGTACCACCAATAATGACAATGGCCCTCAAGGTACTATAGGTACAATCTACCGCATGCGAATGAGTGAGCTGGCGTTGAACACCCGTAGAATCATTCGATCGGAGGCCAATGATGAAAACCTCTCATCGAACACGAAGAACCTGCCATTGAGGCATGCAGGATCCAAGGCACCGGAAGGGAGTCTCTAGATCAGCTTCCTGGATAATGAGCTGAAGTCGACAGGAAGTGACATTGATCAAAGGTGGGCCATAGTGTTTCCCACATCATTGACACAAGACAGAGGAAGAATGTTGTGGTAAATTAGAATTATGTGAGGTATCAGAGGGAGGTTGTACTGCTGCAGAGGTCAACTTCTCTTCAACATATAGGCGGCACGATAGTGGACTTGGTAGTATTTGACATCAATGGATCAAAGGTCATCGTGACAAGGCAATGAGTAGAAGAGAGGTCAAACAGGATAACCCAAACCCACGGAGGCTAGTGTAAAACAAGATGAGAGGTTCCCACCCAGACACGAATGCAGACAAGTGCCATGTTCAAGAGCAACATACTGCCAACACGAAAATAATTATGGGTCCATTTTCCCCACCATTTCTGGCGAGTACCCCAATTATTTTCAACAAGCTTGACGGGGATAGCATATGCTTGTGAGGCGTCATTCCGACGGGATCCGATGTCATTAGATTTTAACGAGATTGACAAAGGAATAACTCGACGTCTTTTCATGTTTAGAGAGTTTGAAAAGATAGCAGAAAAGTGAACTCCAGGGGGGTCCTTTTTCGTAAAGTTGTGTCTCTCGAGCCCGAAAAAGTATAAAACAATGCTCGAAAGAACCGCCCGATCATTACGATCGAGGAGTACTTTTCATGACTAGTGACTTCGACCTGAAAAAGTAAAAAAGAAACCGAAATCACGTCGTTTCGTAACTGTTAACGAACCTGAAATGACAAGGGTCCGACGATCTTTTCGTTTTTACACGGTCGGAAAAGGGTTTAAAGACGACCGCCTCTCATTTACATTTAACGAGTCGAGAGGAAAACTTAGCAATCTTTTCATCTTTAAACGTTCGGAATAGAGCTGAAAGTAGACCTCCATTTTTATTTTCTTTAACGAGTCAAAAAGGGAAAAATACTCGGCAATCTTTTCATATTTTACGAGTCAGAAAAGAGCTTAAAGGCGACTCGTCCTAGAGGAATGAGTGGTATAAAGGGTAGCAACTGGTTCCCGCAATGGTGGAACTGCTCAAAACATGTAATGGTCAAGAGGCTGGCTAATAAAACCACTCATAACTGCGGTCCCTTAGGAAAGGTAAGACAATCAAGTGAAAGCATATGATTGGCCAAAGAGATGATGGCGATGGAAAGAAACAACTAAGGCTCATATAATTTTAATGGATAAACGACAATCACGAGATGTAAATCGAGTATGGGTTCATTTTTACATAAGCTTGAACCATGGAGAACTCTACTTGGATTCGGAAAATTGTTGTGAAGGTAAATCCCCTCTGCGGACAGAGGCGATCCCTACTAGCCCAGACCGGGTCTAGCAACAATCAAACAATGCTATCACGCAAGTTCCTAATTGCAAATTAAAGGTGGATGATGAGAACCTACCTGGATTCCAACGCTAATATTTGTAGAAGAGACATCGCTCTCGTTCCTTTGCGTCGGCCAGTCACGATCCCCACGATCTCTGTGTTTGGACACCTACACATGCAAACAACAACACAAATACAAGCATAAAATCCAATAGATGCAATTATATATCGGTTAGAAAAGATATAACTCAACATCAATCATTACAAAGGACAATGAGAGTGGAACCATAATGATAGTCATCTATTATTGATAAATAACAAAGAGGAATACAACCATAGTTTTGACATCAAATCCTCCTTTGGCTGGGTGATCAGCTACACAAGTCTTGCAAAGCTTGTTGGGATGGGAAACAAGCCTCTCTCTCCTTGGCGACAAGAATCTCCTCACTTAGATTTGGACTTATGGATGCAAAGAAGGCTCTTGCAACTTCAATCTCTTGAACTCCTGGAACTCTTACTATCACTAGCACTCTGCTGGAACTAGCTTGCTCAAGGCAAAAGAACAAGCTTTTATAGATAGAGGGGAAGGAGATAGGATCAACCACAATATTCATGGGATTAGCTTTATCACTAAGAAGCTTCCATGAAAGGTGGAAAACCACTTCCCTTCTATGGAGATTCGAAGCAAAACCATCCTAGCTCAACATAGATTCAGTTGATGAATGGGTTACGGAGAACCTTCAGAAGTTTGTTTGTTAAAAACTTTACCCAACTGGGTTGGTGCGAGTGTGACTCTGAGATAGAGCGCCAACTGGCGCGCCCTCTTTATAGGATTTCCCCCATTGGCGTGAGCAGTACACTGTGGAACTGAGCCAATGCAAAAGAGGTCTTTTTATGGGTATTCTGCAGGAGATGTCTTCAGGGCATATGATGCTCATACTTAGAGGAATATAATGCAAGTGGTTTCAGGTCATGCCACTTCTGACAGGTCCCGGAATGAGTCCTCCAATGTACGGGAGAGGGGAAATAGGGACGGTGATAAACGGTGACAAATTACTGTGTAACAGATGCCCCCTAAAGCATGAGGCCCGAGGGAGAGAGACAGGTGAAATGATTTTACAAGAACATGCGTAGCTGAAAACACTGTCGCCGGAGAACCTGCGTAAAGAAGTACAACCGATATCTCAAGTACATGATATATGTGGTATGGGCGTAGCCATCCATAACAGAGCACACAAGAATCTAGATCCAAGGTATGGGCATAGCCATCCAGTGAGGATCGATAAATAGACTCAGGCATGGTTGCAGCCATCCAGTGAATGAGTCATGTAATGATCATAATAAGCCACAAATCGCAACCTGGATTTCAACAAACAAAATCCAGGGTTTTGCGCTCCATCTCGACCCGAACAGAGTACAAGTTCAGGCATGCGAATACATGAGTTGGAGTCGAACATGCATGAACATCGTCCGATTACTAGCCAATAGTGAAAACTGTTAACAGATGCGAGAGGTACCACCAATAATGACAATGGCCCTCAAGGTACTATAGGTACAATCTACCGCATGCGAATCAGTGAGATGGCGTCGAACACCCGTAGAATCATTCGATCGGAGGCCAATGATGAAAACCTCTTGTCGAACATGAAGAACCTCCCATTAAGGCATGCAGGCTCCAAGGCACTGGAAGGGAGTCTCTAGATCAGCTTCTTGGATAATGAGCTGAAGTCGACAGGAAGTGACCTTGATCAAAGGTGGGCCATAGTGTTTCCCACATCATTGACACGAGAAAGAGGAAGAATGTTGTGGTGAATCAGAATTATGTGAGGTATCAGAGGGAGGTTGTAATTCTGTAGAGGTCAACTTCTCTTGAACATATCGACAACACGATAGTGGACTTGGCAGTATTTGACATCAACGGATCAAAGGTCATGGTGACGAGGCAATGAGTAGATGAGAGGTCAAATAGGATCACCCAAAACCCACGGAGGCAAGTGAAAAGCGAGATGAGATGTCCCCACCTAGACACAAAAGCAGACAAGTGCCATGTTCAAGAGCGACATACTGCCAACACGACAATAATTATGGGTCCATTTTCCCCACCATTTCTGGCGAGTACCCCAGTTATTTTTAACAAGTTTGACGATGATAGCATATGGTTGTGAGGCGTCATTCCGACGGGATCTGAGGTCATTAGATTTTAACGAGCCTGACAAAGGAAGAGCTTAGCGTCTTTTCATGTTTAGAGAGTTTGAAAAGACAACAAAAAAGTAAACTCGAGGGGGGTCCTTTTTCGTAAAGTTGTGTCTCTCGAGCCCGAGAAAGTATAAAACAATTCTCGAAAGAACCGCCTGATCATTACGATCGAGGAGTACTTTTCATGACTAATGACTTCGACCTGAAAAAGTAAAAAAGCAACCGAAATCACGTCGTTTCGTAACCGTTAACGAACCTGAAACGACAAGGGTCCAACGATCTTTTCATTTTTACACGATCGGAAAAGGGTTTAAAGACGACCGCCTCTCATTTACATTTAACGAGTCGAGAGGAAAACTCGGCAATCTTTTCATCTTTAAACGGTCGGAAAAGAGCTGAAAGCAGACCTCCATTTTTATTTTCTTTAACGAGTTAAAAAGGGAAAAATACTTAGCAATCTTTTCATATTTTACGAGTTAGAAAAGAGCTTAAAGGCGACTCATCCTAGAGGAACGAGTGGTATAAAGGGTAGCAACTGGTTCCGACAATGGTGGAACTGCTCAAAACATGTAATGGTCAAGAGGCTGGCTAATAAAAACACTCATAACTGTGGTCCCTTAGGAAAGGTAAGACAATCAAGTGAAAGCATATGATCGGCCAAAGAGATGGTGGCGATGGAAAGAAACAACCAAGGCTCATCTAATTTTAATGGATAAACGACAATCACGAGATGTAAATCGAGTATGGGTTCATTTTTACACAAGCTTGAACCATGGAGAACTCTGCTTGGATTCAGTTTCATGTTTACACAAGCTTGAAACGAAACAACCAAGTCTCATCTAATTTTAATGGATAAACGACAATCATGAGATGTAAATCGAGTATGGGTTCATTTTTACACAAGCTTGAACCATGGAGAACTTTGCTTGGATTCGGTTTCATGTTTACACAAGCTTGAAACGAAAAACTATGCTTGTTATAAGCTCGCATGCCCCCAGCATAATGACGCAAATCGAGGTACATGCCCCCCAAGCTTCATTGCATTCAACAAAGTGGATGGAATGAAGGTTCACTCTCGAGATCGATGAAAGACTTGGCTTGTATTTTACGATATCTTAATCAAAAGACTCGATTGGGAAAGGGGGTTATTTCAGTTTTTAATGAGGTTGACACAGGAAAAGAACTATCCTCATAAGCCTAGTTTCATTTTTTACGGAGCTTGACACCGGAAAGGAACTATGCTCCAGATGAACTTCATCATAATGAATAGAAAGTCGGGGCTTCCAATATTGCCACTCCCGGTGGAAGGGAAACATCTTGGAAGTCATGGCCTAATGCCCCCAGGACACTATGCACGATGGCAGCATCACTGGATCCAGGCATGGGATAGGTGGCCACGTAGTTTATCTGTGGTGGGGTAGATGCAACTAGTGGATGAAAACTAGGAGGGGACAACAACGGCGCAGGAGGCATCGGGGGACTAACGAATGACACTTGATCGATAGTCACAATTCTTCCATCGTGCGGAAAGCAAACCACACGGAAAAGCGAAGAAACGAGGGCCCCCATGGCGTAAACATAGTCGCGACCAAGGAGAAGACTAAAGTCTAAAGCACGTTGGGTAACCAAGACGTCTATATAGACGGTTTTGCCTCCCAAAGTAATAGGGAACTTCGGGAGAACTCCTAGAGATGGACAGGCTCCTCCGTCGAAGGCCAACAGATTCTGAGTGACTAGCCCAAGTTGCGGGGAACCTAAATCTTACCAAGTAGTGTACGGCATAAGACTGATAGACGCCCCTTCATCCAAAACAGTGCCAGGTACTGCCTTAGCACAGGCATGTACTGTGATCTGGAAAGGCATATGGGATGGAAGGCGACCAGTGATTAGGCGATTCCAATCAAAGGAAGCGACCAGACTACTTGGTGGGGGAATCGTATGATTGCCGCCATGTGCTAAAGGAACCGAAGGAGAGCCTTCGGGACCAGCTGGGTTAGGAGAGTCATTTCGGGACTCAAGAAAATTTTAAAGAGATGAGAAGAACATGGGCGTGATGCTCATCCGAAACAGAGTGATCGACGGGTGGTGAACTTGAGTCGACACTCTTTCCGACCAATGGTTGGTCTGGAACAAGCTGGGCATAGCCAGGTTCGGGAAGAGGAGGCTGGACAAGAGAAGAATAAGAATCAATCTCTTTGTCAGCAGGGGAACAATCTGCAGCTATAGAGAGATGTTGATAACCAATGGGAAGTTGGGGTGAAGGAGTTGTAAGACTTTCCAAGACAACGAAGGCTTTATCCATGAGTGGACAAAGGTGAAGGGGATGATTGCCTTCACAAAGTCTATAGGGGATTCAAATCTTCCCTTTTCCCTTACCATTCCCAACAGATAAGGTAGCATCGCCATGAGCTTCAGAGGATGATGAGGGGTGGGACGGATCGTGAGACCATATGTCTAGTACCCTGGGAATGCCAGGACAATCGCGAAGAAGATGGTCCTTCTTGCATAATCGACAAGGAAATTTGACCTTCCGTGGAGGAGCAAAAGGTGGCTCGACTTCAGGTGTACTCGGAGTCAGAGCTGTACTTCTAGCCTCTCTCTTGGGAGACTTCTTCTTCTTCGTATTCTTCTTCTTCTTCTTAGCCACCGGGTTACTCGAATCAAGACTTTCACCAGGCGAAGTAGAAGATGAGGACGTAGAAGTAGGCATAGAAGGGGAGAGGTCCACCTTAGAATCAACATGATGTTGTTCAGGTGGAGGGACTGATTGATCAGACGGTGAGATGGCAGGGACCAAAGAGGTTGAGAACAACCAAACTAGCAACCCAACAGTTAACCCTGGGAGGGACAACGTTGCCATATAAGGAGCACCAACATTTCCAAAAGGAGCGAAATGACCAGGGTTCCCGTCAGAGGGGGTCCCTGGGTTGGTGAACCCCAGAAAAGTTGCCATCGAGAACGAAAATAAGCCTACTCAAGCTAACGCAAACGAGATCTAACCGGGTAAATGTGAATGTGGCCAAATAAATTTTAAGACAAAGGAACTAAACTTGACCTTTTCATGTTTTAAGAGTCGAGAAAAGGACAAAAAGGTGACTCTAGTCGCCTTCGAATGTTTTGTGAGCCTGAAGTGACAAACTGCTCAAGTGAGCCTTTTCTTTTAAGGAGTCCGAAAAGGATCAAAAGTGACTACTCTAGAGAGCTAGGCAAAAAGGTTTACCAAACAAATCCGTAAAACTGCATATACACCTTGGCAGTCATATGAAAACCAAGGACTTCCCGTACGACAGTCAATCTTCCCGAATGCTGTGTTCGGTGTGTTACGGCTTGTAAGGTGGCAGACATGGCTTCCTGTGGATAAAGGATGATAACCTAGTGGGGTCTCCCCATATACTCGACGGTACGTGGGAGCTCAAGTCTGTGCTAGACCACTTGTTGCGTCACGAAAGGAGGAATCATCCAACCTTAAGTGAAACAAAAGTGACTAGGTTTAACGACGCCGGAGCACGTCTCTAGCCTAGACCTCTAAACAGTGAGCGTTATGTTCCAATGCATTTTTAAGTTCATTCAGTTCATTTTAGGGTTGATCTTTGATTAGGTTTCGATTTCCAGGTCCTACCGTATGTAATCTCTCACAATTCCCTAAATGCAAGCTATATGCCAAAAAGTATCATTTCGTTCGATGAACGCTAACTACGAGAGAGTTGAGAACTTTCAATCAAACAACAACAACCCTAATGTAGCTAATGGAAATTAACAAAACTTTTCTTTAAAGTCACTAATCAATGAAAAGCTCTAATTTCCATTAACTAATTCAAAACAAAAAAGATTGTTTGTTTTCTTTTCAATGGCAAAGTGCACTAAACAAATTTTGACAGATAATAACGATGAGTAAAAGAGACAAACTTCACTCAATGAGAACACAATCAAGTCCCCGAAATACCAAGGCAGTCCTTCAGAACCAAGAGAATATCTCAAAGACCTCAATGGGCCATGTAAACTAAGCCCAAAACGAAGCCAAGCGAAATCCAAGCGAAAAGAAGAGAATCACTCGAATAACGCAATAAAAAGTTTAACAATCACTGAGCAAGTGCAAGAGAGTAACCAAAGAGTTGACTGGACCAATAGAAGACCAAAACTCCTAAGGAAGGCTCGATGCACAAAGCCACTAGATGCCCTAGGGCTAAAATGTGAAATCGGTGGAAAATGGAAAACACCCAAAGTATGCAAATGTAATCTATGCAGACTTTTCATTCATATCCTGTAAATGAGAATTCTAATTATGCAAGTGTGATCTATGCAAGAGAATTCTCAAACACACGATGATTCTAATGTAATCTAAGAACCAATCAAGTGCAAATCAAGAAAAACGGGTGTGTGTTCTAAAGATCATAAACTAAAAACACTCAAAGGCGATTAACACTCATACACAATGAGGGGGAATTTCTTTTTTGCAAAAACAAAAGAAAAAAGATGCAAAATTGTGAAAATACTGAGAAAAACTCCAAGTAATGATCAAAGGAAATCAAATTAATAATTTGCCAAAAAAACTTAAGACCAGACAAACAAGACTCTGACACACTCAAGTGATTGAAAAAGGTGTACCTAGACACAAAACCCAAGCTTGGAAGGATGCAAACAAGCAAACTGGAAAAGTTCACTGGCCTGGCGCGACTGTCAGGTGGAAAACTAGCGCCAATTGAGGATTGGCACAGGCTGTACACTGGCAAGTGGTGCCAGTTGGCGTGACTGTCATGCAAAAAAGAGCGCCAATCAAGTTTGCTAGCTTAAAAATAAAAACAAGCAGTCCAAGGCTTGGTCGACAGTATCTAGACAGACTAGGCAGCAAGAGACAACAGAGCATCCAACCCAGAAAGCTATCTAAGCAATCAAAACAAGAGAAACCAAAGAGACAAGACAAACTCCAAGTTGTTTAGTTCGTAAACCAAACCGGAGATTGACTGAAGTGGCGTTGATCTACTTCACTAATGCAAAGAAATAGCGTTTCGAAGGCTATCTAGCCGTACTTCAGGCTCCATCTAAAGTTTACAAATCAAACAAAAAGCTAACTCCCCAGCGGAGTCGCCAAATTGTTGTGGAGGTAAATCCCCTCTGCGGACAGAGGCGATCCCTACTAGCCCAAACCGGGTCTAGCAACAATCAAACAATGCTATCACGTAAGTTCCTAATTGCAAATTAAAGGTGGATGGTGAGAACCTACTTGGATTCCAACGCTAATATTCGTAGAAGAGATGTCGCTCTTGTTCCTTTGCTTCGGCCGGTCACGATCCCCATGATCTCCGTGATTGGACACCTGCACATGCAAAGAAAAACACAAATACAAGCATAAAATCCAATAGATGCAATTATATATCGGTCAGAAAAGATATAACTCAACATCAATCATTACAAAGGACAATGAGAATGGAACCATAATGATAGTCATCTATTATTGATAAATAACAAAGAAGAATACAACCATAGTTCTGACGTCAAATCCTCCTTTGGCTGGGTGATCAGCTACACAAGTCTTGCAAAGCTTGTTGGGATGGGAAACAAGCCTCTCTCTCCTTGGCGACAAGAATCTCCTCACTTAGATTTAGCCTTATGGATGCAAAAAAGGCTCTTGCAACTTCAATCTCTTGAACTCCTAGAACTCTTACTATCACTAGCACTCTGCTGGAACTAGCTTGCTCAAGGCAAAAGAACAAGCTTTTATAGATAGAGGGGAAGGAGATAGGATCAACCACAATATTCATGGGATTGGCTTTATCACTAAGAAGCTTCCAGGAAAGGTGGAAAACCACTTCCCTTCTATGGAGATTCGAAGCAAAGGAACGAGAGCGACGTCTCTTCTACGAATATTAGCATTGGAATCCAAGTAGGTTCTCATCGTCCACCTTTAATTTCCAATTAGGAACTTGTGTGAAAGCATTGTTTGATTGTTGCTAGACCCGGTCTGGGGTAGTAGGGATCGCCTCTATCCGCAGAGGGGATTTACCTCCACAACACAAATCCTTCAAGTTGATTCTTCTAAAGACAAAAGTGATAAAATTCCTTTAGAAAAACTTGTTTCCATTCCACAAGAGGTTTCAGTAATGAAGACAAGTGAAGATGAAAATGAAATAAGTACTAGATAGGTTCATGTGTTTAGTCTCACTAAGGAACTAGAGAAAATCATAATCCAAGTGCCCCTCACAGAGTTGGTCAATACACCTATTTATCAAAGGGAGATTGCTGAGTTTATTAATCTATCTTAGCATGTGAATATAAATAACACTGTGAATCTACAAGAAGATAAACCAATAGTGTTTTTTGGTCCACATGTGGAGGAGGTAGATTCTTCAACAGTTCCTTTCTACATTTCTCTATTGATTCATGATTTCCTCTTACACAATTGTATGTTTGATTCAGGAGCTTCACATAACCTTATGCCATTATCAGCTAGAAGCTTGGTAATGGATGTAGTGGTAACAAATATCCCTGCTAGGTTTGGAATGTTTCTATCTAGGTCATGGGGGCCTGAATTGGGTGGTGTTTTGAAACTAGATTTTACATATGCTGTTATACCAATTTTTAGTGGAGAAGAAAGGAGGTTGTACAAAGAAACTATATTTGTAAAAACAATCACAAAAAATGGAGCAAGTAATTCACCTGTATATAGCCAAGAGAAAGATGACTTTTCTTGCTTCATGTTACATGGCAATATAGAGTTGGTTGAAGATAACCAGAGACAGCTCACTTCGGCCAATGTAAACACAAAGCTGTAAACAGAAGGGGTGCAGTAGTGCTTCTTTGATGGAGCCTATTCTAAAGAAGGAACAGGTGTTGGTTTCCTTCTAATTTCACCTGGAGGTAATATCTTCCCTTTTTCTTTTAAATTGGAGTTTGATGCAACAAATAATGTGGTATAATATGAATCTTTGATTATTTCTTTCCAAATAGCAAAACAAATGGGAGTACAATAAATTTCTGTCTTTGGGATTCATAACTGATTATAAATCAAATAAAGAACCACAGTCATACAAAACACCATAGGCTTAGGGAATACAGAAATGAAGTGTGGGATTTGGTTGAGAACTTCTTTGAAGATTTCAACATTCAGTTCATTCCAAGAGATGGAAACAAATTAGCAGACTCTTTGGCTGTGGCTACTAGTACTCTTAGGCCTCCTATTAATCCAAAGTGAAGATATGAGGTTGAAATGAGGCATAGGCCTTCTATTCCTGATAATATAAAGCACTGGATTTTTTTTGAAGATGGTCAAAAGATTAAGGAATTCTTGAAAATGATTGAATATTTTCAGGGCACAAAGATTGATCAAGATTAAGATGAAGCAGTAGAAGGTTCAGAAGTAAGTGGCTTGAAAAATCATATAGTTGATCAAAATATTATTCAATTGAAATATAATCCTATGCCAAGGGGACTTGTCCCTCTTGAAAGGATTTTTAATTCCAATGATGTAGCTCTTATTTCAGAGAGAATTCCACAGGATGAGAAGATTCAAGATCACAATATTGGAACCCAGAAGGAGCCCATGTTAGTCAAATTATTTAATGGAGTTCCACTTAATTATAAGGAGATATATCTTAAGATTTTCAAGGATTAAGTTTATGTTTTTGCTTGGTCCTATGAGGATCTTAAAACATATGATGTAAGTATTATTCAACACAATATTCCCTTGAAAGAGGGGATGAAACCATTCAAGAAGAAACTAAGATAGATAAATCCTCTGCTTTTACCATTGATTGAGAAAGAAGTCAAAAAATACTTGATGCCAAAATAATAGTTCCACTCAGGTACTCTGACTGGGTGGCCAATTTAGTGCCTATAAGGAAGAAGAATGGAGAGATAAGGCTATGTGTGGACTTTAGAAATCTCAATAGGGCTTCCTTGAAAGATAATTATTTGTTACCTAAAATGGATCATGTACTGCAGAAGGTAACATGATCATTTAGATGTCAATGCTGGATGGGTTTTCTGTGTATAACTAGGTGTTGGGCAGTGAATCCCCCCATAGCATGTTTTCGGGCTTAAATCCTAGATTTTGTCAATGTAATGTAAATACCCCACAAAATGTGGGCACAGAGCGCAAGAGTCTAGGGTTGTCCACCCTAAAATATTGTAATTTAATATAGGATGGGTCGGCCTACCCATGGTCCACGGACCATGAGAATGTATAAACAAAGCGAGGCTCTAAGTGTAGAAGTTAGTTTTTGAGTCTTGACCTTAAGTAGTATGGGTTTTTGAATAAGGAATTTGCACTGAGTTTGTAAGTCCGAGTCTTGGGTTGTAGTAGTAGGAAGAGGCTCTACAGCTGTGTGCGCAGAAGCCTAGTAGAGTTCGCAGTTATGTGTGCAAACCCCCTGCAGCTGAGTGCGCAAGGCGGAGCTAGAGCTGGCATTGTATCTGAACATAGGTTTAATAAAAGATAAGTTGATTATGAAATATTGTGCATCTACCCGTAAATCTGTGTGTTTATGCTTCTGTTATATCTTTGCATATCTTTACAGTTTATGATTGTGCACACTTGTTATAAATTTTGAATGATTGATGCGAATATTGGGCCCACATAATTAATTTAAGATCTATAATAATAACATAGTAAGGCTAAAGGATCTAGATAGTGCCTCTTCGCTCTCTTTATAGAGCTACGCAAAGGTCAGATAGCTACGCGGAGCAGTGCAGTCGCACAAGATCGGTTCGTGAACTTCCTAGACTTCATCAAGACATCCCTAGGGTGCGAAAACCTGGTTCCAGCACCCTCCCATACTACCTCAGGTGAGACCTCAGTCTGTGCACCATGGAATGTTACCGAAAGGGCTAGTAATTTCAGGATTTGTTTGGCTAAATCACTTTTGAACCTAGGTCAGGCCCCAACAAGCCAACAAATGGTTCCATTGTCGGGACCAGGATCTGCCTAAGGGATGTATGATGTTAGAACACTGGAATCCCATGAAGAAGGAAATTGAAGAGTGGTTGGACAAGAAACTTCACAAGTTCATGACACAGGAGAACATGACTCCACAGATATCTAAGAAGAGGTGGTTGGATCACTACGTGTATACGAAAATCCATGAGATATTCTTCGTGTCCTTCTCTTCTGAACTGTATGAGTGGATCACGAGTTTAGCCGATAGCCAGGGAAGGTACAATCTCGATCAACCGATAGTGTGGACTTCGGAGTTAGTGCGCAGATTAGAGGCATCAGAAGATAAGATCACGCGAGCTCTGGACCATTGGCTTCACCAGATAATATGGGAATTTATCACCAATTTCACGGTAGACATTGTTAGCCTCCTATTGCAACAGGTGTTCATCTTTCATGATTGACAGTTTTACATGCCAAATATGTCATACTTTGCATGCTGCAATGCTCCATATTTCCAAGAAGAGGTCAAAAAAGAGACCATGAAAGCGTGCCAGTCTAAATGCCACTGCTGTATTCCAAATTTTGATGAGTTAACCATTTTTGAAGAATTTTATGTTAAGGGAACTCCAAACAGCCTAATCTTGGTTTCCCTAGGTTTCAATTTCTTGTTTTAGAATATAGAGAATGAATATCTGTCCAAACAGTTTAACCTTGGCAGATTTGTAGATAGGTAGAGAAACAAAGGAGCCCAACTGCTTAATCTGGGTCCTTGGAAGAAATAAGTGTAGATTTAGATAGGAGGGCAGTCAAAAGAAAAAAGGATAAGCAAGGTCTGCAGGCCTAAGTGCACCCAAACCAAAAAGAAGAAAAAATGCTAGGTAAGTAGGCTGGGTAGGTAGTTTTTGAGGTCGCAGAATGTTGAGTTGTGATTAATTTTGTGTTTCAAACTGATACTGTACTTCAGATCACAGGTACAAGACAATTTTCATTTGGAGAAGCTCAAGTGAGGCATGACTAACTCCCTCTTCCTCTTACTCCCCAAAACACTCACTAACTTCCCTGAAGAGGTCAAAATCTGCTTGATACCTCTTAGTTTCATCATTCTCCATATCATTTGCCTTGGTGAAGATCTGCTTTACTCAAGGAATGTTCATACTTCCTCTATGAATCATTTTCCCCCCCTAATAGCCTAAGAATTCACATACTTAGCGCTTTCTTATCACTTCATATTAACTGTTAATTTTACTATGTAGCTCCCTATCTATCTCCCCTTCCCCTACTAAAAATATGTTAATAAATTCCCCTATGTACATATTCCCATCCCCTGGCACTATAGCCCTATAAATATCATTTTGGGAAATGCCGAGTTCATCTGGGACTTAGCAGTAGCCTTCCGCGTCCTAACCCTGGGATTAACTTGACATTTGGTTAAGTTAATAACCTTTTTTCTCACCCCTTTACCCATAACATTTCATCATTTTTAACCTATCGCGCTCATAGGTTCGGGCTTAGTTTAATAATATTTGATTAAATTATGACCCCAGCTCTCAAACTATGAAAAACCCACAAAAAACCCACTAAACCAAAGTCTAACCCCCCCCCCCCCCCAGTGGCATTATATAAATTCGAATATTCGCGCGGGCCCATCCCTAACCCTCCGTCGCCTTGTCTGTTCTGTCGGCCGTCAGATCTGGCGCGCCACAGATCAATGGTGGGTGGGTCTTGTCATCTTCAAAGCCGTTGATGGTTAGCGCCCGGGAGATGGGCGGTTTTCCCATCGTACTCCCACCACGCGTCACCCTCTCGACTGTGGCAGAGCCCCCTCTACCGAAACCACTTATGCTCAAAGGCAGTGCGCCCGAAACCAGATACCGCCTTCCCCCCTCCTGCGTCAGCACCACGTCATGCTGATGTCACCATCCTGCGTCATCCTCCTACTGCCGTGTCCTTGCCATATCACTACCACGTCACCTCCTCCACCGTACTGCCACGTCACTCGCCGTACTGCTGACGTCACCCTGCTGACATCATCCTTCCACGTCACCACCGTACTACGACCCACCACTGACGTCATGCTGACGTCATCGTCAAAAAGCACGAAAGGCACAAATCGTAGCCTCGGAAGCCTGTAATCAGAATCTGAGTCAGTTTTTCATGCGCGATTAACGCCTAGCACTAATCGCGCATGGCTACAGGAAATAGGCCAAAATGGAAAGCCCTTCATCGCTCGGCCTCCGGCAGGCCCGAAAGGCGCAAAATGACCAGAATTTCTTCACGCAGCATTTAGAAAGGGGAAAAAACAGTTTTTAAAGAAACGGAGGGCCGAACAACAGCCATAAAAGGTCAATAGGATAGTCTAAGGCACTCAGAAGACATTAAAGAGGCCAGGTTCAGTGCCAAAGTGTATCAGAGAAAGCGGCAAAGAGTATCAGTCGAATGTTTTTAATGAAAACTTTTATTCCCGATGCAGGTGAACATTAAATGACCTCCAACAAAGTCAAAGAAAATAGTGGAGCTCTAATCAAGGCTATCCCATCACAGTTAATGCACCTCAGAACCACTCAAGAGCATGGATCAAAACCCAAAGCACAGTTATGGCTAAGTGATCATCACAGAGCCATAAAGGCAATACATTAATTCCTTTTGTTACAGCTGCACCCAGCGCAGCTCAAGGATATTTTCCCGCATTTATTTCAGACATGTGTTAGGTTTAGGACATTTATTACAGTAGATCTGTCTGAGATCTGATTAGTGTAGATATTTTGCTTATATAAACAACCCTAATTCACTGTTTAAAGGTTTGGTTGGCTGATAATCCTCAGGAGAGACCCGCACTGTATATCTGATATGTTTTTCTTAATCAAAGATTGTTGAAAGCTTGGAGAATGGACTGTTTGATGTGTTGTTAATGGTTTCTGAAGGATGAATTTGGAATTCTTGGGCTGCAATATGAATCAATAAGTGTTCCTCACCTCTGTTATTTCAATTTCATATATGCTCAAGTTACAGAACGAAGGATTGGTTTAGAATTTGCTTAACTGCACTCTATGCTCAGTTTTTGTGGCTTCTTAATGTTTTTCCTCTTGATTTAGGCATAAATATGAATTCTTTATATGGCTCATGTTTGATCTATTTCACATAGGAATGACTATTATCTAGGAATTCTTAGCTGCTCCTAGATAGGGCTCATTTATCTTCCCCTTGCTAACCTAAATGAGAGATTCTTAATTTCCTCTCATTCCTTAGCCTTTCAATCCATCTCTTTACCTTGAATGATTGTTTCATATGCAGCTGTCTTACTCCATTTTCCTCTCTTGTGACCAAGAAAACGCACCAGTAGTCTTACTCCATGACTCCATGCCCAATGGTTTGAAACTTACCACACTATGTTTTGCATCTCTACTTGAAGGCATCAATCTTCCCACCAAAATCAAACCAAAACCCCTTGAACTCAATAAATAGCCTAAAATCATCTTCAACAAAGTTAAATCAGAAAGAGAGAGCCCTCTCTGATTGCAAGTGGGCTAGAACCTGCAGTCCAATGATTGGTTTGTGGTTACCTCAGCCGTATCCTTTCACGAGCTTAAGGACAACCTGAGTAATAACATAATGGCGACTCCACTGGGGAACTCCTCAGATAATTTCACGAATCAAGTTGGAAAGCTTGACGAGGGAAATGGAACTAATTTTTTCGATTGCTGTCTATTTCTTAAAACTACAAATAAAGTCTGAATGTCAGCCAGGAAGCCTTTGAAACTGTTCTTGCTTTGTATTTACAAGATTAAATAAAATCTGCTTCAGTCAATCTTAATTCTAGCTTTAAGCTCTAAACAGCTGTCTCAAAAATTTAATCAATTCCTTCTTAAACTACAAACATTCCTAGGAAAATACCAAAAAAAAAATTCAGAAGCTGGTTCCAAAGAGGAAAACTATTTATACTAGGTCAAATCCCGACCTAGACCCTCCAGCTATTTTTGACAATCCCAACTTAATCCCAAAGATTCTTAGGAAACACCAAGATTTTGTTGATAATAGTCCTGAAGCAGTTCACCCAATCAGTGTTCCAACCCCCATCAAAGTTCTATTTCGGTCAACCCCTACTTCCCCTTGTTCATCGTCCACCTCTAAAATCACTCCTTCCACACCTCCATTCACTCCACATACTCCCATTACCACTACTGTTGTCCCAGTTATTCCACTTATCCCTGTTGTTCCACTTATCCCTGTAAACATGGCCAATAGATATGCACCCCTGCAATTACCTGCAAACCCTGGGGCTATGCCTCAAGATTATCAAACTAAAATCACATATTTTGATGGAACTAGTACTTTCACAGCCCTTCAGCATACAAAGAAAATGCAAGACTATTTTGAGAACTACGAGATAGATGATGATAGTGTGAGAATGAAAATTTTCATCCAAAGTCTGACAGGTGATGTCAGGACTTGGTTCAAAGCACTTGTTGCAAATTCCATAACCAATCTGGATGAGCTTTATCAATC
Organism: Pinus tabuliformis; assembly: GCA_031772625.1. Classification (NCBI taxonomy): domain Eukaryota; kingdom Viridiplantae; phylum Streptophyta; class Pinopsida; order Pinales; family Pinaceae; genus Pinus; species Pinus tabuliformis. The sequence goes on along the minus strand of CM062804.1, from coordinate 1,538,840,511 downwards.
CTTTATCAACAGATGGGAGAAAAAGAAAGACCCCTTGCACATACTAGCTGAATACGATACAATAAAAAGAGGCCCTCAAGCGTCCATCTTGGATTATTGTGCAAGATTCAATGATGTTTATAATGCAATACCACAGAACTTAAGACCTCCACCTGACCTTGCCTTGTATAAATTCCCTGATGGATTCAACCTAGATATGGCCTACCAGTTAAAAGAAAGAGCTCCTCAAACCCTTGCAGACATGCAAAATGTTGCTGTCAGCGTAGAGGCCAACCTAATTGCCAAAAGAAACAAAGCTAGAATGGAGAGAAGAAACACCTTTAAGGAGGAACCCTCAGCCTTAGATCAAAAGTTGGATGCTATTATCAGTGGCATGCACAGGCTAGGAGACAGAGTAGAAAGTGTTGAGAGGAAGTCTTCATGGGAAGCACAACAACTTAATGCCATAAGGAACCCAAATTTTAGGAAAACTCAAAACACAAATGCTGGCAGGTCTAGCCCAGACCATGACGTAAGGCCCCCTTTTCATGAAAATTATATGGAAGCCTCTACATCTAGTGAACCCCCAGAGGACACTCACATGAACTTGGTGGATTCAAGGGCTGAGCAACAAATTTTCCTAACTCAACAAGACCAAGGTGAACATGACTTTAATCAGTTTCAGACCAAGTCTGGTGAGTCTTTTGATTTTAAACAAGGCTATGATACTACTGTGTATGAGGTCCACAAACAATATAAGCTGAGAACTAGGACGATTGACATTTCTGAACCTAACAAACCCAAGGATGGCAAACAACCCAACAAGATTAAAGGCAAGGTTGTCATAATAGAACCAGGTGATATACCTATCCCAAACCTGCATGAAGTGACTGTAGAGGACATAACAGAAATGCAGTCTTCTAATGATCAGCCTCTGCCACGCTTTTCCTCAAAAGAGAATTCGAACAGCATTCCAAAAAGCCCTCCTAAAACAGAAAAACCATAATCAATTATTTCCCATAACACTGATAAACAAAACCAAATTTTTGACACTCCAATGGAAAAAGGGAAGCTTGCCTCTTAAAATACTAAGACCCAATCTGAAAAATCATTTGACTTAGAGGTAGAAATAGATAAACTAAAGATATCCATCCCCTTATCCGAACTTGCCAAACATGATGTGTATAGGCAACAAATTCAAAGATCACTTCAAATGCCAGAGGTTAAGGATGATGTGAATGTCCTTGATGATCAACGTGAACTACTGTTCGATCCAGAAGTTAATGGAAAATCAACATATGGATCTGTTCTACCTTTTTATGTTAGTTTGCACATACATGACAAAGTCTTGCACAATGCTATGTTTGACTCAGGTGCCTCAGACAACCTTATGCCCAAAGGTGTAATGGAAAAGTTGAACCTTGATGTTACAAGACCCTACAAATCTGTTCTCATTTGACTCAAGTCAAATCAAGTGTTTAGGCCTCATCAAAGACTTGTGTGTCTCCTTAGTCCAATATCCCAACAAGATAATCCTCATGGATGTGGTGGTTGCTGACATCCCACCAAAGTACGGCATGCTATTGTCAAGATTTTGGGGAGAAAAACTCCAAGGGTCCCTCCAATTAGACCTCTCTTATGCCACTATATCTATCTTTGGGTAACCAAAGAGACTATATAGAGAAACACTGATGAAGTATGTGGTAACTAGTGAGGACAAGCCCCAAAATTTTCCTATTCATTCAATCCATTCTGATATGGATTCTTTTATTTTATTTAATGATGAAACAAATCCTCTTATTGATGATAAGCCGTTGGCTTTAAAACTGAACACACACAACAAAGAAGAACTGGTTGCCCATACTGATGAAATGGTCAAAACAACAGATGCAACCAGCATACAAGAAGAACCTCCCCAAACAGAAAGTTCAAACCTGTCCACTGCAAGAATGACTGAAACTCTTGATATTAACCACAAGCAAGAAATCACATGGTATTTAGAGTTTGATGGCTTTGTTAACAAGCTAGGAGCAGGGGCAGGTGTTTGGATTCACAATACACATAAAAATCACACAGAAAGTCATGCCTACAGGCTAAGTTTCAAATGCACCAATAACATGGCAGAGTATGAGGCTCTCCTTTTAGGCCTTAAACTGCTCAAAGCTCTAGGAGATGCAAAGGTGTCCATCCTAGGTGACTCTGATTTAATCATACAACAAATGAAAGGCAACTTTGTTACCATTGACAATAGAATGAGGGCCTATAGGACTGCTGCCACTAATATACTCAATGCATTCACTAAATCCAAGCTTTCCAAGATTTCAAGAGAGCATAAAATTCATGCACATAGCCTAGCTACTTTTGCTAGCACATGCAAGTTTCCCTTTGAGCCAAATCACCACTTTACTGCTGAGATAAAACATAGACCCGCTGTCCCTAATAACGTTAAAGACTGGAAAGTATTTGAAGATGATGCCCAGATTAACAATTTCCTCACTCTTGAGCATGAGTTTTCAAATATTAACATTGACATGGATGCCATGACAAATGAGCAACAACAAACAAATGAAAATTAGCAGGGTGTAACAGCTGTAACAGCCAAACAAATCCTGAACCCAACCATTTTTGACAAAACCAACATAGAAGAGCTGAGACAAATGCATTTGGAGGAAATAACAGAAACAGAGGCCGAGATCGTCGATCTGAAAGATAACTTTCTCCCTGCTGGCCTCACTCCATTGGAGGATATGTTTGATGCAAATGATGTTCCCAAAAAACCAAAAATGCAACCATTGAATGCTGCTATAGAAGAACATAACATTGGGACAATAGAGAAGCCCAAAATGATCAAACTATCTCAATCTTTGCCACCCGATCAGAAGCCCAAATATGTTGATTTGTTCAAAGAATTCCAAGATGTATTTGCTTGGAGTTATGAGGATTTGAAGTCCTATCACACCTCAGTGATCCAACACACCATTCCTTTAAAACCAAACCAAAAGCCCTTCAAACAGAAACTGAGGAGAATCAATCCGATGCTTCTCCCTTTGATTGAAAAGGAAGTGAAAAGAATGTTTGAAGCAGGTATCATAGCACCCATCAGATTTTCGGAATGGGTATCCAATCTTGTTCCCACAAGAAAAAAGACAGGTGAGATTAGGTTGTGTGTAGACCTAAGAAATTTAAACCAAGTCTCCCTAAAAGACCACTACCCTTTTCCAAAAATGGACCACATCCTACAAAGAGTAGTAGGGTCATCTAGAATCTCTTTGCTAGATGGCTTTTCAGGTTTTAATCAAATATTGGTTCACCCGGACGACCAAGACAAGACAACCTTTACCAAACCATGGGGAACATTTAAGTATGTGAAGATGCCTTTCGGACTTAAAAACGCTGGTGCTACCTTTCAAAGGGAAATGGACATTGCATTCGCCAAGGAAATACATGATTTCCTAGTTGTCTACCTTGATGACTTAACCCCCTTCTCCAAATCTGATCAAGAGCACCTAAAACATTTGAGGCAAATATTCATGACATGTAGGAAATATGGCATTTCCTTGAACCCCAAGAAATCCCTCTTCGGCCTTGAAGAAGGCAAACTCCTTGGCCATATCATATCAAAGGACGGGATTAGAATTGATCCTGAAAGTATCCAAGCCATCCTCCAAATCCCATATCCAAGAAACATAAAAAAGTTACAAGCATTCCTTGGAAAAATCAACTTCCTAAGAAGATTTATTCCAAATCTAGCTGAACTGATACGACTGTTAAGTAACATGTTAAAAAAGGATGCTAAGGTAAAATGGTCTCTTGAGACCAAGCATGCCTATGAGAGCATCGAAACTACCTTAACACAAGCTCCTGTCCTCACCAGTCCACAATTTGACAAAGATTTCATCATATTTTCATTTGCATCTGAGCACTCCATAGCTAATGTCCTTTTGCAAAAGGATGATCAGGGAGTTGAAAAGCCAATACCATTTTTCAGCCGAGCCTTAAGAGATGTCCCTTTGAAGTACCCAATCATGGAGAAGCAGGCCTATGCCCTGGTCAAAGAAATCAAAGATTTCCGAGTCTACATTATATATTCACATGTGATTGCTTATGTGCCAAACGCTGTTGTAAAAGACATATTAGCCCAAGAGGGGTTAGAAGGAAAAAGAGGCAAGTGGATTGCTAACATCCTTGAGTTTGACATAGAAATAAAACCAACCAAACTGATAAAGGGATAGGGTTTAGCCAAACTGATGTCCGAAACAAACTTTCAAGCCTTAGACATTAACCAATTGGACAATGAAGAGGAGCTGGCGACTCCACAGAACAGTGAAACCTTTTTGCAATCCCCATGGTATGTTGATATATGCTTTGTATTGTTAAACCCGTTTTCTCCCCCAGGATTGTCCAGAACTAAGAAAATATTTTTAAAAATGAAGGCTTCAAAGTTTTGTGTCATAGATGGTGCATTATTTTGGAAAAATCATGAAGGCATATTGCTTAATTGTTTAACCATGAATGAAACTGACAATGTCATGAAAGAATTCCATGCAGGTGACTGTGGAGGACATCTATATTGGAAGTCCACGGCTGATAAAATTCTAAGGGCTGGTTTCTATTGGCCCTCTCTTTTTGCGGATGTAAAGAAATTTGCCATTTCATGTCACAAATGCCAAATCTTTGAGGGAAAAAGAAAGTTGTTGCCCCTGCCCCTTAAACCCATCTCAACTGAAAAGCCTTTTCAACAATGGGGTTCGGACTTCATTGGAGAAATCCATCCCTCCTCCTCAGGCCAGCACAAGTGGATTCTAACAGCCACCGACTATTTCACTAAGTGGGTTGAAGCCATCCCATGCAGACAGGCCAATGACTCCATCATTATCCAATTCCTTGAGTGCAACATCCTTTCTAGATTTAGCTGCCCTCAGAAGATCATTACTGACAATGCCGCTGCTTTCAAACCCAAAATGATGATCAATTTTTGCCATAAATTTCACATCACCTTGGGGCATTCCACAGCCTATTACCGCCAAGGTAATGGCTTGGCTGAGTCATCTAATAAGAGCCTGATTAATATCATAAAGAAAGTGCTAGAAGAAAACAAGAAGAACTGGCATAGAAAGCTCACAAATGCCCTATGGGCAGACAGAATTTCAACAAAGAAATCCATTGGGATGAGCCCTTATGAGCTAGTATATGTCATGGAGGCCAGATTTCCTTCATCCTTGGGCATCCCTACTATCAAACTGTTACAGGAGATTCAGGCTGAACCAAATGACATTCAATGAAGAATCAATCAGACCATTCATCTTCAGAAAACCAGAGAGCAAGTTTATGATAGAGCTCAGATTTTGCAAGAGAAGCTCAAAAAGATGTTTGATAAAAGAGCTAAGGCGGAAGATTTCTGTGTTGGAAACAATGTTCTAAGGTGGGATTCACGAAGAGAAGATAAGGGAAAACATGCAAAATTTGATTTTTTATGGAAAGGGCCATTCGTTATTTCCGCTGTTCAGGGAAATAACACATATTTTCTCAAATCTGTAGAGGGCAACACTACTGAAGAAGGCCCTGTAAATGGCCGAATGTTAAAAAATTACCATGATCCCTTTTAAGGGATACAATGCATCTTTGTATATATCTCTTTGTACATCGATATTTGTATATATCAGCACTTTGTTTTTATTTTTTGTATAAGCAGTCTGAGTGTTAGAGGAGCAGCAGCAAAGTTTGTGAAGACATAGCCAATGCCAGTATTCCATTTTTAAAGCTCTGTCTCTGCATTAATCTCAGCAAAAGAGCAATAATAGCATTGTCATGTCACAGAAATTCATGGTAAAAAGAAACTGTTTGCAGCTTGTATTCTTCGGTCAAACAGCCTCAAATAAGAGAGGAGTTTTTTTAGTTTCACATCAGCAACTATTTCTAGACCAAGGCTAAGGGAAATACATCAGTTCTGATCTATGTTTTGGATCTATTTCAAAGGTAATGCTCAAGCAACATTGTATATAATATCAAGCACGCAGAAGGAAGCAGCCAGTGCTTCACTTTTCATAACAATTCAGTTGAGTAGAGGGTTGTTTATTTTTCCAAGTTTCACACTTTTACCAGCCAGCATAAAGAAGTTTTTCAATCCACAGCAACAATAGAAAATCAAGGTAGTCTGACCTGCTGTTATTGGCTTTTCACAAGGAAAAACCATCCCCAAGTGGAGCCACTGTTAGCCTCCTGTTGCAACAGGTGTTCATCTTTCATGATTGACAATTTTACATGCCAAATATGTCATACTTTGCATGCTGCAATGCTCCATATTTCGAAGAAGAGGTCAAAAAAGAGACCATGAAAGTGTGCCAGTCTAAATTCCACTACTGTATTCCAAATTTTGATAAGTTAACCATTTTTGAAGAATTTTCTGTTAAGGGAACTCCAAACAGCCTAATCTTGGTTTCCCTAGGTCTCAATTTCTTGTTTTAGAATATAGAGAATGAATATCTGTCCAAACAGTTTAACCTTGGTAGATTTGTAGATAGGTAGAGAAGCAAAGGAGCCCAACTGCTTAATCTGGGCCCTTGGAGGAAATAAGTGTAGATTTAGATACGAGGGCAGTCAAAAGAAAAAAGGATGAGCAGGGTCTGCAAGCCTAAGTGCACCCAAACCAAAAAGAAGAAAAAATGCTAGGTAAGTAGGCTGGGTAGGTAGTTTTTGCGGTTGCAGAATGTTGATTTGTGATTAATTTTGTGTTTCAAACTGATACTGTACTTCAGATCACAGGTACAAGAAAATTTTCATTTGGAGAAGCTCAAGCGAGGCATGACTAACTCCCTCTTCCTCTTACTCCCCAAAACACTCACTAACTTCCCTGAAGAGGTCAAGATCTGCTTGATACCTCTTAGTTTCATCATTCTCCATATCATTTGCCTTGTTGAAGATCTGCTTTACTCAAGGAATGTTCATACTTCCTCTATGAATCATTTCTCCCCCTAATAGCCTAAGAATTCACATACTTAGCGCTTTCTTATCACTTCATATTAACTGCTAATTTTACTATGTAGCTCCCTATCTATCTCCCCTTCCCCTACTAAAAATATGTTAATAAATTCCCCTATGTACATATTCCCATCCCCTGGCACTATAGCCCTATAAATATCAGTTTGGGAAATGCCGAGTTCATCTGGGACTTAGCATTAGCCTTTCGTGTCCTAACCCTAGGATTAACTTGACATTTGGTTAAGTTAATAACCTTTTTTCTCACCCCTTTACCCATAATATTTCATCATTTTTAACCTCTCGCGCTCATAGGTTCAGGCTTAGTTTAAAAATATTTGATTAAATTATGACCCAGACGCTCAAACTATGAGAAACCCACAAAAAACCCACTAAACCAAAGTCTAACCCCCTCCCCCGCGGCATTATATGAAATCCAAATATTTGTGCGGGCCCCATCCCTAACCCTCCGCCGCCTTGTCTGTTCCGTCGGCCGTCAGATCTGGCGCACCACAGATCAACGGTGGGCGGGTCTTGTCATCTCCAAAGCCGTCGATGGTTAGCACCCGGGAGATGGGAGGTTTTCCCATCGTACTACCGCCACGCGTCACCCTCTCGATTGTGGCAGAGCCCCCTCTGCCGAAACCACTTCTGCTCAAAGGCGGTGCACCCGAAACCAGATACCGCCTTCCCCCCTCCTGCATCAGCGCCACATCATGCTGATGTCACCATCCTGTGTCGGCCTCCTGCCACCGTGTCCTTGCCATATCACTACCACATCACCTCCTCCACCATACTGCCACATCACCCGCCGTATTGCTGACGTCACCCTGCTGATGTCATCCTGCCACGTCACCACCATACTGGGACCCACTGCTGATGTCACACCGACGTCATCATCAAAAAGCGTGAAAGGCACAAATCGCAACCTAGGAAGCCCGAAATAAAAATCTAAGGCAGTTTTTCATGCGCGATTAGTGCCTAGCGCTAATCGCGCATGGCTACAGGAAATAGGCCAAAATGGAAAGCCCTTCATCGCTCGGCCTCCGGCAGGCCCGAAAGGCACAAAATGACCAGAATTTCTTCGCGCAGCATTCAGAAAGGGGCAAACACAGTTTTTAAAGCAACGGAGGGCCGAACAGCACCCATAAAAGGTCAATAGAACAGTCTAAGGCACTCAGAAGACATTAAAGAGGCCAGGTTCACCGCCAAAGTGTATCAGAGGAAGCAGCAAAGAGTATCAGTCAAATGTTTTTAATGAAAACTTTTATTCCCGATGCAGGTGAACATTAAATGACCTCCAACAAAGTCAAAGAAAATGGTGGAGCTCTAATCAAGGCTCTCCCATCACAGTTAATGCACCTCAGAACCACTCAAGAGCATGGATCAAAACCCAAAGCACAGTTATGGCTAAGTGATCATCACAGAGCCATAAAGGCAATACATTAATTCCTTTTGTTACAGCTGCACCCAGCGCAGCTTGAGGATATTTTCCCGCATTTATTTCAGACATGTGTTAGGTTTAGGACATTTATTACAATAGATCTGTTTGAGATCTGATTAGTGTAGATATTTTTCTTATATAAACAACCCTAATTCACAGTTTAAAGGGTTGGTTGGCTGATAATCCTCAGGAGAGACCCGCACTGTATATCTGATATGTTTTTCTTAATCAAAGATTGCTGAAAGCTTGGAGAATGGACTGTTTGATGTGTTGTTAATGGTTTCTGAAGCATGAATTTGGAATTCTTGTGCTGCAATATGAATCAATAAGTGTTCCTCACCTCTGTTATTTCAATTTCATATATGCTCAAGTTACAGAACGAAGGATTGGTTTAGAATTTGCTTAGCTACACTCTATGCTCAGTTTCTGTGGCTTCTTAATGTTTTTCCTCTTGATTTAGGCATAAATATGAATTCTTTATATGGCTCATGTTTGATCTATTTCACATATGAATGACTGTTATCTAGGAATTCTTAGCTGCTCCTAGATAGGGCTCATTTGTCTTCCCCTTGCTAACCTGAATGAGAGATTCTTAATTGCCTCTCATTCCTTAGCCTTTCAGTCCATCTCTTTACCTTGAATGATTGTTTCATATGCAGCTATCTTGCTCCATTTTCCTCTCTTGTGACCAAGAAAATGCACCAGCAGTCTTACTCCATGACTCCATGCCCAATGGTTTGAAACTTGCCACACTATGTTTTGCATCTCTACTTGAAAGCATCAATCTTCCCACCAAAATAAAAAAAAAACCCCTTGAACTCAATAACTAGCCTAAAATCATCTTCAACAAAGCTAAATCAGAAAGAGAGAGCCCTCTCTGATTGCAGGTGGGCTAGAACCTGTAGTCCAAAGATTGGTTTGTGGTTACCTTGGTCGTATCCTTTCACGAGCTTAAGGACAACCTGAGTGATAACAGACATGACCATGAGCTATAGTAAAGCAGAACAATGTTTTCTCAAGGGACCATGAGGTAGGTACATTAAATCCCGGAATACCTAGATTAAGATGTTTTTATGTCAAAAACGAGTGGTGCAAATACATTAAGAATGACATGGAGCAGAAAGATCTACAAAGGTACTGAGGGATTAGGGAACAATCCCTTAATTTCAACTTTACAAGAGAGTGAGGAAGAGCGCACTTGGGTCTCTCTGAGAAGTGTGGTTAGTTTGACAACGCATTGTATTCTGCAATTACCACCTCCACTTATGCCACCACCCACTTCACCTCCTTCACCTCCATCTTCACCCACCCTACCTCCACCACCCCCACAGTTCATCATGGCAAGTGTGATCAAGCTACTTGCATTCAGAGGAGTAGGGAATGAGGATCTCGACCAGTTCTCGTTCATGGTAAGTGCAGTGTGGGAAGCACAAGTGGTTACAGACGACAACATTAAGAAGGCCACATTGGTGAGTGCACTGCAGGATTACACACTGACATGGTATATTAACACTCTAATGATCACCCAAATGCAGGAATCACGTAGATCCAGAATGCGCTGAACAAAGAATTTGGCTAGCCGAAATCGGAGACATAGTCAATCATTAGATTTAAAGAAATCGTGATGCTTCTAGGCGAGACCCCTTGGGATCTAGATTAGAGGCTAAAGATTATGATCTATGAGGCTAATATGACACTAATAGATGCACAACACCATGCGTGGTTTGTGGCATCTTTGACACCACAACTGAGGATGACGTTGTCATAGTAGAAGCTTTCAACCCAGGCCAAAGCATTGGAAACGATGATGAGGTTGCATGAAACACTGATACAGGATCCAGGATTGGGAGTCCAACAAATCCATGTGCAACTACAGAATCTATGCTTGGAGATGCAGATTTTGAAGCAGGATAGGGTGCCACGGCCATAGGCGTGTGAAGAAGTGTGGTGCATAAAATGTAAAGGCCAAGGCCATGACAAAGACCACTGTCTAGTATTCACGAACTACTTGGCAAGAGGGGGACCCATGCCATTGAGACCAGAGGCACAGGTAGGGCCAAGTGTGACACCTGCGCTATGGTGCATGATCTGTCAAATAGGAGGAAAGCACATGATGGATAAATTTCATTTTTTGCAGAAGTATACAAAGACTCCCTAGCAACTATTTTGTAATTTTTGTAGATTAGTGAGCCATGATGAGTGTACTTGTCGGAGCTATGAGTTAATGATGGATCAGACCCTTGCCTATCGGATGCAGATAGAAACACAAGGTCTCGACCTAGCCGTGGGGATGGCGCATGCTAGATTTGATGACCGAGGTCGAGGACGAGGAGGAAGGGGATCAGGAAGGGGCCACAGACAGTTAATTTGTTACAATTTCAGAGGACCAGGGCACTACGCTCGTGATTGCACCAACCCAATGAGAATATCTTGTTTTTACTTTTCTCAGTTTGATCATGAAATGGTAGATTGTCCTACATTGATCGCATAGATGTGTGAGAAAGGGGTACTAAAACCTACTTTGACTCAGAATATCCAAATGATGAGGTATGAACCATGCGAAGAAGACCCCAACGTGAACATGATGCTGAGAAGTGGCGCAACCATAGGGGAAGATAAGGGGATGTAGCCCAAGGAAGATACGTGGGTTCACAAGGCCCCTAGAAAGAAACCTGAGGTTGATTTGGAATGCGCAAAGGAAACGTTTATGGAAGCTAAGAAGAGCTTCACGGAGGCCTCTACTTCAAGTAGTAAGGATCAACCAGAGCCCAGAATGGATCCTTCTATGCTTACTACAATTTTAGAGACATGCATGAAGCTGCTGCACGATAATAGGGTAGTTAAAGGACTAAAAGACATGATCACTAGGTGCGCAGGGTCGGGTGAACTGCATGTAGTTTGAAAACTGGGAAAGCATACATTGCACAGTGGAAGGGAAATGAGATTAACAATGCAGATTGGTGAATATGAAATGGATTAGGTAATACTAGACCTGGGTTCAGACGTGAATGTGTTACCAAAGCAGACATGGGAATGCATGGATAGGCCCACATTACAGTGGTCCCCTATTGAATTATGGATGGTGAACCAGCAAAAGATCTTTCCCATGGGGAGGTTGCAAGGGGTAACAGTTGATATCGAAGGCATGAGCATGCAGAAAGGCTTTTAGGTGATAGAGATTGTTGATGACAGCAACCCTTACCCCACATTGCTAGGAATAGACTCGGCCACTAATATGAATGGATTCATCAACCTAAAGAAGTGGAAGATGATATTCGAGAAAAATTATCTATGCATAGTAGTTCCGCTACATCCAGCTAAAGGAGCACACTACACTGAACCTATGCACGATGATGACAATGATGATGAGATGGATTGAATTTACCAGATAACGGCACAAGACCAGGATCGGGTGAACTCAACTGCAGATGGGAGGATCTCATGGGAGCACGATAGTTCCTATACTTCGGATTTATATGAAGAAATAGAACGGTGTAGAACCAGTTACACGAAGTAACAATGCTGAATTGCAACATGATGATTAGATCACTATGGTGCATGACGATAGAAGTAAGGGAACTACCAACATACGATGGGGTAACGGTGGTGAATGAATTCTTAGACAAATTTGAAAAGTGCAGTACTGAAATAGCAGCGGTACGGTGCACTGGAATGAGAGTTGTGTGTGACACCCACACGATGGTGGAGTACACATCAGAAGACTATGGGGAACTGGCGTGAATGTAGAAGATGGATGCACTTATGGTTTGGAAGTCCCCAACGTCTAACGCCAGCCGGGCAGCTAAGATGGAGCAGTTTGCATGCCCACCTATGTCGATGGGTACAGACGTGTGCTATGCAAGCACATCCCAGACTAACGATCGAAAATCAGAACTCGATGCAGTAGCAGGAAAGGTGATGCACACCCCAAATATTCCATGATGGAGCATTCAAAAAGCTAGGTAGAATCATGAACAAAGTTCACCAGGTGAGATGAACTAACTGGGACCTGGGCATACTCATGATTCAGTGGGCTTATAGGGAAATAAGGAAAAACCAGAGCGTGGAAATGACCCCAACACTGATGAGAAGAGATGAAACCGGGAGAACAAAGAAGGATCCCCAAACCACAGCTCCCGCAGTTGGGATAGGGCATGAGGACTTGGGTAAAGGAATTACGGAAATACAGGAAGTCATTTGGCAAGGGAGCTTGAAGCTTCACAAACTCGACGAAGATTGGGCACGGCTGAGGAAGAAAAGCATGACGTTAGATGAAGAAATCAGCAAATTGGAAACCGAAGTCACACAAGTAGGCATGACGTTAGATGAAGAAATCAGCAAATTGGAAACCAAAGTCACGCAAGCAGGCCGCACTGAGAAAATAGGCATGATGGGATGAGGTATAGCTAGCCCTGCTACTACATTAGTAGAAGTTGCAACCCTTCTACCATGGCTATGACCGCACCTTAATAAATAGGGGAACGTACCATACACAGAAGAACACGATGCACTAATGGGCGTAAGGGTAGTTGAGGGGTGCCCACAACCTAGGCTAGCAAGAAAAATGAAACCTCGCACCATAGGTGCGACCACCTGAATATCTGTAAGAAGCATAGTCTCACCGTTCCAAGCAGTTGAAAGCGGGCGTGGGACTATAAAAGAGTCTGTAGAGGAACTGTGCGACAAGGAGGTTACACATAGGATCTGTATATCATAGGGGTCATAGTCACGCTTAGGGAGCTATTCTACTACGTGAGTAGGCTAGGAGGTGACCGTTGATGTCACTATTCATGATAAGAGGTTCAATTTAAGGTAGAAAGGAATGGGTTGTGGGCAATTAAGACAGGAATTAAGAGCTAGATTCGGGACGATCTACCACCAAGAAGGTATTAATGAATCAAAAGTGAGGGGAATGGCTAAATTCAAATTCAAACGACACTATAAAATCCATCGGGTTAGCCTCAAGGTAACACTTGGTTTTTTAAGAATTGATCTAGTATAGAGCATTGAGCACCAAGCACCCTTGCCACCCTTGAGTATGCGACCATACGGATCCAATATAGACATGATGACAGATGCGAGAACCCAAGTGCAATTCATGAAAGTTACCCCAGAGACCCGTATGATCCAAGAGGAGCCTAAAGAGGCAACAACTACACCAAAGATTCCAAAGTCCCCATGCATGCTGCGACCACAAAAATACAAGCAGACAATGGGGTCGTCTGCGTATCACCACAGGACCCGCGATTTAGTAAATTGTTAATGGTAGAGAAGGGAAAATCCATCAGCTTTGAAACAGAGGAGGAGGACGAATATTTGCAAGCCCTGATCACCCAAATTGAAGCATAGGGCGATGAGGCAGAGAATGTCTCCCAAGTGCCTTCAGTGATAAAGTTACCCCCCTACATCCACCCGTGGAAGGGGATAGCCAAGACACCAAAGGACCTTGAGGCCACAAAGAGTGCACTCCAGACCCCGCTCCTTCCATATGAAATAAGGTTTGAAGGTCCACCAATGGGATGCGTACCTAATATAAAGTTCAAAGACGAGGACCTCGTGGACAACATGAAGTTCCCACAGTTAGTCATGGAGAAATTGTTGAAGCAATAATGGTTACGTAGTGTGGAGAAGGCTGGGTTACTCCATCTGCGGTGGATACCCCACTACCACCACGCGCCCATCACAATTTTTGTCATTTGGAAGCTACTGCGCCTAGTACATGATGGGTATCTCTAGCTGGAGGAGATGATACCCATCATGACCAATTTAATTCACTGGATTTTGCGGCTACCCATTAAAGGAAATAATCCTGCTGCCATAGCAAGAAAGAGTAGTGACTTGGCCCTCATAGAAGCTATGAAGGCCAAATATAAGCTAGAGAAGAGGAAGCGACGATAAGTAATCACAAGTTTCAAGGACCAAGGGGTGTGTGTAGCCACCCAGCTGTTGGCCGGCAAGCTAATGAGGAAATGTCATGTAGATGAAGTGCCAGCATCTACCATTGTGTTGGCAGAGCAAGGCGCAGAGGGGTCCAGTTCAACTGGGTGCAATTTCTCTACGATGAGTTTTTGACAAATTTTAGGGAGGCCAAGGAGCAAGGTAAGACCTTCCACTAAGCATGGTTTCTCTTATCCATCCTATTGGTTTTCAGGGAGCTATCGAAGGACAGCCAGTTTCCCACCATTGAGAGGAACCTAACCGAGGCTGTGAGGTACACCTCGATCTAGGCTACGAAAGAAGCGATTATTATTCATGAGATAAAGGTGTTTTGGGTGTTCATGGAGGCAAGTATCTGAACATGGATCAACCATAGGCTGTGCTTGTCCCCTATAGTATATAATAGTTTGTAAAGAATGGTAGAGTTCATGGCAGATATGCATAATCTATATATCTGGGTGCAAAAGGATCTAGCTTGAACATGGGTGAAGCTTTTGTTCATTGCAACAGATGATGCAATATTTGATGTGATGGCATCATGGTCTCCAGAGTGGTGTGCTTTGGACTTGGTAGAACTGGAAAAGATCATAGCACAGGAGCGGAAGAAGAAAACCAAGCTGTGCATCACGAAGATGACGGAGAGAAAGCACTAGGAAAAGGAAGTAGCCATGCAGCAGAAGGCGGTTGAGGTAGCAGTGATAGCGTAGATGGCAGAAACCACAACTTCACCCACCGAAGAGATCGAGGAAGGCAAAAAAATGTACACAGAGTAGGACATATAGGGGGAGGCTGAGATAGAGGAACGAACAGACCCCACACTAAAATCAACCCAACTCAAGATGTCGCACATCCAGGAGAAGCTAACCACATGGAAAAAGACAAAGGCAACAAAGACCTCTGAAGGAGACCTTGTTGACATGGGCGAACTAGTTGCGATGCCACCAAGGATGCTTTTGAAGAATTGATCATGGAGAAAACAACTATGTTGGGTGTGCTCAAAGCGCAATTTCAGGCATTACAGGTGCGATCCCCAGGAATGATGACACCACACCTTGCGGAAGGTGCATTCGAGGTTGAGCCAATGTTGCGCACCCACACAACAAACACTTTGGTGCTACCAGAAGGTGCAGTTGTGGTAGCAGTCGAGGATGACATGAGGGGTTAGGAGTTGAATTTGGCCGCCCTCCCCAGGGAAACCCTATACCAGCTATAGGATGGGGTGACTACTGAGCTTCACGCCAGGGATTGCCATGGCCTCCAAGTCTTGAGCGAGCATAAGGTAAATTTAGAACAACTTAGCCTATAGTGTGACAACCTTGTTGCACAAACCCAGGGATTGGAATAGGACATGGAGGAGGCATGTAGCAGCATACTGCAGTTGGATGTACCAGCGGCACTCCCAACAGTGGGAAATATTCACCAGCTAGCAACTGGAGTCTGCAACACCTAGGAGGAGGCCGCAAAGGTTCAGTTGGAGTTGAACTTGCAAATCATGGAGCTACGACTCAAGGCGCAACCCTATACACCCCTGGAAGTTAGAGAGTAGTGCCACTACACCATTCAATCGAGGTTATAAGCAATAGAGCATGCCATACAGGATTGCACGAGATTGTTGGATCAGTCACTCTTCACCCTTAACTCACTGCAGGAAGACCCAACACTACAACGTTTCGAGAGAGAAGCGCGGGAGTTCCAGTAGGCCTATGACAATGTCTGGGGGGCCACGTAAATCGTCGCCCTTATTCAATGACTGGACAAAATGAGGGAAGCTCGGGCTCTAAAGGAACAGGTGGACACCGCATGACAGAAAGAAGTAGGGCTTAAATCATGCATACAGCCTTGGCTTGAGGAAGCATTCACAGTCACTGCCATGATCAAGGGAAAGCTTGCCCAGATGCAGGATACATATGTTCTGAGGCAAGAAAGTGTCTCTAACAATGATACATTGGAGAGTCGTGCACAACTGATATAGTGGACAGTGGAGGAATGTGTGGCAGACGTCAGTGAAGTGCAAAAGTTGCTAGATGGACTCCATGCGAAGATCACCACACCAGCCGAGTGACTCAGGATGAGTCACGATGATTGTGTTGGGGGCTTTTTGGGCAGCGGATCCCCCCATAGCAATTTTTGGGGTTTAAATCCTGGATTTTGTTCAATGTAATATAAATACCCCACAAAATGCGGGTGTGAAGCATGAGAGTCTAGGGCTTTGTGCCCTAATATATTGTAATTTAATATAGGATGGGTTGACCTACCCATGTTCCATGGAGCATGGGAATGTATAAATAGAGCGAGGCTCTAAGTGTAGAAGTTAGTTTTTGAGTCTTGCCCTTAAGTACTACGGATTTTTGAATAAGGAATTCGCACTGAGTCTTTAAGTCCAAGTCTTGGGTTGTAGTAGTAGGAAGAGGCTCTGTAGCTGTGTGTGCAGAGGCCTAGTAGAGTTCGCAGCTGTGTGCGCGGACCCCTGTAGCTGAGTGCGCAGGGCGGAGCTAGGATTGTATCTGAACAGAGGTTTAATAAAAGATAAGTTGATTATGGAATACTATGCATCTACTCATAGATCTGTGTGTTTATGCTTCTGTTATATCTTTGCATCTCTTTACAGTTTATGATTGTGCACACTTGTTATAAATGTTGAATGATTGTTGTGAATATTGCGCCCACATAATTAAGTTAAGAACTATAATAATAACACAATAAGGCTAAAGGATCTAGACAATGCCTCTTCGCGGTCTTTATAGAGCTACGTGAAGGTCAGATAGATGCATGGAGCAGTGCAGGCGTGCAAGATCGGTTCGTGAACTTCCTAGACTTCATCAAGACATCCCTAGGGTGCAGAAACCTGGTTCCAACACCCTCCCATACTATCTCGGGTGAGACCTCAGTAGGTGCACCACGGACTGTTGCCTAAAGGGTTGGTATTTTTGGGATTTGTTTGGCTAAATCACTTCTGAACCTGGGTCAGGCCCCAACAAGCCAACACTAGGTGGTTGTGGATAAAGAAGATCAGAAGAATACTGCATTCACAACTCCTTGGGGAACCTTTATGTATGCTAGAATGCCTTTTGGGTTGATGAATGCAGGTGCTACATTTCAGAGGGCCATGGACATGGCTTTTGTGGGTTATAAGTTTGTAGTGATATACTATGATGACATCATTGTTTTCTCTAAGTTAGATGAGGAGAATATTGTCCATCGTAAAAATACTTTTGAGAAAGGTAGAATATTTGGGCTTTCCTTGAATCCTAAGAAGTCTATTTTTGCTCTGGAGTAGGGAACACTACTGGGGCACATTGTTTCTAGAAATGGAGTGAAGATAGATCTAGCAAGAGTGAAAGTTGTGCAGAAAATACCCTTGCCTAGGAGTAAGAATGACATTGAGAAATTTCTTGGAAAAATAAACTTCTTAAGGAGGTTTTTGTCCAATTATGTTGAGATTGTAAAAGAAATTACTAATATGTCGAAGGAGAAGAATGAAGTGCATTGGACCAAGGAAGCCAGAGAGTCATTATCCAGTATTAAAGAAGCATTTTAAGCAGCTCCAATTCTAATTAGCCCTGATTATAAAAATCATTTTCAAGTTTTTTCATTTGCATCACCTAATTCAATAGTTTTTGTTTTGTTACAGAAGAATGATGAAGAAAAGGAGCAGGCAATTGCTTTCTTTAGAAAGATTCTCAGAGATATTGAAATAAAGTATAATATTCTTGAAAAATATGTATATGCTTTGGTAAAAGCCCTAAAGTCCTTAAGGACTTATGTACTGCAGTTGGAGATCATTGCTTATGTGCCAAATGTTGCAGTAAAGGATGTCTTAGTCCAGAGTGATGAGGAAGGAAAAAGAGGGAAATGGATAACCAAGATCCAAGAGTATGACTATTGGGCATGGAATCCCCCCAAGACATGTTTTGGGGCTTAAAGCCTAAGTTTTAACAAATTCCATTGTAAAGACTCTGCGATTTGTGGGCATAGAGTGCGAAGTCATAATAGAGTCACAGGGTTGTCCACCCTTGTTTTTGTAATGTAATGTTGGCTTGATAGACCTACCCATGGTATGCAGACCATGGGATTGTATAAATAGAACAAGGCTCTAAGTGTAGAAGATAGCATATAGAGAAGAAAATAATAAAATCATCATGAGTCTAAGAGATTGAGTCGAAGTGTAAAGTGTGTATTTAGGTGATAGAGTAGGAGAAGGCTCTGCAGCTGAGTGCGTAGAGGCCTAGTAGTCTACAACTAAGTGCGCAGACCCTTGTAACTGAGTGCATAGGGAAGGTCGATTATGTAACCATTGGCAGAATTAATAAAGAGAAGTTTACCATATTTCTGTGTATCTTTTCCTGTTTAATGTATTTTTGGGTATAAATTGCAAGTGTACTATTTATTTGTTGCGCAAACTTATATGTGTGTGTTGTATAAATCAATATAACACAAGGCCTCTATTTACGCAAAGATAACTAACTAGTGTGGGAAGATAGGTAAGATCTCAGGTGTAACTTAGGGAAATAGTGCAGAGCACTGCTTCAGCAGCGCGAAAGCCCCACAACCACTATGTTATGAAACCAGCTCACAAAAAGATAGAAAAGAGAGATCCACGCCTTAGAATTCAGCCTCTTCGAGGGGGCAACCTCCTTTACATTACATAAATGAACAATTCTTGGATGATACAAATGACAAAACCTCCTTTCTATATATAGGAGTCTAAGGAGTCACAATATAATCCAGCCGACCTAACAATAATAATATAAAGCCACAAAAATAACAATAGAGGGATTCTATGGGGCACAGAAATAACAATAAGGGGGTAATAGGGGCACAACAATATAAATAAGGGGTATAACTACAATAGTAATGGGGTAATCACTAGTATTATAGGGACCCAACATGCCCCTCTCCTTCAAAAAAGTGTTGTCCTCAACGCTTGAGTAGTTCTGGATACTTCTGCATAAAATTCTCATCCTCCCATGTGGAATCTTCAGCGGATAAGTTCTTCCACTTGATAAGATACTCTGAAATTGATCGATTTCGTAGCTGTCGAGTTCTTGTTTCTGTGACTGCTTCCGGTTCCAATATAATTTTTCCTTCCTCGTCAAGTTCTGGCAATATTGTTTGAACTGGGAGCTTGTCGCCTATAACCTTCTTTAAACATGAAACATGGAAAACTGGGTGCAATCGAGAAGCTGCAGGAAGCTCCAATTTGTATGCCATAGTACCAATCTTTTGCAACACCTTGTACGGACCATAATACTTTGGTGATAATTTATTATCCTTCTTAGCTTGCTTTAGGGACATTTGCTTATATGGTTGTAGCCGTAGGAATACCCAATCACCTACATCAAAACTTCTTTCACTGCGATGTTGATCTGCCTGTTGTTTCATTCTATTTTGTGCCAACACGAGGTTATCCTTTAAGAGTTGGAGGACTTGTTGTTGATGTTCGATGTGATGTTCCACTGCCTGAACCTTAGAATTTTCTCTTAAATATGATGTGATGGATGGTGGTTGATACCCATAAAGTGCCATAAATGGGGTCATTTTTGTTGCTGTATGGAAGGAAGTGTTATACCACCATTCAGCCAGAGGCAACCATTTGACCCATTGTGTCTGTTTATCAGATACAAAGCAACGAAGATATCCTTCCAAACATTTGTTTACTATCTCAGTTTGCCCATCAGATTGAGGATGATAAGATGAGCTATGAGCTAACTGAGTACCAAGACAAGAAAATAATTCTGTCCAAAAATTTCCAGTGAAAATGGGATCTCTGTCACTTACAATAATCTTTGGGTTTCCATGTAGCTTTTGAATTGTTTCCATAAATGCAGTAGAAACTGTACTGGCTTTAAATGGATGTGATAATGCACAAAAGTGTGCATACTTGGTAATTCTGTCAACTGGTAAGTCTGTCAACTACCACCATGATGACACTCTTTCCCTCAGACTTGGGTAAACCTGTGATAAAATCCATTGAAACCTCCTCCCAACGTTGGCTTGGAATGGATAAAGGTTGTAATAGACCCGGTGTCTTAATTGTTTCAACTTTATTTTGTTGGAAAACCAAACATTCCGCCACAAACTTTTGAATATCTGATTTAAGGCCATCCCAAAAAAATTCCTTCTTAACCCTGTGGTAAGTTTTTAAAAATCCTGAGTGCCCTCCTAAGGGAGAAGTGTGCAATTCCATAAGAATCTTTTGTTTTAGCTGGGAATTCTTACAGAGGTATAAGCGATCTTTGTACCATAACGAATCATTTTGCCAGCTAAATGTATCAGACGTACTGGAATCTTGTTGTAGCTTTCGAATAAGTGCCCACACTTCTTCATCATTCTTCCATTCCTCTCTTGCTTCGTTTATCCAATCTGGTTGGATAATAGAAATGGCGCACAACAATGCTTCCACATCCTCATCCTTTCTTGAGAGTGCATCTGCCACCACATTTTGCTTCCCTTTTTTGTAGATGATTTCAAAGTCATAACCCAACATCTTTGTGACCCACTTTTGTTGCTCTTCAGAGGATAATCTTTGTTCTAAAAAGTATTTAAGGCTATCATGATCCGTTTTTACCTTGAAGTGTCTTCCCATTAGGTAGGGTCGCCATTTCTTAAGTGCATGGAGTATTGCCAACATTTCCTTCTCATAAATAGCTTTGCTTAAAAACTTTCCCTTGATTGGACGACTTTCAAAAGCAATGGGTCTTTCATCTTGCATTAGAACAGCACCAATTCCATTTCCTGAAGCATCACATTCCACAATAAAGGTTTTTGTGAAGTCCGGTGTAGCTAAGACCGGTGCTTGGCACATTGCCTCTTTAAGATGTTCAAAGGCCTTTGTTGCTTCTGGAGTCCATGAAAATGCATCTTTCTTCAATAATGTTGTTAGAGGTGCTGCTATTCTCCCATAATTCTTAACAAACTTGCGATAATACTCGCAGATGCTTTATGGATGTGGGAATTTTCCATTCCTTAATGGCTTTAATTTTGCTAGGGTCTACCTTAACTCCTTCATGAGATACAATATGACCCAAATATTCCACCTCCTGGACTCCAAAGAAACATTTGGATCTTTTTGCATATAATTGTTTCTCCTCCAATAGTTGTAGCACCCTGTCAACATGTTCAACATGATCCTTCCAAGACTTGCTGTAGATTAGTATATCATCAAAAAATACTAACACAAATTTTCTAAGGAATGGTTTGAAAATTGAATTCATCAAACCTTGAAATGTTGAAGGTGCATTGGTAAGGCCAAAAGGCATGACCAAAAATTCATAATGACCCTCATGAGTTCTAAATGCCATTTTTGGAATGTCTTCAATCTTCATTCTGATTTGATGATATCCCGAACGAAGATCCAACTTGGTGAAGTAAATTGATCCATGCAATTCATCCAGTAATTCATCAATGACAGGAATGGGGAACTTATCTTTAATAGTGAGCTTGTTGAGCTCCCTATAATCTGGACACATGCGCCATGATCCATCCTTCTTGTGCACCAATACTACTGGAGCAGAGAAAGAACTTTGACTTGGTTGAATTATACCAGCCTCTAGCATTTCTGCAACCATACGTTCAATTTCACTTTTTTGGACATAGGGATATCTGTACGGCCTGATGTTTGGAGGAACACTTCCTGGAATCAGATGAATAGCATGATCATGATCACGCATAGGTGGGAGACCTTTGGGAGTCTCAAATACCTTGGAATGATTGTCCAGGAATTTTTGGAGATCTGGAGAAATAGATGATTCCGATGTGGAAACATCTAGCGAACATAATTGTGCAATTACACCTCTTTGCTCCTTTTTTAGAAGCTTTGTCATACCATTAGAGCTGATTATCTTTCCTGGTTTCCCTGCAATACCCCTTAATTCAACTTCCTTTCCTTTCGTAGAAAATTTGATGAAAAGTTCTTGAAAATTAAAAGCTATTGTACCCAAGGATTGTAGCCATTGGACTCCTAGTACAACATCAGCACCTCCCATTGGAATGGAAAGCATTGGGCTAGTCAATACATATTCTCCCATGGATAGCTTGATATTATGGCACCTTCCAGAGAAATTTATTGTTCCTCCATTTGCAATCATCACTTGACACTCTGGTGCTGGATATAGGAAGCAATTCAATTCTTTTTCTACCCTACAATGAATAAAATTGTGGGTGCTTCCTGAATCAATCAACACTATTACCTTTTTCTTCTTGATTTGTCCTTCTATCTTGATGGTTTGAGGAGTGGTAATTCCCGCCAATGCATTACAAGATATGGTCGGATTTATTTGTTCTTCATCTAGGCTTTGTTCCTGGAGTATATCTTCTTCTTTTGACCTTTCTTGCTCCTTTTCTTCTTCCTCTTCACAATCTATGTAGAATAATTTCTTCTCAGCACACTTATGACCTTTAGTGTATTTGCTATCACAACTGTAACAAAGCCCTTTTGCTCTTTTTTCTTCCAATTTTTGTGGTGTCAACCTTATAGGTTGTGGAAGACTAGGGGCAACAACACTTCCGTCTTTATAGTTGTGAGTGGTATGCTTCCTGGTTGCCATAATTTTGCTTTCCATTTTTCTTGCTAACCTGAATGCCTTCTCTAATGAATCAGGTTCCCAAAGGCGAACATCATGTTGGATATTATCCTTTAAAGACCCTATGAACACATCAATCCTATGCTCCTCTGGAATATCTTTTACCCTTATGTTCAATTTTTGGAACTCCTCAATGTGCTCCATTACTGAACCCTTTTGTTTGAGACTTATCAATTGGCTAAAAAAAGTGTTGCTTTTTGTATCTTCATAATGTGCTATAAATTCTTCCGTAAAAATTGCCCAAGTGATAAATTTTTTACGAGAGCAAAGCCATTGATACCATACAAACTGATTTGGTTCCAAATATACAGTTGCCATACGTACCTTTTGTGTGTTTTGCACATTATTGAGATCGAAGAACTGCTCCATCTGTAATATCCATGTGGCGGGATCCTTGCCATCAAACTTCCTCATATCGATTTTTGGAATATGGTGGGTCTTCGATCCAACATTAGAATCTATGGAATCATGATTAAAATTACTTTTGTTCACATCATGAGTTTCCTTTACAACCTTTTCACCATTAGTAAGTATCTCTTGTAGAAAATTTGTCAAATCTGTCTTCAAATCTGCCATGTCTA
This sequence comes from Pinus tabuliformis, assembly GCA_031772625.1. Taxonomy (NCBI): domain Eukaryota; kingdom Viridiplantae; phylum Streptophyta; class Pinopsida; order Pinales; family Pinaceae; genus Pinus; species Pinus tabuliformis. Next base: position 1,538,817,013 of record CM062804.1, on the reverse strand, counting down.
TCTTCAAATCTGTCTTCAAATTTGCCATGTCTTTCTTCAAATCTGTCTTCAAATCTATCTTCAAATCATCCATCTTAGCTTCCACGCCATTTATCTTAGATTCCATGCCATTTATCTTAGATTCCACGACACTTATCTTAGCTTCTGTTAGCTTTTGTGAGCGTGACATGTGTTGCACTTGTTCTTGTAATTTTGATATATCATGTAGCATTTCTTCCTCTTCTTCATGAGTCATGCTAGAGATTTCAGGTTCCTTACAAGGTGTTTGCATTTTCTTTCCTCGGGGCATCAGTTACCGATAATAATGCTTTACTATACCCTTTGAATTCCATTAAACCAAGCTTACACAAAAATTAAAAAACAAACTACACACCTTTTTTTCACTTTATAGAAGCCTGATATTGAATCTGATGTATCTCTGTAATTTCAGATCATCCAGTTCTGAAATTGTGACCTGTAGTAGCATTTTGTGTCCTCTTTCCAATGCCACAAGTCTGACCCAAATTGGTTTCTCCAAGGAAGAGTTATGTGAAATCTCACACAGTGACTTGCTTTTAGACTAGTTCAGTAGAGCGAACGTTTACGACGTGCCACGAGTCACTGTTTCAACATTTGAATCTGAAACATGCATACAAGACACTACAGTCCGTCCTCTTTCTGTACCTTCTTACGAAATTTCAATCCGATCCCCAAAGAGAAATTTATGATGATTTTTCCCAGGTCACCTGTTTTCAATGTAATTCAGGAGTCTGCAAAAAGACCAACTTCCTCAGATCATATCTGTCAGGCGAAAAGAGTCGCTTGTGCGGACACAACCAACCTCCCTAGGAGCCTAAGACTCTCTAGTGACAAACAAGACAAACTAGAACTATCCTTCTCTAAACATGCATTATAATATGAGAAATCAAGTGTTTTGTTCTTACCTTTGTCCAAACGCTGTTGTAGAAGTCCAAGCTTTGTTGATCTGGATGAGCTCCTCCTTTTCTCCAAAACCTGCAATCACCAACAGTCAAACAATTAAATAGCACCTGATTATAACATAAAACAAAGCATATTCAACATATAGACCAAGGAGTACATGAAATAACTCATAAACAACAAGTTATTGAGAAGAATGGACCAATTTGCATTAAAGGTAATCAAAAGGCACCATTACAACCTGAGCCTTGGTGTTGTGCAAGCTCCTTCCAGGGTCCACAAGAGTCTTCCTTTACTTTGAAAAAGCTCACCCACTTCCAAATAGAACAAGCAAAGATGGCAATCTCTCCTCACAAGCTTCTAAATGGGAGTCCTAATTCCTGCAGCATTTACCCTTAGAAATGTATAGCTTTCAACCTCTCCTCCTTCTAGCCCAATGCCTGTACTTATAGTGCTCAAGAGGAAGTTAATCAGGTCCACCATCAATGGGATAATCCCCTCTTTGGATGGGATAGCTCCCCTATTGATGGGATAAGTTCCTCTTTGGTAGGAGTGCATGAACCATCTGGAGGCGCTCAATACATGTCGAACAACCTTCTAGAATGCTCTAGAAATGACCACAAGTGACTTTTTAAAGATGAAACTTGTGCATTTTAACCTTTTCAGGGGGACGCACCTGCACCTTTACATACAGAGCGTCCAAAGACGCAGTTTTTGTGAACATTGGGTGCGTCCCCGCAGGTAAGGTTGAGAGAACCTGCGTCCCCAGAGATAAATACATTTAGAAAGACTTTCTCTCTTTTTTGGAGTTTGACATGGAAAGCAGAGGCATAAGACTTGCCTAAGAGGGTAGCATGACTGTTGATAGAGTCATCCTAACTGTAAATGGTCATGGTGACATTTTTTAGTGTAACAGATTGCCCCCTAAAGTGCGAAGCCTGAAATAGATTAGGGTTTTGTATTATCTAGGAAGGGTGAAGCGCTTTATCATTTCAAGGATTATCTCGTGGAGAGCCCGGTTAGAACCTGCAATTTTCAACACAAAATACATGTATAAGATTATATCATCACTGAGGTAGGAATTCCCATACTCAAATTAAAACTTTAACCAACAGACTAACTACTCTGATACAGGAATGATCTTGCAGTACATCATAATCATAGACTTTTGTAGACACAGTATGGGTGCAGCCATCTGTTTGTGATTAGTCTACTTAGATAATGAATACAAAACTCCTCGCAGCCTGGATGGTAGAAACTAGATCCAGGGTCTTCATTTCTACTTCTCGAATTGGTACGATTCTAGCCATGCGAATAAATGAGTTGATGTCGAACATGGTAGAAACCACTTGATTACCAGTCGATGATGTAAACTGTTAACAAGGGTGAGAGAGACCACCAGTAATGTCAATGGTTCTCAAAGTACCCAGTACAATCCATGAGATGTGAATGAATGAGTTGATGTCGAACATTTCACGGAATCCTTTGATCGAAAGTCAATGATGTAAACTGACGTCAAAGGCGAGAAACCTGCCATTGATACATGCAGACTTCAAGGTACTGACGATCTCTAAGTCATCTCTCTAGATAATGTGCTGATGTCGATAGAAAGCGACTCATTGCAGGCAAGCCTACAACACGAAATCATTGTTCAAGTTGAAGAAATGTTGCTGTAAGGACTGACTCAGGGATGGTCAAACGGATGACAAGTATTTTGCAGATGAAAGTTTTACTTGCAGACCTCTTGAACACATAACGACACGACAGATGGCTTGGTGATGAATAATTCAAAGTTAATCCCCGAAACCCGGTTAAAGACTTTCAAAGTGGTTTGATCAACTGTGAGGTAAGGATTTCCCAACCCAGGTGAATGAAAAAGTGTCGTGTTCAAGAGTGGTAATAAAGTTTCTTCTGAGACAAAAGGTAACAAATAGGCTCATTCTTCTCTCTTTTCCCCCACCATTTCTGGCAAGTACCTCTTTATTTTTAACAAGCTTGAGGAGGATAACATATGCTTGATTATAAGCTCATCCTTCGGATGAGTCCAACCTAGTTTTGATTCGAACCCTAGGAAGGAGTGGTTCGTTCCTGTTTGTAATTGAACAGGTCCTTTACTGTGAAATGTTTAACGAGCCCAGTATAGGAGAAACTCGGCGTTTTTCAATTTTAGAGAGTCTGAAAAACTTAAGAAGACTCCAAGTTGAACTTTTTCATAGATTTGTGTCCCTCAAGCCCGAAAAAGTATAAAATAATACCTGGGGGAACCGCTTGATCTTGCGACCAAGGAGTACTTTCATAATTAGTGTCACTGACCTGAAAAGTAAAAAGCGATCAAGGACACGTCGTTTTATTTCCGTATCGAGTTTGAAACGACAAAAACCCGACAATCTTTTCTTGATTTTACGATCAGAAAAGAGCTATAAGGGGACCGTCTTTTAATTCCGTTTTAACGAGTGTAAAAGAAACGCTCGGCAATCTTTTCATTTTTTAGGAGTCAGAAAAGGGCTTAAAAGATGACTCTGATATTTTGGTTCGTGAAAAATGACAATTTTCCCTCTAAGTCCCTTTGTCCTGCACAAAAGCAACGCATTACTCATACCTGTTTAAGATAGGCAGAAATACATCGAAAAACATCTTTCCATGGTGAAAAATGAACAAATTCATCCAAAAAACCTATAAAAAGACTTTTTACAATATCATTTTACCATTTTACTGTTGAGGTTGAAAAAAGGGCTTTTGGCAAGAAACTTCCCGTGGTTGCTGCGGAAAATCCGACCATCAGTATCGAACGCCGTCTCTTCCAGGTATTTTACAACATCCTACTCTTCAATTTCATCCAATTAAAATTGTATTTTAGGTTTTAGTTTTGATTTTTGGGGGGTTTTAGGTTTCAAAATGCGCTCTGCGGTGGACGCAGGTGCCCTTCGGGTGACCTGCATCCCCCGACTTTTTTCTATATAGAAAAAAGGTCAGGGGACGCAGCCCACCTTCAGGCCAGCTGCGTCCCGATGCCCTGTGTTCTAAACGCAGGGTGCGTCCTCCACAAAACGCGGATTTTGAAACCCCAAACTCCAAAATCAACCATTCAAATTTCCCAAAATTAATTCTAATGCCTATTTATTCATGTGTAGGGCACTTACCATGTTGGATTGGAGAGAAAGAGAGCACGAGGAGGTTGATGAAGCTGCAATCGAACATCAACCTTCTCTGGATGCCCTAAAAGCGTGCGGGTTATATAAATATTGGGCCATACCGGGCATGAGGGCTCAAGTAAGATTCTTGGAATGGCTGGTTGAGAGATGGAACGTTCAAGAACAATGCTTTTACATCGGAGGGCACCAGCTCGAGATAGAGCCCTCTGATATATACTTTCTCACTGGCTTGCCAAATAGAGGTGAGCAACTCAATCTAGCCGGGACTAGGCCGGGTGGCCAATCCCTTGTTAGTCTCCGGGAAGATTGGTGCACACCTGGTGCACACCATTCGAAAGGCGTGGAGATCAAACACATCTCTCTGCGTGAGCTCAAAGTTATAGCTTTCACGGTTACCAGAATTTGCGGCGCAGCCGCTTTACACATTGCTTCTGGGTCCCAAATGCGGATGGCAATTGACTGTTACCAAGGCACCATTTTCAACTGGTGTGATGCTGTGTCGGCTAATGTGAAGAGCCAACTGACTAAGGCAAAGAACGGACGACTGAAAACTTTTGGATATGGGCCTTTAGTCGTGAGCTTTGCCTTAGAGAGAGTTCCAATCCTGATCCCTCAGCAACTCACTGTTGATATCTTGGGTCCTTGGGAGCCAAAGCTGGTACGATGGGTTGCGGTGATGGCTCGGCATCCTGACGAGGGCGCGGCAGTTGTTCGATTTTCTGATAGTTACTTTCACTGGTTGGAGGACCAGGTTTTTTCGATCCAGGACTTTCCGTATGCCGGAGTAGATTTTCGACATGATCCGGACATGGTTCTTCCACAGGGAGAACAATGGGATGACAGAGGTACTTTATTTTTCACAAGTTTTCAAATTATGTATTTTTTTGTTTTTATATATATCGTCTCAAAACTGACAGTAAAAATTTTCAAAATGCAGATGTTGGTCCACAGCGCCCAGCCAACCTCCGGCCTTTTGAGAGGAGACATCCAGTTGCACCGGTACCGGCCCCACAGGACGCGGCGGCTACAGAGGTACTGGCTGAGTTGGAGCATGATCTAGAGCGTCTGACGGCGGATATGCCTGAGACTACCATGGATGATATTCCTATCAGGCTTCAGCGCTATGTAGTCGCGGTCCCTGGACCGTTTAGGAGATTTTTGCGCAAGGTAGCCCGTGCAGTGGTGTCGTATAGGGAGCACCACCAGTGATTGGCTAGTCACTTTGTAGACACATGTGACATTTTTGACTTTTTTGTACTCTATCATTTTTGCCGATCATAAGGTGTTTTTCAACCTATGATCGAAGACGATGTATATTTTTTGACACACTCCTATCTATATATATATCACTATTACCGGCTTATCTTGTTTAACATATGTGATGAAATGTTTTTAAATTTACTTGCATGATTATCGTAAATGTCTGTCCAACATTCGAGAAGCAATTGCATCTGCTAATGTATTTAAAGACCTTGGAATATGCTGATATTCAATGTAATCAAATTCACGTTCCAAGAGACGCACTCTCAAAAACAACCTTAATAACACAGGATTTCTAATGGCATAAACTCTATTAAGCTGTAATACAACAAGTTCAGAATCTAACCTCACTATCAAACGTCGAATTCCAAATGAAATAGATTCGGATAATAATTCAACCACTGCACTGTATTCTGCAATGTTGTTCGTTGTTTGACCGAGGCTTACCCCATGCATAGAAACTAACTCGTCAGAGGGTGAATAGATAACCCAAGCTGCGGAAGAGATATTCCGTGTACTACGACAAGCACCATCAGCAAATCCAATGTATGTTTGGAGAGGCGTCGACATCTGCAATATCAAGAGTAAAACCAAGATAAGCCAGAATAACGACGAAAAACACACTCTCTAAGCTAAGCACACTGACTAACTAACAAGCATACTAGCTAGAAAGAAAACCTAACCTAACTAAAAAATTCTCCATACCCACCATTTAAGCATAATACCTCTTTAGGTAAAGTCCATTTCTGGGTTTACCCAAAGAGTCCCCATCAAAATCAACCAGCTCATAAGCCCCTTTTGCTAGCTTTCGCTTTACAATGTAGGGTCCATGCCACATAGGAACGAATTTTCCAGCACCTAGCTTATCGTTAGCTTGATCATATAATAGCACTAGGTCTCCCTCCGAAAAACTTCGAGGGGTCACATTTCTATCATACTGAGCTTTCATTCGCTTCGCGTGAGTCTCGATTGCCAATGTAGCGTCACGTCGAGTCTCATCTAATTTAGCTAAGTATAATAAACGTTTCTCCTCTTCGGAAGTAGCTGGGAGTAATTCGACAGCCATTTGAAGTGATGGGATTTCGCATTCAATGGGTAACACAGCTTCCAAGCCATAAACTAGCTGGAAAGGAGTGAACCCTGTTGAAGTTTTCACTGAGGTTCGGTATGCCCATAGCGCCGAAAATAACATGTTGTGCCAATTCGACCGATGAATACCAATGGTTCGTCGGATCATGATAACCAGAACTTTGTTGATAGACTCAACCAAACCGTTGGCTTGCGGATAATAAGGAGTAGAGCTATCGTGGCGCAAACCAAGCTGGCTTGTAAGCTCAGTCATCATGATGTTTCGAAAATGGCTCCCATGGTCAGTAATGATTGCTTGTGGGACACCAAACCTAGTTATAATATGATTGAATACGAAAACTGCAGCTGTTTTGCCGCTTGCGTCGAATGTAGGCATCGCCTCGGCCCATTTAGTAAAATAATCAACCGCGAGGATGATATACGCATGCCCCTCGGCCGAGTGAGGGTTACAAGTAATAAAGTCGATACCCCATTTGGCGAATGGACCAACGGCAATTATAGGGTGGAGAGGAGCAGGTGGTGCGCGCATCTTTCGATCAAACACTTGGCAGTTGTGGCACTTCCGGACTGCAATGATACAATCTTTAAACATAGATGGCCAGAAGTAACCAGCGCGCAACACCTTCTGAGCTGTGGCATACCCAGACATATGACCGCCACATGCTCCAGAGTGACAATCATTCAAAACCTTCTCAGCCTCTTCGTGAGTTAAACAACGTCGAAAAACTAAGTCTGCCCCCCGGCGATAAAGTGTATCTCCAATAATTTTATATTGCTGGGATTGAAACCGAATTTTTCGACGTTCCGCTTTGGAAGCTTCAGGCCGAAAGGTTTGGGTTTGGAGATAGATGATTATATCTCCGTACCACGGATCTACAGTACTGATAAGAAACAAAGATTCGTCCGCAATGGACTCCTCTGCCACAGTTTCTGTGTCAGCACACGGGAAATCACACATCAATTCCGCAAAAACTAAGGATTTCTTAGACTTGGACTTCTCGAACTCCAAGTCGAACTCTTGCAGGATAACGATCCATTTAGAGTACTTGCCCCCTAGCAGTTGTTTTGTCAAAATATAAATCATAGGGTTGCAATCCGAAATAACTGTAGTTTTACGGAGAAGAATGTAGTGACGAAAACGCTGGACAGCTTGAACGGCTGCCAGGGCCAATTTCTCCACATGCGAATATTTTAACTCAGTGGGATTTAAGGTCCTACTAAGATAATATATCACATGTTCCGCTCCGAATTCATCTTCTTGAACTAACACCATTCCAATGGTGGAATGCGAAGCTGCGAGGTATAAGAAGTAGTCCTGGTTGTAGTTGGGAGGATGCAACAACGGTGCATGGGTCAACGCGTGTTTAAGTGCATCAAAAGATTGTTGGGCAATCTCGTCCCAAAAGAATTGAGCGTTCTGTTTCAACAACCGTGTAAAACCTTTAGTGACCTCGGCGTAGTTTGGGATGAATCGGCGTAAAAAGTTCGCTTTCCCTTGCAAACTTTGGAGTTGGCGCAAACTCGAAGGAGGAGGCAATTTGATGATAGCTTCGACTTTCGAGGGATCGACGCGAATGCCGGCTTTTGAAACAACAAATCCCAGCAATCGACCTGTTTCTATACAGAAAACACACTTGTGGGGATTCAACCGAATTCGATAATGCCTACACCTCATAAAGATTGCTCGTAAGTGGACAAGGTGATCAGCTCGATGTAAAGAATGAGCAGGCAAATCATCGAGGTACGGTTGCACAATGTGCTTGATGTCATGAAATGCGTAAGACATCGCCCGTTGAAAAGTGGCCCCGGCATTCTTAAGCCCAAAAGGTAATTTGCAATAAGCAAATGTCCCCCATGGACAAATGAATGCCGTTTTTGGTTGGTCGGCAGGTAGAATATTGATTTGATTATAGCCCGAAAAACCATCCATAAAGGAAAACATTTCACTTCCGGCACAATCATCAATAATTTGATCGATATAAGGCGTAGGATAGTTGTCTTTTGGACAAGCTCGATTTATATCCCTATAGTCGATACAGATTCTTATTGTTCCTTGTTTCTTGTTGACCGGAACAATATTCGATACCCAATCCGTTAACGGGATCGGATAAATGAAACCTGCTTTCAACAGCTTTTCGACTTCTGCTTTAATCGCAGCCGCTTTTCGAGGGTGAATCTGACGCAACCGTTGCCGGACGGGTTTAGCATCCGGGTAGGTCTTTTTTTCATGAACAACAATGGCAGGATCGATTCCCGGCATTTCCTCGTAAGACCAGGCAAACACATCGCGGAATTCTTGGAATAGGGCCTTGTAAGTTTGGATTTCATCTTCTGTACATGCGGCACCTATATGAATGTTTTCCTCAATTCCGGGCTTCACTGAAATATCAATGGGAATAGTACGAGAAATATTCCCTAAATTCAACTCTGAATCAGAATGTTTCGTTGGATCCTGAGCGTCTTTGACATATTCAGCGGTAAAGATAGATGAAAAATCATTTTCAAAAGCATCATCCTTAGGTAAAAACGAAGATCTGTGATGGAGATCTTCCCATGGTAGATCGTCTACACTTAGGATTTCGCGAAGTTGTTCGTCAGATGACACGACTTCGGGAAACGCTATCCGTTCTAAGGTTGAGGTGAAAAGTGATTCTTCACTGACCACATTCATTTGGTCGATTTCGGTTGAACGCGAGTCGGTAAAAGACATGACAGCTTCATAAGCAATTTCATATGGACTCAAAGGCATAGCATCACCGAATGAGTCTATCTCAGATTCAGATGGGACAATCCAAGGATCATCATAAATAATGTTTTCTGATGTAATCATATGAATTGTTGCAAATGAAGGGTCTACGCTGAGTGGAGGGAGAGGAAAAGTTCCCAGTAAACCGGAATCTTTAACTAAACCTACACCAACGTCCCTATAAGGGATTGTCGTCTTACCGACATGCTGGATACTCTCTGAAGAGGCTGGGTCGGATGAAAAGTATGTCAGCTGATCAATAGTCACGATCTTACCGTTATGTGGAAACTTAATTACTCTGAAGACCGATGAAACGACCGCTGTCATAGCATATGACCAACTTCGACCCAAAAGAAGGTTGTAGTCTAGAGGGGCATCAACCACCTCCACATCCAGACTAACGGTTTTACCTTCTACCCCTATAGGCAATTCCTGTAGAATACCAAACGGACGGAACCCACGGCCATCAAAGGCCTTAAGGATGGTGGGGGATTGGTTCAACGAAGGAGAACCAAGAGATCTCCAACATTGAATCGACATAATACACGTAGAGGCTCCCTCATCAATCACAGTCCGATGAATAGGCCTGTTTTTTACTATCACTGGAATTTGGAAAGCCATTTGATGGGGGAGACGTGGTGTACTATTTTCTAGATCGAAGATTATCAGGTTCGGGTCCTGAACATCAACAGCTCCGATAGCCGACAAAAGTAATTTTCGTTGTGCTGGGCATGATTGCAGCACTTCTAACGCCGACATTGCTGAGGGTGAAACAGCTAAGTCCTCAACAATGTTGTAATTCTGGGCTGCTCTCGCATGTGGATTGAAAGCAGACCTTCGAAGTACACCCTTGGCGGGCGGTTTAATTACTAAGTCCGGGTTAGGTTTTTCGATCTGTAGTGGATCGGAACCAGGAGCTGAGGTTGATGGGTTAGAATGAGAAGATTCTGCTTCCTTACCATCAACAGGAGCTTACTACCATAATCTTGCGATCGAGTCGCAATCCTCACATGAGACATCATCAAAATGGGTTCTTCACTGGCATTCGAGGAAGAACCTATCATCTTATTCTCCTGCTCCGGAAATGGATTTTTTAACACAGCAGGAGTGGGAGAACCTTTGACTATTTTCACAACCTCGGCCCGATGAGGGCAATCTCTCGTAAAATGATCCTCTTCACAAATAAGACAAGGATATCGAGGTTTGCGTTTTTCGTCATTGGTTTCCGACTTTTCCATTTTCTCCTTTGGAGCCTTGTCTGCTTTAGCCTTCTTCTTTCCTTTCTTCTTTCCACCGTTTTTTGATTTGGCCGTAGATGACTCTACAGCGTGAATATCGGCGGTAAGTTCAGGAGAAGACTCTCCTGTCGGGGAATCAGGCAAAGTGATAATAGGAGTAGTTGAAGCCTTGGAAGACTTCTTCTTGCTCTTTGTATTCACGATACCAATCATACCATCAGCGGCATGAGATCCCGAAGGAGCAGCAGCGATTTGATTCGACTTTGGAAGATCTGGAATCTTCTCGTGTAACGTACCCGACTGAGTGTAAACTAAGTCAAGGTATTGCGCCTGAGCAATGACTTGCTCCTCAGTAACTACTCCGGCCTTAGCTACATCTTCAGTAATCTTCGGTAATAATGATTTAACAAACCATTCAGCTAAGATTTGGTCCGGGATAAAAACTTTCACTAGCCTTCTTCGACGTCTCCACTCATGAATGTGATCAGAAATATACGTGGACGTTGATTGTTTTAGTGAAGTTAATAACTCCGTGCCGTTATCGTATCTGACCGGCAACTGAAAGTGAGTTAAGAACGAGGTAGCTAACTGGCTAAAATTGTAAAAAGAGGCCCGTGGTAACTCAATGTACCACTTGGCCGCGAGACCAATGAGTGTACGCTGGAAAAGACGTAAGCGGATCGAATCATCCGAGATAGAATTTGAAGCACACCAGAGGTGGTAAGTCATCACGTGATTGGACGGATCCTCTCCAGACTTACCTTCGAACTTGGGTATATCACTGGGCAACTTATTTGGCATTGGCGGCCAGAACTGAAGATATTGAATTGGATCGTTCGTTAGGCGCGTCAAGTCTGGTAAATCCAAAGTTGCGATAAACGGTAACTGCCGGTTAGGATCTCTAAAACTCTGGGTCACAATACTGGCCCCAGGAGGAGGATATCCAGGATAACTAGGAACAGGAGTCGCATTTGGGATATTATATCCTCCTGGAAAACCAGGATTAACCGGACCGTACTGGGGTTGTTGAGGTTGTTGATAAGTGTACCCAGGATACGGTTGATACTGGTAAACCGGTTGTTGGACAGCTTGCCCAGGTTGGTACTGTCCCTGGTACGGTTGGTGAACAAATTGAGGTTGAGTAGTGACAACCGTACTTATACCAGGCTGACCTACAGGCATCTGGACCGTGGTTTGAATCGTAGATCCAGACAACGGTAAAGATGTCTGAGGAGTGGTTACAGAGACAGTAGAAACCGGAGCCGTCGATACTCCAGAAGTAAGTATGGTAGATGTGGTGGTAGTTGCAGCAGCCGTTTGAGATGGAGTACTAGGTGCAATTGGCGGCTGAGTAACTACCGAAGTTACAGAAGTTTGAACATTTGACTGGACAGGTTGCGGTTGCTGGGGTGGACCAGAAACTACGGGTTGTCCAGCTTGAGGTACCAACTGTATACTTGGCTGCAACACATGTTGACCCTGTGACGGATCCCACACTAACATTCCAGGGTATTGACCCGTAACAGGTTGAGGATACTGAGATCCATAGCCGGATTGAGGATAGGATTGATAATTGTAAGGTGTAGTTCCCACATTTTGACCATATGATTGACCTTGAGGTGGTTGATAACCTTGACCTGAGTATTGACCTTGAGGTTGATAACCTTGAGGTAAATACGGATACTGGGGTTGACCTTGACCTTGAGGTTGGTACCCTTGAGGTTGATACCCTTGGGGTTGATACCCTTGAGGTTGCCATCCTTGAGGTTGCCATCCTTGAGGTTGATATTGATACTGAGGTTGACCCTGGGGTACATATTGAGGCTGGGGTTGACCTTGAGGTATGTATTGCACCATAGGCGCGTACTGACCTTGAGGTTGTCCCCCAGACACAAATGATGTACCTTGAGGTTGCCCCCCAGGCGTTAACTGAGGCTGCCCCCCAGGCGGTAATTGGCCACCTTGAGGTTGGGAAACGGGAACTGAACCTGACATCATGTAAATGTCTCCTACACCCAATGGTATATTACCACTGTTTCCAACTAATAACCCATGATCAACAGGTTGAGGAGATGCCCCCGCAAAAGTACCAGAAAGAGATTGATACCCGGTGGGAACAGAAGGACCGCCGTGTAAAAAAGATTCAGGACTTTGAGTAAACACGGACGACTGACCAGACATATTTACAGGAGTATGAATACCTCCAGGTGGAAAAGGAGTACGAGGTGTAGAAAAACCTAGCCCAAAGTTGTCTAAATAATTGGTTAACGAAAGGTACCAAGTAGTACTTCTAGGAGGACTGTAAAAGATAGATTCACGCTCTCTTAGATCAATAGTAAGTTGATCTTCAAGGTTAGAGACGCCTATTTCTTCCTCTGGAGCAAGTTCTTCAATAGCAATCAAACCAGTAGGAAGATTTTCGGTGATAATTCTTTCTATTCTCGGTGAATCAGGAACACTAGAAGTCGGAGTAACAGGTTCATATATTTCTGGTTCTTCGCCTGTATCACTAGCAGTCGAAAAACTACCAACAAGCTCAGAAACTGTAACAGCTTCGGGATTATAACCTGTCTCTAAACTTTGGTAATCTGGATGGACTACCAAGGAAGATTCTCCTTCTTCAGGTGAACCTACTCTACTGCCACTAGGAGGAGTTACAAGGACCTTCAACCCTTCGTACTGACCCGGAACGTCTTCAGGAGATCCACCCCGCGATCTATGGAATTTTCTTAACAAATCTGTTCCGGTAACAATTTCAGGTGACTTGCCCCGAAGTCTACGGGACTGTCTCGGTAATTCCGCCACAGCTAAAAACTTTTAACTACTACACACGAAAACAAAATAAAATTTCAAATCAAACCACCTAAAGTCTCTAAAGAACCAAACAAATTTGAATCACACGCCTAAAGAATCTAGGGCGTCAAACCAAGCACAAACAGTAGCCTTCCAGACCGAAAGCGCTAGTTGGTGATGAAGCCCAACATCGCTGGATTCAGTACAGAAGTGGCGGGTGGAACAGTTACCCCGACAACCTGCTTAATGAATAGACTGGACCAAGTTCCTCCACTTTAACCGTCTCGAGTGAAGTGAACCCCCAGAAAATCCAAGTGAGTATAGCCGACGTCTGCTCCAGGTACAGTGGGACCTTCCCTCCACCGTCACCTCAGTAGAATCCTAAAGATAATGGTCACTAAGGTTACCAATCGCAACAAATGCACCTGGGGGAACAGTCTAAACTCCGACAGCACGCAAGGGCAGAGTAGCAAGCTCAATCCCCTTGCCGGCTCCTTGACAATAATCCAAGGTTTACCGACAAGTGACCCCTGGCTCCTCGACAATGGTTAATCCGAGGTTTACCGTTTGTAATACGTGCGTGTCTGGCGTCGTTCCCAACGAGGGGGGATTGATCCCCTCACTGGTTCGGACACGAGCTCGTGCTTCTCCTTTAAGAGGAGCTTTCCCAGAGTACAAATGAGACAATTGGATTTATTCTATCACAAGATAAGGTACTTGTTTGGTTTTGTTGTCTTGGAGAGTTAATTACTCACCTACTCCAAGACACTAGCCTGATCTAAATTGGTGTTTCAGAGCCCTAGTAAATAAAAATTACTACGTCGATTTTACTTTAAGCGTTAATTTTATGGTTTTTCTTAAAGACAAAAGGTAGCGGAAGTGAAACCAATGGTGTGTAGACTCGACTCAAACCACTACAAAGATGCACCTAAGATGATTTACGCTACTTTTCCTTTTTCAATGAATTTCTTAACTAAGAGAGTTGAGAGAATGCAAATTTTAAAGAAAACAACTTCCTTAGAAAAGACAATCAAAGAAACAATTCTCTTTTTCTTTTCAAGCATACAAACATGACCACTCCTTACGTGCACGAAAAAACTCTTTTTCTTTCAAAACTTTTCAAAGCTACTTGAAACAAAACTTTTCAAAGGAGATGTTTTTGTATTTTCTCTTTTTAATAAAGCATATAAATCTATTGTAATGAAAATCAATCTTAAAAGCTATAAAAACTATGAAAACTTGACTCACAAGCAAATCAAAAAGGAAATTACTCTAAGCAAACCTAACAAGGCAAAAGCTCACAAAGATGATTCTAGGTTGTTTTACTTGACCAAAATCAAATCAAGGACCAGCTAATGCAGAATCAAAAGACTAGTCAAAACAAAACTCAAATCTTTTTGTTCTTTTTGTAAAATGGAATTCAAGACTTAAACAACAAGCACTTCGAAATTTGCCCAAAGAGACAACTCAATAGTAAGTTGCTCACACAGGTAGACTTTACGATAGATCTGACTTCTTAGAATGCTGACAAAACCAGAGAGATCTAAGGCTTGACAACTTCTACCGCCAAAGTCACTACAAGACCTACTCAAAAATCAAACCCTAGGGCTTAAACTTCCATGAAATCCACTAAAACACTCAATGCTATCGAAACAAGTTCAGGTGAAGATCTCTGACAAAGGACTAATGAATCTGGGCAGTAAAAAGTAAGAAAAAATTAAATCTAAGAGCAAAAATGCAAAAAATGGAATTTTCTCAAATTTTAGCAGGGGATGCAGGCGACCCGTTAGCACAGGTGCGGGCCCGCTCTATGCACACAGCGACAGTGCGTCCAGGGACGCACTGTGCAACACTCAGAGGGTGCATCCTACTGAAAAACTCAAGAAAAACCAAAAAGAATCTAATCCTAAGCTGACCCACCCACAGACAAAGTCACAGAGCCAAAACCAGAAAAATAAACCAATTTTCTCAGAGCAAAGTTCACACAAAGGAAAAGACTTTTCACATTAATGGAATCCCCAGTATGGTCGCCAATTTGTCAGGCAGAAAGAGTCGATTGTGCGGACACAACCAACCTCCCTAGGAGCCTAAGACTCTCTAGTGACAAACAAGACAAACTAGAACTATCATTCTCTAAACATGCATTATAATATGAGAAATCAAGTGTTTTGTTCTTACCTTTGTCCAAACGCTGTTGTAGAAGTCCAAGCTTTGTTGATCTGGATGAGCTCCTCCTTTTCTCCAAAACCTGCAATCACCAACAGTCAAACAATTAAATAGCACTTGATTATAACATAAAACAAAGCATATTCAACATATAGACCAAGGAGTACATGAAATAAATCATAAACAACAAGTTATTGAGAAGAATGGACCAATTTGCATTAAAGGTAATCAAAAGGAACCATTACAACCTGAGCCTTGGTGTTGTGCAAGCTCCTTCCAGGGTCCACAAGAGTCTTCCTTTACTTTGACAAAGCTCACCCACTTCCAAATAGAACAAGCAAAGATGACAATCTCTCCTCAGAAGCTTCTAAATGGGAGTCCTAATTCCTGCAGCATTTACCCTTAGAAATGTATAGCTTTCAACCTCTCCTCCTTCTGGCCCAATGCCTGTACTTATAGTGCTCAAGAGGAAGTTAATCAGGTCCACCATCAATGGGATAATCCCCTCTTTGGATGGGATAGCTCCCCTATTGATGGGATAAGTTCCTCTTTGGTAGGAGTGCATGAACCATCTGGAGGCGCTCAATACACGTCGAACAACCTTCCAGAATGCTCTAGAAATGACCACAAGTGACTTTTTAAAGATGAAACTTGCGCATTTTAACCTTTTCAGGGGGACGCACCTGCACCTTTACATACAGAGCGTCCAAAGACGTAGTTTTTGTGAACATTGGGTGCGTCCCCGCAGGTAAGGTTGAGAGAACCTGCGTCCCCAGAGATAAATACATTTAGAAAGACTTTCTCTCTTTTTTTGGAGTTTGACATGGAAAGCAGAGGCATAAGACTTGCCTAAGAGGGTAGCATGACTGTTGATAGAGTCATCCTAACTGTAAATGGTCATGGTGACATTTTTTAGTGTAACAATATCTCCGCAAATATCGCGTGAAAAGCTCTGAAATTCGGACCCAAGGTTCAACGTGATTTATTCTCAAATGGGTTTTTTTTTCGGCTTCTGAAACATCACAGAAAAAAAAAATTATAGCGAAAATGCCACAATGACCTGTTTGGAGCAGTGAAACCCTAGAATCCAAAGCTCTGATACCAAATGTTATGAAACCAACTCACAAAAAGATAGAAAAGAGAGATCCACGCCTTAGAATTCAGCCTCTTCGAGGGGGCAACCTCCTTTACATTACATAGATGAACAATTCTTGGATGATACAAATGACAAAACCTCCTTTCTATATATAGGAGTCTAAGGAGTCACAATATAATCCAGCCGACCTAACAATAATAATATAAAGCCACAAAAATAACAATAGAGGGATTCTATGGGGCACAGAAATAACAAAAAGGGGGTAATAGGGGCACAACAATATAAATAAGGGGTATAACTACAATAGTAATGGGGTAATCACTAGTATTATAGGGACCCAACACACTAGGGTTGGGTGAAGGCAAGTATATCAGGGCGCGAAGGCCAGGGAAGTACGCAAAGCAACCTGCGCATAGGGACAAGCAGTTGGACCAAATTAAACCCTCAGACATTTCAATGGTGCAAAAACATGGTTCCAGCACCACCCCATACTACTTCGGGTGAGACCTCATTCCACGCTCTACAGACTGTTGCCAAAATGGCAAGTAGTATAGGGATTTGTTTTTCTAATTAACTCTGAACTTGGGTCAGGCCCGAACAAGCCAACAAATGGTTCCATTGTTGGGACCGAGATCTGCATAGAGATGTCTGATGTTGTATCACTAGAATCCATCAAAGAAAGGAATTGAAGATTGGTTTGATAGAAAGATTCACAATTTCCCAGCATAAGGAAATAGAAATCTATGATTATCAAAGGAAGAGTGGTTAGACTGCTGCTCATACACAAAGATACATGAAATTTTCTTCGCATCTTTCCCTACTGAGCTATACGAGTGGAGCGTGAAGCTAGCTAATATCCAAGGAAGGTGTAAGGTCAATCGAGCTATTATGTGGACTCCAGAATTGGTGCATAAATTAGAAGGGTCAAAGGATAAGATCACGTGCTTTATTGATCACTGGCTCGATCGAATTATATAAGGATTCATCACTACATTTGTGGTAGATACTTCCATCAGCTATAGCGAGGCAGAATGATGCTTCCTCAAAGGACCACCAGGTAAATATGTTAAATATTTGAGAACTTGGATTAAAATTCTACTGTGTGAAAGGTAGGTTATGCGAATAAATTGATGTTTGGGGCTATGCGAAGTGGGAGAATCTACAGAAACAAAGGTAGTGTAGAACTAGAAACTAGCCCCTTAATTTCACCTCGGCGAGGGGACGAGGGAGATCTGATGAAGGTATCACCAAGGAGTGCGATTACTTTTATGAGGCAGAGGATTCCACACATACCACCCACACCCACACCGCCACCAGTTTCACCATCTGCATCCCCATATTTGCATATACCACCTCTGCCACCATTGCGAATCAATATGGCAAGCGTGATGAAGTTGCCAGTGTTCAAGGGAGTAGGGAATGAAGATCCAGACTAGTTTTCGTTCATGATAAAACCTATGTGGGAAGCGCAGGGATTTATGGATGAAAATATAAATAAAGTGACATTGGTCAGCGCTCTGCAAGATTGCGCGCTGACCTAGTACATTAAGCATTCCAATGACAATCCGAATGCAGGGATCATAGATATTCAAACTGTGATAAACAAATAATTTAGTAGGCCGAAGTAAGAGGCATAGTCGAACATTGGGTTCAAGGAAATTACAATGCTACTATGCGAGACCCATTGGGAGTTGGATCGGAGACTCAAGTGCACAATTCATGAAGCCAAAATGACGCTGACGGATGGACAACATTGTGAATGGTTTGTAGCATCGTTAACACCAAATTTAATGAACACACTATCACAAAAGCGGCTAACAACTGAGGTAGAGGCCTTGGATATCATGATGAGACTACATGAGATCCTGATTCAGGATCCCAACCTGGGAGTTAAGTAGATACACACGCAGTTGAAAAATTTGTTCCTTGAGATGCAGTGTTTGAAACAAGATAGGATTGCTCACCTAGAAGTGCACGACGAGGTATGGTGCATAAAGTGCAAGGGTCAAGGACATGACAAGGATCACTGTTCAGTGTTCGTGAACTATCTCATGGGGAAGGACCAATGCCATTGAGACAAGAGGCACAAGTAGGACCGAGCATGGCACCTGCATTGTGGTGCACGATTTGTCAGATAGGAGGAAAACATGTTACAGATAACTGCCATTTATTATAGAAGTACACGAAGAATTCACAGCAGTTGTTCTGTAATTTCGGTAGATCATTGGGACATGATGAGTGCACCTGTAGAAGTTATGAACTGATGATGGATCAGACTCCTACCTACAGAGTTCAGGGTGAAATGTGGGCCCTTGACCAAAATGCAGGGATGGTGTGAAATGGATTTCAGGGACACGGATGAGGCTGAGGTGGAGGAGGACCTAGAAGACATCACAGGCAACTGATATGTTACAATTACGGAGGGCCAGGACATTATGCTCGCGATTGTACAAATGCAATGAGGCCATCATGTTTGTATTGTACATTGTTTGATCACGAGAGGATTGTCCCACAATAATAGCAAGGTTGCACAATAAAGGAGCACTCCAACCACCCCCGACTCGGAACCTACAAATGATGAGGTTTAAGCCACGCGAGGAAGACCCTAATGTGAATATTGTGCTCCGAAGTGAAATTACGACAGGGGATGACAAAGGCAAACAGCCTCAAGAAAGTACTTAGGTTCACAAGGCTCCAACGAAGGAACCAGAGTTTGACTTGGAGCATGCTAAGGAAACCTTCATGGAAGCCAATAAGAGCTTCACTAATGCCTCCACTTCAGTAAGTAAAGATAGGCTGGAGCTGGAAATGGATCAATCGATGCTCACAATGTTCCTGGAAACATGCACAAAGTTGCTGCGCAATAACAAGGCTATAAAGGGGCTGCAAGAACTCATAAATAGATGCACTGGGACTATGCTAAGGGAACCGTGCATAATCTGGAAGCTCGGGAAGCACACGAAGTGAATAGGAAGGGAGATGAGATTGACCGCGTAGATTGGAGAATATGAGGTGGACCAAGTGATTTTGGATCTAGTCTCAAAAGCAGACATGGGAGCACATGGGAAGGCCTATGTTGCTATGGTCTCCTATCGAATTGCAAATGGTGAACCATAAAAAATCCTACCTATGGGGAGATTGTGGGGAATCATAGTGGATATCGAAGGAGCAAGCGTTCTAGCAGATTTTGAAGTAATAGAGATTTTCGATGACAACAATCCCTACCCCATGCTATTAGGAATAGATTAGGCCACTGAAATGAATGGGGTGATCAATCTGAAGAAGCATAAGATAATTTTTTAGAAGAAGTCTCCACACATACTTGTACCTTTGGACCCTTCAAAAGGATCGTGCTACACAGAGCTAGTGCATGACTAAGATAGCGACGACGATTTGGATTGCATATACAAGATAACCACGCAAGAACAAGACTGGGTGAATCCAACCACGGATGGACGAATATCATGGGAGCATGAAATCTCCTACACATCGGATTCGGACGAGGAAATAGAATGATGGAAATACTGGTTACACGAGGTAATGACACTAAATTGTAATATGATGACGAGATCATTGCATTGCGTATCGACAATGGTAAGGGATATGCCTACATATGATTGGTTAAGTGAGGTGGATGACTTCCTGAATAGATTTGAAAGTGAAGTTTGAAACAAAAATGTTTCAATGCGTTGAAATGGGTACTGCATGCTACACCCGCGAGGTGGTGGGGTATGCACCAAAGAATCTTTGAGGATTTGTGTGAATGGAGGAGGACGATGCGCATGCAGTTTGGGAAGCCTCAGATGCAGCTAAAAGGCAAGTATGATGAACAGGATGATCCGCACACGCACCTCGCCAAATGAACAAAACTCTATGGGGAAGAGTCACAACCTAAGTGGGTGCACCTATTCTATCATACCCTGGATATTATACCCATGAACTGGTATATAGAGATGAAGCTTCGCCATGGAATGAGTGAATGGGATATCTTGCGCAAAGGATTCCTATTAACCTTCACATTTGAAGATCATTGGTGGGATACTATTGATGATGCACTACAATCAGTAAAGAAAACTATATTTAAAATACAATAGGACCCAATGGAAGTGCTTCAGTCTGAATGGGCGACCTAGCTGAGCTACGCACTAGAGTGTTACAACATGAATACCAAAGAAGATGATGAAGATCTATGAAAAGCTAACATTCTAGAAATTGAAGGCTATCGTGAGGTTCAAGGGCCATTGATTGAAGACCCTAACATAACCGTGCCGGTAAAGACAAAGTAGGTGAACATTGGTATAGAGGTTGAACCTAAGTATGCAACGCTTGGCGACTACTGGGATTATGTGACGATTGATAAGGTCGCTGAGTTACTCTGCGAGTACCATGACTTATTCCTGACCAAGATCATAGACTTAAAGGGGATCGTTGGCGATTTAGGGATGATGAATATCAGCTTAAAACCTAAAGAGAAGTTAGTTAAGCAGAGGCCTTACCACTTGAATTCTGAAGTACAAGGAAAAGGTCCACGTAGAACTAGACAAAATGCTCACAGCTAGAATCATTGAGCTAGTGGAAGAATGTAACTAGGGAAGCCCAATTGTAGTGTAGGAAAAGAAGTAGAAGCATGAGATAAGAATATGCGTGGACCTCAGGAAATTAAATGACACATGTGTGCACGACCCATTCCCAACTCTGTTCACAAATGAAGTATTGCAAAATGTCAGTGGGCAAGAAGCATATTCTTTTACTAATGGATTCTCAGGGTACCACCAAATCAAAATCGCACCAGAAGACAGAAGCAAGACTGCCTTAGCAACTGAGTGGGGATGCTTTCAATACACCATTATGCCGTTTGGGTTGAAGAATGCGCCAACCATATTTTCACGCATAGTTGTTGCAACATTCAAAGAATATATCCACAAATTCCTAGAGGTCTATCTAGTTGATTGGACTATATTTGGATTGGTTAAGCACCATGTAGCAAGCTTACGATTGATGTTGGATACTTGTCGATGACACCAAATCGCGTTGATCCTCAAAAAGTGTACATTTCTTGTTCCCTTTGGGAACCTGTTGGGACATGTGGTCTGCAAATAGGGATTGATGGTGGACCCTGTGAAGATTGCAGTAATTCTGAATTTGGAAGCAGTGCAAAGTGTTAAATAGTTGCGCGCTACCCTAGGACAAACGAGGTATTACAGCAAGTTCATCAAAAGCTATGCCTAGATCACCACGCTGATGGAGAAACTATTGAAAAAGGATGTCACGTTCTACTGGAATGATGATTGCATGAAGAGCCTAGATGTACTAAAAGAGAAATTGACCTTTGCGCCAATCCTTATTTTCCCAAAATGGGATGTGGAGTTTCATGTCCATGTCGACATTTTGTGTATATCACTAGGAGTAGTACTCATACAATAGGGTGGAGAGGGCTTAGATCACCCTATCGTGTTCGCAAGTCATAGGTTGTCTAAAGCAGAAAAGAACTATTCCACAATTGAACACGAGGGGTTGGCTATGGTGTACATGCTCCAAAAACACTGGCACTATTTGCTAAGGGGACACTTCAAGATGTATACAGAACATTCTGCACTAAAATACTTGGTCAATAAGCCTATGTTGGGGGGTCGCATATGCAAGTGGCTCTTATTGTTCCAAGAATATGACTTCGAGGTTGTGGTGAAGCCTGGATGTCTGAACGCAGGACTAGATCAGTTGTCGTGCATTGAGATGGGAGAGGAACCAACTAGTTTGGAGGAAGGATTACCTAACGCACAGCCCTTTGCTGTGCGCATAGCAGACAACCACTTTTAAGATATAATCCAATTTATAACAATTGGGACTGTGCTGAAAGAATTCTTTGTCCAGCAAAATAAGGAACTAGTGGTGCGCGCGACTGATTTTTCTGTCACTGCAGGGAAACTATATAAGATGGGCAATGATGAGATACTATGAAGGTATGCACCAAAATTCAAATGAAGTCAAATCCTCATGGAAGCACATGGGGATGCTGCAGGTGGACACTATGCAGGGCGAGCGACCGTGTAAAAGATTCTCCACACAGGGTTGTGGTGGCGAACCCTTCATCAAGATTCAAATGCAAACTGTAATGTCTGTGATATATATCAAAGAATAGGTAAACCATCACGGAGGTATGAGATGCCTTTGAATCAACAAATGATGATGCAATCCTTCAAAAAGTGGGCAATCAACTTTGTAGGACCCATCAAACCTCAGGGAAAGACAGGTGTGAGATACATTATCACCATGACAGAGTACCTGACTCGTTGGGCATAAGTGTAGCCATTCAAAGACTGCACGGCTGCCATGGCTGTGAAGCTTTTGTTTGAACACGTGTTGACTCGATTTGGATACCTAAAAATCTTGATGAGTGATTGCGGTAAACATTTCCTGAATGAAACCATTAGCATGCTAATAGAAGAGTTTCAGGTGCATCATCAGAAAAGTACACCGTATCACCCACAAGCCAATGGGATAGTAGAACCATTCAACAAGACACTGGAGACTGCGGTAACCAAAGTATGCAACACGCAGCGAACTGATTGAGGCTTATGCATACCTATAGTACTATGGGCTTATAGGACAATGTGTAAGAAACAGGTAGGATAGACACCTTTCCAGTTGGTTTATGGCGTGGAAGTTGTTATGCCAATGGAGTATATTGTACCTAGTCTGCACATAGCAGTGCTCACAGGTATGACGGGCCACGAGGACCTGGAAGAGAGGCTCGCGTAGTTGGAAGAACTTGAAGAGGAATGGTTCTTGGTTGGTTCCATCAGTAGGTACAAAAGAAGCGCGAGAAGGCCTGACACGATCGCCATATTAAGTTGTGCACATTCAAGGTAAATGATTTAGTGTTGCTGTATGATAGTATCTTTGATAAATTGTTGGGAAAGTTTAGAATGCATTGGCTAGGACCATAAATTGTTAAGGATGTTACAGACGGAGGCACGGTACAACTGGTAAAGCTAAATGGAGGGCCCTTTCTAAGAAAAGTGAATGGTAGATGATTGAAGCCCTACACAGGTGGCCCAACTATCTAACTAGATGGCAGACACACATTCTTCATGCTCCAAGTAGCCGAACAAAGGCGTATGACTGAAAAAAATGCAAGGGACATAAGAACAGATGTAGGGAAGTAGTTCCGACACTATGGCTTGGAACAACGCATAAAGGAAATCCAATAGGCAGCCACTCAGTGGGCTCCCAACCTTGCAATGTTTTGAACAGAGTTGGAGGGACTCCACATGAAGATCTTTTTGCCAACAGAGTGACTCGAGGGTGAGTCACGACATTTGTTTTTGGGGCCTGTTTGGCATGGAATCCCCCAAAGACATGTTTTAGGACTTAAAGCCCAAGTTTTAGGACTTAAAGGCCTCTATTTACATGAAGATAACTGACTGGTGTGGGAAGATAGGTAAGATCTCAGGTGTGACTTAGGGAAATAGTGCAGAGCACTGCTCCAACAGCGCGGAAGCCCCATAACCCCTAGGGCTATGCGAAGGCAAGTATATCAGGGTGCGAAGGCAAGTATATCAGGGCGTGAAGGCTAGGGATGTACGTGAAGCAACATGCATGCAGGGATGAGCAGTTCGACTGAATAAAACCCTTAGACATATCAAGGGTACAGAAACTTGGTTCGAGCATCCCCCCATACTACTTCAGGTGAGACCTCAGTCTGCACTCCATGGACTATTGCCGAAAGAGCCAATAGTATAGGGATTTGTTTAGTTAATTAACTCTAAACCTGGGTCAGGCCCCAACAAGCGAACAATGACTTAGACATAAAGCCCACAAAGCTGGTGAAAGGGCGGGGAATGACAAATATGTTGACAGAGTCAAATTTTCAGGCATTTGGAATCAACTTGCTAGCACTTGCAAATGGGGAGATAATTGAAGAAGGTGAAGAAAAATCAAATCCAGGTATGAAGATCAGGTATAGGTTTTTATGTTCAGAATGGTACAAGCACATAGTCCATTATTTTTGTTTTCTCTCCTGTCCTCAATCTTTGGATAGAACAAAGTATAGAGCATTAAAGATCAAAGAACAACCATATGTGATTGTTGATGACAGATTGTATTGGAAGGATCCTATAGGAATTTTGTTATTATCTTTAATAGATGATGAATTTACAGAGATCATTAAATATTATCATGAGAAGTTATGTGGAGGACATTATAGTTGG
Organism: Pinus tabuliformis; assembly: GCA_031772625.1. NCBI lineage: Eukaryota > Viridiplantae > Streptophyta > Pinopsida > Pinales > Pinaceae > Pinus > Pinus tabuliformis. Next base: position 1,538,792,345 of record CM062804.1, on the reverse strand, counting down.
AAGGCTACTGCACATGAAATCGTCCAGGTAGGGTTTTATTGGCCTACTCTATTTGGTGATACATATAAGTTTGTCAGAATTTGTCATCAGTGTCAACTTTTTACTAAGAAGAAGAGGTTAGCTCCCTTTCCTTTGATCCCAATCTTCATAGAAGAACCATTCCGACAATGGGGACTAGATTTTGTTGGAGAGATTAACCCACCTTCAAGTGGAAAACACAAGTCGGTTCTTACAACTATTGATTATTTCACCAAGGGGGTAGAAGGTATACCTAATAAAAGGGAAAATGACGAGGTTGTGATGAAGTTCTTAAAGGAAAATATTTTCAGCAGATTTGGATGCACTGTCAAAATCATAACAGACAATGCTCAAGTCTTCATTTCAAGTAAGTTAGTTGCTTTTTGTAAAAAGTATAATGTTATTTTATCTCATTCAATAGCTTATCATCCACAGGGAAATGGATTGGCTGAATCCACTAACAAAACATTGATGAAGATCCTTATGAAAACTATTGCAGAGACACAGAAAGACTGGGATTCTAAATTAAATTTTTCTCTATGGGTTGTCAGATTGACTACAAGAAGGTCTACAGGAAAATCACCTTTTGAGTTAGTGTATGGGACTCAAGATCTATTCCCAATTCATCTTGTGAAGTATGTGATTGCAATGATTCAAGAGGGAAAATAAGAACCGAATGCTCTGATAAGAAGGATATATAAGGTAGTGGAGATGAGTGAGAGTAGGGATAAGGTAAGAGACAATTTGATTATGTATTAATCAAAGATGAACTGTATTTTTGACGAAAAGGCCAGAGAAATTGATTTTAAAGTTGGAGACCTAGTATTAAGGTGGGATACTAGAAGAGAATATAAGGGTAAAGATGGGAAGTTTGATCGTCTCTGGTATGGCCAATTCAAAATTATAGAAGCAAGAACAAATAATACATTCTTTCTGGAAAATCTTGATGGTGAATCTTTATAGTTGCCTGTCAATGGGTAGTACCTCAAACATTACTTCCAGTTTTGAAGCACAAACATCCTATCATTGTAGATACCGAGTGAATTCATTGTACAAATTCCATGGAATTTATTTGGCTAAGAAATATATGACTCCATGCCCGAGGTGAATGCACTAATCTGTGGTTCTTAGTGCTTCTATGGAAAAATCATGATCCCCAGGTGGAGCCAGATGTTGTAGCATCCATTTTCCTTTTAATTATATTTTTTTTTTCTTGCAAAAATGGAAAAAAATCAAATATTATGTTAAAGCAAAAATAAGACGAAATGCGGAAATTTGAAAGAAATGACTTATTTTATATTATTACTGGCTTTTGAATGTGAGAAACCCACGAGAAGATATGAGCTGTCTGTTTGGAAGGCAACAGATCCGACAATAATCGCATGGTTAACAAGCGTGAGGGTTAATTCAAAATCGAACACGATAAATTATAAAGTTGAGTTAAAACCTCAGTTGACCAGGGTTGTCTACTTGGAGGCAGTAGATCTAACGGATATCGCGTTGAAAAGTTCACGGGTTTTTTTTTCTAAATCATACCCGATAAGCATTTTTGATGCAGTTTTATTTCCTATCAGGTCCGTGAGAAATTTGAAGGCTTGTTGAAAAAGGAGACGCGATAAGGTTTTGTTTAACAGGTTTAAAGTCTTGTTGAGTTCTGAAGGATTAGTCTGTCCACTAAATGAGTGATTGGATGGTGATCGTGCTCAAATGTGCATGTGGGTTCACAGCACAGGTGGACCCAATATATAATGAATTAGGGATTTATTCCTTTGGTTTCTGGCAACGGTGATTGGTCGGGTTTCCTTGGGTTTTAATCAATCAAAACATTTCTGATGCATACTTGGGCCCAAGTCCACAAACAAAGTTTTGTTAAAATGCACTGTGTTGTGTTAAAACAGTTTAACTATTATCATAACATATACAAAGAAAATTCATCAATAACCAAACCACCGATCCAAACAGTGAGCAATCATCATCAGTTTTCTAATTTTTGTTACTTCTTGTTATTTTGTTTTCTTGAGAATGAGGTGTCTTTTTCTCTGTAATGTAATATTTTGTAATGATTTGTACTTTAGATAGTTAGGAGATAGTTAAGTAGTTTGATAGTTTTGGTGATTACAAATTGTCTCGTAATGTATAAAAAGAGGAAAATTTACAGAGAGAAGGTTTGAATTTTGAAGAACCTGGAGACTAGGCCATTGTATTCTTGATAAAACTGTTGATTAATGAAAGAATCAGAAGTTTTCCACACATTGTTGGGTATGATTTCGTGACTTCTCTGTTACGTGTCATCATATGTCTTCTTCTTTACGTATGTAATGAAGCATCAAGTCTTTATTTGCTTATTCTTGTAACTGATCTCATAATCATATCGCAGCATTTTGGTGAGCCATTTATTTTGTTGTGGGGAGGATAGGCATTGCCCCAAAAAATATTTAAGACTGTGATGGTCTATGCAGATTTGGAAATGTCGCCCCAATAAGTAAGGTCGCTAGGTCTCTACTGCATGTAAAATGGCCATCATTTCCTTCTCATAGGTAGATTGGCCCAGATTCTTCCCACTTAGTTGTTGGCTTGTATAGGACAAAGGTCGCCCTTCCTGCATTAGGACCGCCCCAATACCTGTACTCAAAGCATCACATTCAAAGACAAAAGATTTGGTGAAGTCAGGGAGTGCTAAGACTGGAGTGGAACACATGGCATTTTTGAGAGCTGTAAATGCCTGTTGTGCATCCTCATTCCAGAAGAATGAATTTTTCTTCAGGAGTTGATGGAGGGGCTTCGCTATGCGACCATAATTGTGGAAAAATTTGCGATAATAGCATGTGAGACCCAAAATTCCTCTCAAGCTCTTCAAGGTCTTAGGCTGAGGCCAATCCTGCATTGCCTGGATCTTTTTGGGGTCCAAATTGACACCTTCATGCCCCACAATGTGGCCCAAATACTCAACTTCTTCCATGCCAAATGAACATTTGGACATCTTAATAAATAATTTATGCTTGCGGAGCAGTTGTAAGAGTAGAAACATGCTGAAGATGTGCGGCCCAAGTGCAACTATAGATGAGGATGTCATCGAAGAAGACAAGGACAAATTTCCTGAGATATGGTTTGAGAAGGTGGTTCATAACGCTCTGAAAGGTAGATGGGGCATTACAAAGACCGAATGGCATGAACAAGAACTAATAATGGCCTTCATGAGTTTGGAAAGCAGTCTTTGGAATGTCGACTTCCTTCATGCGAATTTGGTGGTAGCCTGAGCAGAGATCCAGCTTAGTGAAGAATTGAGCCCCATTGAGTTCATCCAGCAAATCATCAACCACCAGGATGGGAAATTTATCTTTGACTGTCAACTTATTGAGGGCCTTGAATTTTGGACACATCCGCCACTCCCCATCTTTCTTGAGCACCATGACCACCGGTGATGAATAAGGACTAATGCTGGGACAAATGACACCTGCTGCCAAAAGTTCCTTGATTATTTTTTCTATTTCATTCTTTTGGGTGAATGGATAGTTGTATGGGTGCACATTTGGGGGTTGGGCCCCTGGAACCAAGGTGATGCTATGATCATGTTCCCCTCTCGAGGGTGGAAGCTCATGAGGCTTGTCAAAGATCGGCAGATGGTTATTTAAAATTTGTTGCATCTCAGGATGAATCGGCAGAGACTTGGTTTTGACTGCCTGGATGGCATTAAATTGAGCTATAACTCCATGATGGCCCTTTTTTAGCAATTTTTCCATCCTATATGAGCTAATGATAGAGGGAGCTCCCGCCTGGAGTCCATGGAGGGTATGTTTGGAGTTGTTCTGCTTAAAACTCATATATAACTCCTGGAAATCCATTGTGATTGGCCCAAGGGTGCGAAGCCATTCAGCACCGAGGACAATGTTGCACCCTCCCATGTGTATGGCAAACATGTGGGTCTTCAACTGATAATCCCCCATTTGAAGTTTGACATTTTCACAGCGGCCTTCACATTTCATTGTGCCCCCATCCGCAATTTGGACTTGGAAGTTAGAAACTGCTCGTACAAAACAACGCACTTCTTTCGTGACTTTTTGATGGATGAAATTATGTGTACTTCCACTATCAATCAAGACTACTACTAGGAAATGTTTAATAAAACCTCTGATTTTGAAAGTTTGAGGTGAAGAAATCTTGGCCAAAGCATGTAGCGAAATAACGGGTTCGTCAGGGACATTGTCCTTTTGGTTGTCCTTTTCTACCGCCTCATGTTCCTCTAGTGGTGGATCTTCCTCTAATGAGCTATGATCAATGGCATCAATTTGAAAAAATTTGGGCTCCTTGAATTTATGACCTGGGGAGTATTTTTCATCACAATAGTAACATAATCCTTGCTTTCTTCTTTCGGCCATTTCTGCAGGTGACACCTTTTGAACCTTAAGTGTTTGAGTCGTGGTGTGAGCCTGTGGGGGCTGACCCTTAGCTGTGAAATTTGGGCGACTATACTGGGCTGCTAACACACGTTCCACGTTACGAGCTACCTTGTAAGCCTCTGTCCATGCAGGAAGGTGGTGCAGTAGGACATGGGCTTTTATGGCTTCTTTAAGACCGCTGATAAAACATTCCATGTAGAACACATCTGAGAGACCCCTAGTGCGGAAGGCTAAGGCTTCAAAGGCTGTAACATATTCATCCACTGTGCCAGTCTGTCGGAGCTTAGTAGGACAACCCAAAAAAGAAGATTCCTGGTCAAAGCGGTCTGTAAGAGCTTTTTTGAAGGTGGTCCAAGTCACAAAAGGTCCATTGCAACGTTGATGCCATTCCCACCATTGCCACCTTTTAGTGTCCAAGTACATGCTCCCCACCATAAGTTGAGTCTCATTATCTAAGATGTTATTCAGATTGAAATACTGCTCGATTTGTGCTATCCATGCTGCCGGGTGAGAACCATCAAATTTATGCATATCCAACTTGGGAGGTTGCAGAAGAGATTGTTGGTGCGGGCCCCAGAGGTGAAGAGAGTAGCTAGACTCACCCTCACTATGTCCATTGCCAATATACGCCTCCTCGTGGGCTTCCTCCTTGCCCTTCGAGATTATGCTAGTTAGTCTGTCAAGCTGAAGTTGTAGGGATTGCAAGGTTTGTTCTAGTTTGTCCATCCTCTCATTGGCCATAGCTTGAGCTCTAGTTTCTACCATGCACTGACCTGATGTTCTTGAAATTTGGGACCGCCCAATTTTTTTTTTTCACTAAGAATTGAATGGTACCACCGTGCTCAGCTCGTCATCCTAATTTTGATGGGCTAGATCACCAATAAGTGCCCCGGAAGATCTCAGACTTTTTTTTTCTTTGAAAACTCCTAATGGAGTTTTACTCCTTCCTTAGGAATACTACAGTAACCGAATCCTCAAAATGTCAATGCTGCCAAAAGTCCTGCGAAAATCATGTCTCGGTATAGGAACCCCACACAACTACTTAGATTCGATGGATCTGAGAGATCTGAATGGGGGATCAGATAGCTCTGAGCAGTGGAACAGATTGCTACTACAGATCTGATGGATCTAATAGATCAGAATGGCTGGTTGGAACTGCAGGACTGATGTCTTCTGCTACTGCACCCCTTTGCGCGAGCGAATCTGGTAGAGATGATGCGTGATCCCAAGATAGAAAAGGGAACTATGGTATCAAGGAGTGTTAGGGGCTAGAGATCGCAATATACATAAGGGTCTGACAGTAGTACTCGGCCCAATGTTTCAGGGCTCTAACTAAGGAGGATCAACCGTACCCTTAGCCGTACAACCCGACTACCCTATCGTACGGATGAGTAATCTCTCTGAGTGTTGTTCTCGGTGTACTGTAGCAACAAGACGGCCGACGGTTTATCTATGGCGAGGTTGTAGAGGAGCTAAGGGGCTTCCGATATACCCAGAAGGTACTAGGAAGACAGTCCGTACGCAGTTCTGTCTAATGCGCTACTACTCGAAGGGGTACCCACAGGGCTTACAAGGGAGTCCAAAAAGCGTGACCACCTCTTGTATCTCCTTCGTGCATGCCTCCCCAAATCCACAGGTTTATGCGCTCAACGACAAATCCCGTGGTTTAAAGACGCCGGAACACGTCTCTAGCCAAAAAAAAAAATTGCTAAGAAATGGAGATCCCACCGGCCCTGGAAAGTGCTCTGATACTGCTTGTTATGCTCTTAACCTGCAAAAAGATACCCAAATACAGAATATGAGAAGAAAGATACCCAGAACATAGAATAGTGAGAGATAACAGCAAATATTTTATTATTCAGAAAGCAATGTTCACTGGCCTCTTCGAGGGGGCAGCCTCCAATAGAGCAGATCTTGATACAAAAATAAGACACAATGCTCCTCGTAGGGAGTCTCTATCCTTTATATATGACTCATACATGCAATACCATGGATCAATACCATGGGTTTTATTAAAACCATCTATCTAATACCATGGCCCATTTGCAACTAACTGTGGTCCCGTCATTAATTGTGGGTTAACCACTTACAATTATTAATATAGGCTTTATTGACTCTTTACTATGACTCGATCCCACTACATAAATAAGGGGGTTAGGTTGCGACCCTAACAGTTAAGGAAATCTACTTTTTGACCAGTTTATGGAGGTATGGTGCCCCTCTCTCACTATCAGGTTCTTCCTGTGGGGGTGAATCTGTGAGGGATTATATTTTCCGATACTGTAGGGAATGATCTCAGTCGAGCAGGGATGGTAAGATCAGTATCCGAGATGTCACCGACCGGCCTTTGAGGACTATTTTCTTCACCTTTGCTAGATTGGCTGGTAGCACGGCCCTTCGCTAGGCCAACAAGTCCTATATGCAGTATGCCTTGGAATGTCTTGAACCCAAGGTATTCAACTGGTGTGATGCAGTACTTCCAGTTATCAAAGAACAGCTTACCAAGGTGAAAAATGGAAGATCCAAGAACTTTGGCTATGGTTCTATTTTGACTGCTTTCGCCTTGGAGAAGACCCGCTGATGTAGCCACAGTGCATTTCATTTGGCCTACCACCACCGACTGAGCCATGGATGCAGAGATGGGTCGACCTTATGGTCAGACATGCTGGTCAACCACAGGTTTCATTCTCTGATGCCTTCTTTGAGTGGTTCAACCATTAGTAGATGGTTTATGCCGAGTATCCATATGCTGGGATGGATTTCCAGGGTGACCCGGATTTGGTGCTGCCAGCTGGCGAGCAGTGGGGTGTCATAGGTAAAAATCTTTGACCACTTATCTATTTATTGTTTTCATAATGTTCTTGTGTTTTTTAAATGTTTATCAAGACTAATAAAAACTCATGTGATTATGCAGATATTGGGCCAGTACTACTAGCAGCACGTCTGAGAGGAGCAGTTGTCTTTCCAGTAGGAGAGGTTATAGGGAAGGCCATTCTTCACAACTCGGATGTATCCGAGACCCTTGCAGTGTTGCAGGATTAGATCAAGGGTATCACCCTTGGTATTCCGGATGTGAGGACCGATGAGCTGTCTCTGAGATTACAGTGCCATACCACTGGCGTGCCGAGCCGATGGATCAGGCTCTTACACATGATTTTACAAGCGTTGACTAGTTATCACGAGCACCATTAGATTAGGGTGCCCCCTTGCATTGTGAGTTTTTGGGTCATATGACCAATTTTGTCCTGGACACAGAACACTATGTACAAACTATAAACAATTATATATATATATATATATATATATATATATATATATATATATATATATATATATATATATATATATATATATAATATATATATATATATATATATATATATATATATATATATATATATATATATTGATTTTCGGAGCTTTATTTTGGTTAAGCTATATTATCCTGATGCAGTTTGTTGATAAAATGCTTTTCTTTTACAAATGTTGCAAATGTCTATCTAACACATAATTTTCTAATGAATCAGTTAACATGTTTAAGTTTTTGGAAATATGTTGATATTGAATAGAATCGAACTGTCTTTCCAAAATCTTAACCCTTAGGAACATGCGATATATAGCTAGATTCCGAACGGAATAGATGCCCATAAGCTATAGAATGACAAGTTGTGAGTCTAGCCTGACGACAAGCTGGCGTATGCCATGTGCAATGGCATCAGAGAGGAGTTCTATCAACGTGCTATATTCAGCAACGTTGTTTGTTGATTGACCAATACACGCCCATCTGAAACTTACTAACTCATCGCTTGGATCAAAGATGGCCCAAGCTGCAAAAGATAGGTTCCGCATACTACGACTCGCCCTGTTAGCATATCCAACAAATAATTCCAATGGGTTCGACGTCTGCAACAAAATGCAAAATTGGATTACCTAACCAAAACGATCACTCTTAACAAAAAAAAAAATGTAACAAAAACATATGTAGAGGTTACCATGACATGTCAAGCATAGTAACGCTTAAGGTACAACCTGTTTCGTGGTTGTGACAGTGGAATTCCATCATAATCTACTAGCTCGTAGGCCCCTTTTGCTAATACACGCTTAACAATATAGGGACTCATCCACAAATACCAGAACTTACCTGCTCCCAATTTATCGGATTCGTGATCATAGAGCGAGACAATGTCAACTTCTGAGAAAACGCGGGGTTTGACATTCTTGTCAACTTGCGCTTTGACTCATTTCTTATGCGCTTCATTAGCCAAGGCAGCGTCACGACGAGTTTCATCTAGTTGGATTAATTCTAAGAAACGAGCTTCTTGTTGGCATTATTATACATATGTTGTACTTGATGGCAACCCACTAATCTCAGATGATAAATTATAGTGCAGCAAAGTTCACGCACTTTCATGAAAATAAAAGTTTCTTTCATGAAGATAAAAGTTTCTTTCATGTAGAGAAAATTTCATGCACTTATATGCAGAGAAGTTTATTTCATGTACAGAAAAGTTCACGCACTTTTATGCAAAGAAAAGTTTATTTCATGTAGAGAAAAGTTCACGCACTTTCATGCAGAGAAAAGTCCCTTTCATGAAGAGAAAAGTTCACGCACTTATATGCAGAGAAAAGTTCACGCACTTTTATGCAGAGAAAAGTTTATTTCATGTAGAGAAAAGTTCACGCACTTTTATGCAGAGAAAAGTTTATTTCATGTAGAGAAAAGTTCACGCACTTTCATGCAGAGAAAAGCCCCTTTCATGAAGAGAAAAGTTCACGCACTTTCATGGTTGGCTCGTGGTATTAGTCCGACAGTTTTTGATCCTATGGTTTTGGTCCATGGTATTGCATCCAAAAGTGTTGATCTCACGCACTTTCATGGTTGGTTCATGGTATTAGTCCTATAGTTTTTGATCCTATGGTTTTGGCTCGTGGTATTGCATCCAAAAGTGTTGATCTCATGCACTTTCATGGTTGGTTCATGGTATTAGTCCAACATTTTTTTGATCCTATGGTTTTGGACCATGGTATTGTGGAAGGCCTAAGACTATAAAAGAGGAAGGAGATCATTTGGCAAAGTATCATCGAATAAATTGAATATCTAATAAGTGCTAGATCTGAAATATTTGTGATTCGGTTATGGTGCAGATCTGGATCTGAATGAAGGTGGAACCTTAGCGCATAAAGAAGGATAAGTTCTATTGATGGGTCATAATCTTTATGCTTGAATAATAGTATCTTTGCATGATTTTGATCTGTTATATGAGGCACATGCTTGATCTATAAATCTGACAATCTGGGTTAATTAGTGTCTGAATATTTGAAAGAAGGAATTATCCTTTATAGATCTGCACGCAGGTTTCAGGTTATTGAAGTAGCGTATATCTTTAAATTATGATCTAGCTGCCTCTGTCTATTGCTGCAATATTCTGGGTTCAGAATTTGGTGTGTGGTTATTGTTACTGTGTTCTGGGTACAACTGTCAGAGAAGTGTTTACTTGATTCAGTGCTAATTGGGAAAAGGAGATTGTTTGATGCAGATATACTTGATGATTGATTGATGTTCATGGATCCAGTCTAAAAATTTATGAAACATGGTCCCTGGAAGAAAGAGAAGGTTGTAGCCTTCAGTAGGCCAGCACCTACGTACTAGTATCTTGGCTAGTACAAGAGCTAAGGGGGTTGTAGCTCCCTTACAGGAAAAGCTGGAAAATGAGAGAGGGTTGTAGCTCTCTGCAGGTTGTAGCCTGCGTACTGGTAAAGGACTGCACCAGTACAAAATCATTGTAAAAAGGAGTTTCTAATTGAAAGAAGATAGAGACATATCGCAGCAGGTGGTTTTCACCCACATTTGGTTTCCACCTTATATCTGGTGTTCTTTTGTGCGACTATTTGCTTTTCTTGTTCCTGCTCATTATTTTATGATACTGACATACAAAGTAATGATCAATATTTGAAGAATTATTCAAATTATAAATAAGGAAGATAGATTGAAAAGAATTTGATAATACTGATTCACCCCCCCCCCCCCCGTCTCAGTATTATTTCCAACAATTGGTATCAGAGCAGGTCCTTCTGAAGAAGCTTGATCGCTTGAAGGAAGATCTAACATCATGAGCAACTACAAGAGGGAAGCATCAATCAGGCCACTGATTTTTGATGGAACAAACTTCGTATATTGGAAGGTAAGAGTTACTGCATATCTTCAATCTTTGGGTACAGAAGTATGGGACATTATAGAAACAGGGTATACTTTTCCATCAGCTACTCCTACAGATTCAGGTGAGAAGAAGAAATATGAAACAAATGCAAAGGCGCTTAATACTCTTCTAGGATGTCTATCTCTATCTGAATTCGTGAAGGTTATGCAATATAAATCCGCAAAAGAAATATGGGACAAGATTGTTTTGAGCTACGAAGGAGATGAACAGGTAAAACATGCAAAACTTCAAACCCTCAGGATTCAATATGAGAATCTCAGAATGTATAATGATGAAAGTGTGGCTAACTATTTCCTTCGGGTAGATGAGATTGTTAATTGTATGAAAAACTTGGGTGAAGAAATAAAAGAGGCTGTTGTGGTTGAAAAAGTCCTAAGATCATTGTCCCCCAAGTTTGAATCTAAAGTGTCTACAATAGAAGAAAAGGAAAATCTACGAACTCTTACTATGTCTCAGCTACACGGAATTCTAACTGCTTATGAAATGAGAAAAGGAGGTCCATCAGACAGGAGAGAAGCTGCTTTTAAGGCTTCAGGCAAAGGAGACTACTATGAATCAAGTCACGTGCCAGAAGAAGAAGAACAATCAAATTTTGTCAGAAATCTTCAACGGGGTACTGGAAGGTTCAGAGGTAAGCTACCTTTTAAATGCTTTGCTTGTGGAAGAGTAGGTCATTATGCTGCCAAATGTCCTCATAAGGATAAGATTGACAAAGGAAAGGAACCTGCCAGATGGAACAAGAAACAGAACACAAATAAGAAAAGCTACTACACTCATGAAGACAGTGATGGTCTATCAAATAGTGATGAAGATGAACGAGGTAATGACTATAAACTTTTAATGGCATTTGAATATGATGATTACATGGATGCTATAGATGTGGATAGTTTTTATGAAGAGATTTCTAGACTTAAGACATGTATAGAAGAAAAGAATATGATCATTGATACTCTACAATTTCAAATTGATGAAAAAGAAAAATATCTTGAAAAGTTAGAAGGTGAAATTGTTGGCCTTAGAAAAGAAATTGAGAAAACAAAGGCTATTAATCTTAAGTTTGTCAAAGGATCTGAAACTCTAGATGAGATCATCAATGTACAACGTTCTCCGCTAAACAAGACAGGTCTGGGGTATAATGGAGAAACATCTCAAGCATCCACCTCAAAGAGTTATCTTGATGCAGCAAGAAGGAATGAGCAAAAGCACAATGGAGATCACCAGGTAAAGCAGGGATGAATTACATCAAGAACGAACAAAGACTATCAGGTAAACCAGGGGCAATCTGTCTTAAGGATGAACAAAAGCTACAACCAGCCACAGGTAAAATCTTCTCAATTTGCTTCAAGAATGGATGAAAATAGAAATTACAATCATTTGGCCAGTAGATTTGATAATCACAGAAGTTTCTTTAATGGGAAATGTTTCTCTTGCCATAACTTTGGTCACAAAGCAGCTCAATGTGTTGCATATAAAACAATCATGACTAGAGAAGCTCAAAAACAAAGAAGTATGATCGGGATTACAAAAAGGACCTATAACAACTTTTCGGCTCTTGAAAATGAAGTTGAATGTTCTATTTGCAATAACTTTGGTCATGAAGATTCTGAATGCAGGAGCAGGTTTCAGCAGACAAAGGAACAAGCCTCAATCACCAGAACATGGAGAATAAAGGAACCACAAACAAGAAGATGTGGGATAGCATTTTATGCAGAAGGACAAGAAAATCTATGGTACATTGACAGTGGATGTTCGAAACATATGACAGGTGATAAAGAAAAACTTGAATCATATTCTGCTTTAGAAAAGGGAAAGAAAGTCTCTTTTGGAAATGATACTCCTGCAGCTATAAAAGGAAAAGGCACTGCTCAGTTAAAAGAAAAGGTCAAAGCTGGAAATGTTTTGTATGTTGATGGATTGAAGCATAATCTTCTAAGTGTCAGCCAGATGTGTGATCAAGGAACCGAGGTGATATTTAGATCAAACGGATGTCGTGTTCGTGATCTTGATACAGGTGAAACAATGATAAAAGGTAGAAGAACTCCAAATAATCTATACATATTTGAAGAAGGACAAAAACAATGCTATTTGAGCAAGGATGATGAACACTGGTTATGGCACCGGAGGTTGGGGCATCTAAGTTTTTCACAAATAAGGAAAGCATGCAAATATCAGGCAGTTTGTGGTCTTCCAGATATCAAAATTCCAGACAACACCATATGCAAATCATGTCAGTTTGGAAAGCAAACCAAAACTAACTTTCCAGAGAAGGAAGGATCAGCTAACATACCTCTTGAGCTAGTCCATACAGATGTATGTGGTCCATTTAGGAAAAGGACACCTCGAGGAGAAGAATACTTGATATTATTCATTGACGATTTCTCCAGGTTTGTTTGGTTAGGACTTATGAAGCACAAAGACGAAGCATTCGAGAAATTCAAATCCTTCAAAGCCTTGGTTGAAAATGAATCAGGTTACAAAATTAAGTGCCTCAGGTCTGACAGAGGTGGGGAGTTTACCTCAAATGAATTTTTCGATTTCTGTGAAGAACATGGGATAAGAAGAGAATTCTCTACAGCTAGAACTCCTCAGCAAAATGGAGTGGTGGAAAGGATGAAGAGAACAGTCCAACAAATGGCTTGTGCTATGCTGGATGAGTCTGGAACTCCCGCAACTTTCTGGGGTGAAGCCGCATATGCTGCGGTTGTTATTCTCAACAAAACAAATGTCCGAGTGAATAGCACTCAAACTCCTCATGAGCTCTGGTATGGTGAGACTCCTTCAGAAAAGCACTTCAAAATCTTTGGGAGCAAATGCTATATTAAGAATACTGTTGAGCAACTTGGCAAACTTGAACCTAGAGCAGATGAAGGCATTCTTCTTGGTTATTCTCCACACAGCAAAGCATATAAGTGCTACAATAAAAGACTTGGAAGAATTGTTGACAGCATTGATGTAGTGGTTGATGAAAAGGGATACATTCCTAGGCAAGTAAATCATGAAAATATCGAAGAAGATGAAGACTACCCTCAAAGACAGAATGATGAAGAAGAAGAACCTCAAGAAGCACCAGAGGAATAGATAAGGATAGAAGAGAAGACTCCATCCTTGTACGTTCAGAAGAATCATCCAGAATCTCAGATTTTGGGGTAGAAAGAAGCAGGTGTACAAACAAGAAGAACAATTGCAGAAGCTTCAAGCTATTTGGCATTACTCTCCTCCACTGAACCACAAAATGTAAAAGAGGCATGCAAAGATGAATGTTGGGTCAAAGCAATGGATGAAGAACTTGAGCAGATCGAAAAGAACAACACTTGGGAGTTGGTTCCTAGACCAAAGGATAAGAATGTTATAGGGACAAAATGGGTCTTCAAAAATAAGTTGAATGAAAATGGGGAAGTAATTAGAAACAAGGCAAGACTTGTTTGTAAAGGGTATGCGCAGCAAGAAGGAATAGATTTTGAGGAAACTTTTGCTCCTGTTGCAAGACTTGAGGCCATCCGAATGTTCCTTGCTCTCTCAAGCTTTCAAAAGTTCAAAGTATTTCAAATGGACGTGAAATCAGCCTTTCTGAATGGAGACTTAGAAGAAGAAGTATACATTGAGCAGCCAGATGGTTTCATTCTTGGAAATGATCCAAATCTTGTATGCAGACTGAAAAAGGCTCTCTATGGTCTTAAACAAGCTCCAAGGGCTTGGTACTATCGTTTGGACAAATATCTTCATCAACAAGATTTTTCAAAAGGATCAACAGATAACAATCTTTATATAAAAATTGAAAATGACAAATTGCTAATACTTGTTGTGTATGTAGATGACATTATCTTTGGCAGCAATGAAGAATCTATGAGTCAAAGCTTTGCCTTGGTGATGCAGAAAGAATTCGAAATGTCCTTGCTTGGAGAATTGACATATTTTCTTGGCCTTCAAATCCAACAAAAGGAAGGAGGGATCTTCTTGTCTCAAACCAAGTATCTCAAGTAGATGTTGAAGAAATATGGCATGGAAGATGCAAAACCAGTATGTACACCCATGGTCATAGGATGTAGCCTCAGTGCAAATGATGAATCAGCAGCAGTACATCAACCAACCTACAGATCTATGATTGGAAGTCTACTTTATTTGACAGGTACCCGACCAGACATCATGCATGCAGTGGGAATAGTTGGAAGATTTCAAGCAAATCCAAAGGAAACTCATCTTCAGGCAGTAAAGAGAATCTTCAAATATCTTCAAGGGACTCAAAATTATGGCTTATGGTATCCTAGAGATACAGATCTCACAATTCATGCTTATACTGATGCAGATTGGGCCGGAAGCGTGGATGACAGGAAGAGCACAAGTGGTGGTGCATTCTTTATGGGTTCCAGATTAGTATCTTGGTTCAACAAGAAATAGGGTTCGATTGCCTTGTCTACAGCTGAAGCAGAATATGTTGCTGCTGCATCTCGCTGCACTCAACTCCTTTGGATGATGCAGACCTTGCAGGATTTTCAAATCACTTGTACACCACCCATCTCCATCTTATGTGATAATACAAGTGCAATCAGCATTTCAAAGAACCCAGTCATGCATTCAAAAACCAAGCACATACCAATCAAGTATCACTTTCTCCGGGAACAAGTGCTTGAACAAAAGTTCAAGTTGGAGTATGTTCCTTCTAAGGAACAGGTTGCTGATATACTCACCAAACCATTGCCTAGGGAGACCTTTGAATACCTCAGGCAAAAGCTGGGGGTTGTTGATGCATCATCTTGTTGTTGAATCTCTTCTGATTGATGGTTGTATGCAAGGTTCATCTGAAGTATATGCGTACATGTGATGGGTTGCGGATTGGTCAAAGATCGAATGGCACAGGTTCAGGGGGAGCATATCATGCATTGTTGGCATTATGGAGGAAGTACAGAAGGAGATCATGGATGCTGGTCTGAATATTGCTGCAATACGTCTCTATCTCTTTCATGGTCATTTATGGTGTTTGATGGATTATGGTTCTTCTTTGCAGATCTGGTTTATAGTCAGGGGGAGCATGTTCTTAGGGGGAGCATAACCCTTTGCCCTTGATGTCAAAGGGGGAGAGTGATTGGTTGTTGTTGCCATCAAGTCCAAAGGGGGAGATTGTTGGCATTATGATACATATGTTGTACTTGATGGCAACCCACTCATCTCAGATGATAAATTATAGTGCAGCAAAGTTCACGCACTTTCATGAAGATAAAAGTTTCTTTCATGAAGATAAAAGTTTCTTTCATGTAGAGAAAAGTTCACGCACTTATATGCAGAGAAAAGTTTATTTCATGTAGAGAAAAGTTCACGCACTTTTATGCAGAGAAAAGTTTATTTCATGTAGAGAAAAGTTCACGCACTTTCATGCAGAGAAAAGTCCCTTTCATGAAGAGAAAAGTTCACACACTTATATGCAGAGGAACGTTTATTTCATGTAGAGAAAAGTTCACGCACTTTTATGTAGAGAAAAGTTTATTTCATGTAGAGAAAAGTTCACGCACTTTTATGCAGAGAAAAGTTTATTTCATGTAGAGAAAAGTTCACACACTTTCATGCAGAGAAAAGTTTATTTCATGAAGAGAAAAGTTCACACACTTTCATGGTTGGCTCATGGTATTAGTCTGACAGTTTTTGATCCTATGGTTTTGGTCTGTGGTATTGCATCCAAAAGTGTTGATCTCACGCACTTTCATGGTTAGTTCATGGTATTAGTCCTATAGTTTTTGATCCTATGGTTTTGGCTCGTGGTATTGCATCCAAAAGTGTTGATCTCACGCACTTTCATGGTTGGTTCATGGTATTAGTCCAACAGTTTTTTGATCCTATGGTTTTGGACCGTGGTATTGTGGAAGGCCTAAGACTATAAAAGAGGAAGGAGATCATTTGGCAAAGTATCATTGAATAAATTGAATATATAATAAGTGCTAGATCTGAAATATTTGTGATTGGGTTATGGTCCAGATCTAGATCTGAATGAAGGAGGAACCTTAGCGCATAAAGAAGGATAAGTTCTATTGATGGGTCATAATCTTTATGCTTGAATAATAGTATCTTTGCATGATTTTTATCTATTATATGAGGTGCATGCTTGATTTATAAATCTGACAATCTGGGTTAATTAGTGTCCAAATATTTGAAAGAAGGAATTATCCTTTATAGATATGCGCGCAGGTTTCAGGTTGTTGAAGTAGCGTATATCTTTAAATTATGATCTAGCTGCCTCTGTCTATTGCTGCAGTATTCTAGGTTCAGAATTTGGTGTGTGGTTACTGTTACTGTGTTCTGGGTACAGCTGTCAGAGAAGTGTTTACTTGATTCAGTGTTAATTGGGAAAAGGAGATTGTTTGATGCAGATATACTTGATGATTGATTGATGTTCATGGATCCAGTCTAAAAATTTATGAAACGTGGTCCCTGGAAGAAAGAGAAGGTTGTAGCCTTCAGTAGGCCAGCACCTATGTACTAGTATCTTGGCTAGTACAAGAGCTAAGGGGGTTGTAGCTCCCTTCCAGGAGAAGCTGGAGAACGAGACAGGGTTGTAGCTCTCTGCAGGTTGTAGCCTGCGTACTGGTAAAGGAATGCACCAGTACAAAATCATTGTAAAAAGGAGTTTCTAATTGAAAGAAGATAGAGACATATTGCAGCAGGTGTTTTTCACCCACATTGGGTTTCCACCTTATATCTGGTGTTCTTTTGTGTGACTATTTGCTTTTCTTGTTCCTGCTCATTATTTTATGATACTGACATACAAAGTAATGATCAATATTTGAAGAATTATTCAAAGTATAAATAAGGAAGATAGATTGGAAAGAATTTGATAATACTGATTCACTCCCCCTCTCAGTACTATTTCCAACACTTCTTCCTCTGAAGTTCCAGGGAGGAGGTCAACTGCGAGCTTGAGAGAAGAAATTTCACACTGATCAGGTAAGATCGCTTCCAGGTCATACACCAGCTGAAAGGGTGTAAACCCGGTTGCATTTCTTACCGATGTTCGGTATGACCACAAGGCTGAGTATAGGATTAGGTTCCAACTCCATTTATGGACTCCAATCATCCTTTGCAGCATGCATTTCAGGACTTTGTTGATTGCTTCAACTTGCATGTTCGCTTGCGGATAATACAGAGTAGAGCTGTTGTGGGACAGTCCTATTTGGCGGCCAATTCAACCATCATGTGATTGCAGAAATGTGATCCATGATCTATGACTATAGCTTGTGGAACGCCAAACCTGGTGACTAAATGATTGAAAAAGAAAAGAGCGGCTGTTTCGCGGCTGTTGTTTAATGTAGGCAGTGCCTTGGCCCATTTCGTAAAAGAGTCAACTGTGACTATGATATACCCATGCCCCTCAGCTGAGTTTGGGTTACATTGCATGAAATCTATGCCCCATTTGGTGAATGGCCCAACAGCAACTACTGGCTGCAGAGGTGTGGGTGGTATTTTGGTTTTGCGGTCAAAGATTTGACAAGCATGGCAACTTCTGACTGCAGTTATGTAATCTTTGAACATTGTTGGCTAGAAGTATCCTGCTCGTAAAATCTTTTGTGCCATAGCATAACTAGATTGATGCCCCCCACATGCACCTGAATGACAATCATTCAGGACTTTTTCGGCCTCCTCGTGGGTGAGGCACCTTCACAGAAAAGTATCGACACCATGACGGTAAAGCGTATCACCGACGATCATGTAGTCTTTTGCTTGGTAACGTTGTAAGGCGGAAAGAGTCGATAGTGCAGACACAACCAACCTCCCTAGGAGCCTAAGACTCTCTAGTGACAAACAAGACAAATAAGAGCAATCCTTCTCTAAACATGCATTTACTATATAAGAAATCAAGTGTTTAGATCCTACCTGTAGTCCAATGCTGTTGTAGCAGTCCAGCCTCGCTGATCCAGATGAGCTCCTCCTTCACTTCGAAACTTACGTTCACTAACAATCAAACGATTAAATAGCACTTGATAATCTCATAAAATAAAACATATTTAACACATAGACCAAGGAGTACATGAAATAACTCATAAATAACAAGTTATTGAGAAGAATGGACTCATTTGCATTAATAGGAAACAAAAGGAACAATTACAACCTGAGCCTTGGTGTTGTGCAAGTCCCTCCCAGGGTCCATCAAGAGTTCTCCTTTACTTTGACAAAGCTCACCCACTTCTAAATAGAACAAGAAAAGATGGCAATCTCTCCTCACAAGCTTCTAAATGGGAGTCCTAATTCCAGCAACATCTACCCTTAGAAATGTTTAGCTTCCAACCTCTCCTCCTTCTGGCCCAATGCCTATATTTATAGTGGTCTAGAGGAAGTTATTCAGGTCCACCATCAATGGGATAATCCCCTCTTTGGATGGGATAGCTCCCTCATTGATGGGATAAGTTCCTCTTTGGTAGGGATACATGAACCATCTGGAGGCGCTCAATACACGTCGAACAACCTTCTAGAATGCTCTAGAAATGACCACAAGTAACTTTTTAAAGATGAAACTTGCGCATTTTGACCTTTACAGGGGTACGCACCTGCCCCTTTACATACAGAGCATACAAGTACGCAGCTTTTGTGAACATTAGGTGCGTATCCGCAGGTAAGGTTGAGAGAACCTGCGTACCCAGAGATAAATACATTTACAAAGACTTTCTCTCTTTTTGGAGTTTGACATGGAGAGCAGAGGCATAAGACTTGCCCAGGAGGATAGCATGACTGTTGATAGAGCCATACTAACTGTAAATAGTCATGGTGACATTTTTTAGTGTAACAGATTGCCCCCTAAAGTGCGAAGCCTGTAGTAGATTAGGGTTTTGTATTATCTAGGAAGGGTGAAGCGCTTTATCATTTCAAGGATTATCTCGTGGAGAGCCTGGTCAGAACCTGCAATTTTCAACACAAAATACATGTATAAGATTATATCATCACTGAGGTAGGCATTCCCATACTCAGATCAAAACTTTAAGTAACAGACTAACTACTCTGATACAGGAATGATCTTGCAGTACATCATAATCATAGACTTTTGTAGACACAGTATGGGCGCAGCCATCTGTTTATGATTAGTCTACTTAGATAATGAATACAAAACTCCTCACAGCCTGGATGGTGGAAACTAGATCCAGGGTCTTCATTTCTACTTCTCGAATTGGTACGATTCTAGCCATGCGATTAAATGGGTTGATGTCGAACATGGTAGAAACCACTTGATTACCAGTCGATGATGTAAACTATTAACAAGTGTGAGAGAGACCACCAATAATGTCAATGGTTCTCAAAGTACCCAGTACAATCCATGAGATGTGAATGAATGAGTTGATGTTGAACATTTCATGGAATCCTTTGATCGAAAGTCAATGATGTAAACTGACGTCAAAGGCGAGAAACCTGCCATTGATGCATGCAGACTTCAAGGCACTGACGATTTCTAAGTCATCTCTCTAGATAATGTGCTGATGTCGATAGAAAGTGACCCGTTGCAGGCAAGCCCACAACACGAAATCATTGTTCAAGTTGAAGAAATGTTGCTGTAAGGACTGACTCAGGGATGGTCAAATGGATGACAAGTATTTTGCAGATGAAAGTTTTGCTTGCAGACCTCTTGAACACATAATGACACAACAGATGGCTTGGTGATAAACGACTCAAAGTTAATCCCCGGAACCCGTTGAAGACTTTCAATGTGGTTTGATCAACTGTGAGGTAAAGGATTTCCCAACCCAGGTGAATGAAAAGTGTCGTGTCCAAGAGTGGTAATAAAGTTTCTTCTGAGACAAAAGATAACAAATAGGCTCATTCTTCTCTCTTTTCCCCCCCATTTCTGGCAAGTACCTCTTTATTTTTAACAAGCTTGAGGAGGATAACATATGCTTGATTATAAGCTCATCCTTCGGATGAGTCCAACCTAGTTTTGATTCGAACCCTAGGAAGGAGTGGTTCGTTCCTGTTTGTAATTGAACAGGTCCTTTACTGTGAAATTTTAACGAGCCCAGTATAGGAGAAACTCGGTGTTTTTCAATTTTAGAGAGTCTGAAAAACTTAAGAAGACTCCAGGTTGAACTTTTTCGTAAATTTGTGTCCCCCAAGCCCGAAAAAGTATAAAATAATACCTGGGAGAACCGCTTGATCTTACGACCAAGGAGTACTTTCATGATTAGTGTCTCTGACCTGAAAAGTAAAAAGCGATCAAGGACACGTCGTTTTATTTCCGTATCGAGTTTGAAACGACAAAAACCCGACAATCTTTTCCTGATTTTACGGTCAGAAAAGAGCTATAAGGGGACCGTCTTTTAATTCCGTTTTAACGAGTGTAAAAGAAACGCTCGGCGATCTTTTCATGTTTTAGGAGTCAGAAAAGAGCTTAAAAGATGACTCTGACGTGAAAAATGATAATTTACCCTAAAGTCCCTTTGTCCTGCACAGAAACAACACATTACTCATACCTGTTTAAGATGGGAAAAAAATACATCGAAAATGTCTTTTCATGGTGAAAAATAAACAAATATAGCATTTATTTATCCAAAAAACCTATAAAAATACTTTTTACCATGTCATTTTTACCATTTTACTGTTGAGGTTGAGAAAAGGGCTTTTGAAAAGAAACTTCCCGTGGAGATTGTGGAGAATCCGACCGTCAGAATCGAACGCCGTTTCACCAGGTATTCTACAACACCCCTCTCTTGTTTTCCATCCGTTTAGAATTCATTTTTAAGTTTTTATTTGATTTTTTGGGGGCATTGGGGTTTCAAAATGCACCCTTCGGGGTACGCAGGTCATGCACTGCTGACCTGCGTACCCCGATATTTTCCCAATGGGAAAATCACGGGGTGTACGCACCCGGCCTTAAGGGAACCTGCGTCCAGGCGCTCTGTCCCTAAAGGTCGGGGTGTGTACCCTGTAAAACGCAAATTGAAACCCTTGGCCCTCCAAAATAGACCAAAATTTTTAAATTTTATGGATTCTCACTGATGTTTTATGATGTGCAGGGAGCACACCATGCTTGATTGGCGTGAAAGAGAGCACGAGGATGTTGATTTGGCCGCGATAGGTCATCAACCTTCCATTGATGCATTAAAAGCATGCGGACTGTACAAATACTGGGCCATACCTGGCATGAGGGGCCAAGTGCCTTTTCTTGAGTGGCTGGTTGAAAGGTGGAACATTCAGGAGCAATGTTTCTACATCGGAGAGCACCAGCTCGAGATAGAGCCCTCCGATATATATTTTCTCACTGGCTTGCCTAACAGGGGCGAGCAACTTTCTCTATTCGGGACTAGGCCGGGTGGCCAATCCCTTGCTAGTCTCCGACTAGAGTGGTGCAACAACCAAAACCATGAGAAGGGGATAGAAATCAAGTACATATCCCGACCTGAACTTATGGTGATAGCCTTTACTGTTACCAGACTTTGCGGTGCGGCCGCTTTGCACCAAGCCACCGGGTCCCAAATGCGGATGGCTATAGACTGTTTCCATGGCACCATTTTCAACTGGTGTGATGCTGTGTTGGCTAATTTGAAGGGCCAACTAACCAGGGCAAAGAGAGGACAACTGAAGACCTTTGGATATGGGCCTATAGTTGTCAGCTTTGCCCCAGAGAGAGTTCCAATGCTGGTCCCCCAGCATCTTACAATTCCAGTTGGGGCGCCTTGGGAGCCTAAGTTGACGAGATGGGTTGCGGTAATGGCCCGGCATCCTGATGAGGGTGCAGCAGTTGTTCGATTTCCTTATGGTTACTTTCACTGGCTAGAGAGCCAGGTCTTTGCTATTCAGGACTTTCCTTACGCCGGAATGGATTTTCGAAATGATCCGGACATGGTTCTTCCACAGGGAGAACAATGGGACGACAGAGGTATTTCATTTTTCACAAGTTTTCAAATTATGTATTTTTTTTTATTTTTTTTTTTTTTATTTATATATATCGCCTCAAACTGACAGCACAAATTTTCAAAATGCAGATGTAGGTCCACGACGTCCAGCCAACCTCCGGGCTTTTGAGAGGAGAGTACCAGCTGTACCAGCACCAGCCCCACAGGATGCGGCCGCAGAGACCTTAGCCGAGCTGGAACAGGATCTAGAGCGTCTGACGGCGGATATACCAGAGACCACCATAGATGACATTCCCATTCGACTTCAGCGCTATGTGGTCGCAGTCCCAGGACCTTTTAGGAGGTTCTTGTGTAGGGTAGCGCGGGCAGTGGTCTCGTATAGAGAGCACCACCAGTGATTGGCTAGTCACTTTTGTAGACACATATGACATTTTTGGTTTTTTGTACTTATCATTTTTGCCGATCATAAGGTGTTTTTCAACCTATGATCGAAGACGATGTATATTTTTTGACACACTCCTATCTATATATATATATATATATATATATTACCGGCTCATTTTGTTTAACATATGTGATGAAATGTTTTTAAATTTACTTGCATGATTATCGTAAATGTCTGTCCAACATTCGAGAAGCAATTGCATCTGCTAATGTATTTAAAGACCTTGGAATATGCTGATATTCAATGTAATCAAATTCACGTTCCAAGAGACGCACTCTCAAAAACAACCTTAATAACACAGGATTTCTAATGGCATATACTCTATTAAGCTGTAATACAACAAGTTCAGAATCTAACCTCACTATCAAACGTCGAATTCCAAATGAAATAGATTCAGATAATAATTCAACCACTGCACTGTATTCTGCAATGTTGTTCGTCGTTTGACCGAGGCTTACCCCATGCATAGAAACTAACTCGTCAGAGGGCGAATAGATAACCCAAGCTGCGGAAGAGATATTCCGTGTACTACGACAAGCACCATCAGCAAATCCAATGTACGTTTGGAGAGGCGTCGACATCTGCAATATCAAGAGTAAAACCAAGATAAGCCAGAATAACGACGAAAAACACACTTTCTAAGCTAAGCACACTATCTAAACTAACAAACATACTAGCTAGAAAGAAAACCTAACCTAACTAAAAATTCTCCATACCCATCATTTAAGCATAATACCTCTTTAGGTAAAGTCCATTTCTGGGTTTACCCAAAGAGTCCCCATCAAAATCTACCAGCTCATAGGCCCCTTTTGCTAGCTTTCGCTTTACAATGTAGGGTCCATGCCACATAGGAACGAATTTTCCAGCACCTAGCTTATCGTTAGCTTGATCATATAATAGCACTAGGTCTCCCTCCGAAAAACTTCGAGGGGTCACATTTCTATCATACTGAGCTTTCATTCGCTTCGCGTGAGTCTCGATTGCCAATGCAGCGTCACGTCGAGTCTCATCTAATTGAGCTAAGTATAATAAACGTTTCTCCTCTTCGGAAGTAGCTGGGAGTAATTCGACAGCCATTTGAAGTGATGGGATTTCGCATTCAATGGGTAACACAGCTTCCAAGCCATAAACTAGCTGGAAAGGAGTGAACCCTGTTGAAGTTTTCACTGAGGTTCGGTATGCCCATAGCGCTGAAAATAACATGTTGTGCCAATTCGACCGATGAATACCAATGATTCGTCGGATCATGATAACCAGAACTTTGTTGATAGACTCAACCAAACCGTTGGCTTGCGGATAATAAGGAGTAGAGCTATCGTGGCGCAAACCAAGCTGGCTTGTAAGCTCAGTCATCATGATGTTTCGAAAATGGCTCCCATGGTCAGTGATGATTGCTTGTGGGACACCAAACCTAGTTATAATATGATTGAATACGAAAACTGCAGCTGTTTTGCCGCTTGCGTCGAATGTAGGCATCGCCTCGGCCCATTTAGTAAAATAATCAACCGCGAGGATGATATACGCATGCCCCCTGGCCGAGTGAGGGTTACAAGTAATAAAATCGATACCCCATTTGGCGAAAGGACCAACGGCAATTATAGGATGGAGAGGAGCAGGTGGTGCGCGCATCTTGCGATCAAACACTTGACAGTTGTGGCACTTCCGGACCGCAATGATACAATCTTTAAACATGGACGGCCAGAAATAGCCAGCGCGCAACACCTTCTGAGCTGTGGCATACCCAGACATATGACCGCCACATGCTCCAGAGTGACAATCATTCAAAACCCTCTCAGCCTCTTCGTGAGTTAAACAACGTCGAAAAACTAAGTCTGCCCCCCGGCGATAAAGTGTATCTCCAATAATCTTGTATTGCTGGGATTGAAACCGAATTTTTCGACGTTCCGACTTTGAAGCTTCAGGCCGAAAGGTTTGGGTTTGGAGATAGATGATTATATCCCCATACCACGGATCTAAAGTACTGATAAGAAACAAAGATTCGTCCGCAATGGACTCCTCTGCCACAGTTTCTGTGTCAGCACGCGGGAAATCACACATCAATTCCGCAAAAACTAAGGATTTCTTAGACTTGGACTTCTCAAACTCCAAGTCGAACTCTTGCAGGATAACGATCCATTTAGAGTACTTGCCCCCTAGCAGTTGTTTTGTCAAAATATAAATCATAGGGTTGCAATCCGAAATAACTGTAGTTTTACGGAGAAGAATGTAGTGACGAAAACGCTGGACAGCTTGAACGGCTGCCAGGGCCAATTTCTCCACATGCGAATATTTTAGCTCAGTGGGGTTTAAT
The DNA here is from genome assembly GCA_031772625.1 of Pinus tabuliformis. NCBI lineage: Eukaryota > Viridiplantae > Streptophyta > Pinopsida > Pinales > Pinaceae > Pinus > Pinus tabuliformis. Next base: position 1,538,767,137 of record CM062804.1, on the reverse strand, counting down.
GTCCTACTAAGATAATATATCACATGTTCCGCTCCGAATTCATCTTCTTGAACTAACACCATTCCAATAGTGGAATGCGAAGCTGCGAGGTATAAGAAGTAGTCCTGGTTGTAGTTGGGAGGATGCAACAACGGTGCATGGGTCAACGCGTGTTTAAGTGCATCAAAAGATTGTTGGGCAATCTCATCCCAAAAGAATTGAGCGTTCTGTTTCAACAACCGTGTAAAACCTTTAGTGACCTCGGCGTAGTTTGGAATGAATCGGCGTAAAAAGTTCGCTTTCCCTTGCAAACTTTGGAGTTGGCGCAAACTCGAAGGAGGAGGCAATTTGATGATAGCTTCGACCTTCGAGGGATCGACGCGAATGCCGGCTTTTGAAACAACAAATCCCAGCAATCGACCCGTCTCTATACAGAATACACACTTGTGGGGATTCAACCGAATTCGATAATGCCTACACCTCATAAAGATTGCTCGTAAGTGGACAAGGTGATCAGCTCGATGTAAAGAATGAGCAGGCAAATCATCGAGGTACGGTTGCACAATGTGCTTGATGTCATGAAATGCGTAAGACATCGCCCGTTGAAAAGTGGCCCCGGCATTCTTAAGCCCAAAAGGTAATTTGCAATAAGCAAATGTCCCCCATGGACAAATGAATGTCGTTTTTGGTTGGTCGGCAGGTAGAATATTGATTTGATTATAGCCCGAAAAACCATCCATGAAGGAAAACATTTCACTTCCGGCACAATCATCAATAATTTGATCGATATAAGGCGTAGGATAGTTGTCTTTTGGACAAGCTCGATTTATATCCCTATAGTCGATACAGATTCTTATTGTTCCTTGTTTCTTGTTGACCGGAACAATATTCGATACCCAATCCGTTAACGGGATTGGATAAATGAAACCTGCTTTCAACAGCTTCTCGACTTCTGCTTTAATCGCAGCCGCTTTCCGAGGGTGAATCTGACGCAACCGTTGCCGGACGGGTTTAGCGTCCGGGTAGGTCTTTATTTCATGAACAACAATGGCAGGATCGATTTCTGGCATTTCCTCGTAAGACCAGGCAAACACATCGCGGAATTCTTGGAATAGGGCCTTGTAAGTTTGGATTTCATCTTCTGTACATGAGGCACCTATATGAATGTTTTCCTCAATTCCGGGCTTCACTGAAATATCAATGGGAATAGTGCGAGAAATATTCCCTAAATTCAACTCTGAATCAGAATGTTTCGTTGGATTCTGAGCGTCTTTGACATATTCAGCGGTAAAGATAGATGAAAAATCATTTTCAAAAGCATCATCCTTAGGTAAAAACGAAGATCTGTGATGGAGATCTTCCCATGGTAGATCGTCTACACTTAGGATTTCGCGAAGTTGCTCGTCAGATGACACGACTTCGGGAAACGCTATCCGTTCTAAGGTTGATGTGAAAAGTGATTCTTCACTGACCACATTCATTTGGTCGATTTGGGTTGAACGCGAGTCGGTAAAAGACATGACAGCTTCATAAGCAATTTCATATGGACTCAAAGGCATAGCATCACCGAATGAGTCTATCTCAGATTCAGATGGGACAATCCAAGGATCATCATAAATAATGTTTTCTGATGTAATCATATGAATTGATGCAAATGAAGGGTCTGCGTTGATTGGAGGGAAAGGAAAAGTTCCCAGTAAACCGGAATCTTTAACTAAACCTACGCCAACGTCCCTATAAGGGATTGTCGTCTTACCGACATGCTGGATACTCTCTGAAGAGGCTGGGTCGGATGAAAAGTATGTCAGCTGATCAATGGTCACGATCTTACCGTTATGTGGAAACTTTATTACTCTGAAGACCGATGAAACGACCGCTGTCATAGCATATGACCAACTTCGACCCAAAAGAAGGTTGTAGTCTAGAGGGGCATCAACCACCTCCACATCCAGACTAACGGTTTTACCTTCTACCCCTATAGGCAATTCCTGTAGAATACCAAACGGACGGAACCCACGGCCATCAAAGGCCTTAAGGATGGTGGGGGATTGGTTCAACGAAGGAGAACCAAGCGATCTCCAACATTGAATCGACATAATACACGTAGAAGCTCCCTCATCAATCACAGTCCGATGAATAGGCCTGTTTTTGACTATCACTGGAATTTGGAAAGCCATTTGATGGGGTAGACGCGGTGTACTATTTTCTAGATCGAAGATTATCAGATTCGGGTCCTGAACATCAACAGCTCCGATAGCCGACAAAAGTAATTTTCGTTGTGCTGGGCATGATTGCAGCACTTCTAAAGCCGACATTGCTGAGGGTGAAACAGCTAAGTCCTCAACAATGTTGTAATTCTGGGCTGCTCTCGCATGTGGATTGAAAGCAGACCTTCGAAGTACACCCTTGGCGGGCGGTTTGATTACTAAGTCCGGGTTAGGTTTTTCGATCTGTAGTGGATCGGAACCAGGAGCTGAGGTTGATGGATTAGAATGAGAAGATTCTGCTTCCTTACCATCAACAGGATTCTTACTACCATAATCTTGCGATCGAGTCGCAATCCTCACATGAGACATCATCAAAATGGGTTCTTCACTGGCAGTCGAGGAAGAACCTATCATCTTACTCTCCTGCTTTGGAAATGGATCTTTTAACACAGCAGGAGTGGGAGAACCTTTGACTATTTTCACAACCTCGGCCCGATGAGGGCAATCTCTTGTAAAATGATCCTCTTCACAAATAAGACAAGGATATCGAGGTTTGCGCTTTTCGTCATTGGTTTCCGACTTTTCTGTTTTCTCCTTCGGAGCCTTGTCTGCTTTAGCCTTCTTCTTTCCTTTCTTCTTTCCACCGTTTTTTGATTTGGCCGTAGATGACTCTACAGCGTGAATATCGGCGGAAAGTTCAGGAGAAGACTCTCCTGTCGGGGAATCAGGCAAAGTGATTATAGGAGTAGTTGAAGCCTTGGAAGACTTCTTCTTGCTCTTTGTATTCACGATACCAATCATACCATCAGCGGCATGAGATCCCGAAGGAGCAGCAGCGATTTGATTCGATTTTGGAAGATCTGGAATCTTCTCGTGTAACGTACCCGACTGAGTATAAACTAAGTCAAGGTACTGCGCCTGAGCAATGACTTGCTCCTCAGTAACTACTCCGGCCTTAGCTACATCTTCAGTAATCTTCGGTAATAATGATTTAACAAACCATTCAGCTAAGATTTGGTCCGGGATAAAAACTTTCACTAACCTTCTTCGACGTCTCCACTCATGAATGTGATCAGAAATATACGTGGACGTTGATTGTTTTAGTGAAGTTAATAACTCCGTGCCGTTATCGTATCTGACCGGCAACTGAAAGTGAGTTAAGAACGAGGTAGCTAACTGGCTAAAATTGTAAAAAGAGGCCCGTGGTAACTCAATGTACCACTTGGCCGCGAGACCAATGAGTGTACGCTGGAAAAGACGTAAGCGGATCGAATCATCCGAGATAGAATTTGAAGCACACCAGAGGTGGTAAGTCATCACATGATTGGACGGATCCTCTCCAGACTTACCTTCGAACTTGGGTATATCACTGGGCAACTTATTTGGCATTGGCGGCCAGAACGGAAGATATTGAATTGGATCGTTCGTTAGGCGCGTCAAGTCTGGTAAATCCAAAGTTGCGATAAACGGTAACTGCCGGTTAGGATCTCTAAAACTCTGGGTCACAAGACCAGTCCCAGGAGGAGGATATCCAGGATAACTAGGAACAGGAGTCGCATTAGGGATATTATATCCTCCTGGAAAACCAGGATTAACCGGACCGTACTGGGGTTGTTGAGGTTGTTGATAAGTGTACCCAGGATACGGTTGATACTGGTAAACCGGTTGTTGGACAGCTTGCCCATGTTGGTACTGTCCCTGGTACGGTTGTTGAACAAATTGAGGTTGAGTAGTGACAACCGTACTTATACCAGGCTGACCTGTAGGCATCTGGACCGTGGTTTGAATCGTAGATCCAGACAACGGTAAAGATGTCTGAGGAGTGGTTACAGAGACAGTAGAAACCGGAGCTGTCGATACTCCAGAAGTAAGTGCGGCAGATGTAGCGGTAGTTGCAGCAGCCGTTTGAGATGGAGTACTAGGTGCAATTGGCGGCTGAGTAACTACCGAAGTTACAGAAGTTTGAACATTTGACTGGACAGGTTGCGGTTGCTGGGGTGGACCAGAAACTACGGGTTGTCCAGCTTGAGGTACCAACTGTATACTTGGCTGCAACACCTGTTGACCCTGTGATGGATCCCACACTAACATTCCAGGGTATTGACCCGTAACAGGTTGAGGATACTGAGATCCATAACCGGATTGAGGATAGGATTGATAATTGAAAGGTGCAGTTCCCATACCTTGAATATATGACTGACCTTGAGGTGGTTGATAACCTTGAGGTTGATACCCTTGGGGTTGATACCCTTGGGGTTGATACCCTTGAGGTAAATATTGATACTGAGGTTGACCCTGGGGTACATATTGAGGCTGGGGTTGACCTTGAGGCATGTATTGCACCATAGGTACATACTGACCTTGAGGTTGCCCCCCAGACACGATTTGTGTACCTTGAGGTTGCCCCCCAGGCGTTAACTGAGGCTGCCCCCCAGGCGGTAATTGGCCACCTTGAGGTTGGGAAACGGGAACTGAACCTGACATCATGTAAATGTCTCCTACACCCAATGGTATATTACCATTGTTTCCAGCTAATAACCCATGATCAACGGGTTGAGGAGATGCCCCCGCAAAGGTACCAGAAAGTGATTGATACCCGGTGGGAACAGAAGGACCGCCGTGTAAGAAAGATTCAGGAGTTTGAGTAAACACGGACGACTGACCAGACATATTTACAGGAGTATAAATACCTCCAGGTGGAAAAGGAGTACGAGGTGTAGAAAAACCTACCCCTGAGTTGTCTAAATAATTGGTTAACGAAAGGTACCAAGTAGTACTTCTAGGAGGACTGTAAAAGATAGATTCACGCTCCCTGAGCTCAATAGTAAGTTGATCTTCAAGGTTAGAGACGCCTATTTCTTCCTCTGGAGCAAGTTCTTCAATAGCAATCAGACCAGTAGGAAGATTTTCGGTGATAACTCGTTCTACTCTTGGTGAATCTGGAACACTAGAAGTCGGAGTAACAGGTTCAGATATTTCAGGTTCTTCGCCTGTATCACTAGTAGACGAAAAACTACCAACAAGCTCAGAAACTGTAACAGCTTCGGGATTATAACCTGTCTCTAGACTTTGGTAATCTGGATGGACTACCAAGGAAGATTCTCCTTCTTCAGGTGAACCTACTCTACTGCCACTAGGAGGAGTTACAAGGACCTTCAAACCTTCTAGATTACTGGGGTCGTCTCGAGGAGGTTCACCCCTAAGTCTACGGGATCTTCTCAACAATTCGGCCACAGAAACAACTTCAGGAGACTGGCCCCGAAGTCTACGGGACTGTCTCGGTAATTCCGCCACAGCTAAAAACTTTTAACTACTACACACGAAAACAAAGTAAAATCTCAAATCAAACCACCTAAAGTCTCTAAAGAACCAAACAAATTTGAATCACACGCCTAAAGAATCTAGGGCGTCAAACCAAGCACAAACAGTAGCCTTCCAGACCGAAAACGCTAGTTGGAGATGAAACCCAACATCGCCGGATTCAGTACAGAAGTGGCGGGTGGAACAGTTACCCCGGCAACCTGCTTAATGAATAGACCGGCACAAGTTCCTCCACTTTAACCGTCTCGAGTGAAGTGAACCCCCCGGAAAATCCAAGTGAGTCTAGCCGACGTCTGCTCCAGGTACAGTGGGATCTTCCCTCCACCGTCACCTCGGTAGAATCCTAAAGATAATGGTCACTAAGGTTACCAACCACAACAAATGCACCTGGGGGAACAGTCTACACTCCGACAGCACGCAAGGGCAGAGTATCAAGCTCAATCCCCTTGCCGGTTCCTTGACAATAATCCAAGGTTTACCGACAAGTGACCCCTGGCTCCTCGACAATGGTTAATCCGAGGTTTACCGTTTGTAATACGTGCGTGTCTGGCGTCGTTCCCAACGAGGGAGGATTGATCCCCTCACTGGTTCGGACACGAGCTCGTGCTTCTCCTTTAAGAGGAGCTTTCCCAGAGTACAAATGAGACAATTGGATTTATTCTATCACAAGATAAGCTACTTGTTTGGTTTTGTTGTCTTGGAGAGTTAATTACTCTCCTACTCCAAGACACTAGCCTGATCTAAATTGGTGTTTCAGAGCCCTAGTAAATAAAAGTTACTACGTTGATTTTACTTTAAGCGTTAATTTTATGGTTTTTCTTAAAGACAAAAGGTAGCGGAAATGAAACCAATGGTGTGTAGACTCGACTCAAACCACTACAAAGATGCACCTAAGATGATTTATGCTACTTTTCTCTTTCAATGAAATTCCTAACTAAGAGAGTTGGAAAATGCAAATTTTATAGAAAACAACTTTCTTAGTAAAGACAATCAAAGAAACAATTCTCTTTATCTTTCCAAGCATACAAACATGACCACTCCTTACGTGCACGAAAAACTTCTTTTTCTTTCAAAATCCCTCAAAGCTACTTGAAACAAAACTTTTCAAAGGAGATGTTTTTGTATTTTCTCTTATTTAATAAAGCATATAAATCTATTTTAATGAAAATCAATCTCAAAAGTTATAAAATCTATGAAAACTTGACTCACAAGCAAATCAAAAAGAAATTTACTCTAAGCAAACCTAACGAGGCAAAAGCCTACAAAGATGATTCTAGGTTGTTTTACTTGACCAAAATCAAGCCAAGGACCAGCTAATGCAGAATCAAAAGACCAGTCAAAACAAAACTCAAATCTTTTTGTTCTTTTTGTAAAATGGAATTCAATACTCAATCAACAAGTACTTCGAAATTTGCCAAAGAGATAACTCAAAGGTAAGTTGCTCTCACAGGTATACTTTATGACAGGTCCGACTTCTAAGAAGGCTGACAAAACCAGAGAGATCTAAGGCTTGACAACTTCTACCACCAAAGACACTACAAGACCTACTCAAAAATAAAACCCTAGGGCTTAAACTTCTATGAAATCCACTAAAACACTCAATGCTATCGAAACAAGTTCAGGTGAAGATCTTTGACAAGAGACTAATGGATCTGGGCAGTAAAAACTAAGAAAAAGCAAAATCTAAGAGAAAAAATGCAAAAAATGGAAATTTCTTAATTTTTAGCAGGGTACGCAGGCAACCTGTTAAGCCAGGTGTGGGCCCGCTCTGTGCACACAGCAACAGTGCGTACAAGTACGCACTGTGCAATACTCAGAGGGTGCGTACTACTGAAAAATCCAAGAAAAACTAAATTCAATCTAACCCTAAGCTAACCCACCCAAATACAAAGTCACAGAGCCAAAAACCAGAAAATAAATGACTTTTCTCAGATCAATGTTGCATACAAAGGAAAAGACTTTCACATCAATGAATTCCCTAGCGGAGTCGCCATTTTGTCAGGCGGAAAGAGTCGATAGTGCGGACACAACCAACCTCCCTAGGAGCCTAAGACTCTCTAGTGACAAACAAGACAAATAAGAGCAATCCTTCTCTAAACATGCATTTACTATATAAGAAATCAAGTGTTTAGATCCTACCTGTAGTCCAACGCTGTTGTAGCAGTCCAGCCTCGCTGATCCAGATGAGCTCCTCCTTCACTTCGAAACCTGCGTTCACTAACAATCAAATGATTAAATAGCACTTGATAATCTCATAAAATAAAACATATTTAACACATAGACCAAGGAGTACATAAAATAACTCATAAATAACAAGTTATTGAGAAGAATGGACTCATTTGCATTAATAGGAAACAAAAGGAACAATTACAACCTGAGCCTTGGTGTTGTGCAAGTCCCTCCCAGGGTCCATCAAGAGTTTTCCTTTACTTTGACAAAGCTCACCCACTTCCAAATAGAACAAGCGAAGATGGAAATCTCTCCTCACAAGCTTCTAAATGGGAGTCCTAATTCCAACAGCATCTACCCTTAGAAATGTTTAGCTTCCAACCTCTCCTCCTTCTGGCCCAATGCCTGTATTTATAGTGGTCTAGAGGAAGTTATTCAGGTCCACCATCAATGGGATAATCCCCTCTTTGGATGGGATAGCTCCTTCATTGATGGGATAAGTTCCTCTTTGGTAGGGATACATGAACCATCTGGAGGCGCTCAATACACGTCGAACAACCTTCTAGAATGCTCTAGAAATGACCACAAGTAACTTTTTAAAGATGAAACTTGCGCATTTTGACCTTTACAGGGGTACGCACCTGCCCCTTTACATACAGAGCGTACAAGTACGCAGCTTTTGTGAACATTAGGTGCGTATCCGCAGGTAAGGTTGAGAGAACCTGCGTACCCAGAGATAAATACATTTACAAAGACTTTCTCTCTTTTTGGAGTTTGACATGGAGAGCAGAGGCATAAGACTTGCCCAAGAGAATAGCATGACTGTTGATAGAGTCATACTAACTGTAAATAGTCATGGTGACATTTTTTAGTGTAACAATCGTGTATGTCATTATTCTAAGCGAGAGGTATTAGACCTATATGTTTGGGTTTGGAGATAAATGATTATATCTCCATACCACGGATTGCTTGGAGATATCAGAAACAAAGATTCATCCACGATTGTCATTTTGGATGTTGAATCGTTGGAGGACGATGGGAAATCACATAGTAACTCTGAGAAAACTAGAGCTTTCTTTGATTTTGATTTCACGAATTCTAGATCAAACTCTTGCAAAATTTCTATCCATTTTGAATATTTTCCCCCAAGCAACTGTCGTGACAAGATGTAAGTCATGCGGTCGCAATCTGACAAAACCGTAATGTTTCGAAAGAGAACCTAGTGTCGAAATCTCTGTATTTCTTGAATGGTAGCGAGAGCTAGCTTTTCAACATATGAGTACCTGCTTTCTGTATCATTTAAGTTTCAACTTAAATAATAAAGAGGATGTTCAATTCCATTGTCTTCTTGAACTAAAACCATTGCGATGGTCGTATCTGCTGCACTCAGATACAGGTTAAAGTCTCTTTGATAATCAGGAGCGTACATTAATGATGCTTTTATTAGGGATTCTTTTAGAGCATCAAAGGAAGCTTGCGTGACCTGATCCCAATTGAAGGGTACTTATTTTTTCAAAAGATGTGTATAACCTTTAGCAAGTTCGGCATAATTTGGAATGAATCTCCTCAAGGAGTTTGCCTTCCCTTGGAGTTTCTAAATCTGAAGCAAATTTGCAGGTCGAGGCAAATCGATGATTGCTTGAACCTTGCACGGGTCAAGACGAATTCCATCCTTAGAAACTACAAAACCAAGTAAATGACTAGAACCGATGAAAAACACACACTTGTGCAGATTGAGTCTTATTTTGTAGTGTCGGCAACATAGAAATATTGCTCTCAAATGTTGTGGATGATCAGTCTGCTTTCGTGAGTGAGCCGGAAGATCATTGAGGAATGGTTGAACAATGTTCTTGATGTCATGGAAGGAATAATTCATTGCCCTCTAAAAAGTTGCCCCTGTGTTCTTTAAACCGAAAGTAGCTTACGATATGTGAATGTGACCCATGGACAAATAAATGCAATCTTTGAATGGTCTTGTGGGTGGATATTTATTTGATTATACCCAAAAAAATCCATCCATAAATGAAAATATTTTTCATCCGGTGTATTCATCAATTATTTGGTCGATGAAGGGTGTAGGGTAGTTGTCCTTTGGACAATCTTGGTTTACATCCTTGTAATCGACGCACACTCTAATTGTTCCTTGATTTTTCATCATGCGAACAATGTTTGATACCCAATCAGTTAGAGGAACGAGGTAAATGAAACCAACATGGAGAAGTTTTTCAACTTCTGCTTTGATGGCAATAGCTTTCTTTGGGTGCACCTGCCGAAGTCGTTGTCTTGCTAGTTTGACATCTGGATACATCTTAATTTCATGTTCAACTATGCTCGAGTCAATGCCTGGCATTTCTTCAAATGAACATGCAAAGACATCTCTAAACTCGTGAAAGAGAGCGTAATATACTTCTAGTTCTGAAGAAGAACAAGATTTGCCGACATGAATATTTTCTACAATATATGGTGTGGTCGAGATATTTATGGCTATAGTTTCTTCAATATTGGATATATTTCGCTCGGAATCCACCATATTTACAGTATTTGATAGAAAATCAGAGACTGATGGATGATTAAGGTTTTCAGGGTAATCTTCATTATAATCTGGAAAACAGGAATGATGATGGTAATCTTCCCATGGTGCCCCTTGTATGTTCATTGACTGAACAATTCCTTCGTTTGTAGAATGTACTTACGACCAAGGATCTGAAGAGGTACCATACTCCTTAGACCTATCTACCCAAACACTTGATGAGCGTTCATTGGGGTTTGCCTCCCATGCTGAGAACATTGATTTTACAATATTTCTATTGGGCTTGGAGGCAACACCAGGTGACAATCCATGCTAATATCGTGTTTGGACATCTTCTGAATGGAAGATACCATATTGCAGGTTCCCACCATTGCCACTTCCGCCAAGTTGTTTGGAGGTAGTAGGGAAAAAGTACCCATCAATGTAGGGTCTTTTAGTAGGCCTACTCTGATATTTTGAAGCGACTGAGAGCTTTCATGGATCATCAGAATGCTTCTCGTAACTTGCGAACTGTTGGGGAGGAATGTTTGTTGGTCGACGATTGTAATTCCCCCTTGGAAGGGAAATACAATCTTTCTGAAGTATGTCGACACAACGGCAGCCATAGCATAAATCCAGGGCCTTCCCAGTAGGATGTTGTAATTGAGGTTTCCATCGATAACTGCCACATCAATTTCTACTGTTTTGCCCCCTAGTTCGACTTGCAAGTTACTTAAAATCCCGTATGGAGTGTAGATGCCCCCTCATCAATAATTGCTCGATGAACAGTTTTGTTGAGGGCTTTCACTTGAATGAGGAAAGCGAGCTAAGCTGGTAACTGTGGGTCACATCCTTTATGATTAAAGGCCACAAGATTGGAATCCACTGGGTCAATCCCTCCTATTGCTGATAATAAAGCTTGCTTTTGGGAGGGGAATTTTGCAATACCTCAAGTGTCGACATAGCAGACGGCGATTGGGCCATGTACTCTAATATATTATAATTTTGCGCTACTCTGGCATGAGGATTAAATGTCGATTTGTGTACAACTCCCTTTGGTGGCTTTATCGTTAGCTTAGGAATGATGGGTGGCACAACTTTGGTCAAATTTGTTGTCGAACTACTAGGTTGATCAGTAGCCTTGTTGTTTGACAGCTGTGGATTCCTGTAATCTTTATTCCTTGTCGATATCAAAGCATCATTTTGCTGTTTCGAAATGGAAAACATAAGGACTTGGGATGGGGAAGCATTGTCACTAGCAACCAGATTGGTTTCCTGGGTTTGGAAACGGATCAGTCAATACTGCTGAGGTTTTTGGATTCTTAAGGAATTTCTTAACTTCAGCTTTATATGGACAATCTCTTGTCCAATGATCCTCATCACATATGAGGCATGGCTGAGTAGGTTTCTTTTTCCCATAAGGGTTTGCAGAAGATTTTTCAGGGGATGGATCATCCTATTTCTTCTTTTTTCTTTTCCCTTTCTTCTTGCCTCCTGGTTGCTTCAGTTCTTTGCCTTTGTCAGTTGACACGGCCTTAACCTCCGAGGCTAGAAGTTCTTTATTTTCATTTTGATAAAAAATCTTATGGGCTTTCTTAGATGTAGCCTTTGTCGATTTCGTGCTCGTCATACCTATCATGCCATCACCGGCATGAGAGTCTTTATTTGATTTAGGAGAAGGAGGAATAGAAAATTCTGGTCTCAGAGAATCAGGGATTTTGTCATAGAGCATGCCAGACTGAGTGTAGATCAAGTCTAGATATTGCGCATGAGCAATGACCTACTCTTCAGTGACGACCCCTCCCTTCGCCACATCTTCTGTTATAGAAGGTAACAAAGATTTAATAAACCATTCAGCTAGTAGCTGATCAAGGACATATGTTTTTACCATTCTACAATGACGTTGCCATTCATGAATATGATCGGATATGTGAGTGGTCGTCATTTGCTTGAAATTGGTAAGAAGCTCTGTTCCTGTTTCATACCTTATTGGTAATTGAAAATGGGTTAAAAAGGTTGTGGCAAGGGTGCTGAAGTTATCAAATGAAGCTCTAGGAAATTCGATGTACCATTTTGCTGCTGGACTAGTTAACATTCATTGAAAAAGGCGAAGCCGAATCGAATCATCATTGAGAGTGTTGGACGAACACCACAGATGAAAGGTCATCACATGATTTAATGGGTCTTCACCCAGATTTCCATTAAATTTAGGAATATCTGACGAAAGTTTATGAGGAATCGCTGGCCACCAAGGGGCATAAGTGATTGGATCGTTTGTTGGCCGATTTAGATCTGGTAACTCTAGAGTCGCCATGAAGGGCAACTGTTGATTTAGGTTCGATGAGGTGTGCCCAGGATAAGATGGGATCGCCTAAGCAGTGGGTCTTTGCATACCATCATAATGTATTTTATGCTGATAACTTTGATAAGGTGGCTGGGCATAACCAATTTGAGACGATTGGTGATAACCGTTTTGAATATACGGCTGCCCATTACCTGCAAAGCTTTTTCGCTTAGGTCCTTGGTAAGCTTGTTTGAATCATGGTTGTTGATGTTGCACTAGCCATGGCTGTGAAACCATTTTCTGTTGCCCAATACTAGACATTTGACCAAGATGAGGGGTAATAGTAACCATTTGAGCTTGAGTCACTCCAGTTAAGGAGCTAGTAATTGGTGATTACGGTTGTGTCGTGGAGACAAGAGGCCGATGTACAATGACCTAAGAAACTTGAGGTTAGCATACAATCGGCAATGCTTGTACTTGCGACACTATCACAATAGCTGGTGTAGTGGGGATATTTGACATAGGTAGACTTGGTTCCATTGAGTATATAACTCTTGGTTGTTGAGGTAGTATTGGCACCCAACCGCTGGATGTGATTCCAATTTGACCTGAATTCGGTTGTGAACCCTCATATGGTTGTTCTCCTGAAGGGAACAATGAAAGGGTGTAGTGCCCCCCATATGGCAACAATCCAGTGCTCAAAGGAATGATTGGCCTTTGGAGACCAGATTGCCCAAATTGAATTTGTTGTGAAGGATCAATTTGTTGAGATTCAACATAAGAGATTCGAGATACTATTCCAGATGAAGAAACGAGAACAGACCATACCGTGGAAACAGTCCCTGGGTGGACTCCTTTTAGTGGTTGAGGGCTATTTGGGACATATGGTATACCAGCGAACATTGTCAGAGTGGTGGGAGGAGGTTCTGCTACCACTGTATCAGACGACACAGTCCTAGATGTCTATGGTTTTCCAGACATATCGAGTCTATCCAAAAGACTTCCTAGCAATTCTACAAGAACTTGTGATGAAGGGCTATTAACTTCTGAAGCAGAAGGATATAGGTGGATCCTAGTCCCAAAATGCGATGGAATACTGGATGGTAGATACTCTATAATCTCTTCTATATCAATCAATCCGGGTGGAAGAGGTAGAACGTCAGGTTCGTAAAATATTTTTGGTGCCGAAGAAGGTATAGATTCCACAGCGACAGATGTTGGAGGGGTAACACCTTCCGAATCAATTCTAGATGGAGCTGGTTCAGAAATCGAAGTGTTTACTGTTACACTAGGATCAATCTCAATGTCCTCTTGTAATTGCAGAACTTCTTCTATAGAGGCAGGGATACTAGAAATGGTTGGAGTAACCAGAGTCTCAGAGGATGTTGAAACACAGGTTTCAAACAAACCAGGAGACTTTGACCTAGTTAAACAAGTTCACTTGGCCTGGAATGGTTTCGTTTCCAGAGTCAAAGACGGTTGACTCATCAGTCTCCGCGAACGACGGGGTTTTGATTGACTTTCTTCCACGATTGCAGATTATTCGATCAACTAAAAATAGTAGGGGAAAAATGTTATTCCGAATTAAATGAATTTTAGACGCTTTGATACAACTTGCTTTTTCAATTTTTAAGAGTTGATAAAAAGATGAAGATGACTCTAGTCGCCTTCGATTTTTATTGAGCCTAAAGTGACAAGTGTTCAGATGGACCTTTTCCTTTCAGGAGTCTGAAAAGGAATGAAAGAGACTACTCTGGAAATCTAGATAGAGGGATTACCAAACTAATCACAAAACTGCAGAATACTTTTTACGGTATGACAGTCAATCTTCCCAAATGTTGTGTTCAGTGCATTGTGATCGATAGGGCGGCAGACATGGCTTCCTAAGGATAAATGATATAGCCTATTGTGCTCTCCCAATATATACTCGATGGTACGTGGGATCACAAGTCCGTACTGGAACTTGTCATCTCAAAGAGGAGGAATCACCCAACCTACGATGAAAGCGATAGTTACCAGGCTTTATGACATCGGAATACGTCTCTAGCCTAGACTTCTAGATGTTGTGCGTTAGGTTCCAAAGCGTTTTTATGTTCATTGAATTTATTTTACAGTTGACCTTTATTAAGAAGTTTTCCTTTAAGGTTCACCGCGTGATGTAGATATGCAATTCCTAAAATGCAATCTAAGATGATAAACAATCATTTAATCTTCTCTTTGCAATGAAAATCCTAGCTACTAAGGAAAGGGAAATGAAATCCTTTCAACATAGAGCAGAGAGCACACACTAGATGAACTGTCCTAAATCACAATCAACAAGCAGTCTAAATGCAAATGCACGTGCATGTATTTGTTTTCCGCTTTCTTAATGTGTGAATGACAAAAGGAATTCTAAATACAAATCTGAATTATCTCTTCTTTCAAAGCGATAGCACTAACGATTTTGCTTTCAAAAAACGATAGGAAGGTAAGATGAAACTTTTCGATTTTGAATTGAAAACTAATTTAGACACTTGAAATACTTATAAATTTAGATCAAATACAAGAGTAACAGTGTAATCGACTATCAAAAAGAGGAGTATTCTTTTCTTTGACTACAAATGACACTTGCGACACTTTCAAATCCAAAGATGACAGTTTGATTAAGCTACCATTTTGTAAATGAAACTATGAATGGAAAAAAATACATAAAAACATTCACAAATATTTGCACAATGGAGGTTGGATGATGCAAAGAAAGGGGGTTTCAACAGTGGTCTACTGATCATAGACAACAAAACTCCTAAATAAAACTGAAGAGAGTGAAGAAAAAACCAAAATCTGGAGGCAGATTTAGTCTTGTCTGATCATCGCACCTGTAACACAGGGAAATAGGGATGCATCCCACCTACTGCACATGGGAGGTGCGATGCATCCAGATTGCCAAGAAGATAGGGTGTGATGGTCCAGGGACGAGACTTTAACTTGGTTTTTGGTCACAGTTTGCAGTTTAGTTTAGGGATTTAGGCCGAGCAAATGATAGTCAGTAACTACAAAGTACAGGGGTTGATCTAATGAGGTTACTCAAGCTACCTCTAGGGAACTTAGGATGTTTGCAAGTCAATTGTTTAGTTCATAAACAAACCCGGAGATTGACTGAAGTAGCATTGATCTACTTTGCACTTGCATAGCAAATGCAGTTCAAAGGCTAGCTAGCTTAACTTTAGGCTCTGTCTGTGGTTTATGAATCAAACAAATAGAGACAAGCAATCAAATTAATCGCTCCCCAGTGGAGTCGCCATTTTGTTATTGGGAAATCTAGCGTCTATTCAGAGCTGCTAGTCCCACTAAGACGGGTAGCTATCTTAGAAAAAAACAGATTAAAGTCACTTTTTTTTCCTTTACGAGAGAGAGATGAGAAAGAAGCAGAGGGTACCAACCTCTGTCTTCCGCTTGGCTCCTTTCCTGTTTCCTTTCCCCTTTGACAGAATCTCACCACTGCTTCCTTACTTGTCCTGCTTCAAAGAGCACCTGTAGATTCACAGCAGCATAATACCATCAAAGCATAGAGATCTTTCACTGTAAACAATATAGGATCAGATATATATTGACCATACAAATGCATATACCAACACAATATTCAGAGATACACAAGAATATGGAGGAAAACTCAAATAGCTTTATTAGTAAAAGTAGTAGAAGAGAGGATTACAACCACTTGGTCTAACCCAGCGCCATCCTCCCAGCTTGAAAGCCCTCTTCACCTCACACAAAGCAAGATCACCCAACAATGTCTTCAAAGAGAAACCAGCAACACCTCTTTGCAAATTACCAAATTCCAACCTTTGGATCTCTGGGATGAGGGATCCATTTATAGATATTTGCAGGGGGGTGAGTCAGCTTCTGGGATTTTGATTAGTGTCATCTCTCTGATAGTTCTTGGTTCCACTTGGAGATTTCATGATCTCTTACTCATCCTTGGGCGAATTCAAGGAGGCAAGTGTCAAATGAACAACTTCTAGAAGATTCTCAAGGTCTCCACCTAGCAAACTACTTGTACCATTTGCCTACTCTCACTCATCACACCCTATAGAAGGGGTTTCCAGTATGCATCGCACTTTTTGCATGTGGCAGGTGAGATGCATCACACCCTTTGCACTGGGCAGTCTGTATGGTCTTGCTTTGACCAGTTTTGAGTGGTTTTTCATGGAAAACTTCTTGGAGATGATGTAATTAGCTGACCTTTCTTCTTTAGGGTATGAAACAACAATTTTAGGGACTTAGAAGCCCTTGGTTTATGGACATATTTGATTGGTGTTGGGTGTGGACCCTGATTATCTTCTATATTCAAAGGTATCGTCACATAGGACCCCAGTTCGAAATGGGGGCGGCAACGCCGCCCATAAAATATTCGCTACAGGGGGGGTCCGGGGGGGGCGGCTGTGACCATTGGGAGCCCCCCCCTGGCGGGGGGTTTTGGGGGCAGCGCCCCCGAAGCTAAAAACAACTGTAAAATTGCCTTGTAAAAGTATAGTAATTTCTAGTCAATCTGGGCTATTCATCAGGCGGATGATCTAACGGTAGAACTTATGTTTAGTTTAGGGTTTTTTGCCCTAGAAGGCAACCCCTCTCTTTGTATGAGGGTATTGTATTTGAGGCTGTGTGATAGATGTGTATTCTGTGAGCGAGAAACAGAGAGGTGAGACTGTGAGAGAAAATGGAGGATATTATAGCGGATTTGTTGTAGGTTGTGTCTCTTCATTTTTCTGGATAATAGAAAGGAAGGATTGGCTGTTCGGGTGGACGTAGCCCAAACTGGGTGAACCACGTATATTTGTGTCTCTCTTGTTTTGTGCGTTTTTCTGTGTTTATATTTCTGCAATATTTTATGTGTTCCATTGCTCTGTAATATATAATTTTCTAACAACTGGTATCAGAGCCGAAGGTCTATTTGGATGATAAACTCGCAGGAAAGAAGGGTTCTTGGTTCGAGTGGGAGCAATGGCAGAAGATGGTAAGTTTAGGGTCGAAAAATTTAACGGCCAAAACTTCTCACTGTGGAAGATGCAGATGGAAGATTATCTGTATCAGAAAGATCTATACCTACCATTGGGTGGAAAAACAAAGATGCCGACGGGTATGAAAGACGAAGAATGGAACCTTCTCGATAGAAAGGCACTCAGAACAATACGGTTGTGCCTTGTTGCATCAGTCGCCTTCAACATTTCGAAGGAAACCATGACAGAGGGTTTGATGCAGACGTTGTCGAAACTATATGAAAAACCCTCGGCCTCAAACAAGGTATTTCTTATGAAACAGTTATTTAATATGAATATGTCGGAAGGTGGATCTGTTGCAAACCATTTAAATGATTTTAATACAGTTACAAGTCAGTTAAGTTCTGTAGGGGTAAACTTTGATGATGAAGTTAGAGCTCTGTTATTCTTGTGCTCATTACCAGAAAGTTGGAATGGTTTGGTAATGGCCATTAGTAACTCAGTTTCTGGATCTAGTACTTTAAAGTTTGATGATGTTGTCGGTGCAATCCTTAGCGAGGAAATGCGACGGAAAAGCTCCGGTGAGACATCGGGAAATGCTTTGAGTGCAGAGTCTAGAGGAAGAAAAATGGAAAGAGGAAAGAGCTCAGGATATCGTAGTAAATCAAGGAAAGGCAGATCCAAGTCTAGATCGGGGATAGTGTTCTGGAAATGTGGAAAGAAAGGACACCTAAAGAAAGACTGTAGATCTCGAAAGGGAAAAGAAGGAGATGCATAGCAAGAAAACAATCATGAAGCAAATGTGACAGGTGAGGTGTTACAAGATGCTTTGGTTCTTTGTTTCGAAAATATTACGGATTCATGCATGGTAGATTCAGGGGCTTCATTCCATGCCACACCTGATAAGAAATACTTTCATGACTATGTTCAAGGAGATTTTGGACAAGTTCGTCTGGGTGATGATAAACCCTGTAAAATCGTTGGAATGGGTAAGGTTCTTGTAAAACAGCAGAATGGAAACCAATGGCTATTAAAGGAGGTAAGGCATGTTCCAGATCTAAAGAAAAATCTGATTTCAACAGGGCAGTTAGGCAGTGAAGGGTCTGTGACAACTTTCACAGATAAAGCTTGGAAGTTCACCAAAGGAGCCCTAGTAATAGCAAAAGGTGAAAAGGTTGGTACATTGTATTTATGCAATGGTATTTCTAACTTTGTTAATTCTTTAACTTCCAAAGGAGTAGATGCAGCATTATGGCATCATAGGCTCGGACGCATGAGTGAAAAGGGGATGAAGATTCTTCACTCAAGGAATTTGTTGCCAGGTTTGAAGAATGTTGATTTGGACTTCTGTGAGAATTGCATTTATGGAAAACAGAAGAGAGTCAGATTTCTCAGAGTTGGGAAAGAAAAGAAGAATGAAAAATTAGAGCTTGTGCATACAGATGTATGGGGACCTGCTCAGGTATCATCTCTCGGTGGCTCTCATTATTATGTTACTTTTATTGATGATGCAACTAGAATATTGTATTAAGAATAAATCTGATGTATTTGATACTTTCAAGAAATGGAAAGCTTTGGTTGAGATTGAGACATGAAAGAAATTGAAGTGTCTTACATTAGAAAATGGAGGTGAATATTGCAGCAAAGAGTTTGATAGGTACTGTTCAGAGCATGGAATTCACAGAGAGAAGATAGTTCCAAGAACACCACAAGAAAATGGTGTGTCAGAAAGGATGAACAGAACAATCATGGAGCGTGCAAGGTGCATGAGATTGCATGCAAGATTGCCTTTACAGTTTTGGGCAGATGCTGTAGATACTGTTGTTTATCTAATAAACAGAGGGCCTTCAAGTTACTTGGATGGTGGTGTTCCAGAGGAAGCATGGATAGGTAAAAAGGTAAACTACTCTATTTTAAAGCCTTTTGGTTGTGAGGTCTTTGTCCATATTGATAAAGAAAATAGAACAAAGCTTGAGGCAAAGTAAAAGAAATGTACCTTTATTGGATATGGTGTTAATGATTTTGGTTATCGCTTATATGATTACGAAAATCACAAAATCATTAGGAGCAGAGATGTAATATTCAATGAAAAGGTCTTGTATAAGAATCAGTTGTAGGAAAAGAAACAGGAATAGGAAAACAAGGAATACGCAGTTCTTGATGAAATCACTGAAAAAGTAAAGGTGCCTGAAAATAATAATAATCAACAACCACAACAACAACAACCACCACAACAACAAGAGGCACCCTAAACACCTGAAAGTGGTGTTAGAAGATCTACCAGGATAAGTAGACCCCCTGAACGATACTCTCCTTCATTATATTATTTATTGTTGACTGATTCCGGTGAACCCGAATGTTATGAAGAAGCAATGCAGGTTGAAAGCAGGAAGAAGTGGGAGGTAGCCATGGAAGAAGAGATGGACTCCTTAATTCATAACCAGACTTGGGATTTAGGTAGGTTTCCTGTAGGAAAAACTACATTGAAGAATAAATGGGTTTACAGGCTGAAGGAAGAAGATGGAAGAAAACAGAGGTATAAAGCTAGACTTGTGGTGAAGGGGTTTGCACAAAAGAAAGGTATTGATTTTGATGAAATATTTTTTCCTGTTGTTAAAATGACTTCAATCAGAACTATTTTAAGTCTTGTAGCAGCTGAAGATTTGCATCTTGAGCAGTTAGATGTAAAGACAACCTTTCTCCATGGCGATTTGGAGGAAGAGATATATATCCAGCAGCCACAAGGATATGAGGTGAAAGGGAAGGAGAAACTAGTGTGCAGGTTGAAGAAGAGCTTGTATGGCTTAAAACAGGCTCCAAGGCAGTGGTATCTAAAATTTGACAAGTTTATGTCTGAACAAGGTTATACTAGATGTCACTCTGATCATTGTGTTTATTTGAAAAAGCAAAATGATGGCAGCTATATTATATTGTTATTGTATGTAGATGACATGCTTGTTGCAGGATCTAACATGCAGGAAATAAATGTGCTCAAAAGAAAATTGGCAAATTCATTTGCAATGAAGGATTTGGGAGCTGCAAAACAAATCCTTGGTATGAAAATAACTAGAGACAGGAAAAATCGTAAATTAACATTGTCTCAGAATGAGTACATACAAAAGGTGTTGAAAAGATTTAACATGCACAATGCAAAACCAGTTAGTACACCTTTTGCTAGCCATTTCAAACTTAGCAAGGAAATGTGCCCAAAGACCCAAGAAGACATGGATTATATGTCTAAAGTTCCATATGCATCAGCAGTTGGAAGCTTAATGTATGCAATGGTCTGCACAAGGCCTGATATTGCACATGCAGTGGGAGTTGTAAGCAGGTACATGAACAATCCAGGAAAGGAACATTGGATGGCAGTGAAATGGATTCTCAGATATTTGAAAGGTACCACAAATCAAGCATTATGCTTTGGTGGTTCAAACATCTCCCTACAAGGATATGTTGATGCAGATATGGCAGGTGACAGATATAACAGGAGGAGCACTACAGGATATGTATTTACTGTTGGAGGAACAACTGTCAGTTGGGTTTCAAAAATCCAAAGTGTTGTTGAACTTTCAACAACAGAAGCAGAGTATGTTGCTGCTACAGAGGCTAGTAAAGAAATGATTTTGTTACAAAGGTTTATGGTTGAATTGGGTAAGGAGCATGACATGGGCACGTTATACAGTGATAGCCAAAGTGCCATTCATCTTGCAAAGAACTCAGCATTTCATTCCAGGACTAAACACATACAGCTCAAGTACCATTTCATACAATCAGTGTTGGAAGATGGAGAGTTGAAGCTGGAAAAGATACACACTAGCCAAAATCCTGCAGATATGCTAACAAAAGTTGTAACCAGGGAGAAACTGAGAATATGCTCAGTTTCAGTTGGTCTTCAAGGATGATGATGAAGATGAGAAACAGCCAGGTCCAAAGAGGATTCATTGTCCAGCAAATGGAGCAGCGGTGGAGTTGCTACAATCAGTCTCCAAGTGGGAGATTGTTGGGTGTGGAGCCTGATTATCTTCTATATTCAAAGGTATCGCCACATAGGACCCCAGTTTGAAATGGGGGCGGCAACGCCGCCCGTAAAATATTCGCTGCACGGGGGGTCCAGGGGGGGCGGCAGCGACCTTTGGGAGCCCCCCCCTGGCGGGGGGTTTCGGGGGCAGCGCCCCCGAAGCTAAAAACAGCTATACAATTGCCTTGTAAAAGTGTAGTAATTTCTAGTCAATCTGGGTCGTTCATTAGGTGGATGATCTGACGGTAGAACTTATGTTTAGTTTAGGGTTTTTTTCCCTAGAAGGTAACCCCTCTCTTTGTATGAGGGTATTGTATTTGAGGCTGTGTGATAGATGTGTATTCTGTGAGCGAGAAATAGAGAGGTGAGACTGTGAGAGAAAACAGAGGATATTACAGCGGATTTGCTGTAGGTTGTGTCTCTTCATTTTGCTGGATAATAGAAAGGAAGGACTGGCTGTTCGGGGTGGACGTAGCCCAAACTGGGTGAACCACGTATATCTGTGTCTCTCTTGTTTTGTGCATTTTTCTATGTTTATATTTCTGCAATATTTTATGTGTTCCATTGCTCCGTAATATATAATTTTCTAAAAATTGGGGTTTCAGTGCCCAAATATGTCTATAACACTCTAACCAATCCTAGTCTAGGGGAGGAAACTGACTATCCTCAGGAAATTCACCTGTAACCAATAGGATAGATAAGAGCAACCATGTGTAGTGGAGGGTCTTACCCTGCTCCTAGGCCTCCCTGTAGTTCGTCAAGAATTTTTCGTAGAGGAACTGCAGCTGATTGAACTGTACCCATTCTACACAATGCTCAGCTAACGCGATGACCGTTATTGGTACCTCACTACCTCGACATTTTCTCATGACCTTTCCTGCTAGCAACTAGGCAACAATGCGGACCCCTTTGTCTTGAATACTAGTAATAACATATGCTCTCTACTTTTTTTCCAACTTATATTTCTTTTTCATGTCTTCTGCAATCATCAAGTTTCCACTCGTTCCAACTATTTCCACAGGGTCCCTTCGATCATAGGGAAGCCGAGAGATCCTATGCATGAGCTCCACCGTGATGGGGATGGGTTTTTCTAGCCATAAATACCCATCGTGCACCAGGAAGAGTAGTTGCCTGATGACCAAGATCATTATTAGGGCCTAATAAAAATGTGGAATTGACAGGAGGTGGAGTAGTCCAGCCTCCTCCACCCCTCATCGCCATTTCTGCAGCTGTAGTGTTGTAACGGCCCCTCCGTGCATTGTTCCATCAGCTTGCTAGTTTCCAAATGGGGAAACTTCTCACTATCTTCAATATCCCAGTCTTCAAAATTCATACTAGGAATGTGGCCAATCATTGTTCCTTCGAATAGAACCCCATTGGGGAGGGACGAGGTTATAAGTGTGCTTTTAATGGCATCCAAATATTTAGGTACCTTGACCCTCCCTTTCCATGAAGGGACATACCTAGGTCATTTTGTTGGAGCCCGTACTGGCTGGATATCTTCTTCCATCTCTTTCACTGGTTCCATCTCTTCGACAAAGGTCGGAGGATCCTCTTCATCATCACTCTCAATAGTAACTATCTTTCCCTTTTCTTCCATCGATAGTTTGCTGAATCATAAATTTTGTGAGACATCTGGACTGGTCCTGCTATCTGTGGGTCCTTCTTGGTCCGCGACATCCAGGGTGATTTAGGGATCTCGGCTATAACTCCTTCCTGCAACATAGGGTTCTATGTAACGTCCTTGGCTATGGATACCATCCTAATTAGGGACTCTTGCATATCCTTTGATAATGCTTGAAACCACTTACTTGTTTTCATGACTGCCTTATTCATCATACTACTGGCTACTTCATAACGGAATGACTTAATATGCACAGTGCCAAGGGTTGTTTGGTGATAGGCCACTTGTGCTTTATATGCCTCTTTGAATTCAAATTCTACCATTCCCCCTTTTCATGGCTCATTAATGCGATTTTGGCAGTAGATCCATTCAACCCTGTGTCTTAATTGCCCGTTGTCCACTCCTCGGTGTCTTAAATGGGACATCTTGTCATGAATAGTATCTGCAACGATCACCTTCCATCATCCCCATGCAACTTTGCAATCCCTTGTACATAGACACGTTCTATGCTTCATACTAATTTTCTACGCCACGTCTGAGCTGCATAGCCCCCTTACAGACTCCTTTATAGTCCCGCGCCCTCTTCCAACTACATGGAGCACTAAGACCGGGCCTCCTACAGTGAGTCAAGTGGTAGAACCCCTGGTGCGGGAGTTCAATTTTCTTGCTATCCTAGGCAGCGGGCACCTTTCTAGTACCTTTGTATCCAGTAGCGCCTCGTGCTCTACCATATATGGTACACTCCCCCATTGGTGTGGTCGCAGCCATAATAGTAGGGTCACAACTTGTTCTAGTACCGTAGTAGGGCCGAACATGTTTGGTCCCCTTATTCTCAGATTCGCGAGGCTCACTTGTGCGACTCTGATTTTCATTTTGCTGATTTCTTCCTCCAGCATCACACTTTTCCTTCTCAGTCATGCCCATTCTTCATCAAGTTCTCAAAGTTGCAAATTGCTGTGCCGAATGGATTCCTGCAACCGTCGAATTCCTTTGTGTAGCTCCTAGAAGTCAGTCTGCACTGCAGGGGCGATATTTAGGGAAATTTTCTCTGCCTCCCTGGATTCATTGTTTCTGATGGCGGATAGGGCCATCTTTGCACACCCCATTTTTTTTATGGTCCTATAGGCTCAGTGAACCCCTGGTACGTGCAGATTTAGTTGGGGCGGTGATTGCACAACATACAGCTGCATCCTTTGTTGTAGGTGGGTCCCGAAATTGCTTCCTCCTAGATGTCCAGACCATGTTCGATGTTGAGGGCCTCCAACCCATACATGCAACCGCCTTCTACATTCATGCCCATTCCACCTAATATTCCAAGGGGTACCCCACCCTTGTGTAGTTGTCACGCGCAACGCCCCTTTTTGCACACCATGCCACTTCTGCTTCTTGACTGGAGTTCCATAGTGGTCTACGAATTCCTCCTCATTTGTTGTGCCATCACCAGGTGGTAGTTCCCTTACCTCGGTTGTCAAGCGTTGCAATGATCTAATCATCATATTACAGTTTAGCATTGTTACTTCATGCAATCGGTTCTACCATCGCTCTATCTCTTCATCTGAATCAGATGTGTAGGAACTGTCGTGGTCCCATGAGATTCTCCCATCCACTGTCAGATTCACACGATCCTGGTCTTGCTCCGTTGCCTGGTAGATGTAGTCTAGTTCATCATCACTGTCCTCATCATGCACAGGTTTAGTGTAGTGCGCTCCTTTGGCTGGGTCCAGTGGAACTATTACACGGAGCGACTTTTTTTCGAATATCATTTTTCATATTTTTAAGTTGATGACCCCATTCATGCCCATGGCCCAATATATTCCTAGCAACATAGGGTATGGATTATTGTCATCAACAATTTCTGTTACCCCAATGTCTATCTGCGTACTTATGCCTTCAATTTCCACTGTCACCCCTTGCAACCTACCCATTGGTAAGATCTTTTGTTGGTTGGCCATCCGTAATTGAATAGGAGACCACTACAGCATGGGTCTACCCATGCGTTCTCACGTCTGTTTTGGTAATACATTGACATCTGACTCCAAATCCAGGATGACCTAATCCATCTCATACTCACT
Source organism: Pinus tabuliformis (assembly GCA_031772625.1). Classification (NCBI taxonomy): domain Eukaryota; kingdom Viridiplantae; phylum Streptophyta; class Pinopsida; order Pinales; family Pinaceae; genus Pinus; species Pinus tabuliformis. The sequence goes on along the minus strand of CM062804.1, from coordinate 1,538,741,978 downwards.
AATTTGTGCCATCAATCGCATTTCCCACCTAGTGTGCAAAGCATGCTTTCCCAGTTTCTAGACCACGCGTGGCTCTCCTGACCCTGCACACCTCGTGATCAGCTCTTGTAGTCCCTTAACTACCTTATTATCACGTAGCAACTTCATACATGTCTCTAAAAAGGTAGTAAGCATAGAATGATCCATTCTTGGCTCAAGTTGATATTTACTACCTGAAGTAGAGGCCTCCATGAAGCTCTTCTTAGATTCCTTAGAAGTTTCCTTCATGTGTTCCATCATAGACTTAGGTTCCTTTATAGGAGCCTCGTGAAGCTTTGAATCTTCTCCAGGTTGTTTCCTCTTATCTTCCCCTGTAGTTGCATCGCTTCTGAGTACCATGTTTATGCTAGGGTCCTCTTTGCATCATTCAGACCTCATTGTTTGGATATTTTGAGTTGGAGTAGGCTGTAGTACCCCTTTCTCACACATTTAGGCGATCAACGTCAGGCAATCTACCATTTAATGATCAAACTCCTCACAATACGGAAAATATGTTCTCGTAGGGTTGGTACAATCGCGAGTGTAGTGCCTTGGGCCCCCGCAATTATAACAGATTAGTTGTCTGCACCCTCGCTCAGGTCCCATTCCTCCTCTTCCTCGTCTGCATCCTTGGAATCCACCGCGTGCCCCTGGAGATGGATCGAAACTTCACATTTCAGTCTCCATTCGATAGGCTGGGGTCCTATCCATCATTAGCTCATAGCTTCGACATGTTCACTCATGATGACCCACTGATCTATAGAAGTTACATTATAGTTGTTGTGGAGTCTGGGTATACTTCTGCAATAGGTGACAATTGTTCGTCGCGTTATATACTCCTACTTGACATATCGCGCACTAGAGTGTGGGCGCCACACTTGGCCTTACTTGTACCTCTAGCCTTAATGGCATCAGTCCCCCTCCCATGAGATAGTTCATGAATACAGGGAAATGATCCTTGTCGTGACCCTGGCCTTTGCATTTGATACATCGCACTTCTTCACATGCCTCTGGTCGGGGCGCCCTATCTTGCTTCAGGCTTTGCATCTCCAAGCACAGGTTTTGTAACTACGCGTGGATTTATTGAACTCCCAACCCAGGGTCTCGTATCGTGCTTTCATGCAACCTCCTCGCTATCTCTAATGCTTTAGCCTGGATTGATATCTTCTGCTGTGATAGTGTTGTCCTTAGATGTGGTGTTAGAGATGCCACAAACCACGTGCAGTGCTATGGATCCATTAGCATCATGTTAGCTTCACGGATCGTGCTCTTCAAGCGCTGATCTTGATCCCATGGAGTCTCACCTAGAAGCATCATAATTTACTTAAATCTGATGATTAACTAAGTTTCTGATTTCAATCGGCTAAATTCTTTGTTTAATGCATCCTAAATCTCCACTATTCCAGCATTTGGATGATCACTAGAATGCTTAATATACCACGTCAACGCATGATCCTACAGTGCGTTCACCAAAGTAGCCTTTTTAATGTTATCATCCATAATGCCTTGGGCTTCCCATACTTCCTTTACCATGAACCATAACTGGTCTGGTTCCTCATTTCCTATGCCTCTAAATATGGGAAACTTGATCGCACTCGCCATTCCAACCCTTGGAGGTGGTGGAGGAGGGTTAGGTGAAGATGGGGTTGACGTAGGTAAAGTGGGTGATGGCATGGATGGAGGTGGTAACTATGAAATGCTCTGCTTTATCAACCAGACCACACTTCTTAGAGAGAACCCAGCAAGGTCTTCCTTTCTTTCTCGTGAATGTGAGATCAGGGGGATGTTCTCTAATCCTTCGATCCCTTGGTAGCCTCTTCCGCTTTGCGTTACCCCAGACATCAATGGATTTGCATAACCCGTTTTTCACATAACAACATTTTAATCCAGGTATTCAACGATTTGATGTACTTACCTCACGGTCCCTTGAGAAAACGTCTTTCTTCTTCGCTGTAGCTCATGGTTGTATCTATCGTGAACTCAGTGATAAACCCTCCTATTATCTGATCCAACCAATGATCTACTGCCCGCACGATCTTATCTTCAGATGCTTCTAGCCTGCACACCAACTCTGGATTCCACGCTATGGGCTAATCAACGTTGCATCTTCCCTGGCCGTCTTCTAGCCTCGCAATCCACTCATACAGTTCTATCGAGAATGACGTGAAGAAGATCTCGTGGATTTTCATGTATATGTAGTGATCCAGCCACCTCTTCTTAGATATTCGTGGAGTTCTTTTTTCCTGAACCAAAAACTCATGAAGCTTCTGATCCAACCAATCTTCAATCTATTTCTTCATAGGGTTCTAGTGTTCTGACATCAGACATCCCTTAGACAGATTATGGTCCTAGCAACGGAACCATTTGTTGGCTTATTGGGGCCTGACCCAGGTTCAGAAGTGTTTTAGCCAAACAATCCCACACTACCAGCCCTTTCGGCAAAAATCCATGGAGCGCGGACTATAGTATCACCTGAGGTAGTAAGGGAGGGTGTTGGAACTAGGTTTCTACACCCTAGGGATGTCTTGATAAAGACTGGAAGGGTCACGAACCGATCTGTGCGCTTTCGCTACTTTGCTCAGCAGTCTAGCTAGCCTTCGCGTACCTTGGCGATGGGGAACTTCCTAGATTCTTATTATTAGTGAGTTAATTATGGATCTGATCTAATTGTTCAGGTCTTTAATCAAGCATTCCATAGTTATATCCAGCGTGCACAACCACAAATCTTACATATATGCATAAACTCATAACATAAGAATAAACATACAAATATGTGACCAAATTTAGAAACACTTATCCTTATTAATCTTCGGTTCAACACAATCAGTTTTACCGTGTGAACTCAACTGCAGGTGTCCGCACACACAGCCATGGACTCTACTAGTCCTCTATGCACACAGCTGTAGAGCCTACTCTAACTACTATCACCCACGACTCGGACTTACAGATTCAGAGCACTCTTGCTTCGTACAAACCCATACGTTTTAGATCTTAATCAAAAGATACCAAAAACTAACTTCTAAACTAGCCCTACTCTATTTATACATTCCCATTATCTGCGGACCATGGGTAGGCTGACTCGCTTTCTATTATCTTACATTATTCTCGAGCAGACAACCCTTTGACTTGACTCATTGAAATTCGCACTCCATGACTTTGCAGAACCTTTACCATACTTTTACCCAAAATTGTGGGCTTTAAGCCCCAAAAACCCTTACGCGGGGGATCCACGGCCCAACAGCTGTTGTTCAATCTATTGAACAACACTTTTTACTATTTTTTTGATGTTCAATCTTTTGAATAGCTGCTATTCAATCTATTGAACAACACCTTTTTCTTGCATTATTTTGATGCTCAATCAATTGAACAACACTTTTGCATGTTTTTTTTTTGTTCAAATGATTGAACGATTGCTATTGAATCAATTGAACAACACTTTTTCATGTTTTACTTTTTTTGTTCAAATGATTGAACGATTGTTCAATCATTTGAACAACATTTTTTGTGTTTTTGTAGGAATAACTGCGATTTCTCTTTACTATTTCATCGCCAGTCATTTTGTCATTTTTCTTTCTCTTTTATGTTTTGAATAAAAAACCATCTAGTTGGATTTGTGCCTAAGATAGAGAAAAACAGTAATATTAATACCATTATGACTTATAAAACCCTTTTATGGTCATCTATATTCTGAAGCTGACATGGTGCGCCTATATAATGACTAATTCAATATTTTCTCTTTGGACACATCATAAAATGATTTATTATTCTAATACCATGCTAGTTTATCTTTTATACTTTTGAAAGGATAAATACCTTTGATATGATGATATGGGGGGAAGGAATAACTCTCATTGGAATTTTTTTTACTTCTTACGCCATCCCTGACTCTTAAGGAGTAAATGAGCCTCCCTCTCTTTACCATAAAAGCATTAAAATATAAAAATATGAAAATTGTACCAGCATTGTCTTAAAGAGAATAGGGGGTCTCATTACGAGCCAACCTGATCACTTTGTTATATCCTAGTGAATGGCACTATGATTATCTGGTTACCATGCCAGCATAGTGGTTTCTTTATAGCAATCGAAAATAGAAAACCATCTAAATACTAAATGGAGGACTCTGGATCAATTCTAGGGCTAAAAAGAAACCCTGTCGAGACTATGAATGCCCACTGGTAGCAATGGCTCTACTTGTGCTATTGAAGTACTATGTTACACTGCCAAATACTCTCTATCCTATTACCCCCCTATGCATTCATTTCTAATGGAAAACTTACCATTTCAACAACATTTCTAATTCAATTAGCCAACATGCATGGTAAACTATATATTCATATGCATTATATTATTATTGTCCAATCACTCTACAACTAGTCATTAACATTTATCGTTGGTCATGCTTTCATCATAGTTTTCCACCTAAGGTAAATATCTATTTACATAATGATCTAAATCCCTATTTTATTTTACAGGCATTTCACATCTTTTGACCTCTGCTGCTCTCATTGCTTTTGTTATATTTACACCACTTTGATTGATTTTCCTGCTGCATTTATCAATCCTCAACATCCCTTCCCTTTTTCCTATGTTTTATGATCATGGACGCCCTTTTGGCATTTGAGGGGGAAGATATGCATTATAGAATAGCATGTGTAATAATTACCAAACTCCACCATAACTTGCTAATTTGATAAAATATTATTTTTGCATCTATATAAAGGTTTTTTCTGATTGAAATTTTTGCATGTGGCTTATATGTTGTTGTTGAAAACTAAAACCGTGGATTCAAGAAAATTGCATACAGAGTAATGAATTGTTTATAGGAGAATAACAAGTATGGGGGGCAACTGTATTCGCAGCGAGTCCACACTATTGCAACTAACATAAGAGGCTCGAGCAACTCACAGACATGATGTGCTTGCATGGCTTCCACCTTTTGCATCACTTTCAGAATCATCTCATCCTACATTAGCTTCAACACATACCAGTCCATACATGTCAGTCCACATTTTTCTGGAGGTAAAATAACATAAGTTTCTCATTTATTAAAATTTGAGGAGAATTTCATGAAATTCCATTGAGCGTTATTTATCATCATTCATTCCACATCTTTACCATTTCCCACTTTTCAGAGACATAGAAGCTTTCAATTTGGGGGAGTGTTATTTTCATTCATTTATTTATTATGATCATGCCATCATCCACCAATCTCTTTATTCATTCTCAAAACCTCTCTTATTCCATGTTGTTTTACATCAACCATAGATTTCAACCACAATTGTAGCAACCACCTCAATTTGTTTTCTAGTATTGCATGAGGGCATGCTAATTATTGAATTTGGGGGTAGAATTGCTACACACGATGGATGTTTTCTACTTCCTTTGTCATTTAAGGCACACAATTTCATTTTTATATAGTGCAGAAATTGATTTGTGTATATCTTTAAAACTAAGAACTGAATCTTGTGATTTTTGGACAGGAAAGAGATATCATAAAAATACACAAACCCATAAAATTTCAGAAATCATGCATTGTCACGTACAACCATTTTTCTTATATATCATGATCTATGCATCAAAACGATATGATTTTTGAATTAGAGAAGCATTAGTATAGTAGAAATCTTCTTGCCAAATCTCAGTAAAATCTGGTTTGTAGTTTTTGAGAAAATGGTTAATAAATTTTGTCGCTACTTATATCATATTTTGTGCAACTGCATATACATATAGTTGAAGGTCAATGTGAAAATTGTTACGCCTTCATCAACATTACTAAAATTGAATATTAATTATTTCAGGAAGAATTCATTTGTCCTATCACTTTCATGACTTAGGATGCACATTTCTTATAGCTTGGTTAATATAGAGGCTTTGGGGTTGCATGAGGACATGCAACATATTCAGTTTGGGGGTATGTTGGGCCGCTAATTTGTCATTATTATTATCACTTTTTGATGCCTATTTCACCCATTTCTACCATTCTTTATCACATCATTTATCATAATTTATCATATAATTCCATTTTATAATTATTTATGCTCTTATGGATAAATACTATTTTTCTCCTTTATTTTTAATAAATTGATGATTATTATGCATGATTTTACCAATGATGGTTTACTAATGGATTTGTTGTAACATCACTCATGATTTTAGCCTCCAAGATATTTTCCAAACTGGAAATTTGATCTCCAACTCACAATTAAATATTCCAACTCAAAAATTCGTTGGAATAAGAAGTGATAGTTTTGCATTGGACGTTTCGGACAAATGAAGGAGAATTTGGAAAATCCAAAACATGGATTTTGTCTAGAATGGAAAAAATTAGTTATGCAATGTCTATATTTTCAAAATTTGGTCTCTATTAAGATAAACGGAAGGTTATTCAAAGATGATTTTATGAGATTTGTTGTTGTGGCCATTTTCCAAATTATTCCAGTTGCAATATTAAATTCGACTTGTTCCTGCTGAATTTTGATGGAAAGATATTTCAGGTATGATCTTGCTAATAAATTTGTTTTGTATAATCCAAATTTGTAATGGAAATCACATTGCAATCAACTTTTTTGTAACTTCCCTTTGCTCTCTGTATATTTAAATGAAAACAAAGATCAAAGGAAGGGGAGAGAACTTTTTTACCATTTACTTCAGTTGTAATTTTAATATACAAAGAGTTATTCTAAAAGACATTGTGTTGTAATGACATTTGGATTTGATGAATAATATATAATTTGAGTTGCTATGCACTCACGATATTCTAAAGTAGTTAAGAAGTATTTGCTAGCGGCTTGGGCCTAGTCACTAGTGGATTTCACTGCTATTTCCTGTTTTATACTTTTATTTTTCTTTTACTACAATTTTGATTATTTTGTTTTATAGCTTTATGATTGATTTACTTTCATCGATGTGGATTTCATGTATTCATTTCATTAATTCTTAATTTTGTCAATTTATTTCATTTATTTATTGTTACCAATTCCATTAGGAACAACAGATTTTTTGGTACATCACATTCATGCATTTACTAACCATGTGACTGTTTTAATCCTACTTAAAGGTGTTCTATTTGCCCGTAGCTCCCGTTTAATGCAGTGCATTGATTTAATTGTAGAATTATTTCTTGTTAATTGAAAGCCAGAGTGTTATTGATTAGATTAGATGATTTATTTCTATGCAGTAGTTTAGATTCAGTTGAAAGAGCTCTGTTATTTCTACGGTGCACTCGATTGATGTAATTGCAATTAATCTTTTGATTAAGATTGAGTTTTGATGCTTGAATAGGTTAATTTCCTTGAGGTTATAAGTTTGAGATTTATGGTTTGATCTGTTTACTCTTGTATTGAAATTGATAAGTTATCATAAGGCATTACTCTCTATAGATATAATGATTTCCATCACTTGCACATATTGTGTACACTCTTGAAACAAAAAGACTTACCCAGGTTGATAATTAATGTGAGGCAATTAGGAGTTCTAAAAGACACCTTATATGCACCCAACACCATTCAAGTTTGGTTTTATCTCCATAAGCCTAAGCCCGTTTTTCCAAGTGTGCGCGTAAATCATCCTACCCATCATACTTTTCTGTCATTCACATCTTCATCTTCCTAAAGCGAGTTATCCTACATTTGCACCAATCATCAAAGCTTCCCTTATGCGTACCCCACCACCTTGCAGGCATAGCGTGTAGTGCCTAGTCCAACACCTGGAAGCGCTGCTTTTCTGGTACCTCCCTCTCAAATGCATCTAGAAAGATATCTACATCATTTAGGCCATCTTAAGTAGGCAGATTTCTTTCCTATGATGACACACAGTGCAGTGACCTGGTCATCGTGTTATAGCTTAGCGTGGTTACTTTGTGTAACCGATTCTGCCAACGCTCTAGTTCTTCATCAGAGTCCGAGGTGCATGAACTCTCGCGATCCCAGGTAATTCGTCCATCCACTGTTGGTTTCACCAAATCTTAGTGTCGTGCTCTTATCTTATAGATACAATCCAATCATCATCACTCTCATAATCGCGAACTGGTTCAGTATAGTGCGATCCTTCAACAAGATGTAGGGGTACAACTATGCGTAGCGATTTCTTCTCGAATATCATCTTTCGTTTCTTTAGATTTATTACCCTATTCATATCAGTAGCCCAATCAATTCCAAGGAGCATAGGATAGGGGTTACTGTCATCCACAATTTCTATTACTTCAAAATTAGTGAGTGTGCTCGCACCTTTAATATCCATAATGACCCCCTGCAGCTACCCTATGAGGATGATCTTCTGTTGATTCACCATCCTTAGCTGAATCGGTGACCATTGTAGCACGGGTCTTCCCATCCATTTCCAAGTCTTTTTAGCTAGGAAATTCGCATCTAACCCTAGGTCCAAGGTAAGCTGATCCATCTCATACTCTCCTATATACACGGTTAGTCTCATCTCTCATCCCATCCTTGTTTTATGCTTACCAAGCTTTCGTACAATGTACGGCTTAGCTGGAGTGTTTCCGGCGCATCCATTTATGACCTCCTATAGCCCCTTCACAACCTTTTTATTGCGCAGTAACTTCATATAGGTCTCAAGGAAAGTTGCAAGCATAGAAGGGTCCATCTCCTGATCAGGATTATCCTTGATTCCTGAGGTGGAGGCCTCAGTGAAGCTCTTCTTCTCTTACATGAAGGTTTCACATGAGCACTCTAAATCAAACTCAGTTTCTTTCATCGGAGCTTTGTGCACCCATGTACTGTCTTTTGGCTATTTCCCCTTGTCATCTCCTATTGTGATTCCACTTCGGAGGACTATATTCACATTTGGATCCTCTTCGTGTCGCTTAGATCTCATCATCTGCAGGCTCTGATTTGGCGGAGGTGGTAGCGCCCCTTTGTTACGTATCCTAGCTATGAGCATAGGACAGTCTTCCATTTCATGATCAAATAGAGTGCAATACTTGCACGACGAACGTGTTGGTTTAATGTAATCGCGGGCATAGTGTCTTGGGCCTTCGCAATTGTAGTATATTAAATTTCCTCGACCTCTGCCAGGTCCTCCTCCACCTCGGCCTCGTCTGCGCCCATGAAATCCTGTTCACGTCATCCCTGTGCTCTAGTGAGGGGGCTGCATTTCTGTCTGAACCCTATAGGCAGGTGTTCTATCCATCATCAAATCATAGCTTCTATAGTTGCGTTCATCATGCCCAATCGACCTACAAAAGTAGCAGAACAATTGTTGCAGTGCCTGTACATACTTCTGCAGCAAATGATAGTTATTTGTGGCATTTTTCCTACTACCTGACAGATAGCACACCACAGTGCAGGCCCATGCTCTGTCCTACTTGAGCTTCCAGCCTCAAAGGCACTGGACCTCCTCCTACAATATAGTTTTCAAAGACCAGACAATGGTCTTTTTAATGCCCCTCACTCTTGCATCTTAGGACCATACCTCTTCGCACACATTTAGTCAAACTGTTCTATCCTACTTCAAACTTTGCATCTCAGGGCAAAGAATTTTCAACTACGCATGGATATGTTGAACAGCCAGATTTGGATCCTGCATCAGGGTTTCATGCAGCCTTATTGCAAATCTCCAAGGCCTCCACCTGAGTTGTTATCTTCTGTTGTGACAACGCAAACCTTCAGTGTGGCAATAGTGAAGCCACAAACCATTCGCGATCTTGTCCATCTGTTAAATTCATATTAGCTTCACGGATCTTACACTTCAATCTCTGATCCAATTCCCAAGGTGTCTCACCTAGCTACATCACGATTTCCTTGAACCCCACAATAGATTTTGCTTCAGATTTAGGCCCATTGAATTCTTTGTTGAGCGTGGTCTGGATGTCTGCCACTCCACCATTCAGGTTATTATTAGAGTACTTGATGTACTAGGTTAGCGCACGATCCTATAGAGCACTAATCAGGGTTGCCTTCCTTATGTTATCGTATGTAATGCCTTGTGCTTCCCATACAGCTCTTAGAATGAACCAGAATTGGTTCAGGTCCTAATTTCCCAAGCCTTTGAACAAAGGCAGCTTCACTGAATTTTCCATACTGAACTACTATGGAGGCGGAGGTGGTACAGGTGAAGTTGTAGGTGATGGTGGTGAAGTTGGAGGTGGTGTGTGTGGATGTGGTATTCGTGGGAATCCTTGCCTTATTAACTGAATAGCACTTTGTGGAGAAACTTGCGTTATTCCCTTTTCGTCACTTCACGGAGGTGAAATCGACAGACTATATTTACGGGCCTTTTCTCCTTCGTTTCTGAAAGCTTTTCCACTTCGTGTAGCTCCAAACATCAAGGTAGATGCATAACCTATTTTTCACACAATAACATTTTAATCCAGGTATTCAAATATTTCACGTACTTACCTCTTGGTCCTTCGAAAAAGTGTCACTCCGCCTCACTGTAACTGACTGAGGTATCGACTGCGAATTTAGTTACAAATCCTCCTATGACACAATCAAGCCAGTGATCGATAGCGCGGGCAATATTATCCTCCGATCCTTCAACATTCACACTAGCTTCAGGGTTCATACAATAGGACCGTCAAGTTTCCACCTTCCTTGTCTATCTACTAGCTTCACAATCCACTTGTATAGCTCAACCGGAAAAAAGCAGAAAATGATATCGTGGATCTCTGTATATAGGTACCTGTCTAGCCACTATTCCTTTGTCAGTCATGGGTTTCTATTCTCTTGCACCGCAAATTCGTGGATCTTCCTATCCAACCAGTCTCCAATCTCTTTCTTAGTTGGATTCCAGTGATACGACATCAGACATCTGTTATGCAAATTCCAGTCCTAGCAATGGAACCATTTGTTGGATTGAGGGGTCCTGACCCAAGTTTAGGATTAATTAGCCAAAAAAATCACTACATTATTGACCCTTTCGACATCAACCCGTGAAGTACAGACCAAAGTCTCACCCAAAGCAGTATGGGGGGATGTTGGAACCAAGTTTCTACACCCTGAGATGGTTGTTATGTTGGTTAATGCCCTCTATTCCTGTCTTCACGCAGGTCACTTCACTCTAGGGCTAGGAAAACGAGCCCTTTATTATGTCCTTCAATACCTCCATGAAAGGGTATGGCTGACCTTTGCGTAGCCCTAACCCTTGATCTAGACACTTTCGCGCTGCTAAGGCAGCGTACTGTGCAAATTCCTTAACTAGTCTAAGTGTCTTACTTATCTTATTAGATACTCACAGTTAGCACTGCGTAAACATATATTCTTATATGCGTTCAGTTATCCAACATAATCATACACATTCGCGCATCACATAAGCATTATAAAGGAAATTCATACATAAAATGATAAGATGCATTAATCGGAACAAAGACACAGAAATTGTAGAATACTTCTCTTTATTGATATCTTCCAAGTGATTATTGTTATAGACATTTTTGTGCCTTGTAGCTCCAAGCATGAAATGTCCATAAACCAAAGGCTCCTAAGTCCCTAAAAGTGTTGTTCTAACCCCTAAAGGAACAAGGTCAACAAATTACAGCTTCTCCCAGAAGCTCTCCACCAGAAACTGCTCAGAATAAGTCAAAACAGGATCATTTCAGCTGCTCCACTAGCTAAGTGCGTTGCATAGCACCTAAATCCACTGGCTAGGTGCGTTGCAACACACCTAAATGCACTACCAGGATGCGTTGAGCGGGAAATGACAAATGGCAGTGTCATCCTGCGAGGTGGAGAGACAATGGAAGCTTCCAGAATCTTCTCCTATGACACTTTCCTCACTGAATTCGACCAAGGATGAGTAAGAGGCTTTCAGTCTCCAAGTGGAAGCAAGAACTGACAGAGAGAAGCCACTAATCAAACCATAAGCTGACTCATCCTCCTTGCATACATCTATATATGGATCCCTCATCCCAGAGATCCAGAGGCTGGAATTTTGCACATTGTAAAGAATTGCTGTTGGTTTTGAGACACGTATCAGAGAATTGGGTGATCTATGCTTTGTTGGAGGTGAAGAGGGGCTTCTTTGCTGGGAGGTTGATGCTGGGTTAGGAATCATCAGTTGTAACTCCTCCTGGATCTTCTTGTATATCAATAAAAACTATTTGAGTTTCTTCTCCATGCTTTTGTATCATTGATGCTTGTTACATTTGTATGGTTAACTTAAATCTGATCCTAAGTTATTTATGAATATAAATCCATGTCTTTGTATAGTTTCCTTCTTCTGTGATCTTACAGGTACTTGGTGAAGCTGGGCAAGTAAGGGAGCAAGTAGCTAGAAGCTGTCAAAGAGGAGAGAGATTGGATCAAAGGACTAGCGCAAGACACAGGTTGGTTCTTCCTATTCCTCTTTGTTTATAGTTCATAAAGAAGATACAAAAGTAGTTTTCTCTGTTTGTTTCTAAGGCAGTTGTCACACCTTAGTGGGATAGAGCAGTTCTAAATAGACACTTTTCCCGGTAACAAAATGGCGACTCCGTTGGGGACGATTATCTAGTTAGTTTGTTTGTGTATCTCTTGTTGTTTATTTCATAAACTTATAAGTAGCAATCGAACTGCATTTGCCATAACAAATGCAAAGTAGACATCTGCTACTTCAATCCATTCACTGGATCTGTTTATGATTTGAACAGCTGATTCATAGACCAACTGATTGCCCTTGTGATAGCTCTTAGACCCTCCTTAGATCTACCCCTGATTTTGCATTACTGATTGCTTTTACTCGGCCAAAAACCAAAGATTAAACTGCAAACTGTGACCCAAAACCTGGATAGAATTCTCGTTTTTGCCCCAGCGCAGGCACTGTGAAGAGGTTCTACATTTCAACACACTTCCCAAGAGGGCTACTTGCACTGCAATGCAGTTTCTCTGTGTAACAGGTGCGCTGATCAGCCTAGCCCTGTGCAGCTGAGGTTCTTTGCTTCATTCTTCCAGTTTTGTCTCTGATTTTTGCAGCCTGTGATCAGTATATGACTATTTCAAACCCCTTTTCCTTACTGATATTCTGCCTCATTTGTACAAAAGAACTGTATATGTTTTTATGTGTTTGTTGAGTCGTTCACAGTTTTCCATTGCAAAAGTATAATAGTCATACCATCGTCCTTTGATTTAGATCTGTCGCAAGTGTCGATTTTGATCATAGGAGAAAGTTTATTTGCTGCTGATGGTCGATTATGCTTTTACTTTTGCCTTTGGTTTGAATTTGTGACTTTCTAGTGTCGGAACGAGTATTTATTTCAAAATCATAAAGTGTCGTAATTGTCTCTACCTTTTGATTTCGAAAAGAAGCTTGTTTGTGTTTGTCGCTTGAAAGCAAATTCAGATTTGTACATCAACTTTCTTTTTAGCATCAATACTAAGAAAGTGAAAAACAAATACATGCATGTGCATTTACATATTGACAGTCTGTTTGGCTTGATTTAGGAAAATTGCATTTACAGTGTGCTCCCCTAGTAGCTAGCATTTTCATTGCTGAAAAGAGATAAAAGTTTGTTTATCATATTTAGATTGCATTTTAGGAATTACATCTACATCTCGTGGTGAACCCAAAAGGCAAACTTCATAAGAAAGATCAACTTAAAAAAAATTCAATGAACCTAACAACGCTTTGGAACTTAACACACAACATTTAGAGGTCTAGGCTAGACACGTATTCCGGCGTCGTAAGGCCTGGTAACTGTTGTCCTCATTGATGGTTGGGTGATTCATCCACTTTGAGACGATAAGTCCCAGTACGGACATGTGCTCCCACGTACCGTCGAGTATATATTGGGATACCCCTATAGGCTTAAATCCTTTATCCATAGGAGGCCGTGTCGGCCGCCCTACTGATTGCAATGCACCGAACACAGCATTCGGGAAGATTGACTGCCGTACCGTAAAAAGTATTCTGCAGTTTTGCGATTGGTTTGGTACTCCCTCTACCTGTTGTTGGGAAAAGTATCTATTCAGAACGCCCCTATCCCACTCTAAGGTGTGACAGTGCCTTAGCAACAAACAAGGAAAACTACTTGAGTATTCTTCTTTATGAAATGTAAACGAAGAGGAAGGATAAACTAACCTGTGTCTTGCGCTAGTTTGTTGATCCAATTGCTCCTCTCTTCAATAGCTCCCAGCTCCTTGCTGGCCCAGCTTCACCAAATTCCTGTAAGATCACAAGAGAGAGAAACGAAACGAAGATATAGATTTACATTCATAAAAATCTCAGGATCAGATTAAGCTAAACATGCAAATATAACAAAACATCACTGATACACAAACATGTAGAAGAAACTCAAATAGTTTTATTAATGCAATAAGAAGATCCAGGAGGAGATACAACCAAGTGAGTCCTGATCCAGCATCTACCTCCCAGCAAAGGAATCCCTTCCTCACCTCCAACAAAGCATAAATCACCCAATTCACTAATCTCAATCTCAAACCAACAACAATTCTCTGCAAAGTACAAAATTCCAGCCTCTAGATCTCTGGGATGAGGGATCCATATATAGATGTAAGCAGAGAGGATGAGTCAGCTTATGTTTTGACTTGTGGCTTCTCTCTGTCAGTTCTTGCTTCCACTTGGAGGCTGAGAGCCTCTTACTCATCCTTGGTCAAACTCAGTGAGGCAAGTGTCATTGAGGAAGAATCTGGAAGCTTCCATTGTCTGTACACCTCGCGGAATGACACTGCCATTTGGCATTTCTCACTCAGCGCACCCTGGTAGTGCATTTAGGTGCGTTGCAACGCACCTAGCTAGTGTACTGGGGTGCTTTGCAACGCAGGCAGCTAGTAGAGCATCTGAATTGATCCTGATTTGACTGATTCTGAGTAGTTTTTGGTGGAGAACTTCTGGGAGAAGCTGTCATTGGTTGACCTTGTTCCTTTAGGCCCAGGAACAACACTTTTAGGGACTTTGGATCCCTTGGATTATGGACATTTCATGCCCAAAGCTGTAAGGCACAAAAATGTCTATAACAGTTGCCCCCTAAAGTATGAGGCCGTTTATCGGGTGAAATGCTTTATTAGGAGGATCCGAAGTTCTTTCAATGCTGGGAGGAGACCTGTAATAAGATACAATACAATACATTATTTTTCATATTGTTTTCATGATCTAGCTGAGGCAGACATTCCCATGCTCAGCTTTATAAATTCATTTATATGTACATAGGACAGACAATCGTCTGATGGTAGACTGATGATCTTGATGAAATCATCATCCTTTTGGTAGGATGATTATCTGTGCTGCAATGTTGTACATGTCAATGTCTTTATTTTTCCCGAATATATATCACATCCCGGATGGATGAAACTAGATCCGGGGTCTTCAATCTCGTCTGATCTTCACTCTAAGTACAAGTCGATCCATGTGAGAAATGTTCTGAAGTCGAACATGGAAAGACATCGCTTGATTACCAGTTAATGATGTAAACTGTTAACAAGCGCGAGAGGAATCACCGATAATGATAATGACCCTCAAGGTGCTGCAGTACAATTCACGTGGTGTGAATAAAGGACTTGGCATCGAACACCACGCAAAATCTTTCGGTCGAAGGTCATTGATGTATACCTGTCGCCGGAAGTGAGAAACTTGCCATTGAGGCATGCAAGCTTCAAAGTACTGAAGGGGGTGTTCCTAGATCAACTTCTTGGATAATGAGCTGATGTCGACAAGAAGCGATCCGTCAAAGGAGGGCCTTGATGTATCCCACATCAATGACACGGAACGGAGCAAATGATTTTGATGGAGGTGAAAATGATCTGATGATATATGGTTCAGGGTGGCGGTCATGAAAGAATGAAGTATAATGTATGGGACACGGGTGACTTCTCTGGATGACTTCTCTTGAACATATCGGTGACACTTATATGATGGATTGGTAGTATTTACCCCAAAGGTGGATGGTATGGCGAAACCATGGTGATGTGACCGGTGAATGAAACAACCCAACTCGACTTAGGCACGGAGTGGAAGTGTCATGTTCAAGAGCTACTTGCTACCAATAAATGTTCTTTGAGTTTCTTCCCAATTTTTCCCCAGTCATTTCTGACCAGTACCTCTTTATTTTTGTCAAGCTTGAGGAGGATAACATATGCTTGTTCTATAATTTGCCCTTCAGGCAAACCCATCGCTATGTTTTAACGAGCCTAGCGATAGTGAAACTCGTTCTCGTCTAAAGATGAGTTTGTCGCTATTAATGTTTTTTAACGAGTTTAACGACAAAGATAACTCTGTCCTTTTCCTTTTTAGGGAGTCTGAAAAGGTACGTAAAGATAACTCCGGAAGTCCTTTTTCGTCATCTAATCCCTTAAGTCTGAAAAAGTATAAAACAATACAGAAGGGATGAATTTTCGATAGTTTTAACGAGCCGAACAAAACAAGCGCTCGATCTTTTTGTGCAATAATCCCTCAGGTCCAAAAAGATTAAAATCTAGAGGAGGGATAGCACTTACGGTCGCTTTAACGAGCTGGAAGGCCAAAACTCGGCAATCTTTTCATATTTTACGAGTTAGATGAAAAGAGCTTAAAGAAGACTCGTCTTTTGAGGAACGAGTGATAAGACGGGTAGCAGCTGATTCCAGGTAAGGGTTGGAATTTTCCAATTACGGCAGGGTCACAAAGATGGCTATTGAAATCGCTCTTCGCAGCTGTTCCTCAAAATGGGTAAACAATCAAATGGAGGTGAATGATTGACCAAATGGAAAAGTGGAGGTGACGGTGCAAACATGACCAAGGCTTTAATGGCTGATAATGTTACATTCACGGTGGTTATTTATCGGAGGATAGTTCATTTTTTAACGAGCTTAAACGCGGGTTGAAACACTTGCTCGATCTTATGTTTATTTTTTAACGAGCATGAACTATGTGCTAAAACTGCTCGATAATCCAGTCATATGATAAGAATGTCTCATGTAAGATGCCATTTTTTATGGAGCTTGCGCCTTACAAAGCTTTGCCCCGCATCCTTCCTTTATGCAAGTTAGGAAACGACTAATCCAAAAAACAGATAAATAACCGCTCTTTGCTTGCACTCCAAATGGTTTGCATGCCCCCAAGTATAAAGTACGATTTCAAGGTTACCCCTCAATTTGCAGATAAAACATTTATTCTACCAGGAAAGGCCTACCTCTTTCAGGTTATTCAAATTCTGTTTTATTTGTGGTGCAAACAAAACACTTCTTTGACGATGTCTACCGAGATAAACAAAGGTAAGCGGCGCCGACCCAGCTTACATAACTTTGACAAGAGAATCTTATTCTAGAATAACCCTCTTCCAGCATGGGCGGGGTACAGACTAGTCATATTCTCCCGCGGAAACCTACCCTATACCCAAAGTTTTCCTGCCGAAGCAGACAAGGACGCATGCCCCCTGGGTTCCAGTCATATCCTTCCGAATCACTCGCGCTCATCGAGAGGACGGACCGTGGGTTGAGACATTTCTTGCGTGAAGAGACCATTTAGGGATGGTATATGACTATTTACGATGCGTGATCCGGGAAATGAAAGCTGGTCCACGAGCTTGACCACTCTTCCTTCGTGCGGAAAACACATTACTCTAAAGAGTGAGGAGACGATGGCTCCCATGCAATAAATATAGTCTCATCCAAGGAGTAGGTTATAATCCAAGGGTCCTTGAACGACCATCATGTTCATTTGAACGGTCTTCCATTTCAATGTTATGGGCACATTGGGGAGTATCCCTAAAGGTCGACTGGTTCCTTTATCGAAGCTTGTCAGATTTCTCATCTCAGGCAAAAGCGATGGCGAACCAAGCGCTTTCCAAGCAATAGAGGAAAGGATACTCACAGATGCTCCCTCATCAATGATGGTGCCAGCCATGACCATTCTGTATATTTGGACGATAATTCGGAATGGTATGCTTGCTGGCAAACGGGTTCTGCCTAGTTGGTTCCAGTCGAAGGATACAACTAGGTTGCTTGGTGGTGGGATCGAGTAGACGGCCGGGTATCGCTCTGACAAACTTCCTTCCTGCGATAAAGGAATGGGTGGATTGCCCCCGTGTTCGTCAGAGTCTGTGTTGATGAAGAGAATTTGGACGGTGTCATCCTTATCCTCTTCAGTGACTGTATCATTCGAAGATAAAACCTCTGAAGGCAAGACCGGGTCAACTGCCGCCTCGACCTTTTGACTTTCGTCTGGTATGGATTCAGTTGGTTTATCTTCAATGATAGACGCTTCAGCTGACCACTTGAGCGGGCCAGTTAGATTCTCAACTAACGAAGGACTCGGCAAGAGTTTATTATATCCAGGAGGAAGTCGTAACGGTGAAACCGGACGATCTTCCAAGAGTCTTTTAGCCTCGTCTAAGAAGGGACAACGGTGGAGGGCCTGGTCGCCTTCGCACAATCTACAGGGAGGTCTAGTTCTCCCTTTTTACCCTAGAACTTCACTTTCGCTAGTTGACGGTGTACATTCAACATGGCCATCAGAGGTTGACGACACCGGATTGTGCAAATGGGGAGACCAGTCCCTTAGTATCTGAGGGATGCAAGGACAATCTCTGTGAAAGTGGTCTCCCTTGCAAATGACACATGGCGATTTAGGCCTGGTCAGTGCTGTGTGTGGATTTTCATTAGATGACACTTGCTTTCCCTTATTTGCCTTTGGCTCCTGCTTCTTTTTCTCTTTCTTCTTCTTTTCCTTTTTCTCCTTAGGAACTTGGTTTTTAGCTTTACCAGTCCCGTCACGCAAAGAGGAAGGAAGAGAAGAATTAGAGGAAGTAGAAGGTTGGTGGGAAACCCTGGACTCATCTAAGTGCTGATTCGACTGTTCAGGAATAGTGGTGTTCTGAACGACATTGGTTGAGAAGAGCCAGACCGACAAGCCAATTGTCAGTCCTGGAAGCGACACTGTGGCCATATGGGGCGCACCAACATCTCCCCAAGGGGAGAAGGGACTAGGATTTCCACCAAGGGGAATTCCTTGGTTGGTAGGCTCCATTTTCTCAACCTGAAGATCAACGCAGGAGAAAGGGTGTGAATATTCCGTTTAAAATAAATTTTAACGACGCTTGGACACAACTTGGCTTTTCAATTTTAAAGAGTCGAGAAAAAGCAAAAGATGACTCTAGTCTCCTTCGATTTTTAATGAGCCTGAAGTGACAAGTGCTCAGATGGACCTTTTCTGTTAAGGAGTCTGAAAAGGAACGAAAGGGACTACTCTGGAGTTCTAGGTAGAGGGTGTACCAAACCAATCGCAAAACCGTAGAATACTTTTTAGCGTACGGGCGGTCAATCTTCCCGAATGTTGTGTTAGTGCATTGCGATCAGTAGGGCGGCCGACACGGCTTCCTATGGATAAAGGTTTTGAGCCTATAGGGGTCTCCCAATATATACGCGACGGTACGTGGGAGCACAATTCGTACTGGCACTTATCGTCTCTCAGTGAGGCCAACAGTTACCAGGTTTTACGACGCCGGAACACGTCTCTAGCTTAGACCTCTATGTTGTGCGTTAAGTTCCAATGTGTTGTTAAGTTCATTCAATTTATTTTAGGTTGATATTTCTTAGAAGTTTGCCTTTTTGGATCACCACGAGATGTAGATACAATTCCTAAATGCAGTCTAAAGATGATAAGCAAGCTTTTATCTCTTTTCAACAATGAAAATCCTAGCTACAAGGGGAAAAGAAAGACACAATCTTTTCTCAAAGAGCATAGAGCACACTGTAAATGAACTTTTCCTAAATCAATCCATACAAACTGTCAAAATGCAAATGCACTTGTGCATGTATTTGTTTTCACTTTCTTAATGTTGATGCCTAAAAAGAAATTTGTTTTACAAATTTGAATTCGATTTCAAGTGAAAAACACAAACAAGCTTCTTTTTTGAAATCAACAAAGTAGAGACGATTACGACACTTTATGATTTTGAAATAAACACTTGTTTCGACACTAGAAATTCATAAATTCAAACCAAAAGACAAAAGTAAAAGCGTAATCAACTGTCAACAGCAAACAAACTCACTCCTAAGATCAAAACGACACTTACGACAGGTCTAGATCTAAGGGCGACATTATGACTAGTTTACTTTTGTAATGGGAAACTGCAAATGATGTAACAAATATACAAAAACAAATACAGTTTCTTTTATACAACTGAGGCAGAATTAAGGCAAAGAAAAGGGGTTTTCAGATAGGTACACTCACTGATAACAGGCTACAAAAATCAGAGATAAAACTGAACAAAAAGAAGCAAAGAACCACAGCTGCACAGGGCAAAGGCTGATCAGCGCACCTGTTGCACAGAGAAACTAAATTGCAGCGCAGGTAGCCCTCTCAGGACCTGCGTTGAAATGCAGAGTCTCTTCACAGAGCCTGCGCTGAAGCAGAAACGAGAATTGTCTCCAGGTTCTGGGTCACGGTTTGCAGTTTGATCTAAGGTTTTTGGCCGGATAAAAGCTATCAACAAGGTACAATTAGAGGGATGATTTAAAGGAGGACTAAGAGCTATGACAAAAGGGCAATTAGAGCATTTTTGGATCAGCTGTTCAGATCATAAACAGGCCCAGTGAATGGACTAGAGTAGCAGATCTCTACTTTGCATTTGTAAATGGCAAATGCAGTTCGATTCGCCACTCCTAAGGTTATGAGAAGAACAACAATAGAAACACAAATAAACTAACTAGATACGATCCCCAGCGGAGTCGCCATTTTGTTGTTGGGAAAAGTATCTATTTAGAATGCCCCTATCCCACTCTAAGGTGTGACAGTGCCTTAGCATCAAACAAGGAAAACTACTTGAGTATTCTTCTTTATGAAATGTAAATGAAGAGGAAGGATAAACTAACCTGTGTCTTGCGCTAGTTTGTTGATCCAATTGCTCCTCTCTTCAATAGCTCCCAGCTCCCTGCTCCCTTACTGGCCCAGCTTCACCAAATTCCTGCAAGATCACAAGAGAGAGAAACTACACGAAGATATAGATTTACATTCATAAAAAGCTCAGGATCAGATTAAGCTAAACATGCAAATATAACAAAACATCACTGATACACAAACATGTAGAAGAAACTCAAATAGTTTTATTAATGCAATAAGAAGATCCAGGAGGAGATACAACCAAGTGAGTTGCGATCCAGCATCTACCTCCCAGCAAAGAAATCCCTTCCTCACCTCCAACAAAGCATAAATCACCCAATGCACTAATCTCAATCTCAAACCAACAGCAATTCTCTGCAAAGTACAAAATTCCAGCCTCTGGATCTCTGGGATGAGGGATCCATATATAGATGTAAGCAGAGAGGATGAGTCAGCTTATGTTTTGACTTGTGGCTTCTCTCTGTCAGTTCTTGCTTCCACTTGGAGGCTGAGAGCCTCTTACTCATCCTTGGTCGAACTTAGTGAGGCAAGTGTCATTGAGGAAGAATCTGGAAGCTTCCATTGTCTGTACACCTCACGGAATGACACTGCCATTTGGCATTTCTCGCTCAGCACACCCTGGTAGTGCATTTAGGTGCATTGCAACGCACCTAGCTAGTGTACTGGGGTGCTTTGCAACGCAGGCAGCTAGTAGAGCATCTAAATTGATCCTGATTTGATTGATTCTGAGTAGTTTTTGGTGGAGAACTTCTGGGAGAAGCTGTCATTGGTTGACCTTGTTCCTTTAGGCCCAGGAACAACACTTTTAGGGACTTTGGATCCCTTGGATTATGGACATTTCATGCCCAAAGCTGTAAGGCACAAAAATGTCTATAACACTACCTAGACCTCCAGAGCAGTCCCTTTCGTTCCTTTTCAAACTCCTTAACGGAAAAGGTCCATCTGAGCACTTGTCACTTCAGGCTCATTAAAAATCGAAGGAGACTAGAGTCATCTTTTGTTTTTTCTCGACTCTTAAAAACTGAAAAACAAGTTGTGTCAAAGCGTGTTAAAATTTATTTTAAACGGAATATTCATACCCCTTTCCTACGTTGATCTTGGGTTGAGAAAATGGAGCCTACCAACCAAGGAATTCCCCTTGGTGGAAATCCTAGTCTCTTCTCCTCTTGGGGAGATGTTGGTGTGCCCCATATGGCCACATTTTCGCTTGCAGGACTGAAAATTGGTTTGCCTGTATGGCTCTTCTCAACCTCTGTCGTTTAGAAAACCACCATTCTTGAACAATTGAATCAGCAATTAGACGAGTCTAGAGTTTCCCACCAGCCTTCTACTTCCTCTAATTCTTCCTCTCCTCCTTCCTCTTTGCTTGATGGGGCTCGAAAAGCCAAAAGTCAAGTTCCTAAGGAGAAGAAGGAAAAGAAGAAGAAACAGAAGAAGAAGAAGGAGCCAAAGGCGAATGTGGGAAAACGAGTGTCGTCTAACGAAAATCCACACACTGCACCGACCAGGCCTAAATCGCCATGTGTCATTTGCAAAGGAGACCACTTTCACAGAGATTTTCCTTGCATCCCTCGGATACTAAGGGACTGGTCTCCTCGTTTGCACAACCCGGTGTCGTCAACCTCTGATGATCATGTTGAAAGCACACCGTCAACTAGTGAAAGTGAAGCCCCAGGACAAAAAGGGAAAGCTAGATTTCCTTGTAAACTGTGCGAAGGCAATCATGCCGTCCATAGTTCTCCCTTCTTAGATGAAGCTAAAAGAGTTTTGGATGATTGTCCGGTTTCACCGTTACGACTTTCTCCTGGATATAAAAACTCTTGCCGAGTCTGTCACTAGTTGAGAATCCAGCTGGCCCGCTCAGGTGGTCGGCTGAAGCACCTATCATTGAAGATAAACCATCTGGATCCATACCAAACGAAAGTCAAAAGGTCGAGGTGGCAGTTGACCTGGTCTTGCCTTCAGAGGTTTCATCTTCAGATGATACAGTCACTGAAGAGAACAAGGATGACACCGTCCAAATTCTCTTCATAAACACAGACTCTGACGAACATGGGGGCAATTTACCCGTTCCTTTACCACAGGAAGGAAGTTCGTCAGAGCCGTACCCGTCCGTCTATTCGGTCCCACCTCCAAGCAACCTAGTTGTCTCCTTCGACTGGAATCAACTAGGCAGACCCCATTTACCAGCTAGCGTACCATTCCGAATTATCGTTCAAATATATAGAATGATTATGGCTAGTACCATCATAGATGAGGGGGCTTCTATGAGTATCATTTCCTCAACTGCTTGGAAAGCGCTTGGTTCGCCATCGCTTTTGCCTGAGATGAGAAATCTGACAGGCTTTGATAAAGGAACCAGTCGACCTTTAGGGATCCTTCCCGATGTGTCCATAACATTGAGAAGGAAGACAGTTCGCATGAACGTAATGGTAGTTCAAGGACCCTTGGATTATAACCTACTCCTTGGACGAGACTATATTTATTGCATGGGAGTGATTGTCTCCTCACTCTTTAGAGTAATGTGTTTTCCGCACGAAGGAAGAGTGGTCAAGCTCGTGGACCAGCTTTCATTTCTCGGATCACGCATAGAAAATAGTCATATACCGTCCCTAAATGGTCTTTTCACGCAAGAAATGTCTCGATCCCCAGTCCGTCCTCTTGATGAGCGCGAGTAATTCGGAGGGATATGACTGAAACCTAGGGGGCATGCGTCCTGGTCTGCTTCGGAAGGAAAACTTCAGGTATAAGGTAGGTTTCCACGGGAGAATATGACTAGTCTGTACCCCGTCCGTGATTGGAAGAGGGGTTATTCTGGAATAAGATTCTCTTGTCAAAGTTATGTGAGTTGGCGGGCATCATCACTCACCTTTGTTTATCTCAGTAGACATCGCCGAAGAAGTGTTTTGTTTGCGCCGCGAACAGAACAATCTTTGGGTGACCTGTAAGAGGTAGGCCTCTCTCGGTAAAACAAATGTTTTGGCGGAAATGAAGTAGAGGTAACTTTGAAACTCTGTTTATACCTGGGGGCATGCAAACCTTTTGGAGTACAAGTGATGGGCGACTATTTATTTTTTAAAATTTTTAGGACCTCTAACCCTTTAAACTCGTAGGATTAGTCGTCATCTAACTTGCATAAAGAAAGGATGTGGGGCAAAAATCTAAAAGTTGTCATTTTTATATGAGACATTCTTATCATATGACTGGATTAATCAAGCAGTGTTTACCGCGAGGTTCAAGCTCGTTAAAAAATAAACCCAGACCAAGCAAATGTTTCCGCCCGCGTTTAAGCTCGTTAAAAAATGAACTATTCCCTGGTAAATAACCACCGTGAATGTAGTACTTCAGCCATTAAAGCCTTGGTCGTGTTTGCACCGTCACCTCCACTTTTCCATTGGCCGATCATTCACCTCCATTTGATTGTTTACCCATTTTGAGGAACAACTGCGAAGAGTGATTTCACTAGCCATCCTTGTGACACTGCCGTGATTGGAAAATTCCAAACCTTACCTGGAATCAGCTGCTACCCATTTTATCACTCGTTCCTCAAAAGACGAGTCTTCTTTAAGCTCTTTTCAACTGACTCATAAAATATGAAAATATTGTTGAGTCCTTGGCCTTCCAGCTCGTTAAAGGGACAGGAAGTGCTATCCCTCCTCTAGATTTTAATCTTTTTGGACCTGAGGGATTATTCCACAAAAAGATCGAGCGCTTGTTTTGTTCGACTCGTTAAAGCTATCGAAAATTCATCCCTTCTGTATTGTTTTATACTTTTTCGGACTTAAGGGATTAGATGACGAAAAAGGAATTTTGGAGTTACCTTTACGTACCTTTTCAGACTCATTAAAAATGAAAAGGACCGAGTTATCTTTGTCGTTAAACTCGTTAAAAAGATTAATAGGGACAAACTTGTCTTTAGACGAGAACGAGTTTCACTATCGCTAGGCTCGTTAAAACATAGCGATGGGTTTGCCCGAAGGGAAAATTATAGAACAAGCATATGTTATCCTCCTCAAGCTTGACAAAAATAAAGAGGTACTGGTCAGCAATGAGTGGGTAAAAATTGGGAAGAAAACTCAAAGAATCTTTATTGGTAGCAAGTCGCTCTTGAACATGACACTTCCGCTCCGTGCCCGAGTCGGGTTGGGTTGTTTCATTCACCGGTCACATCGCCATGGTCACTCCATACCATCCACATTTGGGGTTAATGCTACCAATCCATCACATTAGGGTCGCCGACATGTTCAAGAGAAGTCATCCAGAAAGGCCACCTGTGTCCCGCCCACTACCATACATTATACTCCATTCTTTCATGACCGCCACCCTGAACCATATATCATCAGATCGTTTTCACCTCCATCAAAATCATTTTCTCCATTCCGTGTCATTGATGTGGGATTCATTAAGGCCCTCCTATGACAGATCACTTCTTGTCGACATCAGCTCATTATCCAAGAAGTTGGTCTAGGAACACCCCATTAAGTACTTTGAAGCTTGCATGCCTCAATGGCAAGTTTCTCACTTCCGGCGACAAGTTTACATCAATGACCTTCGACCGAAAGATTTTGCGTGGTGTTCGATGCCAAGTCCTTTATTCACACCACGTGAATTGTACTGCAGTACCTTGAGGATCATTATCATTATCGGTGATTCCTCTCGCGCTTGTTAACAGTTTACATCATTGACTGGTAATCAAGCGATGTCTTTCCATGTTTGACTTCAAGACATTTCTCACATGGATCGGCTTGTACTTCGAGTGAAGATCGGACGAGATTGAAGAACCCAGATCTAGTTTCATCCATCCGGGCTGTGATATATATTCAGGAAAATAAAGACATTGAAATGTACAGCATTGCAGCACAGATAATCATCCTACCAAAAGGATGATGGCTCTATCAGAATCATCAGTCTACCATCAGACGATTGTCTGTCCTATGTACATGAAAATGAATTTATAAAGCTGAGCATGGGAATGCCCGCCTCAGCTAGATCATGAAAACAGTATGAAGATAATGTATTGTATTGTATCTTATTACAGGTCTGCTCCCAGCATTGAAAGAACTTCGGATCCTCATAATAAAGCATTTCACCCGATAAACGGCCTCATACTTTAGGGGGAAACTGTTATAGACATTTTTGTGCCTTGCAGCTCCAAGCATGAAATGTCCATAAACCAAGGGCTCCTAAGTCCCTAAAAGTGTTGTTCTAACCCCTAAAGGAACAAGGTCAACAAATTACAGCTTCTCCCAGAATTTCTCCACCAGAAACTGCTCAGAATAAGTCAAAACAGGATCATTTCAGCTGCTCCACTAGCTAAGTGCGTTGCATAGCACCTAAATCCACTGGCTAGGTGTGTTTCAACACACCTAAATGCACTACCATGGTGCGTTGAGCGGGAAATGACAAATGGCAGTGTCATTCCGCGAGGTGGAGAGACAATGGAAGCTTCCAGAATCTTCTTCTATGGCACTTGCCTCATTGAATTCAACCAAGGATGAGTAAGAGGCTTTCAGTCTCTAAGTGGAAGCAAGAACTGACAGAGAGAAGCCACTAATCAAACCATAAGCTGACTCATCCTCCTTGCATACATCTATATATGGATCCCTCATCCCAGAGATCTAGAGGCTGGAATTTTGCACAT
This sequence comes from Pinus tabuliformis, assembly GCA_031772625.1. Classification (NCBI taxonomy): domain Eukaryota; kingdom Viridiplantae; phylum Streptophyta; class Pinopsida; order Pinales; family Pinaceae; genus Pinus; species Pinus tabuliformis. Next base: position 1,538,715,553 of record CM062804.1, on the reverse strand, counting down.
TGTAAAGAATTGTTGTTGGTTTTGAGACACATATCAGAGAATTGGGTGATCTATGCTTTGTTGGAGGTGAAGAGGGGCTTCTTTGCTGGGAGGTTGATGCTGGGTTAGGAATCATCGGTTGTAACTCCTCCTGGATCTTCTTGTATATCAATAAAAACTATTTTAGTTTCTTCTCCATGCTTTTGTATAATTGATGCTTGTTACATTTGTATGGTTAACTTAAATCTGATCCTAAGTTATTTATGAGTATAAATCCATGTCTTTGTATAGTTTCCTTCTTCTGTGATCTTACAGGTACTTGGTGAAGCTGGGCAAGTAAGGGAGCAGGTAGCTAGAAGCTGTCAAAGAGGAGAGAGATTGGATCGAAGGACTAGTGCAAGACACAGGTTGGTTCTTCCTATTCCTCTTTGTTTATAGTTCATAAAGGAGATACAAAAGTAGTTTTCTCTGTTTGTTTCTAAGGCAGCTGTCACACCTTAGTGGGATAGAGCAGTTCTAAATAGACACTTTTCCCGGTAACAATTATAGACTCTATTCACCCTGCACACACAGCTGCAAGGGTCCACGCACTCAGTTGTGGACATCTACCCTATACCATTGCGCACTCAGCTGCAAAGCCTCTACCTACATTATGACCAAAAACTTAGACGTATTAATTCATAGCTATGACTCTCTTACCTCTCGCTGACCAATGTTCCTAACTACTTAGAGCTTAGCTCTTTTTATACAAACCCATTGTTCGCGGACCATGGGTGGATCTCTTACAACTGAATTTACTCTACAAACTAAGGGTAGAAAACCCTTTATGACTTATGACACCTTCACACTCCACAATCACAAAATGTGGAGTCTTTACAAGTTTATTACAAAATTTGACCAAAACATGGGCTTTTAGCCCCAAAGATGTCCTTTGGGGGATCCCGTTCCCAACACACATGCACATCATAAGTGGTCTACCTTTCTCATGTTTGCTTGCATGTCATTGGTGAGCCCCAATATTGTAGCAATAATGTTGCAACTCCTGGAACTCCCTTCTTTAATTTTATCAACCTGGTAGTTCGTAACAAACTTGGAAGCGACGGTGCTGTATGCACAAGTACTAGCTCTTGCCGCAGCTGTCACGTGGTTAGCTGGCACAAGTCTGCTAGGAGCTTAAGCCAACTTCTATGAGCTCTTAGAAGAATCTTTTTAATTGATGGATGAAAGCTAACTCGAAGGAAGCTAATCTACTTGCGGAAAGAAACTGAAAGCCAAAAAGAAACGCAAACCCTAGCAAACCCTAATTTTACCGCTTAACCCTACTGGTGCAAGAAGAATGATGAAAGCTACAGAAAGAGATGCCATTGAATTCTAAGAAGGTAAAATGCATGTGTCTAAGTTATCACTATCTGAAGAAAACATATTTTTTTATTTTTGAATAAGTTATTAGAATTATCATGCATGTGCTTTTAACTGGCTTTTTACTGTGCAGGGGTGGATCAAGGAGGAGAAATGCTTGGAAAAGGTTGGGAAGGTTTATAGAGGGTCTAAGGAGTCCCCAACACCCTTCCATAGAGTTTCACAGAGTTTGGCTATCAAGAAACCTCATTCGTGAGCTTCTACAGGAAGTCTGCAGGGGTTCTATAGGATGTTTCAGGAATTTCTACAGGATGTTCAGAAATTTCTATAGGATGTTTAGAAATTGGATTTTGGAGGATGGGTGAGTGAGGTAAGATCCATGGATGGATATGGAGGTAGGATAGGGATCTGAAGTGGCCCAGGGACTGGTCGATGGAGTGGTGAGGAGGTGTAGATGGCTAAATTGGCTCAAAGAAGGCTGAAACAATGATTGCACAAAAAGGTAGGGTTACGTGGGAAAGAGGACAGATGTGGGATGAGGAACCTTGCTAGGAGATGGATCAGATGGCTCTGATGAAGCTTAGGTGGATAAGAGAGTGGTAGAGATGCCCTGCACAATGTACATTTAACCGAATCAACAACGTCTTACAAATAATCGAAGTCCCAGCTAATCTAATCTAACTGTCAATAAAACGAATGAACAACAACTTTATTTGGAAAGAAAACCATGTATATCAATCATGCAAAGAAACATTTCGGAGATCTGAACCCATAACTAACTTCTGCAAATGAAACAGTACACTAAGGATTGCATGGTCAAGCAAACTAGTGTTTTTGTTGGGGCAACACTATTTCTTCAATTCCAGCCCCTGATCCAATAAGGATGAGGTGAAACAGAGAGTGTAGTTGACCCTTTTCTTGGACCTTTTTTCTATTATTATCCTACCAACTAGATCTGAACATGAAAAGCCTTTTTTACCATCAAAAGCAATCTAAATAAAAAAGCAAAATTTAAATCTAAATAGCAGATTTTATTCTAAGAATGCAACAAAGACACATGAAAGTAAACAAAGGAGGTACTAGGTGCTTGAGATGGGCCTAGCCCCAAGAGCTATAGCCTCCTAAGAGAGATTTAGAGCTGGTGCAAAGCTGGATTCATCTTTATTGATCAAAAGAAATCTTACATTCTAAAAACTGTCCACAAGGAGAACTTGAAAATGTGCCGAAAGCGAAGCTAATCTACTGCCTAAAAATCGAACTACAAAATGACTACAAAATGACTATAAATTGACTAATTATTGGCTAACCAAAATGAGGCCCTAAGCCTTCTTATTTATACAAACTGAGGACCCCAACAGTCCTCCTAAACTTTAGGGACTCAGCTGCCCAAAACTTGTAGTTAACAACAGTCTTACTTGACTTGCTTGGCTGCCCTTGGATAATTGATTTGGTGGCCCTTGAACTCCGAGCTTATGGTGGAGAATTTAAGGTAAGGGCCCATAAATGAAGGGGACACCTTCCTACAAATCCTCTCCCTTGTTCTCCCACGAATTTGGCTGCCAAGTGCTCATTAAAACCTTCAATTTTGTCTCCAAATTGACTAAAAAGGCTACACAAAGGACACATTAGACTTGTTGGAATAATGACTAACCAAATTCACTCTATTAGCATAAATATAGTCAAAAACATGCAATAAACTAATGAGAATGGTGGATTAAGTCAAATTAGGAGGTTGATTGAGCCCAAATAATTATCCATTTGTGGGGCTCATCATCACCCCCTACTGAAAGTGTTGCTCATCCTCTGAGCAACCAATCTATCCCCTCATCTTTGATGGCCTTGGTGGCCTCCCTATCATGCCAAGCTTCTGAAGTGATGTCCTCTTCTCAGTCATGAAACCATGCTTTTCTCTCTGCTCCTTCCCACTGCCTATGCTTCTTTTCCTAGAGAATTCTCAACTTCCTGTAGAACTATCTCAGCATCCTGTAGAACTGTCTTTGAGTCCGTTATCTGAATTCTCTCTCTCCAAGTGAAGGCTTTTGGCTTCCTCATTCATAGGTGATGGACATCCTTGAAGGAGGCTCCTCTTTTTGTTTAGATTTTGTGTCCTTGATGACGATTTTCTCCCTTGTCTATGGCTTGGGTCTGCCCACTTTGATCCGTGTGCTCCTTCTCACCTTAAAATACATGGAAGGCTCCCTCTTTCACTTGTCCTTCTGCTTGGGGATGTTCTTAGGGTGGCCAACACAACTGCTGCCTCCCTAGCTAAAATCTCGACCAATTTCTCCTTCTGCTGCCCTTTCCCCAAACTTCCTGTAGAAAGTCCTGTAGTGGTCGTTTTCTGGCTTCCTGTAGAAGCAGTTTTCCCTGATTTGGCTTGCTTGGCTGGGGGTGCCTTCTCTTTGACTTGTGCTATGGTTAAATCCATCTTATGCCTAAGCTCAATTAACAAATGCAAGCGATAACCATATACAATACTGAATCGCCCCTCATAGGTAATATATTTCCTAATCTGAAGGCTGACTGCTCCAAAAAGGATGTAAGGTGGTTGGTCTGGTTTGGTGAGAGTGCCCTGTTTCAATGCTATGAGCAGAAAGGGACTGCTATTTATGCTTTCCTCTTTTGATCCTCAGGACAGGATTTCTCAGGTGTTTGTATTTCAAATTTGCACCAATTCCTTGGTTATAATGCTTTTGCTGCCCAAACCCAACTGTCAAAAGGCAATCAGGCTCCCACAGACAGAGTGCAGAGCTTCATCCTCAGCATGCATACAATCACATAAAATTCACATTCTTCATGCACAGGTTAACCCTCACAGTGGTTTATTGTTTCTAGCAAAGGAATTTCTTAACAGGAATTGTGGAAGAGAATTTGACGCAGAACCAACTGAAACATTCCATGTAACACACAGGAAAACTACTATTCTGGATTCACAGGCAGACTTGTTTCATACATTCTTATTCAAAATAGTTTAATTCACCACCTTTCGAAATATCATGCATGGGAATGGTGTTTTCCAGCCTACCTCTCTTCAAGCTCCAAACTGGATGAAGAAAAACTCGGGCTTCTCTACTCTGGAAGGCTTTGTTGTACTTTCTTGTAGAACGTCTTTCTGTAGAATGTTGGCCGTCTTCTGTAGGATGTCTTAGCACCTTTGAACGATTTTGGTATGTGGGAGAATTTTGAACAGGTCGAAAAACTCAGTGGAGGACGATAGGTTAACCAATTGTGGGAGCGGAGGATGCATCCTTCAGCTAAGAATGTTGCAAGTGCAAATTAATCAGCGGGTGGTGAGATTCAGCTGAGCATCATTTAATTGTGCCATGATTTTTGGTGGGGGAGTGAAGTTACAGCTGCAAGGACGATGATAAAATGGAAACAATAGCGGTGAGAGTTCGATCGGCTGTTTTATGGAGATTTCCATTGATGGAGGGTGAGCTGGCCAACTGCACATTGGCCCCATGCAGACTGTTGGTCCCCTGTAGTGCTTAACTATTTTTTCTTTGCCTGTAATCTCGTCCATCAATCACGCTGAGGTTTAACTGGTCATCACTACCTGTTTTCCAATTTCCTCCTGAGATGGCTGAGTGCACGTGTCTTATTCACCCACCGAGTGCTATTGAACCGGATGACGATGGTCAGTTGGTTGGCCACTAATTTTTTTAATCCCGACCATCTCATTGCTCATGTTGTTTTAGAATTACATTCATGCAATCAGAGGAATGAGTTTTAGTCACGTACCTAAAGTCAAATGGTTGCTGTGAGGTACTTTTTGCTGCTGCATGCATCTGTTTCAGTGGTTGCATGATGGATCCTTTGTGCTATAAGCTCTTTGCTATCTGATGTGTAGTTATTTTTCTTGTGTAGGTATCCTCTAACTAGATCTAAGCTACAGGAGTTCATTTCCACGTTCAGATCTGCACCCTCAAGCTGCTGCTGCTGAATTTTCATAGGACCAAAACTTGTTTTCGCCATTGCTCCCGAACGATAGATCGGATCGATCTAAAACTTGCTGAGCATGTTCCTATCATCATTATGCACCTCCCATAGCAAAATTGCGATCAATGGATGCACAGATTTCGAGAAAAACGGAAAATGGCTGAAGATTTCAGAGATCAATTTCTCAGAAACCGTGCATTAGAATCGGCTAAAACTTCTTGGGTAGGCTACTATCACCCATGTGCATATCCCCATGAAACAGGTTTTGAAATGGATGCACAGATATGGAGAAAATTCAAAAATGGTTGATGGTGATGGAGGCTTATTTCTTAGAAATCATGCACCAGAATTGGCTGAAACTGCTCAGGCATGTTGCCATCACCCCTATACAATTCCCCATAAAACGGTTTTTCAAATGGATGCATGGTTTTCAAGTTAGGGAAAAAACAAACTCTGTTCTATGTATTTTTTCTTCAAAGCATTCTGCAAGTTTTTACATGGTGAAAAAGAATGAGTTTGGGATGTGATGCAGGCATGGATATGATGGAGGAGGAGTTTGAAAAGTGTAGGAGGACTTCTGAACCCTTTAGGAAGCTACCATGTTCGCCAAACTACTTTTTTTGCAATCCATTTTTAACTTCTTGTAATTTCTACAGGAAGTTCCTGTAGAAAACACAGTTTTCATATAAGAAGCAAAATGAGGTGGAAAAAATGATGGAAAAGGGTGGGGAATGGAAACATGGATGCTTGTAGGCATAACCAACAGATTCCAAGCTTTAGATTCCCTTCCAAAATCAAATCTGGCTCGCCTGAAGGTTCTACAGGATGTTTCCTGTAGAAATACAGAACTTCCTGTAGAAGGCACAAAAATTCCTTTGTCTTTGTTTTGAGTGATCCTCCTGACCTGAAATGTCCTTGCTGCAACCTGCAATTATTCAATGCAAATTAGGTTTATTTTTCTTCTTCTTTTTCTCTTTTTTTTTTGAAAAACAACTAGGGCGCCTCATGGAGGTTTTCACCCTAATTGCCTGCCCTGGGCGCCTCCAAGGGAGGTTTTCACCCAAAGATCTTATTCTCTTTTCTCTTTTTTCCCAACCCATTGACCGCCTCATGGATGTTTTCAATCAATGAGCCAATCTAAGGCGCCTCTAAGGAGGTTTTCACCTTAGATTTTTATTTTTCTTCCTATTTTCATTTTTTTTCTTTTTTCCTTTTTTCTACCCTACCCTACTTGAAAAACAAAATCATTTTCAAGTATAAGAATATTTCCAATGGAGCCATGTGCACATCGAGATTAGAGACAAGATGATGTGAAGGCTCAAAATGCATGCTTTGACAACTATCCAGATTTCAGAGACAAAATGATCTGACTTTAAAGGGATCAAACATAGCTGAGGAAGAGAGTACTGCTGCAACTTAGTGACTGTCTGGAACCATGTCTCAATATAGCTTTGATATCCTTGGTCCTTTTGCTGATCTGGATCATTCTTCATGTCACCTTCTATCGTGACCTTCTCATCTTCCTCTTTTTGTTGATCTTTCTCTTGAGTACATGGAGGATTTGATGGTAACCATAAGGGAACTCTCTCGATCTCTGATTCTGATCTCTTCTCTTCATCAAGTGCAGCCCATGGTTCTTTGATCTCCTCTTTTGAATCTTCTTTTTCCAGATGTGGTCCTTCAATGCTTTCAAGATAATCTCTTTTTTGCAATGCTTTTCCTGAGCTATGGTGAAGATCATTAAGCTCAAGAGGAGTCATTTGGACATGTTGTGCCTCAGCTTTGCAATTAGGTTGAGCTATTCCAATGTGCAGGTTTGGAAATGGTGGTATGGGTAGTTGAGTGGGGTGTGTATTTGAGATGGATGTGGATGGGGTTGTGGTTGGGCAGGAATTTGGGGTTGCCTTGGTGGAGCAGGAGGCAATGGTTGTGGATGAGCAGGTGGTGGAGGAAAAGAAGCGGGAGGAGTGTTGTATTGGGGCCTCCACCCCTGATGAGGTGCATTCCACTGAGGCTGTGGCTGAGCATTAGAGTGAAACGAATGAGCAACTGGTAGGGCTTAATATGGATCTGTGAAGGAACAAGGAGGAGGTGTGAACCAGGAAGGATGAGCAGGGGGACCCCAAGAAGGCATGAAAGTGGATTGATAGGGGTCATAATAGGTCTCGGATGTCCCTTGCAGTTCTTGCTGGTAAGATCTAGGTCCATGTGGCCTCCTTTGGTTCATATAATAGAGTGGTTCAGTGGCTCCCTTAGCCCTTTGATAGGCAGCTTTGATTTCGGGCAAGGAAAGGCACTGATTCGTAGGATGGTCTCTTTCACAAACAAAACACACTTCTATGGAGTGTAATGGACATTCGTTCCTAGGGTGCTTTCTAGTGCACCTGGGACAGAAGATGGCCAAAGACCTCTTGGCTTCCTCTTGCTTCCTTTGGATCTGCAAGGTATCCAGTTGCATGGCAAGAAAATGCCTCATATCACTCTTGAAATCTTCGATCTGATTTGCAAATTCATTTTTGGATAATGTACTACTCCCAACATTTCTGCTTGTAGCCATTCACTCCAGAGGAATGTTTTCTTCTTCTTCTCCCCTAGAGGTTCTTTAAAGATGCCTTGATGTCCACCTAGGGCTTCTTCTTAATCACAACCATCGAATACGAGAGAAGCTTGGCTGTCTGAAGCAGTGGGGGGTGTTGTGTAAATATTTTTCTAAATTATCTCTACTCCTACAAGGCATGAAAAGAAATCTTTTTGGTTCATTTTTGTATTTTTCTTCTTGTACCTGCAAAACTAAAATAGATTGAACTGCAACTAACTATCTTGCTGAAATGAAAATGCGGAATTGAAATGAAAGCAGGAAAGGACTAATCTATTTTGCTCAAATGAAATTGCAGGAATGAAATGCTAGGCTACGCTTGCAGAATTGAAATGTTAATCTAGACTTGCAGAAATGAAATTGCGGAATTGAAATGCTAGTCTATGAAAGCAGGAAATGCTAATCTACTTTTGCATAAACGAAATTGCGTATTGGAAATGAAATAAACTACTTAGCAGAATATTGTAGTGGAAAATAGAAGAAAAGCGGAAATCACCAATACTCTGACGCTTCCCTGGCAACGGCGCCAAGAAGATGGTGAGCCCCAGTATTGCAGCAATAATGCTGCAACTCCTGGAACTCCCTTCTTTAATTTTATCAACCCGGTATTTCATAACAAACTTGGAAGTGACGGTGCTGTATGCACAAGTACTAGCTCTTGCCGCAGATGTCACTTGGTTAGCTGGCACAAGTTCGCTAGGAGCTTAAGCCAACTTCTATGAGCTCTTAGAAAAAGCTTTTTAATTGATGGATGAAAGCTAACTCGAAGGAAGCTAATCTACTTGCAGAAAGAAACTGAAATCCAAAAAGAAACGCAAACCCTAGCAAACCCTAATTTTACCGCCTAACCCTACTGGTGCAAGAAGAATGATGAAAGCTACAGAAAGAGATGCCATTGACTTCTAAGAAGGTAAAATGCATGTGTCTAAGTTATCACTATCTGAAGAAAACATCTTTTTGTATTTTTGAATAAGTTATTAGAATTATCATGCATGTGCTTTTAACTGGCTTTTTACTGTGCAGGGGTGGATCAAGGAGGAGAAATGCTTGGAAAAGGTTGGGAAGGTTCAGAGAGGGTCTAAGGAGTCCCTAACACCCTTCCATAGAGTTTCACAGAGTTTGGCTATCAAGAAACCTCATTCGTGAGCTTCTACAGGAAGTCTGCAGGGGTTCTACAAGATGTTTCAGGAATTTCTACAGGATGTTCAGAAATTTCTACAGGATGTTTAAAAATTGGATTTTGGAGGATGGGTGAGTGAGGGAAGATGCATGGATGGATATGGAGGTAGGATAGGGGTCTGAAGTGGCCCAGGGACTGTTGGATGGAGTGGTGAGGAGGTTTAGATGGCTAAATTGGCTCAAAGAAGGCTGAAACAATGATTGCACAAAAAGGTAGGGTTACATGGGAAATAGGACAAATGTGAGACGAGGAACCTAGCTAGGAGATGGATCAGATGGCTCTGATGAAGCTTAGGTGGATGAGAGAGTGGTAGAGATGCCGTGCACAATGTACATTTAACCGAATCAACAACATCTTACAAATAATCGAAGTCCCAACTAATCTAATCTAACTGTTAATAAAACGAATGAACAACAGCTTTATTTGGAAAGAAAACCATGTCTATAAATCATGCAAAGAAACATTTCGGATATCTAAACCCATAACTAACTTCTGCAAATGAAACAGTACACTAAGGATTGCATGGTCAAGCAAACTAGTGTTTTTGTTGGGGCAGCACTATTTCTTCAATTCCAGCCCCTGATCCAATAAGGATGAGGCGAAACAAAGAGTGTTGTTGACCCTTTTCTTGGAGCTTTTTTCTGTTATTATCCTACCAACTAGATCTGAACATGAGAAGCCTTTTTTACCATCAAAATCAATCTAAATAACAAAGCAAAATTTAAATCTAAATAGCATATTTTATTCTAAGAATGCAGCAAAGACACATGAAAGTAAACAAAGGAGGTACTGGGCGCTTGATATGGGCCCAACCCCAAGAGCTACAGCCTCCTAAGAGAGATTTAGAGCTGCTGCAAAGCTGGATTCATCTTTATTGTTCAAAAGAAATGTTACATTCAAAAAACTGTCCACAAGGAGAACTTGAAAATGTGTTGAAAGCAAAGCTAATCTACTACCTAAAAATCGAACTACAAAATGACTACAAAATGACTATAAAGTGACTAACTACTGGCTAACCAAAATGAGGCCCTATCCTTCTTATTTATACAAACTGAGGACCCCAACAGTCCTCCTAAACATTAGGGACTCGGCTGCCCAAAACTTGCAGTTAACAGCAGTCCTACTTGACTTGCTTGGCTGCCCTTGGATAATTGATTTGGTGGCCCTTGAACTCCGAGCTGATGGTGGAGAATTCGAGGTAAGGGCCCATAAATGAAGGGGACACCTTCCTACAAATCCTCTCCCTTGTTCTCCCATGAATTTGGCTGCCAAGTGTTGGGCAATTTATTGGGCTTAAATTGCTGCATTAAATTATCGACAAGGGAAACTCGTAAGCTTGTGATGGTGCCAGCAATATATATGCAGGAGTAGGCAACTAACTCTATGTCTAGCTAAATTATTTACGATTCAATACAATATGCAAGGGAAGAAGCTCCTAACTAAGGAGGTCCTGGTTGTCCTTCCCTACAATATCATAGAGAAATCATTGATTACATAAAACTAGAAACTTGAAATGAAGACAAGAGAATGAACTTTAATTGTTGTTCAGATTCAAAGAGAGAGAAAGACTAACTTAGTCTCTTGATTGTCCTCTCATGTACTAATCCAAACTAAACTAAGATTCATTCATAAGCATAAGAAATGAAATAACTTGAAACATAAAAGCAAAAGAATGAATTTCAATTATCATATGAATCAAATGGAGAGAGAGCCTAACTTAGACTCTTGGTTATCTCCTCATATGATACTTGAAACATAAAAGCAAAAGAATGAATTTCAATTATCATGCAAATCAAATGGAGAGAGAGAGTCTAACTTAGACCCTTGGATATCCTCTCATATGTTGATAAGATTCTAATTTAAAACTCATTCATCAATCACAAACAAATCCTCACACATCTAAGCAATTAAATGAAATAAGATCTAATATGAAATAACATGTTCCTTTGATCCTTCTAGAGTGAGCTCAATTCTCCTAAGAACAAAGTGACAAGCTATTCCATATACTATATTAAGGCAACTTATATCTAAAACTACATAATGGAAATATATGTACAACTTATATCTAAAACTAAATAATGAAAATATATGTAAAATGAAGCTTTATTCTATTCCATCATAAGTTGGATACAATGCTCCAAGAGTCCTATCCTTGGAATGGAAGAGGTACTCCTATTTATGCAATGAGATGAGATAACAAACTCATAATGATGATCCACTAATCTCTCTTTAGTTCCATACATTTCTCAACCATCTAGACACATAACCCTATCCTCCATGATTTCCTCCATGAGGTCCATGATCTTCTCCATGAGATCATGATCTTTTCCATGAGGCTTATCTTATCAAATTCGAATTTGATCATTCAAGGTCACGTAAAGATGCCCTGGAAGCTTCCTTTGTACCTACGCATGTCAACAAACTCATTCTAATTGTTCGGTATAAGTATAAGCATATTATTTTCTAAAGTTTAGCCATAAATCCACTTAAAAATGTTAAGAATTAATAAACTTTGGAAAATCATAGTTATAACCCAATAATGAGGTAATATAATGATGTGGAGGTGGAATGGAGGTGACATGAAGGTAAAATGTGAAAATATTGGTGAATAATGGAGTGAAAATAGGGACCATTTTGAGGCCCAACATCTCCCCCAAACTGAAGATATTGCATGTCCTCATGCAATCTATTACATTACTTCTTGGTACTTGAGATTTGGCTTAAACTCTGCATGATATCATTTACTTAACTTTTGCAAAGCGTTATTTTGATGAACTATAACTCGGTTGGTTCATGTGTTTCAACCATATTTTGTTTGTTGATGAACTACAACTTGGTTGGTTCTTGTGTTTCAACCATATTTTCTTTAGACAAAATAATTTATTTTAATTCAGTACTAGTATTGAATGCAACAAACAAAATAATTAAAATATATTTTGCTTGTTTACTTACTCACTTTTCTTTCGCTTTTTCTTCAGCTTCTTCTTTTCTTTATTGTTTGTTTTTTTTCTTGTTTCGTTCGTAGGTTAGTTTCTTATGAAACCATCTACGACTCTTGAAACAAGATGGATAAAGTACAAGAGGCACTATGCAACTATCACTACTTGGTTATCTATCATCCTACCTCTATATAAAGAACTTGTTACTTTTAGTCCATGATACATCGATGTAAAATACATATTGTTTGAAGTGAACCTTGGTGAAAATATAATGCTTGCATGCTAACTAGTGTCACCTACTCTAGTTGGTTGTTTTTGGGTTAACCCTTGTTAGCTAAGTCAAGTAGAGTAAGGTGAGGGGGAAAAACTTAACAGCAATGTCAGAGGTATAATTAACTACTTCTCTGTAGGAACAACCTCTTCTTCTCTCAAGAAGTTGGGATTCCTCTTCCACGTCTGAAATGAATAAGTGCTATGCGCAATCATAATTTTTTTTTTTTTTTGAAAAATGAATAAGGTGAAAGAAGATAAAGGATTCCTATGCAGGGAGGTGATTCATGTAACTCCATCAGGGTACTGGCTAGGCTTGCTGGTAGCAGATCCATGCTTGTGTTCCTATGTGACTCTATCAAGGTACTGTCCAGGCCTGCTGGCAGCGGAGAAACACCAGAGGTGAAACTAAGACTCTGAAGACTATACTGTTTGTGCACCAATATAGCCCTCAACCTCAATCGAAACAATCGTGTTTCCTTGGCTTGGAATGTGTGTCAATCAACCAAGAGCTTGGTAGATGCTACATCTTATAATCAAGCTAGTGTGGAAAGAAAGAGGAACTAAGAACTGAACAATACTTTCGGAGGTGTTAGACTTGTTTTTCACAAACAAGGTCCATTCAGAGAGTTGGAGTTCTCCCAGTGTGTTGCGAAGTGTTGTAGCGGCTACAACCATCCTCCAGAATTTTTCCTTAGCTTCATTTTGGAGCCTCACTACTAACCTTTCACAACAACATGTCTTACTTTGTCATGTACAAAAGATTCAGTTTTTTTCTTGCAGATAGACAACCTATCCATCAGATCTTGTTGCACTCCGCTCATAGGCTGTTCTCCTAGACTTGGTCTAGTAGCGGGCTGAGAAACTCCCTCAAAAATTTGTGCAATTCTAGAGGGTAACTAGCCTTCCCTCCAGAAATTGTGCAATTTTATTTGGTAGCCTGCTAGGCTCCAAAATTACACAATTATCCCAGTTAGGCTTCATCCAAAATATGCCGCAATTCTTCCCAGCAGGGTTGCTTAGCCCAGGAATTGTACAATCCTAGACAACAGTCAGCTGCTCTGCCCAAAAATTGTGTAAATCTTTTGGGAAGCTAGCCTTGCTCCCTTCCAGAAATGCAAATTTTCTCTGAGCAGTTGAGCGGGCTCATGCATGTGTAGTTGGCTTGACCAGTTCCACTCGGGGCTAATAAAAATTGACTTGCATGCATGGGTTGCTTCTCCCAAGGCAGCATGAAAAGCCATCCCTTGTTTTAGGGATCTAGTTTTAGCAACTCGAGGTTACATGGAAAGACCATTGCAGAAAACCTCCAACCAAGTGTCGCTTTCCCTAGATTTGTGGCATCCATGTCACAACCTAGATTTTATCAAAACTCATTAACCGGATGCTGTAGAGCTCATTCCTCACATCGATCTTCTAGCTTTGACATCCCACATTGGATCTAGGAGTCATCAGCACATTTAGCTCAACTCTTTTGGGGTAAGCCTGTTGTTCATGACTTGCACCGCATTTCTAGTGCTTTTTATGTTTTGGTTCGTATGCATTTTGTTTGCTTGATTTCAGTGATTGCTTCCTGTCATTTTGATACATAGTAGCTTGTACTAAAACCATTTTAGTTTTCACTGATGTCACGTGCATGACACTGTTTTGCACAGATGGTCATCGTTGCAGCGACTTGCTTCACCCATATGCATGCTTTCCTATTTTTCAAATCCTGCACTTGCTATTTGCATGAATGATCATTCACTCTTGTTTTCACCCATCTCACCATGCATTTAGATTCTCATGTTTTAAGTCGCCCATTGGCTAGACTGGGCTGCCTTGGCCCAGACCATGCCTTGCCCAGCTAGAAATGTTCATTTCCAAAAGTGAAGGCTCTGCCTTCACTCCAAAAATTATGCAAGTCTAGCCAGGCAGTGACCTCTAGGCATGCATTGCATAATTCTTGGAGGAAGTGTCCCATTCACCTAGAAACCATGAAATACAGTTTGTTGTTTACATGGCACTGCTAACTGAAATTGGGAATTACACAGTTTCAGTCCCCAGCAGGCTAGGATGGACTGCACATTGTGCAGTTCTAATAGTCAGTCAGCCTCCTGATAGCCTGAACTATGCCTTTTGCAGTCTTGGAAGTCAGTCTCCTAACCTCCCGACAGAAATTATGCAACCTTCATGATCAGTCACACAAGTGCGTTGCAAGTAAGTTCTCAAGTTCATTTTGGTTTTCAACTAACAGGTTGCTTTCCATGAGTGTTTCCATGTCTCCAGGTATCACAGGTGTTCATCTGCCTCTCAGCAATAGAGGTACAATGGTTTCTAGAAGAGTAGAGTCGAAGACATCATTTAGAACACACTTGGGGATGCAGTCGATCAAGTGTTTGTCCCACAAAGACATCAATTTGTTTGTAAAAAAGCACATCAAGATAATATGGTAGTAGCATCACAATGAGTAGCATCATGAACAACAGCTGAAAGCAGCATATCAGATGCAATGAACATAAGAGGAAGGTTGTGGACAACATAGAGGTAGAACAAAGTTGCAAGCTCAAGCAGATCCACTTGTGATGAAAGTAACTTTGGAGACTCAAGCCATGAGTTCATTGCAACATGAAGATCGCGTGAAGGTAGATATTGGAATAGAGAAGGAGTTGCATGTACTGAAGCAACAACTCAATGAAGAACATGAGCTGCACATACAAGTGAATGAGTTTAAGTAGGAGAAAGAACAACAAGGGGCACAACATGCACACATGGATGAAACTGTACCCATACAAGTTATAGATCCATCCTAGTAGCTGGCACAGAGTAGACATGGTGAGCAGTGTTGTTGATCACATGCAAGGGACTCAACAACATTGTTACAGGAATAAGTACCCTATGGCTCTGGGTTGGAACCCCAACAGAGCAAGAGAAAACCACAATAAGAAACACTCATACAACTCAGGAAACATGCATATATAAACAAACTATATGATAGTGATGATACCCGGATGTCCTTCGTTTCGGTAGTTCTAGTAGGGTTCAAACCCTCTTCAACTCCTAATGATCTTCGAATCTACAAATCAACCAATTCGAGCATACATAATAGCATATAGATAAAGCATTTTAACAAAACTAACTTTATATCATATAAGAAAGATGATTAGTTATACATCAAAATAGCATTCATAATGAATTACAACAGTATCTGATGCATAAACAAAGTTAATCTTAGGAACAAGACAATGTTTCTTTTTATTATAGAAAGCTATAACCAACATGGAGATAATTCACCTAAGTCTTCTTCTTTCGGCTCCAAGCAGAACCATCCTCTAGATCCTTCCAGTCCCAGTCTTCAACATCCTCCTTCCATAACCAATACCATGATATGTCAACACTCAAGGAAACAAGGGTTTCTTGAAACTTGGGGAAGTGTTTGCAACATAGGGATACTTCAGACTCAGTTAAGGATAGTCTCAGTATAGTAATTATATCTCCTCTCCTCTTTAAGGCCTTCCCATAGACGTCTATTTATACTTCTCCCAATTAGTTTTTTAGTTGGGAAACAGTTGGGCCATGGGCACTAGGAGGTAATCAATAGGTAAAACCTGTGAACTCCGCCCATAGTTAAGGAAATTTAATTTTTTTATGTGTTTCAACACATATATGTGGGTTGGGTATTGACTAACCCACATGTACATGCTTTTATCTCAGGGAAAAGTAGCATATAGGGAATAAGACGTTGTTTTTAAAATATTTGGACCAAGTCTGGAAGGAGGGGTTTCCCTAGGCCATAAACCAAGCATCACAAATATCAAGGGTGGTAAATGGAGCTATAACAGATGCCCCCTAATATATGAGGTCAAAAGGGGTACATGATGGCCGAAAGGTATTAAGTATATGGAAGGGAATCCTGTCAAGATTGAGAAGGACTTCACCAGAATTTAGCCTGCCAAGCCATCAAAAAGAGATCAGAAAGAAACTATTATCTAAGGCTGGCATACCCATGCTTAGAGAAAGTAAAGCATGTTTGCATATCAAGTAAAAGCAGATCCACTATGTATACAAGTATAAAGAACTGAAAGTACATAATGGATCATCTAATCATGATCGAAAAAGTACATGTCTAAATATCACATATATGAAGATGATCAATGAAGCTGAAATATGAAGCTGATCACTGATGTCAAAAACTGATCCCAATAGTACCAAATGAACATGATGGAATAATATGATGCTACATCACAACTCGGATGCTAGCATATAAGATGTCACTATGAAGGAATGCAACATATAGGGTGGTTGGTGTCAACTATTAGTAACATGAGCAACTTTCAAGTCAACCAAAACATGTTGATGCAACCCGAGGTCTTCACCGACCGCCATGGTACATTTCTACACAATGGGAATAAATGATCTGAGGTTGACCACTTGAGAAATTGTTTGATTACTGGTCATTGATGTATACTGTTAACAAACGCAAGACTACTCACCAATAATGATAATGAGAGTCAGGGTACCCAGTACAATCTAACAAGTGTGAATGAATGAGCTGAAATCGAACACTTAGAAGAATCTATCAATTAGGGGACAATGATGATTTCCCACTGTCGATAGTAAAGGAATCTACCACTGATGACTACAAACCCCAAGGTACTGCCAAAAGGTACAATAGTCAAAATGCAATGCAGCAGTACAACTCAACAAAAAGGAGCCTCTAGGGTATAAGGCCAGAAATAATTGTAGAAGCAAGGCGAATGTGTCTTCAACGCACAAGTCATGGTGAGACTAAAGAGGACTCCTGAGCCTACTCAATATAACAACATGGGCAACCAATGTCAGTGAGGTTCTAACTACGATGCCCATGTAAAGGATGGCTCTACCATCGCATCATGATTTAAAAATCAGTGAGTGAACATGGTTTTCTAACCAAGACACGATGGGGTCAACCCTATGGCTAATGTATCGCTGAATGGAGGCTAGTATGCAAGATGCAATGTAAAAGATGGTTTCCCTAACCTATATGCCAGTAAGTGAACGGTACCTGCCATGACAGGTCAGCGGTCATGGGACCGAAATAGGATCTCGAAGAAGTGTCCAAATATACTAAAACAACAACCCATTCTCCACAATCCAAGCCCACAAGTCAAAAAATTCATGAGACGAAAAATCAAGTTTTGAGAAACAATTTTGAAATTTCAAAGCTATATATTGACTTTCAGACTCAAAATTTTTTCATTTTCATTTGGAAAAAAGTTGTGGATCAAAAAGAAGCAAACTTGCCTCTAAAGAATTCGACCATTCAAATCATGCCAAAGTTACCATGTAACCCTCAAACCATACTTGCAATGTTTTGTGATACTTTTTAGAAGTTTTAATTAAGATTTGACTGTGGGAATTCATGTCAAAAAGTCCAACTCTATGTACACGTGGGTTGGCTATGACCAAACCACATATACGACGGCCCTACATGCGACTGTGTGTAAAGGGAACCCGTGTGTACGTGATTTGAAATTAAAACACAAATTCTAATGGTTGAAACTAATTTCTTTTCAGGATGACCATCACATGGAAAGAGAGAGAGCATACCACAATTGAAAATGAGGTAATGAATGACCAAACATCACTAGATGCATTGAGGGGTTGCAACTTGTGGAAATTCTTCAAAATGGTGAACATGAAAGCCAATGCACGCCTGCTCAAATTACTGATCTACTACTAGAGTGTAGAGGATGATGCCTTCATGATAGATTAGATGCCTCTCTAGATTTAGGTGGAAGACATCTACTTTATTATAGGTCTCTCCTGAAGAGTAGAGGTTGTGCATTTGACCAGTAAGACACGATGTAGTCTTTGAGTAGAAGACTATGTACACATATAATGTCCTGGGCATTCAGAAAATATTGGAAGTCAGATTCCAATAAAACACGTGGATAGTTTATCTCGGAGGATTTTGTTGTTTACCATTGCAAGGATAAACGGATCAGCTTCACTACATTAGGCTTCACGGGTGTCCATGAGCCTAGCAGTGGAATGCCTAACCACTGTGTTCGATTGGTGCACACCTCTTCTAACCAACATGAAGAGCCAGCTAACCTCCATTCAGAAGGGTTAGACAAAGAACTATGGATATGGGACAATTTTATGCTCCTTCTTCTTCGAGAAGGTACCTACGCTACGTCCCAAGGTATCTATCTCTATCAACAACCTACGAGATCCACAAATGGGTAGGTGGGTTGACTTCATGAAATGCCTTGGAGGTGGTGACGTGCCGAGAAAGACTTTCGATGATGAGTTTTTCACCTGGTGGGACCAATAGATCGTCGCAGTTGATGACTACCCTTATGTTGGTATGGATTTCCGAGGAGATCTAGACTTGGTGTTGCCACCAAACACAACATGGGGAGACATAGGTAACAATTTTTAAATTTTTTGTAATTTTTTAATATTTTTTCCTTTTTTAAATATGAAATGAACTTAGAAATGTTTTTGATGGGACAAAATACTGACAAAATGATCATGTTCTAGATGTGGGTCCAGTGAGACCAGATGGATTCCCGCGACACAGGCATCATGGAAGAGATGTTGAAGAGGCAGCTACTGAGACAGAGAGGGTCCTATATGCAGTCCAAAGAAACTTGGTGAGATTGACTCACCAGAGACCGATGATAGCCATAGAGGACCTACTTAAGGACATGAAGCGTCGTGTGGTAGGAGTACCACGGGACTAGTGTTTCTAGGAAAACTAGTATTCCTAAAGAATGCTAGTCCTCTAGGTCTGGTAGCTACCCTAGAAACAATAGTTTAAAGCAAATCAAAACTTTCTTCTATGTGTAACAGATAAGAGAAAGATAATGGAACCAACCTGGAACTTGTTCTTGATCCCTTGCTTGATCTCTCTCCCCTTTGACAAAACCAACAACTCCTCCCTGTACTTAACACACTTGGAGAGTACCTGGACATGTACAACAACAAAGAACTGTCAAAGCATCATGATCTATTACAACATAAACATTATAGAATTAGATATATATTGAACAAATGATAGGATTCACAGATGATAACATTCACAATTTCACAATCATATGGAAGAAAACTTGAAGAACTTTATTAATAGAAGGGAGAGTTACAACCCAATTGTCTAATCCAGCATCATCCTCCTAGCTTCAATCCTTCTTCACCTCATGAAATAGCAAGATCACTCCAACAATACAATGCTTTTTCCTCAATTACAAACTATCAGCACTTACTTGCAATTCACAACATTCCAGCCTCTAGATCTCTTGGATGAGGGATCCATTTATAGATGTTTGCAAGGGTGTGAGTCACCCATGGGGTTTGATTAGTGTCATTCCACTTGTTACATTTGGTTCCACAAGAGACGGGATAACTAAATTTTTAGATCCCTTACTCATCACTAGGCGAATTCAGAGAGGGACGTGGCACAGGAGAAGTTTCTAGAAGATTGCATGACCATCCACTTAGCAAACTGTCCCAGAAATTTGTCCATCCTCACCCATCCCAACCTATAGAAGGCCTAAACAGTATGCATCACAATTTGGCAGTAGAGCAGTTAGTATGTATCGCACTTTGCCAGTGGAGCAGTCAGTATCTATCGCACTTTGCCAGTGAAGCAGTCAATATGGTTTAGTTTAGGCATTTTCTGGATGGTTTGTTAAATGGATCTTCTAGGGAATGATGTATTTGGATGATTATGTTCTTTTAGGGTATGAAACAACTCTTTTAGGGGTTGAATGAGCCCTAGTTTATCGACATATAAGCTTGGGGTTGATGTGCCAAAATATGTCTATAACAGCTACCCCCTAAAGCATGAAGTCGTAAATATTGATGTCGGGTGAAAGGCTTTATCATGAGGATTCGAAGTTTCGAAACTGGAAGGTGACCTACATAAGTTACAATACAACATATCATCATAATATATTTTCATGATCTAGGTGAGGGAGCCATTACCATGCTCAACTTTATAAATTTCATTTCATGTTTATAGATCAGATAGTCATCTGCAGATACAAAATGGTGATTCTTCATATGTAGAGTCATCATCCATGGTTAGGATGACCATCTGTGCAAAGCCTTTGTACGTTTTATGTTTTCTATTTTCCTGAATATATCACAACCCAGATGGGTGAAACTAGATCCGGGGTCTTCAAAACTCATTCAATCTTCGCCTGATGTACAAGTCGATCCATGTGAAAAGATGTTATGAAGTCAAACATGGAGAGACATCGCCTGATTACCAGCCAATAACGTGGGCTGTTAACAGACGTGAGAGAAATCACCAATAATGATAATGACCCTTAAGGTACTACAGTACAATTCACATGGTGTGAATATATGATCCGATGTCGAACACCACTCAAAATCTTTTGGTCGAAGTCCATTGATGTCAACCTGTTGCTGGAAGTGAGAAACTTGCCATTGATGTATGCAAGCTTCAAAGTACTAAAAGGATTATTTCTAAGTCAACTTCTTGGATAATGAGCTGATGTCAACAAGAAGCGACTCATCATAGGAGGGCCTTGATATATCCCACACCTACGACACGAAATGAAGCACATGATTTTCTAGAGGTGAAAACGAACTGACGAGACAAGGTTTAGAAATGGCGGTCATGAAAAAATGAAGGTTGGAGGTATTGTAGTGGATGAGATATTAACTAGATGGTGGTTTCTCAACTGAATGACTTCTCTTGAACATGTCGACGACATTGAGATGAATCGATAGCGTTAACCACAAAAGATTGATGGTATGAAAGACCAATGGTGAGATCACTGGTGAATGAAATAACCCAACCCAACTCAATCACGGAGATGAAGTGAAAGTGTCATGTTAAAGAGTGACCTACTACCATAAAGTTCTTCAAGTTTTTTCCCTTTTTCCCCAGTCATTGCTGAATAGTATCTTGTTATTTTTGTCAAGCTTGAGGAGGATAACATATGCTTGTTCTATAATTTGCCCTTCGAGAAAACTTATTGCTATTTGATGTTTTAACGACTCTAGCGACAGTGAAACTCAGTCTCATCTAGAATGGCCAAGTTTGTCGCTATTGTTTTAATGAGTTTAATGACAAGGATAACTTGGTCCTTTTCATGTTTAGAGAGTTTGAAAAGGGACGAAAAGGAAACTCCATAAGTTATTTTTCGTAAAATAATCCCTTAGGTCTGAAAAAGGATAAAATAATACAAAAGGGATGACATTTCTGATCACTTTAATGAGACGAAAGTGATAAGCGCTCGATAATATTTTCATATTTAATGAGCCTAAAAAGGGTTTAAAGAGGACTCTTGACATTTCCAATCACTTTAGCAAGTTGAAAATGACAAGCGTTCAACCTTTTTGTGAAGTAATCCCTCAGGTTCGAAAAGATAAAACAATATAGGAGGGTTGACATTTTTGATCACTTTAACGAGCCACAAATGAAAAGTGCTCGACAATATTTTAATATTTAACGAGTCTGAAAAGTGTTTAAAGGAGACTCAATTTTGAGGAACGAGTGGTGTCTAGGGTAGCAACTAGTTCCGGTGAATTTGGAACTTCTCAAAACATGTTGAATTATGTGAAGAGGTTGGTTATTAAGACCACCCATTGCAACTGTTCCTCAAAAAAGGTAAAACAACCAAGTGAGAGTGTATGACTGGCCAAAAGGATGGTGGTGATGGGAGGTACACAACCAAGGTTGGTCGGCCAAAGGGATGGTGGTGATGGGATGTACATAACCAAGGTTGATCATCCAAAGATATGGTGGTGATGGGATGTACACAACCAAGGCTCAAAAGGCTGATAAAATGGAAATCGCAAAGGTTAATTTTTGAAAATGGGTTCATTTTTTGACAAGCTTGAACCATGGGGGAACTATGCTTGGACTCAGTTTCATTTTTTTACAAGCTTAAAATGGAAAGATATGCTTGAACTCAGTTTCATTTTTTTACAAGCTTAAAATGAAAAGATATGCTTGAACTCAGTTTCATTTTTTTACAAGCTTAAAATGGAAAGATATGCTTGAACCAATTTTTGTTTCTACCCAAGCTCAAAACGACAAAAACTAAAAATTAAAAATGAAAATTGGAAATGGGCTCATTTTTTGACAAGCTTGAACCATGGGGGAACTATGCTTGAAGTCAATTTCATTTTTACACAAGATTGAAATGAAAAAACTATGCTTGAAGTCGGTTTCATTTTTACACAAGCTCAAAATGACAAAACTATGCTTGAATTTGGCTTGCATGCCCCCAGCATGATGAAAAAGAAAGTCTCTTGTAACCAAAAGGAAATCACTGCGGTGAAGCAGGACAGTTATCCAATAGCTCTTTGGCTTCGTCCAAAATAGACAAAAGTGAATGATGTGTCAGACCAATCACATAACCTACAGGGAAAACTTATCTTTACAACTAGGTGCATCTTAAATAGACAAGGGTGCATGCCCCCTAAGCTTCATTACAAGCACCAGACTACTCATGGTTATCAGGTGGATGGAATGAAGGTTCAAGTGATACCGTTGATGTAAAAGGACCATTTAGGGATGATGATTGACTTGGAGTTATGCCTGGACTGGGAAATGAAAGCTGGTCAATGGTGACAATTTTTCCTTCATGCGAGAAACGCATCACTCAGAAGAGTGTTGAAACAATAACTAGTATTCCTAAAGAATGCTAGCCCTCTAGGTTTGGCAGCTACCCCAGAAACAACAGTTTATAGCTATTCAGTGATTTCTTCTGTGTAACAGATAAGAGAAAGATAAAGGAACCAACTTGGAACTTCCGCTTGATCCTTTGCTTGCTCTCTCTTCCCTTTGACAGAACCCGCAACTTCTCCCCGTAATTAAAACACTTGGAGAGTATCTGCACATATACAGTGTTATCACTCAGGTTGTCCCCTTTGACTCCTAAGGGAATATGACCAAGGTAACCACAAACCAATCTTTAGATTACAGGTTCTAGCCCACCTGCAATCAGAGAGAGCTCTCTCTTTAGAATTTAGCTTTGTTTTGTGATGTTTTAGGCTAGTTATGATGCACTGAATATTATTTAAAGTTTGGTTGGATGATATCTTCTA
The DNA here is from genome assembly GCA_031772625.1 of Pinus tabuliformis. NCBI lineage: Eukaryota > Viridiplantae > Streptophyta > Pinopsida > Pinales > Pinaceae > Pinus > Pinus tabuliformis. Next base: position 1,538,692,239 of record CM062804.1, on the reverse strand, counting down.
ACAGAGGGGAATGCAATGTTGAGAGGGTTTTAATCCATTGGGCATTGGAGTCAGTAATTATGTGTTCCTTGAGGTATTTGGTGAGAATGATGATACTGCAGAGCCAGATGGGCATTCATGAAACAAACATTCAAATTTGGGAAGTATGGATTGTAATCAGTCAGTGAGAGGCAATTAAGGTTCTTTCACTATGCTGGTGAGATGGAGAAATGAAATATTGCTCAGGAGCAACTCAGAATTCCTGAACAATATTTACCATGAAAGATTCAATGTAAATGTGAGGAATTAAGAATTTCACATTCATAACTAATTATGAAGAAAACATAATTAACAACAGAGATTGAGCTTAGGGTGTTTAATAAACAGATCCTGAACTATTCTTTTTCTCTGATGCTAAGACCATTAAACATACAACATATGCGGGTTTTGTAAGTGAAGAGAACATAAAGATACGGTCCAAAAAACTTATTGTATCATGAAATAATGCAGGAATCCTGCAGCAGCAAGCAATCTCATCACAACACATCAAACAATGCAGAACTTCAGGAACTTCATCAGCTTCTTGTATTCAAAGTCTGAAATTACAGTGTAACTCTCCAGAAGAAAAATCAACAACCCCTAATGCATTCTGCAAGGGGATATATATACAAAAGGTGGATCCAAAATATCTGAAAGATGAGTCATTAACTCATAACTTTCCTTACTAACTTTTTACGAATAGTAGACACCAAAGTTATTGCTATTGAAAAGATTAATAAATAGTTGTTTATCTTTGTCAGAGATCCTTGACTTCTGGACCAACTAGGCCGGCCGACTGATTTGCATTCATTTCGGGAGTCTTTTCTTTTTTGCTGCTTTGCCACGACGCTGCTGCTTTAGTCACATCATTTGTACTTATCCATTGTGCCCAGCTGCCATCCTTGTCATTCAGTTGCCCTTTTCGCTTGTCATTCCAGGTAGACTAGACATATGAGTCATTTTGAAAATGTTGATTTATGACTGATCCAAAAGACTTTTTAATAAACAAATTTGATTTATCAGAGTAATGTTTCTATCATGCCTCTCCACCAATCTTCTGTAGGCAATTGGTGTCTCTGTATTTTGATTAAAGTCTCATCAGCCTCAGTGTATTTATAATAATTTGGAGGCACTTCAAAAAGATGTCTGATTTCATGCTCAATAAAAAATAGATTCTCCAGCTTATCATAAAGACTTTGTCCAGATGGGGGCCCTGCTTCCTCTGAGGTGGCTGAGGATGTTGTGATTTGATTGGTGGCATAATTGTTGACCCTCTTGGCATAATGTTCGTGTGATAATAATCTTCCTGCACTGGTTACCAAGCTGGGAAGCCCTCTGCTATGTAATGTTGTAATTTTGGCAATAAATTCATTTACCTCTGTTTGCATTTCTTGGCACTTTCTGTCCAATGCCTGCACATAATTCCTCAAGGTCAACACCCTCTTTATTAGTAGGATGGTATCTGTCCTGTTTCTGATACCCATTTCTGCTAGCTGAGGGCCAGTACGATTGTTGAGGACTTGGATCATTCTGTTGGCTAGCTCAGGCATACTCCCTAAAGATGCCCTGGCTTTTTGATTTTCAAATTGAGCCCTGTTTATGAGATCTATTTGCTCATGAATGGTCTCAATGGATTGCCATTGGTCTGTGATGGACTGACCAATTTTGGCCCATAGGATCTTCTTGACTTCAATTATAGCTTTATCAAGAGTAAGCTCCTTTTCTAGTTCCTTTATCCTTTTTTCAAGAGCTCTTACCTCTCTTGTATTTTCAGCTACATTCTACTTTGACTTGTCATATTTTTCTTCAAGCCTTGCCAATTTTTCTTTAGCCTCCTTTAGTTCTGCCATCTGAGCTTCAAGAGCTTCAAGTTCTTTCATCATATTTTGCATATTAAGGCTGGGTGTCTGTTCTGATGTTGTTGCTGGTGCTATCACTTCTGGAGCTCGTGCTGAGCCTGAAGGGCCTGCCTCTGATGTTTTTCCGGTAGGAGGAGCTGCTGGAGTGATTATTTGAGGTGCATCCTCAATAGTTGTGGTTATTAGAGGTGGCTGAGGTGCTTGTTCACCTTGTTTTTCCTTTAATGTTGCCTCCAAGGCTCCCTCTGTTTCTACCAACCTTTTATGCAAGGCCAAGAGTAGAGCAACCACATCTTGGTCTTTCTTTTGTTCTGTAACCCCTTCAGTCTGAGGGTGAAGGGTAGGTGGTAGCTTGATCTGCTTTCTCAAAGCTGCTATATCCTCATCTTTTTTCTTCATCAAGGCCTGCACACCCTTAGGATCATTTGGATCATGTCCTAGCTCTATAATAATTTCTTCCAAGGACTTAATTCTGTTGTCCTTGGCTTGAGATGATGCATTTTCTAGTTCCAGCTGTGCAGCAGTATTGTGAAGAGAATTTTGTAACCTGTGTGCCAACAGAGTTTTATCAGCCAAGGTAGAGTAGACCATCTCCCCGGTTTGCTTGTGTAGCTCAATCTGATCCATGGGGTGGATGTCTTTAGCAAAAACCTCCAAATTGGTTCTAATATAGTCAGCAACTGATTGAGGTTGCTGCATAGTAGGCCTAAAATGACTAAGAGTCATTTTTCCTTCTTGAATATCATAGGCTGACATTAGCCTCTGCTGATTAGTTGGTGCTATCCTTAAGAGTTGATTGTAGAGCTGGTATCTAAGTTGCTCATTTCTTGCCTTGATGTTTGTGAACTACTTCTTGATACTAGAGTCTTACTTGGTCCGCTGCCTTGAAGAACTTACTTCTGCTCCTTGTTGCATTTCTTGCTCCTGCTGCAAGGAGCTGGCCGATGCTTCGATGCTAGGAGGAAGCATAGTATCAGTTGGTCTTTCAGGCATTTCCTCCTCAGAGAAGGGATTTAGCCTCTGCTGCTTTTCCCCTGGTTGATCTGTTGAGGCTATTAGAGGAGTTTCCTCTTGCCTATCCCTTTTCTTAATACTTTCTTCATTGGTTGGTGTTTGCAATATTGGGATTTCAACTATTGTTTCCTGTATTGGAGGGGCTTGTCCTTGAGCTTGCTAATCTGTGGAGGCCGGTTGCTCAGCCATTTCTTCTTGTTGCTCCAAATTGGGGAGCTACTCCTCTTGCTGTATTTCCTTTCCTTTAGTTGTGGCTGTTGCTTGGACAACTGCTTGGGCAGATTGCTTGGGAATGGTGGAAGAGGAGGCGCTTTCTCCAAGATGCCCAGAGGCTGAGGAAAATACCTATCCAACATACTCTAGGTCAACTACATTTTCAAGCCCCTTAATTGCTTTTTCTGTTAATTCCTCTGCAGAATAATCTTCAACTAATGTACCTTCTACCCACTCTTGTTGGTTAGCATATTTTTCAATATGTGGAATGCTAAAGTGGTCATAGCTAGAAAGCCTGTATTTGATTCTCCTAAGGCTTATGAAGTGGTTGGGGTCATATGGTGCCCAGTAGAAACTTGTTTTCAGCTGGAAACTTTTTAGGATTTTATCTGCCTCTTCCCAAGCTTCCTCTCTCTTATTAAAAATGAATGGACCTAGTTGGTGCTTCATTTTGAGCTGTGCTTTCTTATTTTTGCTATGGAAGTGAACCATGTCTGCATTGCCAAATTGCTAAAATTATTCCAAGGCAAAAAGCCTCATGGGGACATACCTGGGCAGTCTGTATGGGGCTAGCTCACAGCCATATACCCTGATTACTGTGTGATCTTCGTAAAAATACCAATCTCCAATGCTGTAGTTCTTTGAGAGCTGGAGAATCTTTTGCATTTCATCTGTGAGTCTAGGAGGAGGAGAACTCATCAACAAGGACAGGGCTGGGTGGATGAACAAATCAATAAACTCACAATAGGTGTATGGAGAGTAAAAGATATGGTGAATGATTGATGACCAGAATATTACAGATCTTCTGTTTCCCTTTGCATCTAACTTCTTGAGGAAAACAGGAAAGCTATCAGGCTGATTGTATAATAGCAAATGATATATATAGGAGGTGTATTTGAATACCCTCTCTCTCTCCAAATTCATGAACTGTTCATGAATCTTGTCGGCTATAAATGTAGCATAGTCATACTGGACAGCAGGAGGCCTTCCTGGGGTAAACATAGATAGCATGACCAAGATTGTTTCATCCACATATTCACTGGTGTTGTACCCCAAGATGTAGGACATCATGTTCACTAGGAGTTTGCCTATGTCATTGAACCATCCATGCAGGAAAGGAGGAGGTTGCTGAGGCTGGGAATCTGGCCGCATGAACAACTGAGCAATTCTTGTAATTTGTGAGCTAGACAGCTTGACACCTTGCTCTAGAAGAAGTTGCATAGAAAGTGGAGTTAATGGCTTTGTTGACTGAAACTGTAACATTTGGTTGATGGCTTCAGGAGTGATATGGAATAATATAGAGCCTGAAGGACTTAGAACAGCCCTTTGATTGGGATCATAATTTTCACAGCATTGGTGAATCAAATCAGGGAAAACATTCACCTGAGGGAGATAATAGACTGGTAAGTGGGACTTCCAGATTCCCAAGATGTCAGTACCATTTCTATGTCTTGCTCTTATCTCAGTAATGACTGGAATGTGGTATCTGCTGGACAATTCAATCACTTCCACCATTTGATAATCCCTGTCAGCCAGGGATAACCACTCCAAACTCTTATGTGGGGCATTTAGAGGGGCAACGTTTAGAACCACAGGAGTCTCCATTGTTTGATTATGACTTAGAATTGAGTTACACTTGGATTTCAACAAAGAGCAGCACTGAACAGTGGTTTATGAGGGGTGGAGTGATTTACAGAAAGAGAAAGGGGTGAATTAGGTGAACAGAGGGCAACAGCTTGCTAAGAAAGTGAAAGGAGCCAATGTTGGGAATGCGTGCTGCTTTTACAATGGAATTTGTTTGCTAATGGTTTTTAGTTGCAAATGCGGAAGAAGCTGTGGGAATTAAACGAAATTTGAACCTGGGACCTCCTTCAGATGAACTTGGGGCCGAATTAGTAGATAGAGGGTCTTAGTACTCAGGATTTTGACCAGTTATTATGCTTCTTTTCTTTTTTTAATGCAGAAAACTCGGAAGACCAGGGTACGCAGAGGAAATTGGTAAATACCTGGTAATTGTGAGGCTGAGGGTGTTGAAAGTTGATGAACTTGTAGCGGCAGTAGCTCAGGGATTGAATTTTGCAGTTGGCGGACATACGACGTAAAACAACATGCAAGGGAGTACAACAATTGACCAATAGAAATGCGTAAAACAATGATTTTGTGCGAAAATATAAAAAAAATGGGATTTGGCGCCTTTTTTGCAAATGACGTCAGCATGACGTCACTGGTCGGGCCCGGGTACGGCGGGATGATGTGGCGATGCATGAGTGGGCTGACTTGGATAGATGACGCGGTGGCCATGTCGGATTATCGATGAAATGGCATTTGACGTAGTTGCTGACGTAAGCGAGGACGTAGGCGCGGGAACAAATGGTGGTAAGCGGTTTTATCGGACCGCCTTTAGTATGGGGCTGGTAATTGTCAGTGGTCGCCCGACGTAATAGAAAGTGGAAACGTGCCCCTGGCAGAACATCATCCCACTGACAATTTCGGGCGGTAAAGGACGGATGGCGGAGGGGTTCCGAAATTCCCGAGAACCATCAGATGGGAGGGCCCAGATCCGACGACGGATAGGAGGACAAGCCACCAGTGTGATAACAGTGAGACCCGCCCATTTAAAAAATATTCTTTGGTGAAGTGTGGCGAAATGAAACCTTTGTTAAACGGTAAATGTGGGTTTGGGGGAATTTTATACAAATGATGCGGAAAAGAGGGAAATGACATTATAAAGTGTATAGCGGGTGAGGGTTATTAAATTAACCAGATGTCAATTTAAATCCCAAACATAATATGGACAACTATATACCTGAGTCCTTGATTTTGTCACACTTTCCGAACTTTAGAATATATGGCTATAATGCCCAGGGCGGGGGGTATGTACATATTTTTTGGGTTTTTGCATAAAATGCTATAATAGTAGGGGAAGGGGAACACTTAGGGAACTATATAATAAGGTTAGAAGTCAATATGAATCTGAGATGTGAAAGAGGAAGAAAGATCTAAGTGTAAAGAGTAAACTTAGATTTAGAAGTAGATGAGAGTAGGAAATGATTTTTCACAAAAAATGTGGCCTTCTTAATCATTGGAAACCAACACATTGGCCTAATATTTCACAAAAGATAAAATGATGCTAGGGCTTGTTGGGCAAATCCCAAGGTCCACTGGAGGGATGTTAGAAAGAGATTTTCTGGGGAACCAGGGGAAGTTAGACATGCTTCCATATTTTGTCATCAAAATGCTGCATAGATACCTCTGAGAGTGCCAATATGTGCCTTCTTGATCAAGACCAAAACTGAAGAGAATCAGGCTTCTGCAACTACTGGCTACCTACCCATCTTAACATTCCTAGCATTTTTTGTTACTTCAGGGAGGGTGCACTTAGACTTGCAAACCCTCATTTGCTCTTTTTCTTTTTTCTTTTACTTTTTCAAATGACCTGCTATCTAAACTACCCTTATTACTTCCAAGGGCCCAGATTAAACAGTTGGGCGCTTTTATTCTCTACCTAACTACTAATCTGCCAAGCTTAAACTGTTTGGACAGATTTTCTTTCTCTATTCTACAACATAAATTTAAACATGGCATGATCCAGATTGAACTGTTGGATCACCCATTTAACAAGAGGAAGAGTACGAAAACCACTTAGGACTGTGTTTGTGCACAAAAATATGGAGTCTTTGCAGCATCAAAGCTGAACATATTTGGAACTTCCCATGCCAATCATGAAAAATGAAACCTATTGGTATAGGAGGCTAACAGTGGCTCCACTTGGGGATGGTTTTTCTCTGTGAAAGACCAAGAACAGGAGGTCAGACTGCCTTGGTTTTTGACTTTTGCTGGAATCTGAAACTTCCCTCTTTTGATGATCAAACCTGGAGGTTTTCAAGGCAACCCAAAGATCTGAAGTAGTGCATTTTCCTTTGATCTTTTCCAAAATTTGTTATTCTGAGTCCTTATTTAACTGCTGAAAACAAACTGCTGAAAGAAAACTGCTAAAAACAAACTGGTAATGTACAAGGCAATGCTAGGTTATATTCATGGGAAGTAATCAAAATAGTGCTTTAGCATTCGGCCATTAATAGGGCCCTCTTCAGCCTCAGCGCCATCCAGATTTTTTAAGAAATATGTGTTGTTTCCTTGCACTGCTTGAATAAAAAAGGGTCCTCTCTAAAGGAAATCAAACTTGCCATGATTTCCTTTATCTTCTCTTCTTGAATCCCATTTGAGAACTTTATTGCCTATGAAGAAATCCTCTGCTTTGGTTCTTTTGTCAAAGATTTTCTTGAGCTTTTCCTGTAAGATCTGAACTCTGTTGTATACTTGCTCTCTGATCTGCTGTAAATGGATAGTCTGGTTAATTCTTCTCTGGATATCATTAGGTTCAGCCTGTACTTCTTGTAGTAACCTGATAACAGGGACTCCTAGGGAGGAAGGCAACTTAGCCTCCATTCCATAAACCAACTCATAAGGGCTTGTTCCAATAGATCTTTTGGTAGTCAACCTGTCTGCCCATAAAGCATTTACAAATTTTTTGTGCCAATTTTTCTTGTTTTCCTCTAATATTTTCTTGATAATGTTAATGAGGCTCTTATTAGATGATTCCGCGAGACCGTTACCTTGAGGATAGTAGGCCGTGGAGTGACCTAAGGTAATATGCAACTTATGGCAAAAATTGATCTTTTTCTTGGATCTGAAAGCAGCAGCATTGTCTGTGATGATCTTTTCAGGGCAGCGAAATCTGGATAAGATATTGGTTTCAAGGAACTGAATGATGGTAGAATCATTTTCCTGCCTACATGGGATAGCCTCAATCCACTTGGTAAAATAGTCTATAGCTATCAGGATCCACTTATGCTAGCTTGAAGATGATGGGTGAATTTCTCCAATGAAATCTAAGCCCCATTGTTGAAAAGGCTTCTCTGTAGAAATAGGCTTGAGGGGTAGTGGCAATAATTTCCTTTTGCCTTCAAAGATCTAACACTTGTGACATGAAATAACAAATTTCTTAACATTTGTAAAGAGAGTAGGCCAATAGTACCTAGCCCTTAATATCTTGTCGACAGTGGATTTCCAATACAAATGCCCTCCACAGTCCCCTGCATGAAATTCTTTCATAACATTGTCAGTGTTATTCATAGTTAAACAATTAAGCAGTATGCCTTCATGATTTTTCCAAAATAAGGCACCATCTGCAACACAAAAATTTGAAGCTTTCATCTTTAAAAATTTGCTTTTAGTTCTAGACAATCCTGGGGGAGCACACAGGTTTCACAGTATAAAACAAATATCAGCATACCAAGGGGATTGTAAGAAGGCTACATTGATTTGTGGAGTCGCCAGCTCCGGTTCATTGTCCAGTTCATTTATGTCTAGGGCCTGAAAATTTGTTTCGGACATTAGTTTAGCCAAACCTTGCCCTTTTATCAGCTTAGTGGGTTTTATCTCAATATCATACTCAAGAATGCTAGCAATCCACTTACCTCTTTTGCCTTCTAACCCTTCTTGAGTCAATATGTCTTTCACAATGGCATTTGGCACATAGGCAATCACATGAGAGTATAGAATGTAAATCCTGAAGTCTTTGATGGCCTTAACCAGGGCATAGGCCTGCTTTTCCATGATCTGATATTTCAAGGGCGCATCTCTAAGCACTCTGCTGAAAAAGGCAATGGGTTTCTCACTCCCTTGATCATCCTTCTGCAATAAAACAGCAGCAATAGTATGTTGGGAGGCAAAGGAGAAAATAATGAAATCTCTGTCAAATTGGGGGCTTGTTAGGACTGGCATTTGAGTCAAGGCAGTTTTAATGCCTTCAAAGGCCTGTTTGGCCTCTAGTGTCCATTTTACTTTAGAATCTTTTTTTTAGCATGTTGTTCAGTAACCTTATCAGTTCTGCTAGGTTTGGGATAAATCTTCTTAAAAAGTTGATCTTTCCCAAAAATGCTTGCAATTCCTTAATGTTTCTCGGATGGGGAACTTGTAGAATGGCTTGAATTCTATCAGGATCAATTCTAATACCATCTTTTGAAATAATATGGCCTAGAAACTTATGCTCCTCTAGGCCAAACAGAGACTTCTTGGGATTTAAGGAAATGCCATATTTCATACATGTCATAAATATTTGCCTTAGGTGTCTAAGGTGTTCTAGGTCTGACTTTGAAAAAGGGGTGAGGTCATCAAGGTAAACAACTAGGAAATCATGTATTTCCTTGGCAAAAGCAATATCCATTGCTCTCTGAAAGGTAGCCCCTACGTTCTTTATTCCGAAAGGAATTTTAACATATTTAAATGTTCCCCATGGTGTTGTGAATGTTGTTTTATCCTGATCATCAGGTTGAACCAGGATTTGATTGAAGCCTGAAAACCCATCAAGTAATGAAATTCTTGAAGCTCCCACCACTCTTTGTAGGATGTGATCCATCTTGGGTAAGGGGTAGTGGTCTTTGAGGGGTACTTGATTCAAATTTCTCAAATCAACACAAAGCCTAATCTCACCTGATTTTTTTCTTGTAGGAACAAGATTGGAAACCCATTCTGAAAATCTAATGGGTGCTATAATCCCTGCTTCAAACATTTTCTATACTTCCTTCTCAATTAAAGGGAGAAGAATTGGGTTAATTCTCCTTAGTTTCTGCTTGAAAGGCTTTTGATTTGGTTTGAGAGGAATAGTATGTTGAATGACAGAAGTATCATAGGACATTAGGTCCTCATAACTCCATGCAAAAACATCTTGAAACTCTTTAAAGAGGTTAACATACTTTGGTTTCTGATCGGAAGGCAAAAACCTGGACAGTTTTATTATCTTGGGTTTTCCAACTGTCCCAATATTGCAGTCTTCAATGGCATCATTTAGGGGTTGCATCTTTGGTTTTCTAGGAATATAATTCGAGTCAAAAATGTCTTCTAAAGGAGTCAGGCCTGTAGGTAGGAAATTTTCTTTCAATTCAATAACTTCAGCCTCTGCTTCAGCTATTTCGTTAAGTTTGATTTGTTTAAGCTCTTGCACATTCTTATTATCAAAGGTCGTGGGGCTCAGCATTTGACTTGCTATTTCAGCTGATATGATTTGTTGGTTCTGGGTCATTTGCTGTTGTGGGTCATTCATAGCATCAGCATCAATATTTAAACCTGAAAATTCTTGTTGTAAAGTCAGGAAGTTATTTATTTGTGCATCATCTTCAAAGACTTGCTAGTCTTTGACACTGTTTGGCACAACAGGTCTGTGCCTTATTTCAGCTATGAAACAGTGATTGGGCTCAAAGCGAAATTTACAAGTGCTAGCAAAAGTAGCTAGACTATGTGCATGGAGGTTATGGGTTCTGGATATCTTAGTAAGTTGGCATTCAGTGAAAGTGTTGAGTATTTCAGTGGCAGCAGATCTATATGCTCTCAATCTATTATCATTAGTGACAAAACTACCTTTCATTTGCTGAATAACAAGGTCAGAATCTCCCAGAATTGACACTCTTGTGGCTTGTAGTGATTTGATTAATTTAAGCCCTAGTAGGAGAGCTTCATATTCCGCCATGTTGTTAGCGCATCTGAAGTTTAGCCTATAGGAACGACCCTGTGCATGATTGCTTTGCCTATTGTGGACCCACACTCCTGCTCTTGCTCCTATTTTGTTAACTGACCCATCAAACTCCAGGTGCCAGAGGATGCCTTGATCTTAGACAGTGTTAGGAAATTCAGTTGAATTTGAGATGGACAGTTGAGATTCTTGTTTTTCATTTGATTTATCTTCTAAGGAAGTTTCATTAGTTGACCGCATGGTTTGAAGGTTTTGGACAACTAACTGCTCAATTGTGTGTGTTTCTTGTTCCAGGGCCAAAGGTTTATCATCAGCTATAGGGGATGCATCATCATTGAACAGGATGAAAGAATCCATGTCATAATGGATTGCATAAATAGGAAAATTTTGGGGTTTTTGCTCGCTGCTCACCACATATTTCATCAACGCCTCTCTATACAGTCTCTTTGGTTGCCCAAAGACTGAAATAGTAGCATAGGACATGTCTAATTGGAGGGACCCCTGGAGTTTGGCTCCCCAGGATCTTGATAACAACATCCAATATTTAGGTGGGATATGAGCTACCACCACATCCATCAGGATAGTTTTATTTGGGTATTGAACCAGGGAAACACACAAATCTTTGATTAGGCCCAAACATTTGACCTAGCTAGAATCAAATGAAAATAGGTCCTTGTAAGGTCTTGTGATGTCTAAGTTTAGTTTCTCCATTACAGATTTGGGCATGAGGTTGTGTGAGATTCCTGAGTCAAACATTGCATTGTGTAATATCTTATCATGAATATGTAGACTGACATAAAAGGGCAAAACAACTGTATTTACTATTTTTCCATCAACTTCTTGACCAAAAAGTAACTCAGGTGTGTCATCCAGTACGTTAACATCATCCCTATTCTCAGGTATTTGAAGGGACTTTTTGATTTGTTGTTTATATACATCATGTTTAGCAAGTTCAGAGAGAGGGATGGCTATCTTCAATTTTGCAATCTCTGCCTCAAGGTCAAAAGGCTTTTCAAATTGAATTTTGGTATTATAACTGACAGGCTTTTCTTTCTCAACCACATTTTTAGTAACGTTGTCGTGATTGTCAATTTCATGTTGATGTGTTTCCGTTTTGAAGACCTTTTGAGGAGTGTTATTTGGATTATTCTCTGAAGAAGATGTTACCCATGGCTGGTTTTTTGAGGGGTATGTCTCAGTGACATCCTCTACTGTTACTTCTTTTGGGTCTGGATTTGTTTTGTCAAGTGGTTGTATGAGGATATCCTTCCCCTTTATCATCTTGGGCTGCTTGGTATCCTTTGTTTTAGCTAGTTTAGGGACATCTATGGTCCTACTCCTTAACTTATATTGCTTATGGACCTCATAGACAGCTGTGTCATAGCCTTCTTTGAAGTCGAATGACTCCCTGGATTTGGTTTGAAATTGATTGATATCGCTCTCTTCCTGGTCTTCTTGGGTTAGAAAAACCTGTTGCTCATCATTTAAGCCCATCAAGTTGATGTGAGTGTCATCTATTGGCTCATTTGATGTTGATGCTTCAGTGAAGTTTTCTTGGAAAGGAGGTCTTATGTCTTGATCTAAGCCAGCCCTTCCAGCATTTGTGTTCTGGGTTTTCCTGAAATTTGGATTCCTTGTGGTATTGGACTATTGTCCTTCCCATGAAGCTCTTCTCTCAACACTTTCTACTCTTTCCCCCAGCCTTTGCATGCCGCTAATAATAGCATCCAGCTTTTTGCTCTAAGGTTGAGGGTTCTTCCTTAAAGGTGGTTCTTCTTTCCATTCTAGCTCTGTTTCTTTTAGCAATTAGGTTTGCTTCTACGCTAACAGCAACATTTTGCATGTCTGCAAGGGTTTGAGGCGCCCTTTCCTTTAACTGGTATGCCATATCCAGGTCAAATCCATCACGGAATTTATATAAGGCAAGGTTAGGTGGAGGCCTCAAATTCTGTGGTATTGCATTATAAACATTATTGAATCTTGCACAATACTCCAAAACAGTCTCTTGTGGGCCTCTTTTAATTGTGTCATATTCAGCTAGTATGTGCAGAGGGTCTTTCTTTTTCTCCCATCTGTTGGTAAAGGATTGGTAAAGCTCATCAGGAGTGGTTATGGAATTTGCAGCAAGTGATCTAAACCAAGTTCTTACATCACCTGTTAAACTTTGAACAAAAATTCTCATTCTCACGCTATCATCATCTATCTCATAGTTTTCAAAGTAATCTTGCATCTTCTTTGTATGCTGAAGGACTGTGCCAGATCCAGTACTGTCAAAAAACGTGATCTTAGATTGGTAATCTTGAGGCAAGGCCCCAGGATTGGCAGGTAGTTGGAGGGGTGCATATCTATTGGCCATATTCACAGGGACAAGTGGAACAACAGGGATAATAGGAGTAACTGGAATGGCAGTAACAGCGGCAGTGGTGGTTGTAGTATGTGCAGTGAATGGCGGTGTAAAAGGGGTGCTTTGAGATGTGGATGATGAACTAGGGGAAGCAGGGGATGAATGGAATAAAACATTGATGGGAGTTGGAACACCGCTTGGGTGAACTGTCTCAGGGGTATTATCAACAAAATCTTCTCTCTGCTCTTGCTTCCTAAGGATCTTTGGGATTAAATTCGGATTTTCAAAAGCAGCAGGGGGATTTGGGTCTGGGTTGGACCTTGTATAGCGAGAACTCTTTTTGGGAGCTAGCTTCTAGATGCTTTATGGTATATTCCAGGAATGCTTCTAGAACTAGCAAGGAACCAATCAAATTTTGAAACAGTTGTATAGAACTTAAGACTGAGTAAAGATTGACCGAAGCAGCTTTTATATACTCCTGCAAATAGTAAGCAAAAGCAGTTTCCAAGGCTTTCTGGTTGTCATTTAGACTTTATCAGCATTAAGGAGTAGGCAGCAGTTGGAAAATCTGCTCGTCCCCAGTGGAGTCGCCAATTATTTTATCACTCAAGTTGTCCCCTTTGACTCCTAAGGGAATACGGCTGAGGTAACCACAAACCAATCTTTATATTACAGGTTCTAGCCCACCTGCAACCAGAGAGGGCTCTCTCTTTAGAATTTAGCTTTGTTTTGTGATTTTTTAGGCTATTTATGATGCACTGAATATTATTTAAAGTTTGGTTGGATGATATCTTCTAACAGAGGGGAATGCAATGTTGAGAGGGTTTTAATCCATTGGGCATTGGAGTCAGTAATTATGTGTTGCTTGAGGTATTTGGTGAGAATGATGATACTGCAGAGCCAGATGGGCATTCATGAAACAAACATTCAAATTTGGGAAGTATGGATTGTAATCAGTCAGTGAGAGGCAATTAAGGTTCTTTCACTATGCTGGTGAGATGGAGAAATGAAATATTACTCAGGATCAACTCAGAATTCCTGAACAGTATTTACCATGAAAGATTTAGTGTAAATGTGAGCAATTAAGAATTTCACATTCATAACTAATTCTGAAGAAAACATAATTAACAGTAGAGATTGAGCTTAGGGTGTTTAATAAACAAATCCTAAACTATTCTTTTTCTCTGATGCTAAGACCATTAAACATACAACATATGCAGGTTTTGTAAGCGAAGAGAACATCAAGACACGGTCCAGAAAACTTATTGTATCATGAAATAATGCAGGAATCCTACAGCAGCAAGCAATCTCATCACAACACATCAAACAACGCAGAACTTCAGGAACTTCATCAGCTTCTTGTATTCAAAGTCTGAAATTACAATGTAACTCTCCAGAAGAAAAATCAACAACCCCTAATGCGTTATGCAAGGGGATATATATACAAAAGGTGGATCCAAAATATTTGAAAGATGAGTCATTAACTCATAACTTTCCTTACCATTTTTTTACGAATAGTAGATACAAAAGTTATTGCTATTGAAAAGATTAACAAACAGTTGTTTATCTTTGTCAGAGATCCTTGACTTCTGGACCAACTGGGCCGGCCAACTGATTTGCATTCATTTCGGAAGTCTTTACTTTGTTGCTGCTTTGCCACGACGTTGCTTCTTTAGTCACATCATTTGTACTTATCCATTGTGCCCAGTCGCCATCCTTGTCATTCAGTTTCCCTTTTCGCTTGTTATTCCAGGTAGACTAGACATATGATTCATTTTGAAAATGCTGATTTATGACTGATCCAAAAGACTTCTTAATAAACAAATTTGATTTATCAGAGTAATGTTTCTATCATGCCTCTCCACCAAACTTCTGTAGGCAATTGGTGTCTCTGTATTTTGATTAAAGTATCATCAGCCTCTGTGTATTTATAATAATTTGGAGGCACTTCAAAAAGATGTCTGATTTCATGCTCAATAAAAAATAGATTCTCCAGCTTATCATAAAGACTTTGTCTAGATGGGGGCCCTGCTTCCTCTGAGGTGGCTGAGGATGCTGTGATTTGATTGGTGGCATAATTGTTGACCCTCTTGGCATAATGTGTTATGCTCTTAACCTGCAAAATAATACCCAGATACAGAATATGCGAAGAAGAGATACCCAGAACACAGAATATACGAAGAAAAGATACCCAGAACACAGAATAGCAATGATTTTATTATTCAAAGAGCAATGTTCACATGCCTCTTCGAGGGGGCAACCTCAAATAGAGCAGAGCTCGATTACAAAATAAGACACGATGCTCCTCGCGGGGAGTCTCTATCCTTTATATATGACTCATACATGCAATACCATAGGCCAATATCGTGGGTTTTATTAATACCATCTATCTAATACTACGACCCATTTGCAACTAATTGTGGTCCCATCATTAATTGCGGGTTAACCACTTACAAATATTAATATGGCCTTTATTGACTCTTGACTATGACGTGATCCCATGACATAAATAAGTGGGTTAGGGTGGGACCCTAACATGCCCTCCCCCTTAAGACTAGCCTTGTCCTCAAGGCTGAAGCTACGGAAACTGCTGAAGAATAGTGGCTGGTTCCCAAGTTGCATCTTCCAGAGAGGTGTCTTTACATTTGACGAGGACTTCCTTAATCATGCGGCCGCGCAGGTGCTTGTCTCGTGTATCTAGAACCTGTTTGGGTTGAAGCCAGATTGACCCTTCTTCGTCCAATTCAGGTAGACTGGTTTGGACTCGGCAATTGTTCCCAATCACTTTCTTCAGGCACGATACATGGAAAACTGGATGGATTTTTGCCGTAGGTGGCAAAGCCAACTTATAAGCCACTTCTCCAATGCGCTGAAGTACTTGGAATGGTCTGTAGAATTTTGGAGAGAGCTTTTGACAACCCTTGTCTTTGAGTGATGTTTGCTTATATGGTTGCAGCCTCAAAAAGACCTAATCCCCTTCGTGAAATTGGCGCTCTAGGCGATGTTGGTCGGCCTGTTGCTTCATGCGGTTCTGAGCTTGATGAAGATTCTCTCTAAGATGGGCGAGCATGGTTGCGCGGTGTTGTAGGAGTTGATCCACTGCTTGTACTTTGGAGCACCCCTTGAGATAAGAAGTAGGGGAAGGCGGAAGTTGACCATAGACTGCTTCATAGGGAGTCATTTTGGTGGTGGCATGATAGTTGGTGTTATACCACCATTCAGCCAGAGGTAACCACTGTACCCAAAGGTGTTGCTTTTCTGAAGTGAAACACCTAAGGTAGGTTTCTAGACATTTGTTGACGGCTTTGGTTTGACCATCTGTTTGCGGATGATATGAAGTATTGAGTTTGAGTTGAGTGCCTTGTATTCTGAAGAGTTCCTGCCAAAAATTACTGGTGAAGATCGGGTCGCGGTCGGACACAATAGAAGTGGGCATGCCATGCAATTTGAAGATCTGATCCATGAAAGATTGAGCAACCAAAGTTGGTGTAAACGGGTGGGGTAGGGCGCAGAAATGAGCATACTTTGACAGTCGATCCACCACCACCATGATGACTGACTTGTTCCTTGACTTTGGAAGACCTGTAATGAAATCCATAGAAACCTCCATCCAAATTGATGCCGGAATGGGCAATGGTTGTAATGAGCCTGGTGTGTTGACGGTTTCCCCTTTGTGGCGTTGACAGACATCACATTCTGCTATGAAAGTAAGGATGTCCTGTTTCATGCCTGTCCAAAAAAATGATCTTCTGGTGCGAGCATACGTCTTATGAAAGGCTGAATGTCCTGCAATGGGAGATGAGTGCAATTCTGCCAAAATGCGACTTTTGAGGGTGGATGTTGGTGATATTACAACTCTGTCCTTGTAGCGAAGAATATCATTCTGCCACGAGTAGCCCTTGCTGGAATTAGGATCGACCTGCAATTGAGAAATGAGTTGGGAGAGCCCGAGCGAGCCTCTTCAATCCAATCTGGAATGGGGAGGGAAATTGCGAGTAGAGTACTTTCCTCCTCAAATTGGCGAGATAATGCATCTGCTACACTGTTGTCTTTCCCTTTCTTGTAAATGATCTCATAATCATATCCCAACATTTTGGCTAACTATTTATTTTGTTGTGGGGAGGATAGGCATTGCTCCAAAAAATATTTAAGACTGTGATGATCTGTGCGGATTTGGAAACGTCGTCCCAATAAGTAAGGTCGCCAGGTCTCAACTGCATGTAAGATGGCCATCATTTCCTTCTCGTAGGTAGATTGGCCCAGATTCCTCCCACTGAGTTGTTGGCTTGTGAAGGCCAATGGTTGCCCTTCCTGCATTAATACCGCCCCAATACCTGTACCCGAAGCATCACATTCAATGACAAAGGATTTGGTGAAGTGAGGCAGTGCTAAGACTGGAGTGGAACACATGGCGTTTTTGAGAGCAGTAAATGCCTGCTGTGCTTCCTCGTTCCAGAAGAAGGAATTTTTCTTGAGGAGTTGAGTGAGGGGCTTCGCTATGCGGCCATAGTTGCAGACAAATTTACGATAGTAGCCTGTCAGACCCAAAAATCCTCTCAAGCTCTTCAAGGTCTTAGGTTGAGGCCATTCTTGCATTGCCTGGATCTTTTTGGGGTCCACCTTGACACCTTCATGCCCCACAATGTGGCCCAAATACTCAACTTCTTCCATGCCAAACGAACACTTAGACATCTTGACAAATAATTTATGCTTGCGGAGCAGTTGCAAGAGTAGATCTACATGCTGAAGATGTGCCGCCCAAGTGCCACTATAGATGAGGATGTCATCGAAGAAGACAAGGAAAAATGTTCTGAGATATGGTTTTAGAATGTGATTCATAAGGCTCTGAAAAGTAGAGGGGGCATTACAGAGACCAAATGGCATGACCAAGAACTCATAATGGCCTTCATGAGTTCTGAAAGCCGTCTTGGGAATGTCGACTTCCTTCATGCGAATTTGGTGGTAGCCTGAGCGAAGATCCAACTTAGTGAAGAATTGAGCCCCATTGAGTTCGTCCAGCAAATCGTCAACCACCGGGATGGGAAATTTATCTTTGACTATCAACTTATTGAGGGCTCTGAAGTCGGGACACATCTGCCACTCCCCATATTTCTTGAGGACCATGACCACTGGGGATGAATAAGGACTAATGCTGGGACGAATGACACCTGCTTCCAACAATTCCTTGATGATTTTTTCTATTTCATTCTTTTGGGTGAATGGATATCTGTATGGTCGCACATTTGGGGGTTGGGCCCCTGGAACCAAGGTGATGCTATGATCATGTTCCCCTCGCGAGGGTGGAAGCTCATGAGGCTTGTCAAAGACTGTCCTATGGTTATTTAAAATCTGTTGCATCTCAGGATGAATTGGCAGAGAAAGGGTTTCGACTACCTGGATGGCATTAAATTGAGCGACCACTCCATGATGGCCCTTTTTTAACAATTTTTCCATCCTATGCGAGCTGTTGATTGAGGGGGCTCCCGCCTGGAGTCCACGGAGGGTATGTGTGGAGTTTTTCTGCTTAAAACTCATATATAACTCATGGAAATCCATTGTGATTGGCCCAAGAGTGTGGAGCCATTCAACGCATAGGACAATGTCGCAAACCCCCATGTGTATGGCAAACATGTGGGTTTTTAACTAATAATCCCCCATTTGAAGTTTGACATTTTCACAGCGGCCTTCACATTTCATTGTGCCCCCATCTGCAATTTGGACTTGGAAGTTAGAGACTGCCCATACAAAACAATGCACTGCTTCTGCGATTTTTTTATGGATGAAATTATGGGTACTTCCACTATCAATCAAGACTACTACTGGGCGATGTTTAAGAATACCCCTGATTTTGAGAGTTTGAGGGGAAGAAATTCCTGCCAACGCATTTAGCAAAATAACTGGTTCGTCAGATACAATCTCCTTTTGGTTGTCTTCTTCGATCGCCTCTGGTTCCTCAAGTGGTGGATCTTCCTCGGTGGAGCTGTAGTCAGTGGCATCTATTTGAAAAAACTTGGTCTCCTTGCATTTATGACTCGAGAAATATTTTTCATCACAGTAGTAACATAGTCCTTGCTTCCTTCTTTTTGCCATTTCCACAGGTGACACCTTTTGAATCTTAAGTGTCTGAGTCGTGTTGGGAGCCTGTGGGGGACGACCCTTAGCGAGGAAATTGGGGTGGCTGTATTGGGCTACTAATGCACGTTCCACCTTACGAGCTACCTGGCAAGCCTCTGTCCACGTGGGAGGGTGGTGGAGTAGAACTTGAGCTTTGATGGATTCTTTAAGACCGCTGATAAAACATTCCGTGTAGAACTCATCTGTGAGACCCTTAGTGCGGAAGGCTAAGGCTTCAAAAGCGGTAATATATTCATCCACTGTACCCGTCTATCGGAGCTTAGTGAGACGCCCCAAAAAAGAGTCTTCCTATTCAAAGCGATTTCGAAGAGCTTTCGTAAATTGGTCCCAATTCTGAAAAGGTCCATTGCAACATTGATGCCATTCCGCCCATTGCCATCGTTCATTGTCCAAGTACATGGTCCCCACCATAAGGTTAGTCCAATCATCTAGGATATGATTCAATCTGAAATACTGCTCCATTTGTGCTAGCCATGTTGACGTGTGAGAACCGTCAAATTTATGCATATCCAACTTGGGAGGGCGCTGACTGGTTGGTGGATGGGTGTGCAAGACGTGAGGAGAGTGGCTCGACTCACCCTCATGGTATTCATGGCCCTTATACGCCTCCTCGTGGGCTGGTTCCTTGCCCTTCGAGAGTGCTTCCTGTACCTAGAGAGTTAGTCCGTTAATCTCACGTTTGAGGGAGTTCATCGCAGTGTGGATGGTGTTCACAGTGTCTTCAAGTTTGTCCATCCTTTCATTGGCCATTGCTTGAGCTCTAGTTTCTACAATACACCAACCAGATGAAAAATTGGGACCGCCTAAATTTTTTTTCTAATAAATTGAATGGTACCACCTTGCTCAACTCGCCGTCCTGATTCTGATGGGCTAGATCACCAATAAGCACCCCGACAGATCTCAAACTCTTTTCTTTTTTTTTGGAAAACTCCTAACGGAGTTTTACTCCTTCTTTATCAATACTGCAGTCGCCAAATCCTCAAAATGTCAATGCTGCCAAAAGTCCTGCAAAAAGTAGACCCCGGTATAGGAACCCTTCACAACAACTCCGATCTGGTGGGTCTGAGAGATCTAAATGGTGGAACAACTACTGCTGCGGATTTGATGGAGCTGCGGGACTGATGTCTGCTGCTGCGGCACGTCTTTGCACATGCGGACCTGGAATAGATGATGTGTGATCCCCCGATAGAAAAGGGAACTATGGTCTAGAGGAGTGTCAGGTGCTACAGATCGCAATATACATAAGGGTCTGACAGTAGTACTCGACCCAATGTTTCAGGGCTCTAACTAAGGAGGATCGACCATACCCTTAGTCGTACAACCCGACTACCCTATCGTACGGGTGAGTAATAACTCTGAGTGCTATTCTCGGTGTACTGTAGCCACAAGACGGCCGAAGGTTTATCTATGGCGAGGTTTCAAGGAGCCTAGGGGGCTTCCTATATACCTAGAGGGTACGTGGAAGACAGTCTGTGCGCGGTTCTGTCTAATGCGCTACTACTCGAAGGGGTACCCACAAGGGTTACAAGGGAGTCCAATATACATGACCACCTCTTGTATTTCCTGCGTGCATGCCTCCCCAAATCCGCAGGTTTATGCGCTTAACGACAGATCCCGTGGTTTAAAGACGCCGGAACACGTCTCTAGCCAAAAAAAAATTTGCTAAAAATTGGAGATCCCACCGAGCCCTGGAAAGTGCTCTGATACCACTTGTTATGCTCTTAACCTGCAAAATAATACCCAGATATAGAATATGCGAAGAAAAGATACCCAGAACACAGAATATGCGAAGAAAAGATACCCAGAACACAGAATAGCAATGATTTTATTATTCAAAGAGCAATGTTCACATGCCTCTTCGAGGGGGAAACCTCCAATAGAGCAGAGCTTGATTACAAAATAAGACACGATGTTCCTCGCAGGGAGTCTCTATCCTTTATATATGACTCATACATGCAATACCACGGGCCAATATCGTGGGTTTTATTAATACCATCTATCTAATACTACGGCCCATTTGCAACTAACTGTGGTCCCATCATTAATTGCGGGTTAACCACTTACAAATATTAATATGGGCTTTATTGACTCTTGACTATGACGTGATCCCATGACATAAATAAGGGGGTTAGGGTGGGACCATAACATAATGTTCGTGTGATAATAATCTTCCTGCACTGGTTACCAAGCTGGGAAGCCCTCTGCTATGTAATGCTGTAATTTTGGCAATAAATTCATTTACCTCTGTTTGCATTTCTTGGCACTTTCTGTCCAATTACTGCACATAATTCCTCAAGGTCAACACCCTCTTTATTAGTAGGATGGTATCTGTCCTGTTTCTGATACCCATTTCTGCTAGCTGAGGGCTAGTACGATTGTTGAGGACTTGGATATTTCTGTTGGCTAGCTCAGGAATACTCCGTAAAGATGCCCTGGCTTTTTGATTTTCAAATTGAGCCCTATTTATGAGATCTATTTGCTCATGAATGGTCTCAATGGATTGCCATTGGTCTGTGATGGATTGACCAATTTTCGCCCATAGGATCTTCTTGACTTCAATTATAGCTTTATCAAGAGTAAGATCCTTTTCTAGTTCCTTTATCCTTTTTTCAAGAGCTCTTACCTCTCTTGTCTTTTCAGCTACATTCTGCTTTGACTTGTCATATTTTTCTTCAAGCCTAGCCAATTTTTCTTTAGCCTCCTTTAGTTATGCCATCTGAGCTTCAAGAGCTTCAAGTTCTTTCATCATATTTTGCATATTAAGGCTGGGTGTCTATTCTGTTGTTGTTGCTGGTGCTGTCACTTCTGGAGCTAGTGCTGAGCCTGAAGGGCCTGCCTCTGATGTTTGTCCGATAGGAGGAGCTGCTGGAGTGATTATTTGAGGTGCATCCTCAATAGCTGTGGTTATTAGAGGTGGCTGAGGTGCTTGTTCACCTTGTTTTTCCTTTAATGTTGCCTCCAAGGCTCCCTCTGTTTCTAGCAACCTTTTATGCAAGGCCAAGAGTAGAGCAACCACATCTTGGTCTTTCTTTTGTTCTGCAACCCCTTCAGTTTGAGGGTGAAGGGTAGGTGGTAGCTTGAACTGCTTTCTCAAAGCTACTATGTCCTCATCTTTTTTCTTCATCAAGGCCTGCACACCCTTAGGATCATTTGGATCATGTCCTAGCTCTATAATAATTTCTTCCAAGGACTTAATTCTATTGTCCTTGGGTTGAGATGATACCTTTTCTAGTTCCAGCTGAGCAGCAGTATTGTGAAGAGAATTTTGTAACCTGTGTGCCAACAGAGTTTTATCAACCCAGGTAGAGTAGACCATCTCCCCGGTTTTCTTGTGTAGCTCAATCTGCTCCATGGGGTGGATGTCTTTAGCAAAAACCTCCAAATTGGTTCTAATATAGTCAGCAGCTGATTGAGGTTGCTGCATAGTAGGCCTAAAATGATTAAGAGTCATTTTTCCTTCTTGAATATCATAGGTTGACATTAGCCTCCGCTGATTAGTTGGTGCCATCCTTAAGAGTTGATTGTAGAGCTGGTATCTAAGTTGCTCATTTCTTGCCTTGATGTCTATGAACTGCTTCTTGATACTAGAGTCTGACTTGGTCTGCTGCCTTGAAGAACTTACTTCTGCTCCTTGTTGCATTTCTTGCTCCTACTGCAAGGAGCTGGCCGATGTTTCAATGCAAGGAGGAAGCATAGTATCAGTTGGTCTTTCAGGCATTTCCTCCTCAGAGAAGGGATTTAGCCTCTGCTGCTTTTCCCCTGGTTGATCCGTTGAGGCTGTTAGAGGAGTTTCCTCTTGCCTATCCCTTTTCTTAATGCTTTCTTCATTGGCTGGTGTTTGCAATATTGGGATTTCAACTGTTGTTTCCTGTATTGGAGGGGCTTTCCCTTGAGCTTGCTAATCTGTGGAGGCCGGTTGCTCAGCCATTTCTTCTTGTTGCTCCAAATTGGGGAGCTGCTCCTCTTGCTGTATTTCCTTTACTTTAGCTGTGGCTATTTCTTGGACAACTGCTTGGGCAGATTGCTGGGGAACGGTGGAAGAGGAGGCGCCTTCTCCAAGATGCCCAGGGGCTGAGAAAAATACCTGTCCAACATACTCTAGGTCAACTACTTTTTCAATCCCCTTAATTGCTTTTTGTGTTAATTCCTCTGCAGAATAATCTTCAACTAATGTACCTTCTACCCTCTCTTGTTGGTTAGCATATTTTTCAATTTGTGGAATGCTAAAGTGGTCATAGCAAGCAAGCCTATATTTGATTCTCCTAAGGCTTATGAAGTGGTTGGGGTCATATGGTGCCCAGTAGAAACTTGTTTTCAGCTGGAAACTTTTTAGGATTTTATCTGCCTCTTCCCAAGCTTCCTCTCTCTTATTAAAAATGAATGGACCTAGTTGGTGCTTAATTTTGAGCTGTACTTTCTTATTTTTGCTATGGAAGTGAACCATGTCTGCATTTCCATATTTCCGAAAGTATTCCAAGGCAAAAAGCCTCATGGCGACATACTTGGGCAGTCTGTATGGGGCTAGCTCACAGCCATATACCCTGATTACTGTGTGATCTTCGTAAAAATACCAATCTCCAATGCTGTAGTTCTTTGAGAGCTGGAGAATATTTTGCATTTCATATGTCAGTCTAGGAGGAGGAGAACTCATTAACAAGGACAGGGCTAGGTGGATGAACAGATCAATAAACTCACAGTAGGTGTATGGAGAGTAAAAGATATGGTGAATGATTGATGACCAGAATATTACAGATCTTCTGTTTCCCTTTGCATCTAACTTCTTGAGGAAAACAGGAAAGCTATCAGGCTGATTGTATAATAGCAAATGATATATATAGGAGGTGTATTTGAATACCCTCTCTCTCTCCAAATTCATGAACTGTTCATGAATCTTGTCGACTATAAATGTAGCATAGTCATACTGGGCAGCAGGAGGCCTTCCTGGGGTAAACATAGACAGCATGACCAAGATTGTTTCATCCACATATTCACTGGTGTTATACCCCAAGATGTAGGACATCATGTTCACTAGGATTTTGCCTATGTCATTGAACAATCCATGCAGGAAAGGAGGAGGCTGCTGAGGCTGGGAATCTGGCTACATGAACAACTGAGCAATTCTTGTAATTTGTGAGCTAGACAGCTTGGCACCTTGCTCTAGAAGAAGTTGCATAGAAAGTGGAGTTAATGGCTTTGCTGACTAAAACTGTAGCATTTTTTTGATGGCTTCAGGAGTGATATGGAATAATATAGAGCCTGAAGGACTCAGAACAGCCCTTTGATTGGGATCATAATTTGCACAGCATTGGTGAATCAAATTAGGGAAAACATTCACCTGAGGGAGATAATAGACTGGTAAGTGGGACTTCCAGATTCCCAAGATGTCAGTACCATTTCTATGTCTTGCTCTTATCTCAGTAATGACTGGAATGTGGTATCTACTGGAAAATTTAATCACTTCCACCATTTGATAATCCTTGTTAGCCATGGAGAACCACTCCAAACTCTTAAGTGGGGCATTTAGAAGGGCAACGTTTAGAACCACAAGAGTCTCCATTGTTTGCTTATGACTTAGAATTGAGTTACACTTGGATTTCAACAAAGAGTAGCACTGAACAGTGGTTTATGAGGGGTGGAGTGATTTACAGAAAGAGAAAGGGGTGAATTAGGTGAACAGAGGGCAACAGCTTGCTGAGAAAGTGAAAGGAGCCAATGCTGGGAATGCGTGCTGCTTTTACAGTGGAATTTGTCTGCTAATGGTTTTTAGTTGCAAATGC
This sequence comes from Pinus tabuliformis, assembly GCA_031772625.1. Taxonomy (NCBI): domain Eukaryota; kingdom Viridiplantae; phylum Streptophyta; class Pinopsida; order Pinales; family Pinaceae; genus Pinus; species Pinus tabuliformis. The sequence goes on along the minus strand of CM062804.1, from coordinate 1,538,667,348 downwards.
GGAAGAAGCTGTGGGAATTTAGCGAAATTTGAACCTGGGACCTCCTTCAGATGAACTTGGGGCTGAATTAGCAGATAGAGGGTCTTAGTACTTAGGATTTTGACCAGTTATTATGCTTTTTTTCTTTTTTTAATGCAGAAAACTCGGAAGACCAGGGTATGCAGAGGAAATCGGTAAATACCTGGTAATTGTGAGGCTAAGGGTGTTGAAATTTGATGAACTTGTAGCGGCAGCAGCTCAGGGATTGAATTTTCTAGTTGGCGGACAGACAACGTAAAACAGCATGCAAGGGAGTACAGCAATTGACCAATAGAAATGCGTAAAAGAATGATTTTGTGCGAAAATATAAAAAAAATGGGATTTGGCACCTTTTTTGCAAATGACGTCAGCATGACGTCACTGGTCGGGCCCGGGTACGGCGGGATGACGTGGTGATGCATGAGTGGGCTGACTTGGATAGATGACGCGGTGGCCATGTCGGATTATCGATGAAATGGAATTTGACATAGTTGCTGACGTGAGCGAGGACGTAGGCGCGGGAACAAATGGTGGTAAGCGGTTTTATCGGACTGCCTTTAGTACGGGGCTGGTAATTGTCAGTGGCCGCCCGACGCAATAGAAAGCGGACACGCGTCCCTGGCACAACGTCATCCCACTGACAATTTCGGGAGGTAAAGGATGGATGGTGGAGGGGTTCCGAAATTCCCGAGAACCGTCGGATGGGAGGGCCCAGATCCGACGATGGATGGGAGGACAAGCCGCCAGCGCGATAACAGCGGGACCAGCCCATTTAAAAAATATTCTTTGGTGAAGCGCGGCGAAATGAAACCTTTGTTAAATGGTAAATGTGGGTTTGGGGGAATTTTATACAAATGATGCAGAAAAGAGGGAAATGACATTATAAAGTGTATAGCGGGTGAAGGTTATTAAATTAACCAGATGTCAATTTAAATCCCTAACATAATATGGACTATTATATACCTGAGTCCTTGATTTTGTCACACTTTCCGATCTTTAGAATATATGGCTATAGTTCCCTAAGTGTTCCCCTTCCCCTACATATTTTTTGGGTTTTTTTTTTTTCATAAAATGCTATAATAGTAGGGGAAGCGGAACACTTAGGGAACTATATAATAAGGTTAGAAGTCAATATGAATCTGAGATGTGAAAGAGGAAGAAAGATCTAAGTGTAAAGAGTAAACTTAGATTTAGAAGCAGATGAGAGTAGGAAATGATTTTGCACAAAAAATGTGGCCTTCTTGATCATTGGAAACCAACACATTGGCCTAATATTTCACAAAAGATAAAATGATGCTAGGGCTTGTTGGGAAAATCCCAAGGTCCATTGGAGGGATGTTAGAAAGAGATTTTCTGGGGAAACAGGGGAAGTTAGACATGCTTCCATATTTTGTCATCAAAATGCTGCATAGATACCTCTGCGAGTGCCAATATGTGCCTTCTTGATCAAGACCAAAATTGAAGAGAATCAGGCTTCTGCAACTCCTGGCTACCTACCCATCTTAACATTCCTAGCATTTTTTGTTACTTCAGGGAGGGTGCACTTAGACTTGCAAACCCTCATTTGCTCTTTTTCTTTTTTCTTTTTCTTTTTCGAATGACCTGCTATCTAAACTACCCTTATTACTTCCAAGGGCCCAGATTAAACAGTTCGGTGCTTTTTTTCTCTACCTAACTACTAATCTGCCAAGCTTAAACTGTTTGGACAGATTTTCTTTCTCTATTCTACAACATCAATTTAAACATGGCATGATCCAGATTGAACTGTTGGATCACCCATTTAACAAGAGGAAGAGTACGAAGACCACTTAGGACTGTGTTTGTGCACAAAAATATGGAGTCTTTTCAGCATCAAAGCTGAACATATTTGGAACTTGCCATGCCAATCATGAAAAATGAAACCTATTGGTATAGGAGGCTAACAGTGGCTCCACTTGGGGATGGTTTTTCTCTGTGAAAGACCAAGAACAGCAGGTCAGAATGCCTTGGTTTTTTACTTTTTCTGGAATCTGAAACTTCCCTCTTTTGATGATCAAAACTGGAGCTTTGCAAGGCAACACAAAGATCTGAAGTAGTGCATTTTCCTTTGATCTTTTCCAAAATTTGTTATGCTGAGTCCTTATTTAACTGCTGAAAACAAACTGGTAATGTACAAGGCAATGCTAGGTTATATTCATGGGAAGTAATCAAAATAGTGCTTTAGCATTCGTCCATTAACAGGGCCCTCTTCAGCCTCAGTGCCATCCAGATTTTTTAAGAAATATGCATTGTTTCCTTACACTACTTGAATAACAAAGGGTCCTCTCCAAAGGAAATCAAACTTGCCATGCTTTCCTTTATCTTCTCTTCTTGAATCCCATTTGAGAAATTTATTGCCTATGAAGAAATCCTCTGCTTTGGTTCTTTTGTCAAATATTTTCTTGAGCTTTTCCTGTAAGATCTGAACTTTGTTGTATACTTGCTCTCTGGTCTGCTGTAAATGGATAGTCTGGTTAATTCTTCTCTGGATATCACTAGGTTCAGCCTGTACTTCTTGTAGTAACCTAATAACATGGACTCCTAGGGAGGAAGGAAACTTAGCCTCCATTCCATAAACCAACTCATAAGGGCTTGTTCCAATAGATCTTTTGGTAGTCAACCTGTCTGCCCATAAAGCATTTACAAGTTTTTTGTGCCAATTTTTCTTGTTTTCCTCTAATATTTTCTTGATAATGTTAATGAGGCTCTTATTAGATGATTCCGCGAGACCGTTACCTTGAGGATAGTAGGCCGTGGAGTGACCTAAGGTAATATGCAACTTATGGAAAAAATTGATCATTTTCTTGGATCTGAAAGCAGCAGCATTGTCTGTGATGCTCTTTTTAGGACAACGAAATCTGGATAAGATATTGGTTTCAAGGAACTGAATGATGGTAGAATCATTTGCCTGCCTACATGGGATAGCCTCAATCCACTTGGTAAAATAGTATGTAGCTGTCAAAATCCACTTATGCTGGCCTGAAGATGATGGGTGAATTTCTCCAATGAAATCTAAGCCCCATTGTTGAAAAGGCTTCTCTGTAGAAATAGGCTTGAGGGGTAGTGGCAATAATTTCCTTTTGCCTTCAAAGATCTGACACTTGTGACATGAAATAACAAATTTCTTAACATCTGCAAAGAGAGTAGGCCAATAGTACCCAGCCCTTAATATCTTGTCCACAGTGGATTTCCAATACAAATGCTCTCCACAGTCCCCTGCATGAAATTCTTTCATAACATTGTCAGTGTTATTCACAGTTAAACAATTAAGCAGTATGTCTTCATGATTTTTCCAAAACAAGGCACCATCTGCAACACAAAATTTTGAAGCTTTCATCTTCAAAAGTCTGCTTTTAGTTTTGGACAATCTTGGGGGAGCACACAGGTTTTGCAGTATAAAACAAATATCAGAATACCAAGGGGATTGTAAGAAGGCTACATTGATTTGTGGAGTCGCCAGCTCTGGTTCATTGTCCATTTCATTTATGTCTAGGGCCTGAAAATTTGTTTCGGACATTAGTATAGCCAAACCTTGCCCTTTTATCAGCTTAGTGGGTTTTATCTCAATATCATACTCAAGAATGCTAGCAATCCACTTCCTTCTTTTCCCTTCTAACCCTTCTTGAGTCAATATGTCTTTCATAATGGCATTTGGCACATAGGCAATCACATGAGAGTATAGAATGTAAATCCTGAAGTCTTTGATGGCCTTAACCAGGGCATAGGCCTGCTTTTCCATGATCTGATATTTAAAGGGCACATATCTAGGTGCTCTGCTGAAAAAGGCAATGGGTTTCTCACTCGCTTGATCATCCTTCTGCAATAAAACAACAGCAATAGTATGTTGGGAGGCAAAGGAGAAAATAATGAAATCTCTGTCAAATTGGGGGCTTGTCAGGACTGGTGTTTGAGTCAAGGCAGTTTTAATGCCTTCAAAGGCCTGTTTGGCCTCTACTATCCATTTTACTTTAGAATATTTTTTTAACATGTTGTTTAGTAACCTTATCAGTTCTGCTAGGTTTGGGATAAATCTTCTTAAAAAATTGATTTTTCCCAAAAAGGCTTGCAATTCCTTAATGTTTCTCAGATAGGGAACTTGTAGAATGGCTTGAATTCTGTCCGGATCAATTCTAATACCCTCTTTTGAAATAATATGGCCTAGCAACTTACCCTCCTCTAGGCCAAATAGAGACTTCTTGGGATTTAAGGAAATCCCATATTTCCTACATGTCATAAATATTTGCCTTAGGTGTCTAAGGTGTTCTAGGTCTGACTTTGAAAAAGGGGTGAGGTCATCAAGGTAAACAACTAGGAAATCATGTATTTCCTTGGCAAAAGCAATATCCATTGCTCTCTGAAAGGTAGCCCTTTCGTTCTTTAGTCCGAAAGGCATTTTAACATATTTAAATGTTCCCCATGGTGTTGTGAATGTTGTTTTATCCTGATCATCAGGGTGAACCAGGATTTGATTGAAGCCTGAAAACCCATCAAGTAATGAAATTCTTGAAGCTCCCACCACTCTTTGTAGGATGTGATCCATCTTGGGTAAGGGATAGTGGTCTTTGAGGGGTACTTAATTCAAATTTCTCAAATCAACACAAAGCCTAATCTCACCTGATTTTTTTCTTGTAGGAACAAGATTGGAAACCCATTCTAAAAATCTAATGGGTGCTATAATCCCTGCTTCAAACATTTTCTGTACTTCCTTCTCAATTAAAGGGAGAAGAATTGGGTTAATTCTCCTTAGTTTCTGCTTGAAAGGCTTTTGATTTGGTTTGAGAGGAATAGTATGTTGAATGATAGAAGTATCATAGGACTTTAGGTCCTCATAACTCCATGCAAAAACATCTTGAAACTCTTTAAAGAGGTCAACATACTTTGGTTTCTGATCGGAAGGCAAAGACCTGGATAGTTTTATTATCTTGGGTTTTTCAACTGTCCCAATATTGCAGTCTTCAATGGCAGCATTTAGGGGTTGCATCTTTGGTTTTCTAGGAATATCATTCGAGTCAAAAATGTCTTCTAAAGGAGTCAGGCCTGTAGGTAGGAAATTGTCTTTCAATTCAATAACTTCAGCCTCTGCTTCAGCTATTTCGTTAAGGTTGATTTGTTTAAGCTCTTGCACATTCTTATTATCAAAGGTCGTGGGGCTCAGCATTTGACTTGCTGTTTCAGCTGATATGATTTGTTGGTTCTGGTTCATTTGCTGTTGTGGGTCATCCATAGCATCAGCATCAATATTTAAACCTGAAAATTCTTGCTGTAAAGTCAGGAAGTTATTTATTTGTGCATCATCTTCAAAGACTTGCCAGTCTTTGACATTGTTTGGGATAGTAGGTCTGTGCCTTATTTCAGCTATGAAACAGTGATTGGGCTCAAAGGGCAATTTACAAGTGCTAGCAAAAGTAGCTAGACTATGTGCATGGAGGTTATGGGTTCTGGATATCTTAATAAGTTGGCATTCAGTGAAAGTGTTGAGTATTTCAGTGGCAGAAGATCTGTATGCTCTCAATCTATTATCATTAGTGACAAAACTACCTTTCATTTGCTGAATAACAAGGTCAGAATCTCCCAGAATTGACACTCTTGTGGCTTGTAATGATTTGATTAATTTAAGCCCTTGTAGGAGAGCTTCATATTCTGCCATGTTGTTAGTGCATCTGAAGTTTAGCCTATAGGAACGATCCTGTGCATGATTGCTTTGCCTATTGTGGACCCACACTCCTGCTCCTGCTCCTATTTTGTTAACTGACCCATCAAACTCCAGGTACCAGAGGATGCCTTGATCTTGGACAGTGTTAGGAAATTCAGTTGAATTTGAGATGGACAGTTGAGATTCTTGTTTTTCATTTGATTTATCTTCTAAGGCAGTTTCATCAGTTGACCGCATGGTTTGAAGGTTTTGGACAACTGACTGCTCAATTGTGTGTGTTTCTTGTTCCAGGGCCAAAGGTTTATCATCAGCTATAGGGGATGCATCATCATTGAACAAGATGAAAGAATCCATGTCATAATGGATTGCATAAATAGGAAAATTTTGGGGTTTTTGCTCGCTGCTCACCACATATTTCATCAACGCCTCTCTATACAGTCTCTTTGGTTGCCCAAAGACTGAAATAGTAGCATAGGACATGTCTAATTGGAGGGACCCCTGGAGTTTGGCTCCCCAGGATCTTGCTAACAACATCCCATATTTAGGTGGGATATCAGCTACCACCACATCCATTAGGATAGTTTTATTTGGGTATTGAACCAGGGAAACACACAAATCTTTGATTAGGCCCAAACATTTGACCTAGCTAGAATCAAATGATAATAGGTCCTTGTAAGGTCTTGTGATGTCTAAGTTTAGTTTCTCCATTACAGATTTGGGCATGAGGTTGTGTAAGGCTCCTGAGTCAAACATTGCATTGTGTAATATCTTATCATGAATATGTAGACTGACATAAAAGGGCAAAACACCTCTATTTACTGTTTTTCCATCAACTTCTGGACCAAAAAGTAACTCAGGTGTGTCATCTAGTACGTTAACATCATCCCTATTCTTAGGTATCTGAAGGGACTTTTTGATTTGCTATTTATATACATCATGTTTAACAAGTTCAGAGAGAGGGATGGCTATCTTCAATTTTGCAATCTCTGCCTCAAGGTCAAAAGGCTTTTCAAATTGAATTTTGGTATTATAACTGACAGGATTTTCTTTCTCAACCACATTTTTAGTAACGTTGTCTTGATTGTCAGTTTCATGTTGGTGTGTTTCTGTTTTGAAGACATTTTGAGGAGTGTTATTTGGATTATTCTCTGAAGAAGATCTTACCCATGGCTGGTTTTTTGAGGGGTATGTCTCAGTGACATCCTCTACTGTTACTCCTTTTGGGTCTGGATTTGGATTTTCAAGTGGTTGTATGAGGATAGCCTTCCCCTTTATCATCTTGGGCTGCTTGGTATCCTTTGTTTTAGCCGGTTTAGGGACATCTATGGTCCTACTCCTTAACTTATATTGCTTATGGACCTCATAGACAGCTGTGCCATAGCCTTCTTTCAAGTCGAATGACTCCCTGGATTTGGTTTGAAATTGATTGATATCGCTCTCTTCCTGGTCATATTGGGTTTGAAAAACCTGTTGCTCATCATTTAAGGCCATCAAGTTGATGTGAGTGTCATCTATTGGCTCATTTGATGTTGATGCTTCAGTGAAGTTTTCTTGGAAAGGAGGTCTTATGTCTTGATCTAAGCCAGCCCTTCCTGCATTTGTGTTCTGGGTTTTCCTGAAATTTGGATTCCTTGTGGTATTGGACTGTTGTCCTTCCCATGAAGCTCTTCTCTCAACACTTTCTACTCTGTCCCCCAGCCTTTGCATGCCGCTGATAATAGCATCCATCTTTTGCTCTAAGGCTGAGGGTTCTTCCTTAAAGGTGGTTCTTCTTTCCATTCTACCTCTGTTTCTTTGAGCAATTAGGTTTTCTTCTATGCTAACAGCAACATTTTGCATGTCTGCAAGGGTTTGAGGCGCCCTTTCCTTTAACTGGTATGCCATATCCGGGTCGAATCCATCAGGGAATTTATATAAGGCAAGGTCAGGTGGAGGCCTCAAATTCTGTGGTATTGCATTATAAACATTATTGAATCTTGCACAATACTCCAAAACAGTCTCTTGTGGGCCTCTTTTAATTGTGTCATATTCAGCTAGTATGTGCAGAGGGTCTTTCTTTTTCTCCCATCTGTTGGTAAAGGATTGGTAAAGCTCATCAAGAGTGGTTATGGAATTTGCAGCAAGTGATCTGAACCAAGTTCTTACATCACCTGTTAAACTTTGAACAAAAATTCTCATTCTCACGCTATCATCATCTATCTCATAGTTTTCAAAGTAATCTTGCATCTTCTTTGTATGCTGAAGGGCTGTGAAAGATCCATTACTGTCAAAAAAAGTGATCTTAGATTGGTGATCTTGAGGCAAGGCCCTAGGATTGGCAGGTAGTTGGAGGGGTGCATATCTATTGGCCATATTCACAGGGACAAGTGGAACAACATGGATAATAGGAGTAACTGGAATGGCAGTAACAGCGGCAGTGGTGGTTGTAGTATGTGCAGTGAATGGCGGTGTAAAAGGGGTGCTTTTAGATGTGGATGATGAACTAGGGGAAGCAGGGGATGAATGGAATAAAACCTTGATGGGAGTTGGAACACCACTTGGGTGAACTGTCTCAGGGGTATTATCAACAAAATCTTCTCTATGCTCTTGCTTCCTAAGGATCTTTGCGATTAAATTCTGATTTTCAAAAGCAGCAGGGGGATATGGGTTTAAGTTGGACCTTGTATAGCGAGAACTCTTTTTGGGAGCCAACTTTCAGATGCTTTGTGGTATATTCTAGGAATGCTTCTAGAACTAGCAAGGAACCGATCAAATTTTGAAACAGCTGTATAGAACTTAAGACTGAGTAAAGATTGACTGAAGCAGCTTTTATATACTCCTACAAATAGTAACCAAAAGAAATTTCCAAGGCTTTCTGGCTGTCATTCAGACTTTATCAGCATTAAGGAGTAGGCAGCAGTTGGAAAATTTGCTCGTCCCCAGTGGAGTCGCCAATTATGTTATCACTCAGGTTGTCCCCTTTGACTCCTAAGGGAATACGGCCGAGGTAACCACAAACCAATCTTTAGATTATAGGTTCTAACCCACCTGCAATCAGAGAGGGCTCTCTCTTTAGAATTTAGCTTTGTTTTGTGATGTTTTAGGCTAGTTATGATGCACTGAATATTATTTAAAGTTTGGTTGGATGATATCTTCTAACAGAGGGGAATGCAATGTTGAGAGGGTTTTAATCCATTGGGCATTGGAGTTAGTAATTATGTGTCGCTTGAGGTATTTGGTGAGAATGATGATACTGCAGAGCCAGATGGGCATTCATGAAACAAACATTCAAATTTGGGAAGTATGGATTATATTCAGTCAGTGAGAGGCAATTAAGGTTCTTTCACTATGCTGGTGAGATGGAGAAATGAAATATTGCTCAGGAGCAACTTAGAATTCCTGAACAGTATTTACCATGAAAGATTCAGTGTAAATGTGAGAAATTAAGAATTTCACATTCATAACTAATTCTGAAGAAAGCATAGTTAACAGCAGAGATTGAGCTTAGGGTGTTTAATAAACAAATCCTGAACTATTATTTTTCTCTGATGCTAAGACCATTAAACATACAGCATATGCGGGTTTTGTAAGCGAAGAGAACATAAAGACACGGTCCAGAAAACTTATTGTATCATGAAATAACGCAGGAATCCTACAACAGCAAGCAATCTCATCACAACACATCAAACAACGCAGAACTTCAGGAACTTCATCAGCTTCTTGTATTCAAAGTCTGAAATTACAGTGTAACTCTCCAAAAGAAAAATCAACAACCCCTAATGCGTTCTGCAAGGGGATATATATGCAAAAGGTGGATCCAAAATATCTGAAATATGAGTCATTAACTCATAACTTTCCTTACCAACATTTTATGAATAGTAGATACAAAATTTATTGCTATTGAAAAGATTAATAAACAGTTGTTTATCTTTGTCAGAGATCCTTGACTTTGGGACCAACTGGGTCGGCCGACTGATTTGCATTCATTTCGGGAGTCTTTTCTTTTTTGCTGCTTTGCCACAACGCTGCTGCTTTAGTCACATCATTTGTACTCATCCATTGTGCCCAGTCACCATCCTTGTCATTCAGTTGCCCTTTTCGCTTGTCATTCTAGGTAGACTAGACATATGAGTCATTTTGAAAATGCTGATTTATGACTGATCCAAAAGACTTTTTAATAAACAAATTTGATTTATCAGAGTAATGTTTCTATCATGCCTCTCCACCAATCTTCTGTAGGCAATTGGTGTCTCTATATTTTGATTAAAGTCTCATCAGCCTCAGTGTATTTATAATAATTTGGAGGCACTTCAAAAAGATGTTTGATTTCATGCTCAATAAAAAATAGATTGTCCAGCTTATCATAAAGACTTTGTCCAGATGGGGGCCCTGCTTCCTCTGAGGTGGCTGAGGATGTTGTGATTTGATTCGTGGCATAATTGTTGACCCTCTTGGCATAATGTTCGTGTGATAATAATCTTCCTGCACTAGTTATCAAGCTGGGAAGCCCTCTGCTATGTAATGCTGTAATTTTGGCAATAAATTCATTTACCTCTGTTTGCATTTCTTGGCACTTTCTGTCCAATGCCTGCACATAATTCCTCAAGGTCAACACCCTCTTTATTAGTAGGATGTTATCTGTCCTGTTTCTGATACCCATTTCTTCTAGCTGAGGGCCAGTACGATTGTTGAGGACTTGGATCATTCTGTTGGCTAGCTCAAGCATACTCCCTAAAGATGCCCTGTCTTTTTGATTTTCAAATTGAGCCCTGTTTATGAGATCTATTTTCTCATGAATGGTCTCAATGGATTGCCATTAGTCTGTGATGGATTGACCAATTTTGGCCCATAGGATCTTCTTGACTTCAATTATAGCTTTATCAATTGTAAGCTCATTTTCTAGTTCCTTTATCCTTTTTTCAAGAGCTCTTACCTCTCTTGTCTTTTCAGCTACATTCTGCTTTGACTTGTCATATTTTTCTTCAAGCCTTGCCAAGTTTTCTTTAGCCTCCTTTAGTTCTGCCATCTGAGCTTCAAGAGATTCAAGTTCTTTCATCATATTTTGCATATTAAGGCTGGGTGTCTATTCTGATGTTGTTGCTGGTGCTGTCACTTCTGGAGCTGGTGCTGAGCCTGAAGGGCCTGCCTCTGATGTTTGTCCGGTAGGAGGAGCTGCTGGAGTGATTATTTGAGGTGCATCCTCAATAGCTGTGGTTATTAGAGGTGGCTGAGGTGCTTGTTCACCTTGTTTTTCCTTTAATGTTGCCTCCAAGGCTCCCTCTGTTTCTACCAACCTTTTATGCAAGGCCAAGAGTAGAGCAACCACATCTTGGTCTTTCTTTTGTTCTGCAACCCCTTCAGTCTGAGGGTGAAGGGTAGGTGGTAGCTTGATCTGCTTTCTCAAAGCTGCTATATCCTCATCTTTTTTCTTCATCAAGGCCTGCACACCCTTAGGATCATTTGGATCATGTCCTAGCTCTATAATAATTTCTTCCAAGGACTTAATTCTGTTGTCCTTGGCTTGAGATGATGCCTTTTCTAGTTCCAGCTGAGCAGCAGTATTGTGTAGAGAATTTTGTAACCTGTGTGCCAACAGAGTTTTATCAGCCAAGGTAGAGTAGACCATCTCCCCGGTTTGCTTGTGTAGCTCAATCTGATCCATGGGGTGGATGTCTTTAGCAAAAACCTCCAAATTGGTTCTAATATAGTCAGCAGCTGATTGAGGTTGCTGCATAGTAGGCCTAAAATGACTAAGAGTCATTTTTCCTTCTTGAATATCATAGGCTGACATTAGCCTCTGCTGATTAGTTGGTGCCATCCTTAAGAGTTGATTGTAGAGCTAGTATCTAAGTGGCTCATTTCTTGCCTTGATGTCTGTGAACTGCTTCTTGATACTAGAGTCTGACTTGGTCCGTTGCCTTGAAGAACTTGCTTCTGCTCCTTGTTGCATTTCTTGCTCTTGCTACAAGGAGCTGGCCGATGCTTCGATGCTAGGAGGAAGCATAGTATCAGTTGGTCTTTCAGGCATTTCCTCCTCAGATAAGGGATTTAGCCTCTGCCGCTTTTCCCCTGGTTGATATGTTGAGGCTGTTAGAGGAGTTTCCTCTTGCCTATCCCTTTTCTTAATTATTTCTTCATTTGCTGGTGTTTGCAATATTGGGATTTCAACTACTGTTTCCTGTATTGGAGGGGCTTGCCCTTGAGCTTGCTGATTTGTGGAAGCCGGTTGCTCAGCGATTTCTTCTTGTTGCTCCAAATTGGGGAGCTGCTCCTCTTGCTGTATTTCCTTTCCTTTAGCTGTGGTTGTTGCTTGGACAACTGCTTGGGCAGATTGCTGGGGAACGGTGGAAGAGGAGGCGCTTTCTCCAAGATGCCCAGGGGCTGAGGAAAATACCTGTCCAACATACTCTAGGTCAACTGCTTTTTCAAGCCCCTTAATTGCTTTTTGTGTTAATTCCTCTGCAGAATAATCTTCAACTAATGTACCTTCTACCCACTCTTGTTGGTTAGCATATTTTTCAATTTGTGGAATGCTAAAGTGGTCATAGCTAGCAAGCCTGTATTTGATTCTCCTAAGGCTTATGAAGTGGTTGGGGTCATATGGTGCCCAGTAGAAACTTGTTTTCAGCTGGAAACTTTTTAGGATTTTATCTGCCTCTTCCCAAGCTTCCTCTCTCTTATTAAAAATGAATGGACCTAGTTGGTGCTTAATTTTGAGCTGTGCTTTCTTATTTTTGCTATGGAAGTGAACCATGTCTACATTGCCAAATTGTCGAAAGTATTCCAAGGCAAAAAGCCTCATGGGGACATACTTGGGCAGTCTGTATGGGGCTAGCTCACAGCCATATACCCTGATTACTGTGTGATCTTCATAAAAATACCAATCTCCAATGCTGTAGTTCTTTGAGAGCTGGAGAATATTCTGCGTTTCATCTGTGAGTCTAGGAGGAGGAGAACTCATCAGCAAGGACAGGGCTGGGTGGATGAACAGATCAATAAACTCACAGTAGGTGTATGGAGAGTAAAATATCTGGTGAATGATTGATGACCAGAATATTACAGATCTTCTATTTCCCTTTGCATCTAACTTCTTGAGGAAAATAGGAAAGCTATCAGGCTGATTGTATAATAGAAAATGATATATATAGGAGGTGTATTTGAATGCCCTCTCTCTCTCCAAATTCATGAACTGTTCATGAATCTTGTTGGCTATAAATGTAGCATAGACATACTGGACAGCAGGAGGCCTTCCTGGGGTAAACATAGACAACATGACCAAGATTGTTTCATCCACATATTCACTGGTGTTGTACCCCAAGATGTAGGACATCATGTTCACTAGGAGTTTGCCTATTTCATTGAGCCATCCATGGAGGAAAGGAGGAGGCTGCTGAGGCTGGGAATCTGGCCGCATGAACAACTGAGCAATTCTTGTAATTTGTGAGCTAGACAGCTTGGCACCTTGCTCTAGAAGAAGTTGCATAGAAAGTGGAGTTAATGGCTTTGCTGACTGAAACTGTAGCATTTGATTGATGGCTTCAGGAGTGATATGGAATAATATAGAGCCTAAAGGACTCAGAACAACCCTTTGATTGGGATCATAATTTGCACAGCATTGGTGAATCAAATCAGGGAAAACATTCACCTGAGGGAGATAATAGACTGGTAAGTGGGACTTCTAGATTCCCAAGATGTCAGTACCATTTCTATGTCTTGCTCTTATCTCAGTAATTACTGGAATGTGGTATCTACTGGACAATTCAATCACTTCCACCATTTGATAATCCCTGTCAGCCAGGGATAACCAGTCCAAACTCTTATGCGGGGCATTTAGAGGGGCAACGTTTAGAACCACATGAGTCTCCATTGTTTGATTATGACTTAGAATTGAGTTACACTTTGATTTCAACAAAGATCAGCACTGAACAGTGGTTTATGAGGGGTGGAGTGATTTACAGAAAGAGAAAGGGGTGAATTAGGTGAATAGAGGGAAACAGCTTGCTGAGAAAGTGAAAGAAGCCAATGCTGGGAATGCATGTTGCTTTTACAGGGGAATTTGTCTGCTAATGGTTTTTAGTTGCAAATGCGGAAGAAGCTATGGCAATTCAGCGAAATTTGAACCTGGGACCTCCTTCAGATGAACTTGGGGTTGAATTAGCAGATAGAGGGTCTTAGTACTCAGGATTTTGACGAGTTATTATGATTTTTTTCTTTTTTTAATGCAGAAAACTCGGAAGACCAGGGTACGTAGAGGAAATTGGTAAATACCTGGTAATTGTGAGGCCGAGGGTGTTGAAATTTGATGAACTTGTAGCAGCAGCAGCTCAGGGATTGAATTTTGCAGTTGGCGGACAGACGACGTAAAACAACATGCAAGGGAGTACAGCAATTGACCAATAAAAATGCATAAAACAATGATTTTGTGCGAAAATATAAAAAAATGGGATTTGGCACCTTTTTTGCAAATGATGTCAGCATGACATCACTTGTCGGGCCCAGGTACGGCGGGATGACGTGGGATGCATGAGTGGGCTGACTTGGATAGATGACGCGGTGGCCATGTCGGATTATCGATGTAATGGCATTTGACGTAGTTGCTGACGTAAGCGAGGGTGTAGGCATGCGAACAAATGGTGGTAAGCAGTTTTATCGGACCGCCTTTAGTACAGGGCTGGTAATTGTCAGTGGCCGCATGACGCAATAGAAAGCAGACATGCGTCCCTGGCACAACGTCATCCCACTGACAATTTCGGGCAGTAAAGGACGGATGGCGGAGGGGTTCCGAAATTCCCGAGAACCATTGGATGGGAGGGCCCAGATCCGACGACGAACGGTAGGACAAGCCGCCAGCGCGATAACAACAGGACCCGCCCATTTAAAAAATATTCTTTGGTGAAGCGCGGCGAAATGAAGCCTTTGTTAAATGGTAAATGTGGGTTTGGGGGAATTTTATACAAATGATGCAGAAAAGAGGGAAATGACATTATAAAGTGTATAGCGGGTGAGGGTTATTAAATTAACCAGATGTCAATTTAAATCGCTAACATAATATGGACAATTATATACCTGAGTCCTTGATTTTGTCACACTTTCCGATCTTTAGAAGGGGGGTATGTACATATTTTTTGGGCTTTTTTTTTCATAAAATGCTATAATAGTAGGGGAAAGGGAACACTTAGGGAACTATATAATAAGGTTAGAAGTCAATATGAATCTGAGATGTGAAAGAGGAAGAAAGATCTAAGTGTAAAGAGTAAATTTAGATTTAGAAGCAGATGAGAGTAGGAAATGATTTTGCACAAAAAATGTGGCCTTCTTGATCATTGGAAACCAACACATTGGCCTAATATTTCACAAAAGATAAAATCATGCTAGGGCTTGTTGGGAAAATCCCAAGGTCCATTGGAGGGATGTTAGAAAGAGATTTTCTGGGGAAATAGGGGAAGTTAGACATGCTTCCATATTTTGTCATCAAAATGCTGCATAGATACCTCTGCGAGTGCCAATATGTGCCTTCTTGATCAAGACCAAAACTGAAGAGAATCAGGCTTCTGCAACTCCTGACTACCTACCCATCTTAACATTCCTAGCATTTTTTGTTACTTCAGGGAGGGTGCACTTAAACTTGCAAACCCCCATTTGCTCTTTTTCTTTTTTCTTTTTCTTTTTCAAATGACCTGCTATCTAAACTACCCTTATTACTTCCAAGGGCCCAGATTAAACAGTTGGGCGCTTTTATTCTCTACCTAACTACTAATCTGCCAAGCTTAAACTATTTGGACATATTTTCTTTCTCTATTCTACAACATCAATTTAAACATGGCATGATCCAGATTGAACTGTTGGATCACCCATTTAACAAGAGGAAGAGTACGAAAACCACTTAGGAGTGTGTTTGTGCACAAAAATATGGAGTCTTTGCAGCATCAAAGCTGAACATATTTGGAACTTCCCATGCCAATCATGAAAAATGAAACCTATTGGTATAGGAGGCTAACATACAACAACAAAGAACCATCAAAGAATAGTGATCTATTACAACATAAACATTACAAAATCAGAAACATAATGAACATATGAAATCGTTCACCAATAATAACATTCACAATTGCACAATCATATGGAAGAAAACTTGAAGAACTTTATTGATAGAAGGGAGAATTACAACCCAGTTGTCTGATCCAGAATCATCCTCCCAGCTTCAATCCTTCTTCACCTCATGGAATAACAAGATCACTCCAACAATACAATACTCTTTCCTCAATTACAACCTATCAGCACTTACTTGCAATTCACAACATTCCAGCCTCTAGATCTCTTGGATGAGAGATCCATTTATAGATGTTTGCAAGGGTGTGAGTCATCCATGGGTTCGATTAGTGTCATTGCACTTGTTACATTTTGTTCCACAAGAGAGGGTATAACTGAAGTTTAGATCCCTTACTCATCCTTGGACAAATTCAGAGAGGCAAGTGGCACAAGTGAAGTTTCTAGAAGATTGCATGAGCATCCACTTAGAAAACTGTCCTGGACATTTGTCCATCCTCACACATCGCACCCTGTTAGAGTCAGTCTAGTCAGTCCTCCATCAGAGATCAAAACTCTTTATGCATTTCACTTTTAGGAGTCCCACTCCATTTACCCAGCTGCATTTCGCTAGGAGAATGCCATAATCTGACGGAAAAGGTCATGCTAGTCATTTCCCCTCATGTCTGGCTCCTGCTGGCTTAGGTCTTTTGTCAATGATCACTAAAGTCCATGATAGTCAAGGTCTGGTACTTTAATGGAAAAAATTAATTTTCGATAATTAGGTCTAGGGATTAATCAATTTGGTCTTCAACCATGTCCAATAAAGCCATGCAGGCTAGAGTGGGGCCCTTACAAAGTTATGGTTCAGAGAGTTTCATCGTCATGTGGACAAATTTCGACTGTTCTCCAAAACTCTGTTTTGAAGAAAAAGTCAAACAGTGTATCATTTGTGATAAAATCTTCAAAAGGTCACCAATTGATTTCTTCAGATGAAGTCATGGTTTCTGTGGCCAAATGCCTTGTCATGCAACCCCTACAAAAAGTGCCAAAAATTTCATCATTCTAGCTAAAAATTCAAAGGGAAGAAAGAAATTCACTGTTGCTTTAAGTCAATGAAAATTGTCAAAAGGAAACATTAGCAAAGTGGGTTTTTGAAGAAGCAAAAATTTAACCCATGACTTCAAAGTCTTTATATAAGAATTTCCACAAGGAAACAAGGTCATTGTGCAAATCAAGGTTATCGAGAAACATAACAAAGTGTTTGAGATTGCAAAGCACGCGTTTGGAGGTAGTTGGAATAATTTTCAGGAGCGCAGCGCACACACAGAGGGGCGTGGCGCACGTACAAAGCACGGCACACATAGAGCCGCCCCACAGTGCAAAGTTTACAAGGGCATGGCGCATATAAAGAGCGTGTTGCACTGGCTTTGTCGCGCGGTGCACACCCACAAAGCCCCGAAATCGTGCCAAATTTCCTCAAGTTGCCTTTGAAACCCCTCAAATCAATAGGTAGGCTCTAAATCTCGATGGCTCATGTATTTTTGTGAAGGTTATGGTGGTTCATGGCTAGTTATAGTGGCAAATAAAATTCATAAAACCAACCACTAGAAAACACCAAAGCCATTGTTGCTAGGGTTGCAAAATTGTGGTGTTGATGCCAAGGCTTCTCTTTCACCTCTCATCTTTTCCCTCCTCTCCATTTTTCCCTTCCCCCCTATCTCATTTTTCCCTATCACCAATATCCTAAAATATTACCAAACTCCATTCCCTATCCCCTCCTCTTATTTGTCAACATAACACCCCAAAACCCTACCTTATTAAAACCCTAAAACCCTACCTTATCAAAACCCCAAAACCCTACCTTATCAAATCCCAAAACCCCCCTACATATCCCTAAACAAAACGTCTCCCCACAACCCCTATTCCCATCATATTATTCCCCTCCTAATACTCCCTTTTTTCATTGTTCCCCTTCGTGGTTGATATCACAACAACACCTAGTTTCACACCATCATCAAAGGGCAGCCCAAGTACAGTACACACAGCAGTCATGGCATCTGAGCATTCATCAGAGTATGAGATGGAGACACAAAGTGATTCATCCTCTGAAGAACAGGATCCCAGGAGACATCACAAGAGTGGAAAACATGTTAGGGATGAGCCAAACACCCTCACTGAATTGCAGGCCTTCCCTCTTGCAATGTCATGCTTCTAGCATCTATCATGTTTTGAATTTTGTCAAAGAGTGGTTAATGTTCTAGTTCATCATGAGTTGTCCCGTATTTTTGTGCTTCACCTACATGGAGATCACTCTATCTTGGCTGGGGTCACCTTCACACTAACACCCGAAACCGTCTCATTAGCAACCGGTATACTGAATGTTGGAGAACCATGGCATAAGAAATAGAAAGTTGATCAGCAGCATTATGAGCCTTACATTAAGGCCAGTTTCTTGAGGCAGCTCACAAGAGTCTTTCCATTAAGATATTTGAAAGATGAATATGCTCCACTCATGAAGTTGATCATGAAGTACTTCAGCTGTGAGGGGAGGTTCTCTCGTCTATATGCCTATCACATTAGGTTGCTCATGCACTTTACCAAGGTACAGATGATGAACATCCCATTTTTCATTTGTAGGAACATAGAGAGGATGAACACCTTCATGCAACACAAGACCCCTCAGCAGCAACTTAACAGTGTTTATCACTTTGCTCTTATTAAGATTTTGGTGGTTCATCAACTGGGATTGCAGGGCATTACTTGGGATGATTTCATCTCCCGTGACCTCTTCAGCACCTCATAGGTACTATCAGAGGTTAAGCATGAGAGTGAACCTTCTCGTTGGTATGAGCGCCATGAGACTGCTAGTGTGCCGGTTTTCATCACATATCAGAGGGGTCCTAGACATTTGTTTGCAGCAGCAAAGCAAGTGTTATCTCCACCCGGGGTGGAAGGGGCCTCGCTTCCGACATCATCACTACAGGTACAGGACAGAGGTAAGGAGCCAATGCATGATGAGGGGCCTTCAGGTGAGCCATCAAGTGAACGAGAGACCGAATTCGTTCTCCTTCATGATGATGATATAGATACAGAACCAATAAGTGCACAGCTTAAAGAGATCATCCAGGAGCAGCAATCAGATATCGAAGACTTATCCCTTGACTTGGAGAGGGCTAAGTGGAACATGAAATATCTGGAGCAGATGAACAAACAGCTTGAGGATCATCAAGTGATCATGGAGCTACAAAACATTTGTGAGCATCGCCAAGTTGCACAAAGGAGAAGAGTTGAGCTCACGTCATTGGAGCAAGAGATTAATAAGGATCAGGAGGCCAACCTCGAGAGAGTTAACATGCACTTGGAGATGCTGCTGGACAAGGCCGACAAGGACCATGCACTGCTGAGACACATGGCTTTCCACTACATGGCACGAAACAATGTATGCAAGGCCCAAATCAGGAATTTGAAGGCAAAATTGAGGAAGGCAATCAAGAAGCAAAAGAGGCAAATGGAGCTCGATCGACTTCATATATTGGTCGAAGCCTCTTTGGCCCAGCATAACACTTGATAAGGAAGCTCCAGCCCAAATTTCAAGAAATTTGGGGCAATTTTGGTCACATGGAAAATTTTTGGTCACAACAGAGGTCTTTTCTCCCTGTGCGCGGCGCTTAGGATTAGGAGCTCCAAATCACAAATGGTTTGCATTTTTGGATTCAACATGAAAAATCACGACTGTTGGTGCATGGACAAGAAATTTGGGTATGATTTGAGTCCCCATGAGGTCAAAAACACTCAAACAATGACCTCTCTGCCCCTATTTTGACACACACAACGCAGTCTTGGGAGAATGAAGTTTTGGAGTGGCAAACGGGAACCAAATTCAGAAATTCCACTTGGGTTAGAAATTAGACAGGCCAGGCTTTCCAACAAGCACACTTGGGCACATTTTAGAGTCCTACAGGTGCCTCAAAGAAGCCTCCAAAGTGGCGCGACGCATATAGAATTGGGCGCGACGCATATAGAGAAAAAGGCCAAAATCGCGCTCGCTTCGCGAAATTTCGATTCGCGACTTTCTCCAAGTGGGCCCACTCATTTGCACTATATTTTTCTCGGCAACTAAGGCAATGTTTAAAAATCATTTTCA
Source organism: Pinus tabuliformis (assembly GCA_031772625.1). NCBI lineage: Eukaryota > Viridiplantae > Streptophyta > Pinopsida > Pinales > Pinaceae > Pinus > Pinus tabuliformis. The sequence continues at coordinate 1,538,647,507 of CM062804.1, read as the reverse complement.
CCAAAGGAGGGATCCTATCCAAGTGGCAAAGGAAGGCGAGCAGTCACCCAAGCCATTTGTCATTTTTGTAACGCTGCACCTGTAACTAATGGTTGGCTTTCCACTTCCACTTTGTAATGATTCGAAAAACTCCCCAACTCTTGGTCGTTCTATTTCCTCATGGCATAGTCTATTTATTGCATGCAAACCATTTTGCAAAAGGTTGGTTTGTAATTTCTGGGAGACTGTGGGAGAGAAACTCAGTTCTTCATTATATATTTTGATAGAGGATTAATGAAAGGTAGCGGCTCTGTTTCATGAGATTCAAGTGGTTGTGAGTGTAGCAAATGTGTCTCTTATGTTTCATATGCATTTCGTAATGTTTCACAGTTCATTTCATATTCATCTCCAGTGAAATTTTCTAAGTTAGATAAGGTAGAATTCATTTTTATTGCTCTGCCTATGGGAAAATTTCATGTTCAGTGTTCTTCTTCTGTTGAAAAGGATTCATGTACTTATGCCCTTTTCACCCTCCTAAGAAATTCCTCCATTCCACTTTATTTCAAACTAAATTGCTAGAATTTCCACTTGTCTTGCCTCACGAAGTAATCTGTGCCTTTGTATTAAATTCTCTACTCATTGCTGTCCATTAGTCCCATACCATCCCAGAAACTTAGTCATTCATAAAAAAAATTGCTTCTTGTATCCATATTTACTTACTAGCCTAAGATCAATATTTCACTATTAGTCACCTCAGACCATTCCGTTTACTTATTCGCTGAGCGTGACTCAGAGAGAGCCCTCTCCTGTTCTAGTAGGGCTAGCTACCAGACTGAGTGTGGTTTGTGGTTACCTTGAATTTTGCCTTCCTTCAGCCTAAGGCAGATTTAGGTGCTAACATAGTGGCGACAATACTGGGGACAAAATTAATCCCCTTACTTCTTGATAATTCTATGCTTCCGGATGATAAGTTTAGGATTGGATAGGTTGAGTAGGTTGGTTGTGTCGTTTGATTTTTCTCAATAACATGTTGGCTTCTAGACGATATACCAGATCTAATCTAGATCTATATCCTCCGCACATCTACAAAAATCCCAATTTGATTCCAAGACTCCTTTGTCAAGAGAGCACTATAACTCCCGTGTTCAAATCCCATTCATGTCCTGACATTTTTGAGTATCTTGAAGAGCTTGAGTTTGATGAGCGGTTTGAAATATCATTGTTCGAGACCAAATCCGAAAGGGCTGTTGACAATACTATCCCCAATCCACAATTTCTTGTAGACTTGGAGTGGCTAACCGGTCAATTGATAATTACATTATAGCTCAGCTTCAAACTCCAATTGCTAGCCCCTTACAAATTGTGCACACTCCTCCAACACCTCCAAGACCAAATCCACCAAGAGTGATGGCTGCCCGTTTTGCACCCCTTGTGCTACCTCAAGTTCTAGATGATATGCCCACAGATTATCAAAGAAAAATCTCGTTTTTTGATGGCACTCCTAACAGGATTACTGCTGAGCAACATGTGGACAAAATGGTAGATTTCTATGAACTTCATGAGATCGATGCAGAGAATGTGGCAATGAGACCCTTTGTACAGACATTTGTAGGTGAAGTAAGGAAATGGTTCAGAGGTTTGCCGGTGGCACGTATTGCTACCTTGGCTGACATACAAAGACAATTTTTAAACTGATGGGAAGTGAAAAAGAACCCTCTTCAAATTCTGGCTGAATATGAGAAAATCAAACGAACTGTTGGTGAGTCGGTCCAAGACTATTGCGTTAGATTCAATTCAGTTTATAACGAAATTCCAGATCATCTAAGGCCACCTGTGGGACTAGCCATGGTGAAGTTCCCAGATGGTTTCAATGCTGACATGGCTTATCAATTAAGAGAGGGAGAATCGGCCATAATGGAAGACATGCAAAAGATAGCGGTCATTGTTGAAGCAAATCTGTTGTCCAAAAGAGCTAGAGCGAAAGCAAAGAAGGTCACAGTCAAGGAAGAGTCTTCCTCGATGGATCAATTACTCAAGAAGGTAGAGCAGATGCTTGAAAGGGTGAAACTCGACAAACCTGAGCCACAAGTTAGAAATCCTAACTTCTGTGGCTAGAAGCAACCACAATATAGGATAAGGCAGAGAGATCAACGAGCCCAAGAGCAGACAGCACAACAGCCAGTACAAACACCTTTGCAGCAAAATTTTGTGCATGGACCGGAGTCAGATGAGGATGGGAATATAATAGGTGAAGAAAACCACCTCTTTACTCCTGATGATTTTCCTATTTATCTCACTGAGGATGAGGAGTATGCAGAAAGTTCGGTTGTACACAAAGATGTAGATTTCATTCTAGCAAACGACACCGTCTTGGAGGAAGAATCAGATGAGTACCAAAGAGGCTATATGAATGCTCTGTCTACCCAGCAGTAGCAATATTCACTTAGAAACAAAGATGTGCCGGTCAAACCAATTCAGAAAAGGAAGGATGTTGAGGCATCAAAGAATGATTCATCAGTTACACAAAGGAAAGGAAAGGAGGCGGTTGGTCCGGAGAGCAGCAAATCACCATCAGCAGAACAATCACATCAGCAAGTTGCATCGAAAGAAAAGGAAAGGAAAGAAATGCCAGTCAAAGAGGTAGAAAAGATTCCCTCTTTTAATTTAGAGAATGAGATTTCTAAATTAAAGGTATCCATCCCCTTGACTAAAATAATGAGGAGCAACAGTTATAGAGGGAAAGTATCTAAAATGTTGAATTTGGACCTAATGTCCAACATGGTGAATGTCGAAGACAATCAACCTGAAATTATTTTTGGGCCAGCATCGAATGGTGAGTCTCCTTATAGTGATGTTCCACCCTTTTATATCAGTTTAAGGTTGCATGATTTTGTGTTACATAATGCCATGTTCGATTCTGGAGCTTCTCACAATTTCATGCCCAAGGCTATCATGGATAAGCCTAGTCTGGACATCACCCAACAATACCATGATCTCTATTCATTTGATTCCAGCAGAGTAAGATGTATAGGACTCATCAAAGACTTGGTTGTGAGTCTGGATCAGCTCCCAATGAAGAATTTTTTGATGGATGTTGTTGTAGCAGTTATTCCTCCCAGGTTTAGCATGCTTCTTTCCAGGTCTTGGGTAGTAAAATTGAAAGGGACACTACAGCTAGATTTCTCCTATGCAACAATTCCAGTGTTTGGCCAAATGAGGAAATTGTATTGGGAACAAAAAATGAAATACATGATCACAAGCAAGGAGAAACCAATAAATCATCCGATTAATTATGTACATACAGATTTAGAGTCTTTTGTTTTGTATTCTGATAGTTTCAATGATATCGATAGTCAGTTAGTAGAAGCAGATGATATTCCGGAAATAACAGAAAATTTCAGAGGAGTTTTAAAGAAAGAAGGACAAGAACAGTAGAGCACCGTTGAGCGATCAGCTGAAAGTAATGGATAGCAAGCAGACCAAGCACAACAAACAAATTTTCAACACTTGCAAGAGGAGGAAGAAGGTTTGTGGACCATGGATTTTGATGGAGCAGTGGGAAATGATGGCGCTGGAATTGGAATTTGGGTACGCAGTCCTTTCTCTGCCCCGAACAAAGTGCCTAGTAACGTGCGGGTATGCTCTTACAAGTTGGCTTTTGATTGTTCAAATAATGAAGCTGAGTATGAATCTTTGATTGCTGGCCTAAAGATTCTAAGAAAGCTGAATGCTAAGAGGATTTCAGTATATGGCGACTCTGAATTGGTGATTAAGCAGGTCAGAGGTGAATATAAAGCAAAGCATCCTCGGATGCGGGCTTACTGTAATGCAGTGCTAGACCTCCTAAAATTGTTTTCAAAATACACCTTGACATGTGTCCCTCGTATACAAAATAGTATTGTTGATGCTCTTGCTAAGGTAACAAGTAGTTTGAAGATCCCAATGAACTCTAGTAATAAATTCGAAATCCATGTCAAGCATCTTCTGACTATCCCAGACAATCAGAGATATTGGCAAGTTTTCCAAGATGATGAGGAGATTGATGATTTTCTGCAAAACAAAGGTAAGTTCAAATAAACCTCAATTGATGTAGAAAATGACGATGGTAAAGGTAGTGGTACAAATGATGTGTAGATCAATCAAATGGACATGTTGCAGCTAAAGAATAACGTTATTCATAAAGGCTTGATACCTTTAGAAGAGCTCTTCGATCAAGATGATGTAGCCCACAAACCAACATTGCAGCCAACAGAGAAGGGTGTGGAAGAGGTCAATGTCAGAACCATTGCTAATCCTAAATTGGTAAAACTGTCTAAAGCATTGCCACCAAAGATCAAGGACAAATATATCAATTTGTTGTCTTCGTTTGCAGATGTGTTTTCTTGGGACTATTCTGACTTAAAGACATATGATACCAATATAATTCAGCACACTATACCCATCAAGCCCAATCAAAAACCATTCAGAAAGAAGTTGAGAAGGTTAAATCCAAAGTTGCTTCCATCTATTGAAAAGGAGATAAACAGGTTGTACAAATCAGGGATTATTGTTCCCATCAGATTTTCAGATTGGATCTCTAATTTTGCGCCTGTACGAAAGAAGACAGGCGAGATTCGCTTATGCATTGATTTTAGAAATCTCAATAAAGTTTCGTTGAAAGATAATTATCCACTGCCCAAAATGGACCATATACTTCAGCGAGTAGTGGGAGCATCTCGTATGTCACTACTTGATGGTTATTCTGGATATAACCAAGTTTCTATCCATGAAGATGACCGAGACAAGACAACATTCACCACTCCATGGGGAACCTTTCATTACGCTAAAATGCCTTTCGGTTTAAAGAATGTGGGTGCCACATTTCAGCGTGCAATGGACTTGGCTTTTGCAAATGAGAAGGATGTCATTTTGGTTTTGTACCTGGACGTTTGATGGTGTTTTCCAAATATGATGAAGAGCACATGTACCATCTAAAAACTGTCTTTCAAAAGTGCAAAAAATATGACTTGTCACTGAATCCAAAAAAGAGCTTGTTCGCCATGGAGGAAGGCAAACTACTCGGGTACATTATCTCAAAATATGGAATTCATATTGACCTAGCACATGTGAAGCAATTCAACAAATCGATCTACCCCGAAATAAGAAAGAGATACAATCTTTCAATGGTAAAATGAATTTTCTATGCCGCTTTGTACCTAATCTTGCTGAGCACCTAAGAGAGATGACAAACATGCTTAAGAAGGACAGCCAAGTAAAGTGGATAGAGGAGGCTGTAAAATCTTTCAATTTAGTCAAATAGGCTCCTTCTTCAGCTCCTGTTCTAGTTAGCCCGGACTACACTCAGGATTTCATATTGTTTTCATTTGCTTTAGAGCACACTATGGCAGGTGTGTTATTGTAGAAAAGAGATGATCATGAAAGACCCATTGCATTCTTTAGAAGAGCTATAAGAGATGCAGCCTTAAAATACAACATCATTGAGAATCAAGCCCTTGCACTTGTGAAGGCATTGAAAGATTTCCGGGTATATATTCTACATTCTCATATTTTGGCCTATGTTCCTAATGATGCTGTCAAAGATGTTTTAGTGCAGTCCGATCTGGAAGGAAGACGAGGCAAATGGATTGCATCCTTGCTAGAATATGATGTGGAAATAAATCCCACAAAGTTGGTTAAAGGACAGGGATTGGTAAAGTTAATGGCTGAATCAAACTTGTATGCCTTGGACATAAATATGATCACTGCTATGTCCGATGAGAATGAGGAAACATCATCAATTCAGGTATCTGAAATGTTTACTCTCTCTTCGTGGTATTCAGATATCATATATGTGCTTAAAAATTTGTCACCACCGCCCAGCATGACTAGAAACAAAGCGAGAACACTCAAGTTGAAAGCTACCAAGTTTTGCATTCTTAATTCTGCACTATATTGGAAAGATCTCGATGGCGTTCTTTTGAATTTTTTGGTGGAAGAGGAAGCAAAGAAGGTCATGGAGGACTGCCACCAAGGAGACTGTGGGGGTCACCTTTTTTGGAAGTGAACAGCAAATAAAATTCTGAGAGCAGGGTACTATTGGCCGACATTGTTCGCTGATGTATATAAGATGGTCAAGCACTGTCATAAGTGTCAGATTTTCAAAGGGAGGCAGAAATTATAGCCTTTTCCACTTAAGCCTATTGAGGTGAGTGCCCCCTTTTAGCAATGGGGATTGGATTTCATTGGTGAAATTCGCCCCGCTTCTTCCAGTCAGCATAGATGGATCCTCACAGTGACAGATTATTTCACGAAATGGATCGAGGCAATTCCCACCAGGCAAGCTACTAATGCAGTAATCATTTCATTCCTTGAAAATAACATCTTGTCTCGCTTTGGTTGCCCGAATAAGTTAATCATTGATAACGCAACAGCTTTCAAATCAAAAAGGATGGTAGAGTTTTGTCATAAATATCACATCATTTTGGGTCACTCAACTTCTTATCATCCACAAGGCAATGGATTGGCAGAGTCTTTGAACAAATCATTGGTCAACATCATCAAGAAGCTGCTGAAAATAAATAAGAAGAGCTAGCATAAGGGGTTGGTCAATGCACTTTGGGCAGATCGGGTCAGCCAGAAGAAATCCATTGGTACGTCACAATTTAAGCTTGTTTATGGAGTTGATACAGTATTTCCTACCTCTCTCGCTACCCCGGTAGTCAAACTTCTTTAGGAGGCCAGCAGTGAAGAAGATCCCATGCAAAGAAGGTTGAATCAAATGGTCCACTTGCAGCAGACTAGAGAAGAAGTTTTCAAGAACACATCCAAATTGCAGGAGAAGATCAAGAAAATTTATGACAGAAAAGCAAAGGCAGATAAATTTCAGTTGTATGATGTGGTGTTGAAGTGGGATGCAAGGAATGAGGAAAAAGGTAAGCATGATAAGTTCGAGAATCTTTCGAAAGGTCCTTTCAAGATTGCAGCATATCGGGGTCAGAATGGCTTTCTTCTGAAGGAAATGAATGGGGAAGATTGTCCAGGAGGGCCGATCAATGGTCGACTGCTCAAGTGGTACCATTTCTAAGTTATTAAAGCTGCTTCCACTGTCATTGTAAATACCATTTTTATTTCAGTTTGGTTTGAGTTTGTCAAGTTAGTCTTCAAGTCATTTCAATGTCAAGTTTGAGTCAATTTTTTTGGTCATTTTAGTTTCATAAATGAGTCAGAGTCTTGTGTTGTTTGTCGAAAAAATGACTCCATAGCCCAATGGACGAAGGCACTATCTAGCTCTTCCAGAGATCTGCTGTTCTTGGCACCTCCAAGGAGCTACCATCCCCCATTGGAGCCAATGTTAGAGTCGGTTTAGTCAGTCCTCCGTCAGAGATAAAAAATCTTTATGCATTTCATTTTTAGGAGTCCTGCTCCATTTACCCAGCTGCATTCCGCTAGGAGCATTCCATAATCTGACGGAAAAGGTCATGCTAGTCATTTCTCCTCATGTATGGCTCCTGCTGGCTTAGGTCTTTTGTCAATGATCACTAAAGTCCATGATAGTCAAGGTCTGGTCCTTTAATGGAAAAAAGTCATTTTCGATAATTAGGTCTAGGGATTAATCAATTTGGTCTTCAACCATGTCCAATAAAGCCATGCAGGCTAGAGTGGGGCCCTTACAAAGTTATGATTCAGAGAGTTTCATCATCATGTGGACAAATTTCGACTATTCTTCAAAACTCTGTTTTGAAGAAAAAGTCAAACAGTGTGTCATTTGTGATAAAATTTTCAAAAGGTCGCCAATTGATTTCTTCAGATGCAGTCATGGTTTCCATGGCCAAATGCCTTGTCATGCAACCCCTACAAAAAGTGCCGAAAATTTCATCATTCTAGCTAAAAATTCAAAGGGAAGAAAGAAATTCAGTGTTGCTTTAAGTCAGTGAAAAGTGTCAAAAGGAAACATTAGCAAAGTGGGTTTTTGAAGAAGCAAAAATTTAACCCATGACTTCAAAGTCTTTATATAAGAATTTCCACAAGGAAACAAGGTCATTGTGAAAATCAAGGTTATTGAAAAACATAGCAAAGTGTTTGAGAGTGCAAAGCACGCATTTGGATGGAGTTGGAGTCATTTTCAGGAGCACGACGCACACACAGAGGGGCGCGGCGCATATACAGAGCGTGGTGCACAAAGAGCCACCCCACAGTACAAAGTTTACAAGGGCGCGACGCATATAAAGAGTGCGGCGCAATATGTTTGTCATGCAGCACACACCCACAAAGGCCTGAAATCGTGCCAAATTGCCTCAAGTTGCCTTTGAAACCCCTCAAATCGATAGGTAGGCTCTAAATCTCAAGGGCTTATGTATTTTTGTGAAGGTTATGGTGGTTCATGGCCAGTTATAGTGGAAACTAAAATTCATAAAACCAACCACTAGAAGACACCAAAGCCATTGTTGCTAGGGTTGCAAAATTGTGGTGTTGATGCCAACGCTTCTCTTTCACCTCTCATCTTTTGCCTCCTCTCCATTTTTCCTCTCCCCCCTATCTCATTTTTCCCTATCACCCCTACCCTAAAATATTGCCAAACTCCATTCCCTATCCCCTGCTCTTATTTTTCAACATAACACCCCAAAACCCTACCTTATTAAATCCCCAAAACCCTACCTTATCAAAACCCCAAAACCCTCCTTATCAAATCCCCGAAACCCCTTACATATCCCTAAACAAAACTTCTCCCCATAACCCCTATTCCCATCATATTATTCCCCTCCTAATACTCCCTTTTTTCATTGTTCCCCTTGGTGGTAGATATCACAACAACACCTAGTTTCACACCATCATCAAAGGGCAGCCCAAGTACAGTACACACAACAGTCATGGCATCTGAGCATTCATCAGGGTATGAGATGGAGACACGAAGTGATTCATCCTCAGAAGAACATTCTCCCAGGAGACATCACAAGAGTGGCAAACATGTTAGGGATGAGCCAACCACCCTCACTGAATTGCAAGCCTGCCCTCTTGCCATGTCATGCTTCCAACATCTATCATGTTCTGAATTTTGTCAAAGAGTGGCTAATGTTCGAGTTCATCATGAGTTGGCCCATATTTTTGTGCTTCACCTACATGGATATCACTCTATCTTGGCCGGGGTCACCTTCACAATGACACCCGAAACTGTCTCATTAACAACCAGTATACCGAATGTTGGAGAACCATGGCACAAGAAACAGAAAGTTGATTGGTAGCATTATGAGCCTTACATTAAGGCCAGTTTCTTGAGGTAGCTCACAAGAGTCTCTCCATTCAGATATTTGAAAGATGAATATGCTCCACTCATGAAGTTGATCATGAAGTACTTCGCCTGTGAGGGGAGGTTCTCTCGTCTATATGCCTATCACATCAGGTTGCTCATGCACTTTACCAGGGTATGGATGATGAAAATCCCATTTTTCATTTGCAGGAACATAGAGAGGATGAACACCTTCATGCAACACAAGACCCGTCAGCAGCAACTTAATAGTGTTTATCACTTTGCTCTTATTAAGATTTTGGTGGTTCATCAACTGGGATTGCAGGGCATTACTTGGGATGATTTCATCTCCCGTGACCTCTTCAGCACTTCACAGGTATTATCAAAGGTTAAGCATGAGGGCAAACCTTCTCATCGGTATGAGTGCCATGAGATTGCTAGTGTGCCGGTTTTCATCACATATCAGAGGGGTGTTAGACATTTGTTTGCAGCAGCAAAGCGAGTGTTATCTCCACCCGGGGTGGAAGGGGCCTCGCTTCCGACATCAGCACTACAGGTACAGGACAGAGGTAAGGAGCCAATGCATGATGAGGAGCCTTCAGGTGAGCCATCAGGTGAATGAGAGACCGAATTCGTTCTCCTTCATGATGATGATACAGATACATAACCAACAAGTGCACAACTCAAAGAGATCATCAAGGAGCAGAAATCAGAGATCGAAGCCTTATCCCTTGACATGGAGAGGGCTAAGTGGAACATGAAATATCTGGAGCAGAGGAACAAATAGCTTGAGGATTAGCAAGCGATCATGGAGCTACAAAACATTCGTGAGCATCGCTAAAATGCACAAAGGAGAAGAGTTGAGCTCACGTCATTGGAGCAAGAGATTAATGAGGATCGGGAGAACAACCTCAAGAGAGTTAACATGCACTTGGAGAGGCTACTGGACAAGTTTGACAAGGACCATGCACTACTGAGACACATGGCTTTCCACTACATGGCGCGAAACAAAGTATGCAAGGCCCGAATCAGGAATTTGAAGGCGAAATTGAGGAAGGCAATCAAGAAGCAAAAGAGGCAAAGGGAGCTCGATCAACTTCAGATATTGTCCAAAGCCTCTTTGGCCCAGCATAAAACTTGATAAGGAAGCTCTGGCCCAAATTTCAAGAAATTTGGGGCAATTTTGGTCACATGGAAAATTTTTGGTCACAACACAGGTTTTTTCTCCCTATGCGCCGCGCCACTGGCGTGACGCTTAGGATTGGGAGCTCCAAATCAGAAATGGTTTGCATTTTTGGATTTAGCATGCAAAATCACGACTTCTGGTGTATGGACAAGAAATTTGGGTATGATTTGAGTCCCCAAGAGGTCAAAAACACTCAAAAAATGACCTTTCTACCCCTATTTTGATACACAACAGGTAGTCTTGGGAGAATGATGTTTTGGAGGGGCAAATGAGGACCAAATTCAGAAATTCCACTTGGGTTGGAAAGTAGACAAGCTAGGATTTCCAACAAGCACACTTGGGCACATTTTGGACTCCTGTAGGTGCCTCAGAACAGCCTCCAAAGTGGCACGGCGCATATAGAGACAAAGGCCAAAATCGCGCCTGCTTCGCGAAATTTCGATTCTCGACTTTCTCCAAGTGGGCCCGCTCATTTACACTATATTTTTCTCAGAAACTAAGGCAATGTTTAAAAATAATTTTCACCAAAGGAGGGATGCTATCCAAGTGGCAAAGGAAGGCGAGCAGTCACCCAAGCCATTTGTCATTTTTGTAACGCTGCACCTGTAACTAATGGTTGGCTTTCCACTTCCACTTTGTAACGATTCGAAAAACTCCCCAAATCTTGGTCATTATATTTCCTCATGGAATAGTCTATTTATTGTATGCAAACCATTTTGCAAAAGGTTGGCTTGTAATTTCTGGGAGACTATGGGAGAGAAACTCAGTTCTTCATTGTATATTTTGACAGAGGATTAATGAAAGGAAGCGGCTCTGTTTCATGAGATTCATGTGGTTGTGAGTGTAGAAAATGTGTCTCGTATGTTTCATATGCATTTCGTAATGTTTCACAGTTCATTTCATATTCATTTCCAGTGAAATTTTCTAAGTTAGATAAGGTAGAATTCATTTTTATTGCTCTTCTTGTGGGAAAATTTCATGTTCAATGTTCTTCTTCTGTTGAAAAGGATTCATGTACTTATGCCCTTTTCACCCTCCTAAGAAATTCCTCCATTCCATGTTATTTCAAACTAAATTGCTAGACTTTCCGCTTGTCTTTCCTCATGAAGTAATCTGTGCCTTTGTGTTAAATTCTCTGCTCATTGCTGTCCATTGGTCCCATACCATCCCAGAAACTCAGTCATTTATAAAAAAAAAATTGCTTCTTGTATCCATATTTACTTACTAGCCTAAGATCAATATTTCACTGTTAATCATCTCAGACCATTCCGTTTACTTATTCACTGAGCGTGACTCAGAGAGAGCCCTCTCCTGTTCTGGTAGGGCTAGCTACCAGACTGAGCGTGGTTTGTGGTTACCCTGAATTTTGCCTTCCTTCAGCCTAAGGCAGATTTAGGTGCTAACACACCCTATAGAAGGCCTAAAAAGTTTTCATTGCACCCTGGCAGTGTAGCAGTCAGTATGCATCGCACTTTGCCAGTGGAGCAGTTAGTATGGTTCAGTTTAGGCATTTTCTGGATGGTTTCTTAGATGGAACTTCTAGCGAATGATGTATTTAGGTTATTATGTTCCTTTAGGGTATGAAACAACTCTTTTAGGGGACAAATGAGCCCTATTTTATTGACATAGAAGCTTGGGGTTGATGTTCCCAAACATGTATATAACAGCTTGCCCCTAAAGCATGAAGTCGTAAATATTGATGTCGGGTGAAATGCTTTATCATGAGGATCCGAAGTTTCGAAACTGAAAGGTGACTAGCATAAGTTACAATAAAATACATTATCATAATATTAATTTCATGATCTAGCTGAGGGAGGCATTCCCATGCTCATCTTTATAAATTTCATTTCATGTGCATAGATCAAATAGTCGTCTGCAGATACAGACTGGTGATTCTTCAGATGTAGAGTCATCATCCATGGTTAGTATGACCATCTATGCAAAGCCTTTGTACATTTTATTTTTTTATTTTCCTGAATATATCGTAGCCTGAATGGATGAAACTAGATCTGGGGTCTTCAAAACTCATTCAATCTTCACCCGATGTACAAGTCGATCCATGTGAAAAGATGTTTTGAAGTTGAACATGGAGAGACATTACCTGATTACCAGCGAATAATGTGAGATGTTAAGAGATGTGAGAGGAATCACAAATAATGATAATTACCCTCAAGGTACTACAGTATAGTTCACGTGGCGTGAATATATGATCTGATGTTGAACACCATGCAAAATCTTTCAGTCGAAGGTCACTGATGTCAACCTGTCGCGAGAAGTGAGAAACTTGCCATTGATGTATGCAAGCTTCAAAGTATTGAAAGGGTTGTTTCTAAGTCAACTTATTGGATAATGAGCTGATGTCGACAAGAAGCAACTCATCTTAGGAGGGCCTTGATGTATCCCACAACTATGACACGAGATGAAGCAAATGATTTTCTAGAGGTGAAAACGAACTAACGACACAATGTTTAGGAATGGAGGTCATGTAAAAAATGAAGGTTGGAGGTATTGTAGTGGATGAGATATTAACTGGATGGTGGTTTCTCAACTGAATGACTTCTCTTGAACATGTCGGTGACACTAAGATGAATTAGTAGCATTAACCCGAAAATATGGATGGTATGAAAGACCAATGGTGAGATGACTAGTGAATGAAATAACCCAACCCAACTCAATCACAGAGATGAAGTGAAAGTGTCATGTTCAAGAGCGACTTGCTACCATAAAGTTCTTCAAGTTTTCTCCCCTTTTCCCTAGTCATTGTTAACCAATACCTCTTTATTTTTTTCAAGGTTGAGGAGGATAACGTATGCTTGTTATATAATTTGCCCTTCGGTAAAACCTGTCGCTATTTGATGTTTTAACGAGTCTAGCGACAGTGAAACTCGGTCTTGTCTAGAATGGACAAGTTTGTCGCTATTGTTTTAACGATTTTAACGACAAGGATAACTCAGTCCTTTTCATGTTTAGAGAGTTTGAAAAGGGGTGCAAAGGAAACTCCATCAGTTATTTTTCATAAAATAATCCCTTAGGTCCAAAAAAGGATAAAATAATACAAAAGGGATGACATTTCCGATCACTTTAATGAGCCGAAAATGACAAGCGCTCAACCTTTTTGTGAAGTAATCCCTCAGGTCTAAAAAAGATAAAACAATATAGGAGGGATGAAATTTCCGATCACTTTAACGAGCCGAAAATAACAAGTGCTTGACAATATTTCCATATTTAATGAGTCTGAAAAGGGTTTAAATAAGACTCGATTTTTTAGGAACGAGTGGTGTCTAGGGTAACAACTAGTTCCTGGTGAATTCAGAACTTCTCAAAACATGTTGAATTTTGTGAAGAGGTTGGCTGATAAGACCACTCATTGCAAATATTCCTCAAAAGGGTAAAACAACCAAGTGAGAGCGTATGATCGGCCAAAAGGCTGGTGGTGATGGGAGGTACACAACCAAGGTTGATTGGCCAAAGGGATGGTGGTGATGGGATGTACACAACCAAGGTTGATTGACCAAAGAGATGGTGGTGATGGGATGTACACAACCAAGGCTCAAAAGGCTGAGAAAATGGCAATCACAAAGGTTAATTTTTGAAAATGGGTTCATTTTTTGACAAGATTGAACCATGGGGGAACTATGCTTGGAGAATGGGTTCATTTTTTGACAAGCTTGAACCATGGGGGAGCTATGCTTGGATGGGTTCATTTTTTGAAAATCTTGAACCATGGGGGAGATATGATTCAACTCAGTTTCATTCTTTTACAAGCTTAAAATGGAAAGATGTGCTTGAACTCAATTTCATTTTTTTACAAGTTTAAAACGGAAAGATATGCTTGAACTTAGTTTCATTTTTTTTACAAGCTTAAAACGGAAAGATATGCTTGAACTCGGTTTCATTTTTTTACAAGATTAAAAAGGAAAGATATTCTTGAACTTAGTTTCAATTTTTTACAAGCTTAAAACGGAAATATATGCTTGAACTCAGTTTCATTTTACAAGCTTAAAATGAAAAGATATGCTTGAACTCAGTTTCATTTTTTTAACAATTTTTTATTCTACGCAAGCTTGAAATGACAAAAACTAAAAATTAAAATTGAAAATTGGAAATGGGTTCATTTTTTGACAAGCTTGAACCATGGGGGAACTATGCTTGAAGTCAGTTTCATTTTTACACAAGCTCGAAATGAAAAAACTATGCTTGAAGATGGTTTCATTTTTACACAAGCTCGAAACGACAAAACTATGCTTGAATTTGGCTTGCATGCCCCGAGCATGATGAAAAAGAAAGTCTCTTGTAACTAGATGGAAATCACTGCGGTGAAGTAGGACGGTTATCCAACAACTCTTTGGCTTTATCCAGAATAGACAAAGGTGAATGGTGTGTCAGACCAATCACTAGGTGTGTCTAGAAGAGACAAGGGTGCATGTCCCCTAAGCTTCATTACAAGCACCAGACTACTCATGGTTATTAGGTGTATGCAATCAAGGTTCAAGTGATACCATTGATGTAAAAGGACCATTTAGGGATGATGATTGACTTGGAGTTATGCCTAGACCGGGAAATGAAAGCTGGTCAATGGTGACAATTTTGCCTTCATGCGGGAAATGCATCACTCATAAAAGTGTTTAAACAATAGCTTCCATGTTATAAACATAGTCATGCCCAAGAAGTAAATTGTAATTTCACGGTCCCGGGACTACCATCATGTTTAGATAAACTGTTTTTCCTCCCAAAGTAATAGATAACTTAGGAAGGATCCCTAATGGTCGACTGGTTCCTTTGTTATAGCCTAATAGATTCTGTGTAACAGGCATAAGTAGTGGTGAACCAAGAGCTTTCCAAGTGGTAGAGGAGAGGATACTTACTGATGCACCTTCATCTATAATAGTGCTAGACATGATCATTTTACAAACTTGTACTATGATTCGGAAAGGTACATAAGAAGAAAGACGAGATCTTGCTAGTCGATCCCAATCAAAGGAAGTGACTAGTCAACTTGGAGGGGGTACTGAAGAAATGGGAGAATTAACCCCTTGAGTTATGAGAACTGGAGGGTTTGCCTCCTGTCATGATGGAACGGGCGTATTTCCCGCAAGTTCTTTAGAATTTGAAGTAACAAAAAGAATCTAAACGGTATCATTTTCACTCTCTTCGGGAATGGTATGATTAGCTGAAGGTGAAATTGGGTTAGCTGTTACTTGGACCTGTTGATTTGGGTTTGGTTTAGACTCATTGGATTCACTTTTAGAGAGAGTGGTTTCAACCGTTGGTTGATTTGAGTCAGTTAGTTTTTCAACTAGTGAAGGACATGGGGAGAGTTTCTTGTAACTAGATGTGAGTCACTGCCGTGAAGTAGGACGGTTATCCAATACTCTTTTGGCTTCATCTATAAAAGGAAAAGGGTGAAAGGCATGATCACCTTCACATAACCTACATGGGGTTTTGACTTTTCTCTTTCGTCCTTGAACTTTACTATCATTGGTTGATGGTGTGTTACCAACATAATCTTTAGAGGTTGATGACACAGGATGGTGTGAACGGGGAGACCATTCTTTCAAGATCCGAGGAAAGTAGGGACAATCCTAGGAAAAATGGTCTCCTGCACAAATTATGCACAGATACTTAGCTTTGGGAATTTTAATGGACGGATTTTCATTTGCTTGGTTGCCCCCTTGCTGAATTGGCTTCTACTTCATCTCCTTCCCTTTCTTCTTCTTCTCAGCCACCTAGTTATTAGTATCACTACTTTCACCAAGTGAAGAGGAAGAAGGTGAAGGGTCAACTTCAGGTTCAACCAGAGGTGTACTCGATTGTGAAGAAATTATGGCATTTTGAACCACAGAGGTTGAGAATATCCATACTGGTAGGCCAATGGTAGGTCCTGGAAGGGACAATGTAGCGATATAAGGAACATCGATATTTCCCCAAGAAGGAAAAGTGCCAGGATTCCCCTTAAAAGGGATTCCTTGATCAGTGGACTTCAAATTTTTCGCCATATGTCTCAACCTAAGATCAACTAAGGAGAAAGGATTTTATTCTAAATATATTTCCCCAAGAAGGAAAAGCGCCAGGATTCCCCTCAAAAGGGATTTCTTGATTAGTGGACTTTGGATTTTTCACCATATGTCTCAACCTAAGATCAACTAAGGAATAGGGATGTTATTCTGAATTTAATTAATTTTAATGATGCTTTGACACAAATTTGCTTTTTAAGTTTTTAAGAGTCGAGAAAAAGCTAAAGATGACTCTAGTCTCCTTCCATTTTTAATGAGCCTGAAAGGACAAATGCTCAGATGGACCTTTTCCTTTAAAGAGTCGAAAAGGAATGAAAGTGACTACATTGGAATATCTAGACAGAGGGATTACCAGATCAATCGCAAAACTGAAATATACACTTTGTTGATAAATTAAAGAGAAATTACCAAGGACTTATGTATAGCAGTCAATCTTCCCAAATGTTGTGTTCAGTGCATTGCGATCAATAAGGCGACAGACTCAGCTTCCTATGGATAAAGGATTTAAGCCTATTGTGGTATCCCAATATATACGTGACAGTACGGGGAGCACAAGTCTATGCTAGCACTTGTCATATCAAGGAGGATGAATCACTCAACCTTCAATGAAAATGATAGCCACTAGTTTTAACGACACCAGAACACGTCACTAGCCTAGACCTCTAGATATGTTGCGTTAAGTTCCAAAGCATTGTTAGATTCATTGAAATTCATTTTAAGGTTGATATTGTTTACAGTTTTCCTTTCAATGGTTCACCACGTGATGATGATATGAAATTCCTAAGATGCAATCTACAATGATAAACAATCTTTGTTTATTTTGAGCAATGAAAATCTTAGCTACTAGGGAAAGAAGATTACAATTCTTTCAAACAAAGAGAAAAGAGCACACACTAGTGAAGTTTCCTAAATATTCTTTTCACACACAAATAAAAAAATATGCTGAATGCAGATGCATGTATTTGTTTCATTCTTCTTAATGTGAAAAATTCCAAAAAGGAAAAGTAAATGTTGCAAGGATCTGAAATATTTCACTCAAACTGACATCTTTGACAATTTCTTCTTCAAAAGAGAAAGGAATACTGCACGACACTTTTCAATTTCGAATAAAAAATATCTCGACACTTTGAATATAAAAAAATCAAACCAAATACATGAAGAAAAAGTTCAATCGATTATCAAGGGAAGGAAGAATCCATGACACTTCTCTTTTTGACACAAAATGACAATTATGACACTTTTTGTACCAAAGTGACAAATCGATTTAAACAACTTTTCAACAAAGGATCGTAAATGAAAAACAAATACACAAAAAAAAACATTCACTAATCCTAATCTGATGGAGTCTGATCTAAGTGATGCAAGTAAGCTTTAGTAAGGAGGTATTGTTCATAAGCAGCAAAAAAAACTAAACAAAACTAAAAACAAGGTCAAAACCCTCAATGTCTAGAATGGAAAAAGAGCCCAGTCAATCATCACACCTAGGATTCACAGAATATGAGATGCATCGCACTTATTGCACTCGGGAGCTGCTATGCATACTGAGTCATAGTGGGAGACAGTACGATGGTCCAGGGAGCGCAACTGAGATGTGTTTTGGCTCAAATGTGGAGCTGTTTTCAATGAGTTAAGTCGAGTTTTGATGAACAGTAAAGAGAAAAGTATTAAGGAAATGTCTTGAGAGGTTATTAAGCTACCAAAAGGGCATATATATGTGCTTGCAAATTAGATGTTCAATTCATGAACTAAACCAGAGATTGACTGAAGCAGCATTCATCTGCTATGCAATTGCAAAGGAAGAGCATTTTGAAGGCTACCTAGCTGACTTTAGGCTCTGTCTATAGTTTATCAAATTGAACATAAAACAAACAATAATAGAAAACAAACATCTAATCGTTCCCCAGTGGAGTTGCCAATTTTTTTCTAGGAAAACTAGTATTCCTAAAGAATGTTAGCCCTATAGGTTTGGCAGCTACCCTAGAAACAACAGTTTAAAGCAAATCAATGATTTCTTATATGTGTAATAGATAAGAGAAACATAATGGAACCAACTTGGAACTTGCCCTTGATCCCTTGCTTGATCTCTCTCCCCTTTGATAGAACCAACAATTCCTCCCCATACTTAACATGCTTGGAGAGTACCTGCATAAGTACAATAACAAAGAACCACCAAAGGATCGTGATCTATTACAACATGAACATTACAGAATCAGATATATAATGAAAAAATGATAGCATTCACAATTGCACAATCATATGGAAGAAAACATGAAGAACTTTCTTAATAGAAGGGAGAGTTACAACCTAGTTGTTTGATCCAGCATCATCCTCCCAGCTTCAATCCTTCTTCACCTCATGAAATAGTAATATCACTCCAACAATACAATGCTCTTTCCTCAATTACAAACTATCAGCACTTACTTGTAATTCACAACATTCCAGCCTTTGTATCTCTTGGATGAGGGATCCATTTATAGATGTCTGCAAGGGTGTGAGTCACCCATGGGGTTGATTAGTGTCATTCCACTTGTTACATTTGGTTCTACAAGAGAAGGGATAACTGAAGTTTTAGATACCTTAGTCATCCCTGGGCGAATTCAGAGAGGCAAGTGGCACAGGAGAAGTTTCTAGAAGATTGCATGAGCATCCACTTAGCAAACTATCCCAGACATTTGTCCATCCTCGTCCATCACACCCTATATAAGGCCTAAATAGTATGCATTGCACTTTGGCAGTGGAGCAGTCAGTATGCATCATACTTTGCCAGTGGAGCAATCAGTATGGTTTAGTTTAGACATTTTCTGGATGGTTTCTCAAATGGATCTTCTGGGGAATGATGTGTTTGGATGATTATGTTCTTTTAGGGTATGAAACAACTCCTTTAGGGGTTGAATGAGCCCTAGTTTATCGACATATAAGCTTGGGGTTGATGTGCTCAAATATTTCTATAACAGCTAGGTCTGTGTACTTCGGTGTGTGGCCAATGTAGTAGTTAACTTCTTAGCCGTTCATCCTGAGCCGGGTCGATAGATAGGCTGGACATGATTATGGGCATTTAGTCTCGATTTTGTATATTATTTTTTGAACACTTTATGTATACATGTGCAGTTTTATGATATCTATATATATATATATATATATATATATCTATATATATGTAGATATATATACAGTTCCAAATTTTTTATGTTAGTTTTTAATTTAATGAATGATTGATATGCCAATCTAATGCTTGATTAGTGATAGAATTCGCTAATGAATTTTCAAATTGTGGAGTGTGCACATATGTAATATAAACAAATGATTGTTGCAACATCCTCACTCTAAAAAATTGGCAATATAGATAAGGATCCTGAACCCAATAAATGTTATTTAATTGTGACACTACCTGCTGTGAGTCAAGATACACTACCAACGAATCAATTCCATAAGAAATAGCTTCAGATAGTAAATTAATAATGACAATATATTCAGAAATGTTATTTGAAGTAGGACCAATACATACTTCCCTTGACACCATCAACTAACCAGATGGATAATAAATCACCCAAGCTGCGGAAGCAAGATTTCGAGTGTGCCGACTAGCACCATCAGCGAATCCCAAGTATATCAATTCATCCATCAACACCTACCAAAGCGGATAAAAAAATGTCGATATCACAACATGCCCAAAAAAATATGTACAAAAATAAAATATATACAGAGAAGTAATTTCTTGGCTGTAACCTAAGCAAAATACTTCTTGAGGTAGAGCCCATCTGGGGGCTCCTCTAGCTTGTTCCTAGAGATGTTTATAGGTACAGTCCTTGAGCTAATCGACATATGACCTTTGGCAAATAAATGTGTTAGAGCCAAAGGGTTTGAAACTATACAAACATCACCATTAAGCAGAATGGAGAACCTAGATTTAACTTCATGAAAAGGAAGACGAAAATACGAATAATGATGTAAATCTTCCAATGGTCGATCTACAGTCGTCATTTCTTCGAAAATTGCTTCATTTGATGGAAAAACTGTATCTAAGCAATCCAAAG
The DNA here is from genome assembly GCA_031772625.1 of Pinus tabuliformis. Taxonomy (NCBI): domain Eukaryota; kingdom Viridiplantae; phylum Streptophyta; class Pinopsida; order Pinales; family Pinaceae; genus Pinus; species Pinus tabuliformis. The sequence continues at coordinate 1,538,627,071 of CM062804.1, read as the reverse complement.
CAGAAGTGGAGTCAAGGGTCCAAGTAGGAGCCACATCACCATATAAATCCTTCGAAGGAGTTGGATGGTTGTCTGTAGAGTTATCGATAAATTCATATCTAAGTTCTACTGCAGACATAGGAAATGCTATTCCACCAACCTGCCCTTCATCTGATGTGGTCGTAGATGAAGGTAAGGTCCCAGGGTCCGAAAAATAATGAGTTCAAAAGAACTCTTTCTGTAAAGGCTCCTTGGAAGATGAAATTGCATCGATTCTAGCTGTAGGAGGGGGAAGATCAAATACACCCATCAAGGAAGAGTACATCCCAACTCCTAAATTTTCTATAGGTTGATGGGGAATATCCACCAATGGAATAGTAGAATCTGAAGTTGCTCGAGAATCACTCAGAGAATAATCTAACTGATCAATTTTAAAAATTATCCCCTCATGAGGAAAACAAAGGATGTGAAATAGAGTTGACACTATGGCATCCATCTCATAAATCCAATTCCTTCCCAATAGGAGGTTGTAATCTAGGTTGGCATCAACGATTTCTACTTCAATATTAACAACCTTTCCTCCAACACATATAGGAAAATCTGGGATAATTCTGTGTGGCCTATGAGAATTACCATCAAATGTTGTTAAAAGAGTCGGTGAAGGATCAGTTGAAGGTGATCCAATGGCCTTCTAACATGACATAGACATTACTCATGTGGAAGCTCCCTTATCTACAACTATCCAAAAAATATTGGTTTTTTAGTAAGTAGACCTTATCTAGAAAGCCATATGGTGGGAAGTCTCTTTTTGACATTCACCATATCAAAAGTGAGCACTAAAGAATTTTTTGGATCTACTACCCTGATTGCCGAAATAAAAGCACTTCTCTGAGTAGGACATGACTAGAGTACCTCCATTGCAGATGTAACACAAGGACTTTGATCTAGATCTTCTACGATCGAGTAGTTCTAGGATGCCCTAGCATTAGGGTTAATAGTTGAGAGCTTAGTGGAACCTTTCAGTATCTGAGGTATAGACTCAATAGAGGGTCACTCAATATGAAGTGGGTCTATGTTTTTGGGAATGGATTTTGTCGTAGATGTTTCCATTTCACCATAATCACGTGCTCGTGTGGAAATGTTGACATGAGAGTTCATCATATACACATTTGAGGAATTTTCCCCTTCCTGGTTGCCCTCTGAGGAGGTACCAGCGTTCGAGTTCATGCTAGCAAGTAATTGTTGCCGTTGGGGAAAACGGTTAGTCAGGACAGCTTGGGAGCTAGAGGACCCTTGCTGCACTAACAAGTGCTAAGCATCCTGAATCTTGGGGTAGAGGTGAGTCAAATGATCTCCATTGCAGAACTTTCATGGAAATTTAACCTTCTTCTTTGACTCATTTCTACCCTCAACGGCACCATTGTCAGGCTTGTTTGCATTATCCTTCCCTTCCTTGTTCTTATTTTTACCTTGTCCCTTCTTCTTCCCATCGGATTGTTGATTTCCTTTGGGGTTAGAAGTCTAGACGACGTTAATGGAAGTAGGTTGGGAGGGTGAAGGTGTAGACGGTGTTGCCTGATTAGAAGAAGCAGTTTGTAGAGACAAATTTTGTAATCGGTTCAAAACGTTCACCATATTTGCATCAATTGATCCAACTATACCATCAGTGTGAGGGCTTGGCTTCAATTTGTCTAAATCAACCTTGGATCTAGGAGCATCAGGTAGGATTTTCTGAAGAGTCCCAGACAGAGAATATATCAATTCTAATTGCTGGGCCCAAAAAATAGCCTCCTCTTCCAAATAAACATCAGAAAGATAAACATCCTTGGAGGTCTCTAGTTGTAAAGATTTTAGAAACCATTCGAGACGGAAATCTAGTGGAATTTTGGCTTTGATAAGCCTCTTTCTCCATCTCCATTACTGGATATGATCCAAAATGTGCGTTGTCATGTCTTGATGGAAATTTCCCATAAGTTCAGTTCTGGCTTTGTAACGGACGGGCAACTAAAAATTGTTCAAGAAAATATTAGCCATATCAGCAAAAGAAGTAAAGGTGCCCCCTGGAAACTCTATATACCATTTGGCCACATTCCCAGTTAGGGTGCACTGACATAACCTCAACCTAATCGAATCATTGATCAGAGAGTTTGATGAGAACTATTATCACTCCAGGAAGCTCTCCTAGGTTGTATCTCGGAGATGCTTGGTAACATATAAATTTTCAATATTGTTCTCTAAACTATTGGAATGGATGATAGTTTGGATCAAGTCAGATGACTGTTTCAACTCTTTTTCACTCAAGACATGCATGAACACCCTCAGCTTTACAAGGCTTTAGACCACTAATGCTCAATAATTTATAGATTCAATGGATAGAAGGAGAATATTGATTGTACTAGTAGATGCATACATAAACACATATGACTGGCTAGCTATAAGACTTAAATGAAGCTTGCAAATCTAATTTATCAATGCAGAGATAAGACGAAAGTTATCTAGCATTAGACACAAAATAAAACATGAATAACCTATTCAAGAGCTTAGAACAGAAGAAACAATGGGAATTGAACATGTAATAACAAAAAAATCTTATATTGCTTAAATGAAGATGAGAAGCTAGAGGAGCAGAGTATCCACTGTCTCCAAAAGTCGAACCCTTCATGCTTATAACTTTCAGTTGTTTATAGGCTTTTTTACAATTCTCCTGAGCTCTCAAAGGCTAGAAGTGTCTTAATCTATCCTCTCTATCTTTTCAACAACTTGATGCCATGACTAGACACGCATGAGCATGAAGGTTTCTTTTCTAATAGAAGATAAACTGCATTCTAGTAATTTTTTGTGCTACCAGGGAGCGTGCTCGTGCTAGCAATGCTCCATGATCACTTTTGTTGGTTTTGGCTGCATCGTGCTGTGGATTTTTATCCCTTTGACCTCTATCTCTCGACCTCTATTTGGATGAGTGCATCGAGCCTTTGAAATTGTTTAAATGGCTGCTTTCTGTTAACACGGAGAAATGATGCAACACTGTGAAATTCTGCCAAAACACAATTCATTTCAAACTTCAAAAGCCCTCAAATATGATCTATTCATCTATCGGATCACCCTCAGTCACTGTCGCCTGTCGCAAATGGCTTGTCCCTTAGTTTTTTTTAGAAATACATTGAAACAATGGGAATACATTAAAAATGGCTCATGACGGACTTCAAATTTTATATATTTCCCTTCATGAACCCTTTTAGGTCTGGGTCTTATTGAATATAGGAAGTTTCTTCTGTCCTACTCTAAGGTTCCCCTTTGTATTTTAGAAATACGTAAAAATTGTGAAAATGCATTAAAAATTACTTTTTTGCAGATCTCAAAATCTACGCAATAGCTTTAAGGAACCCTTTCAGGTCCGGTTTATCACATCAGACATACATGTATAAAGGCCCCACTCCATAACGTTTCCCTGATTGCGATCTGCCAATGCGATTGATCGCAATTGCATATCGCTCATGCCCTAGGCTGATGGTGAGCACTCCGTTGTGTTGGCTGATTACAATCCTACAAAGCAACATGGGCCATCGATCTACACACTTGATCGATGGTCCATGTTGACTCTGTCGATCTCCATCGCAATTTCCACATAGTCTACACCGATATCTGTTGATGGCCACCGCCGATTGTGACCTGCCGATCAAATCTGGACTATTGATCGACCAGATCTGACGGCTGCTATGCATTTCACTATTCAGACCTCCTACACTCTATTTTTTCACTGTTTCCTTGGGTTTTTGCCTCCCGATAGTTTTTTTCGCCATTCTAAGGGTTCTTCTCCTGCGATGGTTTTGATCTTTGGCATGATTTTACTAGCTTTTGAAGACTTAGAGAGCATATTTGGGTCCATTTTGGGCCACATGCCAACAAGGCTAACACTAGCTCCTTTTGGGATGAAAGCCTCCCTGTGGGGTTTCAAGAATCACAGACCAATGCCATTCCTGTAAAACCAAAATCAAATATATCTCCTAGTATTCCATTTGGCATGGGGTTTATTTTACATAAAAAAATAAAAACTGAAAACCATATTTAAAATATCAAGGCTTTGAAGCTGTTATAGCTCCAAACCTCACTCTTGATGTTTGTGATGCTGCACTCATGGCTTAGGGCAACCCCTCCTTCTAGATCTGGTGCAAATGTTCAAAAAACAGTGTTTTACTCCCTATACGCGACATTGCCTTGAGATAAACACGTGTGTACGCGAGTCTGTGTATACCCAACCCGCGTATATGTATTAAAACACTTAAAAAAATTAAAACTCCTTAATTTGGGGTATATATCGCGGGTTTTACCTACTGATTACCTATTAGTGCCCATGGCCCAACTGTTCCCAACGAATTCCCAACTAAAAAACTACTTTGGGAGAAGTATAAAAAGGCTTCAATGGGAAGGCCTAAAGGAGGGGAGAAGAGAGAGAAAGATCACTCTGATGAGATTTTCCCTGACCAGGCCTGAAGATCCTTATGCTTCCATCACTTCCACCATTTGTAGGAAACCCTCGTTTCCTTGTGTTATGATGTCTTTCTACTACTTGATATATCTTGGAGCAAGTCATGGAAGGAGTTGTTCGAGGCTTGAGATTGGACGAATGCAGAGGACAGTTCCGCTTGGAGCCTATGAAAGGAAGACTCAGGTGAAATTGTTCCTTTCTGTACTTTAGTTATTTATAATAAAAGAAACACTTGTCTTGTTCCTGATATAAAGCTTCTTCCTGTTTATGATATCAATGTTATGATTCACATATGAATGGTTGTTTTTAATTGTATGATTAACTACCTTTCCTTATGCTATGAAGATGATTTCTTTATGATGCTTGGTTAATATACTACTGTACTTTTTGGAATTGTTTGTTTTGTAGGTTGAAGGATTAAAAGGAACTCCAAGAGGGTTTGGACCCTAACTGGATCTTCTCAAACGAAGGACCCCCCGGTGCACCCCTCTTCATGTAGCTTGTTTATATTAGCATCATGGCTGTATTGAATGTGTGTTTCTCTTTGTATATAACCTTTGATCTGCTAGGGTATCAACCCAAGACCTTAGGGGAATTTATCCCTTAAGAAAAGCCTTAAATAAAGTTTCAAGAAGCGCCCATTGACTGGGCCACCAAAAACATCTTCTCCTTCCAAACTGTGCAGAATAAAGGTATTTTTCTGCTAAATTTGAGCGATGAAAAATGGACATGTCCATAAGGAGTCAAACTTACCATGATTACCTGTCTTTTCCTTCAATGCATCCCATTTGAGAACCCAGTCACCAACTTGGAATTGTCTACTTTTTCCTTCCTCTCAAAGGTTTCTTTGATCTTCTTCTGATGAACTTTTGACTTCTCAACCATCTGCTCTCTAATCTGTTCTAATTCAACTAGGTTATTCATTCTCCTTACCATGTCATTCGTTTCATCCTATTCTTCTTAAAAGAATTTGGGCACAAGGAGAATCAGCTCGATAGGAAAAACAACCTCAGTGCCATAAACCAGCTTAAATGGAGAATTTCCTATGGACTTCTTGTTGGTAACTCTATCAGCCCATAGTGCAAACTTCAACTTGGAATCCCAGCTCTTTTTGTTGTTCTCCAACAATTTTTTGTCTATCCTTATAAGACTCTTGTTAGATGATTCTTCCAAGCCATTGCCTTGAGGATAATATGAGGTAGAATGCACCAATTGAATGCCCAGGGATTCACACATGTCCACCAATTCTTCTACCCTGAAAGCTAATCCATTATCAGTGACTAGTTTGGTTAGGCAATCAAATCTAGTGAAAATATTCTCATTCAAGAACTTTATGATAACTTGATGATTAAAATTTTTAGTGGGTACTTCCTTAATCCATTTGGTGAAATAATCAGTGACTACCAGGATCCATTTGTGTTGGCCACTGGAATGTGGATTAATCTCACCTATGAAGTCCAAGCCCCACTACTGGAAGGGACCATTGACATGTACTGGCTTCAAGGGAAGAGATTTTAGATGTTGTCTTCCTGCAAACCTCTGACATTTGTCACAAGATTTGACAAAAGAAAACACATCAAAGAACAGAGTAGACCAACAATACCCAACTCTCAGGATTTTGTGGGATGTGGTTTTCCAATAATGATGCCCTCCAAAGATGCTAGAATGGAACTGGTGCATGAATTCCATAGATTGTCCTTTATCTAGACATTTCAAGAGGATTCCTGATGGGTCTTTCCAATAAAGAAGGTTTTTATTAATGCAGAATTTGGCTGATCTGAGCTTAATGGCCATGGATTGACTTGAGCTAAGCCCTGGAGGGACTTATAGCTTCTGTAAAAATTAGCTATATTGGAATACCATTCACAGGTGGCTATATTTTCAGACAAAGGTTGATTCTGCTCTCGCTCTTCCACTGCTTTCTCTATCTGCTCATCACCTAAATTTGAACCCATGCAATTGATGTCTAAAAAACTGCAATTTTCCTTAGCCATAAGTTTAGCCAAGCCCTGGCCTTTGAAAAGCTTAGTGGGCTTCACCTCTATGTTAAACTCTATGAATTTTGCAATCCATTTAGCTCTCTTTCCATTAATATCTGGCTGAGTTGAAACATCTTTTACTGAGGCTGAAGGTACATATGCAACCACTTTGGAATGCAGAATATAAAGTATGAATTCCTTAAAGATTTTATGAGAGCATAAGCTTGTTTTTCAATAAGGTCATACCTCAATTCAGCATCCCTCAAAGTTTTGTTGAAAAAGGCCATGGGGTGCTCTACGCCTTCATCACTTTTCTGCAGCAGAACTACTACAAGTGTATCATAAGAGGCAAAAGAGAATATATAAAACTCCTTGGTGTAATCTGGGCTGATTAGAGTGGGAGCTTCCATGATAGCTTGTTTGATGGCTTCAAAAGAGATTCTTGCAACATCTATCCATTTTATTTCTGATCCTTTCTTCAGCATGGAAGTGATGTGCTTCACTAGCTCTGGAAAGTTTGGAATGAACCTCCTTACAAAGTTAATCTTACCCAGGAAAGATTGAATGTCCCTTTTTGACCTTGGGATGGATAATGTCTAAATTGCTTGAACTCTTGCTCGATCAATCTTCACACCTTCAGCAAAAACAATATGTCCCAAAAGTTTACCTTCTTCTAGAGAAAACTGTGACTTCTTTGGGTTCACATAAATCCCAAACAGTCTACACTTTAGAAACACCTTCTTCAAATGCTGCAAATGGTCATTGTGAGTGCTAGAAAAGTCTGTTATGTCCTCAAGGTAAATAAGGACAAACTTGTCCTTCTCTACCACAAAGGCTATGTCCACGGCCCTCTAAAATGTAGCCCCAACATTCATCAGTCCAAAAGGCATCTTGGAGTACATGAAGGTGCCCCAAGGAGTAGTGAAGGCGGTATTTTCCTGATCTTCTGGATGTACAACAATCTGATTGTAACCTGAAAAGCCATCTAAGAAAGACATGACTTTAGCCCCTGAAACTTTTTGCAGCAAGTGCTCCATCTTAGGTAGGGGGTAGGTGTCTTTTTTAGAGCATTTGTTCAGATTCTTGAAGTCAACACAAAGCCCAATTTTTCCATTCTTCTTTCTTACTACCACAAGGTTAGCTATCCACTTTGAATACCTTAGGGGAACTATGATCTTGGTATCCAACAACTTCTTGATTTCTTTCTCAATCAGAGGCAATAAGAGAGGGCTGATAGGTCTTAATTTCTGCTTAAAATGGATGGTGTTCTTTTCGAGTGCATTATGTCGAATGATGTTTGTGTCATAGGTTTTAAGATCACTGTATTCCCAAGCAAAAATATCAGTGAATTGCTTCATCAGGGTGTAATACTCGAAACTCTGGGCAAAAGACAAGTGAGTGGACAGATTTATATGCTTTGGATGAGCTGGACTCCCCACATTATGTCTATTAATAGCAGACTCACTTTCATTTTTGGCAGGCTTATAAGGTACATCATTATTATCAAACAAATTCTCTAGGGGCACCAATCCTTTGGGTATATGATTACTAGGCAGTTGAACAATGCTATCCTGACCAATCTCATCCTTTAGCTTGGACTGGTTGCATTCTTCCATGGTTTTGTTTTCTTGGTCGATGTGCATTTCAGAAAATTCATCAATGACTTGTAAAAACCTATTAATTTCATCATCATCTTCAAAAAATTTCCTGTATTTGACATTGTCAGGCAGAGATGGTCTATATTTCACCTGAACTTCATAATTCAACATAGGCGGCAAAGGAGGAATAAATGTGCTAGCAGACACAACAAGGGAATCAGCAAGTTGGTTCTTCATTCTTGGGATGTAGGAAATGTTGAAGATATTAAAAGAGTCCTTGAGCTTCCATACCTCATCTCTGTATGCTTTCAACCTTGGATGCTTTATTAGAAAGTTTTGTTGACCCACTAAATGATAAGGTCTGCATCTCCAAACACTTTCATACCTTTGATACCCATTTCTTTAGCAGCATTTAACCCCAATATCAAGGCTTCATACTCTACTATGTTATTTGTGACTTGAAAAGTTAATTTGAAAGATAAATGAATGCATTCCTATGTGGGGGACACAAGGACTACTCCTGCCCCTGCAGCAGCCTTAGAGCAAGCTCCATCAAAGAACATGTCCCAAATTTGTGGGCCTTCTTCCTCTGTGATCTGGAAAACTGGTTTCTTAAGCTGCATGGAGGCCAAATGGGATTCTTTAATCTAAAGAATACAAGCTCCAAAATCAGTGTCGACATCATAGATGGGATGATTAGTGGTATTTATTTCATCACTGATGATATAAGCCAACTAAGCTTCTGTGTATAATCTTGTTCTCTCACCTCCAAAAACTGGGACAATAGCATATGACAGATCATTTTGTAATGTTCCACCTAATCTCTTGATCCAACCTCTGGAAAGCAACATACCAAACTTGGGGGTACATCTTCTACCATAATATCCATCATCATGCTCTTCATGGGCAGCTGAGACAAAGTGATGGCTAGATCCTTGATTAATCCTAGACATTTCACTTTTCTAGAGTAAAAAGAAAATAGGTCATGATAAGGCTTGGTAATGTCAAGCCAACTCATCCATGATAGCCTTGGGCATTAGATTATGGTTGGCTCCAGTGTCCAAAAGGCAGTTGTGAAGGATTTTGTCCTCAATAGTCAGAGAGAAATAGAATTATGGGAAGCTGTCATCATAATTTTCAATCATTGGGTTGAGAACAACAACTGGTTTGTCATCTTGTAGATTCACATAGTCGGTGGAGGCTTAGACGGAATTAGGCTCAAGGGCCTGTTACACAATAATTTGTCACTGCCTTCATCCCAGTCTTCCTACTATGTCATGAGTCCAAAATCATTCATGCTCATGCTCTCTGATGTTGCCAAATGACCCACTTTGCCAAAGTTTCTGCCTCATCGCGTCTGTTGGCCAAATAAATGCGCTGATGGATGCTCCAAAATAGTCCAGAAGCACTGCCATCACGGAAGTACACGTGATTCCCGCGATGGTCGAATTTCATGTGCTAGTGCAACTATTGTTTGTAGTTTCCCGCGATGACATGACTATATCCATTATGTAATAGCGATGTTAGCGCGACAGACCAATTATGCACCCGCGATGATCCAGTTTGGGCGAGTTTGTTCCAATGGTCCACCTTCCAGATGACTCCAGACCTAGTTGTTGGCTTTGTTTATGTGGCCCTCCTTTCTTTGGCATGGTTGTTCTATCATTTTTGCTACCTTCCTTGGAGATAAGCTCATCCTCCGACCATTCATGGAGACTCCTTCTCCTATTTAAACTCTCACCATTGCTATGGGCTGCTAGTTTTGGAACTCTTAGTCTTTGGAGTGTTGCTGATAGTATTGTGAGCTTGTTAGATAGCTGGTGTGAGTGTGGCAAGTGTGGATTTGTTGACAGCTTGAGGAAGGTTTATGAAGTGCCTTTGATCTTGTGTAAAACTTGTGAGTGAGAGAGACTTGTGTATTGGGAGATCCATCTTCAAGAGTGAATGCTTGAGGAACATGTTGGCTGGACCCTCCTGAGAAGGCTTGTGACGTCAAGACCTTGGTTGTAAGCTTACTCTATTTTCATATTTAATGCAATCAATGATGTTTTCTTATGTCTTGTATGTAATGTACTAGATAGCTCATGAATTCTTGACTTTGTGGGTAAATAGATCATTGTTGTATCCAGTTATGTGCTTTGTCGTATTTCTTTTGCTTTGTTTCAGGTTGATTACTCATTAGGAAGCGGAAGCTGGAGCAGCGCAATGGAACTCCATTGATCACCGGTTGAGGTAGGCCTCCAACTTGAACTATTTAAGGAGAATTGTTGTTGATTTGTCCTTGTTTGTGACTAGACCCACTCTAGGGCTATAGGGGTTGCCTCTGTCCCCAGAGGGAACACTTTCCTGCATCACAAATTGGCGACTCCACTAGGGATCTGGCCTTTGTTCTTTTCTTTTTTACTCTTGCCTTGAGTTTTTTTTTTGGTCTCCCTTGAGATTTTGGCGATTAGTTATAAGTTTTCTAAATTTCCTAGCCTGATCTGGGAAATGTCCTTATTTGCTTAAAGATTGATTGCTTTTGCTTTGGGATTTTTTGGCTCGCCTGTGGCTATTTTGAACATCATCGTGTTTTTTAATTTTAACAGTCGCGCTATCATCGCATCACCCTTTCTGTAATATCTTGTCCATCGCGTTATTACACATAACAGTCACGACGGTTCTGAAAATCGGACCATCACGGAAAAGGCGTGTACTTCCGCGCTGACGTCGCGTTGTTGCTGCGTATTGTTCTTTATCATCACTTTATTGCCAATATATTGCCCGCGCTGATTGCTATAGAATTGAATTTTTTCAATTCTGCCTCCTGAATCCATCTGTCTTGCTACTCCCTTGCTGTTCTCACTTGGTTGATGACTTGTTTTTCACTGTTTAGAAGCTAAGGCACTTTCTTGTGAGCTTTAGTAAATGAATCTTGTTTTTCTTGCTTTGTGACCTAGTTTCATTGTTTCAAGTCTTTTGGATCGATTTCACTTGGTTGCTTGTTTGCAAAGATTCATTTGCTACTTGCTGTTGGTTTGATTGAACCTTCCCCTTTGCTTACTTTGGGTTGATTTTTTATTGATTGTTATTGGACCAATCTTGGCATTGTTTCGATTTCTCTTCAGTACCCGGACATAGATCACAATTGTTTGGATCAACCGTTCTTCCGCATTTGTTTGTTGCGTATTGGTTTCTTTAGATTAAAGGCATCAAAATAAAAAAGATTGCTTTTCATTTAGAATGCGAAAGTGAAAGTAAATTTGCATTTCAAGTTGCATATTGAAAGCGAATGATTAGATCTCTCATTAGTAGTATCCATGCACTTTAAGAATTGATGTCTTCTTGCATTGAGTGACTATTTGTTTCCTTGGTTTTCTTGGTTTGGGAATGATCTTTCTACCCTCCCATAGGTAGGTGTTCATCGAAGAAAAAGGATACTTCATTCATTCTAGCTGCATCCTAGGTTTTGTTATATACATACGGTAAGACCTGAAAACTGAAACATAATCCAAGATCAATTCTAAAATGAACTGAATAAATCTAACAATGCATTGGAACATAACGCACACATTTAGAGGTCTAGGCTAGAGACGTGCTCTGGCGTCGTTAAACACTTTTGTTTCCACTCAAGGTTGGGTGATTCCTCCTTCTGTGACTCAATAATGGTCTAGTACAAAATTGTGCTCCCACGTACCATCAAGTATATGGGGAGACCCCACTAGGTTATCATCCTTTATCCATAGGAAGCCGTGTCTGCCGCCTTACAAGTCGTAACGCACCAAACACAGCATTCAGGAAGATTGACTGTTGTACGGAAATTCCTTGGTTTTCATATGACTGCCAAGGTGTATATGCAGTTTTACGGATTTGTTTGGTAAACCTTTTTTCCTAGTTCTCCAGAGTAGTCACTTTCGCTCCTTTTCAGACTCCCTGAAAGAAAAGGTCCATTTGAGCACTTGTCACTTTAGGCTCATTAAATATTTGAAGGCAACTAGAGTCATCTTTTGTCCTTTTCTCGACTCTTTAAAAATGAAAAGGTCAAGTCTTGTTCCTACATCTTAAAATTTATTTGACCATGATTCACCATTTACCTGGTTAGATCTTGTTTGTGTTAGCTTGAGTAGGGTTCTTTCTTGTTCTCGATGGCAACATCCCCTGAGCGGATGGCTAGGTCCTTGATTAATCCTAGACATTTCACTTTTCTAGAGTAAAAAGAAAACAGGTCATGATAAGGCTTGGTAATGTCAAGACCCAACTCATCCATGATAGCCTTGGGCATTAGATTATGGCTGGCTCCAGTGTCCAGAAGGCAGTTGTGAAGGATTATGTCATGAATAGTCAGAGAGAATAGAATGATGGGAAGCTGTCATCATAAAAGTTAATCATTGGGTTGAGAACAACAACTGGTTTGTCATCTTGTAGATTCACATAGTCGGTGGAGGCTTGGATGGCATTAGGCGCAGGACCTCAAGGATAGATCTCTTGAAGGACTCATTCTTCACTAATTCAATTAGAGGTATAGTTATTCTTAGCTTTTGAATTTCTGATTGAAAACTGAAAGAAGAAGGAGACTTGTCAAGGCCTCTTACCTCGTGAGCTGGAGCTTTAAGGACGATGGGATCAACTATCGGTCGCTTTTGCTTATTAGCTTGCTGTATTGTAGGGACATCAACTCTCTAAACAGGATTTTCCTTGGAATTATTCATCTTCAACCTCAGATTATATCTGTGTTGATCAACAGTTTGCAAAACTACTTCACCATCCCATACTTGGTTGATCTGGTCATTGAATAATGACTTTACATAGGCAGCTGAGGTCAAAAAGGAGGCACTTCCTTTGTCTTCCAGACAATGGATCTCATCATCTTCTTCAAACTTCTCTTCTTCCATGACTACATTCTAGAAAGGGGTCTTCACCCTTTGGTCTTCATTGGCATCTTTCCTTCTTTGCAAAATCTGCAAGTGCTCATTAGCTCTTCTATATGGATTTGGATTTCTAGGAGAAAAGGTATTACGAACTCTTCCTTTCCTAGGGTGTTGCTCAACCTTTAATTTGGAGATTTCAGAGGCTAATGACTCTATCATCTTGGTCATTTTATCTATCTTGGGATCTGAAGATGATGAAGACTCGCCCCTTTGTCTCCTTCTATCAACATTTCCCTTAAGCTTCTCTACAGCCATGATGTTTAATTCTACTTCCAAGGCTGCATCTTGCATATCAGCGAAAGTAACACATTGCCTCTCCCTCAACAGTAGATAGAAGTCAAAATCAAAAGCACTGGCATAGGTGAGTTTAGCAGAGGTAGTGGTGGGTTTTACTTTAGCTGGTATCTTGTTGTACATGTGGTTAAACCTCTTATTAAAATCAGACAACAACTCACCATTTTCCCTCTTTAAGTTCCCAAACTCAGTGTGGTGGTAGAGTAGATCCTTATTATCTCCCTAATGCTTTAGGAATGTATCATCTCCTCAATATCTACTATAGACCTTGGGGCTAGTTCTTCGGACCATTTGCTAGCCTCTCCATCTAGACTTTGGACAAAGACTCTCATCCATACATCATCTTCACTAATGTGCAGGTTATAAGCATAGCTATAGAGTGATTCAAGATGTTCCTTAGCTGTAACAACTTCAGTCCCAGTGAACTTAGGCCTATACTTTTGATATTATCCAGTAGGAATGGCATTCAAAGGAGTGGGTAGTACTAGAGGTCCATACCTAGCAACTATGATTCTTTCCATTTTGGTAGGTTGTGGACCTACCATAGCTATGGTGGCTATAAGGGTACTGGAAATCTGAATGACAAGGGGTTGAGGAGTGACTGATAAGACTAAAGGGGTATGAGGGATAAGAGGATAGGTTTCCTTTGGTCTGGGAACAAAAGGAGAACCTAAAGAATAAGGAGCTCCATGAATTTCTGAGATTTTTCCTTCACTTCTAGTATTAGATGCTATACTCTCAACATGTATTTGTTCTATTATAGGATTTTCTTGAAGAGACATAGAATATTGTTTAGAGCTACCTGAACTTGATGCTTCTTTCTGCAATGGCTTTCTTTATTTGATGATTTTTTCAGGGTCATTTACTATGTCAGCTTGTGGCTTCTGAGGATTTCTCCAAGTATGCCTCACAAACTGAGCCACAACTATCAAGTGGTGTCACCAAGAGGTTTGTCCTTCAGTAGACTTGCCAGATAGATGATTACAACTGAAAAATTTCCTTGACTTTGTCTATCATCAAAGCTGGGTCTGTGTCATCTCCAAGGGAAGTTGAGCTTCAGTCTTCGATCCTTGATAGTGGCACCAATTATGTTATCACTCCAGGAAGCTCTCCTAGGTTGTATCTCAGAGATTCCTGGTAACATATAAATATTCAATATCGTTCTCTGAATTATTGGAATGGATGATGGTTTGGATCAAGTTAGATGATTGTTTCAACTTTGTTTCACTCAAGACATGCATGAACACCCTCAGCTTTACAAGGCTTTAAACCAATGATGCTCAATAGTTTATAGATGCAATGGATAGATGGAGAATATAGACTGTACCAGCAGATGCATACATAAACACATATGAATGGCTAGCTACAGGAAGTAAATGAAGCTTGAAAATCTAATTTATCAATGCAAAGATAAGATGACATTTATCTGGCATTAGACACAGAAGAAAACATGAATAACCTATTCAAGTGCAAGCTTAGAATAGAAGAAACAATGGGAATTGAATATGTAACAACAAAACAAGCTTATATTGCTTGAATGAAGATGAGAAGCTAGAGGAGCAGAGTATCCATAGTCTCCAAAAGTTGAACCCTTCATACTTCTAACTTTTAGCCATTCATAGGCTTTTTTACAATGCTCCTGATCTCTCAAAGGCTGTCTTAATATATCCTATCTATATTTTCAATGACTTGATGCCATGACTAGACATGCATGAGCTCAGAGGTTTCTTTTCTAATAGTAGAGTAACCACATTATGGTAATTTCCTGCGTTGTCAGGGAGCTCGCTCATGCTAGCGAGGCACCATGATCACTTCTGTTGGTTTTCGCTGCATCGTGTTGTGGATTTTTATCCCTCCGACCTCTGTCTCCAAGACTCTATCTGGATGAGTACATCAGGCCTTTGAAATCCTTTAAATGGTCACTTTATGTTAACATGGATAAATGTTGCAACACTGTGAAATTCCACCAAAGCGCAATTCATTTCGGACTTCAAAAGCCCTCAAATATGGTCTATTCATCTATCAGGTCCACCCTCAATCGTTGTCGCCTATCACAAATGGCTTGTCCCTTGGTTTTTTTTAGAAATACATCCAAACATTGGAAATACATTAAAAATGGCTCATGACGTGCTTCAAATTTTATATATTTCCCTTCACAAACCCTTTCAGGTCCGGGTCTTATCGCATATCGCAAGTTGCCTCAGTCCTACTCCAAGGTTCCCCTTTGTATTTTAGAAATACGTAAAAACTGCAAAAATGCATTGAAAATGACTTTTATGCAGATCTCAAAATCTATGCAATAGCTTTAAGGAACCCTTTCGGGTTCGGTTTATCGCATCGGACATACATGTATGAAGGCCCCACTCCATAATGTTTCCCCGATTGTGATCCACTGATGCGATTGATCGCAATCGCATATCGCTCATGCCCCAAGATGATGGTGAGTTCTCTATTGTGTTGGTCGATTGTGATCCTACAATGCAATGTGGGCTGTCGATTTGTGCGCTTGATCAACGATCCACGTTGACTCCGCTTATCGCCATCGCAAGTTCCACATAGTCTGCGCCGATATACGCCAGTTGCCACCGTCGATTGCGACCCTCCGATTAGATCTAGACTGTTGATCTACTAGATCTAATCGCTGTTGTGTATTTCACTATTCAAACCTCCTATCGTCAGTTTTTCATTAGTTCCTTGGGTTTTTTCCTCTCGATAGTGTTTTTCCGACATTCTAAGGGTTCTTCTCATGCGATGGTTTTGATCTTTGGCATGATTTTACTAGCTTTTGAAGACTTAGAGAGCATATTTGGATCCATTCTGGGCCACATACCAAGAAGGCTAACAAGCACCATAAGTGGAACATGGTCACATGGTCTCCTGGGTCTTCACCATTGTTCCCTTCGAATTTTGGAATATCCGATGGAAGTTTAGTTGGGACCAGAGGCCAATCCAGATTATACCTAATTAGATCATTCGTCGATTTAGTCAAGTCTGGAAGCTTAAGCGTGGTCAGAAAAGGAAGTTGTGGAGGACCTTGGGAATTCCATCTAGACTGGGCGAGGTTCCCATAGGTCTGAAAAGAATGACCTAGATTTTGAAAGGCACCAGGTTGCTTGAAGTAGCTCATAGAACCTACTGCACCAAAGGGTGATCCTTGTGGTCTAGAAAAATTCAGAGTTTGACCAACTCTTACTGAAAATCCTTCGTAACTGGTGAAGTTACCCCCTAACTAAGTATTGAAAGGAGCTGACTGTTAGAGACACACATGGAAAAGACAAATAGGAAAGATAAAACATGATATTATGATTTTATTAACAAAACATATAAATTTATAATACATGGTTTGACCGTTGGGTTTCACATCCCAAGGTCTCTTGGACTTCCTTTTGTCTATTTGGCTTCCACACTAACCCATTGAGGATTATGTGTCCAACATTCCCCCTTAATCCAAAGGGCTATGTATGAGTCCAAAAAGAGAGTTGTAATAAAAAATGTGCAAAAAATGCATGGCAACACTAGGTTGAATGTGCTCTCTGAAATGTTGGTATAAAGGGCGGTGGTTTAAGGGTGACCACCAACACTGGAATGCTTAGTGTAGTTCCCAAAACTCTTCAAAAACTGGCAAGAAGCTGAAGTCTTCTACTAGAGGAAGTGCTCCTATTGTTTTTAAGAGGGAAACCTTCAACCATGAAAGGGAGGTCTCACCCTGCATAGAAGGGAGAACTTCAACCTCAAAAGGGAAGTCTCAACCTGTGATGGTTTAAGGATGACCAACAACTCTGGAATGCTTAATGTAATTCCTGGAACTCTTTTGAAACTAGCAAGAAGCTAAAGTCTTTTGCTAGAGGAAGTGTCCCCAATTTTTTGAAGAGGCATTACCAAATGAAGGCCTTCTTAGGGGCATCTCTGTCTCTGGCTACAACTCTAAAAATGGTGTGGCAGGTTATGGCTCAAGCTCGCTTGATGTGAATTTGAAGCTTTTAGATGACCATCATTTCCCCCCTATCAGATATAAGGTGAGATGATGGAAAAAACTCAACTACAAGACTGTTCAGTACTTTGGAACAAGTTCTGACATGTGATTGGAATATCTTCTTGGCTATTGATGCCCATTGATAAGAAGCGATCCATCCAAGATGAATCTTTGTTCTTGCAGGACATTTGTTTCTGAAGCATCTGTGTGAAGAATGGGTGGTTTTATGACAATGCTTACATGGATGAAGATCAAAACAATGATCTTTCAAATGGCCAACTTGGTGATAGTGTTGGCATTTCATAATCTGTTATTGTTTCTATGGAAAAGGAGTAGAATCTGGAATAGCTAGAGGTGAACTGTCATGAAGGAATCCAACACTCTAAAACTGAATGGGCTTGGAGTAGTTTGGAATATGAAAGGACAAGTCCTTCTCATATCCGATACCAGTTCTATGTTTATTGTGGAAAATCTCTTCCGAAGGTCTCATGATGGGCTTGGGAAGTGCAAGATGAACTTCTGCATCTACATGTAACCTTGTTGCTTTATGGGAGTCTGTTTCAATCTTCTGAATAGAAATAGGTTTAGAATGATGACTCCTCTATTTTAATTCTTCTTGTTGTAGCTAAGATTCGAGCTCCAAAAATTATATAATCTCTTATGCATTTCGCAGAGAAATTCTAATGTCAGTTAGAGAGGATTTGTTGATTTTTACTGTGTCATTAGTAGTAGACTGTATCATAATTTTGAAAAAATCTAATGCTTCATAAGCTTTCCCCATATTCTCCAGTTCAAGAGTGCCAAGAAAAATTCAGAATAATGACAACATTTTAAGCACATGAATTCTCTAGAAAGAAATATGTAGACACTTGCAGCAGGGTCGATATAAAACAATCTTGTCCCCTTTGAAATAATTCCCTTCCTCCTTAATTTAATGACTTCATATTTCGAGTATTTGAAGGAAATTGAAAACACTTCATGTTAGCACACGCTTGAATTTATACATTTGTCTATCCTTTGCTATATTGTGATGCTGAAAACAACAAGTAAAACACTCATAAATCTGAATTGTTGTTGCAAACAAATAGCAGAAAATCTATTGCATATAACACTGATATCACCCAAAAAATTAAAGCAACCTTCTCATTAGAATCTATTGAGAAAAACAAATTTGTTTCTGGCACATAAATTTATGTCCAAACTGCATAATAGGAACAAGTAAATTGAACAAGCAGCAACTTTAAATTAAATTGGAGCAACTTCGTTAATATGCCAACTTCATTAATATACCAACTCACTGTCCCAACTTCCCTCAAACAAATGAAGTCCTTGTTATTTGAGATTATCTATCGAGAAAAAACTAATGTGGATGCCTCCATAAGGCACAAATAAATCTTCAAGCACCGACTTCAATGTGCGTTCCAGCATCGACCAAAGTTAAGAACAAGTTTTGAATTGAGTCAAAGGTGTATATCAAGCTTTACCTTCTGTGTTAGATCACCGAAGCATATGACATGTCTCAAATTATTTTCACAATGGTTATGGGTTCAATGCATCAATAGTTCAATACAACACCATTCCAACACACGGTGACTGAAATGAACTGCTTGAAGGAGACATCATACGGAGACTGAAATGAACTGTTAATACCAAGGTGCAACCAATATATACCAACACATTTCAACTCACTCACAAGATTTTAATCATCACAGTGAGGGGACACCAACACTACTTCAACACATGACAATGAACAAAGTTTAATGCACCTCCAGGGTTCACAATACTTCTGATGTCGTCGCTGTCGTGTTTATCGCTTTGGCCAAGGTAGCTCTACTCGGTTGTTGAGCTTCCAAATGATGTTGTGTCACCAAGAAAGATAGCTTTTTCATATATGCCGCTTCAAATCAGAATGTTCAGGTACTTGAAAAAGGTCACCAATAAAGTAACAATAATAAGACTCATCTTATGGTTTTTTTTTTTTTTCTATATGCATGACACTAACATATGTTGTACATGCAAAAAGGTAATGACACGGAGGCTATTCTTCATCATATTCAGTGAAACAGGAACATGCTCCACAGATTGATACACTGAGTCTACATACTCATATGCCTCCACACACTAAGATGTCGATATACATACGACCACCTGCGCACCAACTCGCAATGAAAAATACACTCTGATCACATTGATAAATCATCAGTACAACCCAACATCTATCAAATAACAATGTTAACTCGACGAATAGTCATAACAGGTTTCACACAAATGGCAAGATAAATCGCGGAGAACTGCAATGCAAGGCTGGGACTGGGGTTCACACGAAACGACTCGAAAACTGAACACCCGGTGATCTAATTAATCCCTATGAATACCTAAATACTCTAGCCATTATGTGAATGTCCTCGCCAAATATCCTTCACCATGTCACTGACAAAGGGCCACACCACTGCTCTGCCTGAGATCATAAAATCTGTACAAACTAACCCAAACAAGAAAACGCACTGAAATAGAATTTCACCATGTACGCGAATGCAAAAGATCATCATGTGCCAACACACAATGACTTGTCCCTAAGAAAATATACACTTCTAGAAATGCTTGAGATGTCAGCACCACATGTTGTTGAATGCCATCCTTACACACAGCCACGCCGAGGAGGCGGAGGTCATTAAATTGTTCAATATTTTACTGAAATTTTCTTGGGAAAATTTAGCTAATCAATCAGCCCTACGAAGTACATGATCAAAACCCAGATGGGACACACTTAGAGCACTCTAAATACTCTAATTTGCTGTGAGACTAATTTTCCTTATCAATTTCAAAATTGTGCACTTTTGAAAATCCGTCGAATCTCGGTATCTATGTACACAGAATGAAGATGGATAAAGAAAATGAAGCAGACAATCATCAACACCAAACACAAAAGTTATGGTGACGTATCAAGAATATTAAACCCCTGGAATTCAAAACTTGGAACCAATGACTTCAATCCCAAACTCCGGAGGGCGAGAAACATCAACTAAATCAACGGGTAGAAATCTACAATGGCTAGGACATAGTGTATATATAACCGTGGTATATGTGAGGCTTGTAGCATAAACCTCAATGAGAGGATGTTCAATGCGTGGGGGTAGCAATGTAAACTTAACGTATGACACTGAAATTATGACCACCATCACGTATGATCACTGGAGGAGGTAATGACAACGTTGTATGAGTGGTATCTAGTATTACACCAAACTGGAGCTGTAGAGCATGACAGTCGAGGGGCCATGTGGTATTAAATAACCTCGAGCCAATGGTGGTATGGGAAATCGCACCACTAGAACAAAGCTGAAAAACGCATGTAATAAAACTGTCAGGCATATTATTGCATGGTAGAGAGGAGCAGTGATTCGGTGAACCAATAGCACAAAGAATAATGGCAGAAGCATTTTTTCATGGGAGAATATATAGAGCACATGGATGACAAATGCTCAAGGCAACCTAAATGATATGTTAGTGTTCACATGAAAATAATGGCTCAAATGGAGCAAGACCAACAATCGCTCGCTCTGATACCATGTTAAACACACACATGGCAAAGACAAATAGGAAAGATAAAACATGAGATTACAATTTTATTAACAAAACATATACATTTATAGTACATGGTTTGACCGTTGGGTTTCACATCCCAAGGTCTCTTGGACTTCATTTTGTTTATTCGGCTTCCACACTAACTCATTGAGGATTAGGTGTTCAACACTGACAGCCCCTGATAAGGGTTCCAAGCATTGGCAAAGGGTGAAAATATTTGAAATGAGTTAACTGAGGAATATGGCACATTCCCTTGTTGGCTGAAAGGTTGATTCCCAACTCCTATCCCACTAACCGTAGGGTTTGTCCAACTCTGAAAGGGGTTACTACCTTGACTTGTAAAAGGAAAAGGCATAGACTCTACTGTCAGATTGGAATGTGGTATATGACCACTTCCAAATGGGAGACCATGAAAAGAAGTCGATCCACTCATCATGGATGTAGAGGCGATTGATGGTGTATTCAACAGAATTGAAGGAATACCTTGAGAGGGCATTCCAAAAGGGAAAAATCCCAAACTGGATGCATTAGCTTGAGAACTTCTACTCATTGATGGAATGGAAGTAGACCCAAATAAGGAAGTGTTGGGAGTGTTAGAAAGGATGGGAATAGTTCCTCCCCCTTCCACAGATATGGGAGCCTGCATGCTCGCACACTCGTGGTGGATGCCATGCTTCCAGCAGTGGTCATCGAAGGGACAGATGTATGTCGGCCTGGGCTCGAAGGCCTATGAGACAGAGTTCCAATGTATAACAAAACGTCTGGATGATTAGGAGGGAGAGGAGAATTCAGAGCTGCAACCGACTCTAAAAGCTCTTCTACTTGAATACTATCTTCCGAATGGAAGAGTACTTGGGAAAGAACTGGTGTGTTCCTCTCTAACTCTGTAGTAGTACCATGTCTATCTTGCGAACTAATGCCCCCAATTAGAGGATCAATCTCCGATGCACCTACTACCACTGGTTGAAAACCACTAGCAGAATCACTCATACGCCTTCTAGGAGAAGGCTCTAGACTCATAGGTGAAAGCCCACGAAGTCTCTGGGACCATCGAGATGGTCAGTCAACCACTTTGAATTACTTTTATAAAATCTACTTAAATACTCAAGAAAATTAAGACTTAGGCCGACTAGGAGCATAGAACAGACACCAAAATACAAGAAAGTTAATAATAAGGGCCTTATGAAAATAGAATAGGGTAGTTATGCCCTAGGCCTACTAGCGAAGGTATAAGAGGTAGTTATGATGACCTCCAGACAACATCCTTTACTGGTGCAAGCCCCCAAGCCTCGCAAGGGTGCCCTCCAGAAGTACTGTTGAATGTGATGCAATGTCAACCTCAGGTGCCACGAGATTCCCCTCCCTAGCCACCTGTGTGGATCCCTAGGATAGGAAACTATGAACACCAACTCATATTAGAAGTTGGGAAGAACAGTTGTGAGGTAGGATTCGACAAGTAAGAGAGGGCGTATCTCTCGTCCTTATCTTCACGAGCCCTTGTGCTTAACTCCCAGTAACGAAACTTTCCCGGTCTCCCTAACGCTACTGGATGTCGCTCTTTAATCAAACTTCTATGTTTTACAATTTAGAGTGGTCTTGGAGAGTTTACTCTCCTCTCACCTAATCCAAGGCCCTAAATAAACCTAAAATTGTTGGTGTATTCTGATGACAACACAAAAAGTTCTAGTTTATTTTATTAAGCGCTTGATCTTAAATGGTTGTTCTTTTAAGTCAAAGGGATAAATGGAAACGAAACCGATGGTGTTTGTATGACACAAAAGAAATTAATGAAAAACTAACTTACATGAAATGCAATCGTTTGTTCTTCGATGAAAATAAATTTTTACTTGGGTTCTATGAAACTTCTATAAAGTGAAAACCTTTTTTTCTTTTCTTTTCTTAAAGCACACTTCACACTCACAAAAACCAAAAAGACTATTGATGCTTTAATAATGTAAAACTACCATAATGCAAGGTGTACCTGAAAATGCAAGATCCTAGATTACTCTAAAAAGAATGAAAGAAATTGTTCATAACTTATTAATAAGCCAACTTAAGTGTTTGAAAATAATACAAATTTTGAATACAAAATATTCTCCAAATAAGAAGGACAAATCAAAAAATATCACAATTCACTTTTAAAAATCAGAAGAAACCAAAATCAAACTTGGAAAAAGAAGACAAAAACAATGTCTTTTTAAGAACCTTACTTTTTCAAGAAGCAATGAAAACAGCCTTTTGAAAGAACTCAAAATGCCACTGAAGACTCAATGACCAAAAGAAAAGCACAAGGAAACTTTGCAAGTTACCAATTCGACAATGAATGAAAACTTGAACAAAAAGGGTTTCAACTTGCACTTAAACGACCCAAACAATAGAAAAGAGCTTTGAGAAAATGACCAAGAAGTTAGGAAAGAAACACTTTCGAATACGTCAAAAACAAATTTTCAAAAAGAAAGAAAATGTGTAAGGCCACAGAATGACGTAAAGCAAAGCAAGTAGACCAATAATCAAGCTTGACACTAGGATTGAAAACAATATGCTATTTTAGAGGGCCAAAACAATCAAGAACCTCTATAAGTAGTCTTGTGTGTCAAAACACAAATCATAAAACTCACTCAAAAGCAAACCTAGGCCAAAACTTTTCAACGCAGAAGAGAATTCAAAAGAGTAAGCTCACTAAATAATAAAATTTTGAAGACAAAAATTGACCACTTAGAAACCTAACAGACCAAGAAACAAATCTTTCTGGCAAGAGAGATTTGAAAAAACCATGCAAAAAAGGGTATACATGACTTTGTTCAAGCACAGAGGTGTGTACACGCACTTCCGATAAAAGAAAATCTCATATACGTGGGTTCACTTCATAGAAACTAGCATATGTACGCTATTGTAAACAAACAAAAGTGTGTATACAAAGCTTTGCAAGAAAAATAAAAAATGAAGCCAAATCAAAAAGATTAGACTTAAGTTCTGAGATTCTACTAGACCAAACAATACTATCACAACAAGCAAACCAAGAATTGAGCCCTGATTGACACTGAACAATCCAAACTAGGAATAACATGATTGTTATCCCCAGTGGAGTCACCAATTTTGTTACCGGAATAAGTACCCTAGGGCTTTGGGTTGGAACCCCAACAAAGCAAGATAAAACTATAGTAAGAAACACTCATACAACTTAGGCCACATGCTTATATAAACAAACTATGCTATAGTGACCATACCCGAACGTCCTTCGTTTGGGTAGTTCCAGCAGGGTTCAGACCCTCTACAACTCCTGATGATCTTCGAACCTGCAAATCAACCAATTCAGACATACATAGTAGCATATAGATAAAGAATTTTAACGAACCTAACTTTATATCATATAAGCAAGATGATTAGTTATACATCAAAATAAAATTCATACATGAATTACAACAGTATCTGATGCATAAACAAAGTGAATCTCAGGAACAAGAAAATGTTTCTTTTTATTGTAGAAAGCTATAACCAACACGAAGAGAATTCACTTGAGTATTCTTCCTCTGGCTCTAAGCAGAACCGTCCAATAGATTCGTCCAGTCTAAGTCTTCAACAAACTCCTTTCATAACCAATACCATGATATCTCAAGCAAGTGGGAAAATATCAACACTCAAGGAAACAAGGGTTTCCTGAAACTTGGGGAAGTTCTTGAAGCATAGGGATACTTCAGACTCAGTCACGGATTATCTTAGTATAATAATTATATCTCCTCTCCTCTTTAAGGCCTTCTCGTAGAAGCCTATTTATAATTCTCGCAATTAGTTTTTTAGTTGGGAAATAATTGTGCCATGGGCACAAGGAGGTAATCAATAGGTAAAACTTGTGAACTCCACCCATAGTTAAAGAAATTTAATTTTTTAAGTGTTTTAACACATATACGTGGGTTCGGTATTGAGTAGCCCACATGTACATGCTTTTCTCTCAGGGCAAAGTAGCGTACAGGGAATAAAACACAGTTTTTAAAATATTTGGACGAACTCTGGAAGGAGGGGTTGCCCTAGGCCATAAACCAAGCATCACAAATACCAAGGGTGGTAAATGGAGCTATAACAAACATGAATGTCATTGTGCACATTCATGTGATCCAAGCCATTTAACACACTCACCAAGGGGAAGACAAGAAGAAACTCCAACTGGAGTTGAGTGTGTAGTTGACACTTGATGCAGATGACAACCAGCACACACTGGAAGATCAACACAATGATTATGCATCAATATGTTGTCAGTCCGATTGCACCAAGAAGACCATGCACATGCTAGCAGACGAGTTGGATGAAGGAGACACACCAATACACCCAGATTCAATGGAGGCAAGAGCTCACTTCAGCAAGATGTCACCATGGGGTGCATGCACACCATCATGGATGACCAAGATTGGCATCAATGTTATAAAAGAAAATGACCTCTTGATCAACTCAAAGGAGAAGATCAGGATGACTGACTGAGTTCACAGGCCCATTTGTCAAGCTAATGTTGTCTAGGAACTAGAAACCTACTTTATAAAGATTCCTAGCAAGGCTAAGGGTGCGTTAGTGCCTAGGGTAACTCTATTCGTTACATCGAGAAGGGAGTTAGTCAACCCAATTGAGCTTCTATGGGTCAAGGAAATTAGTTGACCAAGAAATATCCCAAGATTCTCTCCTATGTCAGCTCACAAAAGTAGGGAAACATCAAAACTCGACCTATTTGGAGGAATTACTAATTCCTAATGGAGTCTACAATGGGAAAAGAGCACAAAGGCATGGAAACATCACTACGTTTTCCTAATGGAACTCATGAAGCATTTGGCAAGGCTTATCCTCTCATGCTATATATGAGAGGCTAGGGCCATTGTGGAAAAGGTAAACATTTGAAAGGATTGCCTATTTGACTATCGAGCATAGTCTATGACTAAGGCATAACAAGAGGTTAAGAAGGGAGAGAGAGGGAGGAGTTGAAGGAGTAAGGGAAGGTTGATACAACTGACGGTTGTAATCACTCTTTTCTACATCAATATAGAACTGCAATTGGTTGTCCACACCACGATGTTGGTAGTATAATTTGTTTACATATTCATGCAATGTCATTATTATGAGTGGCTTAGATACATGTAATTAGATATCTCTATATGTTAATGCTTGTTTTTCAAAGTTATATGTTGTGATATTATGCATGTCTTATCTATGTGCAGGTTTTGATCTAGAGTTATCTAAGGAGTCTTCTTCCTTACTACTTTGAACTCTCCAGCAACAGCACAACAAGACTTGAGGTAATAAGTCCTTCTTCCTACTTTGATTCTCATTTGTTTAACATAGATATGCATGTATCTTTGTGACAGCCACAGCTAATATGACAGTCTGCCAAGGATCTCGGGAAGATCCTCGATGGTTTCTACATCACCAAACATCCATGCATTAATCCCTATAGAAGAATTAGAAACTCCACTGGGGAATACAATTAGTTCCTAGTTTTCTCCGAAATTTCCTAGATATCTCTTTCTTCGAGGCCTTCCTATACTTATTGACCCCTTTTCTGACCACTTAGGACTATACAACACCCTTCTCTCAGTGCTCAGACCTAGATCTGATCCCCACAACCTTCCTTTTTTAGCCTTTCTCTTCATTACGTTGTCTGTTAGTGTAAATAGTTCTTCATAAAGCAGTGTGGCTTCACACACAGTGCGTTAGTGCAGCAAGTAACTCTATGTACCCTCTATTACATAGCATTAGCTAGCCATTTCTTGATAAAAAGATTTCTCTATGACCTCATGGGTTGGGAAATCTACTTGTAGACTGATCAGGGATCGGTAACTATGATTCTTTGATTTACTTCTTAAAGTTTTTGTTTTCATAAAAGAAAAAATACAAATTTTTTAGTGTTTTTTGCTTAGATGTTATATCTGCATTATTTCGTTTCAAAAGTTGTTAGTGAGCATTGTAGTTCTATCAGTTGTGCTAGTGGTTTACTGAACTAGACACATGGTATACATATTAACATATAAATGACTCTCCCTTTGTAGAAGAAACTTCTTCATTGAAAGATAAATTTACAAGCATTTTTTTGCATGATTTGAGTAAGAGTCCCATATAACTTCATACGTCAACAGCCCTACTGAAAACTCTAACAGAATACATTTAAAATTTACCTAATAAAATCAACTAGAAACTCTTTCTAGAGTTAACACACATTAGTTTAGGCTAGGATCTTGGTTTAGGCTTGTGAGTTAACTTCCGAAGACCATACACCAAAACTAGTGTCGTTAATGAGGGAAATCCTTCCACAATCATACTATCTGGGACAACTCTAGTAAAAGAGGAGCTAAATACGAGACAACATCAAACTATAAACCAAGGTAGCCTACCTACGCTTACATCTCCTTTGGGTATTTTGTGTATCGGGGATCCCTTCAGGGATATTGGAGATGAGTTAGGGACTCAGGTATCCTACCCACACAATATACTGGAACACAATGTGATTGGGGTAGGATGCCCTGGTACCTAACACAGATGAACCTACTCTATCTTCAATTTTTGGGAGGGTGCTCGTCTTTGTGAGAGTACTTGGCCCCTTAATTAGAGGTTCAGGTGAAGCTTAGGAGTAATCATAACTGTACATTTGGCCAACTCTCTCTTTTATCCGTTGTGATAATGGGTTTCATCTCCAGTAAAAGGTGTTTATAAGATAGGGTTGTACCCTTTACTTGTTGATTTATTTTTTTAGTGTATTTTTTATTTTTTAAGTGCCATATTGTTCTCACTGAGAATTTAATAAATATCATTGTAAAATCTTTTGATAAAATTTATCGGCCACTATGGCTACATCTAGTCCTTTTCATCAATCTGGATGGTTCTTAGGTCTTCCTCCTCTCATTGTGGAGGATCCACTGAGCCCTAGTGATCCCGATTACACATCTTTGGGAAATCATTCTCCGAGATCTAACACTAAATTTGTTTGGACATCCCACGATTCAAGCTTACAGGAAGATTTCTTTACTGAAGGTTTCATTCCTCCATACAATCCTCCGATCACAAATCCGATGGGACCACTCTTGATTCCAATTTCATTTGTACCTCCTATGTCTTCGGTTGGACCTACGCTACCCATCCCATCAATGACTAACAGGTCATGGGCTTTTGTGGACACTTTTGGTCCACCGCCACCTCCCCAGTCGATAGTCAGTACCACACCTCTGATGGAAAACCATGCTATCCCACTTGTCCCAGGTTCAAACCCTATCATGACACCCAACATGAGTGGAAAGTAGTATATACTAGTTTTCACCCCTTTTGTGTCAGCTCCGGACCTTTGACAAGTGCTACATATAGTGCTCCTTATAACGTTGCATATAGCACAGTTAGCATGGGTCTCATCAACAACCCCTTTGGTTGGCATCCATTGTTTAGTTCCAACCCCCAGGTTCAGATGCTTGGGGGAAATGTCCCCAATATGCACATACCCACCGGTAACATTACAATTCCCCCTCCGTTTACAGGACAATAGGGACATTCATTGATTTACATGAACACTCCTTATGTTAGTCAAGGATATATAGTTAATTACATGGCGAACATGATCCCTCAACAAGATCCCAATAAATCCATATGGGCACCCCACTCTCAACCTCAAATGAGTCAAGGGGGAATTCCTTTTCCCGGGGGCACTTACAACCCCCATTATAACAATCCCTATGGACAACCACAGTACACGATTGTAACCCAAGGAAATTACTATACCACGCATCCTGTGTATAATATTGGGAAGAACACGATGGGAGGACCACAAGGATCCTCAAGTTATATGTCATCGCCTTGGCCCATTTTAGGGGCATCAAACACCTTGAATTTCTTACCAATGATTGATATCCCCGATTTGTACAAACTCACCAATGACCCCATCTATCACAACTTACTTTGGCCTCCAATCCCGCACAAAATTCTGACAGACATCTCGAAGTTCGAAGGGAAACAAGGGGAGGATCCGGGCACACACATCACCACCTATAATTTATGGTGCATTTCTAACTCCATGGTGGATGACAGTATCCAACTATGACTCTTTCCCCACACCCTTATTGGAAATGCATCCAAGTGGTACATTAAGTTACCATGTGCATCAGTCAATACCTTTGGTGCGTTAGCGATGCAATCCTTAAATCACTTTCAAATACCCATCCATTATGAAATTGGAACAAAACTCCTCACTTAATTATGTCAAGATGGTGCCACCCACATCTATGATCATATCCATGAATAGAGATGTAGGCATAGGCTAGTGAAAGCCCCCCTCCCAGACTATCTATTAGTGGATTTATTCTGCAAATCTCTTCTCCCCTAAATCACTAAAGATGTCACCTTAGGTGGTACAGTCACAGAAGACCAATCCATTCATTGTTCCCCACACTTAGATTTGATTTATTCATAGTCTAGAACATTATACAACTTCATTCCCAATGCCCATAGAAATTGCAATGCTCCTATTACTCAGCAACCTGATGCACACGTCGATGGTACTATTAGCACTACCTCTGGGAATACTGTAAAAAAACTTAGCGGTCACATTTCCCAGTGGTCATTTAACCCCTCTACCAAATCTAATGCTCTTCCTACCACTGTGATAAACTCTATGCAGTCTACACAAAACCCCAGTGGTAAGAATAAGAAGAATAAGAAAAAGACCACTCCTTCTGAAGAGCAGTCAACCAAGCAGTACAACCCAAAGAAGAAGGCTATTGTGCCCTTTAACGATGGAAAGGACAAATCCAAAAAATTCCTTTCCAAATTATTTGTGGAAGACCATATGACATATTGTTGTCCACGTCTCCAAGAATACACAGATTTCATTGCTAAAAACGAGACTGGCAGGATCCCTGTTGTCCTAAACAACCCTTTCCCTGCTCAGCAACAACAACACCTTATTGCAAACCAACCCCCACCCCCGCAAGGGGGAAATGATAGCTCGTATCATCCTTCAGATAATGAAGGACCATCTACCATTTTTCTTCCCCTAGTCTCTCCAGTTAAAGCATTACCTGATGTCTCACTGGAGCTTTTCCATCACATTTCCTCGCTAAGGATTGCACCAACAACATCATCAAACTTTAAAGTACTATATCCAAAGACAGAGTTACTAATGGCCATAACTAAACCATTCCAACTTTCTAGCAGTGAGCACAGAAATAACAGAGCCCTATCTTCATCATCAAAAGTTACCCCTACAGAACTTAACTGACTGGTAATTGTATTAAATTCATTTAAATGATCAACAACAGATCCACCTTCTGACATCTTCATATTAAATAAACGCTTCATAGGAAATACCTTATTTGAGGTCGAGGGTTTTTCATGTAGTTTGGCCAATGCCGACATTAAACCCTTTGTTGTCATTTCCTTTGAAATATTAAATGCTACCGACACCGTTAGGCACAACCGTATTATTCCAAGTGTTTTCCTGTTGAGAATATCCCATTCTGTGTCTGTCATACTCATCGGATTCTTTTCCTTTCCACTCAAAGGTTGGTACAGATCTCTTTGGTACAAATAATCTTCCATCTACATCTCCCATAGTTGGTAGTTTTGGCTGTTAAATATTTTGACCCTAGACCTACCATCTTCTGCTATTTCTCCCACTTGAACTAGGAACACTTATCTCCTATGAGTTTATCAGTGAAATAGACCTTCGGCTCTGATAACAGTTGTTAGAAAATTATGTATTACAGAGCAATGGAACACATAAAATATTACAAAAATGTAAACACAGAAAATGCATAAAACAAGAGAGACACAGATATATGTGGTTCACCCAATTTGGGCTACGTCCACGAAGAAACAACCATTCCTTCCTTTTATATTATCCAACAAACTAAAGAGATACAACCTACAACAGATCCACTGTAATTCCCTCTTCACTCTCACACAATATCCTCTCTCTTTCTCACTCAGAATATAGATCTACATAGACACAATACAATTCCCTCATATATAGTGAGGGGTTGCCTTTTAGGACAAAAAACCCTAAATTAAACATAACTTCTGCCATCAAATCTCTGCCTAATGAACGACCCAGATTGACTATGAAATTACAACATTTTAAAAGGCAATTTTACATCCATTATTAGCTTCGGGGGTAGTAGCCCCGATCCCCCCACCAAGGGGGGGCTCGCAAAGGTCACAGCCCCCCCCTGGACCCCCTTGTAGTGTATATTTTATGAGTGGTTTTGCCACCCCATTACGAACTGGGGTCCAATGCAATGATACCTTTGAATACAGAAGATAATCAGGATCCACACCCAACAACCTCCCACTTGGAGACTGATTATAGCAACTCCACTGCTACTTCATTTACTGGACAATGACTCCACTTTGGACTTGGTTGTTTCTCATATTCTTCATCATACTTGAAGACCAATTGAAATTGCGCAGATTCTCATTTTCTCCCTGGTTACAACTGTTTTTAACATATCTGCAGGATTTTGGCTAGTTTGTATCTTTTCCAACTTCAACTATCCATCTTCTAATGCTCACCGTGTGAAATGGTACTTGAGCTATATATGTTTAGACTTGGAATCAAATGCATAGTTCTTTGCAAGATTTATGGCACTCTGGTTGTCACTTTATAACATGCCCGACTCCTGCCTCTTACCCAATTCATCTAGAAACCTTTGTAACCAAATCATTTCTTTACTAGCCTCTATAGCAGCAACATACTCTGCTTCTATTCTTGAGGGTGCAACAACACTTTGCAGTTTTGAGACCCAACTGACAGTTGTTCCACCTATAGTAAACACTTACCATGTTGTGCTCCTCGTGTTATCTCTATCACCTGCCATATCTATATCAACATATCCCTGTAGAGAAATGTTTTAACCACCAAAGCATAATGCTTGATTTGTGGAATCTCTAAAATTCCTGAGAATCCACTTCACCGCCATCTAATGTTCTTTTCCTGGATTTTTCATGTACTTTCTTAGAACTCCCACTGCGTGTGAAATATCAGACCATGTGCAGACCATTGTATACATTAAGCTTCCAACTGTTGATCCATATGGAACTTTAGACATATGAGCCATTTCTTCCCTAGTCTTGGGACACTCCTCCTTACTTAATTTGAAATGGCTAGCCAAAGGTATCCTAATTGGTTTTGCATTCTACATATTAAACCTTTTCAACACCTTTTCTATGTACTCACTTTGAGACAATGTTAATTTGCAATTCTTCCTATCTCTAGTTATTCTCATACCAAAGATTTGTTTTGCAACACCCAAATCCTTCATTGCAAATGAGTTCGCCATTTTTCTTTTGAGCACATTTATTTCCTACATGTTAGAACCTGCAACAAGCATGTCATCTACATAAAATAATAATATATTATATCTGCCATCATTTTTCCATTTGAAATAAACACAATGATCAGAGTGACATCTAGTATAACCTTGTTCAGACATAAACCTGTCAAATTTTAGATACCAATGCCTTGCATCCTGTTTTAAACCATACAAGCTCTTCTTCAACCTGCACACTAGTTTCTCCTTCCCTTTTACCTCATATCCTTGTGGCTGCTGCATATAAATCTCTTCCTCCAAATCCCCATGGAGAAAAGTTGTCTTTACATCTAACTTCTCGAGATGCAAATCTTCAGCTGCTACTAGACTTAAAATAGTTCTGATTCAAGTCATTTTAACAACAGGGGAAAGTATCTCATCAAAGTCTACATGCTTTTTCTGTGCAACCCCTTCACCACAAGTATAGGTTTATACCTTTTTCTACCTTCATATTCTTCCTTCAACTTGTAAACGCATTTATTCTACAATGTTGTTTTACATGCAGGCAACCTGACTAAGTCCCAA
Organism: Pinus tabuliformis; assembly: GCA_031772625.1. NCBI lineage: Eukaryota > Viridiplantae > Streptophyta > Pinopsida > Pinales > Pinaceae > Pinus > Pinus tabuliformis. The sequence goes on along the minus strand of CM062804.1, from coordinate 1,538,594,424 downwards.
GTCTGGTAATGTGCTAAGGAGTCCATCTCTTCTTACATGGATTTCTCCCACTTCTTCCTAGTTTCTACCTACACTGCTTCTTCATAACATTATGGTTCACCAGAATCAGTCAACAATACATAATATAATGAAGGAGAGTATCATTCAAGGGGTCTACTTATCCTAGTAGATCTTCTAACACCACTTTCAGGTGTTTGAAGTGCTTGTTGCTATTGTGGTTGTTGTTCTGGCAGCTGACCATTATGATTTTCAAGCACCATCACTTTTTCTATGATCTCTTCAAGCACTTGTATTCTCTTTTTTCTTTTTCCTATTTCTTTTCTTGTAACTTATCCTTATACAAAACCTTTTCATTGAATATGACATCTCTGTTCCTAACAATTTTGTGTTTTTCATAATCATAAAAGTGATAACCAAAATTATTAATGCCATATCCAGTAAAGGTACATTTTCTTTATTTTTCCTCAAGATTTGTTCTATTTTCCTTATTAATGTGGACAAAGGCATCACAACCAAAAGTATTTGAAAAAGAATAGTTTACCTTTTTACCTGTCCATGCCTCCTCTGAAATACCACCATCCAAGGAACTTGAAGGCCCTTTGTTTATTAGATAAACAACAATATCTACAGCGTTTGCCCAAATTGTAAAGGCAATCGTGCATTCAATCTCATGCACCTTGCACGCTCCATGATTGTCCCATTCATCCTTTCTGACACACCATTTTGTTGTGGTGTTCCTGGAACTGTCTTCTCTATGTGAATTCTATTTTCTGAATAGTACCTATCAAAATCTTTGCTGCAATATTCACTTCCATTGTCTAATATGAGACACTTCAACCTTTTGTCCTGTCTTATTTTCAAAAAAAGCTTTCCATTTCTGGAAAGTATCAAATACATCATATTTATTTTGAATACAATAAATCTAGGTTTTTTTGGTTGCATCATCAATAAAAGTAACATAATAATGAGAGTCACTGAGAGATGATACCTAAGCAGGTCCCCATACATCTGTATGCACAAGCTCTAATATTTCGCTCTTCTTTTCTTTCCCAACTTTGAGAAATCTGACTCTCTTATGTTTTCCATAAACACAATTTTCATAGAATTCCAAATCAACATGCTTCAAACCTGGCAACAAATTTCTTGAATGAAGGATTTGCATTCCCTTCTCACTCATGTGCCCAAGCCTATGATGCCACAATGTCTTATCTTCTCATGTAGAGGTTAAAGCATTAACAGAATTAGAAACACCATTGCATAAATATAATGTACCAACCTTTTCTCCTTTTGCTATTATAAGGGCTCCTTTAGTGACCTTCCAAGTTTTATCTGTGAAAGTAGTTACACAGCCTTCACCTCCCAACTGCCCTATTGAAATCATATTTTTCTTCAGATTTGGAAAATGCCTTACCTCCTTCAATAGCCATTGATTTCCATTTGTTTTTTTATGAAAACTTTACCCACTCTAATGATTTTATAGGGTTTATCATCACCTAATCGAACCTGTCCAAAATCTCCTTGAGTATAATCATGAAAATGTTTACTATCAGGTGTGGCATGGAATGAGGCCCCTGAATCTACCACCAAGGCATAAATAATACTTTCTAATGAAAGAATCAAAGAATATTGCAACACATCACCTGTCGCATTCACTTCATGATTGTTTTCTTGTTGTGCATCTCCTTCTTTTCCCTTCCGAGACTTGTAGTCTTTATTAAGGTGTCCTTTCTTCCCGCATTTCTAGAACACTATCCCTAATTTGGACTTGGATTTGCCTTTTCTTAACTTACTACGATATCCAAGGCTCTTTCCTCTTTCCATTTTTCTTCCCCAAGTCTCTGCAGTCAAAGCATTACCTGAAGTTTCACTGGATCTTTTTTGTCACATTTCTTCGCTAAGGATTGCACCGACAACATCATCAAACTTTAAAGTACTAGATCTAGAAACAGAGTTACTAATGGCCATAACTAAACCATTCCAACACTCTAGCAATGAGCACAAAAATAACAGAGCCCTAACTTCATCACCAAAAGTAACCCCTATAGAACTTAACTGACTGGTAACTGTATTAAATACATTTAAATGATCAGCAATAGATCCACCTTCTAACATCTTCATATTAAATAAAGGCTTCATAAGAAATACCTTATTTGAGGCTAAGGGTTTTTCATATAGTTTGGCCAATCTCGACACTAAACCCTCTATTGTCATTTCCTTTGAAATATTAAATGCTACCGACGCTGCTAGGCACAGTCGTATTGTTTCAAGTGATTTTTTGTCGAGAATATCCCATTTTGTGTCTGTCATACTCGTCGGCTTCTTTGCTTTTCCGCTCAATGGTTGGTAAAAATCTCTTTTGTAAAAATAATCTTCCATCTACATCTTCCATAGCTAGCAATTTTGGCCATTACATTTTTCGACCCTAAACCTACCATCTTCCACCATTGCTTCCACTCGAACTAGGAACCCTTCTTTCCTACGAGTTTATCAGCCAAATAGACCTTCAACTTTGATACCAGTTGTTAGAAAATTATATATTACAGAGCAATGGAACAAATAAAATATTGCAGAAATATAAACAAAGAAAATGAATAAAACAAGAGAGACACAGATATATGTGGATCACCCAATTTTGGCTATGTCCACAAAGAAACAACGAGTTCTTCCTTTTATATTATCCAGCAAAATGAAGAGATACAACATATATCAGATCCGTTGTAATTCCCTCTTCAGTCTCACACAATCTCCTCTCTCTTTCTCACTCAGAATATAGATCTACATAGATGCAATACAATTCCCTCATATATAGTGAGGGGTTGCCTTTTAGGACAAAAAAACCAAAATTAAACATAAATTCTACCGTCAAATCTTTGCCTAATGAACGGCCCAGATTGACTACAAAATTATAACATTTTACAAGGAAATTTTACATCTCTTTTTAGCTTTGGGGGCACTACCACTGATCCCCCTGCCAAGGGGGGCTCCCAAAGGTCGCAGCTTCCCCCCCCCCCTGTACCCCCCTACAACATATATTTTACAGGCATTTTTGTTACCACTGGGGTCCAATGCGACGATACCTTTGAATACAGAAAATGATCAGGATCCACACCCAAAAATTGACACTTACGGAGAACAAATGTTGTTGTCACCAGTTGAACTGGCCTACCAAGCCATTCAATCTACATCCGAATCTCTGGTCACTTTGGTCATGACCAACACTACCTCCTCCCCTCCCATAAATTCTCTTTATTACGATCTCCTTAATCAAGTCCTAGCTTCAGATGAATCTATTCAAGAGATCATGTGTTTGAAGAGCAACCTTGGGAGGACTCTCACCATCATGTCTTGATATCTGATTTGGACATGATGTCCATTCAAATCATGTCTTATGACACACGTAAAAACATTCCCTCACCTTATACAACTATACAAACTTTGGATTCAGAAGGGAACATGGGAAATCTTTCAAAGACATTGCTCATCATGATTTCTATTAAGACATGCATCGTCAAAAACATCCAGGTTCGAGCCGATTGCACTCCCAAGGAAATTTCAAGCTTCACCTACCTTTTTAAGGATTTCCACAATGTTTTCCCTTCATCTTATAAGGAAATTCATGTCATAGACCTTTTTATTATCAAGCATGAAATCAAGAAGTATTGAGCATTCTTTTTATGGTATTTTTCATGCTCGTTAATCTGAAAAACCTTAAGTCTCCTTCTTTGGGCTTGTTAAACTACCACAAAGAAGATATGAGCATGTTATTTTTTGGGATTTTTTCATGCTCTTGAGCTAAAAATTTACTTCTTCAGACTCGTTAAGGTTTAAAGAAGAATATATGAGCAACTCTTTTTCTCTCTTTCTCTAGCTCATTAAACTGAAAAAGATAGTCTGAGCATTCTTTTTAGGGACTTTTTCTCGCTCGTAAAATCAAAAAAACCCCAAGTTACTTCTTCAGGCTCGTTAAAAACTTATGAAGAAGCTTCGAGCATTCTTTTTAGGAACTTTTCCTCACTCATAAAATTGAAAAAACCTCAAGTTTTCATCATCCGGCTTGTTGAACTCCTACGACGACGGTATGAGTGCTTTCCTTTTTGGGACTCTTGCTTGCTCTTAAATTGAAAAATCCCTGATTTTTTCCCTTCTTCGGGCTCATTAAATCTATGAACAAGGAATGAGAAGTTCTTTTACCTCTTTTTTCTTGCTCATTAAACTAAAAAAGATACCTTGAGTTTTCTTCATTTGACTCATTAAAATTTGATGAAGATCTATTGAGTTTGTCATCATGTGACTCATTAACAATTCATGACGAATATTGAGTTTAGTACGTCTCCTCATACTTGTAACAAAATGAGGCGAACATCTATTGAGAATAGGTTTATTAATTCATCTGGACTCAGTAGATTAACTTATGGAAAGGGAAACTTTTTGGGTATACCATTAAACCTTTGTCACACCTAGTTAAAAACTATGACAAAGGGACCACCCTAGAATCAGTCTTTACGATCTTTTCAAACTCTCAAAATATGAAAAGACCATCGAGTTATCCCATCTAGAATCATTAAATTAAATAGATGAGGAATGGAGTCACTCCTTGCGATCTTTTCAAACTCTTGAAACATGAAAAGACCAATGAGTTTGCCTGTCTGGACTCATTAAAATAATCAGATAGGGAATAGAGTCACTCTTTACAATCTTTTTAGACTCTTAAAACATGAAAATACCAATGACTTTACCCATCTAGACTCACTAAATTAATCAGATGGGGAAAGTGGAGAATGCAATTGCTTTGCATCAGTATTTTGAAAAGAGTTTTTTTACAACAGTCGCTCCCTTGAACATGGCACTCCCTTAGATAAACCTTCCTTGTGATGGCCTCTTAATATTAACCTTATCATCCTATAGTTTTAGCTTATATACCCCGATGTTCTTGTATCTATGTATTGTAAGACTCTTTGGTGTTCATGAGTCTAGCGCTGCATGGTTAAAACTATTGTGTCATGCCTTCTATTGTTCAAGGGAAAACCTTTATCTTCTCTTTCCTCCTTCAAACCATAAAGCATATTCTTCCATCATGAGCTCTGTCATTTTGACCCAATGCTCAAAAATATTCTTCAAAAAACAATCATTCTTGTCTTGTTTCATGTCGACTAATGTAGGACACATCATTTCCTACCTTTTGATAGGTCTCTTTATATCGGCTTCAACACTCTATCTAGGAAGCAAACCTAGAAACACTTCAGTGCCTTGGAACTTGCAGACATCAGTGGTAGGCTACCTTGTGTTTGGTCAGTGGTTTTCATTATTGGGTCCTTGTTAAACAATTCTATGAGTGTTCGATGAAAAAAACATTATTCACACTCGCTAGATTGTATTGTGCATCTTGGATACCATCACCATTATCGATGGCCATCCTCACATCTGGTAACAGTCTCCATTATTGATTGGTAATCATACGATTTCATACATGTTCGACTTCAATGCCTTTATTCATATGTATCGAACTATGCTATTACAGTGAAACAAAAATTAATACCTTGGGTAGAGGCTTACATCAATCAACCTTGTTTCCTCTCCCAAGTTGCATTTATTATTATTTGGAGACAGTTCATCAGAATGATCTTATTATGACACAGGTTCCGCGTTGTTCTTATCGGTGGTCATGATTTTCATATCTCTTTGTTGATAAATCACTATAACATAGCTACTAAGCATGGGAATTATCGACTCAGGATACTCACTGTGTTGTATCAGGTTTCTCGTATTCCCGAAGCTTTGATCATCTCTCTCTTTTTTCCAAATAAAAGGACTATTAGATATAAAGTATTTCATCCATCATCACTACCTCTGATCTCACACTTTAGGGGCATATGTTATATAGGAAAATGACCTCCTCATCAACTTAGAGGAGAAGCGCAGGATGACTGAAGGACTAACCAAGTTCACATGCCCATTTTTCAAGCTAACGTTTTCTAGGAACTAGCAACCTGCTTTATAAATCTTCCTAGAAAGGTTAAGGGTGCACTAGTGCCTAGGATAACTCTATTTTTTACCTCGGGAAGGGTGTTAGTGAACCTAATTTAGCTTCTATGGATTAAAGGAATGAGTTGACTGAGAAATATCCTAAGATTATCTCCAATGTCAGCTCACAAAAGCAGGGAAACATCAAAACTCAACCTGTTTGGAGGAATTACTAATTCCTAATGGAGTCTACAAACGAGAAAGAGCACAAATTCATGGAAACATCATTTATTTTTCCTAATGGAATTCATGAAGGATTTAGCAAGGCTTATCCTCTCATGGTATATATGAGAGGCTAGGGCCATTGTGGAAAAGGTTGAAACATTTGAAAGGATTGCCTATTTGACTGTCGAGCATAGTTTCTGACTAAGGCATAACAAGAGGTTAAGAAGGGAGAGAGAGAGAGGAGCTAAAGGAGTAAGGGAAGGTTGATACAACCAATGGTTGTAATCACTCCTTTCTACATCAATATAGAACTGCAATTGTGGTGTCCACTCCACGATGTTGGTAGTGTAATTTGTTTACATATTCATGCAATGTCGATATTATGAGTGTCTTAGATACATCTAATTAGCTATCTTTATATGTTAATACATTGTTTGTCAAAGTTATATGATGTGATATTACGCTTGTCTTATCTATGTTCAGGTTTTGTTCTAGAGCTAGCTAAGGTGTCTTCTGCCTTTCTACTTTGCGCTCTCCAACAACACCACACCAAGACTTGAGATAATAATTCCTTCTTCCTGCTTTGATTCTCATTTGTTTAACATAGGTATGCATCCATCTTTGTGACAGCTGCAACTAATTTGACAATCTTCCAAGGATCCTGGGAAGATCCTTGAGGGTTTCTACATCACCAAACTCCCATGCATTAATTCCTATTGTAATCAGCTCAACACCTTCACCATCACAGGCATGTCAAAGAGTTGGTCTCACCACAATGAACCGAGTGCCAGTGATGTCTTGCATAGCTTGCTCAAGCCATTTTGTCTCACATGAGCACATGTGCATTGTAATGCAACATCTTGTCAAGTGGAAGTTCAAGTGTCGATAGTTGGATGTAACAATCATAGAGTAGATGAAGAGTCATGAGGGTAGATGAACTGTCACAAAGCGGAATGTCAAGGGTCACCCCACCCTTTGCTATAAATAGAACCTCATAACTCATTGTAATGGCTTTCGATCAGCCAAGATTCGATAGGAGTATCTTAGGGAAAGCTTGGACAGGATTGTAATGAGCCTTGGCTTCTCCACTGCGCAGAGCTAGTACATCTCTTTGGAGGAGCAGGCGGTTGTGGCTGTAACATTCCACTATTGGAACTAGTGGCTAGACATGGATGTAGTATATGATCGAAACTTACACTTCCTAATATTACTAGTGCCAACATGTTTCATTCATATGTTGTATTGTATTTTATGCTATCTGGTTTACTCTAAATGATATATGTATTTTCTCTCGTAGGCATGCATGTATAGACTATTCTATATAAGTATGTACTAATCTTTCTGAAATGTGTTGTTGGTTTAGCCATCACTTTGGATTGCTAACTATCATGCCTTCCATGTTGTGATGTATCTTTTATCGTGTGTTCCCTTCCAAGCTGAGAACTATCACAGGTTTCCAAGGGGCGCACTCACCTCACTCTCTATGTGTTGAACCTCTCATGCACCTTCCTTGTCTTATTGCAGTTGTCACACCTTTGCTACCAAAAGAGTTATCTTACTTTCCTTTGTGCAAAATCGCGGTCAAGACATTGCAATATGACCCACTGCTGGGACTCCTACAATAAATGGTCTAAGGCCTTACTGGGAATTCTTACCAGGCAGATTCCCTTACATGTTGGTGGGTCCAACACCATCAACAGCATCTCAGCCATTACTCCTCGTTCTACCTTCATGCTTTAGGGGGCATTTGTTACACAGTATTTTGCCACACCTCTTACACTTCCCTATGAAATACCCCAAAGTGCTTGAAACATGAACATTATATAGTAGACTCATCCATGCATATGTATCATATCCCTCCTAACACTTTGATTGGAAAATGCCTTGACATTTCCCTAAACAAATAGCTGTTAAAACCATAAAATGAGAATCATTGCTCTTATAAGGCTTAAAACAGCGATGGTTTCCTATTGCATTGTTCCTAACCAGAGATGGCATCACTCTATTCCCTTGAATACCTACAATGATCCCAAAAAGGTAACTTTACCAAAGAGGATGAGAAGATTCGTGATCTAGAAGCTTCTAGAGTAGTGAACTGGAGGTTTTTTCGCATAAATGAGGTCGAACCCTCCCAACTTGACCTTTTGGTCTTATCCCTATGACCAACCTCCTTGAGATGAGGGCATAATCCTATCTTTGTCTCCAAACTCCCTTTCCCAGCCTATAAATTCATCCTCTCCCATTCTCAAATGGTTGGTCTATGTCTATTTTCACCCTTATGCTAATCTTGTGCCTAGAGGCTATTCATTAGGCTAGGAGAAGGCGTTCTTGGATATTTCATGGCTTGGACTTGGATTACCACTCAAGGAGAGCCTTTCAAAATCAAGGCTTTGGTTGGAAGCTTCCCTTTTCTTTCTAATAATACACAATTGCTGGTTCATATTCCCAAATGTATATGTTCATATATCATTAGCTTGACATTTCTTGATTGGTTAAGTAGGTTGTTATTGGATTTTCTATTTGTTTTGGCATGCTTTTTTTCTCCTGATTACTTGTGTAGGTACATAAACACTAAGAGAAGCAGGAACTAGTTCGTGACATAAGAGGTTCAATGTCCTGAACAAAACAAATTGGAATAGCATTAGAACGAGGTAGGCCATCTCCTTCGTTCTTCTTTTCAATTATAACCTAAGAATATGTCTAGTTGATTGTCACTTTAGCTGCTAGAAGCACTCATTGGGCTAGAGGGATCATCTCTCTCTGCAAAGAGGATTAACCTTGTCAACATGGAGCCCTGAAACGGGCTCTATCTGAGAAATTATTATGCATAGTATTGCACTAGGCATGTGCTTTGTAATATTATGTATTTATAAGTTTTGCTTCTTTTTGGTGTGATTGGAGTTTTTGGAATTTTTTGAGTATTTGTCTCAAACATGTTTCTCATTACACATATGTCTTCATCACCCTTACCATGCGTAGGATATCTAGATGGTGCCAGGCTTAACACATGGCACATTGCATCAGTTGCTTGGGTCATCTTCACACCTGAGTCAGAACCAATTTGTTCTAGGGGAGTGTTTCTTGGCACTACCACCAACAATTTTGTTGAGTATATGTCTGTAATTTCACTTCTCACTAAAGCGTCATCTCAGGACATCTCCAATTTGATGGTCAGGTTAGACTCTCAGCTTGTTGTTATGAAATTTAAAAATCATTATCACATTCACAATCCAATATTGTTACATCATTACTTAAGGGTACAACTCTTGGAACGTCAATTTGATTTTATTACATATGAACACCTTCATCGAGAATTTAATGTAGTTATGTTGGGAAAGGGTCCATGGGGTCAATTTTGGGTTAGTTTAATCAAATTTTAAGTAGAATTTTGTAAATAATTTAAAGTCTCCACGAAATGTGGAAGCGGAGTGCACAACTAAGTAGTAGTCAAAGGGGCTTTAGCCCCTTGTATGGGTAAATGATAGGATGGTTTTAAGACTCACCCATAGGCTATAGGTCATGGTATTGTATTAGAAAGTCTATAAATATTTGAGTCATAATGAATCTATATATATCATCAATCAATCAATTGAATGAGAACAAGTGTAAGGGAAAGAGCTAAGGCAGCTTAGCTCTGTTTTCCTATACCTCAACAAAATGGGAAGGCTCCTACAGATGAGTGCACAAAAACCTTGGCAAGTTCGTAGTTGAGTGCACAGGCCGCTGCAGCAGAGTTCGCAGCATGGAGGAGTCTGTAATTTGAACACTAAATCTAATAAAGACTGATTTTGGAACAAATCTATTGCATCTATGCCTTGTTCTTAATTCTATTTATGTTATGCATTGTTGCTTAATGATCTATTTTCTATGAAATAAAGTATATCTCCTGCGCGAATCTATTGAATCTTCATTATCTATGCATAAAGTAAGTAATGAGCTGGTTTTGCAAAGACATTAGATAGATCTAGTAATATAACTAGTCGGAGTGGGTAGATCTGTGTGAAAGCAGATCTAGGGTTACTATTTACTACGCAAAAGTTGTAAGTTTGCTTATTTTAGGTATAAAACACCTAATCGTAGACCTTCATGAAGGTCTGGAAGCCATTTGGATAGAGCTGCAGTAGTGAGCCATAGGAAGACACCGATCTACATGAGGGAAGACCTGAGCTACAATGGCTTGAAAATACATATCACATGATCTCTGAACGCAAAAACCTAGTTCTAACTATTTCCATTATGATGCATGTGTTGTACTTGATGGAAACCAACTTGTAGTGGAACAACTCACTTGCATATGGTAACTAGATGAATCTATAGGAGAGATATCAGATATCATAGAATGCATGGCAGTTGTGTTTATAGATGTGGCAAAATGCAAGGTAGTTCAAAGGAATCATTTGAGAAGTAATGTACAATGGAAAATCACATTATAACATGTCTATTCAGAGGTAACAAAGTAATGCTACAAAGGAATAGGGTGAAGGAACAAAGAACTACAGATCAGAATCAAGAAGTTGAAGAAAAATGACATTTTCAGGTATGTTAAGTTATATACGTGGTTTCACTGTACAAAAAGAGAATATACACGCGGGTTCACTATACAAAAAGAGAGTATACATATGCATGCACTTTCACAAGAGGAAAAGCGCGTATGGGTTGGAAAATCAAGGAAATTCAAGATTAAAGAATACGAAAGATCAATACCATGGTATTAGCCCACAATATTGAGTGGAGTAACAGTTATTTGATCCCATCTAAGGATACCATAGGTTTTAAGTGTTGTTTTGGTCTGAGGTATTGAGAAAGGGTAAAACTATATAAGGAGGAGAAGATCAAAGGGATAAGTGTACAATTAATAAATATCTTATGAAGTGTTATATCAAAAGAAAATATGCATGTATGGGTTTCTGATTCTTTTCTTGATCTGGACAAAGTATGCACCTGAGTGTTTTGATAATGGATGAGATCCATTGATGAATCAGGATCATAATGACTTATCATTATGTGATCTGATAATGGATAGCCTAGATCTGAGTGCTAACAAAGGTTTTCTTCCTTTAAATTCTATGATATGGGTATATCTGAAGTTAGGAATAGCTATGAAGTTATAAGTTTGTATTTGCATATATATATATATATATATATATATATATATATATATATATATATATATATATATATATATATATATATAGATATATATATCTGTTGGTTCTCCTTGGTAAAGGCACGTATACACACAAGTTATACTCTTCCAAGTAGCATATGCAAAATAAAATCCTATTGTTCAGACATGAGTGATCTATCTTATCAGTGTTGTTGTTTTACTGTTGTCTACCAATGATGTCTTCTTTAGATCTGAATGTAGAATTGAATGTATAAGGAGATTGAGTCTGATTGATTGATTGATTAAGTGAGAAGGGTGATATTTTCTAATGTATGTTGTATCTCTTAGATGATAATGGTCAGCTATGATGCTAGGGCATCTAAGATGATTGTTTTGGTGGTTTTGTTTTAATTTTGAGGACCAATGTATGAGATGGATTTAAAATAATGATGCATAACCTTTTGAATAGTATTAATATTTAAACAGAGGGCTTCTATTAAAATTCACACACTGATATAACTTGCATGGTGGTGAGGAGAAATAGAGAGATGGTATGACTATCGCAGTGTTCAAATTGAAAATTAAATAATCATAAGTAAGAAAACCTTTAAACTATGTTTAGAAGGTTTAACAAAATATGCTTAATCTTACAAAAGATGCTGATGATTTTATGTTTTAGAGGGAATTAATAAAACAAACAGTTCATATAATTCATTATCTTTATAGATGATCACTTGAGAAGCTTATAAAATAATTGAAACACAATTACTCCTACCTAGTTATCTTTGCAAAACATAAGAATATGAAGAAAAAACTGTGAAATAAAACTCAAAAAAATTACAATAAAAAACAAAATTGTATGAATCAAAATTCAAAATCCATTTTCTTTTGTATTAATGATTCAGAAAAGTCAAGTACATTCAATGTTTAGAAATTCTTCTTCAAGGGTGCAACCCTTAATAACTCGTGAAAGAGAGCTATTTATACAATCTTAGAACTAAGAAAATATCTTAAACTTATTTAAAAAAATAGATAATTACAAAATCAGGAATATAAGTGATAGTCGATCTGTCACTATTTTGGTGCTGAGGTGTTGATGACTGTTGCTGGAAAAAATGCGAACTGTTGAGCTGATGATGACTGTTCCTATAAATATTGAATGTCGTTTAATCAACCTTTTAGTCAAGTAAATCAGTTAATTCTTCCTAGTGTTTCTTATTTGGGATAGATAACTTAGTTACTCTTCTATAATCTTCATCCATCTCTATATACTTAGTAAAAGTGGGTTTTACTGGAAATATATGCCTAATTTCGTCTAGAATGAAAAAGGAATCTTTGAGTCCATTCAACACAACCCTTGGTGTTGCTGAACCTCTTATATTTGAAACTAAACCAGCATTGGTACCCACCTCTGTAAGCATTCGAACATAATCCTCGATCAGCATTAATTTGTCATTAATCACAAGCATAGAGGGAAAATCCTTGCTGGTCAAGGGTTCTAACCTACTAAAAATTCTTTGAACTATAGTATTCACACTGTTGCACTTTTCCTCTAACTGAAGGATGAGGTTTTTCTTGGTAATGATCTTCCTTACTTCTAGTATAGTTGTTGTCCTATCGTTTATACCCAATTCTTCAATCTCATAGTTGTCCTTAGAATTCAGGAACTTGATTATTTCAGAAGCAATGTCTGGCATGTCCTCAAGTTCTTTAGAAATTGTTTCCACAACTTCCTAAGATTTCTCCAACAAGTATTTTTTATCAAATATTATCTTGATATAGGGCCAGATATCCTTGACTGATTCTGTAATTTCTTCCCATAGAATTTCCTTTGCCAAACCTAGTTTGTTTCCAAGGTAGGACTCTCTGATTTCCTTCTACAAAACTTCAATTTGACTTTTTGTCCTCTGCAACTCGGTTGCATGTGAACTGTCTGCATCTGCCTTCATATGTTTTAATTCCTTCAGTTCATCCTACAACTTCTTCATTTCAACTGTGTGAATGGACAGATTTTGTAATGCTTCTGCAAGTTGTTCAGCTCCTTCTGTTATACCTGTAGTTGATGTAGTTCCCGAAGTAGAAACTCTGGTTATTGATACTGCTGAAAGAGGAACTACATCCATTGGAATTTGATCCTTCTTGACAGCTTCTTATTTCTCTTTGACCAATTTTTCCATTTTCTCCTCCATCTATTTTATTTGCAGATTGTGTTCCATGATGAGCTTCATCATGTTAGATTTCTGAGTCTCGGTTTCTTCGATCTCCTTGGTTACTGGATCCTCAGAAGTTGACAGTTTAAGTTGCTTCCTTAATGCTGAGAGCTTAGCATTTTTCTTCTTAACAAGTTCTTCTGCTACATTTATGTTTGAGGGATCATATCCCATCTTTAGCACCATATCTTCCAAGCATTTTATCTTGGTTTCCTTTGTTAGTGAGGAAAATTTTTCCAATTTTAGTTGTGACTGTGTACTGGCCAAGGTGACCTGCAACTTCAACAAACTCATGGCAATATGAGTTAAAGTGGAAGAAAGCATCTGTCAAATTTGTTTGTGCATCTCAATTTGATCAATTGGATGCACATCTTTTACATTAAACTCAAATGGGGATTGCTTCTGATAATGTGCATAAGTCTTGGTTTGTGGAATCTGAGCTTGCAGGAAATCCATATGCATTTTTCCCTTCTCAGAATAAAAAACTGAAAGAAGTTTGGCCTGAGAGCTGGAGGAATGTTTCTAGAATTGGGTATATGTGTTCAACTTCAATTCATCATTATTATTTTTAATCTGACTGAAAACATGAAAGATGTCCTCCTCCTTGTCCTTTTGAATGCTTCCACTGGTTTGAATTACTTGTTGTTCATGAGAAGTAGTGGAATGAGTTGGGAACTGGGTATACTATCCACCAGAATGTGTATAAAGCATAGTCTCTCCAAGTCCATCAAATGTTGTTTTTTGAGACTCATGTGTTTCTCCAAAAATCATAGAGATCCTAGGTATCTTCTTTCTATGCACAATCCTAAAGCTCTAGCTTGATGCTTCAGTTGTAGGGGATGATTGTTCTTCCCTTCCTCTTTTAGCTATCTTTTGCTGTACAAGTGGAGTTTTCACATTTCAAGTAGAAACTACCTGCTCTTCAACTTCTTGAAGGGTGTTCTCTTTCCATTCCAACTGATTTTTGTACTACTCTATTTCAAGTCTAGCTGTGTGGTGATATGAAATAAACTTATTTTCAACCCTGAGTTTAGAAATCACTCCCATTGGTTCATAAGACCAAGTGAAACTGAGACCAAACTTCATTTCCTTTAGTAACCTATCTGCTTCTTCTCCTGCTACTTTGGTGTTGCATAAGAATGCGCCAACTTGAGCTTTTCGCTTCAATTGTGATTTATTCTTTGCTGCCACAGAGTGTACCTCATCTACATTTAACCTATGCCTAATATATTCCAGTGCAAAGATTCTAATGGGAAGGTACTTGGGAAGTTTTTAGGGTGGAAGCTCACAACCATAAACCCTGATTTCTATGTAGTTTTGGTAAAGATACCAATCTCCTGTTGTGGCTTGATCAACTAGCTGCAACACTTTCACAATTTCATCATTGATTCTTGGTACTTGGAGTGCTGCTCATAAGACTAATAGCTAGATGAATAAACAATTATATGAACTATTTATAGGTAAATTTTTCTTTCTCCTTCATTCCCATTGTAGTCCAAAAGATCACTGATTTCTGGTTTCTTTCCTCATCTAGCTTCTATAAGGTGAATGGAAATTTGTCTCTGTGAAAATCTATAAAAAGGTATACAAGTATTGAAGAATACTTGAATACTTCTTCAGTGTTAAACTAGAAAAATTGCTCGTGTATGGCTTCAACTAGGAATTGGCTAAAGTTATAGAGAACAATGGGTTTGGAATTAGCAAAAAAGATTGACAAGAAACTTAGGATAGCTTCATTAACATATTGATCATAATTGTAAGCGGGAAGATAGGACAAAATAGTGGTGATTTTCTTCGTTCTGTCAAGGAACATGGATGAATCATAGGGAGGGTTTCGTTTAGGCAGAGGACTATCTATAGCTAGGAAAAGTTCAAGAGTCTTGGATCTTTTACTAAAATCTAGCTTTTTATAAGCTTCTATTAGGCTTTCATGAGAAAAAGGATGGGTTGGTGTAATAGCTAGAGCTTGCAACATCTTTTCAATGGACTCAACATTGATGAAACAAAGGATTTCTCCTGTGGGTGAAACGATTGCTCTTTGAATGGGATCATAATACTCATGGAATTTCCTGAAAAATTCAGGTGCTCTGTGTATCTCAGGGAAAATGTAGTGTGGAAGAAAGAAGTCCCACCGTCCTATTTCATTTGTCTGATCAATTAATTAATCCTCCATCCAGCAGCAAATTTTATATAACTCAAATTGAGAAGAAGACTCGATGATTTTACAATCTTTTTCGACCAAGGGAGTATGATGGAAGTTAACCTGCGGATGAATAAGAGGATTTTGGATTTTTGCAATTTCGTTTCCCTTAGGAGGCATCTTATCAAATTAATTGCAGATTGAAAGTGATGGAAATGGAAAAAAATGGTCTGAAACTAAGGGATAACAGTAAAAATAATATGACTGAAAAGAGATAAGTGGACTTGGATGTTGGATTTCTTCTGAACAGGACAAAGTGATTGCTTAAGTGTTGAACGATCATTGAGATGTAAGGAGGAAATATTCAGTGATCAATTTAGTTATAAAAATGCATTGCGTAACAGTTTTCATGAAGGAAAAGGGCTTATAATGGAAAAAAATGGAGCAGGACTATTTAATGACAGAAGTATGATGGAAGGAGGAAATCTTCAGTGATCAATTTAGTTATAGAAATGCACTACGTAACAGTTTTCATGAAGGAAAACGGATTATAATGGAAAAAAGTGGAGCAGGACTATTTAATGATGGAAGTATGATGGAAGTTAACTTGCATATGAATAAGAAGATTTTGGATTTTTGCAATTTCGTTTCTGTTGGATACCTATACCAATAGGTTTCATATTTCATGATTGGCAAGAGAAAGTCCAAATATGCTCTGCTTTGAGTTCACAAAGATCCCATATTTCCTAGAAAACAAAAGGTGTGTGAGTGTCTCAATGTTGAGGACTTTATTTTCAAATTTTGATGGATGATCCAACTGTTTAACCTGGATCATGCCATGTTTCAATTTTGTGTTATAGAATAGAGAAAGAAGTCTGTCCAAACAGCCTAATCTTGGCAGACAAGTAGTTCATGTAGAGAAGAAAAGGTTTCCAACAGCTCAATCTGGGACCTTGGAAGAGATAAGGTTAGAGGTAGATAGAAAAGAATAAAGAAAAAGCCAAAGAAAAGAAAAGGCAAGTAAGGGTTTGCAAGTCCAAGTGCACCCTCCAAGGAGAAACAAAAAATGCTAGGTAAGCAGCTGGGTAGGTAGTTGGGGTTGCAGAAAGTGATCCCTATCATTGCAAGAATGGTGATGATGGGCAGCAAAGTAAAAGACTACAGCAGGAGCATGACTAACCTCCCTCTCCCCCTTCATTTCATTACTAACATTCCCTTTCTTTTAGCTGAGATTTATGGAGAAAGATCATGTTTTTTAGGTGGTTTTGGTTCATTCAGGAGCCACATTTCTTGTCTAAAATCTTTTCATTTTGATCTACTCTCAAAACTAAATCAATTTCATATAAACTCAGTGAGATCCCCTTCATTTGCTCCCTTCATTCATATTAACACTAATTCTATTGTATAAATCCTCATATCGCCTCTTCCCCTAATATTACTAACACCAAGGTGTATAAATCCCAAAATCTTATAAATACCCACCCCTTTGGCATTATAGCCAATAAAGTCTCGAGTCAGGGATCAAACGACACCAGGTCATGTTGATGAGCCTAGGCCAGCTACCCCCTCCCCTTCATGAGCTAAATTCCCCTATTTTTACCTCTTTGCACATAAAAAACCCATAAAGATCCTAAATCCCCACCTTACCCGCTTCAAAGGGCAAATAAGCATGAAAACCCACTTTCCCGCCCTATAGCCAAGGTTAGCGCATATAATGTTTTTTGAAAATTACATTGGAAAATCATATAATACCCGATTATATACCCCCGCCAGCTTCCGTATACAGCGCACATGTCAGCTCATCCGATGACCGTTAGATCAGACCCTCCAGATCTGACGGCCCTGGTCGTGTCGGAATCTGTCCGACGCCTGACAGTTAAACGTACTATCCCCCTGTCATCTCATTCGTCCGATCACCGTCCGATTATCCGCTGCAGATCCAACGGTTGCCCTGATGTCGGAGCTCATCCGCTGTACGAGGCTTATCTCCCGACGTCCGTATTCTGAGGACGTCACTCCGCTGCTACGTGTCCTCACCACCACACGTCGGAGGTACATCTGATGGATACCGCCCCCGTACAGGAGGCGGTGCGATATGAAACCATTAGTGGTTTCCGGATTCCCTCATCCCGCCTACCCACGTCATCACCGCATCAGCAACGTGTCAGCGCCCCGTCACCCATGTACGTCCTGCCATTAGTCCACCTGTCCTGCCATGTCACCGCCACCGTGTACCAACCAGACAGCGCCACGTCACCCGATGATGTCAGCATGACGTCATCCGACCTTGACCCCACCAATGACGACATGCTGACGTCAGCACGAATTCGCGCCAAAAGCGTAAAAAGGTCTATTTTAGCCAAAAGTTCGCGTTTTTTTGGTCATTTTGTGTGTTCATCGTTATTCCGCTCTGCATGCAAACAACGTCCAAATTGTCTACCAACCTGTTAAACTGACCAGAAGACCTCCAGCGCACCAGTTCAACCTGCGGTCACCACCTCTGCTCGTTGTTTTACCAGGTATTCCTCATTATTCATCCTCTGTGCGCCTGCAATTATCTATTTAACGCTTTAGAAAGCTTAAAGAAAGCCGAAAATCAGAAATTCACCACTGAATTCCTTAGCAAAGCCTTGAAGTTCCAATTATCGCTTCGGAAAACACCAGCCGAGCCTTTTCCCAGTGGCATTCTGCTAAGAAACCAGGTCTTGTCTGCGCAATCGTGGCAGGCGCATTTGAAACCAAATTTTACCATTGAAAGGTGCCAGAAAAGCTAAGCTTCGCTCTTAATTACCATAAAGCAGCATTTTCAACTGCTGCAGACCCTGCATTCACCTTTTCTCAGGCATTTTCACCCTTCTCTGCAAAGAAACTCTGTTGTTATTGATCTACATAAGTGACACAATCCCCAAGCAAAACAGAAACCTCAAAGGAAAGTCATGGACCCCCCTGTAGCTCCCATAGCCCTCAATGTGGCTCCCCTGAATGTTCCTAATAGAACATTTGACACCAGAGCATTGGCAGACCTGGACTACAAGATAACAGAGGAAATGATGAGCAGAAGCAGGTTCCATCTGCAAATATTAAACGAGATAAAGATCAAACATGAGAGGGGGACAGACATCCTGGGAATTTGGGATTCATTCCTCCCAATATTCAAGCTTCCTCAGGTTAATCAATTCCCTGAGCTTGTGCACATAGTTGCTGAACACTATGATGCATCCCAGAGGGCAGTGCTAGATGCTGAAGGTTCAATTCTGTTTCTCATTACCCCTGAAGCCATCAGGGAGATGTTGCAATTCCAGACAGAGCAAAAGTTGGTCCCACTGTCACTAGCTGATCTAATAGTACAGGGAGCCAAAACCACAGAGGCCCAAATCATTAAGGTTAACCAGCTCTTCATCAAGGCTAGCACTCTGCAAGTTGCTCCTATCAACTATGTTTATCTTAACCAGTTGGGCCTAGACCTGGTTGGCATGATCAGTCCCATCCTGGGATATGATTCGATAGAACATGTGGATGAAACAATTATACAAATGATGCTTATGTTTTCCCCAGGAAAAAAGCCAATCCACTATGATTATGCAACATACATATCAGACAAAATGCATGAACAGTTGATGAATTTGTCAAGAGAAAGAGTGTTTAGGTACACCTCCTACCTATATCATCTGCTCATATACTTCCAGCATGATAAATTTTCCTTCCCAAAGAAGAGAGTAGATGCACAGGGCAATTTGAGATCAGTAGTATATTGGACATCTGTTTTCCATATATCAAGCCACTCTCCATACACCTACTGTGAGTTTATTGATCTTTTCATCCATCCAGCCTTGACTCTACTGATTGGTTCACCTCCTCCTAGACTGACAGAGGACATGAAAAGGTGCCTACATTTGTCAAAAGTATACAGTATTGGGGATTGGTATCTCTACCAACACCACACCGTCATCAGAATATATGGGTGTGAATTACCCCCATTTAGACTACCCAAATTTGTGCCCATGAGGCTATTTGCCTTAGAATACTTCAGGCAGTTTGGCTATGTGGATATGTTCCACTTCTCAGGCAGAGGCAAGAAAGCACAGCTGAAAATCAAGAGCCAACTTGGCCATTTAGTCTACAATGAAAGGGATGAAGGGTGGAAGGAGGCAGATAGAATACTGATGGGATTTGGTTTGAAGTACAGTTTTATATGGAAACCCTATGACCCCAACAACTTCATCACAATGAGGAGACTCAAATATAAACTGTCTGCTTACGGTCATTATAGCCTCCCCCAAATTGAAAAATATGCCAATCAAAGCAAGTGGAAAAGGGGAACTCTAGAAGAAAATGTGACTCAAGAAGAGCTTAATCAAAGAGCTCTGAACAATCAAAAGAAGATGGCTGACCTTGAATTTTATGCACAGGTCCCCTCACTGCCAAGCACACAAATTGGACCAGCAGCCTCCTCTTCAACTACTCCACATCAAACTACAAGAGTTGCTGGAAAAGTATCAGAAAAAGGAAAGGAAAAAGAAATGGAGACAGAAAAAGAGATGGAGCAAGAGCAACAGCAGGAACAGCAGCAAAATCAAAGTCAGCAAGCACAAGAACAAGCAGAAGGGCTACAGCAAGGGCAACAAGAAGACATAGGACAGCAAGAGGAACAGCAGCAAGAAAAACAAGGACAAGAGCAACCTGCTCAGCAAAAAGAAACAGTGGATACTCCTCAGACCACTGAAAAAGTCATGCCTACAAGGCAAGACACTACATCTGATGCCTCGGTCCTCCAAACCCCTCAAAAGGAGGACACATTTGTCTTTAGGAAGAGGGAAAGAGAAACTCCCTTGACATCCTCTATAAATCAAGGAGAGAAAAGGCAAAGACTCAACGATTTTCCAGAAGAGGATATAGCCATCAGAGAAGCACTGGGCATGGGCCCACCAAGTCAGGAAATTTCAGCAAGTTCCTCCCAGCAGGAACTAGACAGGACAATGGGAGGGGAAGTCAGCTCCTCCAGCCAGCAGAAAGAGGAAAAAGTGAGCATAAAGCAGCAGTTCATAGACATTAAGAGGAGGAGTGACCCAATCAAAGTTCAATTATATAATCACCTACTTAACATGGCTCCTTCCAATCAGCAGAGACTCATGTCTGCTTTTGATGTAGGTGAGGGCAAACTGACATTGAGTCATTTCATGCCTACGGCACTCAAGCCACAGTCTTCTGCTGATTATCTCAGGACCAATTTAGAGGTCCTTGCCAAAGACATACACCCCATGGACAAAATTGAGTTGCATAAACAAACAGGGGAAATGGTGTATGCTTCATTGGCCGATAAGACCTTGGACAACTACAAGTTAACAAGCAGTCTGAATGCTACAGCTTCCCAGCTGGAGCTAGAGAGAGCCTCTTCTCAGGCCAAAGACAACAGGATCAAAACCCTGGAAGAAATCATCATAGAAATTGGACATAATCCCAATGATATCAAAGGGATACAAGAGATCTTAAAAATCAGAGATGCCGATCTGGCTGCACTAAGGAAGAAGGTTAAACTCCCAGCCACTATCCATCCACAGACCGATGAAGTGGCAAAACAAAGGTATGAGCAGGATTCCACTACTCTATTAATTTCTGTTTACAAAGAACTTATAAAGGCACAAGAAAAATTGGGGCAATATGAGGCCACACAAGCACCTCTGAAAGGATCATCAACACAAGCGCAAGAGGGGCAAACATCTCAGCCCCCTCCACAGGTCATTAATCTTGAGGAGACTGCTCCTACTACTACACCTCCACCTCAGCAGGCTGAACAACCAGCCACATCTACTTCAGCAGCACCCACCAGCACAGATCAGAGCTTAGACATGCAAAAGCTAAAGAGCGAAATACAAGCTCTAGAGGCACAAATGATGCAGCTAAATGAAACTAAGGAGCAGCTGGCCAAGGTGAATGAAAGGCATGACAAAACAAAGAGAGAAGTAGGAGAGAAGGCCAGGGAAATCAAAGCTCTTAAAGACAAAATCAAGGAGCTTGAGAAAGAGCTAAAACTAGATAAAATCATAGCCGAAATCAGAGCAATGATATGGTCCAATATTGGTAAATCCATCAATAACCAATGGCCATACATTGAGACAATCCATGAGCAACTGGAGCTCATTCTAAAGGCGCAGAGGGAAATCAGAACATCAAGGGCCTTATTGGGGAACATGCCTGAAATTGCAACAAAAATGATCAATGTGCTCAATCATAAGACAAGTTCTCAGTTGACCATCATGGGAATCGCAAACAGAACTGATACTATCCAAATGATCAAGAGGGTTCTTACTCTTAGAAGTCTGGTGCAAACGTTAGACAGAAGAACCCAAGATATGCAAACTGAGGTAAACAGGTTCATTGAGAGGTTTCGGGTATTGGAAAGTAAAGGACTCCCCAGCTTGTTGAACAACGGAGGGAGATTATTCACCCATGAAGAATATGCCAAGAGAGTGAATGTTTTTGCCTCATCACAGGTAAATGAGAAGGCCAGCACCTCAGAAGACACAGGGCCTATCACAGGATAGATTTTCTATGGTAAGATAGAAAATCTACTTTTTATAATGAATGAAATGAATCATCTGTTTGATGTAGCTCCCAACTTTTTCAAGTATACAGAAGCTGAAGAGACAATGCAGGCCATCCTCAGGCATCAGCTCCCTACACAGGAATGGTGGACAGATGCCATCCAAAGAATTTTGTAAGCATTAGGCCATGCATCAATTCCTGTTTCTTCTATAAATTTAGATGGAAAGAACAGTCAGCAAAATCAGCAGGCATCATAAATTCAAAGCTGAGCCAACTCAGCAGATGAAGCAGCCAACAAAGCAAGAAAGACAAACGCAGCTGGCAAAGCCGAGAAACTCATTGCGCAGGCAAAAGTAAATGCGTACCTACAGGATCGATACATAGTAATGTAACCGACTCAGTGACTCCTTAAAGTCAAAACAATCATCTGACAGACATAAAGGGCATTTACTCTGCATTTAACGTTGTAATAACTTCCTGCCTACTTTCTGAACACTACTGAAGATATTTTCTCTCTCTCAGATGACTCAATACCTGAGATATTTTGTATACAGAGTACTATATAGACCCCTCCGCATAATAGAGCAGGGGTTGTTGTTATTTTCATTTCGGAGATCTCACTTGCTGTAAAATTCTCAGAGAAATAATACAAAGGGTGAATGGAATTTCCAAAGCTTGGTGTACCTTGATGCGTTGTGATGAATGGTGAATGTTGCAGGATTCCAGAGTGTTTCATAAAACAATAAGTTTTCTTAAATCTCTGTATTACATGTTTTCGAGTCTTTTGTTCTCTTTTGTTCTCCAAATATTTTCCACTTAATAGCAAAGTAGAAGAATAGTTCCAGGATTTAATCACCGATTACCCTGAACTCAAACTGAGCTATTATCCATGTTTTCTTCAGATACAGTAAAAGAAGTGTAATTCTTAGTTGCTGCACTTTAAAAACTATATCTTTTACAGTGATAGATATTCCCAGGGATTCGAGTTTGCCCCTGAGACATCCATCCATTTCTCATAACCAGTTTGGTGAAAATACTTAAACATTTAGTGAAAATCCTTAAATGCTCTCACTGCTTGTATTTCCTGTTCATGTTATAAATCAAAATTTGTCCTATGAAGTATCCAAATGGCCCTGTAAGTTGCACTAATTCATCTCAAGGTTTCTAGTCACCTACTGCTATAGACTCCATTGCCCAATGATATTTGACTCTTTGAACATTATATCACAAGACCTGAAAGAAAATCTTCAACCAAAACATAAACAAAACCTGTGCATAATACCTAGCCTAAAACACTATCATAACAGATACAAATCATAAAGAGAGAGCCCTCTCTGATCACAGTTTGGCTAGAAATAGTGATCAAAAGATTGGTTAGTGGTTACCCCGGCCGTATTCCCTTGGGAGTCATAGGGAACAACCTGGGTGTTAACATAATTGGCGACTCCACTGGGGACTACTAAGATTCTTTAGTTACTATCTATCTTCCAAAGCTACCATCAAGCCTGAAACTAGCCAAGAGGCCTTAGGACTGTTTCTGTAAACACAGGGACAGCTTTAGGGAAGAGCTAACTAGGGAATCTTCATCCTAGCGTTGAAACATACATAGTCATTCCAGAATTCCTACCTAGTCCTTGTACATATAAAGCCTCCTGTATAAAGTTCTAAAAGAATATTTAGAAGCTGGCTCCCAAAAGAAACCCAAGGCACACTAGGGCAAACCCTGACCCTGATCAACCCATCATTGTTGATAACCCAAATATCATTCCAAAGAACATAAGGAGACAACAAAAGCAGGAGAAGCCTGCTGATTCAGATATAACTTCAGACCAGCCTATCCTCATTCCAACTCCTTGCAAAGTCCTTTTCCGTTCCACACCTAATTCCCCTAGTTCATCATCAACCCCTCAAAGTCCTCCTCTTCCATCTTCACCATCTGCACATACTCTTTTAACCAGCCCCCCGCTTGTTACCCATCCTATTAACCCTGTTACACCTGTAATCCCAGCTGTCCCATTTGTTCCTATTAACCCCATAAACCCCATAAACATGGCTAATAGATATGCACCTCTGCAGATACCAGCCAATGCTCCAGCTCTACCCCAAGACTACCAAACCAAAATCTCATTTTTTGACTCCCATGGCCCTTTCACAGCTGTCCAGCATGCTAAGAAAATGCAAGACCACTTTGAGACATATGAAATAGATGATGACAGTGTCAGGATGAGAATTTTTGTTCAAAGCTTAACTGGGGATGTCAGAACTTGGTTTAGATCCCTGAATGCAAATTCCATTGCAACTCCTGAGTTCCTGTACCAAGAGTTTACCAACAGATGGGAGAAAAAGAAAGATCCACTCCACATACTCGGTGAATATAACACTATTAAAAGAGGTCCCCAAGAAACAGTTTTGGAATATTGTGCTAGGTTTAACAATGTATATAACGCTATCCCCCAGAACTTAAGGCCCCCTCCTGATTTGGCCCTGTATAACTTCCCTGATGGTTTTGATTCCGATATGGCCTATCAGTTGAAAGAAAGAGATCCTCCAACCCTTGCAGAAGCCCAAAGAGTTGCAGTCACTGTAGAGGCAAACCTAATTGCCAAGAGAAACAGGGCAAAGCTGGAAAAGAAGGCTGGTTTCAGAGAAGAGCCTTCAGGTTTTGATCAAAAGTTGGATGCAATACTAAACAGCATGAAGAGACTGGGTGAGAGAGTGGAATTAGTTGAAAGAAAATCATCATGGGAGGCATCACAAAACAACCCTCCTAGAAACCCAAATTTTAGGAGAACTCAGAACCCAAACATAGGAAAAACAAGTGCTGACCAAGATATCAGACCCCCTTTTCAAGAAAACTATGCAGAAACTTCCTCAGCCAATCAGCTCAATGAAGATCCTGAAATCAACTTAATGGGTCTGGATGGTAAAAGCCATGTTTTCTTAACACAAGAAGACCATGAGGAGGATGAAAGCAAAACATTCCAAACTCAATCAGGAGAATCCTTTGACTTTAAACAAGGATATGATGCTGCTGTCTATGAAGTCCACAAACAATACAAATTAAGGAGTAGGACTGTGAATGTAAATCAGCCCGAAAAGACAAAAGAGAAACAGCAGTCTAGAGAAACCTCAGTCACAGAACTTAATGACAAAACAAAATTGCCTACAAAAGAAGTAGTGGTTGAGGAGGTTACTGAACTACTGTCCCCACTACAACAGCCCATGGCAACCTCTTCCTCTCACCCTAATCCAAACATTACCCCTCAAGACATGAGTATGAGGGGCAGGTTTCAAAATCAAGATGAAATCCAACAAGAAGATTTACTGAACAGAGAAAGGACTGCTACCCGTGACTCCAAAACCCAAGTTGACAAACCCTTTGACCTAGGAGCAGAGATTGGCAAGTTAAAAGTAGCAATTCCCCTCTCAGAGCTAGCCAAGCATGACATATATAAGCAACAGATCAAAAAATCCCTTCAGCTCACCAACAGCAAAGATGATGTAAATGTGCTAGATGACACTCCAGAATTACTGTTTGGCCCAGAGGTAGATGGAAAGACAATAGTCACAGGGGTTTTACCTTTTTATGTCAGCCTGCATGTTCATGATAAAATACTGCATAATGCTATGTTTGACTCAGGTGCCTCTCACAACCTTATGCCAAAAGCAGTTATGGAAAGATTGAACTTGGATATAACAAGACCATACAAAGACCTGTTTTCCTTTGATTCTAGTCAAGTCAAATGTTTGGGCCTAATAAAATATTTATGTGTGTCCCTCGTTCAATTCCCCAACAAAACCATTCTAATGGATGTTGTAGTCGCTGATATCCCACCCAAATATGGGATGCTGTTATCAAGATCATGGGGAGCCAAGCTCCAAGGCTACCTGCAATTGGACATGTCATATGCAACTATCTCTGTCTTTGGGCAACCAAAAAGACTTTATAGGGAAACACTCATGAAGTATATGGTCAGCAGTGAAGAAAAGCCTCAAAATTTTCCAATATATGCTGTCCATTCGGACATAGACTCCTTCATCCTCTTCAATGACAGCCCAGACCTCTCCAACAATGACATTAGGACCGAAACACTCATACAAGAGCAAAACACTGATCAAACAAGTAGCACCTGCCAAACTTCAATCAGCCCAACAATACACATTAACCCTCCTCCTGTTGTCAAAGATTGTCAAACAAGTGATGAAATCGTCCTAGAAAATAAATGGGAAAAGAAACCCCAACTCATGCTCACATTGCCATCCCATGAACAGAATTTTAAATCTCCTGTTCAGCAAGATATTCTGTGGGTTCTAGAGTTTGACGGCTCAGTAAACAAGTTAGGGGCAGGGGCTGGAGTATGGATACATAATAAAGAGAAAGATTATACAGAAGGTAGGGCTTACAGATTGAATTTTAGATGCACTAACAACATGGCAGAATATGAAGCTCTGTTTCTAGGCCTCAAGATTGCAAAATCTTTACAAGCACCTAGCCTCTCCATCATGGGGGACTCTGACCTAGTAATTCAACAAGTAAAAGGAAATTTTGTCACCAATGACAAAAGATTGAGGTCCTACAGGTCTGCTGTAATTGAGATATTAGAAACCTTCTCTGAGTTTGTTATCACAAAAATTCCAAGGGGCCACAATCTCCATGCACACAGCTTGGCAACATTTGCCAGCACCTTCAAATTTCCATTGGAACCCAACAATTGTTTCACAGCCGAGGTCAAATATAGGCCTTCTGTTCCAAACAATGTTAAAGAGTGGCAAGTATTTGAGAATGACATGCAAATAAACAACTTTTTAACCTTGCAACAAGAGTTCACATGATTAAATATTGACCTTGAGTCAGCAACTCAGTCACAAATATTTGATGGAGCATGTCCATCACAAATACAGTTTCAACAGTCTGCTCACCTAATGTCACCTAGGACAGCAAAACAACTACTCAGTCCAACCATTTTCAGCAATGAAAACATTCAGCAAATTAACCAAATTGACTGTGAAGAGATGAGTAACGTTGAAGCCGAAATCATACAACTTAAAGACAATTTTCTTCCAGCAGGCCTTACCCCACTAGAGGACATTTTTGACTCAAATGATGTCCCCCCGAAACCAAAGATGCAGCCATTAGATGCAGCAATTGAAGAATGCAACATTGGTACCACTGACAAGCCTAAAATAATAAAGCTATCTGCCTCTTTGCCCCCTGATCAAAAGCCCAAATACATTGATCTCTTTAAAGAATTTCAAGATGTTTTTGCTTGGGGTTATGAGGACTTAAAGTCTTATGATACCTCTGTCATCCAGCATACCATTCCCCTTAAGCCTAATCAAAAACCATTCAAACAGAAATTGAGAAGGATCAATCCTGTGCTCCTTCCTTCCATTGAAAAGGAGTTGCATAAAATGTTCAAAGCTGGTATCATAGCACCAATCAGGTTCTCAGAGTGGATTTCAAATTTGGTCCCTACAAGAAAGAAAACTGGTGAGATTAGACTTTGCGTAGACTTAAGGAATTTGAACCAAGTATCACTCAAAGATAACTACCCCTTACCCAAAATGGATCACATTCTTCAAAGAGTAGTAGGGGCTTCAAGGATATCATTGCTTGATGGATTCTCAGGTTTCAATCAAATCCTTGTACACCCTGATGATCAAGACAAAACTGCATTTACTACCCCATGGGGAACTTTCAAGTATGTGAAAATGCCCTTTGGATTGAAAAACGCAGGGGCAACGTTTCAAAGAGCAATGGACATTGCTTTTGCAAAAGAGATTCATGACTTCTTGGTTATTTACTTAGATGATCTAACACCCTTTTCAAAATCTGACCAAGAACACTTGAAACATTTAAGACAGATTTTCATAACATGCAGGAAATATGGTATTTCCTTAAACCCCAAGAAGTCATTATTTGGTTTGGAGGAAGGGAAACTTTTAGGACACATTATTTCAAAAGATGGCATAAGAATTGATCCAGATAGGATACAAGCTATCCTACAAATGCCTCACCCAAGGAATGTCAAGGAGCTGCAAGGATTCTTAGGAAAAATCAACTTTTTAAGAAGGTTTATCCCGAATTTAGCAGAATTAGTCAGATTACTAAACAATATGCTAAAGAAGGATTCAAAGGTCAAATGGACTGTTGAAGCAAAACAAGCCTTTGAAAGTATAAAATTGGCCTTGACTCGAACCCCAGTGTTAACTAATCCTCAGTTTGACAGAGACTTTATAATTTTCTCTTTTGCCTCCCAGCATACTATTGCTGTTGTATTATTACAGAAAGATGAACAAGGGAATGAAAAGCCCATTGCTTTTTTCAGCAGAGCTCTTAGAGATGCCCCCCTAAAGTACCAAATAATGGAGAAACAAGCCTATGCTTTGATCAAAGCTATTAAAGACTTTAGGATTTACATCATTTACTCCCATGTTGTGGCTTATGTACCTAGTCCTATTGTCAAAGACATTCTCACACAAGAAAACTTAGAGGGTAGGAGAGGAAAATGGATTGCCAATATACTAGAATTTGACATTGAAATAAAGCCTACAAAGCTGATTAAAGGGCAAGGTTTGGCCAAATTAATGACAGAAGCAAATTTCCAAGCCTTAGATATCAACCAACTGGACAGTGAAACAGAGCTGGCGACTCCAAAGATCAATGTAGCCTTTGAACAATCTCCTTGGTACTCTGATATCTGTTATGTGTTACAAAACCTGTGTGCTCCCCCAGGACTGTCCAGAACTAAGTGTAGGTTCCTAAAAATGAAAACATCTAGATTTTGTGTGATGGATGAAAATCTACTGTGGAAAAACCATGAAGGTATTTTGCTGCACTGTCTAATAGAGAATGAAACTAACAATATCATGCAAGATTTCCATGCTGGAGACTGTGGTGGACATTTGTACTGGAAGTCCACTGTGGACAAGATATTGAGGGCTGGTTATTACTGGCCTACTATGTTCTCTGATGTTAAGAAATTCACAGCCTCATGCCACAAATGCCAACTGTTTGAAGGCAAAAGACAGCTGCTGCCACTTCCTTTGAAGCCCATTGCAACAGAGAGACCTTTTCAACAATGGGGCTTGGATTTCATTGGGGAAATTCATCCCTCATCTTCAGGGCAACACAGATGGATTCTAACAGCAACAGACTACTTCACCAAGTGGATTGAAGCTGCCCCATGCAGACAAGCAAATGATTCAGTAATCATTCAATTTTTGGAAAACAATATACTGGCTAGATTTGGCTGCCCAGACAAGATAATAACAGACAATGCTGCTGCCTTCAGATCCAAGAAGATGGTGAACTTCTGCCATAAATTTCACATTACTTTGGGCCATTCTACAGCTTACTATCCTCAAGGAAATGGCCTTGCTGAATCATCAAACAAAAGTTTGATAAATATCATAAAGAAAGTGCTGGAAGAGAACAAAAAGAACTGGCATAAGAAACTAGTAAATGCTTTATGGGCAGACAGACTAACAACTAAAAGATCAATTGGGACCAGCCCATATGAGTTAGTCTATGGATTAGAGGCCAGATTTCCTTCATCACTAGGAGTGCCGGTTATGAAACTTCTGCAAGAAAGCCAAGCAGAGCCAAATGACATGCAAAGAAGGATTAACCAGATAATTTGTTTACAGCAGACCAGAGAACAAGTTTTCAGCAGAGTGCAGATACTACAAGAGAAACTGAAAAGGGCTTTTGATAGAAGAACCAAAGCAGAAGATTTCAATGTAGGGGACAAAGTTTTAAAGTGGGATGCAAGAAGAGAAGAGAAAGGGAAACATGGAAAGTTTGACTCTTTATGGAAAGGACCATTTGCTGTCCAAGCAGTACAAGGGAACAACACCTATTTCCTCAAAAGTCTTACTGAAACTGACTTGGATGAAGGTCCTGTTAATGGCAGGATGCTGAAGCACTACTTTGACTATTCCCCATGAGTGGAACCTAAGGATTCATTGTATATATACAGATGTACATATTATCTTCTGTTTTAGATTGTAAAAAGTAGTTTTCCCAAGTGATTCACCAAGCAGCAAGAGGCTGATAGAATCAGAGGTCTTCCAAAAGAGAAACACACCATTTTGACACATTGAGGCAGCAAGTTTCAAAGATTGGTATGGGCAGCTAAGGAGTAAGGCAATCTGACCTGCTGTTCTTGGTCTTTCAAAAGAAAAACCATCCCCATGTGGAGCCACTGTTGGATACCTATACCAATAGGTTTCATATTTCATGATTGGCAAGAGAAAGTCCAAATATGCTCTGCTTTGAGTTCACAAAGATCCCATATTTCCTAGAAAACAAAAGGTGTGTGAGTGTCTCAATGTTGAGGACTTTATTTTCAAATTTTGATGGATGATCCAACTGTTTAACCTGGATCATGCCATGTTTCAATTTTGTGTTATAGAATAGAGAAAGAAGTCTGTCCAAACAGCCTAATCTTGGCAGACAAGTAGTTCAGGTAGAGAAGAAAAGGTTTCCAACAGCTCAATCTGGGACCTTGGAAGAGATAAGGTTAGAGGTAGATAGAAAAGAATAAAGAAAAAGCCAAAGAAAAGAAAAGGCAAGTAAGGGTTTGCAAGTCCAAGTGCACCCTCCAAGGAGAAACAAAAAATGCTAGGTAAGCAGCTGGGTAGGTAGTTGGGGTTGCAGAAAGTGATCCCTATCATTGCAAGAATGGTGATGATGGGCAGCAAAGTAAAAGACTACAGCAGGAGCATGACTAACCTCCCTCTCCCCCTTCATTTCATTACTAACATTCCCTTTCTTTTAGCTGAGATTTATGGAGAAAGATCATGGTTTTTAGGTGGTTCTGGTTCATTCAGAAGCCACATTTCTTGTCTAAAATCTTTTCATTTTGATCTACTCTCAAAACTAAATCAATTTCATAAACTCAGTAAGATCCCCTTCATTTGCTCCCTTCATTCATATTAACACTAATTCTATTGTATAAATCCTCATATCGCCTTTTCCCCTAATATTACTAACACCAAGGTGTATAAATCCCAAAATCTTATAAATACCCACCCCTTGGCATTATAGCCAATAAAGTTACAAATCAGGGATCAAATGACATCAGGTCATGTTGATAAACCTATGCCAGCTACCCCCTCCCCTCATAAGCTAAATTCCCCTATTTCTACCCCTTTGCACATAAAAAACCCAAAAGGCCCTAAACCCCACCTTACCCGCTTCAAAGGCAAAAAGCATAAAAACCCACTTTCCGCCCTATAGCCAAGGTTGGCGCATATAATGTTTTTTAAAATTACATTGGAAAAGCATAAAACCCGTTTATATGCCCCCGCCCTCATCCGTATACAGCGCACATGTCACCTCCCCGACGACCGTTAGATCAGACCCTACAGATCCGACGGCCCTGATCGTGTCGGAATCTGTCCGACGCCTGACATTAAACGTACTAACCCCCTGTCATCTCATTCGTCCGATCCGTCCGATCATCCGCGCAGATCCAACGATCATCCTGACGTCGGAGCTCATCCGATGACGAGGCTTATCTCCCGACGTCCGTATTTGAGGACGTCATCCGCTGCTACGTGTCCTCACCACCACGCGTCGGAGGTACAGCCGATGGATACCGCCCCCGTACAGAAGGCGGTGCGATATGAAACCATCGTGGTTTCCGGATTCCTCATCCCGCCTACCCACGTCATCACCGCATCAGCAACGTGTCAGCGCCCCGTCACCCATGTACGTCCTGCCATTAGTCCACCTGTCCTGCCATGTCACCGCCACCGTGTACCAACCAGACAGCGCCACGTCACCCGATGACGTCAGCATGACGTCATCCGACCTTGACCCCACCAATGACGTCATGCTGACGTCAGCACGAATTCGCGCCAAAAGCGTAAAAAGGTCTATTTTAGCCAAAAGTTCGCGTTTTTTGGTCATTTTGTGTGTTCGTCGTTATTCTGCTCTGCATGCAAACAACGTCCAAATTGTCTACCAACCTGCTAAACTGACCAGAAGACCTCCAGCGCACCAGTTCAACCTGCGGTCACCACCTCTGCTCGTTGTTTTACCAGGTATTCCTCATCATTCATCCTCTGTGCGCCTGCAATTATCTATTTAACGCTTTAGAAAGCTTAAAGAAAGCCGAAAATCAGAAATTCACCACTGAATTCCTCAGCAAAGCCTTGAAGTTCCAATTATCACTTCGGAAAACACCAGCCGAGCCTTTTCCCAGTGGCATTCTGCTAAGAAACCAGGTCCTGTCTGCGCAATCGTGGCAGGCGCATTTGAAACCAAATTTTACCATTGAAAGGTGCCAGAAAAGCTAAGCTTCGCTCTTAATTACCATAAAGCAGCATTTCAACTGCTGCAGACCCTGCATTCACCTTTTCTCAGGCATTTTCACCCTTCTCTGCAAAGAAACTCTGTTGTTATTGATCTACATAAGTGACACAATCCCCAAGCAAAACAGAAACCTCAAAGGAAAGTCATGGACCCCCCTGTAGCTCCCATAGCCCTCAATGTGGCTCCCCTGAATGTTCCTAATAGAACATTTGACACCAGAGCATTGGCAGACCTGGACTACAAGATAACAGAGGAAATGATGAGCAGAAGCAGGTTCCATCTGCAAATATTAAACGAGATAAAGATCAAACATGAGAGGGGGACAGACATCCTGGGAATTTGGGATTCATTCCTCCCAATATTCAAGCTTCCTCAGGTTAATCAATTCCCTGAGCTTGTGCACATAGTTGCTGAACACTATGATGCATCCCAGAGGGCAGTGCTAGATGCTGAAGGTTCAATTCTGTTTCTCATTACCCCTGAAGCCATCAGGGAGATGTTGCAATTCCAGACAGAGCAAAAGTTGGTCCCACTGTCACTAGCTGATCTAATAGTACAGGGAGCCAAAACCACAGAGGCCCAAATCATTAAGGTCAACCAGCTCTTCATCAAGGCTAGCACTCTGCAAGTTCCTCCTATCAACTATGTTTATCTTAACCAGTTGGGCCTAGACCTGGTTGACATGATCAGTCCCATCCTGGGATATGATTCGATAGAACATGTGGATGAAACAATTATACAAATGATGCTTATGTTTTCCCCAGGAAAAAAGCCAATCCACTATGATTATGCAACATACATATCAGACAAAATGCATGAACAGTTGATGAATTTGTCAAGAGAAAGAGTGTTTAGGTACACCTCCTACCTATATCATCTGCTCATATACTTCCAGCATGATAAATTTTCCTTCCCAAAGAAGAGAGTAGATGCACAGGGCAATCTGAGATCAGTAGTATATTGGACATCTGTTTTCCACATATCAAGCCACTCTCCATACACCTACTGTGAGTTTATTGATCTTTTCATCCATCCAGCCTTGACTCTACTGATTGGTTCACCTCCTCCTAGACTGACAGATGACATGAAAAGGTGCCTACATTTGTCAAAAGTATACAGTATTGGGGATTGGTATCTCTACCAACACCACACCGTCATCAGAATATATGGGTGTGAATTACCCCCATTTAGACTACCCAAATTTGTGCCCATGAGGCTATTTGCCTTAGAATACTTCAGGCAGTTTGGCTATGTGGATATGTTCCACTTCTCAGGCAGAGGCAAGAAAGCACAGCTGAAAATCAAGAGCCAACTTGGCCATTTAGTCTACAATGAAAGGGATGAAGGGTGGAAGGAGGCAGATAGAATACTGGTGGGATTTGGTTTGAAGTACAGTTTTATATGGAAACCCTATGACCCCAACAACTTCATCACAATGAGGAGACTCAAATATAAACTGTCTGCTTACGGTCATTATAGCCTCCCCCAAATTGAAAAATATGCCAATCAAAGCAAGTGGAAAAGGGGAACTCTAGAAGAAAATATGACTCAAGAAGAGCTTAATCAAAGAGCTCTGAACAATCAAAAGAAGATGGCTGACCTTGAATTTTATGCACAGGTCCCCTCACTGCCAAGCACACAAATTGGACCAGCAGCCTCCTCTTCAACTACTCCACATCAAACTACAAGAGTTGCTGGAAAAGTATCAGAAAAAGGAAAGGAAAAAGAAATGGAGGCAGAAAAAGAGATGGAGCAAGAGCAACAGCAGGAACAGCAGCAAAATCAAAGTCAGCAAGCACAAGAACAAGCAGAAGGGCTACAGCAAGGGCAACAAGAAGACATAGGACAGCAAGAGGAACAGCAGCAAGAAAAACAAGGACAAGAGCAACCTGCTCAGCAAAAAGAAACAGTGGATACTCCTCAGACCACTGAAAAAGTCATGCCTACAAGGCAAGACACTACATCTGATGCCTCGGTCCTCCAAACCCCTCAAAAGGAGGACACATTTGTCTTTAGGAAGAGGGAAAGAGAAACTCCCTTGACATCCTCTATAAATCAAGGAGAGAAAAGGCAAAGACTCAACGATTTTCCAGAAGAGGATATAGCCATCAGAGAAGCACTGGGCATGGGCCCACCAAGTCAAGAAATTTCAGCAAGTTCCTCCCAGCAGGAACTAGACAGGACAATGGGAGGGGAAGTCAGCTCCTCCAGCCAGCAGAAAGAGGAAAGAGTGAGCATAAAGCAGCAGTTCATAGACATTAAGAGGAGGAGTGACCCAATCAAAGTTCAATTATATAATCACCTACTTAACATGGCTCCTTCCAATCAGCAGAGACTCATGTCTGCTTTTGATGTAGGTGAGGGCAAACTGACATTGAGTCATTTTATGCCTACGGCACTCAAGCCACAGTCTTCTGCTGATTATCTCAGGACCAATTTAGAGGTCCTTGCCAAAGACATACACCCCATGGACAAAATTGAGTTGCATAAACAAACAGGGGAAATGGTGTATGCTTCATTGGCCGATAAGACCTTGGACAACTACAAGTTAACAAGCAGTCTGAATGCTACAGCTTCCCAGCTGGAGCTAGAGAGAGCCTCTTCTCAGGCCAAAGACAACAGGATCAAAACCCTGGAAGAAATCATCATAGAAATTGGGCACAATCCCAATGATATCAAAGGGATACAAGAGATCTTAAAAATCAGAGATGCTGATATGGCTGCACTAAGGAAGAAGGTTAAACTTCCAGCCACTATCCATCCACAGACCGATGAAGTGGCAAAACAAAGGTATGAGCAGGATTCCACTGCTCTATTAATTTCTGTTTACAAAGAACTTATAAAGGCACAAGAAAAATTGGGGCAATATGAGGCCACACAAGCACCTCTGAAAGGATCATCAACACAAGCGCAAGAGGGGCAAACATCTCAGCCCCCTCCACAGGTCATTAATCTTGAGGAGACTGCTCCTACTACTGCACCTCCACCTCAGCAGGCTGAACAACCAGCCACATCTACTTCAGCAGCACCCACCAGCACAGATCAGAGCTTAGACATGCAAAAGCTAAAGAGCGAAATACAAGCTCTAGAAGCACAAATGATGCAGCTAAATGAAACTAAGGAGCAGCTGGCCAAGGTGAATGAAAGGCATGACAAAACAAAGAGAGAAGTAGGAGAGAAGGCCAAGGAAATCAAAGCTCTTAAAGACAAAATCAAGGAGCTTGAGAAAGAGCTAAAACTAGATAAAATCATAGCCGAAATCAGAGCAATGATATGGTCCAATATTGGTAAATCCATCAATAACCAATGGCCATACATTGAGACAATCCATGAGCAACTGGAGCTCATTCCAAAGGCGCAGAGGGAAATCAGAACATCAAGGGCCTTATTGGGGAACATGCCTGAAATTGCAACAAAAATGATCAATGTGCTCAATCATAAGACAAGTTCTCAGTTGACCATCATGGGAATCGCAAACAGAACTGATACTATCCAAATGATCAAGAGGGTTCTTACTCTTAGAAGTCTGGTGCAAACGTTAGACAGAAGAACCCAAGATATGCAAACTGAGGTAAACAGGTTCATTGAGAGGTTTCGGGTATTGGAAAGTAAAGGACTCCCCAGCTTGTTGAACAACGGAGGGAGATTATTCACCCATGAAGAATATGCCAAGAGAGTGAATGTTTTTGCCTCATCACAGGTAAATGAGAAGGCCAGCACCTCAGAAGACACAGGGCCTATCACAGGACAGATTTTCTATGGTAAGATAGAAAATCTACTTTTTATAATGAATGAAATGAATCATCTGTTTGATGTAGCTCCCAACTTTTTCAAGTATACAGAAGCTGAAGAGACAATGCAGGCCATCCTCAGGCATCAGCTCCCTACACAGGAATGGTGGACAGATGCCATCCAAAGAATTTTGTAAACATTAGGCCATGCATCAATTCCTGTTTCTTCTATAAATTTAGATGGAAAGAACAGTCAGCAAAATCAGCAGGCATCATAAATTCAAAGCTGAGCCAACTCAGCAGATGAAGCAGCCAACAAAGCAAGAAAGACAAACGCAGCTGGCAAAGCCGAGAAACTCATTGCGCAGGCAAAAGTAAATGCGTACCTACAGGATCGATACATAGTAATGTAACCGACTCAGTGACTCCTTAAAGTCAAAACAATCATCTGACAGACATAAAGGGCATTTACTCTGCATTTAACGTTGTAATAACTTCCTGCCTACTTTCTGAACACTACTGAAGATATTTTCTCTCTCTCAGATGACTCAATACCTGAGATATTTTGTATACAGAGTACTATATAGACCCCTCCGCATAATAGAGCAGGGGTTGTTGTTATTTTCCTTTCGGAGTCTCACTTGCTGTAAATTCTCAGAGAAATAATACAAAGGGAGAATGGAATTTCCAAAGCTTGGTGTATTTGATGCGTTGTGATGAATGGTGAATGTTGCAGGATTCCAGAGTGTTTCATAAAACAATAAGTTTTCTTAAATCTCTGTATTACATGTTTTCGAGTCTTTTGTTCTCTTTTGTTGTTTAAATGTTTTACACTTAATAGCAAAGTAGAAGAATGGTTCCAGGATTTAATCTGATTACCCTGAACTCAAACTGAGCTATTATCCATGTTTTCTTCACATACAGTGACGGGGGTGTAATTCTTAATTGCTGCACTTCAAAACTGTACATTTCACAGTGATAGACAGTCCCAGAGATTCAATTCTGCCCCTGAGACATCTATCTATTTCTTACAACCAGTTTGGTAGGGATACTTAAACATTTCAGTGGAAATTCTTAAGTGCTTTCACTGCTTATTTTACCTGTTCATGTTATTAATCAAAATTTGTTCTATAAGCATCCAAATGGCCCTGTAAGTTTCACCAGTTCATCTCAAAGTTTCTAGACACCTACAGCCATAGACTCCATTGCCCAATGATACTTGACTCTCTGAATACTACATCACAAAGATCTGAAAGAAATTCTTCAACCAAAACATAAACAAAACCTGTGCTTAATACCTAGCCTAAAACACTATCATTACAGATACAAATCATAAAGAGAGAGCCCTCTCTGATCACAGTTTGGCTAGAAACAGTGATCAAAAGATTGGTTAGTGGTTACCCCGGCCGTATTCCCTTGGGAGTCATAGGGAACAACCTGGGTGTTAACATAATTGGCGACTCCACTGGGGACTATTAAGATTTTTCAGTTACTATCTATCTTCCAAAGCTACCATCAAGCCTGAAACTAGCCAAGAGGCCTTAGGACTGTTTCTGTAAACACAGGGACAGCTTTAGGGAAGAGCTAACTAGGGAATCTTCATCCTAGCTTTGAAACATATATAGTCATTCCAGAATTCCTACCTAGTCCTTGTACATATAAAGCCTCCTGTATAAAGTTCTAAAAGAATACTTAGAAGCTGGCTCCCAAAAGAAACCCAAGGCACACTAGGGCAAACCCTGACCCTGATCAACCCATCATTGTTGATAACCCAAATATCATTCCAAAGAACATAAGGAGACAGCAAAAGCAGGAGAAGCCTGCTGATTCAGATATAAGTTCAGACCAACCTATCCTCATTCCAACTCCTTGCAAAGTCCTTTTCCGTTCCACACCTAATTCCCCTAGTTCATCATCAACCCTCAAAGTCCTCCTCTTCCATCTTCACCATCTGCACATACTCTTTTAACCAGCCCCCGCTTGTTACCCATCCTATTAACCCTGTTACACCTGTAATCCCAGCTGTCCCATTTGTTCCTATTAACCCCATAAACCCCATAAACATGGCTAACAGATATGCACCTCTGCAGATACCAGCCAATGCTCCAGCTCTACCCCAAGACTACCAAACCAAAATCTCATTTTTTGACTCCCATGGCCCTTTGACAGCTGTCCAGCATGCTAAGAAGATGCAAGACCACTTTGAGACCTATGAAATAGATGATGACAGTGTCAGGATGAGAATTTTTGTTCAAAGCTTAACCGGGGATGTCAGAACTTGGTTTAGATCCCTGAATGCAAATTCCATTGCAACCCCTGAGGTCCTGTACCAAGAGTTTACCAACAGATGGGAGAAAAAGAAAGATCCTCTACACATACTCGGTGAATATAACACTATTAAAAGAGGTCCCCAAGAAACAGTTTTGGAATATTGTGCTAGGTTTAACAATGTATATAATGCTATCCCCCAGAACTTAAGGCCCCCTCCTGATTTGGCCCTGTATAACTTCCCTGATGGTTTTGACTCTGATATGGCCTATCAGCTGAAAGAAAGAGATCCTCCAACCCTTGCAGAAGCTCAAAGAGTTGCAGTCACTGTAGAGGCCAACCTAATTGCCAAGAGAAACAGGGCAAAGCTGGAAAAGAAGGCTGGCTTCAGAGAAGAGCCCTCAGGTTTTGATCAAAAGTTGGATGCAATACTAAACAGCATGAAGAGACTGGGTGAGAGAGTGGAATCAGTTGAAAGAAAATCATCATGGGAGGCATCACAAAGCAACCCTCCTAGAAACCCAAATTTTAGGAGAACTCAGAACCCAAACATAGGAAAAACAAGTGCTGACCAAGATATCAGACCCCCTTTTCAAGAAAACTATGCAGAAACTTCCTCAGCCAATCAGCTCAATGAAGATCCTGAAATCAACTTAATGGGTCTGGATGGTAAAAGCCATGTTTTCTTAACACAAGAAGACCATGAGGAGGATGAAAGCAAAACATTCCAAACTAAATCAGGAGAATCCTTTGACTTTAAACAAGGATATGATACTGCTGTCTATGAAGTCCACAAACAATACAAATTAAGGAGTAGGACTGTGAATGTAAATCAGCCTGAAAAGACAAAAGAGAAACAGCAGTCTAGAGAAACCTCAGTCACAGAACTTAATGACAAAACAAACTTGCCTACAAAAGAAGTAGTGGTTGAGGAGGTTACTGAACTACTGTCCCCACTACAACAGCCCATGGCAACCTCTCCTCTCACCCTAATCCAAACATTACCCCTCAAGACATGAGTATGAGGGGCAGGTTTCAAAATCAAGATGAAATCCAACAAGAAGATTTAATGAACAGAGAAAGGACTGCTACCC
The DNA here is from genome assembly GCA_031772625.1 of Pinus tabuliformis. Lineage (NCBI taxonomy): Eukaryota > Viridiplantae > Streptophyta > Pinopsida > Pinales > Pinaceae > Pinus > Pinus tabuliformis. The sequence goes on along the minus strand of CM062804.1, from coordinate 1,538,554,821 downwards.
GTGACTCCAAAACCCAAGTTGACAAACCCTTTGACCTAGGAGCAGAGATTGGCAAGTTAAAGGTAGCAATTCCCCTTTCAGAGCTAGCCAAGCATGACATATATAAGCAACAGATCAAAAAATCCCTTCAGCTCACCAACAGCAAAGATGATGTAAATGTGCTAGATGACACTCCAGAATTACTGTTTGGCCCAGAGGTAGATGGAAAAACAGTAGTCACAGGGGTTTTACCTTTTTATGTCAGCCTGCATGTTCATGATAAAATACTGCACAATGCAATGTTTGACTCAGGTGCCTCTCACAACCTTATGCCAAAAGCAGTCATGGAAAGATTAAACTTGGATATAACAAGACCATACAAAGACCTGTTTTCTTTTGATTCTAGCCAAGTCAAATGTTTGGGCCTAATAAAAGATTTATGTGTGTCCCTGGTTCAATTTCCCAACAAAACTATTCTAATGGATGTTGTAGTCGCTGATATCCCACCCAAATATGGGATGCTGTTATCAAGATCATGGGGAGCCAAGCTCCAAGGCTCCCTGCAATTGGACATGTCATATGCAACTATCTCTGTCTTTGGGCAACCAAAAAGACTTTATAGGGAAACACTCATGAAGTATATGGTCAGCAGTGAAGAAAAGCCTCAAAATTTTCCAATATATGCTGTCATTCGGACATAGACTCCTTCATCCTCTTCAATGACAGCCAGACCTCTCCAAACAATGACATTAGGACCGAAACACTCATACAAGAGCAAAACACTGATCAAACAAGTAGCACCTGCCAAACTTCAATCAGCCCAACAATACACATTAACCCTCCTCTAGTTGTCAAAGATTGTCAAACAAGTGATGAAATTGTCCTAGAAAATAAATGGGAAAAGAAACCCCAACTCATGCTCACATTGCCATCCCATGAACAGAATTTTAAATCTCCTGTTCAGCAAGATATTCTGTGGGTGCTAGAGTTTGATGGCTCAGTTAACAAGTTAGGGGCAGGGGCTGGAGTATGGATACATAATAAAGAGAAAGATTATGCAGAAGGTAGGGCTTACAGATTGAATTTTAGATGCACTAACAACATGGCAGAATATGAAGCTCTGTTACTAGGCCTCAAGATTGCAAAATCATTACAAGCACCTAGCCTCTCCATCATGGGGACTCTGACCTAGTAATTCAACAAGTAAAAGGAAATTTTGTCACCAATGACAAAAGATTGAGGTCCTACAGGTCTGCTGTAATTGAGATATTAGAAACCTTCTCTGAGTTTGTTATCACAAAAATTCCAAGGGGCCACAATCTCCATGCACACAGCTTGGCAACATTTGCCAGCACCTTCAAATTTCCATTGGAACCCAACAATTGTTTCACAGCCGAGGTCAAATATAGGCCTTCTGTTCCAAACAATGTTAAAGAGTGGCAAGTATTTGAGAATGACATGCAAATAAACAACTTTTTAACCTTGCAACAAGAGTTCACAGGATTAAATATTGACCTTGAGTCAGCAACTCAGTCACAAATATTTGATGGAGCATGTCCATCACAAACACAGTTTCAACAGTCTGCTCACCCAATGTCACCTAGGACAGCAAAACAACTACTCAGTCCAACCATTTTCAACAATGAAAACATTCAGCAAATTAACCAAATTGACTGTGAAGAGATGAGTAACGTTGAAGCCGAAATCATACAACTCAAAGACAATTTCCTTCCAGCAGGCCTTACCCCACTAGAGGATATTTTTGACTCAAATGACATCCCTAGAAAGCCAAAGATGCAGCCACTAGATGCAAGAGTTGAAGAATGCAACATTGGTACTATTGACAAGCCTAAAATAATAAAGCTATCTGCCTCTTTGCCCCCTGATCAAAAGCCCAAATACATTGATCTCTTTAAAGAATTTCAAGATGTTTTTGCTTGGGGTTATGAGGACTTAAAGTCTTATGATACTTCTGTCATCCAGCATACCATTCCCCTCAAGCCTAATCAAAAACCATTCAAACAGAAATTGAGAAGGATCAATCCTGTGCTCCTTCCTTCCATTGAAAAAGAGTTGCATAAAATGTTCAAAGCTGGTATCATAGCACCAATCAGGTTCTCAGAGTGGATTTCAAATTTGGTCCCTACAAGAAAGAAAACTGGTGAGATTAGACTTTGCGTAGACTTAAGGAATTTGAACCAAGTATCACTCAAAGATAACTACCCCTTACCCAAAATGGATCACATTCTTCAAAGAGTAGTAGGGGCTTCAAGGATATCATTGCTTGATGGATTCTCAGGTTTCAATCAAATCCTTGTACACCCTGATGATCAAGACAAAACTGCATTTACTACCCCATGGGGAACTTTCAAGTATGTGAAAATGCCCTTTGGATTGAAAAACGCAGGGGCAACGTTTCAAAGAGCAATGGACATTGCTTTTGCAAAAGAGATTCATGACTTCTTGGTTATTTACTTAGATGATCTAACACCCTTTTCAAAATCTGACCAAGAACACTTGAAACATTTAAGACAGATTTTCATAACATGCAGGAAATATGGTATTTCCTTAAACCCCAAGAAGTCATTATTTGGCTTGGAAGAAGGGAAACTTTTAGGACATATTATTTCAAAAGATGGCATAAGAATTGATCCAGATAGGATACAAGCTATCCTACAAATGCCTCACCCAAGGAATGTCAAGGAGCTGCAAGGATTCTTAGGAAAAATCAACTTTTTAAGAAGGTTTATCCCGAATTTAGCAGAATTAATCAGATTACTAAACAATATGCTAAAGAAAGATTCAAAGGTCAAATGGACTGTTGAAGCAAAACAAGCTTTTGAAAGTATAAAATTGGCCTTGACTCAAACCCCAGTGTTAACTAATCCTCAGTTTGACAGAGACTTTATTATTTTCTCATTTGCCTCCCAGCATACTATTGCTGCTGTATTATTACAGAAAGATGACCAAGGGAATGAAAAGCCCATTGCTTTTTTCAGCAGAGCTCTTAGAGATGCCCCCTAAAGTACCAAATAATGGAGAAACAAGCCTATGCTTTGATCAAAGCTATTAAAGACTTTAGGATTTACATCCTTTACTCCCATGTTGTGGCTTATGTACCTAGTCCTATTGTCAAAGACATTCTCACCCAAGAAAACTTAGAGGGTAGGAGAGGAAAATGGATTGCCAATATACTAGAATTTGACATTGAAATAAAGCCTACAAAGCTGATTAAAGGGCAAGGTTTGGCCAAATTAATGACAGAAGCAAATTTCCAAGCCTTAGATATCAACCAACTGGACAGTGAAACAGAGCTGGCGACTCCAAAGATCAATGTAGCCTTTGAACAATCTCCTTGGTACTCTGATATCTGTTATGTGTTACAAAACCTGTGTGCTCCCCCAGGACTGTCCAGAACTAAGTGTAGGTTCCTAAAAATGAAAACATCTAGATTTTGTGTGATGGATGAAAATCTACTGTGGAAAAACCATGAAGGTATTTTGCTGCACTGTCTAATAGAGAATGAAACTAACAATATCATGCAAGATTTCCATGCTGGAGACTGTGGTGGACATTTGTACTGGAAGTCCACTGTGGACAAGATATTGAGGGCTGGTTATTACTGGCCTACTATGTTCTCTGATGTTAAGAAATTCACAGCCTCATGCCACAAATGCCAACTGTTTGAAGGCAAAAGACAGCTGCTGCCACTTCCTTTGAAGCCCATTACAACAGAGAGACCTTTTCAACAATGGGGCTTGGATTTCATTGGGGAAATTCATCCCTCATCTTCAGGGCAACACAGATGGATTCTAACAGCAACAGACTACTTCACCAAGTGGATTGAAGCTGCCCCATGCAGACAAGCAAATGATTCAGTAATCATTCAATTTTTGGAAAACAATATACTGGCTAGATTTGGCTGCCCAGACAAGATAATAACAGACAATGCTGCTGCCTTCAGATCCAAGAAGATGGTGAACTTCTGCCATAAATTTCACATTACTTTGGGCCATTCTACAGCTTACTATCCTCAAGGAAATGGCCTTGCTGAATCATCAAACAAAAGTTTGATAAATATCATAAAGAAAGTGCTGGAAGAGAACAAAAAGAACTGGCATAAGAAACTAGTAAATGCTTTATGGGCAGACAGACTAACAACTAAAAGATCAATTGGGACCAGCCCATATGAGTTAGTCTATGGATTAGAGGCCAGATTTCCTTCATCACTAGGAGTGCCGGTTATGAAACTTCTGCAAGAAAGCCAAGCAGAGCCAAATGACATGCAAAGAAGGATTAACCAGATAATTTGTTTACAGCAGACCAGAGAACAAGTTTTCAGCAGAGTGCAGATACTACAAGAGAAACTGAAAAGGGCTTTTGATAGAAGAACCAAAGCAGAAGATTTCAATGTAGGGGACAAAGTTTTAAAGTGGGATGCAAGAAGAGAAGAGAAAGGGAAACATGGAAAGTTTGACTCTTTATGGAAAGGACCATTTGCTGTCCAAGCAGTACAAGGGAACAACACCTATTTCCTCAAAAGTCTTACTGAAACTGACTTGGATGAAGGTCCTGTCAATGGCAGGATGCTGAAGCACTACTTTGACTATTCCCCATGAGTGGAACCTAAGGATTCATTGTATATATACAGATGTACATATTATCTTCTGTTTTAGATTGTAAAAGTAGTTTTCCCAAGTGATTCACCAAGCAGCAAGAGGCTGATAGAATCAGAGGTCTTCCAAAAGAGAAACACACCATTTTGACACATTGAGGCAGCAAGTTTCAAAGATTGGTATGGGCAGCTAAGGAGCAAGGCAATCTGACCTGCTGTTCTTGGTCTTTCAAAAGAAAAACCATCCCCATGTGGAGCCACTGTTGGATACCTATACCAATAGGTTTCATATTTCATGATTGGCAAGAGAAAGTCCAAATATGCTCTGCTTTGAGTTCACAAAGATCCCATATTTCCTAGAGAACAAAAGGTGTGTGAGTGTCTCAATGTTGAGGACTTTATTTCAAATTTTGATGGATGATCCAACTGTTTAACCTGGATCATGCCATGTTTCAATTTTGTGTTATAGAATAGAGAAAGAAGTCTGTCCAAACAGCCTAATCTTGGCAGACAAGTAGTTCAGGTAGAGAAGAAAAGGTTTCCAACAGCTCAATCTGGGACCTTGGAAGAGATAAGGTTAGAGGTAGATAGAAAAGAATAAAGAAAAAGCCAAAGAAAAGAAAAGGCAAGTAAGGGTTTGCAAGTCCAAGTGCACCCTCCAAGGAGAAACAAAAAATGCTAGGTAAGCAGCTGGGTAGGTAGTTGGGGTTGCAGAAAGTGATCCCTATCATTGCAAGAATGGTGATGATGGGCAGCAAAGTAAAAGACTACAGCAGGAGCATGACTAACCTCCCTCTCCCCCTTCATTTCATTACTAACATTCCCTTTCTTTTAGCTGAGATTTATGGAGAAAGATCATGGTTTTAGATGGTTCTGGTTCATTCAGAAGCCACATTTCTTGTCTAAAATCTTTTCATTTTGATCTACTCTCAAAACTAAATCAATTTCAGATAAACTCAGTAAGATCCCCTTCATTTGCTCCCTTCATTCATATTAACACTAATTCTATTGTATAAATCCTCATATCCCTTTTCCCCTAATATTACTAACACCAAGGTGTATAAATCCCAAACTCTTATAAATACCCACCCCTTGGCATTATAGCCAATAAAGTTACAAATCAGGGATCAAATGACATCAGGTCATGTTGATAAACCTATGCCAATACCCCTTTTCCTCATAAGCCAGTTCCTCTATCTCTACCCCTTTTGCACATAAAAAACCTTTAAAGGCCCTAAACCCCACCTTACCCGCTTCAAAGAGCCAAAAGAGCATAAAAACCCACTTTCCGCCTGTTAGCCAAGGTTGGCGCATATAATTATTTTTTCATAATACATTAGAAAAGCGCTCAAACCCGTTTATCTGCCCCGCCCTCATCCGTATATTCCACACATGTCACCTCCCCGACGACCGTCAGATCAAAGGCCTACAGATCCGACGGCCCTGATCGTGGCGGCATCTGTCACGTCTGACATTAACCGTACTAACCCCACGTCATCTCTGCGTCCGATCGCCGTCCGATCATCCCCGCAGATCCAACGATCATCGTGACGTCGGAACTCATCCGATGACCGACGTTATCTTCCGACGTCCGTATTTGGAGGACGTCATCCCACTGCTACGTGTCCTCACCACCACGCGTCGGAGGTACAGCCGATGGATACCGCCCCCGTACAGAAGGCGGTGCGATATGAAACCATCGCTGGTTTCCGGTTTCCCTCATCCCGCCTACCCACGTCATCACCGCATCAGCAAACGGTCAGCGCCCCGTCACCCATGTACGTCCTGCCATTGGTCCACCTGTCCTGCCATGTCACCGCCACCGTGTACCAACCAGACAGCGCCACGTCACCCGATGACGTCAGCATGACGTCATCCGACCTTGACCCCACCAATGACGTCATGCTGACGTCAGCATGAATTCGCGCCAAAAACGTAAAAAGGTCTATTTTAGCCAAAAGTTCGCGTTTTTTGGTCATTTTGTGTGTTCGTCGTTATTCTGCTCTGCATGCAAACAACGTCCAAATTGTCTACCAACCTGCTAAACTGACCAGAAGACCTCCAGCGCACCAGTTCAACCTGCGGTCACGACCTCTGCTCGTTGTTTTACCAGGTATTCCTCATCATTCATCCTCTGTGCGCCTGCAATTATCTATTTAACGCTTTAGAAAGCTTAAAGAAAGCCGAAAATCAGAAATTCACCACTGAATTCCTCAGCAAAGCCTTGAAGTTCCAATTATCACTTCGGAAAACACCAGCCGAGCCTTTTCCCAGTGGCATTCTGCTAAGAAACCAGGTCCTGTCTGCGCAATCGTGGCAGGCGCATTTGAAACCAAATTTTACCATTGAAAGGTGCCAGAAAAGCTAAGCTTCGCTCTTAATTACCATAAAGCAGCATTTCAACTGCTGCAGACCCTGCATTCACCTTTTCTCAGGCATTTTCACCCTTCTCTGCAAAGAAACTCTGTTGTTATTGATCTACATAAGTGACACAATCCCCAAGCAAAACAGAAACCTCAAAGGAAAGTCATGGACCCCCCTGTAGCTCCCATAGCCCTCAATGTGGCTCCCCTGAATGTTCCTAATAGAACATTTGACACCAGAGCATTGGCAGACCTGGACTACAAGATAACAGAGGAAATGATGAGCAGAAGCAGGTTCCATCTGCAAATATTAAACGAGATAAAGATCAAACATGAGAGGGGGACAGACATCCTGGGAATTTGGGATTCATTCCTCCCAATATTCAAGCTTCCTCAGGTTAATCAATTCCCTGAGCTTGTGCACATAGTTGCTGAACACTATGATGCATCCCAGAGGGCAGTGCTAGATGCTGAAGGTTCAATTCTGTTTCTCATTACCCCTGAAGCCATCAGGGAGATGTTGCAATTCCAGACAGAGCAAAAGTTGGTCCCACTGTCACTAGCTGATCTAATAGTACAGGGAGCCAAAACCACAGAGGCCCAAATCATTAAGGTCAACCAGCTCTTCATCAAGGCTAGCACTCTGCAAGTTCCTCCTATCAACTATGTTTATCTTAACCAGTTGGGCCTAGACCTGGTTGACATGATCAGTCCCATCCTGGGATATGATTCGATAGAACATGTGGATGAAACAATTATACAAATGATGCTTATGTTTTCCCCAGGAAAAAGCCAATTCACTATGATTATGCAACATACATATCAGACAAAATGCATGAACAGTTGATGAATTTGTCAAGAGATAGAGTGTTTAGGTACACCTCCTACCTATATCATCTGCTCATATACTTCCAGCATGATAAATTTTCCTTCCCAAAGAAGAGAGTAGATGCACAGGGCAATCTGAGATCAGTAGTATATTGGACATCTGTTTTCCACATATCAAGCCACTCTCCATACACCTACTGTGAGTTTATTGATCTTTTCATCCATCCAGCCTTGACTCTACTGATTGGTTCACCTCCTCCTAGACTGACAGATGACATGAAAAGGTGCCTACATTTGTCAAAAGTATACAGTATTGGGGATTGGTATCTCTACCAACACCACACCGTCATCAGAATATATGGGTGTGAATTACCCCCATTTAGACTACCCAAATTTGTGCCCATGAGGCTATTTGCCTTAGAATACTTCAGGCAGTTTGGCTATGTGGATATGTTCCACTTCTCAGGCAGAGGCAAGAAAGCACAGCTGAAAATCAAGAGCCAACTTGGCCATTTAGTCTACAATGAAAGGGATGAAGGGTGGAAGGAGGCAGATAGAATACTGGTGGGATTTGGTTTGAAGTACAGTTTTATATGGAAACCTATGACCCCAACAACTTCATCACAATGAGGAGACTCAAATATAAACTGTCTGCTTACGGTCATTATAGCCTCCCCAAATTGAAAAATATGCCAATCAAAGCAAGTGGAAAAGGGGAACTCTAGAAGAAAATGTGACTCAAGAAGAGCTTAATCAAAGAGCTCTGAACAATCAAAAGAAGATGGCTGACCTTGAATTTTATGCACAGGTCCCCTCACTGCCAAGCACACAAATTGGACCAGCAGCCTCCTCTTCAACTACTCCACATCAAACTACAAGAGTTGCTGGAAAAGTATCAGAAAAAGGAAAGGAAAAAGAAATGGAGGCAGAAAAAGAGATGGAGCAAGAGCAACAGCAGGAACAGCAGCAAAATCAAAGTCAGCAAGCACAAGAACAAGCAGAAGGGCTACAGCAAGGGCAACAAGAAGACATAGGACAGCAAGAGGAACAGCAGCAAGAAAAACAAGGACAAGAGCAACCTGCTCAGCAAAAAGAAACAGTGGATACTCCTCAGACCACTGAAAAAGTCATGCCTACAAGGCAAGACACTACATCTGATGCCTCGGTCCTCCAAACCCCTCAAAAGGAGGACACATTTGTCTTTAGGAAGAGGGAAAGAGAAACTCCCTTGACATCCTCTATAAATCAAGGAGAGAAAAGGCAAAGACTCAACGATTTTCCAGAAGAGGATATAGCCATCAGAGAAGCACTGGGCATGGGCCCACCAAGTCAAGAAATTTCAGCAAGTTCCTCCCAGCAGGAACTAGACAGGACAATGGGAGGGGAAGTCAGCTCCTCCAGCCAGCAGAAAGAGGAAAGAGTGAGCATAAAGCAGCAGTTCATAGACATTAAGAGGAGGAGTGACCCAATCAAAGTTCAATTATATAATCACCTACTTAACATGGCTCCTTCCAATCAGCAGAGACTCATGTCTGCTTTTGATGTAGGTGAGGGCAAACTGACATTGAGTCATTTTATGCCTACGGCACTCAAGCCACAGTCTTCTGCTGATTATCTCAGGACCAATTTAGAGGTCCTTGCCAAAGACATACACCCCATGGACAAAATTGAGTTGCATAAACAAACAGGGGAAATGGTGTATGCTTCATTGGCCGATAAGACCTTGGACAACTACAAGTTAACAAGCAGTCTGAATGCTACAGCTTCCCAGCTGGAGCTAGAGAGAGCCTCTTCTCAGGCCAAAGACAACAGGATCAAAACCCTGGAAGAAATCATCATAGAAATTGGGCACAATCCCAATGATATCAAAGGGATACAAGAGATCTTAAAAATCAGAGATGCTGATATGGCTGCACTAAGGAAGAAGGTTAAACTTCCAGCCACTATCCATCCACAGACCGATGAAGTGGCAAAACAAAGGTATGAGCAGGATTCCACTGCTCTATTAATTTCTGTTTACAAAGAACTTATAAAGGCACAAGAAAAATTGGGGCAATATGAGGCCACACAAGCACCTCTGAAAGGATCATCAACACAAGCGCAAGAGGGGCAAACATCTCAGCCCCCTCCACAGGTCATTAATCTTGAGGAGACTGCTCCTACTACTGCACCTCCACCTCAGCAGGCTGAACAACCAGCCACATCTACTTCAGCAGCACCCACCAGCACAGATCAGAGCTTAGACATGCAAAAGCTAAAGAGCGAAATACAAGCTCTAGAAGCACAAATGATGCAGCTAAATGAAACTAAGGAGCAGCTGGCCAAGGTGAATGAAAGGCATGACAAAACAAAGAGAGAAGTAGGAGAGAAGGCCAAGGAAATCAAAGCTCTTAAAGACAAAATCAAGGAGCTTGAGAAAGAGCTAAAACTAGATAAAATCATAGCCGAAATCAGAGCAATGATATGGTCCAATATTGGTAAATCCATCAATAACCATGGCCATACATTGAGACAATCCATGAGCAACTGGAGCTCATTCCAAAGGCGCAGAGGGAAATCAGAACATCAAGGGCCTTATTGGGGAACATGCCTGAAATTGCAACAAAAATGATCAATGTGCTCAATCATAAGACAAGTTCTCAGTTGACCATCATGGGAATCGCAAACAGAACTGATACTATCCAAATGATCAAGAGGGTTCTTACTCTTAGAAGTCTGGTGCAAACGTTAGACAGAAGAACCCAAGATATGCAAACTGAGGTAAACAGGTTCATTGAGAGGTTTCGGGTATTGGAAAGTAAAGGACTCCCAGCTTGTTGAACAACGGAGGGAGATTATTCACCCATGAAGAATATGCCAAGAGAGTGAATGTTTTTGCCTCATCACAGGTAAATGAGAAGGCCAGCACCTCAGAAGACACAGGGCCTATCACAGGACAGATTTTCTATGGTAAGATAGAAAATCTACTTTTTATAATGAATGAAATGAATCATCTGTTTGATGTAGCTCCCAACTTTTTCAAGTATACAGAAGCTGAAGAGACAATGCAGGCCATCCTCAGGCATCAGCTCCCTACACAGGAATGGTGGACAGATGCCATCCAAAGAATTTTGTAAACATTAGGCCATGCATCAATTCTGTTTCTTCTATAAATTTAGATGGAAAGAACAGTCAGCAAAATCAGCAGGCATCATAAATTCAAAGCTGAGCCAACTCAGCAGATGAAGCAGCCAACAAAGCAAGAAAGACAAACGCAGCTGGCAAAGCCGAGAAACTCATTGCGCAGGCAAAAGTAAATGCGTACCTACAGGATCGATACATAGTAATGTAACCGACTCAGTGACTCCTTAAAGTCAAAACAATCATCTGACAGACATAAAGGGCATTTACTCTGCATTTAACGTTGTAATAACTTCCTGCCTACTTTCTGAACACTACTGAAGATATTTTCTCTCTCTCAGATGACTCAATACCTGAGATATTTTGTATACTTAGTTCTATATAGACCCCTGCGCATAATAGAGCAGGGGTTGTTGTTATTTTCTTTCGGAGCTCTCGCTTGCTGTAAGATTCTCAGAGAAATAATACAAAGGGAGAATGGAATTTCCAAAGCTTGGTGTATTTGATGCGTTGTGATGAATGGTGAATGTTGCAGGATTCCAGAGTGTTTCATAAAACAATAAGTTTTCTTAAATCTCTGTATTACATGTTTTCGAGTCTTTTGTTCTCTTTTGTTGTTCAAATATTTTTACACTTAATAGCAAAGTAGAAGAATGGTTCCAGGATTTAATCCATGATTACCCTGAACTCAAACTGAGCTATTATCCATGTTTTCTTCAGATACAGTAACAGAAGTGTAATTCTTAGTTGCTGCACTTTAAAACTATATCTTTACAGTGATAGACATTCCCAGGGATTCAAGTTTGCCCCTGAGACATCATCCATTTCTCATAACCAGTTTGGTGAAACACTTAAACAGTGAGTGAAAATTCTTGAATGCTTTCATTGCTTGTTTACCTGTTCATGTTATTAATCAAAATTTGTTCTATAAAGCATCCAAATGGCCCTGTAAGTTTCACAGTTCATCTCAAAGTTTCTAGACACCTACAGCCACAGACTCCATTGCCCAATGATACTTGACTCTCTGAATAATACATCACAAAGATCTGAAAGAAATTCTTCAACCAAAACATAAACAAAACCTGTGCTAATACCTAGCCTAAAACATTATCATTACAGATACAAATCATAAAGAGAGAGCCCTCTCTGATCACAGTTTGGCTAGAAACAGTGATCAAAAGATTGGTTAGTGGTTACCCCGGCCGTATTCCCTTGGGAGTCATAGGGAACAACCTGGGTGTTAACA